>CM029595.1:120212806-125012806 GCA_017311375.1 Mytilus coruscus | reverse complement strand
GAACAAGAACAATCAAATGAAGAAAAAGAAAAACGAGATCAAAAAGAAAAGGATGAAAAAACAAGTGGAAGAAAATCATCACTTAGAAAGTTTTCTGATTCTCTTGGTAAAGGAAAGGAACCAGCTAAAAGTATGGTAACATATGAAAAAGGACCACCTAGAGAAATAGGCGGAAAGGAAACATTTGATAGCAGAGAACACGGTCTTCCACACGACTCGTAAGTTTTCATTATACTAAGGAAACATTTTATTTAAATAATGCCTTTTTCACATTTAGCTATGCATGAATTTCGTATCAGTGACATTTCTTATTATACATGAAATTTGAAAACTGGCGACATGGTGAAAATATTAGAGATTTTGAAGCAATCTACAATAAAGAGGATGATGCCAAATATCGGCTATTCTACTGGCATCAATTTAATGGCTCTTCTAGCTTGGGTTTTTCCCATTTGTGGAATGCACCCTATTTACATAAGCATAATATGATTTTAGGAGCTCACCTGTACCATAGGGTCAATATTCTTTGCTACGGTCTGCTCGATAAATTTGTTAGAAGTCATCTTCTCTTGAGCAACTTAAAAGGAGTATACATGACATATGAGCGGTTTAGGCAACTTGGAGCCTCTTGTTTTAATTCATTCATATGTGTGTTAATTTAGTAAAAAGATTATGCAATGATTTGGATTTTCAACTTTAAAATAATCTAAGCGATCAGTATAGTTACTGCTTTTCTTGTTGTAGGACCGTATTATTCTAGACATTGTGAGAGAAAAGATATGTAAGATGTATTGCATATTGTTATATTTGTTATAGTTTAATCTAGTGGTTTAATTTTTTAGTAAAGTGTTCATTGTGTTTTTCCCTTGCAGATGGGGTAAAAAGGATAAGACAGATATGAGCCTCCGAAGAGGTGAGAAATCCATAAATTATTCCCAGTAGTAATTTTAATCCCAGGAATTTCATCGGAAGATTATCCACAGAACTATTTGCCACACACAAGAACAGAAAATACATTCTTCAGAAATGTTTATATTTCATTTTTTGCAAAATGTATGCTCATTTTCCCGGTTTCATTAATTTTATAGATAAAATGGAATATATTCTGAAAATAATATTTCCTGTGACATGTTACGTTTCAAGCACTCCTTTATGCCATATCGAATGAAAATAAAAATAGCACTTTATACGTTAGTTGTGTCCGAAGCGCTTTTCTGGATTAAACTTCACTAGGAACGGTGAAATTGCAAACATTTGAAAGCCAAACTTATAAAAACATTTGTACACGTGAAGAGCTATATGACTGAAAGGGGCCTAAAAAGAATAGCCGAATCCACTTTAAGTCAACATTACCTGAGGGAGTTGAAACCTTAGAGAATGACGTGTTTTATTTGTTGTTTTAGATCTTGCACTTATACAGATTTAAAACTATATTCGAGATTAAATGTAACTGTGTATGTAAGTCTGCTTCCTTTTATTATTAGGAAGCAGTGATACATCAGACTTTGTACCCACTAAACTAAGAAGGGAAACTACAATGTTGAAGAAGTTACCAACTATTCCTCAGGGAAAAGTAGCTGAAGGTAGATATACTAGACTTGAATTTATCTTATTGTATTTTCGCCTGTGTTATTTTGTTAATCCACTAGTTTTGGTGTGTAAAGGTAGAGAGTTAAGTACGGAAACAAAAGAGAGGCGAAAGATATCAAAGGAACATTCAAACTCATAAGTCAAAAATAAACTGACAACGCCATGGCTAAAAAGGAGAAAGACCAACAGACAAACAACAGTTCACAAAACACAACATAGAAAACCAAAGACTGAGCAACACGAACCCCACCAAAAACTGGGGATGATCTCAGTTGCTCCGGAATGGTAAGCAGATCCTGCTCCACATGTGGCACCCGTCAACTTTTGTAAAGGAAGGATCATAGTTAGAGGTTGTATTTATGGATACATTATTTTTGTCTTTTGTTGTTTGTTAGTTTTGTTGGCAGATATTGATAGTCTCTGTTAATTAACCACGTTTCTAGACATTCAGCTTGGCATATTTTGTAGACACTTATCTGTTGTTGAATACCCTATGTATATATTTAGAGTTGACATTTGTGTGTCTGTCCATTCGTTATTCTATCAATTAATGATGACGAAAATATATCTGCAAAATTATACATAGAAAGTGTTTAAACTGAGTGAATTTTCAAATGATTTTGATGATTTGAAATGTCTTGAGACATGATGTACATACCAAATTTAGAAACAATCATACATGTGTTGCTTTTTATTCATTATGTTGCATATGATGACCTGAATCAAAACTTCCATCCAAATAAAGGGAATTCCTATTGTCGGTATAATAGTTATATAAATACAAGTTAAACACATGATGTAACTGTTTTGAACAGCTGAAATGTTGTTATTGACTTATGGCATTGTCATTGCTTTTTTTTTTTGTATTTGTAGTTACAAAGAAGAAGAAGGTAGTTATTATTTTTATTCATTATTTAGTATTAGAAACAGAAGCCATAATTTTTATTTGAGAAAAAACATTTATTCCTCGTTCTTTTTTTCAATAGTTCATTTTAATAAATGAAATATCTATTATTGTCAAGGAGAAGAAAGTGACAAAAAGGTAACAAGTAATTTAAAGACTATAAAACTCAGTTAAAACAAAATTATGAAGCTTGAATTTGGTAATTGGCGACTAGATGACTCTACCTCAGGAATAAATTAACTTAGATGTATTTGACAATAAATTTCGGAATTCAATTAGCTTCTTAATGCTCTTCAATTTCGAAATTTATTTGGGCTTCTTATTTTTTTTTTTTTTTTATTCAACCGTCGCTAATGAGTCTTTTGTAGATGCGTCTGCCGTACAGAAGTATATTATGTCTTTTATGAGTTTTTTGCCACTAGTTTTTCGTTTTCAACGACAGTAGGATTTAAATAATTTCTGTAAATAATGTTGAAGTTGCGTGGTAATAATACAATTAACAAAATTTGTGGCTGATGTTTTTTAATCACGAATTCATTCTTCACTAATTTAAGATGAATTGTGTTCCATAGATTATAAATATATCAATCAATATCAAAGTCAAATTTTAAAAGTTAAGATCTAGGTCAAAATAGTTATAGAAAGACTAACATTTGTGGCATTAGATTGTAATAATTCATTTAATTAGAAATTTTTTGAACTCCGTAGTACAATGGTTTGCTACATATTATTAGTTACACAGTGTGACAGTGACCTAATACTATATATAAATGGGGTCAGTAAATTTCATATGGGATGAGAGCTTCTTAATATGGAATTAACTGACCTCATATATATCGTATTAGGCACACTGTGTAAAGAATTTATCTTACCGACTATCTTAACATGTGGCATTTATACTAGTAGACTATCAAAGTGATCAAGTCTTCAATATAAAGAACATACTTCCATTGGTCTATACAATAGCAAATGCCAACAATAACAACTTGTTAGCTTTTAATGTGTTTTCTGCATTTATTTCAATCGTTCATCATCAATTTCTTCGTCTTTTGTCCGGGGGAAACATTTCAGATTTTTCCTCAAAGTCGTGTTGTTTTTATAAAGGGACGTAACACCACTACTTACCGTGTATTAAAATAAACCAGGCCTACTAACCCCATATTATATATACATTATCTCCACGCCGTCGCTTTTAACCAATGATATTCATAGAATGTATAAGAGGTAAGATAAATTTTGGACTTTGAAAATTCGTGAAAATGACAGTTTTCTCCTTGTCATATCATCCTGTCTAGCAGTATTTTGTTTACATAATTGTATTGTGAGTAGCTACAAATTACACGTGACATCCTTTACGTTGGTTCATCTTTGACCCAATTACGATAAAAGGATAACAAATGACAGTGTTTTTAACTATTTTATTCTCTCGATCCAGTATTCTGCATTTGTTCAGTAAACATTTCCTGAATTCAAATCAAAAATGATTTTAATTAAAGAAATTTGCGCCTGATTATGGCTAAACAACTTTTAAAAGTTCAATCTACTAGACTTATATTTGTAATATACATGCAAACTGTGTCATGTGTGTATTTCTGATCCAATGCGTTATCAAGTTGACCATCTTAGTATAACTACAGGCATTTTACCAAGAAAATTTCATGAATATTAAAGTTTTCCTTTCTGTTGTCAACTGTTTTTAGATATCATGCTTCGTATTTTTGTACGTATGGCATTTGAACTAAGATTTTATTGATATTTTATTTATATTTGTAGCCTGGAATGGAAGATAGAGAGTCATCCCAATGTAAGCGTTAATCATAACAATAGTATTGATAAAATAACAACAATCAAGTTATACATGTAACTTTAAATTTTTGTATTGTATGCCATTTAAGTATTTCTGCTCTATAGAAGAAACTCACTGCAGGAAGTTCTTAGTCGTCCCAAAAAAACGTTTTTTATTTTTTTATTAAGTGACTGTGTTTTGATTTCAGGAGATAATATTTTGTATAACTGTGTTTTATTTTCAATTTCCATTCACGGAGAAATAACACAAACTCAGAAAAAATAAATTAGAGTATAGATATAAGAAAAAGTAAAAAGCTTTTGTTGGTACAAAATTCCATGAAAATGTCGTTTAAGTATACGATATTTTAATATATCACTAAACAGTTGACAAACCTAAAATCTTGTCTACTTCAGATGAGGGTGATGATGACGATGACAGTTTGAAAAGAAGGAATAGAGGCGACGAAGGTATATATATATATTTATCATATACTTAGAGTAAATAACTTATAATTTTTACAGTATGATAATAGCATTAAATTTGCTTCCTGCTTTTATCGCATGTCTTTCCATAACGTTATCGCATGGCATTCCGACGTTACTCGGCAAATTCAGGAAAATACACCTCAATGGTACGTTTTCAGTGAAAAACATAACAAAGTAGGGTACAAAACAAATATTAGGAAACAGGAAAATATTTTATGTAAAACGCAAAACAAATGATACAATAAATGCATTTTTCAAAGTTTCATGCATAATTTAGCTAGTTTCTTTACAAATGTTGACTTTTCCAACCAGTGTTCATTATGTTTTGTTGATTTTTTTTATCATCAATATCAAATATATTATACTGTTGTTTTTCTCCTCTGTTGAGTCATATGATATAAAAATTTCATATCGGATGTATTACATTTGGCGTCCGTCGTCCGTAAACTTTTCACTTTTTGAACTTCTACTTGAGAACCACTTAAAAGGAAGAATATATGTTATTTTTTTCCATTGTTGAATCATATGATAAAGAGATCATAACATGTCAATTTTCATATCAGATGTATTATCAGCCCTCGAGCCTTCGGCTCTTGGGCTGATCTTGAACCTTGGGCTGATAATATATCTAATATTAAAAATGCCATGTAATAATCTGATAATATTTATCTTGAAACACAGTTTCTTTCTTTTCCATATATTCGGAAATACAAAATATTTATATCATAATTCTATTTGTGTTGTTGACATCATTTTTATAAACATTTGGAAAAAATTTTATTCTTTTTAAATTGTAGAAAAATCAAAGTGGGATTCAGTTGTAGAGATGGGAGCGGACGGAAAACTACGGCTAAAGAAAAAGCTGATAGACTTAAAAGACCTGGATGATGAAACATTGCGTAGACTTGGAATTGATCCTACACTTACTGCGAAAGAAATTGCAAAGAAATTAAAAGTAAGCTTATTTAACTTAAATATAATTTCATACGGTTGAATGTAGTGAATTAGAGTGAATTATTTTCTCTCGTCTTTTTCATGATGTATTGGTGTCGTGTCTATCGTATAGTCAATTTCCCGCCGAAACGAGGGTTTCGGTCATTTAGCAAGACAGTGCCAAAGCGATCGTTACTAAAATGACTTGGTAAAATTTTATTTGATAAGTCCCCCCTTTTTATTATTAGTAAGATTGATAGGACCTGAGAGTGTTTTTCTTTTTTTTTGTATTATGTTGTGTGCAGAATGTATTTATATATATTACATTAGTGAATGATTATGTGTAACATATGTAACAAACACAGCAGCGGCGTTGTCGTAGAGCTTTGCACTTTAAAGATGAGTGTTTGTATTCTTCATACTTTAACAGTATGGTATTTCCTTTTCACGTTTTTATAGCATACACCATCATTGGGTGGCGTACATAACACTTGTATATTGGAGTGAAGTTCTTTTTAATACATAATGAAGGTTGTTACAAGAGAAAGAGTTTTTTTGCTATCATTAAAGAAGGTATTATAAACATAACTGTGCTATTAAATGCATACATGATTTGTTGTTTTACAGGCTCTTTTTGGTAATGATATTAGATTCAAAGAGGGTAGCTTCTTCATTGGAACAAAACATGCTGATGACTTTGGAGACATGGATGATGACGAGCTTGCTAAGCAAGATGATCTAGATATAACTACATGTAAGTCTACTTTATCATGAACTTTCCTTTTTGTAATACATTAAATTGGGTCCTTTTTTTATTTGATTATCATAAATTTGTATTCAGGATGTCAAAATGTATTAAAATTTCGAAATTTATCCTAAAGTCAGTTAGTCAAAATGCATATCAAGAAGAGCCAGAAAACAATAAAAAGGAGAGACGAAAGATATCAAAGACACATTCAAACTCACAAGTCGAAAACAAACTATCAACGCCTTGGCAAAAAACGAAAAACGACCGAATAACAGTATACAAACTATAACATAGAAAAATTAAGACTGAGCAACATGAACCCCAACAAAAACCGGAGGTGATCTCAGGTGCGTAATTCATTGAATAAATGTGGTTATCTTTATCCCATACTGTGAATATATTTTAACTAGGCAAGCTTTAATTCATAATTCCTTTTGGGTTGCAGTAAATGGTCAAAGAAGAATAAATATACTGATGAAGCGAGGAGGGTCTGCATTACGACGCCATATGCTGAGAATAATAGCCGAATGTCGACTCCATGAAAATGCATATAAATGTGCAAATATTGATGAACAAGGTATCCTTCTTTACCAACAAAATTCTAGAAGTGTAGCAAAATTGTCTGGCAATGAGTGTATATAAATAACACATAGCTGAGAGGGTGATAGAGCAGATTGTTACCCCGAGAAAACAATGTCCACTGAGGCGAAGCCAAGGTTGACAATGTCTTTTCGAGGGGTAACAATCTGCTCTATCACCCTTTCAGATATGTGTTATTTAATTTATTATACTGAAAGTTCTGTTATTACTGTCTATAAAATTTCAAATTCAAAGTAATAAACTATGTCGTCTTGTACATAACAATCATCCGTATTTATTAAAGCGCACACTTGAGCAAGCGTCTCCGTGAAGGGTATAGAGTATTTGCCATGGAATAGAGTAAATTGTCTCCCTGGTATTAACCAATCAAAATCTGGCATTTTGACGTGAAGTATAGTAATATCATATTGTCTATCTGTGTATATGTGTATCTGTTTAATGCAGAATTGTTTTTATTTGAGTATTGATCAGTTTAAATATCAGAAAATCATCGGGTGATGTTCTCGTACAATTCAAATTCTACACTTTCACTGTTACTAAATTTCATTTTGCTTTGTACGCGCGTTTCGTCCACATCAGGTTCATCAGTGGATCTGGAATCAAAACAATGGGACGGCCAAATCAAATACGAATTAAAGAGCATTGAAAACCAAACATTCCAAAAAACTTGTGCCAAAAACGTTTAAGACAACCTATGCCTGGGGGTAGAAAAACCTAAGTGTTTCGAATAAATCCACGTTTTAAAAGGTAGCGCGATAGAAAATTTTCAATTTGTTCAAAAACAATGAACGTATGTTTCTCTCTGCCATATTTAGTTTTCGTTTATTGCTTTGTAATAAATCGGACCGTTTGTTCTTTCGTATGCATTGTTTCACATTTGGCTATTTTTAAGGTCCTTTTTGGTCATATAGATCTTCAACTCTTTCGGTTCTTATACATCCTTGGCTTTCAAATATTTGGCATTGAGCGTTCCTGATGAAGGTAAATCAAGAAAAGCGTTTCGGACGCATGACATGTATAACGTGTTGTTCTCATTTTTTGTCATGTTGGACTCTTATAGTCGACTATATGGTAAGGATGTCACTCATAGTAAGGCCTTACGGTGACTTGCAGTTTCTTAAATGCATGTCATTTGGACACTGGTGGATAAATTGTCGTATTGGCAATAATATTACATCTTATCGGTATTTTCATATAGAAACAAAATAATTAAACATAAATACTTGAAATTTGATCCATATTATTGTTAATAATTGCCAATATATGTCGTTAGTGTCTGAGGCTAAAATAATTAACTGTTGTACACAACAGTAAAAACATGTTGATTGAACAATCGTGTTTATAACAATAATTAAACAACACAAATGGTTCTTCCTTCAGTATACTGGTTATATATTTGACGAAACCTTAAATGTTAC
The DNA here is from genome assembly GCA_017311375.1 of Mytilus coruscus. NCBI lineage: Eukaryota > Metazoa > Mollusca > Bivalvia > Mytilida > Mytilidae > Mytilus > Mytilus coruscus. The sequence continues at coordinate 125,004,339 of CM029595.1, read as the reverse complement.
GCACCAATTGAAGTTTTGAAAGATTTGCTATCATTGGCAAATTTGTATGGAAACACGTGAACGAAAGACTTGTATAGCCAGACTATTTGCTGGTTATCAAATGAAGATTCAAGTCGGGATAAAGTTAACAATTTATTAACGATACAAAAAGAATATATGAAATAATTCAATATTGAGGTCGGTTTTAATGCTTAGCGTCCTTTTCCAAAACTGAATATAAATTATTTTTAAAAAGTATATCAAGCATAATAATAAAAATACATATTACTATGGATTAAGCAATTATTGTCCATTGTTAAGATAAAACTCCTTAAAACTGTCTTTGACACGTATATACAAAGTCCATTATCAGATTAGTAGAAACATACATTTTCAACCAAAAGATAATTAAAAGGGAAAATTTGAGATATAGATGCCATTTAAAAGGTATAATTATTAAAGTCTGAAAGATGATTGTCCAAATAATTGACATGCTTTTCGTCCGGTCATACTTGATTCGTTGATACTGTTATTAATAGGTGACATATTTGACAGACACGTGGCCTAATACATTACCAATGCGTGAAATAAAAAAAACTACCAAAGGATATTTTTAACCAGTAGAAAATGCTTTAAGATATTCCTAACTGTCATGTCAAGATGGATACAATCGTCGGATCTATGTTACTGATTGCACCTGCATTACCGATACTCGGTTCGGTATTTACCGTAATAGAATAAGTTATATCCCTACTTAAAAGTAGATCCATTCATTCTAGTACCAATAGATTTCCTAGCGCATTACCCTTTAATTTATCCGAAGAAATTTGACGAATATGCTAAAGCATTTGAATTGCATCTTAGGATCAATAGATTTAGTAGCGCACGACCAGTTGTGAATCTAAAATAATTGAAGGATATGCTAAAACCTTTGTTGTGTATTTTAGGATCTATAGATTTCCTAGCGCACTACCGACTTGTTGATCCAAAGAAAGTTGATGGATATGCTAAAGCTTTTGTTGTTGAAGACACTGACTTTGATACATTCATTGATTATAAGGTAATTATCGATATTAAATGATTATTATTACATTCTGAAAACTACTTGCTCTTTCATCAGTATTATTTTATGTGTCAGTTTTTCTTTTTTAAGCGAGGGTGAAAACTGTAAAATCAGCTGTATTATACTGTATAAGTGAACGTATTTATTTCACGTCTTCAGGATGTGAATTTAGGAAATAAAAAAAGATTCATTGGAGATCATTTCTTCGACCGGACATTATTGGTTGAAGATCAAATAAAAGAGGCGTCCTATGAAGAAACATAACTAATACTTTATGTACGCATTGGACATGCCAACATTTGAAATGAGCATGGTAACATAGCTTACATTTAATTCATTGTTTAGTTTAGGTTTTTCTGGTAAACTTAGGATCAATCGAATGTAAAACCGCTAGTGCACTACACCTATATCTGATGAGTCCGAGACTTCAGTTAAGTCTTGAAAAGGAGAGAGGTGCTAAGGGAATGAAAAACCGGAGAGAATAAACAACTTACATATTGTTTTTCTTTGGCATGGATTACAAGTTGAAATATATGAGGTGAAGTGTTTGGTTTTTAATTTTACGTTATCTTTTACTAGATAGGTTTATCTAAAAAAAAAAAAAAAGCTATAAAACCAGGTTACATTCCCCATTTCTATTCTCAATTTTATTTTAAATCGACCATTTTTTTTTTTGCAAAATGCCTGTACCAAGTCAGGAATATGACAGTTGTTTTTCAGTTGTTTTGTTAGTTTATTACGTTTGATTTTGTCAGTTTTTATCGACTTCCCCTTTTTGAATTACCTTCGAGTATACTTTTTATCATTTCATTGACCGCGATTAAAAGTTTTAAAACCCGGACTATGTTCAGACATTTGTCAGTTGTCTACTGTTGGAGACGGAATGTTAACCTCTAAACGTCTTTTGATTTTATACTCGTTGGACTGCTGTCGCATTGTTAGGCAGTCACACAAAGGTCGAAGTCAGATACATAGATCGTTGGGAACCATAAAAACCAAAAGAACGTTTTAAGAATGACAAAAACAATTTTGCCACCTTTAATTGTTTATCGTTTTTCTTGCAAACCTAAAATCTAAATATATATATATACATGCATACAACTTTTCTTTATTAGATTTGTTTTGAAGCGGTGAATGTAGCTTTTTTAAACTTTATCAGTGGTCACATTATAACTGTATACATAATTTTAGAACACAAAATCTGCTCTTGATGGTATTGAATCAATTCAACACATGACACCTAAACAAATGGAATATGTCTTTCGGGTAAGTTATATGCATTTTTATGTAGTGTTCAGTATTTGTTGTTCCAAGTGCACTTTAGGTTTTGTGCTTGTTTTATACATATACTTTTTAAACTTTCAAATTGAATGGGACGCAATGACACATTGCAAAATTATAATTATTTTCAACTAAGCTTAAGCGGGACCAGGACTTGCGGTTACACAAATTTCGAGTACGATTATCGAACTCAGACTCAACATTAAACCAATCCAAATACTGGATTTTGGGATTCGAGCGAAATTTTATATTGAGTAAAGTTTTATGACCCAGAGCCCAGGTATTTTACACATTATTATATTGTTTAATTATATTACTGACTGTGCAACATTTTTATATAAGTTCAAAATTTGCTTCACGAATATCAATTAAAATTGTCTCTGGTAAAATATTTACTGCATCTTCAAGTTTGTATTGAATATGACTTTTTGCTTGCGGCAGTTTCATTGAAAATAAGCTTAAAGACAAACAAATGATATCAGTTTCATTGCGCATCATCAGTGCCTTAGAAAATGAAAATTACACTTTATAAATGTTATACGTTCCAAGAAAGTGCTTCTCTGGATTAACCTTCATCAGTAACGGTCAAATCCAAATATTTGAAAGCGAAGGATGTATAAATGCCTGAATAAACTGGGGGCTGTATGACAAAAACGGACCAAAAAGGAGTTACCTTTGAGTCCAAAAGTTGTCTTGTATTTTACAAATTTAAAACTTGATACATTATTAGTGGAGTATGTTCCATTGTCCAAAATATAAGTGTTTTAGTCTGTTTTTATATTGTTAATGTTTGCAACGTATTTTATATTTAATTTAATGATTGAATTTGTTTCAGAAATAATTATGTTATATACTCATATCTCTCTCAGGTTTTGAATATTGATGAAGCCACTCGTGTTACATTTAGAATGTTTGCAGTACTCACAGCTTTATGCGAAAGAGTTTCAACAATGGAGTAAGTTATAGCAATCATTATCAGTACATTTATATTTCAATTAATTTTCACCATGGTGTTTGCATAGGGGGAATCTTTTAAAAAAAATCAAATATGCTTAAATATCATTCAAAAATTTTGTATGGTGTTTGACTCCGTTGAATAAACAGAAATATATGGATTTAATATGAAATGAAAATAACTTTAAACATAACGTTCGGCCGAAGCGCTTTTCTTTATTTACCATCACAAGAAACGCTTAAACCTAATTTTTTTAAAGCCAGGGATGTAAAAATAGGTAGAAACGTTAGGATGGTTATCATGGTTAAAAACGAAATGTTTTTTTGGGAGAATATCAATGCGGGAGTTCCCCCAGTTCCCTCCTTTTCCTGATCTATGTTATCACATAGCCGATAAGTTGATAAGTGTAGATTTCAAAATCGAGTAGTGGTTGATACACATTATATCTTTTTAATCAGAAATGTTCATATGAAACACATTAAAAGTTGCTTAATGACAAAAGCAAATACACCAGCTTTCTTACCCAAAAAATGAATCAAACATAAATTCTCTTTCAATCTTTTTGTGTGACATTCAAATTGTATTTTATGCAATATAAGGGAGTTTCTTTTTATATTGTGATGTTCATTTCTATAGTCATGTTTTCCAGTCTTAAACTTGGTTTATTTATTTCAGCGATTTAAGCAGACAATTACTAGAAATTTGTAACCTTCTAGACATAGAACGGAAATTAGATTTATATAAAGCCATGTTCTACACCAATGTGCCGACGTATCGTGACAGTAATTATGTAACGGAGGAGTCTTTGAAGATTGAGTTGATGGCCGGTGGTCTAAACTGGTCACAACAAGAGTATGTTATGGAGAAAATGGAACCTAATACTTTTGGCGAGGTAATGCTCACATCAATGTTGTAACACAGTGCTGCGCTTAATTAGTCATGACAAAACTAGATTATATATAATAGACCAGTTGAATTGGCTACAAATACTAGATATTATAATGAATAAAATATTTTGGTTTAACACAATGGCGACAACAACAACAACATGATAGTCAATATTGAATACAAAATAAAAACAAGAAAAGAAATATGATTCGTAATATATGAATTCTCAGTCTTTTCAAAAGATGTTTGTTCTAAAAGTATGTGCTAAATAACCAGATTACTTCAATACCAAAGGTGACTTCATATCTTATTAACAAATCAGGTTACGGGAAGTGATTGGAAAATAAACATGATACTGATACTAAGGGAACATCCATTTAATATTGCAAGGGAGAGTAGGTGGATTTTTTGTGGATTTACAATTCATTTTGATCTGTTGCTACGCATGCTTGTTTTTTCCGAGGTATCAAAATATAAACTTATTATCTCTTTTTGATACAATTATTTCCTGGATTTTGAGTTTCATTTGAGACATATTCAGAATGTCTTGGGCATGATTATTTTATTTCAGCTCTAATCAGGCCAAGATTTTTACTTTCAAAATCCTCCTGCAACCCCGAAACCCATATGGTTGTCCCCTAACGACATGTTTTTCTGGAATGACTTTCATCATCATTAGTATGAGTATAAGTTGTTGGCTAATGAATTGTCAACGTTATTATTACATGTATCCAAAATATTATTTTTCACGTATTAATTAGGCATCATTATTATTGAAAACACACGGTTTATTGGTTTGAGAAAAGGAAGTATGATTTTTAATTGCAAAGGCAATCACTGATTCTGATTGAACAATATTTTAAAATTTTCTCTAAAACTACAAGACAAAATATCCTGAAACTTTATAGGATTAATGATTGGGATACAATGTTTAAACGATACTAATTAAATGTTGATCGGATGGCAAACTTGGTGACATTGGTACCGTAAAATTCCCTTTAAACCATAGGAGAAATGACATCTTCGTCATTTTCTTTGAAACTTTACTAATATTATCCAAACTTGGTAGAAATAATGTATGAAAGGACCCAGGACCCTTTTAAGCTGACATCGGTTTCTAATAACCGAAGTGAGGGCAGAAGTGGTGTATGGAAAATGCTTTACAACACATTTTCATTTGATTCTGATCAAAAGACATGGCTACCAGAGACAATATTTGATTCTAATTGGTCAATTTTCAAAACAAAATCTTTTTTGAGAGGGGAAATGTGTTAAACATTTACATGATTGATAATTGGGAGACCCTCACAAACGATCTTCATTTAAAATCGATCAAATGGCAAACTTGATGACATGATTATTTGCACATAACTCCCTTTAAAACACAATGCTAATCACATTTTCATAATTTTCTCTTAAACGTTGTGGCCAATTTTAAACAAACTCAGAAGGGATTATATATGGAAGGCCCTTCGAACTATCCTCATTTGCATCTGATCGGACGAAAAACCGGCAAACTTTTATTCTGTATGGTCGATTTAAAAAAATCCAATTATCTGGGTGAAAAACATGTCGAAATGTTACTGCTGTTGTTTCATATCAACCTCAGTACTCCAGTTGAGTCTTAGTTTTAATATATAGTTTAATCGAACGTGTCAAACATCAAGCTGTTTATTACCTTGTTTATATTGTAGATCTCGTTTTTGGACTACATGTGTTATATACCTTTGTTTTTGTCGATGCACGATAATATTTGTGACAATCCTTTGGACATGTCAAATCAGAAATACCAAATGCCTCCTCGTCGGAGACCTCCATCTGTTCAGAGGGACATGAATCCTTTATCACAACCACTAAGCAAACAGTCTGCATTTTTGCTCAGGAAACAAGCTGTTGATTTCGAAGAAGGAACGGCTAATCCTGATCATTATACAAAGGAATACGTGCAACGGGTTAATAAATATGCACAGTAAGTAATCAATAAACCTTTGATTATGGATATATAATGAATACACGGAATAGTGAATCTCAATTGGAAAGAATCTAAAGGGACAATACTAAATTTATCACAAATACAGACAAACAAACAAAAACAAACAAAGCTTTAAAAAAATCGAATGAACCGGGAATTATTTAATGAAGATTTTGTTTTTTGCGATAACATTTTTAGTCAAGAGCCTGTAATTCAATGGTTCTCGTATGTTGGAGTATATATTGTTTTGTACAATATTAAGGTCGTTAGTTTTCTCGTTTGAAGTTTGTTATATCGGGGCCTTTTATAGCTGGCTATGCGATGTGGGTTTTGCTCATTGTTGAAGGCCGTTCGGTGACTCATAGCTGATAACATCTCGTCATTAGGTCTCTGGTGGATAGTTGTCAATCATACCATACCTCCTTATTTTATATTAAGCTTTATTACTGTTTTATTTCTGCTACAGTAACTATTATTTATTCTTAAATAAGTACAATCAATTGTATATTAGATATATTTCAATCTTTATTTTATTAGAGTTGGAAAATAATTATATTTTACTTTTCGCTTCTATGTGAAACGTCGTGTTTAATGTCGCAGATTGCGTTTACGTAGCGTCTCAAATTTAGCACATCGATGTGTGCATCGCAAAGTTTTGTTCTTCCCTGGGCATGATTTGAACACATGCTTCTGTTTGATAGTGCCACTCGGCCAACTAGGGCACGTATATTTATGAAAAAAAAATTCAACAATTTACCCTTTTCTCAATTGTACGACAATAGGAAAAATGTGCCAAGGGAATTCTCCAAAACCATAAGTCTAGGAGTGACAAACAATTCAAAGACAAACCATATGTGGTATGACAAATAGTAGTTCATACTACAATGAAGACGTAAATTTCACCCAAAGCCAGCGATTTATCTATTTATTTTTTTTACAGATTACCAGATATACCTCATATTTTGCAACGACAATCGTCAAATGTTTCAACCACGTCAGAGTACTTAAGCGGAAGTTCCTTCTACAGAGAGAAGAGCAGGGTGTACTGAACAATGTACAGAGATTCATTTCTTGAACGTCATGCAGTTATGCTGTGTAGTAATAAGTAGTTTTTTCAGTATGATTTCTCGATTCGTTTATTTATGTAAATATTCTTAGACGATAGCTGAGAGAACAAAATGAGTAACATAGTACTGCTATTAGAAACAAATGAAAAGTGGTTTCTCAAACTAACCAGTACGCATAGATTTAATACTTTGATCTGTAGTGAGACAATGTTTATGCTCCATGGAATGAATTTTTTGAAATCTAATAATTAAGTGTGCTTAAAATAGCAAAGCAATGTGCATTGTGTATTGAAACAACCTGTCAAAATAGATATATTTTGTTTAGCACTTTTACTTCAAATTTTATTCAAGTTCGGCGCTGTAAATTCGTTTCCACTTAATTTTTTTTGGCAAAATTTGAGACAGGCTAGTATGCCATTCAAATTTAAATAAAGTTCTCCAATGATGTTTTGTCCTGTATAGCATGAGAAAAAGAACACTGATAATTTGATAATGAACTGTTTTTTTCAATAATAACTATCTCACAGAGTGGGGGTAACCGTTATACAAATTGGCAACATGCCAAATGTGTCCAAATGTTTTCTTTCATTTAAAAATTAATCAAAGATACCAGGCTTATAATTTGGTACGCCATACGCGCGTTGCATCTACTTAAGACTCGTCAGTTGCGCTCGAATCAATTACTCTTTCGCGTGTAAAAAAAGGGAAAAATAATGCTTTAATGTTGAATACTCAATCATGGTTTCATTTAGAAGGCAAATGAAAGATAACATTAGCAACAACTGTTCATATCTTTAGATTGTAAGATAACTTACTGTTAAAAATGCCCGTAGTATACGTTATTTATTCCGAAAATCCCCAGATTTGATTCGAAAGTGTCCATAACGATTACTCACTAAGATTATTTTAGAAAAGACAATGCATTTTTCTTAAACATAGGTATAAATTGACAATCATGTTATACATTCGTTATTGTTTAAACATTTTCATTAAGAAATTCATTTATTAAATCAATTCTTGGTTTCCGAACTGTCTGTGATGATGCGGTTTTATTTTGAATTTTGCATTAAAAGTGCTTGGGTGAAGAAAAAGTATTGCTTCGCACACTGTATGACGTGACCGTAATTAGATTTGAAATGTATGTGTAAATTCTTTTCATTGTGACATGTTGAGTGATATATCATTCCTGATATTTTTATAATAGAACTAAATTAAGATATAATGATTATTATTTACACTTTAGATGTAACTGTAACAAAATTTGAAATTTATTTGTCAATCATTGTAACATGTTGGTTGACATCATTTTTGATTTATTTGATTGTTGAACTAATTTATGATATAATTATTATTAATATATTGTTCTTGCAAAAGGGTTTACCAATTACTTCTTATTGTTGATGAAAATTTAACGTTGGATGTTGTAAGTTCTTAGAATAAAGGAATGATAAAGTAACTTGATGCTTTATTATTCATGAGAATTGGTTCATATATCACGAAAATCAGCTAGGTAAGTGTTGCGTTTAAAAAGTTGTCGCTGTACAAAGCACCAATATAAACTGTTCTTGAACATGACATCCAACTAGTACCAAGATCGGAACTGAAAACATAACCTTGGCCGTTGTTGGAAAGTCCATATAAAATTGTGTTGTCATAATCAAGTCCAAGTAGTACGGACACCAATGGAGATAGTACTGGAATATATAGTTTAAATATATATAAAAAAATATATTTAAAAAAATGTATTACTAGTGAATTCAAACTGATGGATTGTACACTTTTAAACTATTGTATACAGTATTGACATTGAATTCGTCGATTTTTGCAAAAGTGCGAACTACTATAAGGGTATCCAATTTTTTTTTTTTTTTTTTATTCTTATTATTTTTTTATTTTCTGCACTTTATTCCACACCGCGTTTATTTGAGTTAAACCTTAATACCACGCATCAACCCAATAAAAATCATCATCTGCATCATTGAATATTTAACTTTATAAATAAGGTAATGATCAAATGATGTTAAAGGTATCTCCAAACAAAAACAATTTTGCTTTATTCATTGACATCAGACTTTTTACGCATGTTTATATATAGTAAAAATGTATTGACAAAAATACAGAACTCAAAGGTAAATTCAAAAAGGGAGAAGTCCATAAAAACTGACAAAATCAAGCGTTAGACTATACCACCCAACGAGACGAATGGTAATATCAAGTAAAAAAGGGTCATATAGATCAATATATTGTTAGATTTTAAATGTAATGACATTTGTCATCCTTGTCAATTTTTCGTGAATGCTGAACCGGATGATTGTATATTTTTAATCTAATGGCATTTATCATTAATGCCAATATTTCTACCCGTTGTATAAAATACCGGTTTGATTCTACCACGTACTATTTGTTCTTAAAAATACTACCTTTTTCCTTTCTAGAAGAAAATCTTGCCATACAGGAAGCAAACACTCTTCCTAACCTAAAATGAAAATAAAATACGGTTGTTTTCTTTTAATAATACTAAAATGCGCTTTATGGAGCAGGATTTACCTTAAATGAAAATTTCCGGAGCACCTGAGATAAACACGGGTTTTTTATTAGATCTTTCGTTTCCTATGTTGTGTTTTTGTATACTGTTGTTTGTATTTTTGTCGTTATTCGTCATGGCGATGTCGGTTTGTCATCGACTTATGTGTTTGAATATCATCTTTTTCAAACTTTTCAACCTCTATGGTGTTATTGGGCTCGCCTCGCGGTCATGATCCCTGGTAAACCAAAGACTTGTGAAAATAATTATTTATTGCTCGAAATCTGACTGAATAATGTGACCAGCTGGGATGACATGTCTAAACAAGTTTGTATGCTTCTCCATCACAACGTGACATTTAGATTGAAAGCAAAGACTGGAATGCTTGGAGTCAAAAAGAATTGTATCCGAGTTAGGATGTCATGTCTAAATTAGTTATCTGCTCCTTTACATGCATGTGACAATTTAAAATAAGAGCTAAGGCTGGTCGACTCAGAATCAGATTCAATTCAGTAGGATGACTTTAGTGTAAGTTTGATTTTATTTCAGAGAAAAGCCTTATCATTGTTTGCCAACTGTAAATCAAAATACAAACACATTGATTATGATTACTATGTTGTATTTAGTTTTTGGTAAGAACACACCTTATTGTTGATATGTACTTGTACTAAATCAAAGGTCGAAACGTATATATGTTTTGAGGTTCCGTGAAGGTTTTGTTATTTTTTAATCGTCCAATCCGTTAAGTATTCGGCTTCCCAAATGTGCATTTTGTTTTAGTATAACGGATGAAGGTTTTTCACAAAAAAATGTGTTGTCAGTTTATTTCGACCTACCAGTTTGAATATCCCTTTAGTATCGTTCGCCTCTCTTCTGTTGTGTTTACTTACATTATTGTATAGTTTTTGCTCAAATACACATATCAAATCGTTTTTCGTTTTTTACCTTAGTTTAGTTCTATCGTCACAATGGTATGTTGTTCCATTCATGTCTTGCAGCGTTGATGATTGATAGTATCCTTAAAGTAGATTATAATCATTAAACGTCTTTAGAGATGCTTCGCTAATTATTCATCAATCATAAAAGATCAAATTGTGGTCCCAGTTTTACATGTAGATAATACCTTGAGCCCCAGTCAGATAGCCGTCTTTTCTTGTAACTTTATATGGTCAATCTGTGAAAATTGCTTAACTTTTATAGTATTTGAAATGTTAGTGTCATTAATGTAAAGGTTTCAAAATGAACAAAATGCATTAGTTGAATTTGGACTTTTTATTTTGCGATTTTATTGCCAAACGGAGTAAAACTTTACTAATATTCCGGGGTTTTCAACAAATCAATGTTACTTGTATGATGTCATTAGTCAAGGTAAGTTACAAACAGATAAAAGTATTAATATCTATGTTAAAACTAATTTTAAAACACTAATGATCTGAGAAGAAGCGAACAACAAGATAGATTTTTACTGAAAATAAAAAAACAATTCGTCTTGAAAAGTAGGCAATAGATGGGAATGATTTTTTTTTAAGGGGGGGGGTCAAATACAATTTTAAAAGCGGAATTGTGAAATGATATTCTATAAGCAGTTACTTTGGTTCAATTTTGTCAAATGAGCTTAAGAACATCACTGATATTCAGTTATTAAAAAGAACGAATGTCAAAATTGAAAAGTGAAACAAGGGAAGAATCATACCGTTGACTGATTCTGAATGCACAGAAATCAATCTTGTACAGGTAAAACGACGATTTACATATTGTTCTAATCAATGACGTGAAACAGACCTAGAAAAATTGTTATTATACGATCGGCATTCTTCGAAGGTCATCTCAATGGTTAATTAGATGGCTCTAATGTAAAATACACATGAAATGATGATACATTATAATGAATACATGCATTGTTAAATGTTTCTTATGAATTTTTTGTAACTTGGATATACGTTTTAGTATATTACATTTATAAATCAAATATAAGAATCGGTCAACATGAATTCGACAGCTTATGACCATTGAAATGATTAACATTATTTTCGAAGTAATAATCAAGATCTTCAAAATTACCATTTATGGTTTCTACACAACGATAGAGAGAGTCACACGGTACACAATTATAGGGATTTTGTTGTCCACATTGACAAGCATTTTTGCTACAACAAGCACATGTTTTATCATCGTTATCTCCAGGACAGGAACACTTCATTCCTGTGATTAACTCTGTACTCTCATCTGAAAAATAGTAGAAACTCATCCAAGATACCAGCCTTATAATTTTGTACATCAGACACGCGTTACGTCTACAATAGAATCATCATGTTATGTAAAATATGACAATAATCTCTTGCAATACAGGTGAATACTTCAATATGATATAGCAAAATATCATATGATTTGATATAGGCTTTATATATCTTCTTTTTTATATTTATAAAATACAAATGTCTAAGAACTTTAATAATAAGAAATTAAATCAAATAATTTACACTAGCAATACTTCAATTTCCATATGTAAACATATCTGTCCGCATTAATTCTTTAATATTTGTCATCTGTTTGTTTGACACAGGACAATACGGGTGAAGCATCCGAAGCTTGATCTTGATACTCTTCTAGACTACCTGATGGTTATGACATCAGAATGAGTTGTGTTACTAAAGGCATCGATATTAGTATTAGCAGTAGATTTGTTTAGGTTATTTTTGTTGTGTGTTTGTCTCTCTTTTTTCATTTATAACCTTTTTAATGTGGTCGTCTTATTAGAGGTAACAGATCGAATCTTAAATTTGAGATTTGTTCAAATGAACAATTTTTCGCTGAATTATGCCCATTGCTCGCTATTGCTGTGATACGGGTAACAGTGTATTTATTCTGTTATAATCTCCGATTTCTTGCCACCGAGAGGAAACAATTTAACTGTACTTATGTCGTTATTAAATGCTCCTATGTTAGACTCATTCTAAGGTGGTCTTTCTCTGTCGTAATGGACCATCACCTCACCTACTCTCCTACATATAACACACAATTTGCTCTTTTCTAATTGGTACAGAGGTATGCGTTTTTTAAAGCTACATGTATAGTTTCTGTGAAATGTTTTGTGAACTGTTATTTAAATGACCGTGTATCATTTCTTTGACTTATGGTTTTTGATTCCCCCTGAGTATATTCCCCTGATATATACTGACGGACTTTTAAAACACAACACTACATTATTTTTTTTGAATTCTCATTTTCAAATATGCAAGTTTTGTAAAATAAATGTATAAACATAAATTTCATTCATTACTTGATTGTTTTAAAAAAAGTTTGCAGTTCGAAAGTTGAATTGATTACGCCATGTTGAATGTTTAAATCATGTGGTATGCACTGAAACCCTGGTTTTCCCCTTATCAATGGATGTTTCACCGTCAAAGGCAATGACTGCCTGTAACCAGCCCCCAAATGATTGACAGAAAGGTCAACCAGTTCTGTTGGGCATATTTTGAGTTCTCTTTTGTACCTTCTGATTTGACCTATGTCCCACCCATTACAGTGCGTTTTTGTTGGTATGGATTGAAAGAACTGTTTCACGAAGAAATAAAAAAGAAAAAAAGTCATTTATTGGTTTCTAATTTTGCTTTAAGATATTCTTGCGACTTCAATAATCTGGTATGTTCAATAACCTCTGGTAAGTCAGGTATTGCATTTTTCTAAACAGAAAGAAGTATGGTGAGCATGAATAGAAGTAATATGAGGATCAATCATAATTTGGTAAAAAAATTCACCAAAATGTGTCCGTCAGTGTATATTCGATTCGCTCGTGTATGTAACAACGTATCTAATTTTAACGAAGGAAACCTCTGTATTACTGAAAAATTATTACACCAAGGTTTTTGATACAACAAACTAGTCCAAACATTCACTAAATTTTATCATCGGTACAAGGACATCATTCGTAAATATAAATCAACATGCAGACATCTTATACGTTCAGGTATTTCACATCCAATCTTTTATGGTAATATTCTATACAAAGCACAAAAATGTCGACTATCACCCCAAAAGTTAACCAAACCTTTAAACAGACTTATTCAGGAGGGATATAGTTACGATACTGTTGTCAGGTCATTAAAGATGGCATATTTTGGAATCAATATTGATTCACTCTTAGGGTCTTTGCATCGGAAATAAACACATTTATTCTAAAACCAGTTGTTGGCATGATACGGGTTATGTTCTTCTCATATATTTTATGATGGTATGATTCTAAACCCCTAACGGGAGGGACTGTGCTTGGTTTTTATGTGATGAAGACATAATCTTTCAATCAGTTTAATTGAGGTCTGGAGCTGGCATGTCAGTAACTGCTAGTAGTCCTTTGTTAATTTATGTATCATTGTCATTTTGCTTTTTTCTTTTGTTACCTATTCTGACATCGGACTCGGACTTCTTTTAAACTGAGTTTTACTGTGCGTATTGCTGTGTGTTTGTTTATTCTACATTGGCAAGGGGTATAGGGGAGGGTTGAGATATCCCAAAACATATTTAACCCCGCCGCATTTTTGCGCCTGTCCCAAGTCAGGAGCCTCTGGCCTTTGTTAGTATTGTATGTTTTTTTTTAATTTTAGGTCATTTATATGTTTTGGAGTTTAGTGTGACGTCCATTTTCATTGAACTAGTACACATTTTTTCTAGGGGCCAGCTGAAGCCCGCCTCCGGGTGCGGGATTTTCTCGATGTGTTGAAGACCCATTGGTGGCCTTCGGTTGTTTTCTGCTCTTTGGTCGGGTTGATGTCTCTTTGTGACATTGCCCATTTCCATTCTCAATTTTATTATATATATTTACCTTTGTTAATGTCATTCAGCAGTTCAAAGGACTGCAGAGAAATGTTTTGTGAACTGTTATTCAAATGATCGTGTATCATTTCTTTGACTTACGGTTTTTAATTGCCCCCTTAGTATATTTTCCTGAAAAATATATATCTACCTTTGTTAATGTCATTCATCAGTTCAAAGTACTGCAGAGAAATGCTAAAGACTTCATCAGTTCTCCAACCTGAATACAATACTTCATACGCAATACCTGTGTTGTCTGAATTAAGGTACAGTCCTGTCTTTGTATCCATAGTAACATTGAAGATTATACGTGATGAATGTGGAAACGATATTCTAGGTAACTAAAATTTTAAACAAAAATAGTTTATCTCTAGCTGCTCTGCTTTGTCAATAGTGTAAACATATTTCGAATTCGTTATGTATAGCTACAAGATTAAATAAATACGAAATATACAAGTAATTCAAAAATTGGAATTCGGAAATAAGAGCAGTGCTCCTATATACATCTACTTCCCTGTCAAATCCATGTTCCTTCGGGACAATATAAATAGATTGCCCATATTTATAATGACGTTTTAGATTTCAGTTAACATAATCTACGTATAACTAGTAAATTATTAAGTTAGGGATTTCGTTACCACACATTACCTAAAAACTTAACAAAATTATTTTATACATATAAAGATTTGTTTGAAAGTTTTGCCGTACATGTGAAAACCTTATTCCAAACGGAATACCATATGTTTACGGTGATGTTGTGAATAGAGAAGATAAATTAAGATATGATCCATGTAAACTTATTGATCCTTTTAATAAACTTGATAATCTTAAATGTAATCAACTTTTCACTGAAGTAAGATCTTTGAATATTGTCTTTAACGATACCGCTGATAACATTGATTTTGTTTTTAATGAATTAAAACAGAACGAAATATGTATTGCTAAAAGAGAAGCAAAAAATACAAAAGGTATACTCAAACTCATAAGTCAAAACTGTACCTGCAGAAAACTTATTTAAAACGGAATAGCACATCCTATTTTTTACGGTGATGTTGTTAACCGAGCCCATAGACTAACCGTTACAAAGAAACCACGGTAAATGAAAAGTCTGACGTCACGGCATTGGTTTATAGTATAAAAAAACTAATCGAAGAATTCAAATACAGAAAAATATTCAACGAGTGACCGAACAATACATTAATTCACGAATGCGCGTAGCACATGAGTTAATTATCAGTGTTGTTCGGTCACACGAGTTATTTTTCGTAGCACATGAGTTAATTATCAGTGTTGTTCGGTCACACGAGTTATTTTTCGTAGCACATGAGTTAATTATCAGTGTTGTTCGGTCACACGAGTTATTTTTCGTAGCACATGTACATGAGTTAATTATCAGTGGTGTTCGGTCACACGAGTTATTTTTCGTAGCACATGAGTTAATTATCAGTGTTGTTCGGTCACACGAGTTATTTTTCGTAGCACATGTACATGAGTTAATTATCAGTGGTGTTCGGTCACACGAGTTATTTTTCGTAGCACATGAGTTAATTATCAGTGTTGTTCGGTCACACGAGTTATTTTTCGTAGCACATGAGTTAATTATCAGTGTTGTTAGGTCACACGAGTTATTTTTCGATATTTGAATTGTTTGGTTATTTATTCTTTTTATTACATTGACAATAGGCTTTTATTACATTGACAATAGGCTTTTTATTACATTGACAATAGGCTTTTATTACATTGACAATAGGCTTTTTATTACATTGACAATAGGCTTTTTAATGGAAAGAAAGAAGAAAATACAAGGAACTATATATCTTTTTCTACCCATTCACAATTTGCTTTGATGCAACGTCATCGACAACGTATTGACAACGCCTATTTTTGTATGACGTCAGAGGAGTGAAATTACCGAGTTTATTTCACATGTGAAATTATCGGTTTTTATTTCACCGGGAAATAACAGTAATTCATTTCAACCAATGTTATAAATGAAACTAATTGTAAAAATGTTTTCAGTACGGGACGTTTGGTGTGAACACAGCCTCATTTAGTTTATTTGAAGAGAAAATGTTAAACTTGAATTAATTCTTATACACTTTACAAAATTACAAATGTAAAAATTCAAATCTAAAAAAATGTGCTTTAAGGAATAATGGTTTAAAATAGTTGATACTTATACATATTTCGTTAAAAAATCAGATATAGGGAAATTGGATTGCTAATATATTTTATATAAAAATTTCAGATCTAGGGGAATTGGTTTACTTTTGTTTCTTTATTTAGGTATACTTATATAGACCCTGTTAAAATACTCAAAGCACATATAAAACATGTTGAAAGAAACCTGTTTGTCCTTCCAAAATTTACGCTAAACTATATCTAATAAATATCTGCTTCGAATTACATCTATATAAACCCAGGCTAAATGGTTTGAAAGATTATTTGTTGGATGTACATATTGAAAATGTTATACCTTTTACGCTGACGGTGACAGTTAGTATCCTCACTATTTTTGGACGAACTTTGTGATTACTGTAATTACTATTGCTGAAGGCACAATATAACAAACAGGAAATAATAATTGACAGACATACCTTTTATAATATCTCCACACTTTCTTTAGAAACACAGGGGATAACAAATGACAAACATGCACACCGATAAAACTAAACACCTTATTCACTGCACGAGTTCATCAGATGACAATACGAATACGATGTCGCAGGTGTGTTCAATTATACTATATTTCAATGATATTCCTATGTATCATTTAAGGAGGATTTGCGTGGATAACTTCATTTTTTGAGAGTAGTTTGTATAACATCTGAATTGAAGTAAATTTGTTTATCGAACTTACGAGGCTCTCTTATGTCCAAATTGAAATCGATTTAATAATTTTTTAGCTTTGAACCTTATTAGAGCGTCAAATTAAGGGAAATGCCATACATCATTCTGACTAACGATAATATTACCTCAAAGCGCAGTGTCTGATCTTCTTCAACCTGGTGTGCACGTTTGACAACGTCATAGTAGTGTCTTGTTGAGGACAAAAATGTCACTGTGTTTGGTATGTATAGGATCACTGTTATGTTATATGCTGTTCCTGTTGACTTGTCGTCATGATTTATCGCCAGTTTCATTTTACAATTTATCCTGAAAGTTATGAAAGGGTCTTTAAAGTTTATCAGAGGTTAACAAAGCAAGAAAAGCATATGTACAGAAATTAATTTGCGTGTTAATTTGTGTTACGTCACAAGTTATGGTAGAACATTTTCTCATTGATTTTCCAACGCACCATACCTAAAACATATAGAGTTTTCATTACCTATTTACACAAGAGTAAATACGCTGAAATGTCTCGCCTGCTTTACTAATCATGATTTATTTTATGTTGATAGTCCTAAAGATTAAGTTTTACTACAAGCATCACATAAACTTAACATCATAAATGATCCACGAAAATAAGGTCACGGTCAGAGAAACCAAGCCAGACAGACATGTACACCTTACAATCATTCCATACATCAACTATAGTTAACCTTTTGCTAATAATATAAAAGAAACAGACCAAACATTTTGTTATTATAAAACACCCATGCAACCACGCATCTCATAATACATGATAAGACCCGACACTATTTTTAGTGTTTCGGCAGATAAAACTTGGTCATCTTAATTAAGTAAACCATTAAAATGAGGTCAGGGTTAGATGAACCATACAAGACAGACATGTACACCTTACAATCATTCCATGCATTAAATAAAGTTGACCAATTGCTTATAGTATCTAAGAAATAGACTTAACCAGGAAAACTTAACATTAACCAATGAACCATGAAAATGAGGTCAAGGTCAGATGAACCCTACCAGACAGACATGTACACCTTGCAATCATTCCATTGTTGACCTGTTTAAAGTATCTTAGAATAGGACCTTTCTACTGAAACTTAACATTGACCAATGAACCATGAAAATGAATTCAAGTATAGATGGTACCTGCCAGACAGACATATACACATTAAAATCATTCCATACACAAAATATAGTTGACCTATTGCTCGTAGTATAAAAAAACAGACCAAAACACAAAAAAACTAAATATTGAACAATGAACCGTGAAAATGAGATCAAGGTCAAATGGAACCTGCCAGACGGATATCTTCACCGTAAACTCATTCCATACACCAACTATAGTTGCCCTATCGCTTATAGTATTAGAAAAAAAGACCAAAACACAAAAAACTTAACATTGACCAATGAACTGAGAAAATGGGTCAAGGTCAGACGAAACCTGCCAGACGGACATGTACACCTTACAATCATTCTATACACCAAATATGGTTGACCGACTGCTTACAGGTTCTGAGAAACTGACCTGATCATATAACTAACTTTGATCACCGATCCATGAAATGAGGTCTAGGTCATGTGAAACCTGTATGACGGACATGTAGACCTTGCAAGAAACCCATATACCAAAAATAGTTGACCTTTTCATCACAATGAGTGGGAAATTCACATGACAAAAAACACTTTTTTTTCAAGCAGTCGCTGAACCACGAAAATGAGGTCAAGGGCAATGAACATATGACAGACGGAAAATTCGTATCATTAGGCATCTGTATACAAGGTATGAAAATATATGTCTTCTACTCCCTGAAGTATAAAGCTTAATACAACACTGGATTGTTATCCCTATGTCTCGTATTCTGCAACTTTCGTCGCAGGCAAGACAAAAATGCATTTATGTCCTGACTTTTATAAAGTTTAAGTGTAGAAGTTTTCTCATGCAGACAACAGTTTTTTTCTGCCACTTTCATGATGCATTGTCTCCAATAAAAATAGCCAACATGGTGTTTTAAACAGAATACTTAACAATAAAAATAAATAAAGAAGCTTTTAAACAATCTGTCTTGAACAAAATATTGGAAAT
Organism: Mytilus coruscus; assembly: GCA_017311375.1. Lineage (NCBI taxonomy): Eukaryota > Metazoa > Mollusca > Bivalvia > Mytilida > Mytilidae > Mytilus > Mytilus coruscus. The sequence continues at coordinate 124,984,865 of CM029595.1, read as the reverse complement.
ATTTTTGAGGAACCTATGGAAGCCGTACTCATGTTGTTTAAAAAAAGAGTTGTGTTGTAAAGTTATACATCAATCAGACATCAACCCAACTACACAAATAACCAGAGGCATCTAGAGCGCAACTTTCAGTCTTCAACATTAGGCATGTGTGTGTATAATATGCCAAGTTCTAAATCGATCCGAGTCTATACAAATTGGGAACAACATTATTGAACAATCGATGGTCTGCAAACAACACCCAATTCTCCAATAACGAAAAACGTGAAAATATGACAAACGACAAGTACGGATTAGGTTCCTGACTAGGGACCTGCAACATGGAAGTCAGGCGTCTTTAAGTAGTTTTTTTTTTTTTCTCTCAGAAATCTCCCTTTGTAATCTCAATTAGTAGATTAATAAAACAACATACAATAAAACCGGAAGACATGATTCATGCGGTGTTTTGCATTTGTGCCAATCTGCACTTCATTTGCGCCATTTTTTTTTCATTTGCGCTAATATTTTTTTCATTTGCATCAATATTTTTTTTTTCATTTTTGCCATCTGCCACCTGCTCATAGGGAGGTGGAGTGGGATTTCGAACAGGATAAGTATTCCGCTTTCAATGTCATTCACAAGCAAGAAATTTTCTGACTTATTTGTTTTGATAGTCATGAACTTGGGACAAAATTAGGGTATCTTTACGTCTCTCCCTATAAACAGCTAATGAAGCATTCTTTAAATCTCTTGTTTGAAGGGAATTTTCTTGCATTCCCTGTAACTCTGTTCTTACGTTTTTTGCTTGTCTACTTGATATATCACCAGATTGTTTTCTGCTTCTCACACGGAGCCGTTTAGCCTCAGGCTTGTAGTAATCTGCAACGTATTTATGCTCATTTAAAGTTTTCACAATCGTCATTCCATCACTGTCAGTTGTAATCCTAGCTTTACATGACTTATTTATACATCTTTAGCAAATATTTCCAAGTTTGAGAATGTTTGATTGCCTATAAGAATGTCCATCAAAGATTATCGATTTATTTCCCCGGTTTGTTTCTGTGTGCATAAGATCTATCTTATCATAATAGAATACATGTACACAAGGTCGAAAGGTACGATAGGTTCGATTTGCCAGTTCTCTCTGTTTCACAAAATTTTCATGATATAGAGAGTTTTTACAAGATAAGAATAACACGTACTGCAGAAATTTGAGAAAGTTTACAGTTCATGCGTTTTCATCGTTTAAAAAGTTATTATTTTGAAGAGAACCTTGAAATATGTTTTACACACGTCTATCCAAGATAAAAAGTTTGTGTGTTTTGACAGATAATGGCATTTTCCAGTCTTATTATGCTGCAATCATTCCAATGTTAACGATACGTTTACTTACGTCCCATCGTGTATAGATCTTTGAAACTCTGTTAGTTCTGACAACAGAACTGGTCTTTGATTCCTCACATCAGTATCATCATCTATACTAGCATTGGTACTGCCTATCCATATAAAATCCTCATTCAGTTTAAACCCAATACCCATTTCCATGTTATGCCCATCGGAATATCCTGTCGAAATTAAAATCAAGGTCACTGGTTTTGAATATTTATGGTACATGGATTATTTTTACAGGGGACGTACATCCAGGCCCTTATAAAATCGAAAAAAATTATTAAGATGTGTCAGTATTTCACTTTTTTTTTAATTTCTTAGCTCTTCCCCTCCCCCTTAAATTAAAATCATTGATTGCTTAAGCAAATTTTTTTTCATTTTTCATTTCATTTTTTGTTATATAATGAAAAAAAAAGATGTGGTACCAGTATGATTGCCTATGAGACAACTAACCACCAGTGACGAAAAAGTTAGCAACTTCATGTTTGTGTGTATGCCAATGGTCCATATGGGCCGAAAGTGTTTTTTGGCCCAGATGAACTTTTCTCATCACTTGGAGTCTGTTAACTTTTACAAAAATCTTCTCCTCTGAAACTACTGGGTCAAATTTAACCAAACTTGGCCACAATTATCATTGGGGTATTTAATTTTAAAAATGTGTCCAATGACCCTGCTTGCTAACCAAGATGGCTGACATGGCTAAAAATAGAACATGGGGGTAAAATGCAAGTTTATTTTGAAAACCGTTATAAATAGAGAAAATCTGACATGTTTACAAATTTTCAGAATGTTGATCGCTACCAATTGTCCATATACGTCAAAACTGTCAGACGACTTCTTATAGGAGTTATTGCCCTTTAATGACAAATTTAACCTTTTTTTCATTTCTGTCTATTATCGTGAAAACTACAGTAGATAGAGAGAAACTTTAAATTGCAAAAATGATCAGTAAGATAAGTTCTACAAATAATTCTAACATGGTCGAAATCGTAAGTCGTCTCCTTATTAGAGTTATTACCCTTTGATGACGAGTTTTACCATTCTTTTTACGTTTTTGCCTTATATCTTAAAAATTATAATAGTTAGATAGAACATTAAATAAGCAAAAATAATCAGCTAGACAAGATCTACAATTAAGACAAATGGAGAAAATCGTCCGACGACTCCTTATTGGAGTTATTGCCCTAAAATGACGATTTTCACCATTTGTTTTTGCGTTTTGCCTTATATGATAAAAATTATAATAGGTAAATAGATACTTTAAATCACAAAAATGATCAGCAAGTCAAGATCTACTAACAATTCAATTTTTGCCGATATAGTTAGTAGACTGTCACTCTTTATAGGAGTGATTACCTTTAAATGAGGATTTTTTTTTTGGCCTCTTTTGCTTTGAAGCAAAAACTAAAGAAGATAGGGAGAAAATAAACACACACAATGATCAGCAATACAAGATCAACAAAACAGAGATTTTTGTCATGAATTCTATTCTCGTCTACAATATTGGAGAGTGTACTAATATCTAATTGATAATCTCTTGATTTTCCCAACTTTTCTATACTAGGAGCAATGCCTTCAAGAGATGGTATTCGGTTGACATTCGAGAAATATCCCACAATAAACAAAATTCCCTACAATAGTATTTGATTCCATTTCACCTTTATTTAAAACTAGCTTTCCGAAATTCTGAATTTAATACTACTTACATTTTGATTAAAATATATTATCACAACATTACTTTGAGAGAACGAATTAAATGTCTTGATTAAACTATAAAATTGTTAGGTTCGCACTTAGAATTTTCAATTTTGATTGAATTGAACTCAATTTCACAATTCAAATTCGTTTGAACAGTTAAATCAAATATAGGTTCGCCACATACAGACAGACAGACAGACAGACAGACAGACAGACAGACAGACAGACCCTCTTGCTCTCATATTTGAACATACCCATAAAATCCTGTAGGATACCCTGACATAACAGCGTAAGCATTATAACATCGTTATCACCATCTGTTATATTGAGCGTAGGAAATGTGATAGTTGCAGTATCTTCTTCTGACGTCATACTCCGTGAAAATTTAGTTATCCCGGAATTAAGTCGTGAATTGAGAATATCCGTTGCACCAATACCAACTCCTGATATTCCAGAAATTGCAAAGTCAGCAATAGTTATTTTGGCTTCTGAAATATAAAATCTATCCTGTGATATATTTATTGGGCATTTTTAATACGGTATGTACGAATTATTGTTTTAATTCTAAATCAAACTTCTGTTGTTGTTGTCTTTTGTACCGGTATTATAGAGTTAAGCGCATTTTTTTATTTGATTTTATTTTTTATAAACTACTAAGTAGTTCAGCCCGACACATGTTCAAGTGCATGTACCAATTCAGGAACCTCGTCAATGATTTTTGAGGTTATATCTTAACGTTTTTGTAATAAAATCTTAGGAATTTGATATCAATGGCAGGTCTATGATATTCTCCTTTAATTATGTAACCTCATATTTCGTTTTTGTTCTTCGTGGGAAGAACGTAAGTGGTGGTGGTAGTGAATTCATATTAACATTAAAATAAAAAAGACTAGAAAGTTAACATTGAATCAAATTTTTAAAGTTAGATAATATTTTGGTGTATATTGACCATTTTTAAAGTTAGATAATATTTTGGTGTATATTGACCATTTTTAAAGTTAGATAATATGTTGGTGTATATTGACCATTTTTAAAGTTAGATAATGTGTTGGTGCATCTTGACCATTTTTTAATTCTCTTTGGTTTCATATCTGTTTTGTGTACCGAGTTTTCTTTCTTCATCTGGTCATAATTATAGATAAACTCAAAACATCTCTGATATATAATTGTCTTGCAAGACAATAATTCGTCATCAGTTTGATCCGAATGCATGCGACCTATACTTAGATCCCTAGTTGGAGATTGGTTGTGACGATCAATGCATTTGAATCGGGATATATAGTTGGAACCCACCCCCTTTATCCTGGGTTGGGAACCCCCCCTTTTTAAAAATGTCTGGATCCGCCCCTGGTATGTGCTCAGCATCTTCAGTAATTAAAAATAAAAAGACATGACAAAATTGACAAGTGAAACAAGGGATCGAGCCACTAAGAATAACTATTTCGTTGACTGATCCGATACAGGTTATCGTCATTATTCTATTGCGCGTGCTTTACTGCTTTTCTGTTTGTTTACAGTTATGTGTATGTTTATATCGGGCTAAATGAGCATCAGTAGTTGTTCAGAAGTCATTTCATTGGTAAATTGTGTGCCATCTTGTCCTAACATACACATTCATGCAATGTTTATTGTTTCCTATGAAACTTTTGTAATTCTTGTTAATATTTTAGTACGTTATAGATCAAATTAAAGAGTTTTAAGTCAATTCGATGGAAGGAATTTTTCAGTTAATGTCCCTTTAAGGTAGAACCCATCAAACATACCATTTTCAAACTGTGCAAGTCAAATGTATATAGTCTTGATATACCCTCTTGACCTGGGACATGTTAATTACGATATCCTAGCGAATTAGAACAAGTACTCCATTTAACTGCCTCTGCGTCATCGCCACCGGGTATTCGGTACCACCGAAGCGGAAAGAGCGGACAAAAAAAAATACACATGTTGAGATTTTCTTTCATTCAAACTATTTCTATCGATTTGATAAGTCAATCATTAGGATGTTTGGCAGAAATTTACCAGGGGTTTCAAGAGTAACGATGTGCCCGACTTCTCTTTTAGAACGGATAATTTTCATGAACATGACAATTAATAAACCTTGATTTTACTTCAGTACTGTGTAAAAATATCACAAGTAAGACTTGCACTTGTCTTATAGCACGAGGTTATTTTGATTTCCAAGCACACTTTCTCTGTTTTGATGACTCATTACTAAAATACACGTATTTCACTCGATCAAAATATTTGGTTTAATAGTTATATGAATTATTCATGTTTTAGCTTAAAATATGAAAATATGCTAATCTGAAGCGATGAAATATCGTTACTTTTGTTTTCATACATTTTTAGGACACGGCTGTGTGTGGATCCGACTCAAAATACGCTTGAACGTCAAAGGTGTACCAGACTTACTCTTTCATGGTTAGATAATATACCGTTTTCAGCTTTTAAAAAAAATGTTTTTGATGACAGAAACCAAATTAACTTTTTAATCAAAACGATCTAATATCTTTCCGTGTTCTTTTTTTCAATTGAATTTTAGATAATGCACATTCAGGATCCTTAACGGTTTGCACTTATATACAATAATGAGTCGTTATGTGGCCATGTTTCTTTAAATACATAGATGCAAGTATGACTATTAGCTCCATACTATGTTTTGGTAATAAATAAGTAAATAACATTAAAAATTTAAAAAAAACATGACTATTGTTCTTTCACAACTGTTTGTGTCTTCCTTGAGACTTCTGGTCATTATCTAAACTTCTATATTATCATATTACATCACATAATACTAAAAGAAGAAGGTTGAGGACAACATAACACTGAAAATGAAATCAATTAGCAATATGAACACACAAAAACCAAGGTTAGGTCATGAGTGTCAGCTTGAAGGTGCATCATCTTCTTCTTCAAAGACACCCGTCATGTTGATCTTGTAAAAAAAAACGTTAAAAAGCTTCATCTGATAAAGAAAAGAAACTAAGTGTACGAAGAAAATAAATCTGCTTTCATCTTTGATACAAATATTATCAAGTTCTGTTGATGACAGTAGAATCTTTTTTTTTTTTTTTTTTTTTTTTGGTCATAGCTTCGTAAGTTAAACGATTGATTTCGAACCTAATATAAAAAATGTATATTTTGATAACTTAATGGCAACGTTTCTCCGGTTAATTGACTGCTTCAATCTGTTATTGCGAAAACAGACTAAATGTTATACATAGATTAGTTGCATTATAATTTAAATCGTCATTTCATGCAGACACGATCATAGCGAACGAATTGGGAAATATACAAACTGTAAGAAGTGCCCAAAGGATCATTTTTGAAAATTAATGTCTGTAACGGTATTCAAGATAGCGTGACAACAAGGTTCGTGGTCATCTTTGTTTGACCTTTTATCTAAATCTCAGAATGTTTGCTATTCGATCCCAGGTTGATTAGTGACGGTTCTTTTCCTCTACGAATTTTGTCATATTTTTTGACAAGGGGAATAACTTAGATTTGTACTAACTCTAACGGTTTCTGACTGATATCTAGTTGTTCGGTGTTTGCCAGGTAGCTCTGTAAAATAAGGGGTTCAGTTTTCAAAAGAAAGACTGAAATGCTTATCAGGGTCTGATAACATGTAAGAAAGGTCTCCTAAAATGCTGACAGGAAAATTGTGTCTGTTTATAACCACATGTTTAATTAGGTATATAGACCCATAGCACGGTTTCCTGAGAAAGACGTCATATTAGATTTTATATTATTTCCAAGTTGTAGTATTTTTGGAAAAAAACAAGTTGTCGTATTGTAAATTTATCAAGATTTTTTTACCAATATTCCTTTTAGAACATCTGTTTGTGGTTCATACTTAGTTACCGTCCATAAAACATACATAAACAGCCACACATACTTTTATTTATCAACTTTACAATTACCGTTATCATTGTACGGCATATAGAGCTTAGCATAAGCATTGTTGACACCAAACAGGGGAAGAGTTATATCTGCATTGAATGACGTTTTTTCCCTCATCTTGATCTTTTCGGGGAACGTATGGGTTACGTTAAAACTTGGAACAAAAACTGGAATGGATTCAGAATATATCATCGATGCTGTGCCACTGGATGGTCTTACTTCCAATATACTACGTATGTTTATGATATCTAAAATATAGTAATTATAAACATATAAGTAAATCTCGATTGTCTCATCATCCTCGATATTATCAAAACAGCTTGCGCAGATTTGGGGATTGAGGGGATGATGCAAGACATCCAAAACAAAATATGTTTAGTTTTTTATTTCGTAAACAGGCATTTCAAATTAAATACTAACAGTCAAATAACTATAATGCCAAATATATATTTATATATATATATATATATATATATATATATATATATATATATATATATATATATATATATATATATATATATACAAGTCTAAATTGAAAACAACGTTCAAACCTATGATTGCGTTGGATAAAAACCGCAATTTTTATACGTGTGCATGCAAAACAAATTTCTTGATAGAGGGGTCTAAATACAGCACAAACAACATTTTCCAAAAGACCAAAAAAAGTGAAAAAGTATATTTTAACAAAACGCATTAGATTAACATGTCGAACAACAGATGTTCTTAAACCCTGCTGACTGCCATTGGCGATTGCCAAATAAACGGATCACAAGATGTTACAAAATGGATCTTTTAAAATTATTAATTTAATACCAAACAGAAAACAATAAACAAAAGGTGCAAAAATTAGTACACCATATCCGGATTTCGACAATTAATGTCTCTTCAGTGATGTTAGGGATCGAAACGGTATTTGGAAGGCCATATAATTTACCTCAATTTAGGATAGACTCTTGAATTTTGAAAAGTCGAAATATAAGAAATAGGATGAACGGATCACATAAACCCGAAGGAAAATATAATACAAGCCCAAACGAAAAAAATTTAAAACAAGTCTAAATTGAAAACAACGTTCAAACCTATGATTGCATTGAATAAAAACCGCAATTTTTTTAAAGTGTGCATGCAAAACAAATTTCTTGATAGAGGGGTCCAAATACAGCACAAACAACATTTTCCAAAAGACCAAAAAAGTGAAAAAGTATATTTTAACAAAACGCATTAGATTAACATGTCGAACAACAGATGTTCTTAAACCCTGCTGACTGCCATTGGCGATTGCCAAATAAACGGATCACAAGATGTTACAAAATGGATCTTTTAAAATTATTAATTTAATACCAAACAGAAAACAATAAACTTGCGGAAAAGATGGTATACCGCAAACAAAAGGTGAAAAATTAGTACACCATATCCAGATTTCGACAATTAATGTCTCTTCAGTGATGTTAGGGATCGAAACGGTATTTGGAAGGCCATAATAATTGACCTCAATTTAGGATAGACTCTTGAATTTTGAAAAATCGAAATATTAGAAATAGGATGAACGGATCATATAAACCCGAAGGAAATATATACATATACACACATATGGAGGCATATCTAATTATACATTCATAGTGATCGTATGCTTCTAAAAATAGAATTGCATCCTGTAATTATACTGAAGTCAAGAGATGAGTATAGATGATCATTCCTGTACAATGTACACTTTTAAAATATACTTCGTGTTTGTGATTAAACGTCCTTATTTAATATCTACGAGATTTTTATCAGCTATAATTGGAGGAGGGGATAAGGTATCTGCGCAATGCTAGGCGGTGTTGTCGTAGAAGTGAGAAGTGAAAAGTACAGGTTCCAGCCCCGGTAGGGGAGGAAGTAAAGAATCAAATGTACTCTAACATTGTTAGGTTGATTTTCTAGGCACTTTATGTATATGTGTATACTTTGTCTTAAATTTAGCCCAACAATGTTAGATCTGCGTTTGCAAATTTTCCATAGGCTCATCGGGATTCGAACCTCTGTTTTTGGGACATTGTGGCACAGCTGCCTGCACTCAACCAACTAGGGTAACACAAATCTGCAGATTTTACATCGTTGGGCTAAATTTCATACGATATAAATATAAATTTTAATTAAAGCCCTGTATAACCATAGGTTATCCGACGGAGACTGTCTGTCGTAAAGTGTTCACGTATTTTATACAAATGTATCAGTTCATCAAGGAATGTATATATATATATATATATAATTTATCAGTTAGTAAAAGAACTCGTTGTCTATGTATTATTTTTCTACATGCTGATCGAATTTGTATGTTACTTTTTTCTTGTAGATGGGTCTTTAAAACTCGTTTATGCGATCAAAGTTTTCTTCAAAAACTTTTTCAAATGCTTTTTTGCAAAAGTTTATTGATTACATAACCCTGCATCAAAAATTTTGACAGACTTTGTCGGGACTTTAATGAAATAGAACTGCATCCTATTTGTCCAATTATATATTTCCTGTAATTTCGTTTTAACTTTCAGATTTGGTGTTCCCTTTCATCCTTGCCGTATGCCTTTGTTAGGTGTCAGACCACCAATTACTCCCTCTAATTTAGAACGTATGTAAAAGTAGCCCTACTCTGACACAAAATAGTGCTTTTGATGTCCTTGTTTACTTAAACTAACCAACAAATTTGTAGAAATGAAACTTTTGGTGAAAGAGAAATATATTTAGACCATTTTGAGCCAAAATTTACTTGTCTATGAGTTGGCATTAAAAATTGAGGATTAATGCGCTCCATAGTATACTAATTTAAGATTTCCAGAAAACCAGGGTTATTTTTGGAGTACATCTTTTGAAGGTCAGTTTTTTGTTAGAAGGCTTTAAAGGTATGTTGAAAATTGGCATGCAGAAAGCTGATACATGTACAATTCAGGATATACCTGGTTTCTATGAAGTTAAACTTGAGGTAAAATATTTAGAAAGCTGTGAAAATTGCAAAATTTGGTTGAACAGATAGGGATATTTAATTGGTGGTCTGACACCTGTTAAGCTTGGTAAGTTCCGGTCCGTCAAAGTTTTTTTTAGTAGGATGCAGTTCTATATCATCAAAGTCCGACAAAATCTAATACTTAACCACAACATCTCTGAGAAGTCATCTATATCAGACGGTTAGAGTTATTATTCGTAAGAAGTTACATTCAAAACATCGTATTTGTTTTGTTTTGTTTTGTTTTTTTATTTAAAGGTGTTTAAATTGAATAGAATAATTGTATGGAAGATCATAATTTTACAAAGACAACTATACAAAGAAAAATCTGAAAAAATGCTATCTGGTTATGTAGGGAGAAGTTGGTTGAAATACAAGTATTATATAATTACCGTTTACTTTCATCACGAACGTGCCAAAAGCTGATTTAAGTGGTACTTTATTATTCCTCAGTGTGATGATTGCAAATGAACGGTCATCACTGGGTCTTATTTGCTGAAATAATAAACATATTAGCTATTACCGGTGTCCATTCATACATAAAAGAAATTAAAGGAAGTCGTGTTAAGCGTTATGCTGAAATTGTGAAACAAATGATTTAAAAGCAAATTAATACAGATTGTACGGTACAATTTAAAAAAAAAATAGTTTCTAAAACTGTTCGTAAAAACCTTTCTCGTGGGCGTAAAATAAATCGCAATCAAAGAAAATTTCGAACCAACAATACAAATATTTCGACCTAATTTCTATTTCAAAAAACAACGGCAGACATTATCAGTTAACCAAGCTCTTTTCTTTACCTGTAAATAAATTACATAAAATTTTAGAGGATTGCAACACAATTCCATATTGCAGTCCTAAGTATGAAATCGTTCAAATTATAATGGCATATTGTTATTCTAAACTGTTCCCCAAAATTGATCGCCCTGAAGATCATAAAAAACATTTTATTAAAATCAAATATGTCAATAAAGGTTTTGATTTTGTAAATGTTGCCGGTATTTTTAATGATCATTCTGTTAAAGAACAAATTCCTGGCTATTTTGATAATACTGAACTTCATCTTATTTGTTATGTTTACAAAAATCTACCCGGAAATATATAGGTAGTACTTCATTTGCCACAGCGGCTTAACCCGGGTTAGCCCGGTTGGTATTTCCGGTATAGGCACAGTCGCTTCATTTGCTTGGAAATCAGCCGCCGGCGCATATAGGCATACGCCGCCCTCGCCGGTCTTAACAAACCGGCAAGCAATCAGCCGGTCAAAAAAGTATGGCGGAACGTGCAATTTAAGGTAAAATGTCGGAATTAAAAAATGAAAATTATAACATGTTTTAATCAGACCATATCGTAATGTGATACTGTAATTGTCCTCTATGACCCTAATAAATTTTTCGCCATATTTTAATTTCAAATTTATAAAATTATCTCGGAAAAACGTTTTTATGATAAATAAGGCATCTGAAAAAAATATTGAATGTAAAAAAATATATTTATTATCAACAGGTTCATTTTTTTCATATTTCTGAGTTTAGAAAGCAAAAAGTATAAAATTGAACTTCTGTCGCCATCTTTGAATCAGCCGGTTCCACTCGTTTTACTTTTCAGCCATATTTAACCCGGTCACGTGATAGGGCTAACCGGGCATAACCCGGACTAGAACAAATGAAGCAGCCCCATATGTGTTTAATTATATCCAAGTGTGTAAAGATGTAAATATCAGTGACAATACACCTACGTCATGTAATTGCAGTAATTCCGAATACATTTACGGACCCAGTTCCCATGTTATAACAGGAGACCTTAACATCGTTCGTGACCGAGAGCTGAAATCATTCCTCAGTAAAGGACCTAAATATCGTCCCCCGTCAATTATTAATTGGAATGAGTGTCGTAATATCATCCACGACTCACTCCGAACTTACTGCTTGAAATGGATAAAACGAGAAAAAAGCTGACAAGAAATCTTTGGATTCTTTTCTTAATTCAGTAATGATTATAGTTGATATACGTATACAACATTTTAAAGAACATTTTACTGATAACAACAACCACAATAACCCTATTTCTCGTATCAAACATAAACTAAAAGAACTCGCCAAGGAATTTGTTTTTGTCCAGGCTGATAAAGCTGCTAATAATATCATTATTGTTTGACGTAAATTTTACATTGAGGTTCTGCAAAAGAAATCACGAATTCACCAACATTCCAACTGACTCCATTTTCGGAAAATGACATCTGTAACAAACATAAGCTTTTAGCTACTTCTTTACAAGCAGAACCAAATACAATGAAAGTTCCAACTATGTACTGGCTTCCGAAGCTGCACAAAAAAACCTTACAAATATAGATTTATTTCGTCTTCAAGCCACTGTTCCACTACTAAACTGTCTATTTTACTTACTAGTACACTTGGTACAATCAAAAACCTGATAATAAATTGTTCAAATAAGGCCTTTGAAAATAGTGGAATTAATTACTTTTGGAGTGCCAAAAATTCGTTGGAAGTACTTGATAAATTGCATACTTATATTGGTGATTTTGAATCTGTTCAAAGTTTTGATTTTTCTACCCTATATACCACTTTGCCTCATATTCTTATTAAGAAAAAATTCACACACCTAATTAAATGGGCATTTAAAAAGTCAAAATGCGAATATATATGTTCAAACTCTTTTATGTAATTTTTTATTAACAACAAACAAAAGAACTATGTCAACTGGACATGCTTTGATACTATAACTGCCCTGAATTTTTACTAGATAACATTTTTGTTCGCTTTGGAGATTCCGTATATCGTCAAGTTATCGGAATTCCAATAGGGACTGACTGTGCACCACTTATTGCGGACCTGTTTCTGTATTGTTATGAGTTACAATTTATGAGTAAAATCAGCAAAGACCCATCGAAACAACATCTGATACATAAATTTAATAATACTTTTAGATACTTGGATGACATATTAGCTCTCAATAATGACGACTTCAGTATGTACACTAAAGAGATTTATCCTGTTGAACTAACTTTAAATTAAGCTAATACTAACAATAACACTGCCCTTTCCTGGATCTTGATATCTATATCATTAACGGGAAGCTTAATACCAAAATTTATGATAAAAGAGATGATTTTTCATTTCCTATTGTTAATTATCCATTTTTAGATGGTGACGTTCCGTTGTCACCATCTTATGGTGTTTATATATCTCAACTTGTACGATTCGCTCGTGTATGTAACAACGTATTAGATTTTAACGAAAGAAATCTATGTATTACTGAAAAATTATTACACCAGGGTTTTCGATATCACAAACTAGTCAAAACATTTACTAAATTTTATCATCGGTACAAGTACATCATTCGTAAATATAAATCAACATGCAGACATCTTAAACGTTCAAGTATATCACATCAAATCTTTTATTGTAATATTCTTTACAAAGCACAAAAATGTCGGCATTTACCTCAAAAGCTAACAAAACCTTTAAACAGACTTATTAAGAAGGGCTATAGTAACGATACTGTTGTCAGGTCATTAAAGATGGCATATTTTGGCTTTTACATTGATTCACTTATAGGGTCTTTGCATCGGAAATAAACACATTTATTCTAAAACCAGTTGTTGGCATGATACGGGTTATGTTCTTCTCATATATTTTATGATGGTATGATACTAAACCCCTAACGGGAGGGATTGTGCTTGCTATTCATATGATGAAGAAAATCTTTTAATCAGTTTAAAATGAGGTCTGGAGCTGGCATGTCAGTAACTGCTAGTAGTCCTTTGTTAATTTATGTATCATTGTCATTTTGTTTAGTTTCTTTTGTTACCTATTTTTACATCGGACTCGGACTTCTTTTAACTGAGTTTTACTGTGCGTATTGATGTGTGTTTGTTTTTTCTACATTGGCTAGAGGTATAGACGGGTTTATCTGTAATTGACCTAGAAAACATGGGCGCATCCATTAACCTCTCACGTGACCGATCCGCCATTACAACCGTGAAAAATAACGCATTTGTATTGATCAAAACATTATCGATTTTCTGTTTACATTTGTATTTCTTTCATTTTCTGATTTATTTTACTATGGATGCTGCCGAAAATTATAAAAACATAGAAGCATTTCTTGTGCAGTTAATAGTTGTACAAATAATCGTAAAAAACTTCAGGTGTGGAAAAAATCAATATGCGAATTACACAACGAGTTGCACAATGACTGCCCTCATTTGATTCCATATACGTCTTATGTGATGCCTTCTGACGAGCCAACAAACCTGAGTGGATCAAAGCCGTATAAACATAAAAAAAAACTGTGCATAAACAGGTTTTTGTATGGTCCGGACATTTTTTTTTTTTTTTTTTGGATGATGCGCCACTGCACACAATCCGTTTTTTTAAATAAAACTTGTTATGAAAGTAAAATAACACTGGCCGACGAATGTTTACACGTTGTAAAACGACTGTTAAAAACTTAAATTAATCTATAAAAATTAATCCGATGACTACAGTGCATCTATCTCTTTTTGTATAGAAGATCCACCGCGACTTCAGATGCGGATCCAGGATTTTGAAAAAAGGGGGGAGGGCGCGTGCCCCAAACTTTTGTAGTGGAAGCGGTAAAATGTCTGAATCAACCATAAATGAAGCTAATAACCAACCCCGACCCTACATGTAGTTATAATTGCAAGCAAATCAACCCAGTGTGAAGAGACGAACTTTTTTCATTCATGACGACTTCTATAGTATCTTTATGCTGCAAAATGGACAGACATTAACTCAGACAAAAATATTGTTAACAGAGGAGTAAGGAGTTCAAAATTAAATAAGGGGTTGGGGGACCTCGTCATCCGCTTAAGAAATATTATGAATGACAGTGATGCCTTATTGTATACTTATGTAACTAAGTTTTCTTAACTTTAGTGGAATTACTACACAAATTTAATTTTCAACTACGATATTGCAGATCAGCTGTTGCTCGATCGTACTGATGAGGTTAACACTTAGTTTGATATTTGGTTATATGGGACGGCGCTTTAATATTTCGAAAAGTAAGGCTTGTAAAATATTTTATTCCTGTTCTTGCTGAAAAACTTAAAGGTTATATATATATATATATGTAGGCCTGTGTGCTTATAGTTTTTCTTTATAAGACGTAAGACGTATACTTCTGTCATAGGCGGATCAAGGGGGCTGGGTCCCCTTTGTGGGAAAAATTTGGTTGATTATATAGGGAATCACTGAAGCATGACTGGAGCCCCCCCTTAGGTCAGTCAGAGGGCCCCCCTTATAAAAAGTTCTGGATCCGCCACTGTTCTGTTGATTTGAACTTTCCTCAGTAGATTATTCTGTGCATGAATCCTAAAATTTTATTCATTAGAAAGGATTTTTCAAAGGTCTAACTCTTGGTAATCAAATAGTTTACTAGAACCTACGAAAGCGTAGCTATAATCCGACAACCCGAATTTCCGACAGTTCAGTAGTCCGACGGTCCGATATACACCCCTAATGTTATACTGTAATACTGTATTTCACTGTATTATATACATCGGAGACTTATATAAGAGTCTAATACGGATTAAGGATGAAAATCTACGAGACCTCTGTTTTGGAGTGGTTGGGAGGGGAGTTGGCAAAACACTAAATGACGCTTCTAAAACATAACTAATCATCGCTTTGAAATTACATGTTAGAGTCTTTGGTGGTTTAATGGCATTCATTTATATCAAGCACGGGCTGGATCATGATGTTATATACTATACATACTATAGTAGTTGTATGTCGAGTAATTTTCTGCAAAAGAAATTGGAATCGAACACATAATAACTATAGGAATACATGGGCCGTGAAATTTCAAAACTTCTCAAGCCCATACTCTAATCGCAAAGTTATATCTACATATGGCCCGACGCATCGATAGCATATATAGCGCAATTCATGCGGACACCAAAGTAATACGAAGATGTCACTCAATTTTGAGCATTACACGTAAGTCAAGCAAAAAGCACAAAACTCTCGTCTCTGTAGGAACGTCGGATTAGTGGATTGTTAAATTTTAGGACTGTCTCATTATAGGTCTGACCACAGAAATTTCTATGATTTGATAAAATTGTACCTGGTTTTTCTGATATATCACATTCGACCGGTCAAGAATATTTATTTTTTATTTATGTATCCGTTATAATTATTAATATTATGATTACCAAATGATTATAATCGACATGTAACCTGCGATTAGTATTCGTATAAAATTTAGTATGTCCCGCGTGTAACATATCAAATACAGTTATATTTTAAGGACACGATACCTGACCTGCAATACACTTAGAATCCTTATCTAATTACTTTATTATTTATAGCACATATAATTTTGCCGAGGTCAAGTACGACTTCATATTCTTGTGTTTACATTTAATTATATGCAGTCAGGGCATTTAGATCTATATCTGACTTGTTTATATTTTTTCACGATTGTAATGGCGATCGTACTACGACGACGCCTAGGAGTCGCGTCACAAACTAAGGCAGATAATCGAAAAAAACCTGTCTATAGGGGAGGGTTGAGATCTCAAAAAACATGTTTAACCCCGCTGCATTTTTGCGCCTGTCCCAAGTCAGGAGCCTCTGGTCTTTGTTAGTCTTGCATGATTTTTAATTTTAGTTTCTTTTATATATTTCGGAGTTTAGAATGACGTCCATTATCACTGAACTAGTACATATTTTTGTTTAGGGGCCAGCTGAAGCACGCCTCCGGGTGCGGGATTTTCTAGCTGTATTGAAGACCCATTGGTGGCCTTCGGCTGTTTTCTGCTCTTGGTTCGGGTTGTTGTCTCTTTGACACATTCCCCATTTCCATTCTCAATTTTATCCCTTATAAAAAATTAAAGGTTCTTAACAATCTTTAACCATGTACCTTTTATTGCATCGATTCCTGCACAAATTACGATTTAGAATGACACAATTGACCTGTCTCTCTGCTTGAGTGTAGATCTTCCTTCAAAACAAACGGCGCAACCGTGGTAAAGATACACCATTACCACTGGTTGTTATTTGGTAGTAATTTAAAATGTTTTTGTCAAGAAGAGACTTGGTTGCATTGTACACTGTTGGTATCTATTTTCTTGAATGTTTTGTTGGAGGACTTGATTGTGCATCGTTGGTAGGTGTTTTGTTGGAAGACTTGATTGTGCATCGTTTGTATGTGTTTTGTTGAATGTTTTGTTGGAGGACTTGATTGTGCATCGTTGGTAGGTGTTTTGTTGGAGGACTTGATTGTGCATCGTTGGTAGGTGTTTTGTTGGAGGACTTGATTGTGCATCGTTGGTAGATGTTTTGTTGGAGGACTTGATTGTGCATCGTTTGTATGTGTTTTGTTGAATGTTTTATTGGAGGACATGATTGTGTATCGTTGGTAGGTGTTTTGTTGGAGGACTTGATTGTACCTCGTTGGTAGGTGTTCAATTTGTTGAATGTTTTGTTGGAGGACTTGATTGTACATCGTTCGTAGGTGTTTTACTGAATGTTTTGTTGAATGACTTGATTGTACATAGTTGGAAGGTGTTAAATTGAATGTTTTGTTGGAGAACTTGATTTTGTATCATTGGTATGTGTTTTACTTTATGTTTTGTTGGAGGACATGATTGTGTATCGTTGGTATGTGTTTTACTGAATGTTTTGTTGGAGGACTTGATTGTGCATCGTTGGTAGGTGTTTAGTTGAATGTTTTGTTGGAGGACTTGAATGTACATCGTTGGTAGGTGTTTTGTTGAATGAGTTGTTGGAGGACTTGATTGTACATCGTTGGTAGGTGTTCAATTGAATGTTTTGTTGGAGAACTTGATTTTGTATCATTGGTATGTGTTTTACTTTATGTTTTGTTGGAGGACATGATTGTGTATCGTTGGTATGTGTTTTACTGAATGTTTTGTTGGAGGACTTGATTGTGCATCTTTGGTAGGTGTTTAGTTGAATGTTTTGTTGGAGGACTTGATTGTACATCGTTGGTAGGTGTTCAGTTTGTTGAATGTTTTGTTGGAAGACTTTATTATGTATCGTTGGTAGGTGTTTTGTTGAATGTTTTGTTGGAGGACTTGATTGTACATCGTTGGTAGGTGTTCAATTGAATGTTTTGTTGGAGAACTTGATTTTGTATCATTGGTATGTGTTTTACTTTATGTTTTGTTGGAGGACATGATTGTGTATCGTTGGTATGTGTTTTACTGAATGTTTTGTTGGAGGACTTGATTGTGAATCGTTGGTAGGTGTTTAGTCTAATGTTTTGTTGGAGGACTTGATTTTACATCGTTTGTATGTGTTTTGTTGAATGTATTTTTGGAGGACTTGATTGTGTATCGTTGCATTGGTAGGTGTTTTGTTGGAGGACTTGATTGTACATCGTTGGTAGGTGTTCAATTTGTTGAATGTTTTGTTGGAAGACTTTATTATTTATCGTTGGTAGGTGTTTTGTTGAATGTTTTGTTGGAGGACTTGATTGTACATCGTTGGTAGGTGTTTTATTGAATGTTTTGTTGGAGGACTTGATTGTACATCGTTCGTAGGTGTTTTACTGAATGTTTTGTTGAATGACTTGATTGAATGTAGTTGGAAGGTGTTAAATTGAATCTTTTGTTGGAGAACTTGATTTTGT
This sequence comes from Mytilus coruscus, assembly GCA_017311375.1. Classification (NCBI taxonomy): domain Eukaryota; kingdom Metazoa; phylum Mollusca; class Bivalvia; order Mytilida; family Mytilidae; genus Mytilus; species Mytilus coruscus. The sequence continues at coordinate 124,966,273 of CM029595.1, read as the reverse complement.
ATCATTGGTATGTGTTTTACTTTATGTTTTGTTGGAGGACATGATTGTGTATCGTTGGTATGTGTTTTACTGAATGTTTTGTTGGAGGACTTGATTGTGAATCGTTGGTAGGTGTTTAGTCTAATGTTTTGTTGGAGGACTTGATTGTACATCGTTTGTATGTGTTTTGTTGAATGTATTTTTGGAGGACTTGATTGTGTATCGTTGCATTGGTAGGTGTTTTGTTGGAGGACTTGATTGTACATCGTTGGTAGGTGTTCAATTTGTTGAATGTTTTGTTGGAAGACTTTATTATGTATCGTTGGTAGGTGTTTTGTTGAATGTTTTGTTGGAGGACTTGATTGTACATCGTTGGTAGGTGTTCAATTTGTTGAATGTTTTGTTGGAAGACTTTATTATGTATCGTTGGTAGGTGTTTTATTAAATGTTTTGTTGAATGACTTGATTGTGTATCGTTGATATGTGTTTTACTGAATGTTTTGTTGGAGGACTTGATTGTACATAGTTGGAAGGTGTTAAATTGAATGTTTTGTTGGAGAACTTGATTTTTTATCATTGGTATGTGTTTTACTTTATGTTTTGTTGGAGGACATGATTGTGTATCGTTGATATGTGTTTTACTGAATGTTTTGTTGGAGGACTTGATTGTGCATCGTTGGTAGGTGTTTAGTTTAATGTTTTGTTAGAGGACTTGATTGTACATCGTTGGTAGGTGTTTTGTTGAATGTTTTGTTGGAGGACTTGATTGTACATCGTTGGTAGGTGTTTTTCACTTCGCATTTTTTCGTCTTTGTGCTTTTACGTCTTGATATTTCGTCAATCGAAAACGCAGAAATGATTTTCGTTTCGATTTACTGTCTTTTGCTTTCGCATTTTCGCATTTTGCGTTTTTGTCAAACGTACGAAAACATCAATATTCGATCAAATATTAAAAGACCAACCTTCAAAAGATGTTTAAAACTCTACTAGAAATAAACTTTTTTCTTCTTTTATTTAAGATAATAGAAAATTTGAAGTAAAGTTTTGAAAATTGGTTTTAATCTTATTTGCTGTTTTTTTCTTTAAAAATAAATATTAACCATGAAAATGGAGGAAAAACATCACATTTAATGTAAGACGATTAGAATATCCTAATGATGCTAATACAAGCAAATAAAGCACTGTTTTAAACTATTTGTTTAAACATTTTTAATTATTTGCTTTAAGAAAATTCTTTTATGAAGAATAAGTTGATTATTAGAATAGAGAATGAAAACGGGGAATGTGTCAAAGAGACTACAACCCGACCAAAGAGCAGAAAACAGCACAAGGCCACCAATGGGTCTTCCACTCAGCGAGCCAATCCCGCACCCGGAGGCGGGCTTCAGCTGGCCCCTAAACAATAATGTAGACTAGTTAGCGAAATGGACGCCACACAAACTCTGAAACATACACATGAACCAAAATTCAGAAGAAAAATACATACAAGCCTAACAAAGGCTAGAGATTCCTTTCTTGGGACAGGCGCAAAAATGCGGCGAGATTAAACATGTTTTGTGAGGTTTCAACCCTCCCAATATATATCTAGCCAATGTAGAATAAACAGCACATAGCAATACGCACAGTAAAACTCAGTTTAAAAGAAGTCCGAGTCCGATTTTAGAATAAGTAACAGAAGAAACTAAGCAAAATGATAATGATCAACTAGTCCATTATTGATTACCAGCTGAAGCCCGCCTCCGGTTGCGGAATTTCGCTGCGTTGAAGACCCATGGGTGGCCTTTGGTTGTTTGCTGCTCTTTGGTCGGGTTATTGTCTCTTTGACACATTCCTCGTTTCCATTCTCTATTGTATAACTATGTTTGTAGAAAGTTCCAGTGACAATGACAAACCGTTGTGCTCGAAAACTTATTTGTGGAAAATAGGTAGATCTCGGAAAATTGTACCATGCCAATGGCTATGTGATGATTTTTTTCCAATATGCAGCAAAGTTTAACATGTTTTTAAATATAACTGCAACAAGCTTCTAATGCGATTCTCTCGATAAATAATGAAAACTTACCTGTATACTTGAAACATAGTTTAACAAATATTTTTAGAAATTTGATAGTGTGGTTTTGAAATAACTTTTAATCCGTATAGTCACTTTTTGCTTCGTGAAATATCAAGACAAAACGCGAACAAGCGAATTTGCGAAAACGCAAAACGACAGTCAGTATGTGCTTTATGTGTTTTGGCCTTAGGCATTATCACGTATTTTCGTATGAGAAATCTTTTGGCGAGAACGCAAAATGGCCGCATCCAGTCACTTTATTTTTCTATTAAATGTTTGCATCGCATGGTCTGGCGGGTCAAACCAGTGGTATTTAGTGGTACTTGTCAGACAACAGCGTGTCGGTCTTGTGTACAACCGTTTGACATCATCATGTAATACATACAGTACTTGTCAGACAACTTGCTGTAACCGTTTGACATCATCATGTAATACATACAGTACTTGTCAGACAACTTGCTGTAACCGTTTGACATCATCATGTAATACATACAGTACTTGTGAGACAACTTGCTGTAACCGTTTGATATATTAACCTTATCTTAAATAACCGTCGAATTCATCGCAATATCGTTTTCAAAAGCATTTTTGTTTAAGTGAACGGATCCATGTTTTCAAGTGTATCTAATGTAAAATACAATAGTTGATACTGTTATCAACAAAAATTACCTGAGACATGGGGGTCAATTGCACATCGGAAGATACTAATTCTGATTTCATTTTCACATATATCCCTCCGTTTGGTATTGTCCATGTCATCTACAAATTAATATTACTGTCAGATAAGTTGTATCAAATAACATATCTCTTATATATCTTTAAAGATAACAAATTTTGTGGGCAGTGTAAAAATGTGCAGGTTGAAGACGAGTTTCATTTTTAATGGAATGCACTGCATATGAAAAGGAAAGAAATTTTATTCTCAAGAAAGCATGTATTCAATGTAAAAACTTTCCTTCTATTTCAAGGTACGAACAGTCTATTTGGTTGGTGTCCAGTGAGTCTGAAAATGTTAATTTATCAGTGTCAAGATTTATTAGTAATTATTTTGAAATAAGAGGAAATTTGCATTCCAGTGACTATATATAGTAGTGATGTAGTTTGTTTTATGTATTACAAAGCGTTAATATTTTAATTATTTATTTTTTAAACACCATTTTGTATGGAGGATAGTTATTTATTTATTCATTTATTTTCAATGTAATATATGAGCTGCGTCGGATAGAAATCGACCTTATGCAAATGAATATCAATACATCTGTTAACCTATTTCGGGTTGAAAAAATCTCTATTCAAAGTCTGTAACTGTTTGAAAATTGAGTTGATATAAAAACCCTACAAAACAAACCAATCTTTTGATTTGTATTTGAATGTTCCAAAATCAAAGTCTTATTTATATATGTACATGTATACGTGCACTTGCATAAGGTCGATTTCTATCTGACGCAGCTCATATCTTAAAAATAACTGTATATAATTAATACTATATATATTTATGTGTGTATATGCTCCGAAACGGACCCTTTAATTGGATTAAATAACGTATTCGTATTCGTATCAGACTTATTTTAGTGTACGACTGTTGACTCCCCAAAAAAATGTTCTTTAAAATTTTAAACTCAAATAAAGAGTTAAATCTTTCTTGAAGAAGTTTTTTTTTAGCTTAGGGAACTATGATAATATATGATACATGTTTAAAAACTATCTAAACTGTCGTATCCAAAGACCTGCAAGAAATGGAATTTGTTATTTCAACTACGAAAATTCGACCATTTTCAAAAACAGTATAAAACGTGTTCTTATCAGTTAATATATTTTTTTTCCAATCATTCTTTTTTTCTGAAGAATTAATTCATTTTTTTTTTTTTATTGATTTCGTTAAACATTAATGATAAAGATTGAAATATATCTGATAAGCAGTGAATTTTATCATACTTTATACCAGTCGTAGTCTAAATTACCTCCAGACATTCATTTTTCCATAACAGAATGAAACACAAGTCTACCGTTTTATTATGATTTTCCCTTCTTTTTTGTGTTTATTTTAGTTTTTTAACAGTACCCAGTTGTGTTTTTTTTTTTATCAGTTACTGTACCCAGTGGTGGTTTTTTATCAGTATACCCAGTGGTGTGTTTAAGGCTGTGAAAAATGTCGAAGGAGCATTTTTTTTCTTATCTGTTGGAAGAGTGAAAAATAAAATATTTTTTGCATCTTGTTGTTTTTGTTTCACATTGAATATGTAGGAGGGGTGAAGTAAAATAGGATTACACATATAGGACTGTTATTTGTTTGCGAGTGAACGGATGAAGATTACACATCACAATACACCTTATCGCTATTTGTCCGCCATTACTGGATATCACACAGGTTCCCGTAAAATTTTGACGTCATAAAACAAAATATTTGACGCCACAATGGAAAAGTGATTGTTGTTGACGTCAAAAGTTCAAGCGGCCGGGTCAGCCGGGAATAGCGATAAGGTGTATACTCCGGAAAATGTGTTGTATCCTTATAATTCATTTACTATTTGAGCATTTGTTTTGTAAATGTACCTTTACAGGATCATCTGTACACATAATGTAATACATACAATTAATTTAAATCGCGTATGAATATAGAGTGCTGTTGTGCATATTTTCTACGAAAGTAGTGACATGTCTTTTAAACACGGTCTACCAAAAACTAACCCGAATTACTACCGGAAAGTTTGTAACCGATGATAGTATTTAAAAGATACACGCAGTACATGATTATTATGGAGATCATTAAAGAGTTAAATATTCGAGTTTTTTTCATAATGTATTAACTGCATTTGCTCCTTCATAAGGGAATTAAGTATTGTTACCTACCACATGGACACAGTCACTGGTTTCTGAAAAATAAAACTATCTATTTTCCTTAATATAACACATACTAAGTTATATAGGTAATTTTATTTTAGAGACAAGTGCCTGTGCACATGGAAACTAAAAAACACGAAATACAGTCACAATAAAAGTATTAACGTCGATAAACAGACGAAATGTGTACTCATTTTGCTTACAGATGTAAGTCTTAAGACAGTTTAATATATAATCTCATATAAACATTATTCTGAATAGCAAAATTATTGAAACTTTTCATATCAAATGAAGATAATTAAAATTTATACAAACCTTCATGGAAGACCCCGATATGAGTACGTCAATAAACGTTACATCTTGTGTACCAGTGAAATTGAGGACAAAGCTGAAATTCACTACATCCCCAACTTTAAAATTTCGAGACTTCAATCTGTCAATTGATTGGGATGCTTTCCTCTCGATATCTATCCGCCCAGAAACATTAAATTCTCCTCTGCAAGCTGTTAAGTATGATATTCCGACATAATTAAGAATATGTTGAAATGGTTTATTATTTTCTTCTTGGTCAATCTTTAAAGGACATGATTGCAATAAATAACATTTTTTAGCAGCTACAGGAGCACATTTCAAAATGTAAAACGTCATTTCTTTAATTGGAACTATAGAATTTGTTTATTTGCAAAGTATACGTTTCAACATTTACACTAAAATGATTTATTATAAGTCACTTTAAAATGCAAGATTTTGATTGGCTAATACGAGTGAGATAATTTACTTTATTATACTTTATGTCAAAATGCCAGATTTTGATTGGCTAATACGAGGGAGATAATTTACTCTATCCCATAACCCGAATAATTCAGTCGTTATATTCCGCTGATCTACGATTTCTACATTAACGCCTGAATGCATAGACAATGAAAAATCTTCAATCAACCATTCGGAATTAGCTCGGGATTTACCTATCTCGATAAAATTGAGCTGATTGCTGATTGGTCACCTCTTCTACAGGGCACCAATCAAAATCCAGGATTCATGAAGAGTTTTTATCATGTTAGGAATTAAGGCCTTCGCAAGTAGGAGAGATCGATTATGGGGAGGGACTGAATTATTCGGGTTATCTATCCCATGGCAAATACTCTATTACCCTTCACGGTGACGCTTGATCAAGTGTGCGCTTTATTAAATACATACGGTTGTTATGTACAAGACGTCATAGTTTATTTCTTTGAATATTAAATTCAATAGACAGTAATAACAGAACATGTAGTATAATAAATTAAATAACACATATCTGAGAGGGTGATAGAGCAGATTGTTACCCCTCGAAAAGACATTGTCAACCTTGGCTTCGCCTCAGTTGACAATGTTTTCTCGGGGTAAAAATCTGCTCTATAACCCTATATATGGAAGTTTTTAACGACCTTGACTGGCTATACACCTATCACCCTCTCAGCTATGTGTTATTTATATACTGTCCCATTGCTCAGCGGGAGACAATTTTTTTAATGTCACCCTCTCGTGTAGACCAATTAAAATCGATAATTCAAATGAAACTGAATTGAATTCACATCAATAATTCTTATGACAATGCTCAAGTTCTACGTTTTGGCCTAAGAACTTTTCATAGAATGTCAAAATAAAGAATGCATCTTGCTTTAATTTTATTGTTTTTCTAATAACTGTAACGTTGATATATACATGACGTCATTGTTAATCACTTTCAATAAAAAAAATTAAAAGACAATAACGGCAGAACATTCAGTATAATAAATTAAATAACACATGGCTGAGAGGGTGATAGAGCAGATTGCTACCCTCGAATAAACATTGTCAACAATGTTTTCTCGGGGTAACAATCTGCTCTATCACCCTCTCAACACTGGGTCGATTTGGGTCCCTAATGCTCTTCAACTTCGTACTTTATTTGGCTTTTAATTTTTTTATTCGAGCGTCACTGATGGGTATTTTGTATACGAAACACGAGTCTAGCGTACAAAATTTCAATCCTGATATCTATGATGAGTTTATTCACCACTGGGTCGATGCCACTGCTGGGGGAGTTTTTCTCCCCGAGGGTATCACCAATCGAGTAGTCAGTACTTCTGTGTTGACATGAATTATCATTGATATGGTCATAATCATAAAATTAACTGTTTACAAAACTTTGAATTTTCCAAAATACTAAGGATTTTCTACCCCAGGAATAGATTACCTTAGCTGTATTTGGCAAAACATTTAGGAATTTTGGGTCCTCAATGCTCTTCAACTTCGTGCTTTATTTGGCTTTTAACTTCTGTGTTGACATGAATTATCATTGATATGGTTATAATCATAAAATTAACTGTTTACAAAACTTTGAATTTTTCAAAATACTAAGGATTTTCTACCCCAGGAATAGATTACCTTAGCTGTATTTGGCAAAACATTTAGGAATTTTGGGTCCTCAGTGCTCTTCAACTTCGTACTTTATTTGGCTTTTATTTCTTTTTTTATTCGAGCGTCACTGATGAGTCTTTTGTATACGAAACGCACTGCTGACGTACAAAATTTCAATTCCGGTATCTATGATGAGTTTATTTATATAATATTTTCACTAAAAGTCTTCTAGAATTTTATCATCGTTGGTGAACATCGGGCAAAAAAAACTAATTTGAATCCTAAAAGTTTCTATTTGAAAATCCCACTGGAACTGCAGGGTAGAAAAATTGTGATATTTCAAAACAAATTGCTACATACAAATCTGAATTATCAATGGTAGTACTGAACTGAAAAAGATATAAATGACTTACTTGAAAGAAACACGACAAGGAGGCATCCGCCATGCATACCGTTCCTTGATTTGTTTTTATTTTATTTATTTCATAGCTAGTCATTACTTGAAAATTCATAAAATTTATGTTACTGTTTTAGTGCGATCATTATATCTGATTTGAATAAAATAGAGAGTAACATGGTCTTATATGTGTTGTTTACTGCATCATCAAGCGGTGAAACCAATAAACAAAGCCCATTCTGCATGTAAATGACTCTTCATTTGTAGGATTTAGAACGATTATTAGATTCCGTTGTTTGTAGATCTTTTATAGTTCCATGCATGCTTGCTTCATAGAAAAAAAAACTAATATTTTCCATGTGAGTCTCAAACTATTTTGATGGATGGCTTTCGATAAATTTAAAATCCCAAACTGCTGTTCATGTTGTTTTCCCTTCTCCGGATGAACATCGGAATTAAGTGAAGAAAGCATCGAGGAAATCCTGAAATATAACATGTAAACAGTGGCGTAGTTAGGCCATTTTTAAATGTATGCCCGAACCTCCAGCGGCCTTGTAAGGAGTACTAGGGGCGAAACCCCCGGAAGCCCACGGGTTATCGAGAAAGAGATACCATTTCTCTCATAAAAAAATCATCAATAGCAGCATACTTTGGAGACGAATTTGTTTATTTTTCATATTTAGTTTATCTATTGTATTGATTTGGAATCTAATGGTCATTGGTTTTAGAGAAAAATGTCCAAACCAGTTACTGTAAAATACGTTTAAAAGGAGATTTGTGATAAAATAATCAATCGACAAAAAATCCCAAACTTTAGAGATAGTATAACAGCAAATCGTAATTTCAATGTTGTCGTTCTATATTTAATCATTTTGACTTGATCTAATTTTTCCCTTTTAATTAGTAAGTAGAAATACAGGAAATCAAAATACCAACGGAAAACGGCCATTATCAATGTTTGAGGACGATACGCAACTTATAAACAAATCCGAACAATCGGCTGAAAAAGCCTTTGAAATATTGGAAATATATGAAAAAGCCTCTTGTTCCAAAATTAACTTCGATAAAACAAAAGGTTTGTTTATTGGGGGGCTAAAGGGCAAAAAACCAAGGTTCAAAAAAATATCCTTGATTAAGGATAACATAAAAGCTTTAGGGGTGCACCATCGTTATAACATTAATAACAGTAAAATATGGGATTCCATAATTGGCAAGATAAAAAACTGTATTCACGTTTGGAAAACAAGAAATTTAACATACAGACGTAAAGGTTTGATTATAAAATACCAATTACTACCTATTTTGGGATACGAGGTTGAGATGAGGTGTATACCTAATGAGTGTGAAAAAGAAGTAAACTCACTTTTCGGGGATTTTAAATGCGGATGGTTGTTATGTGCAAGACGTCATCGTCTATTACTCTGAATTTGAAATTTAATAGACAGTAATAACAGAACATTCAGTATAATAAATTAAATAACACATAGCTGAGAGGGTGATAGAGCAGATTGTTACCCCTCGAAAAGACATTCGCCTCGATTTACAATGTTTTCTCGGGGTAACAATCTGCTCTATCACCCTCTCAGCTATGTGCTATTTATAATGTAATTTGCCTTCACAAATACAATGAAAATGACCTCTGCTCCTGCGGTTGTGACAATATTCAGCAAAATATCTTTTTTATATATGACATTGATGTTATGTTTTTTAAGTATCATGTTAATATATTTATTAACAAATACCATTAAATAAAATCTGGTTTTACTTCAGAATGCCAGCAAAGTTTAAAAATAAGGAGATGTGGTATGATTGCCAATAAGACAACTATCCACCAAAGTTCAAATGAAGTGGATATTGGAATTATAGGCAACCGTACGGCCTTCAACAATGAGAAAAACCCATACCGTATAGTCGGCTATAAAAGGCCCCGACATAAAAAATATGAAACAATTCAATTGAGAAAACTAACGGTCTAATTTATAACAAAACAATTCACGAAAAACAAATATGACAGACATGAACCAACGACAACCATTGAACTACTGGCTCCTGACTTGGGGCAGGCACATAAAGAATGTGGCGGGGTTAAACATGTTTGTGAGCGCTCAACCCTCCCTAACCTGGGACAGTGGTGTAACAGTACAACATAAGAACTAACTATAAAAATCAATTGAAAAAGGCTTAGCGCATCAGATCGATACAAAAAAAAACATAAACAAAAACACAGACAGGACGTGGCAGGGTATATATCCATCCCTCATCCCTAACAACAACAAAAACACTAAGTATAGATCTGCGAGTACTCGCAGTTACTGACAGCTAGTTCAAAGCCAATAACAACTAATAAAAAAATCATGTATCTAAGACTAGAATATCAATCAGTACACATCCAACATCTATTTCAGCGAATTGTACTATGTTATTCTAACTTACTTTCTTAAACGGTGTACCCCTTATAATAAGTTAAATTTTTTTTATATTGTTGTACTATGTTGATATCATTTATTTTCGTAATATTATTTATGGGTTTTTTTCTTCTCCATTCTTTGTTTTACTGTTTTGTCTTTTCCAGTGCAATAGTTTCGCCGTCTCTTAAAAAAATGTCTATCTTCAGTAATATAATCTATACTGTTTGATTTGATGTCAAGAAATCACCTAAATTTGATGTGGCAGTGCTGATATTTTGTTCACAGTTTAACTTCTAGTAGTTTTTTTTTTTTTTTTTTTTTTGTCTATTGTATCAATATATATGTCTCTATATTATGTGATTGTATTGAGAATGTATATCGCCTTTTATATTCACAATCAAATATGTTTACCCTAAAACAAAACTACTACACCATTACAACAAGGCTATGAGGGATAACGACTTGACAAGATAAACTGTACGTTAACCGTGACGAATTGGCGGATTTATTGACTTTACAAGATAAACTGTACGTTAACCGTGACGAATTGGCGGATTTGTTGACTTTACAAGATAAATTGTTGACCCTACAAGATAAACTGTACGTTAACCGTGACGAATTGGCGGATTTATTGACTTTACAAGATAAACTGTACGTTAACTGTGACGAATTGGCGGATTTATTGACTTTACAAGATAAACTGTACGTTAACCGTGACGAATTGGCGGATTAATTGTAAGTCTTAGTTACAAGAAATTCAAACTTGTCTTAGATCCCCACATCTTTATTATTGTCCATTTGTCATATTTATTGGTTACTATATTGTCCTAACATCAACATAATTATGCTTCTTGTTATGACTTTTGAATCGCATGACAGATGATGTATCAATACCAAGGATGTACGTATTAGGTTTTTTTTGCGCACCTGGTCTCAGCCGCAAGAATCTCATTCCCCTTGTAAAACCAGAACTAAGCTTATTCCGCTTGTATAACAAAGATTTAGTTCATTCTCGTTGTACAACAAGAATTAAGGTCATTCCCGTTGTACAACAAGAATTAAGGTCATTCCGTCTGTGCAACAAGAATTAAGGTCATTCCGTCTGTGCAAAAAAGACTAAGTTCATTCGCGTTATAAAACAAGAATTAAGCACATTCCGTTTGTACAACAAAAACTTAGTTCATTCACATAGTACAACAAGAATTTAGCCCATTCCACTTGTACAACAAAGACTAAGTTCATTCACGTTGTACAACAAGAATTTAGCCCATTCCGTTTGTACAAAACGACTAAGTTCATTCACATTGTACAACAAGAATTAAGCCCATTCCATTTGTACAACAAAGACTAAGTTAATTCACATTGTACAACAAGAATTAAGCCCATTCCGTTTGTACAAAACGACTAAGTTCATTCACATTGTACAACAAGAATTAAGCCCATTCTATTTGTACAACAAAGACTAAGTTAATTCACTTTGTACAACAAGAATTAAGCCCATTCCCTTTGTACAACAAAGACCAAGTTCATTCACTTTGTACAACAAGAATTGATATAAATAAGACGATGTGGTATGATTGCCAATGAGACAACTGTCCACCAAAGTTCAAATGAAGTGGATGGAAGCAATTATAGGCTACCGTACGGCCTTCAACAATGAGAAAACCCCATACCGTATAGTCAGATATAAATGGCCCCGACATGAAAAATATGAAACAATTCAATTGAGAAAACTAACGGTCTAATTTATAACAAAACAATTTGCGAAAAAAAAATATGACACACATGAACCAACGACAACCACTGAACTACTGGCTCCTGACTTGGGACAGGCACATAAAGAATGTGGCGGGGTTAACATGTTTGTGAGCGCTCAACCCTCCCCTAACCTGGGACAGTGGTGTTACAGCACAACATAAGAACAATCTATACAAATCAGTTGGAAAAGGCTTAACTCATCAGATCGATACAAAGAAAAACATCAACAAAAACACAGACAGGACGTGGCAGGGTATATATCCATCCCTCATCCCTAACAACAAAAAAGACACTTAGTATAGATCTTCGAGTACTCGCAGTTACTGACAGCTAGTTCAAAGCCAATAACAACTAATAAAAAAAATCATGTATCTCAGACTAAAATATCAATCAGTACACATCCAACATCCAATGGATTTAGTGTAAAGACGTCAATAACAGTCAGAGAAAAACAAGCCCATTCCTTTTGTACAACAAAGAATAAGTTCATTCACGTTGTATAACAAGAATTTAGCCCATTCCGTTTGTACAACAAAGACTTAGCTCATTCCCGTTGTATAACAAGAATTAAGCGGGGCCCATTCCATTTGTACAACAAAGAATAAGTTCATTCACGTTGTATAACAAGAACTTATCCCATTCCGTTTGTACAACAAAGAATAAGTTCATTCACTTTGTATAACAAGAATTTAACCCATTCCTTTTGTACAACAAAGAATAAGTTCATTCACTTTGTATAACAAGAATTTAGCCCATTCCGTTTGTACAACAAAGACTAAGCTCATTCCCGTTGTACAACAAGAATTTAGCCCATTCCGTTTGTACAACAAAAACTAAGTTCATTCACTTTGAACAACAAGAATTAAGCGGGGCCCATTCCGTTGTACAACAAAAACTAAGTTCATTCACGTTGTATAACAAGAATTTAGCCCGTTTCGTGTGTACAACACAGACTAAGCTTATTCCCAATGTACAACAAGAAGTAAGCCCATTCCGTTTGTACAACAAATAGATAATAAGAAGATGTGGTATGAGTGCCAATGAGACAACTCTTCATCCAAGTCACAATTTGTAAAAGTAAACCATTATAGGTCAAAGTACGGCCTTCTACACGGAGCCTTGGCTCACACCGAACAGCAAGCTAAAAGGGCCTCAAAAATGACTAGTGTAAAACCATTCAAACAGGAAAACCAAAGGTCTTATCTTTATAAAAAAACGAGAATCGAGAAACACTTATATGAACCACATCAACAAACGACCACCACTGAACATCAGGTTCCTGACGACTTTAAGTTCATTCCCATTGTATAACAAGAACTAAGCCCATTCCGTTTGTACAACAAAGACTTAATTCATTCCCGTTGTACAACCAGGACTAAAGTAGGACATCACTTGTCATTAAACTTGCATTGTATTATAAAAAATACAAATATCATGTTTTAAAAAATATTTCCTTTTCTGTAAATTGGAAATTTCAAAATATTTCTTAAAAATTGTTATAGATATATTTGGAAATTTCCAATTTACAAAATATGAAATGTAACAAGTGTACTATTTGTCACCGTCCAACTATAGCAGGGTTTCCAGATGTTGCATACAATTTTTATATTTCAATTGAATTTACAAGTTTATGTAAAATGTGTTACAGTATATTTATAATAAAACAGGTTGGCAGTTATTGCAGTATATATTTGATTTATCTAAAGTAGTTCCTTTGAGTAAATTTCGACAGTATATTTAGAAAATTCTTTATTATTTAGCCAAAAAATATCATCAAAATAACGATAAGTGCTGTTGATTTTATCACTTAAATGGATTTTTGACGAATCTTTACTGCGTTTGGTCATAAACTATGATTCAAAACAGTACAGAAACAAGTCTGCTATTTAAGGGGCGCAATTGGTGCCTATAGGAATTCCTACAACCTGTCGATAAACTTTATTGCCAAATTGTTGTCACGGAGAAAATTTACAGCTTTATTCATTTCATCACACCTTCAATAAGTGTATCTAGCATATTTACTTTTCTCATCTAGCATATTTACCTTTCTCATTAGAGAAGAATGCTTTATATGAGTTCCATTCAGATTTTTCAAACGACCATTGAATTAAATAGGAAATCTTTTGTTTGATAAGATTGTGTGAAAGTATAGTGTAAAGAGTTGAAAAGTCAAAACTGTCAACCGAATTAAAAGGACCACCAAAAGCACGTAATCTGTCTAAAACACACAAAAATTTACTTCAAAAATAGTTAATTCCACTATTTTCTAATGCTTCATTTCAAAAGTTAATGATAAGTTCTTTTTGATAGAACATGTATTTAAGGAACTATTTAAAAGCACTGGAAGATTGTTGTAGATCACTTACTCACTAGAGGCCGAGAAAAAACGATGTTTTACGGGTTTTTGTGTAGTTTAGGTAACCAATACATAGTACCTACAAATGTTCAGAAGAGGCCTTAAGCTGAGTTGTGGTGATGATATGATTGTTTACTTTATGACTCTCAGTGGAGCGCGTGGATGTAGAAGAATTTATAATAGAACTTCCGTGTAGTATTTATGTCATATCACCACCACATCGTTGTCTGCTTTGTCAGCCGGTACGAACACAACCTTCTTTGCGAGTACTTAAGGTTTGATTCTTATTCTAGAAAAAGGCGTATTATTTAAATTATTTTCAAATGTGATATTCGATATCCATGCATATAACCATTGTTTCCCTCATTCCCCTCGCATGTAACCATTGTTACCAGTATTTCCCATGTATGTGACCATTGTAACCAGGAATCCCCAAGCATGTACCCATTGTAACCCTCATTCCCCTAACCATTGTAATCCTCATTCCCCAAGCATGTAACCATTGTAATCCTCATTCCCCAAGCATGTAACCATTGTAACCAGTATTTCCCATGTATGTAACCATTGTAACCAGGAATCCCGATGCATGTAACCATTGTAACCAGGGGCGTAGCTAGGTATCTAATAAACTGTAGGCACAAATTGCGGCAGGGTGTCTGGGGGCCGCTGAAGGCCCCCAAGCAGGTCAAGGGCAGAGCCCTTGTAGGGGGTTCAGGGGGGCAAAGCCCCCCGACGGAAAACGGTTTTCAGCATTTTAGTTGCAAAAAGCATAAAATTTACTGGACATTTTATCATGATAACATACATGAACAAAATTTCGATATTATACATAATTATATTTACAATTACAACTGACTGATGAATTAACCGGCAGTACAATCGGAAATATAAAAAAAATATTTACAATATGCATTGCCCAGCGTGGATCAGCGTAGCCCTTTTTTAAGCAGCACAATCTGTTTAGTATTTTCATATCTTTTCCTTTCTGATTGAGGATAATTGATATATACGTCAATTGATAGTACATATTGACGATCCTACATGAAAAAAAAATAGGCACGTAAACACTGAGACTACTATATAATAATACATACTTTTGGGCTATTCATCGACCATTCATTGTTTGATTCTTAAACATTCACCCTCCCCCGGCCACACGAATACAAACACACACACACACACAGTCGATGCCTCATGCAGATCAGTGGCGGATCCAGAGGGGGGTTCCAGGGGTTGGAACCCCCCCTTTTTCTTGACGATCAATGAATGCATTTGAATGGGGACATATAGTTGGAACCTCCCCTTTATCCTGGGTTGGGAACCACCCTTTTTAAAAATGGCTGGATCCGCCCCTGCAGATTCAGATTTCCTTATATCCTGTACTGTAAAATCCCTACTTGCTTAGGAATTTGAATAATTATGGTCATTACACGTAGATCTGAGAGTACTTGAAGTTACTGAAAGCTAGTTGATTGATTGCTAAACGTCCAGTGGCAAATAGTTCATGCATGATCAGGACAAAAACAAATTTACAATCAATACAACATGTAGCTAGGTCCTGTAAAAGGGGTCGTCCAGGATGAAGGTCTGGAAATTTGGAAAATGATGGTTTATTGGATAGGAACAGAAATTTTGCCTTTCAGTAGACTACCTATGGTAGACTAGTGTACAAATGACATTCGATAATTACCAGACTCAAGCTAGCAAACAATAAGCCAGCGAACAATAAGAAGCATCAAGCTAGCGAACAATAAGCCATCGAACAATAATAAAACGCGCCAACATGATCATGCCTAAAACCGAAGACTTGCAATAACATGAAACGTCCTTTTAAATCTGATGACAATAATGTCCAGTAGGAAGACGAAATGCAATTCCATTTTAACACAGACAAAGTTAATTAGTTATTCGTGTATTTAATACAATTTTTGTTTAAGCCGGGCATCTTATATTCCTTTTAGCTAATCCTTTCTCTTTTTAGTGTTCTCTGACAAAAGATGGGTTTGTTGTCTTTATAATGATGAAACAATTAATAACAATAAATCATACTAAACTAGTGTAACGATACAATTAAATATTCTGCCTTATATATGCGTTTGAAAAGAAAAGAAAAAAACCGAGTGATATGGAATGTCAAGTATTTTTTGTTAGTTTTCTGTAGAAATAAAAGCTGATAACCATTATACGCAATTTTCTTCTTTTGTCAAAGAACTAGTACATTTTTTTCTTTATCCAAAAGTATGTTGTTACACTGGTAATTCATTTATTATATTTCGATAGGAAGAGTGATGAGTGTAAGAGTGACACACAAATAGAACAAAAACGAATTGACAAAAAGATTTTAGTTAATATACACGACAAATTTTTTTGAATCCAAGACGATGTGAAATCTGGACACAACCCCCTCCAAACTACAATCTGTAAAAACTTCCCTACGGCAAAGTTTTTGTCCACACTAGAAACATTTGATAGGCAATTGCCTAAGCTTGCTGCTGGACCCAAAGACCCAGGTGGGTAAAGTTACGGAATTTTTTTAATTGAGGTCCAAAGTTGGGATATGGTGACCCAACCCCCTTCCTTCTTTAATTCATTAAAAAGTTGCGCACCCTACATTGATACATAATATAGTTCGCTAGCCTTTAACAAAAAGAAGAATGAAATCTGCTTTTTCAAAAAGAAATTTATTCACACAAACACACTTGTCTTGAAGGGTAATCATTTGAATAGTGTTTACATTGTCTATTACGTTATTTTACAAAAAAAAATGTTATTTTAGGAACTATTTGACAGGATGCCGAAAGTACGGAAAGCCATTTCACACAACACATAATTCCTACTGGAAAAGTAACTGTTGATGAAATAACAGGGAATGCTGTTTACACTCAAGATTTAACAAAACATAGAAATTTATCTGCACAAACCAACAAAATATAAATAGTCAACTGACGACAATATCAAATAAGTAGATCTTTATAATGAGGAAAATCGTTTGTAAAAGTAAATGCATGATGACGGCGGACGACTACGTATTGCAAACGACAGACGTTAAATATTTTAAAAAGCCGACACTGACCCTTTAGGCCAGGTTAGATATAATAGTTAATGCGTGTTTAATATTACACAATATTTCAAGTTAAAACTAGAACTGTCTATTAAGCTGGACTTATAACCGAGCGTCTTGGTTTGACTAAGTATTCTAGTTACTGAAAAACATGTTGCTAAAGAAGCTGGTAATAATAATTTGGTCTTTTTTCAAGTATGGCACTGTAGATTCATGTGATATACTTTTTTATATCGTGGAAAATATGAACAACATAAACAAAGCAGTAGGGGCATCGATGCCCGGTTTAAAGGATTAAAATTAGGAGGGTAGGGGTCTCCATACCTTAATTTTGCAAGTCAGTTGAAGAAATTCGGTGAATTTACCGTCCTCTGCTATCTGGTCCGGGCAACTTCAAGGCCTTACCTATCATGATCTTCATCGTAGGAAATTTTCTAACAATTAAAGTTTGGACGGAAAGATCTCCTTACCCCGACTTTAAACCTCAGTTGCAGTAGTTCCTTGAATTAAACTAGTCTTGGTCATCTTATCCAGGCAATTTTATGCCATTCAATTTCATCTGTACCTGGTGTGGTCATTTTTTGCCGCGTAGAAAATTGTTTTTTACGTATAAACGTTTTGAGGGGAAAAGGTCTCTATATCCCAACTTTGGACCTCAGTTGCAAACGTTCCGAGAATTTATCCAACCGGACCATCTGTTCCAGGCAACAAATAGGAAATTGCCTATCATGTGTTCCTAGTGTAGAAAAAAGCTTAGCCGTTATGATTTTTTGACAAAATTAAAATAGGGATGTGATAAGGTGTGCAAACCCCAAATATAAAAAAACAGTTGTAGAAGTTCTGGAACTTCGCCCACCTGCAGGTTCCATAGGTCCAGGCATCCGTCGGCAATTGCCTATCATTTGTTACCAGAGTGGACAAAAGCTTTGCTGTAATTTTTTTTACGAATTAAAGTTAGGATATATGGTCTACAAACTTTGGACCTAAGTTGTTAAGGTACCGTAACTTTACCAATCTTGGTGTTTGGGTGTGGGCAACCTTAGTCCATGATCAATCAGTTGTACTTAATGCGGGCGAAAAACTTTGCTCGGTGGAAATTTTTACACGAATGGAAATTTGTAGGAGTAGGGTCTCCATACCTAAATTTTGGACCTCATTTATAGGAGTTCCGTAACTTTACCCACCTGGGTCCTTTAGTCGTCCATGCAACATTATGCAATTGCCTATCATTTGTACTTATTTTTAGATTGGACAAAAGCTTTGCTGTAGGAACTTTATTACGAATTAAAGTAGGAGAGGGGTAGGGTTACCACACCCCAAATTTGGACCTGAGTTGCGGAAATTCCGTAATTCTACCCACCTGGGTCTTTAAGTTCAGGCAACCTTAAGCAGTTGCTTATCATTTGCACCTAGTGTAGACAAAAGTTTGCCGTAAGGACATTTTTATGAATTAAAAGAAGGAAGGGGTTGGGTCACCATATCCCAACTTTGGACCTCAATTAAAACAATTCCGTAACTTTACCCAACTGGGTCTTTGGGTCCAGGCAAGCTTAGGCAATTGCCTATAAAATGTACCTAGTGTGGACAAAAGCTTTGCCGTAGGGACTTTTTTATGAATAAAAGAAGGAAGGGGGTTGGGTTACCATATCCCAACTTTGGACCTCAATTAAAAAAAAACCGTAACTTTACCCACCTGGGTCTTTGGGTCCAGGCAAGCTTAGGCAATTGCCTATCAAATGTACCTAGTGTGGAATAAAGCTTTGCCGTAGGGACTTTTTTATGAATTAAAGAAGGAAGGGGGTTGGGTCACCATATCCCAACTTTGGACCTCAATTAAAAAAATTCCGTAACTTTACCCACCTGGGTCTTTGGGTCCAGGCAAGCTTAGGCAATTGCCTTTCAAATGTACCTAGTGTGGAATAAAGCTTTGCCGTAGGGACTTTTTTATGAATTAAAGAAGGAAGGGGGTTGGGTCACCATATCCCAACTTTGGACCTCAATTAAAAAAATTCCGTAACTTTACCCACCTGGGTCTTTGGGTCCAGGCAAGCTTAGGCAATTGCCTATCAAATGTACCTAGTGTAGACAAAAGCTTTGCCGTAGGGACTTTATTATGAATTAAAGTAGGAGAGGGGTAGGGTTACCACACCCCAAATTTGGACCTGAGTTGCGGAAATTCCGTAATTCTACCCATCTGGGTCTTTAAGTTCAGGCAACTTAAGCAGTTGCTTATCATTTGCACCTAGTGTAGACAAAAGTTTGCCGTAAGGACATTTTTATGAATTAAAGAAGGGAGGGGGTTGGGCCACCGTACCTTAACTTTGGACCTCAAATAAAAAAGTTCCGTAACTTTACCCACCCGGGTCTTTTAGTCCAAGCAAACACTATCAGTTGTACCTAGTGTGGACAAAAGCTTTGCCGTAGGGACTTTTTTACGAATTAAAGTAGGAAGGGGTTGGGTCACCATACCCCATCTTTTGACCTCAGTTGTGGAAATTCCGTAACTTTACCCACCTATGTCTTTTAGTCCAGGCAACCTTAGGCAATTGCCTATCATTTGTACCTATAGTGTGGACAGAAGCTTTGTCGTAGGAAATTTTTATGAATTAAAGAAGGGAGGTGGTAGGGTCACCCTACCCCAACTTTGGACCTCAATTAAAAAAAATCCGTAACTTTACCCACCTGGGTCTTTGGGTCCAGGCAACCTTGGCCTATTGTCTATCATTTGTACCTAGTGGGGACAAAAGCTTTGACGTAGGGACATTTTTATGAATTAAAGTTGGGAGGTCGTAGGGTCACCCTACCCCAACTTTGGACCTCAACTAAAAAAATTCCGTAACTTTACCCACCTGGTTCTTTGGGTCCAGACAACCTTGGGCAATTGCCTATCATTTGTACCTAGTGATTTGTACCTAGTGGGGACAAAAGCTTTGACGTAGGGAAGTTTTTACGGATTATAGTTATTTTACATTGGCTTGGATTCTAATAAATTGTCGTTTAGATTAACCAAAATCTTTATGTCAACTCGTTTTTCGTTCTATTTGTGTGTTACTCTTACACTTATCACTCTTCTTATTGAAATATAATAAAAACATGACCAGAGTGACTACTTACTTTTGAATAATTAGAAAAAAATGAACTAGCTAGTTCTTTGACGATGGTTATCAGCTTTTATTTCTACAGAAAATCTAACAATTTTTTTTCTTTTCTTTTCAATCGTATATATAAGCTTGAAGATTTAATTGTATCGCTACACTAGTTGAGTGTGAACTGTTGTTATTAATTGTTTCATTATTATAAAGACAACAAACCCATCTCTAATCAGAGAGAAAAGAGAAAGGATTACCTAAAAGGAATTTTCCTAAACGGTTGGGACCATCACCCCCAAAAACAATCCCAACCTTCCTTTTGTGGTATTGAACCTTTTGGTTAAATTTCATAGAGATCCATACCCTTAAACTAAAGTTATTGTCCGGAAACCAAATGTCTTCGGACGATGACGACGACGCCATCGACGACGTGATAGCAATATACGACCCCAAAATTTTTTTGCGGTCGTATAAAAACCACCGAAACACTAAATTAGTGTAGGATTGATGTAAGCTACTTCAAGTCTAGTAATACTAGTATTTTTTTATCATTATATTGTAATATAATAACAATTAAACACTATGTATATGGAATCTTCCGAAAAAGATTTGTTTGCATTCGGGATCTAGATAGATGTTGGAATGCGTGGATGTTAGGTGTCACTTATTTTCAAAGCAAAAACAATAGATTTATCCATACGAAAAAAAGAATCACTATCGATTTTAAAATCCGAACTGAAAAAATTGTCGGATTTAAAGAAGGTATATATATATATAAACTTTCTCTCTATAGCATGCACTATAATGTGTTTATTGCCTATCGTCAAATACCAAATTAGTTTGCGGCATTGTAGCGATGTTGGTTTATTGGTTGCAATAATAATAAAAAAAAAATTGTGTTTTTTTAAGAAAATTTAAATAGCATGTATAGTCAGGAGTGAAACCATGAATAAAAAACTTATATAAACTGTAAAATGACTTTAAAAAGGGCAGTTGTACAATTCTATAGCCTTTCAAGGCAACTTTTAGCATTTTTATGTCAGCATTATCTCGAGAGGTCAATACTTGATACGTTCGTCTGAAAAAATGTACATTTATACAAGTGATCTTCTTCCAAATAATAACTTTAAATATTTAAGAAAATGATCTTCTTCCAAATAATAACTTTAAATATTTAAGAAACGCTGTAGTCGTCTTTTTCCCTTATCTTTGTAGACTATGACTGTACCGACGGTAGTGTCACCGCATGAAATATGTCTTGTGTTTATTATTGTTATTCCTGTTTCTCTATGTTATACATGTATTCATGAATCATATCATATTTCATATGTTATCTTCATTATCATATCACACCAACGCTTGACGAATGACAAATTCAAATCAAGCACACCTTTTTACCTGCATGCTTTCTAGTTACCGGAATAAAAATCCCTTCTTGCCTGTAATATCTTTTCATACCTGTATTCCTGTATTCATGCGTTGGAACCTGTGGATGGGTTGCGCCATTAGCTATACATATTTATAGGTTTGTCTTTTCTATTTCTTAGTTTTAAGGTTTGGTTCTTATATTTTCGATAATAATATTCTTTTAATACTTTTGTTTAATACTATAGTATATTTATACTATTTGTAACTATCATTGTAATGTATATATATTTACAGAATAAATATTAGAGGGCTCTTACGAATATATATAACGTTAGCTATATGGGAAAAATACCGTAACAGTATGCAATAAACTCAGTATATAGCTATAGAGAGACAGTTTATAACACACGCAAACTAATTCCAAAATAACACCATATGTATATTTATATTTGCACATCAATGCAATATTGACATATCTTAGAAAATATCTTTACATCTCCCGATTTTGTTAGTTTTTTCCCAACTTTGCGTTTTACACTAAATATATATAACACGTTAAGTTCGAAGCAAAGTATTTATTAGCAGTATGATAGGAGGAAAAACATTGTACTAGTCTCAAATTAAAACATTTTAAGGTGTTATTTTAATCGGATAAATGTGAAGGAAGATTTGCTGTGTAAGAAATGTGATACGCTTATAATGGTATACATACAGTCCCAATGTGGTGTACCATCGAGTCATGACAAGCCATACGTTATCCAATTATAAAGATAATAAAAATAAAATGTTCTAAAAAGGTTGAATAATTGTCAGGATAAAATAAACTATAACACCAAATAGATTTAAATAGTTTTCAGCGGCAAATATTTCAAAGCTAACATCTTCAAAATTGTATTGAACTTATCAGAAATGTGAGATACATTGGGGAACACTGGCCAATAAAATAGACTGGAAAGATAAAGCACAGTCTATTGTGCCTGTCCCAATTCAGGAGCCTGTAATTCAGTGGTTATCGTTGGTACATGTCTGTCATATTTGTTTTTCATTAATTGTATTGTTATAAATTATGCCGTTAGTTTTCATGTTAGAGTTGTTTCACATTTTTCATGACGTGGCATTCTTTAGCTGACTATACGGTATGGGCTTTTTGCATTGTTTTGTCTGTTTTTGAATAACCGCATAGTATCTATCCATTTTTGCACATAAACTAAAGCTAACAATAGCTTAAACAAAACATGAAAAATCTTCAGATTACAGAATGCTTTTTTATGCCAATTAAATACTACACGTCAGTAATTGTAGACTTATTTATTCATTTATATACCAACGCAGACTTGTTCGTTGTGTAATTCATTTGTTTGCAAAACTAGTAAGAAAAACACTGCAAGCGCCAAGTTCAACACTTAGTATATGTCCCTCCCAATCTAAGAGAGTTTAGGACATTTGTTTGAAATATATAGTTGGATACAAAAATTAAAACCAATTAGCAAATATATTTGCTTGTACAGCTCAATGATTATTTGTTTGTGTTGAATTTTTCTGTATGATTCTGTATTATCTTATCAATAAGAATCATTTGAAGTCATAAGAAACGAGTTTCTTGAAATTTCAATGTTATCGAAATTATGAAACCAATTCATGCATCAATACTAAACTAAGTCTTGTATTTACGTTTTTTATATTTATTACGAATCTATAACTTATTATCGAGAAATAATATTTCACGCAGGGATTGTTGATCGCAAGCTAATTAACTTTCGAGTTTGTTGCCCAAATTTACCGGATCGTGACATTGATAAACAATAAACACTCAGCACGTGGAAAACGTGACAAAAAAGTGAATTGAAAGGGCCATGCCATTTGTTTTTATATTTTCCATGCGTTCCCATTTGTTAATTAAACTTTTCCTTAACAGTTGTTAAATGCTTTGTTGTATTAAATTTGTTCTTTAAGAATCTGTTATTACTATTTACCTTCCAGAGCACGTATGTTTTCATTCTTTCATCACGGTTTCCCCCTCGCACTTGGGCTGTGCGGTGGCCGAAGTTATAACGAGAAGTCTCGTAGTTAAGTTCACTGCATACGGCAAAATATCGGCGAATTAGTGTCTGGGAAGTCAATAATTCTATATCGGTACATTTATGAAGATGTTGATAATATAAAGGATTTTCTTTTAAAAGAAAGTTCACGTTCACTTGTTTTATAGTAAAACTTAGCCATTCAAGTATATAAAACATAATCAACTTTTTTCTTAGATTTGAAGTTTCATATGACTTTAAATGAGGGGGTGGACAGCTGTTGAGGGAGGTGGGAGGGGGCGGGAGGTGGGAGACAAAAAAATAGGTGGGAGAGAAAAAAAGATTCTAAAAGTGGGAGATAGGGGGCGGGAGGTGGGAGAAGTGTACCCCATGTCCACCCCCTCTTAAATGGCTCATTCTTAACCCTCTTACTGCGGGAAGGACATATGTGTCCTCCCCTGGCTTACTGCGGGAAGGACATATATGTCCTTTGTGTATGCAAATACGATTGTTTGTCATAGCATGTGCTAAACTATACCCCTCCCTCCTTTATTGCATAGATTATAAATATTAGAATTATTAGAATATTTGTTTTTTTTTAATTCTTCTTTTTCTTAAAACGTCATGATTACTTCATAACTTATATGACGTCATAAGACGTCGCAATGGAGTTGACGGTAAAATAGACAGTCGGAAAGCTACCCCGGTTTGACCCCATTTCTTAAAGCAACAATGGAAGTCATGTGATTACCATATATGGGCATTTTTTTACCAAAAAAAGTGAAGCCCGTTTTTTGGAATTTGTAGTTTTTTGCATGAATTAAAACTAATTTGCTTTTAAATGAACATTCTTGAGTATATAAGAAATATATTGATCCACTCAGTTATGGATTAAACTAATTTTTCTCTCAAAATGTGTCTTCAAAGTCTAGGTGTTGACCAAAAAAATCGTTCACTGGAAATTTAAATCGTAATTTTCTTTAACTTCTCGGGAAGCTATGCTGAATTTGAATTATGTTATGTAACATAACTTTGACTATGATATGTCAAATTTGTGCCACTTAATACGTTGTAATACGCAAATGTGCCACTTCGATGTGTCGATATTTCTGACGAAGCGGGCCGATAGTAATTTACGAGTTACGTCCCTTTGTTTGACACACTCATGATCAAACTATTCGTTTCTTATGTTGTACTGTTATATCACTGTCCCAGGTTAGGGGGAGGGTTGGGATCCCGCTAACATGTTTAACCCCGCCACATTATGTATGTATGTGCCTGTCCCAAGTCAGGAGCCTGTAGTTCAGTGGTTGTCGTTTGTTTATGTGTTACATATTTGTTTTCGTTCATTTTTGTACATAAATTAAATAAGGCCGTTAGTTTTCTCGTTTGAATTGTTTTACATTGTCATTTCAGGGGCTTTTATAGCTGACTATGCGGTATGGACTTTGCTCATTGTTGAAGGCCGTACGGTGACCTATAGTTGTTAATTTCTGTGTCATTTTGGTCTCTTGTGGACAGTTGTCTACCACATCTTCTTTTTTATATTATTATATTAAGCACCATATGCTGTTATTTACATGAGGATATTATTAAAATAATTTTATTGAATATATTTTGATACTAAAGACATATGCAAAAAATTAGCGAAACACATTTTATCACTTTTCAGAACTCAGTCTCAGTGAAATACTCAAATCTATAAAGGCCCTAGGCTATGTCAGTATGTGCCATTATATTATTATTCCAAGAGTTAATTTAATATTTATATTTTGGTAAGTATTTATACTGCTGTAACCAAATTAATTCAACACAGAAATAAATTTCTACTTTAATCATACAAGGGGTAGCCAAAATATTCATGAATAATGGATCAAGACAGGATTAAAATGATCAAATACAGGAACTCCTTTTCATTACTGATACCTGATCCTACCTTTTTCATTTAAACTTAAACGAGACCATAATGAAAGTATTCTGAATGTAAATTTTCATTATTTGAAATAAAAGGAAATTAGTTTGCAATTCTTGTATGAACAAACTAAATATAACAATAAATTTTGTCTCACTGATTCCATGCAGATTCTAATGAATGGACTCAAATTATAAAAAAAAAGCACTAAACCAATAAATAAATGGTTCTAATCATGATCTTGAAAATAGATAAGAACAAAAAAGACTGGGTCTAATATTTTTCTTCTTCTATCTATTTTTTTTTTTAACAATTATGCATTTTTATATTTATATAAAAGTATTTCAGAGCAGATTCTGAGTGCTAAGTCAACAATATTATGTTTTAGATCACAAGTCATAAGTAAGTTACACTTCATGTCAGTATGAACATGCTTTGAATAAGAATGATTAAAATGCTAGTCGAAAAGAGATTGTTTTAAGTTCATATTTAGGACAAGACTTTTTCATTTACCTTTGGCAGTTTTGCAGGATTACTTCATCACAAATTTTTTTTATAATATTATAAACAATGAATGAGTTTTGGTTAAGGTTGTGTAAAGACAGTATACGATTTCCTTACCTTGTTTTAGTTTAGTCAAACAATTAACTGACTTAAAGAGAATAATTAATCCAGTCAAATATTCACAGCTGAACTTGCCATTGCTTTTCCAAACAAACACACTAAATGTGTGTACATTGTGTAAAGATGCAAGTTGACATTGATGTGTAAGATAAAAAAACTACAATGTCAAAAATGTCTTTCGTTTGGAATTTAGTTTGAACAGGGTTTCAAAGGGGTGATAGAACATTAGACTTGATTTTTGTTTTAACTTTGAGATACTTATTATTAATAGTTTATATAGTTTGTATATTCTTTGTTTATCTGGAAAATAGAAGAAAAAAATAACAGACAATTTCGCATAATTCTTAAACGACGATCAAAGGCATTACGTTTTTTTTAAAAAACGGACAATATTTATAACATGTTTAAGTATTATTTTCTTTGATAATAAGAACCATGCTTAAAAAATCGAAAGAAATCTATTTCTGACCCCAATGGCAAGTAAGAAACAGAAAAAAGAAAAAATTCCAAATTGGCGACAAATTATTTTTTCCGCGAAATTAACGCAATTTCAGAATGGCGGGTTTTAATATCAGTCCCATTGTTGTCTTAGGTAGCAATACACATTTAGGAGTTTGGTTTCGCATTTTGGCCCCGGTGGATTTTTCAAATATGAAAGTTATTGTGTAATAAAATTCATTTTTAGACAGCTGAGTACTAATTTAGCCTTCAAAGGTGGTTTATAAGAACATCAAGATTATTTTTTACATGTTTTATGGGTTATTTTCTGTTTGACTCTCCGTATTTTCATAGCTAGACCGGTCATCAGTCCAGAAATTAATGTAATGTTTACAAACACTTTTTTTCTACACAAAGTTTTTGACGCAATTTTACAAAAAAATGAGACGAAAGACATGATTTTCATTGAATTTATTGAAAGATATATGTAAACAGTTTCAGAAAAGGTATTACTTGAAGTGATTGAAATTCTATTTTTGGTCAAATTTTGGGGAAATTTGTGACATCTTTTCCCCCTTTTTGCTATATTTTATAACAAAAAAATGCAGATTGTTGCCATGGATACACCAAAAAGAAATTAAATTTTACCATTTTATATACTGGATATGAAATCTATGAAAGATTCTGATTACATACATATGCACATATATGACACAAACAGTAAGCTTAATATTGCAAGAAGGCAATGAAAAGGGGATGGTAAAATTTATGAGGGAAAATTTTAATATTTTTTCCTAACTGTTTATTGCTACCTTAAGAAAGTAGCAACAACGGTCGTTTCTAAGGGCTTGCTTTCCGACTGAGAGCTAAAAATTTAGCAATGAGCGATTTTGAATCCGAAGAATCCATGGAATATGAATCCGAAATGTCCGAAATTGATACAGATACAGATTCAGATTTAGAGGATGAAACGTTGAATCCTGGTCCATGGTTTCCAGTATTAAACACTGAAGAGTTTTATATGCCAGAAATGCAGGAATTTCGTGGAAATCGTTTTGGACCAGTAACGTGACGGTACCCAAATTGCACCTATTTTGACAGTTTTTTCACCTAAGTTTTTTTATGATAAAGGCAAAAATTTCCATTCTGTGTTTATTTTGTAGCCGTATCCTTCTTTATTATATAGGTACACCAATTTGATTTTTAATCCCTATTGAGTGATAGAAAAATGGGTTTGAATCAACCTCCAAACTATCCATGATTCCGTTATGAGGAGTACCCAAATTGCATCCATGCTTAAATTCACATCATTAAAAATCAAATAACAGATATGTTTTGTTTTATTTTTTCAAATATTTAGAACAATTTGACATTAGTACATGCTCACTATTCATTTCTTTTAAAATGGATGCTTGTAACATATTTTTTTTGTTCATTTTTAAAAAGATGACTTTTTGTGAACGTCGCATGGCGGCGTTTTCGTACATTTTTCTTTTCCAGTGGAAGCTTCAGCTGCATTTGATATAAACTGTGAACGTTTAGTGTATATTTGAATATATTCACCTATTTTGTAAGACGTGTATAATGTCAAATAACTAAAATATAAATTGTTTAGTCTCAAAGAAAACTTTTAAGAATTTCTCAGCTGTTTATGTTAAATAGGTGCAATTTGGGTACTCGGTGCAATTTGGGTACCGTGACGTTAGACATTCGGCCGGATGATAAACCACATGAAATATTCCTATCCATGTTGACGGAACCAGAAAATGTAGAGAACAATGTGGTGGACGTTCTTGTAAAAGAAACAAACAGATACGCTGAACATCGGATATCAATGGGAAATCTGAAACCACGATTAAGGCTCCATATGTGGCGTCCAGTCTGTAATGAGGAAATGAAAGCTTTCCTCGGACTCTTGTTGCTAATGGGCATAATTCAGAAGCCAACATTAGCTTCGTATTGGGAAACTCAGGACAAGTTGTGGTTGAGAAGAACTCCTTCCTTCCGTTCTGTGATGGCAAGGGACAGATTTTTAGCCATTCTATCTAATCTACACGCAAATAATAACCAAACAGCACTGCCAAGGGATCATCAACAATATGACCCAATGTACAAAGTTAGACCAGTTATTGATGTATGCAACACAGCATTTAGGAAGAATTACAGGTACAGCATTAATGTTTCTTTAATATGATCTCATTTCTATCCGATGAAAAAGTATGTTTATAAATTTCCAGTGGCAAATATTACATACACACCCGGACAAAAGTCGATTGCAAAAGATTTACATAAACAAAAAAGTAAATAAATCGCTTGAATAACTACACGAACAAATAAATACACAGTAGCTATACTAGTAATTCAATACTAATTGGCATTAATCCGTTGGCGTGTCACCAACATAGACGTTTTTCCATACGGAAGAGTTAGATTTAAAGAATACAAAAAGGTTAGTTTTATCCGATGTGTATTTTACTAAATGAAATATGCCATGGCATTAAGGTCGATTCATTTCCTCTATTTGTAGTCAGACAATAGTTACTTTTCGCATCGCTTTTTCAAGCACGTGCAATATATCTATCTATTTTTGTCAAATACGAGTGTATATCATGTATATTAAAATACCATCCTCTTTTCTTTGTTATTTTATAAAGTTTATAATTAATTAGACTACGACATGTAACTTTATTGAACTATGTAATTGGAAATATTAAAAAAAAAACAGTCGGTTGAAAAATATAGTGATTTTTATTAGAAATATTTTCTCCGTCAGGTTAGGAAGAGATATTTGTGTAGATGAACGAATAGTAGGATTTAAAGGTAGACATAATATCGTCCAATACATTTCAAATAAAAAATCTCATCAGTGGGGAGCTAAGGTATGGGTTCTTAGTGAATCTGATACAGGATATACTGAGCACGTACAGTTATACTATGGAAGACGTAACCGTCAGCAGCCATATCCTCATGGAGTTGGCTATTCAGTTGTAACAGAGTTAATAGAGCCACACTATAATAAATTTCACCATGTAACAACATACAGTCTCTTTACCAGTCCAAAACTCACTCACGACTTACTTGGTAATGGCACTTACTCGACCGGAACAGTCATAGCAGGCAGAAAGGGATTGCCATTGAGTTTCAAAACCTTAAAAACCCCTAAAGGAACGGTCAGTGCTAAGAAGCAGGGAAATGTACTGGCAATTCATTGGTCTGATCGTCGACAGGTGCGATTTCTTACATCGTCTGATCATTGCAGGTTTGTTATGTTCATTTAAGCTATGTTTAGATAAGCTGCCTAAGAACCTTTGAATTCATAATTGAAGTTTTAATAACTTTGTAATAGGATGTAGAGAGTGTTCAGAAAATACTAATGATAATAGTAATAAGAATAATATTATAATGGTAATATTAATAAAAGAAATAGCAAACAACAACAATAACAATAATGATATTTGATGATGATAGTTATAAATTAAAAAAATTAAAACGAAGATAATTTATGATGATAATAATAAATAAAGAAAAATAAAAATGGTGATGATGATGAGGATTTTCTGTTGTAGCATATACAGGCAAATCTGTAATATGAAAGTAAAGTTATAGTCTATCATGAATCTGATTTGATAAGTTATTTTTATTGCAAGGTTGGAAACTGCTTCAAATTCTAAGGGAAAGGAAAAAGTCGCTCCGGGAGTTGTCCATACTTACAATGAAAACATGGGGGGGAGTAGATTTAGGAGATCAACTTATATCAGCTTATGATCCAGACATACGTTCAGTGAAACTGTGGAAAAAGATTCTTGTTAATCTTTTATTGACTGCTTGTGGTTAGTATTTTAGTTATTTATAATACAATTATTTCTTCAATAATAAAATGTGCCATCTAACAAGAAAAAAAAAAAAACGAATGGCAATTATTTATTGTTCATATATATATACGTATACAC
Source organism: Mytilus coruscus (assembly GCA_017311375.1). NCBI lineage: Eukaryota > Metazoa > Mollusca > Bivalvia > Mytilida > Mytilidae > Mytilus > Mytilus coruscus. The sequence goes on along the minus strand of CM029595.1, from coordinate 124,935,639 downwards.
AGTGATTCAGATAATTTACGACTACCTACTGCATCTGCTCAAATGATCATTGCAGTAGAATACCAACGTCCGTCTTATTAGCAAACATTTCAACATGCATATGCTATTATATTCGTTATCCTTATCATTAAAGTAGTATCTTAATTAGCTGAGTTCAGGATGCCAAAAAATATAACGTAACTGTATAATATAAAAAATAAGGAGATGTGGTATGATTGCCAAAGAGACAACTATCCACAAAAGTTCAAAGGAAGTGAATGTACTAAGCAATCATAGACAATCGTAATTCCTTCAACAATAAGAAAAACCCATACCGTAAGGTCGGCTGTAAAAGGCCCCGACAAGAAAATATGAAACAATTCAATTGAGAAAACTGTCGGCCTAATTTATAACAAAAACAGTTTACGAAAAACAAATATGAAAAACATGAACCAACGACAACCAACGACAACCACTGAACTACTGACTCCTGGTTTGTGACAGGCACAGGAAGAATGTGGCGGGTTTAAACATGTTTTAGAGCGCTTTTTATGATATAAAAAATTGACAACTAAGATACATTTCATGTACGAACTACGATATTGTTATTGCTCATAAAGTCCAATTGTCGCTGCACGACAGTCACACAATAACGTGATCGCTGAAACGATTTTGGACGAAACTTAATTATGTAAAATATTTCCAAAGAATTCAAAACTATTATTTAGCTATATATATGTTATACTATTCCTGCTTACAGTGAATGCATATATTTGCCACAAGAGATCATTCCTCTTGGGGAAAAAGTTAACCCATCTCCAGTTTCAACAGGAAATTGTGACTGGCTTAGTTGGGGAGCATAACATTCAAAGTCGAGTTTTGGGTAGGAATGGAGAAGAAATGGCTCGTAGAGCAACATCAGAGCATTTCCTGTTTGAAATCCCTCGAAGAAAGAGGAGGAATTGTGTTTCCTGCCATAAACGGAAGGTTAGAACTTGGTGCCAACAGTGCAGAGAAGGTCTCTGTCTAGGAAAGTGTTTCAAGGACTATCACAAACACAAGCAACGTCAACACGAAGAGTAAAATAACTTGTGAAATTCATTAACCACTGTGTTGTTTGCTGTATTACTAGATGTATATACACGATGTGTTACGATTTGTGATGTGAACTGTCATTGAACCGAATTAAAAATTTGGAAAAATGTATTTTTTTTTCTGTTGACCAAATAAAGATACAGCTACATGCCCCCATCTTAAAATCATGACATAAGAAAGATCAATTGTATAGGGTTCAAATAGTTCTTTTAACGCTTTCTAAGTGAACAAAATACGTTCTGGTGGTTGCATTACGTTTCGGAAAAAAAGTTCTGTTTTTCTTCTTAGCATTGCAAAGTGCTTGACGTTATTTATTTGAAAAGCGCCAAACTAGCTGAAGACGTGACGTTCTTACCTTGTGACGTTAAATGATGTCATATTAGGAACGTTATTTTTCAAAAAATAAACGTGATTACTATATATCTTATTATGTCATTAATTATCAATTGAAAATACAAGATTTTATAACAATTCACTTAAAATCTTATTTGGTACTGAAATTGTGCCGTTTCTGGACAGTGTTTTGTAAAACGGCCCGCACTATTTTTTTACACAGAGGACATATATGTCCTTCCCGCAGTAAGCCATGGGAAGACACATATGTCCCTCCCGCAGTAAGAGGGTTAAAAGATCTTCTCCTTAGAAACACCAATATACCCTTAATTTTATCATATTTTTATTCTGTTTAAAACAAAGCATCCCTCGAAATGTTCTTAATGCACAACTTATGCTATAATATATGTGAAGAATGGAAATTTCGCTAGATTTAGAAAATGCCCAATTATTTCTTTTTCTGATTTGTAAAAAAATTGTCTTGGGGGAATCCGATACAGTTTCACGCTGCATTGTCATTTTTATAATTTTGAAATATTTATGTTGTAGGTCAAGGCGAGTTGTTAAAAAAACACTTATAAAACATAGGTTATCGTACTAGTTTTCGAGATGCTGAAAAATGGGGATTTTTGCTTTTTTAATTTTTTAAAGTTAATTAATCAAAGTTATAAAAATTTTAGAGCAGATATTCATTTTGACTCTGTGATAAGTGAAAAGAAGGGGGAAATAAATCCATACAAGAATGATTATTTTATTATTATAGCCATGCTTGAAGTCACGAATAAAATGCTCAAAAAGCGATTTATTTTTTAACTTTAAAATGCAGAAATCGTGCGTTTCTTACAATGTGATTTTTCTCATTTTTCGACATTAACTGCCTTTTGTCATGCTTTCTCAAATAGCAAATCAAAAATTGATGTCACCGTGCTGGATTCGGAAATAAATCTCAATAATTTCCCAAAATTGCGTCCCCCTTGGTAACCTCAACGTTAGCATGGAAAAGCATGTGACGTCGCAGGCTGACTATTTCGATGTCTCCCGCCAATTTTGCTGCAAGATTTGACGTCGCTGGCTGACAATTTCGATGTCTCCCGCCAATTTTCGCTGCAAGATTATCGGCGTCATTTTCAGGTGTATATTGCTTATTTCAAGCTACCTTTAAAGAATGAGACTGTTTTCGGAAGAAAAAAAGTGTGTATCATAAATACCTCTCTCTCTCTCTTTAATCTATTATTAAGGAGAATGGTTAAGTGATTACGAAAATTTGGATATCCGCTTTTCCATTATAAGTTCCTCGACAAATGCTAGAGAACACTATTCAGTTTATTGCTTTGTTATCAAAATGTGGGGTTTCATTTTTTTTTTTTTATTTTCAATTTTTTCTTGAGGTGATATAATTGTTTCGTGTAACAGCATGTAATACCGGGGTACGTTCATTCAAATATTTTTTACTAGTAAAGAAGCATATTATAATATTAAGTGTTTAGTACAACTGATCATGATGTGTATTATCGTGGACAATGAAACTTCAGCTTATAAAACAAACCTGCAAGAACGAATTAGCACCAAATAAGATCAAACTTTTTTTTCTGATCTATACATTATCATTCCTTTTAGCAGGCTTGAGAATATTGCACAGCATTATTATAGGCTTTACACATATAGTAAGTGCTTTTCCTGTATTTATTCTATCATTCGTTCTTTTTGAGATAGATCTAAACAAACTAGTTGAAAACAAACTTGAAACAATGTAGAACCATGAAGAAATGACAATTATAACTATATGTCAAGAATAACTTTAACAATAAGAGATACAGCCTATTTCGGTGTGTATATCGGGGACGGACGGACGGACGCCAAAGGGGGATGATCTATATAATACAGCTTTTGACAAGTAAATTTAAAAATTTGCGATATATGTATTTTGACATTCTTTATTTCAAGTATAATATTTTGTACTCTTTGAGATTATTATTTCGCCTTAGAAATTTTAGACTGCACTTGCACTGCACTCGACAAGATATATGCAAAGTACTCGAGCTTTTTAAAATAGCCTAATTGACCAGCATTAGCTTCAATTGTAGATCTAATGAACCTGTAAGTGATATTTACTTGCTCATGTATTAAAGGCTAAGCCTACAAAATCCAAACAATTTGGTAGTGGTGATAATGACATCTTCTTTACCTAAATTTATTTCATCTATCTGGATAATTTCATTTTTAAGTTTGATTTTATGTCCATAAAGTTTTCCTTTTATTGTAGCATATTTCTTCTTTTGTTGGTTTTTGTTCAATTCCGTAATTTCATCCAATCTGAGTAAAGATTGGTGACATCATGCAGAGATAAGATAAGATATTTTATTGGTTTAAAATCCAAAATTATAGGATTGATACCAAATTTGACAATAAACATTCGCTATACATAAACATACAAACACATATCTGTCAACATTTATATACAGTGTATATATAAATTTGTATATCCCCTCCATTATTAAAAAAGAAAATATTGTTTCATTGATATATATAATTATACATGTATAGATATGTCTTAGAGTTGTCACTTGTTTAGATGTACTTGTCAAATAATTATTTCTGTGACTGCATCTTACGATCCTTTACGACAGATAATTTAGCTAATCTGCAATTAATTCCATCTTCATGCCTAATATATCATGTACTGTGTTACAACTCTAGATTCTACTGACGAGGAAAGGTAACACTACGCCACCGAAAGCTGAATTTTTTAGTTCAGTCTAGGTAGCCGAGTGGTCTAGAGCGCTGAACACAGTGCAGGCGGTGTTGTCACGATATCCCAATTGCATGAGTTCGAATCCCGGCGAAGGAAGAACAAAAATTTGCTTCCGCAGATTTGCAGATTTAACATTGTTGTGCTGATATTTACGCTGAGGAGTTGGTATTACAAAGTTTTTTATTACTTAATAAAGCATTTCTAGACTTGTGCATGTCACTAATGGATTTTACAATAATTCTAATTATATTACTCTCATCACACGAATACATAAATTTAAATCTTGCTTCATTAGTCATATTTAAAAAAAGAGGGAACTGTTTCACTAATTTTAGAAAATAATTTTTCTCTAATTGTATTTAGTTTTGTACATTTTATAGTGAAATGAAATTCATCTTCTACTTCTAAAAGACACAAGGGACAAATTCTTTCTTCTAAAGGAGTTTTAGTATGTTGACCTTGTTCAAATTTAAGAACACTATTACTTATGCGAATTTTGGCAAAATATCCTATTACCTTTTGTCAATGCTTAACATTAAATAGGTTTCCAATTTGTAATTTTCTTTAAAGGGGCACTAGCTGTCAAATTCATGTTCACCGATTTGACTCAAATTTTCACATTTGATTTATAACATTGTAAAACTTTTAACCAAATTTTAAAAAGTCTAAAATAAACAATTTACAGGGCATGGGCTCGATAATATGTAGCTTCCTTTCGTGTATATTTTAGTCTAGACGCCATCTAATTAACTATGGAGTTGACCTCCGAAGACTTCCGATTGTCATATAAGCGATGTAAACATGAATATAGATATAAATAGATTGCGAACTCGTGCAATTAGATTTTTCTAGGTCTGTTTAATTTCATATTATAGATTAAAAATATATGTTAATCATCGTTTTTATCTGTATAAGAATGATTTTTTTGTGGATCGAATCAGTCAATCAAATGAGTTACCTTTGTTTCACTTCCAATGTTGACATTCTTTTCCTTTAAATAACTTAACACACACAATTCATGCGTTATCCATCTTTAGCTAAGGGGTTAAATTGAAGTTCGCATGAATACGGATTCAATGAGGTCGAATTATTCACTTGCAAGTGAATATTTCATTATCAATGTTTCTTAGCTTATTTTGACAAAATTGAACCAGACTGGCGGCTAAAAGCGAATTATTCACTATTTCACTTTCATTAATGATTAAACAAAAATAATCATATTTTAGATTTTTAAATATCTCGTAGCTAGTGCCCCTTTAAGCTGTCTATATGTTCTAAGTTTATTACCGTTCAATGATTTATCATCACAAAAAAATATTTTCTTTCCAATAATTCAGATATCTATCAATAAGTTTGGTATGAAGTGCGTACAATAAACGCTTTTTTTTTTTTAAAGTATCCTGATTTTCCCAAACATGTGAAATTTAAGGTAGCAAGTACATGCATACCGTTACCATATTTAAGCGTCCTTAAGGTCAAATTGGACAAACCAAAACTATTACTGACTGTGTCAGAAAAAATAAAGTAAGTTTTAATTGTACATGATGTTAAATCTACCCAATACCCACATCTTTCTTTACACGAACACAGTTTGCCTTAATTATAAATCGGGAGTCGTAAGCTTTTGTGTTTATCGTTACATTGCTCCTGATCAATTTATACAAATATTTTATTGATAGCCATTATCATATCTAACTAATAATCTAAGCTATAGCATTTGTAACTGTATTGTAAATGACGATACACTAAAATGATCCAATTTGCATAAAGATAAGCACACGTCTCTTGGTATGTGTGAAACATCATCTGCTGATGCATCCGTCAGTCATGACATATGATCCCCAAAAAAAAAAAATTAAAAAAACTGAAAACTAAAGAAAATATGCTTTTAAATTGTCCATTTCATTTTTTTCCAGATGTTTATTTAAAAGAAGGATCATCTAAGCAGGATGTTTTCCCGTGCCAGTCAAAATTTAAAGAAGATAGTTTTGTCCTTATTTATTATCTGTCTTTCATTGAAGTTCTTATACAGATCAGGACAAACACTAAACGTGGATATAATAAGAAGAGGTTACAAAGGATATGACAGTCGTCCTCACTTGGTTATGGGAATACTAAGTGTCCCACAACATAATAGTTTTAGAGAAACCTCAAGAAACACTTGGATTAATACCATGATTAAAATGAAAAATGACCTCCCGTTCCGAATAACTTATAAATTTCTACTTGATCAGGCAACCAAAGACACATTAAAGGAAAACAATATTTATCAAGATATCCTGTTTTTAAATATAACGGATACAGGACGAGCTTTTAAATTTGGCAAAAAATTGTACACATGGATAAAATATATTCATCAAAATTATCCAAATGCTTTACTTGGTGCGAAAGTAGACGATGATGCATTTTTGTGTGTACCTCAGATATTTGAAAGGTTAAACGATGTAAAATCTATTAATTTGTATTACGGTTGGAAGCATGGAACTGGCAAGAAAGTTTCAAAATCGGTAAGAATAGATGAGTTTTTTGTTGTCTTTGGAAACACTATTACTACAAGAATATCAAAGAGGCGTTACTGTCAAAGCACAAACTGTTCGAAAGGTATGCTAATCGATACAAACTATGGAGGTACATCACTTGGCGCGTGGCTCTCCGAATATAAAGACATTGACTTCCAAGGTGACAATGGAAGAATGATTCAAACATCATTCGGTAAACGTCCATTTCTTAATATGAAATCAATAAAGTCAAATCTTTGCGAGAAAAAAGTAGTCATTCACAAAACCTCCGTTGACGGAATGCAAAAGTTACAAAATTATAATGAAAATAATACATCTGCTTCAAAAGTATCTAGTATTGGTTCTGTTACCGGATTAAGTTTCACCGGGAAAGTGGTAAGAACTCTTCATTCTACTTTCGAACCAAAAAACATGGCTTTGGCATATCACGACAATTTCACTACCTGTGATAATTGGGCTGTGGTTACAACAATATTTCCTCCGACAAAAGCCATTCACGCCATTTCAAAGTTGTCCAATTGGTGTCTTGTTATTGTGGCTGATGTCATCACGCCATCAAAAATAACTTCGTAACAAATATTATTAAAGGAAATAAAGAGAAAATCAAATATCTTTCTGTGCAAGAACAACAAATGTTATACCCTATGCTTTCGGCCGTTATTCCCTTCAGACATTTTGGACGAAAAAACATAGGATATATTTATGCTATTCAACATAAAGCCAAAATAATTTGGGATTTCGATGACGATAACGAAGGGATTGTAGACTTGAGCGATTTTGATTCTGTAAAATATTCAGTAAGCTGTAGAGAGATGGGTACCAATCTTTTTAATCCCTATCCGTATTTTGTTCAACCGCATATTCGTGTTTGGCCGAGAGGATTTCCATTGCAAAGCATTAAAGACAAGAAGACATTCCCAGAAGTCTGTGAAATAGACAAACGAATTAATCTGGGCGTTATACAGTCACTAGCTAATGGCCAAGCAGATGTTGATGCTATATATCGTCTCACACATGACTTCCCTTTCAATTTCACTGCTGAAAGATACATTGTTTTACCAAAGAACAAATATGCACCCTTTAATGCTCAGGCAACAATGTGGTTTCCACATGCATTTATGTACATGGCATTGCCTTTAAGTGTAAATGGACGGGTAAGTGATATATGGAGAAGCTATATAGCAGACTTCTTTTTTCACAGGACTGGTCTGTCGTTGGTGTTCGCCAAAGCTTATGTTAATCACCAAAGAACTGCCCATACAATTATTGCTGACTTTAATGGAGAGTTCAGTTTGTACGAAAAGAGCCTTCAGTTAGTCGACTTGCTATCAAACAGTAGTTTTGACAGTATGAAAGAGGCCTATGTAAGTCTATACCAGAGAGACTTTATTGACGATAAAGATTTAACTTTCATTATTGCATGGACAAAAACATTTCTCTATATCACACAAAAGAATAAATACTAGTATATAGACTCGATAACATTTTTAATCCAATACATTTTAAAGGAGATACTCAGTACTAAAATTTCTCTGTTGAAATTCCTGACAAATAAACTTTAAATTGTCACGTGCATAAATCAAGAAGCTACTTAGATATACTAGGTCAATGTCAGAAAAATACACACATTTGATAGTTTTCTGACATTGGTCTAATATTGTTTTTATACTGCAGTAAAATATTGCTACAATTATATTAACTTATTTTTTATCCCCCTAAATGTTCCTATCATCATCTAAATAAGGTTCCTTCACAATACGGGGTTCATCTACAAATAAAATACCTTTTTTCAGTAACAGAGTAGTTGTTCCAAATGTTCGGTCATGAAAGGTCACACTGCGAAAATCACCTCATTGCTTCAGTCGTAATATTTACTTCTCTGAACCGACCCTCTATGACAATTTCTAGATGTAAATATAAAGTAGGAAGATGTGGTATTATTGCCAATGAGACAACTCTCAATCAGATACCAAATGACATAGAAGCTAGAAACTATAGGTCACAGTACGGCCTTCAATAATGAGCAAAATCCACACTGCATAACAAGCTATAAGAGGTTCAAAATTACAAATATAACCAATTCAAACGAGAAAAGTAACGGCTTGATTTATGTACAAAACAATGAACGAAAAACAAATGATATACAGCAAAAACGGCAAACACTGATTACAGATTCCCGACTTGGGACAACTCTCCGCCAGAGACAAAACGACTGATGTTAACAACTATAGGTCACCGTACGGCCTTCAACAATGAGCAAAACACATACCGCATAGTCAGCTATAAAAGGTACCGAAATGACAAATAAAAAATATTTCAAATGAGTAGAATAAAGGCCTGATTTAGGTATAAAACATTATTATGAACGAAAAACAAATATGTTTACATCAACAAACGAAAACCACTGAATTGCAGGCTCCTGGCTTGGGACAGGCACGTACATAATGTGGCGGGGTTAAAATAGTTTGCTGGCGCCCAACTCTCCCCATAACCTGAGACTGGTGCAATAGAACAACACAAGAACCAACTGTACAGCACATGAAGTAAACCTAACTGTATCTAATTTAGTTACTCAATGAGCTACTAAAACATAGGAAAATCAGTTTATTTTTCGAGTAAAATTTATACAATATTAAAAAGGGATAACAGGATTCGCCAAAAATACCGCACTGTTCTCAAGACTAGGCATTTCAACCACTAACACCCAGCTCCACAGAAGTAAAGGCAACAACGAACAACACATGAACTTTATGTAAGGTAACAAGGAGTTCCCGCTCTATGATATATGCTGTTCAAAAAGAAACGCATAGCTCGGATGAATTTTCAAAATGCAAAATATATATTTTACAACTTAAAATGAAACGGTCAATTACATTTTGACAGGTAAGTTTTAAACTTTAAATGCCCGTTCTTTTGATTTGGCTCTCTGCCACATGCGACTAGCTAAAAGTGCATATGACCCTTTTCGACGCGAAATTTTGCTAACGTTTTCACGAGAATTTTGTGGTCAACTCAACTGTTACACTTTTGCGCATATAAGGACCAATTTTGAAGATTTAATTCATCACAACGTTAAAACACTGCCATGCCAAGGTTGGACCCTGTTATTCGAAATATCGTCATCGGCCGTCTCCAGGCCGGAGTGTCCCAAAGTAAAGTAGCAAAAATGTTAACCAGAGCACAATTTCGCGACTTGGAACCGATACCAGCAGACCTGCTGTACTAACTTAAAGGATCGCCCGAGGGTGGACGACCTCGCCAAACGACTCCTGGACAAGATCGCTACATCCGGGTATTTCATCTACGGAATCGAACCGTTACCGCAACAACCACTATCACTATCACTGAGGAGGTTGTTTATCCACTCATTTGTTTTACCTTTTATCCCATAATGCTTCAGTTTGTGGATGAGAAGGGTATGACTAACCTTATCAAATGCCTTGGAGAAGTCCATTATGAGACAATTTGTTTGTTTTCCTTGATCTAAGTTGTTAGTTACATCATCGATAAATTCAAATAGTTGAGATAATTATATACATGATAATCCCGTTTGAAACCCATGTTGAAGTGGATACATAATGTTGTGTGTATCAGCATGAGACATAATATGGCTAGTTATAATATGCTCTATTAGTTTACATGATATGCAGGTGAGAGAGACTGTTGTTCTTACTTGACCGAGTATCAGAATATCTACCACAGAGTAGGCAACCTGTCGAAAAATTATTTTCTCCGGAGTCAAAAGTCGGTAATATTAAAAAAAAGTCTATAGGATTGCAATGAAAGTTGAGAATACATGGATCTTAGTAACAAGTTATTAAAAGTGTTAAGGTCAAATTGTAGTAAATGGGCTATGTCACAGATTTTAGTAAAATTTTGCATACAACTCTGCCCGATGAACTATAACTGAAAATCGAAAAATAATGCGTTTATCTCTTTTATCATCTGAAATATTACTGATTGAATTCTTTCTAAATAGGTGAACATTTGTATAGAAAGCACATAAAATCGCCGAAAAACCTTCTTTAATTTGTCTTTAAATCATCAAATCTCTTATTTCTAATACAGTCGACTCTCGTAATCTCGATGTCAGTCGGACCAGAGAAATATTTGGAGATACCCGTAGTTCAACTCAAACGAATACAGGAAGTATGGCAGACCAAGGGACACACCTCTTGCTTAGCTGGGTAAGGCTAAAATAAATCCCGGTGGATATGTGTCGGGGATCGATATTCTGGTCTGAGATCGATGTATCTTTATGTAATGTTTTTTTTTATGATTATAATAAAATTGTGTTTTTAGTTTGTCTCTTTTTCTTTGTACAATAACTAATTTTCTTTTGGTTTCCAGCCGACAGTATAATATTTTACATTGTTTCATAATAAAAATACGCCTTTTGTATTCAATAATTTAATAATTATCATCACATCAGCACTACAATAGAAACAATTTTACAATAATAAATAAATACCTTTAATTAAACACAAATAGTTTTGAAAATATTAAATGTCTTTCAGTCCTGTTTTGACGACTCAGCTTTCTGAAAGAAGATACATATCCAACTAAGTCAGACATCACGTGACTTTTGTGACGTAAAATAGCCGCCATTGTCTTGTCTTGTCTTGTCTTGTGTGAAGATCCTGCCTTTCAAAGGCACACCTCTGGTTACAGAGTAGAATGTGGTGTATTTAACACCAACTAAATGTTTATTACACTATTAAAATCTAAAACAAAAGATAATTTAGATTTTAAATATTCATGCCTATGACTGAGTGGTTGCAAGCAATCCTTTCTTTTATTCACCGGCAATGTTAATAATATTGTATTACGTCTTATGTGCAAAGCAAAGCAAAGTTTTCTACTTATGTATTCTACAAGATGAAGAAAATCTGTACACCCACATTTACATTGACAGTTACAGAGCAAGGCACTAGCATCCAATATTAGTTGTGTACTAATTTCTAGTTTTTCTAATGTTCTACATTTCGGACAGAGCTCGCTTTTATTGATAATATTTGAAAGTTCAAGCAGGTGATAGTTTCTAGCAGAAGCTAAAGCAGGACATGAATGAATGAAAGGATGTTTCAGCGTCCTCCTCGCATAAGAGACACGTTGGGTTGATGTCAACTTGGTTGAAAGCTGCCCTATTACATTGGAGAATGTATGTACCAGTAAGGAGTCTAAGTTTGATGGGGAGACGCTGGATGTCTTTTGCAGAAGTCTGGACACTTGCTAGAGCATTGTGTAGATGACCAGTTTTATAATTGGATGTAGAAATAAATGAAATACTCTTGTAGTAGACAGACATGGTAACCACATGTTCAACCCAGAAGGTGTTAGTCGCTTTCCTGATAGAGTTCTTCCATTTTAATTTTGAAGGTGGTTTATCTAAAATGTTAAAGATTGATGGTAGGCTGTATTCAATTAATAAAGATCTGATTTTTGTGAACCAACTGTCCTTTATGGCTGTTGAGATGAGGATTTGTCTTTCTGCGACTTGTCTTTCTATAGAGTTCTCTTGTCTTGAAATGTTTGCAAAAGTTCCCAAAACTAGTTTATGGATTTTACTAATAACTGGAATCGTACCCGACAGTATATACACAGCCATGTCTGTTGTGTTAGTGGAAATAGATAGGATTTGTTTGATGCTTTTCCGATAGAAAATTTCAATTGGTTCCAATTGTGTAGAATTTGGTAATAGTATTTCCACGTCATAAATGAGTACTGGTAACACATAAACTTGGAATAATTGTAGGCATGCTACAGGATTAAGGCCGTTCTTGCCATGCAGGCCTGTCCCCATCAAACTGTACTTTTGTATTAAATTGCCCCATATAAAATGTATAGGTGCTTCAATTAAGTTCAATTTTCTCATTAATCTGACCGGTTTTCAAACTTTTGCAAATCAATTCTTGATATTCGAACATATTTCTACCAAACAATATTGGTCCTGACAGTTTAATTTTTGATTAAATTACGTCTCTGGAGAATCGTAAAAAAATGCACTTTTTCTCGTCATTTCCCCGTTGACTCAATGTTAAATATACCGATACCCATGTCTACTTGTACATCAAATGAAGAAATTCCGTAATTAAAAGTAAAACTTTGCAAATCGACTGAGTATATTAAAACATATATCTTGCGAAATATTCTACTTAAAACAGTTTAATTTTAGGGCAAATTACGTCCCACATCGATTTAAAAAAGTGAATTTTTCGGGATTTTTCAAAATGGCGGATGTGTTTGCCTGTGTCGCGTGTATTTTTAATCATCGTGTATTTGTCACGCAAAATCTGTGCTGTTTCTGTTTATTCTTGTTGTTGATATTTTGATACGTTTGATTTCAAAATTCATTGATAAAAAAATTAATAATTTCAAGTGTGGAGTGAAAAAAATAGCAGGAACATATATTTTGACAGATATACTGTTCCCAGAAAATAGTTAACACTAAAATTTATAAATTTATAATAAAAATAATTTTTCACCACTTTTTTTTTCTTTTTTCACCCTTTTTGTATAATTTATTTTTATTTCAAAAATATATAAATTCTGTATAGAAAAAATGTGTTCGTGTCTAGAGAGAAAAAATAATGTTCAACAATAATAATAATAATAATAATAATAATAAATACTTTATTTAAATGCTCTATACCTTTTAAGTTAATGTCCCTGGGTGCGTCTAAACACTGCTAAGGAGTCCTTAGTGCACTAAGGACTTATGGTATGCCACTAAGGACTAGATGGGGTGCTGTCACATGTAATTTCTTTTCATATTATGGTAGATATTGATATTTAATGCATAAATTTCAAATTTTATAGAAAAATAATCACAAATAAATGAATTATTGAACATTGTTTAGACACGTGCCTGAAAATCAATGAACCGTTAGACGCGTGTCAAATTACATAACTGATTTGAGGCTCCCGCAGGGTCAAAACGACCTGCGACCTGTAAAACTTGGAAAAACGACTTCCGACTTCACCCACGCTAAAACGACCTTGGTGGTATCCAGATGAAAACTTGAGAACGGATCAAAGATTTATATCATTTGTTTCCAATTGTTTAGCACTATAAAGTACAATTTAAGTTCGATTTTCATCTTAAATCAACATACAGTTTTCAAATAATCAATTTTGAACTATTTGTGACCATTTGTGACCCTTTTGTATCTATAGTCGGTTAGAAGTCTAAGTTTCTTTGTTTCTAGAGCCTGATAAGCTATCAAATTGTCAAGTTATGATCATTTTGGATCATTTTGTTTCTTAAAAAGATTTAAGTTGGTCTGGGTTATTACTTCAAATACACTATGGACACTATGGGCGATGGTCATCATTAGCGCATAGGGCACTAGCTACTAGCGTCTCTGTGTGTGCTCCAAAGAGACAAAAGTATCCAAGTAAGGTTGATGATCAGTTTCATGTTTTATGTCTCGACAACATTGTTGCGGTAAATATAGTTTTTCGGTCTGTTCGTCCATCCGTTCGTTCGCCAGTTACACTTTGGTTTACCTTTGCGTTTAAGATGATTTCCTAAAAAGTTTCAAGTAGAATTTTCATGAAATTTTGTACCGTACTCTTTATTTATCATGATATGGACTAACAACTGTGTAAAATGGGGGAGTTCCATCGAAAATGGAAATAAGCGCCGAGCGGGACACCCTTGTCTTCAAGACATTTCCTTGTTGTCATCAGTCTATAGATCGTGTTCAAAGTATCTCAGTAGGTAAATCCAGCTCTACATCCACGGTGATTTTATAAGAGTTCTGGGGACTTGCTCAATATGAATATTGTGTTGGATTCGTGAAATACTGAATGTTTGGTTGAAACTTCTGTTCTGAAAAATCGAAAAGTTCAAGTCCTGTTTAGGTCTCAATATATCCTGTGGGAGCCCCTGATTTCACGGGAATCCTGCTATTTGTTGTGTTTAATCGACAAGATTGGAAAAGTTGGATGCTCATAAATGAATTGTTTTTCAGATTATATTTCAGTGATCAATTTTGATTTGACTTCACACTGAATAAGTTGTTGAAATTTTATTCATGTTTTTTTTCAGACACTCAAGAGTATTTTGTAATTATTTCTTGTAAATAATAGATTTGTTTCAGAGCAATATATCTAAATTTATTTTCATATATGAAGACGCTAAGCAATGTATTACTGGACAAAACGAAATCAATAAGATAATAAATTTTACTTCATGCAACCAATATAAAAAGAAGATGTGGTATGATTGGCGATGAAACAACTCTTCACAAGAGACAAAATGACACAGAATTTAATAACTATAAGTCACCGTACGGCCTTCAACAATGAGTAAAGCACAGTCCACATAGTCATTATTTCATAAATTATTTTATACAATATCTTAAAACAGACAATTTGGTTAGAAAAATACAAATCGGATTTCCTTCTGACATTCTTGTTCTTCTTAAAGAAAAATAGATTTAAAGAAATTGTATTTGAAAATATTTCTGTTGGTTTTTTCAAGGATTTGTATAGTAATATACTATACAAATCCTTGTTTTTTTTCATTTTTAAACGTGATAGATTTAGGTATAAAGTATTCAAATTATCTTGTATTGCAAAAAAATGATTATTTCACATCATGTGGTAAAAGCATATTTTCAAGGCATTCATACGAAGCATAACCTTTTTATGTCAAAATTATATCTATAGCTCTCAATTAACACATACGGGATAATTTTCGTAAATAATGTGCTAAAACTGTGGAACATTTAAAAAAAAACATTTTTTTTCAGAATTTACTCTTAATTTTAATTCCACATAGATGCGTGTAAATAAAAATGGTTTCACTAAAAATATGAGTAAATTCTGAAAATACTATCAAAACCTGGTGTTTGCTTTTCCACTTTCTATTACTGCTTCATACTTAGTACGAATTACGAATTTTAGTGAAACCATTTGTATTTACACGCATCTTTGTCGGAATTTAAATTGAAACAAAAACTTATAAATATATCTATTAATTCCTTTTGTCTTGGTATCTCTTACATAAACATTTAACGAGCTGACCACACTCTAACTTATTAGTTGACGCACATCAAAGTCGTGCACCTATGGCAAATAACTTTGTCGGGAAAGATATAAACACAAGCAAAATTATTTGTCCTTTTAATCATTGTAAATAAGAACAACACATTTAATTATAAATTATTAAGCATTAATCTTTTCGATACAATGGTTAATTACTAAAAAAAAAAAAGATTATGATTGTTTATTCAGTTGTTATGTTATATGGCACGTGTCAATCGGTTCACTGATTTTCGGCATATCAAAGAAAAACCGGCACGTGCTTAAACAATGCTTAATAACTCGTTTATTTGTGATTATTTTTCTATAAAATTTTTAATTTATGCATTAAATATCAATCTCTAACTTAATATGGAAAATAATACATGTAACAGCACCCCTTCTAGTCCTTAGTGGCATAGTATACGTCCTTAGTGCACGAAGGACTCCTTAGCAGTGTTTAGACGTACCGAGACTTAACTGCATATGAATTTTGTCATTTATTTTTTTAATTCAATATAAGCAAAATCCAGGCTTTAAAACAGATATTGAAATTTTAACTTGTGTACAAAAACTTGTGATTACATACATTTCAACATTGTATATCCGCCAATATTTATCGACAGAGTTATCGGTCCTGAATAGGACTGATATAGTTGGGTATGAGATACGTGTACTATGCTTGTCGCATATCAAATGAAAGGTCGTAAAGAGTACACTACAAATATTAGACTTTTAAGGGAAAGGCCTTTCAATTGTTTTACCAACAACTGAGATACTAGCCATATTATTGAAGATGGATATAAACTGTACTTTATTAAAGATATATATTAATTGTATATGTACATCTTAACAGATATACAGATTATATACATTTTCAGGGATATACAGTAAATATGCATCTCAACGTATGTACATTTTATTTACATCTGTACGGATGTACAGTTTAGATGCATCTAACTGGTAAACAGTCTATATGCATCTTACTAAAAGTACATGAAGATCGCTGGTACTAAGTAGCTGTATATTGTTGAAGACCGAAGTTTGACCCCTAGATGTCCTTGTGAACTTTCTTTTTTCTATAACTATTGTACAAATTCATAATTATTTAATGTTGTTTTTGCATGTCTTTATATTTATAGATTATAACTTACCATAAATAGGAGAGGACTATCGGAGTTGTGATAACTTGTGTCTGATCCTTTTTGTTCTATAAAATGGCAAATAAACTTTTTGGAATCAAATATTGGCTGTGGAATAAACTTAAGTTGTAAGTAAAATTTGGAATATATTGATTTGAACTGTAAATAAACAAAAAGATACTTCCTAACTGATAGATTACATGATTTACATTCATACTAACAATTAGGAAACTTCCTACCATTTCATCGTATTTGTTGTGTCATCTAATGCATAAAACACAGTTTTAATAAACTTTCCCATATTATAAGATAGTTCCTACATTACCACGACCTATCCATAAATGATACCCCTCAAAAGGAAGATGTGTATTATTTTCAAATCTTGATTAAAGCTAATCAAGAGATTATTTGGGCCTGGGCGCTTGCCTTTACAATATTCTAAGTTTGTAAGAGAATGATAATCCCTTTCTTCATGATAGGAACTCGCTAACGCTCGTTCTTCATCTTGAAGAAAGGGATTACATATACGTAGTTGAAAATTTTAGTTTATTTGACTGTTTTCCTGATTTATGGGAAATTTAAGACCGAGATTTCAAATGTTGCAAGAAAGAAAAATAGATCTAGAAAATATTCAAAGATTTTTGTTTGCTATGGATTATTTTAGTACAGATATTTACTAAATAGTGTCCAACTTTATTTGGCTATCTCAATCACTTAATAATCATACATTAAGAATAGACATAAAGAATAGTTCTTTAAGTCTTCTCTACACAATAATACATATAGAGAATAAAAGGAATTACCAAAAATATGTTTAAACACAACAGACTACACCAACCACCAACACCTCCGAAAATAAAACAAACATACAAACAAAAATCATCGAAACATGACCAAGAACAGTCCTGGGGTCAATTATATGCCAAAGTAATTAATTACATTACAGTTATATTAATTACTGAAACTTAAATTTTCATTTGAAGCATAACTCTGTGTGAAGCAACTTATTATGTTTCCTGTGTTCTTGAGAGTAAATCGATTCAGATTCAGATTCAATATTTTATTTTAGTTTCACCACATACAAACATAAAATGAGATTCACATAAATAAACATAAAACATTAAAACATTTGCATTGTATGTACCAATCTTAAAAAGATTTATGAGAGACTTTATGATACAATATATACAAATAAACACATTTTACACATTTACATTTCAAATTTACAGTATACATTTATACTAAATGAGAGTAAAACATTTGTTTCTTTAAGAACTAGTGAAATAACATACTGTTTCTTCTTAATAAAATACTGTTGCAGGTTTTGGCAACTATAGCAGCAACATTGTCGTTACTAAATAAAATATAAATTTTCACTATCTGATAATAGGTTAAAACGTTCATTAAAATGTCAAGCTTCATGTATCATGATTTGTCTTAAATCCACATATTATGGGCATTTAAAAATGACATGAAGTTCATCTTCAACAATAGAGCTACAGTTAAAACATGTCCTCTCGTGGACTTCTTTTCTTTCATATCTTCCAGTTTCTATTTTTAGTGGAGCTACCCACATCTAAATTTAGCAAAAGAACTTCTGTTTTTATTGACATAATATTTTCCAAATAATTTTCAGTACAATAGTTATTTTTAACAATTTGTAAGTCCTCAATTTACTTCCCTCTGCATATGCAGCAACTCTTGTACACCAGTTTGACTTAAATTTATTAAAGACATCTTCCTCAATTTGTTTCATACAATTTTTATTCAATACATTTAATTTCAAAATTACAATATTGCTCATAATTATACAATTTTAACATCTCTATAACTCTGAAGCTCCAGTTCTTAATTTTAGTATTACACTTTCGTATGGACCACTTAAAAAATTTAAAATTTATCCTGTGTGGGTCCATTATGGAACACCTAGCCCAATGTCTCAAGACACTTGACCATTGTTTAACGCATGGTGGTTTCCAGCCCATATCACCAGCTATGGCATCATTTGGTGTGTATTTGCCAACTCCCATGAAAAATCTCATGGCCCTGTTTTGGACTGCATTTATGCAGGAAAAGTCCCTGGTTTACCCAAATACCTGCACCATAACTAATAACTGACCATACCATTGTATCGTACAGTTTTGACAAAAATTTGTGCTGGAAACCACCATGTGTTTTACTCTTCACAATTAACAATCCTAATGCTCTACTGCCTGACTTTGCCTTAGCCATTAACTGATAATCTAAAAATTCAGTCAGCAGTAAGCCTAAGTATTGATAACTTTTACACATTCTATAAAATTACCACCAATAGAAAAATACATTTAGTTTGTAAAACAGCTGGATTTCTAAAATGTATGATCTTAGATTTATTTATATTAACTGTCAGCTCATTATTGAGACACCATGTATTAAGCACATTCAACATTTTTGTAAATCTTCTTCGTTGTCGGCCATTAAAATAACATCATCAGCATATAACAATATAGCTAATTTTTTTCATCTATATTAATACCAATATTCAACGCATTAATATCATCAACTAAATTATTTATATATATTAAACATTATAAATGATAAAACACAACCTTGTTTCAACCCAGAATCAACATTAAACCATTCAGTTATATTACCATTTACACGTACACTACATTCTACATTAGAGTATAAAGCTTTTAAAGAGTACATAAACTTTGAACTTATACCTAAATTTTCCAGTTTGTTAAACAAAAACTCTATTAATTGCTTTCTTAAAGTATATAAAAGCTACATATGTTGATAATTTACACTTTTCCTGGTTTCTATTATTGATGTTATAGTGCTTATATGATCAATTGTACTTTTGCCTTTCATAAAACCATTTTGCTCATCGTTAATTATCTCCCTTTCATCTAACCATTTGACTAATCTTTCATTTAAAATGCTACAATACATCTTGTTTGCAAATGGAGCTAGAGTTATGCCCTATACGATAAAGGATCTCTAGGATCTGAAGTAGAACATTTTGGTATTGGGGTTATAATCCCCTTATTCCACATATTTGGTACATTACCAGAACTGAAACATAAGTTAAATAATTTACGTAAAATAGAAATTATAGAAATATTCTTGTATAACTCAGCTTGAATAAGGTCAATACCTGCATTTTACAATTTTTGCATTCATTACAACTTTATGAACCTCATCAATGGTAATTTCCTTATCTAAATCAATACAAATAATGTTTTCTTTAATATAACAATTTTCAACCTTATTATACTCTGCATTTACATTTGGGTTCAATAAACTGTGAAAGCTGCTTTTCCATTTACTTAAAATAGTTTCTAAATTGTTAGTTATAGTTCCATCATCTAAAGTAACTTCATTCGGAATACGCATCTGTCTCTCGTTGCCAATACCAATTTGACCAATTCTACGCCAAAACTGATTCAGATCATTGTCACTAAATTAACCAGCTCTTCCTGGCAGCGGTACCAATATTGACGCTTATATTTTTGTGTAAGCTTGTCAAAGTCTTTGCGTCTATCAACAAAGTGTTTGCGTAATTGTTATTTTAAGCTACCCTGTTTACAAGTTACATAATCTCTTTCTGCCGTGCAAACATTGTTCCATTTATTTGTTAGTTCGTCATTCCACCATGGTTTTTTAATTCGTCTTTTTCGATTGTTTGTACTGTTCAGATAAATAACACACCAGACCTCATATATACTGATAACTATTATAAATCATCATTACACCTAATTATGATCCCAAAAACAAATTTATTTAAAAAAATATTTTTTGTAAAAGTCAATAGGACCGTAACACAATAACAAAAGAAACACTAGAGGGTAATATACCAATGAAAATCATACTTTAAAATCACGTGCCAAGCTCTTACTGGTGCTGAATTTAGATAAGTAATGCGAAATCCACATTAAATTGTCCAACATATGACTTGTACCCTTTAGCACTAACACTGTCCTGATCTTCAATATTCCAGCAGGACATTCATTTGCAAATAAATTATGTATGGTTGTCACAGACAGCTTCAATTATGAGTATAAAAATAATGAAGAAATCCAGGAAGCAAAATAGGAAGACATGAAATATAAAATAAATGCATCCAGATTATAAAGAAAATTGTGTGTTGAAATTTATTTTGCCTTTGATCTTGGCAATTTCTTGTATTCATCCAGGATTTGCAGAAAATGATAACTGAAATAGAATTTGGAATGCGTATGTTAAACACGAAGAAAAAATTAAGTTCTCTTTCAAGTAATAAATAAAATAGGCAAGCCTTAAACGGTAAATTCAAAATGATAGCTGTATACACTTTCCTATTTACAACTAAAAACTCTAACAACTGCTTTTAATTGAATTGCGCAAATATCTACACATAATTTCATATTTTCAATTAAATTTGTTTTATCATCATCATTACCTTAATCACAGTCAATTATTTCAAACCCAAAGCATAAAAATTCAGCAACATTTTTTGGTGACCAGTCAGCGGTCTTGGGTTCACGTATTGCTCTTCTGTATTTTAAAAAGCAACTTTTTCAAATTGTCCGTGAACGAACAAACAAACGAACGAACGAACGAATGTACGAACGAGCGAGCGAACGAACGAATGAACGAACGAATGAAAATAAATGAACGAATGAACGAATGAATGAACGAATGAACGAACAAATGAAGGGATGAACGAACGAATGAAAGAACGAATGAATGAAATGATTCAACATTTTGTTTTACAGAAAATCATTGGTTTACCTTTACTATCTCTTCATATTTTTTCAGTTTTGTGAAATTCAAAATGTTACACGTTGAAACAACTAGTTCTCTATTTGTGTACTTTGGTTTAAATATTTTAAAGTTAAACTGGATAAATTTCAGCCCTGAAATGTTTTAGAAAGTTTTATCTTTGGTCAATTAGATAGAATTTGTTTATGGAAACTAAAATAATGATACTATAGGTGTTAGTTTGTTTTCCAATGGAAATCATATTCACCAGGTCAATAAGACCTATTACAGATCAAAGTATAGCTCTAATATTAACAAATGCTTTTGACTTAGATACTAAGGCTTATGTAGATTTTTTTTTTCTATCAACGCAATTAGTCACCAAAATTTTAGAATGAATGATAGTTTTAACGAGGGACGAGGGGCATAGTTACCGCATAGGTCCCAATGCCTCGGGTCCAGGACAGTACCTTTGAAGTCCACGGAATTAAGAGTCAATAAGGGAGATAATCGGAAAGTGAATTGGTGCATAGCTGTAACTATGCACGAGTAGCATTTAAATCAAGAACCTATCCCAGTATTTGAAACAGACATCGCGGAAACAACCCTTTATGTGTTCGGGCAGATGACATGATACTACTCAATAATGGGAAGTTTACGAAAGGAAAAATGAAATTATAGCGATAACCAATATTATGTAATACTCGGGGTCTGCTAGCATTTATTTCGCTAATTGTACTATGTTATTCTAGCTTAGTTTCTTAATTGGTGTAACGTGAGGGTACCCAAATTGCATCTATTTGGACAGTTTTTTTTTCTCCTACGTTTATTTATGGTCCAGACAAAAGTTTCCATTTTGTGTTTATTTTGTAGATGTATCCTTATTTATTATATAATTCCACCTTTTTAATTTTGAATCCATATTGAATCATGGAAAACTGGGTTTGAACCGACTTTCAAACGATCGATGATTCTGGAAGGAGGAGTACCCATGCTTAAATTCACATCCGTAAAAATCGAATAACTGATGTTTTGTTTTATATTTCTCCAAATATTTAGAACAATTTGACAGTAGTCTATGCTTAATATTCTTTTTTTTTAAGAAATGGATGCCTGTAACATGTTTTAATTGTTCATTGCATGGCGACTTTTCTGTAGATTTTACTTTTTCCAGTGAATACTTCATCTGTTGATATAAACTGTGAACGTTTTCTTCCTATTTAGATATATTAAACTATGTTGAAAGACGTGCATAATGTCAAATCATAAAACAAACTAAATATTTAGTCTCTAAGAAAACTTGTAAGATTTCCACCGCTTTTTTTTTTTGCTAAATGGGTGCAATTTGGGTACTCGATGCAATTTGGGTATTGTGACGTTAGCCCTTATCAGTAGTTACATTTTTTCGAGGTTTTAGTCGTACTATTTTGATATTTATTTTCGTAATATTATCTATGGGTTTTGTTTTCTTCTCCATTCTTTGTTTTGCTGTTATGTCTTTAACAGTGCAATAGTTTCGCTAGTAATATAACCCACAATGTTTGATATGATGTCTAGGAATCACCTAGATTTGAAGTGACAGTGCTGAGATATTGTTCTAGTAGTCTCTTTTTTATTTGTCTATTGTATCAATATATATATATCTCCCTGTTATGTGATTGTATTGGGAATGTATATCGCCTTTTATATTCACAATCAAATATTTTTACCCCAAAACTACTACACCATTACAAGGCTATGAGGGACTTGACAAGATAAACTGTGCGTTAACCGTGACGAATTGGCGGATTTATTTATTAGTCTTAGTGACATATTGGTGGATTGATCGTCGTAAACCGAGACGAATTGGCGGATGTATTGTTAGTCTAAGTTACAAGAAATTCAAACTCGTCTTAGGTCCCCACATCTTTATTATTATCCATCTGTCATAACTATTGGTTACATTATTATGTCCCTAGCATAAACTTAATTATGCCTTTAAAATCGCATGACATAGGATGTATCAATACCAATGATGCACGTATTGAGTTTTTTTTAGTGCGCATCTGCTCTCAGCAGCACGAATCTCATTCCTGTTGTAATCCCAGAACTTAGCTCATTCCGCTTGTACAACAAAGACTAAGTTCGTTCATGTTGTACAACACGAATTAAGCCCATTCGGTTTGTACAATGAAGACTAAATTCATTCACGCTGTACAACAAGAATTGAGGCAATTCCGTTTGTACAGTAAAGACTTAGTTCATTCACATAGTACAACCAGAATGAAGCTCATTCCGTTTGTACAATAAAGACTTAGTTCATTCACGTTGTACAACAAGAATTAAGCTCACTCCGTTTGTACAACAAAGACTAAGTTCATTCACGTTGTATTACCAGAACTAAGCCCATTCCGTTTGTACAGCAAAGACTTAGTTCATTCACATTGTACAACCAGGACTAAAGTAGGACATCACTAGTATGATTCATTTTTCATTAAACTTGCATTGAATCAAAAAAATATTTCCTATTTTGTAAATTCGAAATTTCAAAATATATCTTGAAAGATGTTATCGATGTATTTTGAAATTTTCAATTTACAAAATAGGAAATAAACTATTATACTGTTTGTCATCGTCCAACTTTGCCAAGGTTTCCAGATGTGATAATTTTGTTGATCCAATTTTAATAATTTTATTGAATATTAACAAGTTAATGTATAATGTGTTACAGTATATTAATTATAAAACATGTTGGTTGTGCATGTCATAAAAATATGTTGTTAATATTATACTTTAGTAAGCATTTTATTTTCATTAAGAAACTTAATATGACAAATAATGAAGAGACTTTACATGTATGTTCTTTAAATTGTCAGGGCCTAGGTTTAAAAGATAACAACAATGGGTTCATACATGTATGTGGATGAAGCATCACCATTTTAGTATTTTATTGGTACGAGAAAGCTATTTCACTGTTAACTTATAGAAAGATTTAAATAAAATATTCAATGGTGATATATATCACAGTTATGGGAATTCGCAATCAAGAGGGTGTCAATTTACTAAATGATCAAACAGAATACAGTACACGTATAGATTTATTGATAAATTTCAGGATGAAGAGGGGCGAATGCTATTTATTAAAATAGAAATTGACGATAACATATATACTTTAGTTAAAAAAAATATTTATGCACCAAATTAACCAAGAAATAGAAATAGAAATGACTTTTTTTTTTAAAAGTAAAAGATATGATACTGAAAAAAAACAGTTTGAGGTCGCGAAATCCTTTGCTTATTTATTTACCAGTAATGTTATACATAGATTACGTTCTTTATACTCCAAAACGTCACTACAGACACAGGCATAGTGAACGAGTTAGGATATATAAACGCCAAAAAAAGGAAAATTTACAATAAGAAACGAAAAATGGTCCCTTTTGTCGTAATATTTGTGTTCAGTTTACCGTGTAAAACTGAAATATTTATATCTAGGAAAGAACAGTTATTTCTGTTTATATTTGATATATTTACAGTAAGTTCCTTTGGGTGTATTTTGTCAGTATATTTAGAAAATTCTGGATTATTCAACGAAAAAATATCATCAAAATAACGATAATTGTTGTTGATTTTATCAATGAAATGGAATTTAGACGGGTCTTTACTGAGTTTGGCCATAAACTATGATTCATAACATTACTGGAACGAGTCTGCTATTAAATTGGCGCAATTTGCGAAATATCAACAACCTGTCGATATACTGTTTTGCCATATTGTATATAAATGTTGTTACAGAGAAAATTTACAGCTTAAATCATTTGATCACACCTTCAATAAGTATATCTAGGATATTAATCTTTTTCATTAGAGAAGAAGGCTTTATATGAGTCGCAACAAATAAATTTGCAATCAGATTTTTTAAACGACCATTGAATTAAACAGGAAATAATCTTGTTTAATAAGATTGTTTAGTAGTGTAGTGTAAAGAGTAGAATCAAAACTGTCAACAGAATCAAAAAGACCATCAAAAGCATGTATCTAATCTAAAACATCCAAAGAATTTTTTACACTCCAAAAATAATGAATTCCACTATTTTCGTAAGGTTTATTACAAAAGTTAATGATTACTACATTCGATTACAGTTGCGATGAAATTCAACAGGCTGCAAAAACTACTCGAGATGTTGTTTTTTTTTTCACTTTGAACATGAACTGTTGTCAACTATTCCAATCAAGGTCCGATATAAGCAACAATAAAACGTACCGTAACAGGTATATGTAAGAGAATGATAATCCCTTTCTTCATGATTAAGAACGAGCGTTACCGAATACTTATCATGAAGAAAGAGATTATCATTCTCTTACAAATTTAGAAAATTGTAAAGCGCTCAGGCCAAAATAATCTCTTGATTGACTTTAATCAAGATTTTGTTTGATTGTCGGTGCAATGTTAATAATAATGCACGACTTCCTTTTTAGACGTTTCATTTATGGATAGGTCGTGGTAATGTAGGGACTATTCTAATAATATGGGAAAGTTTATTAAAACTGTGTTTTATGCATTAGATGACACAACAAAAACGATGAAATGGTAGGAATTGTTTAAGTTTCCTTATTGTTAGTATGAATGGAAATCATGTAATCTATCAGTTGAATGAATGAATGAATACTTTATTGCAGAAAGCAATCTTCAAACCTAAATTCAAAATTTACATTCTTATAGATACTTTGTTGTTCACTCCTTTCTACAGATGCTAACCAGCTTTGCATATACTGATCTTTTATCCTATTCTTAATAACATCAATGGACATAATAATATTTATTTCTGACTGTTGATACCATATATAATTTTAGCTAACTATGTCATAGCAACGAAGACATATTTACAATATGACAAATGATAAACAGCAGAGAGCAATACATAAAATACATTATAAGAAAACAAGCAAACATTAAGTAACAACAGAGACACAGAAATTGTATTATATGCCTCTGGTAACAATATGTGATCTAATTGACTTTGCAGATCTTATGTTATTACACTATTTCTTTATAAGTGAAACAGACATAAATTTAAATAAATACTGTAATTTAATAGTGTTTGGCCAAGAACAATAACATTTGACAAAAATAGGCCTAGTTGATCTATAGGCTGGGCATACCAATAAAAAGTGGTATTCGTTTTCAATACACTGCATATCACAACATATACATAATCTCAATTCTCTAGACATGTCAGCATATCTTCCTGTTTCAATATTTAGCTTTAGTGTAAAACTACGCAATTTAGTTAAAAGTATGAATTACAACAGTAATCTAAATAATCTTCAAACCTAAATTCTAACTTTATATTCTTATAGATAAGGTTTCACTCCTTTCTACAGATGCTTACCAGCTTTGCATATACTGGATCTTTTATCCTATTCTTAATAACACCAATAGATATAATAATATTTATTTCTGACTGTTATATAATTTAGACCATTATCAAATAATAAATCACTTACATCAGAAGCCCAATTTGTTTTGTCATTATTGGCATCTTCTAGTAACAATTTATAAGCATCTTATACAATTGGTGTTTAGCTAGTTAAAATATTCAACCAGTATTTAAGAATTCCAAATTTTCTCATAACAAACATTTTATTAGTTATTATTGGCTTTGAACAAGCTGTCAGTAACTGCGAGTACTCTCAGATCTGTACTTAGTGTCTTTTTTGTTGTTAGGGATAAGGGATTGATATATACCCTGCCACGTCCTGTCTGTGTTTTGTTTGTATCGATCTGATGAGTTAAGCCTTTTCAACTGATTTTTATAGTTTGTGCTTATGTTGTGCTGTTACACCACTGTCCCAGGTTAGGGGAGGTTGAGCGCTCACAAACATGTTCAACCCCGCCACATTCTTGTGTGCCTATCCCAAGTGAGGAGCCTGTATTTCATGTCTGGGCCTTTTATAGCCGACTATAGCTGTCAGTAACTGCGAGTACTCTCAAATCGTACTTTCTTGTTAATTCGACCTGTTGATACTATTTTAATACTTTTTGTTATTTTATATTAATATGGATCTTGTCTGTATACCAGCTTTGATTATTTGGAATATCTACTAATTTTCACTTCTTCATACTACATTTGTATGAACATCAAGATTATTCTCCTTTAATCTGTACAGGAAGTTTTATTGTTGATATTTACCCTTATGTATCTAGTGTTAAATTAGGTATTTATATGACAGACCTTTCTTGGTATTCCTAATTATTGGAAGATTTTATATAGACAGAAAAAGTATACCTAAAACGACAAAGTTATTTTTCATTTACCTGTATAATGAAAACCGGTTTTTCAAAAGTGATTATTTTCTAAGGGTTAAATATTTCGCGGTGGTGTCTTGCCATGGCTTTATTTGGACTTGTTTGTTTGCTTTTTGGCCTTGAATGTTTGTCCCTAATATTTTATTAACTATGTATTTACTTTCAGGTATCACAGATTGAATTTATTCGTTCATAGTGTGTTAATTTACGTTTTTATTGAGTTAAGCCTTCCAATTGATGTTTTATCGTGTGTTTTCTATGTTGTGATGTTATACTATTGTTTCAGAAAAAGGAGAAGGTTTGGTACCATTAAAACGTTTAATCCGCTGCAAATGTTTGCACCTGTCCTAAGTCAGGAATCTGATGTACAGTAGTTGTCGTTTGTTTATGTAATTTATACGTGTTTCTCGTTTCTCGTTTTTATATAGACTAGACCGTTGGTTTTACCGTTTGAATGGTTTTACACTAGTACTTTTGGGGCCCTTTATAGCTTGTTGTTCGGTGTGAGCCAAGGCTCCGTGTTGAAGGCCGTACATTGACCTATAATGGTTTACTTTTATAAATTGTTATTTGGATGGAGAGTTGTCTCATTGGCACTCACACCACATCTTCCTATATCTATATACGGTATGAGTTTTCTCATTGTTGAAGGCCGTACGGTTGCCTATTATTGCTTACATCCACTTTATTTGAACTTTGGTGGATAGTTTACTCGTTGGCAATCATACCACATTTCCTTATTATTATATAGGAAAAAGGCCCAATTCTCCATATAAGAAACAGTTAGGCACAGTTTTGCCAACTTTTAAAATGTAGCGACAAAAACGGTTATGAATTATCTCAACATCTTTACCTCAATTGAAACCCCATAATTCCGAAGCATAATTTAGAACAGATGCCACCATACTGTCAAATAGTTCAAGTAGTTTCGTTTTCGACAAGTACAAATCTTTAACTGAGTTTAACAATGACGATAAAGCTCGTAAACCCTGTTGAGACACATGTTGTTTCTGGGTCTGTAAGAACTTTCCATTTAAATAAAACAGGATACCTAGATATATATATGATTTTACTATTCGTACCTATTCATCAAAAAACGGACATTTACTGGTTGCCATCCATTTCTAAATACAACAATTTTCGTTTTGTCAGTAATCACTTCAATGTTTCACTTGTTATAATATTTTAACAATAAATCCAAAAGTTCTTGCAATACCTCTGGTGATTTTCCAAACAAGACAGTGTCATCCGCAAAAAGAATTAGATATACATGTATACTGTTAGAATATTATTCACGGTAACGGCATCGTTCCGTACATCAATATGTATGCTCGTTCTTAATCATGAAGAAAGGGATTATCATTCTCTCACATATACTAAAAGTATCTGTCACCGAACTTTTTTCAAGCTTCAGGCTTAATTCTTATATTTTTGAAAGTATTGTATACAGAAAAGGCACAATCATGTAATTAAAAAGAAAACTGAATGATCGAATTTTGAAATAAATGAAGAGAAGAAAGATTCTATGAATCATAAAGAAATGAAAATGAACAAATGGGATCACAGAATCCTTTTTCCCATCTAGATAATTAGATAAACTTTCATATTTAATCCCGTCACATTCTGTATGTGCTTGTACCAACTCAGGAGCCTGTTATTCGGTGGTTGTCATTTGTTGCTGGATATTATATTTGTTTTTCGTTTATTGTTTTGTACATAAATCAGATCGTAAGTTTTCTCGTTTGAATTGTTTTACATTTGTCATTTCGTGGCCTTTTATAGCTGACTTTGCGGTATCGGTTTTGCTCATTGTTGAAGGCCGTACGGTGACCTATAGTTGTTTAACTAAAATATGAGGAAATCTGAGTAGCAGAAACAAATTCAACTTTGGATAATATTCAGTTTTCCATGGCTGTTTTTTGCACTTCTCTTTTCTGAGGACACTTATCCTGGGTTGCACTTGTGTTCTGTCCTTTCTCCCTTTGAAAACTTTTCCCTAAGTAGATGATTTGGGTGGAAGTGAATTTTTTCACAGTTCTTCTTTGTTTCAGACCTCATCCTACACACAGTTTGCAGGAATTTTATTTTCTGCAGTATCAAGACAACTGGACCCGGTTGTTCATCTCTTCAAGACTTGGTTCCTTGGTTGAAATTTAACCCTAGGCTATTTTCTGTTGTTCATCCTGTGGTTAAATGTAACCCTTTTTTAAGTCTTTGTTTAAACGATTCAAATTCAATTTTCTTTTTGACCAAGGAATATAGTGTTGTCTAAAAGTACGATTCTCTGTTTATAACTAGGGCAACAACCACTGCTACATTTTCTAAACTACATTTCTCAAGTGCTTCCTTACATTCAACTGCAGTGCGCACATCAAATCCTTCTTTAACATATTTTCTGATTGCTGATTTTATGTGGGCAGCCTTCCTATCACAGATGGACTTTCCTCCCTGAGGATCAGCAAAACCCATTTGCACAACCTTTATATTTTCTTCTTCATTTATTTGAGGTATTCACTAACTGTCAAAAATCCATGGAAACATCCAGCATTGTCTGACCTTATAAAAGCTTTTTTCCATGATGGATACATAATATGCAATCGTTGAAGAGTGTTTCTTATGACAGCGTTAGATGTTCTACCATCTTGGCAGGCATTATCAAAGACATGGATTATGGTATTCATTGTTAATTCATCAGAATTGGAAGTATGGTATGTTCCTGCCAATTAAGACCTTGCTCGCCAAACCATTTGAACTGTGATTCTCTATAGAGCATGGGAAGGAATTTCATTGCCTAGTCCCTTTCTATCAAAACTTCTTCCTCAGATAAATTGGATATAATTTCAATTCTTGCTCTGTCCTGGTTGTTGGATCTCAGGGGTGTTTCTTCCATTCTTGAACTGCCTGTATACTCTAAATATATAAGTAGAATGTGCAAGTGTCAGTGTATTAATTCAAACCTATTGACTTTTTGTTTTCTTTAAAACCAAATGACTCAACAAATTTGGCAATTTTCCATTTATAAAGGGATATAATTCAAGAACGGTGAAATTGACGCCATCTGTATTTTGTGTTAATAAATAAGTTTAATAATATTTGGTCAAAGTTAACTGAAGTGCGGAAATGACAAAATTGGCAATGTTCTATAAATTTATAAAGGAACATAACTCGAGAATGTTGAAAGTGATGCCACCCAAATTCATTCGATGTGTTTTGTGGTGATACGCATTGTGTATAAGTTTCCTAACATTTGGTTGAGGCTAACTATAGTTAGAGAAAGGAAACCAATTTCGGGACGTAAGTACATATGAAAAG
This sequence comes from Mytilus coruscus, assembly GCA_017311375.1. NCBI lineage: Eukaryota > Metazoa > Mollusca > Bivalvia > Mytilida > Mytilidae > Mytilus > Mytilus coruscus. Next base: position 124,904,463 of record CM029595.1, on the reverse strand, counting down.
ACAGACGGACCAGGGTAAATGCCCCTTTCGCCAAGCGGAAAGGGTATGAAAATACAAACTTTGCTTTAATTTAAATATTGTAATATAATCCACAAGTTGCAAAATAACTAAGTAATTAAGAGCCAATCTGCCAGAAAACCATGCAAAACCGTCCGAATGTCACTTTTGCCAAATGAGTTCATATCTGGCACATTGGTGCACCTTAGTAATGTAAATAACCACACAAATTTTTGGGAAAATATTGAACCGATCTGGATTTTTTAGGTGCCATCTTTCAACAGATGAAATTGCTCGAAAACAGCAAAAATAAGCCTTTTTGGCATATTTCACTGGTTTAAATAAAAAATATGGCAACAATAATAATTTTTTGATAGTTGTTCCTCATAATACATCACTTTAAGTGTAAGAATGCAAAGAAATAACAATGCTGTCTATTAAGTGTATGTATAATCTAACCGTATCAATATGTCTTATTCAGCTTCATGTCCAAAATGGCTGATTTTGGTCATCTTTCAAACCAAAATACTCCAAGACCCGTTTATTATTGTAAAACAACATATCTTATCGCAAAGTATAACTATATATACCCAATCAAAAAAAATATCAAGCTCGGCAAATTATGTTGGTGTCTGGTATATGCCACAACAAAATGGGGTAGCCTGCATATTCAAATTTTCTCAATTTTGCCATCTAATTTGTAAAATCTGACATATGATAGGATATGGACTTATAAATAAGTATAACAACAAATGGAAAAGAATAATTAATGTTTCATTTAATACATTAAAAAAATAATCATACATAAATACAAATTATTCATTATAAATCTAGAGGCTCCCAGGAGCTGAAATAGCTCGTATTGACAAATTGTGCACCTAAAACATGTAAAAACAATAAAAAACACATATTTCAAAAGCAATAAATTTAAAATAAGAAGTTAAACAATTCAGAATAAGTTCAGACTAAAAAAAAAGTTTCTTCTGACCACTTTTGCAATTTATTCTTATAATATATTGATATAGCTGTCCGATAATAGCAGAAAACTGTGAAAATTTGTAAATTTACACATTTCAGGGACAATAGCTCATTGATGTTATGTCCAATTTTTCAGAAAAATTTTGGGTATAACTATTTAGATCTTGTCATGTTGATAGTTTTTATCAATATATATATATATATACTTCTTCTAAAGTTATTAAGATAATGCTTTAAAAGAAAACTGTAAATAGTTACAATATAGAGATGATTTTAACAGACACTTAGTGATGGAAATTTTTATGATCCTTTGAGCCTAGTATGCTAACAAGGCAAGATTTGCTAGGTACCTATATCTATGTTGCTGCAATGTGGTCAATACAAACATGAAAATCATAAATGCATATAAAAAAATTCCCATAACTAGACAAAAACAAATTACTTAGTCTATATATACTAGTGAAAATGTATAAAGAATTTTGAATGAAATTGGATAGCTGTTAAGATTACTGTACCTATAAGGCTCTACATCACATCCTGGGAAATAACAGAATTAAAATAAGTCATATGAATCTTCAAATTCAATAAAGTTGAATGTGTTTTTATACTTGAACAGCTAGGTTTTACTATAAAGCAAGTGTACATTAACTTTCTTGTAAAGAAAATCCATAACATTAAAATCTCCATAAATGATGAACTGCTATTTTTGAGACATCATCCATGGAAGATTTAACTGATGTTTTAAAGTTGGAAAGTTTCTGTTGCTTGTTTGGTTGGTTGAAATTGTTTCTGTCAGAAGCATTATCAGTCTCCCAATCTGATGCTGACTGCTGTGAGAGTTCAGTTGTTGTTGACAGAAAGGTTAGCTGTGAGTCTAGATCTGAAAAACACAAAAGCATACATACATACATACATACATAAATCAGACTGTTAGTTTTCATATTTTTTACTTTTCTTATTTTGGGGCCTTTTATGACTGAATATATATGCAGTATGGGTCTTGCTCATTGTTGAAGGCCACTATGTCACTTGTTCTCATTGTTGGCAATCCTACCACATTATTTTTATATTTCATATACATGTATACCACTGACAGGAATTAAAATTGACAACTTTTTTTTTGCCATCCTTGGTGGCCATCTTGAAAATGTTTGACATCAGAAAATCATCCACATATTGTCATGATTGTGCTCATCTTTTCATTAAAGTTTCATTTAAAAAGATAACACCAGTTATCTCAGTAAAGTACAAATTTTGTTGAAGATGAAGAAAAAATGCAAGTTTGGACAGAACATTCAAGCATGATACAGCTCTGAATTTGTAATAGGATTAAATATTTGACAAAGAATAGGTTTCTAACACAGAATAAATATGGTATATCTTTATATAGTTTAATAGATTCAGCATATCAGAGAACCCCAATATCAAATTGAGATTTCAAATTTAGTTTAATTTTGGACCCTTTGGCCCTCAATGTAAACCAATTTCATAACAGGGCCCAAAAACTAAATACAGGTTAGATTCAGCATATATAAAATTATTGTTGAAATCAAACAGTTAAATTGTGGACCCTGTTTGAACCAACTTGAAAACTGGGACCAAAATCATAAATGTATCTAAGTACATATTTATATTCAGGATATTTGATTATTTCTGTATATCAAAGAACCATACATTGCCCTAATTAGAGTTCAATTTTGTTAAAATTAAACTAAGTTAAAATTTGGACCCTTTGGACTTTAAAATGTGGACAAATTTGAAAACCGGACAAAGTTAATAAAATGCTTCGCTGGGCGCAGCTTGATACAACCGCAGAGGTTGAACCCTGAACTGTTGGGGCAAGTATGGACACAACATTCAAGCTTGATCCAGCACTGAATTTGGATTGTGATTAAATATTTGACACAGCATAGGTTTCTGACACAGAATGAATGTGGTCTAAGAACTTAAAAATTTTAATTTACCTATTCAAACCATATCATTATTATTTGATTTTATATATAAATCAGATATAACCAATTTAAAATCATGAAAATGGAAAATTTTAAAGAAGAAAAGGAAAAAAATCCCACCCCAATTTTTGAACCCCTTATGATTCATCACCCCAAACTCAATCCCTGCCTTCCTTTGTGGTATGGTACCTTGCAGTACAATTTCAGAGAGACCCATACACTTGAACACAAGTTATTGTCTGGAAACTAGAAAATGCTTGTTTTTGGCCACTTTTGGCCCTAAATTCCTAAACGTTTAGGGCAATTACCCCAAACTCAAACCCAGCTTTCCCTTTGTGACATGGAACCTTGTGGTACAATTTCATAAAGATCCATACACTTACACACAAGTTATTGTCCTGAAACTAGAAAAATGCTTGTTTTTTGCCCCTTTTTGGCCCCTCATTCCTAAAATTTTGAGGCAATTACCCCCAAAATCAATCCCAGCCTTCCCTTTGTGGTATGGTACCTTGCAGTACAATTTCAGAGAGATCCATACACTTGAACACAAGTTATTGTCTGGAAACTAGAAAAATACTTATTTTTGGCCCCTTATTCCTAAACGTTTTGGGCAATTACCCCCAAACTCAATTCCAGCTTTTCCTTTGTGATATGGAACCTTGTAGTACAATTTCAGAAAGATCCATACACTTACACACAAGTTATTGTCATGAAACTAGAAAAATGCTTGTTTTTGCCCCTTTTTTTGCCCCTAATTCCTAAAATTTTGAAGTAATTACCCCCAAAATCAATCCCAGCATTCCCTTTGTGATATGGAACCTTGTGGTACAATGTCAGAGATCCATACATTAACACACAAGTTATGTCTGGAAGTTACAAAATGCTTATTTTGGCCCCTTTTGGCCCCTAATTCCTTAACTGTTGGTACCATAACCCCAAAATCAATCCCAACCTTCCTTTTGTGGTATTGAACCTTATGGTAAAATTTCATAGAGATCCATTCACTTAAACTAAAGTTAGAGTGCAAAACCAATGTGTCTTGACGACGCCGACGCCTAACGTCATACCAATATACAACCGCAAAATTTTTTCCGGTCGTATAAAAATCTATTAAATATTAAACATTTGCATTTTGTACATCAAAGAACCCCAAGAATTCAATTTTGTAGAAATAAAAAAATTAGGGACCATTTTGAAATCAATGTGAACCAATTTAAAATGGGGCCCAATTGCAACATCTTAAATTTAAATACATGATAAGATTAAGCAGTGTTCTCCCAGGATTTTTGGATAGCACCAGGGTAGCAGCGTGTGGACAGCTTGGTGAAATGATTCATACAATCAGTCGCGTCGCGTCGCTTAGCTAAATTTCTAGTTACTGTAGTTTTATGTGTCTTGTTTTGTTTTAATACTATGGTGCTGTGTTATGTAGACATTAAGTCAGAAAATTATTGGTAAAAAAAGTAAATCAGACAATAAACAGTTTGTATACTTTAATATTTTTAAAACATAAATAAAACATGATTCATTACAAAATATTCATCTAAATTTAAAGTAATTAAATCTTTTATAAAATCCATAATCAATAAAAATAAAATATCATTCGAAAGAGAACAAAATGTTCAATTTAAAATTTTCTAGTTTCTAGAAAGAAAATTGTTGGATGTGAAAAGATTCCTGTCATAAGGAGATATAAAATAAAGAAGAACAAATATTGATTTATTATTTGAACTAGTTTCTATCTTAAATTTTAATAAAAGAAATTTTTCATAAATTTTAAAACAATTTGCCATAGAAATTAACCTTTCTTGTCTTTGGTGATAATCAAACATAGATACAGACTTAATACTGCACTGAAATCTAAATCTTTTTTTTCATGATCCATTTTAAAAAGAATTCCTAAATCTATAAATTTATCTTATGTCTAGGTGTATAAACCATATTCAATGTCAAGAACAAAGTCTCCCTATTTTCCCGCCTAAATGACAGGAAGTAGATATAAATAGATTTAACATGTGCTTTTGGATAAAATTTGCAAGATTACTTCTGTTATTGAATTCATTAATTATGGATATAGATACCCAGTTTGAAGGTACAGTCATGCATTTGATTTATAAAATATAATTGTAAATAAACTTGAATATTCTACGTGAACTAAATGGGTCATGTGATATGTACAGATATCAGTCTCCATTAAATTACTTGACAGATACTGTAGTTTGAAACCCGACTATCATGCAATAACTATGTCATAATTAAAGATAATTTTGGCCATGGTTTAATCAGAGACATATAATACTATGATATAAGAATTGAGAAATTTATAACTGTCAACTATCGGGTCAACACTTGTTTCAGTGTTTGTGTACAAAGTATATGCCGACTTGTCACAGGTCTGTGCTTGGGTGGTCAGTGAAGCCATTAAATAGTTATCTGTGATCATATAGTTATGATCTCTTAATTAAAAGACAAAAGAATCATGTAACAATTGTTAATTACATCGATTAAATCCAATCAAAAGGTTAACCTCATAAGGTAAATCGATCACGTGGTGTAAACAATCTTTACAACTGAAGTTGAACTGGTTTGAACTGGTTTGAACTAGTCAAATTTTACGCCAGTACTTAAAACCTTCCATCCTTATAGGTGGATTTTACATAGATAAATAAAATCGTATGATATAAGCATAATGAGGATGTTAAATTTGATGTATGCCCCTTTTGTGCTTCTTCGTAACATTTGTTTGTTTTATAGTGATTAAGATGATAACACAATGTTGACTGCTGTAATCCTATTTTGACATTTTACCAATTGTGTCTGTTTGTTTTGTTCACGCATCGTTGTCAATATAATGGAATTTGATACGACTGTCATACAAGTGAGAGGTTTGGCTAGCCATAAAACCAGGTTCAATCCACCATTTTCTACATAAGAAAATGCCTGTACCAAGTCAGAAATATGACAGTTGTTATCCATTCGTTTGATGTGTTTGAACTTTTGATTTTGCCATTTGATTGAGGACTTTCCTTTTGAATTTTCCTCGGAGTTCAGTATTTTGTGATTTTACTTTTCACCTGAAATTTTATACCGCACGGAAAAGATTTAACAAGTCGTTTAAAACTTTACCGATTTACGATTTTAACTAAAATTTTAGCACCACGGGAAAAATTATACATCGCGGTAAGAACGATACCACCACGGTAAAAATTATACATCGCGGGCCCGGTCCTTTAAAGGCCTGGGAGAACACTGGATTAAGGAAATATTTGAGATCCCAAAAAGTATTTATTTTAATTTGTTCTTGTCCTAAACCATTTGTGTAAACATGCATGAACTATTTGCCATTGGATATTAGCAACCAACAACCAATCAATTAATCTAACAGGTGAAATATCTTCAAAAGTACCAATAAAAATCTCCCCTTTTATATTTGAAATGGAATGTATGAACAGTTCATTAGACATTGTTTGTTATTGAATGGAAACTATAGAGCCGCCAAATATAGTACTACAAATTAAATTAGTAAAGTGATTTTCAATGGGAAAACCAAGTTAACAAAGACATGTTCAATAAAACTGATGTAGTACATGTATAATTATTATATAAGTGATTACATATACTTTGCATGATTACCATATTATACAAACAGTTAAATTAATATACATGATATATTAGTTAATAATATCTTACCAATATCTTCTTCTATACATGTATTTAGTTTGACCTGGCTATTGTCACTTTTACAAAACTCATCTTAATTGAGCATTGCTTGCAATAGCCCTACAAATAAAAAGTGTTAAACTATAAAATAATTGTTCAATTTTGTTTTACATGAAATAAAATATATCAGACAGGAAATGTAGGGTAGTGTAGCATCACTGTGCATGTAGTTTAAATGTATTTTTTTCTTTTAAAAGGGCTCTAGAAATAATCTACATACATGTACATGTAGGGTCCTAAAATAGAACTTTACAAAAGTTTGCAATGCTTTTGATTTTTAGTCTCCATGGCCTATTAGTTCATTAAAAATATCATTCTCTGGATAAAGTTGTCTAGTGTTACATGTACAGTATGTTGTATGTAAAACATGTATTTGTATGAGGCTTTTCCAAGAGATAAAAGTTCTTTAGTAGACAAAGAGCTGAACAACTTCCAGTAAGAACTGAAAATATAACTTAGGGAAGGAATAAAACCTGTCCTGCTACATATAAATGTTGAACATGTTGAAATAAATTTATTATCATGATTATGGTCTATAAATTGATTTTTTTTAAGCAGAAAATAAATATATATTGTACCCTGGTTAATAGCTTGAAAATTAAAATTCTGTCCGTAGCTGACAAGGACATAAATATTTTGACCATTCTAACCCTCGGACCTTTGCTTTTTTATAATCAAATTAAACAAATGGACCCAAGACAGAACAATGTATATAAGGATATATATTATTTGTTTGCACTTTGCCGTAGGAAATAAATAAGATGTCTTAGAAACAGGTCAGGTGTAAAAGAATATTCACATGCCCCTTCAACCCCCCTCCCCCTTTTTTTAATCTAGCTAATGTATCAAATGTTGGTCCCTAATTTTAGATTGACTATTAGGAACAAATGAAAATAGGTTGTTAGATTTGTACCTGTTTCTACTGAAATAACTCGTCCTGTATACAGCCTGTTATGAAAGGGTGAAGATCCTTGGTCAGCTTTGTCTTTGCTGGAAGAGGGTTGGACAGGATGTTGACATCTTACTTGACTATTATGTCAATGAATTCCATAAAAGTCCCTGTACTTGAGCATATTCGAAGACAAGATGTAAACCACTCCTTGTCTTATAAAAATAATAAGGAGTCCTGTTGCCTGTTGGAAATTCAACACCATAGTTTTCAGAATTATTCAGACTTCTGAGATGAATGGTAGTCTGTATCTGTATGAATATGTTTGGTTACCAATGCTGGTTTGAATACAATGGTAGAGAGAGTGTCGTTGATTTATTGATGGTGCGCCAGAGCAGTTTTGACACTCTCAATCGCAATTCTGGTGCGAGCATATCCATACGCATATTAGTGTCTTCAAGGTGGTTCCACTCCCTCGCGTTTTTACTAAGAATGATTTAGAATATTTTGTTTTGCTCGTTGAAATCTAAAACACTTTTGCTGTTAATGGCCTTATTTTTCCAATCAATATTTATCATGTTTATTCACTAAATTATTGTCTGGTAAATTATAAATATTGTCATGATTGTCAAATTTCTTGGCAGTAATCATTCTTTTTGGAAATGCTATTTTGGTCTTTAGTGCATTCAGATATTTTAAATAGTTTGTAATATGCAGATGTATATAATGCTGGGATAGCCCACATGCTCCTCCTAGATTATTAAAGTCGCAAACTTCACTGTAGACATTTGTCTGCCAAACCATCACTGGGAGCTGACATGTCTGAGATCTTACCAAAGGGAGATAAGTCAATGGAAGAGCATAAAAGATGGACTCCCTGGTTTCAGACAATTTATTGATTTTTGCACTTGCAGTACAAAAACGTTTTATTTCATTTTTTAGACAAATTGATTTTACTTTTTCAAATGATTTTATGAGCCATTTTATTACCAATTGTGTTTAGAATTTAATTAAAATCAAAATCAAAATGTGTCTATTTGGGACTAAAATCACCATTCTTCCAAGGCATAAATTAACATTTAATTGTCATTTGCCAAGCTTAATATTTTGTTTTGATATAAAACATACCCCATAGTTAAAACTGATATTAGTTGCAAACATATCCGGAATGGGTCTTGCAAGATAGAAGCGAATAAAAACCACGTAAATTCATGTATGAAAAAACCCACCTTTGTGTCCGTGCTCCTGGCAGTGTGCCAAATCGTTTAAATTTTCATTTGTATTAATCATAACATAGTAAAATGGATGGATTCCAGCTGACATTACCCTAAAACTCAACTACCCCATTTAATATGCTTGTGGGTCATTTTTAAAAGGCTTTAAAAGTTGGATTTTTCCTTGGTTTCATTATGAATTAACAGAATTATGCAAATGAGGCTGTTACTAAAAATAGATACGATTCTGGGAAAAATTAAGTGGTAAAATTCTTTTATTTTATGTCAAGGATAAAGATGATGTATAAGAATTTGTCAAGTTGTGATTGTTGATTTGGACGATTTTCTGAATATTGCATGGTTTTCTGGCGGATTGGCTCTTAATACATATGTGTGAGTGATTTATAAATATAAAAGTTGTGGATTTATTTAATTAGAATTTTAAAAGTAGTTTCATTGATTATTTATACAATTCTTGATATTTGCGTAATTTAAGAAGTATCTGGTGGTTATCAAATAGCCTAGGTGAAAGAGTCAGAAATGTTTGTTGGTAGCTAATATCAAATAAGAATGGTTTGTTTTTATATTGGTTGACATCAGTACTTTAAATTTGATATGCATGTTGCGATTCATTTTGGAAATCACTGTGTTTCATGGAGATCTATATTTACGAAAATTGTTGATGAAACAGTCTAGTTTGTCTATTGCGCTATGATGATTAAGTAAAATAGTTCCTTGTGCTTAAGGTGTATGCTTTTATTTATTACAGTTATGAAGTATTTGTTTTTAAAACAACTTCTAAAATGAGTGCTACTTCAAACTACAAATCGCAGTTCGTGTTGTATAAATTAATATACATTTCATCCATTTTAAACTGCCCACTTCACACATTTTCACTGCTGCCAAGGTGTCTAACAAATATCTTGATAATACCCTGTGTTTGCTTTAATGTTTATATTGTAAGATCAGTATATAATTGTCGGGTAAACTTGATCTAATTTATTGATTTATCTCTCATCTGTGTCTTCAACCACTGTTGCATGATTGACATCTAGCATAAATTCAGCTTAAACCAGGTCTAGGGACGATCTCAAACTTGCAGTTAGGTGTGAGTCTTTTGCAGCGTCATTTCATGCTAATTCTATTTAATCCTTGTGATTCACAGGGACTTTCGTGTCATAAACATTGACCCACTATTCATACTTTTTTCATTATGATATACAGTGTAAACAAATGACTACATTGACAAAACATAAGTAATAACATAAGAATGGGTGCAATATATCAGCAAATATACAATTGGATTTTCTACTTCTTTAACCATGTATATATTGTCATCTTCTTGGTCAGCTGACTCGTATGATACCTAGTCTGATGATCTCTCTATTGTTGCCAGAGTTTCTGTTAATTCATCACATTTTTTACACACTTTGTTGTGATCATGTTGACATGAAGATGTATATTCTATTGACTGATCTGATAAGGCAAGTTAACAACAGTGGTCTGCAGTTTCTGATTCTTTTGAAATTTGAACTGAAAATTAAAAAACAAAATCATATGGTAAAAATATCTTTATTTTAGTCTGCAAGGGGAGACACAGTAATCTCAATTTTTATAATATCAATTCATATAAGAAGAGTTTTTACCTACAATGTCTTTAAAAATTGAAGATAGAAAAATGCTATGGAAACTCCAAAATTCATTTTAATGTAAAAAAACACGTTAGATATGAATCATGTTTATATAAGCTAAAGATTTCTTGGAAGTGCATCCGGTGCATATAAATGGTATTTAATTATAATCCAATGAAACAATGAAAAATATGCAGCTGAAATGTTCATGGACCTATCGTCCGTTAGTACCACTTTCATTCTTTTGGTGTTATACACATTTGTTTACAAAAAAAAAATAATTTAATTATTGTATGACTTTGGAAATTGTAACAGACAGATTCACAATGATTGAATGCATACATCTGTACCATGATATACTTCTTCGGGCTTATGATATATTATTAATATTAAAAAAAATCTCCCTTTTTGCATTAATTTAGTCACAATAAATCTAGGTCAAAAACACAAAATATTTATGGCCCTGATAAATTTTCCCTCATAAAATATAAATTTGACCTTGATGTACAAGGTCAAGGTTGTATAAAAGTCATCATGATACATGACACATCAACTCATGGTGATATATCCAAATATCAAATATCTAAAATCCAGTTCAAAAGACAAATAAATGGGGAATGTGTCCATGAGACACAGATGATGCCCCCGCTTGCATTAACATTATAAAGGGACATAACTCAAGAACTGTAAAAGTGACGCTAACCAAATTTGTACTTGATCTGAGTTTTGTGGTGATAGCATTGTTTATAAGTTTCATAACATTTAGTTGAGGCAAACTTAAGTTAGAGAACGGAAGCCAATTTTGGGACGTACGTACGTACGTACAGACGGACAAGGGTAAAACTTAATGCCCCCTCCGCTACGGCGGGGGCATAAAAACAATAACTTAATCTTGAGGTCAATGGTAAAGGTCATATGAAGTTCATCATGGTTAATGACACATCTACTCATTGTAATATATAACCACATATCAAATATATAAGGTCTAGCTCGAAAGATAAAAGAGTAATAACTTTACCATGAGGTATAAGGTCAATGTCGAATTAATGTCTTCGTGGTATGCGACACATCGTTATATGGTAACACACCCACACATCAAGGTCCAATGATGAGTGGGTGTAAAAATTATCTAAGGTCTTCCTCAAAAGGAAAAACAAATATGGTCAAGACAAAGTTTGTAAGTGGAAACAGAAACAATAGGGGAGACATAATATTCAGTGAAATACCTTGTTTCTAATTTGAGGTATTGATTTCCAAGAGTGAAAGACTTCTGAATATATTCTTGCCTTAGTGGTTCCTTCTCCAGTTTTCCAAGTAACTCTGTAACTTTTTTTAGATCTTCAAATGCTTTCGCTCCCCCAACAGCATTGTTGTCCAGCCACTTCGTGCACTTTCTAATGTTTTGTTCAACTGCCTCAAATATTCTCAAATAAGATCTTGAACTAGCTGTTGTACCAAAATTATGTATCTTTACAATATGATTCATACTGTTCAATTACACGAGTTTTCACACTGTTCAATATATTTTTTGGTACATGAAACACCTCCCCTGATGAAATTTTGAGATGTGTCTCTCCGCATGGTGCCTACGTCATTATGGATGGACTCATAACAAAGTCCATGAAATGGCTTATCTCGTCATCTGTCAAACCCTCCTAATATTCCTTCCCAATTGACAACTAAAGAAAATATGCTTTTGTTTAAATTGTTCATTTCATTTTTTTCCAGATGTTTATTTAAAAGAAGGATATTTTTAAGCAGGATGTTTTCCAGTGCAAGTCAACATCCAAAGAAGATAATTTTGTCCTTATTTCTTGTCAGTCTTTCATTGAAGTTCTTACCAAACTTAAACAGATCACGACACACACTAAACCAGGTTATAACGACAAGTGGTTACAAAGGATATGACAGTCGACACACACTAAACCAGGTTATAACGACAAGTGGTTACAAAGGATATGGCAGTCGACACACACTAAACCAGGTTATAACGACAAGTAGTTACAAAGGATATGACAGTCGACACACACTAAACCAGGTTATAACGACAAGTGGTTACAAAGGATATTACAGTCGTCCTCACTTGGTTATGGGAATACTAAGTGTCCCACAAAATAATAATTTTAGAGAAGCCTCGAGAAACACTTGGATTAATACCATGATTAAAATGAAAAATATTCATCAAAAATTATTCAAATGCTTTACTTGGTGCGAAAGTAGACGATGATGCATTTTTGTGTGTACCTCAGATATTTGAAAGGTTGAACGATGTAAAATCTATTAATTTGTATTTCGGTTGGAAGCATGGAACTGGCAAGAAAGTTTCAAAATCGGTAAGAATAGATGAGTATTTTGTTGTCTTTGGAAACACTATTACTACAAGAATATCAAAGAGGCGTTACTGTCAAAGCACAAACTGTTCGAAAGGTATGCTAATCGATACAAACCATGGAGGTACATCACTTGGTGCGTGGCTCTCCGAATATAAAGACATTGACTTCCAAGGTGACAATGGGAGAATGATTCAAACATCATTCGGTAAACGTCTATTTCTTAATATGAAATTAATAAAGTCAAATCTTTGCGAGAAAAAGTAGTCATTCACAAAACCTCCGTTGACGGAATGCAAAAGTTACAAAATTATAATGAAAATAATACATCTGCTTCAAAAGTATCTAGTATTGGTTCTGTTACCGGATTAAGTTTCACCGGGAAAGTGGTAAGAACTCTTCATTCTACTTTCGAACCCAAAAACATGGCTTTGGCATATCACGACAATTTCACTAGGCTGTGGTTACAACAATATTTCCTCCGACAAAAACCATTCATGCCATTTCAAAGTTGTCCAATTGGTGTCTTGTTATTGTGGCTGATGTCATCACGCCATCAAAAAATAACTTCGTAACAAATATTATTAAAGGAAATAAAGAGAAAATCAAATATCTTTCTGTGCAAGAACAATAAATGTTATATCCTATGCTTTCGGCCGTTATTCCCTTCAGACATTTTGGACGAAAAAACATAGGATATATTTATGATATTCAACATAAAGCCAAAATCCTTTGGGATTTCGATGACGATAACGAAGGGATTGTAGACTTGAGCGATTTTGATTCTGTAAAATATTCAGTAAGCTGTAGAGAGATGGGTACCAATCTTTTTTTATCCCTATCCGTATTTTGTTCAACCGCATATTCGTGTTTGGCCGAGAGGATTTCCATTGCAAAGCATTAAAGACAAGAAGACATTCCCAGAAGTCTGTGAAATAGACAAACGAATTAATCTGGGCGTTATACAGTCACTAGCTAATGGCCAAGCAGATGTTGATGCTATATATCGTCTTACACATGATCTCCCTTTCAATTTCACTGCTGAAAGATACATTGTTTTACCAAAGAACAAATATGCACCCTTTAATGATCAGGCAACAATGTGGTTTCCACATGCATTTATGTACATGGCATTGCCTTTAAGTGTAAATGGACGGGTAAGTGATATATGGAGAAGCTATATAGCGGACTTTTTTTTCACAGGACTGGTCTGTCTTTGGTGTTCGCCAAAGCTTATGTTAACCACCAAAGAACTGCCCATACAATTATTGCCAGGGCGGATCCAGCCATTTTAAAGGGGTTCCCAACCCACGATAAAGGCGGGGTTCCAACTATATGTCCCCATTCAAATGCATTGATCGTCAAGAAAAAGGGGGTTCCAACCCCGGAACCCCTCTGGATCCGCCACTGATTGCTGACTTTAATGGAGAGTTCAGTTTGTACGAAAAGAGCCTTCAGTTAGTCGACTTGCTATCAAACAGTAATTTTGACAGTATGAAAGAGGCCTATGCAAGTCTATACCAGAGAGACTTTATTGACGATAAAGATTTAACTTTCATTATTGCATGGACAAAAACATTTCTCTATATCACACAAAAGAATAAATACTAGTATATAGACTCGATAACATTTTTAATCCAATACATTTTAAAGGAGATACTCAGTACTAAAATTTCTCTGTTGAAATTCCTGACAAATAAACTTTAAATGGTCACGTGCATAAATCAAGAAACTACTTATATATACTAGGTCAATGTCAGAAAAATACACAAATTTGATAGTTTTCTGACATTGGTCTAATATTGTTTTTATACTGCAGCAAAATATTGCTACAATTATATTAACTTATTTTTTACCCCCTAAATGAACCCCGTATTGTGAAGGAAAGTGACATAACATAAAATCTCTAGCTTCAGTATAAATAAGTAGCTCGGCACTAATATCGTTAATGGTTTATTTTGTTCCTATCATCATCTAAAATACCTTTTTCAGTAACAGAGTAGTTCGGTCATGAAAGGTCACACTGCGAAAATCACCACATTGCTTTTGTCGTAATATTTACTTCTCTGAACCGACCCTCTATGGCAATTTCTAGATGTAAATATAAAGTAGGAAGATGTGGTATTATTGATGAGACAACTCTGAATCAGATACCAAATGACATAGAAGCTAGAAACTATAGGTCACAGTACGGCCTTCAACAATGAGCAAAATCCACACTGCATAACAAGCTATAAGAGGTTCAAAATTACAAATATAAACAATTCAAACGAGAAAAGTAACGGCTTGATTTATGTACAAAACAATGAACGAAAAACAAATGATATACAGCAAAAACGGCAAACACTGATTACAGATTCCCGACTTGGGACATGCGCATACAGAATGTGGCGGGGTTAAACATGTTATATGATTGCCAATGAGACAACTCTCCACCAGAGACAAAACGACTGAAGTTAACAACTATAGGTCACCGTACGGCCTTCAACAATGAGCAAAACACATACCGCATAGTCAGCTATAAAAGGTACCGAAATGACAAATAAAAAATATTTCAAATGAGTAGAATAAAGGCCTGATTTAGGATTTTTGAACGAAAAACAAATATGTTTACATCAACAAACGAAAACCACTGAATTACAGGCTCCTGACTTGGGACAGGCACGTACAGAAGGTGGCGGGGTTAAAATAGTTTGCTGGCGCCCAACCCTCCCCATAACCTGAGACTGGTGCAATAGAACAACACAAGAACCAACGGTACAGCACATGAAGTAAACCTAACTGTATCTAATTTAGTTACTCAATGAGCTACTAAAACATAGGAAAATCAGTTTATTTTTCGAGTAAAATTTATACAATATTAAAAAGGGATAACAGGATTCGCCAAAAATACCGCACTGTTCTAAAGACTAGGCATTTCAACCACTAACACCAAGCTCCACAGAAGTAAAGGCAACAACGAACAACACATGAACTTTATGTAAGGTAACAAGGGAGTTCCCGCTCTATGATATATGCTGTTCAAAAAAAGAAACGCATAACTTTGGAACCGATACCAGCAGACCTGCTGTACTAAGGATCGCCCGAGGAGTGGACGACCTCGCCTAACGACTCCTGGACAAGATCGCTACATCCGGGTATTTCATCTACGGAATCGAACCGTTACCGCAACAACCACTATCACTATCACTGAGGAGGTTGTTTATCCACTCATTTGTTTTACCTGTTATCCCATAATGCTTCAGTTTGTGAATGAGAAGGCTATGACTAACCTTATCAAATGCCTTGGAGAAGTCCATTATGAGACAATCTGTTTGTTTTTCTTGATCTAAGTTGTTAGTTACATCATCGATAAATTCAATTATTTGAGATTCAAATGATAATCCCCTTTCAAACCCATGTTGAAGTGGATACATAATGTTGTGTGTATCAGCATGAGACATAATATGTCTAGTTATACTCGATGCAATTGTTTGCACCTGTCCTAAGTCAGGAATCTGATGTTCAGTGTATGTTCAGTGTATGTTCACTGGTGTTAATATGTCTTTTGATTGAGTTAAGCCATTTCAATTGATATTTTATAGTGTGTCTTTCTATGTTGTGATGTTACACTATTGTTTCAGATAAGGGTGAAGGTTTGGTACCATTAAAACGTTTAAACCCGCTGCAATTGTTTGCACCTGTCCTAAGTCAGGAATCTGATGTTCAGTAGTTGTCGTTTGTTGATGTGGTTCATAAGTATTTCTCGTTTCTCGTTTTTTATATAGATTAGACCGTTAGTTTCCCCGTTTGAATGGTTTTACACTAGTAATTTTTGGGGCCTTTTATAGCTTGCTGTTCGGTGTGAGCCAAGGCTCCGTATTGAAGACCGTACTTTGACCTATAATGGTTTACTTTTATAAATTTTGCCTTAGATGGAGAGTTGTCTCATTGGCACTCATACCACATCTTCTTATATCTATATAATATGCTCCATTAGTTTACATGATATGCAGGTGAGAGAAACTGTTGTTCTTACTTGACCGAGTATCAGAATATCTACCACAGAGTAGGCAACATGTCGAAAAATTATTTTCTCCGGAGTCAAAAGTCGGTAATATTAAAAAAAAGTCTATAGGATTGCGATGAAAGTTGAGAATATATGGATCTAACAAGTTATTAAAAAGTGTGAAGGTCAAATTACAGTAAATGGGCTATGTCACAGATTTTAGTAAAATTTTGCATACAACTCTGGCCCGATGAACTATAACTGAAAATCGAAAAAATAATGCGTTTATCTCTTTTATCATCTGAAATATTACTGATTGAATTCTTTCTAAATAGGTGAACATTTGTATAGAAAGCACATAAAATCGCCGAAAAACCTTCTTTAATTTGTCTTTAAATAATCAGTTCTCTAATTTCTAATATATAGATTTTTCTTAATCAAAGAGCTGAAGAGCTCTGAGGGGAAAGACGGCCATTTTTCCTAAAAAAAATTTGGGGGTAATGGTTTGATAGTTTTCATTTAAAGGATAAAAGGACAGTAGAACATGTAAAAAGGTTGACAATATTGAAATCAATTGTTGTTTGATGTAATTTCGTTTCCTCAGTTAAGGAATTTGGACTAATGGAAGAGATCTGCATCTTCTAAATCAAAACATTCGATTAAAGTTGAAAGTTACTATGATTATCTAAAATTCAACTGAATTCTATCATTTAACAACTACTACAATATTTTTTGAAATTTTAATTGTATACCACTGAACTGCAGGCTTAAGGGCCATTTTCCATTTTTTTTTGTGACAGTACGTACTCTAAGATTTTAATTTTTTTCTCAAGAAAGTGAGGACTGAAAAATCTATTCAGTTTTAAATTTCCATTGATAAAGTTCCCTGTTACAACTCTCATCACAGAGATACAGGTACTAATAAAAACCAATATGACTGATGTAAACTGTGTGAAGCTTGTTTCCAGATCCTACATTTTGAAATATTTGTAAATTTCATGAATAAATAGGTTTAAACTACAAAATGCAACATTTTTAATTAAACGATTTCTTTTTACCATTACAATGATTATGTTGGTACACAAAATTTAGTTTTAATGGAAGACTATTAATCATATACTAAATGTCACATTTTAATTGTTCAGATACATTTACTTTCATTTTAGTGGATAATTACTCATCAATTGAGGTGCTCCTGTATTGGAGGAAGATTCTCAAAACAGAATTTTACAGAAAATATGACAACTGTCATTTCTCTCCCCAATCTCATGTATCCCCACGGCCATTGTTTACTGTTAAAGTTACAAGTTGACCTACAAATTAAAGCATTGCATGTTGATGTTTGAACCATCTACAGTAAACATAATTATGTTTAAATTGAACAAATACCAATTTTTAATTAGTACACGAACTCTGAGAATGATTAAAATAATCAGTAATGGATATCCCTGCTTCTATGTAGTGTGGCATTCCAACAATGACGTCACTATAATGTAGGTTGGATATATTTAGAATATCTCGTCATACTGATTTTTCCGGATTGTAAAAGAAACGTAAATAGTGTAAGGGAGAGCTCAAGATACGATAATTTCGTGAGAAACAGAAGGGAAATGTGTAAAAAGTCATTTGTGTGTCTCCTTCTCATCAATCTCAGTAAGATTTTTTGGGTTGTTTTCCACACTATAAAAACAAAATGAATGACGTGAGGGGATGTCAGTCTGGTCAACCACATAGGGGATTGACGGCTTGAAGCCGTCTCTACCCAAAAACTATATGTTGTTGATACATAAATTTCCGTTTTAATGATGTAAAATAAAGATAGGGTCACCGACTTCGTTTTTACGGTATACATCATTCAAAGTGGGTGTTTTATTTGAAAAATACCACAAAACGTTGAAATAATCGTAACGTCATCGCGTTGCAGGCCGCAAAAGGTTAATTTTTGACGTATTTTACTAGATTGATTATTAAACAAAAAACGAAGTCACTGACAATATGATTATTTTATATCATTAAAACGAAAATTTATGTATCAACAACATATAGTTTTTTAAGAAAAATATATGTTTTAGAAGTCAGAGATTTGATGATTTTAAGTCAAATCTAAGAAGGTTTTTCGCCGATTTTATGTGCTTTCTAAACAAATAATCACCTATTTTGAAAGAATTCAATCAGCGATATTTCAGATGATAAAAGAGATAAATGCATTATTTTTTCGATATTCAGTTAAAGTTCAACGAGCAAAGTTTGTATGCAAAATTTTAGCAAAATCTGTGATATAGCCTATTTACTGTTTCTTGACCTTAAACAAAATGCGATAAAAACTAACTTTCTCATTGAAAGGGAGTGAAAATGTTACTCAAAACGATATTCTCGGGTGCTAAGTACTCAGCTTACTAAATATCAATTAGAGGACGGGCCATGTATTCTGCTTTCAAGTGATACACCAGAATGGGGATATGAACTCTAAGCCGGGAATGTCACATTATATACCCTGTCTGAAACCTGAATTACACATATTTTACGGATTACCCCTGCCTTAATGTTTTTACCAGTACCAGATATTTGTTAAACATTCACCATGCAGTATATATATTCAAACTTGACAAATATTTTTTTTTTGCTTTAAGAATATTTTTTCAATAAAGTTTTTAGATTTCATGTATACTGTTTGTATGTTTGTGACTTTTTATGTATTATGACTTTTTTTGACAACAAAAATATTAAAAAACCCAACCTGATATTTTTCGCATACGTGAAGGTTTTTGTAATTTGCTGTGAAAATAATTTTATCGTGTATGCAATGATTTGTAATACTTAAAGACATTAATTAAGTTTTTGGTGTGTAAATCGATTGATTTTTAATTAAACACATATTATTGACGGATACACGTCATTATGTTCCCTATGTGAGCCTCTGACATTCTGTAATTGTTCTATATAGCTTAAGACTACGTCACATATTAACGTTCGTTATGATGACGTTGTTGAGTTTCCAATTGGGGTAAAAAAAAAGTCGTATATACCCTGGCAGTTTCCTGAATATATACTGACATCTCTGTATTGTTATTCAATCACAAAACTCGACACATTTGTAATCCATAATATAAATTTATAACACATTCATAATATCTTTTATGTATTAGATTTTAAAAATAAAAAGATGTGATACGATTTCCAATGAAACAACTATCTACCAGAGACCAAATTACGTAGTTGTAAGCAACTATAGGTCCCGACGTGAAAAAATGTAAAATAAAATTCAACCAAAACAATCATAAATAAATGGGGAATATGTCCATGGAACACGGATGATGCCCCCGCTTGCATATAACATTATAAAGGGACATAACTCAAGAACGGTAAAAGTGACACTACCCAAGTTGGCACTTGATCTGAGTTTTGTGGTAATAAGCATTGTTTATAAGATTCATAACATTTGTTTGAGGCAAACTTAAGTTAGAAAACGGAAACGAAAAATTCAGCAATTTTTCCATTTGTAAAGGAGCATAATTCTAGAAATGTAAAAGTGACGCCACCCAAATTCAAACTTGATCTGTGTTTTGTGGTAATAAGCATTGTGTAATAGTTTCAAAACATTTGGTTGAGGCAAACTAAAGATAGAGAACGGAAACAAATTTCGGGACGTCCGCACGTACGGACGTACAGACGTACGGACAAGAATAAAACTTACTGCCCCTTCCACTACGGCGGGGGCATAAACATTGTGTACAAAACAATCATAAAAAAAATATGATAGACAGCGACCAACGACCACTGAAATGCAGGCTCCTGTATTGAGACAGGCACATACAGGATGGGTAGGGATTTAAAATGTTTGCCAGCACCAAATCCCTCCCCCTAACCTGCGATAGTGATGTAACAGCACAACATAAAAGCAAAATGTAAAAATCGGTTGAAAAGGGTTTGATTCATCAGACCGACGCAAAGCACATAACAACTGAAGAACAACGTACCGATCCCAGAGTATTCGCGGTTTTTGAAATCTATCTCAAGGCCAATTACAACTTATAAATAACGTTTCCCAGACAAATATAAATCATTTATTTTTCAAAAGAAAACACTATCAGAAATATTTTACATTGATAATATATTTTATGTTTAAAATAGCATTACATTTGTTTATGTTGACGCAATTCTAGTCGTTTGCTTCTTTTTAGTAAATCTGTCAAAACGTGACGAAGAATATTGTTTTTATAACAAGTAAATAGGAATGTCTTTCTCCCCTTTTTTCTGTGTTCATATTAATTATGTAGAAGCAAAGTTGACCTTGAAAGTTTTGGTTTTTCTTTTCCGGCCTTTTTTTTTGTCAAATAGCTCCTTAAATATTAATGCATCCTTTGCTTTCAAATTTATCGTTTTGAACGTTCCTAATGGAGGTTAATTCAGAAAAGCGTTTTAGACGCACCAATTTATTATAAGTGTAATTTTTATTAATACACTTTTATCAAAACTTATATATATGCCTTTGGACGATTTACAGCTTGACATAATGTGTGAACAAATCATCTGTATATTGTTGAAGATTGTATGTCGACCTCTGGATGTCTTTTTGTTATTTTGTAGTTGGTTGATTGTTGAAGATTGTATGTCGACCTCTGGATGTCTTTTTGATATTTGTATAGTTGGTTGATTGTTGAAGATTGTATGTCGACCACTGGATGTCTTTTTGTTAGTTTGTAATTGGTTGATTGTTGAAGATTGTATGTCATCCTCTGGATGTCTTTTTGTTATTTTGTAGTTGGTTGATTGTTGAAGATTGTATGTCGACCTCTGGATGTCTTTTTGTTATTTTGTAGTTGGTTGACTGTTGAAGATTGTATGTCATCCTCTGGATGTCTTTTGTTATTTTGTAGTTGGTTGATTGTTGAAGATTGTATGTCGACCTCTGGATGTCTTTTTGTTATTTTGTAGTTGGTTGATTGTTGAAGATTGTATGTCGACCTCTGGATGTCTTTTTGATATTTGTATAGTTGGTTGATTGTTGAAGATTGTATGCCGACCACTGGATGTCTTGTTATTTTGTAGTTGGTTGATTGTTGAAGATTGTATGCCGACCTCTGGATGTCTTTTGTTTTTTTGTAGATAGTTGATGTCTCATTGACGTTTATCAAATTTCCCTTTAATTTATAAAAAAAAAATCAGACGTCCCGCTACTGATGACCAAACATGATCTCTGCGTTTGTTATGCTTCCACCGCCGTATTTTAGACTCCTACACTGTATAATCCAACATATAGGTGAAACGCCTAGGCCTCATTCCCAACTGAAGTACCACTAACCAACCTACATGCATTTATACGTTTCTGGTCCATACATTAAAAGTTTCGACTCTACCAATATACATCATTTTAAGCCTCAATTTTGTTGATTTTCTAGCTCTAATGGTTCCATATTTTTACAGAGAAGCACAGGAATAGAGGTATGATGAATAACATAATTACTAACACTACCAAGTATTGTTCGTCGTAACCAGCCGTGACCCCTGCTTCCTACCATAACTAACGACGCCTTTTCTTCTTCGGCTACTTTAACTATTTGTTCACCTGGGTGTCCGTGTACTAATCGAAACTTGAAATCAACCTGCAATTGTAAAAGTATTGTCTAACTTAACCATACCCCTATAGTTAACAAGCTAGATTTCACAATCAAATCGTATCTTCTCGACAAGCTATATAATACTGAAAGACACTCCTGTGATAAAAATGTAAAAGTTTGAATAGCTTTAATATCTAGTTTACCGGTGACCACGGATATGTTCCGCTTTTTCATATACTGAATGTTTCCTCGATAACGATTTAACAGTGATGGCGGGTTCAGCTGCTTACCGTTCCGAAGCACCTGCCTTTATTCCGGCCAATGTTTTGTGTGGGTCCGGGTTGCTCAATCTTAAGTAATCTGTAATTTTCTTGACACTCTGTTTAGGATTTTTTTCTTCTGGTCATTATTAATATTGTCAGTCCTTTAACTTGCTATTTTTTAGTATCCCCTTCGGTATCTTCGTACATTTGTATTCCCCTTTTGTATCTTCGTATATATTTTATCTCCTTTATACAATGTATCTCAGTATATTTTTAAAAGAAATAAGTCTTACACTGATATCTTTGAGTCTGTCTGTATATGTCTTCTCTACTTCACTTGCCTTTTCTTTCATTTTTTCTAATAATTCGTGTATAACGCCTGGACCTTAAACAACATGGCAATTAAGTTTAGATTTCCATTGATAGAGATCAAACAATTTATGATTTTCATAGCGTACACTTGATTTGAAGAAATCAAAATGTAACGAATTTTATTATTGTTGACTATTAAAGTTTATGAAACCCCATACTGATCTTACAAATTCCTTTCAAAACTATATAGTAACCACGTAAAAAGCGGAGAGTATCAAATCATGACATTAATATGGATAAACTCATAAATTTAAGCGCTGCTCTTTCTAACTAACTACAATTATTTATATAGTTGAAGTTCTCCCAAATTTTGTATCACATGACGCTAAAAAACATGAAACATGAAAATAAAAACTCACTGGCATCAGTAAAGTTATATTCCTCAGGAACGTTCACCAGCAGTAGTTTATCACCAGGTATCTGCACGCGATCAATGTAATCTACAATTAATATATAGATCTACAATTCATATATATTTATATATATTATATATTAATGATGTTCGCTACTCTTGTTTTTTTATTTTTTGTCAGATATTCGCAATTCTCTAGTTTTATTCATGTAGTGCCAATAAAAATTTTGCCCGCTAACCCCTACTTTTCTTTTCATAAATTTATTACATATTGTTTAAAAAGCCATTTTTTAAACTTATAAAATCCTTATT
Source organism: Mytilus coruscus (assembly GCA_017311375.1). NCBI lineage: Eukaryota > Metazoa > Mollusca > Bivalvia > Mytilida > Mytilidae > Mytilus > Mytilus coruscus. Next base: position 124,880,907 of record CM029595.1, on the reverse strand, counting down.
ATGTTTTTATAGTTTTTGAAAGAAAAAAAGTTGCCAATGTTAAATTTATGAAAAATCTAGAGAGAATCATTTCCGCCAAATTTTCGATTGATTATATTTCAAAAACAAGGACACAGACCTTTCATTTTTTTCTTCTTTTTAAGTTCCGTTGACATTTATTTACTATCAACTTATAACCGTCTTTTAAAAAGCTTGTTATTTTGAAACAGAAGAGCGAACATCCTTAATGATTTGCATATCTACAAATACTTGAATGTGTATAGGTTACTTCTATCCGACTAAATACAAGAAATACTATTGGAAAATAAAAGTATTGTGCCGTTCTACTTGCGCCACCAACTACCCTGTTGGCTATCTTTTGTTTGATTGATTGGTGGTGTTTACTTCCTCTTTCAGCACTCTTGGCTATATCATAGAGGCCATTTTTTATTGGTGGAGAAAGCTGGAGTTCCCGGAGAGATTTGCCAAATATTCAAAAGGACAAAAATTATTCAAGAAGGAGGGCAAATTGTGAATCATCGGATGGTTTCTGTCATTTCAGATATTTTTATTTAAAGAATGAAAACTATGGAGACGTAATTTGTTGATTATGAGAAAATCTTATTGTAATTTTCATTTGTAGGTTTATGTGTTATGAATGTGTAATTGGAAATAAATTAACTTTGACCTTTTTCGGAAAGTTATTCACATACATATGTTGACCTGTTTTGAACCGCAGTATTTCAAGGTCTTGCTCACCTGGTGTTTATACATGTTATATGTATACACTCTCAAGGTAAACATTTTATAAGAGTCAATAAAACCCTAAAAAGTTTTACTTATGATTTGTTAACAGCCCAAATGTCATTTGTATACTGTATTGTAATAAATAATATGCTACCTGTATTAAAGCCTATCTTATGATTAATTTTAACAGCACCTCTGTATTTGACACTATAAAATATTTATAAATAATAAATACAAAGCAAATATCTCACACATATCTTACACATAACCGATTTATAAATACAAAACGATATGCTTTTGTGACCTTCGAGTTAATAGAAATTAATCCCTGGCAGTCCTACAAAATATAATTTACGTTTACATGATGTTTATTATAGCTGCATGTGCTGTTAGAGATCTGATTAAAAAATAACTATATAAATCGAGCTTACATTTAAGTGCATTATCCGAATGGACGCTCCCGTCTACTGCAACCACAACAACTCTCCCTGCTGCCATAGTTCCTTCTAACAAACGATGATCAAAGCGTTGCCTTCAATGTTAATAATAAGTTGATATCCAGTTATATTGAATCTAAATCGAAACTAATTATCACTCAAGGTAGTAAACATTCCAGTGTGTATTGATCGTAATTCTAGTTGTGTATATTGATTAGTTCAGTTGACACTAAGAACTTTTCTACACCGGATCAAATATTGAGGCGTTCATATGAAAATTAAAAGGTTGCAACATCAAATATGTTCGCCGAGCGTAGCAACAAAGTATATAATGTGCCTATTTCAGCTTTTAATAGAAAAAAGATGATTTTAAAATTAAAAAAAAATGTTTTTTAGTTATCAACTCGTTGTCAGACTGATTTTGGAAGTCAGTAACAAAAAAAAAATCGGAAAATACTTAATACTTAAGGAAGTAACAAGTGTGTCTTACTAACAAAACCTTTTCCGAGGATCTCAGTGGAAGGAAAATATGCCCCGATTCCCTATGCTTGTCAAACCGTAAGGAAAAGACAAGTTTCCTGAAACATTATTCTTGTTGAATTTCAATTTAGAAATTATCATCAGAGATTGAAATGTATTTTATAAATTGAGTTTTGAAAATAGATTTTAGTTTTGTGTTTTAAGAAGAAGATTAAAAACACTTCTTCAAGGGCAGTTACAAGTATACGGTCATTATTTAGACTGAATCCTTACATTATGCAGGTAAAAACCCGTGGCGCTCTGGCGGAGGGGGGTCATGACCCTCTAATGTCACTGCCGTCAGTTACCCTTATAGGGTGGCCACACTCCGTATGAGTCGTAGACATCATCTATTCTTATCAGTTGACCATACCTCCTAATGAGTCAAACCGGACGGTATAGCGTCAACCCCTAAAGTGATGCCATGCCTATATCTATGACTCACACATTCGATATAGTCAGTTTTACGAACAATTAGTCATACCAGACGCGTTACGTCCAAACATGGTCATGTCAAGAAGCAACCAAATAAAATGAGGGAAATTAATGGTAGCGTATAAGGGAATAGTCGTAAACCGACATTAAGCCATCTATGAATCGTTCTCTTATTTGTCACTGCATGCCCATCTCAAAAATATGCAAGCTATATCTTAAATTATATTTAAGTTAGAGGTGATACCATATTCTACTTAACAATATTAAAATGACCGCCATTTCAACAGTTTTTACTATACGTGATATTATATCGTGCAAATGACATGAATGGTCATTCAAGCACTTCAATCCTTTTTGTTAGGTGAGCACCTGAGACAAAGTATCCCACCCTTTTAATATAATTTGAATAACAAAGAAATATATCCTATCGTATATTTCTTGACAAACAATATCTTTCTATAGCTGTCATGTTTACGCTATTTTCACGAAGAGATTAACAGATTTGACAAATATATGATGCTTTTACAACAGTGGTTTCAATTGCATCCGTGAAAAAATCTACATCTGCTTAGATTCAGTTACTTATGATGTAATCAGCTAACTTGTCATCTTATTTTCTCGACTTTATCATTTATCATGAAGCTAAAAATATTGAAGTAGTGAAATATTCCAGCATCTCATCCCTATTTTTGTTAAGTCCCTCCTTTCCACGAGACTCTGTCTGAATATAAAAATAAGGATATGTGGTATGATTGCAAATGAGACAGCTATCCACCAAAGTTCAAATGAAGTGGATGTAAGCAATTATATATTTAAACGTACGGCCCCGACATGAAAAATATGAAACAATTCAATTGAGAAAACTAACGTCCTAATTTATAACAAAACAAGAATGTGTCCCCAGTACACGGATGCCCCATCCGCACTATCATTTTCTATGTTCAGTGGACCGTGAAAATGGGGGAAAATCTCTAATTTGGCATTAAAATTAGAAAGATCATATCATAGGGAACATGTATTCTAAGTTTCAAGTTGATTGGACTTCAACTTCATCAAAAACTACCTCGACCAAAAACTTTAACCTGAAGCGGGACGAACGGACGAACGGACGGACGAACAGACGAACGAACGAACGGACGGACGGACGCACAGACCAGAAAACATAATGCCCATAAATGGGGCATAAAAATGTAATGACAGTGTAGTTACTGGATTATACTTTTGGCAAATGCTGTTATAAGTGCCTTGTTCTTAAACATCTGATTCTTCTATTCTTACACAATAGTCTATAGTCTTTTGGGTGCGCTAAAAAAAGTCTGTCTCCGTCCATGTTAATCTTATCACTCGGAAGCCCGGGTGAATGAACATCAAACCATGGTTGTGTGAAAGTTTTTGATTGGTTTACACAAGAACAGGACTTACCGTATAAAATGAGAAACTAAACAGTAAAAAGTGAAAATTAACGGTATAATTTGCAAAACTAACGCGTTGATTTTTTTTTGGTTTACTTTTTTCTTCATTCACGGTTTGTCCCTTCGCACTTGCGCAGTGCGATTTTCGTAAGTTGTCAGGTTAAGGTCACTGCATACGGAAAAGCTATCGGCAAACTAGAGTACTGGAAGACAATAATTCAATAGCAGTACATTTCCTGAAGATTTGGATAAATTAAAGGATTTTCTGTCAAAGAAAGTATATGTACACGTGTTTTATGATAAATATTAGACATTCAGTACTACTACTAGGGGGGTGTTTATCGACATTGAATACCAAATGAGGGTCTCGCACGGTCGGCCATTCAATTACATAAAATATATTCATATTTTTTAGTTGGATTTGAAGTATCATATGACTAGGTTTACTGTTTAGATCAGTATACTAAGCAATACTTAGTGTATGGAATGATAGTAAGATGTAGATGTTCGTCTAGAAAAGTTCGTCTATATAATTGCCCTCATTTTTATGGTTCATTTGTCAACATTAGGTTTCGTGGTAAGGTCCGTTTCGCAAATATCATTAGCAAATGGTCAACTAAATTTGGTGTGCGGAATGATTGCAAAGAAGCAAAAGGTCAACTATATTAAGTGTACAAAATAATTGTAAAGTTAACACGTCAGTCTGTTCATCTAATATTGACCTCATTTTTCATGGGTTTTCAACATAAAATTCAATCATAACCAGTAAAGCAGGCGAGACATCTCTGCGTCTGCACTCTTTCTTTCTTTGGCCATGGTGTTGTCTTATTTTTTTACCTATGGTTTTTGATTGGCCCTTGTCCCACAGGCACTGGTCTCAGAATGTTTATTTTTTTTACCCATATACCTTTATATAATAGTATTATATAGGTATATAAGGGGAAAGTCAGAGACAAGTGCCTGTGCTTGGTCTCCATCATTTAAGGAACCGTGAGCTGCAAAAACGCTATGTTTTTTATAACATCTTACAGGAACAAGTCAATATTATGGATAGATTCCAGTTGGCTGGTACAGGCTACTTTGTTGTTTGTTTCACTTTTTTTTAGTGTTTGTTTATTTGATTTTTTTTGGTGAGGAGGGAGGAGATTGTTATTTATTGGGTAAACAATACAGAATCATTAATCGAAAAAAATCATAGCGGTCAGGTGTATGAAATCTGGAGGCCTGGGGTTGAACCATCTCCTTTCTTCAAGAGCAACATATGCTGTTTCTATAACTGATAGTAGCGTTAATCATCATTTCGGGAATTAAATTTCAAGGAAGATTACAACACTTGGAATGGTAAGTAACAAATGATCGAAAGGTCCATGACAATAAACGGAAAACACTTAAAACAAATTAATCATGGACTAAGGATAAATACTGATAATGAAAGTGCTGAATTAAACCAGGTTTATGGCACATGGCCTCTAATTGTATGACAGCCGTGTTCATCGTTAAACAAACAACGACATAAAACAATTACACCTAAAGTATCGAGTAATATATGAAGTACTGTGGATTCAGTATTATTCGTTGGGTAACAATTTTCGTTTATTTCGTGGGTACATGGAAACCACGAATTTAAATGTTCAACGAAGTATAAATTTTCTATAAGCTTGTATACTAACTTATACATATTTAAGAAATCAAATATTTACGAAAATACAATTTGTCCTCAATCCAAGAAAATTTATACACACGAAAAAATGAATCCAGTAATGTATCAAACTGATATTTTGAATCCTGCACGTTATATATCTTTTTTCTTTATTCCTAAATAAAATACGGTCAGTCATAAATCTTTTTTTTTAATTTTTCATCTCATTATTTCCATTATTTTCTTTCTTAATATCTTTCGTTTGGTACACCAAAACTATAAAGGGATAATATACAGTAGGAATACAAATGAAGCATTAATAATTTCAGAAATATATGTATTATGTATCTAGTATGTTTTCATAGTTTTTGGTTAAAGATCTATAGATATAATCACATAAACTAATCTTCCAAAAAATGATATGACAATCTACTTGTGGCAAATTAAGACTGGAACATGTGCGTGATGAAGTACATAGTCACTAACACTACCCATGATTGTCCGCCTAATAGCACCAAGTCCTCTAGTTCCCATAATTATCAGAGCAGCATGACTTTTAGCTGCAAATGCACAAATTTGTTCTCCTGGATCTCCGAATCCAATTTGTACATCTCCTTGCAACTGAAAAAGAGTTAAATTGCAAACTTATTGTACTTGTTCAATTGTTAGTTTCAACTTTTGTTGTTAAAAGGTTGAGAAGTAAACAACAACACTAATAGTGTTTTGTCAATTACATCGTATTTGTATTTATATATCATTGTATGTAAGTATGTATTTGCATTGATATGGTATTTTTGGTTTCAAATGACAATAATTTCAATATTGTATGTCGTCTTTAGTCGTATTTATTGGTGAGCGTCATGGTAATGTGATAGCCTGTTATTTTATGTATTTTGTATATTTTATATTCTTAGTATTTAGTATTAGTATATACTTGAATAAAGTTATATTGTTAGCTTATTAATTACATTTTGAAATTAAGGATTAGCATTGTGTATTATTCTATTTTAACTTATTTACATGGACTATTGACTGACGAATTCTCATCTCATGCTTTGGTTAAGTCTGATTTCACTGTAGTTAGTACTTTATTTTCACGGTTGATTTGAGCGCTATCGTATATTTCTTCTATTGGTCAGTACTTTTGGCGGTTTAATTCTTTTGTTCTAAATCTTATGGGAAGACATCTTGTGGTCAACACCTATATATTTACCTGTCTGCAATTTAACAACTTAAAGAAATTAACCTATTCAATAACAATTCCCTGATTGGAAAGTTTCTTATATAAGGTATATTTAAACCTTACCAAAGATGTAGTGTTATAATATATAATGGTTTATATGGAAATGTGCCACTTGCACGATATGTGAGGGCTGTATTTACATATTCATATAGTTACTTCGTTTCCGTCTGAGAAATAAAAGTTACAGAACCCTAGATCGAAGTTAGTTATTTATTACTAAAAGCCTGAGAAAACCGGCTTTTACATTGGCGCCCACGTAGGGACAGACAAGTTTAAGGATTACCTGTATGGACCAGCGCATTTTACAGTGATGACCGACAACAATCCTTTGACGTATGTCCTCACTACTGCCAAACTGGATGCCACAGGACACAGATGGTTAGCCGATCTTGCAACCTATAACTTTGACATCAAGTATCGTCCAGGGAGAAACAACTCTGATGCTGACGCCTTAAGCAGACTTCCCAAGGACATAGTAGAGATCAACACCGACACCATAAGAGCCATCTGCAATTCCATGACATCAGTACCATATGCAGAATGTTTAGCAGTCAATCCAGATGTACTGCAAGATGACAACGATCTGAATGGAACATCTACATCAGATATCATAGACTGGAAGAGAGCCCAAAGACAAGACACAGTTGTTAGTCACTGGATTGATATGATACAGAAGCAACAGAAACCAGAGAAAGGCGACGCCATACTTAAGAGGCAGTACCATCATCTGAAGATCATAGATGGCGTATTATATCGACAGGTTACTATCAACGATGAAGTTAAACAACAGCTAGTACTTCCAGCAGCACATGTTTCTACAACACTTCAGGCACTGCACAACGACATGGGACACCCTGGCAAAGACCGTACATTGTCATTATTGAAAGACAGATTTTACTGGCCTGGTATAGCCAAGGATGTTGAAGAATGGATAGCACATTGTGAAAGGTGTATTCGAAGAAAGACACTTCCAAACCAGAGAGCTCCACTAGTCAGTATTGAGACAACAACACCACTACAGCTAGTGTGTATGGACTACCTTACTTTAGAGCCATCCAAAGGAGGTCAACAACACATCCTGGTCATAACAGATCACTTCACCAGATTTACTCAAGCCATTCCACTAAGAACCAAACAGCAAAGACAACAGCTGAAGCCTTCTATCAGCATTTCATAGTGCATTATGGAATACCCGACAGGATACATTCAGACCAAGGGCTAACTTCGAATCCAAGATCATAAAGGAGTTATGCAGTATGACAGGGATGACAAAGTCACGTACCACCAGTTATCATCCGATGGGGAACGGAATGTGCGAAAGGTTCAACCGAACTCTACTTAACATGCTGGGGACACTTCAACCAGACAAGAAGAAGAACTGGAAAGCTTATGTAGGACCACTTGTCCACGCATACAACTGTACCAAGCATGAGTCTACTGGATTTGCACCATATTACCTTATGTTTGGAAGAGATCCCAGACTGCCAGTGGATGTAGCATTTGGTATACGAAAAGAGACAGGATCCAATTACATCAAGGACCTTAGAGAACGGTTGGAATTTGCACACAACTTAGCTACTGAAGCATCGAAGAAAGCACAACTGAGACAAAAGAAGAACTATGACACCAGAGTAAAGGGAGCTACCATCAAGAAAGGAGATTTAGTCCTGGTGAAGATAGTTGCATTTGAAGGCAAACACAAATTATCAGACAAGTGGGAATAGGATCCGTATGTTGTACTTGAACAACCGAATCTGGACATACCAGTCTTCACAGTGAGAAAGGAGAGTGGAGAAGGACGTAAGAGGAACCTCCATAGAAACTTGCTGTTGCCAGTGGGTCACCTTGTAGAACCAACTAAGCCAGTACCTAAACCAAGAAAACGAACCAAGAAGGAACCATAGAAACCTGCACCTAGAATATGCAAGAAACCGACAGCCAATTATCCGGAATCATCTGATGATGAGGATATTATAGATGTGCTATTGGAACCATTAGTTGAGGATGACAGTGATTCAACCATCACTTCAGATATTACTCAACCAGTTGTTATTCAACAAACAACGTGGATACAGAAGATGAATCTGAATCTGAAGGGACGCCCACTCTCATGACACCATTGGGACAGATTCAGATATCAGAGACAGGCCTTCACAAGAGGAGACCAGTGACAATCAGGAGGATATTTCTGACAGTTCGTCATCATCGTCACCTGTGAGTATTCGTCGGTCAACCAGAACAAAAAAGCACCTGCTTGGATGACGTCAGGAAAATATGAGCTTCCGAAGAGCGCAAGTCATACCACCACTGCAGATTGGATCAGAGGGTTCAATTCTTTACATCTTTAGTAGACACTCATCTATTTCATGGAAAACAGGCAGAAGCAACACAGGCTATTATTGATATCATTACAACAGCAACCACACACAGGAAAGGACGTCATTTCACGGCTGGGGGGAGTATGTGATAGCCTGTTATTTTATGTATTTTGTATATTTCTATATTCTTAGTATTTGGTATTAGTATATACTTGAATAAAGTTATATTGTTAGCTTATTAATTACATTTTGTAATTAAGGATTAGCATTGTGTATTATTCTATTTTAACTTATTGACATGGACTATTGACGGACGAATTCTCATCTCATGTTTTGGTTAAGTCTGATTTTACTGTAGTTAGTACTTTATTTTCACGGTTGATTTGAGCGCTATCGTATATTTCTTCTATTGGTCAGTACTTTTGGCGGTTTAATTTTTTTGTTCTAAATCTTATGGGAAGACATCTTGTGGTCAACACCTATATATTTACCTGTCTGCAATTTAACAACTTAAAGAAATTAACCTATTCAATAACAATTCCCTGATTGGAAAGTTTCTTATATAAGGTATATTTAAACCTTACCAAAGATGTAGTGTTATAATATATAATGGTTTATATGGAAATGTGCCACTTGCACGATATGTGAGGGCTGTATTTACATATTCATATAGTTACTTCGTTTCCGTCTGAGAAATAAAAGTTACAGAACCCTAGATCGAAGTTAGTTATTTATTACTAAAAGCCTGTGAAAACCGGCTTTTACAGTAACTAAATATGGTACATGTAATACACGTATGATCACGTATTCACCAATCTCTTGACGACATAAGGATGAATTCCTTCAGGCCAAATAGTTTTGTAAAGAGTTCTGACTTTTTTTATCTGGACATGATTATAGTGTATTTTATTGTAAGTAATTAAGAGGACGACCATTAAATATTCTGGGGGTGGGGTAGAAGGATTTTTTCCGGATTTATTAAATATTTTCATCTGTTGATACGCATGCTTATTTTAAAAAAAAAATTTTTGCGGTCGTCCACTATAAAAATTTTAGGCAAAATTATTGATGTGTCAATTCGGCCTTTTACTCACAAACTTAAAGTAAGTGATAGAGGCACCGAGTAGACAAGAGTTTACACATAAAAGCTCCATTCACTCACAAACTTAACCACTTATGTGAACGTACCGGCCGAGTTTACACATTACTAACCTCCTTCAAATTAAAGGGGCATTAGCTGTCAAATTCATGTTCAACGATTTGACTCAATTTCTCATATTTGATTTATAACATACTAAAACATATATCCAAATTACAAAAAGTCTAAATTAAACAATTAACAATGCATGGACTCGATAATATGTATCAAATAGACGTGGGGCCTCGGTGGCCGAGTGGTCTAAGTAGTTACTACTGTAATCACTAGCCAGTCAACACTGAGGTTGTGAGTTCGAAGCTCGTTGCACTGACTCAATCTTAATTGACTAGACGTTTTCCTATCGAAGGTCGGTGGTTTCTCCGGGCACTCGGCTTCCTCCACCAATAAAACTAACCGCCATGAAATAGCCCAAAAGCGGTGCTTAAAAGTAAAACACCAAAAATCAAAATCAAATGACGTCATCTAATTAACCATCGAGATGACCTCCGAAGACTGCCGACGGGTTATCGTCATATAACCCGATATAAACATAAATATAAATATTAACAGATAGCGACCACGTGCAATTGGATTTTTCTAGGTCTGTTTGATTTCATATTGTAGGTTAAAAGAAGTAAGTTTATCATCGTTTTTACCTGTAGAAGAATAATTTTTTGTGGATCGAATCAGTCAACCAAATGGTTTATCCTTGTTTCACTTTCAATGTTGACATTCTTTTCCTTTTAATATCTGAATTACATGCCAACCCATCTCCAGTTAATGGGTTAAATTGAAGGTCACATGAATACGGATTCAATGAGGTCGAATTATTCACTTGCAAGTGAATAATTCATCAGCGATGTTTCTTAAGTTATTTTGACAAAATTGAACCAAATTGGCTGCTAAAACCGAATTATTATTTCACTATATCACTTTCATTAATGATTGAACAAAAACAAATTATATTTTAATTTTTTTATATCTCGTAGCTAATGCCCCTTTAGACATTATGATATCTTAAAATGAGTTTCTATCTCATAATAAAAATCAATTCAAATAATTTGTTAGAGTAATATCGTCAGTATGGTTTTAACAATTATTTATTAAATATCACCGAAGTACGTACTCCTAATTCAGTCATTTTGGCAAGGTATTTTGCCTTCATTTCTTCTGCCCCCGCCTTCATCCTCTTCATAAGATCTTGTACAATACCTGGACCTAAGACAAAAGATTAAATTAATTAACAAAATGAGTTTGATAACAAAGAAAATGTTAGTTTTGTCCAAGGCAATGAGTCCCTATTTATTAGACATACTAAACGAGGGTGGATTGTTGAGACATAAAAATTAGGGAACGTCTTAAACAGCATTATTTGGTTGTTTATTTACTTTTATTGAACTGAATTAAGGATGTCCATAAATCAACACGAATTAAGGATATCCCTAAATGATTAAAGGATATTGATAACGAATAAGAATATCCTTCAATGAGTTGAGGGATATTAATAAATATAATATTTAAAGATGATATGTGAGTTAAAAGATTTATGGATATCATTAATTTATTGATTTTAATATCCTTCATTCATTGACATAAAATTCAATTAATACCAAAGGATTCAACGACATTTATATATCATATAAGGATATCCCTAGATCATTTAAGAGAATAATGAAAGCTTTCAATGATATCTTAAAATATGTTAGGATATCCTTTAATCCCTTTATAATATCCGTAATTTAAATAGATGACGGATATCCTAAATGCAGCTAATTATAAATAACCCTTAATGGATTAATGGCCTCCGTATGCAAAATAAGGAGATGTGGTATGATTGCCGATGAGACAACTATCCACCAAAGTTCAAATGAAGTGTATGTAAGCAATTATAAGCAACCATACGGCCTTCAACAATGAGAAAAACCCATCCCGTATAGTCGGCTATAAAAGGCCCCGACATGACAAATATAAATCAATTCAACTGAGAAAAGTAACGGACTAATTTATAACAAAACAATTTACGAAAAACAAATATGATAGACATGAACCAAAGACAACCACTTAACTACAGGCTCCTGACTCTTGGGACAGGCACATATAGAATGTGGCGGGAATAAACTAGTTTGCTGGCGCCAAATCCTTCCCTTAACATTGGACAGTGGCGTATCAGAACAACATAAGAACAAACTATGAAAAACAGGTGAAAAGGGCTTAACTCCCCAGATCGATAAAATGTATCTATAGATCCCACAACAAAAAAAGACACTAAGTAAAGATCTGAGAGTACTCGCAGTTACTGACAGCTAGTTCAAAGCCAACAACAACTAATAAAAAAATCATGTATCTAAGACTAAAATATCAATCAGTACACACCCAACATCCAATGGATTTAGTGTAAAGACGTCATTAACAGTCAGAGAAAAACATGACCTTGTGCAATGCCAAAATATAGGTATCGACAGATTATAGAATGTGCATATGTGTATAACAATAATATTTATAATGGTTTTAATTTACTGATAACAAAATCAATATTGGTAACCTTTTATTCAAAGAAATGATAAGTTTACCCGGATCGTATATAAATTTCCGGGTTCGGTAAACAACATTCCCGTAAAAATTAGGATGTGCTATCCCGTTTGAAATAAGTATTTCAGCCAAACTTGCAAACCAAATCTTTGTATCTATGGAAGAATTTAGTAAAGTAATTTGTGGTAACAAAATCCCTGACTTAATAATTTACCATTAATATATAGCTTACGCTCATTGAGATCCAAAACGTCATTACAGACACTGGTATAGCGAACGAGTTGTGATATATGAACACCGTAAGACGGTGCCAAAGGAACATCACCGTCCAAAAAAGGAAAATTAACAATAGGGAAAGAAAAATCGTCCCTTTCGTTGTAATTTTTTGTGTAGAGTTCTCGTGTAAAACTGAAATATCTAAATCTAGAAAAGGACAGTTATTGCTGTTAATATTTGATTTATTTAAAGTAAATTCCTTTGGGTAAATTTCGGCAGTATATTCGTTGAATTTATCAATTACATCGAATTTAGACGGGGTCTTTGCTAAGCTTGGCCACAAACTGTGTCCGTAATTTATTTAACGATATCCCTAAATCAGTTAGCGGTATCATGTTCAATTATGGACATACTTATTACATTAACTGATATCCTGCATTTATCAAAGAATATTATTTATAGAATTCAAGTATGGATATCATTTAATAATTTTACGATATTCTTATGGAAACAGTTTATGGATTTCAATGAATTAAAAAAGGGATACCCTGCAAATCAATATATGATATCCCTAATTTAATTGAATGAAGGATATCCATAGGGATATCATTTTTTAGATTTCAATAAACAATTTAGGATACCCTTTATTCAATTGAACTAAGAATATTCGTATATGATAAAAATATACTTTAAAAACTTTAGAATAGAAAAAATTAAGCAGTTGAGAATATGCATTACTCATTTAAGGATACCATTAAATAAAAAAATTAAGTATAAACCCAAATGCATTTTATTATGAAATCATGGTGTCTGATTTTACGTAATCGATAAAAAAAACTCTTGCTTCATTCTGGTAATTTATTATAAGCGGCGGAAGATAGCTTGACATGTGAACAGAAAATATTGTTTGCGTCTATCAAAGACCCTTTTACAAGCTTGAATTGTTTTTATTCTAAAAAAATCCATTGTGGTTGAAAATAACACTATTAGTCAAAAGTTGTCGTTTAAGGCTATAACTCCTTTATGAGTCATCAAATTGTTGTACTAGAATTTTTTAAGATCTTGTATTTCTGATTATTTTTGCTGTTACAGTTTCTACCTACAAGAATTTATTACAGTTATTGGTGATACTATGCAAAAAACTAAAATAAATCATAAAATCGTTACTGAGACATCCAATGGTTTCAGTCATATTGGGATTTTTGTAGATCTTGTATTGCTGGTAATTTTTGACATCAACAGTTTTACCTATCTAATAAACTTTTGAGATAATAGGCAAATACATGAAAATTAGCCCCCAAAAAGTCATTTAAGGAGTCATCTGATTATTAGGGTAAAAATAGAAAAAAGGTAGATCTTGACATTTTCAAAATGTTTGTCTGCTGTTAGATTTTCTCTGTCTTTTGTGGTTTTCAGGATATATTAAGAGAATTAATGCATTTTATCCTAATTTACTATTTTTAACCATGGCGGCCAGGTTTCTTGACGGACAAGACAAAAAACCACAAACTTTATACTACATGTAGTATCCTACAGCCCATTGAAGTTTAGTAGAAATTGGTCTTGTAGATTCAGAGTAGAAGATTTTTGAAAAAAAAATACGACGACCGACTAAAAGGACAACACATCAATACTTACTGGCGTCCTTCATTGAGTACATTTGTGGAATATGTAGTAGTGTCAGTTTATCACCAGGTGCTTTAATTTGCTTTGAATAAACTGAAATAAACAAATACTAAATAATGCAATGCATTCTCTATATACATATAAATAAATTTTGTATATCATTTTATTCGGTCGAGATCGAACAATTGCTTAGTCTTTAGTTTTCTATGTTGTGTCATCTGTACTATTATTTGTCTGTTTGTCTTTTATTTTTGGCCATGGCGTTGTCGGTTTGTTTTCGATCTATGAGTTTGACTATCCCTCTGGTATCTTTCGTCCCTCTTTTGCATCATCGTGTAGAAATAAAATGCTCCGCAAGATGCAGCTTGATACTACCGCAGAGGTCAAACCCTGAACACAGTTGGGGCAAGAATTGACACAACATGCAAGCTTGATACAGCTCTGAATTTGGATTGTGATTAAATATTTGACACATCATAGATTTCTGACACAGAATGAATGTGTAATTTGAAATTCGACATTTACCTTTAATACAAACAAACTTTGGACCCTTTAGACCTTAATGAGGACCAATTTGAAAACGGGCCAAAATTAAAAATCTCAATACACGGTTATATTCAGCATATTAAAGAACCCCAAGAATTCAATTTTTGTTGCATTAAAACAAAGTTTAATTTTGGACACTTTGGACCTTAATGAGGACCAATTTGAAAACCGGACCCTAAATCAAAAATATAAATACACGGTTAGAATCAAAAGTCTAAATACACGGTTAGACTCGGCATATTACAGAACCCGAAGAATTGAGGACTTTGAATTAAACACCATTGAAATTGATCAAGAAATAACCAATTAATACAAAGCATTAGAAAAACATTGTTTTTGACCCCTATTTTCCTTAAAAGTTTGGGCCATAACCCCAAAATCAATCCCAACCTTCCCTTTTGAGGTATGGAACCTTGTGGTACAATTTCATAGAAATCCATACACTTATACACAAGTTATTGTCCTGATACAAGAAAAATGCTTGTTTTTGGCCCCTAATTGAAAATAACCCCTAAAATCAATCCCAACCTTCCTTTTGTGGTATGGATCCTTGTGGTACAATTTCATCAAGATCCATACACTTGTACTCAAGTTATTGTCTGGAAACCAAATGTCTTCGGACGATGACGACGACGACAACGTCATACCATTATACTTTTGCGGTTTATTAGTTTTTAATCTGAACTAAAATTTAAAAATAGCATGTTAAAATCCCTTGACCTTTTTGTCTTTTCAATAAGATCTTTCAAGTATGTCGAATGATTGCCTTGAACTTGAATTGTATTTTGCGTGTAAAAAATAAAAAAAAAAAATCATTCAGAACTGGTTCTGGGCAGCCTCTCTCTACCATAAATCAATTTTGTTTAAATGTAAACATTTAAATATTTATACATTTGTTATACAGCACGGAATTCAAAGTCACGAACTCGTTACATTAAATGTACATAATTATGAATGCAGATCAATGTAGTTTCAGACGTCAAATATAATGTAAATGATGACCTCAGGATTGAATGATTGTTGCTTGCTTATCGTCCAGTGGCAATTATTTCATGCTAATTCGAGACGAGAAAATATTAGCAATACATTATTAATACATTAACATTAAACATTAAACATTTTTTATTTCCATTCGGAGCCTTTGTGGGGCATACGGATACATATATATGTTATAAGAATAGAAATACAAATGGAAAGTGGGATGACAGGAATATACGACGGAAAATTTGGACTGCCATGGAAAACAATGACAGATGACCTCGGGAGAATGACTCTATATTATCACGTTTCCTATTTCAGCTGAAATCATTGTAAATAAACACAGGCATTAATTGTGACCACAGAAGAAATAGTAGCGTTGTATTAAGTAATTTGTCCACCGAAGTGAAACATTGTGAATAAAATTAATGTCATATAACATTAGATTGTTGCTATAAGCTTGTCTTAGTATGTTTAAGGAAGTGGAAATGAGTATGACTTGTGTGACCTAGATGTTTAGTCTTTCTTATCAATACTTTCTTTGCAGACTTGTTTACTTAACGTTTATATGGTTTTTTGTTGTTGTTTATTTTAAAATGCTTTAAAAATAGATTCTTCATTGTTTACAAATAAATACAAAATACTCACATTCAAGAGCATAATCCGCATGTTTACTTCCATCTACAGAAATCAAAACTAATTTTCCAGTTTCCGCCATGTTATTAAACCTCCTAGATGTCTTGTTTTATCTGTTTATGTGAAATTCACAAACCTCAGTCTACTGAAAGTTTATACCTGAGTTTCTACGGGTCACTGATATTACTTAAAAGCCAACAAAAATATGCCGTTCACAGTGGTTCACTAGTATTAAACTTTTTTAAGAATCATTTTAAAAAATACATCTTGTAAACACTTGATTTGTTGTGGGTGATGTGTCCAAAACATGTGTATTCATAAAAAATGTAAAACTTAAAAAGAAAACCTTGAAATGACAGGTTGTCGTTTCGATGAAACCGTGTCTTTACAGTGAATATTTAATAATACCGGTAGTATAAACAAACAATAAATCTAAGATTAGAGACTCTCTGGTATATAACGTTTTGTTGTGTGAATATTTTAATGCTTAATGTAATACAAAACTATATAGATTGATGGCTGTTTAACGTCCAATGGCAAATTTATAAATGCACATTTAGTTCAAGAACATGATAATGTGATATGAATAACCCTGCAAGCTGACGGATTTATTATGTGCTAGTTCACAGTCTGTAGGAAGACATGTCACCCTACCCGGACACATTATTCTGACGCAGAGCCGACAAGTCTTTGCTTTTACCCCTATTTATAAGTGAGTGTGCTTAGCGGAGAAGCAGCAGATACCAATATTCTAGTCTTCACATTGAGTCGGCCGGGGATCGAACCCACAACCTCCCACACTCTAGGCGAGCACGAGACCTCGAGTCGGTCTCTCAACCTTTATAGATTAACGTAGGAACTAGATTTGTGTTTTATTCTTCATCCATAGGAAATTTTACCTGATACTTTCATTAAGTAAGATCACCAAGACCGCAAACTAAGTGGGATCAGTACCAATGCTTTCACTTTTAATGTTGCTATGACAATAATTCAATAATTTTCGAGGTGAGACCTTTGACCTTCCAGATATTACTTTTCGTAAGGGTCCTATACAAAAATCGTGTGAAAATTTAACTGCAATTCAAGCAGTAAGTATTTAGATAAAACCCTTTTGATATTTCAATAATGGATGCTTGACTTCCAAAATATCATGACCGAGTCAAAATAGCTTCTTATTGAAGTAAAAAAGAAATGTTTGTGCCAAGATACAAAATCATGCCTCCACCCTCCCTCACAAAAGATAAATTGTAAGTGCATGTAGGGTTACATAAAACAAATGGGTGTATCCAAAATCAGATCCAGGTCTGCAGACATTACAAACAAAAAAACTGTCGGACAAGAATAGGTTCAAGCAAGAGAATTAAAATATGGTCAACCGGAAAGAAAAGCATACTCGATCTGTAAGTCATCATTATGCACTATTAAATGTATCAAAAATCAGCCCCAGATCAGCAAGCATGACTAAAAAGTCCGGATAAGTACAATGTTCATGATTACGTTTCGTAATTCCGTAAAAAGTCGGTCAATCTTACCTTCAGGCATTACAAATTAAAAGTTGGGACAAGTACCATCGCCATGAAATTTCATAAAATTCCACGGGACGTAATTCTGCTGAAAGTCGACCAACCGAAACGAAACGATCAAAACCTTTTATAGTCTTGTACACTAACGTACAAAAATCAGTGCATTATCTTCTGGTATAACGGGGAAAAGTTCGGACAACTTTTTATTTTTGGAGACAGTAAGGACGAACATGGATAACACTATAAGCCCCTCCAACTAGTGGGCATAAAAATGATATAGTGTTTGATCTGTATTTATATTGAAAATTGGGACATCTTGGATAATAGTATTAAATTGATAACATGAAGAATCAAATTAAATGAATTCAAATTTTATTGAATGATAAACAAATTAAATTATCTCAAGACAAAAATGCGAACATTACAACTTTATATTAATGAAATGTTTATACAGTTTCTTCTGCGTTACTCTTGCAGTGACCTACTTTTAGTTTTTACATACTAGTACTGGTACATGTGAATGATGAATGACATAATCACTGACACTTCCTAAAATTGTACGGCGAATTTTCCCCAAACCACGTGATCCCGTTATAATCATGGTGGCATTTTCCTCTTTTGCGATGTGTATAAGAAGTTCACCAGGTTTCCCTTGACCAGTCCTAAATTTTCCATCAATCTGAAAAAATTAGTCTCCTTATTTAAATTGAAGCAACCACTTAAACAAAATTTGAATTGCGCCGTATTTCCCAATTAAAATGGCTCTTGATAGGTAGTCCAAAATATTATAAATAAACAAACGTCAATAAGACAATAAGACAATAAGACAGCAATTCAACGAGACAACAAACCAAATCTAGCTATGAAACAGATTAAAAAAGTAACACTAGACATCAAAAGATCTTAATTATAAATTGTGATTATCTTTCTTTCCTCATAATTGTGCGAGTTTGACGTCAAATATTGTACTTCGGAATGAAATTCTTCAAATAAAACGAAAAAGAAACATGATTTTCTTGTATTTTAATAGCTCCAAATCATCGCTTAAAGTTTGAAAATAATTGATGTACATATGGAATATATAAAAAATACAACCGCGACAGACGCCATGCAAATGGTGGCAATAGTTCTCATAAGCATCTTGGAAATAAAATATTTTTTCGTTCAAATCCATTCACTCTATCTCATTTAAAGCAATCTGAAAAATAATGTCATGCTTAATAAAAAATATATGTATCATTAATTCCAATTGTATATATACTCATCAAGACCAAAGGACGCGAACGGGAACACTGCTGGTACTTACATTTTTCCCTTTTGCTTTGGCTCTGTATTTATCTTCGATAGTTTTAACTGTTTTTTCCAGTTCCTCTAACAACTGTTTCACAACACCTGGACCTAATTCAACATATTAAGAAAATATGTCAGATGAATCTTTTTTTCTCCAAAATGATGCGTTTCGGCAGAAATACAAAGTACATGTAATGTATGTCTCTGGTTCAAAGACCCTGAGCAGTGAATTATGAATAGAGAAATGTTTCTGGAAGAAAGAGGAATGGACATGTTCTAAGGTGCCTATATTTTATAGAATTGTAGCATATACTACATGTACTAGAGGAATATCTCTCAAAGGGTTATATGTCAGTGCTTTGTGATGAACAGTTATAGTTTACTTTAGTTTGTTTATGATTTATTAATTTTCTTGTTATTCGTGTAATTTCGAATGAAGTTTCGGGAAATATTATGGGTCTGTCCGTCTAGATAGATTACCCAATCACCAATATCCTTCTTTTAAATCTTGTTACCTCATCTTCTTTTTCGAACCTTATCCCAAGGACTCCAATTTCAAAACTTGTATTAAGAATTCTTCGATCATCTGTTGATGCAGTTTTTCACCGTTCTGGTAATTAATTTGGGATAGTATACGACGGGCGGGCGAGCGGTCGACTCCCGCTGTCTCTAAGCAATAACTTGAGAACCGTTCAACCAGTGATTTTCAAATTTTACTGATGTTATGTTGTTACTGATGACAAAATGGAGGTCAAGTTCCATTTTGATGAGTTTCGCTTTTGTCGTTCTTGAGTTATGAACCTATAATGATTGCGAAATTGCACTTAATGTCGTTTCCGTGCAATAACTTGAGAACTTTTCAAACAATGCTTTTCAAATTTAAATGACAAAATTGAGGTAATGTTCAATATTGACGATTTTCACTTATGCAGTTAAGGAGTTATGGTTCTCGATCGATTAGAAAACAAGCGTTTAGCAGTTCAGGAGTTTAATTTTTGTACCAGGTCTGGGTATGTTTCCTAATCATGTACAGAACTGTAAACAATAGTAAAATAAAATGGTCAAAGTCCTATAACTCCCGCAAAATTTTACAATCAAAATATCACATAAGATTTCCAATTGACGGACCAAAAATTGATTAAAATGCATCACCGGCGTGTCAAAAAAGTGCAAATTTGAGATCGAGTGATAGACACCGTAAGATGTTAGAATTGGTCATATGCTTGAGCCAGTGATTACAGCAAATCTGGTAATTGTCAAAAGGAATCTTGTAACATTAATTTAACTATAAATATACTTACTTGCCATAGTGAAGTCATATGTTTCAGGACAATGCACTAATATAACCTCATCATCTGGTTTTCTGATATTGTCAGCATACCCTAAAAACGAAATCCATATATGTAACACCAAAAAAAAACACCAAAAGCTAAAAAACATATACTACCAAAGCCTCGACTGACCCCGTAAAGACAAATAAATACAATTAACTACATGCATTAGCCTCTTAGAAATAACTCCATTCCACATACGTGTAACCGGTTAGTTTTCAGAAAAGAATAATCAAGGATTTAGTCAAGCGCATGATACGATCGCTGCACTTATTTTAACCTGTTGACAAGAATGAGTGTGGACCAAGTAATGTGCTGTCAGAAAGCAGTCCCTTACGTCTCGGAAATAAAGTAAAAACAACATCTTTTTTTTGGTAAAAATGTCCAGCAGAATTGGTAAAGACGCAAAACATAGGTAAAATAAACAACAAAAGAGAGGCGAATGATACCAAAGGGATATTTAAACTCATTAGTCGAAAACAACCTGTCAATTCCATGGCAAAAAAAAACAACAAAAACGACGAAAAGACGAACAACAATATACAAAACACATCATTTATAAAACTAAAGATCGAGCAACATAAACCCCACCAAACACTGGGGTGATATCTCATGTGCTCCGAAGGGTAAGTAGATCCTGCTCCTCTAGTGTGAATAACTCTTCTCCTATACAGATGAGTCTGTTAATTTTGGGGAGCTAAAAACTTGGTAGATCTTGGCATTTTTCTCATTTTCAGATTTTTCTCCATCAGTTATGGTTTTCAAACTATTCCATTTTTTTTTTGCATTTCACCCTATGTTGAGTTTAAAGAAATTTCACGTCTTTGAATTTGTCCGTCTCTGCCAGCTATTAAAATATGACCCGATACCTGATGACATACATGTTCGAAGATCTTAATTTGTTAAAATGAACAGGGAAGTGTACAGTAAACAGTGTTTTCTCATATATGTTCAAACTGAAGATTCTTTATTTGCAAGACAAAAATGAGCTTCATAAAAGTCTGACATATATTATTAGTTACATGGTGTGTTAGTGACCTAATACGATATATATGGGGTCAGTAAATTCCAAACGGGGATTCGAACTTCTCTTGCCGACTAAAGTCTTCAATACTTAGTATTAAGAACCAACTTCCATTTGTCTATACAAAAAACAAATGCCAACAATAACAACTTGTTAGCTTTAAATTTGTTTTATGAATTTATTTCAATCGTTCATTATCAATTTCTTCGTCTAGATTAACCAATCATATCCCAAGAAATCTATAGGAGGTAAGATGAATACAGATATTAGGGTTATTGTACAGTTTCATCTTGGTTTTAAAGGACTTATTTTCTCTACTGACTTTTACACATACCTATTATTTATTGTGTGTGTTATATGAAAGATCGGGTAATGTAAATCTGTGTTAATTCAGCCGGACAGCTTACTTCATATAACGTGGATCTCTCTCTATATCTCTTTGTTATTTAACACAGTGCATGATTCTATGATAAAATACCGCTTTAATGTAATATTATATTTGGATTTACAACAAAATCCATTATTTGAAGTTACAGCTCACTCCATTTAATCATTTTCTAAATTGGATTTAAATTTTTTGTCGATTATAAACTCTTTTAGTATCAATATAGATTTGTCTTTATTGAAGAAAGAAAAACATGTTGGCAATAACAATGGATGACATGACGTAAAGATGTTAACAACAGAATAATTTGGCTAAGGCTTGAAATGTCATCAAGCAATTCAGATTTTGACGTGTATTTGAATGTATGAAAATGTTATTAACCAATAGTCAAAGAACTCTGATTTCCTAACATGACTTGAATGTTCGGATGTCGTGAATAAAAGTTTATGAACACATATTTTATTTTATTGCTTCTACGTGACTGAATAAAAGTACATGTATTTAAAATGTAAATTCACAAATAATGTTCGCCGTAATGTTTCGCAAGTTCGTTTCTCAAGGAAACCCATTAAAGTTGGAAAAATACAAAAAACAGCAAAACCATTTTTAAATAACAACGCACAAAAATTTGAAAACTATAAACCATGCAAAAACCAATATGCCATGAGATTTGAACAGGAAACCATTGAAGAAATGTAAAAATAACAACATTAATTATTATGAATTTAATAAATATCAAAACACAGTTTCAAGATGAACCAAAAGTTGCAAAATAAAACACGAAAAGAAACCAATCTCGAGAAAATAGATCGGGAGAGAGACACGTATTATACGTAAATAAAATAGATTGATGGCGATTTACTTACGTTTATACTTTTTTAGAACTCTTTGTTTTTTTTTAATTAAATCTTAATTTGTATATTGTGTGTTGTTGTTGAAATATTTTTGATCATATTTCATATTTTTCATTATTCATTCATATCTTTCACTATATTGACTAGTTGCAAACTTGGAGTGAGTAAAGTATAAAAAATAACAATAATGCTTACAGACGTTAGTGAGATTGCTACACCGTAGCGAAATGTCCCACGCTCACGTGAACTGTGAATATGCTGCGACAGGCCGAGGATAGTCCAAGAATCCCAGCAGAAAATGTCAAATCAAAATGACGGTAAAGTATGACCAACTAAACAAGATGACAAACTGAATCTACAAGATTTTAGGCAAACAGTCTTAAGAGGAATTGCGTTCAAAAAGTGACATTGTGTTACAATAATAATTTGTTTATCAAAGACCAATGATTCACCAATAACTCACTTCACAAGATGTTATTGTGTTACAATACTACAGAAGAAATACTCAAAGTCCCATACACACGCAAAGAACTGTCAAATCAAATTGACATTGGTATGGTTAACTTCACATGAATACCCAACAATTCTACCAATTTTGAAAACTTTCTGCCAAACGGTCTCTGACAGAGGAATTCCGTTTACAAGGTGTGATTGCAATACAATAGTAAAATAAAATGGTCAAAGTCCAATAACTGCCACAAAATTTTAAAATCAAAATGGGGGTAAAGTACGGTCAACTACACAATAATCATTTTTGATTGCTTGGACAGAGCCAGCATGTGGGAAATAATAAGAACATACGGCATACCTGACAATATCATTAACATGATCAAATTACTTTACAACATACTATAGATGCTGTGTCCTATACAATGGAACCCAATCCACCTGGTTCAATGTACAATCTGGAGTAAGACAAGGATGCTTCATCTCTCCCTTCTTTTCCTCATTGTCATCGACTGGTGCATGAGAAGAACACTTGGGAATAGAACAACTGGAATAAGATAGTCGATGAACACAATCTTAGAAGACCTAGATTTTGCAGACGAAATATGCCTATTATCAACAAATCGAACAAACATGCAGAGCAAAACATCAAGACTACATGAGACTGCTCTATCTGTAGGTTTAAAGATAAATACACAAAAGATAAATATAATAAGCCTAAATGACAAAACTAGAAAACAACCAATAACACTTAAAGGAGAAAACATAGAAGAAGTGGAAAATTTTACCTATCTTGGTACTAATATCAGCCAGGACAACGGAACTAGCAAAGATGTAATGGCAAGGATCAACAAAGCCAGAACTTCTTTCTGCAGACTTCGAACAATATGGAAAACAACATCAATATCCAGGTCCACAAAAATCAAAATCTATAATAGCAATGTGAAATCAGTTTTGCTATATGGTGCAGAGTCATGGAGGGTTATAAAATATGACTTCAACAAACTGCCATCATTTCATAATACGTGTCTTCGTAAAATTTGCAAGATCTTCTGGCCAAAAACCATAAGTTATAAAGACCTATACACCTAACCTTACAAAGAGACATCAGAGCAGAAATTAAAGAGAGGCGATGGAAATGGATTGGCCATGTTCTACGAAAAGACAAACATGACATAACAAAGATAGCTCTTCGATGGACACCTGCAGAGGGGAAAAGAAAGAGAGGGAGACCGAAAGAAACATGGCGACGCACAATAGAGAGTGAACTGAGAATCATGGGAATGATATGCGGATAGGCAGAAAGAAAGGCACAAGACAGGCAACAGTGGAGGGCGTTGGTAGTGGCCTCGTGTGCAAGTACGCACGAAGAGGATTAAGTAAGTAAGTAAGTAAGTATATAAGTTTTCTTGCACAGTCTCAAATAAGTTGCGTTCACAAGGTGTCATTCTGTTACAATATTACTGTAACTTGACTATAAGTTTTTGCTCTCCGCCTATTGCAGTTAATTTAAAATTCTGACCAAATTTCAATAAAAGAATGTATAGAAATTGTTACAAACATTTACATAATATCAATGAAGTTGAATTAAAGTCTAATAGGATTGTAAGTATGCTTTATTTAATCACGTCCTTGCACTTCCACGACTTGACTGTGATTTCCTATAGCAGTTTGTTAACATTTCTGACCAGTTCAACAGTTTGGTTTGAACAAACAAACTGCAATTTGGTCAGAATTTTGAATAAACTGCAATAGGTGGAAGGCAAAACTTAGTCAAGTCACAGTTAAAACGGTCGAAGTCCAGTTTTTCCTGCCAAACTTGTCAAATCATAATGACAGTACAACTTAAAGTCAATTAAACATGATAACAAACAACTTCCTACCAAGTATGAAAGCTATGTGGCAAACGGCCAAAGCAGAGCTGCGACCAAGTTGTCCTTGTGGTACGATAGCCTTAAACAAACTGTCAAAGTCTCAATACTCCTTCAAAAAATGTCACATTAAAATGACAGGATAGTATGGTCATGAGGATATGAAGATAAATAATCCTACCAAGTATGAAAGCTTTAGGTCAACCAGTACGGTCATTGGCCATTTTGTAGTTTCAGAAGAGTCGATGCCCATTATCAAGAAAAGATCGTGTTCATTTTTTCTGTAGTGACTGTACTGTAGGGATTCGATTGTGTGAAACAACTTTTTTCCCACAAACCAGTAAATTCAAAAGTACATATATTTAAGAAAATTTAAAATATTGTGTAAAACTTTGTAATGTGATTTTCTCAAAAAGCAAACACCAATCAATCAATCAGCAAAGTCCGGCTACCATCTCAAACTCATGACTGACTTAACGAACACAAGCAACGATTATCTTAATTTTGAATTATTCATTTTTGTTGTTGAAGTGATGTGGTAGATGTTCATCAATTAAAACATCACCACTCCCATCTGCTTTGCCTTTGATAATAATTTGTTTATGCGCGTATATATCAGTAATTAATTCAGTCGTTTGCTTGTACTTGTGTTATACATGCAGATAACTGTTGATAAAATATTATGAAGTATTTCCTTGCTACATATGCATATATACTCGTATTATTTTGTAACTGTTGATGTCCTTTTATTATGTTTACGAATGCCCTTTTCGTAAACATGGTAAACATGGTAAAACAAAACTGAAGGTGATTATTTTACTTCCATCACATGTCAATAAAATGTATGTCAGATTATCACCATTAAAACAATTATCTAGATCTGGCATGTTGCCTGGTTTTGATCGTGCTGGGATTGTAACTCCAAGTACAAAAATAAAGTGTATAATCTTGTATATAACTTCTTCTTTCGGGAGTTGAAACATAAAGTTTGTGGATACAAACCTTCTTTAAAAAGATTTCGTATTACAAATAATATTTTTAATGAGAAATCTTTTTAAAGATAGTTAGTATTATGTGTGTCTCTCATTTCCTTTCTTGGTCCATTTCAGTTTAGACTAGTGCAATGGCGTAAATAAATAAGATAGTGTGGAATGATTGCAAATGAGACCCCTATCCAACAGAGTCCAAATAACGTGTATTTTAGCAATTATAGTTCACCGTATTGCCCTCAACAATGAGCAAAACCAATACCATACTGTAGTCATATATAAAAAGACCCGACATGATAAAATGTAAAACAATTCCAACTATAAAAATCAACGGCGACTTATTACAAAACAAAACACGAAAAACAAATATAACTGACAGCAACCAACGACAACCATTGAATTACAGGCTCCTGACTTGGGACAGGCTCATAAAGAATGAGGAGGGTTTAAACATGTTGGTCAATGGTGTAACAGTTCATTATACATGTAAGAACAAACTCTAAAAATGTAAAACTCGCCTGTTTTACTGGGTTTATGTTGAAAGTCTTAAAGAATAAGGTTTTACTACAAGTATCACATAAACTTAACATTCTTAAAGATCCATGACAATGAGGTCAAGGTCAGATAAAAACTGTCACACAGACATATACACCTTACAATTATTCCATACACCAAATATAGTTGACCCATTGCTTATGGTAATCGAAAAACAGACCAAAACACAAAAACTTAATGTTAACCAATGAACCATGGAAATGAGGTCAAGGTCAGATGATACTGGCTAGACAGACACGTACACCTTACAATCATTCCATACACCAATTATAGTTGACCTATTGCTATTATTATTTGAAAAACAGACCAAAACATAAAAAAATAACATCGACCAATAAACCATGAAACTGAGGTCAAGGTCAGATGACACCAGCTAGACAGACATGTACACCTTACAATCATTCCATACACCAAATATAGTTGACCTATTGCTTACAGTACTTGAAAAACAAACCAAAACATAAACAATTAACAATGACCAATGAACCATGAAAATGATGTCAAGATCAAATGACACCGGCTAGACAAACATGTACACCCAACAATCATTCCATAAACCAAATATAGTTGACCTATTGCTTATAGTACTTGAAAAACAGACCAAAACACAAAAACTTAACATTGACCAATAAACCATTAAAATGAGGTCAAGGTCAGATGACACCAGCTCGACAGATATGTACACCTTACAATCATTCCATACACCAAATAAATTTGACCTATTGCTTACAGTACTTGAATAACAGACCAAAACACAAAAACTAACAATGACCAATGAACCATGAAAATGAGGTCAAGGTCAGCTGAAACCTGTCAGTCTGACATGTACCCCTTACAATCATTCCATACACCACATATAGTTGACCTGCTGCTTGTAGTACCTGGAAAACGGACCTAATCACGTAACTTTAACCTTGATCATTGATCCATGAATTGAGTTCGAGGTCAGGTTAACCCTGTCTGACGGACATGTAGACGTTGCAAGGAACCCATACACCAAATATAGTTATCCTAATACTCATAATAAGTGAGAAATTCACATGACAAAAAAACTGTAATTTTTTTCAAGCAGTCACTAAACCATGAAAATGAGGTCAAGGACAATGGGCACATGACAGACAGAAACTTCTTAACATAAGGTATCTGCATACAAGGTATGAAGCATCCAGGTCTTCTACATTCTGAAATATAAAGCTTTATACAAATAGTTTACCCGCCGCCGCTGGGTAGTAATACCTATGTCTCGCATACTGCTACTTTCGTCGCAGGCGAGACAAAAACCAACCAATTAACATAAAACACAAAGACTCTTCCCCTATTTTTTTCCAAATGTGGATCATTCACTTCTATTATGCCTGGTTAAACTACTGATGTAATAATTTGACGTTCTACTGAATTTTCTTATAGAAAAAGACAACAAATGACATACACAACACTTAGTATGGGTATGATGGAACACTGTAGAAGTTATTATAAACAATAAAACTATAAATTTATATTGATCCAAATAACAGGGCTCATAACATGTAAATAATCATGACAACTGAAGAAAATAATACAAATATCTCAAAACCTCTCATTTAACATTAGGGATCAGATTACATGTATCGTATTAGCCCGTAGCAAGCAGGTTAGTCATATGGCTAGTCATACTATCAAAGTAACTGATTTTTTCGACTGTTTAAAATTTCGTACATGTCGTACTTCATTTTTGATGGGGGTTGCTCATTTAACAAATTCCGATTTTTTGCCCGCTTCCCTCTTTTTTTCATTTTCCCAGATCCCACTTTTTACCCCTATATCTCACATCCCACTTTTTTAAAGCCCTATATCCAAGATCCCTAAAGCATGCCATCCCCCTCATTATTTGTAAATCAGAATCCATTTTCTACATAAGGAAATGCCTGTACCAAGTCAGGAATATGACAGTTGTTTTCCATTCGTTTGATGTGTTTGAGCTTTTGATTTTGCCATTTGATAACTACAGGAGCCAGATATTTTTCGGCCTGTACGAAATATAGTCCCAAGACTGAGGTGGCTACAGGATTTGGGACAACATAAAGTGATCTAAAATTCATTGCCAATTTGACATGTATTGATAAAATTACAAACTCGTGTGTTGTAACAGATTGGCATGATAGTAACCATTGAAAATGGCTTTCCACTAGTCCAAATAATTATGACGTTTTGTACGGCTTTTTGATAAAAAAAAATTTGGACTCCTTCCTTCAAGGCGTAACAGCAAAATTAAAAAATCGCCTTCTAGACGTCATAATTATTTGGGCTAGCTTTCCACGTGATGTTGCTGGATTATTTATTTTAAACAAGTTTAAAAAATGTAAACATACTTACAATCAAAAGATTTTTCTGCAAACTCACTGTTATCAATTCCAATCACAATTATCCGTTTATTGTTTGAAGCCATGATCTTGGTCAGTTGCTGATACTGGAATGTATCGGGAAATGAACGACACTATTTATAGCATTTTAAAACATTCATCAAGACAGCAATGAAGGTCATAAGATGTGGATAGTTATAATCAATGAACTGTTAAACAAATCAATTAGATAAACTCCTTATACAAAGGTTGTACTTCAATCTAATACGTTAATTTGTTGAGTAACTGATAAAAACCTGCATAACTTTGAATGATTCTACGGCATGTACGATATTATCAATATTTACCACGTGTTTCCTATTATTTAGTCAAAACGTGTGCTATGTAGTACATGAATGAATGACATTTGATCACAAATCCACTCAAATGCATTACCGAACTAATAATTTATTTATATCATAGAAATACAAATAAGTTCATGACCTCGCTAATGGATGGTTTATCAGTCTCTCATGGTGATCCATGGTAGTATTTTGATTCATTTGATGTTGAGAATGTTTATAATTCCGGTCTTTCATATTTTAATCTGTCACAATTTTAAATATATATATCTTCACTGCTTTATATAAACAATTTTAAAAAGTAAAATTATATTTATAGCGTCAAGAGCTCATAAATATACATTGCCGAGGCAAAGAAAATATCAAAAGTCAAACAACATAAAGTTAAGCAATGCTAATTCCCAACCAAAATTAGGTACTCCGGAAGGGTAAGGAGTTTCTGTTCTCTCAGTGGCACATGTGGCATCTGTAGTGTTTTTCGTGAAAAGTAAAAATTGACGAAGAGTCGAATTCGATGACAACTTGGAATAACTAATAATTTTGTCATAGACAACCATGTCTGTTATTCTTTCCTGTTGGTTGTTGTCGTAGATGCTTCTCTTCCTCGGTTTCACCTTCGCATTTGTGTGTTAGTCAAAATATACTTAAAAATTATGGTAATGGCTGAATATTTACAGAACTGACGTTAACGAAAAATAAAAATATTCATTGATAAATCTAAGTTCATTTGTTTGAAAACAGTCATATCTTTATTTACTATAGTTTTTCGCTAAAGCCGCAAAAAAAAAAAAAATGGTAAAAATCATTGAAAGTCAATTTCCTAGAACTTCGGGAGTAGACAAGCGATTTCTGCCGTCCGACGTATTTGTAGATCTTGGCCACATGATTAATTTTGTTGTGTTTAGCTTTATTTCTTTATCTCTATTGCAGATTTCAAGATTATAGTCCAAAACACGAAAAAATTGTAAAAAGCTTCACTTAATGGGAAAAACTACTGACGATTTTGACCATGTTGATTTATTTGTAGATTTTGTCTTGTTGATGATAAAGTTCATTGTTATTGTTCTTTCCATCAATTGCCGCATTGCAGTTTTCAAGGTTATAGACCCCAAAAAAATAATTGCTAAAATGGGCATTTCAGGGGCAACAACTTCGATAATGTCTTATATTGTAAAGATATAAAGGTAAATAGATTTCTTTTTTTACCATGGCGTTGTCAGTTTATTTTCGACTTATGAGTTTAAATGTCACTTTGGTATATTCCGCGTCTTTTACATTTGTTCCCTCTGTATTATAATGGAGGTAAATTAAATATAATGAGTCGTTTCATATTTTAAATATTTATCTGTTCCAGGTTAGGGTTTGTTCAAGCCAGAAAATTTTCTTGTTATGTTAGTGCTTATATGATTTGCACTGCACAGATCATTATGTGAAAATTCTGTGCTTTGCAAAGGTCATTCTATAATAGAAAGTAATGTGCCACAGAGGATTCTATTTAAAAAAAATGCTGTGCAGAACAAAGATCATTATCTATTAAGAAAGGGGCTAAGAACGTAATCTGATGTCGAATTTCAACAAAGCCAGTAACCATGAAATATGGGTCATTTGTCCACCATTTTGAGAAAACTAGTGCTAGTTACTAGTTTGATTGGTTTATCTGTTTATGAGAATGCATACTCACACAGATATGAGAAGTTCTCTTCAACTGCAATGAAATGAATTAAGAGTGGTATCAATATTGAATACAGATGTTAATTTATGTAAATGTGAAAGTAGAAATTTAGATAAAGGAATGAAAAATGAACTCTGAACTTGTAGGTATATTTAAACAACCAATGCCCATATATTACAGCAAATAACAAGAAAGATGTCTTCAAGCATTCATCATTAGAGCAATAATAAGTTGTTTATAAGTAAAACTATAGTCTTAGTTTACTGTAATCCCTTGTCTTGTGGTGGCAGTCATCTATGATTGATGATCAGCACCATGAATATTTTTTTTATACATAATCTTTTCCTTGTAGCATACTATTACTCTGGTTTTGGAAACAGATTTTAAGAAGCAGCATGTACATTTATTTATATTCCGTAAACAATTTTTTTTTACCTGTAGGATGGACCATCATTTGATCTTCTATGCATAGTATTACCAATTTTTGAAGTAACTTCCAAGAAGCTACTGTTCATGTATTTTCAAATGTTATCCATCAGGTGTTTTGTTAGAAAAGAGGCCATCACAGATTTCAGCACAAGATCAAAATAACAAAATGTGTGCATGACCAGCATATCAGTCTCCATACATGTTCACAAGATTAATAAAAAGGTATCATACACATTACTATATTTAACAGTTCATACTAGTATGCCTCAGCCATTAAAAACTAAAGTGATCACTAGATTAGAGAAAACAATAAATCAATTCTGAAACAGTACATGTCAAAATCATGTGGATGGAACTTGACCTGTATTTTATGGTTCATGACATTGTTCCAAATTTCAAAATATTTCAACCAAGCAGTACTAAAATTATCATCTGGAAATTAAACTTCTGACCGACAGCCAGATAGAATTATACTGTCAAAAATATCCATGGTTGTATCATTAATTCATTCAAGCCTCTTAAATAATTTTAAACCTGATGAATTTTTAAATATTTGCCAATTGATATTAACCTGACATAAATTACACACAAAATAAGCATGCATCATCATGTTCCTGTCAATGAATGATAACAGTAAATTCCAGTAAGTATAAACATTAATAATTATTGTGATTTCTCTTTAATAACACTGGATACATATATTTATGATTGCAACAGAAACAAGAGAGTACATGCTGAAATGTCTCGGCTGCTGTACGGACCATAATTGATTTATTGTTGAAAGTCTTATAAATAAAGGTTTTACTGCAAGTATCACATGAGCTTAATATTATCAAATTGAATGATCGATGACAATAAGGTCAAGGTTAGATAAACCCTAACAGACATACCTGTACACCTTAAAATCATTCCATACACCAAACATATTTGACCTTTTGCTTGTAGTATAAACAAAACTGTGAACACTTAACATTGACCAATAAACCATGAAAATGAGGTCAAGGTCAGATGATACATTACAGACAAACATGTACACCTTACAATCATTCCATGCACCAAATATAGTTAACCTATTGATTATTATATCTAAGAAACAGGCTTAACCAGGAAAACTAAATATTGACCAATGAACCATGAAAATGAGGTCAAGGTCAGATGAACCATGCCAGACAGACATATAAACCCTACAATCACTCCATAATGATACTAAACCATGTATCTGAGAAGAGTACCGAACTACAGAAATTTAACATTGACCAATGAACCATGAACCATGAAAATGAGATCAAGGACAAATGATACCTGCCAGACAGACATGTACACATAACACTCATTCCATACAACAACTATAGTTAACCTATTGCTTATATAATTTGAAAAAAACAGACCAAAACACAAAAACTTAACATTGACCAACGAACCATGAGAATGAGGTCAAGATCAGATGAAGCCATCCAGACTGACATGTACCCATTACAATCATTCCACACATAGTTGTCCTACTGCTTATAGTATCTGTGAAATTGACCTAATCACGAAACTTTAACCTTGATCACTTGAACCCTGTCTGACAGACAGACATGTAGACGTTGCAAGGAACCCATATACCAAATATAGTTATTCTATTATTCATAATAAGTGATAAATTCACATAACAAATAAACTGTTGATACAGAGATATGTCTCACCTATCGGCATAAAATTCAGAAAAAGACAATCTGATGGACAGCAACATTGCTTATTACTTCAGTCACTGGACCATTCTAGTGGGCAGGGCCTGAAAATGGTCAACAAATTGATATGTACTGATAGTAACACAACTTTATACAAAATATTGTTGATCTATCACAAGTAGTTCCTATCAAACTAACTTAAGCAGAAAACTTAACATTGAAAATTGCTTATTAATTTAAAGTCACTGGACCATTGCCTAGGGGGCAGGGCCTCAAAATAGTCTTCAAACTGAAATGTACTGATAGTAATGCGACTTCATACAAAATATAATTGATCTATCACCAGTAGATCCTATCAAACTAACCTAAGCAGAAAAACTTAACATTGAAAATTGCTAATTAATTCAAAGTCACTGGACCATGACAAAGGGGGCAAGGCCTCGAAATAGTCTTCAAACTGATATGAACTGATAGTGATGCAACTTCATACAAAATGTCATTGATCTATCACAAGTAGATCCTATCAAACTAACTAAAGCAGAATACCTAACATTGAAGATTGCTAATTAATTCAAAGTCACTGAACCATGTCCTAGGGGCAGGGCCTCAAAATAGTCAACAAATTGATATGTACTGATAGTAATGCAACTTCCTAGTAAATATCAATGATCTATCACAAGTAGTTCCTATCAAACTAACTTAAGCAGAAAACTTAACAATTGTTGTCGCCGGAGCCAGAGCCGTCGTTGTCACCGGAAAGCAATCCCTATGTCTCGTTTCGTCGCAGGCGAGACATAAAGTATCTGCATACAAGATATGAAGCATCCAGGTCTTATCCCTTCTAAAATATAATCTTTAAACACATAGCTTACACCGCCACCACTGGATAGTAATCCCTATGTCTTGCATTCTGTGACTTTCGTCGCAGGCGAGACAAAAATATGCATTTTCCCAAATTAAAGCACTAATAATACCCAATATTTAACTTAAATTTCTTATGCCATTTTTTTTTTTTTTATCTATTATTATCTTTAAAGCCAAGTACAGCCAAAGAAAAAACATAGTGTCTCAGTTGAATATGAATCTAAAATTGGTTACGGTTGGTTGGACAATATTTTTTACTTGAACCCAAAATAGTTATTAGACATTGACTACAAAATTCCATGCTCAATGGGTATAATAAAAAATAAATTGCTTCGCCGAGCGCAGCTGGATAAGACCGCAGATGTCCAACCCCGAACAGTTGGGCAAAAATGGACACAATATTCACGCTTGATACAGGTCTGAATTTGGATTGTAATTCAATATTTGACGCATAATAGGTTTCTGACACAATAACGGTAGTCAAAGAACTTAGAATTGGTTATATGATTTCAATTTATATTTAATTTTTTGCTTTTGTGCAATACACTATTCTGTTGCGAATTGACCTCCCCCCTTCTTTTCTTTTTCTAAAATTTTTTTTTTTACGACGCTGACGACGATGACATGATACCAATATACGACCGCAAAATTTTTTGCGGTCGTATAAAAATCAAAGTATCTTTAATCGGAATTGACTGCCCAGTGAATCTTAAAATCTCTTACATGGTACAACTCATCATAAGGAAGTTGCAGACCAAACATTGAATCATTCTTTTCTGCAATAGCTGTGTATGATATAATGTAAAAACCCTACTCAATATGTATAAAAAAATCATAAATCATAGTCAAGCAGGAACTAACTGATGAGCAGAACTGAAAATCACTGAAACAGTACAAACCATCATAATGAAGTTTCAGACCAAACATAAAATTATTCCTTTATACAGAAGATGAGTAGTAGGCAAAGAAAGTTATGGACAGAAAGACACTTTTTTAAACCCAAATTTTGATGAATAATGCAGGATTAAGAGGAAAATGTGCAAGCCACTGAATTTGTCCCATAATCCTCAATTGACAATTACTTCAATTACTTCTAAGCCTTACAATAACTTCTGTTGATAGTTCTTATTCTCATTATGGTAATGCCCCCCATCACACCAAACTCCTTCTCACTACGTTCTGGAAAAATGTTGCCAAACAGCCTTAAACTGTGTGGAAATGGAGTGGACGAAGTAGCAACTTTTTACAGTCTGTTTACAAACTTCATGGCAGGGTTTGATTGGGAATGGCAACCATTCCGACCTGCAATTAGACGGAGTGGCAACGTACTCAAAATGAGATGAATGTACTACGAACAGACTTGCAGAACTTGGAACATACTAGGGATGTGCCATGACGTGGTGTGTTCAGGCATCAACTGGATGTATGTGTGCACACAGACCAAGTTCTTTTGTAGCACATTCATCCTGTTCACATACGATCACATACAGACCTAACTCAACCGCAGTATAAAAAGAGGCCATTTTCTCACTGGTTCATCGTTTGGTTACTTTTAAGCTCAGAAACATGGATTACTTTGCAGCTCTGGCCGGACTGGGAGTATATTCAGTGAACGTAATCACAGTTCAAGTTTGTATAGAGGGGAAATAATATACATTCTATATTAACATATTTATTTCCATGCTGTACTTCATTGAAGACGTATATCCCCATAGCATCATAGGTATCAAATGGAATATCAGACAATCACGAAGCATGTCACCATATGCAGTATCATCATTTAAAAAAACACAAGTTATAAAACTACCAGCATAACTAAAAAATAAATAAATAAAAAGCTGCAAACAAGAGAGGACTGGCAGATATGTGCGGGGTCTTTATAGCCATCAGGCCAGGACTTGATGACAATTAAGTTTTGAGTGCACTAGGGACGAGATGAGGACAAGGTCAGAAATAGTTAAACAGTCTGTGAACGAGGTGATTGAGTTAGGAACTAGTTAGAACAGATTTTGACTATAAGGAATGAAGTCGAACTAGATACAAACTGGTTTAAACAGACTACAGACAGGCTTGGACTGTTTGGAAACGGTGTCCCCATGAGGTGAACAGGCAATTTTAATCAATTTCTGAACTGGATAAAAACGGACTGCAAACAGGATAAAGACGAGATGGACATATCAAGAACTGTTAAAGAACTATTTTGGGTCGCATTACAGACATTGACCTGCCAAAGCTGTACGTTCTAGCCAGACCACAACCCATTTTACGTATTTTTAAGGACGGGTCCAGACATTTTGAGAACTAGTTTGGTGTGACTGAAGCTTAAGACACAGGGACTCATTTTTGCATACTAATTCCACTTTTAAGAATGTTTTAACAACCTAGAGGTTTCATTTGGGTAAATCAGAAAGGCAGAAAGGTTATAAGCATATTATTGAAATTGTTATTTTAGTGAATCACACTGTTTTACACGTTATGTATCTTTTAACATGTTTAACTATAGATTCCTGATTTAAATAGTTTAAAATGTTCCCATGTCATCAATTATGATCCTTTTTTGCATGCATAATTACAGGTGGTAATGATCCTCACATTCACAGAATTTATTTCAAGAATAGTTAGTTTATATTTTCATGGATCAACATCTTCTTGAAGCACTATTCTCTTCAAATGTTACAGTTCCAGACCACAAATTTAATACTGAATGTCTCTCTTTCTACATCATCTCATCTGACAGCTGTGACAAAAGATCATCACTTAAATCTGAAATAAAGGATGAACAATAAACAACATAAAACATCAATAAAATTCACCTGCAATACAATTGATTTAATGCATCATACATAGTGACATGAATTTTTGTTTATAAATTCATATAGGCAGTTAAAAAAATAATAAATAAGTCTCTTGAGTATAGTTAATACAAGGGAAGGCTTATGTTCTACAAAGATATATTGATGCTTATACAAAAATTATGACATCAAAGTCCAAGACCTTTCACCAACAATCATAAAACCCTGACTTTCCCTTTTTTGTTTAAATCTAAAGTGACCATGTGTAATGCAATATTTACAATAACAAACATACACCTGTTGATTTTTTTTGCAGCTGGATAGTTCCAACTTGAATTGTATCTACATCTACAACAGTTAAGCATTTTTAGAAGTCATTCTTGTATACATCTTCTAAATGACTGCATTTAAAAATTTTAAAAACACAGAGCTGTTGATGCAATGCAGTTTGGAAAAATTCAGCAAGTAGAAGCTCAAAACGTGAAAAGGCATTGTTTTTCAAGAGATAACCTATGTGTAGATGTGTGTTCCTTGTCTTCAGGCACTTGTTTGCTGAAGCCAATTCTAATTCGAAGGAAAAGAGTTTGTTGCTATTATTAAATCTAGATGAAATATTCTTGGTCTTTATTGTTGTTCTCCCAAGGATCCTGTTAGATAAACAAATGCTATCTTAGGATAACTATTACTGGTACCGACTGTGTATAGTCCATATCAGTACATTGTTCCTTTTTTGTCACGGAAATTCAGGAAAAATACATTCTGTAGAATATTTTAGAAATAATTCTTTTATGTCATGCTTTGTGCTCTTTTTAACATGGGTAGGCAATATATTTGTTAATATCTTTACACCGATGGTTAGTGAAATGTAAAATGTTGACAAGTGTTAAGGATTGAAATAAATATTGCTCAGCCGAAAAAAGGCCACATTAGAATATTAGATATATTAACATCAGATAGACATAATTGTTTTGCTACCAAAAGGCATGAAAGATAAATCAAGTACAATAAACAGCTGTGCCATGAGCGCATGATACGCCTGTCGTTTTATGCAATAATCATAAATAGTTTCTGAGATACAGTGCGACATGTGAAAACACACCTTTTTTAACAAAAAACTCAATAACTCTTAAATAAAATTTTGAATCATCACCAAAAAGTATACAGATCTTGAGATTAATATCACTAAGAAGTGTGTAAAGTCTTAAGCAATAATCATAAATTGTTTTTGAGATACGGGGCGACATGTGAAACCCCCCCCCTTTTTTTTTACAAAAAACTCAATATCTCTAAAATAAAATTTTGAATCAAAATCAAAAAGTATACAGATCTTTAGATTAATATAACTAATAAGTGTGTAAAGTTTTAAGCAATAATCATAAATCTTTTTGAGATATTGCGTGACATGTAAAAACCCACCTTCCTTTTTACAAAATACTCAATAACTCAAAACAAAATTTTGAATCATCACCAAAATTATACAGATCTTAAGGTTAATATAACTAAGAAGTGTGTAAAGTTTTAAGCAATTATCATAAATCGTTTTTGAGATACGGTAGCGACATGTGGAAAAAAACACACCCCTGGTTTAGTTACAAAGTCCTGTAACTCAAAATGTTTTAATCTTATTTTCACCAAAAGTATACAGATCGTTTGACCATCATAAGGAACAACTGCATTTAGTTTTATGAAATTTGGATGAGTCGTTCTCAAGTTACGGTGCGACATGTTTACGCCAGAGACAGACAGATGGA
Organism: Mytilus coruscus; assembly: GCA_017311375.1. Classification (NCBI taxonomy): domain Eukaryota; kingdom Metazoa; phylum Mollusca; class Bivalvia; order Mytilida; family Mytilidae; genus Mytilus; species Mytilus coruscus. The sequence continues at coordinate 124,842,379 of CM029595.1, read as the reverse complement.
CGCCGGACATTTGTATACCATAATCGTCCCGTCAAAATTTTGACGGCGATAAAATAAATTTTAAATCAATTATTTTAATACTGATTTACATGACAACTATATAATAAACATTTGTAAGGGGTTCCACGGAACCCTGTGTCTTGCCTGGGATTGCTGCTGTCAGTGTAAAAGTGTAATGTTAACTTAAAAAGTGAGTCCATTTATCAGTAAAATACAGAATTTAAACTTTAGATGCTATTTCATGGTCTTGAAGATTAGCTTCTGTCCAAGTTTCATAACAATCCATGAAGGTTTACAAATTTATCATGCCAAAAATGTTTAATCCGAGACTGTCTGTAAATGTTAACTGTTAAAAACTAAGCGTATCTATCAGAAAAATACTGAAAATGTAAAACATATTTTTTCAAAAGTTTGCTTTAGACATTATCTCTTAATCATAAAAAAGCCTCTGCCAAAGTTTCATCAGATTCTATGAAGGTTTGATAAAGTAATTGATATGTAGCAAACTTTAATCCCACACTGTATCTATTTGTTAAATGTAAAAAAACTAAGTCCATTTATCAGTTAAATACGGAAAAATTCAAATAAATATTTTCAAAATTTTGCTCTGTATACTGTATTATAGTCAAAAATAAGCTTCTGTCCAAATTTCCTAAAATTCCATAAAGGTTTGACAAAGTTATTAATGTCTAAAAAAAACTTTAACCGCAGACTGAACCTAATTGTTGACGCTGCCGACAGAATCTAGGATCGCTATGTCTCGCTTTCGTGACATAAATGTTGCAGGCTCCACAATAAGAAGATGTGGTATGATTGCCAGTGAGACAAAATGCAGCTGCAAAATGACGTAGAAGAAAGCAACTATAGGTCACCGTACGGTGAACCCTATTAAATCAGGAAATTATTCAATTTACTAAGTTTGGTAGTTTTCTTTTGTACACCATTCATTGCCTGACGAGACAAATCTAATTAATCTCCATCACCAAATGAGTTTTCTCTGGAAAAACAAAAAAAGACACAGACCGAGACTTTGAACAAGGCTGGGATGAAGTTGTGGAAATTCCCGTGAGATATAAAATCTAGTCAACAATTATAATAGTCACACAATTTCATGCATAAATCTGTTTATTTGACAAATTCTTTACTACTCTAGGGTAAAATTGTAGAAGCAGACTAAATATTACTAACAGAAATACTAAATTGTGAAATATTGGTAAATTCCATAGAGATTCTTGTAAATTATACATGTTATAAGCTCTAATTACAATATTGACTCCTAAAAATATTAGATATCTGATTATCTGATACCAAATCAGTAATAAAACAAGTTTGTAAAATCTTTTGAGAATTATTAAGTATCTGATATCTAGCATGTGTCTACATGGTCTAGATGTATTTAATCAACTTTTGAAATAAAATGGTTGCTTTCACATGATTTTGCTAGATATTTGATTACTTAGCTTGGAAAGTAAATACAATTAATGGTATAATAAATACTTGTGCTTCCCCATTCATGAATAAATATTTATCACATGACACTAAAAGAGAGATTGTGAGGACTAAATTGAGAAACTGGACTATAAATCAGAATTTAAAATGAGATAAGCTTAAGATAAGACAAGAAATTTAGCCAAAGATGGCAGGGTTGAAGTATTTTAAGCTGCTTATTAAGTACAAGTGCCAGCAATCTATGACACAGTCATGACAGTATTATTATTGTTTTGTCCTTTTATAGCAAATTGGTAGTTAAGGGCAAATCTTTTATGGTCCATCAAAGTTTTTTAGATTTGGGTATTTTGGGGCTTGACATATTGTATGATGTATGGACACTGGTCAATTATTGAAAACTATACGTTTATCTTCTAGAAGCAGTTTGGGTTTCTGTATTGGGTTGCTTTTTCATTGATTAACTATATATCATCCCCTTTTATTCATAATTACAAGTTTATTCAGACTGCATGTACCTCTACTTTGGCTATTGTAGTAAATAAAGAACTACCAAATTATATGTGTACTACCACTATTTATGACTTTTTTAAGTGAAATATATTTAACTAGATGTGTCAGAATGACACAAATGGCCCGCTCAAGCTTGAAGCCAAATTTACGAGTGGAAATTTAAGAATGAAAGTCGGTATCACTGTTATTTTCAAACTCCAAAGCCCGTAATTTTGGCACAAATCAAATGTTAACTCGATCTGTAACTCATCATAGTAGACTCACATACTAAATATATATGTGAAGGCATTTAGAAAAAAAGTCTATATTACTTTTTCATTGCGGAATGACAGAATGACTGATAAGGATGAAACTATAGCCACGGCCACATTGTGGCGGGCCATAAAAATACAGGGGCTGATATAAGGGTATAAGACGACATGGTTTCTTTAAGGGCATCCGATACAGTTTCTCGATATAAGGTCATTTTATAATTTTGAAATATGTTGTAGGTCTTGGCAAGTTATAAAATAAAACACAAAATAAAACATAGGTCACCGTGCTTGATTTGGAGAAAATCGAGGCTGAAAAATGGGGATTTGTGCAATTTTGTAAAAAGTTAGGCAATGTTATAAAATTTTGGAGTAGATATTCTTGGTCGTAAATTAATAAGATCAGGTTCAATCTGAAGCTGTGATAAGTGACAATAAGGAAAAAATAAATCCCTACAAGAATGACTATATAATTATTTATAAGCCTTGCTTGACATTGTGGACAAGATGCTCTAAGTGGCATATTTTTACCCTAAAAAAGGAAATAGAGTGGTTCTGAAAATGTAATTTTCTCATTTTTCTACATTAACTGCAATTTGTCATGCTTTCTCCAAATCTCAAATAAAAATATGTCACCGTGCTTAATTCAAGATAAACGCTATTTATCCTAAAATTGTGGCCCCTTGGTAACCTCAACGTTAGCGAAATTGCACGACGTCGCTGGCAGACAATTTCGACGTCTTCCGCCTATTATCTCTGCAAGTTATCGCGACATTTTTCAGATGTATTAATATTGCTTATAAAGAGCTACCTATAAATATTGTTTTCGAAATAAAATCATGTGAATCAGAAATACCTCTCTTTGTTTAAGGTCCAAGTGAGAAACATCTCAAGAAAAGTTATTACGGACTGTTGATATTTTTACGGCTTTTAAAACTTAAAGACTCGTGGCAATTAACATGAACATGATAAATAAATGGAATAAATTGTTCCTTACGGTTAGGAAATTTACTTCTTCATGTACCTAAACTTTCGGTATTTGTTTTTAAAATTATTGATTTTGTGCGCTGTAATAAAATGTCAGAAAATCGGATCCAAATCAAAATTTGATCATGGATGATGAATGATAATAATTGACATGCATTATATTATTAACACCAAAAGGGTCAGTCGTCTTGAGATTGCTCACTATCGATATTTTGTTGAAGATCTCACAGAAACTTCAAAATGAGGAACAACATAAGCAGTAATGTGTTTAATTGCTTATAATTTTTTAGACTTTTATCCTGTTAGAATCAAATGCATTAATCTTAATGGTGTAGAAGTTAGCATGCATGAGAAACATAAATTGGAGCATCGATTATACAAAATATCATTCTTATTTCGAAAATTACACGCATAACGTCCCGCAGAAAGTGACGTTTGCAGGAATTTGAACGCTTAACATCGTGCCACGAGTTAACTCCTTGAAACTGTATCGGATGGCCTTAAAGTACAATGACTTGCTTTCATCACCTTGGAATATTTCTTAAGTTGTTTTGGTCATCTTTTTAATAAAGACATTTAAATTTCATTTTCAACATGTCAGAAGTCTGGCTAGCAATTTAAAAAACTTTCACTGTAACAAATTTGAGAAATATCATATTGCAAGAGGTGCAATTGTTGTACATTTTTTTCTAATGATTTCTGCTTATGAAGGCAAATTTTGTTTTTTGTGTTCTTCCCTTTTGATGCCATTAATTTATTTATAAAAATAAGGAGATGAGGAGTTTATTTAGCCTTTTATCAGGAATATTAAAACTAGCTAAGAACATGAAGAATAAGTGAAAATTTAATTTGCTTGACATTGTCACAGTATCTTGAAGTCTTTTTGTCAAATTGGTTTTGTAACTTGATGTTTAGCAACCTCTGTTGAATTCCTTCATAATTTATGATAAATGCATTTGGTATACCGTTAAGCAATTAATGTCACTGTATATTGACATCCAAATGCCTTTATTGGTTAATTTGTGTTATTCAGTTACTGTGGATTCATTACTATCCGTGGAATACTAATTTTCGTGGATTTCGTTGGTTTAGGTGAATCATGAATTTAAATGATATACAAAGTAAAAATTTTCTAAAAGCTTTTATCCTGCAATCAGCCTTATATTGTACAAATAACAGGTACACAAATGAAGTTTTGCTTTTTTGTACTTGTACAAATAAAGTCTCCTGTTACCCACTTCCATGTTGAGCAAGCAGTAATGTGGATATTTCTTTTACGTACCAGTTCATTTTGGGGCCCTCTTCGCAGTCCCCATTTACACTTTGTCGATTTCTTTGAAAAGTTAGAGACCATGATTAAGATTTTAACAACTAAAGCTTCAAGTGTTTGGAGTAAATTTCAGGATAAAAACAATATATGTACATAGTCAGAAAATATAAAATTTATTTGTACTGCTGCGAAACAGGAGAAAAGCTCGGCAAGTCTCGCTTTTCATCCTGTTTCTACAGCTCATACAAATAAATTTTATATTTTCGACAATGTACATATATTATATATGTATGTAGACTTTGGGAAAACCAAGAAATCAAATATCAACAAAAATAAAATTTTTCCTCAATCCATGAAATATGGTACCCACAAAAATAAAGGAATCCAGTCTTGTCTCCTGGACATTTACATGATATCTTCTATCTTTTCTTTTGATCCCTTTTCCTCAATCACCATATTGTATGGTATAAAAGTAAATCAAAGGTAAAATAAATCTAAAATAAATGTACATATATATATAAATTTAAAATCATGAAATTTTTAGAGAGGATAAAATATTTAAATAAGGACTCACCATCGTGCCACATGGAATCAACTTCAAAACACGGTCTAGGTGGGTCTCTCACATGTTTTAATACATTCTCACACTTGGTAGTGGTAGCATTCGACATTGCTGTCATATGAACATCTGTAGTTTTACATTGATCAGCTGTAACTTTAGCCCCTTTTGATGATTTAAACCTGAAGCCATTTTTACTGACGGACTAGCACTACATTCTGTAATTTCGCACTTTGATGTCTGCATTTCACTATTACCAAGTTTACTAGGTACAATCTGAACATTTCTTTGAAAATTATTGCTTGAAATTGTATTTTTCGCCCCAAGAGAGGAATTGTTGTTGACAATTTTGTTAGAATTAAAGTCTGTTGAACACAGATTTCTACTGAAATAAGGCTTCTCACTAATATTTCTTTCATCTTGTGTCAAATTTATAGAAGATGAAGCCTTACTAAAGTTTTGTTTATTTTCATTTATAGAAACTGATGTATTGGAAAACCTACTATGAACAGATGGGGTTATGTTCATATTATTTGAAACTTTCGGTTTTGCCAATAATTGAATATTTGATGTCAGAGGTATATGACTTTCTGTGTTATTTGGCTGACCTGTATGACTTCCTGCATTTTGTACGGAATAACAACCAGTGTTCAAAACATTTGGTGTTTTCACAAATTTAAACTTGTTTGAACTTTGTGGCCTCTGAGGTGTCTGATTTGAAAAATTCTGTTGAATTGTTGGAGTATGTACAGTTGGATTATGAGATATTTGTGGAGTTGTCACACACATACTGCTTCCTATCTGATCTGATTTAATAAAGTTATTGCTGTTTATGATATTTCTAGAATTGTTTGAACCTGGTGTAGATGCATTTCCTTGTCCACATTTGTTTGAAAAGGAAGCAGGTGTAGACATATTTCCTTGTCCACTTTTGTTTGAAAAGGAAGCTGGTGTAGTCATACTTCTTTGCCCACATTTGTTTGAGATTGAACCAGGTGTAGATATATTTCCTTGTCCATATTTGTTTGAGATTGAACCAGGTGTAGATATATTACCTTGTCCAAATTTGTTTGAGATAGAGTTAGGTGTAGATATATTTCCCTGTCCACAATTGTTTGGGAAGGAACCAGGTGTAGACATATTTCCTTGTCTAAACTGGTTTGAAATAGAACCAGGTGTAGACATACTTCCTTGAACACATGAAGATGTTGGAGTTTTAGCCTGGTTTATTCCTGATCTCCTTCGGACATTACAATCTTCACTGATATAGGGTTCCACTTGTTGGAGTACTGAGTTTAAGGATTTATTTTTCTCTATATTTCTTGAGGTTTTCAATCCATTTGATGTATTACTATAAATAACAACAACATTGGCTGGAGTGACATTCAGATAGTGATTTCTGGTTGTTGGACTTATCATGCTAACCTATAAAGAAAAAAAAAATTTAATTATATTCTAACATTACTTTTAATTGTGTGAAACTTTCCAGGTATATGATCCCTAGTTTTATAAATAGAAATATATATATATATATATATATATATATAGAATAAATGGAGAATGTGTCCATGGGACACAGATGATGCCCCCGCTTGCATATAACATTATAATGGGATATAACACAGTAAAAGTGATGCCACCCAAATTCGAACTTCATCCGAGTTTTGTGGTAATAAGCATTGTGTATAAGTTTCATAACATTTGGTTGAGGCAAACTTAAGTTAGAGAACAAAAACGACCATTTGTAAAGGGTCATAACTCTAGAACGATAAAAAAGTCACCACTCAAATTCGAACTTGATCTGTGTTTTGTGGTAATAAGCATTGTGTATAAGTTTTATAACATTTGGTTGAGGCAAACTAAAGTTAGAGAACGGAAACAAATTTTAGGACATACGTACGGACAGACGGACAAGGGTAACACTTAATACCCCCTCCGATGACGGCAGGAGCATAAAAATGAATAATACCATCCATTCACTAGCAAGGATAAAATTGCTACACAAGTATATTATTGTGTTGCCTAAAAGTGAAGCTGTAGCAACATATAGGGATCAAATCAGTCATTGTTGCCTTTTTTTGCATCACACTTTGTTAATCTGTAACTTTACAGATAATTAATCTATAGGACATGAAGTTGTGCACCTGCTATTTGATTTTTTTATCTAAGTGTTTTTGGGGGAATTCCCAAACTAAAACAGGGACTTCTATTATTTGGAGAAAGCAGGTGGCATACATCTTCCTAGGAAAACTCACATTTTTGTTCTCCATATCTATATTTTCACTCAATCCAATTTTAATGAGCTAGGACTAAACTATCAGTAATGTAGGTCATAATGAATTTATTTTATAAAATTTCAGCTGACATTAATCAATAGATGCATTTGAATACATTGATACATTAGTATTGGAGAAATAAACTATATAATATTTCAACTAAGTGGGTGAAGCCAGAACTTCAACAAAAAAGGTTTGAACAAAGGTTGAGAAATGTGAAAAATTCCTTATGGCTTATGATCATATCAAAATATGGATCTAAATACAAAAATATGAAAGTCAATCGAAAACCAATGGACACCTTTCTTTTGTTAAAGACCATATGTTCACCTCAAGATGCATTTTTGATTGTTTGTGTTGTTTGGTTGCTTCCTTATTGAAATTTGGAATTATTTACAAATCTGCCTTAGCTTTGTAAATAGATTGGAAGAAAGTTCAAATTGCTAATGTTTTCCATTTTATGATTGATGATTGCACTGCAAACATATATATCTGACTGATCTGTTCTCATGTGTACAATAAAACAACAATTTGTTATTACTCAGTTTGAATCTTACATCGATTTTCCGATTTTCCGTTATTACATAATGTCAGAATAGTTTGTTTACAAGATTTAGATTGGCTTTAAAACATCCATCTACTTCAAAAAGTTAGATGCCTCTTACATAATATTTCAGTCATTGTACAAAACAGACATTTCTTTTGCCTTTACATTATGTAATTTCTCTTTCAAAATTATCACAATGATCAGTCAACAAATTGTAACCCTATAAACTAATTTCATTCAAAACACGTAATCGACTGATTTTGCCAGATCAATTTAAAAGCTGCAACAATAAATGCAATCCTTGTCATATCTAAATAGTATTGATGGAAACTTTTCATTGCCAAGACGATTAATTATAGTATTTCAAGAAATGCACTGAAAAATCAATTAAAAATAATCATAAGTCAATTTTTATATATACCATCAGATAAAGATGACAAATTAATTTCTTGGGCTTTGTTTATAAATAAAAGCATTATTCAGATTTCTGGTTAACTTCATTTACTATAGACTTCAAACTTAATATTAAGAACTTGCCAATAACTTTAACTGTAGAAGTCATGTATATGCTGGCATTTAATTAAGTTTTCTTGTATAAAATCTAATATCACAATGATTTCCATTTAGCAAATCAATTCCAATAAGTATTACAGGTTATATATGGTCTAAAATCAATTGCACAAGAAGTAAAATTAATTTTAAATTCTCTTTAATACATGCTACTCTGATCATACTGCAAAAATGTTTTCCTTCAGGGATAATCTAAATACATCTCAGACAAAGATGTTTAAGCAATTTTTCCTGGATCTTTACACGTACTTCTTGTTCACATGGAAAACAACAACAAAACCCAGAAAACAAATGATTTTCTTTCTTGACTGACAATTTTCTTTATAGATGATGATGTTGCTATGACTGCATTTATCCGTGCGTAATATGCCAACTCATGTCTTATCCTGCAATCACATTTGGGATTTCAATAACAAACAATTTATTACTGGAAAATAATTTTGTCCAGGATTTTGCTATCACTAATTACTTTTTAGCATTTAAGGTATAAGCTATGAGTAAAGAAAACAAGGTTTATGTCAATGACCCTGACATGACTTATAAATAGCATAATTTAGCTTTCAGTAACTGAGTCTTTTATGTCTCTTGTTTATCTGAAGTATTAAGTCAACCATTTATAGAATTTACATTGGCAAATCTAGCACGGGTTGGAACCCTTTTTTCCTTCATTTTTTTTAATTATGTGAACATTTCATGGTTTTCTGGGGGTTGGAACCCCCTTTTCAAAATGGCTTGATCCATGCCTGAGTTACCTATGCATCCTGCAAAATTACCTCTTTGGATCCATAACTGGCCTTTAGATTTTGATTATGTTTGAGATTTTGCCTTACATAATCCCAAAGATTTGAAAAAAAACCACTCTCCCCAGGAGGACCTCTGAAATTTAATACTGATCCCAATTTTGCCAGGATATTTGGTGCATTTTTCTTCAGTCCACAAATGTAAATGCACCCTATCATACAAGTCCTATTCCAGGAATATGCACTTCAAAATAAAAAGAAGCCATATTTCTATACCTTCTGCTATTAAAGACTGCAAAAGTTTGAAAATGATACAGAGCCCACTACTTGCTTTTTAACCCTACTTTTCAGTGAAGGTCAACATTCTCTTGTCAATTCCCAGATCCTTACATGTATAAAACTTTTGTGATTGGATGTTCAGCATAAACAATAAACAAAAGTCAAAGATACATTTCAATTGCTGGTTGTATAGATCTATTATTCTTCAAAATTAAGCACTAAATACATATATATGGAGAATGTGTCCATGGGACACAGATGATACCCCGCTTGTATATATCGTTAAAAAGACATAACTCAAGAACAGTATAAGTAACGCAACCCAAATTCGAACTTGATCTGTATTGTGTGGTAATAAGCAAATGTGTTTAAGTTTCAGAACATTTGGTTGAGGCAAACTAAAATAAGAGAACGGAAACTAATTTTGGGACATAAGGAGAAGGGTAACACTTAATGCACCGTCAGGCAAATACATATGAAAAACATATGAAATCTCTCTGAACTCATAAACTTGATTAGAACCTATCATGCAATTTTGATTCATAATTTAAATGTAAAGATTGAATATAATGCTTCAAAGTCATGAAAGAACAAATTACCAATGATCAGGAAGACTTCTCATCTATTGATCTTTGTAAAATAAAATACCTTAAAAGCTGTTAACAAATGGTTTTCTTAAAAGTCATCCAAAGACAGAATACATTACTGTCAGTCTTTATTGCAAGAGTATAAAGATTTATTGTGACAATTTGGAAATATCATTGATTTATTTTTACAGTTATTTTCACAATTTATCCATTCCTCCTGGTATATCATGTTTGTAATGATATACAATATACAGTTCTACTGTCTTTTAAAGTTATCTGAATTAACAGTCTACAGTTTTGTCCTTTTTTATTTCTGTGATATCTTTGATGACACACTATTACTTCCTAAATTGTGTCATTGGGGATACTGGTAATTGTTCCTTCACCAATAATGTTACACAAGGGACAAGACATTAAGTCTTACTGTTCTAATTGGGTTTTTTTCAAAACCGATTCATTTGAGTTGAAATTTTCTGGTATGGAATATTACAAACCTTGTTTCATGGTGACAGCATTTCTGAGTTTGTCAACTTTCAAGAAAACCAACAGGAGTTTGCTTTGAATGATATTTCATTTAATTAATGCAAAAATCTAAGGAATTATTATTTGACTATTAAAGAATATAACATTGTGACCTTTTCTTCTTGATTAATTGTTATTTAAGGATAAACAAGTTTTTTTAGATGTGTTAAAGCTAGGTATCAAATATGCATATATAACATCTTTCAAAAAATGAAAATGGTGGTCTGAAACATGAAATAAACTTAAAACTTTGAACATAAAAAGGCAAAGTGAAAATAAACAAGGAACTAGATATGGAAGATGCCCCCTCTGCTCTGCCATATAAATCCACATACTTTAGATTTGACAAACAGTGATGTTGAAGTACAACTTGAAATTGTTGCGCTGTGTGTAAGACACAAATGATGGCTCCCCTGACCATAATAAATCATAAATTTAACACTATGTATGATGATCTATCTTTTATATATATTCTGAATGTCTACACTTGCAGGACTGAATGTCCAGCCAAAAGGTTTCAACTTTCCAATTTTAGTAGTCACCAAGTTCAACTTCCCAGTATTGATTAAATATTTGAAAATACTAAAATCTTTATTATTGCATTAGGGATATTAAACTGTAGTAGTACAAACCATGTTTTCAATTATATAGCAAGTGAGAAGGAAATGAAGTCCAACTACCGGTTTTGTGAATATCTAACATGCCCCCTTTCTGACTTTTAGTACAAAATAAACTGTTAACACAGAGATATGTCTCGCCTTTTTGTAATTTTGATAATGCAAATGTTGAAATAATAGCAATACTTTAACATTTAAGTTATGCAAATATTCAAAGTCAATGAACCATGACTGAAGGTACATGGCTAAACAATCTCCATGGAAATGAGATGTGCCAATGCTAATACAACTGCGTACTAAATACCATTGACTTATTTTAAGTCGTTCTCTTTAAACAAACCTAAACATAAACATTAACTTGTAAACTATGTAAAAGTTTCAAAGTCAATGAACCATGATGAGGGGGTGGGGCTATATAATCTCCATGGAAATGATACTTGCAAATGCCAATAAATTTGCATACCAAATATTAACATCAGCAGTTCATCTTAAGCTGATCTAATCACAAACTAATACATGTAAACTTAGCAAAAGTTTCAAAGTCAATAGACCATGACTGAGGGGACTGGGCAAAATATTCTCCATGGAAATGAGATGTGCTAATGCTTATACAACTGAATACCAATTAACATTGGCCTACCACTAATGGTCCCCTTGAACTGACCTAATCACAAACTAATACCGGTACATGTAAACTAAGCAAAATTTTCAAAGTCAGTAGACCATGACTAAGGGGGCAGAGTCAAATAATCTCCATGGAAATGAGGTATGCCAATGCTTATACAACTGCATACCAAATATCATTGACCTACCACTAGTGGTTCTCCATAAACTGACCTAATCACAAACTAATACATGTAAACTAAGCAAAAGTTTCAAAGTCAATAGACCATGACTGAGGGGCAGGGCAGAATAATTTCCATGGAAATGAGATGTGCCAATGCTAATACAACTGCATATCAAATATCATTGACCTACCACTTGTGGTTCACCATAAACTAGACCTAATACATTGTTGACGCCGCCAGAAACAGCATACCTATGTCTTGCTTTTTGACTTCGACAAGGTGAGACACAAAATGACTAAGTCCAAATACCTGGCATTTGGGAATATTTAGAAAAATCAAAATCCTGTATACATGCACACCTCTATTATGTGTAGAAACATCCTATAAAATATTAAAGCTGTAGCTCAAAAACTGTAGGAGAAGATAGTGGGACAAACCATGATCTCTTTATGCAGCTAGTACAAAAAAATGACTAAGTCCAAATATCTGGCATTTTGAGAATATTTGAAAAAAATCTAAATCCTGTGGACATGCATGCCTCTATTATGTGTAGAAACATTTTACAAAATATTAAAGCTGTAGCTCAAAAACTGTAGGAGATAGCTAGACAAACCATGTATCTATATCTGGACGGATGAAAGGACAGGGGTTAATTAATATGCCCTCAACATTTTGTCGCGGGGGCATAAAGAGCTGTCAAATTGACAGCAAAATGGGTTTTCTGTATTTTGAAGGCAATGTCAAGCTTGTTTGATCTGCCATGTTTTATGCCTATTTTCAATCTATCAAGGACCATAACTCCTGAACCACAAAAGTGAAAATCATTAATTTGAAATTTACCTCCATTTTGTCATCAGTAACAACATATTAAAATTTGAAAAGCATAGGTTGAAGGGTTCATAGATTATTAATTGGAAACAACATTAAGTGCAATTTTGAAATCTATCAAGGACAATAACTCCTGAATGGTAAAAGTGAAAATCGTCGATATTGGACTTGACCTCCACTTTGTAATCACTAACAACACATTGAATTTTGAAAATCATTGGTTAAAGAGTTCATAAGCAATAAGTTATTAGATATAAGAAGATGTGGTATGAGTGCCAATGAGACAACTCTCCATCCAAGTCAAAATTTATAAATGTAAACCATTATAGGTCAAAATACGGTCTTCAACACGGAGCCTAGGCTCACACCGAACAGTAAGCTATAAAGGGCCCCAAAATTACTAGTGTAAAACCATTCAAACGGAAAACCAACGGTCTAATCTATATAAAAACGAAGCGAGAAACACTTATGAACCACATCAACAAACGACAACTACTGAACATCAGATTCCTGACTTAGGACAGGTGCAAACAAATGCAGCGGGTTTAAACGTTTTAATGGTACCAAACCTTCACCTTTTTCTGAAACAATAGTGTAACATCACAACATAGAAAAACACACTATAAAATATCAACTGAAATAGCTTAACTCAATCAAAGGACATATTAACACCACTGAACATACACTGAACAAATAAATTTGACCTATGATACAATGTAAATTCAAAATAAATAAACTAAGGAAGAATAATAAAAGTAACATGTTATATCGGTATGAAATGTTAAACAATTTAAGAAAAACAATATGCTCGAACAAAAATATCAGCCATTTGCAATAACTTTAAACACAGGTAAATAAAATAATTTTGTTGTATGGTAAGCACATAAAGGGCCATTTTCAAATCTATCAAAGACCATAACTCCTGAACCATAAAAGCAAAAATCGTCAATATTGAACTTGACCTCCATTTTGTATCCACTAACAACATATCAAACTTTGAAAAGTATTTGTTAAAACAGTTCATAAATATACATGGAAACAACATAAAGTATAATTTTCCAATATATCAAGGACAATAACTCCTGAAAAGTACAAGTGAAAATCATCAATATCAAACTTGACCTAAATTTTGTCATCAATAAAAACATATTAAAATTTGAAAAGCATTGGTTGAACATTTCATAAGATAGTCCTGGAAACTGTTGGCAGTCGCCCGCCAGCTGCCTGCCATACTTCATCAAATTAATAACTGGATTTTTCCTTTGGAAAAGATTAAAATATCAAAATTTACTGGCCATTTAGGAAATCATCTCATTATACGACGACATACAAAAATCATCCAAACATTTACAGGCTTGTGCAGATTACTAATTATTTATATCTATATTGTAATATGACTATTTTTTCTAATAAAAAATGGTGTACTGAAAACATATATGTCCTTGATCTATTCCTACTGCTGAATATTTAACTTTAAGGTTATTATTTTCTGTGTATTCCTGTTTTTATCAAACTAAAATGAAAACATTTAAAAACTACTTAGGCAGGTTACTATTGATACTGTTCAGCTTCTTCAAATATTTATTATTAATCAAATTTGAGAAAATGTGGCCTTGCAGTTTCAGAGATGAAAGGACTTTAAAATTGACCAATCTGAGTACAACTACACTTCTTTGTTATACAACAACAGTTCCATGTTGAAGGTCACACTGATCTTTTTTATTATTCACCCTACCTAAGTACAACAAGTTCCAGGTTGAAGGTCACACTGATCTTTTTTATTATTCACCCTACCTGAGTACAACAACAGTTCCATGTTGTAGGTCACACTGATCTTCTTTATTTTTTCAACCTACCTGTCTGAGTACAACAACAGTTCCAAGTTGAAGGTCACACTGATATTCTTTATTTTCAACCTACCTGTCTGAGTACAACAACAGTTCCAGGTTGAAGGTCACACTGATATTCTTTCATCAAACTCTGATGAACTGTGCCGTGAATCCGTCCTGTAATTTATAGTTACATCAGGTAATTCAATCTACTCACTGAGCAATGCATGCTTACAACATTAATCAAATTTTCTTTTTTTTCCCCTTATGTTAAATGATAGCAGGTATTAATTCTATATCCCCATTCAGAATAACAAAAGTTTTTTCATCATTTTTATACAAAGCGGTTCAAAGGAGTCTGTATAGTTCATCTATCAACTATGAAAAACAGTTTCTTAAGGATGTTTCAAGATGACAAGCTTTGAAAAGATTTTTATAAATGGCTTTTTAAACTAAATGTAATAAAATCATGAACAGAAAAGTAGGGGTTATCAGGCAAAATTTAAACTGGCCCTACATGGATAAACATGGAGGATTACAAATAGATGACAAAAAGTCAAAAACAAGAGTAGCAACCATCCTTAAGCAGCCAACAAACCATGAGAATGATTTCAAAGATGATTGACATATGCCAGAGAGAAACTTCATCACATAAGGCATATGTATATAAAGTATGAATCATCCATGCTTTCTTCCTCGTGAAATATCAAGCAATGCAATACAAACACTGCAATGTCTTGCCTACTGTACTTATGATTTCAATTTATGTTGAAAATCTGTTATATGTTACATGTACAAGTATCACATAAACTTCACATTATCAATGATCCATGAAAATGAGGTCTGGGTCCAATGAACCATGTCAGACAGACAGTAACACCTGACAATCATTCCATACAACAAATATAGTGGTTCTATTGCTTTAAGTACCTGGAAAACATCAAACCACAAAAAAATTAATAATGACCAATGAACCATGAAAATGAGGTCAAGTTCATTTGAACCCTGCCAGACAGACATGTACATCTTACAATCTTTCAATACACAAAATATAGTGGCCCTATTGCTTATAGTATCTGAGAAATAGACCAAACCACAAAAAAATAAACATTATCAAATGAACCATGAAAAGGAGGTCAAGGTCAGATGAAACCTGCCAATCAGACATATGCACCTTACAATCATTCCATGTACCAAATAAAGTTGACCTATTGCCTCGAGTATCTGAGAACTAAACCTAACCACAAAAACTAAACATTGTCCACTGAACCATGAAAATGAGGTCATGATCGAATGAAACCTGCCAGTCGGACATGTACATCTTACAACCTTTCCATACACCAAATATAGTTGACCTATTGCTTCTAGTATCTGAGATACCTACTTGACCATGTAAACTTAACCTTGATCACTGATCCATGAAATGATGTCGAGGTCAGGTGAATCCTGTCTGACAGATATGTAGACCCTGCAAGCGACCATATACCAAATATAGTTATCATACTGCTCATAATAAGTAGGTATTTCACAATATAAAACCATATATAATTTTTTTCAAGCAGTCACTGAATAGTGTTGGACAATCGGTTGAAATTTCCAACCGATTATCTATTACTATCGTTTGACAGCAACCAACTGACTATCGGTTATAATGGCATCATTATACCTTGCCCTTAGACCATAACTCCTGAACCATAAAAGCAAAAATCGTCAATATTGAACTTGACCTCCATTTTGTATCCACTAACAACATATCAAACTTTGAAAAGTATTTGTTAAAACAGTTCATAAATATACATGGAAACAACATAAAGTATAATTTTCCAAAATATCAAGGACAATAACTCCTGAAAAGTACAAGTGAAAATCGTCAATATCAAACTTGACCTAAATTTTGTCATCAATAAAAACATATTAAAATTTGAAAAGCATTGGTTGAAATTTTCATAAGATAGTCCTGGAAACTGTTGGCAGTCGCCCGCCAGCTGCCTGCCATACTTCATCAAATTAATAACTGGATTTTTCCTTTGGAAAAGATTAAAATATCAAAATTTACTGGCTATTTAGGAAATCATCTCATTATACGACGACATACAAAAATCATCCAAACATTTACAGGCTTGTGCAGATTACTAATTATTTATATCTATATTGTAATATGACTATTTTTCTAATAAAAATGGTGTACTGAAAACATATATGTCCTTGATCTATTCCTACTGCTGAATATTTAACTTTAAGGTTATTATTTTCTGTGTATTCCTGTTTTATCAAAGAAAATGAAAACATTTAAAACTACTTAGGCAGGCTACTATTGATACTGTTCAGCTTCTTCAAATATTTATTATTAATCAAATTTGAGAAAATGTGGCCTTGCAGTTTCAGAGATGAAAGGACTTTAAAATTGACCAATCTGAGTACAACTACACTTCTTTGTTATTCAACCTACCTGTCTGAGTACAACAACAGTTCCATGTTGAAGGTCACACTGATCTTTTATTTATTATTCACCCTACCTGAGTACAACAAGTTCCAGGTTGAAGGTCACACTGATCTTTTTTATTATTCACCCTACCTGAGTACAACAACAGTTCCATGTTGTAGGTCACACTGATCTTCTTTATTTTTTCAACCTACCTGTCTGAGTACAACAACACTTCCAAGTTGAAGGTCACACTGATATTCTTTATTTTTTCAACCTACCTGTCTGAGTACAACAACACTTCCAAGTTGAAGGTCACACTGATATTCTTTCATCAAACTCTGATGAACTGTGCCGTGAATCCGTCCTGTAATTTATAGTTACATCAGGTAATTCAATCTACTCACTGAGCAATGCATGCTTACAACATTAATCAAATTTTCTTTTTTTCCCTTATGTTAAATGATAGCAGGTATTAATTCTATATCCCATTCAGAATAACAAAAGTTTTTTCATCATTTTATACAAAGCGGTTCAAAGGAGTCTGTATAGTTCATCTATCAACTATGAAAACAGTTTCTTAAGGATGTTTCAAGATGACAAGCTTTGAAAAGATTTTTATAAATGGCTTTTAAACTAAATGTAATAAAATCATGAACAGAAAAGTAGGGGTTATCAGGCAAAATTTAAACTGGCCCTACATGGATAAACATGGAGGATTACAAATAGATGACAAAAAGTCAAAAACAAGAGTAGCAACCATCCTTAAGCAGCCAACAAACCATGAGAATGATTTCAAAGATGATTGACATATGCCAGAGAGAAACTTCATCACATAAGGCATATGTATATAAAGTATGAATCATCCATGCTTTCTTCCTCGTGAAATATCAAGCTTAATGCAATACAAACACTGCAATGTCTTGCCTACTGTACTTATGATTTCAATTTATGTTGAAAATCTGTTATATGTTACATGTACAAGTATCACATAAACTTCACATTATCAATGATCCATGAAAATGAGGTCTGGGTCCAATGAACCATGTCAGACAGACAGTAACACCTGACAATCATTCCATACAACAAATATAGTGGTTCTATTGCTTTAAGTACCTGGAAAACATCAAACCACAAAAAAATTAATAATGACCAATGAACCATGAAAATGAGGTCAAGTTCATTTGAACCCTGCCAGACAGACATGTACATCTTACAATCTTTCAATACACAAAATATAGTGGCCCTATTGCTTATAGTATCTGAGAAATAGACCAAACCACAAAAAATAAACATTATCAAATGAACCATGAAAAGGAGGTCAAGGTCAGATGAAACCTGCCAATCAGACATATGCACCTTACAATCATTCCATGTATCAAATAAAGTTGACCTATTGCCTCGAGTATCTGAGAACTAAACCTAACCACAAAAACTAAACATTGTCCACTGAACCATGAAAATGAGGTCATGATCGAATGAAACCTGCCAGTCGGACATGTACATCTTACAACCTTTCCATACACCAAATATAGTTGACCTATTGCTTCTAGTATCTGAGATACCTACTTGACCATGTAAACTTAACCTTGATCACTGATCCATGAAATGATGTCGAGGTCAGGTGAATCCTGTCTGACAGATATGTAGACCCTGCAAGCGACCATATACCAAATATAGTTATCATACTGCTCATAATAAGTAGGTATTTCACAATATAAAACCATATATAATTTTTTTCAAGCAGTCACTGAATAGTGTTGGACAATCGGTTGAAATTTCCAACCGATTATCTATTACTATCGTTTGACAGCAACCAACTGACTATCGGTTATAATGGCATCATTATACCTTGCCCTTTTTTAAAATGAAATCATGCATTCAGCCACATTGTACATGTCTAATGCATATACTCCATATCATTGTAAAGTTTTATATGTTCATATTTGATCTTTTGTTTCCTTTTCATATTTTATTAAGCAATTAAAACAGTGAATCAATTAGAATCCAGATTCAGACTGAACATATTTTGTCTTATAGTTACAACATTTATTACCAACAATGACACTAAAATTTCTAAATTTCAATGGTATCACTCACATTATAATTTAAAATTCATAGCTGTATCTTTAATGCTGCTCATTAAAAAAAGATGTATAAAGTATTAAACTTAAAGCAATTTAAAATTAATCAATAAATAAAACAATGCATTGGCGATGAAATATATGGGGATCCAACCAATGTATGTTAATTCGTTTGGTATGCGTATTTTTCAATGGCGGACAAACTGTGAAAATTTACAAATAAACAATGCTTGACAAGCAATTTGGAAAGAAATATGATGTTTTTAATGCATCAAATGGATGAAACATTAATCAAAGGCAATTTGCACCACATTCTAATGTAGCAACAAATTTTATTTTGTTGAAAATCAGAATGATTTGATTTTTCCTCTCGACTAACAAGTATTTCATAAAAGTTATTTATTTTAAAAGAAGGTACAATCAATCTGTAAATTCAATGCTTTTACCACATTTATAAAGAAAGAAATTGCTTATGTCTTTTATTATAGGATGTTTGACATTGTTATTGTCATCTACTGATATTTTTCGTTACAATTTGTTTTACTGTGCATGTAAAATGCACACCTGAAATGGACCAGAAATCACTGAACCATAAAAATAAGGTCAAGGACAATGGACGGCAGATGGATACTTTGAAACACAAGTTATCTGCACACAAGGTATGAAGTATCCAAGTCTTACACCATCTGAAATATAAAGCTTTATAATACAAAGAGTGTATGCTGTTGATGCCAACCAGATTGTAATCCTTATGCTTCATCGCAGGCGAGACAATAAATGCCTTTGATTTATCTGATGGTCTAAGTCCCATAACTCTGGAATGACATATCAGATATTTTTTTAAATCAAATAATTTGTTATGGTCACTAATTCCAACATTTATGTAAAGTTTACACAAAATCAATCTAAGCAAAGTCAAGTTATGGTACAATATGTGAAAAATTAACTTACAACTGACAATTATTGTCCAATAACTCTGGAATAACAAACCGAGAAAAAAAATAGACTGAAGGTACATGGCTAAACAATCTCCATGGAAATGAGATATGCCAATGCTAATACAACTGCATACTAAATACCATTATCTAATCTAATCACAAACTAATACATGTAAATTAAGCAAAAGTTTAATTTTCAATAGACCATGACTGAGGGGGCGGGACCAAATATTCACCATGGAAATGAGATGTGCCAATGTTAATACAATTGCATACCAAATATCATTGACCTACCACTAGTGGTTTACCATAAACTAGACCTAATCACAAACTAATACATTGTTGACGCTGCCGCCGAAAACAGCATACCTATGTCTCGCTTTTTGACTCCGTCAAGGCGAGACACAAATAGCCTAAAATCTATAATTTAAAAGTCCTGTAACTCTAGAAAAAAATTTAAAATCTAAAAGGGAGCTTTCTTTCTGTCCATTCTTATGTATTAAAATTACACGAGAATTGGTTGAAGCAAATTTAAAATAAATGGGGAATGTGTTCATGGGACACAAAGGATGCCCCGCTTGCATATCATATAAAGTTATAAAGGGACATAACTGAAGAACATTAAAAGTGACTCTACCCAAATTTGTACTTAATCTGAGTTTTGTGGTAATAACTATTGTTTATAAGTTTCATAACATTTGGTTGAGGCAAACTTAAGTTAGAGAAATGAAACGAAAAATTCAGCAATTTTTCCCTTTGTAAAGGGGCATAACTCTAGAACAGTAAAATGACACCACCAAAATTCAATCTTGATCTGCTTTTTGTAGTAATAAGCATTGTGTATAAGTTTCATAACATTTGGTTGAGGCTAACTTAAGAAAGAGAACGGAAACGAAAAATTCAGCAATTTTCCCATTTGTTGAACAGTTAAAGTGACACCACCAAAATTCTAACTTGATCTGTATTTTGTGGTAATAAGCATTGTGTATAAGTTTCATAACACTTGGTCAAGGCAAACTAAAGTTAGAGAACGGAAACAGTTGTAGGGCATAACTCTAGAACGGTTAAAGTGATGCCACCAAAATCCAAACCTGATCTGTGTTTTGTGGTAATAAGCATTGCATATAAGTTTCATAACATTTGGTTGAGGCAAACTAAAGTTAGAGAACGAAAACAGCAATTTTTCCATTTGTAAAGGGGCATAACTCTAGAACAGATAAAGCAACGCCACCAAAATTCAAACTTGATCGGTGTTTTGTGGTAATAAGCATTTGTATAAGTTTCATAACATTTGGTTGAGGCAAACTAAAGTTAGAGAACGGAAACCAACTTTGGGCGTACGTACGGACAAGGGTAAACCTTAATGCCCCTCCGCTACAGCGGGGGCATAAAAATGGTACGAAGTGTTGATGGATGGACTGAAGGAGGGATTGGCGATGGTATACCATTATACTATAAATAAAATGCTTCGCTGAGTGCAGCCTGATACAACCACAGAGGTCGAACCCTGAACAGTTGGGGCAAATTTGGACACAATATTCAAGTTTGATACTGTCTGAATTTGGATTGTGATCAAATTTTTGACATAATATAGGTTTCTGACACAAAATAAAAGTGGTCAAAGATCTTATAAATCCATTGCGCAATACAGTGCAATTGAAGATTTCTTCTTGAAACTTTTCAAAAATTCGAAATTTAAAAAATTTTGAAAAAAAAATATGAATCCTTAAAAAATTGGGAAAAAATCCCCCCCCCCACCCCAACTTTTGAAACCCCTTGGAGCAATAAACTCAAAACTCAAGTAGTATGGAACCTTGTAGTACAATTTCAGAGAGATCCATACACTTACACACAAGTTATTGTATGGAAACTAGAAAAATGCTTGTATTTGGCCCCTTTTTGGCCCTTTATTCCTAAACTGTTGGCCCCATAACCCCTAAAATGTATCCCAACCTTCTACTTGTGTATTAAACATTGTGGTACAATTTCAGAGCAATCAAAATACTTATACACAAGTTATTATCCTGAAAAGAGAAAAATGCTTGTGTTGGGCCCCTTTTTGGACCCTTAATTCCTAAACGGTTGGGACCATCATCCCCAAAATCAATCCCAACCTTCCTTTAGTGGTATTGAACCTTCTTAAAATAAAGTTATTGTCCGGAAACCAATGTGTCTTCGGACGACGACATCATACCATTATACCATCCCAAAAAATATTTTGCAGTTGTATAAAAATGAAAACAACAAAAAGGCAGTGCATTTCAATACAAAAGTAATTTTACCTTGTAAAATGACTAGAAAGGCATTATTTATTGTTCTACAAATAATTAATGACACTTTATTTAGTCTGACTTGAAAGCAGATCTTATTTTAAAATTTTGTATGCAATAAAATGTTAGTTGAAATAGGTGAATAGATACCAGTCTACCTGAAAGGGTAATGGGTTTGAATATGTGTAAGCTTATTTGAAATATACCTGTATTGGTAATCAATTTTAGAAATTAAATCTTTTTACAGAATTTGGTAGGGGAAACTTTGTCGATATTATCCATTATGAATAGATGGAGTTAGCCTTCCACTATGGCTCCTCTTTTCAGCATGATTGATTGATTGATTGTTGGTTGCTTAACGTCCAGTGGCAAATATTTCATGCATGTTCAGGACGAGAACAAATTAACAATAAATACAATAGGTAGGTCCGGTAATAGAGGTTAACTGGGTTACAGGTCGGGAAATTTGGACTGCCACGGGAAAATGAGGGTTTATTGGATAGGGACAGAAATTTACCCTTGCAACAGGCCGACCATTGATCCCTCAAGGAGTTGTTGCAAGGGTTCTTAACGTGCAGAGATCGTGACACTCTCTGTACACGAGGCATCGGATTTGACGTCCCCATTCTGACCGGACGTGGCTGCGTACTTGGTACATCCCGCACAGCCAAACGGACGCCCCACTTTGGCAAGGGTTTTACTGCCGGTCGGAAGAAGACCTGTAGTGACCATATTTCTATTCCCCATTCACCCTTGGGGATATTTTCAGCATGAATAGTAGTCATTACTGAATAAGACAAGTACAACTATCTCTGTTATTTCAGTACAAATACTTTTCCGTAATTATTTTCAGCATGTACATATATATAGAACACCATTGAATAAACATGTTCGTCATAGTGTCACTGTTCTAAATGTTCTCTTTGATAATTAGGTCAATAGGTTGTTGAAGAAAACCACATGCCCTTAAGAAATTTAACCAACCATTAATTACTTTTGAATAGTTAAATCAATCTGATCAGCTGTAAGATTCAATTCAAATACAAATCTCAAGTACTTTTAGGAGCAGTAACATCAATTTATTGATTCATTATTTCTACTTTAGAATCTATTGTAGTAAACAAATTATAGAAATGGCTTTTAAGTGTAATTAAAAGAAAAGATTGCTGAGTAATGCTTCTGCATTTAAAATAGAGTTAATTTTCCAATATCACTTCTGTATGCTGATCTTCAATTTCAAATTCAAAGTGCTCTGGGACACGAAAATAAAAAGATACAAAGAAAAGATATACAGTGTAATCTAAAACCATCAAAACCCTGTAGAAGATTGAATCTGTTCTATGACAATACCATGGATACAAAGCTAAAACATTTTCATATCAAACATTGTTCCTGAGCTATAAATGTCCAGCTTGATCAATAAATACTTAACTACGCCACAGAAAAAAAAAGAATTAAAACTGAAGGCAACCTCTCATAAAAATTCATCAAACCATATTGTACATTTACATAAAGAAGTTGTGAAAGCATTCTAAATATCTGATTTCCATTATACCATTTGACTGTCTCTAGTCTTGTTTAGTTCCTTGATCATTTTTCATCAGATCATTGTCTCAGATCTGACAGCACAAGCACATTAACCCTAATCTTTCAATATAAATGTAAATCAATCAATCAATAACCATGTCCACATTTAATGGATGAACTAATTGCTGTTGAAGGAACAATTATTGATCCTGACAGGAAATGTGATAGACAGAAATTTCAATCCATAATTTACTATTTGACCATTCAATGATGTTTTACTACAATTGTATAACAGCTATATTGGTGCTTGTATTCAACAAAGGGTAAAATGAATGATGATAGATGGGCTGCACACTCTAATCAACTGTAGAAATGGAATAATCTATATTTGTAGTTGTAAAATTAGGCTATTAACTAATGGCCTTTGCACCACTAACTATCAAAATGGAATATAAAGTATCCTGACAAAAAAATGTGCTAACTCCATTAATTTCTTTGGAGTGAAAATGTCTACTGCATATAACTTTTTAAAAAGTGATTGAAATGAGTCAAAATTTAGGCATAACATTGCTGGAGACATAAACATCAATTTCTGTGAAAATAACTTTTTCTTTTGACTTCTCAAAACATCAAAGTTGCAAAATTTGTGAAAACTGGGGTCATGTGTATCTTTTCATCTGAAAACAAGGAATATGACTTTGGTGTTTAGTTTCTTTATCTAAATATTATTCTAACGACCAATTTGAAATTGAATAATCTCGGACTTTTTATTTTTCAATTTTTTTTAATGAAATCCCCATAGTTGCCACTAAAATGAACATTGAACTGTAAACTCTTGGATTAATTGCTAAGTTATGCTTCACACTTAACCACAAGCCCACCAGCCCAGGCTTGTAAAATTGCTTTGGGGCCTGTAAAAATCTTCTCTAAAGGCCAACAGAATCCAACAAAAATTTTCGTAAAATTGAGCTTTAGGCCTGTGGATTCAAAAGTTTATTTTGAAGACTGAAAATATACTAAAGTTTCACAATTTTTTTAGCAAAAACAAAAATTATATGGAAAGAAGTGGTACATTATTTAAGTCATTGAGTATACTTTTGTTTTCTAAAAGGATTTAAAAATAACAATATTTTATTTTCTGCAGCCTACATGATTTTCAGTTCAGAGTGAACTAACATCTATATAGGTATACCTGTACCTACCAGATTTGTCTTTTAAACAAATACTAGCATCAGATCCCTGCCAGTCAACACTCTCTATAACAGCTATCACTAAGGGAACCTTGCCTTTTGGTAATAGTTTCTTTCTGGCCTAAAATTATATTTTATACATGTATTTTTAAAACTGATGAAGATAAATAAAGAAAAAAAGCTTTGAATGCAGAAACAGGTTATGTTTTACCTTAGTTTAGATAAATTTTGAATCCCTTCCCAAACATCACAAAAGCAAAATTTCAACTACTTGCTGCATGGAATGACTACAATTTCCAGTCCTTTTGTGTTCCTTTTACATGAATGGTAAGGTAGCATTGTGGTTTTAAAAAATATAATAAAAGAACAATGTCCCCAGCATTGCACATATTTCATCTATCCAAGGCAATAACTAAAACAAGAGGCTGTCAAGAGCCTGAATCACTCACCTGTAATTTTTTGCTTAAATCTTTCATCAATGATTATTTTTGCTTTTCAATATATATTAATGAGTGGCTTAAAATGCCATTTAAATGTTCTTTGTATCTGTCATATTTTCTTCAAAAGCAAAAAAATGCATTTTACCCCTATGTTCCATTGCCATAGTGGCTATGTTTCTTGACGTTACAAGGAAATAAAATACATAAATGGGGAATGTGTCCATGGGACACAGATGATGTCCCCGCTTGCATATCATATAAAGTTATAAAGGGACATAACTGAAGAACAGTAAAAGTGACGTTACCCAAATTTGTACTTGATCTGAGTTTTGTGGTAATATGCATTGTGTATAAGTTTCATAACATTTGGTTGGGGTAAACTTAAGTTAGAGAACGAAAACGAAAAATTCAGCAATTTTTAAATTTGTAAAGGGGCATAACTCCTGAACTGTTAAAGTCACATCACGAAAATTCAAACTTGATCTGTATTTTATGGTAATAAGCATTGTGTATAAGTTTCATAACATTTGGTTGAGGCAAACTAAAGTTGAAAGGAATCTGATGTTCAGTAGTTGTCGTTTGTTGATGTGGTTCATAAGTGTTTCTCGTTTCTCGTTTTTATATAGATTAGACCGTTGGTTTCCCGTTTGAATGGTTTTACACTAGTAATTTTTGGGGCCCTTTATAGCTTACTGTTCGGTGTGAGCCTAGGCTCCGTGTTGAAGACCGTACTTTGACCTATAATGGTTTACATTTATAAATTTTGACTTGGATGGAGAGTTGTCTCATTGGCACTCATACCACATCTTCTTATATCTATTGAGAACGGAAACGAAAAATTCAGCAATTTTTTAATTTGTAAAGGGGCATAACTCTGGAATGGTTAAAATCACATCACAAAATTCAAACTTGATCTGTATATTGTGGTAATAAGCTTTATGTATAAGTTTCATAACATTTGGTTGAGGCAAACATAAGTTCGAGAACGGAAACGAAAAATTCAGCAATTTTTCCATTTGTAAAGGGGCATAACTCTAGAACAGTTAGAGTGACGCCACCAATATTCAAACTTGATCTGTGTTTTGTGGTAATAAGCATTGTGTATATGTTTCATAATATTTGGTTGAGGCACACTAAAGTTAGAGAACGGAAACCAACTTCGGGATGTACCGGACGTACGTACGTACAGACAGACAAGGGTAAACCTTAATGCCCCCTCCGTTACGGTGGGGGCATAAAAATTTAAACTAGATCCTCTGCAACTCATTCAGCCCAAGTTTGGCTGAAATTGATTCAGCAGTTTCGTAGGAGAAGATTTTTTAAAGTAAGCAAACTAGATGAACAAATTGTGAAAAATTGTCTTTAAAGGACAATAACTCCTTAAGGGGTCAATTGACAATTTGGGTCATAAAAACTTATTAGTAGATCTTACTTTGCTGAACATTTTTGCTGTTTACAGTTTTTCTTTATCTATAATAATATTCAAGATAATAACCGAAAACTGCATAATTTCCTTAAAATCATCAATTCAGGGGCAATAACCTAAAAATCAGATACCCGATTTGGCAGCTGATAATTTCAGGGCAGGTAGACCTTGACCTAATGAATACTTTAACTTCTTGTCTGATTTGCTCTAAATGTATCAGTTTTTGAGATATAAGTCAAAAACTGCATTTTACCCTATGTTCTATTTTTAGCCATGGAGGCCATGTTTTCTGAGGAAACATAAAATAAAACACAAGCTTTATTCTAGATAACCTGAGAATCATTCAGCTTAAGTTTGGTTTAATTTGGTTCAGTAGTTTCAGAGGAGAAGATTTTTTAAAGTTAGAAAACATGATAAACAAATTGTGTAAATTGTCCTTAAAGGGCAATAACTTCTTAAGGGGTCAATTGACAACTTTGGTCATATTAAACTTATTTGTAGATCTTACTTTGCTGAACATTTTTGCTGTTTACAGTTTATCATTATCTTTAATAATATTCAAGATAATAACCGAAAACTGTAAAATTTCCTTAAAATTACCAATTTAGTGGCAGCAACCCAACAATGAATTGTTAGATTCTTCTGAAAATTTCAGGGCTGATAGAACTTGATCTAATGAACATATTTACCCCATCTCAGATTTGCTCTAAATGCTTTGTTTTTTGAGATATAAGCCAAAAACTGCATTTTACCCCTATGTTCTATTTTTAGCCATGGTGGCCATGTTTTCCGGGGAAACAGAAAATAAAACACAAACTTTATCCTAGATACCCTAAGGATCATTCAGTCTAAGTTTGGTTGGAATTGGTTCAGTAGTTTCAGTGGAGAAGATTTTTTAAAGTTAGAAAACATGAAAAACAAATTGTGTAAAATTGTCCTTAAAGGGCAATAACTCCTTAAGGGGTCAATGGACAATTTCGGTCATATAAACTAATTTGTACATCTTACTTTGCTGAACATTTTTGCTGTTTACAGTTTATCTTTATCTATAATAATATTCAAGATAATAACCAAAAACTGCAAAATTTCCTTAAAATTACCAATTTAGTGGCAGCAACCCAACAATGGGTTGTTAGATTCATCTGAAAATTTCAGGGCTGATAGAACTTGACCTAATGAACATTTTTTTCCCTCCCCCCCCTACTGCCCTGTCAGATTTGCTCTAAATGCTTTAGTTTTTGAGATATAAGCCAAAAATTGCATTTTACCCCTATGTTCTATTTTTAGCCATGGCGGCTATGTTTTTTGACGCATTGCGCGTGGGACAACAAAAAGTATAAACTGTTGATTCATTATTCGTCGGATACAAATTTTCGTGGAATTTGTGGGTATAGGTGAACCAAATCAAATATACACAAAAATGCAACTTTCCCTCAATCCATGAAAATTGATACACACTAAAAATAAATGAATCCGAAGTAGGTCATCAAGCTTCTTTTCACTCTACAGATTGTGAAAAAAATTAACATATTTAGAAAGCACTACCTACAGGAAAAAGGCATTCAGAAAAAAACATAAGTAGTGCCTAAAATTTACATTGAGAAAATAAAAAGAAATTTACTGCACGTTCTTCTATTAAATCTAATTAGTAGTTAGCTGAAGTAACTCTCCTTACAAAGCAAAATAAAACAAGAATGTGTACCCATAGGACACCATGTCCTGATGGCTTAACAATTTTCTTTTTCCATGAACAATTAAATCTGGGTCATACCATAATTTAGCATCTAATTTTTAGTGTTTACATCATAATGACAATGTTTAATAGGTTCAAGTTCATGTGGTATAGTCCGTATTCTGGGTAAACTACACTGACAAAAACTTTAACCTGAGAATGTACTGGTTTCACACAACCACCTTTCCATGTTCAGTAAACTGTGAAATTTGGGTCAAAACAATTGTTTTGCATACATTTTAAAAGTTCTCATCAAAATGAGCATGCGTTCCAAGTGTCAATTTGATGTGACTACAGCTTCATGGTAAACTATCTTAACCAAAAGCTTTAACCTTATACAGAATGGACAAATGGAATGATGATCGGAAGACCAGAAGACATGATGCCCCTAAAATATCATAGGTGGGGCATACAAATATTCAGTTAAAATCATTAGACAAGAGTGCACACACTGAATTGTCTCCCTGCTTAACTGATCATGTTTGATTTTATGTTGAAATCTTTAAGATAAAGGTTTTACTTAAATATCACTTAACCTTAATATTATAAATAATCCATGTGAAGCAGGTCGAGGTCAGATGAACCCTACACCTTACAATCATTCCATACACCTAACATAGTTGACTTACTACTTATAGTATCGGACAACAGACCTATCAACAAAAACTAAACATTATGGTATGGGTTTTGCTCATTGTTGAAGGCTGTACAGTGACCTATATTTGTTAACTTATATCATTTGGTCTCTGGTGGAGAGTTGTCTCATTGGCAATCATTTACAAACCTTATAAGGATCCCATATATTATTATTATCCTATTACACATAATAAGTCAGAAATTCACATGAAAAAATCTTTACAGTTTTTAAGTAAATAAAGAAGAATATGTCCATAAAACACAGATCCTCCCGCTTGTAAATATGCAAACGTCAATGTACTAATTCAAATCTATCGATTCTTAAAAACTTAATGACATTTGTTTCTGTATGTTGTCATTAGAGATTGCTCTAGGGATTGAGTGCTCTCATTGGTCAATCACAAACAGCAATGGGGTAACTCATGAACAGACAGACAAGGGTAACCCTTAATGCCCCCTATTCAGTTTTTTAAGTAGTCCCTGAACCATGAAAATGAGGTCAAGGATAATGGACATATGACAAACAGAAACTTTGTAAGACAGTAGAAGACCTGGATAGTTCATACTTTATAGATATAGGAAGATGTGGTATGAGTGCCAATGAGACAACTCTCCATCCAAGTAACAATTTATAAAAGTAAACCATTATAGGTCAAGGTACAGCCTTCAACACGGAGCATTGGCTCACACCGAACAGCAAGCTATAAAGGGCCCCAAAAATTACTAGTGTAAAACCATTCAAACAGGAAAACCAACGGTCTAATCTATATAAAAACAAGAAACGAGAAACACGTATGAACTACATAAACAGACGACAACTACTGTATATCAGATTCCTGACTTAGGACAGGTGCAAACATTTGCAGTGGGATTTAACGTTTTAATGGTACCAAACCTTCTCCCTTTTTCTGAAACAATAGTATAACATCACAATATAGAAAGACACACTATAAAATATCAATTAGAAGGCTTAACTCAATCAAAAAACGTAAATTAACACACAATGAACGAATAAATTTGATCTGTGATACCTGAATGCAAATACATAGTTAATAAAAATTAGAAAAACATCACTTTTGAAAAAACCTGCGTCATATTATACACAGGTAAATGAAAATAATTTTGTTGTTAAGTATACTTCTTCTTCTGTGTGTATAAAATCTTCCGTTTAGGAATACCAAGAAATTTCTTTGATATCATGAATTAAACTAATCTAACACTTGATACATATGGGGTGAATATCAACAATAAAACTATACAATTAGTGCTAGATAAAACTTCCTGTACAGGTGCAAGAACATTATTTAAGGAGAAAGGAAATAATTTTGATGTTCTTAGTACGAAAAAGTGAAAATTTGTAGTAATTCCAAATAATCAAAGCTGGTATATAGACAGGATCCATGTTAACATTAAATAACAAAAAGCATTACAACTAGTATCAACAGGTCAAATTAAAGTATGATTTGAGAGTACTGCAGTTACTGACAGCTAGTTAAAAGCCAAAACAATTAATAATAAAAAATCATGCATCAGAGACTGAAATCAACTAAAACACATCCCAGGGATTTAGTATTTTATCATCATGAACAGTCAAAGAAGACATGACTTGTGCAATGCCAAAAATAAATGTATCGACAGGTAGTAGGATAGTTAGGAGTGACTTCTCTATAGATAAAAATGAACGTGTGTGTGTCTCTATACATCCCGTTTGAAAAGAAAATACAAATTTAGTTATGTTTTAATTTGCTAATGACAAAATCGAAATTAGTGCCTATGTAAACTATATTCAGAGATCTAATTACAACATTGGTACGATAACCCTTACTAATAAGTTTGTTTAAAGGTTTGATGAGTTTACACGGATCACATAGTGATTTCTGCGCTTTAAGTACAATATTACCGTAAAATTTAGCAAGTGAAATACCATTTTTAATAAGTTTTCTACAGGTACAGCCAAATTTACTAATTAAATCTTTGTATCTATGAAAGAATTTAGTAAAAGTTTTAAGTAATTTATGGTAAAGTAATCCCTGACTTAATAGTTTACCAGTGATGAATTGATTACGTTCGTTAAAATCTATGACATCACTACACACACAAGCATACCGAACGAGTTGGGATATATAAACACCGTATGATGGAGCCAAAGGCACATCGCCATCCAAAAAAGAAAAATTAACAATAGGGAATGAAAAATCGTCTCTTTTGTCATAAATTTTAGTATGGAGTTTCCCTTTAGAAATTGAAATGTCTAAATCTAGAAAAGGACAACTGCTGCTGTTTATGTTAGATTTAGTTAAAGTATGTTCTTTTTGGTAAATTTTGGTAGTATATTTCGAGAACTCTAGATTATTTAACGAAAAAATATCATCCAGATAACAAGAGGTATTGTTGAATGTATCAACCAAATGTAACAATGATGTGTCTTTACTGAGTTTGGTCATAAACTGAGATTCATAGCAATACAGGAATAAATCTGCTATTAAAGGGGCGCAGTTCGTGCCCATAGGAATACCTACTACCTGACGATACACTTTATCGCCGAAACGTACATATATGTTATCTAGGAGAAAATTTACAGCTTCAATCATATCCTCACATTTCCAGTAAGTGTATCTAGCATAGTTGCCTTTTTCGTTACAGAAAAAGGCTTTAAACGAGTTACAGCAAATAAATTTACAATGAGATTTTTCGAAAGACCATTTTATTAAATATGAAAACTTTTTCTTTATTAGATTGTGTGGAAGTGTAGTGTAGAGAGTAGAAAAATCATAACTGTCAACAGAATTAAAAGGACCATCAAAAGCATGTATTTTATCTAAAACCTCTAAAGAATTTTTAACACTCCAAAAATAATTAATACCATTATTTTCATAAGCTTTATTACAAAAGTTAATAACCAGTTCTTTGATAGTAGTAAGGAAGGTAGTAAGAAGCACTGATAGATTAGTAGTAGAACACTTACTAGATGCGGAGATGAAACAGAATTTAAATGTTTTTTTGTGTAATTTCGATAACCAGTACATGGTAGGGACTTTCAAATGTTCGGAAGAGGCTTTAAGCTGAGTAGTGGCAGTGGTATGCTTGTTAACGATTTGACTCTCAGTGGTGCGTACGGACCTGAATTTTGAGGAATTGATTATTTCGTTTTGAAGAACTTCCGTGTAGTATAAGCGTCATACCACCACTACATTATTGGCTGCCTTGTCTGCCGGTACGAACACAAACCGCTCTGCGAATACTTGGAGTTTATTTTTTATTCTAGAAATACATGGATGACTTATGTTATGGTAGCACAAGGTATAAATGTATGAAGTATGAAGCATCCAGGTCTTCTATCTTCTGAAATATAAAGCTTTATAAAACTAGTTTACACCTGATCAGCAGAATAAGCATCCCTATGTCTTGCATTCTGCAACTTTCATCACATGCGAGACAATTAATTCAGATGGCAAAACTCCTTAATACTTTTCTTTTAAACATATTTAGAATGAAGATCTAGTTATCTTAACCCATGTCTATATTTTGAAAATGGCATTGTTTGATTGATAAAATAAAATTGAGATGTCATTCAATCTGAATCCAACTGAGAAGTTGAGAACTGTTTTTTTGTTTGTTTGTTAAATATTTTTCATGTGATAAAAAAGTCTACCATTACAGTCTCAATGGCAGCCTGAAGATTGTGGCCCATTGAATTCAAAAGATCAGTAGTCATTTTCACCAGCAATCTTTCAAAAATAATGATATTTTATAAGTAATTGAAAATTCAGTATACATGTTATAACTTCTGATAAATTTAAAACAATATTTCTGTAAAAAAAGCTACTGACCTTCAATTGGGTATAAAATGAATATGAATAAAAGGAAATATATACATGATATATATGAATGAGTCTGAAACCAAAAACCACTAAATATAATATCTTCGATCAACATGTTCAACATACATACATACATACGTCATGATGACTCTATAATTACTTGATACAACAATAGGATATAACAGATATGGAGTAAAATTATGTCCATAGAAATTATACAGTAAAATGTGAAATGTTTAGCTGTGGCTTTATTTTTGCTTAATATTTTGCATTTAAGACAAAATTTCAAAGATATCCCCTCTTGTTAATTTGAACTAAAGGCAGATTAGAACCAGCGGCAGGGAAAACATGAACATTAAATCTTGGCATCCGGTTTGGTTAAAGGAAGTGTGAAAATAACTATTTTATAGTATGATTTACCTCCTGAAAATTATTTGTCAGTATATGATGTTCTGTCCACAACTTAAAACTATTTTATACCTAGTCCTCATGATCATGATTCCTTTATGTTTGAAGGGTGACATTTTTTTAAGACAAAGAGTGATAATTAGTATTTATATTTCAAGATGGATGACTATATGCAAAGTGGTAACTGTGTATCACAATCATAAATCATGTCTAAAATATATATCTTAAATTCAATTATTCAGAGATTAATTCCCAATAAAATGTTGTACAGGCCATATACACTACACTTGCTAGAAGAGGACATAAGATCATGATTAGAAACTTATCTTGATTCTGACCTTCTTAACTGTTCAATAATAACTGCTTTATTTTGACAGCCTTAGCAATGAAGGTCAAGCCTCCATGAAAATAAGGTCAAGGTCAGGGGACCCTTGTCAGAATTTCATTTCATGTGTAAAAATAAGGAGCAAACTAAATTTAACTATATCTTTTTTATGGTTCAGATATTTTAACTCACTAACATTATTCAATATATATACTTTTTATTGCAGTAAGCATTTTTAACATACAAAAAATCTTCATAACATAACCAATCTCACTTTTTGTCTTATCTAAGTAAAATAATTATCTATCTTACTTTTTGAAAACTTGTAGCTATAGAGAATTTGACCATTTGCTTTCTACCATCCTCTCCCAGATCACTAAGTAATGTCTGCCAAGCCATCTCATTAAATACCTCTTCCCCTGACTGTGAACTCAAGATTACTGATTCATCCTATAATGATAAAATTAATATAGAAATTGAAGTAGAATTTTCAGAAAATAAGTAAACTTCATACACACACAGTGACTCCAAATTCAAAGTCCCCAAATAAAAAAGATATTAAGTTCAAAATAAAAATCAGGTATTTCAGTTTTTACTCCAAAATTCAAATTGTCGAGCAGGGGTGATGATTATCCAGCACTACAAGCAAGAAGCAAGAAAAATTGTAAATACCTTAATGTTTGTTTATATTTGTCATCATGTTTTTTCCTGACAAAGTATAGGGCTATTAGGGAACACCATCTATTTTCAAATTGTTTGATCATTATAATCATTTGCCTTTATATCAATATCATTATGCAATTCTGATAAAAAATCAAGCATTTACAAATAGATTTCAAAATCTTATCCTTAAATACAAATCTCATTTTCATTCTACCGTGTCTACTAGCACTGCATAACAATGTATAGAGTCAGAAAGGTAGTCAGCTGTTTGTATATACGTATTCTAATTCTTAATTAAAAGATAAGACTGTTGCTATTTATAAGATTTACTTTCAATAGAGGAAGTAAATCTTATTCAAATTATTGTCTATAAATTTCTTACCCTGACAAATACAAAAATTAACCAATGGTAAGGACAGATAACTCATGTTAATTTCATTTTTATCTCAACAAGTGAGATTGATTCTGACTTGCACAATTGGGTCTACTGTCTATATATTTTCTCCCATAAAAAATTAAGTCAAATTTTGGTGAAAATCTTCGCTGCTGAGTCCTAGTTAAGAAAGGACTTCGCTTTAAAAGTAATTGAAATGGCACTTGGAACACAGGTTCATGAAATTTCGCACATAAAAAAACCAGGTGCATTCTGGGCACCTTTATGAATCCTAATGAGAACACTCTGTATACCATAAGCCCTGCACCAGCAAACATGTTTATCATCTAACCTTACAAATATGTATTTTTATGATTTGACCCACCTGTTGATGCAAGATCTCTGGACTTATTGATACTGTCTGCTTTTGCAACTGTTGATTGTCTTTTATGCTTCCTGGACTCTGAAAAAAAAAAAACATAAGTATTTTTATATTTAATTGAAAGTATAAAGAGTTGTAGCCATAGAAAGACAACTTATCTCCTCGACTTATTTGTTGTTATAACAAGTCTTTTTTTAATATAAATCAATGTTGGTTCAAGTCACCTTATTTGACAAAAGATACATTTGCAATTCCTCATTCTAATGCAATTAATTTGTAATCATGATTTTTTGATTGGTGAACATCATATATTTAATGGGGGTAAGTTCCAAAGTTTTTCTGGTCTGTAAATAAAGGGGAGCCGCAATTTTGAATAGCAGAATTTATTGGCATGTGATTTCTGCAACAATAACAAGATAAGCAGATGTATCACCTGAAATTATCCTCTTTGTCAAATTTAATTTTGTTCTGAAGCAAATAAAAAACTTACAAATTTCTGGTGTGTATATTTGATGCAGGAAACATATCATAACGCCATACTTGTAAGGTTCCAAAGACGAGAACAATAATTTGAATAATCTTTTATTTATGTGATTTTTACACTGAACTATCTTTAAATGAACCATGCAAATGAGGTCAAGGTCAGATTATACCTGCCAGACAGACATGTACACCTTACAAGCATTCCATACACCAAATATAGTTGACTTACTGTTTATGGTATTTGAAAAACAGACCAAAACACAAAAACTTTACACTGACCAATGAACCATGAAAATGTGGTCAAGGTCAGATGATACCTGCCAGAAAGACATGTTCACAAATTCAATAATTCTGAACTCCAAATATTGTTGACCTACTGCTGATAGCATTTGAAAAACAGACCAAAACACAAAAACTTAACATTGACCAATGAACCATGAAACTGAGGTCAAGGTCAGATTATACCCGCCAGACTGACATGTACAATCATTCCATACACCACATATAATTGACGTACTGCTTACAGTATCTGAGAAATGGAACCTTGATCACTAATACATTTAATGAGGTCAAGGTCAGGTGAACTCTGTCTGGCACATGTAGACATTGCAAGGAACCCATATAAATGTAGTTATTCTATTACTCACAATAAGTGAAAAATTCACATGAGAAAAAAAACATAATATTTTTTCAAGCAGTATCTTCTGAAATATTAAGCTTTATACAAATAGTTTACAGGGCTTCTGCCCGATAGTAATTCCTATATCTCGCATACTGCAACATTCCTGCAGGCGAGACACAAATGTAGGTCATAGTGACTCAATTTCAACAGAAGTGTTCTGTACTTTATATGTGAAGTATGTTTTTTTAAAGATATACAAACTGTATCATTAATCTATAATATCCAGGCTGCTAAGATACAAACTCAAAAAAAATTAATTAAGTCATTCAACAAGGAAAGGTGACCGTCAGATATTTGTCTTAAATATTATATGATACAAGATATCTTTTACAATGAGAATAAATATAGCACTGAAATTTCATTATCTGATTAAAGATCAGCATATCATCAGGGCATAATCCTGAAACAACAATAATAGAAACAACAAATAAGGTTGACAAAAAATTTTGAAAATCACTTCAACTCACCGACAAATGGATTTCTTAGCGAAGTCAAGACGCTATCAAAATTGGTACAAGGGAGACACCTTGAGATTTACAAGTCGCAATTTACAAGTTGAACAGGTAAACACAAATGGCAACTACCAAGGAAAATCTAGATTTTTGCAACGGTCAAAGACTAATAATGTCCATGATTATATGAAATAAATACAAGGGTGACTTTGAACATCATTGAATTTAACATTCAAAACAATTTAAATGGGAAAGAGAAAGACTGAATGAATTTTGTCATGAGCATGTTGCATAATCACTGAGCTGATGTGTTTTATTCTTATCTATTACGAGCTGACCAGTTGTACTGTCCAATAGGTTAAGGAATGGGTATAAACGGCTGATTTTTTTCTATTCATTGAATAAAAACTGAAATATAAATAGTTAAAAACAGCCGATGGATAATTTGATTGCAAACGTAAGACATGTGGTCAGCTTGTAATCAGCAGCATGTTTTGTTTCCACAACCAACTCATTACTAAGAGAGATATCTTTTAAAAAAACATTACAGTGGAATCCCCTGTGTCCGAGCGGCCGGTGATATCGTGCATTGCCTTATTTCGTTATATCCGCAATGTAACACAAACAGAA
The DNA here is from genome assembly GCA_017311375.1 of Mytilus coruscus. Lineage (NCBI taxonomy): Eukaryota > Metazoa > Mollusca > Bivalvia > Mytilida > Mytilidae > Mytilus > Mytilus coruscus. The sequence goes on along the minus strand of CM029595.1, from coordinate 124,804,886 downwards.
CCGTTCTTGTAATTGTTTTAGTATTCCGAGGGGTGAAAAAGAATAAATTTGATAAGTTTAAGCATAAATTTATAATTGCAATCTCATGATTAACCATATTCAGCCATTTTCCATTAAAAAATTGGTTTCATTTAAAGTCAAATTTTTATCAAAATGAAATAAATTTTGCTCCGCATCCTTGGAAGTCTATTTGGTTCAAACTGAACTATATTTTGTAGTATAAAATCTTTCTTGTATTCAAAATTAGCTATTTTTAGAAGGCATGTGGGAAATCACCGGACATTTGAAGAGCTGTCAAAAAAGGGTTTCCCTAATTTTGGACACACATTACATAAAATCTTTAGAGTGAAACCATACATTAAGAAGATTTCATGAAATTAAATTATGTCATTAATTTGTTCACACAATATTCTCTGCTTATTGGTTTTATGAAATTACCAAAGTGAAGCCAAAAGTCTCAAGTGTGCGGATACACTGGACTGCACCATAATAAAAATTAGCTGTTTATGGACTAATTAATATGTGATTGAAAGATATCTTGATTGGTAGGCCTTTATTTTGATAGCATTTTTTAAATGCACCATGGCCTGGAATTGCAATAATTAATCTTGCATTTCTGTCCATTGTTCAACAAACAGAATAATATAAAATACACACAAAATTTGTGAATATACAATAAAAGTGTTGCCAGTTTAAAACAGTAATATCTATTTCCACAAGTGCCTTTTATAATAGTTAAGTAGAATTAATTGACTAGATATGTTTATGGGTGATAATTTTACCAAATTATATTTTGAAAAGAATCATGTGCACTTGTAAAACATGATCATATGATAAAGTAAGTTTCCTTACAATCCTTGGCAAGAGTCCAGCAGGACCTGGGAATTTCCTTTTTGTTCTAACTGGAGTCTTTAAATGACTGTCTTCATGCTGCCTTGTTTTACTCTGTCTTGTAATATGACTTGCTGGTTCTCGGTTCTCTTGGACTACAATGTGTTGAGATACTGCTGGTACCCTAGACTGTGTATGGTCTGTTTCACTTGTCTTGGAATCTTGTCTAATTTCCTGCTGCTTCTTTTCCGTCTGTTTCTCTTGAAGATTCTTTCTTGCATGCCTGTAGGCCCCTGAAGAACAAAAGAAAATATCTTGAACTGAATAGTGTTCGACTTAAGAAAAAAAAAGTAGTACTAATGTGTTACGAAGTTTAAAGCACATTTTGCTTAAATTAATTGCTTGTTTTTGCTTAATGTTCGCTGACAATTATTTCATGCATGTATACATGGTTTTCTTGTTTGAATTGCTTTCATTTTGTCATCTTGGAGCCTTTTATAGCTTGCTATGTATTATGGGTTTTGCTCATTGTTGAAGGCTGGACAGTGACTTATACTATAGTTGCTGATATCTACATCATTTGTCTCTGGTGGATATTTGTCACATTCAATGGCAATCATATTATACCCAATCTCCTTATTTTATATACTTAGGACAAGAAGAAGATGTTTGTTTACTTTCAATAAAAAGGGCTCACAAGGAGCATAGTACAACAGTAGACATTAATTTAGACAAAAACAAAAGGAACAAGCAGTCAGAACAAATTAACAATAAATACAATAAGTAGGTTCTGTAAAGTGGGTATATTGGGATGAAGGGCAGGAATTTTGACTGCCACTGGAAATTAAATGAGCTAGCATGTTTTGTTGGAAATTACAAATTTGCAGTCCAAATCCCCCTCCCCAAAGAAACATAAATAATAAATAAAGGGGAAAAATTCATTCAGCTGCTTTTTTTAAAAACCTTCAATGGTAGATAGATGGGAACAAATTAATATTTATTTTGACCTTACCTCTTTGAAAGTCCTGATCATCTGGTGATCGTACAAGGCCTGGTCTTAACCTTTTGTTAGATGGTTGATGATCAGACTCGGATGATAATCTTTTCAAGCAGACACTAGCACTACCATCCTTTACAGGAGTTCTTCTGTCTGTAATATCATCAAGAGGTAAGTCCTAAAAAAAACCTCAAAAATAATAATAATAGCAAGGCTTCAAACATGTCAAAAATATGAATAACCCCAAGGGTTGACTGCTCAAGGTATAAAATTATGGTCACCTTGAAATCGCCTGTTTGCCAGTTAAATACACTACATTTAGCTCTTACTGAGGGGGACACCAATTTGGCTGTAATGTACATAAACATGTATGTATACATTTTTTTGTGAAACGTAGCCATATAAAATAAGGAGATGTGGTATGATTGCCTATGAGACAAGTCAACTATCCATCCTAGACCCAATGATGTAGATGTTAGCAACTATAGGTCACCATACAGCTTTCAGCAATGACCAAACCCATACTGCACAACAAGCTACAAAGAGCAAAGACAAAACAAAAAACTAACAACTCATACGAGAAAACCAACAGCCTGATCAAAATACCAACTTACCAGTTACAAAAATATAAAAAAATATACAGCTACGCCATGAGCGCATGATACGCCCGTCACTCTTTTAAAGAATAAAGTTCAATAACTTCTCCATGTCATTTCAGAAATTTATGAAAAACTAAAGGGAGGTTAGCTTAATAGATATAAACCAGTCAACAAAGTTTCAAAGCACTTTATAAAGATGTTGTCCGAAAACTGGAAAATCACTGCCTTTTATGAATAAAATCGGAAACGTAAAATCTAAAATTTATAAAAATCAAAAGGGAGCTTATGTCAATAGAAATTAAACAATTCACCAAACTTTCATGAAAACTGCTGAAAGCATTTTTGAGTTGTTGTCGTAAAAACTGGAAAACCCCCCTTCTTAATGAATAAATCCTAATAACTCAGAACTAGAGGCTCTCAAGAGCCTGTGTCGCTCACCTGACTCTACTTTGGTTTTAGAAATCATGTAAAGATAGATAAAAATCATAACAGATACCCAAATAACGATTGAGGCCAAATTTGGTTTAATATTGGTCCTGTTATTTAATAAAATATCCTGGTGGCCATCTTGAACGGTAAATTGGCAACAAAGTAGCAACACTTGGTCAGCACCTCATAAGGAACATTCATGCCATGTTTGGTTTCATTCTATTCAGTCGTTTTCTAAAAGAAGACATTTGTATGTATTTCCCATAAGGTCCTATGTTAAACTAAGTCCCCTGCTGTCGGCCATCTTGGATGATGGACTGACTGCAAAGTAGCAACACTTGGTCAGCACCTCATAAGGAACATTCATGCCATGTTTGGTTTCATTCCATTCAGTGGTTCTCTAAAAGAAGACATTTATATGTATTTCCCATAAGGTCCTATGTTAAACTAAGTCCCTGCTGGCGGCCATCTTGGATGATGGACCAACTGCAAAGTAACAACATTTCGTCAGCACCCCATAAGAAATATTCATGCCATGTTTGGTTTCATTCCATTCAGTGGTTCTCTAAAAGAAGACATTTATATGTATTTCCCATAAGGTCCTATGTTAAACTAAACTAAGTCCCCCGCTGTCGGCCATCTTGGATGATGGACTGACTGCAAAGTAACAACACTTGGTCAGCACCTCATAAGGAACATTCATGCTGTGTTTTGTTTCATTCCATTCAATGGTTCTCTAAAAGAAGACATTTGTATGTATTTCCCGTAGGGTTCTATGTTAAACTAAGTCCCCCGCTGGCGGCCATCTTGGATGATGGACCGACTGCAAAGTAACAACACTTGGTCAGCACCTCATAAGGAACATTCATGTCATGTTTGGTTTCATTCCATTCAGTGGTTCTCTAAAAGAAGACATTTGTATGTATTTCTTATAGGGTCCTATGTTAAACTAAGTCCCCCCACTGGCGGCCATCTTGGATGATGGATCGGCTACAAAGTAACAACACTTGATAAGCACCTCATAAGGAACATTCATGTCATGTTTGGTTTCATTCCATTCAGTGGTTCTCTAGAAGAAGTTCAAAATGTAAAAAGTTAACGACGACGACGGACGACGGACGCCAAGTGATGAGAAAAGCTCACTTGGCCCTTCGGGCCTGGTGAGCTAAAAATAAAATCTAAAATTAATAAAAATCGAAAGGAAGCTCATGTCAAAAGATATAAACAATTCACCAAAGTTTCTTGCAAATTGGTGATAGTGTTTTTGAGTTATTATCCGAAAACTGGAAAATTCCCCTTTTTTAATGAATAAAACCCCACAACTCGGAAACTTAAAATCTTAAATTTATAAAAAAAGAAAGGGAGCTCACATGAATAGATATAAACAATTCACCAAAGTTTCAAGCAGATTGGTTAAAGAGTTTATGAGTTATTGTCCGACATGTTGACGACGGACGGACAGACGGACAACGGTATACCAGGCGTATGTAAATGATATTAAGATTCCTACAATTTACATGTACATGTAGCTGAAAGATCAATATCTTAAGAAAAATAGATTTTGCTTCTAGTTGGACAATAAAAACATTTTGCCAATAATTGGATCATTATATGTATATCTGAGATAAATTATACTTGTTTGTTCAGAACGAGGGTGTTAAACAGATGCCTTGTGATGGGAAAGTACCATGTTCTCTCTCAAGAACACTTGAAACAACTTTTTAATTTAGAGATCTTTAGGTGGCATGTTGCAATTCAATTTTATGGAACCTACATATTGTACCCCATACTTATTTTATAATTATCTACAGTTTAAATTTTAAAATGCATAAGATATTTGCTATTTAAGCTGATTTTGATCAAGCAATCAATCAATGGTTGGATTTAATCAAATAAGAAAGAAAGTCAAAATTAGGTAAACCCAGGGTACATGTAGCTGCCGTTAGCCTCTATAGGCATGTGCCACCACATTATTTTTTCACAAAAAAAAACTTTATTAAAAATAATGACAATGTAATCTGTAGTCTAGATGCATGTGAAGTCGTCAAAACTCTCTGAATATCAAATGTCAATTAATAGTGTTTCCTACAGGAGGTTTTGGCGTTGTATGGCGCCCTGCTGGTTTTTCTTGACGACCTGCCCTTTTTTTTGGAAAAAAATTTGGGGCTATGCCCCTTTTTCATCTTATTTTATAACGCCCTTCCGTAGTTCAAGATCGGTTCCGTGATTCATCTTTTAGCACACTAGTGTGTCATCTTTTGTTATGGCAGTGTTGGATAAGATTTTTGAATACATATTATTGTTAAAACTAAAAAATAAAACTTGAGACAAAATGTTTGAAGAAAAAAGATATTTAAAGATGCTCTAGAAGAGGTTCTGCCCAGCAACTGCGGGGGGCTTAAGTGTCCCCAGGCACCCTGCAGCAATTAGTGCCCACAGTTCATTTGATACCTACCTACGCCATTGTAAACACCAGTGTAGCTTTGATGTTTTCATGTGAATCCGGACCCAACATAAAAAATATTTACAAGAGATTAAAATTTCATTTGACTTGTAGTTTATAAATATTAATGAATTCTAGAAATAATAGCAAAGGGAGACAATAAAAAATTGTGCCTTTGACGCATATTCAAACATGTAATTTTCATTAAACATTTGTAAACATTTTTTTATACATGTGTATATTTATATTCAAATCGTATAAGAAGGCATCACAGCAAAAAAAAAATTAAATCAGCCTTTCAAGACATCATAATTATTTTGACTAAACAAGTCTTTCAACTGGTAAAATTGAGAATGGAAATGGGGAATATGTCAAAGAGACAACAACCCGACCAAAGAGCAGACAACAGCCGAAAGCCACCAATGGGTCTTCAACGCAGCGAGAAAATCCCGCACCCAGAGGTGGTCCTCAGCTGGCCCCTGAATAAAATTGTGTACTACTGTAAACAGGGAAATTTTCGCGGCAGTTTTATTTTCGCTATTTTCGCGGTAAGAAGTAAAACGCGAAAATAAAACGACCGCGAAAATTTCAAGGAAACTCTATTCATAAGATAAAGACCATACACGTACGTATATGATAGCATATTTAGAGGACCACTGTATTACACCAATTTTACAGACGACAGATCTATACCTCAAATCATAACTGTATTTCCAAATGACAAGCAATGTAAGAAATCAATCCTTTAACTCAAGTTAATCTTATTACAATGGAGGACAGCTCAAGCAAGCAGACATTACAGACATTACGGAAATTGTTATGTAAACAGCACTTGTTACAAGTATGTAAATGACACCTGTCAATCAGTTTTAAAAGTACTACCTCGTTGAATCTTCTACAAAGATTAATCAGATCAAGATCGATTAATTAGCATTAATCTGACAGCATTTTATTTTTTTTTCACTCTTAATTAGGTCTTCTTTTCTGTTATTGTGTATGTGTTTTTACAAGCAAAAATGACACTTTTTATCTCCTTTAACATTAATGAACCGAAAACAAAAGATTTCTGATTGATTCTATCACTTGATTTTCGATAAATGTAAAGCTGTTCACTTTAAAAATCATTTATGAAAATATTTATATAGGTCACAGGAAAATCGCGAATTCAAAACGGCGCGAATTTGAATTGTGTTAATAAATCGCGAAATAAAGACGGTGCGAAAATTTCCCGGTTTACAGTAGTTCAGTGAAAATGGACGTCACACTAAACTCCAAAACATATAAATGAACTAAAATTAAAAAACATACAAAACTAACAAAGGCCAGAGGCTCCTGACTTGGGACAGGTGCAAAAATGTGGTGGGGTTAAACATGTTTTGTGAGATCTCAACCCTCCCCCTATACCTCTAGCCAATGTATGTGCATGCAATAACAAATAGTTACATATACACAACCCCAAGCTGATCATGCTGATGCATACAAATTTTTGTCTAAAGTTATAAAAACTACTCAAATTGAGAAATGTGGTTTGATTTGCTGACAAGGTTGGCAAAAAAGTGGTCTTGACCAAGCCAGTGGTAAATACTGGTCAATACTGGCAAATAATGGTTAATTGAAATTTTAATAGGACATTCTATCATGTGTCTATAGAAAACAGTCACTACCTGGTTAATTACTAGGTATATGGAAAGATATAGTCACAGGACAGAAAGTCACAATATATTAGTTAACAATTGTTTGAATATGTACATGTAAGGGAAAATCCTTGAAATGCCTTAGGTCAAAAAAAAAAATTTGGTAGGTAGGCTGGTATTTACATTTTATTCATTTTTTCATTTTTTTTTTTGCAACAAGATTCTGAGTCATGCAGTTCGTCTTCCAGTGGTCCAAGTTGTCCATGGGCAGAGTTGACCCGTATTTTTACTGATTGGATCATTTTCCTTGGTTGGTTATTGGACGGGAAAAAATGGCGGCAAAGTGATTATTTCATCATACAAATTGCGAGTTTTGTAAAACAGCTGTCATATTCACGATTGTGAACATTTAGATGTATCAGGCAATTAATTTATTTTATTGGCAACTCTAACTTCGCTTTTGACACGAGTTCAGTTAATTTTTCACTTTACAGCGGGAATAAAATGACTTAGGGTCGTGCTCAAAAGTAGGGTCAGTCGGGTAACCGTAAACAGACATATATTTTTTTGGGGCCTTATTATAAGATTAATTCATTGTACAGTTTATGAAATTGTTCATAACCATGGTTCACTATGACAGCTTGTTTTCTTGACAAATGTCATCAATAGTCAATACTGTTTCCTAAAATATTCCTCCGATCATTGGCAAAATTTATACAAATTGTTCATGTGCAAATTCCACTTTAACATGTTGGGGAAGATGCTCATAAATGGGTACTATCCCCATTATGAATATTATACCCAAAATCAGGTATCAATTTACAGTGATAAAAAATATAATTTTGTATTTCATCATAATGGCTGTCATGGCCCATTCATATAAATAGGAACATTTTTCCCTTTAAGACCATAGTTCAAAAGAGAACTGAATACAAAGATAATGGCCTCCAAAAATCCTACTTTTTGAAGGCTAGTTACTTTTATCCAGATCATTGGCAGATGATCTTTTTGTCATGATGTCTTTGAGTTAAATGTTGTCAGCTTGCTGTTTGGTGTGAGCCAAGGCTCCATGTTGAAGGTCGTACTTTGACCTATAATGGTTTACTTTTACAAATTGTGACTTGGACGGAGAGTTGTTTCATTGGCACTCATACCACATCTTCTTATATCTATGTTTGGGCCATGACAGCAAATATCTTTAATTGAAAAGTTTTTATTTTCATCACTGGAAATTGGTACCTGATTTGGGTATACATGTAAACGTAATACCCATAAATGGAGATAATATCCATTAATGAGGATCTTCCTCACTACAACCGTTTAATACCATGAATCATATATGTTACAAAACCTTCCAATTTCTATAGTAATTATTCATTACCTTACTATGGAGCTTGATTGACTTGGGGCCAGAACAACCTCAGAATATTCGTCATGTTGAATGTGGGCAGTATTTAAAAGAAGAACTTGGGGTCGGATTGGTTTTAATTTAAGTCAGAACGACCTGATACTGCTTTGTCACTCATAAAATTCACACAGAACATGGAAAATGAGGACTCAATTTTCAATATCTCTTTATTTATTTCCTTGTTTATGGGGTTGCTTCAAATTGAATTATACATCAGTCCTATCTTGTCTCCAGCAGATGGGATATAACACAGACTACACGAATGAATTTTATTTTTACAGGACATTTGGTCTGGTAAACAACCTAGCTTTACCAGACCGACATGACTGAATGAAATTTTACCAGACCAATTTTTTTTATATCTAATTATATATTATCCGACAAAATACAACAAACTTATGACTCCTCTAGAAAATGCAGAAAAATAAAATCACGTGACAAGAGTGTTTATTTTGATTATAGTTGTGCACATTTGCTTGAATGCATTTCAGTGATAAAGAAAAGTAACGTCACATTTTATTTGATTTTGACATAAAAATTATTTGTGAACTAAAAATAATTTAGAGTTTCTGTATAAAATATTTCCTGTATCTTCTTTCTTTTTCATATATATTTTGGTTTTCAATTCTATAGTGTTTATACTTCATAGCTGTATTTTGGGAACCTACTTGGTCTTTTTTTTTATTGTCGAGCCTGCAACTTTTTTCGCAAAAGTGAGACATAGCGATCCTACATTCCGTCCTCGGTGTCGTATCGGCGTCCACATTAGGCCAGACTTAAAAATATTTCTGTTTGCCCAAACCCTACCCACCAGTCTCAGGTGTGGGTAGGAAGGTAGGTAAATTTTATTTTATTTTTATACTTTAAGAGAAAAATAGGGGTCAAAATTATTTTATCTTGTAAACAACTTTTAAAATGAAAAACTATTATATAGGTTTGTTTAAATTGTCAGACACATATATGCCAGGATCTATATGTACTATAAAGATCTTTTCTATTAACAGTTTTTTCAGCATTCCACCTCAATGTCCACACATTTTTCTGAATTTTTACATTATAAATACACAGTCAGGGGACTTACTTAAATGAGTGATTTTCTAAATCACTGATTTAAGTAACATTATTCCATAAAGATTGGAAGTAAGAGTTGTCTTTCTTTAATAATCACCTATTTAAGTAGTACAAATTAATCACTAGAAGAAGTGATTTAATTTTATTATAGCTTTAAATATAGAGTACTAATGATCCAGGGACTAATTATGTTTCTAAAATTATCAGAACCAACATCTGTGTTGTCTAGCAGGTCATTTCAGGTGATGACCTTGTACTGAATCTAGGATAATGACATTAAAATCACTTGTTTAAGTATCATACCTCAATTTCCTTCCCAAAAATCACTTATTTAAGTATCATTATTTTAATAACCCCCACTAATTTCAACACCCCCCAACAGTGAAATTTTTATTGCGAACAGTAGAATTTTATTACATAATCTGAAAGATGAAACCTTGAACTTGACAGGAAAAATACTCCCACTGCTGGGAAAAATCTGTTAAGAAAGTATCAGTTCATTATGTAAAGCCATTGTTATAGCATTTTTTCAACTAAAATAGAATTTGCAGATAAATGATAGCATCAAAGGCATAAACCTTGCTACATAAAACAAGCAAAAAGTTCATTTTTTCCAATTTTATTAATGAAAAGATATTATTTAAACCTATGTGTTTAAAATTTTGGTAAAACTACAAAATCACAATTTGTGACAAAACTTCAAATTTGCTACTCAAATAAGTGATTTAAAAATCACTTATTTCAGTAAGTCCCCTGACTGATACAGACAAACATTTTAAATGAGTTTATTTGAATACAAAATTCAAATACAAAACACTTGAACAAAACACTGCTGACAGAAATTCTGTCAGAATAATAACATTTTAAGTTTTGGTTAGAAACATAATACTGAAAAAGACTTGGACATAAATTCAAAATTACACAATATGGGAAAACTGAATGTCCTGTAAGTCCTGTTTAGAGATTCAAAATACTTATACAACTATGAACTGCATAACTGTCACTTTGACACTTAAAATATTACTAGTAAAACTGACGTTTAATGACTAGAATGCTTTAATAAAGCTAAATGTCAAGTAAACATGGTACAGTAGACTCCATCTAATCAGATATCGGCTAAACGAAAATATCGGCTATTGTAATATTATTTTTAAAACACCAAACCCTTCCTTGTATGTTTAATGTTAATTTTATCGTGTAATGGAATATTGGATATAAGAATAAATTGGCAAATCGGATAAGAATATTCAGGAAATTTTGTTCCAAACTATGTACAATCGGATATTTTCAATGTTTTTCTGACAGGAAATGGACCCGGAAGTTACAAAATGACAATCTTGCAGACAAGAAAAGTTTGTTTTTACTTAAAAGGAACTACTACTTAAAAAATTGTTGTCTTTATTCATTGTCTTCCTTTGTAATGTGAATTAGATGCTCCTAAATTCAAACGGTTTGAATTTATTCTTAAAATAAACAACACAGCAGTATGTTGCCGTCGCTGCAGGGATTTTGACAACACTCTAAAAGACTAAATGCTCACAAAATAAGAAATATAATTTAAACTAAATGTACCTCCTTCTGGATAATTTATTGCAATATACTTATAAATCCCTTTTGACAAGAGAAATCTGACTTTTGTCAGATAAAATTTTGTGACATTGCATGACCACAGACGCCATTTTGTTTTGTTGACAAAATGAGAAGAACATCCTTATCAATTGGAGGCTTTTATACATAACACAAAATGTCCTGTGATAAAGCGCGGTCAGATCGGATTAGGTTATTCTATGAAACAAATTCAAGACGGATACGGATCCGCCAAAAAAAAAAAAAAATCACGAATTTTGAATGAAAAAAGATTTTGACTCGGGTGCTTTTTTATGGGTCGGTCGGGTTAGGGCAAACCAACCTATTCTTTTTTTATGGCCCAAATATTCACTCTGTGGTTAGAGTTTTTGAAATTTTAATAACTTTCTTAAACTATCCTGGATTTCTACCAAACTTGGACAGAAGCTTGTTTATGATCATAAGAGGGGGCCTCGGTGGCCGAGTGGTCTAAGTAGTTACTACTGTAATCACTAGCCAGTCAACACTGAGGTTGTGAGTTCGAACCACGCTCGTGCGGGTGCACTCGACTCCAATCTTAATTGACTAGGATTGTCAGTTTTCCTATCGAAGGTCGCGGTTTTCTCCGGGCACTCCGGCTTCCTCCACCAATAAAAACTGGCCGCCACGAAATAGCCCAAAAGCGGTGCTTAAAAGTGGCGTTAAAACACCAAAAAACAAAAATCAAAAATCAATGATCATAAGATAGTATCCAGAAGTAAATTTTGTTAAAAAAAAACCTGTTTATCCGTATTTTACTTTTAAATGGACCTAGTTTATCTGCCAGTTGACATTACATTCACTCTGTGGTTAAAGTTTTTAAAATTTTAACATTTATTAGATTCATAACATCCTGGATTTTTACCAAACTTGGACAGAGGCTTTTTACAATCAAAAGATTACATAGACAACAGCAAAAGTAGGCGAGACACTGGGTTCCGTGGAACCCTTACGAATTTTTTATTTATTGTATTTTGATCGGCAAACCCAGAATTGGCCTTATCCATTCCCAGTATTGTCTATATTTCCAGTTGATGGCAGCCATTGTTGTTTTTGTCAGTCAGATATGTTTTAACTAGGATTTACACATTACTTGTTGGAGATTTTCAGCATAAAGCTAGCTGTTGAACAAAATAAACATAGTGTCATGAATAATAAAGATGAAAATGAGTTTTGAGATCGTTTGGAATTTTGCTCCCTAAATTAGGAAAAATGTAGGGTTTTTAGAAAAATCCACGAAAAAAACACCAGACATTCGGACCGGAATTCAACAAAATTTTACCAGACCGATCCGTTATTCACAAGATTTGTCCGACGAATTTAGTGTAGTCTGTAACAAACCAATAATTGGTGGATTATACCTCAATTCAGGTATAATCCACCATTTGACATATAATGAGATACACCAATTGAGGTAAAATGCAGTTTTTATCCCCAAAAAATTTAAGAGATATTGGAGCACCTTTTTCATTTGCATTTACCATAACATGCTTTGATGGCCACTAAGTGATGACATGTAATTGATACTAACACTTCGTGCTGCAATTTGTTAGAGAACCCTAAAAACTAATATGACCCTCCTTTTCCGAATTTTAAATTCAGAGTTTTCATCTAATAAATCTTATTTTTATTCAGTAGTCTCTTCCTATCTATTTTGACTAACAAATCACATAGTTGGAACTGATGCAGGCTTAAGGAAACCAGTCATGTATATCCATCAATTAGTCGATTATACCTCAATTGAGGTATAATCCACATTTTCACAAAAGCCTGAAAAGGCAGCAAAGGAAGTTGGAAACAATTACATGTCATCAATCAGAACTCATCAAAGCTGAAAATGGCAGTGTTCTCCCAGAAATTTTTTAAGGCGCAAAATTTCAAGGGCACGTAACTCTTATTTTAGAGTGAACTATTGTGACCTGAAGCAATTGGTCATAAATCATTACATGCAATAATGCACAGTATTAATATACATGACAAAGAATAAAATATATATATGAAATAAATTCATTTTAAACACAAAAGCATTTATATCACAGTCAATTAAATTTGATTTGATTTTTGGTGTTTTCGCCACTTTAAGCACCGCTTTTGGGCTATTTCGTGGCGGTCAGTATTTATTGGTGGAGGAAGCGGAGTGCCGGGAAAACCACCGACCTTCGATAGGAAAACTGACAATCCTAGTCAATTAAGATTGAGTCGAGTGCACCCGCACGAGCGGGTTCGAACTCACAACCTCAGTGTTGACTCAGTCAATTAAATATGTCAGAATGTATATATAGCAGTGTTCTCCCAGGATTTTGGATAGCACCAGGATAACGCGTGTGGACTGCTCGGTGAAATGAATCATACATTCAGTTGTGTCTCCGTGTCGCGTCGCTTAGCTCTATTTCTAGTTACTGTTGTTTTTATGTCTCTTGTTTTGTTTTAATACTGTGGTACTGTGTTATGTAGACATTGAGACAGAAAATTATTGGTAAAAAAAAGTAAATAAAAAACAGTTTGTTTACTTTAATATTTTTAAAATAAATAAATTATGATTCATAATAAAATATTCACCTGAATTTAAAGTAATTAAATCTTTTATAAAATCCGAAATCAATAAAAATAAAATATCATTCAAAAGAGAACAAAATGTTCAATTTAAAAACTTTCTAGTTTCTAGAAAGAAAGTTGTTGTATGTGAAAGGATTCCTGTCATAAGAAGATATAAAATTAACAAGAACAATTGCAAATATTGTTTTATTATTTGAACCAGTTTCTATCTTAGATTTTAATAAAAGAAATTTTCATAAATTTTAGAACATTTTGCCATAGGTTTCATGTAAATATTAACTTTTCTCGTCTTTGGTGATAATCAAACATAGATACAGACTTAATACTACACTGAAAATCTAAATCTTTATTTGTCATGAACCATTTAAAAAGAATTCCTAAATCTATAAATTTATCTTTGGTCTATAGATCTATAAGTATCCATATTCAATGTCAACAACTAAGTCTCCCTATTTTCCCGCCTAAATGACAGGAAGTAGATATAAATAGATTTAACATGTGCTTATGGATAAAATTTGCAAGATTACTTCTGTTATTCATTAATTATGGATATAGATATCCAGTTTGAAGGTACAGTCATGCATTTTATTTATAAAATAGAATAGATTGCAATTAATTGTAAATAAACTTGAATAGTCTACGTGAATTAACTGGGTCATGTGATATGTACAGACAGATACTACAGTTTGAAACCCGACTATCATGCAATAACTATGTCATTATTAAAAATAATATTGGCCATGGTTTAATCAGAGACATATAATACTGTAATATAAGAATTGAGAAATGTATAATTGTCAATTATACGTAATGCGCCACCTTTATGGTGTATGAAAAATGTACCTATCGGGTCAAGACTTTTTGTGTACAAAGTATTTGCCGACTTGTCACAGGTCAGTGCTTGGGTGGTGAGTGAAGCCATAAAATAGTCATCTGTGATCATAAAGTTATGAACTCTTAATTAAAACACAAAAGAATCATGTTACAAGTGTTAATTACATCGATTAAATCCAATCAACAAGGTTAACCTCATAAGGTAAATCGATCACGTGGTGTAAACAATCTGTGTTGAACTGGTTTGAACTGGTCAAATTTCACCTGGAATTTTACACCTCACGGAAAAGATTTAACAAGTCATTTAAAACTTTACCGATTTACGATTTTTTAACTGTGAAACTTTTAGCACCACGGAGAAAAATTATACATCGCGGCAAGAACGATACCACCACGGTAAAAAATTATACATCGCGGGTCCGCGGTCCTTTAAGGGCCTGGGGAGAACACTGTATAGTTCAAGAAAAATCCTCATGTTCTTCTGGGCCTTCCAATGCTGAACAGCTTCAGAAATATTTATTTCTGTACTCTCTGTTCCTTCTAGAGATATAGAAACAAGACGGTTTGTAATTTTGTTGGACAGCCTGTTCCTCAGTCTTTATCCTCATTAGGGTTGAAAACATCATCTGCCTTTCGCTTAACCCATTTCTTCTTTGCAAAGAACATGTTGATTCAGCATTAAAATTGATTATGTTTAAGATGTTTGGTATACAACTTTTAAAAAAAAAAAAAAATGTAATGAACCAGCTGACCAGTGTCCGTAGTTTGACATTACGCTTCCGTGTGTATAATTGTCAAAACGTTTCTTTGGCAGGTAGATATAAACGAAACTTGACAAATTCGTCAAAGTTAAGACCAGTGAAATTCTTTACTAGTAACATTATACAAATGCTGCAGCGATTCCCTACATATATTTCCCGATGGACGAATTTTAACAATCAATGTTAAAAAATTATTTTATTTCTAAAACGTGACAGTTGACAGACGAATTTTACTTGCAAGCAACAATTTTCACTTTCTAATAAAATAAATCACTCCTAGTTATCTTTAATAAAAGTTTATTTTACTTTTTTGACGTACAAATACTCTCATTCATAAATTTCATCGTAAATTTCTTTAGTAATGTGTATTCAAATTTATCACGTGTATTCATCATGTTCATTGGTCGTGTTTAAATAGATTCTTCTTCTCGACCAATGAAAAAATTTGTTACTTAAATGGCCAGTGATAGCACACAGACGATGCGTAAATACATTGTATTTGCAATCTATTTCTTCAATTTTTGCACTGAAGTTTTTAAAAACTTTTATTTTCTACTAAAAATATCTATCTTCTTGATGATCATTTACGCTATAACCTGATAACATGGTCTGATAAGGCTGGAACAGGTAAATCAGAGACTTTTCCTAGTTATCAGTTATTGCGCAACATTGACCGACCTCTCAGCGGTGATCATCAACTTGACAATTTTAACCAACATTTATAATTAAAATGTGAAAATTAACACGCTGCGGGATCAAGTATTAAGGGACAGCGGCCAATTAAGGCGCTGCGGGATCAACGAAAATATTTTGAAGGCGCTGCAGGACCGCAGCGTCATATCGGCCTGGGGAGAACACTGAATGGTATTATGCAAAGATGCTCGAAAATCTATTTAAAAAATTTTGTGATGAAAACTACATTACAACTCAATTGGTCTATCTCACTATATGTCAAATGGTGGATTATACCTGAATTGAGGTATAATCCACCAACTGATGGTTATTCCTGACCTGTAAATTATAAGTCAGCCTGTATACTGACTATTGTGTTTCATTATTTATGAATGTAATGCTGGATACAGAAGTAAAAAATGAATGCAGAAAGAAAAGAAATTGTTATTTTAACACACCTCCCAAAAGTTATCGTCATCATCTGGAATTTCAAACATTTTGCTTGAAAGATGGATCTTTACTATTTAATTTCACCGCTCTTGCATCAATGTGTGTACTTTGTATATTACGTCACGAATTATGAGGCCGAACACATATCCGGTCTAGTTTTGCAACGGCCTTGGTCGCAACAGTTGTTTTGCAGTGTAAGTGTTGTCCGAGTACTATTTTGCAGGCTAATGTAAGGCCTAATTTTTAAAGAGTTTAGCCCAGTCAATGCACATATTGCATAATTTATCTTTGAAGGGAACCGTTTCAATTTTATCCTGCTATTCGGGACCACTCGCTCAGAATATATGGGTCAAGTCGGACCAAAATCCGTCGGCCCAAAATCCCAATCAAGATCAGTCAGACCGGTTATTTTCAAATGAGACACCTCGTACCATCTTTAAAATCTATTCTTACTGTCTATTAACAACTTTATTCAGATTGAGCGTGACCTACGTATAAAAGTTATAGTTTAACTTTAGATCCTGATCCTGATCCTGATCTTAAGGTCAAAAATTAACACAATTTACCTCGCTTGTACAGTAGTTTCCTCATATTATACACCATTTCTCATGGTAATTTTTCATAGTACTTGGAAAGTTTGTTTAGGCGCAGTATCGGGTATCAGGGCTTGCCAATTCTTGAAAAAGCCCTGATAAATCTTTAGATAAAGTTATGAATACATGTATATATGAGAGTTATGGGGTATTGGTGGGTATACTTCAATGAGATAGCAACCAAATAAGAATTATAACCAAAAGACATCTAGGGTTAGACATACATGACGATGGATGTACAGGCTTTGACTATATCTTGTTGTCTGCACAATATGCCAAACTCTATAAAATTGCACAGTTTCAATAACAGAATGAATGAAATGTAATAATAAGTAATTAATTACTTTTTTTGGTATTTCCGAATGAAGTTTTATCTAAACAAATTATTCTATATAATTAGTAAAGCGAAGTTCAAGCTCATTTTGATATACAAATCAAAATGAAAAAACCAAGGGAATCACATGAACTCCAAACAAAGCAAGTAATTCTCGCTCTCTCGTAATAGTATCTGGCTTGAATGTTTGAGAACTTTTCATTTTTAAAAATTTTACTGATACTGATTGAAGGGCTAAATTTTTGCAGTTTTTAATTTGATACAGCCTGGGGTAATACTTATTTTTTAGGAATAAATGAAATTTTCAAACTTTCATGGAATTTTGCAAAACTTTGACAGAATCTTCTTCATGATCATGATGATCAAGAATTACATCAGAAGAAATTTTTTAAAAATACTTAGTTTTTTGGAGTTATAAACATTAATTTAGAAGCAATCTAAAGTAAAAGTTTAAAAAAAATAGTATCTTTTTCTAAACTTCATGAAAATACACTTAATACAGGGACTTTTTACAGAAGCATCTTTACAATCAAGAGATACATGTAGCTTCTGGAATAAAATTTTGATTCATTTTTCCATTTTCTATATTTTACAACAGAAGATTCTTCATAATCCAGAGATAAAACCTTGATTATTTTTCTTCTACCATGTCTACATTTTTCTGTATTTTACATAGGCGTGGCTTCAGCTTGTATACATTATTGATACTTAAATGTTATTGGGTGTTATGTATAATGTAAACAAGCTAAAGTCCCATCTATCTATTGATGTAGATGTCAATCTAAATTACAATGCTTGAGTAAACATTTATACAAACAAAGCAAGCAAGCCAACCAAACCTTTAAATTGCTAGCATTAGGATAACAGCTTTAAAGATTAAAATATTAAATGTATCTTTTCAGGTTCAAGATGAACATTTCTAAAAGTATTTTGCTATTGAAAAGTATAAAGAGCAACGTTAACAGTATAATAGATGTGCATAACAGAATAATTGTGTCTTTGCCAGCATGCTGTCAGTGTTTTTGTAACCAGAATAATAAGACATTCAGCCAGTCAAGGAAGTTCTCTAGTCATGCTAGTGGATACCATTTCAGTCATAAACTAAATCAAAGAATATTTTTGCAACCAAATTTCTTTCCAGAACAAACTTGTAAAACTTCATTTAGTGGTGTCAGACAGCACAACTTTCCCCCTGATGGCAGTTGTTTTAAAGGGAAGGATGCTTATAGAAAACAAAGAGAAACTTAAGTGTAACACCAAAAGCAATTTTAGATGCATCACCAAAAAGTTTACAGCCCTATCTGAGACTAATCAGATTTGATAAACCAATAGGTAATTTCCCATTAAATTAAAAAGGAAAACTTGCTAATTAATATAAGCCTTTTCATGGCTACAAACAGTCATGCTTATTAAGCATTATTAAATTAATTTAAACAGTAAAATAGTGGAACAAAACAGTACTTTACAAGATAACAACAGAAGTTTGATAATGATTATTTAAAAAGTTGACAATAATTTCATTTTATTTTGTATAATTTGAAAGTGATGTTAACAAATACAATTAAAATTAGTGAACTATTGTAGGAACTTGGTTGTTGTACTGGCCATGTACATGGAGCATAGGTTTAGCTGCGGCACCAGGTCATTTTCCTGACCTTTGGCTTTTGACCTTGTTTGGAGCAGGAGCATTCTTCATGAGAGGTGCTGGCTGTATTGTTAATGATATGTGGGACAGAGATTTTGATAGAAAGGTGAATGATAGTTACTACATTTTAAAAAGTGTTTAAAATATGTTCACATCAGTCCCATTGTATTGACAATGTGGCCTAATGAATAGGTTGGATTTGACAAGGGGGTTAAAATACTATTTTACTGTTCAGGTAAATGACCCTTTAACCAGTGGGAACTTTTAAGAGGGGCTGTAATTTTGACAATTGCTGTATATGTTTGCAAATTTGTATATATTCAAATACCATTTAATTTTCTCTAATTATGCCACTTGCATGTCTAAAGTTTCTTCCACTGACATTTATTCATGTGCAATATTGGATCAAAAAGTGAAGCAGTTCAAAAGAAAATTGATTAAACATTGTTAAATGATGTAATACACTTAGGACAGCTTCAGCACTGGCATGATTGATTACATATATTTTGTTTCCAATTAAGAATTTTCTGAGACAGAGTTGACCTAGATATTTTAAGTTACTCTTTGAGTTTTGCTTTTAGAACTTTAAACCTTACCATAAAATTACATTTATGCATCTTTGACTATCTTACATTTTTTGCTCTTTGATTTCCAAATAAATGTTTTACCAGAAACATGCTTCAATGAAACAAATTTATATTTTCGTTATTTTATGGGTCCAACATTATACATGCATGCATGTATATCGGGTTAAAGTGTTACTGGTCCTTATCCCAGATTATCTCTTATTGTAATAATATCAGATCTATCCACTATGTAAACTTTCCCTTGTCAGATCCTAACTTTAAAATGTATCTTAACTTGAAAGTAATTGACCTTTAAAGTAAAAGAATGTCAAAATTTGATATGTTTGAATATGACATGTAAAACTATCAGATACAGAATCATCAAACACAAAGTCAGCCACTATATTGTGATGTAAAACAACTGCTAGCTATAAATATTATAATTAATTGATATGAAGAAAGATAATTGATTATTAAACAGGTTGAAAGAACCAAACTTCGACCTTTAGCCAGTGGAGAATTGACCTACTTCCAGGGTCTGTGTTGTCTTGGTGGGATGTTGTCTGTTTCACTAGGTATCCTTCTACAGTTGAATTGGTACAGGTATGTAACTCTGCATTTGTCCATTAATATTGCTGAAAAACAGTCATAAAACATGAGATTTGTAAGTACAGTGGCCATGAAGTTGGTAAACAATCATCGAAAAAGCCTAGTATCTGCATGTACATTGAACAACTGAGGAGAATACTGTCGTTTTCATGAAATTTTCAATCCAAGGACTACACAGTTATAAGGTCTAAAGTAAGTCAACTAGAACAACACTTACCGGTTTAATACCTACTGATTTTATATTAAAATACTGAAAATCAGCTAAATATTAACAGGGACTTCCATGAAAAGTGTACATCGTCAGAATATACTGGGTCTTCATGAATAAAAAGTATAATTTCAATTGTAAAGCTGTAGATGCAAACATTTTAATTCTAATTTTGTTGACAGTGTTGTATTGGGAGCAGCTTCCATGGTCCTGGTCATTACATATCCACTTGCCAAGAGAGTAACATTTTGGCCACAGGCAATGCTAGGTAAGTACCCCCGGTATGGCAATTTTAGTTAACTTTTAATATATTTATCACAACAAAGAATTGGTTACAATTGACTTTTAGCAAAATCAACTTTAAAATGTTTTGATACATGAATGATTTCAAAAATGTAGAAGTTTATACTTTTAAGGTAAACATTGTAAATTATAGAAGATAGTTTTGATTTGTCTGAAAATTGAAAAAGCACAGTTTAACATGTACAGTATAAATGTTATGCAGAATTGATATTCAGGCATTATTAAGAAAACATGTAGTATGGGTTTATTTAATCTACTCAATAAAAGTAGCTTACCATTACATAGATATTTTTCTGATAAATACTTGAAAAATGGGATTGATAATTGTATTAAATGAACTGCAGAATTTATTTGTTTTGATATATATGCCAGTTTTCTATTTTTTAGGAGTGACTTTAAATTGGGGTGTTCTGATAGCCTGGTCTGCGATACAAGGAAGTATCCAAACACCAGTTGTCTCCCTTTACTTTGCCTCTGTTTTGTACACAATGATCTACGATTCTATTTACTCCCATCAGGTAGCTAACAGTTGTACTTTAATGTTGCCTTGGATATGGTAAACTTTCATTGTAGTCTTTATAATCACAAGAAAAATATTCATGATGTGGGATTTTGCCGAAGATGGCCGGTTAAAATTGGTCGTTAGCTTATCAAAATGTAAATTTTTCCCCCCAAGGTTATGCCATACTTTTGAGAAAATATGAACAGGAAGTTACACGGTCTGTTTGTTGTATAAGCATGAAGCATGATTTTTTTTTTGCAACTTATATAGATCTGCTAGTTTTTCAAACTTTTCTGCTAATGTAATGCACAGATTATTTTCATATCTTTTAATAAACTATATTTTATTATGCTTTTGATCTAATACTTTGCTGCATTTCAGAAAGACAGTTTAAATTTCTCCAACATACCACTAACAATGCTCCAATAATTCTTTACCTTTAAACCAATAATTCTTAACTACTGTTAATAAATGAAAGTGTTATATGTTATGTGTAAATAAACACAGTGGTAGTAGAGTTTAACTATTGCTATCGCTCAGGATGAAATAATCGAATTTAAATGGCCAACCCATGGTAAAATGAAAACAAATCTACGGTTGCCATGAATTATTTCAGTTCTAAAAGGACAAATACAGTAATGCTGTCAACTGTGAAAGCCCTATACACACTACACTCTCTCGGCTGTTCCGTCCTATCCCACATAATATAATTATTATATCATTCAATAATAACTACTGGCAAAAAAACTCACATTATTTATCTAATTTTATTACATTAAACCTGGTGTTTACCTTTGATGCTGGAAGCATACATATGACGTCACCTTGTTTAGTTGCCAAAGACAATAACATCATTTCGCAGAATTTTACACTGAAATAATAACTGAAATGGACTGATTTGCTTATTTTACATTACAATAGAGATCATCAATTTGTATTTGAAGCTTGGCCTTAGTTTAGAGTGGGTTTCACTGTGGCAAATTGAGTTTACCTGGTCGTATAAAGGGGAACAGCCAATTATGTGTATTATGCACATGCACTAAAAGTAGATATACTGTGATTATACTAGTTGACGATATATAGGTTGTTATATTAGAATAATATTTAACATACTTTTGATTGAAGATATACTCTTATGCTTGTACTTCAGATGAGAAAATATTTAAGGGAAAATTGTTCTTCAGAACAACACTATAAAATTAAAAAAACGTATTATGACATCAAATTATATCCACTTAACCTTTTCGTAAGAATGTATATATTTTGCCACTTTTGAGTACCCCAGTAGTTTTTTATTTGCAGTAATAAATCTGTCTATTTTAAGGAATCTTCTGTCATGTTCTTGCGTGTGCTCCATGTGTTGTGATACATGTCAAAACTAAGGGCAATTCCTTTGAGACATTTGTGGGTGGGTAGGATGGAAAGTTTTATTTTTGGACATGGGTCATGTATTGTTGTATGTCCATTTGATGCTTGTTAAATTTATACTGAACGAAAGTGTTTTGGTTTTTGGACTTCTGAAGTTGTGAGTTTGATCCCGGCTTGTGGCAAGGTGCATTTGCCTCTGATCTTGGTTGACTAGGATTACCTGTTTCATTGCCAAAGGTCTTGGTTCTCTCGGAGTACTCCATCTTTCTCCACAAATAAAAACTGGCCACCATGACACACCCAGGTGTCTTGAAAGTGGTATTAAACACCAACAATCAATCAATTAACCTAAGCAGTTAGTTAAAATTAAAACCACAAATTCAGTTTATCCTTTCTTTTGGCCTTAAAACTACTAAAAGTTGAAAATATTTGAAGGTAATTACAACAAAGACATTGTTCTGATCAATCTAGCATTTCGATGCATTCATATGATTTTGGTATATTTATTCTATTGTTTTTATGGCCCCACAAGAAAGTTGTTGGGACCATATAATTTCACCCTTATCCGTCATTCCATCATTGCAACATTGCGTCATTCTGTCATTCCGTTAATCCACAATAAACAGTTATACAGACTTTTTATTTTCTAAATGCCTTCACATATTGAGCTGATTTTTAGTATGTGAGTCTACTATGATGAGTTACAGATAGAGTTTATGTTTGGTTCCACTCCACTGATTTTTTGACGAAATTACGAGCTTTGTACTCTGAAAATTTCTTGAAAATAGTAATTATACGGACTTTTTTTAAATGTTTTCTCATATTGAGCTGATTTGTAGTATGAGAGTCTACTATGATGAGTTACAGATTGAGTTCACATATGTTTCCGCTCCGCTGATTTTTGCCGAAATTACGGGCTTTTGACTTGGAAATTTCATGTAAATAGCAATTATACGGCTTTTTTTCCTAAACACCTTCACATATTGAGCTGATTTTTATACGACTGCAAAAATTTTTGCGGTCGTATATTGGTATGACGTTGGCGTCTGTGTCGTCGTCGTCGTCCGAAGACACATTGGTTTTTGCACAATAACTTTAGTTTAAGTGAATGGATCTCTATGAAATTTTACCATAAGGTTCAATACCACAAAAGGAAGGTTGGGATTGATTTTAGGGGTTATGGTACCAACAGTTAAGGAATAAGGGGCCAAAAAGGGACCAAAAATAAGCATTTTTGTAACTTTCAGACAATGGTACAAGGTTCCATATCACAAAGGGAATGCTGGCTTGATTTTGGGGGTAATTGCCTCAAAATTTTAGGAATTAGGGGCCAAAAAAAAAGGGCCAAAAACAAGCATTTTTCTAGTTTCATGACAATAACTTGTGTGTAAGTTTAGGATCTTTCTGAAAATGTACTACAAGGTTCCATATCACAAAGGGAAAGCTGGAATTGAGTTTGGGGGTAATCGCCCTAAATTTTTTGGAATAAGGGGCCAAAAAGGGGCCAAAAATAAACTTTTTTCTTGTTTCCAGACAATAACTTGTGTTCAAGTGTACGGATCTCTCTGAAATTGTACTGCAAGGTACCATACCACAAAGGGAAGTCTGGGATTGATTTTGGGGGTAATTGCCTCAAAATTTTAGGAATGAGGGGCCAAAAAGGGGCAAAAAACAAGCATTTTTCTAGTTTCAGGACAATAACTTGTGTGTAAGTGTATGGATCTTTATGAAATTGTACTACAACTTTGTTTGAATTAAACAAAAATTGAATATATGGGGTTCTTTGATATGCAGAATCTAACCATGTATTTAGATTTTGGATATTGGACCATAATAGGTAAATTAAAAATTTTAAGTTCTTAGACAACATTCATTCTGTGTCAGAAACCTATGCTGTGTCAAGTATTTAATCACAATCCAAATTCAGAGCTGTATCAAGCTTGAATGTTGTGTCCATACTTGCCCCAACTGTTCAGGGTTCGACCTCTGCGGTTGTATCCAGCTGCGCCCAGCGGAGCATTTTATTTGATATGTGAGTCTGCTATGATGAGTCCAAATCGAGTTTTTGTTTTGTTTCACTCCACTGATTTTTGTTGAAATTACGGGCTTTGGACTTTGAAAATTTCTGGAATTAGCAGTTATACAGACTTCTTTTCTAAACGACTTCACATACTGAGCTGATTTTTAGTATGTGAGTTTACTATGATGAGTTACAGATCAAGTATACGTTTGGTTCTGCTCTATTGATTTTTGCTGAAATTACTTTGGACTTTGAAAATTTCGTAAAAATAACACTTATACAGACTTTCATTCTCAAATTTTACTCCTAAAAATTGCTCCAAGCTTTTTTGTGAAGGGGGCCATTAGTGTTGTTCCGACACATCTAGTTTTATAATAATATACAACCATATTATTAATAATACACTTTCTCTTTTGCTATAGTAAATATAACTCTATTATTATAATCTGTAAACTTAAGCCAATTTTAAAATGGTATTGATTATTGCATTGACCTCCAAATCTTCATTGTGGGGATATGCTGGATGGCTCACTGGATATGTGGTCCAGTGGACATTTGTTTTTAATGTGACTGATGTGGACAAAATTTCAATGGACAATAAATAAGTTATTAAATTTTTAAAAAATACAAAGATTTTATTTAACATTCCTGTAAAATATCATTATACTGGTTAAGTTTAAATCTGTGTTAAATGTTTAAACTGATGTGGAGGCTAAAATGGAATTGACATGTACGTACTTTAAAAATGATTTTAGGACAAAATAATTTAAAATGTGTCATTGTGTGTGTTCATAAAACTGCATTATAGAAGTAGATCTCTGCTTGCTGCTTGTCTTAGCTAGTCCAAATGACCAATTTTAGCTATTGCCATCATTTGGTGTCCATTCATCTTTTCTTTGTCAATGCACTGTCCATTTACTTGTAATATACACTTCCCTGAAACAATTAAGCCAATTGCAACCACAAAAAAAAAGGAAAAAGCATAGCAAGTTACTTGCTGCCTAACTTCAGTGATATGATACATGTGTTGCCAACCCCAAAAAAGCTTCAACTGTTTCTTTTAAATACTAAAAATAGAAAATTTGATTAAAAATCAACAGAAAGTCTAATAAAATGCCAGTGGTTATCAAACTTTGAAGAAAGGCAAATGTGGTCCCCTTAATAATTATGTTTGATAACTCAAACCCTCATCAATGTTGGTGGCTACTATTACTTAGAAAAGAAAATAGCAGCAATTTTATTGGCAGAATCAAACCATTTTACTTGTTTAAATTTTTGTTGACAATAACAATTTACTTAAAAAATTGCAATGTGTATTTTGAAGCAGTAAAATTACTAAAAAGGTGAAAAAATTACTTAATGAAAAGACATATTTTTATCTGTAACTCAGGATTTTTTAAAAACAATAACATTTTATCAAGGCATTGTCTGTAGCTGGGTGAGCAATACATGGTACTTGGAGCCTGAAGTTACCAAATACCTCATTTAAATTTTGGAGGAGAAATTAAGTTTTGAAGTAAAATGGAAATTTTAATGCACACTGAAGTTGAATTTCATAAAAGCACATAAAACCACAAATTCTAAAAATAACCATCCCTCCAGATATACATATGGTATTTGGTACACTCTTCTATAACAACATTAGGAATGGTGACAAAAATGGAATCATCAGTTTGCTATGGCTATTCAGGACACCCCAGTAGAGACCAGTCCTCATCTGTAGCTCAGTAATTTTGCTTGGCTTTCTTATTATTTACATGCATATTTGTTGTTAGGGTTAACCTTCAACTATGGGACTATGTTAGGTTGGGCTGCAGTTACAGGCGGGATAGATTGGACCGTTGTTCTTCCCCTTTATATTGGCAGTATGGCATGGACTCTTTCCTATGACACAATATATGCTCATCAAGTGAGTAAGATATACAAAATTTAGAGTGTTCTCCTGGCACTTCATTTTATTGTATTAGTTTTAGTTTGTTTTGATTGTTTTATGCAGGTAAGTGAAACACTTCAGTTTTCAATTCAGTTATTAAAAAGTTAAAATTATGTGATGAGTTTGATGTCACAGTATAATGTGTTTCAGATTTATTTAGTCAAATAAAAATCTTAATTGGGGTCGTAACTTAAAAAAAAAACTTGTTTACTAATGATAGTTAAAGTTGGAATATGCTTTCTGTTCAGATTTTATTTTCTGATTGATGACATCACTCCACAATACATGTATTTATTCTGGTTTCAATTGAAGGAATTTTGAGAGGGAATAAAGGGTGTTAAAGTTTAAAAACTAGGAAATGACACAGTACAAACAGGAATAAACCAAGAATAATTTCCAGATATTTTAAAGTGTTTAAAATACATATTCCCTTTGTGCTTCTTAACTCATTTATTGTTGCTAATAAAATCCTATTCATATTTGTTTATAGTTGTGAATTTCCACAAAAATGTGGTAGCAGTGTATAATATAGATTCTATATTCTGCATCTTAAAAAGAGATAAACACTTGGGTTAGAAATATCTTGTATTTTTTCGGAAGACTTGTTGATTAGAAGACGAAAATCGTCTAATCAACAATGTATTTTTATCTAAAAAAGATATTCATGTCTGTTCCGAAATATCTTCCCTTGTGGTTCATCCTACCTCAGCACAACACAGATTATTATTTCCAGTACCCATATAAAATATGTTAAACCTGATTGTGTCCTTCACAGCACTGAACCAACCCTTGATATAACACATGGGAAAAATTTCTCACAAATATTTCCCCACCATTATAATGCACTTGTATCAAGTTCACCCATGAAAACACTATTTTAGAACCATTACAATGTTATAAAAATTCAAGGAAAAAAAGAAAAAAGGAAGGCTATTTTAGTGTACATTATTTTTAGACCAACTCAGTATGTCAATACATACAAAGCAGGGTTATCAACTTGTTAACATCCTGTGTATGCATGCTATACTTGCAGATACATACTCAGCACCAATAAAACTTTTAATCAATTCATCTTCAGCTATTTGAATGAATATTTCAGAGCTTTTTACCTTTTGCTTAAGATCACTTTTAAAGTAAATCAATTTTCAGTAATTGTAGGGCACATTTTCAGTAATTGTAGGGCACATTCTCTTTTATTGTTTGAATGAAGATAAGTGTAGGTATTTTTTTCTGCACATTCTCTGACATACAGCATATTTAATGGTAGTGTGAAAACATTCTTGCCTCAAGTGTAAGTCATTGGTTTGATCCCTGGCTGGCCAACCAAAGACTTTAAAACTGGTATTTGCTGGTATTCTGGTCATGCAATTTTTAAAGAAGAAGTGGTGAAACAAGTGTTTTAGTCAAAATTAAAATGTTACATTTTATCTGTAATATGATATAATTAAAATTTAATACTTGAAATGAATTGATATCAAACTGCAACTTTACCACAAGAAAATTCTCTACCAATAACTCCTTTTAGTAGATATTTACCCTTATATTTTATATAATAATATAGATCTGTGGCTATTATGATCACTTTTTAATTTTTCTAAACTGAATTGCACTCATTTGATTAGTCGTTTTTATTAACTCTGGACCTTGGCGTAAAGGACATTAGAATAAATGCTGATAAAGCTTGGAAGCTTTTTATTTTGTTTGTTTGAAAAAAAAAAATTGTATGCCAACATTAAAGTAACTCATCCTCTCTGTATAGAACAAAAGTCAGAGAGCACTTTATTCTGCATCTTAAATCAACAAATTGCACTTCATATTAAAACATGTGCGCACTATGAACGCTTTTACAGCCTTATATAATTACAAAAAGAAGCTACTACTATGAAATTAAGAGTTATATTAAGCTTTTTGTTTGTTTTTCAGTTATTTATTTTAACGTAGTCACCGATAGCATGACATGCAGTCAAAGCTGTTGTATTTTATACAGAAATAACATATGATATTGGAGAGTCTTGCAATTGTTGTCTGCCAATCAAAATTACGGATTCATATGAAACGTACATGTAATGAAGTTTTTTAGCTCACCTGGCCCACAGGGCCAAGTGAGCTATTTTCATCACTTGGCATCCGTCGTCCGTCGTCGTCCGTCATTAACTTTTTACATATTGAACTTCTTCTAGAGAACCACTGAATGGAATGGAACCAAACATGGCATGAATGTTCCGTATGAGGTGCTGACCAAGTGTTCTTACTTTGAAGCCGATCCATCATCCAAGTTGGCCGCCAGCGGGGGACTTAGTTTAACATAGGACCCTATGGGAAATACATACAAATGTCTTCTTTTAGAGAACCACTCAATGGAATGAAACCAAACATGGCATGAATGTTCCGTATGAGGTGCTGACCAAGTGTTGTTACTTTCAAGCTGATAGCAGGGGACTTAGTTTAATATAGGACCCTAAGGGAAATACATACAAATGTCTTCTTTTAGAGAACCACTGAATGGAATGAAACCAAACATGGCATGAATGTTCCTTATGAGGTGCTGACCAAGTGTTGTTACTTTGAAGCTGATCCATTATCCAAGATGGCCACCAGCAGGGGACTTAGTTTAACATAGGACCCTAAGGGAAATACATACAAATGTCTTCTTTTAGAGAACCACTGATTGAAATGGAACCAAACATGGCATGAATATTCGTTATGAGGTGCTGACCAAGTGTTGTTACTTTGAAGTCGATCCATTATCCAAGATGGCTGTCAGCGGGGGACTTCGTTTAACATAGCACCCTATTGACAATACATTTAAATGTCTTCTTCTAGAGAACCACTGAATGGAATGGAACCAAACATGGCATGAATGTTCCGTATGAGGTGCTGACCAAGTGTTGTTACTTTGAAGCCGATCCATCATCCAAGTTGGCCGCTATCGGGGGACTTCGTTTAACATAGCACCCTATTGACAATACATTTAAATGTCTTCTTTTAGAGAACCACTGAATGGACTAGAACCAAACATGGCATGAATGTTCGTTATGAGGTGCTGACCAAGTGTTGTTACTTTGAAGCTGCTCCATCATCCAAGAGGATGAAGTGTTGCTACTTTTTTTGCAGATTTACTGTTCAAAATGGCGACCAGGATTTTTTTTTAAATTACGGGGCCAATATTAAACCAAATTTGGCCTCAATCATTATTTGGGTATCTGGTATGATTTTTATCTGTTTTTACATGATTTCCAAAACCAAAGTAGAGTCAGGTGAGCCACACAGGCTCTTAAGAGCCTCTATTTATTTTTTTTTTTAAGTATAAAATAATTTATAAGCTATAGTGATTAAAATATATCTGTTAATACTAAATACTTCAATACACTGCACAATATTTCAAAATGTATTAGTAAAAATTATTCAGAGAAATTTTTTTCAGGATAAATATGATGATATGCTGATTGGTGTCAAATCAACAGCATTGAAATTTGGTGATAAAACAAAGCATTGGTTGAGTGGTTTTGCAACCATTATGATTGGCGGTTTGACATTGACTGGGGTTGCATTAGATCAGACCTGGCCGTACTATACTGGCGTATCAATAACTGCTGCTCATTTAGCATATCAGGTAGGTTGTGTTTACAATGACAGCAGATCTGAGATCAAGAGATTGGCAATTGCGTTTAAGGTAAATGGTGGATCACCACTAAATATTTCCTCAGATAGAATTTTCTGATACTTTGCCAATATGTAGATCCATCATCCAAGATGGCCGCCAGCAGGGACTTAGTTTAATATAGAACCCTAAGGGAAATACATACAAATGTTTTCTAACCACACTTGTACGAAAAATCGTACAAGTGTGGATAGTAAACCCCCCATTGACAGAAACAAGTGCCTGTGTTTACCATGCTTTTTCAAAAATATAATAAAAAGTATGGGTCACCATGCTATTTTTCAAACTACAAGTGGTGCAAAATTGGGCTTGTGCAAAATAGCCAAATTTTGCAAAGATTATTCATGGAAAAACACTTTTTTTGTGAATAGAAAAAAATCTATTAGATAGAAATTTGAAATTTTTTTTTTAATCTTCATTCAATTATTCAACATTTATATACAATAGATATAATACATATTACACAAAAATATCACAAGACAAAGTTTAAAGTATAATGACATATATCATCAACACCATTATCAAATTGAAATAAAAGAATATGGAAATCTAAATGATTATTTGATAGGATATTGATGGTATCTTTAAAAAAAAATTGTGATTTAGATATGAATTTAATTCGTACTTAACATTTCATAAAATCACATGGACAACATCATATCACAAGAATTTGCCTAGCTGTCATTCTCTTTTTGGTATATGTCTCTAATACTATTAAGGTAATGAACACTGTTGGCACGGCTCATCAGGTAGGCTATATCAACAATAACCATAGTAGACAGGGGAGGTAATAACTGGCAGTTACCTCACTAGTATAAGTGGATAGCAGATCCTACCATATGATGCTAGTGAGGTAATTTTTACTTTTGGTATGGTTCATTAGGTAGGCTATATCAACAATAACCATAGTAGACAGGAGTTGCAATAACTGGCAATTACCTCACTAGTATAAGTTTGATAGCAGATCATACCATATGATGCTAGTGAGGTAATTTTACTTTTGGTATGGTTCATCAGGTTTCTTTTAGAGAACCACTAAATGGTATGAAACCAAACATGGCATGAATGTTCCGTATGAGGTGCTGACCAAGTGTTGTTACTTTCAAGCTGATAGCAGGGGACTTAGTTTAATATAGGACCCTAAGGAAATACATACAAATGTCTTCTTTTAGAGAACCACTGAATGGAATGAAACCAAACATGGCATGAATGTTCCTTATGAGGTGCTGACCAAGTGTTGTTACTTTGAAGCGATCCATTATCCAAGATGGCCACCAGCAGGGGACTTAGTTTAACATAGGACCCTAAGGAAATACATACAAATGTCTTCTTTTAGAGAACCACTGATTGAAATGGAACCAAACATGGCATGAATATTCGTTATGAGGTGCTGACCAAGTGTTGTTACTTTGAAGCGATCCATTATCCAAGATGGCTGTCAGCGGGGACTTCGTTTAACATAGCACCCTATTGACAATACATTTAAATGTCTTCTTCTAGAGAACCACTGAATGGAATGGAACCAAACATGGCATGAATGTTCCGTATGAGGTGCTGACCAAGTGTTGTTACTTTGAAGCCGATCCATCATCCAAGTTGGCCGCTATCGGGGGACTTCGTTTAACATAGCACCCTATTGACAATACATTTAAATGTCTTCTTTTAGAGAACCACTGAATGGACTAGAACCAAACATGGCATGAATGTTCGTTATGAGGTGCTGACCAAGTGTTGTTACTTTGAAGCTGCTCCATCATCCAAGAGGATGAAGTGTTGCTACTTTTTTTGCAGATTTACTGTTCAAAATGGCGACCAGGATTTTTTTTTAAATTACGGGGCCAATATTAAACCAAATTTGGCCTCAATCATTATATGGGTATCTGGTATGATTTTTATCTGTTTTTACATGATTTCCAAAACCAAAGTAGAGTCAGGTGAGCCACACAGGCTCTTAAGAGCCTCTATTTATTTTTTTTTTTAAGTATAAAATAATTTATAAGCTATAGTGATTAAAATATATCTTTTAATACTAAATACTTCATTTCAATACACTGCACAATATTTCAAAATGTATTAGTAAAAAATTATTCAGAGAAATTTTTTTCAGGATAAATATGATGATATGCTGATTGGTGTCAAATCAACAGCATTGAAATTTGGTGATAAAACAAAGCATTGGTTGAGTGGTTTTGCAACCATTATGATTGGCGGTTTGACATTGACTGGGGTTGCATTAGATCAGACCTGGCCGTACTATACTGGCGTATCAATAACTGCTGCTCATTTAGCATATCAGGTAGGTTGTGTTTACAATGACAGCAGATCTGAGATCAAGAGATTGGCAATTGCATTTAAGGTAAATGGTGGATCACCACTAAATATTTCCTCAGATAGAATTTTCTGATACTTTGCCAATATGTAGATCCATCATCCAAGATGGCCGCCAGCAGGGGACTTAGTTTAATATAGAACCCTAAGGGAAATACATACAAATGTTTTCTAACCACACTTGTACGAAAAATCGTACAAGTGTGGATAGTAAACCCCCCATTGACAGAAACAAGTGCCTGTGTTTACCATGCTTTTTCAAAAATATAATAAAAAGTATGGGTCACCATGCTATTTTCAAACTACAAGTGGTGCAAAATTGGGCTTGTGCAAAATAGCCAAATTTTGCAAAGATTATTCATGGAAAACACTTTTTGTGAATAGAAAAAATCTATTAGATAGAAATTTGAAATTTTTTTTAATCTTCATTCAATTATTCAACATTTATATACAATAGATATAATACATATTACACAAAAATATCACAAGACAAAGTTTAAAGTATAATGACATATATCATCAACACCATTATCAAATTGAAATAAAAGAATATGGAAATCTAAATGATTATTTGATAGGATATTGATGGTATTAATTTTATCGACCAAAAAATTTTGTGGTCGTATATTGGTATAACGTTAGCGTCGTCGTGCGTAAGTGCGTCGTCCGACACATTGGTTTTGCACTCTAACTTTAGTTTAAGTAAATGGATCTCGTACCACAAGGTTCCATATCACAAAGGGAATGCTGGGATTGATTTTGGGGTAATTGCCTCAAAATTTTAGGAATTAGGGGCCAAAAGGGGCAAAAACAAGCATTTTCTAGTTTCATGACAATAACTTCGTTTAGGAATTAGGCCAAAGGGCCAAAATAAGCATTTTCTAGTTTCAGACAATAACTTGTGTTCAAGTGTATGGATCTCTTGAAATTGTACTGCAAGGTACCATACCTCAAAGGGAAGGCTGGGATTGAGTTTGGGGCTGATGAATCATAAGGGGTTCAAAAATTTGGATTTATTTTCCTTTTTCCTTTTTTCTTTAAAATTTTCCATTTAAGTTGGTTATTTCTGATTTATATTTAAAAGCAAATAATAATGATATGGCAGGAGATACACACCAAACAGGATGTAAATATATATGAATAATGTTGTGCAATAGCAAAATTTTCAATTCGACAGTATTGGATAATTAAGGTGCAATCTTCAATTGCACAGTATTCGCAAATTGAAAAAATTTATATCCAAAAATATGCAATAGCAAGAAATTTAAGGTTCAAATTTTATTAGCAAGAAATATTCAATGCACAAACCATAGTAGACAGGATAATATTAATGGCAATTACCTCACTAGTATAAGTTTGATAGCAGATCATACCATATGATGCTAGTGAGGTAATTTTATTGGTATGGTTCATCAGGTCAGCTATATCAGCAATAACTATAGTAGACAGGAGTTGCAATAACTGCACATTGAGTAGTCTATGTTAATAATTATAGCAGACCTAAACCATAATATACTGGTTTGACACTGGTCCATACATCAAGTAGTCTTTTATAAGATAAATTAAATTTGTAATTTTAAATTTAACACTACATTAATGAATATTGGTTTAAAAAGAATTTATATAATTTTGTTTATTTTATTTTATGACCAAATTGTCCCATATTTTGGTGAACTAGACTAAAAAGAGAATTGTTGAAAATATCAAGGGACAGTAACTCAACAATGCAATATCTGGATATAATTCTATGGAGAATTCCAAATTTTATTTTACTGACCTTTTAGGATAATTAATGGTGCAATGAAATCTGTCTTCAGTTCCACAACAAATGTGAAAAGAATTTTTGATTCCACAACAAATATGAAACCAAATTTTTACAGGGTCTTAAATTTTATTCATTGTTGTTTTTATATCAACAATAACCATAGTAGACAGGAGTTGTATAACTGGCAATTACCTCACTAGTATAAGTTTGATAGCAGATCATACCATATGATGCTAGTGAGGTAATTTTACTTGGTATGGTTCATCAGGTCAGCTATATCAGCAATAACTATAGTAGACAGGAGTTGCAATAACTGCACATTGAGTAGTCTATGTTAATAATTATAGCAGACCTAAACCATAATATACTGGTTTGACACTGGTCCATAAGCACATCAAGTAGTCTTTTATAAGATAAATTAAATTCTGTAATTTTAAATTTAACACTACATTAATGAATATTGGTTTAAAAAGAATTTATATAATTTTGTTTATTTTATGACCAAATTGTCCCATATTTTGGTGGAACTAGACTAAAAAGAGAATTGTTGAAAATATCAGCGAGGGACAGTAACTCAACAATGCAATATCTGGATATAATTCTATGGAGAATTCCAAATTTTATTTTACTGACCTTTTAGGATAATTAATGGTGCAATGAAATTGTCTTCAGTTCCACAACAAATGTGTGAAAAGAATTTTTGATTCCACAACAAATATGAAACCAAAATTTTACAGGGTCTTCAAATTTTATTCATTGTTGTTTTTTTAGGTCAATTTCCTGTAGCCTTTCTAATATGTAATTATTTTTTTCAGTTATACACAGTAGATTTGGACAATGCTGATGATTGTGCTGCCAAATTTAGATCTAACACAGGACTTGGTTTTGTTATGTTTGTCAGCATAGTTCTTGGAACATTATTGAAAACACAGAAAATGAAATTGATCTCTATGAAATTTTACCATAAGGTTCAATATCACAAAAGGAAGGTTGGGATTGATTTTGGGGTTATGGTACCAACAGTTAAGGAATTAGGGCCAAAAATAAGCATTTTGTAACTTTGAACATAACTTGTGTGTTAGTGTATGGATCTCTCTGACTTTGTACCACAAGGTTCCATATCACAAAGGGAATGCTGGGATTGATTTTTGGGTAATTGCCTCAAAATTTTAGGAATTAGGGGCCAAAAGGGGCAAAAAACAGCATTTTCTAGTTTCATGACAATAACTTGTGTGTAAGTGTATGGATCTTTCTGAAATTGTACTACAAGGTTCCATATCACAAAGGAAGCTGGAATTGAGTTTGGGGTAATTGCCTGAAACGTTTAGGAATTAGGGCCAAAAGGGGCCAAAATAAGCATTTTCTAGTTTCAGACAATAACTTGTGTTCAAGTGTATGGATCTCTCTGAAATTGTACTGCAAGGTACCATACCTCAAAGGGAAGGCTGGGATTGAGTTTGGGGCTGATGAATCATAAGGGGGTTCAAAAAATTTGGGGGGTTTTTCCTTTTTTCCTTTTTTTTTTCTTTAAAATTTTCCATTTTAAGTTGGTTATTTCTGATTTATATTTAAAAGCAAATAATAATGATATGGCAGGAGATACACACCAAACAGGATGTGTAAATTATTATATAATAATGTTGTGCAATAGCAAGAAATTTTCAATTGCACAGTATTCGCAATAGCAAGAAATCTTCAATTGCACAGTATTGCGCAATAGCAAGAAATATCAATAGCACAATATTGCGCAATAGCAAGAAATTGTCAATTGTGCAGTATTGCGCAATAGCAAGAAATATTCAATTACAGTATTGCGCAATTGCAAGAAATATTCAATTGCACAGTATTGTGCAAAAGAAGATACTGTATAAATTGCTTATTTCTTGACCAATTTCAATGGGGTTTTATTCTTGAACTCTTGGGGTTCTTTATTATGCTGAATCTAACCGTGTATTAAGTTTTTGGATTTTGGGCCCGTTTTTAATTAGGCGCCACATTGAGTCCAAAGGGTCCAAAATTAAACTTTGTTTGATTTCATCAAAATTGAATTATTGGGGTTCTTTGATATGCGAATCTAACTGTGTATTTAGATACTGAATTTTTGGTCCCGTTTCAAATTGGTCTACATTAAGGTCCAAAGGGTCCAAAATTAAACTTAGTTTGATTTTAACAAAATTGAATTCTTAGGGTTCTTTGATATGCTGAATCTAAACATGTATTTAGATTTTTGATTATGGGCCCAGTTTTCAAGTTGGTCCAAATCGGGGTCCAAAATTAAACTTTGTTTGATTTCAACAAAAATTGAATATATGGGGTTCTTTGATATGCTGATTCTAACCATGTATTTAGATTTTTGATTTTTGGGCCCCATTATCAACTTTGTCCACATTGAGGTCAAAAGGGTCCAAAATTAAACTTTGTTTGATTTCATCAAAAATTGAATTATTGGGGTTCTTTGATATGCGAATCTAACCGTGTATTTACATTCTTAATTTTGGTCCGTTTTCAAATTGGTCTACATTAAGGTCCAAAGGGTCCAAAATTAAACTTAGTTTGATTTTAACAAAAATTGAATTCTTAGGGTTCTTTGATATGCTGAATGTACACATGTATTTAGATTTTTGATTATGGGCCCAGTTTTCAAGTTGGTCCAAATCGGGGTCCAAAATTAAACTTTGTTTGATTTCAACAAAAATTGAATATATGGGGTTCTTTGATATGCTGAATCTAACCATGTATTTAGATTTTTGATTTTTGGGCCTTGTTATCAACTTTGTCCACATTGAGGTCAAAAGGGTCCAAAATTAAACTTTGTTTGATTTCATCAAAAATTGAACTCTTTGGGTTCTTTGATATGCTGAATCTAACCATGTATTTAGATTTTGGATATTGGACCATAATAGGTGAATGTCCAATTTAAAATTTTTAAGTTCTTAGACCACATATATCAACAATAACCATAGTAGACAGGAGTTGTAATAACTGGCAATTACCTCACTAGTATAAGTTTGATAGCAGATCATACCATATGATGCTAGTGAGGTAATTTTTACTTTTGGTATGGTTCATCAGGTCAGCTATATCAGCAATAACTATAGTAGACAGGAGTTGCAATAACTGCACATTGAGTAGTCTATGTTAATAATTATAGCAGACCTAAACCATAATATACTGGTTTGACACTGGTCAATAAGCACATCAAGTAGTCTTTTTATAAGATAAATTAAATTCTGTAATTTTAAATTTAACACTACATTAATGAATATTGGTTTAAAAAGAATTTATATAATTTTGTTTATTTTATGACC
Organism: Mytilus coruscus; assembly: GCA_017311375.1. Classification (NCBI taxonomy): domain Eukaryota; kingdom Metazoa; phylum Mollusca; class Bivalvia; order Mytilida; family Mytilidae; genus Mytilus; species Mytilus coruscus. The sequence goes on along the minus strand of CM029595.1, from coordinate 124,767,453 downwards.
AAATTGTCCCATATTTTGGTGGAACTAGACTAAAAAAAGAGAATTGTTGAAAATATCAGCGAGGGACAGTAACTCAACAATGCAATATCTGGATATAATTCTATGGAGAATTCCAAATTCTTATTTTACTGACCTTTTTAGGATAATTAATGGTGCAATGAAATCTGTCTTCAGTTCCACAACAAATGTGTGAAAAAGAATTTTTTGATTCCACAACAAATATGAAACCAAAAATTTTTACAGGGTCTTCAAATTTTATTCATTGTTGTTTTTTTTAGGTCAATTTCCTGTAGCCTTTCTAATATGTAATTATTTTTTTTTCAGTTATACACAGTAGATTTGGACAATGCTGATGATTGTGCTGCCAAATTTAGATCTAACACAGGACTTGGTTTTGTTATGTTTGTCAGCATAGTTCTTGGAACATTATTGAAAACACAGAAAAATGAAATTGATCAACTTGATAATGAAGAATGAAATATTTGTTATCTGGAACTTGTTATTTTTTCTATATTTTATATGACAAAAAGATTTGTTACTATATATTATTAATCAGTTATTTTGTTAAATGGTCTGGATGAAAGGACCCAGTTAAATATGCCCATCACTTCCCATTCACCAAACCTTCATCTTTACTGAACCTTCACATTACCTTCTACTTTGAAACTAAAATCTAATCTAGATATAACATGAAAGTTTCTTTATGGAAGTTTATAGTGTTACAATTCAACAACAAAAAAATGACTGCTGATTTGTTTTTTTTTTTTTCATTATCTTCTCATTAATTATTTTTGTTTAAACTGAATGGGGGGGAAAAAATGAAAACAACACTTTATAAATTTCATGCGTCTGAAGCACTTTTCTGGATTTACCCTCGTCAGGAAACATTCAAAGCTGAAATGAGGATTCCAAGGTTCTTTTCAAAGATTCATTTTGTACTGGTTAAATGCCAAACAAAATTTATACAATGCCAAAAAAGATTCCTATGGAAGAGGAAAATAAGTCAAAATACAGGGAAAGTATAAAGATCCTTAATTGTATTCAAGTTGAAAGAAATGTTTCCATTAGAAACAGTTTTTGTTGTTAAGTAGATAATGGAGTAGTACAGTCAGCCGGGCATCCTGTTATCACAGTGGTATACCAAGTGAATCATGGTTGCTATTGAAATATATATATATATATTGATTGTGTCATCATTTTTATATGTCGTCAAACTTTAATGAATTATCATTAAAATTTAAATTTATCTTTAAGTGTTTTTTTTTTTTGCTGACAATATATTCGTGTAACAAGAAAATAAAAGAGGTTTACAAAGATGAGACAGCAACTCAGCATTTATAGCATTGATATTAGCTCATCCTGTGGCTTTCAGTATTCAACAGGTGCTTAAACGATAGTGTAAAATGTATACTGGCTTGGAATATGTACATAAGAAATTACTATGATCAGTAAAAATCAGACAAGCCAGATATTTAGGGCCTCTATATTTAAGGGCAGTTATATAGATATGAGCAAAAGGAGAAAATTAAAAAAGATCTCAAAATTCTCTTGATTATCAAGTACCAAGATAACCAGCAAAACAAGTAAAGCCAACTGCAGAATAATTATGGGTAAAAATGTCTCCTTTGGAAGGCACAACACTTACATTGGTCAAACCAGAAAAGAAGTTACATGCATTCTAGTGCTAAGTATTTGAAAATAGAAAGAAGTATCTGACAGTCCGAAAATCACTTGCATGTTACAACTAATCACTGTCAGTCTGTCTACCAAATATAAAGTTTTCTGGTTAGTGATTCCTAAGAAAAATAGGTTGAAAATATTTGTTTTCTTTCAAGAGTTTAAAAAATTCAAAGAATCTGCAAACAGGAAGTACCAGTACACATTAGAAATCACCACTGTCAAGGTGCTGACAAAATATGAAGTCATTCTGGTAAGTAGTTCCTAAGAAACGTGACTATAATATTTGTTGGACGAACAGATGGAGAATTGATTGAAATACAGCCCCCAATCTTTGTGTGAGAGTATAATGAAATGCTACCTTTGTTTTAATTCTGGCTCAAAGATATCTACATTAAACAAAACGATGCTTTTATAATATCATTCAAGTTTGTCTTACCACAGCTAGTTACCACTGTAAATGAGAAATTTAGTTGTAAAATTGTAAAAGAGAGGAGAAAGATACCAGAGGGACATTCAAACTCATTAGTCGAAAATAAACTGACAACGCCATGGCTAAAAAAGAAAAAGACCAACAGACAAACAATAGTACACAAAAAATTATATAGAAAACTAAAGACTGAGCAACACTAACCCCACCAAAAACTTGGGGGGTGATCTCAGGTGCTCCGGAAGGGTGAGCAGATCCTGCCCCACATGAGGCACCCGTCGTGTTGTAAAGATTAAATGAATCAATCTTTGCAATAATTTTTTTGTACTAAATGTTGATACTGTCCTGCTAATATAGTCGTATATCAAATAAGGCTATATCAACATTGATTGATTATTGGTTGCTTAATGTCCAGTGGCAAATATTTCATGCATGTTCAGGACGATATCAAGAATGTCTTCCAAAATTCAACTGCTGATGAAATTTAAACTTGACATAATTAATTGCTCCAAGGTGTTGGTAATTTTTGTTTGATGTGAATTCTTGTAAGAACACCCCTGTAGACACAATTACACTTTCCAAAGGTCGTCAGTTTCCAATGAAAATTTGAATAATTAAATAATTCTTGAAAAAGAAGGGTAACGTAAATATTGTACATTAATGTACACTGAAAAGTCTTGAAAGTGGTAGTTTTTGTCTCGCCTGTCGCAGAAAGTGAGACCTAGGGATTGCTTTTCCAGCAACGACAAGGATGATGACAGCCTCAACAACTGTTAAGTTTTCAGCTTAAGTTAGTTTGATAAATCAATGATATTTTGTATTGTTGCATTACTATCAGTACCTATCAGTTTGACGACTATTTTGAGGCCCTGCCCCCTAGGTCCTGGTCCAGTGACTTCAAATTAATATGCAATTTTAATGTTAAGTTTTCTGCTTAAGTTAGATAGGAACTACTTGTGAAAGATCAATCACATTTTGTATGAAGTTGCATTACTATCAGTACCTATCAGTTTGGCAACTATTTTGATGCCCTGCCCCCTAGGTCATGGTCCAGTGACTTTGAATTAATTACTAATTTTCAATGTCAAGTTTTCTGCTTAAGTTAGTTTGATAGGAACTACTTGTGATAGATCAATGATCTTTTGTATAAAGTTGAATTACTATCAGTACATATCAGCTTGAAGACTTTTTAAAGACCCTACGCCCTAGTTCATGATCCAGTAACTTTGAATTAATTAGCAATTTTCGAAATTTTCTGTTTTAGTTAGTCTGGTAGGAACTACATGTACTTACTATAGACAATTATATTTTCTATAAAGTTACATTAACATCCGTACTTCTCAGTTTGTTGACCCTTTCCAGGCCCTGCCCACTAGTTCATGGTCCAGAGACTTTGAATTAATTAGCAATTTTAATGTTCATCAGATTGTCTTTTTCTGAATTTTATGCCAACAGGAGAGACATATCTCTGTATTAACAGTTTATTTCAATTTGGTTTCCCAAAAAGACTCCAGTATCTTTTATGAAGTGTCTACCTGTCATGGCTAGATGTCCTTTGAAAAAAGGACTATTTTACAAGAAAAGTAGAAAGATGCTAGGATGAACGACTGAATTTCTAATATGTACATGCAAAACTGCAATGTAACAATACTTATATTCTTTGTATAAATAATTTATTTCATAAAAATAATTTCAAATGTTCAATACCATTAAACATTTCTTCCCAACAATATTATCACAGTAACAATATATATGCATGAGTAACCCACACGAAGTCTTGCTAAAAGTGGCTACATAATACATTGAATAAAAGCAGCATTTTCAGTTTTTGTTTATATCTGGATTTTAAAATATTGACAAGTTCAAATTGAAGAAAGTTTGCTAGTCTCAGAGCCCTAAATTTGTCAAATATAGATCAATTAAAACCAATTGCAAATTAAATCTGAACAAGAATAATGCAACTACCTATCAGGTGCAAATAAGAAAAATCTAGATTACAATATTCAAAATTTTTTCTAGATTCAAAGGCCATTACTCAGCCAATCTTTCATCTGGAGTGACTTAAAGTGATATGTAACTCATCGTAATGCATCTGCCTACTAAATATCAGGTCACAATCTACTTGAACAATGAAAAAATGTCTAGACATGATAAGTTTTAACAAAATTGCACTTATTTGTTTAAAAGTAACTGTTGTCAAGTTGAAAAACAATGTACAATTTCAAACCAAAAATCAGGTCAAAAACTGCTGTCACACAACCAAAATGTTCAGACAACATTTCAGAAAGACAAAGTTTAGGACAAGTGGAACAATATATGTATGTCCATCATAAAAATTCAGTTTCAGAATCTAATGCATTCTGGGTGATATTTTCAAAAGTGTACACCAAAACATAGTGATTGGTTAAAAACATTATAAACAATAGAAACTCAACCAATGATGTAACATTATTTTCATTTTGGGGTATAGACAATAAAATCACCAATAGTCCTTTAGATTCAGAAATGTCCAATTCAGAAGAGATTTCTTCTTTATTACTTGCTATAGGTCTTTTCTTTTTAACAGCAACATTTTTAGACAAAATGGAAGACTGTTACATTTCATGTACACAGATACCTAAACCTTTGATTTTATTAAAATTTGCAATTATTGCACCAAAAAACATTTCACAACATCTTCATACACTTCGGAGATGGAATATCACAAACAATTTAATGTGGAGCTTTGCATATCTGTAATGTCTAAATTCATTTCAAATGTTTTTAACAACTGATTCATGTCGCTGATTGCAATCCTTTCTGTAAAAGATCTAACATAACTGGATAAATGGATGCAAATTCTCTCCCTTGTCTTGATTTCACATTCTGTACATAACCTTCCAATGTTCCCTGTAAAGAATAAACACAAAATTCTATTAGAAATTAAAAATGAAAAATAAATAGCTGTATTTTATTATAAGCAAAACAAAAATAATTTACATATCAAATATCTTATATGACAGACATAAAATTCTCTTAGAAATTAAAACACTTTCAATAATGATTTTAAAAGTTTTGTTGTCCCCGCGTAACGCATTGCAGGGGACTTGGAAATACCGGCGCCTGTCCATCTGGTCTTGTTAGCGCTCTCATGTGTATAATTCTTGCTAGATTTTTATGAAACTTATATCATAGGTTTATATCAGCAATGTTTTGGACGAGTTCCAAAATCAGTGCCAATCAATTATTTTTAAGAGTTGTTCCCTTGGAAACATTAATTTTATGGAAAATTGCATCGTTAGCGCTCTCATGTGTACAATTCTTGCCAGAATTTTATGACATTTACATCATAGGTTTATATTAGCAATGTCTTGGACGAGTTCGAAAATCGGTGCTGACCAATTATTTTTAAAAGATTGGAAACAATAATTATATTGAAATTTGCATCGTTAGCGCTCTCATGTGTACAATTCTTGCCAGATTTTTATGAAACTTATATCATAGGTTTATATTAGCAATGTCTTGGACGAGTTCGAAAATCAGTGCAGATCAATTATTTTTAAAAGAGTTATGCCCCTTGGAAACATTAATTATATGGAATATTGCCTATTGAGCGCTTATGCCCTTGTACCTTGGATAGATAAAATATGTGCAACGCGGGGGACATTGGAACTCTGTTCTTTTATTAATATAAATACATATTGAAAGTTGCAGCGCCGTAAAAAAGGAAGGAAGAAAAGAGTTTGTGGACTAGCACGTCACATGATACAATAAACCATGTAAGATAAATTAAATAGTTCTTATCACTTTCTCAATGAAAACTTGGTTGAGCATATGCATTTATTATGGTATTATAGCATTATGAAGGGAGGAAGAAGACAGATTATTATTTAGGATATTATGTCAACGGCTCCTTTGCAGATTCGTCAAACATGAAAAAAAAAAAGCAGTCTATTATAATCAGCATAACAAAACTAATTTTTTAGATCCTAATATCTTATATAACACCATAAAAAACCTTGTGACTGGTTCAGGTATTTGTTAAACATTCACAATGCAGCATATATATTCATTACAGTCATGTTTATTGTTTCTCAATATTTTGAGTAATCCATTTAAATGCACCTTTTTATCTTGACAATTATTTTTCCGTTAAGAAAATGTTTTCAATCAAGTTTGTAGATTTCAAGTTTTGTGTTTGTATGTGTGTGTGGCTTTGTTTTTACAACACATATATTGAAAACCAACCTGATATGTTCCGCATAAATGAAGGATTTTGTAATTTGCTGTGAAAATAATTTTATAATTATATGTAATAATTTATAATAACACTTTAAAACATTGAATTTAAGTATTTGAAATGTAAATTGTGTGATTTTGTATTAAAAATGTTTTATTAGCGGATGCCGTCATTATTTTCCCTCTTTGAGCCTCTGACATTCTTTAGTGTTCTGTAGAGCTTTTGTCTACGTCACATAGTAACAGGTGTTATAATGACATTTTGAGGTTCCAATTGGGGATAAAGCGAATATAAAATGAAATCTTTCTCCCATCTTGATTTTCTTTGATAACTTACTTTATTAATGTTAGTCGATCTTTCTCTGATGAGTGATCTTCTAACCACTGGGAGTATCTACTTATTGACCAATCAGCAGCCTGCAAAAATAACATTACTTAGCATTATATATTGTTCTGAGTAAATCCAGAAACAATTGATTCAATCAGCAATCCCAAAATTTTCAAAATTAGCTGTAAAAAATTATAAAGAAATGAAAAATTAATATTTGTATCTTTATGAAAATTATTAAGCAATATACTATGGTAAATGAAAGATAAATAAATATCGGTCAGTTACTTTTTGTTCTATTGAATACTTTTGACTAACATCACACTATAACATACTTTTGACTGCTACCTTGTTATTTTTTCCTTTTTCCTAATTGACAGTAAACATTGATAACATTAAATCTGTTTTCTATATAAACCATCATGTTTTTAGAATTGGTACAAATAATGCGTATTTCTGTTTTATTCAGGAGATAAATGACCATGTTCCTGGATTAGGTTCTCTTGTACATAATAATATCATTCTGTGTATACTTACCACATGTGGTGATTTTAGTTCAATTGGAGCTCTGGCAAACAAAAAATGTAATACAGTACTATATGGAATGATTTCTCCTAAAGCTGGACTCATAGAAATGTGTTCGACTGACTGGAATAATAATGGTCTACAAAAAAAGAACAGAAAATGTAAAGGAAATCACTGAATCTATCTTCAAACTTATAAAGCTCTTCACAAAAATTTGCTTCTGTTCCATAGAAGTTATTCCTAATGTTTGCAGTATAGATAGAAGCTTTAATATTTAAAATTTGTGTTTAAATTTTAATTTATATAAAAGCTGGCCTTATCACCTACTTTTATTTTTTTTTTTATTCTAGTCAATGTTTTGGCATAAACAGATTTGTCATTCCCTAATTGGGTGGAATTTACTTGATTTTCTATTGTTTTACTGTTATCTGATGAAAATATAGTTTTCAAAAATATTTGAGCATTCATACAAACTGTTCTTAATGAGAGACTATTGAAATTTTCTCCCAATTTGTTTATAGAGTCCTGAAATAGTCAAATCCATGGTGTACGGGAGGCAACTCTTAATACTCATCTCATTATAGACATAGGAAAAACATCGTTTTTAACCGGATTTTCGAAGGAAAAAAATCGGTTATTGATTTGGGGATGTACGGGGGACGGGCTGGCGGCTGCCAAACAGTGTCCATTCATTAACATGAAAATGCTTTGATGAAATTTTTTCTAATTTTGATATGTTGTTTTCTGTGACTAAATGAAGGTCAAGTTCAATTTTCACGATTTTAGCTTTTCTCGTTGTTCAGTTATAGCCCTTTCCCAAGATTCAATTTTTGATGAAATACTTATTAATTACTCCATTTCTGTTCAAAGGGAAATAACTCATTTTTTTAAAGATTTTTAAAAGACATTGTATTAATGATAAATGACATTTTGGATTTTTTTCTTTTCTTTTGTAAATTGTTTGAAGAATTTTGTGGCAGGTTTGTTTGTTATTCTGTATAAACTAATTTTCTGAATGCTATATATCATTTTTTTTTGATGAAGTAAACTCCTTTAGCTAGATAATGATCTATTTTTATTAAAGGATATATTTCATTACATTACATTGTGTAGATAAAGTTGTTGACATTGATAGATAAGTTGCAGATCTATAGAAGTTTGTGACAAATGAAAGAAAAATATTTGGAACTATTAATTATATTTGATTATAATTTGAAAATAGATATACATTGTGTAACATCATATCTAATTTTAGAGAACTATTTTTAATGGTTAAATCCTATCTAATTTTAGAGAACTATGTTTGCTTTATTATTTAAACCATTTCTGTTCAAAGGGAAAGAACTCAAACTTATTCCATGAACCAGTAATGATAACATAAGTATAGGGATTCTGTTCAATTACTTTTAGTCATTAGTTGTCAAAATTTCTTTATAACTATTTTTTTTGAGTCATGTGTGTTATGAAGGTAGATGTCACAGTTGTTATGTGGTATTTTATTTTTGTTGTGTGTGTTAATGTTAAATTCTTATATGATCCTGTTTGGGGGTTCAGATTTGCAAATATCATTTTCATTATTAATTAGATAATAATCTATTTTAAATATTCAATCACAATCCAAATTCAGAGCTGTTCAGGGTTCGACCTCTGCAGGAAAATCGGGTTTGCTGTCACTCGTCAGCCTCTTGTTTAAAGAATAAAGCTGTCACATGGGAATGCAGAAAAGGAAAATTTTCAGAAAATTCCCATGTTTTCCCTACATTTTACTTAAACATTTAAGCTATGTTTGAGCAAGTTACCGTGGGTGTAAAAAAATTCAAGAATTCTTTTTGATGTTCCTGGTAAATGCATTTTTTTAAATTATAAATATTCTTTACAAAGCACAAAAATGTCGGCATTCACCTCAAAAGCTAACCAAACCTTTAAACAGACTTATTCGGAAAGGATAGAGTTAAGATACTGTTGTCAAGTCATTAAGGATTGCATATTTTGGTATTAATATTGATTCACTCATAGGGTCTTTGCATCGAAAATAAACACATGTATTCTAAAACCAGTTGTTGGCATGATACGGGTTATGTTCTTCTCATATATTTTATGATGGTATGATACTAAACCCCTAACAGGAGGGATTGTACTTGATTTTCATATGATGAAGACATAATCTTTCAATCAGTTTAATTGAGGTCTGGAGCTGGCATGTCAGTAACTGCTAGTAGTTCTTTGTTCATTTATGTATCATTGTCATTTTGCATAGTTTCTATTGTTACCTATTCTGACATCGGACTCGGACTTCTTTAAAACTGAGTTTTACTGTGCGTATTGCTATGTGTTTCTTTATTCTACATTGGCTAGAGGTATAGGGGGAGGGTTGAGATCTCACAAAACATGTTTAAACCCGCCGCATTTTAGCGCCTGTCCCAAGTCAGGAGCCTCTGGCCTTTGTTAGTCTAGTATGTTTTTTAATTTTAGTTCATTTATATGTTTTGGAGTTTAGTGTGACGTCCATTTTCACTGAACTAGCACACAATTTTAGTTAGGGACCAGCTGAGGACCACCTCCGGGTGCAGGATTTTCTCGCTGCATTGAAGACCCATTGGTGGCCTTCGGCTGTTGTCTGCTCTTTGGTCAGGTTGTTGTCTCTTTGACATATTCCCCATTTCCATTCTCAATTTTATGCAAACTTGAAAGTTGAATTTTATAGGCAAAGCTTAACTTAATTAATACATTTTCACTGACTTTAAATATTACTTTTTCTATTTTATAATGAAAGAACCTTAGTGAGCGCGCTCACATACCCCACGTCCCCACATTGTCATTGGAGAAATAAAATAAGTGTAAGAAAAAAAATTGTATCAGAATAAAAAATTAAATCATAATTTCCTGTCAATATGCACATCTACATAGTATGTCCTTATTATCTACACGGTTTCATGAAATTCTGTTGTGTGGTTTGGGAGGAGTTGCGATGACAAAAGGTTGCAGTAGTATATTGGGCAAATAAGTTCAAAGGCGTAACTCCTGGAAAAAATTGAATCGTAATTTCCTGTCGATATGCACATCTACATAGTATGTCCTTATTATCTTTATAATAAGTTCTTGTCACAACTGTATGTTCGTACTCAAAGACATTGATAAACCAACTAGCTGAGAAAGCCTGACAATCTGAAATTTCTCCGTTACTGGTAACAAAAATTCTAAAATATAATTATCCCCCTTTTGCTGCCAAGCGATAACTATAAAGGCTATAAAAACAACATAAAAGAAACACAAACTAGACATTTTTTCTCTCGCCCTAGGTAAGTTATACAAATGCTATACCTAAATGATCTGAGTAGTCTGTAATGTTTTCCCAGGTCTGCTATTCGTTTACAGAATGGTGATATTGCTAATTCCATTTGGGCAAAGTCTGCTGCCAGTCTAAGTTTACCACCTTCTCCTAAAGGTCGTATCAGACTAGCATGTCTTACAAATAATTCTACACATCTACAGGATATTGGTTGTAAACTGAAAAGAGATTGCCCAATTAGTTGTTCTAGTGAAAAGAAAAAATGGTTCAATTGGTTATTCTAATAAAAGAAAAAATGGTGCAATTGGTTATTCTAATGAAAAGAAAATATGGTTCAAGTGGTTATTCTAATGAAGAGAAAATTTAGTTCAATTGGTTATTCTAATGGAGAGAAAACATGGTTCAATTGGTTGTTTTAATGAAGGGAAAAAATAGTTGACAAAATTTGCTTCTTTGTTAAATCCATTTCAAAATTTGTAGATACTCTATTAGATGTAAAAAACTTATTGTGTTTTTTTTGTAATATTTTTTGACATATTTGTAAATATGTCATCTGCATTGGCTGTCCATAACCTAAATTAAAATATCAATGTACATGCATGTGAAGTCCAAAACAGTCTGAATAATTGACAAAGAAGACTTTTCTTGATGGCCTATTTTATTAGTAATGACCGTCTCCCATAGGTATATATCAGAACTTATATACAAGTTTGAAGACATGTTCTGCTTCTTGTAACCTATGATAAAATTCTTACCATTCCATAATGAAGTCTGTACATTCATATCTAGATAAATAGTCTGTCTGACATCTGACAACAAAGTCCTGTAACTCTCTCATGTATAGTGAACATTGGGAATCTTTCTGGTTATCTGATTGGGCACTACTACAATAATATGGATAATGAGCATAACATTAGAAGACAAAATAAATTTCGCAATCTAATACAATAAATATATACTCTCCATCTCCGAGTAGTAACCTCAGTAAACTTTATCAAATGATCATACATTTACTCCCTGACTATTTTATTTTGATGAACATTCAGGTTAAAGAAATAACTTCATTTTTCCAATAAACAAAATTCTTTCTTCATTTCATGAATATTCATGTCAAAAGTCCCATTTAATGTTAGGAAAATAATACAATTGTAACAAATACCTGGCACTATTCTTGTGACATTTAAGATACATCGATGGAAATTAATTCAGAGCTAATGCTTATTTTGTAAAGAAACTTAAATAGACCATGTAGTCATTTATTGCATCAGATATATCGAATTACTAGTATTAGCTTTTTCTGGATTATGAATTCCTATTTTCTGTTGAAAATGTAAAGATTCATTTAAAATCACAAGTCCTTTTTCTCAAGCATCTGACATAACAGTGATCAGTTTTTTTCACCGCTGTATTTGATCTGGGAAGCCAGGGACTTATAAACATGGTATTCTGCATCCCAGTGTCAGGTGAGAACTGACAAAAATTCTGCTACAGTTCTATTAGATATAGTATACATAAGACTGAACTTTTAAGTCCGTTAATAGATTTAATCTTACCTAGAGAAATCTTCCTGATGCATGGTTAGTATGATAGCTTCTGTTGCATCAGATATTGATGATAATAACGGGTTAATAGCATTACTCATCAGTATCACAATTCCCTGAAAAATACACAAATGTGCTGTTATCATTGGGTGTAAGACAATAAAATATCACAAATACCTTGTGCATTTTTAACATACCGTAGAAAGGCTTGTATAGTTCGCACTGGTACATAGTCCGCCCCCTTCTCCACACGAAATTTTAGGTAAAAAACTTTTGTAACTGTTAGAAAAGTCTAATGAAACTCCGTAATTTCAAATCCTGTGCGGTCATTTGCGGTATTTTCTTGGAAAACCTGTTTTCCATCATCAAACAGAAGCTGAAACTGTTTGTAAATGATTCTAGAACGCTTCATGATCGTTAAAATAAGTTTAATTCACTTAAAAACAATTTAGAAACTTGTGTATGTTTAAACAGGAAGTTTAAAAGCACATGTAAAAGAAGAAATTAACCGGTGAGAGTCGAAATCCGTACATAACAGATATCACTATAACACGACTTTGAAAGTAAAACAGTTCCATCCTTTTGTAAAACAGTCTTTAATATATCTATCACATTAATGTTTGAAGGGTCTTAAGCTAATACAAACCATATAAGTCAGTATGAAACACCAAAAGGAACGAACATTAACCGATTACGTTTTGTAGTTTACAAATTCTACGCTGGTTTACGGTTGTCTTTTCACTATGTTTGTATCGTTCAATCAATAAGATACCAGTTTATTTCAACCAATGCATTGAAAAGAAACGAAATTTGTAATGAAAAGTTTAGTTTTATATTTATCAGTATTAATTTGATATTGAATAGAAATAACTTATTAATATGGATGAGTTAAAATTATTAGTTTGAAAAATGATAAGACCGCCCTCTACAATATCAATAACAAAGATGGCGGAACGTAAACAAACCATCTCACCGCGAAATTTCTTGCTTATTGTACTCTATAGTCCGCACCCGTCTGGAAGGTCCAATTTTGGAGAATAAAAGCGCGGACTATACAAGCCTTTCTACGGTATGTAATTGTTATGTTTGAGTGTTTCACAATGATGATTTTTGTCTGTTCAATTAAAGTAAAATTCTTAGAATATAAACAATAAGTTGTTGTCCCATATTGATGTCACAGTTCTTACTATATATTTTTGTCAGTACAATTTAGAACAGTTTATTTTAACTTAAATTGGCTATTTTTCTATATAGGCAATACGTCACAGTTCTTCCAATATCAATACTTGTCTGTTTAATTTATATTCAATTCTTTAATGAACAAATTTTCAACTTTATCTCTGTGTTCTTACCTCTAAAGATTTATGTATACTCTCTATAGCTTCTGAAGCATAACTGTTTAATGATGTCACAACCTAGAAAAAAATATAAAATGTCTCATAAATATAAAATTAAAGAGATGTGATGTGATTGCAGATGAGACAACTATCCATCAATGACCAAATGATTGAGTCTTATTATTTTCTTGGGTGGCTTACCTTCTCTGGGATGTAAGCAGTTATAAGTCACCGTATCCCCTTCCACAATAAGCTAAACCCATATGGTATAGTCAGACTTTAAAGGCCCATACAAATTGTAGATACTTTTTAAATGTGACAGTTATTTTTTTAACTATTTTGGGCTTGTAGCTGGTCTGCTATATAATTATAAATACTCCATTTCTCATTTTATTCAGACTCTGTTTTTAAACCCACGTAAAAAAACAAAGCAATAGCTTTTTCTGAAAAACATTTTCAATACTATAAAGTCTTAATTGTGTATATTGGCCAAGAACAGGGCTTCCAAAACAGTTGTATTGTCCAGACTTGTCTGATTAATTATATTTTTGACTTGTTGTGCCAAGCCTGAACTGGACATATAATGTATTTTTTGCCATTTTAACATAACTCAGAAAAAAATTGAAGTTTATGCGATCTTTTTAACCTGACCTTTTGCTTTAAACAGCTATACATTTCCCGTCATAAAAGTGACATGATGACAAAGTACTATAAAAAAAAATCCCTACTTTAATACCATCTCATTACAATCAAGGTTATTTGTTGTCTGACGGCTGAAACTTACCTGTTCAGGAGACAGGTAAACTATTTTTCTTCAAAACTGCTAAAATTATCATTAGTACCTTTATCTTAATTTCATTTTTGAGTATTTTCTTTTAGAAATAAGGTGAAAATAGCTACTTAAACTCAATCATATTTTGTAAACGTACACATATTTTACATATCCGTCTCTGGTCTGTCTTAACCATTGTAAACATCAACATCAGGTATTAGGAAAATTTGCATTTTAAAACAAAAGTAAAGCTTTTGACAGTGTAATTTTGCACAAATAAAGAGTCTATGGCAGATATTAGTACTCTGATGTTGCACACTACGAGTGATGCACTGTCAATTTAACAGATTATGTCAGAACATAGAATTTATATCGTAAGTCAAGTTTAATATCGTTTTCATGTCAATCATTGTTTATATGATGCTCATCTGATTACCATGGTTGCCTTTTGTTACTATGTCTTAAGGGATTAAAATCAGGATAAGACAAAAAATGTCTGGCTGGCTCAAATATTTTTTGGAAGCCCTGGCCAAGAGACTTTGTAATGTAATGTTATGCAATTGTTTCCTGGCCTTCTTGCACACAACTGTTACTTAGGACAACATTATTTTCTATACACAAAGTCTTCTAACAAAGCTAATAGCCCTCTTGGTATCGTTGCTGTGAGCAATATCCTGAGGTAAAGTGCATCTTTTAGTGTTCTTAAAATCAAATCTGAAGTTTTCTAGGACAATATCACATTTCTTTCTGAATTTTCTAATTTTTGATAAAGATTAAATGTTAAAATAATGTTTCAGACATTTATTATTGAAATCAATTTCTCTCTTGTAAAGACCAAATTTTGGCAGTTTATGTATTTGTAGAGTATTGATAGTTTTACTTGTGTAATTTTTTTTTCAATATTCAATCCTTTTTATTGACCTACCTTTGTGACTGACTGATGAAAAAGATACAATGTATTAACAACAGCCTGGTTCCTGGTTTGACCTTGTGTTGCTGGTCCAATTACTTGACTAGCTTCACCATCAGTAGAAAGCTAAAGTTAAAGAAGCAAGTAACAACTTTTAAAATCTCTACAGAATTAATACTTTACTGACCGTGAGAGATTCTCATGGGTTGTCAAGGTCGTTAAACACTCCCTAGTAGTAGTACTAGCAAGGTGAAAAATAAAACTGGTTGGTTTCTTTATCTCTTTCAAATTCTCTATATTTTTGTTTTTAAGTAATGTGTGGAAAAGCACAACGTTTTTTAGGGAGACAAAAAATTCTAGAAATATGGCATTTTTCAAAAAATTTAGACAACCAAACATATTTTTCCATCAGTCTTAACTTTATGTTGATGGTATTACTTCCCTAGATGTATGTGCAAATCAAAATTATAATATTAAGATAATAACAGTCAAATCTGCATATGAAGGTTACCCTTGGGACCAGTAAAAACTGACCTTACAAGAGAGGTCATCTTTGAATTGAGGTTCAAAAATGCATAGGTATAACTAAACTGGGACAAAATGAGGGTGACCTGCCAAAACATGTTTTCGCTGAATAGGTGTGACCTTTACAACAGGTATGACTGTAGTTTTGTTTAGTAATGGAATTTTTGAGTTTATATATCATTCTTTAAAAACTACTCACCAACTGTTCACTTTTAACATTAAATAACTGAACCGTTTTTGCTACATTCTTTGCAATGGTTATGCTTAATTTAGTGTCCACACTTGCCACATTCAATTCACTGTGGAAAGAAAATACATGCACTTCTATAAAAAGAAACATCAAATCCCTTTTTCAGTTACTGATGGATATTTCAGCATTCAAACTGATCCGTATTTTTTTTCAGTGATGACTAGATTCATCTGAATTTGATGCACAAAATAATGAAAACGAAAAAAAAAAATTTTAAAAACTTAGAAGTATAAAAGGATATATACCTGGTGCAGCATATAATATCAGCTGGACGTTAATAATAGCCTTCTATAAAACATTTCATTGTTATATCTAATATATAAAATGTACTTTTGTCGTTTTTTATTCAATACAAAATTTACCATGGCAGTTGATTTCAAGTTATTGTGCAATGACATATAGGCTTCTGTATGTGCCTATCCCAAGTCAGGAGCCTGTTATTCAGTGGTTGTCGTTTGTTGCTTTGTAACATTTTTGTTTTTCGTTCATTATTTTGTACACAAATTAGGCCGTTAGTTTTCTCATTTGAATTGTTTTACATTTGTCATTTCGGGGCCTTTTATAGCTGACTATGTGGAACGGGCTTTGCTTATTGTTGAAGGCCGTACAGTGACCTATAGTTGTTAATTTCTGTGTCATTTGGTCTCTTGTGGAGAGTTGTCTCATTGGCAATCATACCACATCTTATTTTTATATAAGCCTTTTACAAATTAAAACTAAATTCTGGTTTTGAATATTAAAATAAATATGGGACAATAATTAGCATGTGATGTCATGCAAAGTATACCTTCCCTATCTCGTTACTATATTTTTAAAAATAAATTTCTTGTCAATAGGTATCATAAAAAAACTTACCTAGATATTGTTTTAATGATACTTTCAACTTCCTGTTCTGTGGGAGGATTCTGGGAACCAGTTGAGAATACAAGGTTGATGGGATCAAACAATCTGGATAGAGATCTGGACAAATAGGCTGTTTCAAACTTGCATAATGTATTCCGTAATGCCTTCTCAGGGCTGAAATTAATATCATAAAATACATTTTCTCTCTTAATGATAAATATAAAGATATTCATGCCATTCATTTCTCCATATAAATGCAAATGATCAAATATGACTTAAAACCTTTCATAAATCCCTATATTATTTAAGACAGATAACAGACAGTTTAAAAATTTATGAGACTGTCAATTATACAAATTGCACATGAAAAATATTGTCAGACATCAGAAACAAAGAAGCATTATGTAATTAAATGTTAACATTATTGAAGTTTTTTTTTTCACTTGAAAATGTTCTTTAATTACAAACAAAAATCAAATGCATCTTTTCTAAATTTTCCTTAAAAATTCATACAGTTTCAAAATTATAAATAGTTCTTTGTTTCAAACATATTTTTTCTTTACTAATTTTGCTATATGTTACTCATATTTCAGCAACAGTAAAGCAAATCAGTTTTTTGAAAAGTCATGTAAAAATTTGTTCATTAAGCTACTGAAACTTACTCATATTTATCTGATTTATGTGAGAACATATCCTCCTCCACAATAGGATCTTCATGTACAACAATATCTGCTAAATTTGTTGAAGCTTTTGGGTTTAATTGTTGGAGACGCTTCCATAAGTCATTGTATAACCTTAATAATTTGGGATACTCTCCCTCAAATGCTTGTTTTATAAATGTTGAACCTGATGTTTAAAAATAAATAATCATATATATATATATCGGTATATCAGATAAGTTTTAAAATCTGTTAAAAAATGATGAGTTACCAACTATTACAATTGGTGAATAGACAGTTCTAAAAAATTTTCTACCACTGTAAATTTGTTTTACATGCATTTAGTTATGTTCCAGTAACATACAGATCTTGCCAGGGCATCTGCCCTATTTATCAGTTATTGCAATTATTTTAATAGAAATGACTGTCAGAACTTAAGTTCCAATAAAATGCTCCGCAGGGCGCAGCTTGATACGACCGCAGAGGTCGAACCCTGAACAGTTGGGGCAAGTATGGACACAACATTCAAGCTTGATACAGCTCTGAATTTGGATTGTGATTAAATATTTGACACAGCATAGGTTTCTGACACAGAATGAATGTGGTCTAAGAACTTAAAAATTTTAAATTGGACATTCACCTATTATGGTCCAATATCCAAAATCTAAATACATGGCTAGATTCAGCATATCAAAGAACCCCAAGAATTCAATTTTTGATGAAATCAAACAAAGTTTAATTTTGGACCCTTTTGACCTCAATGTGGACAAAGTTGATAATGGGGCCCAAAAATCAATAATCTAAATACATGGTTAGATTCAGCATATCAAAGAACCCCATACATTCAATTTTTGTTGAAATCAAACAAAGTTTAATTTTGGACCCCTATTTGGACCAACTTGAAAACTGGGCCCATAATCAAAAATCTAAATACATGTTCAGATTCAGCATATCAAAGAACCCTAAGAATTCAATTTTTGTTAAAATCAAACTAAGTTTAATTTTGGACCCCATTTGGACCAACTTGAAAACTGGGCCCATAATCAAAAATCTAAATACATGTTTAGATTCAGCATATCAAAGAACCCTAAGAATTCAATTTTTGTTAAAATTAAACTAAGTTTAATTTTGGACCCTTTGGACGTTAATGTAGACCAATTTGAAAACGGAACCAAAAATTAAGAATCTAAATACACGGTTAGATTCGGCATATCAAAGAACCCCAATAATTCAATTTTTGATGAAATCAAACAAAGTTTAATTTTGGACCCTTTGGACCTCAATGTGGACCAATTTAAAAACGGGGCCCAAAATCAAAAAAACTTAATACAAGGTTAGATTCAGCATATTAAAGAACCCCAAAGAATTCAAGAATAAAACCCCATTGAAATTGGTCAAGAAATAAGCAATTTATACGAAGTATCTTCTTTTGCACAATACTGTGCAATTGAATATTTCTTGCTATTGTGCAATACTGTACAATTGACAATTTCTTGCTATTGCGCAATATTGTGCTATTGGATATTTCTTGCTATTGTGCAATACTGTGCAATTGAAGATTTCTTGCTATTGTGCAATACTGTGCAATTGAAGATTTCTTGCTATTGTGCAATACTGTGCAATTGAAAATTTCTTGCTATTGCACAATACTTATTATATAATAATTTACACATCCTGTTTGGTGTGTATCTCCTACCATATCATTATTCCTTTGTGATATATGGAACCTTGTAGTACAATTTCAGAAAGATCCATACACTTACACACAAGTTATTGTCCTGAAACTAGAAAAATGCTTGTTTTTTACCCCTTTTTGGCCCCTAATTCCTAAAATATTGAGGCAATCACCCCCATCATCAATCCTAGCCTTCCCTTTGTGGTATGGTACCTTGCAGTACAATTTCAGAGAGATCCATACACTTGAACACAAGTTATTGTCTGGAAACTAGAAAAATGCTTATTTTTGGCCCCTTTTTGGCCCCCAATTCCTAAACGTTTCAGGCAATTACCCCCAAACTCAATTCCAGCTTACCCTTTGTGATATGGAACCTTGTAGTACAATTTCAGAAATATCCAAACACTAACACACAAGTTATTGTCATGAAACTAGAAAAATGCTTGTTTTTTGCCCCTTTTTTGGCCCCTAATTCCTAAAATTTTTAGGCAATTACCCCCAAAATCAATTCCAGCCTTCCTTTTGTGATATGGAACCTTGTGGTACAATGTCAGAGAGATCCATACACTTACACACAAGTTATTGTCTGGAAGTTACAAAAATGCTCTTTTTTTTGCCCCTTTTTGGCCCCTAATTCCTTAACTGTTGGTACCATAACCCCCAAAATCAATCCCAACCTTCCTTTTGTGGTATTGAACCTTATGGTAAAATTTCATAGAGATCCATTCACTTAAACTAAAGTTAGAGTGCGAAAACCAATGTGTCTTCGGACGACGACGCCGGACGACAACGACGCCAACGTCATACCAATATATGACTGCAAAAAAAAATTCATCAGACAGCCGCCGTCAAAATTTCTATTTTGATACCTTTAGGAAGATATAGTTTCATTGGCTTACCATTAGTAGTTCCCCTTTAACTGACCTAATCATAAACCTTTTAACATATAAACTGTGCACAAATTTCAAAGTCAATGGACTGTAACTGGGATATCTTCATTGAATGATATGTGTCAATGCTAATACACCTTTTAAATATTAAATACCATTGATATACAATACAAATGAGTGGTTCAACTTAACCTGACATAATTACAAATTTGAACCAGTAAACTATGCAAAAGTTTCAAAGATCAATGGACCATGACTGAGGAGGGCGGAAATGAGATGTGTAAATGTTAATACAACTGCATACCAATAAGGTATTGACCTACCATTTGTGTTTTTTTTTTAATCTGATCTTATCACAAACTTTAACAACACAATCCACAACTTTATCCACAGTCAACACCAACATCTAAACTTTCAATCTGATTATATTGGGTCCTGTTGAATTTTAATTTCATATGTATTATAGACTTCAGATTCGAAATTAGCAAGGGACCTTCTGAGGAATTTGCAATTCAAGTTCATTAAAATCAACTGATTATAATTCGTTACAATCTCATCAATATGTATACATTTTGTATATTAAGTCTTCCATTCTCCGTTTCTTCACATGAATTTGTTTATCAATCATTTTATCTCTATGCTATTTCTGAATAATTCTGATACTACCTTCGGTTGCTTCAAGAAATTCTGTAGTTAGCATCTTTGTTATATTTTCCCAGAAATTCTGCATAATGTTGACATTACCATCTTTATGCTGAAAAAATATGCATGAAACACATTTTCTAATTTACAAAATGTAAACTTTATATACAAAATATAATAGATTGTTGATAAGATTTTGCATTTTTCTATGATAAGCAATTAAAACAGGCATCTGTAATTACAAAGAATTTGTAATTACAAATTAAAGAATTAAGTAAGTATAAAGAACTGACAAATTGAAATTAGAAAATACACTTTAAAAACAATGTCATAAGTATCAATGTTTTTCTTTTTCTCATATCAGGAGGATTCATAACCTTTTGTGATTAACAAAATCATTTTATTTTTTGCATTACTCATTCATTATGAGCTATGAGCTAAGAATATCTTCCTGCCTTAACAGTGCTACTATCACATCTTACAAAAGGACATTCCCTTGAATTTTACTTCTGGTACTTTATATACAATATATTGTGCCATTGAATTATTGTCCAGTTTTTTAATAGTAAGTATGTCAGATAAATGAAATACCTTTCATCTCATTTCACATTAAGTACACAATGGTTAAATTTCTAGTGTCTAAAAACCTGTTCAGGGCTTTAAAATTGATTGGAGAGGTGACAGGTCAAGGACTTTTGAATTTACAAATCAAAGTTACACTTTGAATAAATAAAGATCAGTTGTTACAAATAACTCTTAAAAATGGAAGATCTAAGACTTTTGGAAATAAAAATCAAAGATCCATCTTTGGAATTGAAAGGTCATGGACCTCAGACTTTCATTGGTTTGAACCTCTGCTGTTTGATTTTTTATGTTTTTTTATAATTAATTGACTCAACAAAGCTTAAAGTGAATAGCTGAGTACCCTTGACATCTGTTAACATGTTTACACCCTTGTCTGAATCTGTAGTCAGTCTTAAGAAACAAATGTCATATGCTTGCTATGCAGAATGGGTTTTGCTCATTATTGAAGGACATACTGCTAACTTCTACATCATTTGGTCTCTGGTGGAAAGTTTTCTCATTGACTATCATTCCACATCTTCATATTTTTATATGAAAAGATAATTGATACAAGTTCAAATAATATTGAAAAAGAATTTAAAGTTGCAAATTCTATTAGATATCTCATTTATGAAATGTTATCCATTATCTTAACATTAGAAGTCTGATTCATGACGATATGCCCAATTTATACATTATATATCATAATTCACTTCCTGTGTATAATTATGTAGATTGTATGTTTTTCTTTAATTTGTTTAATGTTTTTTGTCTTTTGGAGAACTTGTTGATGGCACATTTTTTACAGTCTCTGTTAAATCATTCACTACCTTTTTAAGATTGGGCTGATTTAAAGCATTATAACACTTTGTTAAGACACTGGTCTATTGTAGAAAGTAAAATCACAAAAATACTGAACTCTGAGGAAAATTCAAAAAGGAAAGTCCCCAATCAAATGGCAAAATCAAAAGTTCAAACACATCAAACGAATGGATAACAACTGTCATATTCCTGACTTGGTACAGGCATTGGTACAGAAGACCCTGTGTTAACCTCTAGTTGTCTTATGATTTTTTTTGTGTTGTTAGGTTGCTGTCTGTATGAAATGTATTGTGGTATAACAATTTTCCTGGATTTCGTAGGTAAAAGTGTTCTTAACAATTTATCAGAGTAACATTTCTTGTCTAACTTCAATAAATGGCTTCTGCCAGCAGTGAAACACTGTCAATACATATAGCAGGGGAATTAAACCAGTGATTTTTATAATTATATATAATCTCCTATACCTTAGCCAGCTCCTCAATAAAGCCTACATGTGTTACAGGATCTCTCTTCTTAACAAGTACCTTCTGTAGATGCTGGACCTATGTTATTATAAATTAAGCTTATCATTTTTACCATATATAACTTGTTTAGAATTTGACTTTAAATTTTTTATTATTCACAGTATGAATGTTTCTCTAATGTTTATCATTGTTTATCATCATCATCAACAGTAGTTTAAAATCAAATCAGCAAAGAGAATCTTTGCCAACATTTTACTGCAAATGTCAATCTTTATGAAACTATGCTCTTTCAAGGGGGTCTCATTGGGGGGATCTGATCCCGGATCCCGCTTACTGTTTTGTCAGATTTCCGTATCCCGCTTACACTATGTACGTAAGCAATTTTCATTTTTTTGTAATTTCCCGTGTCCCGCTAGACTTCAATTCCCGTTTTCATGGGCACAATAATTTGACTTTCACGTGTCACGCTTACAAAAAATCGGCAATCCCGCGTCACGCTTAGACCCCAATGAGACCCACTTTCAATTGTACTGACAGAATTAACATTTGTGATATACAGTCATTGTCTATATAAATCCATGTCTGTGACATTAACAATAATTCTTTTCTTACCTGTGCCTATATTATCCTCCTAAGCTCTTCATAAAATACTATATCCTGGCCTTAATCATTTTAACCTAGACTTATCATAAATGTCAGATTGCTTGACAGAAAGTTAATTAGTTTGACCAAAACTTGTCATGTCTTGTTTTGGTAAAGTTGTAAAATTATTGTTTAAAACCACATAAATACAATCCGATAAAATGATTATCAGATTTTCTTTAAGACATTGTAAAATATTTGCTGCTCAATACAACAAGAAACCTTTTCTCTAAATTGCAAATTAAGCTTTGTATTGTGATTCAAAGGTCATATTTGACATTTAGCTTTTATCTTTTTTGTGATAATTTTTCATATCAAGCTACTCGAGTGATATGGATACATCTCAGTCAAGCAGAAAGAGGATGTATGACATCATGATCATGAGCCTAGGTGACTGACGTTGCCTAGGAAACCAGCAATAAACAGATTATCAAATGGTTTTTCAAACTCGCAGATGTTTCTCTGCTACATCTCATCTCATAGCTGTCTAGTATTTCATAACTTTATTTTGTACCCATATAACATACCTGAGCACATGAGGCATATATGTTATCCATTAACTTTTCCATGTTTGTCCACAGTGTGGCTCTGAATGCTGCAGTATTCCCAGTCATTGGCATGGTAGCTCGTCCTGGGCCTAAAATATTTAAAATATCAATAATACTATCTTATCTATATATTATATATCCTGGAAACATTTGTTAAGACTATAGGCTGTGTCGCTCACCTAGGTCTATTGTGCATCTTCAACCATGGACACTCTCCAACATTGTAGACTAGAATAGAATTCATGACAAAAATCTTTTCTGTTGATATTGTATTGCTGATAATTTTTTCTCTCCATAGTCTTTATTTTTTGCCCAGAACACAAAAACCACAACAATTTCAGCAAAATTTGACATAATAGTAGATCTTGTCTTCTGATCATTTTTGTAATTTAGAGTGTTTACCTATCTTTTATAGTTTTCATAAAAATAAGCAAAAACACAATAAAAAGGTTAAAAATTGTCATAAAAGAGCAACAACTCCAATAAGGCATCGTCTGACTATTTCAGCCATTGTTGACTTATTTGTTGATCTTGTCTTGCTGATCATATTAGCTATTGAAAGTTTCTCTCTATCTATTATAGTTTTCAAGATAATACGCAATATGAAAAAAAAAAACCAGTAAAATTCATCATTAAAGGCCTATAAGAAGTTTTTTGACAGTTTGGATGAAAACAGACAGTAGG
Source organism: Mytilus coruscus (assembly GCA_017311375.1). Lineage (NCBI taxonomy): Eukaryota > Metazoa > Mollusca > Bivalvia > Mytilida > Mytilidae > Mytilus > Mytilus coruscus. The sequence continues at coordinate 124,743,218 of CM029595.1, read as the reverse complement.
CATGTCTCTACATTCTAAACATTTCTGCACCTGTCATATTTCCTCTACTTGTAGGGGTTTTAAAGATAAAAGACAAAACTTGCATTGTACCCCTATGTTCTATTTTTATCCATGTCCACCATTTTGGTTGGCAGGCAGGGTCATGGGACACATGGCTGACTTTTAGTATGCGAGTCTACTAGGATGAGTTACAGATCGAGTTTACGTTTAGTTCAACTCTGCTGATTTTTACCCAAATTACAGGTTTTGGACTTTAAAAATATCGTGAAAATAACTGTTATTCACACTTTTTTCTAAAAGACATCACATATTGACATGATTTTTAGTATTTGAGTCTACCACGATGAGTTACAGATCAAGTTTATGTTGGTTCTGCTCCACTGATTTTTGCCCAAATTACGGGCTTTGGACTTTGAAAATTTTATGAAAATTGCAGTTAAACATACTTTATACTAAACGCCTTTATATATTGAGCTGATTTTTAGTATGTGAGTCTACTATGATGAGTTACAGAACAAGTTTACGTTTGGTTCTGCTCTGCTGATTCTTGCCAAAACAATGGGCTTTGGACTTGCATTTTGTGAAAATTGCAGTTATACAGACTTTCATTCTCAAATTTCCACTCCTAAAAATGGCTTCAGTTTTTTTGGTGAGGGAGCCATTTGTGCCATTCCGACACATCTAGTTATATTCTGATTTGACAAAAAGGTGTACAGTTAAACAGATAATGGTAACAATTAAAGTATACCTTTGAAATATATCTTATCTTTGTTTGAAGACTGTGGAGATAAGTTCAAGCAACAAATGAAATAACTAAGTTATTGAGAAGCTTGTTTTAGCAACAGCTGTTTAATATATTACTAAAGTTTCTGACAGGGGTTCTAACATTCACACAAGATCTTCCTGGCAACCATTATAACACTAGAAAACTTCTGGGACTTTTCTACCTTTCCCTCAAGATTTCATGCTATTAGAAAAGTATCATGGCAACCACTATATTATAACCTACCTTTACTTGAAGACTGCTGAGACAAAGTTCTAACATCCAGACAAGATCTAATGTTTTTGTGAAGGTTGTCTTGACAACCAGTAACAACTCTATCGACTATTGTATGTAAACAACCAAGATTGTGGAAAACTTGCAGGGATGTGGCTACTTGAGTAGGATTCTGAAAAATACAGAAATAATAAATTTGTAATGAAGTAATAACAGGTACATATAAAAGGTTAAAAAAAACTATAGCATATAACAATATTACCGGTAAGTAACAAAAGCTGTCAGACATCATTCTGTCATGCTTGTTCAGCCTGAATTAAGAAATGCCTGTAGACTGAGTCATTACAACCAAGTATTGATGTAACAAAAAAATGAACTTATAGTAAACTAATATAAAATAATTAATTGCAATAAGCATTCTATCCTGTCTTGAAACTGATAAATAATACAGTAAATTAAATTACATTAACAGAAATGATAGAAGAGGTATGGAAAATGTTAATTAGACAGCAACACAACATTCTTACTTGTGTTTCCATACTCTGTTCCAACATCTTCTGAGCCTGAGTTTCTACATCTTGACGAGCTTGTTTTATAAACCTTCTGTCTTGTTCGATAACTTCAATACCACTCAGATCTACTCCTTCACAAATGTAATCTGAAATTATTCAATATCATACTTTTAATGAGAGGCCAAATGACCAAGAGTTACAAGTTGGTCTCATACTAAAGAAAATCTAGCATTTAGATCATTTTGTAGATTATGTTCAACTTTATTTTTTAAAACTGTTTACCAAATTTATCTTTAAAAAAAATAAAAATATAGATTTTAATTTACTTTTTTGCTTTTTTAACATTTTTCCTTTTAGATAATTAAAACTGTTTTTCCTTTTATCATAATATTTCAGTCTTATTTCATTTAATGTAAAACAGTCTATCATGTGGCAATGCTAATACACCTTTATACCAAACACACTTGCCAGTTCCCCTTAAACTGACCCAAGCACAAACAAACATGTAAACCATGCAAAGGTTTCAACATCAATGGACCATGACTGAGCAGGTAGAGCCAAAAGATATCTAATGAAATGAGATGTGCCATTGCTCATACAATTGCATACCAAATATCATTGACTTACCATTAGTGGTTCCCCTTTCCCTGACTTAATCAAAAACTTTAACAAATTTTAAACACAGCAGCCCACACTGTAAATAACATGCATAAGTCTGGCTAAGACAAGAATAAATCTTCCTATTTTTCAGTGAATGGTTTCAATATGAAAGTTATCATGTGTTTTTACTGATGTGAAGAAGGAACTTAAACAAAGCATTGATAGCTTAATCTCAACCTATATATCTCCTTGAATAATTTATGAAGAATAGGTAATAACATATTTTATAATTACAAGGAAACATAAAAATTATAGTTCTGGAATTGCGACACATTTATTTTAAAAGAACAAGATTCAATTCATAGCTCAATCTACAGCTATAGTTGAAATATTATTACATGTATATGACACAATACAATGAACTTGTTTATCTCATTCAAATTTTAATCTAAAAAAATGTTTTTCTTTTGAAATAATTTAATATTGACACTCATACAGATTGAGTACGATAATAATGCCATTCAATGGTTAACTATGAGATGACTTTGCCATGATGAATTGAAAATTAAAGACATTACACAGAGACACAAGTAAGGCTGTACCAATAACAGATGTTTGCATCTATAGAAAAAGCACCTGAAAATGAACACGATTACCTCCATGACTTTACAATGGTTTTCAATTGGTTTAATAAAGAACTACAGCAAGCTTTGTCATATGTTACACATGCTGATAAAGAGCTCACTTACAAAAAATAGATTTTGTTCAATTAGTTTGCTGTAAAATATTTTTTAATAAAAAATTGCATGAAATTAGATATACTTACTAAAGGGAAATGATCCTGGAAAATATGTAAACAACTGATACTTGAAACACACATGCACCAAAAACATATACAGCATTATCAGTTATTTGCTACTAATGATAATTGTTAATAGGGATATTCAAACATAAAACAGCCAAAGCATGCCGACATACATCAAATAAACTTTATAGGAAATTTAACACCTCCCTCAAGCAACAATCTGGATATCCCATTTCTCAAATTATCTATTAAATAATATACATGCAAAATAACATAATCCATATATAAATTATTAGTGAAAATAATCAAATTTAGTTAGCATATACAGACCTAATTCATTCAAACTTTGAGCTGCCTTAGTTATCTCCCTTGCTCCACCTTGCAGTTGACTATGGAGTCTTTTGCTGAGATAAATTATTCTGATTACTCTACGTAACAAATCACATGCTTCCTAGAAATTAGAAATTGAAGACATAATCTGTAACCTAAAAGACAGAGATACATGTTCATGTTCAAAACAGAAAATCAGGGTTTGAACTTTTATTTATTTTTCAAGTAGCCATGTGGACCCTAGCAAAACAGATTTTGGGGCCCACAGTAAATCTTAATAGCCTACAAAATTTTTGAAATTATGATTCTCAATACAAATTTTGGGACACCTAGGCTAAGTTTCCTTTTTAAAACAGTTTAAAGAACTAAGGAGTGAGGACAGGGGACTCTTGAAATATTTACTTTCATTATGTATATGAATGATCTTGTTGATATAGTTTGTTTTCATTTTGTAGTGTTATGTCACATGCTATGAAATGTAGTGTAATGACAATAAAGATTTGAACTGAATTGCATTATATAAAAGATATATACATTTTGCAAATTTAAGCAACTTAAATCAATAAATTAAAACAATGCATGCACTTGCATTGATATATATACATTTAACTAAGGGGATCCAACCAAATGTCTTTTAATCCCGTGTGAAATGCATATTTTTCACTTTTGTGATCATAATTCTTTTGTCAGCTGTGTCATTCGTACATCTGTAGTTATTATCATTAGAATAATGATTTCATTCATAGTTGGTCCGTGTCCGATCCGTGGTTCTTATATATTTCAATGGTGGACGAGGGAAAATTTACAAAAGTATCCTCAACGATGTTTGACAAGCTATTTAGAAAGGAATATTATGAAACGAATATAACCTCAGGAGTCATGTATCAGACCTAAACATTTCTACGAAGTTACATGTAGAAACCATTTAACATGCCCGCAAAACAGAACAGCCCTTATTAAGATAGAACAGCCAGAAGAGTTTGAAACACGCATGCGTAAATGGAATTAAGTTTGAAAACGGAGCCTGTGATCAGGTGATCCTGGCCCAACCTCAAGTTCACGTCAGTCCAGTAATGAGCTTGGATCCCAGGCTTTGAATAAAACATAACAGTTTTAAAACTGGTTTTCTGCAAATTATTGTTCATTTGAGCTGATACAGTCAGAAAAACAGATGTGTTTCCGTGAACAAAACTAGATATCATGTTATTTTAATAATAATAATTTTCAAAGTCCACTCGCAATGTGGGTGAACGAGATTACATATTTATGAGCCCACATAAAAAAACACCTGCAAATGGCGAGTGGGCGACCGCTAATTTCAAACCCTGGAAAATTGTAAGATATCCACATATAAGACTAACACCTCTATAGAGGTTAAGAAGCTTAATCTACAAAAAATATTGTTAATATATTATTCAACGTTTAACTATGAAATTTTGCATACTTTTTTCTAAAACATCTTATCAAAAATATCAAAAAACAATAAAAGGTGGAAGGGCCCAACTATAGCTGTTTACCAAATAGTATAATGTTTGGCCATATGTAAGGAATTCCTAGAGAAAATGCTATAAAACATAAGAATATTATTCCAAAAAGAAACTATAAATATTTAGTGATCAGTATATTACGAAAGCTTATCAAATCTAAACATTCAAAACAAATTTTACCTGTAAATTTCTTAACTGTGTAGTTCTAGCAGATATTTTGTTGAATGGCTCAGTAACTTTAGTTCTTATTCTAAAAAAAAAGCAATATAAGCAATTAACCTATATAAATATGCTTAAATGTAATAATACTGGTCCTTCTATAACAAAATTCTTATTTCATTGAAATCTAGATTTTAGCAAAAAATTTCAAATATAATCAGTCCGAAAGATCTTCAAAATGCTACAAAAAAAAGATACCAAATTGGTAACTTCTTTCTTTTACTTTTGCAATAGACTATTATTGAACATATATGTTATAAGCACTAAATTAACATTTGTGCATTTCATAAGTGATGGTATTTATCAAAAAGAAAACTGTTGTGTAAATACTTGTCTATTGTTGATGACCAAATGTTGATCTGTTTTTTGGGGGGTTTTGGTGTTGTTGGATTGTTGTCTATTTAACAAATAATCAACAACTTTTTTCAAATATTCAAAAATTAAATGATCCTGTACCTGTCCATGGCTGCTAGTAGAGACTGAATTCTGGTCTGCATCATCTGAAGAACACCTGCAATTAAAACACCATTACATGGCAAAATAAGTTTCAACCAAAAATAAATATCAAGATCAAATTAAGAATCTAATGTCATTTTAAACCTAAGAGCATAATAAAATCAAGTAAGTAAAAATAACAAACTTTTAAAATGTCGTACAAAGGATATATCAATCTTGTCATAAGAGAACTTGCAACATCAATAGGGCAATCAATACATGTACATGTAGACTCCCTCAGAAGAATATAACAAACAAAGTGAATAAAAATATCATGAAAACATGCATTATTAATGTTAGATCTATTTTCATTGGCTACTGTCTGTAGTCAAATCCTCTGTTTATATGTCATAAGTAAAGGATTCACTTTGAGTGCTTATAGATAAAAATCAACATTTTCAATTATTACAATTTGTCAGATTGAAAACCTCTAAACATAATCTTGCATTTTTAATAAGTAATAAAATAATGTTCAATGTAATACATTTTATAGTTTCAAACTTTCCTTTCAAATTATGTCAGGTTTTGCCATGCAGCAATGCTCTTAAATGCTCACAGAACATGATCTATTTGGGTTTTTATGACTTTTTTAAAGCTCAACAAATAGTTCTTTTATCATGCAATAGGATAGGATTTATAGTAGTGCATTTGAAGATCTTACACTGTCAATAAATGTTGCAACAGTCACAATAATTAATTTTACTAGCTCGGATAAGTGGCAGTAAAAACTGACAGTTTCAACTAAAGTTTCTCACTGACATCCTTGTTATATTACATAGTAAATTTGCATGTTTTGATTTCCAATTTGAAATCAACATTACCTTCCAAAGTTTCAACCCCTGTGGCTTGTGATAACAGGTCGTCATGATGTGCAACAATCTACAAAACAAATAATTGAGAAATAAGAACTGCATACATGAGTGTTCAAGAAACATGTACCATATGATATATTATGTGGATGATACTGAAGATAGTATATGTATATGTTGTGATGATACAAATGTATGTGTGACATGAATGCACATAGATTGCTAAGAAATAGCTATCTGTCAAAGGAAAATCCGGTCTCAATGACATATATCCCTCAGCTCTTTTTATTCAGATGTATAAAATAGTTCACTACATTTGTTTTTGAAAATGGAAGGCAATTCTTATATCAGAAGTGTTTATTTATTCCCTATAATGCAAATATATATACCATACATTGTATTTCACAAGACATGTTTGTAAGTCATAATTATTGTCCTCACTAGGTTTTTGATATTTAAGCATGTCACTTTATGTGTGAACTGGTTTTTTATGCCAGTAGTAAAAGCATTTTTGGTCTAAAAGAATGTGAACAAAAAGTTTCAGACAAATAATTTAACCTCAAATGCAGCATAAGGTAATAGACAGATTCCTAAACAACCATATTAAAAGGGAAATTAAAATAGAAATCCAGAGGATAATACACAAATGATTTAAAGCAAAAAACAACAATACAGTGTACAGAAAAGTAAGTTACCTGATACACATTACATTTAAAACATAAACAATGATAAAATTGTGCATAAAAACTATCAAGCCTAGAGTGATGAAGGTTGACTTGCTATGAAACGGTGAATATATTGTAGTTTGCAAATGACACCTGTTGTATTGCAAAGTAACTTTTAAGTTATCACAAAGTCTGAAAAGAGTAAACTGTGTTCATGTATGTAAGGGTCAAAAACATTAAAGGTCATCAAAGTAATTTCATTCCAATTAGTTCGCATGTCATGTCGTCTGTCCATCTGCCAGCACCAATAGGATATTAGAAGCCAATTTTGCACTTTCTACAAATATTCTATTAAAGTGAACAAATTGAAAATTACAACTCTTTACAAAATACATATGGTCTATACAAACACTATTTGCACAGGATGTTGTGCAGAATATACACCAATAATTTGATACAAAAGTACTAATATGTTAAACTTCAAAATATCATCAAAAAAGATGTGACTTTCTGGCATATCTGAAAATTGCTTACATACTAGGACAACTAAAGTTCTAGACCAAAGTTATCAAATTATATCTTAATACAGTAACATGTAACAAAGTTACAGACAGGAAAATATAAATGTACATGTAAGGACAGACAGACACAAATAGACTAACAAGGTCCTTGCAGTTTCCTATTCTCCAACATTGTCCAAGGTGTATAAAAATATCATGAAGTTTTCATTTTTTTTCATTCAGTTGATCTAAAATTTCTATGATGGATTTAAGCTAAAAACAAATTTTGGGTCACAACTATATCCAGCATTCTGTCTAACTGTTTCTACCTATTGATAACTCTGTTTTCAACTTCTTTCACTGTTGCTTTACCTACCTGGGAGTGAATTTGTTTGTCCAGCAAAGATATACCTTCTGCTAACTTTGATAATTGTTCTGATATTGCCTTTCCTTGTATAGCTTTGTTTGCATGGGCCTTGACATCAAAACTTTCATCCAGAAATAACTTAAATTCCTCTGAAAAGATACATGATCATGCTATAATGAAAACAATATAGTAATCATGGTAATTACCGGTCCAAAAATCAAACATATTTAGAAATTCTAAAACTTTTTGACTAAATGTTTTAAAAATCTATGTACAAAACAAAAGTCAGCAATCAGCCAAGATTAGATTCAAGATTTTATCCATAAGATTCAAGATTTTATTCATAACCTCATACACATACAGGTGTACAAGAGGATAATATAATTACAAACATAAGATAATACATCGCGATACAGGACAGACAAAACATAAATACATAGTATGCTATAAAAGACATTTGATATAATTAATTAAAGTATTTCATAATTTTCTTTACGAAAATTGATAATTTCTTTAATGTACATTACATATAGACAGCAGACCGGTAAATTTGTTCATGCTTGGATTAATTACATAATAATATGGTATAAACTTTGATCTAAGAGCAGAAATATCAGCATTTTTACAGGTAAACAACATATGAAACTCATCACCTATTCCCTCATTACATGATGTACATATTCTATTTACTCGCGGAATCCCTGCCCATCTCCCCATCTCAATAGGTAACTTCAAGTTCGAACATCAAAGTTTAGAAATATTATATCTATACCTAGGTAATAATCGTAATAAATATAGTTTCAAACAAAAATCAATTTTAAATAAAGAATAGTATTCACCCCTAGATGCATTATGTAGAGATGATTAAAAGTGTATGAAAGCTAAAACCAATGATTTATTCAGGTCCACATTTGCTGTTATACAGTCCAGTATTTTTGGTGAATTATGGTATCCTCTTTATGTTATTACATGTACTATGTTTAACCGTGATATCTTCATTGATTTTATTTTTTTTGGCAATGACAGACATTATATTTTGAAAAACAAAATTAAAATTTTGATCACTGTTAACTGATAACTTATCTATGGGAATATCCGTTTATGGGTATCTTCCCCAACCTGTTATATATTTTTTTCTTGACCTCGGGGCACTGAGGACAGTATGAACTGAAATCTAGACAGGACATGACTCCAGACCCAGACTTTAGGTAGAGATATACAGTAAAGGAAAAAAAACAATTTACCCTCATAAATTTTACCATCCCTTTTTCTTGCTTTCTTACAAATAAAGCTTAATGTTTGTGTAATATATGTGCATAGTCATATGTATGTAATCAGTATCTTCCATAAATTTGTTTTCCATTAGTTAGAATGGTTAAATATAATTTCTTTCTTCTTGTATCCATGCCAACAATCTGCATTTATTTGCTACAAAATATTGCAAAAAGGGGTGCAAAGATGTCACATATTTCCCCAAAATTTGGCCAAAAGTAGAATTTCATTCCCTTGGAGTGAAACCTTTTCTAAAACTACTTACATGTATCTTTTAAGAGATCAAATAAAAATCGTATGTCTTTTGATTCATTTTACGAAATTGCATCAAAAAGTTGGTGTAAAAAAGTGTTTGTAAACATAACAATAATTTCTGGACCTATATGTATGGCAGGTATGGATATGAAAATACAGACTTGTCAAACAGATAACAGTCTGTAAACAAGTTAAACATATCTTGATAAAAAATTCACACACCTAATTAAATGGGCATTTAAAAAGTCAGAATGCGAATACATATGTTCAAACTCTTTTAGGTCATTTTTTAGTAGCAATAAACAAAAGAACCATGTCAATTGGACATGCTTTGATACTATATCTGCCCTTGAATTTTTACTAGATAACATTTTTGTTCGCTTTGGAGATTCCGTATATCGTCAAGTTATTGGAATTCCAATGGGGACTAACTGTGCACCACTTATTGCGGACCTGTTTTTGTATTGCTATGAGTTACAATTTATGACTAAAATCAGAAAAGACCCATCGAAACAACATCTAATACAAAAATTTAATAATACTTTAAGATATTTGGATGATATATTGGCTCTCAATAATGACAACTTCAGTATGTATACTAAAGAAATTTATCCTGTTGAACTTACTTTAAATAAAGCTAATACTAACAATGACCACTGCCCTTTCCTCGATCTTGATATCTATATCATTGACGGAAAGCTGAATACAAAAATTTATGATAAAAGAGATGATTTTTCATTTCGTATCGTTAATTATTCATTTTTAGATGGTGACGTTCCCTTGTCACCATCTTACGGTGTTTATATATCTCAACCTGTACGATTCGCTCGTGTATGTAACAACGTTTTAGATTTTAACGAGAGAAATTTATGTATTACTGAAAAATTATTACACCAGGGTTTTCGATATCACAAACTAGTCAAAACATTTACTAAATTTTATCATCAGTACAAGGACATCATTCGTAAATATAACTCAACATGCAGACTTCTTATACGTTCAGGTATTTCACATCCAATCTTTTATGGTAATATTCTTTACAAACATGACAAAGCACAAAAATGTCAGTATTCACCTCAGAAGCTAACAAAACCTTTAAACAGACTAATTAAGAAGGGATATAGTTACGATAATGTTGTCAGGTCATTAAAGACTGCATATTTTGGCTTTAATATTGATTCACTTATAGGGTCTTTGCATCGGAATTAAAAACACATTTATTTAAAAATCAGTTGTTGGCATGACACGAGTTATGTTCTTCTCATATATTTTATGATGGTATAATACTAAACCCCTAATGGGAGGGATTGTGCCTGATATTCATATGATGAAGACATAATCTTTCAATCAGTTTAATTGAGGTCTGGAGCTGGCATGTCAGTAACTGCAAGTAGTCTGTTGTTATTTTGTATTATTGTCATTTTGTTTATTTTCTTTTGTTACCTCTTCTGACATCGGACTCATACTTCTCTTAAACTGAATTTTACTGTGTGTATTGTTATGCGTTTACTTTTCTACATTGGCTAGAGGTATAGGGGGAGGGTTGAGATCTCAAAAAACATGTTTAACCCCGCCGCATTTTTGCGCCTGTCCCAAGTCAGGAGCCTCTGGCCTTTGTTAGTGTTGTATGATTTTTAATTTTAGTTTCTTGTGTATAATTTGGAGTTTAGTATGACGTCCATTATCACTGAACTAGTATATATATTTGTTTAGGGGCCAGCTGAAGGATACCTCCGGGTGCGGGAGTTTCTCGCTGCATTGAAGACCTATTGGTGACCTTCTGCTGTTGTCTGTTCTATGGTCAGGTTGTTGTCTCTTTGACACATTCCCCATTTCCATTCTCAATTTTACAAGTGTGTAGCATCATCACCAGATATAGGTGCACCCGAAGCGTTAGAAAAAACAAATGTGAAGTCAGGTAAGATCAAATTCTTCCTATTTTCATTATATTCTATGTTTTGCTGTCAAGTAAAGTTTCGTGATACTGATTCCTAATAAGGTACATGTAAATGTATTTAGAGCTGATTATGATCTGTAATTGGCTTTCTCTTCCTTCAAATCTTCAGAATCGAGCCGGTCGGTACCTGGTGAAAGAAGAACAGTGTTCTCCCTAGGCCGTTTTAGTGCTGCGGTATTCAGCGCTATCGCAATTTTCCGCTGTTCTATTGAAATGAGGGCAGCGCTATCTAAATTAATCGTGCAGCTATATTTTTTCTGATTTTTGTTTTTTTTTATTCCTGCTTATCTTTTACGTTGATCATGTGATCGTCTGGTTTACTATTTCTGAATGTGTTATTTGCGTTGTATAAAGTAACATCGCGGGACCAGTTTAATAAATCTTACAAAATGGCGTCTTTGAGAGATCAATATATACGCAGAAATCAATATTATCATCCATTTTTTTAATTAAAAAGAATATAAAGAAGCAAATATGAATGGAATAAGATGAAATAAATTGACCACATTTACTGACAACACTCACAAACTTTGATTTAACAATTATTTTAAACAACGATCAAATTGGCTTCAATGTTCAAGTCTTTGAAGTTTTTACTATCACCTAATCTAACTAATAATTGTTTAATCAGAAATACTACAGTAATGAATTTTACTATTAGAAAACAATTAGGAGGATATGATTAAAAAAACAAACCCCAAGCCGATACTAGACTTGAGAAATTAACTTTTCTAGAAAAATGAGAAATCATAAAGTTCCAAAATGCCAATTCCTGTCAAACGTCATAAGGTTAATAGTACACTGCTCCAGAGGGTTACACAACCCAACACAAAAACTGACAATGACATTATTGTGGCCTTTGGTTAAATCACAATGAGAAAGATAACAACTGACTAACTTCGTGGTTTTCAGTGACTTTTATGGATATAGACATTTAGTTTAGCTAATTTATTATTGTCAATGTGTTTAATTTAGTGCTTGAAGTTAAAAACAAAATAGTAACTGTTTGATTTGGTGCTTTAAATTATTGAAAGATGATTAGATATTTTTTTATTGTTTAAATATTATGTTTTGTTATGAAATAATTGCTACAGTTAAATCATGATAATGAATAAAATTTATTTCTGTGCTTATTATTTTGATTCTATGAATTTACAATGGAGATAAAAAATGATTCTTCATCTATTTTCAAACAATAATTTACAAACAAATGGGTAACTTCCATCAGGACATCATTACAAGAGCAAACATCAGCAGCATATTGTATAAAAACATCATAACAAACCCATTACAAACAAACCATGCGCCTCGACAAAGTTACTGAGAATAGCTGAAAATCTCGCGCTTACCACAGCGCTATCAAAAAATCCTTGGGAGAACACTGAAGAATGTGACCAGTTTAAACTGGTTAAAAACATATTTATCCGTCAACTATTCATTTGTCATTTTGAAATTCATGTGAATAAAGGATAAATTGTATGGTGAATGTTTTTTACTGTACATGGAATAGAATAGATACTTTTTGCTATCATTGATTTTTTGCTTGGGGTACCTATATCCAGTGGTGATGCTACACAGTGGTTCATTTAAACCAAATTAAGGCTTTATAAGTTGCCAGCTGTCTAGAAATTAATTTTATTGCACAATAACTTTTATTTGAAAAATCCACTGTGGCCAAAATGCAAAACCACACTCCTTAAACTGTGTATTGCTTCCTTAGTCTAACACTCGGATCCTGAACAGGACTGGGTATAGGACCAGGACAAGGAAAATCATATGGAGAATAATAGTATTTAATTGTCCTGACATAAGGTTCCTCTTTTCTGTACCCAACTCAGAAGTAGGAAGCCGACTTTGAAGCAGTATGATATACTTAATTATTTTTTTTTTTGCTTTAAACCATTTTTTTCCCACTTTATGTTTTTTCCCCAATTCATAACATAACACCTACAGAATACACTTCGTTAAATTATTGATCTGTTTATTTGATCGTCATCATTAAATGCAGACACACAATTAAAATAATAATAAAGAAAATATATACATCTATAGAGATATACAACTTTAATAAATATGTCAAATGATTTGATTACAATACATGTACAAGAATTTTTTTTATCATATTTATATTTTTATTCTTTATCTATTGTTTTATTTGATTGTCATCGGAACAAGAGTGCACACGCTGAAATGTCTCGCCTTCTTTACTAACCATTGATATTATGTTGATAGTCCTAAATGAAAGCTTTATTACAACTATTACATAAACATAACATGACCCAAGAAAATGAAGTCAAGGTCATATAAACCAAACGAGAAATACAGGTACACCTTACAATCATTCAATACACTAAATATAGTTGACCTATTGCTTATAGTTTCTAAGAAACAGACTTAACCAAGAAAACTAAACATTGACCAATGAATCGTGAAAATAAGGTCAAGGTCAGATGAACCATGCCAGGCAGACATGAACAGCTTACAATCCTTCCATACAACACATATAGTTGACCTATTGCTTATAGTTTAAGAAAAACAGACCGAAACACATAAACTTAACACTGAGCAATGAACCGTGAAAATGAGGTCAAGGTCAAATAAAACCTGCAAGACTGACATGTACATCATAAAATATTTCCATACACTAAATATAGTTGACTTATTGCATATAGTATTAGAAAAAAGACAAAAATTCAAAAACTTAACTTTGACCACTGAACCATGAAAATGAGGTCAAATTCAGATGACACCTGCCAGTTGGACATGTACACCTTACAATCATTCCATACACCAAATATAGTAGACCTATTGCATAAAGTATAAGAAAAACGGACCAAAACACAAAAACTTAACTATAACCACTGAACCATGAAAATGAGGTCAAGGTCAGATGACACCTGCCAGTTGGACATGTACAACTTACAATCCTTCTATACACCAAATATACTAGACCTATTGCTTATAGTATCTGAGATATGGACTTGACCACCAAAACTTACCCTTGTTCACTGATCCATGAAACGAGGTCGAGGTCAAGTGGAAACTGTCCAACAGGCATGAGGACCTTGCAAGGTACGCACATACCAAATATAGTTATCCTATTACTCATAATAAGAGAGAAATAAACATTACAAAAAATCTCAACTTTTTTTTCAAGTAGTCACTGAACCATGAAAATAAGGTCAAGGACAATGGACATGTGACAGACGGAAACTTCGTAACATAAGGCATCTTTTTACAAAGTATGAAACATCCAGGTCTTCCACCTTCTAAAATATAAAGCTTTTAAGAAGTTAGCTAACGCCGCCGCCGCTGGATCACTATCCCTATGTCGAGCTTTCGCGACAAAAGTCGCAGGCTCGACAATAATCATCAAATGGTATTTATCAGGGAATCGCATAACCTTGTTAAGCAAACGTGTAACAAGAGGTTGATGACAACACTGTAAATTATGAAGGTTACAATACACCATTAGATTTTATGGGCGCAGCCATTTTATGAGCATAACATGGTATTCAGAATTAAGAGTACAGCTAATCCTGATTGGTTGATATGTGCGCCCGTTATTTTTTGTTATTAGAGACTTCGTGCATTCTCCATTATACCAAAGGCCAAATAAATTATTTTCCTTAGCCCTAACGGAACTGAGATGTCTTTTAAACGCTGGGATGAGACACGCATTTTTAAGTGCAAAATTGATAGGCATGGGAGATAAGTACAAATTATGCTAAGAAAAGCAACGCGAACCTTAGTCCAAATAATTATGACGTCTTGAAAGGCTATTATATTTTTTTTCTTTGACGCCTTACATCGACGTCATAACGCCGAACTCATATATGCGGTTGGACTTTGAGAGGAAATTTACTGCTTTATTAGCTGATTTCTCCTTAAGATGCTTCACTTTTGGAGTATAAAATATATTTTTGAACCAAACTCGGTAAAATTTGACGGACCTGAATTTCCGGATAATATAAAACAAAGGTTCCGGAAATTCGAGTCTGTCAAATTGTACCGAGTTTGGTGCAAAAATTTATTTTATACTCTCCTAAAAAGAGATCAGATAAACGTTTAAAAAAAAGCAGTAGATAATCGTACGCCTCGGATGGAATTGTAACTTATTCTATTATTACTTTAGGGATTTATTGGAAATATTTTGCACAAACAAACACATAAAAGGTAAGACTTTTTATATATGCAAAAATTTTAAGCCTCCAATGAAAATTTTATGGCTAAATTGGGTCTCAAAGTTGAGAGCAAAATTCCCTCTCAAAATCCAACCAAAAAAGATGGCTTCAGCGTTATGACGTCGATGTAAGGCGTCAAAGAAAAAAAATATAATAGCCTTTCAAGACGTCATAATTATTTGGACTACGCGAACCTATATTTTTTGGACCAAAAAATACTGTCCTAATAACTTTTCTTTAATTCTAGCAAGGTTTTGTTTAAAAAATAAACTTTCTAAAGTCTGTATCTCGAAAAAGGCTATCATTGTCGCCTATGGGGAAATTAATTGTTTATTTCAATCTGAACAGCTTTATCAGTTTAACGTGTTAGGGGAGATAATTTGAAATTCAAACAAATATCGCAATTGTTCAGTAAATGTCTCGAATGATTATGCTTAATACTGTTTTATTTTGAAAATGTATAATTTTTAGGCTTTATTGTATGACTTTTGGGTAAATTTTCATAGCTGACTGATAAAATTTTGCAAATTTACCATCTGACCCAAGATTTTCTAGCAGAAAGTCGTCCATACTTCCGGTGTGAGTTGGAATGCGAAACTGTGATCTCAAATCTATAACCACTGAAGAGATAGAGCCATGACAATTTCACGAACAAAATAATATCTAGGATTTTTTTAAATTTCATAAAAAATAGATAACTTATAACTTACTTCAACATCTTTAAGATTTTCTCCGAACCTAAATAAAGGACAAAAAAATATTTTGTCAACAAACACATGCGAGACCCTTGTGAGACCGGCAAGTGTGATCTGAAAGCGATCATATATACTTACATTCACAAATAACAAATAATTTTACTAGGTTTTCTTATCCATGACCTAACAATACATTATGTCTCAGGGAAGCCCGGAAGGGAAGACAATGACAAAAATACACTTTCATGACTTTTCTATAAATAAGGCATAAAAAATTATTCAGGTAACATTCATCAGTGATAGAAACATCCCTCTCTTTCAGGAAAAGAAACCTCAACAGACGCTCACAGTAGGGGTACCCTGAGTTATCGTCCTTGATCCCCTTTTATTTTTTTGCCACATATAAATCACTTATACATGTACCAGGGCAGTATCATCTCAACTGCACTTGTTCCCTGAAGACAACCCGTTTTAGTATCCAATAAGAAACTACCAAATTACTTACATTGTAACTCTTAAAAATGAAAACTTGAAAAGTGGCCAATAGCAAGGAGGATGCATTTTAGTGTTGCCAAATGTTACATATTTAGTGTCAGGAAAACATAAATTAAGGCGACAGCAGTTTACCGATGTGTGGACAATTCATATAAACAAGTTATGTAAAATGCTAGGTTTTATTTGTAGAAATCTTTGTTGAACAGCTTATACCTATAATCTTACTGGTTAGATCAACACTTGTATATGGTGCCATACTTTCAATTCCAATATTGACAAAGATAAAGAAAATTTGTATGAAAGCAGCTTGCTTTATTTGAACAAGTGTTTTACATGGGTGGAGTGGGAATTTATACGAGGCATGTGCTTTCTAATGAGCTCCCAAAAGGTTAATGGTGCATGTTTATTTTATCTATCATCATTTTTTTTGATAATCAAATATATTGATTTGCTTGAAATCGTATGCTCCGAATCTGGGTCCATTCGCACCCATTCACGTTTGCCCCCTTTCACGTTTGCACCCCGGGTCAGTTCGCACCCTACACGTTCGCAACCTTTTTTTATTGATTTTGTATTAAATAATTTTTTCAATCGTATTTTGGTTAGTGTATTGCTATAAATATTTTGTTTGTTCATTGTTTTAAAATGAAGTGACTTTCTAAAAATGATTTTTGTGTTGAATAATTTTTTTAATCATGTTTTGGTTATTGTATTGCTATAAATAAGTTTTTTTTCATTGTTTCAAAACATGCAAAATAAAGTGACGTTTTTTTGTGTTGAATATTTTCTTAATCGTGTTTTGGTTAGTGTATTGCTATATTTATTTTTTTTCATTGTTTCAAAATAAATTGACTTTCTAAAAAGGTTTTTTGAGTTGAATACTATTTTAATGTTAAGATACCAAACCGCTATTAAACTCAACAACAATAACATTTTGAATCGTAATTGTTTTTACTTATACCAAGTTAAATACATGCTAACTACATGCAGAATTTACATCAAGTTTAGCTGTGTAAACACCATATATTAACAGTAATCATACATAATTAACATATAATAATTAATCATCAAATCAATTTAAAACAATATTTCATTTAAAAAAATTAAAAATTGCCGAATTTTTCTTTATTTTGAGATAAACATCTTAAAAAACATCTTATAATTCATCAGGTTTTTGAATAAAAAAAAAGGGTGCGAACGTGTGTGGTGAGAACGTATAGGGTGCGAAAGTGTATTGGGCGCGAACGGACCCGATACCGTATGCTCCTCAGAAACTAATTTCAGGGAATTTAACAGTTATACTTAAATTATGTTCATTAAATCTAGCAATAGACTTCCCCTATCTCTTAGTTTAAGTACATACCAGTTATCTCTGCTTATCTTACAGTGCTCTGGACCCTTGGTGACCTACATGTATATAAAAAATGATGGGAAAACAGTTTTTATATAGATTAGACCGTTGGTTTTCCCGTTTGAATGGTTTTACACTAGTAATTTTTGGGGCCCTTTATAGCTTGCTGTTCGGTGTGAGCCAATGCTCCGTGTTGAAGGCCGTACCTTGACCTATAATGGTTTACTTTTATAAATTGTTACTTGGATGGAGAGTTGTCTCTTTGGCACTCATACCACATCTTCCTATATCAATTCATTTTTTTTTTTTAAACTAAAATGATTGACAAACTGGAAACATACGAATTGATTCATCCTTTGTGTTTATACTATGTTGAACAAGTTGGTAAAAGGCCAACTCAAATTTGCTAAATTCTAAAATGTGAATATTAAAAAAAAAAAACTTTGCCTATTTATTTAACTGAAATACATTCTCTTATAGACTCATAAATAATGATGTGCTGTGATCAAGTTTGACAAACATGAAATGGATGAAGTCAAAGATTTCAACTTTGCAACACCACTAGAATTGTTCAAAGAAAAGAAAGTTGTCAAGATATGTGCTCCTATGGTTAGATACTCCAAGTATGTTACATTTAGTTGTTTGTTATCCTATGGTTAGATACTCCATGTATGTTACATTTACCGGAAGTTGTTATCAAAAAGCAAGTGATTTTCCTACCATTGGAACAAATTTTTTGAAACCTTTTTAATGTATAGTATTATAAAGGACCTTTTCTAATTGATTGATATTTTTATGCAATACTTGGCATTATCTGTCTGTCTTTTGTATGTCTGTGTGCAGATTTGTAGATTACTTGCCTTATAGGGCCAGTATAAACTTGGCAACAAACATGGTTAGAAATGTGTAGATATTATTGACATTGGAGATGATTGCACACAGATACTAGTTGAGTAATGCAGGCTCTTACAGCTAGTTTTATTACATGAATTGAATTTGAATGAAATTCAACTTGAAATCATTTGACTCTTTTTAGCTCACCTGGCCCAAAAGGGCCAAGTGAGCTTTTCTCATCACTTGGCGTCCGTCGTCCGTCGGCGTCCGTCGTCGTCGTCTGTTAACTTTTACAAAAATCTTCTCCTCTGAAACTACTGGGTCAAATGTAACCAAACTTGGCCACAATCATCATTGGGGTATCTAGTTTAAAAAATGTGTCCGGTGACCCGGCCAACCAACCAAGATGGCCGCCATGGCTAAAAATAGAACATAGCGGTAAAATGTAGATTTTGGCTTATATCTCTGAAACCAAAGCATTTAGAGCAAATCTGACATGGGGTAAAATTGTTTATCAGGATAAGATCTATCTGCCCTGAAATTTTCAGATGAATCGGACAACCCGTTGTTGGGTTGCTGCCCTGAATTGGTAATTTTAAGAAAATTTTGCCGTTTGGGTTATTATCTTGAATATTATTATAGATAGAGATAAACTGTAAACAGCAATAATGTTCAGCAAAGTAAGATCTACAAATAAGTCAACTTGACCAAAATGGTCAGTTGACCCTTAAGGAGTTATTGCCTTTATAGTCAATTTTAACAATTTTCAGTAAATTTTGTAATCTTTACAAAATCTTCTCCTCTGAAACTACTAAGACAAATTTAACCAAACTTGTCCACAATCATCATTAGAGTAACTAGTTTAAAAATATGTCCGATGACCCGCCCATGAACCAAGATGGCTGACATGGCTAAAAATAGTACATAGGGTAAAATGCAGTTTTGGCTCGTATCTCTGAAACCAAAGCATTTAGAGCAAATCTGACGAGGATAAAATTGTTCATTAGGTCAATATCTATCTGCCCTGAAATTTTCAGACCAATCAGGCAACACATTGTTGGGTTGCTGCCCTGAATTGGTAATTTTAAGAAAACTTTGCACCTTTTGGTTATTATCTTGAATATTATTATAGATAGAAATAAACTGTAAACAGCAATAATGTACAGCAAAGTAAGATCTACAAATAAGTCAACATGACCAAAATTGTCAATTGACCCTTAAGGAGTTATTGCCCTTTATAGTCAATTTTTACAATTTTCATAAATTTTGTAAATTTTGTAAATTTTACAAAATATTTTCCACTGTAACTACTGGGCCAAGTTCATTATAGATAGAGATAATTGTAAGCAGCAAGAATGTTCAGTAAAGTAAGATCTACAAACACATCACCATCACCATAACACAATTTTGTCATGAATCCATCTGTGTCCTTTGTTTAATATGCACATAGACCAAGGTGAGCGACACAGGCTCTTTAGAGCCTCTAGTTCACAGTTATGTACACTTTTAAACTTAGAAAAAAGTAGGGGAGGGAAAGATACGTAAAGGGTGCTCATAAATCAAAAGTTGAAAAAAGACTGACAACATCATGGCCAACAAAAAAAAGTAGATAAAAAAATAGTCTACACACAAGCAAAAGATTGAGCAACACAATTTACAACAAAAACTGGAGGTGAACTCAGATTAGAAGGAATGTTTAGCTGTTCTTGCTCCCATAGTGAAACTTTCATTTCAAGAAAAAATTCAGTTATTTAAAGTGGTTTTTAAGGTGATGATATAAATATAACAAGGAATTGAGGAATACACATTAGGAATACAACCATAAAGGGTCAGATAATACATTACATCAAGGTATCGTCTGAAGATTTACTGTTTACAAAAATAGTTTATTTCATTTGTTGTTAATTAATAACAACAAAGAATTCAATTTAACTGAATTCATGAGGGCATAGACACAACCAGAATCATCACATCATTTTTGCTTTGTTCCCCCAAAAGTGATATTAAAAAAAAAGATACAGATAAACTAATTGGAGTTGGATGTGTCACATATGAAATTACATTGTTACTTTTTTATCATACTTTTCTAGGCTTCAATTTACTATGACGATGTTGAAACCATGTCTGCAACATTAAAAATGTTGTCCCTACGAATTTTTTAATTTTAAACTTTATTCTAAGCATAAACTTATAATTGTTAATCATTTTCTTACTGTTCTAATTCAATTCTCTAGCATTGCATTGATTAGATGTACTGTAAGCAGGGAAATTTTCGCGGCAGTTTTATTAACTGGATTTTCGAAGGAAATATCGGTTATTAAAATGGGGATTTATGGCGGGTGGGCAGTCGGACGGGCGGCTGCCAAACAGTGTCTCCACAATAACATGAAAAACTTTAACAAATTTTTTTTTAAATTTAAATATGTTGTTTCCTGGGACTTAATGAAGGTCTAGTTCAATTTTCAAGATTTTAGTATTTCTCCTTTTGAGTTATCACCATTTTTAATATCCAAAAGTGGAATTTTTAAATATTTTTCTCTTGTTATCATGTTATGACTTGTCTTATCTCACAATAAAAATTGGAGTGACAGATTTATTTGAAAATTATATATTTCCTAAGTGGTGATGATTATGAGCTATATTATTAGACATTTTGAAGATTATTACATTATTAATTATTATAATATAATGTTAGAGTACTATGTTAAACCATAGTTCTTTTCAAAAGAATAACCCTTCAGATTTGCAAGTATGATTTTCATTATTAATTAGATCTGGGAAATATCTTAGCATATGATAATCATTGGAGTGACAGATTTATTTGAAAATTTTCTGTTTCCTGATAAGATCTGTAGGACTGTATATATAAAGTTTGAAATTTACTAGAAGGACTGTATAAATGAAGTTTGAAATTTACTGTTCATTATTAGACATTTTGTAGATAATTAAGTCTCCCTAAACCATATATATTCTTACCCCCAACCCCCTTCAATTTGAGAATGTGCTTTTATCTTGTAAACGGTCGAGATCCCCACATCTAAACCATATATATTCTTGCATGGGACAATAAAACAAATCAAATGAAATATTGGGGGAGTCCCCGGGTTCACCCCCACCCCCCTTCTTTTTGAAAACTTGTAAATGGTCGAGATCCCCACCCCTAAACCATATATATTCTTGTATGGGACAATAAAACAAATCAAATGAAATATTGATGGAGTCCCCGGGTTCACCCCCACCCCCCTTCTTTTTGAAAACTTGTAAATGGTCAAAATCCCCACCCTGAAGTCATATATATTCTTGTATGGGACAATAAAACAAATCAAATGAAATATTGATGGAGTCCCCTGGGGTCACCCTCACCCCCTCCTGTTTGAGAACTTGTAAACAGTCGAGATCCCCACTCCAAAACCATATATATTCTCCTATGGGACAATAAAACAAATCAAATGAAATATAAGGGAAGTCCTCTGGGGTAACCCCCACCCCTTCTTTTTGAAAACTTGTAAACGGTCAAGATCCCCACCCCTAAACCATATATATTCTTGTATGGGGACAATAAAACAAATCAAATGAATTAAAAAGCAAGTCCCCTGGGGTCACCCCCACTACCTCCTGTTTAAGAACTTGTAAACGGTTGAGATACCCATCCCTAAACCATATATATTCTTGTATGGGACAAAAAAACAAATCATATCAAAATAAAGGGCGAGTCCCCTGGGGATCACCCCCCCTTTTGAGAACTTGTAAACGGTCGAGATCTCTACCCTTAAACAACCATATATATTCCTGTTCGTCATTTCAAGAAGATTTGAATGACATACAGGGTCAATCCATAGGCGTCACTTATGCATATCACAAACCAATTTGTACTGGACTTTGCTCAATGTCAGGCGACCATGGGAAAGACGAATTATTGGAGCTTTGTTTGGGAGACTTCGTAACAGCATCCTGTTACAATTATTTCTTGTTACTGATAAGTTTTATAGATTTTGAAAAGACA
This sequence comes from Mytilus coruscus, assembly GCA_017311375.1. Lineage (NCBI taxonomy): Eukaryota > Metazoa > Mollusca > Bivalvia > Mytilida > Mytilidae > Mytilus > Mytilus coruscus. The sequence goes on along the minus strand of CM029595.1, from coordinate 124,720,386 downwards.
TTGTATTAATGAATCTAATGATTAATAAGATTTTGGATTTTTTTGTTCTTTTCTTTGGTAAATTGTGTGAAGAATTTTGTGGCAAGTTTGTTTGTTATTCTGTAAAAATTAATTTTCTGAATGCTATATATTTTTTTTTTATGAAGTGAACTCCTTTAAAAACTAAGCTTATATTGTTTATTAAAAAACATATATTTAGATTTCTGATTTTGGACCCAGTTTTCAAGTTGTTCAAAATCGAGGTCCAAAATTAAACTGTGTTTGATTTCAATATAAATTGAATAAATATAGGGTTCTTTGAAATGCTTAATCTAAACCTGTATTTATTTTCATTATTAATAAGATAATACTACATTGAGGTCCAACGGGTCCTAAATAAAACTTTTGTTTAATTTCATCAAAAGTTGAATTCTTTGGTTCTTTGATATGCTGGTTCTAACAATGTTTGAGTGTTAAATCATATTTAATTTTAGAGAACTTATTCATCACTGGTTGTTGTTATTATATTATTGATTATAATTTGAAAAATTTTATGCAGTTTGAGCTATTTCCCTTTGCACAGAAAATATTATGGATAAAATTAACCTGTGTTTCATTTCAACATAAATTAAATATATATAGGGTTCTTTCAAATGCTGAACCTAAACCTGTATTTAAATGTTAGATTTTTGGGCCCAGTTTTCAAGTTGGTCCAAATCAGGGTTCAAAATTAAACTTTGTTTGATTCAACAAAAATTGAATTTATGGGGTTCTTGGAAATGCTGAATCTAACCATGTATTGAGAGATTTTGGATTGTGGGCTCCTTTATCAAATTGGTCCACATTGAGGTCCAAAGGGTCCTAAATTAAACTTTTGTCTGATTTCATCAAAAATTGAATTCTTAGGTTTCTTTGATATGCTGATTCTAATATGTACTTAGATTTTGGATATTGGACCATAATAGGTAAATGTCCAATTTCAAATATTTTAGTTCTTTGACCACATTCATTTTGTGTCACAAACCTATGCTGTGTCAAATATTCAATCACAATCCAAATTCAGAGCTGTTTTAAGCTTAAATGTAGTGTCCATACTTGCTCAACTGTTCAGGTTTCGACCTCTGCAGGAAAATCCGGTTTGCTGTCACTCTGACAGCCTCTTGTTTTTGCTTTTTTCGCGGTAAGAATTGAAACACGAAAATTAAACGACTGCGAAATAAGAAGTAAACCATACATGTACGTATATGAATAGGATATGTACAGGACCACTGCATAACACTGATTTTACAGACGACAGATCTACTTTACCTAAAATCATAACTGTATTTCTAAATGAAAAGCAATGTTAGAAATCATAACTTTAACTCAAGTTAATCTTATCATGGAATTAAAAGAATCAATATATTACTTCCATGATCTTATTAACATGGAAGACATCGCAAGCAAGGAGATATTGCGGATATTGTTATGTAAATGACACATGTGAATCAGTTTTAAACGTGTTAAAATTATTACCTCATTGTATCAGACAGACCAAAAGATCAATTAATTAGCATTAATCCTGCCAGCATTTAATTCATTTTTAATTAGGTCATCTTTTCTGTTTATTGTGTATGTGTTTTACAAGCAAACATGAAATAAATTTTAATCTGCTTTAACATTAATGAACCAACAAAAAAGATTTCTGATTGATTTTTTACCAGATTTTCGAAGGAAAAAAATGGTTAATGATTTGGGGATGTACGGCGGGCAGACGGGTGAGCGGCTGCCAAACAGTGTCCATTCATTAACATGAAAACGCTTTGACGAAATTTTTTCAAATTTAGATATGTTGTTTCCTGTGACTAAATGAAGGTCAAGTTCAACTTTCACGATTTAAGCTTTTCTCGTTGTTGAGTTATATCCCTTTCCAATAGTCAAAAGTTGTACTTATTATGTGATTGAGTTGTTTCCTTTGAACAGAATTGGTTAATTATATATATAAAGTTTAATTACATTTACAGATAAATTTTATAGATTTTTAAAAGACATTATATTAATGATAAATGACATTTTGGATTTGTTTTCTTTTCTTTGATAAATTGTTTGAAGAATTTTGTGGTAGGTTTGTTTGTTATTCTGTATAAACTAATTCTCTGAATGCTATATATGTATATATTTTTTTTTTTTGATGAAGTGAACTCCTTTAAAAACTAAGCTTATATTGTCTATTGATAAACATATATTTAGATTTCAGATTTATGGTTTTTCAAGTTGGTCCAAATCGGGGGTCCAAAATTAAACTGTGTTTGATTTCAACATAAATTGAATATAATTAGGGTTCTTTGAAATGCCAAATCTAAACCTGTATTTATTTTCATTATTAATTAGATAATACCACATTGAGGTCCAAAGGGTCCTGAATTAAAATTTTGTTTAATTTCATCAAAAATTGAAATCTTGGGGTACTTTGATATGCTGATTCTAACAATGTTTTAGTGGTTAAACCATATCTAATTTTATTGATTATAATTTGAAAATAGATATAACATCATAACTTATTTTAGAGAACTGTTTTTTAGTGGTTAAATCATATCTAATTTTAGAGAACTATTTGTTTATCATTTATTCAGTTTGAGTTATTTCCCTTTGAATAGAAAATTAATAAGTATATGGATAAAATTAAACTGTGTTTCATTTCAATATAAATTAAATATATTTAGGGTTCTTTCATATGCTGAATCTAAACCTGTATTTAAATACTGGATTTTTGGGCCCAGTTTTCAAGTTGGATCTGAATCAGGGCCCAAAATAAACTTTGTTTGATTTCAACAAAAATTGAATTTATGGGGTTCTTTGAAATGCTGAATCTAACCATGTATTTAGAGAATTTGGATTTTGGGCTCCTTTATCAAATTGGTCCACATTGAGGTCCAAAGGATCCTAAATTAAACTTTTGTTTGATTTCATCAAAAATTGAATTCTTGGAGTTCTTTGTCAGATATGCTGATTCTAACAATGTACTTAGATTTTGGATATTGGACCATAATAGGTAAATGTCCAATTTCAAATTTTTCAATCACAATCCAAATTCAGAGCTGTTTTTAAGCTTAAATGTAGTGTCCATACTTGCTCAACTGTTCAGGGTTCAACCTCTGCAGGAAATCCGGTTTGCTGTCACTCTGACAGCCTCTTGTATTACTTGGTTAACAATACATGTAAAGCTGCTCACTTTCTGAATCATTTATGAAAATATTTATATAGGCCGCTGGGATATCGTGAATTCAAATATGCACGAATTTAGATTGTGTTCATAAATCGTGAAAAAAATATGGCGCAAAAATTTCCCAGTTAACAGTATTCTAAGTATAAAGTTTGTAAAGATAAGATAGAAACAGCATTGTAATTTTATACTGGTCATACTTTTAAAACTAGTTGAAGCTCCAACTCTGTGTACATGCAGGCCTAAACAAATAAAATCATGGCAACCATGAGAATTAATATGCTTATAGTAATTTTACTTTCAGATTTCTGAATATCTGTAACATGACTAATACTAATATTTAATTCTGACTGTAATTACATTGTAGGCTTGCATTCAGGAAATTAGTGAGACAGTATGAATGTGACCTTGCCTTTACACCAATGATCATATCTGATTCTTTTATCAAGTCACTAAAGGCCAGAGACAGTGACTTTACAACTTGTAAAGGTTTGAATTTTATTTTTTATCATCAAAATTAATGCATGTCTTTGTCAACTAGTTTTATTTGAAATTGTTTTAAATTCATTTGATACTTTACAGGTTACAATTATGATTATGGACCAATACATACTTTTGAAACAAAGGTATTCACTTAAAGTTAGAGTGATTTAGAAAATGATCTCTCTTCCACTTTATATGTGTTGAGATATAATCAGTTTGTTCTGTAGGCACAATATTTTACTTAGAGTTATTGTAGTAATTAAACTGTAATAACCTCTTGCCATTAAAGTTGTTAACATTGAAATTGAATTTCTATTAGTAATGCTAGTTTTTCAGTCCAATGGCAATATTAGAAAGATGTGGTATGAATGCCAATGAGACCAAATGACGTAGATGTCAAGTTTTTTTTTCTTTTCATTGCTCTGATGGTATGAATCAAATTATTTGTCTATATCAAAGTTTGTCAATTATTGTTGCTTGGTTATCACATAACTCAAACTTATAGGGGAAGGGTTGAGATCTCACAAAACATGTTTAAACCGATCGCATTTTTGCGCCTGTCCCAAGTCATAGTATAGTGAGGCGTCCATTTTGCTGAACTAGTACACATTATTGTTTAGGGGCTAGCTGAAGCCCACCTCCGGTTTCAGGATTTTCTTGCTGCGTTGAAGATCCATTGGGGGCCTTTCACTGTTTTCTGCTCTTGGGTCAGGTTGTTGTCTATTTGACACATTCCCTGTTTCCATTCTCTATTCTATTATATCTACTGTAAATAAGTCATGCATGACCCTTTTTTTGCAGAAGATCGTCCTTTGATTGTACAATTTGCTGCAAAAAATGCAAAAGAATTTGCAGATGCTGCTGAAATTGTCGTACCGTAAGATCATTATTTTTCTTCCTCTATTTGTACTGTTAGTTTCAACAAATATAAAAAAAATTTTTTTTAACTAAATCGAAGTCGAATGCTATGTTTAGCTTTATTTAGAATGCTTGTGGCTAATAGTTTGAAATGCCATTAATTTGCAATTTGATAAAATAAGGATCATTATCCACCGCCAACTATATTTTGGAAGGATAAGACAGTTTTCCATTGAGACAATTGTAATTAGGCAAGCATCACAAAGGATTTTGCATGTAATATTCAATTAAAACATAATATATCTAGGAAACATTATGATTAATTTCTAGTTGTTTACAGATGTCCTCTCTTAAAACAGCCAAACTTTCTATTTAAAACTATTCAGTTAATTTGTGCTGGAAGTATGACTGATCAAATCCACTACATGTATTAAAAATTAATACTGTACGTACAGTCAGTGGCTATTGAGGAATATTTTAATTTATTCAAGATAAACTATTTTAACATTGTATAATCCAAAAAAAGTTATGTTTCAATTAAAATTGGGAAAAGTGAGTCGAGGATCTTCAGTTTAAATAATTGGGGTATTTTTGTACCAAATGTGATGTATGTTGTAACAGTAGTGATTCACTGTAAAGAAATATATCTTTATTTTTATATTTTTCTTCTAGTTATTCTGATGGTGTTGATCTGAACTGTGGATGTCCTCAAAGGTATGTTAGTATACAAAATAGAAGATGTGGTATGATTGCCAATGAGACTATCAATCAGAGACCAAAAGACATATATGTAAGCAACTATATGCAACCATAAGGTCCATATGTCTTTATGTCAATAACTCAGAAAATGTTTCAAAACTGGACTTAAGACTACACAAATCTTATTGTCTGACCATAAAACTGGTGATAAAAAAAATGTTATAAAATGAGATGTTTCTTTTTCATGGTTTAGAAATAAATAAATGAATTGAAATAGGGTAAAAGTAAACATCAATTAACCTGTTTATTTTTTTATGTTATCTTATAGTGAGAACTTTTAACCTTTACAAAAGAAGCTACATGTATCTTGTAATTTTAGTAATTTATACCTTTATGCAGTTTAGTTTGTGTATGTCTGTCTATGCTCATATTAATTATGCTCAGTTTATTGTTTTTAACAGAGATTTGAATGTAATAGCTCAATTATCTATTAAATGTGGATTCATTTATTTTCATGGGTACAAATTTTCATGGATTAAAGAAAAATTGTATTTTCATGGATATTTGATTTTGTTAAATATAAGTCTGCATACAGGCTGAGCATTTTGTAGTTCACTTGTACCCACATCAACTGGTATCATCTGAATAATAATGAATCCACAGTATTTTTGGGGGCAGAGGGTTCTGAGAGTTTAAAAAAAAAATGTTATATAATTTTTTGTAGATGGGCAATGGCTGAAGGATATGGTGCCTGTCTAATAAGGAAACCAGAGTTGGTGAAAGATATGATTAATCAGGTCAAGTCAAGGGTCAACAATGAGAACTTTACTGTATCCATCAAGATTAGAATACACAATGACATCAGGTTTTGTATATTATCATTTTGTGCACAAACTTTGCCAGTCTCACTAGAAAAAGAACTAAGGGGCAAAATTCGAATGTTCAAATATCTTGAAAACTGTAGTAGATATGGAATACCTAACAGGGACAATAATCCTCTTATATTAGTTATCTTTAAACCATCAAAATTGTCAGATAATTCCTAATGGCAGTTATTGCCCTTTAGAGATACAAAAAAAATTATCATGAAAAAAGTGAAAATATTTATCAATATGGCATATTTTTGCCAGGTAAGGTGATACAAGCAGAAGGTTTAGCATTGTTAAATCAAAGTTGATGTCAAATTCCAATCACTTCTGTCTACAAATCTTCTTACAGACACAAATAGAAAAATCTACATAATATAGACAACTTATAAAGTTTGTGAAGTCTAAACACTATTTTTTTGTAAGAAGGAAATAATTATTGACTTTGGAAAACTATATATTCACCTTGCAAGATTGAAAAGAAGACTTAATCCTGTAAAATATAATGGGAGAAACCTTGTAAATGAAATAAATGTTATCAGTTCACACATTGAAACATATTTTCATATTACATTTATATTGCTTTTAAGAACAAGGATTCTTTTATATTTTCAAAGGGAAACAGTTGATATGTGTCAGAAAGCTGAAAAAGCTGGTGTTTCCTGGGTGACAGTTCATGGGAGGACAAAAGAACAACGAGGACAACCGGTGAACTTTGAAGCTATCAGAACAATTAAAGACAGTTTGCAGTGTCCAGTTATAGCTAATGGTGATATAAGATCAGAAGAAGATGTTGAAAGAATTGCTGAACTTACAGGAGTCAATGGTAATCACAGTTTAGAAAAAGCTGGAAGTTTTGTTACAGTTTTGAAAATACTTTAAGGTTTTTTACTGAGTTAATTAATGCAAGAGACCTTTAAAGAATTTATTATTTCTATAAGAAAACAATTGGCCTATTGGCTTTGATTATAATTTTATTTTAATTCAGAAATGCTTTAGAAATCTAAAAGGCTTTTGCAAACATAATTTTAGTTGAGCCTTAGAAACTGGCTTTATGGTAGATAAAATAGTTTTATTATACCCCACGCAACGAGTTGCGGAGGGTATAATGTTTTTGACCCGTCCGTCCATCCATCAGTCCTGTTTCTTGTCATCGCAACTCCTCTCAAACCACACAAAAGAATTTCATGAAACCTTTTCAGATAATAAGGACATACTATGTAGATGTGCATATCGACAGGAAATTACGATTCAATTTTTTTTCCAGGAGTTAAGCCCCTTTGAACTTATTTGCCGAATATACTACTGCAACCTTTTGTCATCGCAACTCCTCTCAAACCACACAACAGAATTTCATGAAACCTTTTCAGATAATAAGGACATACTACGTAGATGTGCATATCGACAGGAAATTACGATTCAATTTTTTTTCATGAGTTACGCCCCTTTGAACTTATTTGCCCAATATACTACTGCAACCTTTTGTCATTGCAACTCCTCTCAAACCACACAACAGAATTTCATGAAACCTTTTCAGATAATAAGGACATACTATGTAGATGTGCATATCGACAGGAAATTACGATTCAATTTTTTTCCATGAGTTACGCCTTTGAACTTATTTGCCCAATATACTACTGCAACCTTTTGTCATCACAACTCCTCTCAAACCACACAACAGAATTTCATGAAACCTTTTCAGATAATAAGGACATACTACGTAGATGTGCATATCGACAGGAAATTACGATTCAATTTTTTTTTCCAGGAGTTACGCCCCTTTGAACTTATTTGCTTCAATGTACTTCTGCAACAGTTTGTCATCGCAACTCCTCTGAAACCAAACAACAGAATTTCATGAAACTGTGTAGATAATAAGGACATACTATGTAGATGTGCATATTGACAGGAAATTATGATTCAATTTTTTTTTCTGATACAATTTTTTTTTCTTACACTTATTTTATTTCTCCAATGACAATGTGGGGACGTGGGGTATGTGAGCGCGCTCACTAAGGTTCTTTCATTACAACTAGAAATCAGCTGCTTGTTTTTATGACAGTTAATAAATAAACGTTCTTAAACAATTTTCTATAAGATTCTTTCTATTCTTGTTTGATTTGAATGATAAGATTATTGCTGTTTTAAAATTGAGTTTTAACTGAATCAAATCATTTTTTTTCAGGTGTGATGGCAGCTAGAGGTATTTTACAGAACCCAGCCATGTATTCAGGCTATGATAACACTCCATTAGACTGTGTTCAGAAATGGGTAAACAATATTTAACTTTTTCTGTTTGTAAGAAAACAGTGAAATTAAGTAGCTCTACTTTATTATACCCCGCGCAACGAGTTGCGGAGGGTATAATGTTTTTGACCCATCCGTCAGTCCGTCCGTCTGTCCATTCGTCCGTCCGTCCGTCAGTCCTGTTTCTTGTCATCGCAACTCCTCTCAAACCACACAACAGAATTTCACGAAACCTTTTTAGATAATAAGGACATACTATGTAGTTGTGCATATCGACAGGAAATTACGATTCAATTCTTTTTCTAGGAGTTACCCCTCTTTGAACTTATTTACTTTAATGTACTACTGCAACAGTTTGTCATCGCAACTCCTCTCAAACCACACAACAGAATTTCATGAAACCTTTTCAGATAAAAAGGACATACTACGTAGATGTGCATATCGACAGGAAATTACGATTCAATTTTTTTCCAGGAGTTATGCCCTTTGAACTTATTTGCCCAATATACTACTGCAACCTTTTTTCGCAACTCCTCTCAAACCACACAACAGAATTTCATGAAACCTTTTCAGATAAAAGGACATACTACGTAGTTGTGCATATCGACAGGAAATTACGATTCAATTCTTTTTCTAGGAGTTACTTTGAACTTATTTACTTTAATGTACTACTGCAACAGTTTGTCATCAACTCCTCTCAAACCACACAACAGAATTTCATGAAACCTTTTCTGATAATAAGGACATACTACGTAGATGTGCATATCGACAGAAATTACGATTCAATTTTTTTCCATGAGTTACGCCTTTGAACTTATTTGCCCAATATACTACTGCAACCTTTGTCATCGCAACTCCTCTCAAACCACACAACAGAATTTCATGAAACCTTTTCAGATAATAAGGACATACTACGTAGATGTGCATATCGACAGGAAATTACGATTCAATTTTTTTCCAGGAGTTACGCCTTTGAACTTATTTGCTTCAATGTACTTCTGCAACAGTTTGTCATCGCAACTCGTCTGAAACCACACAACAGAATTTCATGAAACTGTGTAGATAATAAGGACATACTATGTAGATGTGCATATTGACAGGAAATTATGATTCAATTTTTTTTTCTGATACAATTTTTTTTTCTTACACTTATTTTATTTCTCCAATGACAATGTGGGGACGTGGGGTATGTGAGCGCGCTCACTAAGGTTCTTTCATTGTATTTATGGATTTGACGTAAAACCTAGGTTAACCAAACTTGATATGCAGTTGCATCTTGGACTAGGGGTGTGTCATATACCAAAGTCAGGTCACTCTTGACCTTGACTTTGACCCCTATGATCATTGATCCTTCTCTGATATGTTTAATGCGTATATATTTGTGCTGTAGAACTTAGGCTTTTCCCCAACTTGGTAAGCTGAAGAATAATGGGATGAAGGTGTGTCATATATCAAAGTCAGGTCACTCAGACCTTGACTTTGACCTTGGACCCCTATGATAGTAATACATTTTCTGTTTTGTGTTCAGTGCATAACTTTTGTACCATAGCACTTAGGTAGACAAAACTTTGTTTGCAGAAACATCATACTGACCTTGACTTGAAGCTTTGACCTCTATGATAGTTAAAACACTCTCTGATTTGTGTACACTGTATAACTGTTGTATCGTAGCACTTAGATTGACAAAACTTTGTGTGCAGAAACATCATGGGATCAGGATGTCAAATATCAAAAGTCTCAAGATGCCATTGTCGTCAATACTAAATTTCACAGCAGCAACTAAAATGCATGTACCGGGGGTGGGGGTATGAGTCTCACTATGCAGGCAGCTTTAATTTTATTGATGTAATATTTATATCATATGTTTTATTATGTGCCTTCAACAACAGCATTACTTCTTATATACATACTATTTTTGACCTCTTTAATGTTTTTAGGAGTGATATTTCAATACAGTTGTACTATTTGTTGGTTAATCAGACATTCAGAGAATATTCATTTAGTTACAATAGGGAAATGCATTAAGAAGTATTCAGTTTTTTTATTTTCTGTTCTGTATTTTAATTCTGAACAAGTTAATGCCTGTTCATAACATTTTTCTCTTAATTTTATTATTTACAGGTCATTTCTGTTTTGCTCGTTTCTCATTCCCCAATTAGTACAACAGTATTGCAATGAATATCGTACAAATTCGAATTCATTTATAAATATAATTATTTTAAAATCTAAGGATACTTCTTTAAAAACTGAATGCTCATTTACAATAATATCTACAAAGCGTAATTAAATAGGATGTTGTTCCATACACGTTTACATGTTTGACCTCATTTACCTGATCACCTTTATGTCCATTGTTATGCATCATCAATTCTATTGATTAAGACAAGCTAAGGTCTCTCATCAAAGGTAATGATATGTAATCAGTGAATGATTTATGTCTTCAATATTACTTATTGAAGGGATAATTGTTTGACACCTTGTTGTTTTTTGAAATAAAAGAACAAATGTTTTTTCTACTTTTTATTGATGAACCAAGCCGTGCATTTATGAACCCAGAGGATTAGACTAACTGAGACACTTCAAAGTATGAAATATGCTGCATCTGTTTAATTAAACCAAAATATGACCGAAATATCTTTGTGAAATAGATTGCCACAATTATAAACTATAATGCCCAAACGGACATTTTTACCGATCGATAGTTGGTAAAAAAAAGTGAAATGACCGTTTTATGAAAATGCCTTGAATATCAAAAAGTGGCAAACCTATGATATTTGACCGTTTGAGGCTGAGAGCAGCCGGACTTTTTATATAAATTTTGGTCAAGTCCGGAATATATGACCGTTTTGGAAGCCATGCAGTATTGTGGTATTTATTTACTAACTGATAACATACAGGTTTTATTATCTAATTTCAGTTGGACATATCAACATCTCTTGGTACACCTTACCACTGTTTTCACAACCATTTAATCTATATGTTAGAGAGAGTACTACCAAGGGCAGAGAGAAGAATTTTTAATGCACTGGTTAGCTCTTCTGCTGTAGTGGATTATTTGAAAGAACATCTTGGCATCTGATGTCCTATCCAATTAACAGCTGGGTTACAGGTTTTCAGGCCGAATATATAACTGGCTGAAGAAATGTCCAACCACAAGATTTCTTAGATGGATAGAGCATTTCATAAATGAAACAGAACTGAGAGAATGATATCTGAATATAAGATTTATTTTTCAATGCTAGCTTTGAAGCAGACAGCCATGTGAACCATAAATGGAATGTGGTTATTTTATTAACAATGTTAAAAAATTAGACCTCATTGTATGAAAATAAAAGCATTCAGTATAGTTAAAATCTTTCATCTTAGATTTGACAAAACTTGTTGATAAATTGATGTCAATATTTTAGCTCACTTTAAGTTCAGCACTTGCACCAATAGTGCCATTGTGAACCAGCAATTGCCAACCATTGTTCATCAACTTAATGTTTAAAAAAATACACCGGGCACTTTAAACTCTAAACTTCTCCTTAATCAATCATAAGTTATATTTTCTGTGAAATCATCTAGATTGTCCTGTCAACCTAATGATCATTAAAGGAAAGTTATGTTCGTAAATTGGTCATAATGTCAATATACCCTGCTTCAAAGGAGATATACTGGTTATGTTCGTCCATCTTTTTGTCTGTTTCCCCCCATAATAGTTTTATTGAAATGTTTCTGAGGAACTGTACATCAGATCTTCCTGAAATTTGGTATCAAGCGTCATGTAAGCACGTTGTACTGTGCAATTAATTTGCAGATTCATTGCTTAGCAAATTCCTGTTAACTGAATACTTATTAATGGTGATGTAAGAATTTGTCACATTTCTCTCAGGAATTACAAATCAAAGCTTTCTGAATTTTGGAATCAACCTTCATGAGAGCATGCTATATTGTGTGAGGCAGTATTAGATACATGCTTATGGCTGAATTTACTGAATACTTAAGTAATCTTTCACAAAATGACCTTCATGTTATGCTGTGTGATGTAATTTTTTCATCCAACACTCATCTACTTCCTGTTACTGAATACCTTAAGATATAAGTAAGTAAATTGTTTTACCCATTGTTACTTTGAGGGAACAATTTCCTAACAGAAAAACAATTAATCAAGTATCATTTTGGTATTCAATACTAGGTACTACTGAGCTTTAATGGAGTACTTGTTGACATCCCTAATAGAAATGAATCATACCTTAAGTAAACAGAAAAAACTTTGCTATAAGCTTACTATAATTAATTCCCCTTTATATTGGGGGTGTCGGGTATGTGAATGTGTTTTTATTTTCTGTAATTCAAATTCAGAAGTTTTATTAACAAGAGTGCACATGCTGAAATGTCTCGCCTGCTTTGCTATTCATGATTTATTTCCTGTTGATAGTCGTATAGAAGTTCTATTACAAGTATCACACAAACTAAACATTATCAATGATCCATGAAAATGAGGTAAAGATCAGATAAATCAAGCCAGACTGACATGTACACCTTACAATTATTCTATACACCAATTATAGTTGACCTACTGCTTACCGTATCTGAGAAACGGACCTAATCATGAAATTTTAACCTTGATCACCAATCCATGAAATGAGGTCCAGGTTAGGTGAACCATATCGGACAGACATATAGATATTGCAAGGAACCCATATCACGGCTGGTAATTTTCACACGCAGAACAATCGGTTCTGCAATGAAAACCGTGAGAGGATTTTCCGGTTATGCTTGAGTGGAGTAATTGTCACTGCTTCGAAAAGTATGTAAATTTCTAAATCGCAATTTTCTAATTCAACTGATCAAAATATTGAAAATCGGAGAATGCTATGCTGTGGTGAATACTTTAACGAAGAGACACGTGTATCATTTACTGTTGTGCATGGAGTAAAACTCTTACAAAATCAATCCTCCCACGAGTAATTGCCGAAAAAAGTGACATTTAATTTTTGAGATGGTTCTATCAACAGACCTACAAGTTCAAATTTAGTTTTTTTCCTATCAGCCGGATTGAATGTCGTTTTTGGCAGTGTGTACGCTGTCCAAAGTTGATAGACATCTTAATAAATCTAAAAACTGCCAATTTTCATTATTTCATGCTTGAGGGGATCGGTTCTGATTGAGGACATCGTGAATGCGTGAGGGGAAGTGCAAGCATATCTTTATATCGAAAAATGCAACAATCACTTCAAAGAAAGCAAGTAACTTGCATAGTTTTATTGAAGTTCATACTAAATATAAATTGACAATGGAAACACACTAGACAGTTGACAAGAAAAAAAAAATAAATTTGAACTTGTAGGTCTGTTAATAAAACCATCTCAAAACTTAAATGTCACATTTTTCGGCAATTACTCGTGGGAGGATTGATTTTGTAGTTTTACTCCATGCACAACAGTAAATGATACATGTGTCTCTTTATTAAAGTATTCACCACAGCATAGCATTCTCCGATATTTTGATCAGTTGAATTAGAAAATTGCGATTTAGATATGTACATACCTTTAGAAGCGGTGGCAATTACTCCACTCAAGCATAACCGGAAAACCTTCTCATGGTTTTCATTGCAGAACCTATTGTTCTGCGTGTGTAGATACCAGCCGTACATATACCAAATATAGTTATCCTATTACTCATAAGTGAAATTCACACATAAAAAAAAACTCAACTTTTTTCAAGCAGTCACTGAACCATGAAGATGAGGTGAAGGACAATGGACATATGACCGACAGAAACAAAGTAACATAAGGCATCTATGTACATGGTATGAAGCATCCAGGTCTTCTATCCTCAAAAATATAAAGCTTAATTCCTATGTCTTACATTTTGTGACTTTCATCACAGGCAAGACAATAAAAATAGATCTGTGGTGTATGACAATGAGCCAGCAATCCAAAGACACAAATAACCAATAGACATCTGCACAACAACATAGTCAACAATAGACAGGTGCAGATATAATATGTCAAGTTCTTAAAATTTCCCAGTCTAAAAAGTTTTGAATAAATTACCACAGACTATTAGTTTACACCAATAAAGTTCAGTGGGATGAATGGAGGACCATTAGAAGCCATGTCCACAGCCAGTTCTCAAGATATGGATTTTTATACATTCATATAATTTTGTGTCTACATGCTGCGGTATTTTCAAGGTTAACATTGGACACATGGTTCAAAAGATATCATCCAGAAACCAAAATTTCAGTCTATCAACAACTGCTGTGAGTGACATTTACACTTGAAAACTTAATAGAGGTCCTCTTCATCCCTTGTGGCATTATCTATATACAACCAAGTTTGGTAAAAGCTGGACAAAGATTAATAGGGGCCTTGTTCTTTTAGTAGGGTCATTTCAAGTTGTTCAGTGAAGTTTCAACATATGGTTAAAGAAATTCATCCAGAAACCAACATTTTATACCAATTTCTATCTGTCAATTGCAGCTTGATCTTGGACGAAATTAAATTTAAACTTGTGATGATATGATGAATGGTTCAAAGATATCATCCAGGAAGCAATCATTTGCTCAAATTTCAGTCTATCAATAGTTGCTGTGACCTTGACCTAGTGACCTCACCTTTGGCAAAGATACTGATTATGGTTCAAAGGATTTTGTACGGAAACCAGACAACAAAATATTGATGTAGGAGTGCATGGGCAGCATTGGGCATATTTTAATCAAAGTAACAGTTTAACTTAGTGTAACTGGGCTTATAAAGATTTATTTCTATCGAGCTTTTTACAGGTATAAAAAATAATGTGTAAGCTAGATACCCTAAGGATTATTGTGGTCCAGTTTGGTTCCAAACGGCACTAGTTTCAGAGGAGAAGAGTTTTGTCAAACTTGACTGTACACCCAAGTGCTGAGAAAAGATTAAAAAAAAAAAGAGTTTACCAACTCCTCATACAATAAGTTTTTAAAAGTTTGCTCTATATATAAAGTTGGAAATGCACTGATAAGACACAAGTTATCCATGGATGCAAAGCAATTTTGTTATATACCCACACCCAACTAAAGAGGGAATAACAAAGATAAAACAAGACTCAAGTCTTAACATACCAACAGTAATATTCTACCTTGGTGTGACCTTGACCTACAACACTAAAATTAATACAATAACCAAGTGTATCAGATGGGACTTGAAAATAGTAAATAACAAATACATTCCAAGACACAAGTGCACACGCTGAAATGTCTTGCCTGCTTTACTTATCATGACTGATATTATGTTGAAAGTGTGTAATATGAAGGTCTTACTATAAGTTTAAAAGAAATTAAACATTGACCAATGAACCAGGAAAATGAGGTCAAATTCAGATCAACAATACCAGACAAAAAGTTCACCATACAATCATTCTATACACTAACTATAGTTAACCTATTGCTTACAGTATCTGAAAAACAAACATAACCATGAAAACTTTACACTGACTAATGAACCATGAAAATGAGGTCAAGGTCAGATGAACTGCCAGATAAACATGAACACCTTACAATCATTCCATACACCAAATTCAGTTGACCTATTGCTTAAAGTGTTTTGACAAATAGACCAAATCAGAAACAAAAGTGCACACGTTGAAATGTCTCGCCTGCTTTACTCACCATTGATATTTTGTTGAAAGTCTCAAAAGATAAATGCTTTACTACGAGTATCACATAAACTTAACATTTATAAAGATCCATCAAGGTCAGGTAAATCCTGTCAGACAGACATATTGTTATGCGTTTACTTTTCTACATTGGCTAGAGGTATAGGGGAGGTTGAGATCTCATAAACATGTTTAACCCCGCCGCATTTTTTTGCCTGTCCCAAGTCAGGAGCGTCTGGCCTTTGTTAGTCTTGTATTATTTTTACTTTTAGTTTCTTGTGTATAATTTGGAGTTTAGTATGACGTCCATTATCACTGAACTAGTATATATATTTGTTTAGGGGCCAGCTTAAGGACGCCTCCGGGTGCGGGAATTTCTCGCTGCATTGAAGACCTATTGGTGACCTTCTGTTGTTGTCTGTTCTGTGGTCGGGTTGACACATTCCCCATTTCCATACAATTATTCCATACACCAAATATAGTTGACCTATTGCTTATGGTAATTGAAAAATAGACCAAAACACATAATATCCATATGCAGTTTCTTTGCCTAACCCATATGTTACTACCAGTCCAATTTGAGTTTAAAATCAGTAAAATAGTGTTTGGACTAAAGCTTTATATGTTTTTATTGCTAGAAATAGATCATAGAATAAAATAAAGTAACACAGAAGTCAATATAGCAAGTTTGGTTCTGTTATAGGTGAAACAACACTAATTCGGGCCAGATCAGAAAGCACATACCAGAAAGTAGTACATATTTAACACAAAATCGTTCCTACGCATGGATGTAGAACATTTTGGTAATTTTGGTATCAAATGGAAGCTGAATGGCTGGTGATCATTGTAGACCACTTTTCGATTTAAAATTTTGAATAATAGAAAAATTTTGCCGGTTTGTCTGATCTGAAGTACCTGTTTTGGTACATCTGATGTTCTGGGAACCAGTTCTCTCTTATAAGAATTAAAGGTATGTTGATTTTTTCAGTACAAGACACCATAAGGTGTTGCTTTGACATGTAATGATGGTCACTTTATTTAAACTTAAGACAAAAGAGCTGTGCCTGCTTGAAATTGGGAAATTTAACATAGAAAGCAATGGGGCCATGAATTAGTGTACTTCCATATGACAGACCGAAACTTTGTAACATAAGGCATCTGCGTACAAGGTATGATGCATCTAGGTCTTTTACCTTCTGAAATATAAAGCTTTAAACAAATAGTTTACGCCTTTGCCACTGCGAGATTGTAATCCCTATGTCTGGCATTCTGCAACTTTTGTTGCAGACAAGATAATAAAAAATAAATTGCTTTACCGAGCGCAGCTGGATACGACCCCAGAGGTCCAACCCTGAACAGTTGGGACAAAAATGGACACAATATTCGTGCTTGATACAGGTCTGAATTTGGATTGTAATTCAATATTTGACACATAATAGGTTTCTGACACAGAATAACTGTAGTCAAAGAGCTTAGAATTGGTTATATGATTTGAATTTATATTCAATTTTTTGCTTTTGTGCAATACACTATGCTGTTGCGAATTGACCCCCCCTCCCTTTAAAAAAAAAAATATTTCAAGAAATTTTCTTTTTGATTTCTGAAATCTTGAGAAAAAATTGTCCCTACCCCCCAAACCACCAGTTTTTTTTCTCACTTTTTCCTAATTCCTAAACGGTTTAAGATATAACCCCCCAAAGCCAATCCTAACCATCCCTTTGTGATTGGAAACTTGTGGTATAATTTCAGAGAGATCCATACACCGTTCCACAAGTTATTGTCATGAAACTAGAAAAATGCTTATTTGGGCCCCTTTTTGGCCCCTTATTCCTAAACTGTTGGGACCATAACCCCCAAAATCAATCCCAACCTTCCTTTTATGGTTATAAACCTTGTGTTTAAATTTCATAGATTTCTATTTACTAATACTAAAGTTATTGTCCGGAAACCAAATGTCTTCAGACGACGTGATACCAATATATGACCGCAAATTTTTTTGTGGTCGTATAATCACAACCAGAAAAGTATTACAGATGAGGGTATGACCAAGGAAATCTGGTCTATACAGCCTGACACAACCTCACTGTCCTGAACAAACTAGAGTTTCTAAAAGTTTCACTGTCCAAATGTTATAGCAGATGACAAAATTACCCATATCTCTATCGTGTTATTTACTATTTAGTTTCAAATTAATGAGTACAAGCTGTTTTCAATATGTTTAAGACAATAAATCAATTAATTTGTAATCTTTTTGATATAAAAAAAATTGTATAAAAACAAATCAAATATATTATGTCTATTTTTAGCATAACCCTATGAACCATGTGTTTATGATCCTAAAAATTAAGTTTTTACACACGGTTGTACTATAAATAGAAAGTATACTATTAAAATTTTCTTAGAAATGATTGTAAATTAACCTTTCTACTATATTCAATATATATTGGAACTTTGAAAGCAGGAATATTAAATTTGATTGATTTGATTTTTTGTGTTTTAACGCCACTTTTAAGCACCGCTTTTGGGCTATTTCGTGGCGGCCAGTTTTTATTGGTGGAGGAAGCCGGAGTGCCCGGAGAAAACCACCGACCTTCGATAGGAAAACTGACAATCCTAGTCAATTAAGATTGGAGTCGAGTGCACCCGCACGAGCGGGGTTCGAACTCACAACCTCAGTGTTGACTGGCTAGTGATTACAGTAGTAACTACTTAGACCACTCGGCCACCGAGGCCCCCAGGAATATTAAATAAACAGCAAACAACATTTATATGCTACTATGATATATTTGTCATCTTCAATTACAAGTAATGGACACTGGGTCTTCTGGAATCTAAGCTAACTCTTCAAAACAGACTTTTTCATATGATCCCCAAGGCTGAAAAAACTGAGAAACAAATAGTTTTTTGCCACTCTTTACTGCAAAAGCCTTTTTTTTTTTTTGCATTATTTTTGAAATCTTCAAAAAATATAACATTGCAACAAAATCAATTAAATCTCGGAAAATTATGGATATCACATTGCTATTTTTTACACATAGTTATTTTCTTCTTTTTTTTCAGATGAATACTCCAATCAAATAACCTGTTATTCACTGATATCTATTCACAATGAACAGCAAATTAACAAATTAAATCAACACAGAATGAATACTAACCAACAAAAAAATTGCACACTTATGCTAAAACACACTTCAGAATGTCACTCTCATGGTTTTATTTACATTTTGAACGAAAAAAAAGATATCAAAATGTAATGAATATAAAAATGCTGGTTATTTCTTAAAGTGTGCTTTTCCAATGAACAATTTGACATGAGGTAAGTTAGTTTGACACAATCAAGATGTCTTATTTTAATGCATTTTATTTTGGTTTTAAAGCCATCATTTTCACCAGCATTCATATGAACTGTTATATTTCTGTATATCATTTAACTAGTTATATTCTATTATTTCTAATTTCAAAAAAAATCACAAATTAAATATTTAACCCTTTTAACCATACATCTTACTAATAAATCAACTAAAGTATTGTTTTTTTCAAATAAAAATAAGCAAAGACAAAACAACTGCCCTATTTCATCAAATAATTGATGAAGTTTCATTTATGGCTGACTAATTAAAAATCAATTAAGCTGTGACAGGCAAGAATTTTTTGGTGCAATTTTTTAAAATTATTCAACTGTGCTTTCAAATATCTAAAAATAAACATACTAGTGAATAAAGGATTGTCTGTGGAATAACTGCATTATACTTGCAATACAATCACATCAAAACATTCATTGGTTAAACATTCAAACTGGTATCAAATTTTTATATCATTTTTTTTCCTGTGAAACAATCATATTAGATTAAATCTACGACATTATAATGAAATGCTATTTTTATTTTCAATTGAGCTATAAAACGGTATACTGGATATTAAATTATTTCATGTCTGCAAAAGATGTCAAATATTTGCTGACCACTGACAATGTCAGTGTATATGAAAGTTGTGCCAAAGGTACAAATCTGCATTGGCAATAAAATATGTTACTTTAAAATTTAAAAAAAAAAAAAAACAGTTTTGAATGTTTTGCCTTTTCTGGTAACAGCTCCTTTCAAGTCTCATTCACACTCATCAATCATAAAAGATTTTGATCTTTACTTCCTCATAATTGCATCGTCCCATACAAAATAAATAAAGCAATTATACAACATGGTCCAAATTCATTTGAAACAGATTTTTTTTTTTAGCATACAAAAAGATTTCAAATCAGTCTGAACTATTTAAACAACAAAAATCTTAAACTGTGGCAGCTATGTGGAATTACACTTTTAAAATATATTTTTATTAAAACAAAAAATAAACAAGAAAATTATTTAGAAATACAATCTTAAATATAACATCTTATATTTTAATGTTGATACAACATCTGTAAATCAAGTAGTTTAGTACATACAAATTGTTTACACATGTAAAAGTATATATATCATCATATAAGAAACATAACAGCTTCATCAGTATAAAGCTAAAAGAGTGTTGCCAACAAAATATAACAGTTGTGATACATCTATAAGCTGTGGCAATTTGGATAAATGTACAGAACAAAAAGCTCTATATCAATACTGGTAATTACACATATCAACAAATATATATTTGTCGATACCACTTTATAAGCCATCAAAACTTTTTTTTTTCAAAATGTCTTCAGTGCCACTTTTTGCGACTGATTGAATTTTTTGATTGACACTTGATGTTCCCCTTGTTTTGCTAATAAATAACTTGTTTAAATGAGACAGCTCTCAAAGATGCTCACCATTGAAATATGTGTCCAACTAACTTCAAAATGGGACTTAAATGAAAAGTTTTACAATATGTTAAGTTCAAAATTATGTACTACCGGTACTTTAGATTACACATACCTGCATAACTTTGAAACAACACCCTGCAGTTTTGATGTCATTTGTTTGAGAAAAAATAAAAAAACTGCATATGGTGAAAATGAAAATTCATTAACAAGACTGCAAAAAGTCTATCAGATAAAAAAGCAGACTATACCGATTGACACCAATTAAAAGTACAACACAATTTTTTGGCAGGAAATTTTTTAGAAAATCAAACTTTTTCCTGAAATTATTAATCAAACAGTACCAGGAGACATTTCTGAAAAAGCCTAAATGGAAGAAGTTATATATAAAAAATTCTGATACTTGTATCTGGAATTTTATGAGTACATTTATGTAAGTTTTATCTTTTATGTATTTTTTTTAGATTACATATAGATATAAATTGCAGCAATTTATTTTCTGTCTTTAATGCACAAATATAAAACAAAAAAATATCAGAAAAAAACTTTAAAATATCTGAATCTTAAAAAATTGCAAAATACAGATTTCCAATTAAAATCAACAATGTGAATTGAAATCAAAAGAGTATTAAAATGGTTGTTCTTACACTGTAAGGAAATAGTTAATAGTAAAATAACAAAACAATTTCTTTCGTAGCATTCAAAATGTAATGTAAACCATAAGAATGAAAGTAAGGATAAGGTGTGATAAAGGCCTTATTTGGCCTAAGTATTCAAGTTTTAATTTATGATTTATATTTATGTTGATTTAAAGTTAAGGTTATACAAAACAAAAAAGAATGAATGTTGTAATGTTTGGCATTATTTGTGCTTACTGTCTTTGATATTTATTATCTGAATAAAAAATTTTAATCGATGACAAGGTCAAAAGTTATTTAAATTGTTTTTGATAAATCAATACAAAAATGACTTGCATGGAATAACAGTCTATATACTGTATGTTAATGCTGACACAGTAATCATTAATTATACAAATATACATATTAAAGACAAAAATAGTATAATGTGAAAAAAATAGAGAAAGATAAAGTCAGTCTTCACTCTTGCATACATTTTAATATTAATTTATTCTTAAACTCCATACACTTTTCCAAGAATCACAGTTAAAGGCACATCTGAGTGTGACACTTTCAAAATATCTTTTTGTAGGAATTACTGTCAGATATCATCTCATATCTTACAATATAAAACCTTCCTTTGCACAAGTCAAATTTACTTCTTTATTTTTTAAGAGCTTATTCTGAACCTTAATGAAAAACAAACAGTAATGATGACTAGAAAATACATTCCTATTCTGTTGGTATACTTCTTAATTTCAATCTGAAGATGAAAAACATCATTCCTTTTATTATATTTTGTGATGTTAGCTATTTTTTTTAATTATCTACCAACAGATATATTCGAAATAATTATATCATAACAAAATATCTATAATTTGTTTAAGAATCTATTCAGTATTGAAGTATTTTTTTGGTTATAATAGTTTAACTTGCCATAGTTAATTAAAGCTGCATCATTAAACCCTGTCAAGAACTGTTTTGGGATTTTTTGTTTCTGCAATACACAATTTCTGTTTGAATTTACCCCATAAGGAATCACCTGTCAAAATACCTAAATATTTTATTCTATTAGTTGCTGCATTTTCATATAGTAATGGTGGATTAAATTTTATGGGATTTCTGGTTTTTCTATGTACAACTATCTAATAATACCACATCCAGCTTCAGTTCTTCAACATTTGTATTAGGAAATCAGCATGAGAAAAAATGGCATATATGAGATATTGATCTATGACACGCATTTTATAACTAAGTTTGGAATATCTGATGCATATGTTAATCAGAATTTTTTTAACGATGAAATGGTTTCTGCAATCATATAAAACCTGTAGTATGACAGACCTCATCAAATAAAATAATTTTTAACGTAAAGGCCTAAACTAAAAGAAGTGAAAAGGAAAGGTACTTTATCAAGAATAATCTGAATTGTACAACATGGTATAAGCTGACCAACTTATGAGGTCTTCCCCAATTTTCCTAATGCCCACAAATCTAAAAATGCACGACCCTAAACACTAAATAATAATGATCTGTTGGAGAAGTGAATTACTTTTCTGCATTGTGCTAATGAGTATATTTCAACACCTAAACTTACTGATTATAACAAATATGGCATACAACAATACAATTATTACTTTAAAAGTTCAAAATTGAACTATTTGATCCCAATTAAACCATACAGATCTCTCTTTTACTGAAGGTCACGATAAATTTCATCTTACCAATTTTCTCAAAGTACTAAATTAAAACCTTTCAAGACGAACACATATATACAAGCATTATATCATGACTTTTTCACAGATGCAAAAAAGCAGTTCAATAATCCATTCTAAAAATATTCTATTAATAACAATCACTTTATCTCTCAAAAAAATCATTTTTTCCAACATTGATTATTGAAAAAAAAATTAATTTTATCATGACCTTCATACTCGGTAAATTACAGGGGAATCTGTATGAAGAATGTACAGGAATATTTACATAGTATTATTACAAAGATACAATTTACTTTTTCTCTATAATTGAAAGACATTTGGCAAACTACAGTATTAATTTGAGGAAGTGTTAGGTGGAAGGTTCGTCTGTAGCACTGATGATGATATATTAGCACTAGTTTGAAAACCTGTCCCAGTAGGGAGTTGTGAGACAGCTGCATGTTGGAAAGTTTGTTCTGGCAAACTCCCACCTCTCTGTATGTTACTAGCAGCCTGCTGGTGTTGTGCGGGTGGTATACTTTGAAACTGTTGTTGCTGCTGTTGATCTGTAGTACCATATCCCCACAATGGTGTATTTGGGTATGGGATATTTGGATAAAACATACTTGGCATATTAGGCACTTGCATTGGTGGAGGGAAACCAAACTGCTGATACATTCCTGGAAATTGCGAGTAAATTGGTGGCTGGTTTGTCATCAGAGGCTGAGAAAAAGTAATTTGTTGCTTTGGCTGTGTAGTATTTACAGTATGCGTTAGATCCATGCTTGACTTTCGACTACCCTGACTCCTAAGAGATGATGTTTCATCTGCATCAGTGCCTTCACTTTTTGAAATTTTGTTCTCTGGTATCACTTCTTGGGGAAGAGAACTTTGTCCATCAGTTTGTTTCGGCAGCTGACGTAAATGTTGTGGATCATCCTTACTTGTTTCTACTTTTTCAACTAATTGTATAGAATCGTCTTTATTTATTTCTCCTTTATCATGTTTATCAACTTCTTTTACATTTTCATTTTCATCATTTCTAATTTTTGACGTTGTTTGTTTTTTGAGTTCATTTGATGACTCTTCATTTTCAGATTGCACTTCAACACTTTCTTTTGAAGAAATGTGATTACCTTCACTCAGCGATCGCGTTCTCGAAGATTCCTTTAGCATCAATAAATCTGAAGGAGTAGAAGACTTTGTGGATACGCAAGGTGAAAGTGTCAATAATTGTGGACTAAGCATAGAATTAAAGTTTCTAGATACAATACTGTTTGGTATGGGTGGTGCAACAGGAGGTACTGGATATCCTTTTTGTCTACAAAAGTCTCTGTACTCTTGTTGATGTTTCAAGTTCAAATCATTTGTCTCTTTTCTATGCCTGAAAAAGAACAAAAATATATGACATTTATTGCTGTCCCAACTCCATCTAATAAACTTTGAAAACACTCACTACACGTTATAAAGCATTTGTGCGAATTTTTTCTATTCCACTGAAAATTGCAGAGAATTCTGCACTGATAAACTTTATCATACCTAGAATAAATGTCCAAGTTTTGCTTCAGAAAACCCCAAAATCATTCTAATAAAATAAAATATTAAAAAAAAGATCACAACTTTTGGATAAAGTAATTCTGACAAGTCAATTCATTCAAGTGTAAACAAAAACTGTGAGTAAACTCACAAAAGGTTACCCTTTACAGGGAATTAGTCTGTGAAATAAAGTTACATCTTCATGGTTTAAAATGAATAAGTAATCTAATGAAGTATGATTTACGATTTCAAGATAGAAACTTGCTATCCCAAGTCCTGGTAGGCAACTTCCATGTATTCTATATGGACTGTGTTCAGACGTTCAAAGGCCACAACAAGTCATAAACAAGAATGTGTCCATAGTACATGGATGCCCCACTCGCACTATCATTTTCTATGTTTAGTGGACCGTGAAATTGGGGTCAAAACTCTAATTTGGCATTAAAATTAGAAAGATCATATCATAAGGAACATGTGTACTAAGTTTCAAGTTGATTGGACTTCAACTTCAGCAAAAGCTACCATGGTAAAAACTTTAATCAGAAGTGGGACAGACAGACGAACGAATGGACGCACAGATCGAAAAAACATAATGCCCCTCTACTATCGTAGGTGGGGCATAATTAGTAAGGGGGTTTGAGGAACCTTGTGTTTTGCCTGTGATTGCTACTGTCAGCATAAAAGTGTAATGTTGACTTAAAAAGTGAGTCCATTTATCAGTAAAATACAGAATTTAAAAAAAAAAAAAAATCAAACTTTTTCTTTAGATGCTATTTCATGGTCTTGAAGATTAGCTTCTGTCCAAGCTTCATAACAATCCATGATCATGAAGGTTTACAAATTTATCATGTCTTAAAAGTTTAATCCCAGACTGTCTGTAAATGTTTAAAACTGTAACAAGAGTGCACACACTGAAATGTCTTGCCTTCTTTACTAATCATTGATATTATGTTGATAGTCCTAAATATAAAGCTTTATTACAACTGTCACATAAACTCAACATTAACCAAGAAAACTAAACATTGACCGATGAACCATGCAAATGAGGTCAAGGTCGGATGAACCATGCCAGACAGATATGTACAGCTAACAATTCTTCCATACAACAAATATAGTTGACCTATTGCTTATAGTTAAAGATAAACAGACCAAAACACAAAAAATTAACACTGAGCAATGAACCGTGAAAATAAGGGCAAGGTCAAATAAAACCTGCATGACTGACATATAGATCATAAAATATTTCAAGACACCAAATATAGTTGACCTATTGCATTTAGTATTAGAAAAAAAGACCAAAACTCAAAAACTTAACTTTGACCACTGAACCATGAAAATGAGGTCAAGGTCAGATGACACCTGCCAGCTAGACATGTACACCTTACAATTATTCCATACACCAAATATAGTAGACCTATTGCATACAGTATAAGAAAAACAGACCAAAACACAAAAACTTAACTATTACCACTGAACCATGTAAATGAGGTCAAGGTCAAATGACACCTACCAGTTGGACATGTACACCTTACAGTCCTTCCATACACCGAATATACTAGACCTATTGCTTATAGTATCTGAGATATGGACTTGACCACCAAAACTTAACCTTGTTCACTGATCCATGAAATGAGGTTGAGGTCTAATGAAAAATATCTGACAGGCATGAGGACCTTGCAAGGTACGCACAAACCAAATATAGTTATCCTATTACTTTTAATAAGAGAGAATGTAACATTACAAAAAATCTTAACTTTTTTTTTCAAGTAGTCACTGAACCATGAAAATGAGGTCAAGGACATTGGACTGATGGAAACTTCGTAACATGAGGCATCTATATACAAAGTAAGAAGCATCCAGGTCTTCTACCTTCTAAAATATAAAGCTTTTAAGAAGTTAGCTAACGCCGCCGCCGCCGGATCACTATCCCTAAGTCGAGCTTTCTGCAACAAAAGTTGCAGGCTCAACAAAAAAACTTAAGTCCATCTATCAGAAAATACTGAAAATGAAAAAAATATATTTTCAAAAGTTTGCTTTACACATTATCTCTTAATCATAAAAAAGCTTCTGCCAAAGTTTCCTGATATTCTACGAAAGGTTTGATAAAGTAATTGATGTGTAACAATTTTTAACCCCAGACTGAATCTATTTATTACTGTGACTAGACTGTGAGTGTTGCTCTTCACCTATTGCAGTTTATTCAAAATTGTAACCAAATTGCAATTTGTTTATCAAACCAAACTGTTCAACTGGTCAGAAATTTCAACAAACTGCTGTAGAAAACCACAGTCTAGTCGTGAAAGTGCAAGGTGATAAAAAAAATTTGTAAGGTTTCCGTGGAACCCAGTGTCTTGCCTACTTTTACTGATGTATATGTTTTCAGTGTGATAGGGGAATGCACATAATAGATGTTTTAAAAACTTTAACTGCAGACAACTGGAAAAAAAAACTAAGTCCATTTATAAGTTATATACTGAAAAACAGGAAATAAATTTTTACAAAATTTCCTTCTAGATACTAGCGTTTGATCAGACAAAGCTTCTGCTCAAGTTTGATACAAATCTAGGATAGTAAAAACGTTATTAAAATTTTAAAAACTTTAACCACAGAGTAAATGTTATGTTAACTGGCAGAAAAACTAAGTCTATTTATAAGTAAAATATGGAAAAACAGGATTTTTTTTTTGTTTTTTTGACAAAATTTACTTCTGGATACTATCTTATGATCATAAACAAGCTTCTGTCCCAGTCTGGTAGAAATCCAGGACATTTTAAGAAAGTTATTAAAATTTTAAAAACCTTAACCACAGAGTGAATGTTATGTTAACTGGCAGAAAAACTAAGTCCATTTATAAGTAAAAATACAGAAAACAGGACTTTTTTTACAAAATTTACTTCTGGATACTATCTAATGATCATAAAAGCTTCTGTCCCAGTTTGGTTCCAGGAAATTTAAGAAAGTTATTAAAATTTGAAAACTTTAACCACAGAGTGAATGTTATGTTAACTGGCAGAAAAACTAAGTCCATTTATAAGTAAAAATACGGAAAAACAGGATGTTTTTTTTTTTTTACAAAATTTACTTCTGGATACTATCTAATGATCATAATCAAGCTTCTGTCCAAGTTTGGTAGAAATAGGATAGTTTAATAAACTGCTTCGCTGAGCGCAGCTGGATATGCCCGCAGATGGTCCAACCCTGAACAGTTGGGGCAAAAATGGACACAATATTCAAGCTTGATACAGGTCTGAATTTGGATTGTAATTAAATATTTTACATATTATAGGTTCCTGAATAAATGTAGTCAAAGAACTTGAAATTGGCTATATGAATTTCAAAAACTACAGAGTGAATATTTGTGGACGCCGCCGACAAGGGAATGTAGGATCGCTATGTCTCACTTTTGCGACAAAAGTCGCAGGCTCAACAAAAACATGTATACAAATTCTGACAATGATTTTCATAATATCAATGAAGTGAAATCAAATTCTAATAGGATTGTAAGTGTGCTTTATTTTATCACCTTGCACTTTCACAACTTGACTGCGGATTTCTACAGCAGTTTGTTAAAATTTTTGACCAGTTGAACAATTTGGTCAGAATTTTTAGTAAACTGCAATAAGTGGAGAGCAACACTTACAGGCAAGTCACAGTAAATGTAAATAAAATGCTCCACAGGGTGCAGCTTGATACGACCGCAGAGGTCAAACCCTGAACAGTTGGGGCAAGTCTGGACACAACATTCAAGCTTGATACAGCTCTGAATTTGGATTGTGATTAAATATTTGACACAGCATAGGTTTCTGACACAGAATGAATGAGGTCTAAGAACTTAAAAATTTTAAATTGGACATTTACCTATTATGGTCCAATATCCAAAATCTAAATACATGGTGAGATTCAGCAAATCAAAGAACCCCAAGAATTCAATTTTTGTGAAAATCAAACTAATTTTAATTTTGGACCCTTTGGACCTTAATGTAGACCAATTTGAAAATGGAACAATACTGTGCAATTGAATATTTCTTGCTATTGCGCAATACTGTGCAATTAAAAATTTCTTGCTATTGCGCAATACTGTGCAATTGGATATTTTTCTTGCTATTGCACAATACTGTGCAGTTGAAGATTTCTTGCTATAGCGCAATACTGTGCAATTGAAGATTTCTTGCTATTGCGCAATACTGTGCAATTGAAAATTTCTTGCTATTGGACAATACTTAATACAATAATTTTCACATCCTGTTTGGTGTGTATCTCCTGCCATATCATTATTATTTGCTTTTAAATATAATCAGAAATTACCAACTTAAAATGGAAAATTTTAAAGAAAAAAAAAAAAGGAAAAAAATTTGTAAGGGTTCCGCGGAACCCAGTGTCTCGCCTACTTTTGCTGTTAATCGCAGGCTCAACAAAAATGAGATGAGGAAAAAATTTAATAAAAATATTTCTCTCGATACAATTTTTTTTTGTAAGAAGCTTCTGTCCAAGTTTGGTAAAAATCCAGGATAGTTTATGAATCTAATAAATGTTTTAAAAAATTTAACTGCAGACTGTATGTAATGTTAACTGGAAGAAAAACTAAGTCCATTTATAAGTAAAATATCGATAAACAAGTACAAAATTTTCATAAAAATTTCCTTCTAGATACTAGCTTTTGATCATAAACAAACTTCTGTCCATGTTTGGTACAAATCCAGGATAGTTTAAGAAAGTTATTAAAATTTTAAAAACTTTAACCACGGAGTGAATATTTGTGGACGCCGCCGCCGCCGACAACGCCGACGGAATGTAGGATCGCTATGTCTCGCTTTTTCAACAAAAGTCGAAGGCTCGACAAAAGGAAAAATAAAAATCCCCCATTTTTGAACCCCCTTATGATTCATCACCCCCAAACTCAAACCCAGCTTTCCCTTTGTGATATGGAACCTTGTAGTACAATTTCAGAAGATCCATACACTTACACACAAGTTATTGTCCTGAAACTAGAAAAATGCTTGTTTTTTGCCCCTTTTTGGCCCCTAATTCCTAAAATATTGAGGCAATTACCCCCATAATCAATCCCAGCCTTCCCTTAGTGGTATGGTACCTTGCAGTACAATTTCAGAGAGATCCATACACTTGAACACAAGTTATTGTCTGGAAACTAGAAAAATGCTTATTTTTGGCCCCTTTTTGGTCCCTAATTCCTAAACGTTTAGGGCAATTACCCCCAAACTCAAACCCAGATTTCCCTTTGTGATATGGAACCTTGTAGTACAATTTCAGTAAGATCAATTCACTTACACACAAGTTATTGTCATGAAACTAGAAAAATGCTTGTTTTTTGCCCCTTTTGTTGCCCCTTAATTCCTAAAATTTTGAGGCAATTACCCCCAAAATCAATCCCAGCCTTCCCTTTGTGATAAGGAACCTTGTGGTACAATGTCAGAGAGATCCATACACTAACACACAAGTTATTGTCTGGAAGTTACAAAATGCTTATTCCTTAACTGTTTGTACCATAACCCCCAAAATCAATCCCAACCTTCCTTTTGTGGTATTGAACCTTATGGTAAAATTTCATAGAGATCCATTCACTAAACTAAAGTTAAAGTGCGAAAACCAATGTGTCTTCGGACGACGACGACGACGCCAACGTCATACCAATATACAACCGCAAAAATTTTGCGGTCGTATAAAAAAACTAAGTCCACTTATAATTTAAATATGGAAAAATGAAAATTAAATATTTTCAAAATTTTGCTCTGAATAGTGTATTTTGGTCATAACTAAGCTTCTGTCCTAATTTCCTAAAATTCCATTAAGTTTTGACAAAGTTATTGATGACCGAAAAACTTTAACTTCAGACTGTTTCTACTTGTTAACTGTAATAAAAAAGTATCTACTTGTTAACTGTAAAAAAACTAAGTCCATTTATCAGAAAAATACGAAAAAATGAAAATAAAATATTTTCAAAATTTTGCCCTGGATACTGTCTTTTGGTCAGAACTAAGCTTCTGTCCAAATTTCCTAAAATTCAATGAAGGTTTGACAAAGTTATTGATGTCTAAAACAACTTTTACCACAGACTGAACCTAAATATTGACACCGCTGGTGCCAATGAAGGAATCTAGGATCACTATCAGGGTTTCCCCTGGGTCAATTTTCTTTTTCGCCACCTCTTTCGCCAAAACAATATATTTTTCGCCACTTTCAATTTTTTTTCGCCAACAAACAAAAACATATTTTTCGTATAAAATTTCCTTCTCTAACAAAAAAAAATTAGTTTGGCACATTGCTACTAGAGTATATGAAAATAAGAAGATGTTGTATGATTGCCAGTGGGACAACTCTTCACAAGAGACCAAATGACATAGAAGTTACCAAACTATAGGTCACCGTACAGCCTTCAACAATGAGCAAAACCCATACCACATAGTCAGCTATAAAAGGCACCGAAATGACAAGTGTGAAACAATTCAAACGAGAAAACTAACTGTCTTTTATAATTCTAAATATATATTTTTTAATCTCATTGTCATAAATAAACACTCAATAATAACAAACATTTAGTTTATAAATGATACTGTAAAATTGCAATATAGAATAAGATCATGAAATCATCATGTTGACTTCTGCAAGGGAGCACGGATTCATCTATAATAGTTTATAAGATACTTCCGTCTAGTTGAAGGATAAAATCAGAGATTTTTCTTACCTTTGAATATTTTTCTTAACAATAAATTTCTTTTCCGGAACCATCATTAAAAAAGTTTGGACGTAAAATTATGCCTCAAACACGTGCGTTGCTAAAACGATTGTAAATTACCAATTTCAAAAGAATTATTACTCTCAAAAGTTATAAGATAAAATTTAAAGTCAGAGATTTTCTTTACTTTTGAACATTTTTGTCATAACAACAGATTTTTTTTCCAGACCATCGTTAAAAGAAAAAGAGGAGACGTAAAATGTGCGTCGCTAAAAGGATTGTATTAAAAGTACCCACTTCAAAACAATTATTTCAATCAAAGTTGTAAAATATCCTTTAAGTGACATGTGAAGCCATTTAACCACACCATTTCACGAAACAATACAATCAACACATTTATTAATTATAATCCTTTGTTGCCGATGGCTAATGCAATCAGATGATTATTGTCGTAACGAGTTCAAGGTGAATTCCCAGTATTGTCGGATCAGGGAAAAAGTCCGAGAAACACGAAAAAAGTAAACAAGATGGACGCAGTCGAACAGTTATATTTCTTTTGCCAAATTCTTTCGCCAATATCGAATTTTAATCGCCACAATTTTTATTTTTTCGCCAGCGGAAACCCTGATCACTATGTCTCGCTTTCACGAAATAAATTTTGCAGGCTCGACAAAAAGGCCATCAGATGTCAGAGCAATCACATCCTTGTCCTATAATCTTTGGTAGATAGTTGTCTTGTTGGCAATCTTGCCACATTATGCTGTATTTATTTTTGTCCATATAAAATATAAAAATAAATGTATTTAATTACTGAACATCAGCTTGAACAGATCTTCTGATCAAAAATATATATATAACTTTGTAAAGATCTCTATTTGATGTAGTCATTTGGCTACTGCTCATGTAAATCTTATGCATTGATACTAACATGGGTAAAATTTTAATTATGGGTAAAATTCTAATTTGGGGCTATAAAAAGGTAGATTGTACTGTAGTGTTCTTGTTTCCAAAATGATACATAGTGCTTGTTGGTTATCCCAAATTAACAGATAACAATCAAAATACAATACAATACAAACCTAAAAACTATATCCTTGTACTCTTGGTCAGAACACATTTTTTGATATTCATCCATTGAAAAGACTTTGGATTCTCCCGAGTCTACCTCATCTTTACTTATTGTTGCCTTCTTTTTTTCTAATTTTTTTCTCTGTTAAAAAAACAATTATTTAATTAGCAGTAATGAAGATTTAATTCATCTATAGCTAGCTATATATAGTAAAAGAATTGTTCACTCAGATATTAACACAAGCATTAATATTCTGTTATCTCCAACAACTGCAAATAATATATTATTAATAAATGTTAATTTTTGTAACCGAAATTGTAAAATATTATTAGTAAATCAAAATGCATGTTTCTGGAGCTGGCCTCCTAAAGTTGTCGCCTGATAAATCCCTAGCATCAAATCTTAATTCACAGTTTCAAAATATTTGTGCAAAGTTCAATGTATCCTCCTCTATATAAACATGCATCACATGTTGTTATGCCTTAATATGAAATCAATTTGTGCATACGAGATACCAAATGTTTTTAAAAGGTTTCCTTGCTATTTAATAACCGTTTGAAAAAGTTTCCTTGCTATTTATTAACCGTTGGAAAAGCTTTTATAGCTTTAATATCAAACAGACCGTTTATGCTGTTATCGTCAAAACCTGAAGTGATACCTTTTAACCTTGAAGAAACTTCAAGTTTTGTTTTAACAAGAGTGCACACGCTGAAATGTCTCACCTTCTTTACTAACCATTGATTTTATGTTGATAGTCCTAAATACAAAGCTTTACTACAAGTAACACATAAACTTAACATGATCCAAGAAAATGAGGTCAAGGTCAGATAAACCAAACGAGAAATACATGTACACCTTACTATCATTCAATAAACCAAACATAGTTGACCTATTGCTTATTGTTTCTAAGAAACAGTCTTAAACAAGAAAACTTAACATTGACCACTGAACCATGAAAATGAGGTCAAGGTCAGATGACACCTAACAGTTGGACATGTACACCTTACAATCATTCCATATACCAAATATAGTAGACCTACTGCTTATAGTATCTGATCTGACTTGACCACGAAAAACTTAACCTTGTTCACTGATCCATGAAATGAGGTCGAGGTCAAATGAAAATTGTCTGACGGGCATGAGGACCTTGCAAGGTACGCACATACTAAATATAGTTATCCTATTACTCATAATAAGAAAGAAATTAACATTACAAAAAATGTTGACTTTTTTTTCAAGTAGTCACTGAACCATGAAAATGAGATCAAGGACAATGGACATATGACAGACAGAAACTTCGTAACATTAGGCATCTATATACAAAGTATGAAGCATCCAGGTCTTCTAGCTTCTAAAATATAAAGCTTTTAAGAAGTTAGCTAATGCCACCGCCACTGCCGGATCACTATCCCTATGTCGAGCTTTCTGCGACAAAAGTCGCAAGCTCGACAAAAACTAACTACACATCAGGGAGATGATTCTAATCACTATTCTAATTTTTTTTAAAACATTACAAAACAAAATTATTACTTCATATGAGTTTATGGTAATTATTTTCAGTTGTCCCTAGAGTCATCTTGAAAATTGACTAAACGATCAACAGGTGCATGTTTCTGGTCTATCAGTTGATAACTTGTTTACACAACAAGGGTAGATCAGTGAATAATCAAAGGAAATGGAAACCATAATCAATTTAACTGGCACAGGTGATTATCAGCACATGCTTGAAGAAAACATATAACTAACATGTATTGGTCTCTTATATTGATTTTATTACTGTTACAATCAAGCATGAACATCTAGACATGGGGAAACCAGTGGCGTAAAAAATCTAGCCAGCAGCTTCACTTTGTCACAAGGTAAAAAAAATATTTTTGCAATATAGGCAATTTTATAATATATAAAGTTCTTGGACCTTGTACCATTTTTTGTTTTAGAACTTTAACTTTTTAACTTTAAAAAAAGAATGCTACCAATCTTATGACAAAAGTCAAAGAAACATGAAAGATTATCTATGTATTGACTGCTGAAATGTTACCCAACTCCTCCCTAACGGATTCTAAACTCAGTTAAATGATTGAGGGTAAATCATTGTCAAAGACTAAACTCATCTCGAGATTTGATTTGATTTGATTTTTTTTTGTGTTTTAACGCCACCTTTTAATACCGCTTTTGGGCTATTTCGTGGCGGCCAGATTTTATTGGTGGAGGAAGCTGGAGTGCCCTTAGAAAACCACCGACCTTCCATAGGAAAACTGACAATCCTGGTCAATTAAGATTGGAGTCGAGTGCACCTGCACGAGCGGGGTTGGAACTCACAACCTCAGTGTTGACTGGCTAGTGATTACAGTAGTAACTACTTAGACCACTCGGCCACCGAGGCCCCCTCATCTCAAGAAAGGCCTAGCTTGCACATTTTTGTGTGAATCACAAGGGAGTTTGATTAATGGGGTTTCTCAAAATTTCTGATTTTTAACACACAAAAAAAGTTTTCTAACACAATTTTTTCAAAATTTAAATTTCACATTAATTCTGTAGGTATTAACACAGTGCATAAAAATTTAAGAATTGATTGAACTAATCTGCACTCATCGTACAGCACAGAAGTGCAGTCTAAAAGACAGAGATATATTAATAGGGCATCAATCAACTTTTGACTTAACCCTGAAAAATTTCTTAAATGGTTATAGTAAACATAAGAACACATGATTATAAAAGCTGTAGGTTAACTATATCAAGTATGTACTTATATCAAAAACAGTAAATAATAATTCTATTACAAAAACTACTAATTGTTAGTAAATTCTCAAAAGCAAATATTATGAAATACATTTACCTCGAAGTTGTGTGAAGGATCCAGTTTCAACAATGTTGGTGAAAGTTGATTTGAAAAATCATTTAGAACATCGAGACAGTCATTTTTGTCTGTATGATTACTATGCAGCAGAGTTAAATGTAAAAGCTTATTGTGTGGTGTAGTGCTATCATTATCCATGCTATTGTCCCCCATCAAAGATCCTCGTCTACATTCAGGACATGGATCAACAGAATCGCCAAAACTACCCATTGACTTAACTCTCCTTCTCTTGGTTTTATCTATTTTGTGATCTCTGATGAAAGACAAAGGCATGGCAATGCTAGATTTGCGTGGAGGGTTAGATAATTTAGGAAGTTTACTTACTATACTAGATACATAGGAATTAGATACACTTTTGCTGGAGGCTGTGTTAGCATTAGAAGCCCCACCACCTTCAAATACAGGCAGGGAGGGAGATAAGCTGTCAGTCGACATTGTCCCATCATCTTCTTCTATTTTCATCACTAGAAAACGACTCCTCCTACGACCAGCACTTTCTGACTTTTTCTTAATATTTTCATTTTCCAAATCTTCTTCATTTTCAGCTTGTTCTTCCAATTTTATAGAGACCTCTGTGATAATATCATTTAAAGTTTCCTTGACAATGTGTCTGCTTTTGTCACTGTCGGTTTGTTTGTTAGATTCCACAAGTGTCTCAGATGAACTAAAGGTTTCAACTGGCCTATCCTGCAATTTATCTTCCTTTACAACACTGACAGCAAATCTAGATCCAGATTTTGGAACATCTGATTCTTCAGTTGTCTGTGAACTAGTTTCTGTACTACTACTACTAGCATTAGCACCGCTTATATCAGCTGGATTTGTCTGAACATTTTTTATTGTATCTACTGGCTGGGCCCCTGAAGAAGCCCCATGCACTGATGTGCCTTCCTTCATATCAGATTTTTGTGTACTAGCTACATGAAGTTTATTCAACTCTTGTTCTAAATGTTTTATTGAAAGTTCCTTCTTAATTGGACCATATGTAGGTCCAGATATAGAAGACTGTGTTGAATAACTTTCACCTTGTCCATCTTGGTCAGATCTCCTACCAACTGATGGTGAGGCAGGATAAGATCCTCCAACTGATGTAAAATCTGAAAGTACATTTTGAACCTGTTGTGGATATTGACTAGTAATATTTTGTGATCCTCCTTGAGGAAAGTAAGGCATTTGTTGCCCTTGCATCACCCAGTTAGGGGGATACATCATTTGAGGTGGCATAAACTGTGACGGTTGTTGTTGATGTGTTGGCTGTGCTTGTTGTTGCTGTTGAGTTGGCTGTGTTTGTTGCTGTTGTTGTTGAGCTTGTTGCTGTTGCATCATCATGGATGCATACATCATTTGTTGATATCCAATCCCCATCATCTGCATTACCATTGGGTCTGTTGGATAGTGAAACATCATCTGGTACTGTGGGGTTGGCTGTTGTAAATACATTTGCTGATTATTTTGACCTTGAGCTAGATTAGACATACTTCCAGAAAATGACTGATTTAGTGGCAATTGTAAAGGTTCAACAGGTTGTGAAAGACTATGTGATGTCTGTGTTTGTATTGTTGGTGGTGGATTAGGCATTTGCGGAGTAACACTTCCATCGTGTACATGATGACTGACTGTCTGAGTATTTCTAGGAATAGATTGTCCATCCTTTAAAGGCAAAGTTTTCTGACTAGTATCTTGTGTCTGAACAATACTGGAAGAATGCTGAGAATCAGGAAGTGTTGATGGCTGATTCTCAATATTGGGTGTCGATGTAGCACCTGACCCCTGTTGTGGAGATGGTTGAACTCCATCTTGTGGGATCAATGAACTTGACACATTAGCCCCTGCCACAGATTGTTTTTGAGTCAACTGAGTTAATTTTTCTTGTAAATCATTCAAATCTACAGGCACCTTTTTTCCTTTAAGTGACTTTTCTGTGTCATAATTTGATGATGCATCAGAATCTACTGCTATACTCGAGTGTGCTACTGTAGAACTTGATGTATGGGTGTTTTCAGGTGAAATATAATTATCCGAACTTGCTACATGTTCTTCCGATTCATCTTCTGTAATTTTAGACTCATGTATAGGAGCTTCAGTTACACAACTGACTATAAAACTCTTCTTTTTAGTGGCAACTACTCTAGACTCTTGTTTTTCTTTCTCTCCTGCAGCGCTTGCTGTGTCACTGATGACATGAACTCCTAGGTCAGATCTGCCATCATCTGAACCTTGACCACTATCTCCATCCAATTCAAAGTGAAGTCGCTAAAATAAACGAATATATATACATATTAATATACATGTATGAATAAAAGAGATTTGTACAGTAAATTCAGAAGTTATTGCCCGCATTTATTATTGTGTTTTTGAAGAATTAACAAAAATGCAAGTTGAATTATTGCGATCTAAGGAAAAGCTTCTTACATATATATGTATCATATATCAATGCGAGTTCTTATTATTGCGATACTCTAGGAGTCGGTTGCAATATTCGCATTAATAAAAACCTTGCATTAATTTCTGAATTTACAGTATATCTTAATGAAACAGCAGTCCAATGACATGTGCCAAGACCTCTAGAGGTCAACTTGAAAACATTGTCTTTTTGTTAGTTGATTTTGTGATTAGGACAGATCTGATAAGTCAATACTGATTTTTTTCAGTTTATTTTGCTGTTACACCACTGTTTAGGTAAGAGGGAGGTAGCATGCTGAACTCCACAACATTCTTTGAGTGCCTGTCCCAAGCCAGGATCCTGCAGTTCAGTGGTTGTCTGTGATTCTCACCTGTCGTTATCATTATTTAATCATTATAGCTTTCTCTTTTGTGTTCCTCCATTTTTTGTTATAGGGGGCCTTTAATAGCTTACTATACAGTATGGGTTTTTCTCATCGTTGTGGTTATATAGTAACCTGTAGTTGTTTAAATCCTTATCCTTTGGTCTTTTATTGGATGGTTATCCGACTGGCAGTCATAACACATCTCCATTTTTTTTAACCCCATCAACAGAAAGTTAGTTTTTATCAGAACACCAAGATCTAAATTGTCCAAAGTGTAGGAAATTTTCTTATTATAAATTAAACCCAGACTAGTTTATAAATAAAAAAAATCATCACTGTTTTGTCAAATGCAAAGCAAATCAATTATAAACATGTCATGTGTGGCATGTCTTTTATTAAAGGTCTGATGCCAGAAAAAATTAAAGGGGGTGGACCCACAAAACTTTGAAATGGGTTTAGCCAATAATTTTACTAAATGAGGTAAAAATGTAATAATATATATTTATGCTGAAAAAGAATATTTATTACATTATCACTAATAAACAATCATTAACAACTAAAAAACATAACTTCATCAGTAAAATATTTCAACAGTTCATGCATCATAAGTTTATATAAATTAATGCATGCCTGATAATACATGAAAGACAATAGCCAACTATATTTTCAAGCAAAAAGTAGCCCTATTGTAGCTGTATCTAATAAACTTGTTGTGGAAGCAAATTGTATGTAATAACCAAAAACAGTGTATAATAATGAACTTGGCAGTAAAACATAAGTGAATGAAGTTATAATAAAGACATGTTTATATTAAAAATTGTAAAGACATATTTATATTATACTGAGGTTCATTTATTTTCTGGGTACCAATTTTCGTGGATACTATTTCATGGGTTAGCAAGTTTCCATGCAAGCCAATAGGAAATTTATAATTTGTTGACAATTTGAATTCGTGGTTTGCCTTAACCCATGAAATAAAAAAAAATTGGTACGGCCCAACAATTAATAATGAATCCACAGTACATAAGAATTTATTGTTTACGTAATATGTGTATTTCTTAAATCTCACTTCAAAAAATTTACATGAGTAGGACGTATATTGCATCATTTGAAATAATTTTAATGAGATATCCGGCTAATGATCACTAATAACCTTCACCTGTATTGACACCCAAGAATATATTGAAAAATTCAGTCAATTTACTTCATTATTGAATTACTTCATTACTGAATCACTTTTCAGAAAAGTTTTTTTACTTCTTCACAAGTACAAGATTAAATGCTTAACACAAACTGATCCACAATTGTATATAGTTCATGCTGTAAAACCCTTGATACAAATTTGTTAATGTTGTGACCTTTGTTGTCTGGTATGAATTTGACAGTTGAGTGAAAAAAAATTACCCCAAGTCTTGAAAAATTACCAAAATTGTGTAAAAATTTATTAATAACAAGAGATATCGCTGAAACTATCATACAATCAATCATATGTCAGAATCTCAGTCTTATTAATGCTGCTGCCACCTTGACCTTTTAGTCTTTTTCACCCCAAAATGCATTATCAAACATAAATTGGTAAAGATCTGATTTCTGATATTATTCAGAAGTGAAACTTTTCCAAAAATATCAGTCTATTCATATCACCAGGAAAATACTCAGGGTCTGGTCTTGTTCTTCACAAGAAACATTTTAAGCCAAGCTAAGTAAAGAAAGGACCTAAGGTTCAAAAATATATCTCTGAAAACCAAAATGTTGCCCCAATTCAGTATTTCAACTGCAGCTGTCATCTTGACCTCTGACCTAGTGACCTCAAAATCCTCATACCGCATAATCAAATAAAGTTGGGTAAAGATAAAAATTAATGGTTCCAAAGATTTTGCCATACTACTAGTACACAAACAGTATTTTATACATGATTGACCATTTACAGGAAATTGCATATATACTAGAGGTAATGTAATGAAAGAACCTTAGTGAGCACGCTCACATACCCCACGTCCCCACATTGTCATTGGAGAAATAAAATAAGTGTAAGAAAAAAACATTGAATCATAATTTCCTGTCAATATGCACATTTACATAGTATGTCCTTATTATCTACACAGTTTCATGAAATTCTGTTGTGTGGTTTGAGAGGAGTTGCGATGACAAAAGGTTGCAGTAGTATATTGGGCAAATAAGTTCAAAGGGGCGTAACTCCTGGAAAAAAAATTGAATCGTAATTTCCTGTCGATATGCACATCTACGTAGTATGTCCTTATTATCTGAAAAGGTTTCATGAAATTCTGTTGTGTGGTTTGAGAGGAGTTGCGATGACAAACTATTGCAGTAGTACATTAAAGTAAATAAGTTCAAAGGGAGGTAACTCCTAGAAAAAGAATTGAATCGTAATTTCCTGTCGATATGCACAACTACATAGTACATCCTTATTATCTAAAAAGGTTTTGTGAAATTCTGTTGTGTGGTTTGAGAGGAGTTGCGATGACAAGAAACAGGACTGACGGACGGACGGACTGACGGACAGGTCAATAACATTATACCCTCCGCAACTTGTTGTGTGGGGTATAATAAATAACTTTACAATTAAATATTAGGAAAAAAATAGCCAGAGTGATTAACATTGCCAGATCAATTGGCAACAATGGTAGAAAAGTGTTGTGTATATCTGTTACAGTAAATATGTATAATTAGGGATTATGTATAATCACTGAAATTTTCAGGGATTATGTATAATCACTGGTAACTTCAGTGATTATATATAATTACTAAAATTTTCAGGAATTATGCATAATCACTAGAAAAAATGTCAGGGATTATACATAACTGGAATGAGGAGACAAAAGTTAAATAATTTATTCTATAATATCATATTGAAACATCTTTAGAAACATAAATATCAAAATTTTAAGCACAATACTCATATACAAATCATTCATTTTACAAACTACATTGTATATTTCTTTATTCTTTAATTTTTAGATCATTTTTCTATTCTTTATTTATTTTGCCCATTATTCTCTTTCTGTATATTTTAACATCCCATTAATCTCTATTCTTTATCAATTGTTTGTGTATTTTTCTCTTTTCTTTTTTTATATACACACCCTTTACTTTGCACTTTTTGCCCATTATTCTCTATTTGTAAACCCCATCCATACCCTCTACTATTGAACATTTGTATACTTAGCCTTTACATACTAGTATTGAATCTGATTTTACTGCATGTTGAAAAGAACCAAAGTGTTCATCAGAAACATCTGAAGGTGCTAAAAAGGTCAATCAGACACCTCAAATTGATTCCTTGTGTATTGTCTGAGAAAAATTCATGCCAGGCTTTATCATTTTCAGACCTTTAATGAACAATGGCCATTATATTTTTGGGGTCTCCTTTTCCACAATCGACATGCAGAATCGGTATCATAATAATAAGACCAATGTTGGCCTCTTCCAAAATTGTGTTCAAACTGTCGTGAGCATGTATTCTGTTAGTGTTTCTGTACTGTTAGTTACATTTCTTTGCTTAGTTTGAATTCCTTGTTCTTATGAACAAAGACTAACAAAGAAAACATAAAATTAATGTTCAATAAATTTCATCCCCTGTGTTTTACAAGAAATTGCATGATCTGTGCATTGATGTTGATATCATTAATTTCAATTCTAAATACTTTTTGGTTTATGAGTCAATGTGGTTCAACATAGTTAAATAGAATATCATCGGAAAAACTGTTCACTTTAAATAATATTTGATAAATGGACAGGGAATGAAAACTATCCACTTAAACCAAAAAGGGGTAATACATATGATTTATTTGTCTATATTTGATTTAATATTCTTATCACACAAACGATCTGTGATATATTGATAATCCCAAAATCATTTCAGGGAATTTGTAAAATAATTCTTTCAGTGATTATGTAAAATCACTGGTCATTTTCAGGGATTATATATAATCACTAATGATTTAAGTGATTAAGCAAAATTCCTGAAAATCAGATATTCTACATAATCCCTGATTATACAAATTCACTGTAACATATCCATATATAAAATTCCTCACTGCTTGCCCAGGTCTGAACCTCTATGTAAAACTGGACAGATAACCCAAAATAAAATTCAACAAAGAGATGAATGCTTCATTCCCTCCCCAACTTCAGATATCATATTGGTACCCAAAAATTATTTGATGTCTTTCAAGTCTTGTCTAAATTTAAAAGTGTTATACCGATGCAAACGTGTGAAAACACAAGATTCATTCAGTATTAATGTGGCCTGAGAAAACAGATGATAATTTGACTAGCAGGTATGCTGTATGATGCCACAAACCTGTTCATTCTGTTTAATCTTCTTCCTGATCAGATTTCGAAACACAGATTCCTTTCATAAGGAAAGAGAAATGCACTATTTTAAACTTATCATCATTAAAAAATCCAAAGAAGTGAATAAATTTAAAACAATCTCATTTTTCAAATAACTTTTCATTCATTGAGTGATTAACATATATTAACATTTTTCAAAGGTAATCTGATTTTTCTAAAACATAGACCTCTTAAAATTAAAACAAAATACAAGGAAAAAAAGAATGAAACCTAGACAATTCTAAAACTTTCAAAACAAAAATACTTCAGAAATATCAGTTTGTGATGGAACTTGCATACCCAATGCCCCAACACATCAAGTAAAGAAGAAGTCTACGCTCCTGATGTAAAAAAAAAAAAAGGTTCATGTTGTGAAAAAAATTAACCTTCATTTCAATATATTATTAGCCAAAACATGAAGGACTACCATGTATGATAATTTTAATAAAGTCACACAAACAGTCCAAAAGCTGGTTAGATGTTTACCCTTACCTATATTATCAGGTTTGATGTTTACCATAACATACAATAATCATTTGTTTGGAGTTGACCATAAC
Source organism: Mytilus coruscus (assembly GCA_017311375.1). Classification (NCBI taxonomy): domain Eukaryota; kingdom Metazoa; phylum Mollusca; class Bivalvia; order Mytilida; family Mytilidae; genus Mytilus; species Mytilus coruscus. The sequence continues at coordinate 124,677,498 of CM029595.1, read as the reverse complement.
AGTTGAAAATTTCTCGCCTATTTGCTATTTTGATAATGCAAATGTTGAAATTAAAATAGCAAAGTCAATGAACCATGACTGAAGGTACAGGGCTAAACAATCTCCATGGAAATGAGATGTGCCAATGCTAATACAACTGCAAACCAAGTACCATTGACTCTTCATAAGTCATTCCCTTTAAACAAACCTAAACACAAACATTAACTTGTAAACTATGTAAAAGTTTCAAAGTCAATGAACCATAATTAGGGGGTGGGGTTATATAATCTCCATGGAAATTAAACTTGCAAATGCCAATACATTTGCATACCGAATATCATTGACTTAACATTAGTGGTTCATCTTAAACTGACCTAATCACAAACTAATACATGTAAATTAGGCAAAAGTTTCAAAGTCAATAGACCATGACTGAGGGGTAAGGACCAAATATTCTCCATGGAAATGAGATGTGCTAATGCTTATTCAACTGCATACCAATTATCATTGACCTACCACTAACGGTTCCCCTTAAACTGACCTAATCACAAACTAATACATGAAAACTAAGCAAAAGTTTCAAAGTCAATAGACCATGAATGAGGGGGCGGGGCCAAATAATCTCCATGGAAATGAGATATGCCAATGCTTATACAACTGCATACCAAATATCATTGACCTACCACTAGTGGTTCCCCATAAACTGACCTAATCACAAACTAATACATGTAAACTAAGCAAATTTTCAAAGTCAATAGACCTTGACTGAGGGGGCGGGGCCAAATATTCTCCATGGTAATGAGATGTGCCAATGCTAATACAACTGCATACCAAATATCATTGACCTACCACTAGTGGTTCACCATGAACTAGACCTAATCACAAACTAATACCTTGTTGACGCCGCCGCCGGAAACAGCATACCTATGTCTCGCTTTTTGACTCTGTCAAGGCGAGACAAAAATTAATTCCAGTATAGACATATGAATGCGATAATTATCCAGGAATGATACATTTCAGACACTACATAAATAGTGTGCAACTATTAATTCCTTATTTCGGACTTTACTTATGATGAAAGTCATCGTCAGTGTGCAACTATTATTCTGAGCACAGCTGGATACGACCGCAGAGGTCCAACCCTGAACAGTTGGGGCAAAAATGGACACAATTTTCGCGCTTGATACAGGTCTTAATTTGGATTGTAATTCAATATTTGACACATAATAGGTTTCTGACACAGAATAACTGTAGTCAAAGAACTTAGAATGGTTATATGATTTGAATTTATATTCAATATTTTGCTTTTGTGCAATACACTATGCTGTTGCGATTTAAAATTATTAATATAGTAACTTCTAAAAATAAATTGACAGCTAATCACCTCAAGACAATATAACATTTCTTTATACATAATTTAAAAGCAGTGTAAGGGAGGTAATTCAAACACAACATTGTACTTAAGTAATTGTCCATTAACCAGGACACCCTTGGTTTTTCTCACTTTTTTGCCCCTAATTCCTAAAACGGTTTGAGCCTTAACCCCCCGAAAGCCAATCCTTACCATCCCTTTGTGGTATGGAAACCTGTGGTATAATTTCAGAGATCCATACACCGTTCCACAAGTAATTGTCATAAAACCAGAAAAATGCTTATTTGGGCCACTTTTTGGCCCCTATATCCTTAACTTTTGGGATCATCACCCCCAAAATCAATCCCAACCTTCCTTTTGTGGTTATAAACCTTGTGTTTAAATTTCATAGATTTCTATTTACTAATACTAAAGTTATTGTCTGGAACCAAATGTCTTCGGACAACACGGACGACATGATACCAATATATGACCGCAAAATTTTTTGCGGTCATATAAAAAGGTAAAACAGAACTTCCTAGGAAATATAATATATGCTATTGGTACTACCCCCTCCTAACTCCTCTAAAATGGCTCTCTGTTTCAGATTCCATCTAAGGTTTTGATAACAAGTAAAAATTTAAAGAGAATACAACAATGTATATTAATGATAAAACAATGTCAGACTAACAGACTCAAAGATTTATAAATTGCAATTATCAATATCCTGGCATGGGTTAAAAAATAGTCTAAGAATTTTCTTGAAATTATATCAAAATGAACTCTTTTAATCTGTAAATAACAACTGAAATAAAGTTCTACAAGTGCCAATACTTTTCAGCAGGTGTCTACTAATGCCAAATTATCTACCTGAGAAATTTAGATCACATTTCATCAAGAACATATGCACTTAATTCTTATTCAAAATTATATATCATACCTTTGAAGTATCTGAGTCAAAAACTGGCCTACTTTTCCTAACTGTTTGAGGACTAGAAGATGGTGTGCTGACATAACTTAGACACTGTGATACAGCATTCTTTGGATCCTCTGTTACCATGTTTATAACTTCACGTAACAAAGTGATCACCATAATAGACTGTTGACCTGGCAGAATTTCTTCAGTCACCTGAAAATTATAAGACAATATAGTTTAAATATCTTTATTTTAGGCCATTTTAATTCTAAAAACATCTTATTGAATGAACAAAAGATAGACAGACCGAAGCACAGACTCGAAAGCATAATGCCCCCTACTATTTTAGGTTGATGATAATTAGTTATCTTTATTAAGATCTTTAGTTGAATTAAATTTTGTGGTTCATACATATTCATTAACTGATGTAGAGGTAAAGTTCCATCCAATCTGCTTAAATTTTGGTGATCACAGCATCAAAGGGCCCAAAGACACACTTCCACTAAATCCTTTACTTACTAAGCTTTCAGCTATTTCTTCTGGCTTGTCGTAGGCTGTCGCAAACTTGAATGTAACTGTATTTTTATTATACAATTCTAATCTACATTCTAACTCTCCTTCTTCTTCATCATAACTTAATACTGTCAATCTGGGAGACCTTTCTAGAGTTTTGCGTCTTTTTGGTCTTGTTTTACGCTTTTTTTCATCTACCTTTCCTGTTGTTGATTCATTCTCACTGAAAACACAATTCGATAGTTTGAAGTCACAAAGAATAGAACAAGCAACAATCATCAATTCTTATTATTTTTCAAGCAATTTGTCAAATATAGTCAAGATATTTTTTCCAGATATTCAGGAGCCTGTTGTTCAGTGGTTGTCGTTTGTTGGTGTGGTTCATAAGTGTTTCACGTTTTTTATATAGATTAGACCATTGGTTTTCCTGTTTGAATTGTTTTACACTAGTCAATTTGGGGCCCTTTATAGCTTGCTGTTCGGTGTGAGCCAAGGCTCCGTGTTAAAGGCCGTACTTTGACCTATAATTGTTAACTTTTTATACATTGTGACTTGGATGGAGAGTTGTCTCATTGGCACTCATACCACATCTTCTTATTTACATGTGTCAGAAATTGGAAGCAAATCAAGATTAAATGGAATATTTGTTTAAAATCATCATGAAAGAAAAAAGTGCTAAAAACTTGAAACCAAAATATGTTCCAAACAAGAATATATGTGTCCATGGGATAGCATGTTCTACTCAGTAAACTATGAAATCTGGATCAAAACAAATTTTGGCATATATTCAAAATTTCGAGTTGATATGACCACACCACCATGGTATACTATCTTCAAAGGTTGGTGGTTCTCTCTGGGCACTCCTGTTTCCTCATCCTATAAAAATGGGCAGCCACAATTCAGGTGTTTAAAGTAGTGTTCAACACCAAAATTAATCAATCATGGAAAACTACCTTAAACCTTTGGGATGGATGAAAGGACAAACGAATGGATGGATAGATGGACCAACAGTAAAATTACTCAAACCTTTCAAAATTATGTTACATTTTTAGTTTGGTCCAGTTAAGTGATATGCATTACTGGACCAAATGACCAGTAAAATTTAAAATTTTGTCCAGTTTACTGGACCAAATGTCCAGTTGATTTATCAAAGCCTTGGGAACCACTGCTTTATGTAATAATTTTTTAGATAATGGGCGAAAAGGAAAAAAATTGATAAATTTCATCATTTTAGAGCAATAACACCTATAAGAAGTTGTCTGACAGATTTGATAAAAATGGCCAGTAGGTAGATCTCAACATCCTGAACATTTCAACCCCTATCAGATTTTCTCTATCTATTGCTGTTTGCAGGATAACAGACAACAAGAGTTCACACGCTGAAATGTTTCGTCTGCTTTACTGACCATGATTTTATGTTAAAAGTCACCTTACAATTATTCCATCTACCTAATATAGTTGACCTATTGCTTATGGTAATTGAAAAACAGACCAAAACACAATAAAATGCTCCGCTGGGCGCAGCTTGATACGACCGCAGAGGTCGAAACCTAAACAGTTGGGGCAAGTATGGACACAACATTCAAGCTTGATACAGCACTGAATTTGGATTGTGATTAAATATTTGACACAGCATAGGTTTCTGACACAGAATGAATGTGGTCTAAGAACTTAAAATTTTTAATTTACCTATTCAAACCATCAAACAAAGTTTCATTTTGAACCTTAAGGACCTCAATGTGGATAAATTTAAAAACAAGGCCCAAAATCCAAAAATCTAAATACACAGTTAGATTCAGGATATCAAAGAACCCCATATATTCAATTTTTGTTGAAATCAAACAAAGAGTGATTTTGGACCCTGATTTGTACCAACTTAATACTGGGCCCATAATCAAAAATCTAAATACATGTTTAGATTCAGCATATCAAAGAACCCCAAGAGTTCAATTTTTATAAGAATCAAAATAAGTTTAATTTTGGACCCTATTGAAATAGAAAATGACATAATAATCATGGCTAAAAATAAACAAAAAAGCTTCATCAGCAACATTTTATATAGGCAAATTTCCAATGAAGTTTATTAAACTAAAGTTATTGGCAAATTTCAATGGAATTTATTAATAATAAAGTTTTGGCAAATTTCAATATACATAATTTAAAAGCAGTTTAGGTGAGATAAACAAAAAGCTTCATCAGCAACATTTTATATTGGCAAATTTCAATGAAGTTCATTAAACTAAAGTTATTGGCAAATTTCAATGGAATTTATTAATAATAAAGTTTTTGGCAAATTTCCAATATACATAATTTAAAAGCAGTTTAGGTGAGATATTCAAATGAGTTTCAATTACCAACCTTACACTGCCTTTTAAATTATGTTTTGTACTTTTGTCCATTAACCTGGAAACCCTTTTCCCCCCTTTTTTGCACCTTATTCCTTAACGGTTTGAGCCATAACTCCCAAAGACAATTCTTACCATCCCTTTGTGGTATTCCAATATCCAAAATCTAAATACATGGTTACATTCAGCATATCAAAGAACCCCAAGAATTCAATTTTTGATAAAATCAAATAAAGTTCAATTTTGGACCATTTAAACCTCAATGTGGACCAATTTGATAACCGGGCCCAAATATCAAAAATCTAAATACATGGTTAGATTCAGCATATAGAAGAACCCCATATATTCAATTTTTGTTGAAATCAAACAAAGTTTAATTTTGGACCCCGATTTGGACCAACTTGAAAACTGGGCCCATGATCAAAAACTAAATACATGTTTAGATTCAGCATATCAAAGAACCCCAAGAATTCAATTTTTGTTAAAATCAAACTAAGTTTAATTTTGGACCCTTTGGACCTTAATGTAGACCAAGTTGAAAACGGGACCAAAAATTAAGAATCTAAATACACGGTTAGATTCGGCATATCAAAGAACCCCAATGGTTCAATTTTTGATGAAATCAAACAAATTTTAATTTTGGACCCTTTTGGCCCCTAATTCCTAAACTGTTGGGACCAAAACTCCCAAAATCAATCCCAACCTTCCTTTTGTGGTCATAAACCTTGTGTTTAAATTTCATAAATTTCTATTTACTTATACTAAAGTTATTGTGCAAAAACCAAGAAAAATGCTTATTTGGGCCCTTTTTAGCCCCTAATTCCTAAGCTGTTGGGACCAAAACTCCCAAAATCAATCCCATTCCTTTTGTGGTCATAAACCTTGTGTTAAAATTTCATAGATTTCTATTTACTTATACTAGAGTTATTGTGCGAAAACCAAGAAAAATGTTTATTAGGCCCTTTTTTGGCCCCTAATTCTTAAACTGTTGGGACCAAAAGTCCCAAAATCAATCCCAACCTTCCTTTTGTGGTCATAAACCTTGTGTTTAAATTTCATAGATTTCTATTAACTTATACTAAAGTTATAGTACGAAAACCAAATGTCATGGATTTACTTACGACGACGCCTAACGTCATACCAATATACGACCGCAAAATTTTTGCGGTCGTATAAAAACTTAACATTGACCAATGAACCATGAAAATGAGGTCAAGGTCAGATGGTACCTGCTAGACAAACATGTACACCTTACAATTACACCATACACCAAATACAGCTGACCTATTGCTTTTAGTATTTGATAAACAGACCAAAAACACAAAAACTTAACATTGATCAATGAACCATGAAAATGAGGTCAAGGTCAGATGATACCGGCTAAATGGACATGTACACCATACAAACATTCCATACACCAAATATAGTTGACCTATTGCTTATAGTACTTGAAAAACAGACCAAAACACAAAAACTTAACAATGACCAATGAACCGTGAAAATGAGGTCAAGGTCAGATGAAACCTGCCAGACTGACATATACCCCTTACAATCATTTCATACACCACATATAGTTGACCTACTGCTTATAGTATCTGAGAAACAAGTAAACCTTGATCATGAAATGAGGTCGAGGTCAAGTAAAACCTATCTGACAGACATGTAGACGTTGCAAGGAACCCATATACCAAATAAAGTTATCCTTTTACTTACAAAAAGTGAGAAATTCACATGACAAATTCCTATTGTGACGTCATAAAAAAAGGCGACCATCCATGATGACGTCACATATAAAGAACACAACTTTCTGCAAATCTTTGAAAAGGAGGCATAAATTTTGTTTAGATATCATCTAAAATCATTAGAGAAACAGATTCCACTACTATAACTCGTGTATTACAATATTTCTCCACTCTCAAAAGTTAAATTTTAATTATTCAAAAAGCTTGGCAAGCCTCGTGCTTTAAATATTAAGATTAGATGTCTCGAGTGGAGAAATATCATAACACACTTGATGCATTGCTGGAATCTATATATTTATTTTTAGCTAAAGACTCTGGACCAGGTGAGCTAAAAGTGTGATTTAATTTTGTGAAACAGACAGACTGACAGAGTTATGCCACTATCTAGTATAATTAGAATCAATAATTGCCTCTGGCAGCTTTGTTTTCCTCCAATCTGATTGAAATAAGAACCTTTTGCACAGGACCTTACTTATCTTATTTTATCAAACCAGGTTTGATTCAAACTGCCAAGGAGTCTCTAGTGAAGACTTAAATGTGAAAAGTTAATTATTGACAGCAGACAAAGGCTGAAAGACACCATGTGATGGTTTTAGCTCACTCTTTTCCTTTGGGCGATGTGAGCTAACATGCTGTACATCAGTTTTACCTCTCTCTATTTGAGTGATCGTCATTCAGATTTCCCATAGATAGACTTGTACATATTCCAGACAATGATGAAGATGCAGATATTGGACCCATGGATTTGGACTTTTGGTAACTGCCTTGAAATTGTTGGGCAGCTGTGATGTTGAGCTGTTCCAAATTTGACCCCTGAAAATTCAACATAATTTATTAATGATAATTACTACCGGTATGTTAAAATTAACAATTTAATATTTCTAACTTACAATTGCAGCTAATCAAATAACAAGAAAGATCATTTTTCACAATTTTCATACCACAATTCCAATGTAATGAGTCAATAGGTTTATTACAATATGAAATATTCACATTTTCATCATTTCAAAGATTTTTTTATTTTTGAACACAGAAAAAATTGATTATTTTCAACATTAACAGTAATTATCAAGTGTGCAGATGCTGAAATGTCTTGCCTGCTTTACTGCTGAAAATGAATGAATTTATGTTGAAAGTCTTTATAATAATTTTACTACCTGTATTTTACATTATCAATGATGCATGAAAATGAGGTCAAGGCTAATGAACCCTACCAGAGAGGCAAGTACACCTTACAATCATTCCATACACCAAATTTACTTCATTTAAATAATCAAGTAAATATCAAAGACCAGTACGAAAATCTATAAACTAAATGACCTTCACATTAATACTACAAAGCTGTTAAAAGATGCAGCTTTAACCATTAAAGTTTAGTTATATTTTATATTGTATATAAATATACGCCTGAAAAAGTGTACAAAACACTTAGAATTATACAAGCGTTGTTCTGTTTTTTAATTGTATAACGGTAAAGATTGTTTTAGTTAAAGCAGAATAGATTAATATGATTCATTTTACATCATCATAATCATGCTTATGAAGGATATCTGTTATCCGAAATATTTATAGATACTGACATTTATTGTTTCCTTTATTCAATACTGGCGTTGTTTTGTACACTTTTTCAGGCGTATATATATATAACTTATTTATTAAGTACAGAATCATTTCTCATAACAATCCAGCTGCATCTTATTTTTTTGCAAAAAGCAAGGTATATTTGGCATTCCAAAATGCAGAATTTACATTCTATGATATAAAAAGAATATATTTCACATAAACATAACTGAGGGCTTCATCTACAGTGATTAAATTACGGAGAAAGGAGTGAAGGCTCTTTGAAATACAATTTCATTTAACTGGAAGTTATTGATTCTAAAAGATCAGAAATAAGACAAAAACAATAACCTGATTTTTCCTTCGAAAATCCGCTTAAAAAAAAGAACCCAAATGATTAAATTTCCTTCTTGTCAGATAAAAACTAGAACTGTGAGTGAATCTGTTTGTTGAAAAAGTCGCTGACGAAACAAAAAGTGCCTTCCAACCATCCCCTCCTCCTCAACAGGGTGAATATTTTAAATATGACAACTTTTGACATGCAAATTTATGTATATCTTGGGTAAAAGAAAAAAACACAAGAATCCCCTCTCTTCCATCTCTACATAATAAATGCCAGTCTGTGTCTAATTCAACAAAAGCCTGACAGACATTTGGTCTTGCAAACTGAAATAATTTGTCTGACCAAAATTTATGAATAAATTGGTTGCATTGGAGAAATTCATAATTATTACGTGTATTCTACGAATCTGATTTGCATTTTATAAATTATCTAATAATTATTGCATACTCATGATCAGTATCTACATGATTTTGAGACACTTATCACAATTTTGAAAATAGAAACTTTGTAATTAGCCAGGATGGTACACATTTTATTGAATAGGACTGTCAGACGGCATTTGGCACAGATTGGTGGACGCAGTAAAAAGACCACATGCATGTCGGTGACAAAAGAAAGATAAAAAATACACTGAACTTTGAACTATACATTGTTGATTTACTTGCACTAATAACTCAATATTAGAATGAAATTAAAGTGAAGGTATTACAGTTTCAAGGGTGCAGAAAATATCTAACAAAAGGTGAACACCAAACAACATAGAACCAGTCCTATCAAGTTGATCCAAAGTTCTAATTAAGGTCATACGTGTTAATAATGTTTATTTTACTAAATTTTTCTTAATTGGATAAAAATAAAACCTGCTTAAATCAAGAAACTTATTTTCATCCTAAATTTTGTTCATAACACTAAATGAGGCTTGATATTGCTAAAGACATATTTCCAAACAAAGATTTCATTCAAAAAGTTACAGAACACTGATTCAACTTGATTGGATCATAGGAGGTTTTTCACACCTTCTTCAAAATCATATTTGTGGTCGATGAAACTTGTGGCAAAACATTCTGTTTGTTTGTTGCATTTTCTGAACTTTGGACCTATGATGTATATGTACAATATATATATAAATACATTATGTTAATATGTTATTGTGTAAATATATTGCACTTTATTGACTAATACCATCACTTTGTCTACGTATATTATGTTAGGGCTCTAAAAAACTAAGTTTATAACAATTTAATAAGTTTATTGGTTAAAAAAAAGATACATGTTAACATCTGTATGGCATGCTGGGTATAAAGGCCAAAAAAAAATTGTGTGTGTTCAAGGGGTTCGTCCTTCGGAAAAATAGCTAGGGTAAGTAGGAAGTATTTTTATTTTGATTATTTTTTACATTTAGTATATGGGGATCACAGGCAATTTTGTCAAGATTCACCAGCATAGCTATATTTATAATCAAATTAACTAATTTCCACATTGATATTCAAATTGTTCAACTAAAGTGGGTGATAATAATATTTCTTTGCTTCAACTTTTTACTCACTGCTCTCATAGAAGAAATAGTTAAAACCCCAAAATAGAATTAAAAAGTGTTTACTTGTCATTCAAAACAAATGTACAACAAGATCTGGTTTTCCCAGTACTAAATAAAGCTACATTGTTTTCCATAATAGTTAATAGTACTCTCTATAGAGCCTTCTAATACATGGTTATGGCAATTTACACCTTTTCAAATTATAAAGATTAAGTTCTAAGATCAAGCAGCTGCATAAATTGACAAAGATTGTTTCTATCCAATGTAGCCACTTCATAAAACTTCATAAAATCATTAAAATGTTAATGTAATCAAAATGTAATTTCAATTTGAAAAAGACCTAGAACTGTGAGTGAACTCACAATAGGATACCCCAACCAACAATAGCATTAGTATATCTAAAATATTTATACTAATGTATGAACGAAAAGTGATATTATAATAATAGCCTGTTCATGTCATGCTGTGGTGTTATTAGTAGCTGAAAACTGGTCTAATATGAAATATACCTGTTGATCTTGTACTTGTTCACCTCTTATTATCAACGGAAGACTTTCTGATCTTTCTCGCTCCGATGTCTGTAAAAAAATATATGCAATTCAGAACAGTACATTACTAGGCTGAGGTGGCACAGAGATTGCTACTTTATGGAATCAGTTTTACCCATACAAGTAATTATTATCAGGAACATGTATTTATTCTCTAAGTCAAGTAATTTCATCTTTAAATTGACACACTCTTCCATATAAGATTAAAATTCATTTCTATACTTCAAGATATATGTTCCCTGGGTCCAACGTTTGTATTTATGGAACAGCCTTGAAATGCTTTACAATTTTGCGAGTAATTTGAAGTGGCAATTTTAAGTACTACCTGGAGTTGATTGATATTGTAATTTCCTATTCTTACCTTAACTATCAGTAAATCTTTGGTAGTATCACTGGTATCTACGTTCTGTCTAGGAGAAGCATCAGAAGCTAGAATACAATGATAAAAAATTAAGAAACGTAAAAATTCAAATTAACCCCCAAGATCATTTTACCAATGATACATAAAAATTAATTCATTTCAGTATGTGTATAGACAGACTATATTATGATACATAAAGTCTTGCAAATAAGAGATTCAAAACGACTGTTTAATGATCTTGCTTCCAATAAAAGCAATACATAGTAAATCTAATAACGCCTGATATAATGAATAGAAAATCTAAAGCATATCCTGTAAGAAACTTAAACAACCTCTAAAAACAAGGTTCTTTTCTTGAACTATTGGGAACTGTAAATTTCATTTTGTATTTCATTTTTTGTAAAATTGCCTAGACCATGTGAAAGTCATTCTGGGCAAGTAAACGCTTTAGTGTACTTGGCAAGTCAAAAAAAAAAAAGAGGAAAATACTGATTCTAACCTCACTTATTTCTCTTTGTATCAATAAATCATCATCTCAATCAGTCCTGATATAAAATATAAACAATATAAACAAATTCACTGATTTTTAGTAGAACCAGTTTTTCCCTTTCTTTCTTTTTCCATTTCAATAATGATAGTGGCCAACCAGAGCAAGGGTCCGGAAACAATCATATTTGCCAGTCATGACCTAAACTGAAAGCTATTTGTCTTAAACAAACGATTGGGATTTCAGACAAATTTTTTTTTTACAGAAATAATTTCGTTCATTTCATTGAGATCTGGTTTCTTAATTGCCTTTTTGCACTTGTTTTTGTTTTGTAATCCCTTTAAAAAAAACTGCCACTCCAGTATGATATGATAATCCCGAGGGCTCTCCTAATAACCATATTAATGCCTCCCGGAAATATTGGCTATTTGCTAATCACTTTTTACCTGTGTTTTTAATTTACACCTGACAGTGATAACAAGCTCAGAACTTATATTATAAAGAAATTAAAATTCCATGACAAATTTCTTCATTATTTAATTACTTTTCATCAAAGACAATTGTCAATACTGATTTAAAATTAAAACTTGATTTAATTTACAAAGTAAAAAGTGATTTTTTACGAGTCAAACGTGTGATCTGTTTCACACATGCGTATGTAATACGCATGTGTGAAACTGTCTCCACCAGATTAGATACTAATAATCGTAAAATGAAAAATGATTTCATGCTAAATTAAATGAGTGCAACTATTATATAAGTTATATTCAAAAAACTTTTCACGGTAAACAAAAATAATAAATCCGGTGATTTCCTGTCAATTTGAAAAAATAAACAGAACGAATCCCGAGAATGAATCCAAAATTACTCGTACTTTAGTTTTGTCGTGAAACTTCGGTTTTTATTGTCTTCAAAATTGAAAGGAGTGTCAGTGATTCCCGAGATATTTACCATTTTGAGTCATTAGATTCATTTCAATTTTAAACTGTTGCATTACATAAATTGTTCTTGAAAGTTTTTAGAAAACGTTAAGAAAATACATTAAGTAAATGTGATGAAACAGTCAATACAAGTTCGTTGATGCTATGAATCTAGGGTGAATAATTTAGACAGTTTAGTAAAAGGGCCCCAACTTTTAAGTCATCTCAAAATGACTGAAATTAAGTGAAAAATTTCGGTTCCTGAACCAGAGTACATTTTAGTTGTTGACACATATTTTGATGGACCAATCATATGCCAGCTAGCTATTTTCGGAAAGTATACCCCTTCTTTAAAATATGGTTATAACAAAAATCAATAAAATGCTCCGCTGGGCGCAGATTGATACGACCGCAGAGGTCGAACCCAGAACAGTTGGGGCAAGTATGGACACAACATTCAAGCTTGATACAGCACTGAATTTGGATTGTGATTAAATATTTGACACTGCATAGATTTCTGACACAGAATGAATGTGGTCTAAGAACTTAAAAAATTTAAATTGGACATTCACCTATTATGGTCCAATATCCAAAATCTAAATACATGGTTAGATTCAGCATATCAAAGAACCCCAAGAATTCAATTTTTTATGAAATCAAACAAAGTTTAATTTTGGACCCTTTTGACCTCAATGTGGACAAAGTAGATAACGGGGCCCAAAAATCAAAAATCTAAATACATGGTTAGATTCAGCATATCAAAGAACCCCATATATTCAATTTTTGTTGAAATCAAACAAAGTTTAATTTTGGACCCCAATTTGGACCAACTTGAAAACTGGGCCCATTATCAAAAATCTAAACGTTTAGATTCAGCATATCAAAGAACCCCAATAATTCAATTTTTGTTAAAATCAAACTAAGTTTAATTTTGGACCCTTTGGACCTTAATGTAGACCAATTTGAAAACGGAACCAAAAATTAAGAATCTAAATACACGGTTAGATTCGGCATATCAAAGAACCCCAATAATTCAATTTTTGATGAAATCAAACAAAGTTTAATTTTGGACCCTTTGGACCTCAATGTGGACCAATTTAAAAACGGGGCCCAAAATCCAAAAACTTAATACATGGTTAGATTCAGCATATGAAAGAACCCCAAGAATTCAAGAATAAAACCCCATTGAAATTGGTCAAGAAATAAGCAATTTATACAAAGTATCTTCTTTGCACAATACTGTGCAATTGAATATTCTTGCTATTGCGCAATACTGTACAATTGACAATTTCTTGCTATTGCGCAATATTGTGCTATTGGATATTTCTTGCTATTGCGCAATACTGTGCAATTGAAGATTTCTTGCTATTGCGCAATACTGTGCAATTGAAGATTTCTTGCTATTGTGCAATATTGTGCAATTGAAAATTTTTGCTATTGCACAATACTTATTATATAATAATTTAAACATCCTGTTTGGTGTGTATCTCCTACCATATCATTTTTATTTGCTTTTAAATATAAACCAACAATAAATAACCAACTTAAAATGGAAAATTTTAAAAGAAAAAAAAAGGAAAAAAAAATCCCCCAAATTTTTGAACCCCTTATGATTCATCACCCCAAACTCAATCCCAGCCTTCCCTTTGTGGTATGGTACCTTGCAGTACAATTTCAGAGAGATCCATACACTTTCACACAAGTTATTGTCTGAAACTAGAAAATGTTCGTTTTTTGGCCCCAAATTCCTAAACATTTAGGGCAATTACCCCCAAACTCAAACCCAGCTTTCCCTTTGTGATATGGAACCTTGTAGTACAATTTCATAAAGATCCATACACTTACACACAAGTTATTGTCCTGAAACAAGAAAAATGCTTGTTTTTTTGCCCCTTTTTGGCCCCTAATTCCTAAAATTTTGAGGCAATTACCTCCAAAATCAATCCCACACTTCCCTTTGTGGTATGGTACCTTGCAGTACAATTTCAGAGAGATCCATACACTTGAACACAAGTTATTGTCTGGAAACTAGAAAAATGCTTATTTTTGGCACCTTTTTGCCCCCTTATTCTTTAACGTTTTGGGCAATTACCCCCAAACTCAATTCAAGCTTTCCCTTTGTGATATGGAACCTTGTAGTATAATTTCAGAAAGATCCATACACTTTCACACAAGTTATTGTCATGAAACTAGAAAATGCTTGTTTTTTGCCCCTTTTTTGGCCCCTAATTCCTAAAATTTGGAAGTAATTACCCCCAAAATCAATCCCAGCATTTCCTTTGTGATATGGAACCTTGTAGTACAATGTCAGAGTGATCCATACACTAACACACAAGTTATGTCTGGAAGTTACAAAAATGCTTATTTTTGGCCCCTTTTTGGCCCCTAATTCCTAAACTGTTGGTACCATAACCCCCAAAATCAATCCCAACCTTCCTTTTGTGGTATTGAACCTTATGGTAAAATTTCAAAGAGATCCATTCACTTAAACTAAAGTTAGAGTGCGAAAACCAATGTGTTTTCGGACGACGACACCAACGTCATACCAATATACGACCACAAAATTTGTTTGCGGTCGTATAAAAAGGACAAAGTACAATATAAATGCAATTGTTTTGCAATGTAATTGAAGAATTATATAGCACAGAGAAAATTGGTCAATATCTCTAACGGATAATGGTATGGCTCAAAGGAGTACAATCACTATTTGAAAGTAATGACTTAAAGACCAAAGGACAATAGAGGTAAGAGGTAAAACTAGGGTACTTTTAAATTATTTGCAAACACATATTTCCAAAAAATATTTCAATATGTAAAGACTGGGAATTTTCATTCTGAGAAGGCATTTCCCTATACTGAACCCACAACCTCCCACACTCTATTCAAACACTCTACCACCAAGGCAATTTTAACACAAAATATAAATTAAAATATATGCTCATACAAATAGAAAAGGATGAATGAGACAAACAACAACAAACTGATCACTTTAGTACACCTCCAACTTGTCACTAAGCCCTAATTATAATAAGAAAGGGAAAGAGTTTTCACTGATAAAACATCTATCCTAACTTAAATATTTACCGATATCTTGTAGACTGTCTGTTTTCTGTAAATCTGATTCTGCTAACTGTTGTTCACTTAATGAATGCTCTACTTTCTCAGAAGGTATTTCAAAGGACTGTTGTTGAATGACAGCTGGAGAAGAAGTCTGAGTCTGAACTGTACTATATGGTGCTGATGTCTGGATATGGGATTCAGAATGGGGCTGAACCTGTTGCTGGCACAGGTCAACTGTCTGCACAGATTCCTGTGCAGGTTGAATCTGTGCTGGTTGAGTCTGTAAAGGATGTCCATCTTGAGTTACCTCTGCAGTCTTACTATGGCTTTCTGTAACATTTCCTCTGCTTCTATATTGACCAATTCTGTCTTTGATCTGCTTGCTAACAAACTTGACATCTTCTTCTTGTAAGAAACCAGACTTAACCTGAAAACAGATTAAAATGTGATTCACTTTTAAAAGAATTTATTTCTTCTTTTTTAAAATTTCATTATGGTATTAAAGTGATGACTGAAGCACATTTTGTATATTATGAAGCGCAGACACACTTTAATCTTAAAATGTATGCACGATCAATGCCTTAACAACCCTATAAAATTACAAAAGAAACATTCCATTCTTATAATTACATTTTTATGCTACAACCATGCAATTAAGAGTTATATCAAGCTTTTTGTTTATTTTCCTATGCATTGTTGTAACATTGCCCTGGTTAGCATGTACAGTCATGAATATCTAGTTGATTAGAAAAAAGATGGTACTGTCTTTTAAACTTTTGAAAATGTTGCTTGAAAAATAAAAGAGAATGTGTCTGAGGACACGAATGCCCCAGCTCAAGCTTTGCAAATGAAAATGGAACAGACAGGAAGACGGAAGGTCAAGTGTAACATTTAATGCCCCCACCGCCTACAGAGGGGGCATAAAAAAAAGGGAAAAATTCCTTTAACAATTCCATATTATTGCTGGTGCAATACTTCCATATATGTACTGTGAATTTCAAGGGACTGGCTTTGTTGATTAAATAAAATTACACATGGGGGATGAGAGGCAACCATAATATAAATTTTTTATTTTACTTACAACTCTTACAAAAACAGAAAATGCAACAGCCCACAATTTATTTTATTAAAATACCTCCCCACTCCTTTTGCCTTTAAGTCTGAAACAGCCCTAATTTAATTCCTTAAGCAATTCCATAAAAGCAGGTAATAGAAGTTGAATATGTGTGCTATCTTTCTGTAAAATTGAGTAACGGTTGAGTTGATTATACAAAAAAGGTTCCCATTCTCCACTGCCTACTAGCCCAAGGTCACTATATAAGCTGCTTTTGAAATATGTGCAATAGTTCAAAATATTGGCTATCATGAATTTCATCAGATTACACAAAGTTATTTAAAATGTACCAGAATAACTGACTGATAGCAGGTTTAATGCAGTATCAGCACACATGGGCTATGTTAAAAACTAGGCAAAAACCCATAAATTGATGAAACAAGATTGTCAGTGTTGTTGTGCTTTATAGCATACCCCATTGTAATTCAAAGTATCAGAAAACAGTAAGTTAGTGTCTGACAAATCCAAAAAGCACTCACATGTTACAAGTCACCATGTTAAGCTGCTGAATTACTGTGAAGTGATCCTGTTCAATAGTACTTGAGAAAAGTACGAAGAACATTTTAAGATCATTCAACATATTGAAAAATTCAAAGTATCAGCAAACAGGAAAAAAGTGTCTTACAGTGCTCACATCTAAGAACACACCACAGTCAAGCTGCTGACCAGATTTGAAATCATTCTGTATAGTTTCATGTCATCCTATCCAGACACATTATTCTGACAGAGCCAACCAGTATTTGCTACCTGTTTAACAAAGGAGCTGCAATATTAACCATTACCATGCAGGGGCAGAAATGTTACGGCCTCTACCCCAAGTAATGTTTTTTTGGCTCCAATAGCTTTTTTTGGTCATGTTTCTCAGGCTTAAGGTGCAGTTTGAGCCCAAATACGAACTTTAAAAATTGAAATCTGATAAAATTGGTTTTTCTAGAGGGTGAGCTTCCCTTTGGTCTCTTAGACACAGAGTTCAGAGACCTGAGGGCATATAACTACTGATCGTGCTTATCATTGAAATAAGCTTGGGGAATGACTACTTCCAGTTGTAGGTCCAGGTTGAGTCAAAATTGGTAAAAAATTAACTTCTTTAAACTACCTTACTCAGATCAGCTTCACCCCACTCGGCACTAATAGGGTCAATGTGATCACTGGGATCCAATCTACATGCAGACTACAGTGAGACACATCAATCAGCAGCCCTCTGTCTTCCAGGTAAAAAAAATAGGACGAAAAATCATCAAAATGATGCTTTTTGCACCTGATGACCAACTATGGGGCAGCATAACCCCAACCAACCACCGTCTCCTCACCCCACCCTGTGATCCCCAATCTTAACTTTATTGGCATCAATATGTATCAGCAGCAGGGTATAGCTCATTTGCATATTTTTGTAAATAAACGAAAATTATACATTTTCTGAAAACAATTCAGCATGGTATACGTAAGAGTTAAAGACATTGGTCTGACCTTGCAAGGGATTGAACCATTAACCTACCACACTTGAGGCATTCAGGCTACCACAACAATTCCAAAGCTGTATAATTATAAAGAAAAAGAGATAAAGAATAAACATGTTTACAATGGAAAGTAACATACAATACAATGTTCATCTCAATACACAGCCAAACATGTTTTTTACCATTTCTTGAGCAACTTTATCTGGATCATCACTATTCAAATCAAATCCAAACTGAATAGCCTCATTTTCCTTATGCTTGTCCTTTCTTTTTTTAGGGTCTACTACTCGTAGTTGTAATTGAACCGACTCTGTTTCACCGTCTTCTGTTTTGACAATTTCTAGTCGTAAACCATTGTCATCCAAGAAAAAGTCATGCTGAAGTAAATCTTTCACTGAATATCTTTAAAATAAGATGAGTTTACAAAATTATTTAGTGCTAATAATGAAATATTTGTAGCATCAGAGAAAATTAAATAAAATGCTCCATGAGGCGCAGCTTGATACGACCGCAGAGGTCGAACCCTGAACAGTTGGGGCAAGTATGGTCACAACATTCAAGCTTGATACAGCTCTGAATTTGGATTGTGATTGACTATTTGACACAGCATAGGTTTCTGACACAGAATGAATGTGGTCTAAGAACTTAAAATTTTAAATTGGACATTCACCTATTATGGTCCAATATCCAAAATCTAAATACATGGTTAGATTCAGCATATCAAAGAACCCTAAGAGTTCAATTTTGATGAAATCAAACAAAGTTTAATTTTGGACCCTTTTGACCTCAATGTGGACAAAGTTGATAACGGGCCCAAAAATCAAAAATCTAAATACATGGTTAGATTCAGCATATCAAAGAACCCCATATATTCAATTTTGTTGAAATCAAACAAAGTTTAATTTTGGACCCTTTTGACCTCAATGTGGACAAAGTTGATAACGGGCCCACAAATCAAAAATCTAAATACATGGTTAGATTCAGCATATCAAAGAACCCCATATATTCAATTTTGTTGAAATCAAACAAAGTTTAATTTTGGACCCTGACTTGGACCAACTTGAAAACTGGGCCCATAATCAAAATTTAAAGACATGTTTAGACTCAGCATATCAAAGAACCCTAAGAATTCAATTTTGTTAAAATCAAATTAAGTTTAATTTTGGACCCTTTGGACCTTAATGTAGACCAATTTGAAAACAGGACCAAAAATTAAGAATCTAAATACATGGTTAGATTCAGCATATAGAAGAACCCCATATATTCAATTTTGTTGAAATCAAACAAAGTTTAATTTTGGACCCCAATTTGGACCAACTTGAAAACTGGGCCCATAATCAAAAATCTAAATACATGATTAGATTCAGCATATCAAAGAACCCTAAGAATTCAATTTTGTTCAAATCAAACTAAGTTTAATTTTGGACCCTTTGGACCTTAATGTATACCAATTGAAAACGGGACCAAAAATTAAGAATCTAAATACACGGTTAGATTCAGCATATCAAAGAACCCCATATATTCAATTTTGTTGAAATCAAACAAAGTTTAATTTTGGACCCTTTTGACCTCAATGTGGACAAAGTTGATAATGGGGCCCAAAATCAAAATCTAAATACATGGTTAGATTCAGCATATCAAAGAACCCAATATATTCAATTTTTGTTGAAATCAAACAAAGTTTAAATTGGACCCCGATTTGGACCAACTTGAAAACTGGGCCCATAATCAAAAATTTAAAGACATGTTTAGATTCAGCATATCAAAAACCCTAAGAATTCAATTTTGTTAAAATCAAATTAAGTTTAATTTTGGACCCTTTGGACCTTAATGTAGACCAATTTGAAAACGGGACCAAAATTAAGAATCTAATTACATGGTTAGATTCAGCATATCAAAGAACCCCATATATTCAATTTTGTTGAAATCAAACAAAGTTTAATTTTGGACCCCAATTTGGACCAACTTGAAAACTGGGCCCATAATCAACTAGAGGCTCTAAAGAGCCTGTGTCGCCACCTTGGTCTATGTGCA
This sequence comes from Mytilus coruscus, assembly GCA_017311375.1. NCBI lineage: Eukaryota > Metazoa > Mollusca > Bivalvia > Mytilida > Mytilidae > Mytilus > Mytilus coruscus. The sequence continues at coordinate 124,657,231 of CM029595.1, read as the reverse complement.
TATTAAACAAAGGACACAGATGGATTCATGACAAAATTGTGTTTTAGTGATGGTGATGTGTTTGTAGATCTTACTTTACTGAACATTCTTGATGCTTCCAATTATCTCTATCTATAATGAACTTGGCCCAGTAGTTACAGTAGAAAATATTTTGTAAAATTTACAAAATTTACAAAATTGATGAAAATTGTAAAAATGACTATAAAGGGCAATAACTCCTTCAGGGGTCAATTGACAATTTTGGTCATGTTGACTTATTTGTAGATCTTACTTTGCTGTACATTATTGCTGTTTACAGTTTATCTCTATCTATAATAATATTCAAGATAATAACCAAAAGCTGCAAAATTTTCTTAAAATTACTAATTCAGGGCAGCAACCCAACAACGTGTTGCCTGATTGGTCTGAAAATTTAAGGGCAGATAGATCTTGACCTAATGAACAATTTTATCCTCGTCAGATTTGCTCTAAATGCTTTGGTTTCAGAGATATGAGCCAAAACTGCATTTTCCCTATGTACTATTTTTAACCATGTCAGCCATCTTGGTTCATGGGTGGGGTCATCGGACACATTTTTAAACTAGATACCCTAATGATGATTGTGGACAAGTTTGGTTAATTTTGTCTTAGTAGTTTCAGAGGAGAAGATTTTGTAAAAGATTACAAAATTTACAAAAATGGTTAAAATTGACTATAAAGGGCAATAACTCCTTAAGGGGTCAACTGACCATTTTGGTCAAGTTGACTTATTTGTAGATCTTACTTTGCTGAACATTATTGCTGTTTACAGTTTATCTCTATCTATAATAATATTCAAGATAATAACCAAAAGCTTCAAAATTTTCTTAAAATTACCAATTTAGTGGCAGCAACCCAACAACAGGTTCTCCAATTCATCTGAAAATTTCAGGGCAGATAGATCTTGACCTAATAAACAATTTTACCCCATGTCAGATTTGCTCTAAATGCTTTGGTTTCAGAGTTATAAGCCAAAATATACATTTTACCCTATGTTCTATTTTTAGCCATGGCGGCCATCTTGGTTGGTTTGGCAGGTCACGGACACAATTTTTAAACTAGATACCCCAATGATGATTGTGGCCAAGTTTGGTTAAATTTGGCCCAGTAGTTTCAGAGGAGAAGATTTTGTAAAGATGACAAAATTTACAAAAATGGTTAAAATTGACTATAAAGGCAATAACTCTTAAGGGTCAACTGACCATTTTGGTCAAGTTGACTTATTTGTAGATCTTACTTTGCTGAACATTATTGCTGTTTACAGTTTATCTCTATCTATAATAATATTCAAGATAATAACCAAAAGCTTCAAAATTTTCTTAAAATTACCAATTTAGTGGCAGCAACCCAACAACAGGTTCTCCGATTCATCTGAAAATTTCAGGGCAGATAGATCTTGACCTAATTAACAATTTTACCCCATGTCAGATTTGCTCTAAATGCTTTGGTTTCAGAGTTATAAGCCAAAATATACATTTTACCCTATGTTCTATTTTTAGCCATGGCGCCATCTTGGTTGGTTTGGCAGGTCACGGACACAATTTTTAAACCAGATACCCCAATGATGATTGTGGCCAAGTTTGGTTAAATTTGGCCCAGTAGTTTCAGAGGAGAAGATTTTGTAAAAGTTAACGACGACGGACGACGGACGCCAAGTGATGAGAAAGCTCACTTGGCCCTTCGGGCCAGGTGAGCTAAAATCTAAATACATGATTAGATTCAGCATATCAAAGAACCCTAAGAATTCAATTTTGTTAAAATCAAACTAAGTTTAATTTTGAACCCTTTGGACCTTAATGTAGACCAATTTGAAAACAGGACCAAAATTAAGAATCTAAATACACGGTTAGATTCGCATATCAAAGAACCCCAATAATTCAATTTTGATGAAATCAAACAAAGTTTAATTTTGGACCCTTTGGACCTCAATGTGGACCAATTTAAAACGGGCCCAAAATCCAAAAACTTAATACACGGTTAGATTCAGCATATTAAAGAACCCCAAGAATTCAAGAATAAAACCCCATTGAAATTGGTCAAGAAATAAGCAATTTATACAAAGTATCTTCTTTTGCACAATACTATGAAATTAAATATTTCTTGCAATTGCGCAATACTGTGCAATTGAATATTTCTTGCTATTGTGCAATACTGTACAACTGACAATTTCTTCCTATTGTGCAATACTGTGCTATTGGATATTTCTTGCTATTGCGCAATACTGTGCAATTGAGGATTTCTTGCTATTGCAATACTGTGCAATTGAAAATTTCTTGCTATTGCACAATACTTCTTATATAATAATTTACACATCCTGTTTGGTGTGTATCTCCTGCCATATCATTATTATTTGCTTTTAAATATAAATCAGAAATAACCAACTTAAGATGGAAAATTTTAAAGAAAAAAAAAAAAGAAGAAAAGGAAGAAAAAGGGGAAAAAATCCCCCAATTTTTGAACCCCTTATGATTCATCACCCCAAACTCAATCCCAGCCTTCAATGAGGTATGGTACCTTGCAGTACAATTTCAGAGAGATCCATACACTTAAACACAAGTTATTGTCTGGAAACTAGAAAAATGCTTATTTTTGGCCCCTTTTTGGCCCCTAATTCCTAAACGTTTAGGCAATTACCTCCAAACTCAATTCCAGCTTTCCCTTTGTGATATGGAACCTTGTAGTACAATTTCAGAAAGATCCATACACTTACACACAAGTTATTGTCCTGAAACTAGAAAAATGCTTATTTTTGCCCTTTTTTGGCCCCTAATTCCTAAAATTTTGAGGCAATTACCCCAAAATCAATCCCAGCATTCCTTTGTGATATGGAACCTTGTGGTACAATGTCAGAGAGATCCATACACTTACACACAAGTTATTGTCTGAAGTTACAAAATGCTTATTTTGGCCCCTTTTGGCCCCTAATTCCTTAACTGTTGGTACCAAAACCCCAAAATCAATCCCAACCTTCCTTTTGTGGTATTGAACCTTATGGTAAAATTTCCTAGAGATCCATTTACTTAAACTAAAGTTAGAGTGCGAAACCAATGTGTCTTCGGACGACGACGACGACGACGCCTAACGTCATACCAATATACGACCACAAAAATTTTTGCAGTCGATAAAAATGCTAACATCAGTAAAATGTGTTTAATATTTGTCTGATGTACTTAATTCACATGCCTACTTCTGTAACTTATAGTAAGATACTGTTAATTCAGAAATGTTCGTGATGTTTTTATAATTCTGAAAATTGTGATGAGATAGGTTTCCTAAAGTTTTTAACATTTTAAATTTTGATGACATTAGTGTACAGTATTTTCTGACATCACATTTACAGTAAATTGCATTTGTTTCCATTGTTCAAAAATCACAACAATAAATGAACAGAAATTTTTCTAAATTCCCATAAACAAATATTCCCTTTAATAATAAGTTAGCTATTTAAAAAATCTGAATTTTCAAAGTAAATGAAAATTTAATTCATTATTTTTTCATAAAATATATCGTACTGACTCTATTCTAATAAATTTCTATATATTTTGTTTACCTCTCTTCCTTTCTTGATCGTATACAGCTCTCAATTATGTCTTTTATATATGGACTATCAACCTTTTCTAAAGCATCTGGAGGAACACCCTACAGATACATGAATAAAGAGATGAAAGTCTCAACAGGTACTATTAACTTTCATACTTATGTGTATGAAATTATTCTATATCTTCTGTGTGATTTCAAATCATTGAAATGTCTTGCAAGTACCTGTTACAAAGGCTGTTGAATGCTAATCATAAAACAACCAAATTCATGGACCGTTTTTTGTTTATTGCTTACAAAAAAAGTGCAATTAAAACTTTAATGCATTAAACATGAAATAAACAGTAAATTTTTACACTGAAATGGTCAGACTGTGTTACTCATATTAATCTTGTGTTGAATTCATGCCATTTTACTTTCTTATTACTGTAAATTCAGAAATTATTGCGAGTCTTTTATTAATGTAAATAATGCTACTTGGTGATCATTACAATAATAAGAACTCGCATTCTGATACAAAATGTAACTGATACACAAATCTGTATGCAGATTTTCCTGAAATCGCAATAATTAATCGCGCATTTTAGTCCATTTCTTAACAAGAGGCTGTCAGAGTGACAGCAAACCGGATTTTCCTGCAAAGGTCGAACCCTGAACAGTTGAGCAAGTATGGACTTAACATTTAAATTAAAACAGCTCTGAATTTGGATTGTGATTGAATATTTGACACAGCATAGGTTTGTGACACAAAATGAATGTGGTCAAAGAACTGAAAAATTTGAAATCGGACATTTACCTATTATGGTCCAGTATCCAAAATCTAATAACATTGTTAGAATCAGCATATCAAAGAACCCCAAGAAATCAAATTTTGATGAAATCAAACAAAAGTTCAATTTAGGACCCATTGGAGCTCAATGGGGTATTATCTAATTAATAATGAAAATAAATACAGGTTTAGATTCAGCATTTCAAAGAACCCTATATATATTCAATTTATGTTGAAATCAAACACAGTATAGTTTTGGATCCTGATTTGGACCACCTTGAAAACTGGGCCCAAAATCAGAAATCTAAATATATGTTTATTAATAGACAAACTAAGCTTAGTTTTTAAAGGAGTTTGCTTCATTAAAAAATATATATATATATAGCATTCAGAAAATAAGTTTATACAGAATAACAAACAAACCAACCACAAAATTCTTCAAACAATTTACAATAGAAAAGAAGAATAATAAACTGTTAACACAGAGATATGTCTCGCCTATTTGTTATTTTGATAATGCAAATGTTGAAATTAAAATAGGAATACTTTATTAATATGTAAGTTATGCAAATATTCAAAGTCAATGAACCATGACTGAAGGTACAGGGCTAAACAATCTCCATGGAAATGAAATGTGCCAATACTAATACAACTGTATACCAAATACCACTGAAATCTCATGTCGTTCCCTTTATACAAACACAAACATTAACTTGTAAACTATGTAAAAGTTTCAAAGTCAATGAACCATAATGAGGGTGTGGGGTTATATATCTCCATGGAAATGAAACTTGCAAATGCCAATACATTTGCATACCAAATATCATTGACTTAACATTAGTGGTTCATCTTAAACTGACCTAATCACAAACTAATACATGTAAACGAAGCAAGTTTCAAAGTCAATAGACCATGACTGAGGGGGCGGGGCCAAATAATCGCCATGGAAATGAGATATACCAATGCTTATACAACTGCTCACCAGATATCATTGACCTACCACTAGTAGTTCCCCATAAACTGACCTAATCACAAACTAATACATTTAAACTAAGCAAAAGTTTCAAAGTCAATAGACCATGACTGAGGGGGCTGGGCCAAATAATCTCCATGGTAATGAGATGTGCCAATTCTTATACTTCTGCATACCAAAATGTCATTGACCTACCACTTGTGGTTCACCATAAACTAGACCTAATCACAAACTAATACATTGTTGATGCCGGAAACAGCATATCATCAGTGTGTGGCTTTTTGACTATGTCAAGGCGAGACAAAAATCTAAAATGTCATTTATCATTAATACAATATCTATAAAACATATCTGTAATTATCTTCAAAATGTCTAATAATGAACAGTCAATTTCAAACTGTATTTATACAGTCCTACAGATCTTGATCATTAACACTTAGGAAACAGAAAATTTTCAAATAAATTTGTCACACCAATTATAACTGTGTGATAAGATATTTACCAGATGCTTTGTTATCTATTAACAGGTGAAAATTATTTAAAAACACTTAGTGTAATTTAACTTTATATATATAATTAATAGTTCCCAATATTTTTCTTTCATTTGTCACAAACTAATTAATATAGATCTGCAACTTATCTATCAATGTCAACAATTTTATCTACACTATGTAATGTAATGAAATATATCCTTTTAATAGATTATCTAATGAAAATGATATTTTCAAATCACAATTTCTATTCAAAGGAAAATAACTCAATCAGATAAAATGTATAACTGGATACAAAACCGAGAAAAGCTAAAATCATGAAAATTTAACTTGACCTTTATTTAGCCACAGGAAAATCGCAATAATAAATGCACACAATAATTTCTGAATTTACAGTAAATGGTACATTTTAAACTTTTGTTTACTGTAAAATGTAGTTTTTTTCTGATAAAATTCATCTAAAATATATTTGAATCAACAGAATTTGTTTCAAACTAATGACTTACTGTGGTAACACGTCTGTAGATCTGAGCAGCATTGTGGCATTCTTTGTATGGGTATTCTGATGTGGCCATTTCTAACATACACATTCCAAAGGCATAGACATCAACAGATTCATCATAATGCTCTTCATACATCTCAGGAGCCATGAACTCAGGGGTACCTTAAATGTATAAGAAGATGCTTCTTGTACCATTTGCTGGAATCTACAAGGGAAAATGTGAAGGGGAAAAGAAGATTAGTGATTTTTAACCAATAGTGTTCCTTTCCTGAAATAGAATGTTTTTGTTAAAATAGAGAGATCATTCAATACATATATTTCCCCTCACATTTTATACAAGTGGTTTTACCTGGTGGTCTTACCTTTTCTGTCATTAAGGCAGGAAGTCAGAGAAGAGATGCTATAATAAAAGGTAAAAGTTAAAAATCAAAATGCTGCAGAACAAATGGATTACAGTCTTCAATTATCTCCATAAAGATCTTTCCTTTTTTTAACATTGAAAAAATAATGTACAGAATTATTTTTTTCAATTTTAATTCCATAAAACTGAAAATGAAAATGATTACATTAAAATTCAATATTAGTGTGTGAAGCCTGTAATTTTCATGTGTATCTTCAACCTTGATTTGTCAAAAAAACTACAAAATTATGCATTTCTTCAAATATTTATGAAATATAGATTCCTATATGTTTTGAATATGTAAATATTTAGTTTAGATAATTGTAAAAGTTCTCTTATTAAATCTAATATTTAGTAATAAATAATTTACTTCTGTACTTTGCCTTTTTAAATACATGTAACATTAATTTACTTATATAATCAATTTAAACTTACCCACACTTATCTGCAACAGAATCAATACACAAAGGTCATGAAAATAAAATGCTGCAAAAAACTATTTGTTACCAGGATAAATGTCTTATGTTACACATTTACAAATTCAACTTCAATAACTCAACATTGACATTTAAAGTAGTTAACAACTTACCGATTACACTTTTTGCAAAAGATTTGTTTTTTAATGTTGCCAGTCCCAAGTCTCCAATTTTCACAGATCCTGTTGGTCCAGTGATGAAAATATTGTCACACTTCAAATCTCTATGTATAACTTGAGGAGATCTTGTATGGAGAAAGTAAAGTCCTTTCAAAATTTGCTTGCACCAGTTCCTCAATACTTTTGTATTCAATTTCTTCAACCTCTTAATGTAACTGAATTTAATAATAAAAAAAAACAATACAGATGTAGTGACAAATATTTCTATATGAATAAAAGGAGATGTGAGATACATGTATATATCAATGACACAGCAACCCTAACAATATAATAAAACCCAATAAGACATAAACTAGAGGCAAGGTTTTCCCTAGATGATTTAAGCATGGTTATGATGGTGGGGCATCTTGCTTTTATTTCGCCCCCAATTCTGTAAAATTAAAAATTACTATTACTCTGTATAAGCCACATCCTTCCAAATTGATAACCACCATCCTTTCAGTCAGAGACATAACAAGATTGGCATTTGGCAAGTAAAAATGTGTAAAACATTGTGTCCAGCATACCACACATAAGCTTACTTCAGCTCTGTCTGGACATGCTGGATGCTAATAAAATTGTAACACACTGTAACATGTGTAAAGAGATGTATTTGTCAAAGAGTAAATAAAAAAAATTCTGAAAACTGTTAATTCAGAAATTATTGCGATGTTTTTATTATTGCGAAAATTGCGACAGGATTACAATCGCAATAATTTAAACTCGCATTTTGAAATTTGTTATATAAATTAAACAGGATTTTTCTCAATGACGCAAAAATTAAAATCGCATTTTAGCCTAATATGACAAAATCGCAATAATAAACGCACTCCATAATTTCTGAATTTACAGTAGTAAACAGCTGCATATTCTCAGGTAATTTTTTGACAATTTTTATAAAGCATTTATTGATCTGTTGATTGGAGTGTCCCTTAATTAAGTGTATACATGTATATGGCAAGTGGTTGTTTTTATAATAGTGGTCAACACAGGAATTTCCTGCTTCTTTGAAGTTTACGTTTTTGTTACAATTGTTTAACATTTCAGTCAGAGCTCAGACATAAACAAGTCTATTTTTGTTTTTGACTTACATAAGTCAAAAAATGTATTTATTATAAAAATGTTCTTTCATTTTCAGACTTATTCAAGTCAGAAAATGACAGACTTGTTTAGGTCTATTTCAGGGTTCTCGTTAAGACGCGTATACGCGTCCTGGACGCATGAAAATCGAGCTGGACGCGTCATTTTTGAAACCCGTGAGTCCCTGGGACGCGTCCGCATTGTATCGCCTGAGTCCCAAACACTTCGTTTTGCCTTAGAGATTCATGATCTCCGACATTGTTGACAAGAAACTAAACCGGAAGTCGATGTTGAAAAATTTACGTGATGCGTAGATTAATATTTTTGTTGACTGATAATTATTTTTTTTAAATTAAACGTATTTCATCCTAAAAGTATAATAATTCTGTTCAAACTAATTAATAAATATATATATGTAAAAGTCACCGATGTTTTAAAAATTTTACGATTATTTGAAAGCGTGAATATTTCCACGTGTTGAACATCACGTACATATCGATTGAAACAAAAAAGTAAATTTTGTTTGAGAATGTGAAATGAAATGATATAATATTTTATAACTGTTACTACTATGCATAAAATAGATCGTAGAACAGTGTAGATATAAAAATTTTACGGTTAAAAATGATTTTACTCTGAACATTTTCTCGTATTGTGCATGTTGAACATCGCGATCGTAAACAAAGGTGAAAAATGTTTTGCAACTGAAACAGATCGGATTAAAAAATGATTAAAGCCAAAATCATTATCATGAACAGTGTTCACTTTAGATTTGCTGGTTTTTATTAAAGACTATAATAATTATAATGATAAAAACATCATAGTGATTATTAACTCAATTATAAGATAACAAGTCCCTTATTTAATATAATTAAAATTAATTAATAATGATGAACAGGGTACTAGCTTGTCTAACAAAATGACATCAGTATCACAATGAGTCAGTCAAAGTTAAAATCATCAGTTCCAAGTAAAAGACAAAGAGTCAATGATCCACTACACCAAGAATTGATAGACATAGAAAGCCAAGTCTGTTATGTTGTAATGAACAATAACTATTAAGCGATCATAAATTTTATTGATATAATAAAAACTACCAATCCAACACGCGTCGTTTTAGTTTTAATTCGTCATATTTCAATAAGACACAAAAAATTACATGCATCCTGGACTCATCAAAATTTAGTGGGACTCACCATTTCTAAAAGTGATGAGTCCCAGGACTCACCATGCAAAATTCCTAGTGAGAACCCTGCTATTTATGTTTATGAAAAGACTTAATTTTAATTGGTGGCCAAAGTACACCACCCATGACATCCTAAACCTGTGTGAGAGTTCACAAGGACCTGAGCTATCTATATTTAATTATCTAATTAAACATTTTTACTTAACATGGATTATTTTCCTCATTTTGTGTGATTACAGATGGTTGCATTGTAAAGCAAATAAACATTATCTCCGATTTTTTAAACTCTCATGCATATTTTTCCTTAGAAGACAAAGCATTGTCTTTCAATGTTGTCATAATTTCATGTAGATGCATGACCTTTTTATAAATATGCATGGGTCTTGAAGTTGACCAATTTTGGTAACTTATTGACTTGTAGATATAGGAGTCAATATTTGCAACACTTTAATTAAGGTCAAATATTTCTTGCTTAACACTAATTGACTTACTGAAGTCATAATTTGTCTTAATTTAAAGGGAGACAAATCTTGAAACCTTCTAATTTAGACCTCTCAAAATGTATAAATGTTTTCTTATGGTAGTCCCAAAATGACCCAAATATTTATCTAAAGATTGTATGTGAAAAGAACTTTTAAATATAGATTAGACCGTTGGTTTTCCCGTTTGAATGGTTTTACACTAGTAATTTTTGGGGCCCTTTATAGCTTACTGTTGGGTGTGAGCCAAGGCTCCGTGTGAAGACCGTACTTTGACCTATAATGGTTTATTTTTATAAATTTTGACTTGGATGGAGAGTTGTCTCATTGGCACTCATACCACATCTTCTTATATCTATTTTAAAACATGGAACAAATTACTCAATCTTGAAGGCATCGATGCTTGACAAACATTTTACATATTTCACATATTCCATCTATGTTCAAAGTTTTACCTCTGTAAAGTCAACATCCACTATCAGACACTGTTTTTTCTGTGTTATTCCATTATTCATGTTAATTAAACATGTTGAAGTTGAGTACATGTGTACATCATGTACATGTATATATATATATATAGCATATATATCTTTAAATCTACTGGTGTTCCACATTTCAAAGGATGCACTGTCAGCTAAAAGGAACCCAAATTACAACTTAATCAATTTCATGTGTTGTGTCAAAATTCCCTTCATCTCCGGATGGTTACCTTGATTGGCTTACAATGTATATGCCCCGAGTTATAAATCCAAAAGAAATTAAAAACAGTGAAAAAAGTTGGGCTGGCTCAATTTGTTGTAAACCCTGTACTTAATGACAAGACTGACTGCAAAATATACAATATACTCACGTTTTTAATGTTCCAGAAGTCATCAACTCTGTGACAAGAACAATGAATTTTTTATTGCGTAATGTGCTCTCCTCCCAAGAGTCATAAAACCTGACAATATTTGGATGTTGCAATTCTTTCAGCATTTCTGCCTCTTCACGGAATCGTTGTCTTTCACTCTTGTTCCATTTTTTGTCCTATAATTTATACATATACCATGTATACATTATAAAATGAGTTATTACACTGATTATGCATGATATATTTGTTGCTGGACATTTAATAGCCATCCGTTTATTTACCAATCAATCAAAAATAACAACTCTTTTTCATCATGTTCATGGAGTATACATTTCTCAGTAAGTTCGACATTGTGTGTTTGCAGGGACCTCTCAGATTTCAATGAACATTTTCATAAAAACTTTTACGACAGGGATATTGATACAAAATGTTTCTTGATCCTTTAATTTTGGTATCAATAAAACAACTAAGAATACATGTACAAAGTTGCTTTATTAAGACATTTCTACTTTTTCCCTTTCATCATGTTCATGTCATTATAAGATTTTGAAATTAAATAAGGGTATAATTGTCTTTTTTTCTCAGATTAATGGAATGTTTGAGTAACAGAAAACTTTTGGAAACATCAAATCCAACAACACAAGACAGTTTTTTTCATATTGTTAAAAGAAAAATAGTTGACATATTGGCAACAGCATTTATTTTATCAATTTTCCCACATGTACATGTACAATGTATAATTCTATTTTAAACACATTTGTCGAACAGAAACTTAAAGCACCTGTATACAATATAAGAAGTATCCATGTCTTCTACACAAAAAATGTACATGTCACTTCTGAAATATGTTTGTGTTTTTAAAAGATTTATACAAATACATTGTAGTTTACCGCTCTGCCGAAGCAAACAGTCCAAGTGTGAAGACTTAATAGATGAGTCCACATGGTTGCATCAAGAGTTTATGAGTTGAGTCTATAACAGGTTGGGGAAGATCCTCATAAATGGGAACCATCCACATTTGTGGGTATTACACCCAAAATCAGGTATAAATTTACAATGATAAAAAATCATTTTTTTATTTCATCATGATGGCTGTAATGGCACAAATATTCATATAAATGGCAACGTTTCTCTTTAAGACCATAGTTCAAATGAGAACTGAATACAAAGATAATGGCCTCCAAAAATCATACTTTTTTGAGGCTGTTAACTTTTATCATGTTAATCCTGATGATATTTCAGTCATGGTGTCTTTAGGCAAAATGTTGTCCTTTACTCGAATGTTCTCGCCATGACAGAAAATATCTGTAATTCCAAAGTTTATATTTTTATCACTGAAAATTGATACCCGTTTTGGGGAATAATACCCATTTATGAGGATCCTCCCCAACCTGTAAAAATCATCATTCCATTTCAAAGAAATTAAATTAAACAATATGATTAAGATCATTTTTTAAGATTACTGATGAGTAAAAAGGGTTTGAATGTGTAAATATTGAATTTGCCCCAACTTAACTTGTAATGGTATAAAATCTTAGTGAGAACCCTAAATACAACATGTTAAATGTCACACTGGTACATGTATTTTATACCTGCAATTCACACCAAGCAACAGCAACTCCTGTTTCTGTATCAAGACCTTTAAACACAGTTTTAAAAGAACCTCTTCCGATTTCTATGTCAAATTTGAAAAAGCGACCATCAGGGGATGTTGACACTGCTTTCTCTTCAGTTTCATCTACTTTTTGTACCATCTGAACTCCATCTAAAGATTCCAAAGGAGTTTCCTGAATTTCAGATTCTGAAGTTTTGATAGCAACCTTGTAATTATCATCACTGATACCTACACTACTGTCTAAAGTATGTAAATCCGATTCTGTTTTCAAACCCTCAGGATCAATATACAATGCAGTCTTGTCAATAGTTACAGATCTGGTAAATTTCCGAATCTCTTGGATTTTTTGGTTTTTACTACTCAAATCATCATTATCAACACCCCCACCATTCAAATTAACAGTTGTGAACTTCAGAGCATTAACTGATTTTTTATCCTCTGAAGTAACAATTTTGAATTTTGTTTCCTCTGAATTATTACTGCAGTTACTAGAACCACTATCAGTAGATTTTTTGCTCAATTCACTGTCATTCAATTTTGACTTGACATGTGTACCTTTACTGTTAACAGTCTTATCAGAATCAATGTGCTTAGCAACATCTTCTATTGTTTCTGATGGTAAACTTAATGAACGATCTTTACCAACTAAATCAACTTTTTTACTTCCTTCACGGGTTCGATGTCTTAATCCAGATACACATGAATGCTTGTCTGTATCGATTCTTCCAGAAATATCATCTGATACACAACGTCTTGTCCTCCAAGGGATATTTTTCGAACTTCTTGAAGTGGTTCTTGGAAAGGTGTTTTCTGACTGATTTTGTTTCTGAGAATTGGTTGGCATTGCACTTTCTTTTCTATGTGTTATTTTTTGTCCCATGTCAGTTACTTTTTTTAAACCTTTTGAAACATGAGACGATCCCTTTCCAACATGTTTACTCTCACCAATTTCATGTGACAATTCCCCATTTGCCATAGGCAGCTTTTTACTCATTTTTTTATAATAAAATAAAAGCTGTATTTATTTGCTTAAGAGTCAGTATCTCTTAAACTTCTTCACAAAAGTATGAAAAACATGATATTCATAATGTAGGGTAACTTAGCATGGTCACTGTGCTACTTCAGTTACATATATACTTCTCTGTATATAATTTTTATTTAAAATAATGTGATAATGATAGTATTAAAATGCAAATGATCACTTCTTTATATAATAGTTATATGACTAGCGACTGTCTCGTCTCCGTTTGTTGATGAAAAAAATGAAGTCTCGCGCACCAGGTCAAATGACGGTGACCTCTTTTTTGGAATGAATGAAAACAATGTTTCTCACAAAGGAATGACAAGAATTTTGAATTGTAATCGTCTTTAACGATACCTTCCACAATTTTCTCATTGAACACTGTTAAACCTACTTTTCCATTCATAATGTCAACACAACTATCTTTCCGTCATGAAAATTATTCATTCTGACAGATGAGAACGAGCAGAAAATACCCACTTCCGGGACACGACTGCAGCTGTTTTTCACGGTTTAACGCCAATACTTAACTAACTAATTCCCATATATACAAAAGGAACATTATTTTTTTAACTGCTATCTTCATGGTAATCTATAAGATCGATAAAGACATAGAAACTCCATTTTTCTTGTTCATCTATGGCGACGACTCATTCCTTAGAAAATAGTCCCTTGTCAATCCTGTTTATAGCGGTGTAATCTATAATTGTCAATTTGTAAGATTGGCACTGCCCATTCATTTTAACCTATTTGATAAAGAAACTTTACATCTAACTTATCATTCATAGATATAATTCAATATACAAACATGAGAATCTTCTATAAAATAACGCAGAATATAAGGACTATATTTTGAATACTTGAAGTTCAAATGTCTTGGCAAGTTGCCGGATATCAACAAAGCACGTGTTCAATCCCGTTAGGGGTTCATTAGAGGGATTAACTCAGGTGCTATTGAAAAGCTTTCAAAAATATTTTTTTAGCCATTTCATAATTTTTGGCTCTCAGTTGTTGAAAAGAACGAAATCATCTCATCAAACCAATGCCAGGTAGAACACTGATTAGTTTAGAATTGCTGTATGGAATCTGATCAGAAGTACAGCCGAGCGGCGGACCGATAATTAATTTTTGATTGTAAGACGACATACAAACAGATTAAGTACAGTGGGCTTGCTGTATTTTATAGTTCAGTCCTTTTGCTTAACCGATCTTCGTTACACGTTCTTTTATGTATACTGTACGACAATAAGATCAGTGGCGGATCCAGGGGGAGGGGGGAGTTCCGGGGGTTGGAACCCCCCTTTTTTTGGACGATCAATGCATTTGAATGGGGACATTTAGTTGGAACCCCCCCCCCCCCCTTTATCCTGGGTTGGGAACCACTCCTTTTTTTAAATGGCTGGATCCGCCCCTGAAGATCGCCGAAACTAATCTTAACTGTTGGTGTTTGAACCCAATAGATTAATAGATTGTAATGTTGTAAAGAAACAGAAGCGAAAGATACCAAATGAATATTCAAAGTCAGAAGTTGAAAACAAACTTACAATGCCATGACAAAAACACAAAAACGACCAAAAGACAAACAATAGTACATAAAACACAACATAGAAAACTAAAGACTATGCGAAACGAATCCTACCAAAAACTTGTAATCAGGCGGTATTCAGGGCCATGGAACCAACCGTGCTGCTCTGCTTGTCGACTTGTTCCTTTATTCATATGAGGATGATTTCACCCAAGAATATCCAATAATCCACAAAAAAAAACAATGAATGACATCAAGACAACTTTGTATCTAGAGTTTCCTTAATTGGGAATTTGTCTCGCTCATGGGTTTCAGCCATGCCCAAAAATGGTCTTGCTATGTATTCAAAGTTGCGACCTTTGATAAAAAGGCAGTTGGAGTACCCAAAGTGGCCGACATGTATATAGCCTCAATTTATATTTTTATATGATGCAGTTGCTACCTGATGAGCTCCCGAAGATTATTGGATTTGCATGTTTGTTTAACGTCGGTAATCAGATTTCAAAATTTTCGGGAAATCCTTTTCCCAATTATGCATTTCATGAAAGTCTGGGGAGCATCTCCTTAAATACAACAACATTGTAAATAAAATTGAGAATGTAAATGGGGAATATGTCAAAGAGACAACAACCCGACCAAAGAGCAGACAACAGCCGAAGGCCACCAATGGGTCTCCGACGCAGCGAGAAAATCCCGCACCCGGAGGTGGTCCTCAGCTGGCCCCTAGATAAAATTGTGTACTAGTTCAGTGAAAATGGACGTCACACTAAACTCCAAAACATATAAATGAACTAAAATTAAAAAACATACAAGACTAACAAAGGCCAGAGGCTCCTGACTTGGGACAGGCGCAAAAATGCAGCGGGGTTAAACATGTTTTGTGAGATCTCAACCCACATAAAACACACATAATAACATAATGAAAGTATCAGTCATTTTGGACTGTCCCAGGGACGTAGGAGCCCCTACCCCATCCCCAGGGAGGGAAGAGCGATAGTTCTCCACCACTTCACAAAGTGTTGGGTGGGAACAAACGGTGTTTTGGCCCCTCCTCACAACACGAAAAATATTGAAAATAACAGAGAACAATGACTAAATTTTATACAATAGAAAAGGTTGCTTGGTTTTTTCTTGTCGCTTTCAGAAGTTTGTCCCACCTCACACTACTCTTTAAACACTGTGTTCCAAACAGAAATAGCATATACATGCTTTAATTAATTCTTTTTTCTTATTTGTATGAGCGCAGGTACGATACTAGTATCTAATCCGGCATGTTTGAATTCATTTCGCTATATCAATTTAGGTTGTGCTTTTACAACCCTGCGATTATTGGTCCAGTCACAAAACTTCACGTACTCTGAGCTTAATTATATATAGAAGGACAATCATAATCGTTATTTCCTTCTAAGCGAATTGGAAATTTGAATATAGATAATTATATGATCGCGCTTATTCTTTTGCCGAACTTTTGATACATCAACTTTGTCTGATTGGAGAATCATCATCCTGCCGTCAGATTACAAATAACTATGTGGATTTATAATTCTGATGAAAAACAATTCACCACAGGTGTTTTCATATATATTTACATATGGCCAGACAAGAATGTTAATCTTATTATTTGATGAAAGATGGGCTTTGATAATATAGAATGACCAGAGAGAGATTTAATACGATTCACTGTATGTCTTTAACTTTCAAAACAAGATAGATGTTATGCTAGGGCGATTGCTGTATCTGACAAAACCGGGTTTTTTTTTATTCATTTTAGTCCCGACAGAGTATGGGCAAAAGAGACAGTGTATACGAAAAATATATAGTTTAACTGAATTACACTGAATTTGTAAAAATGTAACTATTTAAATACCTATAGCCTTTCTTTCATTCACAAAGTGTAAATCTGGAAACCAGCCAAGTTGAGGTGCAAACAAAGCAAGGATAGGTTTAAATGTATAGTTCAAATGACTTAACTATCTTTTAAACGTCTTTGTCCAGAATATATCAAGTGAAGATTCGTGTGATGATCAAAATTCGAAATGTTTTTACAATATGTACATACGTATCACATAAGGAAAAAATAAATCTCAGAATAGTAGAATATGGCAAGTTTAATCCAAATATAAGTAAACAGGCATAATATAAAGTTAAAAAATTATGTAGTCTCGCAGTGAGGTCAAAGCATTTATAAGAAAATTTTCTAGTTTAAACTTTCATGATAGAGCCAAATAAATGTTTATATATATATATATCTATATCAATTTTACTATATAAACCAATGTTGTATTGAATGAAAGTGTGACCACATGAATAATTGTCAAACAAGTCGTGATATAAATACACACCATTTTTTACTCTCCTTTCCCACAAGATATAAACCATCCGATAATCGCTTGACAATTAAGAAAATTAAAACTGGAGAATCACACGTGTACGTTTAATTCTTTATTTAATATATAGATGTTATAAACTTTAACATTTGTCCTAATTGTTCTTATTATTATGAACTCAAATAGTATATTTTCCCGGTCAACACTTTCTGTAAGGAAGTTATTTTATTTCCGCAATAATAACTTATTTAACTTATTTAAGAAATCTAGGTTAACATTTATTGACAATATATTAAAATTGTTCGTTGCCATTTTGAAAAGGACCACTCTTTCCATTAATTCAAAACACATATTTGCAATATCACACCAACGCGAGTTAAACTCGGTTTGTGAGTCCTACCTTTGCGGTCTTTTTTTCTATCACTAGAAAGGTATACAAATCAGTTCAGAAAAGCATTTTACAAACAACAAAAACAAAACTACAAGTAAAACAATACCGTTAAAACAAAGTATAGTTAATGATATCATCCGCTGTATGTCTAGGTATCACTATCAATGACATCATGTACAGTGTACAAAGCAACTTTGTTTACAAGAAAGAGAAATAATGATGATTTATAAGTGAGCTGATATAACTCAAAATATGTAATTAAAGTGTCTATTAAGCCAACAACAAGAGGGGTGGGTGGAATATATGAATGATTTGTTAAACAGTGCACTGTATTGGACCTTCCAGTCTTCGTACGAGTAATATATCCCTAGCTCTGTCCTCACACTATCTTAGGATTATCTTGCGAGTGTTTAAATCTTGTACAAACAGACATTTCAGTGAGTAAAATTACACAATACCGCATGTATATATCAGCAGGTTGAATTCATTAATAACCCATTTACCTACATTTAACCCAAATATACTTATCTACTTATTACGAACAGTACGTGGGTTTATTTGAAAAGTATACATTATGTGTGACTATAGTCAACATGTCAACCTAGCCTTACACGCCAGATAATGGTAATAAACAACCATGAATCACAAGAACATAGTCTTTTCTACATGTAAGCAATATATCCCAATAATTTTTGTCTCCGTTCACATGTACTTTCAATTCACTGTCGAAGTTGAATGATATCAGTCCCTATACTCTACATAATATCAACATTTATTAAATTTCAAATTAGCAGAGACATCCATTATCTCTGCTGCTGTGCAGTAAGCGATGGAATGAGGGATAGGTTGCGATAAGCTATGCTTTGTCCCCCCTTTTAGTCCAAAATTTAAATAATCGGGTAAGAATTGATACTACTGGATGTGAACATTAGATTGGCGGTACTAAAGATGAGATATATATCATGTAAACGCACCTGCATGGTCCCACTTCGTTTAAAGTTCATGCGATTCTGATTTTTTGCCAGACCGTTTTTGTTTCTTCTGACGATGGATTTGCTCTCTCTCTCTCTCTCTCTCTCTCTCTCTCTCTCTCTCTCTCTCTCTCTCTCTCTCTCTCTCTCTCTCTCTGTTATGTATTGTATAAACCGTTGTGTGGTAAATTTAATAGATATTAATTCGCGAATGTGAATTGTATATGTTCATTAAATGATATTTTCATAAAATATGATTAACATTTAATATACGCCAAATGTTACACTGACAAATATGCAATAAAAATATCTGAAGAAATAAGGCTGTACTTTAAACATAATATAACGACGTCAATAAATAATTCAGATATATCCAAAACGCATAACATTGTATAAGTTTTAAAGACACATCTCACTGTGTATCATCACCACCGGATATAGGTACCCTTGACCTGGTTCTCTGTTTATTGTCTAAGAAAAACTACATTACTGTATATATACCAACATATAGGTACCCAGGTATACGCTGGTATTTGTACAGTAATGTTGTTTTTCTTCGACAATGAACAGAGAACCAGGCCAAGGGTACCTATATCCAGTGGTGATGATACACAGTGAATCTGCAACCTGACTTATTATACACATATAAAACGAACGAAAACGAAAATTATGCCGCGAATCCTTAAGTAAAATGTTGTGTCACATACATGTAATATGTTACTCGTAATTACATACTAAACATGATCATACATATACATGGATTAAAAGGGCTTTAGATGAAATGGTAGATTTTCCAGGCAGTCGTACATAGCAGTAATTAAAGTTTATTCAATATTTGCTCACAACAATGTTCATTGTGTAATGTTACACGAACTGAATAATAGAACAGCGTGTATCCCCATTAGAATGTTAATATCTAAAGTATATACAGATATAAGTTTAATAAAGTCTCGCAAGATTTGTCAATATGTTTATTGAATGGGCCTTAAAGGCAATCAATACAAACATCAGATCAAACAAAAGAAGTAATTCGTTTGTCCTTGTGTTTTGTATATAGCATTGTCAAAATTATTAAATAACAAACAAATAAATACACTTTCGTTGAGTTTTAGATGTGAAATATGTTGTATGTTGCATACATTTGTCAGTTTTTTTATATTGATAAAGGTGAAGATTCGAACCATTTATTTACAATGGGAAATCACCTCAATGCCAACAAGTTGTACACCACATCTTTTCCAATATACCTAACTGGTTGTAGTCATGATGTCTCATTGGCGCCTTCTAATAAGGTTGATGCTCTGGGAGGTGTCTAGATTAATGCTTGATTGCAAATAGCTGCAAATGATCTATCCAGATTTTTACTGAAGTTAACAAATTTGATGCAGAAAGTAAGACTTTTCATCTAAATTAAGAAATGTTTACAATTTTATCTTATGGTAACATTACATCTTTTTGACAAAAATGAAAAAAAAAAAACTGTTTTAATCTATTCATAATCTCTAACTCGGGGAATATAACTCAGATAATTTAGTTTTATAAAGGAATGTACAGTAAATTTTGTTTTGTTATGTTCCATGTTTCAAACGAGTACAGTGACCCTAACGTTTTCTCTTTTCTTTTCTTTCGGAAAGCCGTTATAACAGCTATCTTCTCAAACTTTATTTTGAAATTTTATCGTTTGGTTTTCTCTCTATTCACACAATCGACGCGATATAGCCTTTTTGCGCTGATGCGGAGTTAAGAAATCATTAATCATTAATCATCAATCAATCAATCAATTAATCAATCAAATCACACAAATATGCCTATTCCATGTATAAGCCATACAACGTCACAGGTGCACTATGTATAGTACTATGATAATTCATTTATGATACTCTATATCTAATGTCTAATACCATGGTCCTTGTAATTCTTCTAGTTACGCAATCATATACTATGTTGATATCAAGATGACACCATCGTACCATGCATATACTAAGCTATCAGACAATGATGATGTCAGTGCAGGTTAGAGTTAATTCACGACAAGAATCTTCTTAACTGTATTAATACCACGGTATTATATTCCCGTACGATCCCATGCTGGTATACCGTGTTTTCATTCTTGTATCATAACTGGAGGGCAAGGTAGGCCGTTCCTCCCCCTAAGACCGACAATTTACTAAATATACATATATTGTTTTCATCCTGTAATTTTACTTTTTTTTATTCCTAGACGTTGTCCGATTTTAAAGTAGAAATCAGCATATGACTTAAACGTGGACCTTGTAGATAGTCATGGAGTAGAATTTCCTTTATAACATAAATTCCATACGGAAGAAATAATCTAAAATATTATTTCCACAGAAAGAAATATTACAGTATTTGTTTCTGACGGTATAAATAGTATAGACTATTTTTTTTCTAACGGTACGACAGATATTATAGCATTGTGTGTTATAGAAAAGTTTCCAGAGGAACTTCCGGTTGAAGGAACAACTATACACATTGACAAAGAGGACCATATGTATGTAATACAAATAAAGCAAATTATGATTTTTTTGGCTGTTATTTGTACAAAAGTTGGCACATAGCAGAATAAATTATGATACTGAACCAATAGCATTTTCTATTAAAATAGCATCAGTCCCGTTGTTACAAATACGAATACAGATCAATGTGTCCGCTTTGACTTCCACGATAAGTCTTAAAAAGTCCATCGGTTTCCTTGTAAGCTGTATACATTTGTGAACTTTCGCACTGTTCAAAGCATAGCTTAAATTCCCATGTTCATTTCCTTTTGAACTTAACCTCATATACCAGTTTCAATGTCGGCTTTTCGTTTTGTTGTTTATAAAATTAAAACATAACTAACTAAATATGTATATCTTTACATCATGAAAACTTATTATACTAATTGTCCCATGCAGGTAAGGGGTGATTGAGCGCTCACAATCATGTTTAACACCTCCACATTATGATTGATTGATTGATTGTTGGTTGCTTAACGTCCAGTGGCAAATATTTCATGCATATTCAGGACGAGAACAAATTAACAATAAATACAATAGGTAGGTTCTGTAATAGAGGCGTCCGGGATTAAGGTCGGAGAAATAAATTTAGACTGCCACGGGAAATGAGGGTATATTGGATAAGGACAGAAATTTAGCCTTGCAACAGATCACCTACGGACCCCTCAAAGAGTTGTTGCAAGGGTTCTTAACGTGCAGAGCGTGGCACTCTCTATACACGAGGCATCGGATTTAACGTCCCCATTCTGACCGGACGTGGCTGCAAATTTGTACATCCCGCACAGCCAAACGGACGCCCCACTTTGACGAGGGTTTTACCGCCGGTCGGAGGAAGACCAATGGTGACCATACTTCTATTCCCCAGTCACCCTTGGGGGAGCCTCCACATTATGTAGAAGCATGTAATTCAGTGGTTGTTGTTGTTGGTTGCTGTTTGTTACATCTGTTAATCGACATTTGTTTATCAAAATTTAGACCGTTGTTTTTTTTCTCTCGTTTGAATTGTCTTACATTTAGTCTTGTCGGTGCCTTTTATAGCTTAATACGCGGTATGGGTTTTACTCATTGTTGAAGGCCGTACGGTCAACTATAAATCCACATCATTGGACTCTGTTGGATAGTTGTTTCATTGGTAATCATATCACATCTCCTTATTTTATATTTCGCAAAGTTTGTTTAACCTTTTAACCTTTACACCGAATGAGATGAGAAAGATTGCACAGCACGACGGTTGTCACTAGTGGAGCAGAATCTGTTTACCCTTCTGGAACAGTCATGAGGTCGTTTTTTTTTTTTTTTGCTTGTTTGATTCGGGCGTCTGATTAGTCCTTTGTATACGAAGAAACTCGCGTCTGGCGTACAAAATTTAAATCCTGGTATCTGTGTGAAGAGTTTATTTGGTCTGTAATTTACCATGGTATAAAATTATTTGAAACCGCACGTACTTTTTCAGGATCAAAACGGTTGTGTATAATGGTCGGAAAAGGGGCAGTGGAAAGGGGTTTAAAAGAACAGCACAAACCGACACTATAATGTCAGTTTTTGCAAGAAGAATTATAAATCATTAGAAGAGTTCTGTGGTTGGAAAAAGCAATGATAAAATGACATTGACTCAGTAGAAGTTACACTTGTAGGTAATGGATGTATATGTCAAACTGAATGGATAATGTAAAATGTGAGTCGGTTAAAGAATTAATGTACAGACAACGGACGTTACGTGCACGACGACACAAAACTATATAGACGTTACAAGTAAATAGTGGCAATATATGAACTAGATGTAGAGAAAGATCATTTAAGCAATTCATGATTAAATGAAAACGGCCATTGCACCATGAATGTATTTCTTATTGTTAATATTATCTGTATTTAATAACTGATATATTGCATAATCTAAAGGGATTTAGTCAGTTATTGATAGAAATGAATAGTCTAGACACAATAAAATCTTATTCGGTGATTTGTTTAAAGGTACCCTAGTTACTGAAAAATAACGTAGTACTTCATTAACTTGGTGGATTATTTGTGAAGACAGACTGTCAATTAAAACCTCAAATCGAACGAATTGTCACGTTACTTAGCAAGTTTCCACTTATCAATATACAACCATTCAAAATGCACCCTATATACTCTACTATGTTATTTCCGTACCAATAATCGGACGTGTCTTTTAACATGCATAACACAGTAGGGCTTAGCACATTCAATTTTTATTTTTATTATCAACCAACGTCAGTAAAAAAAGGGGGTAATTACAGCAATGTTAACAAGAGTTAAAATATGTAAGTAATCTCACATAAACGGTTATGAGTCAGAGAGTAAAATTCAGATCATGGATAAATGAAATATTTATGTTGAATCTGAAATATTTTTATTTTGTGATATATCAGTATTTAGTCAGGACGGGAGTCAAGTAATGTAGTCACACTAATGATGTAAATGATTTTGCAAACTTTTTTTTAGCTGTGTACGGTACTTGAAAAAGTTCAGGATTTTCTTAGTACAGCTTTTTTCTATTGTGTGAAATCAAAGTTCACTCAAGTCGAGAGTCAAGTAAAAATATAGTCACAGTTGTGTGACGTATGATTTGTGAAAACTATGAAATATTACTAAGCCATGGTTGCAACTCGTTTATATAAAAAAGAACAGGGTGTTCTTATCAGACACCCCTCCTTTTGCTATTGTAGATTTATTAAGATAAAGGAAAGGATACCCCAATCAATCATCGATTTCCTCAGTCGATTTCATTTTCCACACACATTGTTTACCCATGCACACATTTAGTGCATCAGCTTTTTTCTTCGCAATTAAGTGGTTCCACTAAAGAAGTGTCCAAGAGAAATTTTGTAGGATATTTAGTCTGAATCAGCACTTTATTTGATTTATGTGATCTATGTGATATGAACAATGTTCACTATTTGTCTTAATCTTTGTGAATGAGAAGAGATATTTTGCATATTTTTTACACTTGCATTTATCTCAGTTGAGTTATTGTAGTTAGCAAGAATGTATTCTAAAATAACAGTTTATTATTGCATAAATTATGTAATATTTTGCCCTGGTCATGTATAAATATCCAGAAACAAATAATTATACCGTCTGACATTTCTCTTAATTTTGCACGAAAATGTGAATTCTTGTTCTACATCTGACTCATATGCATTTTTGGTCGACAGATGTTTCTTAGTCCGTTCATGTGACATCTATATTAACTTGCTTAGGAATCAATCTTGATGTGCAGAACAAGATAACATATTTCAATCTTTCACCATGACTCAGCTATACACCGGATTGACTCACTATATACCTGTAGCTAAGGCAATTATAACTTTTTAACTGAACCAGGTTTGTATTCCATAAACATCGCCATGTATAGTGACTATCAGCTTGCAAAAAGAAACATATCACATTTTTTAAAGTAACTTAAAGAATTACCCGTGGCGGATCGAGGACTTATAGGAGGGAGAGGAGGAAGCAATCAAACAATTGAAATAAGAAAAACGTACTAAAACACAAACTGAAGGCTATGGAGGAGGGGCTCGATGTCCCCTGGATCTGTCTCTGATTATTTAAAATTATAACTAAGAAAAATTCTTGTTAAAGACATACGCTAATAATCAGATATGAATTTGCACTATTGAGTGAAAAGATAATGAACTAGCACGAAGACGAAAAAAGGGGGATCGGGTCTTTCAAAATTTTTATCATTGAAAGACGTGTTGTCCTTACCCTCCCGAACCCTACTCACTTGTTTAGTTTCGAAAAATGCACATCGCCCATAGTAAAAGACAAAACATTCTCTAGCAAATGAATATCAGACATTCCCGACAAGCGCAGATCCAGTTTTTAGGTTATAGTGGGTGATAACAACAATTTTTATGTGTTTTAGACAAAAAATGACATTTTTACGAATTTAGGGGAAACACAGGGTGCACCCCGCCTGAATCCGTCCTTACCTTTTTATGCCAAACTTTTGGGATTTTTACAGAGAGATAAAGAAGAAAGAGTTATAATTCGACATTTTCCACAGAGAAAATAGCTTCTCCTGCATAACTGAAAAGGGGTGTTCTAAAATGCTACAGCCCCAACTAAAACTAAGAAATCACAATTTCCGGACCATATCAGTCAATTTCCTCTTACGTGATAACATGGCATCGAATTAGAGGAGTCTGCGGCGCTAGTAACGATACCTCGAAATATAATACTTGTACGAATTAAATGAGAAAATAGTCTTCCCTCTTTCCCAGTCTAAACATTGTATATACATGTACATACTTGTGGTCAGTACACAATCAGGGGATAATTGTGGTTTGTTTAAATCATTAAAGATTTTGTGTGTCGCTCCTATTACATGAAAATATGTATGTTCAATTTCTATTGCCATGGGCTTGTAATTTTATAAATTGGAGCACTTTATAACATACACTTAAACTAATTTTCTTTAAAGTACAAACCATTTAAACTTATTAGCCCAGAACCTGTTAAAGATCGTCGTTCGCTGTTGAATATGACCCTTGTAATTTGAAGAAGACATTTAAACGGAAAATACTTCAAAATTAAAATGTATTTCAGTGTTAGACTAAAATTAGGGCATATATATGGTTATATACTGCATATGGTAAAAAGCCAGATAAAGACCGTGCAATATAACCATTTGCATAAGTTGTTTGTAATTTAAAATGTTTTGAAGCTCCAGTAAAAAGATAGCAATGCATATTTCTTTTTTATTTCTAAAAATAAATCGGTACACAACAACTGTTTTAGAGCTTGAATGGTAGTATGTAAGAAATTACGTCCATTCACGTCCCTTACGCTACGAAACGAAACCCTTCAATGAACTTTGAACAACATAGTTACTACACATCAGTTACAGGCGTGGATCAAGGATTTGATGGTATGGGGGGACAATGAACATATATTGTATATATATTATACTTCCTCGTCTTTTGGTCTTTGATGGATATGTGTCTCATTATCATACCACACTTCTTTATTTTATACTGTATATTCAATATTATGTTGAAAAAACTTCTGAGAAACAGGCTCACAAAGTCATGCGTTTCTCAGACTGTTTATGGAGTCTTTAAACTAAATCCGTTGGCTGTGTATTGGTTAATACTTTAATCTGGGAGAACATGATTTATTTTTAGTTGTAATTGGATTTGGACTAGCTTTTATTAACTTTGGGTACTCTTATCACGGTGCTTTGTGTCTTTTGTATTTATGTTAGTTATTTTGCCCCGTACCGATCTTTTGAGTTAAGCTAATTGCAACTGATTTTTGCAGTTTTTTCTTATGTTGTGCTGTTACACCACTGCCCAATGTTAGGGAAGAGTTGAGCGCTTGTGTACAAACGTGTTTAACCCCGCCACATTCTTTATGTGCCTGTAGTAAAGCGGTTGTCGTCGGTTCATGTCTGTCATATTTATTTTTCGTAAATTGATTGTTTTAGATTAGGCCGTTATGTTTTGTTTGTTAGAATTGTTTCACATTTTTCATGTCGGGACTTTTATAGCCAACTAAACGGTATTTTTTTTCATTGTTGACGGCCGTGCGATGGCCTTTAATTGCTTATTACTACGTCATTTTAACTCTGATGGATAGTTGTCTCATTGGCAGTCATAACAATCACCTCATTTTATTACAGAGTATTTTGACTAATAGTATTAATAAAAGCATTTCAACTTCTAAAGAAACTAAAACATAACAAGTTTTAGCTTTCTAAAAAGCTTTGGAGTGCTTCGCTGTATCATACTTTTAAGTAAGATGTAGTCTATGTGATTGTTTAAGTATGGAAAACTTATATATTCATAAGTGTGGTATTTTTAGCCCGTCATAGATGGGAATTTAGTTTGTCCATGAACATGCACTTCCTACAATATAAATCAAATTTGCTTTAACCAATTCCCACAAAATATAAAAAATTAAACGGAACATCAGGATTGATAGAAGGAAGTTTCCTCTTGATTGTAAAATTCTTTAGTGACGTCATTCCAGAGGAACTGTTTGATTATGAAAATCTATGATTTGTCATTCCACAGTTACAGTGTATATAAAGTGCGAATCCAGTTAGTTCATTTTCACTGTTGTATGCGAGTATGTCTATTGTAGAATAAAGGATGATGGGAAAAACTGCGTTTGTTTACCTTTTGAAAATACAAAATAATTGATTTGAATGTATGTTTTAACAGAATTTCATTAGAATATAACTTTTTAATGTATAATAACAGGATTAAAGTCCAAAAAAAAGTGTTATGTAAGCAGCAGAATCCATAATATTGATTACTGAATGCGATTCATTTTAACTATAGATGCGATGAATTATCACTGTAAGTGCAATCATTTCTTATGTGGAATTTTTGGAAGTGCGATGAATTTTCATTGTCGTTTTATATGATTATTCGACATACAACAACTGAAAATAGTTTAATATTGATGATATTTACAATTTGAAACCCGCGGCAAGCTAGTCGTAGATGCTTACTTGAATATACACGGGTATAACCACGTTCATATCATGAATATTCAAATATTGTTGGTGAGTTTGCTATTAGCTTGTCATGGATCCGAAAATTTACTGGAGCAGAACATCCATGAATATAACGTTGCTCTACGACGAATTTTCTTTGAAAAGTTTTATAACTCGCTTAAAAAAGCTTTGAACATTTGTCACGCCGTGTCATACATATTTCTACCGTATTGATAGGCTTTTGCACAACGAACAGTACAAGAATGTACAACGAACGGTACTAAAGAAAGAAAATAAACTACAAAGAGAATGAATCGTACAGTGTCAAAATTCTGAGGTCAGTTTTTCAAGTAAATGTCTTCAAATAAAATTAAAACAACGGGTTTCTCATTCGTATTATTTATTTTAACAACAACAAAACACAAAATACACGGTCGCATTTAGTGAAAGAGCCAACCAACTATGCTCTGTTTGTAGTTTAATCAAGTTTGAGTTACACATAGTGTTTGTTTCGCGATGTTTACAAGTAATTCACAGACCTGTCTATTTAAAATAGTCACATGGTGTTCATGTATTTATAAATGATAAACAATGCTGCCAGGAGCAGTAAAGTTGTTTTCATAAACATTGAATACTTAACTGAACAGTTAGTCAATTAGTCTTTGGTGTAAATATAAGAACGGTATATCTACCAACATTGCTTCCCGATGTAGCGATTAACGTCCG
Source organism: Mytilus coruscus (assembly GCA_017311375.1). NCBI lineage: Eukaryota > Metazoa > Mollusca > Bivalvia > Mytilida > Mytilidae > Mytilus > Mytilus coruscus. The sequence goes on along the minus strand of CM029595.1, from coordinate 124,628,751 downwards.
GAATCAACTATACGGCGGTTATACCCCGTGGTATAGAACCATTTAAACATGTAACAATAAACTGTTTTCAATATTTCTTTGTGTTCTCACAATTGCGTATTGGCTTATTTGTAACACCGACTTATAAGAAATTCAATCATATTTAAGGTGACTCGACTGTTGCTCGATCTTTCTGTACTGTATAAGATTTATACACAATGGAAAGATAAATATCAATCATCCAATCATCCAAGCGTCAATTGTTTCTTGAAAACGTTTCCACTCATTCAATCGTGAAATGAAGATCGTTTTGTGAATGCTCTTTGTTATCTCAAATGCATCCATTAGAGCTATTTTCCTAACGCTTGTAGTTTAAAGGTTTGGTTGGCTTGCTTGCTTTGTTTGTATAAACGTTTGCTCAATCTTAATTACAATGCTTAGGCAACATTTACACAATCAAGGCCAACCACACCTTTTAACTACAAGCATTAGGAAATTAGCTCTAATGACGTCTAATTTATTAATATGCGATGTAGATTTAGACCGAAACAGAAACTTTGCTTTTCCCGTGACGTGGATTGGCTTAACTGTCCAAGATATAAGAATTTAATGATGCCGTGTCATAGGAAAGAATAAATTTTATCCTACATATAGATCAGGACAAATTATTTGAGAAAATAGAATTGACTATATTTGCAATAAATTCCATGTTTAAGGAATTTATTGATATCTTACCTCAGACTTTCACTCACTAAGTATGCATGTTCAGTAATTGTCGTTTGTTGATGTGGTTCATAAGTGTTTCTCGTTTCTCGTTTTTTATATATATTAGACCGTTGGTTTTCCCGTTTGAATGGTTTTACACTAGTAATTTTTGGGGCCCTTTATAGCTTGCTGTTCGGTGTCAGCCAAGGCACTGCGTTGAAGACCGTACTTTGACCTATAATGGTTTACTTTTATAAATTTTGACTTGGATGGAGAGTTTTCTCATTGGCACTCATACCACATCTTCTTATATCTATTTAATCAATCCTTCTGACTTCATAAATTTTGTTAGAGAGTCGGCTGAATTAAGACTTTATATAATGAAAATCAATTAATTTCCTTCTGTGGAAATGCATCGCATATACAATAGAAATGAATCGCCCTACAGTGAAAATGAAAGTCTAGTATCATTATTCGACAGTAAACATGAATCGCATAACGAAAACAGTATAGTGGAATTTGATTCAATATCAAAAAGCTGAATAACAAAACCTGTTTTAAGTTAAACAACATTAATAATTATGTTAAAAGGTACATTTTTCTACAAATGAAACTTAACTGCTACTTTCAAATCTCTTGCACGCTCTGTTCGTGAACTATTATTAATATTTATCTATTTGTGTATGAATTTTGCACCTGGATGGCTGTAGGCGCGATGAAAACCCGTCCGCATCTCATACCTATGTCATGAACTTATAAAAACAGTACACATTACATATTATTTCTTATTTTATTCAAAAATCTTGAATTTGTCGTGTTTATTTATCATTCTACATCAGAAATTCATCACGGATACAGTAAAAATGACATTTTAGGATTCGCACATTACATACACTGAGTTATTGGAAATTTGACGGATGTCATGCACTAGATTTAGTATGATTGGATCAATTTAACATATTTTACACTGTTTTTGGTATTGGTGAATCTAGACTCGCTTTGGAATTGTATATTTTATGGTTAATCGTTCGAGTTGTGATACTTTTAACATTCCATTTTTTTACGGAATGTTTATTTTCATATGGATACATTTCACATATGTTTTCCTACACAACCATTTTACTAAATTGTTATTGGATGCTTCATTAATATTCCAGATAATTTTCACGACTATTCTAATGCACAATTCGGGGGTATCATGTACTGTTTGCGTAGCTGTTTTTCTTAAATATTATTTGCAGGTTTTATAACATGAAATGCATGTATTCGGGCAAAATTTTTGGAGATCATTAGCAGTAATGATTATTTTTAAGTGTCAGATAATCACTTGCCCTTCCTCCTGTTTATCAATATTAATTTGACTCGATGTTGCAAAAGCAAGCTTAATCAATTAATGCAAAATTATTCATTGATCGGGTATCGGATTGAATCTTGAATACTCAATTTGTAATTTTGTCCGTATTCAATATCTTCTCCTGTCCGGGACATGTTTCCAATTCTCAATTAGCATCTTTCTCACATCATCAGGCAACCAATGACAACCGATATTTGTTACTTTATAATTTCAAGAGGCGTGAATATCGTATGAAACTAATAGCTTTGCCGTGATGCGAAGCAATAATTTTCGGCTATTTTCCCGGAAATGATTTCGGGTTTGAAAATGAAAATTTTGTCATAGTATCACGATGCAAAGCTATTACTTTCATGAAATACAATGTGACGGCATCTTGAAATTATTACGTAACAAAAGTAGGTTCTGACTGGTTTTCTGATGATGTTGCTAAGATTCTATTGGCTTAAATGGGTTATATAATTTGGAATGCCTTACGGAAAGGAGAAGAAATTATACACGGAAGTGTAGCATTATGGGCTTTCGAGACCTGATCGATGAATTACATAGCTGAAGGATCGAATCGGATGCCCATTGTTGGATAAGCGAACGTAGATAATACAACACTGGGCCGAAATATATATGTCAATGGACATAGTTATTCATCTTCTGTTACATTGTCTGTTAAAACTATGTACTTATCTTTTTGTCTAATCATTATGAATTGATATCATGTCGTTAGCATATATAATGAAGATGTCAATTGTATGTCTGATAGCTGGGAAATAGATAAATAGGTGATGATATTCCCATGAAATACATGTATGGGTAGGGGTTTCGTCTCTGGCTGAACATGCATGTAATGTAAAGTATTTAACTTTTTTAGATATAAAAGTTAAAATATATCATAAAGATGTTATTTGCGTGTAGTCACGAAATATTTTCTGTGCATTTATGGGTCAGGTAACTTATTATTGTTGCAAAATTATGTTTGACCAAATTGATAAAATGCCAACAACAAATTAGACGTAAACAAAATTTATATTGTATATTTTTGGCCGTCGACATCTAATTTAGAACATGGCATTAATGTGAACCAAAAATAAAAAGGCGAAAACAGGGTACATATTTTTTGCACAACAAAAACGCGTTTACGTGTACCGTGCATGCTTCGTACAAGTATTGTAAATGTTCTCTTTGCATTTAGGATGATACAAATTCAGATAGGCTATAGACGGTAGTCGACAAAGACGAAACTTTGTTAACCTATTATTTCGGTATAATATACTCTGATATGTGAACGTTCCTTACTTGACTAGCGATTTTGTTTTGCAATATATAAACAATATGATACATATAGATTATATCACCGCATCGAGCGTGATACGATATTTCTTTACTCGAAAGAGCGAGGCTTGTCGAGGATTTTAAATATTTAAAGTATAACTGTCGAGAGTGGATATATATCGTATCGCACGAGATACGGTGGTAGATCTCTATGTATCATATGGTATATATATATTAAAAAAGAGAATCGCTAGCCGACTTAGGAACGTTGGCTTGTCATCGTACTCATATCATAAAGTTTGTTTCAAGACAACAAATGCAGCTTACGTGAATCTTAGGTGGATAATATCGTCACCTACATAAAAAAAGAGATTCTACCACTGCATCGAGCGTGATACGATATTTCCACCCTGAAAAAAACGAGGCTTGTCGAGGGTTTTAAATATTCAAAATATAATTGTCGAAAGTGGGTAAATATCGCACGAGCTACTGTTGTAGAATCTTTACGTATATATTATATGGTATATATTGCAAAAGAGAATCGCTAGCCATCTTAGAAACGTTCACTTGTCATCGCAATCATATCATAAGGTTTGTTTCAAGACAACGAATACAGCTTATGTGAATATTGGTGGAAAAAGAATGAGGTTATCATGAGTATTGGAACAATGGCTTTGTTAAGTTGCTAATTCCCTGGCAACTTGGTGAGAAGTGCTTTCTTATCAGTCAACATATTTTCTATTCCTCGTAATACCAACAATCGGCAATGTCCGGCATTGGGGGATTGGAATCTACTCCATCTGAAACTTTTTAGAAATCAAAAGAAAATCGACGAAAACTAGGCTGGAATTTTATAAGTTTGAATCCCTTTTCCATACGGGCATGCCTGTGTTACAATTTGAAAAAAAACCGAGTGATGTTAATAAAGCTATGCCAGTAATACAGAATTCATTTTAAGCAAAGAATGTTACTATATACCACGAAAGGTTTGAATCCTTTTCAGCTAGAAGATAAACAATGTGCATCAAGGGTGTATGAAAAAAAGAATGTCAAAATTACCATCTAATGGATGTCCAGTTGTAATGACCAATTATTTGCCGTTCTTTTGTTCTTCCAATTCCTCATATGGTTTTTGCATTGGTGGTTAACATTGTGTCAAAGTTGGACCATTAGCTGCATTCCCTATACCCGTAGAATTCAAGCTTGATTCAGTCTCGGTTCATGTAACTCTGTTCAGTTGTCTCCCTGTGTGTTGTTGTGTTATTTTTTTCCTTTTTGTATTGCACCATGCATTGTTCGTTGTAGCCTCTATTTTAATTTTTTTTTTTTATTTTTGTGTGTTTATTTTTATTAGTCACCGTCGAGAAAGCATGGGGCGATAGAGGACAATAGGTTTTTCAGCGTATGTTTTTAGCGCGGCGAAGCCGCTGAAAAAAATAAGCATACGTAGCAACAGATGATATAAATCATCAATCCTCCTCCCCCCAAAAAATATCAAATGGTCGTCCCCTAAGGATATCTCTGAAAAATCCTATCTGTAATATATGTACAAAATGGTATACGCGCTACTGGTTCTAAAAATTCATCAAGAATCAAGATGCATGTTATGATATCTGTGGGTTGGAATTTGTTGTAGTATGTCTGTACTCTAAACTTCAGATGATTAACGACATGGTTTATTTATACAGATATCAACTGCAATATAAAATTGTGTATAAACTTTCAAATATGCAAGGAATTCTAAGACGAAACAGTAGATTCCCGATGACCTCTTTTTGTAAATACGACTATAAAAACTTTAGATTCTTCTTTATTTAACATTTCTCTTAACCATTCTCTTTTATAGGCATTATTGCACGTTATCTGCTATTTGAACATATTGATTTCGAACAAATAAAAAAAAAAAAAAAACATTTAACTGGTCGAGATAACATTTTAACATTATACAGACTGTAGCAGTTATAATGCCTCCCCATCAGTCGTTTATGTTGGGTAATACCATTATAAAACCTGCATATTACTTGGTTAATTAGGTGTAGAATGTTGCTCAGACAGAGAGTTCATCTGAGGAATTATGATGTTGTTTACTTAAACACGACATTAACAAGATACTATAGTGAAAATCTAAGAGGTTAATCTACTTCTCAGTCTTTTATGTTAAGGTTTAGTGAGCATGCAATAAACCTTCAAATAGAGACAAGTAAAAAAAAAATATTTTCAAGATTTTTAGTAAATTATCTCATAAAACAAGATATCCCTCGAGTGATGATGATGCATCAATCAATAAGAGGAGAGGGATAGGAAAACAACGATGATGGTTGTACTGATTAGAAGGAGAACAAACAAATAGATTATAGCGTGCCGCTCTAGAATAAAATGCAATTTTAATCCAAAGTAGTCTATTCCCTGAAAGGACTGTTTCCCTTCCCTTTATCAAGGTATATAGGAAATGATGAAGCGCGTGGATAGAAACTAGAAAGGCCTGGACCGGTTTGATGCAAACAGTGTCTTCCCATTGCAAGATTTTAGCGTTAATCTGCCTCTTATCTACCTATATATTTATTGACATATGCATGCGTGTTCTGCATGTAGATACATGTTTATTTTATTCCATTCTATAGTTTACTTCCAAGATCATTTCTCAAGTACCCATACTTGGCGTCCTACCATGAAGCAACAGCCACATGTTTGTTTTCTATTTGAAAACAACATCTTATCGAAAATATGGCACCTTTGACCTAGTTTTCATACACCATTGATTTTGGTTGAATTTTGTTTTAGTTTATTTCCAAATCTTATTCTATGCTAGTCCATTCTGAGACTAACTAAAAGTTTGCGATTAATAAAATGGTAAATTTAATTGTGTATGTATGTGTGTGCGAGCTAAATTTTCACTCTCGTGTCAATATCTTACTCCCTATTATTTCTGCCCCTTCCCTTTTCCCAAAATACCAAGGGTTTGTTTATTTTTCCCAATTATTAAACCCGTACTACCACCATGACATGTAAAAACAAAATAATTCTTGACACTAACTATATATATTCTCTTTGACCCAACCAGGAAACTTGGAATGAAATCCCTGTCTGCAAGGTCACGGTCATCTATTCTATTAATTATTTGGCGCATAGAAGACAATACTCTGCACTTACACACGAAAGAATTTTACCCTTTATTCCTTTATCGACCAGACAGAATTATGATATAACCACAGATTAGAAAAAAAACGGAAACAAAAATGTAAATGGTATACGATTATTGTGATCCTACTATCATACAATGATAAACGTATCTTATAATTACCAAAGGTTAAGTAATTACAACGGTGTCTAATCACATGTTTATTTCATCTCCTAAGTCTGTTATTGCAAATGGAAAATCGATTGCAACAAGAAATATTATATGATTGTCGCATTCGGTTTGTGTTATTGAACAAGAAGGGTCAATGAATGATCAATATCAACTGCTGTTACATGCCGCCATTTCTAGTATTAAATCTATCAACACTGTGCACAAGTCACACAAATATAAGTAATTAGTAATTATTTGTAGGGTTGTTTTCAAAGAAACTGAGTTCGTTGTCCTATAATGAAATCTTTCAAGGAGACATTCCGGCAATCTTTGTCACAAAACTCGTTCAGCTAGAGATATCATTTTTTGTTGTTGTTAATATTTGTGTTTGAACATATACGACCACTTTTTCGATCCAAAGAAAAGGACGACGGATTCTTTTTGCTTTACAATTTTCGAATACATATGTACGTTGCATATCAAATTAAACTGACATTTCGGAGGAGTTACTGGTGGTACAATTTGTTTATTTTTCTTTGTGGCAATGCATTCTGCTTAAATAGAATTATCATGAGAGACCCAGTTTTGACCTAAATGATATTTCACAGGATATATGATTTAGGAGCTGACATGGAAATGATGTCGGAGCAAGCATACCTGGATAACATATTATTTTCCTAACTATTGTCTTAAAAAAATAGAGATTACTTATTATATACTTTAAGTATTTTGCAATGCGGAAGTAAAATAAAAATCTTTCTTTATTAATTGTAACTTAAAAATATGTCTGGTAACATCCCACCATGCACCCAACCGCTCTTCATAAAAGGTTGCATGTAGTCGTTCATGTTTAAAGCAGGAGATAGTAGGGAGAGCATCTTACAATCCCAAAGTGATATTATGATTTTCATGCATGAATAGAACAGTTTTTCATTAACTCAGTGTTGTTCCCGCATCATTGCGTGATGACATTTTATAACGAGTATCTTAAATAGTAACGTGAGTAGAACCTATAGTTCTAATCTTAAATCCCACGCCGAAAACTCAACATATGGAACTTAATGATCGGTTGCAGTTCTAATTTTGACTGACCCCAGCATCTTAGGGTGTCTGGATGAGGTTTACAGAATAGAGAAAACGAGAAAATTAGATAAAGAATAGATTACATGGCCTAAAAATAGAGAATAATATGTAAAACTAGTCTAATTATATTAAGATGAATTTATATTATTATTTTCTATAGTCGATCTGGCTGAGTACAGGGGCGGATCCAGCCATTTTAAAAGGGGGTTGCCAACCCAGGATAAAGGGGGTTCCAACTATATGTCCCCATTCAAATGCATTGATCGTCCAAAAAGGGGTCCAACCCCGGAACCCCTCTGGATCCGCCACTGGAGTATTGTTATATTGTTGGATTACTAGTATTCTCCAAGATATTATGTCAATGTGTTGTAGTGTTTTGTGCTGTTGCTGATGATTCTTATAGAATATAGAATAGAATATGTTTTTATTTTCCTAATCATAGGGCTCATTACAAGCAAATCAATCAAGTTACATATACAGACAATACAATATAACTTTGATTATTATAAACATGACACACAATAATTGTGGATGAGAGTCAGTTCATACAGTATACAAAGGAGGATAACTCCACATCAGATATTCACAACTTAGTGTTAATAATTGTGTTTTTTTTGTCTAGATAGAAATGTTTTTTTTTTATCTTATGTTGCTTTTGCTTTTGCTTGTTTGTTTGTCTGACTTCTATTAATTGAAAAGGGCATTCAAAATTATTTGGAATCAAACACTTATAAAAACTAGGTAAGAGAATTGGGGGAACTTATATAAAGAAATAAAAACATACGGTGAACTATAGTTAATTTCTGAGTCATTTGGTATCTTTTGGAGAGTTGTCTCATTAGCAATCATACCACATCTTCTTATTTTTATATATATTATATGTTTTCGAACACAACATATTCATATTTATGCATTGTAGTATTAAGAGTATAATTTGTACTGAAATATGCAAGAGAAAATCTTGTTGTTAAAGCCAAAGACAGGAACGTTTTTATAATTCATTAAAATCTAATATTCAACGACCTGACAAATCAGCAAAAACTTGGATAAAGCAATATTACTCGATAATTCTGTACTTATTATACTATTTGGCTCAGAAGACTGGCTATCAAAGTTATATTCTGGTACGTTGGATAGTTGGATAAATCACCGTTTGAAAAAGTGCAAAACATTTTTTTAAAACATCTTCAGTCCATGGGAAAGATATAGATCTAGCAGTAAATTCTAACCTAGGTCATACCCAACATATGGGAACTTAAAGTTCACCCACTGGGGTGTGATACTATGAAATTAAGTAAAGATTACTTTAAAAGACTTTTTGAAAATGGCTGACTATACGATATAAGTTTTGCTCATTGTTGAGGCCGTACGGTGATTAATGCCTTGTTGCTATAATCTGTGCCATTTGAACTCTGTCGTATAGTTGTCTTATTGGCGGTCATACCACATATCCTTATTTTATACTGTTGTGCAATAAATTTAAGTGAAGTTGCGCCTACTCCATTAATGAAATCAATCCCTTGATTAACATATCTAAGATACAAAAACTGACATACATGTATGTATTTATTTCAATTCAATAGTATATTGGTGAAGAATCATACGTTAGCGAGCCTCAACAACAACACATAACAGTAAAACATAGTTCACAAATACCCAACAAGGATAAATCATATATAAGGGTCATTATAAAAAAAAACATGCAAAACTATGTTATTTTAGTCTTTTTAAGTCACTGACATTAAAATATATCAAAATAACACTTGTATATGTTAGATATGAATGTTTTGTGATACACTATTTACAGTTTACAGTAATGTTATAAACACATCCTTGATGTTTTCTTAAACCCTTGGATATAGCCAGAATTAACTGTTATTTTTTACTATAATACCTTTCAGACGTGAAATAAGACTATTATTCATATCATTTGTTGTTAGGATTTACCACTATTTATTGCATTTTGATACATACAAACAGTTTTTAATGATTTGGGAGGTGTATGTTGGTTTCATAATAAAAATTTTCAACAAAAAGAAGAGTCTCATTTTTTTAAGTTACTGGTGAATTGGTTGGGTAAGAGTTGTCCTTCTCAAGATTTCAGCATTTACAATAGTTTCTCCCCTAGCCATATTACCTGTAAGCATGTTATGCAAAAGAAAAAAATAAATCTATGTTGAAAATTTAGTGAAAAAATCTTAAAAGTAAGTAAAAGCTATATCGTAAATGGAAATAGTGTCCATGGTGTACCCTTATAAAAATCATTTTTCGAAATATTTCCTGAACATTGATTTATGAAAAGATATTGATTGCAGAAACATGCACCAGGAATAACATATAAATCAGGGGAATGGAACACTTATTTTGTAAATAAATCTAAAAATACACCTGTAAATCAATGGTGTTACTGTCAATGGTGAGACCACTGTAATAAAATAACACCACTGACCAGTTCAGTAACACCACTGAATATATTATGACAATCAGCATTTTTTTGTGTTTCTTTCATGTTTTACAAGCGAAAAATAATATTATTTATGAAGTATTATACTTATTTAACAATGTTTTAACAATATAATGTATTACATATACAAAGTTTTCACAAACTGGTGTATGCTGGTAACACCAATGACACTATTTAGTAACACTATTGACGTTTTTAGTTATTGATGTTATGTTATATAATTTGAGATTTTTTAGCCTAAGAGTTATTTTTTCTTCTTTTTCTTTTGCTCAGTATTCTTTGTTTTGTGTTCAGTACGTAATAAAAGTAAAATTTGAAATGTGTTGTCAATGGTGATACTTTTGTGTCATTGGAGTTACTGAAAGGTCAGTGGTGTTACTATAAAAAAAATACATTTTTTATTAACAAATGAAAGTGTTTTTTGGTTTTATACGACGGATAAGGCATTTTCTAATAATTTAAACTTACACATGTTACATATATTCAGTTTAAGTGTATTTTTTAATATTTACAACGGCCATAATTAGGACAGCCAACTTATTTACGACAATTTATTCTGAAATTTATGTTTAAATAGAATGCATACCTATAAAAATAATGTCAATAAGTAGTAATTTACACCTTAACAACAAATTTGAACAGTTGTTTGATATTTAACAATATCTTTTAGTAACTAAATGCATGTTTTATATTGGTAACACCATTGACATGGTTCTATCAGAGGATGACCTAAATTTGTTGAAATTTAAGGAACTCTTCATTTTTCCCATTGCATATTTCTGAATATAGTTGCTACAATATTATAGAATAGGAGGACATATTTAAATTTTTAAAAGATTGACATCATTTTCCAAAATTTTTCCTCATCGAAATTTGCATGTTTTTTTATATTGACCCATAAATGATGTGTGATATGGTGGATATTCTAAAATATTTTATATCTCTTTTCCTTTATGTTATATACTAGTATACCTTATATATACATAAGTTAAGTATTCCAAATTAAGCAATTATGAATATAACAATATTTTGTATAAGAAATACAGCTGTATTAAGATAAATCAAAGACATCTAAACATTAATTGTGGAAATATATATATAAAAAAGAAGATGTGGTATGAATGCCAAAGAGACAACTCTCCACCAGAGACCAAATAACGTTGAAGGCCGACAATTATATGTCACCGTGCAGCCTTCAACAATGACCAAAATCCATACCGCATAGCAAGCTATTAAAGGCCTTGAAATGACAAATGTAAAACAATTCAAACGCGAAAACTAAAGGCCTGATTTATGTACAAAACAAAACAGAAAAGCAAATATAATATTCAGCAACATACGACAACCACTGAATTACAGGCTCCTGACTTGGGACAGGGTTAAACATGTTTGCAGGTGCGCCAACCCTCCCCTAACATGGGACAGTGATGTAACAGCACAACATAAAAACAAGCTATAAAAATCAGTTGAAAAGGGCTTAACTCGTCAGATCGATACAAAGCACAATATCAACTAACAAAAACACAAAAGTACAGATCTAAAATAACTCGTAGTAACTGAAAGCTAGTTCATAGCCAATAACAACTAATAAGAAAATCATGAGTATAAGACTAAAATATCAATCAGTACACAACCAACTTCCAATTGATTTAGTATAAAGACGTCATTAACAGTCAGAGAAAAAATGACATTGTACAATGCCAAAACATGGGTACTGACAGACTCTAAAGGATCGTGAATGTACATATGCAGGAATCTAATAAAAAAGCTATTTCAGATGCATATTTTTACGGTAAATCATTTACAAAGCTTAAACGTTTAGGAATGTTTCTTTAGATCTTTTCATTTGGCTATTGGACTTAATGAGTACGGTTATAATCATTGTGTCTGGGTTTTTTTTGGGGAGGGGCATTAATTTGCTCAGTTTTAGTTTGAAGCAGAACTAAAATGTTTCTTTTATTTTTTCTGCATCAAAATTCTGAACAAATACATTCTAGCGAGTTGTCTCATTGGCACTCATACCACATCTTCTTATATCTATTGTTCTAGAACGTGTTCCTCTGTACTGTTTATGACGTTGGTATATGATAGAACATACGATATTAGAGTGCCTATAGGATGGCATGAATTCATATTAACAAATTAAGAACTTAGAGCTTGCTTTCGTTAACTGCGAGCATTCTTTGATACGGTATTGCTTATTTTTGGGGTGTATTGATTTTTCTTTTATGCATCTTTGTTGTTACGCTGATCGACATTAAATAGACAGGGGTTCGAGATCTAAATCAAAATTATTTTAACCGCCATAATTAAGGGTCGTAATGGGGGTATCTTCATGACGAATAACGGTAAAAAATCTTGCCAAAGACATTAACGGTAATTTTTGTTGCATGACGATAAAATGTACATTTTCTTTATGACGGTAAAAAAATCAACTGATTTTGACGAATCACGTTAAATTCTTTCCAAGAATAACGGTAACGGATAATTATTTGAGACCTCTGACGAATCACGGTTAGGAAATTTGACGAATCACGATGAAATTTTAACTAATTTGACGCTAATGGTAGCCAAAAATGACCGGTTGCCGCCTGACGGTAAAGAGCATTCCTACCCTCATAATTCACGCGCCTGACGCTGTCCCAAGTGGTTGTCTTTTGTTATATTATATAATTTTGGAGCTTGACACATTATATAAGCACCTGTCATTCAATGAAGACCGTATTGATAACTAACGTCTTTTTGTTTTTGTCGTTCGTATCTGTGACGTATACACCACATCTCCTTTTATTGATTTAAATGCCCTCATTAGATCTAACTGAGACTACTATAACAACATGTTATAGTAGTCTCAGGATCTAATGAACATTATCGTTTTACATAATAGACCATTGTGTACGTGACTATCTTACATAAAACATAACTTATGCCCACCAATATCGAAAATACAATTTTTCTGTTTACATCACTATAGATAGGTGGCCTCTGCATATATGTTTCTGCACCTTTCAGTATAATATCACATCTGTTGCAAATTCTGACAAGACAAAAAATCACACCAAAACAAATATATGGAAAAATAGTGAAGGAGAAAGAATTTTCACTGGCAAAAGAACTAGTTTACCGAAAACTATCAGGCTACATTGTACCAAGTTTCTCAGAACCATAATTTTATAATACGTTTTTCCACTGCTCTGAAGCCTGTGATATAAATAATAAATAAGTATTTAGATGATCAGAAAATGATTAAACTCATCAAATATCAAATATCATAATAAATTGAAAAAAAAAAACAATCTACCACTAAGAAGATGGCATTATTCATATAATTGAAAGCTTTTATCATAAGTCATCTGAAAATGCATGGCGGGAAATATTCATGGAATGTACTATACAGATGAATTTAAATTTTTTTAAACAAACAAACAAACAAACAAACAAGCAAACCAAATATTATATCCTTAAATAATTTATTCAATGAATATGTCCCACCATGCATTTTTTAATAGATCATTTTAAGATCACAAACGTATATTCTTAGGTCTCTGATAAAACCCTAAACTAATGTTTATAAACATTTAGGAATATTGAAAACTTTGTATTACTTATTTTGCTCCATTAAATAGTGCAAAGTTTTCAATATTCCTAAATTTCATAAACATTCGGGTTTTTTCTGGGGGTGGGGGAGGGTTACAGAGACCTGAGAATACGTTTACAAGTATGATCTTGAATATGTATGTATAATGTTCCTGTTGTTGCGTACGTTGACGTTGGTAATAAGCTTTATCAATTGAAACTTCCTGTTCTGTGACCTATTGACCCTTTCCCGCGCTTTAAATTGGCACATTGTGAAAAACAACAAGGAAAACAATGGCTGTAAGTTTTGTTGCAATATAATCTATTCCATGACAACTATCATTTGATTATATAATCTTGCCATGCATTTTTAAAACTATACACATGAAATTTCACAGTATGAAAGCATCAACAATAATCATTGTATTAATCATTGTATTAAATTTATGAAATTTGGTCTTCGATGAGTCCTTTCTCAGTTTCTGCTTTCATCATACATAAAAAAAGTTACATGTATGGTCGTTTTGGATCTCCTGTAGTTGGTGATCGCAATACTGGTATACTGGTATTAGGGAGCTACCATTTGATTTTTATGGGGGGCTAGGATGAAATTTGAAAAAAATAGGCAGGACAGGAGTTTTGAGTAAAAAAAAAGGCAGGATGAGCAACTTGTTAAAAAAAAAGGCAGGATGACAATTTGTCTAAAAAAAATTCAGGATAAACTAGTAAAAAAAAAGGCAGGACCGAATAGAGTAAAAAATAAAAAGGCAGGACAGAGATTACAACTAAAAAAAAAAGCAGGACAAAATTTTTCATCCTAGCCCCCCCATAAAAATCAAATGGTAGCTCCCTTATGCACAATACTGGTATACAAACTTTGTACCAGTATTGTAACTTTTTTTTTTAAAACAATACTGGTACATTACTGATATACCAGTATTGTAGTTGTATTGTAGACAATATCTTAAGTGTATTTTTAAGTAAAATTAGATATCGAAGTTCAAAGGGGGGTTAAATGAACTCAAAACGAAAATAGTCATGATCCTCATAAGCCATAATTAAAATCAAACATACAAATAAACAAAAGATTATTGTAATTAACTCATATTATTCAAACAATTGTTAATTATATAAAATAATTGTATAAGAATATGATATTCATGCTATCTTCATTAACTAAGATTTTGAATAGTTATCAGACACAATAGCAACTACTACAAGAACTGGTCAACTGAAGAATTAGATCAGGCAAACATATGTTTCACAACAAGACCTATAAACCCAATCACATAATCTTTTTACAAAGAAAATATAAAGAAAAATGAGGTCACAAGGAACAAGAAATTGGCATTCTGTATAGCTAAGGGAGAAGCAGTTGATTCAGAACCATGGGCCACACAATACGTAGCAGATATATCAAATGGTACAATCACTAGTACCACACGAGCAAAAGATGTTGCCACCATCCTATGGCGTCAGCACTCCAACACCTACGACAGTAAGAAGGCTGTACAAGTGCCATCTGAAGAAGTTGGTCATGTTGTAAAGCGTAAGAGAAAGTCCACAGAGACTGAAAACCAATACGGAAAGAGGAGGGTTCCAGAAATGCCATCTGAAGGAGAAATAGACAATACCAATGCTGATGATACAGGAGCTATAATGTCAATCAACAAATCAACAAAATATACCATGAGCCTTGGAAAGAAAGTGCTGAAAGAAAAGATAGAAAATAAAGACTGTTTGTTGAATTGCTGGGACAGTATAGTTCCCTTTGATGACAATTGCAGTGTACCATCATTTAATAAAACATGTAATTTTATCATTTATTACATATCGTGCTTTTATTTTATAATTAGTGCTAAAAAGGTACATTTCATATCAGTATTTATTATCCTTATGTTTATTATTATCATTTAGTGCTTGACTATCTATATGTCCAATCATTCAAATGTCTTATAAAATTGTCATGTCATATATGTTAATTGCATTATGTGACACTTTTAATAAAAGATTAATTACCTATATGTATTGTTTATTTAAAAAAAACACAATACTGGTACAATACTGGAATACAATACTGGTACACAATTTTTATACCAGTACAGAGTTGTCGATAAGTGGTGGTCCTAGGGATTTGACCACCACATTTTTGGGAAGGACCAACACAATTTTGGTAATTTGCAATAGAAATGATAGTGAGGACCTGCAAATTTTCTTCAAGGACCACCAGACAAAAAAAGATTTCGAGAACTCTGCCAGTATTGTGTACAATACTGGTATACCAGTATTGCGATCACCAACTACAGGAGATCTGTCGTGTTTACACAACGGACCACTAAATTGATTCTGATTGCAGAGAAACATAAACCTGCACTACCTGAAACGTTTTAAGGCATGAATTGAGACGGATATATAAAAGATCCTAAACATGTTTGTCCGAGGTTATTTTTACCTTGCCTGTTGTGAATCCCTCTTGGACTACACATTATCCTATGATGAACCATTTCCAATTTGAATTCTTGAAGTGTAGATTTCCTAACTTTGAAATAAATGTCACTAAGAGCATTCCACACTGCTACCACACTTATTTACATCTATCCAGATTGAAAGTTATTCACTCATTGTGAAACATTCCTATCTGACACTTTAAATCCTTAAGATTGCAAACATGGCATCTTGCACAAAAAACCAATAAGTGCAGTTAAAATCTTAGTTGGGATAAGTTCAAAGTTTGATGGCCAGTTTTGAAATGTTTGGGGACTGGTTTGTTCTTTGGGATTTCAGAGCTCAGTCAATATAGTAAACATGAAAATCCACTATTTCAGAATCTAAAGAAAAATATGTTATGACATATATCAGGTAGTTGGTTCAAATTTCCATTGGTTCTGTTATTTTTATTTTTTATTGCAAAGGGCATTTTACAACAGTGTGTGAAACCTTTTTTTTTCTTAGAACTGGCCAATTTGGCGAGCAGCTTTTCATTTCAACTCGCCAAATTGAAATCCCACTTGCCAGATTGGCGAGTTTCCAAAATTTTGAAAGATTATTTTGGTGACCTTTTCCTTCCTTTCGTGTTATTTAAAAGCTGAATAAATAGGCTTCTTATTTTTCCATGCTGTACTATTAAATATCCATTATTAGAATTAAGTTTTTGTTTACTGTTTATAGGAAATTTACTCTCGATTCAATCTTCAAAACATATTTTAAAATTACATTGACAACATTCAAAAAGGAAGTGAAAGTAAATTTCTATGTCTATGAAACACGTTTTGATTAGTTAAGTTTTACATACAACTGTCATCTAGCCAATCAGAACACATGTAACATAATATGTATCATCTGGGTTCCTGTTTAAACAGAAGTCATGGATAACAGTATAGATTTTGCGGGAAAACGATCTTTTTGCTTGCATGATTCAAAGTCGCCGCAGAAGAGTCACTCGCCACAAGGGCAAGTTCTATTGAATCTGGACTCGCCAAATACAATTCTTACTCGCATTTGGCGAGTTGGCGAGCGGAGGTTTCACACACTTAACAATAATTTTTATATAAAAATACTAGGTAAGATAATTGGGAGATCTTATGCAATGAAACATATATGTATGTTTTCAAATCACAAAATTAAATTTTTGTCTCGCCTAGACGGAGTCCAAAAGGGAGACATAGGTATGCTGATTCCGGCGGTGGCATCATCAATGTATTAGTTTGTGATTAGGTCTAGTTTATGGTGAACCATAAAATCAATGGTATTTGGTATGCAGTTGTATTAGCATTGGCACATCTCATTTCCATGGAGATTATTTGGCTCTGCCCCCTCAGACATGGTCTATTGACTTTGAAACTTTTGCTTAGTTTACATGTATTAGTTTGTGATTAGATCAGTTTATGGGGAACCACTAGTGGTAGGTCAGATATATTTGGTGTGCAGTTGTATAAGCATTGGCACATCTCATTTCCATGGATATTATTTGGCTCTGCCCCCTCAGTCATGGTCTAATGACTTTGAAACTTTTGCTTAGTTTACATGCATTAGTTTGTGATTAGGTCAGTTTAAGATGAACTGCTAATGTTGAGTCAATGATATTTGGTTTGCAAATTTATTGGCATTTGCAAGTCTTGTTCCCATTGAGATCATGTAGCCCCACCCCCTCATCATGGTTCATTGACTTTGAATTTTTACATAGTTTACAAGTTAAATGTTTGTGTTTAGGTTTGTTTAAAGGGAACGACTTATGTTAAGTCAATGGTATTTGGTATGCAGTTGTATTAGCATTGGCACATCTCATTTCCATGGAGATTGTTCAGCCATGTACATTCAATCATGGTTCATTGACTTTGAATATTTGAATAACTTACATGTTAAAGTATTGCTATTTTAATTTCAACATTTGCATTATCAAAATTACAAAAAGGCGAGACATGTCTCTGTGTTAACAGTTTATTTATTCATTGTAGTATTTGAAATATAGTTTCTACTGAAATATGCAAATCTCGTCATTAAAGCCAAAGTTGGGAAAGTTTGTATTCATCTAAATCTCAGATTCCACAACCTGACTGATTTTCAGCAGAACCTTGGATAAAGCAATATAACTTGATAATTGTGTACCAAAAATTATGTTGTGGAAAAACCAGAAACTCCGTGGCAGGCACTGTATATCTAGATCTATAGAATTTGGTTTATTTATTTCAGGAAGAAACATCGTCAGATCCTTTTTCTACAGCCACAAGTCCTTCTAGGGGTTCTAGAGGGCGTAGGAGTAGTCGTGGGGACCCACTTACTTCCAGTCCAGGACGAGATTTACCTCCCTTTGAAGATGAGAGTGAAATGGATGCTGGAGTTGCTGAGGAGGAGGCTGATGGGGAAGAATTGTTTGGAGATAACCTGGAACAGTAAATATTTCTCATAAAAATTTTAATTCAAAAACACGGCTAGAAACAGTTCTCAAAACACTTCACAGAAATATAAGAGTTAAATCACATCAACCCTACCAAAAATGAGGGTGAACTCAGGTAGACAGATACTAGAAAAGTATATGCAGTTCTTGATTACTTATTGCAC
The DNA here is from genome assembly GCA_017311375.1 of Mytilus coruscus. Classification (NCBI taxonomy): domain Eukaryota; kingdom Metazoa; phylum Mollusca; class Bivalvia; order Mytilida; family Mytilidae; genus Mytilus; species Mytilus coruscus. Next base: position 124,609,980 of record CM029595.1, on the reverse strand, counting down.
CTTACTGGTTGCCATGACACTTTGGTTAAATAATTTATTTATGATCCTCTTTCAGAAATACAGAGCATGGTGCCATTTAATTTCGCATATGGCTGAATATATATACATGTATGTGAAAGAGAGTTTAATGGGTTTAATTTTTGGTTCAGGTACATGTAGCACCCTGTTCTTTTCAAAGCGTAGCTAGAACTCTTCAAATTACATCTTAACACTTGCCATGCTGAATTGTTTTCAGAAAAATGTCTTATTTTTTTTTATTTGCAAAAATATGTAAATTACATGCAAATGAACTTTACCCTGCTGCTGTTGCATATTAATTCCTTTAAATCTAAGATAGGGGATCACAGGGTGGGATGAGGAGGCGGGGGTGGATGGGTTATAATCTGCCCAAAAGTTGGTCATCAGGTTTAAAAAGCATCATTTTTGACAATTTTTCGTCCTTTTTCTTGACCAGGAACGCCTTGGGATGCTGATAGATGTATCTTACTGTAGTCTGCATGTAGAGTGGACCCCTGTGAACACATTAATCACAACAAAGCGTAGGTCAGAGTCATACTGATCTTGGTACAGCAGTCTTAAAGAATGTCATTTGCACCAAAAATCCTGAATTTCTTGATTTTTCCCGATTTTTGGCTTCAACTGTACATGCAACTGGAAGTAGATGTTCACTAAGTGGATTTCAATAACAAACACGATCAGTAGTTATATTACTGCGGGTTTACACTACTTTTGAAGGTTCTAGGCCTCTGAACTGCCTGTGTCAGACACTGAAGGGAAGCCCACCACTCCAGAAAAACAGTTTTATCTGATTTCAATTTTCCTAGTTCGTATTTGAGCTTGAAATGCACTTAAACATGAGAAACTTGACAATAAATAGCTTCAGGTTACAGGTACATGCATCAATTGCCAAATAGATATCATACAGTTGACCTCTTAAAGTATGGAAAGCCATTGAAGCCAAATAACGGTAATTTGGGTAAGCCCGTCATATGACGGTCACCGCATGGTAAGGGTTAAGGTGAAAAAAGAAACTTTTACCAAGTCACAGGTATATTCCCTTCAATACTTCCAACAACTGTTGGAAATAAAACATTTGCAAGAAATTTATTTTATGTAAAAGTTTACATATTGGAGATAAGCACCTAATTGTGATGAAATTGTTTGAGTAATATTTTTCCATTTTTTCATGTTCCAGGCTTGAGAACTCAGTATTTTTTCATCAAAATTTTCAAAAGAGATTTCTTCCTTCATTTTTGTCTTGCCTTGACGGAGTCAAAAAGCAAAACAAAAGTATGCTGTCTCCGGCAGCGGCGTCAACAATGTATTAGTTTGTGATTAGGTCTAGTTCATGGTGAACCACTAGTGGTAGATCAATGATATTTGGTATGCAGTTGTATTAGCATTGGCACATCTCATTACCCTGGAGATTATCTGGCACCTCCCCCTCAGTCAAGGTCTATTGACTTTGAAACTTTGCTTAGTTTACAAGTATTAGTTTGTGATTAGGTCAGTTTATGGGGAACCACTAGTGGTAGGTCAATGATATTTGGTATGCAGTTGTATAAACATTGGTATATCTCATTTCCATGGAGATTATTTGGCCCAGCCCCCTCATTCATGGTCTATTGACTTTGAAACTTTTGCTTAGTTTTCATGTATTAGTTTGTGATCAGGTCAGTTTAAGGGGAACCGTTAGTGGTAGGTCAATGATAATTGGTATGCAGTTGTATAAGCATTAGCACATCTCATTTCCGTGGAGAATATTTGGTCCTTACCCCTCAGTCATGGTCTATTGACTTTGAAACTTTTGCTTAGTTTACATGTATTAGGTTGTGATTAGGTATGTTAAAGAAGAACCACTAATATTAAGTCAATGATATTAGGTTGCAAGTTTCATTTCCATGGAGATTATATAACCCCTCCCCCTTATTATGGTTCATTGACTTTGAAACTTTTACATAGGTTACAAGTTAATGTTTGTGTTTAGGGAACGACTTATGAAAAGTCAATGGTATTTGGTTTGCAGTTGTATTAGCATTGGCACATCTCATTTCCATGGAGATTGTTTAGCCCTGTACCTTCAGTCATGGTTAATTGACTGAATATTTGCATAACCTACGTGTTAAAGTATTGCTATTTTAATTTCAACATTTGCATCAGGCCATAATCTTGCCGGCGAAATGACGATTTAAGTCGCCAAAGAATTTTGAAAATCGCAAAATCTCGCCGGCCGACTGACTTCATAGCGAAGTCAAATCGCTATCAAAATTGGTAAAAGGGAGACAACTTGTGATTTACAAGTCGCACAGGTGAAAAAAATGGCGACCAACAAGGAAAATCGAGATTTTCGAAACGACCCAGGACTAATATTGTCGACGATGAAATTAAATAAATACAACGGCGACTTTGAACATCCTCGGATTTAAGATTCAAAACTATGCAAACGGAAAACTGACCGTCTGTTTAAGTTATCATTTTACGATGATTTTTATCTGAGGATGTTGCGTAATCACTCAGCTGATTTGTTTTATTTTTATTTATTACGAGTCGATCAATTGTACTATTCGGTAGGTTAAGGGTGGGAATGAACGGTAGATTTATTATATTCATTGAATCAAAATTGAAATATAAAAGGTAGAAAGACAGCTGATGGATAATGTGATTGCAAACGTACGACACTCGACCAGCTTGTGATCAGCAGTGGATTTTTTTTCACGACCATTTCGTTGATATGGAAGATATCTTTAAAAAATGATAGAAATTAGCTCTTTATCGGTTAATTAATATGCGATTGACAGATATCTTCATTTATAGGATTACAATCTTTAACGAGAATCTCAATTTACAACTAACGTGATGTCCTGGACATTCAATAATGTTTTACAAAATAATGACAAGTGGTGATAAAAATTAAATTCCCAGTCATCAGGTAAACTGAGAGTCATATTTTTCTGGACTTTTAAAAATAAATTGAGGCAGATGCACATGAATTTAATGCATCATAATATTACTAGGCTACTCCCTCATGTCCCAAGCAACAAATTTTATTTAGACTTAAATTCAAGTTGACAGTACAAATGGTATCAATAATAATAAATAACAACTATATTGTCTAAACCTTTTTATTAAGAACTTTCTATATATACATTTTGTACAATAACATGAAAAAACTGCAAGTATATATATTTTTTATTGCATCTATAGCAATTTCCTTAGTGATAAGTACGAAAACACTATGCAACCGAAACGGTTATGGAATCTCACTTCTCCAAGAAATTGACCACTTCTCCCTTCTCGCTCATGGAAGGAGAAGTCACTTCTCCCTCTCAAAAATCCTAGATTAGGCCCTGTTGCATTATCAAAATAACAAATAGGCGAGACATATCTCTGTGTTGACAGTTTATTTGCATTATGTTTTATATTTTCATATATTTAAATGATCAGTATAGACCATTCTCTATTGTTTAAGAAATAATTTGCGCCAACCCAGACATTTGAGTCTTTTGTCCATTTTTAAGGCAATTATTATTTATGATTGACAAATTTGAACCGTAAGTTTATCCTTCACAGAGATTATCGTCCAATCCCTGCATTAGATGTATATGATCAAGAGGGTCTCGATGAGGGAGATTTCTCTGACATATCAGAATCACAACGAGCAGCTGCAGAAAGAGAAATACGCCAGAGAGAGAAAGAAGAAGGTGTTTTGTATGGTCGTATGAGAAGGGGCTTGATGTATGGTAAGTTATAATCATCAGCAATTTCTTCTATTGCTTGATAGTGCAATCTGAAATAAAAAAAGATTTATATTTTAGGTTTATTTATTAGAAGTCTCTATTGATTGATAGTTAGTTGTTTGCTATAAATAAAGTGACAAACATTTCAGTTAGTAGTATCAGGCTGCAATGCAGTTTTCAGCTGGATACCAGCTTGACATTTGGACTGCCACATGGCATATTTATACTTTCTCTTAGCCAAACCTTGCCCCTAATGTGACATGAGTGTTCCAGGAGACTATATTTCTATACCTTAGTCAAAAAAGTTATGTTGAGGTTAATCAATGACTTATTATCTACTGGAAATTCATAAGTATCTTCTTTTTATTCCATGTTTATCATTTGAAGGCACTTATCACTTAATTTTGATATTTTTAACCCCTGCTTTAAAAAAGTGGGGGTATACTGTTTTACCTCTGTCTGTCCGTCCTTCCATCAGTCCGTCCATCCATCTGTCAGTCCATCCATCCGTTCGTCCGTCCCATGAATATTTTATTGTTCCATCTTTCTCAGGAACTACATCATAAGGATATTCCGAAATTTAGTTTAAGGGTTTATATGAGTCGGGTATAAGGTGTGATGCGTTTTCAGATTCATCACTCAAGAACTTCCTGTTTACCGAACACTTGTATCATTTTACACATGATAGCCAAGTTGAAAATTTTCATCACATTTTTCACAGGAACTACACTACAAGAATTTCTGAAATTTGGTTTCAGGGTTTATATAAGTCAGCTATACCGTGTGATGCGTTTTCAGATTCATCACTCAACAACTTCTTGTTTACCGTCAAGTATTTGGGCTGGGGGTATCATCAGTGAGCAGTAGCTCGCAGTTTCACTTGTTCTTTTTGCAGAAGAATCTGATGAAGAAGATGACGAAGCTCCAAGAAAACGAAGACGTGCAGAAAGAGCAGCTGAAGGAGATGTTGAAGAAGAAGAGGTTTGTATGATTATATGCAGGTGGCTTAAAGGCAGTTTGTCCATTTCCTGCATCTCCTGAAATAGTGAATTGATTAAAATGATTTTTGTCTCGCCTTGACGGAGTCAAAAAGCAAGACATAGGTATGCTGTTTCCGGCGGCGGCAGACCAACCCAAACATCGTCGGACCGCAGGTCATGACCTGTAAAAATCTTGAAGGTCCGCCACCATCCTTTGAACTACAGGACCTCCTGTCCTGTACATTTTTTGCAGCATGAAGTATTAAAATTGGGAAAAATGTGTTGCTAAATCAAACACAAAATATTGTTTTCCTCCCGAGATCAATGAAAAACAATTGTCCTTATATTAATTGGGATCTCGGAAATACCCTAGTCATATTTATAGATATATATGGGCAACACAAATAGTAACCCAATCAGAATGCAATAATATAAAAAGCAGCCAATGAAATCACGCTTCCATTGACACGCGGCGAGATTTTCTTGTCAACTATTTTATGCATTCTCTGAAAGTCGGCATTTCTAAAGTGACTTCTTTTTTTTAAAAACATATTATAAGACGATTTTAAGGCTCACTGGCTTGTCCCCTACTGTCGAAACCCTTTCAATTTGAATATTTTGAAGATTTTGTATCTCGATTGTCATGTCCGTTGCGTCAGTTTCCGGCATTTCTTTTTTTCCCCGGTTCATTACGCATGCGCCCGAAACACATGTTGTAAACAATAACCTGAGTTTCCTCCGTTTTTATGATGGGGCCGTGCCTGGTCAAAAACGGAAGGCCGATGATCAAAATACAGCACGCCAAAAAAAAAAAATTGTGACAAATGGAGAGAAGGTAGAGACTGGTTGACCTTCAACAACAAAAGTGAAACTGGCATGACTTGCTCATATTGCATTTAAATAAAGTCTTAAAATATGAAGTTTTATTCAATGTGATTTAACATGCAAAATGTAGTACGAGATAGTAGTTTTGGTTACTTCATTTATCATAGTCAAAGTACTCAGAATGCAGGATTTTGCATCTAATTTTTCAAAACTTTTCTGGGGGTTTGCGCTGCTCACCGGTGATAATAAGTAGGTCCTGTAACAGCAATGAAGGTCCAGTAAAAAATATTTGATACTGGACCTCCTGACCTGTTAAAACAATTTAAGTTTGGCTGGGTCTGCGGCGGCGTCAACAATGTATTAGTTTGTGATTAGGTCCAGTTTATGGTGAACCACTAGTGGTAGGTCAATGATATTTGGTATGCAGTTTCATTAGCATTGGCACATTTCATTACCATGGAGATTATTTGGCCCTGCTCCCTCAGTCATGGTCTATTGACTTTGAAACTTTGCTTACTTTATATGTATTAGTTTGTGATTAGGTCAGTTTATGGAGAACCATTAGTGGTAGGTCAATGATATTTGGTATGCAGTTGTATAAAAATAGGCACATCTCATTTCCATGGAGAATATTTGGCCCCACCCCCTCAGTCATGGTCTATTGACTTTAAAACTTTTGCTTAGTTTTCATGTACAAGTTTGTGATTAGGTCAGTTTATGGAGAACCACTAGTGGTAGGTCAATGATATTTGGTATGCAGTTGTATAAAAATTGGCACATCTCATTTTCATGGAGAATATTTGGCCCCGCCCCCTCAGTCATGGTCTGTTGACTTTAAAACTTTTGCTTAGTTTTCATGTATTAGTTTGTGATTAGGTCAGTTTAAGGGGAACCGTTAGTGGTAGGTCAATGCTAATTGGTATTCAGTTGTAGAAGCATTGACACATCTCATTTCCATGGAGAATATTTGGCCCCACCCTCTCAGTCATGGTCTATTGACTTTGAAACTTTTGCTTAGTTTACATGTATTAGTTTGTGATTAGATCAGTTTAAGATGAACTGCTAATGTTAAGTCAATGATATTTGGTATGCAAATTTATTGGCATTTGCAAGTATCATTTCCATGGAGATTTTATAGCCCCACCCCCTCATCAGGGTTCATTGACTTTGAAACTTTTACATAGTTGATAAGTTGTTAGCATTGGCACATCTCATTTCCATGGAGATTGTTTAGCCATGTACCTTCAGTCATGGTTCATCGACTTTGAATATTTGCATAACTTACATGTAAAAGTATTGCTATTTTAATTTCAACATTTGCATTATCAAAATTACAAAAAGGCGAGACATATCTCTGTGATAACAGTTTATTTACAGTCTTTATTGTGAGTACAATTTTGTCATCATTTAAAACCCTAAGGGTTGACTTGGGTAAAGAAATATTCCAATCCTGCAGAAAAACCAATGTTAAAGAGGAGTGTCTGTGTGTGGTTTTGCAGGATGTATAGATTCACAGACCTTCAGGTCAGTAGTGAAAAATTGGCATTGATCTTTTTTTATATTTGTACAAATAAAATGTTTTTAATGATTTAATAAATACAATGAAATTATTACTCTGAAATGTAGGCGAACTAAAATAGTTGAGAGATTGACAGATATTGATATACTCTAGAAGTTCTTGATGAATTATATTTAAGTAATCACTTTGTTTTCCAGATGATAGAAAGTATAGAGAATTTAGAGGACATGAAGGGCCATTCTGTACGAGAATGGGTATCAATGTTAGGGCCTAAAACAGAAATCAAGAATAGATTTAAAAATTTCCTTAGAACATTTGTAGATCAGAAAGGCCACAATGTGTATAGAGAAAAGATAAGACAAATGGTAGAAGGTAATTAGAAGTTCTATCATACTTTCAAAGTTCTCTTCATACAAAAATGTTTAAAAAAAATGCAATTGGGTCACTTTTCACTATTGTTTATAAATAAAAAAAAAAGAACTTTATTTTTTTTTACCAAAGTGTGATTTCCTAGATTTTTCTGTTAAATCTTAGCTAGTTTAAACATTCTGAAAAGATGCTATTTGAAGCAGAGAAGGACAATGTACTTCTTAATTTGCAGTAGTGGTCAGGCCAACTAATATTTAATTAGTAGATTTTATCCAGATTTTTGAAAAAAAATGGGGTGGGTGGGAGGATTTAATTTTTTAATTTTTATTTCCTACAAAACCCTTTTTATGACGTGTTCTTCATAATCAAGGGTAATATTAATAAGCTTCTATCATGTATAATATATATATATAAGGAATCCTACATAATTTTTCAAATCCTTAAATAAATATTTCTGATTGGTAACCACTGTTCTACATGTACAGGTAATTGCCGCTTTAGAAACCTATTTTTAGTAAACAGCAAAAGCGTGGCCTGAGAAATTCTCTCTTTTAGACTACCTAGCCTACACCAAATTTATTTTGCTTTCTCGGCTATGGTTTGTAGTGCCCATAAAATGAAGCATATGCATTGGTATGCAACACATCACAAGTATTATGAGTACAGAGTGAAATGAAAACTCAAACTGTGTTGATAATACAAGGGTTGATGCTTTTAAGATTTGTATGCAAGGTGCAAATATAAGTACAATGTGGAACATGAACTTAACAAAAAGAAGAAGTTGTTTAATGACTCTTGAGGGGCTGGGGACAGAGGGTGTTTTCTGTTTGTCAAAAAAAAAAACAAAAAATGACAGCCTAGGGATAAATCTAAGGGCTTGCTACGTTTTTTTTTGTACGTTCTTCTTTCAGTTTCCGCACTCCATCATAATATTGATGACTGTGCCATGCATGCGTGGGTAAAATTTACAAATATATATTTACATCAAAAAATAAATAAAATAATAATACATGTAATTGGTTTTTGATTTTCACTGTACATATAAGATAAAACTATTTACAAGGTGTTACAATTACATGGTGTAGTATTGGTTGAGAACAGATGTAGGAATCTGTTCTCTGAAGGCTTCAACTGTGGTGCATTGGACAGCAGTAACTGGTAAAAGGTTCCATTGGTGGTTGTCCTTGGATAGAATGAGAATTTATGAGTCTTTTTTTGCCTGTATGTGCCTGTGAATTGTCTTGTTCGACTGTCTGGTGATATTAACAAGTTCGTGGGGTATATTGCTACTTGGTGGTGTATAATTTTGAAGAAAAATATAAGTTCTTATTCTAAGTTCAAGCGTTGTCCAATTGAGATGGTTAAGCATCAGTGTTCCAGCTTAAATCTCGGGGCAGAAGGGTGCTATTTGTCTGAAAGGGCACTTTAGCACAATAACCCAGATTGTAAAGGCACTGTTGGACAGTGTATAAATTACCTTGAATATTGCTAGGCTCAACTGGAGGACATTTATTTAGTTGTATTTCAAGCATATTGTGTTTTAATATTGATTCCAGTAAGATTTTTTGATCAAATTATCATACCATGATGCAAAGCATATCATTTTGATTTTAATCTAAACAAACTTGTACATTTGGTAAGGAAAATAATCATCAGAAATTTCAATGTTTTATTACTGCTACCAGTCTATAAAAATAAACAAGTAGTTTTGAAAGATGGAGGTATACATGCAAACATGATTTTTTAATACAATAAAATTATGTAAATTTAAATTACTTGTTCAAACTTAAATTATATGTTATTGAAATTTACTTTTTCTCATTTAAATTGTTACAAAAAAGTATTTTTAAGTGCACACCAAAGTGCTCCTAAGTAAGAAGTTTTATAAATATAACAGGTGAGACAGGATATGATAATATTTTATTAATGCGTACATTGCAGAAGGTATTAACAGTTACTTTTTTTCTCCATAACTGTTATGAATAAAAGCATTTGTTAAGTATTCCTATGTGAGGAGGATTATAAATACAAGAAGTAAAACAGGAAGTGGTGCAATTTTGTTTTTTGTTCAAAATACGAATTTCTTTTAATTTCATACTCAGGGTTATGAAACAAAACTTTCTTTAACCAATTTAGTCAAAGCTATGTATGCCTTTAAAATTGTTTAACATTTTAATTTTATTTAATGCCTACTTTTAAAAAAAAAGTTTTTATGTTGTACATCCTGTACATAAACATTACAAATGGATAACATGTGGACATTTTCATTCTGTAATAAATATGCCTAGTATTTATTCAATTCTTAAATCACCTGATTAGCAGTAAACAATCATTAACAGAGGTGATAAAACTGCCAAAGGCAAGGTATTTAACTATATGCCATTGTCAGTTAATTAAAGTGTTACACTCAGGTGACAATTTTACTGGAAACATCGGTAGGCATGTAATTTGGAAAATTTATTTTTTGAAAAGGCAGAAGGGGGCATTTTTTGGCTTTGGAGGGCAGAAGGGCGGGGGTAAGGGCACCCAGGGCAGGCCGCCCTTCTTTTTTGGGCAGGTGGGAACACTGAGCATGTTTGTCACAGAGCTGGTGTTATGGTATCGATTGCATGTATACGTGGCTGCTCGTCTTTGGACCATTTCTATTTGTGATTTTGTATGTGGGTCCCAGATGCAGCTACCATACTCTAGCTTTGGTCTCACAAGTGAGATATAAGCCTTTTCTTTAACTGACTGTGAGCTGACTTTAAGGTTTCGTTTGATAAAATTAAGTTGTTTAGTTGCATTTGCTGTGATGTTACTTATGTGTTTGTTAAATTTTAAATCAGTTTGTATTGTTAAGCCAAGATATTTAGTAGATGATTCTTGTTGCAAAGTGAGCCCGAGTAAGATGTAATCATATGGGAGAGGGGTTTTCTTTGTTGTAACTTGGAGGACTGAACACTTGTCTGAATGGAAGGACATGAGCCAGTCCTCTTTGCTGCTCTGTTAGGTCTTCTTGTAATTTTTCTGAGTCATGTTTATTTTTGATGGTTTTGTAAATAATGCTGTCATCTGCGAAAAGTCTTAGAGTGCCATGTTTAATATATTCATTCAGATCATTTATGTACACTAGGAATAGGATAGGACCTAGTACCGTTCCTTGCGGTACTCCTGATGTGACATGTATTTGTTCAGATTTGGTGCCTTCCAGTAATACCGTTTGTGTGCGAAGTGAGAGAAAGTCCTCTATCCAATTCAATGTTTTGTTGTCGATACCATAGCGTTTAAGTTTATAAAGTAGTCTTTTGTGAGGGACTTTGTCAAATGCTTTGGCAAAGTCATCACAATTACGTCAGTTTGATTGTTATCATTGCTATTTTTTGCAAGTTCTTGTATGAATGATACCAACTGGGTTTCGCAAGATTTGAGGAGCGAAACCCATGCTGTAGATCGTATAGAATGTTGTTATTTTCTAGATGTGCCATGATGTTACTTGCTAATATGTGCATCATGATCTTACATAGGATGCATGTTAGGGATATAGGCCTGTAGTTGATAGGATTATGTTTATCTCCCTTTTTATACGACCGCAAAAATTTTGCGGTCGTATATTGGTATGACGTTGGCGTCGTTTTGAAGACACATTGGTTTTCGCACAATAACTTTAGTTTAAGTGAATGGATCTCTATGAAATTTTACCATAAGGTTCAATACCAGAAAAGGAAGGTTGGGATTGATTTTGGGGGTTATGGTACCAACAGTTAAGGAATTGGGGGCCAAAAATAAGCATTTTTGTAACTTCCAGACAATAACTTGTGTGTTATTGTATGGATCTCTCTGACATTGTACCGCAAGGTTCCATATCACAAAGGGAATACTGGGATTGATTTTGGGGGTAATTACCTCAAAATTTTAGGAATTGGGGGCGAAAAAAAGGGCAAAAAACAAGCATTTTTCTAGTTTCATGACAATAACTTGTGTATAAGTGCATGGATCTTTCTGAAATTGTACTACAAGGTTCCATATCACAAAGGGAAAGCTGGAATTGAGTTTGGGGGTAATTGCCCAAAACATTTAGGAATAAGGGGCCAAAAATTAGCATTTTTCTAATTTCCAGACAGTAACTTGTGTTCAAGTGTATGGATCTCTTTGAAATTGTACCATACCACAAAGGGAAGGCTGGGATTGAGTTTGGGGGTGATGAATCATAAGGGGGTTCAAAAACATTGGGGGCCCTTTTTTCTTTAAAATTTTCCATTTTAAGTTGGTTATTTTTGATTTATATATAAAAGCAAATAATAATGATATGGTTTGATTTCATCAAAAATTGAAATATTGGGGTTCTTTGATATGCTGAATCTAACCGTGTATTTGGATTCTTAATTTTTGGTCCCGTTTTCAAATTGGTCTGCATTAAGGTCCAAAGGGTCCAAAATTAAACTTAGTTTGATTTTAACAAAAATTGAATTCTTGGGGTTCTTTGATATGCCGAATCTAACCGTGTATGTCTTTAGATTTTGGATATTGGACCATAATAGGTATATTAAAAAATTTTAAGTTCTTAGACCACATTCGTTCTGTGTCAGAAACCTATGCTGTGTCAAATATTTAATCACAATCCAAATTCAGAGCTGTATCAAGCTTGAATGTTGTGTCCATACTTGCCCCAACTGTTCAGGGTTCGACCTCTGCGGTCGTATCAAGCTGTGCCCAGCAGAGCATTTTATTGAATACTGGGCAGACGTTGGCATGCTTCCAGTCAGTAGGTATTTTTCCTGGTGTTCAAGGATTTTTCGAAGATTAATGTTATTATGGGTGCGATGTCAGTACTAAGTTGTTTAAGCACACGCCCATATATGCCATCTGGCCCTGTGGCCTTGTTTGGGTTAATCTTTTCTAAGAGTTTCAGTATGCCTCTCTCTGAAATTTGTATGTTGTTCATTTTTGGATGGTTAGAAATTCCCTTGTCAGGTATTGTTTCACTGGATGTTTCTGTTGAGAATGCCTTCTGAAATTGGCTAAGTATATTGGTTCTCGATGTAATTCCAGTAAGATCTTCTCATATCTGTTTGAATTGATTTTTTCAGATGCTTGTACTTTTTCTTCAGTTGTTTATTTTTTCTTCTCTTTTTATGAAGTTGTTTAGCTTTGTTGATGTTCGTTCACCGACATTTTTGTACTCAATATATGGTCATAAATCGCACAAGTTTGAGCTTGTGTCAATTTCTTTATTCCAGTCATGTGTTTTGTACTAATGTATTCCACCCTTTGGATATCATTCACAGTCCAAATTTCCTGACACAAAGTCATTGTATAAACTAGATATCATTGAGATGGGAGCCATCTCTGTGGGCCCCGCTGTGAATAATGTGCGTTAAAAAATTTGGATCTTTACCATAGGACATGGGGTTGTCAACTGAAACCAAAGTTTTTGACCTTGAACTTTGACCAAGGAAGTTGTACATAAATTATGACACACCCTCTGGTGTTGGTTTATATACACTAGAACACACCTGCGAAATCGCGGGCATTTTAAGCTTGGTTGGAAGTATGTAAACTATTGTAGGATGATTTTTTGTAAAAGAAATATGTCTGGAGAATTTCAGAAAAAATATCAAAAGTCAAATAGGGACATGGAAACGGTACAATATTTTCAAGCCCTCTCCCTTTTTTTCGAAGTCCGTTATTTTTTGTTTTCTGTTATATTCCATTATTTTCGCGTTTCTGTATACTATGAACATACGTATATATATATTATAAATAAAGTGTATTTGCTATTAACTATCAATTCTAAGTTTCTTCTCCACAGCGATCACTGCTATATTATATAGAGAGTCTCTATATATTATAGTAGTATAATCATAGTATACATGCAGATAAAATCGAAAATAATTGTCTTGTCCCCGAGTATTATTAACTTGATTTATTTCACTTGACCAGGCGGAGTTTAACCCGTTCGCTCATCATAGACCAGTCCATCCATAGATAGGTGTTTTGGGACAAACTAATCAATGAAGTGTTCAATTATGGTCATTGATCCGGTTAAAATATGTAAACACTATATGTGTGTTCGCAAAATAGATAATGAGATACAGCCGTTTATTTTCTTGTAAAGCGGAGTTTAAACAGATGTAAAAATTGTCACATTTTTGAAATTGTGGATATGAAAGTAAAACCATGACGACCGCAGTTGCAAATAATGCATATTTCGTTATTCTATAACGATTTGAAATATTTTTATCTTCCTTTTAGAGGCGGATTTTTTGGGGGATGCCCCCTCCCCTCTTTTTGTGGAATTTTTTGTTGTTGATTATTTAGGGAATCACTGAAACATGACTTGCGCGGCACCCTCTTAGGCAGTCAATGCCCCCATTAATAAACATTTATGGAGCTGCCACTGCTTATAGTCCAAATGCTTTAATTGTTTTTTGTTTTTTTTGGGGGGGGCACTGGGATAAGTTGCAAACAGAATTGATCATAATTAAGTAATTAAGGAAGGAATAATTGGGTTTAAATATTATTTTTTTTATATTTTTATATATATTTTTTTAATCACGTTTGAAATGAATCTCACAGTCAGAAAGGTTTGAAACAGAATAATACAAGAGCCGATACTTTAAAATACCGTCTGCCTTAGCACAAACAAACGGTATAAATCTTAAAATGTTTTTTTTTCGGGGGTTCACACATCTTTCCCTCAATTCTTTTGTATATCTGTTTGGTGACACTGATAGGTGATTAGCAATCAGTAATAATAATTATAACGGCAATCAACCTTATCACACACATCTTCAAATAGACTGTCCTTATGCAAATTAAAACGTAAGCTCCGCCCGATCAGTTGAAATCACATTGGTATAGTTACGAAAATTATGTGTAAGTTTAAAACCGGTAGTCATGTCTGAAATAAAAGTCGGTCTGATGACGGAAACAATATCTGGACGCCTTTATTTTTCGTTTTTCTCCAAAAATAACCCAAACTGAATAATCATAAGAATGGATGACAAATGCGACTATGAATGGTACCTATAGGACACAGAGGCATGATGATTAGTTTATTGTGGAAGGAAGAGAATCGACACACAAAATGAGGTCTTCTCCTTTAAAAGTATAGATGTCAAGTATAAACTTTGAAATCATAACGGTTCTCAAGATATAGAGCGGACAAGATCTTTACCATAGGCCATGGGGTTGTCAACTGAAACGAAAGTTTTTGACCTTGACCTTTGACCTAGAAAGTTGTACATACATTATGACACACCCTCTGGTGTTGGTTTATATACATGCCAAGTAAAAACTTTAAAATCAACGGTTCTCAAGATATAGAGTGGACACGATCTTTACCATAGGACATTGGGTTGTCAACTGAAACGAAAGTTTTTGACCTTGACCTTTGACCTACGAAGTTGTACATACATTATGACACACCTTCTGGTGTTGGTTAATATACATGTCAAGTATTAACTTTGAAATCAAAACAGTTCTCTAGATATAAAGTGGACACAATTTGTTACGGACGGACAGACTGATCACTATAGGGCGTCCGCCATTCAGCGGGGCCCTAATAAAAAAATCCACGGTTTTCTAATCACAGAAATTTGTGAGATATAGCGATTTGCCTTCTTGGACTCCGACTATTACTTGTAACCCTAAAATTTTATGCCTTTCTCGTATTCAATCTCTAATCTAGGAAGATAATGTTGCCATCATAGAGCAGCAGAATTTGTCGACTTAATCATTTTGGTTAAAATTACTCGGAAGAAGTACGAAACCCGAAATTTGCAATTCAGGAAGTCTTGAATGAAACGAAATTATCGGGGTTTACGGTAACGAAAATGAACAAAATCCGGAAATCATAAATTTTTAAAAATTAAAAAAATTGGGGTGGGACGATTTAAGAGGGGCGGGCGGGGATGAAAATCTATCAATTAATTTTAATTGGCCTAAGTATAAATTTGCATATTTATCTGGGAAATCATTAGAAATGTTAAGAGTACTGTAAATAAATTTATTTTTAAGGATACTTTTTTTTTTTTTTTTTTCTCTCACATTTAGCCCTTTTCAGCTGATTTTTTTATATTTACAACTTTTAACTTTGTTCATGTATTCATATGAGAGAATATCTAAGTTTGACATATTCATAACTATTAAATTCACTTTATTTAGGCCAAAATAGATAAATTGTGTTTCCTATTTCACCTCCAAAAAAAAATAGGTTGGGTAGGTAGGTAAAACATTTTATTTTTTTATTCTATTGATGACATCAGAAAAGGTTCCAAATCAAATCGTTTGATGTGCCTGCTCCTTTGATATCTAGAATAGTACTTTAATCTACAGCTCTTTTAATTTTCTGTTTTAGTTCTGTGTCAGAAATATGAAAATAAACTTTAATGCAAATTTTATGCATTTCATGGGCCGTAATAGGAATATGTTCTGGCTGATTAATTATCTTAAACCAAAAATGGCAAGGAAAATCCAGCATGGTATGTTATTATGTTGGGCCTCGTTGAACCTAACAATGTAAATGACCTACAGGGTATACATGTGGGAGCAGATTAGTACCCCTTAAAAACACTGAACCAATGCCAATTGCAGTTGATTATGATTTTTAGAGGGGTAATACTCTGCCCTGGCACCCTCTTTATTTAATATACAGATGTGTTTTAATGTTTGACAGAATGCTATCTTGAAGAGTGGATGGTTCTGACAATATTAAAACTCGAGGTTTTGAGAAGATAATGCGAAATCTTTGTCTTTACTTACTGGTCAAGTAAATTGCAGATATAAATACATGATTTTTTTCTTTCTTTTCTTGTATAAATTGTTATGGGACCAGCCAGAGAAAGTATAAAAGAATATAAGTAGACATGGTGCCGGGGCAGATTCATTTATAAATGAACATGAATCATACATCATGTCTGCCTACTGGGGAAAGCTTCTTTTCCTCTTTCTCGTACACCGTTGTCTTCCCCCTTGCCCTCATTAACTCAAAAGCTCAAAAGCATTAACAGTTGTTTATGTTGCGTCCTGAGCACAATTCTGTATAACATTTGAAAGAGAGTTTTTTACAACAAATGTTGGATTGATTTTAGCAGTAAATTGAAATTTCACACTTAAAATTGTTTGTCAATTAACAGACAGATACAGTCTGTCCAACCTGTTCATTATGTATACAAATATTTAAAAAATCTCGTCTTGCACCTGTGCAAAAAAGTTGAGCAAAATGCGTCAACTTCTTAGTTTTTTCGTCTATAGGTCAATCATGATGTTCTTCATAAAGATTCATCATATCTTAATTATTCGGAATCTATGTCATTATATTTTGAGTCCAGGACAGACCAAAAAATCCGGATTTTTAATATTTTTAGAAATTTTTGTCAATAAAATGTTAAGGGTCAGCATCAAAAACGGAGGTAGGGTCTAGGAAACCTGAAACATACACTTTATTTATTTTGGCCTTATCTACTGGTGAAAGTCGTGAAAATAAATGGCCCACTAATTTAACTTGGTTTACATTAAAATTTGTCCCTTACAAATTGCTTCAACAGCTTGTTTCAATAATGATTTATAATTAGCTGTGTACAAGATTACTGTTACGCACTGAAGACACTTCTAAATGATGGTATCTGATGTTTGTCATATATTACATATAATTCTTTTTGTTTCAGCAAACAAAGAAAGTTTAATAGTCGATTATAATATGCTGGCCTCTGTAGAACAAGTATTAGCATACTTTTTGCCTGAAGCTCCTGCTGAAATGTTGACAAATTTTGATGAGGTAACATATCAATATTGCTAATGGAATTTTAGTTCACAAAATACCTCAATTTACAAAATATAGTTTTTAAACAGGTTTTCTTCTGCAGGAAAAATCCTTGTTCTGAAACATTGAAGCAGTGTGGGAGACTACCAACAGTTTATGTGAAATAACTTGTGAACCGTTCAACCAGTGCTTTTCAATTTTTAATATGTTGTTGCTGATTAGGAAATGGAGGTTTAATACTATATTGACTATTTTAACTTATGGTTTCAGATAGATATGAAAATATCACTTGATGTCTGGACAAGCACACACAGAATTTGTCATGTCAAATAAGCATGAAAGCCCCATACATTAGAATACACCAGTGTTATTCGTTTAAGATGCCCACTTGTTCAAAATACAGAAAATTGCTGAGTTTGCATTATTGAATCAATTAATTCTTTACCTTGCATATGTATGAAATATTTATGACAATTGTGATAAAATTTTAAAAATTAAGATAAAATTGAAATATTGTACAGTAGATGATGATGATGAATTGATTTTTAACAAGTCCAGTGGCAAATATCTCGTGCTAATCAGGACAAGAACATGTTAATGTGATATGAATATAAACCCTTCTTTGTACTAAACAAACACCCTAAACAGAATTTTTAATGTTCGAGATCACAAGGAAACGTAGCAAGAAGACATGTCACCCTATCCTGGCACATTAGTATGACTGAGCCAATGCTCTTACCCCTAAATTGTGTGTGCTTAAAGGAAAAGCAGGAAATACAAATTTTCTAGTCTTTGGCTTGAAATCAAAATAACTACCTTCAACACTTGAGGCAAACATGAGACAACCAAGGTGGTTAAGTAAGAAAATCAATAAAATGAAATAAAAAAAAACAAAAATATAAAAATATCAATATACATGTACTAATGAACTCAAAATCGTTAATTAATTTTTTTACGAACTTTTTCAGTTTTCTGCATTTGCGCAGAAATATCTTTCTTCCGGTCTCGTTTGTCACGAGACTTTTGAGTAAAATATAGGAAGGAGCATCATATTGTTTCCCGCAAATTTGTTGTTTTTTATTCGAAAGAATACTGCCAGTTAAACAATTAAAATAAATTCCTTACATTTTAAAATGAGTCTGGAGCTTATTCAACATACTATTTTATATAAAAAAAATATGTTCTCTTGGGAAACTTACCTGATCAATCAGTCAGATAGTTTTCAGTATCTGATAAGAATAACAAGGCGACTTAGTATCTTCATCGTTTTTAAGATATAATGCATAACAATATTATTTTAATAATTCTTTTAAATGAAAAAAAAACGTTACCTGATGATAAACCTCTCTTTTTTTACATTGAAAATGACGTCACAACTAAATTCCCTAACAACAACACCAACATTGGAAACGTTTCCTTTTTTCCGATTTTTTTTTCAACAGTTAAAATATGCTTGAATTCAAAAAATAATTTATATGGACTTCGTCCTATTTCACAGGTTACACCTGCCTAATATTAGTAGAGAATGATAAATGCATAACATTTTTCAAGATATTGCTTATAGAAAAAATTGCTGCATACAATGCATGATCCTGAGGTGTTATTTCTTGAGGTCTTTTGGAGACATTTTCAAATCCTTTTAAAGTATTGATGACAAATAGATGCTATAGCCTAGACAAAGTAACAATATTACTGTTAATTTTACTAGAGGGAGGCCGTTTTTCAAAAGTACAAAAGTCATAATTATTTTACAGGCTGGTACAGAGGTTGTTATGAGTATGTATCCCAATTATGACAAAATTGTGAAATCGATCCATGTTCGAATAGCTGAACTTCCACTTATAGAAGAATTAAGATCATTAAGGTAAGCTATAAATTCATTTTTTCTTCATTTTGAAGTTATACAAAACAAAAAACTTGGTGTTTTTCAGTTTTCCACTATAACAAAATAATTTCATTGTTTATATTAAGATAAGTACTGTTTGAATAATGTTTAAACAGTTTGATAGATGTAAACTGAAATTTTCTAGAGCTCATATATGATTTTATTTTGTGTTAAAATTAATTTTGATTCTATTAAAATATACATGGTTGCTAAGGGAGCCATGTTTCAGAAGTTATTAACACTAAAATTTTCATAAAGGATAATTTATACTTAATTTTTTATTTAATTTTTACAGACAGTTACATTTGAATCAGTTGATACGTACCAGTGGTGTAGTAACAAGCTCAACAGGAGTTATGCCCCAACTGAATGTTATTAAATATGATTGTAACAAATGTAACTTTTTGCTTGGACCATTTTATCAGTCACAGAGTCAAGAAATCAAGCCTGGTTCTTGTCCAGAATGTCAGTCAACTGGACCATTTGAAATCAACATGGAACAGGTAACCAGTCTTAATTTGTTGTTCATAATTCTTGAGGCAGAAGAGTAGTTATTTTGATCAACATGTATATAAATTTTGATGGGGTTCTTATAATTTGAATAAATAGCTTTGCTTAATCTAAATTTAAGAAAATCTCTGAGAGATTAGATTTCCATGAGGATTGAATCTCTATTGTAAGGGTCAAGATGAAAAATGTATGAGAGTCGATATTAAAATTTGTAGAGGTCAAGATGAAAATTTAATGTGAGGTTGCCGTAAGATAGTTGAAACCATTGAGTTAAACAGAGAAATGTGTTGGGGTTGTCCTAGAAATAGTTGTCAGAAGTTTTGAAAACAATAATATTTTAACTACTATTGATGATGGATAATTTCAAAAATCCAGTTGAGTTCACTCGGAAAACTTTCTGATGGTGTGGTCAGAAAAAGTGCCTTCAAAGACTCCATAAAATTATTCTTGGACACAGCTTATTTGTTTTACCTTCCTCAGTAATCAAGTGTTATATATTTTGCTTGATGGTTATTTGTTCCAGAGATGTAGTTTATGACAAATATAGTTTTTTAATTAATTCATTTCAGACATTATATAAGAATTACCAAAGAATAACTATTCAAGAAAGTCCTGGTAAAGTACCCGCTGGTAGACTTCCTCGATCTAAAGATGCTATATTACTTGACGATTTGGTAGACACGTGTAAACCGGGTGATGAAATAGTATGTTGGTTATTATCATATTAATATTATTGTGCATAGGATTTAACTGAATCTTTAAAATGTAATAGCAATGATTTATATATATTGTCCAGAATTTTATACAAAGTACATATTAGATAAAAAGTTGACAGATTATGGTAACAATTTTTTGTTGTTTTTACAAGAAAAGTTTTTTTTTTATGCCCCCTCCGTAGCAGAGGGGGAATTAAGTTTTACCATTGCCATCTGTACGTCCCTAAATTGGTTTCAGTTCTCTAACTTTAGTTTGCTTCAACCAAATGTTATGAAACTTAAACACAATGCTTATTAGCACAAAACACAGATCAAGATTGAATTTTGATGGTGTCACTTTTACCGTTCTAGAGTTATGCCCTTTACAAATGGAAAAATTGCTAAATTTTTCGTTTCCGTTCTTTAACTTTTAGTTTGCCTCAACCAAATCTTATGAAACTTGTACACAAATGTTTATTACCTTAAAACACAGACCAGGTTCAAATTTTGGTTGCGTCACTTTTAACGTTTTAGAGCTATGCCCCTTTACAAATGGAAAAATTGCTGAATTTTTCGTTTCTGTTCTCTAACTTAAGTTTGCCTCAACTAAATGTTATGCAACATATACACAATGCTTATTACTACAAAACTCAGATCAAGTACAAATTTGGGTAGCGTCACTTTTACAGTTCTTGAGTTATGTCCCTTTATAACATTATATGCAAGCAGGGGCATCATCTGTGTCCCATGGACACATTCCCCATTTATTTATGTTTATGACATTCATTTAGATAGCTGCCTTTTGCTGTATTTTTAATGAATATTTTGGAAAAAGCGCATAACTTAAGTCTTGATTTAACATGTTCAATAAAGGATAATCATCCATGTCATTCTAATATGTTCTGATTATGAATACAGAATACAAAAGTTCAACATTAAATGGTCATGATTCCCTGGGTTAGATATGGTCAGGAAGAGAAATACTGTCCGTGTTAACTTTTTATCAGATAAAAAGACCAATAAGTATATATCTCATGTATTTTGACAGGAGTTGACTGGTATCTACCATAACAACTATGATGGTTCATTAAACACACAGAATGGATTTCCAGTATTTGCCACAGTAATACAGGCAAATTTCATCACAAAAAAAGATGACAAACTGGCTGCAGCGAATCTGACCGATGAAGATATTAAAGCTGTGGTTCAATTGTCAAAGGATGAGAGAATAGGGGAAAGAGTAAGGATTTTTATCAGTTAAGATTTATGGAATACACTTTTTGAAACCTTTATGATAGTAGAATTATGTTCATTTCTTTTCTGTTTTTTGGAAGTTTGCTATAGCAATCCTTCCCTAAGGCGTCAGCCTCTAACTTCCGGTGACAGACTATCGCAAATGTTCTGCTCCAAGATAATGTAGTACTAGTGTTTGAATACTGATTCTAGGAAGATGCTTTTGAAATTTTGAGTCCTTTTGAAAAGATTACAGCTTGATTAAAAAAGGAATGAATGTTCACAGACAATTCAGGTGAATTTAACTTTGAAAATGATTATTACAAACACTACTTTGCGGATTTTCCATGCGCTGAAGAGAAAATCAAAAGAAATCTATGCGAGACATCGTTTCATTCATGAATATTTCATGAGTGAACATTTTCGCGCGCAATTTTTACTATGTACGATATTTACAAATGTTTAGTATTAAATATGAAGTAAAAGCCGAGTGTATCGAAAGAATCCCATTTGACTGACATTACTGAGTGCAACATACTTTTTAACATGTTTATATTTTGACCAAGCCGTTGGATAATTGACAAGTGATAAAAGTTTGATTGAACAATTATACAGCAGTGACAGAAATACTCGATAATCATATGGCTTATGTCACAAGCCAAGGATGAGTAAAGGGAAATACTGGCTATGATAGAAAAGTGCATGTTTTTGTCAAAACATCATACAGAAGGTTTTGATGCCAAAAACATTTGAAAACTTTTGAATTCCGCTATTTAAATACCAGCTATTTCACATTCCAATATGAATTTAAGCTGGGACGATTATACTAACGGGACTGGAAACTGATCGATCTGTTGAGATTTCATTGTCCCAATAGTGGATTATTGATTTTTTGTTTTGATTGACAGCTTATTATGCCACATGGTTAATTAACCTTCGGTTAATTAAACATTGTTTAGCCTACATGTAAACAATAGATTTCGGCGAACAAGTCAGCATATAGAATACAGTAAAAATTGGTGGATTTGAAATTAAAAAAAAAATTAAATGCAGAAAATAAAAATATATGAATAATAAAACTATTTTAACAAATTAAATACATTTACTTGAAATAAATGTTTACACACGGGGATAAACTAATGCCGATTAAAACTGGGACAAGTTCTTCTTTATTTCAACTTAATCGTCGAAGTAGTTTTGAAAGATAAATACTTTTCTTATTGTTTACGAAAAATTATTAATAAGTAGTCAATATATTAGTGTTGAAAATAAAACAAATATAGTTGAAATGCCGGCGCTTTACTTGACCACTAAGAAAACAACGTGTCGAAGGTTAACAGATCATAATTAATCCTAATAAAAACAATAAGTATGCAATAAAAACAATGTTGGCAATTTCAGTTCATAATTCATCCCTATAACAAAAGTTACCCGGGTCTCATAAAAATATAGCCACATAGTTTTGAACTTTTCTGAATTTCGTGTTTACACCTAAATTTCAATATGGCAGCAATAGCTGTGAAAGGGCCTACTTTTGTAGTTCTGATGTGGAACCTATTGTACATATTTTCACGAAGTCATATGTTAATGCCACCTGAAGACCATTACTAAGCAAAAAACACCCTGATTTTAATACAAATATTGCACATATAAATAGGAGTTAGCAATTTTATAGGAACAGTATAATTTATTTGAGCTCTGCATGTGGTTTCTGTTTGTAATGAGAAGGAGATTTATTATCATTTTTCACTTTAAAATGTGACAATAAAAATAGGCCAATCCAATCTATAACCTATAAATATGATTTTACAACAAACCGAACTCGTGTATCTCTTTTCAATCAACAGTTTTAAGAAATTTTATGAATCATACTTGTTTTCACAGCGTCCCCACGCTATTATCATCCTGAAAAAAATTCAACCTTTAGATGTCATTTTTTACACTTAAGCCGGGATTTGGTGATTAATAACAACTGTCAAAGATCGAGATATCTTTTATCATTATAGTAATCTTGTTTACATTAAGGATTATCATTTCGAATAACTATAAAAAAATAAATGCAAATTGCAAAGATTATACGATCAAGGCACACTGTCCCTGTCAAAACTGATGGCGTATCGATAAATCTCGCGCAGGTAAAGTCTCGTTGTAACGACCGTGATGTTGAGTATTATTACACTTATTGGTGTAACGGTTTCCAGTCCCGTTAGTATAGTAGTCCCAGATTTAAGGACCTTCACTCGTCCAGCATGCTCAGTCACGTGGATCAAACTGACAGCTGAAAAACATTGGCTCAACGACAGTTCGTACATATCAAAACCCATGTCCTCAGTGTTACGATTAACAATAACATTTGTACACAAATCGTTACAAGGATAAGGCAGACAAGTCAGCTTCTACTTAGAATAACTCAGTGTATCAAGACAAGTGCTGTAGCAACATGATTAAATAAAATCTGTCCATGTAATAGCAAAATGATTTTCTTACTCTTAGTGCTAGTCCAAATAATTGTGACGAACCAAAAATCTCAAATGTTATTGCCTCAATGCTAAATTTCACAGCATCAACTTTAAAATGTGTTACAGGGTTATAAGCACCTCTATGAATCTAGTGTTTATAAACTTTTTATTTCTTTCGTCATACTGCTATTGTTATGTCCCCACCGTATTAAGTTTTACCCTTTTTCTTCTGTTAGTATGTACGTCCCTTGTACATACGTCCGTTCATCCAAAAATTAGTTTCTGTTCTCTAACTTTAGTTTTCCTAAACCAAATTGTATGAAACTTATACGCAATAATTATTTCCACAAAACACAGGTCAAGTTGAATTTTGGTGGTGTCGATTTTACAATTCTAGAGTTATGCTCCTTAACAAATGGAAAAGTTGCTTGAATATTTTGTTTACGATCTCTGACTTTAGTTTGTCTCAACCAAATGTTATGAAACTTATACACATAACTCATTATCACAAAACACTGTTTAGATTTGAGTTTTGGTGGCATCAGTTTTACTGTTCTAGAGTTATGCCCCTTTACAAATTTAAAAATTGTGATTGTTGTCGAGCCTTTGACTTCTGTCGAAAAAGCGAGATATAGCAATCCTACATATTGTCGTCGGCGTCCACAAATATTCACTCTGTGGTTAAAGTTTTTGAAATTTTAATAACTTTCTTAAACTATCCTGGATTTCTACCAAACTTGGACAGAAGCTTGTTTATGATCATACGATAGTATCCAGAAGTAAATTTTGTAAAAAAAAAATTCCATATTTTCAGTATTTTACTTATAAATGGACTTAATTTTTCTGCCAGGAAACATTACATTCACTCTGTGGCTAAAGTTTTTAAAATGTAATAACTTTCTTAAACTATTCCGGATTTGTACCAAACTTGGACAGAAGCTTGTTTATGATCAAAAGCTAGTATCTAGAAGGAAATTTAGTCAAAATTTTGTTCTTGATTTTCCGTATTATACTTATTGATGGACTTAGCTTTTCTTCCAGTTAACATTACATACAGTCTGCAGTTAAATTTTTTAAAACATTTATTAGATTCATAAACTATCCTGGATTTTTACCAAACTTGGACAGAAGCTTCTAACAATCAAAAGATAGTATAGAGAGAAATATTTTTATTAACTTTTTTCCTTATTTTTGTTGAGCCTGCGATTAACAGCAAAAGTAGGCGAGACACCGTGTTCCGCGGAACACTAACAAATATTTTTCAATTCCGTGCTCTAACTTTAGTGTGTCTCAACCAAATGTTACGAAACTTATACACAATATTTTTAACCACAAAACCAAGATCAAGTTTGAATTTTGTGCCGTCATTTTACTGTTATGGTTAGGGTTATGCCCAGTTACAAATGGAAAAAAAATACTGTAAAATCACAGGCCCTAGATATGGCATGGGCACATGAAGAAATTTAACGAGCTTATTGTATATTTGATTATTTTAGAACAAAAGTTTAAGGTTTCAATAGAAAATATCAAAATTTAAATGACAAACATTGAAAAAAAATAATTTTTGATAATTGCTGAAAAGAAAATGGTTTAGTTAAAAACGTCAAAGCTGTGATTAAATACATATTTGAAATAATACACATCTATAACCTATTTGAAATAATACACATCTACAGTTGCAAACTTCCCAGAGGTGCTATCCAGCACTTTGATTTGAAAAAGAAAATGATTTCTTAAAACTACATAAGAGTAAGTATAGTAAGTATTAGACTTGGTAAATTTTTGTTAGCATAGGAAAAAACATCTCAAGCTCATTTCTTCAGTAATCAGGTATTACTGTTGTGATTTTTGTGAACATGTAATGTTAATATCAGTAAATTGCTCAGAAAAAATTACATTTTGAAGATGTGTGGTGGAAAATTCTTGTAGAAGGATAGTGATAAGAAATTTCATACTTTGTGCATAGTGTATCAACCATCTGTAACCCTACATGTAGGCATAAAGGTTACTGTAAAGCTAATGGATATATATGTTGTTTACAAATGCTTACTATCCCATCGGCAGCAAAGTAGGAATGGGAATATAGCTTATAAAGTTCTTTTAAATCCAAGGAATTTGTGTTTGTGTTTAAGTAATTTTCTGACGTGTTCACTTTTCAATGTAAGACTTAATTGCTTGGCCAGTCTTCATCAGACTTGGTTTACATTAATTTACTATGAGAGGCTGCCATGGTCAAGCTGATGTCAATGTTCCAGATTAAATCTTTGTCAACACAATAAAGACCAACTTCATCAAATTTAGTACACATAGTCAACATAAGAACTTTTTTGGGGACAAGAAGTCAAGTTTAAGGGATCAATTTTAAACTCAATAAACTAAACAGGAGTGTCATCATGCTTTCATATACATAATCTCTTCTAAAAGATGATAACACCTATTTGTTTTTTTAGTTCTTGTCAAAGTGGGGCCGAAGTGTGGGCCCAGATCATAAACTTTCCAAAAACAAACTACACTAAACAGTTAATCAAAGCTTCATTGAAGTTTATAGAGCCACAATGAGGACAGGATGATGACAAGGAGCAGTTATAGTTGGGTTGTGATGGTCAGATAGTTATATACCATTATGTGCAGTTGCAAGGAAAGCCCTGCCTTTTATGATATACATTCTTATTTCTGTTACAGTTCTTTTTATATTTCTTTATCTTATAGATATTTGCAAGCATAGCACCATCTATTTATGGTCATGAGGACATTAAACGAGCCATAGCATTAGCTGTTTTTGGTGGTGAACCTAAAAATCCAGGAGGAAAACATAAAGTGAGAGGTGATGTAAATATCCTATGTTGTGGTGACCCAGGAACAGCTAAGTCACAGTTTCTTAAATATGTAGAAAAAACTGCCCCAAGAGTTGTATTTACCACTGGACAAGGAGCCTCAGCTGTTGGTCTCACAGCATATGTCCAAAGGAATCCAGTGTCCAGGGAATGGACCCTGGAAGCAGGTGCCTTAGTGTTAGCTGATAAAGGAATTTGTTTAATTGATGAGTTTGACAAGGTAAAATTAAAGTATAATTCATTTAAAAAATCTAGATTAGGCTTCACTTAATTACCATTTAAGTAAATTCATTGATCATAAGAAAATAAGATATGAATGCATTGATTTGGAAGCATTGATTTTAGTCGGTGCCTATTTTTTATTTCATCGGTAATGACAAGTTTCAAGTACTGTGGATTCATTTATTTTCATGGGTACCAATTTTCGTGAATTGAGGAAACTGGCATTTTCGTGGATATTTGATTTCGTGGTTTTGCCAATCACTGCATACAAAGCATATAGAAACTTTGTAATTCGTTGAACATTTGAATTAGTGGTTCACCTGTACCCACAAAACCCATGAAAATTGGTATCAAACAAATAATAATGAATCCACAGTATTTTAAACATAATGCTTATGTTGAGCTTCTTATGTAAGAATAAATGATAAAAGGTAATGACGTTGCTAACTTAAAATGTTATTTTGCAATGTCAAACTATGAAATCGGGAAAAGGTCAATTTTTCGACTGATTTTTGTCTCGACTGCGACAAAAGTCGCAGTATGCGATATACAGGGATTACTATCTGCATCAGTGTTAACTTTTTGAATGAAGCTTTATATTTCAGAAGGTAGAATACCTGGATGCTTCATACCTTGTATGCAGATACCTTATGTTATGAAGTTTCTGTCTGTCATATGCCCATTGTCCTTGATCTCATTTTCATGGTTAAGCGACTGCTTGAAAAAAAATTATGAGTAACAGGATAACTATATTTGGTATATGGGTTCCTTGCAACATTTATATGTCGGTCAGACCGGGTTCACCTGACCTTGACCTCAATTCATGGATCAGTGATCAAGGTTAAAGTTGCATGATAAGGTCTGTTTCTAGGATACAATAAGCAGTAGATCAACTATATGTGGTGTATGGAATGACTGTAAGGGGTACATGTCAGTCTGGCAGATTTCATCTGACCTTGACCTGATTTTCATGGTTCATTGGTCAATGTTTAGTTTTTTGTGTTTTGGTCTGTTTTTGAAGTACTTTAAGCAATAGGTCAACTACAGTTGATGTATGAAATGATTGTAAGGTGTACATGTCTGTCTAGTCAGTGTCATCTGCCCTTGACTTCATTTTCATGGTTCATTGGTCAATTATAAATTTCTGTGCTTTGGTCTGTTTTTCAAGTACTATAAGCAATAGGTCAACTATATTTGGTTTATGGAATGACTGTAAGGTGTACATGTCTGTCTAGTCATTATCATTTGATCTTGACCTCATTTTCATGGTTCATCATTTCATGTTCATATGTCAATGTTAAGTTTCTGTGCTTTGGTCTGTTTTTCAAATACTAATAGCAATAGGTCTATTATATTTGGTGTATGGAATGATTGTAAGGTGTTCATGTCTGTCTAGCCAGTGTCATCTGCCCTTGACCTTATTTTCATTGTTCATTGGTCAATGTTAAGCTTTTGTGTTTTGGTCTGTTTTTCAATTACCGGAAGCAGTGGGTCAACTATTTTTGGTGAATAGAATAATTGTAAGGTATATATGTCTTTGTGCCAGTTTTTATCTGACCATGACCTCATTGTCATGGATCTTTAAAACTGTTACGTTTATGTGATACTTGTAGTAAAACCTTTATCTTTAAAATAAGAACATAAAATCAATGATCAGTAAAACAGGTAAGACATTTCAGCGTGTGCACTCTTGTTAATCATTAGCTTGAAAACAAGTAAGTAAACCCTTGTTTTTGTAAATGACATTTGGCTTGGTTATGTATAAAGATTATTTGAACCAATTTTCATGAACAAATCACCCATGGATTTTTTTTTTAATTTGATAAAACAGCAAAAAAATGCTGTTTTTCTGTTTTTCTAAAATCATAAAATTTAATAAAAATGTATTATATCCAAAGTATTGTTACACAAGATCAGAGCAATCTGTCCAAACGATATAAATGTCCAGGAAACCAAAATTTGAATGAATGTCTAAAATGCCAACCCCATTTATTGCTAAAAGTAGAACATGAAGGTATATTTTTTATAGCATATTTGAATTGTCCAGGAGAAAAATAGTTCATATGCAAATTTTCATAAAAGATTCACCGTGGGATCAAAACTGTATGGTATGCCCTTACTGCATGTATTCCTGTTTGGTAAAAAGAAGATATCTAGAAAGTCACTAATCACTTAAGTCAAAAGAGAAGGACAAACAACACTAGCACAATAGATAAAGACACCAAAAATGTAGTTCACAAAGCATTACACAGAATAAAGAAAAACTAAGCAGTACAAACCATAAACTGGGGGTGCATATGATTTTATCAATTTATAATAATCTAATGTTTTTTTTCAACCAATGAGGAATGTGACATGTCCCATCAATCTGATCAACATATCAATGAATTCAGAATACCAAAGTACTATGGTTACAGCCGATTGCATTGAGTGTGTAGGTAAAGCTAATATCTTTGGTTAGCTTGCTTGCTAGCTGAACCGTGAAGTCATTATTAGGTAAGGTATACTACCCTCCTTTCGAAGTAGTCTAGTCCTACAGACAGAAAGATTGGTTATCTGTCGGACTAGTCTACTTTTAAAGAAGGGTAGTGTACCTAATCTAATAAAGACTTCACGGTTCAGCTAGCAAGCAAGCTAAGCAAAGATACTACCTTTACCTACACACTCATTGCAATCGGCTGTAATGTAGAAATGAAATCATGTCCAGTAGAATTTACATCAAAATGTATGTTTCTAGAAAAAACTCATCACATGAGATTGGAAGATTGGAAAACCGCTAATGTAAAATTCTGGAGAGCACAAAACCAAAATGTTCTAATTACAACTACCAAATCTGTCTTAAGTATAAATAAAATGATGTGTTGGGTATACCTCATTGTGAGAGCAAACTAACAAAACAGAAAAATGTATATTGCAGGATAGAAATAAGATTCTAAATGAATGGTGCTTGGGACTCCTGGGCATTTTTTTTTTAACAAAATTTTCAAGAAATCCCAAATTACATTAGGATGAACTGGAAATCACAAATGATAGCAAAATGAAATGTTTAGCGTGCATTAATAAAGGAATTTCACAAAATAAAATTGAAATTTATAAGAAATTTTTTTTAAATACTAAAAAGATACTTTTCTTCACAGATGAATGATGCTGATCGTACAAGTATACATGAAGCTATGGAACAACAGAGTATATCTATCTCTAAAGCTGGAATAGTTACTTCCCTTCAGGCTCGGTGTTGTATTATAGCTGCAGCTAATCCCATTGGAGGAAGATATGACCCATCATTAACCTTTGCTGAAAATGTAATTTTTCAGTTTGAGGAATTTTTATAGTTAAAAAGATTATTAACTTTAAATCAGAGTTTTCTGGGATTTTTCATTTATTATTGATTAAAATTTTACGGGATAGCTTATCTGTTGACAAGAACTTGCAATTTGAATTCTGATCTCCTTATTTTGATGCAGCCTATATAAATAATCTTGCATTTTGTTCATTGATCAACAGATGCAATTTTGAAATGCATGCAGTAATATCTAGATTACAGAATTCAATTGAAAATCATACAGATATCTGTCAAGAAATTTATTGAATTTAATATTTTCATGATTGCAAAAAGAAATTCAACAGGGATACATATATCATAAATAAATTTATTACGGAAGTATGATTCCATTAGCAGGAATTTTATTAATGCTTTTTTCAAGCTTAGTGGAATATTTTTGGAATGCATTTAAAAGGAATACCAGTTCTGTATTTGAAAAGCTGCCATTGTCAATCTGGGATTTGAATTATGGCTTTTACTGGCTCTGCTCCATAGAGCTGGAGAAAATTGCATTTGCCATAGTCAAATCCTCAATTGACTGGAACAAATCTTTATGTGCAATACTGTTTGTTCCTTATTTCTAATATAATTTGACTAAAGCATGAAACCCACTTATGACATTTACAGGTGGATTTAACAGAGCCTATTTTGTCCAGATTTGACGTCCTGTGTGTTGTTCGAGATACAGTTGACCCAATACAGGTATATAAAGTAAAAAATGAGTCAATTTATTAGAGGGGAAATATAAGGAATATATAATCAGGATCACTTCAGTTTAATCCTTTATTGATCTTGTGTTGAAAGACGAGTATGTATCAAGTTTTTGTCTCGCTTGACGGAGTCAAAAAGCGAGACATAGGTATGCTGTTTCCGGTGTCGGCGGCGGCGTCAACAATTAGTTTGTGATTAGGTCTAGTTTATGGTGAACCACTAGTGGTAAGTCAAAGATATTTGGTATGCAGTTGTATTAGTATTGGCACATCTCATTACCATGGAGATTATTTGGCCCCGCCCCCTCAGTTATGGTCTATTGACTTTGAAACTTTTGCTTAGTTTTCATGTATTAGTTTGTGATTAGGTCAGTTTATGGGGAACAATTAGTGGTAAGTTAATGATAATTGGTATGCAGTTGTATAAGCATTGGCATATCTCATTTCCATGGAGATTATTTGACCCCGCCCCCTCAGTCATGGTCTATTGACTTTGAAATGTTTGCTTAATTTTCATGTATTAGTTTGTGATTAGGTCAGTTTATGGGGAACCACTAGTGGTAAGTTAATGATAATTGATATGCAGTTGTATAAGCATTGGCACGTCTCATTTCCATGGAGATTATTTGGCTTTGGTCCGCCCCTCATTCATGGTCTATTGACTTTGAAACTTTTGCTTAGTTTTCATGTATTAGTTTGTGATTAGGTCTGTTTATGGGGAACCACTAGTGGTAGGTCAATGATATTTGGT
This sequence comes from Mytilus coruscus, assembly GCA_017311375.1. Classification (NCBI taxonomy): domain Eukaryota; kingdom Metazoa; phylum Mollusca; class Bivalvia; order Mytilida; family Mytilidae; genus Mytilus; species Mytilus coruscus. Next base: position 124,578,184 of record CM029595.1, on the reverse strand, counting down.
ATGCAGTTGTATTAGCATTGGCACGTCTCATTACCATGGAGATTATTTGACCTCGCCCCCTCAGTTATGGTTTATTGACTTTGAAATTTTGCTTAGTTTACATGTATAAGTTTGTCTTTAGGTTTGTTTAAAGGGAACTACTTATGATAAGTCAGTGGTACTTGATATGCAGTTGTATTAGCATTGGCACATTTCATTTCCATGGAGATTGTTTAGCCATGTACCTTCAGTCATGGTTCATTGACTTTGAATATTTGCAAAACTTACATGTTAAAGTGTTGCTATTTTAATTTCAACATTTGCATTATCAAAATTACAAAAAAACGAGACATATCTCTGTGATAAAGTTTATTCCTGAAATATTGAAGTTCACAATGAAATTTCTTGTGTATCGATACACCTCTAGAATTTATTGACTATGGCGAGTTGTTCTTTTCATTGTGAATTCAAATAATGAAAAAAATAATTGATTTAGAAATTGAAATTTATCTAACTTTTAAAGTATAACTCTTACTGATATGACAACATTAATGAATAATAACCATAAGATATACCTTTTTTTTAACTTTGAATGTTATTGCATTGAGTGAGGAATCTTCCATCGTCAAGTTACTTAATCCGTGAATTCCTGTGCAGTTTATAAAGTAAAAAAACCCAAATAATTGAAAAAAAAAAAACCAAGTTTCTTTGTCAGAGTCAAAACAAGCAAATGATATGAAAGAAATGGATCCATTTTATATGATAATTACAGCTGAATTTTAAAATGTGATATTGATATTGTTTGTAGGATGAAAGATTAGCTAGATTTGTAACAGGCAGTCACATTAAACATCATCCTAATGCAACAGATGCTCAAGCAGATGAAAATTTGGTATGATTATTATGTAGTAGTGAGAATTTTTGTGACCTTTTAGTGAATTTTATTATATGGCTGTTTCAGAAATAAATGCATGGGGGGCACTTTATTTAGACCCAAACCATTTACAATATAAAATTTTCATTTTACTTTTAATTCTTACCAATTCTCAGGAAAATGCAACCACCCACAATTATCCCTCTTATCCTCCCACTACCACAATCAAATTGGGAACCACCTTTAACCAAGTCCCTTAACAAATCATTCTGGTAAAAGCTGCTAATTTGATAAACATAATGAAGAAAGCAAGAAACAATATGTCTGAATTTACATTTAAGGTGGTACCTAACACTACAGGAGATAACTCTGTAAAAATCAGCTAAGCGTTTTAATCACGTTGTTTTGTTAAGGAAATATTAAGCTTCTCAATGATCAAAATTAATGTTTGTCAAACTGCTATATAACCAAAAATTTTTCTGATAAATTGGTTGGTTCAAATTTTGAAATTTTATATTTTTGTCAAAGGGTCAAAGTAAACATTTTGTCAAAATTTTATGAAAATTGAGCGAGCCAAATTAATATTAGTCCAGGTGTTGGGTACCACCTTAGAGAGAAAACATACAATTAAATAACAAGATTTAGTTCCCTTACATCAGACCAACAACATAGCCAAAAATAGTACATAAATAATGGGGCAAGCTTTTATAAATCATTACTTTACTTGTATTAATTTGTATTCTGTTTCAGAATTTGTTGAATACAAGTGCATCAGTTGAGCCATTACCTCAGGATTTACTTAAGAAATACATTATTTATTGTAAAGACAAAGTTCATCCAAAACTCCATCAAATGGACCAAGATAAAGTTGCAAAGATGTACTCAGAATTGAGAAGAGAATCAATGGTAAGATCATGGCTCTGAAAACTACTATTTTCCAGACAGGACATCAAAACTATTTCCATGTCAAGCTTGAGTTCAACTAAAGTAGATCACACATGTTGGATTACAATTATAAAAGATTTGAGGTTTTGTCAATCTTTTTGACTTGACTTTTTGCCTAGCACAGGTACACTTTCCGGCTATAAAAGTGATATATGGAATAATTACTCTAAAAACTGGCCTGCTTATATACCCTCTCATTAACACGAAGGTTGATTAGTTGTCTGAAGGCTAATATTTACCTTTTCACCTGACATGTAGAATATTTTATACTGAATATTGTGTTTTTAGTGGAGAGAAAGTGCGAACTGAGGGAAGACCAAACATCTTACGTTAAACAGACACATTCAAAGGAAACTATTGTAAAAACTAACCATGCATAATGTATGAATTATCAATTAAATGTACAACCTATAAAACACAGATAAAGTGGGTGAAAAAAAACAATAATTAAGAAATAAAACAATCATAATTTATTCCACATTGATCTGATCATCCTTTTCTATAAAATTAGACCTCAATTTAATTCCCCTGAAGTTACCACTTTTTTTTTTTATTAATTGGTCTCTAGAAAATAAGTTGCTAGTAATTTTAATTGGACTTTATACAGGCTACAGGAAGTATACCAATTACAGTCAGACATATTGAGTCCATGATACGTTTAGCTGAGGGACATGCTAAGATGCACCTGAGAGATTATGTTAATGAAGATGATGTAAACATGGCCATGAGAATTATGTTGGAAAGTTTCATTAGTACACAAAAGTTCAGCATCACAAGAACAATGAGAAAGGTAAGCATACTGGGGCCAGGAAGAATAAAACTGATTTATTTCAGAGTTGGCATTATAGTTTAAAAACACTGTTTTAAAAGGGGAAAATTAGTCAAACTGCACTCCTTTAAATGAAAAAGAAGAAGAAATGTGTAACCATGTTTATTTCATGTACTTCTTTCTAACGTTTCAGTGCCATTTGGAAGTCCATTTTACCCTATTTTCGATTCCAAGTCTCCCTTAAAATTCTATAAACATAGAAAAGACATAAAATAAGTAAAGTCTAATAATAATAATAACACTCTTTAGACATGTCCTAAAGAAGGCATATTATTTATAACAATGTCATATTGTGAAAAGTTGGTGCAGGTAAGTATAGGTACTTCATAAACATCATATATTCCCGCTTTTTTACTATGTACGATATTTACAAATGTTAATTATTAAATAAGTAAAAGTCCGAGTGTATCGAAAGAATCCCGTATGGCTGACATTACAGATATGTTTTGACCAAGCCTTCGGATAATTGACAAGTGATAAAATTTGATTGAACAATTATACACAGGTGACAGAAATACTCGATAATCATATGGCTTATGTCACACGCCATCGATGAGTAAAGGTAAATACCAGCTATGATAGAAAGGTGCATGTTTTGTTAAAACATCGATCAGAATGTTTTGATGCCAAAACATTTGAAAACTTTAAATTCCGCTATTTAAATACTAGCTATTTCACATTCCAATGTGGATTTAAGGACCTTCACTCGTCCAGCATGCTCAGTCACGTGGGTCAAACTGACAGCTGAAAACATTGACTGAACGACAGTTCGTACATATCGCAGCCTCCTCAGCGTTACGATTAACAATTACATTTGTACACAAATCGTTACAAGGATATATAAGGCAGACAAGTCAGCTTCTACTTAGAATAACTCAGTGTATCAAGACAAGTGCTGTAGCAATTATTTACATGATTAAATAAAATCTGTCCATGTAATAGGAAAATGACTTTCTTTTTCTTAGTGCTAGTCCAAATAATTATGAAAAACCAAAATCTCAAATGTTATTGTCTCAATGCTAAATTTCACAGCATCAACTATAAAATGTGTTACTGCCGGGTTACTAGCACCTCTATGAATCTAGTGTATATAAACTTTTATTCATGTCGTCATACTGCTATTGTTATGTTTCCACCGTATTAAGTTTTACCCTTTTTCTTCTGTAAGTATTTACGTCCCTTACTTGTATGTACGTCCGTACATCCCATCTGTTCTCTAACTTTAGTTTTCCTAAACCAAATTGTATGAAACTTATACACAATGCTTATTTCCACAAAACACAGGTCAAGTTGAATTTTGGTGGCGTCGATTTTACAATTCTAGAGTTATGCTCCTTAACAAATGAAAAAGTTGCTTGAATTTTTTGTTTACGATCTCTAATTTTAGTTTGTCTCAACCAAATGTTATGAAACTTATACACAATGCTCATTATCACAAAACACTGATTGAGTTTTAGTGGCGTCAGTTTTACTGTTCTAGAGTTATACCCCTTTACAAATTTAAAAACTGATTGTTGTCGAGCCTTTGACTTTTGTCAAAAAGCGAGACATAGCGATCCTACATTTCAGCGGCGGAGGCATCCACAAATATTCACTCTGTGGTTAAAGTTTTGAAATTTTAATAACTTTCTTAAACTATCCTGGATTTCTACCAAACTTGGACAGAAGCTTGTTTATGATCATACAATAGTACCCAGAAGTAAATTTTGTAAAAAAATCCATTTTTTCAGTATATTACTTATAAATGGACTTGGTTTTTCTGCCAGGAAACATTACATTCACTCTGTGGCTAAAGTTTTTAAAATTTTAATAACTTTCTTAAACTATCCTGGATTTGTATCAAACTTGGGCAAAAGCTTGTTTATGATCAAAAGCTAGTATCTAGAAGGAAATTTAGTTAAAATTTTGTTCTTGTTTTCCGTATTTTACTTAATGGACTTAGCTTTTCTTCCAGTTAACATTACATACAGTCTGCAGTTATTTTTAAAACATTTATTAGATTCTTAAACTATCCTGGATTTGTATCAAACTAGGACAAAAGCTTGTTTATGATCAAAAGCTAGTATCTAGAAGGAAATTTAGTTAAAATTTTGTTCTTGTTTTCCGTATTTTACTTAATGGACTTAGCTTTTCTTCCAGTTAACATTACATACAGTCTGCAGTTATTTTTAAAACATTTATTAGATTCATAAACTATCCTGGATTTTTACCAAACTTGGACAGAAGCCTCTTACAATCAAAAGATAGTATAGAGAGGAATATTTTATTAATTTTTCCTCATTTTTGTTGAGTCTGCGATTAACAGCAAAAGTAGGCGAAACACTGGGTTCCATGGAACACTTGCAATTTTTTCAGTTCCGTGCTCTAACTTTAGTGTGCCTCAACCAAATGTTACGAAACTTATACAAAATACTTTTAACCACAACACCAAGATCAAGTTTGAATTTTCGGTGCCGTCATTTTACTGTTGTTGTTAGGGTTATGCCCAGTTACTGAATGGAAAAAATACTATAAAATCACAGGCCCTAGATATGGCATGGGCACATAAAGAAATTAACAGAGCTTATTGTATATTTGATTATTTTAGAACAACAGTTCAAGGTTGCAATAGAAAATATCAAAATTTTATATGACAAACTTTTATGAAAAAAAGAAAATGGTTTAGTTAAAAATATCAAAGCTGTGATTGAATACATATTTAAAATAATACACATCTATAACCTATTTGAAAAAATACACATCTACAGTTGCAAACTTCCCAGAGGTGCTATCCAGCACTTTGATTTTAATTTTTGATAAAGATATCGAAAATAGAAAAGGGGCAAAAAAGAGGGGTACCTGTAAACTACGAAACGGGAGTAAAAGTGGAACGAAACGATATAAAATGAAATAAACAGTTACTGTTACTAAAAAGTTATAAAATAAGACCAGAGGTAGACAGTTGTATTTCTCAAAAACGGAGAATTCATTTTAAAGCAAGAAACACGGCTCTGATTATGACCATTCTTGGTTAGGAATAAAAAGCACGAAATATATCAAATAATTTTATAAATGCAAAATAAATAATTAAAAGGAGAAGTTAGTTTTGTTATAAAACAAATTGGACATAACATGAAATAACAGTATCCTGAATCTTTTAAGGTTTTGCATCTATTGAATAAAATTATTTAAACCGGCATCAAACAAGTAGATTTACTTTAAAATAAAAAAATATAATCTCTAGTATAAGCTTAGCGTTTCAGATAAATAATTGAGAATTTTTTGGTTTCCCCAGCGCCCAACATTAAGAAGTAGCAGTGAAAACTGACCAACTTGCATGCAGTAGGCCAAATAGTATGGTAACTAAAGGTTAATTATGTTTATATTTTCTGCTGCACTTTAGGCAATAAAAATAAATTCCCTCAAATTTGATTTCTTTTTTTTTTTTTGCTCTACGACTATTTGCAACATGTCGGCAGATGGAATCATTGAATGTTCATTCTGAACGATCATCTCAGTTAACATTTTATCAATTTCAAATTGTTGGCCTTCAAATATTCGGCTTTTGAGCGTTCCTCATGAAGGTAGATCCAGAAAAACTGCTTCGGTAGCATGCAATTTTTAACGTTAAAGTTTTCAATTTTTATAGATTGCATGACGATCATTATTGTATATCGCCTTTTATCATTGACTTCAGTTCAAAGTATTGATACGGAACGGATACTGAGTTTATGATGTCGCAATGAACGTTGTGCTAGCCACGAATGTGAGAGGTTGTTGATATCTATTCTACACTGTTACCCGCTATACACGCTGAATTTAAGAGTACTTAGATCAAATATTAGTAGCTTGGAGCCAGGTTATAACGTATCTAAATAAACTCATTATAGATAGATACCAGGATGGAGATCTTGTATTTGCGCCAGACGCGCATTTCGTCTTCAAAAGACTCATCAGTGACGCTTGAATCAAATAAAGTTAAAAAGGCCAAATAAAGTCAAATAAAATCAAAAAGGCCAAGTAAAGAAAACGTTAACATCCAACTCATTGTTCTGGTTTTGTAAAAGCTCAATACATTCATATCATATAAACTAATACCATAAACATTATTTTCAGCCTGCATATTTATGTTATAGTTGCCGCTGTCATTAAGCGCCCATCTATCCATTTGTAGGTGTCCGCATTTTGAAAATTTATATCAACGATGAATAGTAATATATTTGTGAATTAATACACCAATGTTGCTCTCGAAAAACCAGTACAATGTAAAATGCTGAATTTTAAGTAAAGCCTTCACCTACGGAACGCTAAAAACTGAATATTTGAAAGTCAGTAAATATAAGAACCGAAACAATTGAAGAGGTGTTTGGCCAAAGGGAATTTAAACATATCAAAATCCATCCAAGGGCTACTTTGTCCGAGGGAGTTGAATCCTATGTTTCTTTGTAATTTGTATGTAAATGACCTATTTTAAATGATCAATTTTTGGTTGCCAGTGACAAATGTTTCATGCATGTTCAGGACAATAACAAATTAGCAATAAATACAACAGGGAGAGATTGTGCTTGATATTCATATGATGAAGACATAATCTTTCAATTAGTTTAATTGAGGTCTGGAGCTGGCATGTCAGTAACTGCTAGCTATTTATATAGTAGTCCTTTGTTAATCTATTATCATTGTCATTTTGATTAGTTTCTTTTGTTTCCTATTCTGACATAAGACTCTGACTTCTTTTAAGGTGCGTTTTACTGTACGTATTGCTGTGTGTTTGTTTTTTCTACATTGGCTAGAGGTATAGGGGGTGGGTTCAGATCTCACGAATCATGTTTAACTCCACTGCATTTGTGCACCTGTCCCAATTCAAGAGCCTCTTGCCTTTTTAGTCTTGTATGATTTTAATTTTAGTTCATTGTTATATTTCGGAGTTTAGTATGACGTCTATTATCACTGAACCAGTACACATTTTTGTCTAGGGGCCAGCTGAAGCACGCCTAGCACAACGTTCATTGCGACACCATAAATTCAGTATTCCTTCCGTATCATTACTTGGAACTGAAATCAATCATAAAAGGCAATATATTATCGTCATGCAATCGATAAAAAATGAAAACAAAACGTTAAAAGTTGCATGCGACCTTCATCAGGAAAGCTAAAAAGTCGAATAATACTATTTGGCCTACTGCGAGTTGGTCAGTTTTCACTGTTACTCCTAAATGTTGGGCATTGGGGGCACCAAATAGCTCTGAATTATTTATCTCAAACGCTAACCTTATATTAGAGATTTTTTTAAAAAGTAAATCAACTTGCTTGATGCCGGTTAAAATAGGTTTAAATATCTTTTTTTAATAGATGCACAACCTTAAAAATTTCAGGATACTGTTATCCCATGCGATGTCTAATATGTTTTATAAATAACGACTTCTTCTTTTAATTATTTATTTTGTAATTAAAAATTATTTGATATACTTTGTGCTATTTATTCCTAACTAAGAATGATTATAAACAAAGCCGTGTTTACAGGTACCCCACTTTTCGCCCCTTTTCTTTTTTTGACATCTTAATCAAAAATCTAAAAAATCAAACTTTCAAAAAGCGAAATAATCAAAACTGCACGTTAAGTTTAGTACTTTTAAAGTTGGATCAAATATCTAAACTATCAAATTTAAAAACGATATTTAGTATTTTAATATTTTGGTGATAATTTCAAAATTTCAAAACTTTTAAACAATTTGGAATTTTGATATTTTAAAACTTTGATCAAAATTCCAAAAAATCTAAAATTTCAAAACTTTTTGAAATTTTGAATTGATAAGTGTTACACGGACCGTTTCACAATAAAAACCTACATTTTCCAGTATTACTTAATCAGTTAAATCATAAAGTATGAGAAATATTTCTGAAGGAATAACAAGTGTTGTTCTATGTCTTGCACATTTATTTGGGAAATGTTGAGGTTCTTAAACAGAAAACAAACAACACACCACAACTTTCCTGATTAAATGAAAGTAAAATTTTCGAAGAATAACAAAATTGAGCCCATGACGAGCCAAATAAATCAAACGTGGAAAAAAGTTCACCTCAACGTATGTAATTTCCACAAGCTAATGATCAGTTGTCCTTGCTAGTTTTGAAAATTAACAAAAATTGTCTAAATTCAAATCAGAAACTGGTGTCAGAAGAATTTTTGATTTAGAATGTGTTAAAAAACATTTTTGAAAAATCTTAGTCTAAGAATTTGTTATATCATATATAACATGTATAGGTGATAAACTATATTATGACATTTCTATTTTGTAGACATTTAGCAGATATTTGACATACAAGAAGGACAACAATGAATTGTTACTGTTTATTCTGAAACAATTAGCTATGGATCAGATGTCATTCCAGAGGAACAGATTTGGACTTGACCAAGAGACCATAGAAATTTCAGAAAAAGATTTGGCAGATAAGGTTTGTATTATATTATTATGACAGCTTCATACTTGCATCAAACAAATATAGTATTGAAACTGAAGAAAGCGTAGTTATCCAACATATAATTATACTTAAGTTAGATACTATGTGGTTTTGCCAATATTTTTATCCAAGTATGACTCATTTTTCCTGTATTCTATTTTCCAGTATTCAGTGATAAAAGAATAAACTGGATTTTGCAAAGTTTTATAACTATGATGAAGAAGGACATTTTATGTAGATGCCATAGCAACAGGGCATTAAGTTTCATTTTTTTTGTCCGAGTTATTCCTTTACACTTATTGGCGTCCTGAAGTTGGTTTCCATTCTCTACCTTTAGTTTGCCTCAACCAATTGTTATGAAACTTAGTACATGATGCTTATTAAACCACAAAACACAAATCAAGTTTGAATTTTGGTGGCGTCACTTTAACCGTTCTAGAGTTTTGTTTGTCAAATGGAAAATTGCTGAAAAATTGCTGAGCGTTTTCATTTCCGTTCTCTAACTTTAAGTTTGCCTCAACCAATATTTATTGAAACTATTACACAGTACTTATTACCACAAAACTCGGATCAAGTACAAATTGTGGTTTTGTCACTTTTATCCAAGTATTTCTTCAGTTATTTTCCTTTATAACTTTATATGATAAACAAGTTTTGCATCATCTGTGTCCCATGGACACATTCCCCATTTATTTAAATAATTTTGAACAAAGAACTTATTTTTAAAAGGGGATATGGTAGGCATTCTAGGAGTTTCTTAATCGAAAACATTTTCATCATTCATATAATAATACAAAGATGTTTAATTGTCATTTTGTTTTGTTCAATTACAGGCAAGACAAATCAACATCAGTAACCTGACAAATTTCTACGAAAGTGATATATTTAGGTCAAACAGGTTTAACCTGGACAGGAAAAGGAAGATGATTGTCCAAACAGTATAAAGTTCACAGTGCAATTATCACAGGAAGATCAATTTTCAAATTACATTACAAATACAGATTTTGTAAGATTTGATATTACAGAAACTCCATTCAGTATAGTGCTCATTTAAAATACTAAATGTGTTCAAATAAAAATTTGTGTTCATTAAGAAGGTGAATGTAGATCTATACACCTTACTGTGTTCATATTTTACAGGTTATTTTTGTGGACTTCTCATATCTTGTTTCAGTAGTAGTTCTCACTAGTTTATTGATTTATCTCTTTTTCTGTTTAACCAAATGTTTACATCAGACTGTAGTGGTTCAAGTATTAATTCACAGAATAAGCCAATAGAAATTCAAATATAACTAGAGAGAAATGAATTCAGAAATCATGGGCTGCTCCTTCTCTAGGGCCAGAACAATGCAATTCTCTCCCATTTGTTGTCTTTAAAATTATTCTGTAGTAGAACTTTAGAAAGGCACAAGATAAGGTCTACTTCATGAAACTTATGTGGCAGAGAATGAAGGGATTTCCAAAATCCACCCTAAACCCAACACTTTCTCAGGAAATGTGGATACATACATTGGATATGCAGTCATAAATGACACGTGTGCATAAATAAAATGTTTTTCATGCTTCTTGCTTTAAGACAGACATTTGGTATCCAAACTATCTATAGTTATCTTGCTTAAATCACGGCTGTGAGGAAAAGTTGTTTTTAAATTTAAAAAAATGCTAAGTAATGAGCTTCATACAGGATTACTTTTTTTTCTTTTGATTTATGTGTTGCACAGATTTTACTCCAGGATACAGCGAAATATTTTATAATATACCATTAAATTATTTTCTATTGAAATTTTTACATATGTAGTTTTATATAAGATACTGTTGACTGAAAAGCAGACTAATTTTGTATATTTGTAGTGTTTTGTGCCAATGCCATTTGATGCATTGTTCTTAATTTGTTATATAAAGCATTAGGCATTGGATCACCTTATCATGAAATGGAAAAATAGAATAAAACTGAAAGTACATTGAATTATTTTTGTTTGTCACAGTTTTTAGATCACCTGACCTAAGTGAGCTGTCACAGTTTTTAGATCACCTGACCTAAGTGAGCTATTCTCATCATTTTGCATCTGTCGTCTATTAAATTTAAAAATATCTTCTCTTCTGAAACTACTTGGTCAGTTGTAACCAAACTTAGCCATAATCATCATTTGGGTTTCTAGATTTAAAAATGCGGCCATTAATCCTGCCAAACAATCAACATGGTAAAATGCAAGTTATGTCTATAAACTTGAAAACTGCTATCGAAAGAGAAAATCTCACCGATGGAAAGTTCAGAATGTGGAGATCTACCTACTATCCATTTACATCAAAACTGTAAGATGACTATTTATAGGAGTTATTGCCCTTAAAAGACAATTTTTACCCATATTTAGCTTGCCCTGCCTAAAAATTCATGAGAGCTCTTGCCCTGACTTGGCATCAGTTGTCAAATTTAGAAAAAAAACGTATTACTCTGAAACTACTGGGCCAAATGTTGCAAAACTTTACCTGAATGTACCTTAGGGTAAATAGTTTGAAAAATTGTATTTTTATATTTCATATTGATAAAAGTGTTTTAATATATCTATAAACCACAAAAATTAAAAATTTTTTGGTCGTATATTGGTATCACATTGTCGTCGTCAGTGTCATCCGAAGACGGATGGTTTCCGGATAATAACTTTCGTTTAAGTAAATCAATAAAATTTTAACACCAAGGTTTATAACCACAAAAAGAAGGTTGGGATTGATTTTGGGGTTATGGTATCAAAGGATTAGGAATTAGGGGCCAAAAAAGGGGCCCAAATAAGCTTTTTTGCAGTTTCAGACAATAACTTGTGTTTAAGTGTATGAATCTCTCTGAAATTATACCACAAGTTTCCATACAACAAAGGGATGGTTATGGGGGTTATGGCTCAAACCGTTTAGCAATTAGGGGCAAAAAAGGGGGAACACAAGGGTTTTTGTCGCAGAAAGGTTGACATAGGGATAGTGATCCGGCGGCGGCGGCATTAGCTAACTTTTTAAAAACTTTATATTTTAGAAGGTGGAAGACCTGGATGCTTCATACTTTGTATATAGATGCCTCATGTTACGAAGTTTCCATCAGTCACATGTCCAATGTCCTTGACCTCATTTTAATGGTTCAGTGACTACTTGAAAAAAAGTTAAGATTTTTGTAATGTTAAATTCTCTTATTATAAGTAATAGGATAACTATATTTGGTATGTGCGTACCTTGCAAGGTCCTCATGCACGTCAGACAGTTTTCACTTAACCTCGACCTCATTTCATGGATCAGTGAACAAGGTTAAGTTTTCGTGGTCAAGTCCATATCTCAGATACTATAAGCAATAGGTCTAGTATATTCGGTGTATGGAAGGACAGTAAGGTGTACATGTCCAACTGGCAGGTGTCATCTGACCTTAACCTCATTTTCATAGTTCAGTGGTTATAGTTAAAGTTTTTGTGTTTTGGTCTGTTTTTCTTATACCGTATGCAATAGGTCTACTATATTTGGTGTATGGAATGATTGTAAGGTGTACATGTCTAGCTGGCAGGTGTCATCTGACCTTGACCTTGTTTTCATGGTTCAGTGGTCAAAGTCAAGTTTTTGAGTTTTGGTCTTTTTTTCTAATACTATATGCAATAGGTCAACTATATTTGGTGTATGGAAATATTTTTTGATCTATATGTCAGTCGTGCAGGTTTTATATGACCTTGACCTCATTTTCACGGGTCATTGCTCAGTGTTAAGTTTTTGTGTTTTGGTCTGTTTTTCTTAAACTATAAGCAATGGGTCAACTTTATTTGTTATATGTAAGAATTGTTAACTGTACATGTCTGCCTGGCATGGTTCATCTGACCTTGACTCATTTTCATGGTTAATTGGTCAATGTTTAGTTTTCTTGGTTAATGTTAAGTTTATGTGACAGTTGTAATAAAGCTTTATATTTAGGACTATCAACATAATATCAATGATCAGTAAAGAAGGCGAGACATTTCAGCGTGTGCACTCTTGTTATGGTTAAAGGACAATTAAGACAATTTAAAAGCAGTGTAAGGGAGGTAATCCAATCCATTTAAAGAATACTGTTGTATATATGTTTGATTACCTCCCTTACACTGCTTGTAAATTATGTATTAAGAAATGATGATTGTCTTGAGATGATTAGCTAAATTTATTTTTAGAAGTTACTATTAATTAATATTAATTATAACCATGACTGTATGTCATTTTATATTTTAATATTTTATGATGTATTTAAATAAGTAGTTATGGTTGCAAACTCCATTAGAAATTTGAATTGAGATTATAAGAATTTGTGGGGCTACAATTTTTCTTTTGGAATAAGGGAAAGGGAAAAATTATTTAGTTAAAAAGATTGAATAAAATGACATGTTAAATTCATTTAATTGACCATATTCAAAACCGTATCATCTATGGGGTCTACACAGGTATGATAATGGTAGATCTACAAAAAGCTTTTGATGATCATTCTATTTTATGTAATAAACTACAAATCATGGGCGTAAACTCCATAGATTGGTTTAAATCATTTGATACATGTAAATGGTGTTGACTCTAGTTTTCAAACAGTTACTTGGCAAGTACCTCAAGGTAGTATTTTGGGCCCAATTTATTCTTATATTATGCAAATGATATGTCTATTATCATTAGTTCCAATTGTAAATCATTATATGCAGATAGATGATAGCGCAATATTATTTTCGCATAAGAACCCGGAGATAATACCTGAAAAACTTGAAAGAGATCTCCCAGTCTTGCAATAAATGGTCAATTGGTGACAAATTATCCCTGCATTTGGGAAAAAATGAGTGTATTTTGGTTGGTTCAAAACTCAAATTTGCAAAAGTTTACAATTTTCAAGTCAGCTGCAATAGCCTTATTCAAGCTCAAAATTGTGTAAAATACTTGGGCCTAAAGATAGACAGATATTTGTCTGGGAAAATTATTGTCAATAATATTTTACCAAAAGTGAATACAATAAATGCAACAGTAGTATACCGGTGTTCAAAAGTCATAAATCGATTGAGAGAAAACAAATCCGGGTTACAAACCAAAATCGAGGTAAACACATCAACTATAAGAGGAAAACAAAGGAACAACAGGAACACCGAAGTGCAACAAAAACAAACAAGACTGAAGTTCCTTTAAAAATTATCGATGTCTATCAGAAAATTCTAGAAAAACCTTATACTGCTTTAGTTCAGTGTCATTTGATTACGCATGTTCAACGTGGTATTCCTGTTTGTGTGGTAAAAAGTTTTAAAATAAGTTACAAGTATTTCAAATTAAATCTGTAAGATTTATTAAAGATATGGAAAACAAAACTTCCGTAAATTATAATGTATTAAATAGTATTGTAGAAATAAGAGTCGGACAACTAAGACTCAACCATGAACATATAATATATTAAAACAAAAGCTCTTGCTACATGCAAGGCAACTTTACTAAGATCAAAGATTGTCAAAATTATTAGACAAGATCTAGTGAATACCATTTTTTTATAACATCTATAAAAGGGCAAGTCTAACGTTTTATTATAATGTTATTAAAGATTGGAACATTTAAAGTGGAACATATATTTGGAATCTTTTAAATCTGATGTTAAAGATATTCGCTCAAATAAGGAAATAACGATTTTGATAGCAAATTTTTATTATATTGAATGCTTAAAAGTTCTAGTCAATGTCATCGTCAATTATTTTTAGCATAATTAGTATAAAAGAGGGACGAAAGATACCAGAGGGACAGTCAAACTCATAGATCGAAAACAAACTGAACGCCATGGCCAAAAATAAAAAGACAAACAGACAAATAATAGTACAGATGACACAACATAGAAAACTAAAGACTAAGCAACACGAACCCCACCAAAAACTGGGGGTGATCTCAGGTGCTCCGGAAGGGTAAGCAGATCCTGCTCCACACGTGGCACCCGTCGTGTTGCTTATGTTAAAACCTGCCAAAGTCATGAATTCTTATAACTAGATTGTTATATGTTTAAGAATGTAACATAAATAGAACCTATTGAAATTAAGTCTTAAGGCTTTAATGCGCAATCCAGATTAAGTATCAACAATTGTTTCTATGGTTTTAGTATGTTAAGTATTACAAGAAGTCTGCTATTGTTTTTGGAAAGATTGGATCCATTGTTCCAAGTCTTTTCTAAGGCACCGGCCTCCCTAACAAGAAGTGTCACAGGTTAGCTACTAAATCAACAAAATGTATACACACTGAAATATAGTTCCCTATATTTCTCATTTCTGTGTACATATGAACTGAAAAATTTGGGTTATTTTTTTGGAGCAGTTCATTCAAGTATGTATGTCTTTAAGTTTTGTCAATGTGCAAGCTATTTTTGATTAGGTAAGAGTAATGATTCAATACTAGTATGATTGACAACTGTCATGATCACCTAACAATCAGAGACAAGGTGGGGCTTAATTACAATGCCCTACCTCCTTAAATGCCAATCATATTGACCACATTACTAATCAACCTCAGTCTTACATAATTAAACAGACCCTTTAATACATATATACTTGACCTCATAATTGAATACACAAATGTATATATTAGATGTTTATATTAGATGTTTGATATATAGAAACGATGGATTTATTCATTGCCTATTACTTTTGATCTACATACATAAAGTGATTCTGTAAATTATATCTGAAAGATAAATGATTAATTAGGGATTAACAAGATCCTTTTTCAAAAGAAAAGACAAAATATAGAATATAAATATAAAAAGGTATTTAAGTAAGGCCTATATTTTACTTGATAAATCTGCAATAATCATCTGTAATTAATCAAAAATTTAGGTTAGTACACTTCTCAGTGATAGGCTTGAAACAGTAAGTAAAATTTTAAAACTCTTAACCTGAGCAAACCAATATTTTTTTAGTTAATTCCCCATCAAATGTCTGTTAACAGTTTTAGTCATTTGAATACAAGGAGTGTATTTTTGCAATTAAGAATGAATCCCAATTTCGATAAAATAAGTTTTTTAATTTGTTTATGTTGAAAAAGTACATTTTCAATGCTCTTTTCTGGAAAATATTAAATTATAAATTTAATTAAAATACACTCTACAACTGTTAATTTTCAGTGTCATACAATCATGATAATTGTTTTCAAAATCAATAAGCAGTTCTTAGAGGAGAAAAATAGTATACCTATTTTTCAACTTACAAAATGCCCCAAAACAACCTTTTTTAGATTATTTTTTTGAGACAATAAAGCATTAAATCTATCTGTTGGTCCCATGTCCTACAAGGATAATTGATAAACTTTATTAGAAGAATCATTATTTTGTAATTTCTTCTGTTTCAAAAGATAAAATGTAAAAGGTGAACATTATTTGGTTAAGATATAAACTGCAATTTAAACGAAATTGTTGGGACCCGCTATCATTGATTTACATTTTGCACATTTTATCTACTGAAAAAGTGCTTATCCTTCAACCTGCATTAATGCAATTGTCAGCAATAGTGCTATATTAATGTTCTTTTTGTCCACACTATACCTAAATATTATTTGAAATTATTCAAACTACTTTTCCAAACTTTCCATGAGTGATTTCCATCACTTTGATTATACTACTGCAATTGAAATAATCTATCTATAGCAATGATGTCATTAAAGGAGACGTGACACGATTTTTTTTTTTTTTTTTTTATTAGATTAATAAATATTAGTCTTAAAACATGTTTTGTACAATTTTGCTGATCAAAACCTGATCAATCAGCATTTTCTGGTCAAAGAATCCAGCGCTTATCATAATGCATGATTTTTAATTAGATAACGATCACGTGATCGTGCTACGTCAGTGGTTACAAGCTGGGGAAATGTCTCTAACTGGATGATGTCGATACACTATGGACGGTATTGACAGCACTTTTCCCGATTACTGACAAACTATAAGGACAATTGACCTCATCAATTTGAGCCATTGTGTGTGGAAAATAACCAAGAAAAGGATATTAATTCTTCATGCGAAGTGTCCATCAACGACGATTTTTCAGACAAAACCGATCGGATTGTTACCATACATATTTGGTTTGTCTGATGAATAAATTTAATAGACGCTTTCTGCATTTTTTTGTTTATTTAAATAAAACTACTTTTAATTATGATTAAAAATATAAATTTCTAATTATTTATGATCAAATTGTTCTCTTTTTCTCTGTTACGGTAATGTTATAATTTTGTGTGCGCCAGAAGCAGAAAAAAAACCTGATAGTAAAAGTCAAATTAGGCGTTCGCAAAGGGTACGTTTTTTTTTTTATGGTTACGTAGAGACTTTTTTTAAATAGGTATAAATTATCACCAAAAGTTATGCTTATAATTTTTTTGGTTGGAATCCATATATCACACAAAGGATTTGTATAGTGAAAAATCCTTTATCACACTATTTCTGCATTAGGATATTCAATTAACAATTTTATTACTTTCCCCCTTTTATGTAAACAATTCAATATTTTATTTACGTCTCACCTTATGTATGTAAACACTATACAAAACATTTATTGGCTGTTGTTTTAGTAATTAAATTTTGACACCTGTAGCATACTTGGCCAGGTGAAAGGTAAGAAGGCACCTGTAGTGTGATTTAGTCACGTGTTATGTTATTTACCTTTTAAAACCATACATTTTTAAGAAAAACTATCTTATGTTGAAATAATTAATATAGTTATACTACATTTCTAAAGTATGCAAACACATGGAAGTTTTTAACGACCTTGACTGGCTATATATACAGCCCTTGCACGGTCGGATATAAAGTATGCTATTCCATCCAGACCCTTATAAATCTAACTTCAAATTTAAGGAATTACACAAAGTAAATTCAAATTCACTTATTTCCACCCCTCTCTTCCAAATATCATCAGCAAAACGCTTGAGTCCAGGAAAATATTCTCAACACATAATGTTCTTTTTCAAAATATTTCTTCTAAAAGGATTCATTTGAATAAATGTTAGATTTTTGATCGGACTGAGCAGGAAAATGTTTACATGTAACATACTTTAGTCTTCGAGAACATGAGTTGTGTATTAGCTGTACTTAGTTTTGATCTAGCTAACAGTATTTGTGCGTTGTCTCTATTGTTTTAACGTTAGTGGTTTCTCTACTTCGTACCGATCTTTTGAGTTAGACTAGGCGCTCACAACATATACCACTGACACATTTTGAATGTGCCCGTCTTAAATCAGGAGCATATAGATGAGTGGTTGTCGTTGGTTCATGTCTGTCAAATTTTTTCTGCGGAAATTATTTTGTTATAAATAAGTTAGTTTTCTCGTTGAAATTTCACATTTTCATGTTAAGAACTTTTATAGCCGAATGTACGGTATGGGGTTTTCTCATTGTTGGAGGCCGTACGTTTAACGACACTATCTTCATTTATTATAAAGTTTCCATTTTAGAAAGAAATGTTTTTCATCAGCTATATCTTTACCAACTAAAAAGTTGTCAATAATTATATTCGATGTTCAATATAAGAATGTAAAAGACTTGTGATTCACATTCTCGTATGATTTCCTTGTTTGCTTTTTCTGCTTTTTGCCTAACAATTTCTTATGAAGTTATAGATGCAAACATACAGAAATATTACTTTTCATCTCAAGAAGTCAATTAAAAAAATGCATCTGTTATATCCTTTTTATATCTGCATATTCTTAAAAGCAATGAAAATAAGATCTATATATATATATACACAGGTTGTCTATTAGTTATCAACACTGGTTAAGGTACTTAATTGGTGGTGCAAAGGGTATTGTATGGTCGTACGACAGGTATTCATTAAACATATGATCAGGTAGTTGTTCCTGTATTATTGTAACAATAATATATTCCAATCTCACCTATGCCCTCGGCAAAACCAACATCCAGGATGTATACAAAGAGCTTATGAAATAATATTGCGTAATAACTATGTCTTATCAATCCCCCATGTGGCGTGACACCTGAAGCTTGCAACTTCAAACGAGACCTGAAATGGCAATCACCTGTACCGTACATCTGTGACCTATGATGAACTCATGACATGGTACCCGAGACCCCAACTCTGGATTCCTTATGAAAGTGGGCGGAAAGAAATGTAGTTTGGGATTGTTAAAAAGTCCCATCTTTACGCCTTCTAAGTCTGCGTGTCATTCGAAAAATAGAAAATATCAAGTCTATATTCTTTTTAATTATATTGTTGAATCCATCGGCATCACATATAATCATTGTTTATCACTGTCATGCGTTTTGTTGGATAATAATCGAAACTAAATTTGTGCTATACCCATATGTCAATATGAATGAATGTAACCACTGACGTAGTAGCCTCGTTCTGAGTGACTTCCGGGATGGAAATATGCATATTTGACAGGTCGATAATTCGTTGCATTAAAATCTCATCAAAATACATATTTTACCAAATATTTGACACTTATATTGCTATCAATGTATTTTTGGGGAAAGTTAAGTATAGATAAACATTTTGAAACACAAATTGAAAATCGTGTCATGTCTCCTTTAACAAACAAAAAAAGAAGGAATATCCCGAAGCAATCAGTTGTGAGTTTAAATCGGATTCAAACAATTATCAAAAATCTAAAAGAACTTATACGTGATAATACAGTCGATGATCATATACTAAGTAAATGAATTTCGATGAATGACAAAAACCGTTTGTTTGTAATAAGTTACACCTCAGAAAGAAAAAAATATGATTGTCTGCGCTGAGTTGGATATTATATACAGTGGGTATTACTTAATGCTTGTCTAACCGGCTGGGAGATTGTGACCCAGTAGAACCACTTTGCTCTTTTTCTTCTAATGATTTTATCATTCTTGCTACTGGATGTTCTGTCGGTGATTCTCCTGTCGGTTTTATCGATTCAGATGAGGTCCTCAGAACCCTTATTTGGGATGGTCGTGTTTTGTTCTGATAATTACTTTGTTCGGATATTGAATCATTTTGTTCTTCCGCATATCGGTCTGTTTTAAACGATAACTGTCGCATTTGTTTTGATAGAGGAGCTCTTTTTCTTGTTGAAGACTCTGTTTTATTTCTAGATCTATTGTCAAAGAGATCTTTCGTTCCTCGCTGATTTGATGACGAACTTATGAATGACACTGTTTTGTCCATGTTTTGACTTGAAGAAGTTTCGTTGTTATATCCAACTTCTTTTGTTATCTGATGTTGGATATTTTGGGATGATCTAAGGACACCAGGTTGCTTCTCTGTAATCATTTATCTTACTTCATACCGTGACTTGCCTGGTATATCATAACATGAGCTTGCTTGGTATATCATAACATGAGCTTGCTTGGTATATCATAACATGACTTGCGTAGTATATCATAACATGACTTGCGTAGTATATCATAACATGACTTGCGTAGTATATCATAACGTGACTTGCGGAGTATATCATAACATGAGCTTGGGTCTGACGATTTTCTTCTTTCCGTTTGATTACTTCTTTTCATTTCATGCAATCGACCTAATACCGGCTCATTTCTATTGTTAGAAACAGAGTGAATAAGAATTTCAATTGAAGGCCTACGCTCCAATATCTCATCAAGACAATCTTGTATTATATCCTTTGTGCTTTGAGATAAACTTTCTAGTGTATTAGGACAGCCATTAAATCCATATGGTTTGCAGTTATCGATGAATTTCGAAAGAAGTTGTTGACGTTGGTCTTTAAACGCTGGTCCCACAAAAATCTCAAATACTAAAAGGCCAAAAGCATAAATGTCCGCACATGCAACATAGAGGTCTCCTTTTAGAACTTCTGGGCTGAGGTAAACGAATTCTCCCGCAAGCACTCTATCCTTATCTTCTGGTAATGGAGCGACCTTCGGCTGGCATGCTCCACAGAGTTTAACAACATGATTGTCGTCGATCTAAAAGTGAACAATATAACTGAGTTAATTTACCATGACTATGACAAGTACTACAGACATGCGATATTGTTCTATTATACATATCAGCATTCGGTTAAAATGGGTTATATCATTTAACATGACACATTTGAAAAGCAATGATATTATTATTTTCCTCTGTTTACATTTCAATTTTTTTTAAATGAGTGATACAAATTAAGAGGTTAGAATAAATTTCCCGAGTATCCGTTTCACTGAAAGGATAAAAGAGTATAACAAAAATGCCGAACTCCGAGGTAGATTCAAAGAAGGGAAGTCCATAAAAACTGACAATATCAAACTTTAAACTTTATCAACCAAACGAATGGAAAACAACTGTCATATTCCTGACTTGGTACAAGCATTTTCCAAAGAGAATTATGGGTTAAGCCATGGAAGTAATATCGAGTCAATATAATGGTTAAACCTGGTTTTATAGCTAGCTAAACCTCCCACTTGTATGACAGTAGTTTATAGTTCCGTTATATTTGGAAAAAAATATGGTGATCAACCCAAACTGAAAATAATAGTCAGAAAGTTATTTAAAATACTGAATGTCAAATAATCTATATAATAAACTTGAAACATTTATCAATTAATTAACATCTTGTTTATTAAATGATGATAACATTTAGCGCTTCACATTGCTGTTAAAGGCAATTTTTACAAATATTGCAATTTGAATATATTCTTGAGAAGTTCATCGAATGACATCTTTAATTATGAATGAATTAATTAGTATCTGAAAGACAGCATACAGAATTATTTTCAACAAAATGATGTTTTTTTTTTTTGGTTAAAAAATCTCTTCTTCTATGTTTTTTTTATAAATAGGTCTTCTCAAAAGACTGTCGACGGTGTGGGACAATAAACTATTGTCAGGTTGAGGATGTTCTACTAATATGGAAAATACCCAATTAAGCCTATAATGGTAGTTCTATATCAATTTAACGATGATAGTAACCACACAGTGTTTTGTGGATATAGTTGTTATTTTATTAGCATTCTTTCAGCTTTTTTCCTTCATTATATTCTAAAATTCTTTGTTAACTGTTTCTGACAAACTATCTTTTGCAGACATACGTAAATCCTTCCAATTTTAAATCTAAAAAGCTATTATCGACTAACTATGTTATTCTTATAAACCAAATGCCGGATCTGATTTGATTCTAAAGTAAGCGGTAAACAGAACCCCGTTTATGGCAATAATATCTGTTGATGTTAATTTCAGCGAATATAGAAGTATTTCATTTTCCTGGCATTAAGTTGTCCCTTTTCTGCCCTTAATGTGAAGCGTTTTGATTGGATGCATTGATATAATATATGTATATCTTTTTATTTTATTTATGAATAACTGCCATGTGTATATGTACAATTTTGAAATTTTGATGGAAATAATTTTTGAGAACTTTTCGAAAAAGCTGATGATTTGATGTATAATAACGGTTGCTATGGATACTATGAAATATCTCAATATGATGATGGTCATGACACCATTTAACTTTGATTTCTGACACAGTATTATTAAGTATTTCTATCACACATAACTTTCGTGTACTTATTTTATTATTCGACGTGTGTTACTGGATTACAATTATCAGACATGATCAAGACAAAATATACAATACATATGACTTTTATCTTAAATATGAATATTTACCACAATTGTGTTCTGATTCAGTTCCATGTGTACCATTTTCTTTCTGAGTATGTATTCAATGCCGTATAGAATTTCATGTAATATTCTTGGTATATTTTCCTGAAAATTCACAAATCTGCTTTTTATAAACCGACACAGTGGTCAGATTCCCGTGAAACACAAAAGCTGGTGTTGGATGATCTGAGTTCTGGATACCTAACAATTCTGCAACATTTTCATTTTTCAAAAACCTGAAATCAGTAAATAGATAACACCCTATAATTAGAATTAACTCAATGGGCGTTGAAAAAACATTTTTTTAATTGTATGTCATATTATTTTAGAAAATCATTTAGAAATAAGGAATGTAACTCCTTGATGCAAAGCTCTCATTCTTTGTCTGGCTATACTTTCCTCCCAAATGTGGTATTAGATAAAATTTATAGTGTTTCTGTTAATTGTTTATTTTAATATCCCATCTGCAACATGGTGTGGTCCATACTGTTTGTTGGTCTTTGTGTCCGTCAATTGTTAGGAAATAGGATCCAGAAAGATTTCCTTTATTTACTTTTATCTTTAGAGTGAAGCAAGGACAACGGATCTGTATTTTCAGGAATATGGTAGATTGATGTGAAGCATCATATATTATAAAACATTCATGATTATTTTATTTAAAATATTGGTAAAATGGATAATGGTATCTCTTTTTTTTTTTTTTGGCATGTTTGTCATTAAGTCCGTGTTGTATTTAAATGTAACTTTTTCAAGGCACAGATCATAATAAAAAGACTCACAATATAGTAGGTCAAAATTTGTTCCTGTAATTTCATTGACTTTCTAATTAGTTTTGTATGCTAGATAGCCTGAAACGAGCATGAACATTGTGTTTAATATAAATATCATATTATTCTTATTGATACAACCTTGAAGTTTCGGTCAACTATTATTTCAAACTCTTATTGCATTTGTGTCTTTAAACATAAAATGTGTTTCGATTGCCCTTGAGACAACTATAAACTAAAGGACAAAGAATGGGGAAGTAAGCAGCCAGAAGTCATTGTACATCGTTCAATGAAAGAACAACCGGTCCGTATGGAAAGCTGAATAACAATAGTAAACCATGAAAAGGGACAACTATGTTTATTACTACCTCAATTTAGCTAGCCACTTTTGAATCTGTGTTTTCTATTCTGGCATTTTTTAGGTAGATCCTTATAGTTACTGGTTCTTCTTTGTTGTTCGCCATAAGAATACCATTCTGTTGAGCAGACCATAGACTTCTAGGAATGACTTTCTGGTTCCAAGTAGAAGATGCAATACTCTCGAGTATTTGGGAAACATCAAACGGCATTGATGATCGTCCTTCGCCATGTGTTCTAGTAATTATTTGAATGTCATCAACACCAAAGTCATTCACAAAAATGCAACTTTCACCATAGTATGTTGCCGTTCGCTTTAGATGCTCTAAGTTTTCCATCATTTGTGCATACACTTTACGAGACGACGAACGCTCCTTTCGGCACATGGATATGTGATCCATGTTTTTCTGGTTTGTTTCCACCATGGCGGGAATTTTCCTATCGATATCTCTCGGGAAGTCTTTTGGTTCTCTCATGTATTTGTGGCGTGGTCAATTACATCAAAGAGTTGATGGTCAATACTTAATCAGTTTAATGATCTTTCATCTTGATTAATGTGACAGTTTATACGGTACATGAGTTGCACAGTAGAATTGCAATAACATTGATAAGTTGATCAAAATAGTCTAAGACCGTAAAGCAATGTTTAATCTAAATTAAGAACAGATCTTGAGAGAAACCTTATATTGACCAGTTGTCAAATAGACGAGAATGAAGTAAGAGTTGTATTATAGATGAGATTGAAGTAACAAGTTGAATTGGAAATTATAATTGTGAACCTATATATTTATATTATACATACTGTTATGTGAATATCTATACGATTAAACATGTGAACATTAAGCAGACTTCGTTATACATACAGACAGTTCTTACAGTGAGCTTACGGAGAAACGTTACATTAGCTAGTTCCCTATGTTAACGGGCAAACATTGATAAATCGATCCCGGATACGTACATCCGAAATAATGACATAGTTCCAAAACAGACAGAAGAAAGACCCGTTACATATTCAGATTTTAATTGACGCTTTTAGTTTTTGATCATTTTATTTTACACTTGGATTAACGGTCAAAATTCATGATAGACCTTACCATAATGTATTTGAATAGATTAATGATTGTCAAACTTATGTGTTACATATTTTTATGATTTTTGTTTAGTGCCTCTTTTGTAGTTATAAATATCAAGAGTAATCTTTTTGCAAGTTTTCCACAACTATTCACGACGTAAATTGATAAATTACATGGTATAGCAATTATTATATTTTTATTATTAGTTTAGATTTTTTTAAGTAGTTTTAGTAAAAGAAAAAGTTTATTTTTTAATGTTCACATTGCCTCCCCTTATCATTTTACTTATGTAATATTTTTTGTCTGATTTTTTAATTCGAGTGAAAACGAATTTTGTTTAGCGGGGAGTTGTGTGGCGTGGTCAATTACATCAAAGAGTTGTTGGTCAATACTTAATCAGTTTAATGATCTTTCATCTTGATTAATGTGACAGTTTATACTTGAGTTGCACAGTAGAATTGCAATAACATTGATAAGTTCATCAAAATAGTCTAAGACCATAAAGCAATGTTTAATCTAAATTAAGAACAGATGTTCATAGCACGATCTTGAGAGAAACCTTATATTGACCAGTTGTCAAATAGACGAGAATGAAGTAAGAGTTGTATTATAGATGAGATTGAAGTAACAAGTTGAATTGGAAATTATAATTGTGAACCTATATATTTATATTATACATACTGTTATGTGAATATCTATACGATTAAACATGTGAACATTAAGCAGACTTCGTTATACATACAGACAGTTCTTACAGTGAGCTTACGGAGAAACGTTACATTAGCTAGTTCCCTATGTTAACGGGCAAACATTGATAAATCGATCCCGGATACGTACATCCGAAATAATGACATAGTTCCAAAACAGACAGAAGAAAGACCCGTTACATATTCACTAATCACTTCTCGAAGATGATCCTCCTGCTTATCGTTCAAGAATTTATCTAGCGTCTTTTCCGACATCCTTTTTGCCCAAGTTATTGGATCCCGCCGATACTCTTTCAGTTTATATTCGTTATGTTTGTTATAGATAATACTGCAAACCTCTTTTCCAGCTTTTCCAAATGGTTTGAACATTCTGTTTACAAGTTTAACTGGGAGTGCTATTTTTGACATTTGCATTTGAACCGCACCGATTGGAATAGAGTATCTTGTGCCATGCTTTTATTTCGGACTGATTGAATCTTCAGATATTATGCTTCCTGTGTCTGACTGCAAGTCATCCTCAATAACTTGCAGTTCATCTTCCAGAATGTTTAATTTAAATTGAATGGATCGCTCGACATTCATTTTCTTTGACTTGCTTAATTTTTCCTTGTACGTCTTCCCAGTTCTCTAGTTCTCTTGAAATCCTGCCAACTGCTTAATCGTCCATGTTTGCCTTTTATTCCTCGAAGTGTTGGAAAGATTCAATATCCGGCAATTCATTTTCGATCCAAGAAGCGATTGCCATTTGAGTTTTTGGCATCTGTAAGTACGTACCAAATTCGCTGCAAATTTCATCAGTTTCCTCTTGTATTTGCTTTCTAAGGTCGTGTATAGTAAGTTAAGATTTCATTTTAAGAGTGTTAAGTTTATCACAAACACTTCTCATCTTTGTTTCTAAGTCTTTTTCTGGATTATCAATTCTATGTACTATTGTTTTCAAATGGTGAACGCTTCTCTTCAAAACAGTTTCAAGCCATCTGAAAGTAATAAAAGAAACCATTTTAAGACCGTCTTTAATATATTGTTTCATCATATGGACTACATATCGGATTTCATGCTGGAGTACTTTTTTTTAGAATGAAAAAGTTTCTAAAGCAGAATTAGCAAGGAGGAACATTCACCTGACATGTGCTAGAATATGTGCTAATGTAAATACGTGCAATGTATGTTGTGTGATCGAGGTTACATTAGCGTTTATCCCATATATCGTTTTATTAGTGTGGATATTTAATAGTTATTCTTTTTATATTTCAGCAACGAAACAAAAAATCATCCATTGGGTTTAACTTGTGACCTGTATGCTACCACCTGTCATCTTGCAATCCAATCAACACGGCATCATCACTCTTAAAGAGGGTATCCTCCAAATATTTTTGACCTTTTTTTTCAGTTAAAGCGGACTTTCTGCGCTATACACCATTCCTGCGGAAACTGCATAAAATGACTACATAATGCTAATTCAGCAAAAATGAGGAATATTTTTTATAGAAAATGTCGAATTTTTGTTCAAACTGTTTGTTTTAAATGTGATAATGGGAAGGAACACAATAACGAACGCAGGTACGACTATAATCATGTTATAGCAGTAAACACATTTGCTCCTAGAGCAAGTTGTGCTAAAATGATTTGAGCTACGACCATTCGGTTTTATTAGTGATACACAAATGTCTCAGCCCTAAATTTAGGAACCTACATCAAAACAAAGATTACGTTATCAAATGATTTCCATAGACAAAAAACGTTTGAGATTTGTTTGGTGCTTATCCGTGTTAGGTTTTAACAGCTGTTTTAAAGGTTTTAAAGGTTTTGGCCACAATACAGGATATAGTAAAATGTATGTTAATTCGTTAAAGTAATAGGATAGTTCAAAATTATCCAAAAAGTGAAATATGTTTTATATAACTGAATAGTTTTTTTTTTCCATAAAAACTGTGTGCATAGACGTCTTTTGGCATGAAACATCTTTGTTTTAATCCAAATCTTCAGGAAAAAATTGTGCTATTGAATTTCTGTTTGATACCTTGCAAGTATGTTATATACCAAATACTCATAATAAGTGAGTATTTCACAGGGCAAAACAACTATATATTTTATACATGTTATAAAGCATCCAGGTTAAACTTGCTACAATTCCCTTTCTTTTATTTCTTTCTTACTAATTTATATGTTTACTGAAAACTGCCAGTATACTGATTGCCCTTGCATCTGCAGATGTCAGTATAATGGTAATCTCTTAGTTATAGCAGTAAAATTGTTAAAGGGGCAAAATTGAAAAAAAAAAAAACATAATAAGGAAGGGACATGTAGCAAGTCTACATCCAGGTCTTCAACTTCTGAAATATAAAGTTTTATAAAAATAGTTTACACCGCCGCCGGATACTTATCCCTATGTCTCGCATTCTGCGACCTTCGGCACAGGCGAGACAAACACGCGTACAGAGGATTTCGTTTAGTATATATGCATGCAGTAGTTCAATAATTTTCTGAGCATTAAGATCACCAGTAACCTGTTTCATAAGACTTTGGAACTGCTTCTTGAGCTAAAATTAAAAAAGATACCGAACTCCAAGGAAAATTCAAGAAGGACGACAATCATCAAATGGCAAAATCAAAAGCTCAACGTCTTTAACTAGACATCCTTTTGAGTCTCCTTTCATGTGCGTCTATGTTTATTTCGTCATCAGAAGGGGTTCAAGAGGAAGTATTTCCGCTTCTTTTATATTTTATGTAATGAAGTAAATTATCAATACAATATCAATATTAGCGCCTGTCCCAAGTCAGGAGCCTCTGGCCTTTGTTAGTCTAGTATGTTTTTTAATTTTAGTTCATTTATATGTTTTGGAGTTTAGTGTGACGTCCATTTTCACTGAACTAGCACACAATTTTAGTTAGGGGCCAGCTGAGGACCACCTCAGGGTGCGGGATTTTCTCGCTGCATTGAAGACCCATTGGTGGCCTTCGGCTGTTGTCTGCTCTTTGGTCGGGTTGTTGTCTCTTTGACATATTCCCCATTTCCATTCTGAATTTTATCACTTATAGGTAGAGAGAACACGGATATTCATTACTTTAGTGTACATGGTTCAAATATTATCCAGAAGCTGTTTGTAATTGTCAACGATGAAGTCTGGGTCAATGTCGCACCCAATCTTTGCTTTGACCGCTGAAAACTTCATGAGTTGAGATTTTGTCATATTCGGCCATATTGACGTCAGTCTGTGATGTGCATGATTAAACACTTCCTCGGTTTAATCTTCTGCCAAAAGGTCACAAAAATAACAAACAAAATGAGCGCACTGGAAATCGAATGGTAACATTTCCAACTCGGTCTCCTCCTTTTCTCTCTCAAAACTTGTTTTTAAAAGTTCTATAACCTGTTGATTTAAAACAAAACAAAAATATATATTTACACCAGTACCGTAGGAAGGGATTATTTTGGTATCCGTCAACGTAAACAGACGTTTTAATATTCGCTTGCCAAGCAAACTCCGCAATTTTAAATTTTTTTTTATTTAGCTACTATGTTGTTTCTATTATAAAACAGATGTTTCATTTCCCATTTGCCCCTTTCCCACTTTAACTATTAGAATATTATCCCGCAATGATTGGAAAAGGGAACTACGTAACATTTTTGTTTCAATTAAATTTCCATACATCTCACTTTCGTGCGATTGTTGTTTTCTTTCATTTCTAAAAAAAAAAAAAAAAAAAACAGGAATTGAAACATGGTCTTCTTCCGACCGGCAGTAAAACCATGCCCAAAGTGGGGCATCAGTTTTAATGTGCGGGTGTATAAAATGCGCAGCCTTGTCCGGACAGAATGGGGACGTTAAATCAGATGCCTTGTGTAGAGAGTGCCACACTCTGCCCTGTTAAGAACCATCGCGACAACTCGTTGATGGGTTCTAATGGCCTGTTTCGAGGCTTAGTTTTTGTTCATATCCGATATAATCCTATCCTTATTTTCCTTCATCCAGGTCGACCACTTTACAGGACCTTCCTATTGTATTAATGTTTATTTGCTCTTGTCCTGAACATGACTGAAATATCTTCCACTGGCTGTAAAGCAAACAACAATCAATCTTTCTTACTTGGTGGTAATATAATGATGTGTTAGAATTGTCACATGTTTCTTAACAGACAAGTTTGAATGATAAGTTTGAATGATTGAATAGGACTAATCATCGAAT
The DNA here is from genome assembly GCA_017311375.1 of Mytilus coruscus. Lineage (NCBI taxonomy): Eukaryota > Metazoa > Mollusca > Bivalvia > Mytilida > Mytilidae > Mytilus > Mytilus coruscus. Next base: position 124,548,439 of record CM029595.1, on the reverse strand, counting down.
TTGGACACGGCATGAGCAACAAGAGGATGCCACATGTGCAACAGGATCTGCTATCCTTTCACGAGAACCCTAGTGCCCCCGTATTTTGATGCGGTACATGTCACTCAGCACTCAGTCTTTATTTTCTAATAAGTGTTTTGTAGACTTTTCTGTCTTTTCGTCGTTTTTCGCTTTGCAATGGTTTTGTAGGTTTCTCCTCGACTTAATGCGTTTTGATTTTTGTTTGAAATTTGAGTACATTGGTTTTTTTTATATTTCTACGGAATTCATCTTCTTTTATACTGATTTCATACATAGATTTGTATGTGTGTATAGAAAAAACCTTTCACCTTTTCTACATCCTCTTTATGATCACATAGAAAGATACAAAGTAGCGAATGCTTTAAAAGTCACAGAAAGTATATTGTTTAAAAACCTTTGTCATTCCCTCTCTTCTTCAACTCCGTTAGCATTATCAGCCTTGATGACATACAAAAATCCATCGATCTGATTTTCATTCACAAATTTTAATATAACTTGACCCGTTTCATCAGTTTCTCCATCTCTTGCTGACTCAAAAGAATGAGTCCACACTGAAAAAATTCAACAGTAACGAGTCCTATCATCATTTTCTGTCGACTTAAAACATGTAAAGAAATTTAATAAAAGGAGATATTGGGTTTACATTTTAGATATCATACATTTTGCTTTTTTATTTAAATCATAAAGCTGCAATTAATAATTTTACTTTCCGAGCTGAGAAACTAAGATACCAAGGGCAATCAAAACTAGCATTGTGTTAAGTTCTATGTATGTAATACACGTGTATTGCATCATAATAATAACTGAAAATAACACTAAATTTGATGCATCCTAAGCGCTTTTCTAGACTTTCTTTCACCAGGAACGCTTCAACTCAAAATTTGAAAGCTAAGAGTTAAGGATAGTTAATTTTTGCATGTGATAATATTCATTAAAACGACGGCTACCTGAAGACAATCAGAGAGCGAGGTTCATGAAGGTCTCAAATTTGAAGCTCTTTATTAAAATGTGTTGACCATTGGATAGGTTTATTGATTTTGTTTATCTTTATATAATTTAAAATTTTTATTTAGCTACTATGTTGTTTCTATTATAAAACAGATGTTTCATTTCCCATTTGCCCTTTCCCACTTTAACTATTAGAATATTATCCCGCAATGATTGGAAAAGGAACTACGTAACATTTTGTTTCAATTAAATTTCCATACATCTCACTTTCGTGCGATTGTTGTTTTCTTTCATTTCCCCCCCCAAAAAAAAAAAAAAAAAAACAGGAATTGAAACATGGTCTTCTTCCGACCGGCAGTAAAACCATGCCCAAAGTGGGGCATCAGTTTTTAATGTGCGGGTGTATAAAATGCGCAGCCTTGTCCGGACAGAATGGGGACGTTAAATCAGATGCCTTGTGTAGAGAGAGTGCCACACTCTCTGCCCTGTTAAGAACCATCGCGACAACTCGTTGATGGGTTCGTAGGTGGCCTGTTTCAAGGCTTAGTATTTTGTTCATATCCGATATAATCCTATCCTTATTTTCCTTCATCCAGGTCGACCACTTTTACAGGACCTTCCTATTGTATTAATGTTTATTTGCTCTCGTCCTGAACATGACTGAAATATCTTCCACTGGCTGTAAAGCAAACAACAATCAATCTTTCTTACTTGGTGGTAATATAATGATGTGTTAGAATTGTCACATGTTTATAAACAGACAAGTTTGAATGATTGAATAGGACTAATCATCGAATTTGGACACGGCATGAGCAACAAGAGGGATGCCACATGTGCAACAGGATCTGCTATCCTTTCGCGAGAACCCTAGTGCCCCCCCCCCCCCACCCCATATTTTGATGCGGTACATGTCACTCAGTCTTTATTTTCTAATAAGTGTTTTGTAGACTTTTCTGTCTTTTCGTCGTTTTTCGCTTTGCAATGGTTTTGTAGGTTTCTCCTCGACTTAATGCGTTTTGATTTTTGTTTGAAATTTGAGTACATTGGTTTTTTTTATATTTCTACGGAATTCATCTTCTTTTATACTGATTTCATACATAGAGTTGTATGTGTGTATCGAAAAAAAACCTTTCACCTTTTCTACATCCTCTTTATGATCACATAGAAAGATACAAAGTAGCGAATGCTTTAAAAGTCACAGAAAGTATATTGTTTAAAAACCTTTGTCATTCCCTCTCTTCTTCAACTCCGTTAGCATTATCAGCCTTGATGACATACAAAAATCCATCGATCTGATTTTCATTCACAAATTTTAATATAACTTGACCCGTTTCATCAGTTTCTCCATCTCTTGCCGACTCAATAAGAATGAGTCCACACTGAAAAAAATTCAACAGTAACGAGTCCTATCATCATTTTCTGTCGACTTTAAACATGTAAAGAAATTTAATAAAAGGAGATATTGGGTTTACATTTTAGATATCATACATTTTGCTTTTTTATTTAAATCATAAAGCTGCAATTAATAATTTTTACTTTCCGAGCTGAGAAACTAAGATACCAAGGGGCAATCAAAACTAGCATTGTGTTAAGTTCTATGTATGTTATACACGTGTATTGCATCATAATAATAACTGAAAATAACACTAAATTTGATGCATCCTAAGCGCTTTTCTAGACTTTCTTTCACCAGGAACGCTTCAACCCAAAAATTTGAAAGCTAAGAGTTAAGGATAGTTAATTTTTTGCATGTGATAATATTCATTAAAACGACGGCTACCTGAAGACAATCAGAGAGCGAGGTTCATGAAGGTCTCAAATTTGCGAAGCTCTTTATTAAAATGTGTTGACCATTGGATAGGTTTATTGATTTTGTTGATCTTTATATAATTTGCGTATCGTTTGGTACATGTCATGGCACTATGATAAATGCTGAGTTTCTTATATTGGAGACAACAAGAGTAAATGGATAGTCTTGACTCTCTCTGGAATAATACGGCAAGCTGACATGGTAAATGTTTTTTTTTTTGTAATACGACAGCCAATCTGTTGGATATTCATTTAATATTGCATTATGAACCACTGTATATATTATATTGATATTCATTCATCAAACATACCGGCTGCAGTTCTTAAAAGTAGAGAGAACGTGACAGCTTCATTAATCGTATTTTCTGTATTGATGTTAAACATACTATTTGCTCAAATGAGACTTCAAATTTTATACAGCAGATAAGACTTGAAATATTCCAGCCTTTTTTAACCTAAAATGTTTACGTATTATGACCTGAAATCTATAGAATTGTGGCAAAGAGTACTAGTCTTCCTTCTGAATGATTTAATGTGCATTCGGTTGAAGGGGCTTTCCAAACGCGGACTTCTACATCCTGATTAGAACTGGTATCTTTTTTAATGATCATCAGCTGTTCTCTCAAGCAACGGATAGTCTAGCCACTGCAAGAGGCAAATGGTTGCATATTGTATATTTACTTTGCTTGAGTAATATAGATCTTATGAAAATTTCAATGAATGGTTTAAATTTTTAAGTGTGCATTACCTCTAAAATTCTAGCTGGCAACTATATTCTAACTTCTCTTATAGGTTTCCGATACCCATCAGAATTATCAATTAAAAATGGCTCCAACTTTGAATATGTTTCTCCAGGCGGAATGTTCTTGATTTTTTCAACTTTTCCATTTTCATATATTATTTTGGCTCCTCTCTGTTTATAATAACAAATCCGCAAAATTGTTGAAGAATATCTTCTAAAAAATGTCGGAACAACCTCTTCACCTAACAACAAGTTCAAAATACTAGATTTTCCCGAGAAAGATTCACCTGCAAACATGAAATAAAATGTTGTTTTGTAAGGAAACGTATGTTATTTGAATATGCAGTAGAACAAAAGAATATCCAGTTCTTCTATTTTGGTTTAAATTTTTAAGTAAACATAAAACAGACATATGATTGTTTAGGATAACCTCTTTATTGTCCTGGTAGTATATATTCGTTTTTCCAAGTGAATTTTATATATATGGATAAAACTCTACACAAAATTGACAATACATGGTGCTACTGATTGTAAATAAGATCTAAATAATTAAGAGTAAAAGAAGTTCATGTAAAATCCTATTTATTCGGACTATTTAAAAAAAATCATTGAAGAAAATCGACCTTTTTGAAAAAGTGTTTCAATTAAACTAAACATGATTCAAAGTTAATTGAAACAGGTTTAGATATGAAAGCAACTGTTCAAGCAGTAGACCAGGTTATTTCTAAAAATCATACATACCATGAACAAAAATAGAACATGCGTCACGCCTTAAAGCTCCTAATTTATTGTTGATATCCAGATCCAAGTTTTGTATGGTTCTTTCTGATTCAAGGAAACCTTTGATAACATCACATTCTTGTCCCGATACAATCTCATTTGAAATTTCTTCTGTAACTTGACCCAATCTGTCTTTCATGTCCATCAGAAGTTTTACTAGTTTTTCTCTCTTTTTCCTATTTTCTGTTTTCACTGAGATCATTGAATTTCCAACCTGTAGCGAACATATTTTTGATAAGTGAATTTGTGTATACGAATGATTGATCGAAACACCACAAGAAAAGGAAATGATCAAATTGCCAAGTAAAAATCCAAACAAATAGACTCTTCGACTCTTTTACACAACTCATTTATAAATTGCAAATATACTCTATACATCGCTACCGTTCATTACAAGTTTAATTAAAGAGTATGTGCTGACTTTTCCGTTTAAATACAGCAGTTAAAATCATTCAGTAATTCAGATTAAAGTAGGCAAATTTCAATATTGTGGATTCATTTATTTTTATGAGTACAACAGATTATAGATAGAGTAAAATTGTATTTTGTAGTAAACTTAAATTCATGGATCAGCAACATTCACGAAAGTTAGTACCAAGTAAATAATGACGATTGTCTCTTATAAAAGTATAAGATTATTTTCAAATATGTTTGACTTAATATTCGATTACTTAAACAATTTGCAATGATATCATTCCCGTTTTCGTTTGCTTTCTTTTGAATGGTATTGTCTATCTTTATATGACTTATGGTTTTTCATTGCCCCATTGGTAACCTTCTGACACTATAGGTCATGCTAACTTACTTCAATAGGTGAAACGGAAAAGAATCTGGTTTGATGTCATATTGTACAATAGATAGTATTTAATTTTTCTATGGATAACGGTTAAATAACAGAATATTAAGGACTTAACTACTGAATTTGATTTTGAGCTCGTACCACAAGTTTTCGTAGATTTATCTATTGATCACTCGTGGAATACATTTAAGATTGGTAGTTATGATATATTAGAAGATCACAGTCCAAGCAAAATGACTAAGTTGAAAATCAAACACTTGGGCTTATTGGGATATTGATAAACTCTGTAAAAACAGCGGTAAGCTTTTAACAAGACAAAAAAAAAGAATATAAAGTTAGATATAACAAAAACAAAACAACAGCAAAGAGAGACAAGAACAGCTCAAAATAAATATAGTGAAGAAGTTATTAGTCTCCAGTGAGATGAAAAACCAAAACCTTTCTGGCAATTTATTTAAAATAAGAAAACAAAGACATCAGGGGTTTCTCCACTCAGAGGAAACGATGGTGTATTATACAGTGATTCTGAAACGCAAGCTAACATCTATAATAATCAATTTGAAAGTGCATTAAATTGCGAAGATGCATCTTTTGTGCCAAATAAAGGTTCAAATCCCAATCCTACTATTCCAGATATAAATATAAATCATAATGATATTTATAAGTTACTACACATACTTAAATCCCTATAAAGCCACTGGCCCAGATAATATACCGGCTTATTTCTTACATTATCTTTCAGAACAATTGACTCCATTTTTGCTTTATGGTCATAATTATGAATTAATTGTTTAGAAAACTTTGAATTTTTCTAAATACTAAGGATGTTCTACCCAAGAAATAGATTAACTAAGCTGTATTTGGCGAAACCTTTCAAAATTTTGAGTCCTCAATACTCTTCAACTTCGTACTTTATTTGGCCTTTTTAACTTTTTTGATTCGAGCGTCACTGATGAGTCTTTTGTAGACGAAACGCGCGTCTGGCGTACAAAATTTGAATCCTGCTATCTATGATGAGTTTATTTGACACATTTTCCCCCTTAAAATTGATTGATTCTGACAAAGTTAGCGTTTGATTTGTCAGTTTTTATGGACTTCTCCTTTTTGAATTTGACTTTGGAGTTCGGTATTTTTGTTACACTTTTTTCCAACAAACTGAAAACAGGTTAATGTGATACCTATTTGTGACAAGCATAATATGCTATCAATTATCGACTAGTCTCATTTACTGCAGAATGCTGACATTGTAATTTAACACAAGTTATATCCGAAAACATCTAATTTAGAATAATATACTTTTTTTTAATATACTCACCATTGGTTTAGAAGTAAAAGGTCTTGTAAAAGCAATTCATTAGCAGTATCCAAGATCTTGCATAATCATTGGCAAATGACAATAAAATTGAAGTTGTACTTTCAGACTTTTCATAAGCCTTATGTAAAGCCCCCCATCAATGATAAGCTCATAGCTAAAAAAAAAAAAAATGGAAGTAGAAATCGAATGTTTTTCCCAGTTTGGGATCCGTTCAAATAAAAATCATATCACTTAATATTAATGATTTTAAGACATAATATCAGGATCAATTTCAAACATGATCAATTCCATACAATGCAACTACTGTGCAAGACTAACAATGCTATACAAAATTAACACGGGATTGGAAGGAGTCCAAAAAGACAATTTAGATCAATTTGGCGCACTAAGGACAAAACGAATTAAACAAATTCCAACTAACAAATATCTTTTTTATAAATACTCTATTTTCCCCTAACACGATCTAGAGATGGAATTTTCTACCAGCTTCAGACCATAGAATCTCTCCACTCTAACTTTCAAAGCATCCACACCAACCTTTTATATTCATAATACTGTGTATTTGATAAATATTATACATTAACAGTAACTAAATATTAAGTTCATGTATAAAGCACATAAAATCCGTCATGCTTTGTTCTCCTCCAAAGGAGACAAATCCCGTATCCTAAGAAGAAAGAAGAAGGCATAAAATAGCGATAGGAGTATGTATATGACAAAGAGAAAGCATCAAAAGATTCCACAAATTAACTTACGGTCTTTACTTACTAGCAGTAACCTAGGTCCCGTGATGAGTTCAAAATCAACATGAGTCTAGACTTATAGTAATAGCTTTCCTGATTTTCGTCGTCTCTACAATGTGTTTTACGACAAACAAGAAACGTTCATTTAAATTTATTATTTTAGTAATTGTAGGTGTACATGGATGTAAAATATAAAGTGATAATATGAAGGTTACTCTGAAACTGACATTATCAAGATGCTTGATTTTTGATTGACAACATATTTGTTACGTTTGGAGGACGTGTTTTTCAACAGACTGTCGGAATTCCAATGGGAACCAATTGTGCCCCTCTTCTTGCCGACTTGTTTCTTTATTATTATGAGGCTGACTTCATACAGGAACTTCTTAGGAAAAAAGATAAGAAGTTAGCAATATCATTTAACTCTACGTTCCGCTATATAGATGATGTTCTCTCACTTAATAATACAAAATTTGGTGACTATGTTGAACGAATCTATCCCATCGAACTAGAGATAAAGGATACTACAGATACAGTTAAGTCTGCCTCATATCTTGACTTACATCTAGAAATTGACAATGAGGGTCGGTTGAAAGCAAAACTTTACGACAAAGAGATGATTTCAGCTTCCCAATTGTGAACTTTCCATTTCTATGTAGCAACATTCCAGAAGCGCCTGCATACGGAGTATATATCTCCCAATTGATAGATATTCCGGGCTTGTGTTTCCTATCATGATTTCCTTGATAGAGGATTGCTGCTCACAAGGAAGCTATTAAACCAAGAGTTCCAGATGGTGAAGTTGAAATCATCCTTCGTAAATTTTACGGACGCCATCACGAGTTGGTTGACCGTTATGGAATAACCGTTTCACAGATGATATCGGATATGTTCCTTATGTCGTAACTACAATACCCTTCCCTTTTCACGAATGTGGCTTACCGAATTAGACTATTTACCGGATTTGTAATAACATAAGCAACACGACGGGTGCCACATGTGGAGCAGGATCTGCTTACCCTTCCGGAGCACCTGAGATCACCCCCAGTTTTTGGTGGGGTTCGTGTTGCTTAGTCTTTAGTTTTCTATGTTGTGTCATCTGTACTATTATTTGTCTGTTTGTCTTTTTATTTTTGGCCATGGCGTTGTCAGTTTGTTTTCGATCTATGAGTTTGACTGTCCCTCTGGTATCTTTCGTCCCTCTTTTACGCAACATAATAGTCTATGTTTCGATTCACTGTAGTTACTTGTCATTTGATGATTTGAAAGGTGTTGTAAACAAATAAGAATACAAACCTATGAGCACTGATATACCACGGTTATAATGCATGTTATGTAAATAAGATAGCTTACCACGTCTTTGTAATTGGGTTCGCCTTCACATTTTTTCAATGAAAGTATCATCCTTGTTTTCATATCTTCTACTTCTTTAAGACCGCCTAAGTCTACACCCATTATGTCAGCAATTTAAAAAATCTCGTTATAGTCATTTTACTTTCTCAATGTCCTCGCACGATACTGAAAATAACTGCTTTCTCTCAAGTTCAAGTCCATTCGTTCTGGTATTATCAGTATCAAAGGCCATTTCCCTACTATCTATATGGAATTAAATAAAAACAATCTTTTTAGATTCTCTTTAGACATGCCACATATCCATTTTGATTTTACTGTAATGTTTTTAAAGTTCGGGGTGTCGTTAAGTTTTCTTATTTAATATGTTTTAATCTTTATGCATGATGGTTTATAAAAAGAAGTTGAACTTGAACTTCAGCTTTGAAGGACAATTATTATAGTCATATGAAACGAGTGTTTCGTAATTATAACTGTTTGGTTTCTTGGCTTCGAATATTTTGAGCATTCCTGGTGAAACCAAGAAAAAGTCTTCGGACGCATGAAATTAATTAAGTGTTGTTTTCAATGTTTTACAGCACTGGGTTGATACCGCTGATGAGGGACTATCAGTTCTCGAGGGTATCATCAGCTCAGTAGTCAGTACTCGGGTACTGACATGATTTATAACAAACTTTAATTCTAAAATTGTTCCTTTATGAACTCAGAAGTTATAATGAAATTAAAGTTTCAACCCCTTCAGGCAAAGTTGACCTTAGATGGATTTGACTATTATTTTAAAGTCCTTTTTTGTCATATAGCTTTTCAACTGTGTCACTATAAAAATAAGAAGATGTGTTATAATTGCCAATGAGACAACTCTCCACCAGATACCAAATGACATAGAAGTTTACAACTATAGGTCACTGTACGGCTTTCAAAAAAGTTCTTATACATCCTTAGCTTTCAAATATTCGGCTTTGAGCGTTCCTGATGAAGGTAAATCAAGAAAAGCGCTCCGGACACATGAAATTAAGAAAGTGATGTTTTCAAAATTTTCCATAACAATTTTGAAACAATGCATGCATATATTTTAAATTAAGTCCTCTGTTCAGGTTTTTACCATTTATTACGGATTCGTTCGGTGAGTATTGATTGAAAACAACTTTCTGGTTTTGAGGCCGGATTACAACGATCAACTTTGAGAAATATCGTCACAGAGAAGTAAGCACGTATATAATATATAAGATTTTATTTCAATGATTGAGCGATGTTTATTTTGGTTTTTAAAAATATTTCACACGACTTCCCATATGTTCATTAAATTTGGTCATAACAGTTATTAAACTTTTATTGAATCTTTCAGAATCGGTTAATCATCAGTTTGTCTTCCTTCCACATTTGTTAACTTTTTCTTTCAAGACAGTGTTCCCTTCATACTTGCACATTGCGATTGCAGATTTTCTAATGAGATGTGTCTTTCGGAGAAATAAAGAACGGGGCGACAATAATTCAATACCAGAAAAACATAAATATTTTCTGTAAAAAAAGTCTTTTTTTATTATTTTTGGTTCATTTATTTGTTTCGGGGTTTAGTGAGGCGTCCATTTCGCTGAAATAGTATACATTATTGTTTAGGGGCCAGCCTAAGCCCGCCTCCTGGTGCGGGATTTTTTTCGCTGCGTTGAAGACCCATTAGTGGCCTCGGGCTGGTTTCTGCTCTTTGGTCGGGTTGCTGTCTCTTTGAATTTTCCTCGGAGTTCGGTATTTTTGTGATTTTACTTTTTTTGACACATTCCCCGTTTCTCTTCTCATTCTATGTACATGTGTTTCATAGATATAAGAAGATGTGGTATGAGTGCCAATGAGACAACTCTCCATCCAAGTCACAATTTGTAAAAGTAAACCATTATAGGTCAAAGTACGGCCTTCAAAACGGAGCCTTGGCTCACACCGAACAGCAAGCTAAAAGGGCTCAAAAAATGACTAGTGTAAAACCATTCAAACAGGAAAACCAACGGTCTAATCTATATAAAAAACGAGAAACACATCAACAAACGACAACCACTGAACATCAGGTTCCTAACTTAGGACAGATGCAAACAAATGCAGCGGGTTTAAACGTTTTAATAGGCGCCAACCTATACATAGTTCAGATTAGTTCAGATAAGCCATTCAGATTTATAAAACATGTTCATCTTTTTTTGTAAAAATTGAAGGATCATATGCCATTTAATGCAACGTTATTCTTTTCATAATCCTATGACTATATCACCTTTTGTGTCATAATTCTAAGGTACTATCTTAATCTTATAGTATACAGTGCTTACCTGTTTCTTTCATAATCCTATGACAATAAATAACCCATATATGTGAATATACCAAATAATATAAGGGCATCCCCTTAAATTCCCTGATTCTTTGATGATCCCCTTTATGCATAACATTAGACACCTCATAATTCCTTGATACTATGATAATCCTCAAAAATAATTTCGAAAGATACAACTTTATAATACCACGATGCAATGATATCCTCATTTAGGAATTAAAAAAAAAGATTGTCTATATACTAAACGATTCTTCAATGATTCTCGTCTTGGATGATGTTAGCAAATCATTTAATTTCATTATGGGCCGGCACTAAGCCGGTCCATTATATGATATGGGTTTGAGATTGTTACATGAGTTTCTGCGGATCTACATTATTATTTTCTGCGGTATATGAAAATTAAAGATTTTAGGTACGTGAAATAAATACATTTTTTCATTAATTTTTGTATAAGAAGAAGATGCCAAATATTTATAACAATGAATGTTCATTGTTTTATTATGCACAGAATGGGTGACCCGTATTTGGGGATTTCCCAACCAGGTTATTTTTAGAAATGTAAACAAGGTTCCATGTTCTTACAACAACTCGTCGTCGGAACATGGGAAGTGATAATATAGTTATTTAATATTCTATTTTGATTATTATATATACAGTTTTCATCATTTAGAAAAATAATCATAATAAAGATATTTTTACTTTCAACGTATTAAAACGATCTCGGGAGTTTTTATAGGTAACATGTTTCAGTAACTGAAAGTGATTTTCAAACCTCTCAAATATCCACTTGGTGTTTGTTAATACTTTGCAATTTTACTGCAACCAAACAGATTGAAATGAAAAAAAAAATTGTCAAGGATTTGTCAGTTGTTACGAAGAGAATAATTTTCTATACTGTCTGAATCTTTCTGATTTTTAGCTGTAGTATGAAGCAGTTTTTTAGTCTTTCGTATACCCAATGAAATATGAAGGAATATGGAGTAAATGTACATGAGACAATATTAATATCAATACATGGTAAAACTCAAATATGGAACGTTTTTATTGTTGTCCTTCATCTTCAAGTCACCGTGAGGCATTCAACATTGATCAATATTTCTCATAACTGGTAGTAAGCTCAAGCTGACCCTTCGCATCGGTTTGAGCAGAATTCCTAGTTAAATATTATACAAAGCAACATTCCAATTTTTATGACTGTTTGTTGATACTTTTAAATTTCACCTGAACCGAATAGAAATGAAAACATTATGTCTAGGATTTCTCAACCTTTACTGAGAGGAATAATTTGATATTTGTTTGCTTTAAGATTTTTATATCTTTTGTCAAACGAAGTTGGGGAAGGGATATAGTGTTTCATCTGTCCATCACAAAGTTAAAGTCTAGTTTAAACATATTTATATATAGTGGATTGGGAAACAAGTTCTTGCAACTTATATTAATCCCTTTCCACTTTGCGGCATTAGCCTTCTCTTTTTCGAAATCTACAAGGGTGTCTTTTACGTGCAAGGGATACGGCTCTCTCTTAACACGGGTCAGCCATTTTACGTCCCCTTCCGACGGACTATCATCGTTTCTCAAGACCAAACTCGCAAATGGTGTCAATGGAGAGCCGAAAATTCAGTCCTTGAAATGTTCTCCCCAGAACGGGGATCGAACCAGGAACCTTTGTGTTAGTAGTCCGGTGCACTGACAACTACATCACGGCTCTCCATCTATCTGTGGAAGTATAAGTCATACTTCATGAGATTTTGTTCATAGATGCGTCTTGAATAACCAAGGGGTCCTGATAAAAATAAGGTTATTTTGACCTACATTTCACATATGAGTGACTGATTAAAGTTTGCGTTAGAGTCCATAATTGAGATACAACTCATGGAGAATTAATATTTTGTCAGTAGATGCGTCTGTAATAGTCAGAATCGAGGGCCCTAAAAATATGTCATCTTGACATAACATTCATTGATGAGTAAATGAGGTGAAAGGCTGCGTTTAAATCCATATCTGAGATGAGGAATACAAGTATTTTGTCAGTAGATGCAACTTTGATAGTCACGATTTTCAAAATCAAGTCTTGAAAATGAATTAGATGATATTCCATTTCATCAACTGCACTTAAAAGATATTCGATTTCATCAACTGCACAATTTAGTTATATTCTATAGCATTATCATAACTTATTGGATTGGACCAATTCTGGCAATTGAGGATTAAAGTCAACTCAACATACAGATTGTTAATATAATATTTTGCACTTTTTTTACACCAAAAACCTCCATGTTTCCGGCCCAAAAATTTGGTGCGTGCACCAATTAACTCTCTTGTAGTCCTATGATATCAGTCTTCTCGAATTGATATTTATCGACCCCATACGCTTGATCTTATTAAATCTCTATGAAAAAAGATCAAACAGATCTAATAGATTCGACATTTTACTGTTGCACCTGCATGCCTGTCTCTTTGTAATTATTTTCACTTATATGTTTATATTTATGTTATACCGGGGTAATATGCCCATCGACAGTTTTCGTAGATCTCGTTGATAATTGTGGCTACGAAGAAAAATATCTCCTAGTTGATACATTATTCCAGTGCTTGCGTTTCCTATCATGATTTCCTAAATCTAGGGTTGCTGCTTACAAGGAAGCTAAAGAACCAAGGGTTCCATGAGGTAAAGTATAAACATACTGCCCTTGTATGAAGGTGTTAGGGAAGATTAACACACGAGGGGAAAATTATCGCCAAAGACGAAGTCGCGGGTGATAATTTTTTCATCGAGTGTCTTAATCACCCTAACACCTTCATCCAAGGGCAGTATGTTTTTTATTATACTGAATGCCTTATAATTTAAGTGTGCACTATGTTATTAGAAGGACAATTGTAAAAAATAAAGTCATAAATCAAGATAGTTTACGAATAACAACAACAAAACGACGGAAATGATGTAGAAATAAGAATCGGTAAACCTCGGCCGTAGCGGGTGTTAATTGTTCCGAATCGGCAAACCTCGGGCTCAGGCGGGTGTTAATTTTAGGCATTAACACCCGTAATATTATCGCATGTTGCTATGGGTGGGCGGGGCTTATGAAAAGTTAGTGAAAATTAACAAATTAACAAATGCCGCGTGTCCAATGAAATGAATGGATAATATAAGAAATTTGCATTAAGTATAATAATAGAAATTATCCTTTTCGAAAGTTTAACGAACGTCATTACGAGATCGTTGACCATTATGAAATACATTTGTCACAGATGAACGCGGATATGTTCTAATGGTCATACAATAATGTAGCTGCATTCCAATCCGATCATCCTCGATTATGACGTCCTCGAATGAGACTACTCATTGAATTTGTACTTAAAATGGGCAACATGATGGTTGCCACTGGTAGAGGAGGATCTGTGAATATCACTTGAAGAAGTAGTTGAATATTTTTAGAAAGTAAAAAAAAATATAGTTGGAATCTCCGATCTCACGTACTTTCTTTTTATGTAAATTAACACTATCAAAATTTATAAAATTCATCGACGTATACAGAATACAGAATATAAAGCTTAATCACATAAGTAAACATTATGTAAATTGATTACATTTTCATATTCATTAATGAAAAAAATGAAAACAACACGTTATAATTTTCATGCGTCCGAAGCGCTTTTCAGGATTTACCTTCATCAGGAATGCTCAAATCCGAAAATTTGAAAGGTAAGGATGTATAAAAACCGAAACAGTTGAAGAGCTATATAACCAAAAAAGACATAAAAAAAGCCAAATCCATCAAAGACCAACTTTGCATGAGAGAGTTGAAACCTTAGTTTCTTTATTATTTCAAAATTTATAAACGGACAATACGTTCAATAAAAGTCTGTACCGATCATTTCAGCACTCAAAATAGACACCCGAACCATTATAATAAATTAATGACTTCAGAATGATACAATATGAAAATAACACTATTAATTCCTAGCGTCCGAACACTTTTTCTGTATTTACGTTAGTCCTGTTTGAGTCAAACGTTAAAGAATCAATAGTATTAGGACATTAAACTGTATTTAATCGGATTTGTGAGTCCTTGTTTAACTTTGGACATCAGTTTGAATGAATGTTACGCGTTTTCAAAGAATTGTAATCTAATATTTACTCAGAAGGGATGCAGCTCCAGTTCAATTCCAGATGAAACATATTCAATCAAAATACATGTAGTTTTATTAAAACTATTAAATGCCCTGAAATTACGGCGACAGAAGTTTACAAAAGATCCAATTTTGTAAATCGATTATGAATAGAGGAATCAAGGTAAAAAAACCCAAGGGAATCGCATGAACTCCAAAATGAGCGAGACCGGGTGCGTCAACAGGGTAATAGTCTCCTGTTATGCATGCCTTATCCGCGTGGTACTTTTCATTAACATAGTATTCTTACTAAACACAGTTAAAAACATTTCTAAGTGCTGGAGTTTAAGCGACATTTTAAAACGACATTAAACTTTTGCTCTTTACTGTCATATGTGTCTCATCTCACTAGATTTTTTTTTAGACCTGGTATTAGATCCGTCGATTCGGAATTACAGGTCACCATATTGCATTCAACAACGAGCAAAAATTATACCGTATAATAAGCTATAAATGGCCGCGATATAACAAAATGGAAAACGATTCAAAAGAGATAACCATCAGTCTGCGTAAACTACAAAAAACAACGAAAAACCAATATGGCAGACAACAACAAACGATAACCATCGGTGTGTAGCTCTTATTCGGGACAGAGGTGTAACAACACAACATAAGACAGAATTGTATGGTCATTTTCTGTAAAAGTTTCTGATTATAAAATTTTGTGAATTATTCGAAACATTAAGGTATGTCTAAACCCTAGACGTAAATGGCCTCAGCAGTAAGTGGTACTCTTTTTCTGAATTTTTTACTTACAATACTCTTCAATATCATGTTTGATTTGGCCTTTCATCTGTTTTATACGAGCTCCACTATTGAATCTTGTGTAATAGAAACGCGAGTATGGATAAAAAAATACAAGCATTGTATCTTTGATGAGTTTTACCAAACATATCGGTTCTTAGCACTAACACCAAGTAACAAAATACACAAATTATCGATGTAAAAGTAACCGCAGCTACTATTTTTTTTTTTTTTTTGCTGAAGTTTATCTTAAACATAAAACAATGTTCGCAAAGAGAAAAATGATAATATGTACACATCCAACTTGGCACATATTAGAAAACTCAAATCTGTTATCTTTCGAGCAGAACTTTTGAAATTTGTGCAGACAGCACACAACGTTGAATATTGTGCTTACACCAGTTAATTTCATCAATATACATCAGACAATCAAAAGTCACGTGGAAGATAGAATTTGACATTTCAAGTATTTAATCATAAAGGGATGGAGACTTGTGGAGATATACATAACCTAACAAAGATGAATAATACTGTTGGCGCAAGACTTTAAACCTGTTGTACACTAAATGTCTCATAGTTTTGGTGTTGCAGTTTGTGGTAAGTACCTTAACAAAATCTCATTAGAATGAATGAATGTATAAAACCAATTTTTCATGGACTTCCATCCACTTTTTAAGCTCTCCTGATCTATGAGTCAATGGGAGAAATTGAAATCCTTTGGCATCTACCGTCCGTAACATATCACGTTTCTTTATTCTTGAACTTCTCTGAAAATGTTGCCAAATTTATGAATGGATACGATATCCTAGTAACGAATGTTACCAATGCATTGAAAATTTTGAGATAAAAATCTCTATCATAACTTGTCATGGAAATCACACCTGGCTTGCCTTTATATTTTCATATATAAATACATTAAGAAAACTGAAGGTTCCAAGGAGCCTGTATTTTTCAACTTTCATTGATAAGTTCTGCTAGTATCATTTATCGTTATTTTTTCTTTCAATTAAATGTGTGTTAAAACAACTAATGACCTCTCCTGCCAAGTTGTACTAATAGTGTAAATGAAGACAATATAATTCGCGTCCAATATAAAACTAAATTTTTGTTGTAAATGGGTTCGATTTGCTTTGCGCCAGTTTTCATTCTTGTAATGTGTGTTATTTTATTTTTCAATGTGTTTGTGTTTGTTTTACCAGTTTTCATGAAAATACTCAATTCGAAGTTCCCCATTCGGTCAAGTTTAAGGGTTAGAAAAATTTACATGACCGAATTCTAAGGAATTTAAGAGTCATTCTCTGTAAGCATCAAAGAATTTCAAATAAAATGAGAAATGCATACTCCTGGATTTCCTTTATTTTCATATCATGGGTTTGTCATGGTGCACTGACATCAAAAATAATAATCATTTCAAAAGTTGAAGTGTTGGTTGCCATGGAAACAAGTTACTATGAATTTGCTTGAAAAACGTCAAAAATGCTCGATGAAAAGTCTATTTTTTCCTGTTTTTACCACTTTTCTCGTAACAGAATGGAAACATCTATCCCCAGTTTTTCTTTTGTTATCAAACTATTATATATTAGTGTTCTAAAATACATTTGAAAGTTTGGAAAGTTCTTTCATCTTCAGTAAAAATTTTGAATTTTAAAATTGGATGTTTTTTCAAAAATCAAGATTTGCAAAAATTCACAAAATAACCCATTTTTATGGCTCCAAAATTTTTTATTCCAGATTTTGTGGCATAAATGAATATCACCATTAAGAAATATTGCATCTGAAGCATTCTTGACAAAAAAATCTCAGAGGGTATATTTTTAATTTTTTCTTAAATTTTATTTGAAAAAAGGTCACTTTTGAATTTTCGAATTTTTTTCTCTAAATCTTAGGGAAAAAAATCCAGACATAAATGTTATTAATGCAATCCTTGTCATATTGAATGATCAGTTATGATCAAATAATAATATGGAAATAAACTACACACATTCTGATACCTTACATACATGTAGTCAATGATAATTAGGTATAACTATCATGTTTAAGTACGAAAAATGATAAAATAAATCTTCGAATGATCTTGGTCGGTTGACTTTTTCCATATTTTCCCTGATTAGACAACTCAAATATACATTTTTCATGCAAGTTGTTGGAAACTGGTAACATTATACTCAATGAGTGAATTTCAAGGTTTCAATTAGCTGCCTTTTCTTTTTAGATAGGTGTCGAAATTGGTTTCATAACCATATTAACCATTGCTATCAAAACTTATGTTTCGATGACTTGATTATATGGAAGTCTACAAATCATTAAACTGTAAATCAAACTTTGTAAGCATTATATTATATAAGTATATATAAACAGTTTGGTACTCATGAATAATTTGGTTAAGAATTTAGCTATCTGCTAACTTGCATTATTATTTTCAGTGTAGGGGTAACCAACTAATTGAGCTATTGACCACTGATCTCTGTCAAATAATGCATACATTTGTTGTCTTGATACAAAACTATACTAGGCTTAAATCCAAAATAGTAAGAATAAGATATTGCAGTTTTAATTAAAAGAAATATTTTTCAAGTTCTACGAAGTTGATACAGCAATGATTATAATAAGATAACAAATAAATCAGGCAAAGAAATGAATATGAACTATTTGATGTGAAACAATAAAACAACTTTTATTAGATATGACTGTATTATTATTATGGAGTTAAGTTGAAAGACTAACATTGGCAACATTCTATAAATCTATTTAATCGAAGTGGGTTGCTTATTTTTTTTTTATTTCATACTTTTTTTATTTGGGTGGGGAGGGATTTTCTGTTTTTATATCATAAAATGCCAGACAGTTTGTTGATTAAATTACTTGACACACATATTATCAATATATAATAATTATAAAAAATAGGATGTGGTGTGATTGCCAATGAGACTCTTTACAAGAGACCAAAGGAAACAGAAATTAACAACTATAAGTCACCGTATGGTCTTCAACAATGATCAAAGCCCATACTGCATAGTAAGCTATACAATTATTGCAATATATTGCTCTGTAGCCACACCACATTTTTCTTGCATGACGGGAAAACAGGATTATTATTTGTTGAAATGTTTTAAACTCATCCAAATCAAACATTCTACGGCTATCAGGCTTTGTCGAATATATCAAGTGCAATGTACTTTCATACACTTTTATGGTCTTCTTGGTCTTCTTGGTATCTACACAATATTCCATTGGTAAATTTTGGATTAAGAAATTCCTTTTTTTTGTTAACATATATCACATTTTTGTCTACCTCACTTCAATTCCAAGTCCATCGGTAATATGTTGATAAACAAATGGTGCACTAGTAGAGGCAATTGCTATTTGTTTTCATAATGACTGCTTCAACTTTGTTTTTTTCTCAAGCTGAAGTTGACATTTATCCAAAGTTTCTAGAAAAAAAGTGACACTGTCATCGTATTATGAATGTTCAACTACTTGGTCTTGCAAAGAGGGAACATGCACACTAAAATCAGGAGGCTTCCGGATTACATTTCCTGAAAAATATACATATTTTAATACAAGATATTATTCCCTTGTATGTAATTTAAGTTCAAAAGAAAAAAATATAGACATTTATTTTCATTGCCTGATGGTGATATAAAGATTTGTTCACCCTCAAAAGTCATATTTCCTCGGCATTGACCTCGGGAAACATCAACCTTATCAGGTGAACAAATCAACATATCTCCTCGGGCAAGGGAAACAAATGTATAATATTCAATGTTGATTCTGATGAGTCATATATTCTGGGCACCTAAATGCATCCAAAAACGCCTCGAAATATCACTATATTGTGGCATAAAAAACCATCAATCACTGTTAACTTAGTTCATTTTATACTGCCTTGAATGATAAAATGATGCCCCCACTTGCATATCATATAAACTTATAATGGGACATAACTGATGAACGTTAAAAGTGAAGCTACCCAAATTTGTACTTGATCTGAGTTTTGTGGTAATAAGTATTGAGTATAAGTTTCATAACATTTGGATGAGGCAAACGTAAGTTAAAGAACTGAAAGGAAAAATTGAGCAATTCTTCCGTTTGTAAAGGGGCATAACTCTCAGTCTTCACGCTTAACCACAAGTCCTACGGCCTACAAGCCAAACTAAAATTTAAAAAAATTGTGCTTCAGGCATGTGGTCTCAAATGTTTATTGTGCAGGCTGAACTCTTGAACAGTAAAACTGACACCACCAGAATTCAAACTTGATCTGTATTTTGTGGTGATAAGCATTGTGTATAAGTTTCATAACATTTGGTTGAGGCTTACTTTAGTAAGAGAACAGAAACAAATGAATAGCTGCCCCATGAGCGCATGGTACGCCTATCGTGTTTTTAAAGAATAAAGTTCAATAACTTCTCAATGTCATATCAGAAATTTAGGAAAATCTAAAGGAGGTTATCTTAATAGATACAAACCAGTTACCAAAGTTTAATGAAAATTGCTCAAAGCACTTTAAAGGTATTGTCAGAAAACTGGAAAATCACCTTTTTTTATGAATAAAATCCCATAACTTGTAAATGTAAAATCTAAAATTTATAAAAATTGAAAGGGAGCTTATGTCAATACATTTGAAGATATAAATAATTCACTATAGTTTCATGAGAACTGCTGGAAAATCCCCCTTTTGTTAATGAATTAAACCCCATTACTCGGAAACGTAAACTCTAAAATTTATAAAAATCGAGAGGGAGCTCATGTCAATAGATATAAATGATTTACATAAGTTTCTTGCAAATTGGTGAAAGCATTTTTTAAATATTGTCCGAAAAATGCAAAATCCTCCTTTTTTTAATGAATAAAACCCCGTAACTCGGAAACGTAAAATCTAAAATTTGTAAAAAATGACAGGGAGCTCACATCAATAGATATAGATAATTCACCTAAGTTGTATGCAAATTGGTTAGAGCATTTTTGAGTTAATGTCTGACATGTTGACAATGGACGGACAGACGGACAACGGTATACATGTACAATAATACGTGCCATAAACGGGCGTATAAAAATTCAGCAATTTTTCTATGTGTAAAGGGGCATAACTCTAGAACAATAAAAGTGACACCCCCAAAATTCAAACTTGATCTGTATTTTGTGGTAATAAGCATTGTGTACAAGTTTCATATCATTTGAATGAGGCTAACAGGTAAGAGAACGGAAACGAAAAATTCATCAATTCTTCCATTTGTAAAGGGGCATAACTCTAGAACAGTTAAAATGACGACAACAACATACAAACTTGATCTGTGTTTTTTGGTAATAAGTATTGTGTATAACTTTTAAAACATTTGGTTGAGGCAAATTAAAGTTAGAGAATGGAAATCTATTTTTAAAGGGCATAACTCTTAGAATGGTTAAATCGATGCCACCAACATTCAAACTTGATCTGTGTTTAGTGGTAATAAGCATTTTGTATAAGTTTCAAAACATTGTTTGTTGTGGCAAACTAAAGCTAGAGAACTGAAACCAACTTTAGGATGTATGGATGTACAGATGGACAAGGAAAAAACATAATGCCCCCTCCACTGCATAGTGGGCATAACAACATGAACAAGTTTTAATGAAATTTTGGGAAATTGACATATTTTTAAAGGGGTGTAGGGTTCTACCAAAGGGGCTCTGAGTTTTGTAATGACATGCGTTAACCAATCAAAATCCTAGAAATATACTTAGCCGGGATAATGTTCTTTTTTCGTAACCGTAACAGGTATTTGGAAATATATAGTATTGAAAGTTGATCATCAAAATCATACAAGAGTGCGCACAGTGAAATTTCTTGCCTCAGTTTTACTTATTACTGAATGCATGTTGAAAGTGTGTATTAAGAAGGTTTTACTACAAGTATCACCTACATTTAACATTGACTAAAAAACCATGAAAA
Organism: Mytilus coruscus; assembly: GCA_017311375.1. Classification (NCBI taxonomy): domain Eukaryota; kingdom Metazoa; phylum Mollusca; class Bivalvia; order Mytilida; family Mytilidae; genus Mytilus; species Mytilus coruscus. The sequence goes on along the minus strand of CM029595.1, from coordinate 124,526,781 downwards.
TTATTGTTATACCTATGTCTTGCATACAGTGGACTTTCTGCATGAGGCTTTACAAAATGGGGTTTTACATGTAAGATGAGAAGTAAAACAAAATATTTTATATACCTGCCAATGCATATCTACATGTATGAGGTACTTTATCCATATCTTTACTTTGGGCTCTTCATGATACATGTACACAAGAAGCTGGAAAAAAGAAAAATCAACTGATTTGTGACCATGCATGCAGTAAAAAGTGCACATTTACATTGTAGTTTCAACAATATTTGTGTAAACTATTGATTGATGTTAATGATAATTTAAATCTATAACATTGTCATGATTGACATTCAACAAATAATTTCAAATCATTTTATGAATTTAACTAATATGTGTCTTAAACAAGGATTCATGTAGGAAAAGCTTCTTTCACTGATTTTTAAGACATCATGTTGAGTGTAACATTCATAAACTGTCTATTAAATAAATGTCAGAGTATAATAATAAGTTAATAACATTTTAACATGTTTTAAGTTTAAGTCTAAAGAGAATTCAATAGTTATATGTTATTCTGTTAAGACATGTAACGTCACAGTACCCAAATTGCACCTACTGAACAAAAATAGCTGTGGAAATCTTACAAGTTTTATTTGAGACTAAACATTTGTATTTGTATGATTTGACATAATACACATATTTCAGCATAGGTAAATATATTTAAAATGAACAAAACGTTCACAGTATATATCAACAGATACTAGTAAAGTATTTACTGTAAAAGTAAAATCTACGGAAACGTCGCCATGCGACGTTCACAAAAGGTCATCTTTTAAAAATGAGCAAATAAAATATGTTACAAGCATCCATTTCTTAAAAAAAAGAATAGTAAGCATGGACTAATGTCAAATTGCTCTAAATATTTGAAGAAATAGAACAAAACATCTGTTATAGGATTTTTAAGGATGTGAATTTAAGCATGGATGCAATTTGGGTACTCCCATTACAGAATCATGGATCGTTTGGAGGTCAATTCAGACCAATTTTCTATGATTCAATATGGATTCAAAATTAATTCGTGTAACTATATAGTAAATTAAGATACATCTACAAAATAAACCCAGAATGGAAACTTTTGTTTGGAGCATAAAAAACGAGATGAAATAACGGTCAAAATAGGTGCAATTTGGGTACCCTCACGTTAAATACATTTGCACATTCATTTGAATTATCAGTTTAAGATACTCAATAAACCACAGATTATTATGTCTATATATCACCACGAACAGCTGTTTAGTCAACAACAGAATTGTGCTACTTTTAGATAATGATAATGGTGATCTCGGCTTGGGGTCCAGTTCCTCGTCCCAACCCCCACATCAATAATTTCAGGAAAAATATTTTTTACTTACCGAGTTCATACAGTTAAAAGATTCCATATTGTTTTCGTGTCACAAGTATGTCTTTTTGACAGGTATTTAGAACATTTCCTTTTGTCATGAGGTTAACAGCAAGTCCTGCTCGACCCGACCTCTTCTTTTAATGGTTTACATTTTGGGTGTGTTCCAATTGCCCTGGATACCATGCACAGAGTCCTCCTTTTCTTTTCTCCATTTTGCTTGAGCAATCGTTGGGAATGTGTTAAACATTACGAAAAATTCAGGTATTTGTAAAATATCAGAATATCCGATTGATGAAATTATTTCATTTTCACAAGTTCAGTCATGTCAGTAGAGCACTGGGAATGTTTCCAACAGTCTTATTTATGGTAAAACCTCGAGCGGTAAACAAAACACATTATAATGTGTTTATAATACGTTGGAATACATTTTGTCACGGTCCTACATGTGGAATTGTTTTCTGTAGACATACACAAACGTTTGTGTCTTCTTGTCTGAAGAGTAATTCAGGGGAAGCTACTCCTGCTACGCAGGGGTAAATAAAAGGGGCTTTTAATTGAGATTAAAGAATTCAGCAGTTGTTATATTTAATTTGAGAACATCTATTTTTTCTGAGAGCAGGATTAAGTATTTCCAGACAAATAAAGCATTCGATTTAATTTCAATATTCTATTTGTAACAACAGTAATTTCGAAAAACCATGGTATCTAAAAATTGAATTATGCAAAATTTTCAAATATACCCCTCTCAATTTTTTGTATTTTGATTTAGCAATGGTTAAACTATTTAAAAATTATTTTAGCCATATCGGGAAAATCTGGGTTGAAAATTCTCAAAGCTTTCAAAACAGGGTAAAATGGGACTCCCAATACACAAGAAATTTGACCCTTTTTGGGGCTAGGCTCTTGACATAACGGCTAAATAATATATTTTTCTGAATACATTTTTTAAATATGTGATAACCATACTAAGTCATAACAACAAACACAACTTTCTTTTTTATTCTCTAAAAGGCCATATACATCTAACTGTAATTGCACATTTTTAGCCTTTTTTACTTACCAAAATTGACCAAAAAATGTTCAAGTCGTTACCATAGCAACCGCAAAATTTTAAGTGAAATTTGATGTATATTTCAGTATATCTCAATTGTTAGAACATTTTTACAAATTTTGAACCAATTCTGTGACATGTCATTTCCACATGATTTTGATGCTTACAGAGAATGACTCTTAATGAAGTCTAAGTGTAAGATAAGATACGTTTACCAATCATCTAACGTGAAGTCTAATCGTCAGATATGGCACATCAACGTATTGTAGCATGAGTATCATGAGGGATATCACCAATGGAGCAGATATTGCTGACCCCTCTGGAATACCTGATTTCACACCCGGTTTGGGTGGGTTTATTATCGCTCACTTTCTGTGTAATGTTTTGAGGACTTGTTTGTCTTCGTCAATTTTATTTTTGGCAGTGGTATCTTTTTCTTATGGTTAATGAGTGCTCCTTGATATAAAATACATCACTCTTTTTCAAAAAAAGACAGAACTTTAAGTTTCGTAAAATAATAACAAAAAAGTATTGAATAAATAAATCACAGTTTTTCATTGACCATGCCATTAAACAATTATGATTTCTTTGAAGCTAGTCGTTCAACAGTAGCGGCATAATAAGCAACATACTAAAACACGGGAAGACTTCACTTATATATATTTTTTTTAAATTATCGTAAGAAAGAAAGAACACATTCACACTGAATTTATTTCAATTGAGGACATTTTCAGACATCTTTCAATCCCTACAAACTTTACAGTGTCACAGCTTCATGTGTATAATTGAAGGTTGTAATAACATTATAAATTATAAAAGAGAGGCAAAAGATACCAAAGGGACATTCCAACTCATAAGTCGAAAATAAATTGACAACGCGATGGCTAAAAAAGAAAACAAATGATAGTTGATGGCTTAAAACTACAATTTTGAAAGATTAAGGCAAATTTTGAATAATTAAAAAAAGTATTTAATATTGCAAAGGATAATGCTCTTTACTGTTACCTATATTCAGTAGAAGATAACAGTATTGTATTAAGATAGTTTTTACACTATACGCTTAATTCACACTGGTAAATCACATCTCTAGTCCTTTGCAACTCCAACAAGTATGAGTAAAACTGAGTTTTATTATCCAGAAATGATGCTAAGAACATCAAGAATACTCCGACAAAGTTTGTCGGCGAATTATTTTCATCAATTATTTAAAAAACTTAACGAAGGAATATTTAATTTACTCTGAAATACTAGTTTTTCCAATGTTTTTTCAATGTTTATAATAAATAAATTTGTTTTTGCAATAAGTCACTTACTAAATGACACGTTATGATTGTCTTGGCTGAGTTAAATATTATGTACATTTATTCTATATACAGTCTTTAATAAAATAATGTACAGTCTTAAATATTAAAATGTTTTATCTAACTAGCTATCCTCTTTAAGTACATAAAGCAAGTTAAAAAAACTCAGAAAAAAAAATGACTCGCGATACGAGCAATTCAAAAAGAAAAAATGTATTTTAAGTCATATGAAACGACTTTCTTGTAATTATAATGTTATCGAAGTTATTGAAACCAATGCATGCGTATATACTAAATTAAGTCCTGTATGCACGTTTTTTTTCTACGTTTATTACGAATCTATAATGTATTATCGACAAATGATATTTCAGAAGCCGTTGAAGACGTGAAAAATAAGTAAATTATGAGAGCCATGATATTTTTTTTATATTTTCCATGCGTTTCCTTTACAGTTGTTATACGATTTGTATTTGTTATTACTATTTACTTCAAGTCCACGTTTGTTTTCATTAATTCGGCACGATGTTTCCCTTGCACTTGCGTTGTGCGTTGGCTTAACAAGAGGTCTCTTAGTTAATGTCACTGCATACGTGAATATATCGGCGAAGACAATAATTCAATAGTAGTACATTTATGAAGATTTTAATAATAGAAAGGTTTTTCTTTAACAAGAAAGTTCATATACACTTGTTTTATAGTAAAACTAAGCAATTCAAGTATATAAAACATATTCATTTTTTTTTTAAATTTGAAGTTTCATATGACTTTAAGAGTATTTTTTCACCCTACCACTATAAAAGAATACCCCGACGCACTCAGTCGTGAGTTTCTATTGGAACTATACAATTATTAAAAATCTAAAAGAATTTATACTTGATAATACAATGAAATATTAACTAATGTTCATTCTATGATAATATAAATGAATTTCTATGATAGGCAAAAACAGTATGTTTGTAAAAAATAACTTTAGAAAGAACACTCTATAATTGTCTCCGATGAATTCGATATCATACACAATTGGTATTACTTTATGATTGTCTTAATCGGCTGGGAGATTGTGACCCAGTAGAACCACTTTCCTCTCTTTCTTCTAATGGTTTTGTTTTTCTTGCTACTCTCGGTGATTCTCCTGTCGGCTGTGTCGTCTCAGATGAGGCCATCAGAACGCTTATTTGGGGTGGTCGTGATGTGTTTGACCGATTACTTTGTTCGGATATGGAATCATTTTGTTCCTCCGCATAGCGCTCTGTTTCAAACGATAACTGTCGCATTTGCTTTGATAGAGGTGCTCTTTTTCTTGCTGAAGCATGTGTTTTATTTACGGATGATTTAGCGTCAAAGAGATCTTTCGTTCCGCGCTGATTTGATGACGACCTTAAGAATGACACTGTTTTGTCCATGTTTTGTCTTGTAGAATTTTCGTTGTTATGTCCAACTTCTTTTGTTATCTGATGTTGGATATCTTGGGATGATATAAGGACACCAGGTTGCTTCTCTGAAATCATTTTCTCTTCTTCACGATATTGCGACTGGCGTAGTCTCTCGTAGCATGCGATTTTTTCTAACGACAATTTCCTTCTTTCCGTAAGATTAGTTTTTTTCATTTCTTGCAATCGAACTAACACAGGCTCATTTCTAATGTTAGAAACAGAGTGATTGAGATTTTCAATAGAAGGCCTACGCTCTAAGAAATCATCAAGACAATCTTGTATTATATCCTTTGTGCTTTGAGATAAACTTTCTAGTGTATAAGGACAGCCATTTAATGCACATGGCTTGCAGTTATCGATGAATTCCGAAAGAAGTTGCTGACGTTGGTCTTTAAAAGCTGGTCCCACTAAAATCTCAAATACTAAGAGACCAAAAGCATAAATGTCCGCACATGCAACATAGAGATCTCCATTTAGAACTTCTGGGCTGAGGTAAACGAAGTCTCCCGCAAGCACTCTACCCTTATCTTCTGGTAATGGAGCGACCTTCGGCTGGCATGCTCCACAGAGTTTAACAACATGATTGTCGTCGATCTAAAAGTAAATAATATAACTGAGTTATTTCACCATGACTATTTCAATAACTACAGACATGAGATACTGTATTATTGTACTTATTTTTCATATGAGTTGTACAAATTAAGAGGTTACCACACATCTCCTGTGTATCCGTTTCGCTGAAAAGGTCAAAGTAAGAAAGTTATCTTAAAATACTAAATATCAAAGAATCTATTTGACAAACTTAAAACATTTTTCAATAATCTCACATTTTCCCATTAAATGAAAATCTTATTAACCACTTCATATTTCTGTTTAAGGCAATTTTGACACACTATTGAAATTCATACATGTTCTTGAAAAATTGTGCATACATAACATATTTGACTATCTGAAAGACAGCCTACCGATTTGTTTTCATTAAACTGTTTATTTTGGTTAAGAATGTCCTTCTTATATATATATATTTCTTTTGATAAATCGGTATTCTCAAAATTTATAAAAAAATTTCAAAATTTCAGTTCTGTGCTTTTTTTTTGTTTTAGACATTTAGAATTTAATATTGTTACAATATCAAAGTGCACACATGCACATGTGTTACTGTAGAGTTAAATCAGTATTGCACGGTACACTTTTAGAAAATGATCCTGGTCTGATTTTAATTCAGGTGAAATTGGCTCTACCTTTTTTTTTACTCACTTTAAAGACTTTCGACTTTTTACCTATTGTGTCTGTTTGTTTTGTTCACGCATCGTTGTCAACATAATGGAATTTGATGCGACTGTCATACAAGTGAGAGGTTTAGCTAGCTATAAAACCAGGTTCAATCCACCATTTTCTACATAAGAAAATGCCTGTACCAAGTCAGGAATATGACAGTTGTTATCCATTCGTTTGGTGTGTTTGAGCTTTTGATTTTGCCATTTGATTAGGGACTTTCATTTCTGAATTCTCCTCGGAGTTCAGTATTTTTGTGATTTTACTTTTTTCGAGGGTGTGAGACAATACAATATTGTTAAGTAGAAGCTTCTCTTCAAATATGTAAAAAAAAGCCTTTAATGGTAGTTCTATCTTAATTTACTGAAGATACTATCTACGTAGTGTATTGTAGATATGGGTGTTATTTTATTAGCATACTGATGTATTTTTCCTACATTATATGTTCTGGAATTCTTTCTCAACTTTTTCTGACCATCTATCTTCAGCTTACAAACGTTAATTCTGTCAAGTGTTTATCTGAAATTCATTGTAGCCCTAAACTTCACAGTTATCGTCCTATAAATTTGGAATTTTATATTGAAGAAGGTTACTAAAACGCTTCATTATGATTTTAACTTTAGAAAGCTATTACTATTTAATATATTCAAATTAAACTAATGCACCGGATCTGATATGATTCTAAAGTAAATGGTAAATAGAACTGCGTTTCTGGCCATAGAAACTGTTGATATTCAATTCAGGGAAAATAATAGTATTTTATTTTATTTTCCTGACGTTGAGATGTCTTTGTGTGTACCCTATTACACGAAACGCTTTGATTGGATGCATTAATATAATATACGCATATCTTTTTTATTCTATTTATGAATAACTGTCGTGTGTATATTTACAATTTACATTTAAAAACGAATGAAATTATTTTTTGAGAACTTTTCGAAAAATGTTATGATTTGATGTTCAGCAACGGTTGAAACTATAAAATAGCTTACTAGTAATTTGATGATGCCCATGCCACCATTTTACTTTTGATTTCTAAAACAGAATGATAAGAGTATGTATATCACATATAACTTCTTGCACTAATTGTTATTATTCGACGTGTGTTATTGGACTACCATTGTCAGACATGATTAAAAAAAAAACCAAAATAGACAATACACATGACTTATATCTTATGGGCACACGATACAGTTTTGATCCCACGGTGAATGTTTGACGAAAGTTTGCATACAAGTTATTTTTCACCTAGTCATTTCAAATATGTAATAAAAAATATACTTTCATGTGCTACTTTTAGAAATAAATGGGGTCGAAATTTCAGACATTTACTGGAAATTTTGGTTCTGTGACATTTCTATCCTTTGGAAAGACATACTTAACTTAACTTAAAGATAAACGGAAGCGAATTTTTGTAAAAGCATCTGGAATATCATCTCTACCTAAGTGTGCTTTGAATTTGTGTAACAATTTTTTAGAAATTAAAATAATTTTTATTACATTTTCATGATTTTAGTCAAAGAACGGCATTTTTTGCTGTCTACTTATCTAATTAAAAAAAAATTCATCGGTGATTTGTTCACAAAAATTGGCACAAAGAATCTTAATTCATAATCAAGTAAAATGTCATTTTTAAAAAGAGGGGTCCATGAACTCGTTTTCAAGTTAAATCAGTCTGAATTATAAAAATCAGTCGAAAATGCATCTTTTCCCGACATGTCAGTGTTTGACGTCGTAAAAAATAACATTTTACGTTAGCAACGTCATTATCTTCCCTGTAACTGTATCGTATGCCCTTAAATATGAATATTTACCACAATTGTATTCTGATTCAGTTCCATGTGTACCATTTTCTTCCTGTGTATGTATTCAAGGCCGTATAGAATTTCATGTAATATTCTTGGTATATCTTCCTTAAAATTTATAAATCTGTTTTTGATAAACCGACATAGAGGTTGGAGATTCCCGTGAAACACAAAAGCTGGTGTTGGATGATCTGAGTTCTGGATACCTAACAATTCTGCAACATTTTCATTTTTTAAAAGCCTGAAATCAGTAAATAATTAATCTCCTTGATGTAATTGTAACTAAATGCGCGTTAAACTTTTTTTAATAACCTGTCAAATAATCATTTTAAAATAAGGAATGTATCTCCCTTATGAATACCTCTCAGTATTTGTTTGAGTTTGGCTATAATCTCTGGTCCTTTTCGGTTATATGAGCTCTTCAAATATTGTATTAGATAAAATATATAGGTGTTATGTTAATTTCGATTTTGATATCCAGGCAGCATCGGGTTATACTGGTTGTTTTGTCTCAGTATCCGTCAATTGTTAGGATGATGATCCAAAAGAATTTCCTGTGATTACGATTTGCTTATCTTGTAAGCTAAGCATGACATAGGATCTTTATTTCAAGCAGACTGATTTATATATTCGTTTGCAGGAAAAAGGTAGTTTGATCATTATACATACACATGTCTACTATTCAAAATATTGGTGGGTCCAAAAGTTTATTCCTGTGATAAAATTGACTTTCTAATAAATTTTGTATGCTAGGTAGCATAAAACGATGTTAAATATAAATAACATATTACACTTGTTTTTACAATTACAATTATCATAAAGGTTGTGTGTTTAAACGAAAAAATGTGGCTTTTTGTCATTGAGACAACAATAAAATAAAGGACAAAGAATCGGAAAGTAAGCAGCCAGAAGTTCAATGAAAGCACAACCGTTCCGTATGGTAAGCTGAATAGCAATAATAAACCCTGAAAAGGACAACTATGATTATTATTACCTCAGTTTAGCCACTTCTGAATCTGTGTTTTCTATCCTGGCATTTTTTAAATAGATCCTTATAGTTACTGGTTCTTCTTTGTTGTTCGCCATAAGAATACCATTCTGTTGAGCAGACCATAGACTTCTTGGAATAACTTTCTGGTTCCATGTAGCTGTAGAAGATGCAATACTTTCAAGCATTTGGGAAACATCAAATGGCACTGATGATCGTCCTTCACCAAGTGTTCTAGTAATTATTTGAATGTCATCAACACCAAAGTCATTCACAAAAATGTAACCTTCACCATAGTCCGTTACCGTTCGCTTTAGATGCTCCAAATTTTCCATCATTCTTTCATACACTTCACGAGACGACGAACCCTCCTTTCGACACATGGATATGTGATCCATGTTTTTCTGGTTTGTTTCCACCATGGCGGGAATTTTCCTCTCGATATCTCTCAGAAAGTCTTTTGGTTCTCTCATAAATTCACTGATCACTGCTCGAAGATGATCCTCCTGCTTATCGTTCAGGAATTTATCAAGCGTCTTTTCCGACCTCCTTTTTGCCCAAGTTATTGGATCCCGACGATACTCTTTGAGTTTCCCTTCATTATGTTTGTCATAGAAAATACTGGTAACCCTTTTTCCAGCTTTTCCAAATGGTTTGAACATTCTGTTTACAAGTTTAACTGGGAGTGCTATTTTTGACATTTGCATCTGAACCGCACCGATTGGAATAGAGTATCTTCTGCCATGCTTTTGTTTCGGACTGATTGAATCTTCAGATGTTATGCTTCCTGCGTCTGACTGCAAGTCATCCTCAATAACTTGCAGTTCATCTTCCAGAATATTTAATTCAAATTGAATGGATCGCTCGACGTTTTCTTTGACTTCTTTAATTTTTCCTTGTTCGTCTTCCCAGTTCTCTAGTTCTCTTGAAATCCTGCCAACTGCCAAATCTTCCATGTTTGCCTTTAAATCCTCGAAGTATTTGAAAGATTCAATATCCGGCAATTCATTTTCAATCCAAGAAGTGATTGCCATTCGAGTTTTTGGCATCTGTAAGTACGTACCAAATTCGCGGCAAATTTCATCAGTTTCCTCTTGTATTTGCTTTCTGAGGTCGTTTATAGTAAGTTCAGATTTCATTTTAAGAGTGTTAAGTTTATCCCAAACACTTCTCATCTTTGTTTCTAAGTCTTTTTCTGAATTATCAATTCTATGCACTATTGTTTTCAAATGGTGAACGCTTCTCTTCAAAACAGTTTCAAGCCATCTAAATTAAATAAAGGAAACAGTTTTAATCAGTCGGTGATGAATGGTTTAATCTGCATGACTACAATTTCGAAAAAAAATAAGAGTAAACATTTCATGTTGGAGTACTGTATTCGAAGGACGCAACAGTTTTAAAAGCAGAATTGCCAAAGAGAAACATTCACCTGTCATAGACAAGAATATATGCAAATGTCTATGTATGTAGTTTATGTTGAGGAATCGATGTTTCAATATAATGGAGTTTTATGCGACTGTCATACAAAGGAATAGTTTAGCTAGCTATAAAACAAGGTTTAATCCACCATTTTCTACATCAGAAAATGCCTGTACCAAGTCAGCAATATGACAGTTGCTATCCATTCGTTTGATGTGTTTGAGCTTTTGATTTTGCCATTTGATTAGGGACTTTCCGTTTTGAATTTTCAACGGAGTTCGGTATTTTTGTTATTTTACTTTTTTCATTACATATAAACAACACATAGCTGAGAGGGTGATAGAGTAGAGTGTTACTCCGAGAAAGCATTTATAGCACTCTCAAGACACCAGTCCTTAATGTTGAAACCTACGTCAAAACTAAGATTACGTTATGAAATATAAAGTCTTACATACATCAGTGTCAGACATTTGACTCAAGTATGAGATATGTTTGATACTTATCAGTGGCGGGTGTTACTGAATAGTTCAATTTACTTGATATTATGAAATTGTGGTGAGGGCTTACATAGGCTTGGCCTGTTGCCCAATCCAATTCAACTTATTTGAATATTGTTTAAACTAGATAAATAAGATATATATTAATTCGTTGAAAATGCTACTATTTTGTAAATTTTGTAATGAAGTTAACTATCAATACTCACTTATAGGTAGAAATAACACGGATGTCCATTGCCTTATTGTATACGTTTCTGATATTGTCCAGAAGTTGTTTATAATTGTCAACGATGAAGTCTGGGTCAATGTCGCACTCCATCTTTGCTTTGAAGGCTGAAAACTTCATCAGTTGAGTTATTGTCAAATTCGGCCATATTGATTTCAGTCTGTTATATGCATGATTAAACACAGTATCAGTTTGATCTTCTGCAATAAGGTCCCAAAAATTACAAACAAAAAGAGCACACTGAGAATCAAATGGTAACATTCCTTTCTCTGTCTTCTCCTTTTCTCTCTCCAAAATTACTTTTAAAAGTCCTATAAGCTGTCGAATGAAAAAAAATAATTTTCATATAAAATTCTTTGTTTATACTTTAAAGATATTTTGCTAGATGTTTTTCCTATTTTCTTGTCTTTAAAACTTTGGCTTAATTTTAACTGATGACATGCATAGTTTTATATTTATATGATAATACCGTTCTACCTATTATGGCATTTGCAATATGAATCCAAAATTAATTAAATACATAATACTGTATGTTGTAAACTGGAGGTTCCAAAGATCTCTAATCTCTCATCTTGTATGAATAAGTTATATTATATATATATATTTAATTTGCAGCTTTTCGAGTGCTTTTGTAGTATGAGACAATGTATACATACTTGCATTTTTTATCTGTAGCAGTCGTACTGGTTTGATGACGGAGTTACATTTTAAAATTTACCATAAATGATTATGAAGGCAAAGTATAGTTCCGGTAGGCACAGTCGATTGTAAAGAGGCTTGTTAAAAAAAAAAACAGTTTATGACAGACGACGGACACAAAGTAATTACAAAAGCTCAAACTGTTCCTTTTAACTAAGTGGCTTCAAAAAGAATCGTACCCTGTCTTCATCAACTCCTCCAGCATTATCAGATTTTATGGCATACAGAAACCCATTTATCTGATTCTCATTAACAAAGTTTATGATAACTTTGTCCATTTCGTCGTTTTCTCCTATTCCTGGTGAGTCAACAACAACAAGTCCACACTGAAAGTAAAACAACAATAAGTTTTTTTTTTTCTGCAGCCCTGAGGTCGTAAAAATAAAACGCATAAAGCAACTGAATATTAATTTTGATAAGTGACAGGAATGTCTATTGCTTATTTCTATGCATACTATGGAGCTCCATTCTATATACTATAGAGCTTCATTTGGTATACTATAGAGTTCTATTCTGTATACTATAGAGCTTCATTCGGTATACTATAGAGTTCTATTCTGTATACTATAGAGCTTCAGTCGATATACTATAGAGTTCTATTCTGTATACTATAGAGCTTCATTCGGTTTACTATAGAGCTCCATTCTGTTTACTAATGACCTTTATTCTGTATACTATAGAACTCCATTCTGTATACTAATGACCTTTATTCTGTATAGTATAGAGCTTCATTCGGTATATTATAGAGTTCTATTCTGTATACTATAGAGCTTCATTCGGTATACTATAGAGCTCCATTCTGTATACTAATGACCTTTATTCTGTATACTATAGAGCTTCATTTTGGTATACTATAGAACTCCATTCTGTATACTAATGACCTTTATTCTGTATAGTATAGAGCTTCATTCGGTATATTATAGAGTTCTATTCTGTATACTATAGAGCTTCATTCGGTATACTATAGAACTCCATTCTGTATACTAATGACCTTTATTCTGTATACTATAGAGCTTCATTTTGGTATACTATAGAACTCCATTCTGTATACTAATGACCTTTATTCGGTATACTATAAAGTTCCGTTTATTGTGCTTTACCTTCAGAGCTTAAACTAGAATTTCATTGGATTGCCCAGAACTACATTATCTTAGTGAATATTTTCAAGTACTTTTTCGTATACTAGCACTAATGAACTTGATTCCTAATATAGAATTGACCCGACGTGATGCCTTGCAGTCAGTGTCTTATATTTCCTATGAAATTAAAACCTAAATTATACAAGAAGTTTTTATAGATTTCAGCAAGAAAGGGGTAGGTGTTGCTGTCTTTGAATGATACGTTCTACCTATTGAAGTTGCATTCAGGTACAAGATAAACACTGCCAAATTGTACCACTGTAAAAATCAGTCGGGAACGATACCATAGATTCCTATTTTATAATACGGAAAGCACAAAGTGAGAAGGCGGCTAAATTTGTCTCTTTTGACAGTTGAGGTATACTGACAGTGTATCAAATTTTGTCTCACAATAGTTAATCTGTACGTTATTCATGAAATATTCATTATACAGTTTTTTGACGTAGAGACAACGAGACAGCTTCAGATTTAACTCCGTTCAGTAAGGTCATGTAGATTTGGGATTTTTGTTATCTGTGATAGCACAAGTTCATGTATATTAGACATAGGGATGGTTGAAATATTTCTTAGAATATCTTTAGCATTAAAGTTCTAAATGAATGAAAATTTATAATTTCATTTTTTACTTTTAAGATCAGCAAAATGACTCAAATGACTTTTTTTATAAGAACGCAAAAAATTGCTGGCTTAAACCGAAAAACAATAAATCCTGATTTGGCACTTTCAAAATAAAAGCAATGAATAAGGTTTATGGTGTTGAATCATCATTATAAGTTGCCTACATTTCAAATTATTGAGACAAAATACAAAACACTCCCAGAGTAAAGACGAATCTACCTTATACATCTAGCACCACGCAATCGAAAACATACATTATGTAAAATTAAACTTTCGTATTCAGTATATGCCAGAAATAGATATCCTTAGTGACAAGGAAATAATTAATATTAACAAATATGACTGTCTTATTAGTTTAGCATTGTTACAATTTAACTTTCCATCCTGCCAACTAGTTCTCATTCAGATTGATTTAGTTAGTTGTTACACCACATTTATATATCATTCAAGACAAACACTGTTAATTTACAATATCTGTAATGATTTTTTTCCTAGTTAAAACTTTGCTGTCAGAAAGCTAAAAACAACTACTATATGTAAACTATAGTTTAGGTACTAAAAGAAGAGGCAAACAGTTTTTGGTCTGGAACAATTATTGTGTTTGGTTTTGGACATATAAGTGCTCATTACCTCTAAAATTTTAGCTGGTACATAAATTTTAACTTCTCTTATTGGGGTTGCATTGGCCCGTTCAGATTCATCTTCAACAAATAAAAATGGCTTCAGCTTTGTACATATTTCGCCTGGTGGGATGTTTCTGATTTTCTCAACTTTTCCATTGTTATATATTATTTTGGCTCGTCTTTGTTTGTAATAGCAAATTCGGGTAATTACAGATGTACAGCTTCCAAAAAATGTCGGAACAACTTCTTCGCCAAACAACAAATTCAAAATACTGGATTTTCCGGCGGATGTTTCACCTGCAAATATATACAAGTGTTAATCATAAACATATTTACACTTTTGGTTTTTAGCTGAATTTTGTCTCCGAATGACCTTAGATCTGCTCTGAATAACATTCTGACGTCAAGCAACAATCACATTTTAATTGTGAGGTCAAAGTTTTTAAATTATCACGGATATCAAATTTTAGGGAACTTGTGTAATGTTACGTAATGGCGGAAAAATTTGCATTAAAGTGTAAATACGTCTATTGATAAAAAATACTTGACTTGTCGACAGATTTAATCAATATAATATATAATGAAAAGTAAGATGGAAATGCTCTTTTTTCTTTCGTCTAAATAAGATATACCCGACTAATTAAAAGCAATTTTGGAAAGTGTCCTTTTGTCTTTTAAATAAGAAGAAATAAATGCGGCAACATAAAACTCTAATAGATTTATGATAATACATACGTTTGCATGTTTCTGGGAAAGACTTGAAATCATATGCAAAACTGATAATTCATCTCGAATATAATATGTCGTTAGATAGTAATAATATTATACATAATTTCTCATCATTTTTACAGTTGGATATTTTTTTTCTTATTTTTTTCATCGCCTTCAGTTAAAGTTGATAAAAATTTATGTTCATTTTACCCAATGATATTAGATAAATATAAAAGCAACTTCTTCAACAGGTCACATAGACTTATCATGCAGCTGACTAAGTAGCAAAATCGGGTAAAAACTTTCATAATCATCGTGGTCATTTTGGCTCATATATCATTGATAATGATTATAAGGTAATATAAATACAAACCAGATACTACAATAGTACAGTCGTCACGCTTTAAAGCTTCTAATTTATTGTTGATATCTAGATCCAAGTTTTGTATGGTTCCTTCTGATTTAAGAAAGCCTTTGATAACAGCACTTCCACGCCTCGATATCCCGTCTTTAGAATGTTCTGCGGGAACTGGGCCTAGTCTGTCTCTGGTGTCCGTCAGAAGTTTTAACAGTTTCTCCCTTTTCTTTCTATTTTCTGTCCTCATAGATACCATTGAATTTCCAACCTGAAGCAAATATATTTTTCAAAGATGGAAATAATTGTAATCAAAATAATTGTAGACATATGTTTTATTTCGAAACCCGAATCATCAGGAAATAATGAACCAATTTAGCGAGTTCTAAAGAAAAATAAAGAGACTATTTAACTGTTTTTACATAACCTATTGAGACGCTATAAATATAATAGATATACATCGCTACCGTTTATGACACGAAGAATGATAAATAGGTCTTGATTTTCCATTTAAGATTCAAATAGAGAATATCATATTTCACGATAATTTATATTTTCTAAAGTAACATTAGGTGACTCTTTTACAAAGGTCATATATATATATATATATATATAAATGTTTAAAATACTTTACAAAGTATTATTTGATAAATTTAAGAGTATCATTTTACTTTTCATAATCTTCACTCTAAGGATTAGAATAATTTCAATTTTGTAAGAGAAAGGGTATTTCCCACCTCAACTTACTCTAATTCATTTATTATATTATCCAAAAAGAAAATACAAGGCGGACATCTTTGATATCTTAGGGGTCATATGAGGAATTATTTTATTGCTACGCAGTATATTGATAATTGCTGTTTATAGAAGTATGTGAATAAAATTAGATATAAATGTAGTTTACAATAACTTTTGCAATTTACCTTCTAAATTTAAGACAGTATGAGTTGTACAAATACAATATTCCTCTTTCAAACAAAGAAGCACATTTTGTGGTTGTCTTTGTTTTTAATTCCACTTTCGATGTTATAACTGAGTTTTCATAAATTCATTTCAGATGGGCCTTTCTTCAATACTATTACCAAGCAGGATGACCAACATAGGTCCACAATCAACAAAACTCAATACCGAAATAAACATTTTATAACTATTCGGATGAAACTAAAACAAGAGGGAAACATTTGTGTAATGTTACTGCAGCAAATGCAACATCCTGTCTGGTAACTTATATGATAATCCAGGCTCCAAGTCAGAACGGAGATATAAGGTCCATACTACGAGAAATAGTACATTTCCGTTCAATAAAATACGCCACAGACTTTGGCTAACTAATTTGCTTTATTCCATTCGATCATTAGATATGAATAAAGGATATATTGGATATGCGTCAATTAGTCAGCTACCCAGCGACACAGAAAAACCAAACCACATCTAAATGTAAACACACAGCTAGGCCTCAACGATAGACAGGTGTCTATATAATATGCCAAGCTCTAAATTGCCCAGAGCCTACACAAATTGTAAATAATTTAAACAAAGAGTATCAACGATCAGCCGTTAACACCAAATCCTCTAAATAACAAAATACATTAATATATACCACGAGACAACAATTGACGTAGTTGCTGACTTAGAACAGACACATGAAGGGCAAACGTTTGTTCAATTGTGTTTGAATGAACAAGCTCCTTAAATAAATAAAGTATCCCCTTTTCTGGAGAGATAACACTATACAAATACAAAATGTTCTTTTAGAAATCTTTCCCTCTATTTGTATTGGCGATATACCATGGATTTTGGGATTCTGTAATATCCCCAATTCCATAATGCTTGCTTTGCTGAGTATTATTCATAGATTGAGTTTAATGCAAAACTAAATTAAGCATAGTATTACAACGATAATTTTGATAACAATTGTTTTAGAACAATAATATCTGGAAAATAGTGGAGATACAACACTATAAAAATATTATTCTCTGAACATCCGATGTTCAACTAGTATAGTTGTGACAAAAACTCGTAGAATGTAGAGGTGTCGTTTTGTAGTTGTATAGTGAGATATAGACCATTGCACCTGGATCACACATATACAGCTATCTCTCTCTGTTTTTATCAATAGTAGAAATAGTGCATTATAAGACTCACACGACGATTTGTCTCTAAATTTAGGTCTAGTAAGTTAATGTAAATCGATAGACGTGAAGATATTTGATGTATTCCTAAAAATCCAAATCCTCAAAATATCCATACACAAGTAAACAGAAAAATCAGAAACAATATTAGACATTTATCGTAGAAGTCCAAATAAGTCGTAAGATGTATTAGCTTGGTAGATTTATAATATAATTTACTTCATAAGTTGAAGTCTGGTAAAAAAATATATATAAATTGTAATTAAATCAAACATTTACAAATCTAAGACTGTTTTCAGATAGTTGCTTCAATTCCCTCTTGATTTAATTGAATGGTGTTTAGTTCAAAGTATTTGTGAAGAAGGTAGACCACGTTACTTTGGTCACATATTTTATTGACCAGTACACAAGAACTGAAGAATATCTTTTTTTGAAGTTTTGTATACATTTATAAACAATGTGTTTAAAATTCCAAATTATCTGATCTTTATAGATTCCACCACTGCATCAAGTGTGTTACGATATTTCTTCACTCGAGACAGTTAGATTTTAATATTTAAAGCGCGAGACTTGCCGAGCTTTTTAAATAATTAAAATTTAACTGTTGAGAGTGGAGAAATATTGTAATACACGAGTCAAGTGGTGAAATCTGTTTCTCTAATGATTTTTAGACGATATCTAAACAAAGTTTATCCTTTATTTTCAATTTTTGCAGAAAGTTGTGTTCTTTTAATGTGACGTCATCAGGCATGGTCGCCTTTTTTTCATGACGTCACAATAGAAAATTCAGAAGAAACCAAGAAGATTTGACGTCATAATTTAATTTCGACCAATCATTCGCCGAGAACAATGTTTTCAATAGAGACGAGAAATATTTTTCTCACACCGATCGAGAAATGTGAAAAAAGCATGAAAATTAGAGAAAAAGAGTTTTCATAGTTAGAATCATTAAAATTGCATCATTATAATAAATGCACCGTACCAAATGTATATTTGAGATGTCATTTTGTAAACTCCTTACAATCTACGCTTTGAATGCTATGTGTGGTAGAGACATGAATCACTTAAAAGGGGAAAAAACTACCATAAGCTGTCATTGAGACAAATTTTAAAGTTTAAATTACATTTTTTTAAGTACATTTTAAATTTGTGTTTTAAAAGGCTGTTAGAAATTACTCAGCGCCAAAAAAATATATATGTGTACTTTATAAATTGATGTTTTTGTTAATCAAAAAAGTTGAGTCAATACTCCTTATGTAAAAAAAAGACCCATTACATTGTTATTTCAACAATCTGTCATAATAACTTGACAGGATGTTTCTTTCAGTTTGTACTTGATAAATATGCAATCACCCCATTTTAGACAAGGTACCCCCATAAGCCTGGAAATCATGTGGCTAATCGAATGACTATGAAGTGCTCTTATATTTATAGAATGGTCAGATGGTACCATCAGATTTTATTGTTGTGGAAGGTGAAGTGAAGTCTGAAAAGAAAATGGCGTCTCTTCAGAACACGTGCATTACTTTGTCTTTAGTTTATATATTTAAACTTATACAGACTGATCAAACAAGATATAAAAGTGTTCGTTCTAATTTCTAAAATCACCAAACGCATTTAAAAGAAAAAGCTCAACAAGTTAGTTGTCGTTCAGGCTGAAAAGTTTTCTTTTGTCTAAAAATTATGTTACGGGACTTTCCTTTTTTATTCGAAGGCAAATGCATGAAATGCATTGAACAATAACGAAATTTAACGCCCTTCTAATTAATGATTAATCAAATATAATAAAAATATTTCTAATGTTAAGAAATGTTATGTCTGAACATAATTAGTTTTAGTTTTTAATTAAAATGAGTCTATTCAAAATTTTGGCACATTTTGATATATATTTGTTTTTTTGGTTAATATTAAAACTTATCGGTTCAATGATAGTCAACATTGCTACAGAGGTTGAAATATAATCAGTTCGTCAATTTGGAATTAACACAACATATAATGAAACAGTTGAAGGTTATGTATCAGTTGAAATGTACAGATATTTGAGTATTTCAAGAATAAAAAGCAACACAGTACAACAAGTGAAATTTGTCATAAAATTCATTTTGTATCGAAAGAGATACATTTTAGATCATTGCTCGATTGACAGATCTTTAAGTTGAATTACAAGATTAACACTAAATATTATTTCATAACGTTTTGTATAAACTATCACTTTCCCATAAGTAAGGTAAAATATTAATTTTAATATTTTGGATGTTTGGTGAAATATAAACCCTATGAAATAAAATACTTTTTCCAAATGTAAACTATTAATAATGTGCCAATAATTCTTGATCTTACAAATGTATGAAATTTAAAACTCTTCAAAATCAAATATGTTGTAATCCTTTCAATTTTAAGATGGACTGGTGGTTTTAAAATTTATTCGAGAACATAGCAGGATGCATATGCTAATCACAAACATTATCTCTTTCTGAATAGTGTTGAACGATTGCCCACATATATCTTTAGTTTTGTACATTTAAGCTGTGTCTATAATGAGATTTATAAGTGTATGCCGAAATGACTCTGACTCCGAATACGAAAAAGAATTTTTTCAAAAATAAGTATAACACTGTTACGGCGATTGACCCCTTCACTGAATATTTTTAATTAAAAAATCACGAAGGGCAGCTACTGCGTTGAGAAAGTTGGGAGGCTACAATACTTTATAAATTGTCTACTTGAAAAATAGAAGCCTCATGTGGTCTTCTGTAAATTTGTTTGTGGTATTCTAAAATCCAGCATGTATTTTCCAAATGACAAAGTCAACAGACTTTTATGAATAATGTCTTTTTAAATCTATATCTAGATTAACTAGAATGATCTTTGAAATTATAACCATTGTAGAATATCAAAGTTTATAAATTAAATTCATGCCGACAGAATTTTCAAAATGATTCCCATTTGCCAATGATTCGTTCTGACTGACTAAATTCCTTTTTTATCATTGAAACCAATGTGAACAGGAAGATACAAAACTGTTCACTAGCATCTGGAAAACAAATTGTCTGAACCCCAAACAGGATTCGATGTCATTATAAAAATCATTTTCAATCATTCAAATGAAAACATTTCTTTCGACCTCCAAGATTATAAAAAAAAACGTATATAGCCCCAAAAGCAAAATAAATAATAAAAAGGCGTGAACGCCAATGTCGTCCAGACCCCTTCAAATATATCAAACTGAAACAAATTTGGAAAAGACCATTTAACATGAAAAGAAGGGTTATGTATATTTTTTATTCAAAATGTTGACTATTAAAAACTCTGACAAAAGATGCAAAAATATTGTTGTAAGTTTTTGACATAAGAATGTTGTAAAATAATGAAAAAATCTGTTTGTACGTCAGCGAAATAACACTTAAAAAAAAACCCATTAAAAACTACTTTTACTAATTTAGGATTTTGTTTTCTTAACCTCAATTTCAGTCCGAGATAAAAAAAATTTATCATGGTTATCAGTATTCTGATTAGGTCAATATTAGTTTTGAGATACCCCTACAATTTTATCTGCATGATATAGGTGTCCGTCAGTTATTGTAAACTTCTTTAAGAGTAGCATATGACAGCAAATGATATGTCCTTACTTTTACTTAAACTATCACATTTTGGTGTAGAAATTCAATTATATAAGAGGAGGTAACTTTTGTTTGATAATACTGCACTGAAAGTTTATCTGTATTATTATTTAGAAGGGAAAAAAGGATTCTGTTATCCCATTTTTTCATTTTCAACTTTTAATGATTTATAAAACAATTCTTT
The DNA here is from genome assembly GCA_017311375.1 of Mytilus coruscus. NCBI lineage: Eukaryota > Metazoa > Mollusca > Bivalvia > Mytilida > Mytilidae > Mytilus > Mytilus coruscus. The sequence continues at coordinate 124,505,327 of CM029595.1, read as the reverse complement.
GTTTATTTCAAAATTTTATCATTCAGTTTTCTTTCTAATACATTATAGTGCCTTTTATGTGTAAAATACTTCCAAAAATAGAAGAATAAAGACCGAAGCTTAAATAAAGTAAGGTGACCGATTACTTCTAATTATATAATTGAACATATTACTAAACGTTGGCAAAGTATATGTTTTATTATTGACTATACAGGACCTTGTAGTGTATACCCTTTACCTCTTTATGCCCCTCATAATTCTCGTTTTGCTAAGTTAAGTAATTAAATTCACAGGCATTTATGTTGTTTTGTGACCTATACAATTTTAACAAACGGAATTCCAACAGTTAACATGTGTTACGACCTCATCTAGATTAAAATATATGTATAATTATGTAATGTGCTTTGTAGTAGTTTTTACGCACCCAATTATGCCTCTTGTAGGACCTTGATCGAACAAGGAAAATATTCTGAACTTTTACAAAAAGAAACTATGGGATTAATTAAAAAAGTTTAAAGTGTGAATGCCTAATACATGTAAAACATTTAACCATGAAGTTCTATGTAGATCTAATGAAACTAGTTGAGAATTAACAGTTGTACCTAGAAAGCCTCCATTTGAAATTAATTTTGATTCGAAGATTTATAAAATTGAAACGATACGAGTAATGTAGAGTTATAAAAATGTGTTCTTTTCTTCATCAAACTGTTCTATTGTATAAATATTTCCCGCCTATCTTGTCATATATAGTCTCTACCGAAAAAAACTTATTGACAATTGGTATACATATAAATGTATGAATACCGATTTCATGTGTCTAAGATCAAGAGTGCCCGAGAACAAATGTTTGTTAAGCTAAACAACTGAAACGTGATGAAGCAAAACAATCAATAGTACCCAACAAGCAAAACAATCAATAGTACCCAACAAGCAAAACAATCAATAGTACCCAACAAGCAAAACAATCAATAGTACCCAACATGCAAAACTATCAATAGTACCCAACAAGCAAAACTATCAATAGTACCCAACAAGCAAAACAATCAATAGTACCCAACAAGCAAAACAATCAATGTACCCAACATGCAAAACTATCAATAGTACCCAACAAGCAAAACTATCAATAGTACCCAACAAGCAAAACAATCAATAGTACCCAACATGCAAAACAATCAATAGTACCCAACAAGCAAAACAATCAATAGTACCCAACAAGCAAAACAATCAATAGTACCCAACAAGCAAAACAATCAATAGTACCCAACATGCAAAACAATCAATAGTACCCAACATGCAAAACAATCAATAGTACCCAACATGCAAAACTATCAATAGTACCCAACATGCAAAACTATCAATAGTACCCAACATGCAAAACTATCAATAGTACCCAACATGCAAAACTATCAATAGTACCCAACATGCAAAACTATCAATAGTACCCAACATGCAAAACAATCAATAGTACCCAACAAGCAAAACTATCAATAGTACCCAACATGCAAAACAATCAATAGTACCCAACAAGCAAAACAATCAATAGTACCCAACAAGCAAAACAATCAATAGTACCCAACAAGCAAAACAATCAATAGTACCCAACAAGCAAAACTATCAATAGTACCCAACAAGCAAAACAATCAATAGTACCCAACAAGCAAAACAATCAATAGTACCCAACAAGCAAAACAATCAATAGTACCCAACATGCAAAACAATCAATAGTACCCAACAAGCAAAACAATCAATAGTACCCAACAAGCAAAACTATCAATAGTACCCAACATGCAAAACTATCAATAATACCCAACATAACAGTCCAAATAATCTATGCCAAAAGTACAAAACTGCAAATTGTCATATAAATCATGCTGCTGGTACAGAGTAACTCCACAGGAACCTTTATCGATGGTAGTAGCATGTATGATAGTGTACCAAAAAGTTCGGAAGGAAAGAAAATAAAACGTACGAGAGCATCATAACAAAAAATAAAGTGATTGAAACACGTTTCAATAAAACCAAACAAAAAAACGTAAATAATTCATTGATTTTTGTTCCTATAAATGCGATTGGCAAATAGTTCACACATATCTAAGACGAGTACAAATTGATAAACACCATAGGCGGGGTCTAAAGAATTGGGACGGGACGGGAAATTTGGTCTTTCAGTGCAAACAAAGGGGATGTTGAATATGGGAAGAGTTGTTGCAATGGTTCTTTAACGTGAAGAGAAAGTTCGTGACACTACACAAGGCTTCGGATTTGACCTCTCCATTCAGACCACAGAAGTGGCAGCGTTTTCCCCCATCCCGAACAGCCAAACCTACGACCCCCTCAGCATGTGTCATACTGTCTGACGGCAGCAGTCGATACTTATATTTTGGCATTGCACAAGGTCATGTTTTTCTCTGACTGTTAATCAAATTGAGAATGGAAATGGGGAATGTGTCAAAGAGACAACAACCCGACCAAAGAGCAGAAAACAGCCCAAGGCCACCAATGGGTCTTCAACACAGCGAGAAAATCCCGCACCCGGAGGCGGGCTTCAGCTGATCCCTAAACAAAAATGTGTACTAGTTCAGTGCAAATAGACGTCACAATAAACTCCGAAACATATAAATGAACTAAAATTAAAAAAAAAACATACAAGACTAACAAAGGCCAGAGGCTCCTGACTTGGGACAGGCGCAAAAATGCAGCGGGGTTAAACATGTTTTGTGAGATCTCAACCCTCCCCTATATATAATGACGTCTTTACACTAAATCCATTGGATGTTTGATGAGTGCTGATTGCCATGTTAGTCTTAGATACATGATTTTTATTAGTTATTATTGGCTTTGAACTAGCTTTCATTAACTGCGAGTACTCTCAGATATGTACTTTGTGTCTTCTGTGTTTTTGTTAGGGATTTTTTTTTGCGCTTTGTATCAATCTGATGAGTTAAGTCCTTTTCAACTGATTTTTATAGTTTATTCTGATTTTAACAGAGCTGTTACAACCCTGTCAGAGTTTAGGGGGATGTTTTTTTTGTGCTAGCAAACATGTTTAATCCCGCCATATTCTATATGTGCCTGTCCCAGGTCAGGAGTCTGTAATTCAGTAGTTGTCGTTTGTTGCTATATATCATAATTGTTTTTCGTTTATTGTTTTGTACACTGTGTAATCAGGCCGTTAGTTTTCTTGTTTGAAATGTTTGAAATTTGTCATTTCGGTGCTTTTTTTAGCTTATTGCGCGGTATGGGTTTTGCTCCTTTTTAAGGCCGTACGGTGGTCTATAGTTGTTAACTTCTACGTCATTTGGTCTCTGGTGGAAAATTGTCTCATTGGTAATCATATAGGGCAATAGACCTTTGTGAATAATGTTTGTTTAAATCTATATCTAGATTAACTAGAATGATCTTTGAAATTATAACCATTGTAGAATATCAAAGTTTATAAATTAAATTCATGCCGACAGAATTTTCAAAATGATTCCCATTTGCCAATGATGCGTTCTGACTGATTTAAGTTGAAATTCCTTTTTTAACATTGAAACCAATGTGAATAGGAAGATGCAAAACTGTCCCCCAGCATCAGGACAACAAAATGTCTGAACCCCAAACAGGATTCGATGTCATTATAAAATCATTGGCAATCATTCCAATGAAAATATTTCTCCCGACCTCCAAGATTATAAAAAACGTACAATGAAAATATAGCCTCAAAAGCAAAATGAATAATAAAAAGCGTGAACGCCAATATTATCCCTCTTCAAATATATCATTTGGTCTCTGGTGCAAAATTGTCTCATTGGCAATCAAACTACATCTTCTTATCTTAATATATATATATACTTTTCTTTTGTTACTGTCTCTTTGGCGTTTACGCATGCCTATTCTTATTCATATTGATAGCATTTGTACTATATCTCTGGAAGTATGAAATCGGTATTTACAGTGTCGTGAGGGTTTTATATATGGATTGTGGTGTATATAATAATCATTATTTTATTGTAAATAGTGATACCACAGGACTTAATTACACAGTAGATAATACATTACTTTATTTACAAAAATCATAGCTTACCACGTCTTTGTAATTCGGTTCACCTTCACATTTGTTGTAGAAAAGTAGCAGCCTTGTTTTCATATCTTCTATTTCGTCAAGACCGCCTAAATCTATGCCCATTGTGTCAGCAATTTCAAAAATATCCCCATAGTCGTCTGCCTGTTCAATACTCTCGCGCGAAATAGCAAATGTCTGCGCTCTCTCTGGTCCAGGTCTGTAAGTTTTCGTAGTATCGTCCAGCGCCAAATCCATTTTCCTTCTAAGTTTACCTAAAGGAAATAAAGAAATTCCATATACATACTAAACGTCCATCTTCATTTGTATGACGACATTTTTAAAGTTCCGGGTATCGTCAAGTTTTGTGTATAAAATGTTTAAATCTTTATGCATGGTGGTTCACAAAAGGGTTGGTTTTGAATTTCAAGTTGATATTGTTGACAATTATGTTATGCAAATATACCGTAGTAGTTCATTATTTGAAGACATATACGAAGTTTAATGAATATACACACCTACAGTAATAATGGTTCTTTGAATATTTTGTTTTACATTCACCATTAATGAATATCTTTTACGAAAATCATTGCTTTATTTCATTTCAAGGTTAAAGTAACTCAGTTACTGCACAATTTTGATTACGTATTTTATTTTAAACAAAATTGTTGAAATGACTACTACACATGATATCTTAGAATATGATAACGTTATCTCGCCTTTAAAATGGGTCGATTTCGTCCAAATAAACGATGAATAAAGTAAAGAGATCTGTATAATTTGGCGATTGTTTTGTGTTATAACGTGTATTTGTTTAGATGGTTCAGAAGTTAAAATGATCCATGCATTTTATGGAGCATATAAGGCGATTAAAATCAATTGTAACCAATAGTTTTTTTTTAAAGAAAATGATCTATTGATTTATGTGTGTCTAGTCTTCCGATATCCTTCAAACATATGACAATAGGAAATGTTCAGTCTTTGTGTACAGATGGTCAATTATTCCACTTGGGAGAATGAATCTCTAAATTCAGGATTTTTAAAAACATAATTTGATTATAATTTGTTGTTTGTTGTGTAAAAACTGCATATTATTGTAAAAATTAGTTACAGTGCAAAATACTACCTTGTTGATTTAGAGCTCTAAATCCTGATTGAATAAGACATACCTTTATAAGTAAATAGTTTTGAAAAAAGGATGGCAAATATTCCGAGAAGGTTATCAATGATACAGCTGCTGGTAAAGATTCTATCGATCCTAGATATAAAATTCAGTAAATCATGTCTTAGTTATGGCATACAGTTTAAAACAGAATGACATAACAATACATTCCTAAAATCGACAGTCTAAGACCACTGACAACACAGACAACAAAACGTTCCTAAAATAGACAGTCTAAGACCACTGACAACACAGACAACAAAACGTTCCTAAAATCGACAGTGTAAGACCACTGACAACACAGACAACAAAACGTTCCTAAAATCGACATTCTAAGACCACTGACAACACAGACAACAAAACGTTCCTAAAATCGACAGTGTAAGACCACTGACAACACAGACAACAAAACGTTCCTAAAATCGACAGTGAAAGACCACTGACAACACAGACAACAAAACGTTCCTAAAATCGACAGTGTAAGACCACTGACAACAAAGATAACAATACGTTCCTTAAATCGACAAACTAAGACCACTGACAGCACAGACAACAAAACGTTCCTAAAATCGACAGTCTAAGACAACTGACAACAAAGACAACAATACGTTCCGAAAATCGACAGCCTAAGACCACTGACAACAAAGACAACAAAACGTTCCTAAAATCGACAGTCTAAGACCACTGACAACACAGACAACAAAACGTTCCTAAAATCGACAGTCTAAGACCACTGACAACAAAGACAACAATACATTCCTAAAATCGACAATCTAAGACCACTGAGAACAAAGACAACAATACGTTCCGAAAATCGACAGTCTAAGACCACTGACAACAAAGACAACAATACGTTCCTAAAATTGACAGTGTAAGACCACTGACAACAAAGACAACAAAACTTTCCTAAAATAGACAGTGTAAGACCACTGAGAACTAGATAACAAAACGTTCCTAAAATCGACAGTCTAAGACCACTGACAACAAAGACAACAAAACTTTCCTAAAATAGACAGTGTAAGACCACTGAGAACTAGATAACAAAACGTTCCTAAAATCGACAGTCTAAGACCACTGACAACAAAGACAACAAAACATTCCTAAAATCGACAGTCTAAGACCACTGAGAACAAAGACAACACAACGTTCCTAAAATCGACAGTCTAAGACCACTGACAACAAAGACAACAATACGTTCCTAAAATTGACAGTCTAAGACCACTGACAACAAAGACAACAAAGCGTTCCTTAAATCGACAGTCAAACACCACTGACAACAAAGACAACAACAATACGTTCCTAAAATTGGCAGTCTAAGACCACTGAAAACAAAGACAACAAAACGTTCCTAATCGACAGTGTAATACCACTGACAACAAAGAAAACAAAACGTTCCTAAAATCGACAGTCTAAGACCACTGACAACAAAGACAACAATACATTCCTAAAATCGACAGTCTAAGACCACTGACAACAAAGACAACAAAACTTTCCTAAAATAGACAGTGTAAGACCACTGACAACTAGACAACAAAACGTTCCTAAAATCGACAGTCTAAGACCACTGAGAACAAAGACAACAAAACATTCCTAAAATCGACAGTCTAAGACCACTGAGAACAAAGACAACACAACGTTCCTAAAATCGACAGTCTAAGACCACTGACAACAAAGACAACACAACGTTCCTAAAATCGACAGTCTAAGACCACTGACAACAAAGACAACAAAACATTCCTTAAATCGACAGTCTAAGACCACTAACAACAAAGACAACAAAGCGTTCCTTAAATCGACAGTCTAAGACCACTGACAACAAAGACAACAACAATACGTTCCTAAAATCGACAGTCTAAGACCACTGAAAACAAAGACAACAAAACGTTCCTAATCGACAGTGTAAGACCACTGACAACAAAGAAAACAAAACGTTCCTAAAATAGACAGTCTAAGACCACTGACAACAAAGAAAACAAAACGTTCCTAAAATCGACAGTCTAAGACCACTGACAACAAAGAAAACAAAACGTTCCTAAAATCGACAGTCTAAGACCACTGACAACAAAGATAACAAAACGTTCCTAAAATCGACAGTCTAAGACCACTGACAACAAAGAAAACAAAACGAAATCAATGATTGAACAAATTTCTGACATTCTTCAAACGATATCCTTGAGATGAGTAAAAACGGGTTTTATGACGTACTATGGGCTGACGGAAAATTTACGAGACAAAACCAAACACAAAGCACACCCAGATTACAGGTGAAGGAGATTCTACGAGACGTAATGAACCCAACACAACCAACCACCCATATCAATAAACCCTCAGTAAATTAGACGATTGTAGTTTTTATTCCCTTATTTTCCTGACGCTTTTATCGATGTCTGTTCACACTTGAACGGTATGGCATGCAGCTAACTGTATTGGTAGATCAATACATATGAACATTAGCACGAATCTAGCGCTTTTGTCAAGTCATCAAAGATACATTACTTATAATTTAGATTCAAATGCGTTTCTGTTTTGTAGACGAAGACGCGTGTTTTGTCTAATAGACTCACAGTGACGCTCTAATTAAAATAGTTAGAAGGCGATATTAATTAATGAATTGCCAAAAAGTTGTGCAAATTTTGTAAAAGTAAAAAGTAGAGAAATTATTCATTGTACATCATGTAAAAAATATGAATACCCAAACACTTTCGAAACCAAATTATGGGTTTAGTATATTCATCTGGATATCTCTCAGCCGCATGGTTTTGTATTTATTGGACGTTTCCCAGAACTAACATGTCATAACACTTTATTTGAACAGACGATTTATCTGTAACAAGTAAGTCTCAGATGTTTTCAAAGCGTTTGTGTCCTTTTTTCTAATGTATCAAGCATCAAGGGTGATTGCATGGGGGAATAGAAATATGGTCACTTTGGTCTTCTTCTGATTGGAAGTAAAACCCTTGTCAAAATGGGTGTCCGTTTGGCTGTTCGGGATGCACAAGTACGCAGTCACGTCTGGTTCGAATGCGGACGTTAAATCTGAAGCCTCGTGATGAGAAAATAACACGCTCTCTGCATGCTAAGAACACTTACAACAACTCTTTGATGTTTCCGTAGGTGGCCTATTACAAGGCAAAATTTCTGTCCCTATCCAATATAACCTCATTTTCTAGTGGCAGTAAATTCCCCGACCTTCATCCAGGACGGTCTCAATTGAAGGGTCTACCTTTTGTATTTATTGTTAATCTTACCTAGACCTGAACATGCATGAAATATTAGCGACTGGATGGGAAGCAAGCAACAATCAATCAATCTGACGTATCATGAACATTCTGATGATACTAGAAGATACACTTAAAACGAACATATTCATTCTAAATCAAGACATTTTTTTGATACCATATATGTATTTACCTTGCAAGAAATTATTCAATCCAAATAGAATGCCTTATTCCATGATATAGTCACATTCAACGGATAGTGCTACATAAAGAAAAGCATATCCAACCATTTCAGTGTATTAACGAATGCTATTATGGATTGCATGCCTTCTTTCAATTGACTAACAATATGTAGTGCCAAGCATGCACAACGTTAAGATTATGTAGATACAAACAAACGGATCTTTGTCAATTAAGTATTATTTAGTATTTCTCTCAAATTTATGTCATTTTTTTATTTTTGTTTAATTCTCGTTTAACAGATGATTGAAACAGATACCAACATCGTGAATATTAACGACAGACTAACAATCATAACTCACGCGGGCAGGTACAGTAAGTTAATACCTTACATTTAACAATCACAGCTAACGCGAGGCAGGTACAGTAAGTTTATACCTTACATTTAAAATACTTAATGTATTTGAACGTCTCGTTTTACTTTGCAACAAAATACGTTATAAAATATGCTCAATAATATGTAAAAAGTTATGCTGAACATATTTATGTTGAAAAAGAGACTCCCATGTTCATCTGGCCGTTCTTTCGCCAATTTGTCCACACGCCTTTCACGCTTTTGAATTCTGGATGTTAATTGAAATAAGAAGGGATCAATTCCTTCATATTTTTTTTCACAATTATATGAACTACAAAACTGATTAAATTTTTAGGGATAAAAGAGAAGCGAAAGATACCAAAGGGACAGTCAAACTCATAAGTCGAAAATAAACTGACAATGCCATGGCAAAAAAAGAAAAGCAATAGAATACAAAACACAACATAGAAAACTAAAGACTGAGCAACACGAACCCCATCAAACACCAGGGTGATCTCAGGTGCTCCGGAAGGGTAAGCAAATCCTGCTCCACATGTGGCACCCGTCGTGTTGCACATGTAAGTTCAAACCCCGTTATAAGTCTAATTCGGTAGGTTACATTCGGGAAAAAGGAGGACGGGAATACGACAATTTGAACATATCCGTCGTCTTATGTTAAGATATACTATACATTACACAGACGCTTGAGATATTGACCTCCTTTTTCTGTGTTACAGATATTTGCGATAAAATCTGTCTTTGAAATCCGCTTTATTTAATATATTTTGCCTGACTAACACAATATTGTAATGATAGCAGTTTATATATGTCGCATTTCTACTTGATAGATATAGGAAGATGTGGTGTGAGTGCCAATGAGACAACTCTCCATCCAAATGTATGCATAAGCAAGTTCACAGGTTTTTGTACCGATGCCATTTGAAGATATAAAACTGAAAAGTGTGAAATAATACCGAAAAGAAGGCAAAAAATTTGGCTCGGAAAACATCTTGGGGATAGTTTTGGGATATTTTTCAGCTGATTTCAAATGTTCCGGAATGGTTCTGAATCAATCCTTTGCAGATGGGTGGTGCTTTTAAATACACGACGTCCTTTTATTTTATTTATATCTTTGCATTCTAGCAACTTCTTCCAAGAGGTACTCTCCGCTTTCCGAAAAGTTTTCTTCGTTGCATGCCTGGTATTTATAACCCCTTCTATTCATGCGACTTTTGAGTTGACGAAGTAGTTTTGTTGTTGTTGTATTAATATTGGAACATATTTGTCTAAATATAAGAGATTGATTCTACTTTAAATACAAGGAGCGGGGTGATCGGAAGGGACTTTTGGGGAACAGGTATTAATGAGTGGTAGTATCAATTGAGTAAGGTCTGTGGGTTTGAGAGCTGGATGTGTCAGGGTATAGTAATTTTGGATTAAGATATCTCTTATGTAAATGTAATGCTGTGATTTATGTTATTAGCATAGGTGATAAATTTATCTAGCTCTTCTGCACATTTATTCCATATCGTTTATTCACACGTCATTTATGAATTTAAACCGGGAAAGCGATTATCAATCGAAGCTTCAATGAGTTGATATTCTGAATTACCAATAATAATGTTTGCAAAAGATTGGGCTATTTTTGTACTGATTGTCGTCCGATGAATTTGTAACTATAGTCATCTCAATTAAATGAAGTTGTTGTTCGTAAGTACCACCGTAATGATTTGAAGAATTGCATTCACCTTTATAGATAACAGTAAGTGATGATTAAATTTGAAAATAGTGATTTCATTTTTAGAAGTAATATACTTAAATATATGATGCATACGTATTTCAGTTGTCGCGCCTTAGATTTTCTTGATAGGACAAATTTATTGTTCGGGAAAAACACATCACGGAAAGATACCGGAGCTAACTTGATACACCACGTCCACATTTCAAAAGTCGTTTCTAATAAATGGTAGAAATTCAAAATAAGCAAACGTTGAACACCAATAGACTGAAAATAACACACTAAGAACAGGATTATATGTCCATCCGTAGAGACAATTCAACATGCAACGATTGTACAATGCTGATATTTGAATGCAATTTTACTGAATGCTCCTATTTCCCCCAATCGATCCTTCCACTTACCATAGTTGACCCCTGAAGAAAGACTCGGTCAAACGAGGTGTCATGTGGGATACAAGATTCCCTTAACCTTCTGTAGCGCCTGAGGTATCTCTCAGTTTTGGATGGGAGTTCACAATTTGATAAACCCAAAGTGATATGGCTTTTGTTGTACACTAAGTGCATGTTTATGTACATCCGAATTGTCGGTTTTCCTGTATACTAAATATATAATGTACAACTGTTTTAATGTCATAAAAGGGAAAATGTATGAAGGGGGAAGTTTAGATACGCAGTCGAAATTTCAACCACTGACCGGTTGTTTCCTTCGTGATATAAACATCCTACAGTTGAAAATTTTCGACGTCAAACGAAAATTTGGGCTATAACATATAATATGATGCATGGTACAATTTTCAGAGCGACCGACAAGCATATTTCGAATAACCTTTATCATGACCGTTCGAGACCGAAGGTTTCTGGATGTCATTCATAAAATCTCAATACAATTCAATAATCGATTGTCAAGCTGACCTCATAAGTGGGTTTGGCATTCGTTATACTATTTTGTCTGTATCTTCGGATTTTCCTATTATCTAAACACGTCATCAACATGAGGTGGAAAAATTAAAACAAATGTTATTTAGCATCTACCTAATAAATATATACTATAAAAATAAGAAAATGTGGTATGATTGCCAATGAGACAACTCTCCACAAGAGACCAAATGACACAGATAAAATGCAGTAAAAGAAATAGGTTATATTTAAACGTGATACACACCAATCGTATGATCAGTATAACTATGAATGAGCGGAAATTGTATACCAACACAAAAAACCTTTACAATATGGCATGATAATCGAAGGAATTTTGTCGTCTGACCAACTTTACTATATTAAGAAACTAAAACACCAGTATGTTATAGCTGTTTAAATATATTTCTTGGAAATTTTTTTTGTGACGTCGACAAAAAATACCAGCTGGCTTAAAATAGAGAAATTATATACAGAGGTGTGTGCATGGCATGATATGTATAATGGTTTTAATTTCAAATATGATAGGGATGAAGAATGTTTGATGAATGATCATTTATGACAGAAACGAGAGTAGATCATCTTGCTTTATCAAAAAGAAGTCAAAAGTTCATTTAGGTTTAAGTTATAAGGTACCCACATCTTTCCCGAAGGTATACACTAGACATATGTATTTATTTATTTATTTTGTGTTAATTTTTGAGATGGAGGTAGATTTAAAAATAGACCTAGCGGCTGCGAAATGATATTTTACAATTTTTGCAAGGTTTTAAATTTAGTCCATAAAACAGCAATTGTTGTTCATCTTAGCGGTTTAAACAATCTGTTTATAAAGCTTTAAAATGAAATAATGTAATATAATGTATGAACATACGTATCTTTCAATTAGATAACATAATAGATCCACATGAAATTAGACGAATTGTTATCTTTATATCGAGAAAATTTGGACCTCGACTTGCAGAATGAAATTTTAAGATATCAGTCTGCAGCCTAGAGTCACCTACTGTTCTACTTATTATGCTCCCAGAAATAAAATGAAAGCATTTAGTCAGCGCCATGTCCGTGCTTCCATCGGTGTGTCAGAAACAGATGGTTTCCAGATGATGATTTAATAAACCAAACTCTGCTTGATTGGAAAGCAACTTATACAGATGAAAGGAAAGTGAAAGAAGTCTATTTTGATTTTGGGGTCAACAGGTCGAAGGTTAAGGTCGCCGTTACTAAAAAAATAATATTGAAAAATGGTTTTCGGATTGTAACTTGAGTTTCGCTTGATTTATTTGAATGAAACTTAAACAGATAGATGATATAGGAAGAGAGAAGAAGCGTATTAGATCTAGGTTACTGTTACTAAAAACATTATTTTCTAAAGTTGGTTTTTAGCATATTTTTAATTTATAATGAAACTTTTGTATATCTATGTTGTGCTTTGTATACTGTTGTTTGTCTTTTTGTCGTTTTTCGTTTTTTTTTTCACCACGATGTTGTCAGTTTTTTTTTTTTTTTTCTACTTATGCGTTTGAATGTCCCTTTGGTTACTTTCGCCTCTCTTTTTGTAGAAGGAAGATATAAATGAGGTGAATAATCCATTGATTTTCAAATCAAAAGGTCAGAGTTCAAGGTCACAGCTGCTAAAAATAGACATGAATTACAACACATTTATACAGGTGAAAAATTTGTAATACTAGTATATGTTTTGTGTTTTCCCTTAGCATACTAGTATTTTGAATCCTTAAAAGAATGTTTTCTTAATAAATGTAGTTCGGGGAGCTTCTATTGCTTGTGCCTTGAGAATTAATCTTTTTTTTATTTTGACAATAACCTTTAAATGATGGCTTGTAAATTGGTTTGCAACAACATATCACACTTATTGGCATGTCTGAAACCACCAATTATGCAGAACTTCAGTGAGTTTTGTGAATAGGATGAGTATAAGTAAACGAGACAGTAAATTAACGACAAAAATAATAAAAAATGTATAGTAATTATGGTTATTTTTCCCAATTGGTTGGTTTTCCAAATTGCTTATCAAGTCTTTCCAACTCGACTACCTGGAGCTAATTTATGTGTGGTGTGAGTTTTAGTTAATTTTCAAAGATTGATGTGTTAGTTTCTATGATATTGTCTCGAAACGTTATATTGATGTTACGCCGACACAGCATTTCTGAAATGAATAAAACTTGTTATAAATTAATGTCTTTGAAATTATTTCAAGGGTATATTTAATAATGCCTCGTTTGTAGTGTTCAAATTGTAAATGAGTTACATTTACATTTGTATGATAAATACATAATACATTTGTAGTTTGAAGAGACATCTAAAAAATGCAGTGTGACAGTATAATGTTCCATTTGATTTTTCCCTGTTCTTTGTTGTCTGTTAAATAATTGTGCACTATTCACAAGTACCATTGTCATAATGAAAGAATGTTTCGTCAATTTTAATTTAAACTTCTTTGTACAAGTATTAGGTGTGCTTCTACCCGATAAGTTTTGAAGGTCTATTTTAAAACTAGATAAGACGTTCTTGAAAAAAATTAAAGATTTATAAGTATTGTCTTAGGTTTGTCTATCGTTATTTTAAAGAAAAAATTAAAGGAGCAACCATTTAACTTCAAAAAGGGGGGTGTGTGGTTATGGAGTCAGAATTTTTTTTTTTTTCGGCGCTATCAATCAAATTATTTTTTTTCAAAATTTAACACTATAAGGTATGAGGAAAATCTAGATTCAGAATTTTTTTTCCATCAAATTCGGGGATCAAAATATTTTTTTTTAGGAAAAACCATAACCTCACTTTTGAAGTTAAATGGTCGTTCCCTAACACATTCTTAGCATACAATACAAACATTTCATAACATTAAGATATTGAAACCGTGATAAGGAAGAGGTACAATGTACAAAAGAAAAAAATGTTCATGTCAAAAATAGGGAACAAAAGTTTTATGACAATGTAATACAGAATTTTATTATGAGCTGATAAGTCGGCATTCACTATCTACTTGCAAATATTGAAAAAAATGGAACTAAACATAGATGACCATGAAGTAAATATGGAAGAAAATGAAAGTAAACAGAACACACCAACACATTGATCACACATTGATCTTAATAATAAGGGAGCCAAACTGTCCTCCTCTTAGATGTGTAAGTTCCTGATATCTCACTGACAAAATATAAAAAAAAAACAACAACAACAAAAAAAAAAAAAAACAACTGAACAACTATGTTGAAACTTTGAACTAGACTTTAAACAAAATTAATCTTTTACATTTCTGTTTTAACATAGGTTATAATTGAGTTTAGGTAATCTCAAAACGTTTCAGCAGTAGACCGAATATTAATACATGCATACATAATCATAAACACATTAAAATCAGTATAAAGATTCAAACACCCGACAATGTATAGTAAAAAAGTGTAAGGTGGTGGGTGTTGAGTTTAAATTCATTGTTAAAATGATGCGTTAGTACTTTCGGGTGCATGTCGACCTTGTAATAGAAAAAGTATAGAATTACGTTATTAGTATTCCGATATGAGAACGTGTTTGAATCAAATTATTTTTTGCGAATATTTAAGTAGGATTCTAATGGGATTTACATTTGATACATTTATAATAAATTAACAAGGACGTCTACTTTTAACAGGTAACCGTGAATGGTATGTGTCAGTATTTAATGACCTATCCTGTCTTTCCACGGAAAATATTGAAAGTAACATTCCATGTAAGTCACAATTTGAACCAAATTTTCAGGAATTTGTTTCCCGTGAAATATTCCGCGATCTTTTTTCGTAAATTATAATAACGTGTAGACTACAACTTTATAACTTATAACTTCCATACAATTCGTCTGTTGGTCTTCCTCGTGCGAATCTCAAATATGAGAGAGAGAGAGAGAGAGAGAGAGAGAGAGAGAGAGAGAGAGAGAGAGAGAGAGAGAGAGAGAGAGAGAGAGAGAGAGAGAGATTAATATTATTTTGTAAGAATCGTGCCTCGCTATACTCAAAACGCAACACACATTTTGTTTTGATCTTTTGCATCAAGTCATGATTAATCTTTATATTATTGCTATACATGCATACTATACTTCTTTTTGATTACAAAAATTCAATTCCTGGCTTACCTGAGATAATTGGACATACTTGATTATTGAATTCATACCGACACTTGAATAAGTAAAACATTGTTGAGTTTCAATGTTGCCGAGACTGAGCAATGACAATGTGAATCAGGACATACAGGCAGAAAGTTGCCAACGTGTTGTTGCTGGGCAATTTTACGTCCGAAATTTCCTCTTTCAATCCTTACAACAACGATACATGCAGACGGGATTTGTCAATGACCATCAATGACTAGATCAACGCGTAATTACAACGCCATGTCATTACTCAACGCCATTTGCGACTGTACAACGTCAACTGCTATTCGATTAGCCGGATTCTATCATGGCAGACAGATTCCCGCCAAAAATGTTTAAATATACTGAAATTCCACAGAATGCACTGCAAAAAACATTTTAAAGTTTACAGTTTAAACCGCATAATTGCCAAAAACAGACTTCTATAGGCGAGACAGATGCATAATCAAACGAGACAAAACTGAACTCAAACACACCCCCCGACAGAACATACATGATCGACGTCTCTGTAAATCATTTAGGTGTTGCTGAAAGCAGTCATTCCACTTGACGGTGGACACATTACCAATATTAAATAATTTAATATTGAATATTAAACGTGACGCAATCAATTCAACTTTCGAACTGCAAACTTTATTTAGACAATCAAGTGATGTATGAAATTGTTGTTTATATATGTATTTTACAAGTATTGCATATCTTAAATGAAAATTGAAAAAAAATAATCTAGTCGTTGCGTTTTAAGGTCCATCAGTATATATATTTCACTCAGTTCTTCAAATATAAACGAAATACTAGATTCAAATACACATTGAAAATTTCCAAATTCAAAATTATTTCGAAATAAAATGACATTAAAATAACAATTAAAATGTATTAGTTATTAAATCTACACATTCTAATTTTAAATTCAATTCCGAGAAAAGTATTTCACATGACTGGGAGTGAAAGTGTTTAAACAAATTGATATATAGGATTAAATTTTCATTAAACATTCTTCCTGACTACAACACAATAGTTATAAATGTTTATAACAAACATAAATATTGGTCTTAATAGGATTTTAATTTGATATGAATTTGATAACCGGTTTGAAATTAAAAAAATATTGACAGTTTGCTTCTCGTTGTTTCTGTATTAAAATTGGAATCTAGGTGAACAATTGTAAATGCCTCTCTCTACTTTTGTACATTATTTATGTAATTGTATTAAAATATGTATAATTATCTTTATACCTTTGTAATTTGGTTTGTGAGAATAAAGATATGTACATATATAATGTTTGTTGTAAGACAATTTTCATTTAAAATGAGTTACAAATAGACTATTTAATCATTAGTATACTGATATAATTTTGAAAATCACACATTTTATCACATAAATTACATTCGTTTTATTGATTCGTTGATGGCTGGCTAAAGTCCAGGGGCAAATGTTACATGTATTTTCGAGATAATATTAATATGTTAATGTGATACTGATATTTATGCTTTTAGTAGGGTGCCCAGTTGTTATGTGGGTATTTTATTTGTTTTGAATAGCCAGCTAACTTTGTAGATTGTTATTTTCTTCTGAGAATTATGTTTTGTGTCCGTTTTTCAAAACTTTAAACTTTTTGTTGAATGGATATTTTTGTTATAATTGTAGTATAAGAATCAAATCTGTCGGTTTCGTTTCACACCTGGTACATCAAGTCTTATATTTTGGTCTGGCATGATGTTTTCGACCTAGATCCCCATCAGTGTGCACGACAACAAAAATTTACCACCATTCGTGCTATAAATTATACACCAGTAGACACAACTGCAGTAATTTCGAAGCTAATTTGGCAATAGGCTTGTCCGAGCAAACCACTGAAGCCAATGACCTATATGTGCCAAGCATGCATGTTCAATCTATCTACCATGTTTCAAATTGGATTTTTTTCTGTGAAACTAGTACAATAAAAAAAGATCGGTAGTTCAAAATTATATTTATCAGCTATGAAAGGCCCCGACAAGACAAATTGTGAAACAATCCAAACGAAAAAACTAACGTTCTCATTTATGACAACAACAAAAAACAGTTTGAAAAGGCTTGACTCATCAAATCGGTATGAAGCACAAAAACAATTAACATGAAGACAAATAGACACAAAGTACCGATCTAATAGTACTCGCTGTTAGGATACGACCATTTTATATTCAGGGAAAAGGGGGTGGGCTGGCGGTAGCAAAGTTTTTCCGGATTAACCATTTTTTTTCTGTACGCATGCTTATTTTTTTCCGCGGCTTTGCTGCGCGAACATCTATTTTCACTTTTGAACACATTTATATCCTCAACTATCCTACATTTCATGTTGCAGAGTATCAATTTCATCCTGTCTTGTGCAAAGTCATTTATTTTCAGTTCATATACCAAGCCAAGTTATTCATTTTCAAAATCCTCCTCCCCTCCCCCTTTGAAATCAAATGGTCGTCCCCTTACTGAAAGCTAATGAAAGGACGTCATCAATAGTCCGAAAAAAGTTTGATCATAAACAACATTACCGTAAAAACTAGGATTCTACTGGTACAGCATGTTTTATTAACTGACTGAATTATGTCGAAAGTCTTAGAGAAAATGATTATACATTCTTTAGATGCCTGTCCCAAGTCCGGATCGAGCCGGTATTTGAGTGGTTGTCGTTGGTTCATTTTTTGGTAAATTGTTTTGTTATAAATTAGGCCGTTAGTTTTCTCAAATGAATTATTTCAAATTTCCTATATCGGGGCCTTTATAGCCGACCATACGGTATGAGTTTTTCTCATTGTTGAAGGCCGTACGGTTGCCTATAATTGCTTACTTCCACATCTCCCTATTTTAATATTATACAACAAGTATTACATAAATTCAACATTGTCAATGTTCCATGTAAATGATGTAAGGTCAGATAAACTCTGTACACCTTGCTACCATTCTCTACACCAAATATAATTGACCAACTACTTATAGTATCTGAGATACGGACTTGACCACTGAAACTTAACCTTGTTCACTGATCCATGAAATAAGGTCGAGGTCAGGTGAACCCTGTCTGACGGACTTGTAGACCTTGCAAGGATACCATATATTAGTACCCAAATATAGTTATCCTAGAACTCATGATAAGTGAGACATTCACATGACGAAAAAAGCTATACAGTTTTTTAGCCGAGTCACTAAACCATGAAGAATGAGGTCAAGGACAATGATTATATGACAGACGGAACTTCGTAACACAATGGACCTATAAACAAAGAATGAATCATCCAATTCCTCTACCCTCTGAAATATAAATCTATACAAATAGTTTACGGTGTTGCCGCCGCCACCATCGGATTGTATTCTGTATATGCCTCGCATTCTGCGACTTGCATCGAATGCGATTTAAAAAAGAACAACTGAAATTAGCTCTCTAACCTCTGTCCTATAAATCGGGCCGTTGGTTCGTTTCATATTTTGTCATACCGGGGCCTTTTTTTGCAAAACTATACGGTACGGGGTTCGCTCATTGTTGAGGGCCATGAAGTGACTTAAACTTGTTCACATATTAGTCCTTTGGTCTTATGTTTTTTAATCAACTTTTGACATGAGATTTGCATGCTCTCTTTAACAGTCCTATGTGTGGCAATATAGATCCGTTAGCGGTGTGAAATGCGGGTTTATTTGATTTATTAAATTTTTCTATTTGGGTTTCTATGTTATTAATTATTTCATTTATAGAATATAGGTCTAACAAAACATTTTTTTTTTATATCAAGAATCGTATACATCAAACAATTTATTGTTGTATTATGAAACTAGAAGATAGACAACATTCTCAAATATGATTTTTAACATACGGTATGAGTCTAAATTTAACTTATTTTCTTAAATGTCTTACGGTGATCCGAAGATGTTTATTTTCACATTCTTTAACCTCTTATGGTTAGGTATAATATTGGTTGCCAAATATGATCTCCTTATTTTTATCATGTGAAGTATAATCATATGCACAAAGATTAATCTCGAAGACGAATGTGTGTTTTACATGAGTCCAGTGGTGGCGGAAGATATATTCAAAAGTTGCTGGGGGACAAGATAGTTATTTTCATTACCGATCTAAGCCTCAAATAAAAGGATAAGAAAAAAAAATAATCAAAGATACCAGGATTATACTTAAGAGCACCAGACTACACACGACTCATCACTGGCACTCGAATCAAAACATTTTGAAGGCCAAATCAATTAGAAAGTTGAAGAGCATTGCAAATAACACATTTCCAAAAAATTTGTGGACCGAAGAAAAGAGGAGGTCATCGAAAGTGATTATATAGATAAATAGACAGTACATATACATTATAATTGTCTTGCTGCCTTTCGATAGCATTTTTAACTGAAAAGTTGGATGAGAGGGCTTCCCTCCCTTGCCCCACTACCTATGAATTGACCACCCACCCTAAAGTGTCCCCTTTCAGTATTTATATAACTTTCGGAATGTATAAGCACGTGAAAATAGTGTAGCTTGCTGCTGGGACTATTATACTAACATCATCTATGACCCCGTTCACACTAGGACATTTAGATCGGTTTAAACAAGATCGGTTTAAGGGCTAATGTGAACGCTTTAAATCGATCTTCAATCGGTCTAAACTAAAACACCAAAAGAGGTAGTTTAGTTTGAATCGATCTAAAGTGAACCGATCTAACTATAAATGTGAACGCAAAGATCGGTTTCACTAGTACGATTGAATCAAAAATAATTTATGCGCATGTATAGCGACAAAACTACAAGTGTAATAACATAACATCCCTGTACATATCGGTGGTTCGTTGTTTAACCAATATTTCTCTGTTTAAAAACAGACCTTTGTGTACATGCAAGTAAAAACAAACGGAAAAAAGTCGTCTTCGCCGTACCATAAATTTGTGTGTCTTCTTTTCTTCTGTTGTTTTTGTTTTTGTTTCTTTTCAGGAACCGCAGCATTTCTTTATGTTGTAACTTCCTTGTTAGAGTGGGTGGAGCATATTCGCCGTGGACACATTTTCGCCGTTTTTGCATTTTTTTCTGTAAAGTTCGTGTGCCTTTACCCAATACTTGCCTAAATAGATGCTAAACGCTGTTTGTAATGTTCGAACTGTTGATATTCCTCTTTACCCCATTTCCAATGTTATTAGGGATCATTAGGTGTTTTTGAACGATTTTGGCAATTATGTAAGATTTAAATGGCACGCATGCGCAGTCATAAAGTAAATATTTGTTAGAAAAATCGTATAGGAATGATCTCTCAAGCTAAGTCATGTAATTGCAAACAATTGTTTTTATAATATACAAGGATAATGAGGATGGTCATATCATACATTGCGGCGAAAATGTGTCCCCCATGGTACAAGAACAACTTGATTTCCTCTTGAGTTTGCGTTCATTTTTAAAACATTTAAGCAATGTTTTGAAGGGAAACATTTTTTTTCATATAGTTAACTTTCTGAAACCTACATAAAAAGTTTCAAATATTCGAATGTAGGTCGGATGTAGGTGGAAATGAACGAATTTTGCGGCGAATATGAGTCACCCACTCTACAGTTTTTGTTTCAAAATGAATGAAAATTACAAGAACACCAGTATCAAAATGTGAACTTGTGATTCAAGAGAAACAATAACTTCATCCATTTTTTTTAAGTGTGTGTATCAGTGTACCAACACATAAATTTGATTAATTATTTCTATTTATACACAATGTTTGTAGTTTTACGGGTAATTAGGTCAGATCGATTGCATTTCTAATTGTAGTGTGAACGCAGTGGTTCAGATTAGACCGATAGAGATCGTTAAAGATAATGTGAACGCTAACTGGTTTTATTTAGATCGATTCAAATTAGATCGATTAAAAACAATGCTAGTGTGAACGGGGTCCATTATGTCCCAGTTTGCTGAGCCGGACAAAATGTCGGATGAAAAAGTTTGTAAAATTAATGTTCAACATCCCCGATAACATTACCATAAAATATAATTTTAAGTGGCAAATGAGACAATGGAAGCTTATATAATTGCTGCGCAAAATCATTATTTCGGTCGGTTTGCAAAATGCTAGTTATTATGTAATTATTGAACGCATTAACAACGTACATAGCAACCAGCTATGACTTCCTAGTTGGTGTATATTCAATCTTTAGAAGACCTTGACGACTAAACAAGATATTTTTTAAATACCGCATACGTTGTATTGAATTTCAATTTTATCATGACTAAGTTATTTTTAAATATTTTTTTGCAAAACAATTCTGCATATGATTTGAAATTAGCTTTGGCAAGGTCGAGGTTGAAGGGAGAATCGCCAATTACGGTATAATCACGTATTTAAGGACATACGATACAGTTTTGATCCCGTATTTACATTTTGATAAAATTTCCATATAGACTATTTTTACCTGATTAAATCAAATATGTAATAAAAATATACCTTCATGTGCTACTTTTGAGTAAAATGAGGTCGAAATTTTGTATATTTGCTCAAAATTCGGATTTGTGGCCGTATTTTCCTTTCGAAAGAAAGACATAACTTTTTGTTTTAAAAGATAAACACAAATTGTTTTTGTTAAATAATTTGTAATTTCTGTATTTTATAAGTATCCTAAAATTCATACATTTTTATTCAGAAATAACTCATATTTATCAACTATTCATGAATGTAGAAAAAAACACCATTTTTGCTGTATATTTATCAAATTTTAAAAATTGCACTATTTACGTTTTCATGAAAATTAGCACACATAATCTTCTCGCGTAATCAAACCAAATGGCATTTTAAAAAGAGGGTCCATGAACTCGTTTTCAAGTCAAATAAGTTTGAATGATAAAATCAGTCGAAAACTGAATCTTTTCCCGATAAGTCATAGTTTGACGTCGCGAAAATAACAATTTACGTTAACAACGTCATTACCTCCCCTGTAACTGTATCGTATGCCCTTAACATGTTTGAAGACACATAAAGTCGAACATATGTGAACGTACGTACTCGACATAAATTGACTGAAAATACATTTTTCAAAAGAAAGAAATTTAATGTTTATTAAATGCTTAGCAATCAATTTTTAAATGGACTCTACACAATATTTTGTTTATTTTTAAGTGTATTACCGCTGAAAAAAAGGCCAGTAGTACCAAACTCAGAAGTCGAAGAGAAACCTAGTCATTAAAAATGGAGTAAACATAAGCATTTGCAAATGTTATTTGAAAATTAAACAAAAAGACCTGTAACATTACTTTTTGTTCAAACTATTTCAAGTTGTCAATTCATTTCAATTCAACGCCTTTTTTTTTGTATGTATCTCTTGAAATTGAAGTAAAAAAAATGTTTTGAAATTTTCAATTTACAGAATATGAAATACAACATGTTTGTTTTGGCCTAATTTACGTGTCTACATCTGTCTGTCAGTTATGTTTCTATGTATATTTTGTCTTCTTCTTTGTAATTTGTACCCTAAATGATTTTCATGGCAAAAACAAAGGATATTTTGTCTTTGTATCATTTGTTTTGTTTCGTGTAAATGTATACTCGTCCCGTTTAACTGGGAAGTAAATACTATTCTTTGTCAAGTCTGGCATCCGTGAGTTAAATTATCCATGTCATGCTTGGAACTGTTGAGCGTTTTGGCTAAAATATTAATCATGCTTACACTACTTGAACGCCGCCAAACTTCATTTAATGCAATTTTCTATAAAACAGAAAAAGTAAATGTTCTGACCTTATCCACTTTAACAAAATCAAATTCAATCTTTTATAAAATTTACTATCGTTTTTTTTTTTTTTTATTTGATAAATGCTTATATCCATTCCTGAAAATTGATGCTATGTAGTGCAAAATTACAATAACGAAGCATATACTTTTAAATTACTAGTATCATATTGGGAGTAAAGTTCGGTACAAGTTTGTGGGCGAACACTTTTATCTTGATTTTGTCTTTTTCTTATGTTGCTTTCTTGTTATAAAGCGAGATGTTTTGTACGGAAAGAAACCCCCAAAAAATGGCACTTGTGTGGTCTTCAGCATCAACGTCTCGATCGTCATTGAAAACTGTGTAGTTAAAGAGGAGGACCAATTTCCCTTGAATAATTTTCAAATACCAGGGCCATTTTGAAAGAAGGCCTTTAATCTGTCAAAATGCGCAGTATGACAGCTCCAATGTGTGTACTTTTAACTTCTGGCATATTATATCGAGGATCATTTTGAACATATACACAAACGATAAATGTCTAACGATAGCTCAAAACAGCTATTTTGGCAGATTTTCCCAAATTTTGAGTATTTAACCCAAAAATGTATACATGTATATGATAAGACTAGTCTTAACAAAAACCTAAATACTGTTGGAAGTGACGCTATAAATTGTCTTTCGGATACAAACTGAATAATTTTGTTTATTAAGAGACGTCCTTCAATGCAAAATTTTATAAAATGCAATTTGAATCACAAGGTCTTCAACAGCAACAAGTAGAGAAAAATAAACTTTTCGATCGGTACTTTATGTCTTTATTCTTTTTGAAAGTTTTTTTGTGTGCTTTGTTTCGATCTAATGATTTAATAGATATAAGAAGATGTGGTATGAGTGCCAATGAGACAACTCTCCATCCAAGTCAAAATTTATAAATGTAAAGCCCTTTTCAACTGATTTCTACAGTTTGTTCTTATGTTGTGCTGTTACCCCACCGTCCTTGGTAAGGGATTGAGCGCTCGCAAACATGTTTAAATGTGCCACAGACTGTACTTGTCTGTCCAATGTCAAGAAACTGTAATTCAGTGGTTGTCGTTGGTTGCTGTCTGCTAAGCAAAATTTGGCTAAGCCTATCTTCGATTTGACAACATGCAGAAAGAAAAAGAACCTTCATTTAAAGCATACATACGTCACGCTTTAATCATGTTACTTAACAAGATCTACAATAAAGACATCATAAAGGGATTTCATTTTGAAAAGAAGTAGTACTCAAAACTCTTTGGACCATGACTGAACTTCCTGGTGTGTTCTTAAGAAATTAATCGTGTTCTGCATATGTAAAATATATATTTATGATACTTAAGTAACATTAATACAAAAGCGCTACATTGGCATTCCATTTGCAATTTATTTTTATTTTTTCTATCTCGTTTCAAAGTTATTGTACAAACTTTAATTAAATATGTACTAAGCTTAACAGTTTGGTTATATATATATATTACTCAGAATAAATGAAATAAAAAGATAGGTAAAATGACTAAGAAATCAATATCATTATCCAAAATTTGTTACAGAAAGAAAAATGAAATTAATTTTAAAGATTGGTACATCTAACACTTCATAATATAATTATTTTGTAAAATTTCATACAAATGTTTAAATGCCTAATCTCGTGATTCATAAGTGTTAATAACTCATGCCCTGCTAGTTAAGGTGCATGTGTGTATTGCTACTGAAAGTTTGGCTTTCAGACCTTGGAGCGTTTTGATCCTTTTTTTTTCTGCATTGAATTTCCTAATCATTTACCTTTTAAAAACAGAAAGGAACATACTAAATTCTCTATACATTATGTACAAAGAAAATCAAAGTCACTGGTAAACACAATTGTGTATAATGTCTGCATAGAACAAACACAACATTTAGAATATAGAAATAAGATGTGGTATACTTGCTAATGAGACAACTCTCCACAGGATATCAAATGACATGGATGGAAGCGCCTGTAGATCACCGTACAGCCTTCAGCAAAGAGCAAAACCCATACAATACAGTAAGCTATAAAAGTCCCGATTATACAAAACGTGATTGTCATATTAGTATATTTTCTCTTTTTAAAAAACATTATTAATTTTTTTTTTTTTTGCTGGGGGACGTACCAAACTTTTTATTTAAAGATTTTATTTTTGAATTAATTTTGTTTATTATCATTTTTATTTTGAAGATCAAATAATTGCTTTATAACTCTTGCTTTGATTGACATTAATTCCATTCAGTCAATCATTTTATCCAACTAGGGATAAAGATATTAAAGTCAAGTTGACATAATTCATTCAGAAAAATTTAACTCAAAGGTCGATTCAGTGAAGTAAGTGTATTCAACTATTCCATAAGCATTATGGAAAGGAAGAAACTTTTATATTAGTCAATTCAACTCGAATTGAAAAGTACGTTTAATAAATTCAACAAAACCATTTATACTATGAAGGTCAGTGAAAGGCAACTGGTGAATCGAGACCAAAAGAAATATAACTCTTCTATTTGATAAAGGTAAAATAAGTACATAATAAAATTGACAACACTAACTATTATGAAAGAAACTTTTAATATTTCTACTTGTTTGAATAAAAAAAAATTGTTTACAATTCACTCCTATCATCTGCACTCCTTCAGACAAAAGTCACACTCGTGCTTACTTTGTTCTCGGTAAAGATTTTGTTGGCAATGTTGAGGAAAAAAATTCACAAGGTCAACTGAACAAATTAAAATTTGCTACCGTGTAAAATTCTTGACATCAAAATGATTAATAACTCAAAATTAATCCATAAGATTTCCTCTAGAGATGGTATTTAATAAAACTATTTTTCATAAGATTATCTGGTCGTTTTACATATACATTGTGTTTCCTGTCTGGTCTCAATTCTCTGTCGGTGGTCTCATGGTAGATAGCGCACATGTCCAATTGAAGAAGGTCGAGAATTTTATCTCTGGTCTGGTCTAACCAATGACTTAAAAATTGTATTTTCTGCTTCTCCGCCAAGCACATTATATTCTAATTAGAATGGGTGACTCAGAGTCGGAATTATGTGTCTGATAAGGAAATGTTTTCCTTTCTGTATTTACCGTCAACTATCAAGGTAAAATACCGACTCATCGAGTCAGTCTAGTAAAAAATACGCTACTTTTATATTACGTTAACACGCTCACGTCCTGAATATCTATACTATTAAACGAGAAGACCTCATTTTGTGTGTCGCTTCTCTTCCTTCCACAATAAATAAATCATCATGCCTCTGGTACCTTGCATAGTCGCATTTGTCATCCATTCTTATGATTATTCAGTTTGGGTTATTTGGGGAGAAAAACGAAAATAAAGACGTCCGGATATTGTTTCCGTCATCAGACCGACTTTTAAGTCATAGACAAGACTTCCGGTTTTAAACTTACAAATAATTTTCATAAGTCCTCGGGGACAGGACAATCATTTTCGCGTTTATCTGCATGTATACTATGATTATACTACTATAATATATAGAGACTCTCTATAGATTATAGCAGTGATCGCCGTGGAGAAGAAACTTGAAATTGATAGTTAATAGCACATACACTTTATTTATAATATACGTATGTTCATAGTATACAGAAACGCGAAAATAATGGAATTCAACAGAAAAAAAAAAAAAAATAACGGACTTTGGAAAAAAGAGAGAGGGCTTAAAAATATTGTCCTGTCTTCAAGTACCTATGATTTTTATACCTTTTCTGAAATTGTCCAGTATAACAGTGGCGGATCCAGAAATTTTCAGAAGGGTGGGGTGGGGCACTGACTGCCGAAGAGGGGTCCCGCTGCAGTCATGCGTCAATGATTCCCAATATAATCAACAAATTTTTCCCACAAAAAGGGGGGACCGAACCCCCTGAAAAACTCTCTAAATCCGCCTCTGCATGTTATCTTTTACAAAAAATTTATCCTACAACAGTTTACATACATTCAACCAAGCTCTAAATGCCCGCGAAATATATATATATATCAGTTATCTTTCAATTCCTTTTTAAATGCATTTCAAGTAGGTTTCCTTTTAAAAATAAAATAATGTTTTATGATTGCCATTGAGAAAGCTACCAGATAATAAATGACGTAAATGTAAGCAACCATAGGTTAGCATACGGCCTTCAAAAATGAGAACAGAACCCATACCTTATAGGAGGGGTTGGACAGGGGGTCCCTGATTCCCACTTTCAAACCCCAAACTCCATCTTCCCTCACTTCTACTGCCAATTCACACACCCTACTCCCTCTTCCCTCTTACTCCCAGACGAAAATCGGTCAAAACTTTTTACGATAATATACCTATGTTTACTCCCCCTTCCACCATGGTTCCCGCCTCTGACTTCCACTTCCACTTGTGCTTTAACAAAAGAATATCCTAGACACTTGAAAGACCATCCATTTGTTCTCTGAACAAAAAGCTATTTAGTTATAATTTTGTTTAGCAAAAGGAGGGAGAAAAATCCTTCTCGTTCTAAACTGCTCGTCAGCTTGGATGGTTTAATTTTCCAAGCACTGTAAGCAAGATGAAATCCTAGAATTTTCGTCAATCTAAGAAATCACACTATAGGTCAGTTGTCCTTTAGGTAATAAGTGTTGGTGGCAAGTTTGTAGTAGTATCTGTTAAATGTATTTTCACATTGATTGAGTTTTGATATTGCATTAAAAGACCTTATTCGCTAAGATACCGGAATAGTTGTCTGAATGTAGATTCCAAAGGCGGATGATGCTTGCATAGCAGGAGACGCCTACCCTGTGGACATCTCGATCCCTTTGGAGTTCATGCGATTCGCTTATTTCTTCTACCTTGAATTGCATGTTCTTAATGGCTTTTTGAGATTTGAACATTGGTAATATACTGTTGCCTCCAACTCAGGAAATAGTATATAGAAGTGGCAATCTGATTAAAACAGATCTTGTGTCTACGCTTGCTTACTTGTAATCAATATGTATTTTAATCAGATGGCAAAATAAGTTACTCAATATCCTTATTCTTATGCATATACAGAGACTCAGAAGATAGATGGGTGAACATAAATGGCATTATATATATATAACATAAGCTAAAATGTATCTTGAGCAATTTTATTTCACCTTCAAACAGGTAGCAACAGAAATTATTACTGTTTATGCAAAAACAGACAGTAACATTTTTATGCAGTATTGCACCGTAATTGTAACAAACCCGTCAACAGGAATAAGTTTATTATGGGAATAACTATATCGTACATGAACAAACCCCAAACACCAAAAAAAAATATAAAAAATATAATCTACAGGTTAAAACAGACAGTACAAATAATGACTTTTAGGACAATCAAAAACACATTGTTAAACCAGGGAAGTATAATAATACTATACTTCCATGGTTAAAAATGTAAAAATGATGACATAGATGCACACATAATCTCCTAAATCTATTCCAAAAATAGCATGGTTTATTTATGTATATATTATAGTGACAACCTAAACAAGGCTAATAGAAATACATTAAACACTTTCAGTATGTTTTTGCAATCTATGTTAATTATCTATATAAATTAGCAATCTATAAAACCATATAGGAACTGATTCCTTCTTGTAAATATGAAAGCGTTCGACTTGACCCATAAGATATGTCTAAACAACAAATGTATATTACATTAGTATGCAAATTAGATTATCAGATTCCAGACTAGACGTTACTATCATAAACATGACTTTCTGTACAGAGACAAGATACCACTTTCGATAAAATAGGCAAAATAAACTCATAACATATACAAAGAACAATCGAAATAAATAGATATTGCCTAGTCCGTAACAGCCTAAACAATGAGACTATATGAACAAATAGTATCAAATTTAATGGGACAATTAGGTCTAAAAAAAAACAACCAGAACAAACATTCAATATACAAATACAGTCCAAATAAATGTAAAACGTACATGAAATAAAAAAATAAATAAAAATCTTTAAGGATAATTACAACAATCTATTCTGTACTACTTTTTCAGTCAATGGGTATAAAATGTACTCTGATTGTTTGAGTTCTTTGGTATTTTTCAAATTGAGGACCTCATGCATAAACCTAAGTATATTGTCTTTTGCTTTATCAAACATATCAGCTATATCAGTTTCTAGAATAAACATATCGGGAAAATAGAGACAATCTACACAGATATGTTGTCTTTTAAAAGATAAAAAAAAACACAAGTATATTGACTTTAAACAAACATAACCTATTCAAAAACAACTGAAGCAAGCATGTTATTTCATAAAAGTAAATTAAACAAAAATAATGTCTACAAAGAAGCATTCTTAACAGACATACACAATACTATCTATAAATAGGCAATCACAACTATTGTACTGTCTAAAAGAAACAGTAGAATGCATACCGAATCGAAAATACAATTATAATTAATCAACGAAGTCGTCCAAATAAATGTAAAAGGTATAAGACATATTTTCTAATCTCGACCATTTTTATGTCGCCGGTAAGTTACCTCTGATTGCATGGGTAGTTTCGTATTTTGTTCAAATTTGAGAACCTCTACTAGTTCCTGCAAATTTATAAGTGTTGGTCTTGATCCCTCTGACATGTCTAAGCAACTAAGTATAATGTCATTGGCATCATCTGACAAATCAGATAAACTTATCATTTCTTTGGGATTTATTTTCTGAATAAACAGATCAAGCGACATTTTCCTTTGATTGGCAAAAGCCGGCGTTCTTGACATCATGTCAAACATCAGTAGGCCAAATGCATAGGCATCTGCACTGGCGGTGTACAGATCTCCTCTCAAAACTTCCGGTGGCAAATAGACAAAATCTCCACTTATATGTTGCTCTTGATGTTCTGGAAGGTCTGCTTTTCGGGGAAGGCAACAACCAGTTAGACGAGTATGACCGGCAGAATCCAACTACAAAAAGACACCAAAGTAAAATTATTTTATTTTCGCTTATTATAATTTTGTATGCTATTAAATTAACAAATGAAATATAATATATTTGCAATTGTAGTAACAACATACTTCACTGCATTTATTTTTGCATTTTGGTTATTGCTGCTTTTAAAACATTTTGTTCAAAATTGTAAAGAAAATCTAGAGAGTCTTGGTTTCTGTAACAAACAGAATTTTCTTTATCTTTCTTTGTTTAATATCTACGAATTATGTCCTCCTATTTTCATGCTCAAAAGCGATTCGACTCTCCGATCGAATAATCTTTTAGATGTCTGAAGCACACAATGTGCTCTTGAGACTTCTGTTAACCTTAAAGTGACAACGAAAATATTCTGAAGTACCATCTACCAGAAATCATATGACATTTTAAACCATATCATTCAGAAATAATTAAAAAATATCTACCGTAACAGTATTCATATTGAGTTCCATATGGACCATCCCATGTCTGTGAAGGTATTGTAAACCAATTGCAACCTCCTGTAGTAAGTTGGAGATGTTTAAATGTCCAGATTGTTTCTCGTACTGACGTCGAAGAGTTCTAAGATGATTGCTGTATACCATAGCAGGCAAATAAGCTTCTGAATTCTGTATGCCTAAGAAGTCTGCAAGATTTTTATGCTCTAATAATCTGAAATAAAATTTAAATATTGTTTATATGATGTGACGTTTGATAATACCATCAAATAAGTTTTAACAGGTAAGAGTTTATCTATATAATTTTATTTTCAAAATGAGAAAAATTGTAATGAATAAAAACACAAAATGTACTTTTGTTTCACACCCATTTCAATTTTGAAGATATTAAATTATGTGTTTGATTATATTTTACCTTCAGTTAAATAAAATAGTGAACTAACCTTAGCTTTGCAATTTCGGAATAACACTTTTCTATGTTGCATGAAGGAAGGTATATTTTAATGGTAACTTTTCTTCGCTATTTTCCCGTTTCAGTAGCCCTCTCTGGTGTGCTGTCCACAAGCCCCTAGGACATCGTTGAATTGTGCTTGTTTGTGAACTTGACATGTTCATCAAGAATTCTGATATTTTGAAAGGGGTTGTTGACCTTCCTGTTGCGTCATTTGGGTCAATAATCTGTAACTCATTTGGTTTGAAATCTTCAATAAATATATACCCAGCACCATAGTCTGCTAGAAGACGCTTGAGAATTTCTAGTTCTTTCATCATCTCCTCGTAAACCCGAAGATTTATGGCTACATCACGTTTACATGTTATCACGTGACTAAAATGTCCTGATTTGCTTTGATTAAACTTGGAATCTCAAGAATGGATTTATCTAATATTTCCTTGGCTCCTTCCATGAAACAGTCAATGACGATTTTCAGCGAGTCCTCCTCATTTCGACATGGCTCAGTAAATGTTTTCAGAAGTTTTCAGATCGCCCCTTGCATATGCACATTTATCATTCGCGTAATTCTTCCATTTATTAACACCAGGAATATTCGTATAACTTTCTTCAACGGCTGAAATACCTTATTCCTTGCAAGGGCAGTAAGATGGTATTGATTATCTTCAAGTTTCATTCTGCCAAAGTAGGTAGTACAAACAGTCTCACGTCTGTGATAGTTTTATACGAGGGATTTGAAATTGATGCGACTGAATCTCTTGATCCTGTGGATGAATGTAGTTCTTTCTCCACCTGTGTCACTTCATCTGTTAGTCCCCATACCTTTTGTTGAATTTCGCTAACAACAAAGGATTCAAGCAAATCAATGGTACCCTTTTCTTCTTCCCATTTGTCCAGTTCAAGAGCGATCCGTTCAATGATTAAACCATCAATTTCCGTTTTCAATTCCACCCAGTCTTTCTTGACTGCTGTAGGCTCTCCTTCGGGATCCAGAATGAACTCGCTTGGAAGTTCTTGTTCTATCCACTGTGTTATAGCCATCCGAACCACAGGGAGCTTAAGGTACTCTCGAAATTTACCGCAAATTTGATGAGACTTATTGTTTATCATATCTCTCAAAGATGTTATGATGACAACTGATTCATTTTTAGCTTTTCCAAATTTTCATTCGCTTCCTTAATTTTGTTTGCCATTCTATCATCCGAACAGTTGAGTTGTCTGACCATTGTTTTCATATGATGAACTGATCGAAGTAAAGAGTTTTCATCCACCTATGAAAAATTAATTACGTTAATATTGCATATGTTACCAAGTATAATATTTTAAGAAACAACACTTGTATTGCATCCGAAAAGTCCTCAGCCATAAATCAATTACAGATTTTTTCCTGAGACGCTCACTACTGTCAAGTTTATATCTATAATAAATCTATAATACTAAAATAACGAGGTCCAATTTGTCAGCCGGCATGACGTAAAAACGACGAATCAAAGAATTCAACTTTATATATAACTAATATAGGACAATGGTGTTGATTAAAAATTACACCATTCCAGGCCCTTTGTTTTCCACATAATGAATATTACCAATAATTAACAAAGTTCCGGGTCGAATCCGATACCGATACCAATAGTATATGTCCATAATCTGTAATTTTCCGCTCTTTCATGCGCACCACCAAACGGTGTATTAGGGATTTGCTATATATATATATATATACACGGGTCATAATCACACCTGAAATTCGTCATTATACAGGGATTGACACTACTAAATTCAATCACTGTTCAAAAATATATCTACAGTAGTTTCCGGTTGTAGTCAAACAAAATACGACGGATTCACACAGAAAGATTTTGAAAGCAGAAAACTCTGCACCTTATAATCAGCACGGCTTTATCAATTGACAATACGAATACTAAAAATCCAGGCTGAAAATAAGGGTTAGGTACTTTAATTCAGTCAGGGACCCGCAATGTCGCGGGTGTGTTCTAGTCTATAGAATAATTATATATAATTTGTCTCAACGGTAACCAGCAATATTAGATATGCAAATTTGCAGTAGCAAATTATTGTCTTTCCCTCAGCGGGATTTGAAACCATGCTTCTGTGTCATCTTTCACTTCGTATTAATTTTCAAATAAACACATCATTCAATTCTAAATATTTACAGATTTTCGAAATAAAAAAAAATATATGTTATTCACATTTTGAATCTTTTTGTGAAACTATAAAAAGTAAAACTTCAGCAGTTTAAGTGTCTAGTGAGATGAAAGTAGTATCAATTATAATACCTCAAATAGCTGAAATTGGCATATGAAGATGTCAGAATAGATAGCTCGTAAAATATTTATCAAACTCCGATCATTATAGTCGTGTATATCATAGGAAATGTTTTATTGTAATCTGTTATCCATATTTCAAGGTAAACTTTCAACTACTTTTTAAATGAATAAAATTTCAAGTTTTTTAAAACATAATCGTTTGCACGAAGTACATGAGTAAAGTAATATTGATTAATTACGCAAGCGGAGCTAATAGTTCTATAATCTTGGGTTGCTTTCTGAGTTTCATACGACATGGATTGTTTTCATATGAAACGAAAGCATATAACGGAATCAAATGATTCGTCTCTCAGTAATAAAAGATCAGCATTTGTATGAACTGAACACCTACTGTAAATATTTCTATATGAACGCAAACCATTCTATATGAAAGCAACCCATTTTATATGAAAGCGACTCATTCTTTAAGAAAACAACCCATTCTATGTGAAACCAACCAAAAGTGTCAGCCTCGCCACCTATTTAAACAACACTACATGTACACTTTGTTCGTGTACTTCGTGCAAACGATTGATCTCAAAAATCACAAATTTGATCAATTCATCAAAGGAGTTGACATTATGTATTGTAAAGATGAATAATTACTAGTAATTAAATATGTAATAATAAATCGTTATCCTAATATTAAGATATGTACACGATTTAGAACTATCGAAGTAGGATAAATATTTCTTAACCTATCAACTTTGAAATCGACACCTTTATTATGCAAGTTCAGCTATATACGATGAAATATTTTCCAGTGGAATAATGCTGCTTTTATAAAGTAGTGGTTCCGCACTTTCCAAAATGTGGAGGTAATTTTTATAAATTTTCTAAAATCAGCGTTCAATTCTATATCAAATATTTGTAAAACGCCAATAAATCACTTTCAACTTATCATAATTGGCATGGGTAGCAGCCCATTTGGTCCGGTTAAGAACCATTCTTCAATTGGCAAGATAGAAAAAAAAGGTGTAGTTACAAAAACAAACAAATATTTGGTAAATAGACTATTAAGGTAAAGCTCGTTACACTTTCTAACTGTCCTTTCGTTCTGAAATCGATATCATAATTTAAGTTCTACAATGTTTACTAAAATTGAAGAGGGTTCTCGATTAAAATTATTGTTATTTCGCCATGTTTGACACCATTAAATAATTTACTTACTTGTAAGTGACTTTTACTCGTTCATTCAAAGCTTGACTGTAAATATTTTTCAAGAGATTTAATACATCTTGAAAATCTGATGTTATATAATCTTGATCTATTTCCATTTCATGATTGGCCCTCCACGATGAAAATGTCTTAACTTTCTCTTCATCAAAGTTAGGCCAAATTTTATGAAGTCTGTCAACTATGTGTTTATACACTTTGTCTTTTCACATACACTATCCCAATGATTGCAAATGAACATTGCACAATCAGGATTAAATCTAAATGTGCTCTTTTCTCCTTTTGTCTTTTCCTTTTGTAGAATAATCTTCATCAATTTAACCAGCTGAAAAGACCAGAATACTTGTAATCATCATTAAAACCTTAACATTAAATATCAAAAATTTGGTGCGTTTATTATATATGATATTGGTACAACGGGTACTTCGGTGGTCAGTATTGCTTAAGTAAGTGAAATCAACCGACGGTGGCTAAGTTGGGCAATAGGTGGCAGGATGACATTTACAAATATAAACAAATGCCACTTATTTCACTGAGCAAAAAAATGTTTCCGAAGAAAACGTTTCTCAAAATTTTATTCTAGACCAAAAGTTCGGGAAGTCATATGCATTAAACATTCATTAACATCAAAACTTAAAGTCCTTTGCAGGCAGAACAACAAAAAGTCGAGGTAAACTTTGAATTAAAGTTAGAGTTGGGTTCAGAATTTCTTACTGTATTGTGCAGCAAAAGACCTTGTTACTAATTTAAGCAAATTTCTTACTTTTGCTGTCTGTTTATGTTTTTTTCTTCGTTAAACAGGATTTCAAGCTAGTAGATAGATATAAGAAGATGTGGTATGAGTGCCAATGAGACAACTCTCCATCCAAGTCAAAATTTATAAATGTAAACCATTATAGGTCAAAGTACGGTCTTCAACACGGAGCCTAGGCTCACACCGAACAGTAAGCTATAAAGGGCCCCAAAATTACTAGTGTAAAACCATTCAAACGGGAAAACCAACGGTCTAATCTATATAAAACGAGAAACGAGAAACACTTATGAACCACATCAACAAACGACAAATACTGAACATCAGATTCCTGACTTAGGACAGGTGCAAACAAATGCAGCGGGTTTAAACGTTTTAATGGTACCAAACCTTCACCCTTTTTCTGAAACAATAGTGTAACATCACAACATAGAAAGACACACTATAAAATATCAACTGAAATAGCTTAACTCAATCAAAGGACATAGTAACACCATTGAACATACACTGAACAAATAAATTTGACCTATGATACAATGTAAATTCAAAATAAATAAACTAAGGGAAGAATAATAAAAGTAACATGTTATATCGGTATGAAATGTTAAACAATTTAAGAAAAACAATATGCTCGAACAAAAATATCAGCCATTTGCAATAACTTTAAACACAGGTAAATAAAATAATTTTGTTGTTAGGTATACGTATATAGTTACAATAGAGAAAGGAAATATTTTAACAAAATAAATAATTTTGATGTTCATAGTACGAAGTGGAAATTTATATTAGTACCAAACACTTATCAAAGCTGGTATATAGACCAGATATAACCCTGAATAACATTAAATAACAAAAAAGCATTACAATTAGTATCAACAGGTCAAATAAACAAGAAAGTACGATTTGAGAGTACTCGCAGTTACTGACAGCTAGTTAAAAGCCAAAACAATTAATAATAAAAATCATGCATCAGAGACTAAAATCAACTAAAACACATCCCAGGGATTTAGTATTTTAACGTCATGGACAGTCAAAGAAGACATGACTAGTGCAATGCCAAAAATAAATGTATCGACAGACAGTAGGATAGTTAGGAGTTTAACCTCTTTATAGATCAAAATGAACGTGGGTGTGTCTTTAAACATCCCGTTTGAAAAGAATACAAATTTAGTTATGTTTTAATTTGCTGATGACAAAATCGATAATTCTGTATGCCTAAGAAGTCTGCAAGATTTTTATGCTCTAATAATCTGAAAAGCGATTAAAAAATCATGGTATACATTGTAATCAAGTCACGTTAATCATTTACTTAAATAAAAATGAAGCAGAAGATACCAAGGGGACATTCAATACTAAACAGTCGAAAAAAAAAACTGACAACGCCATGCATGGCAAAAAACGAAAAACGACGAAACCACAAACAAATCTTAAGTTATAGATAAAAAAAATTGATTTCATTGATAAAAAAAAAATCAAATTGATTCTATTGATAAACATAAAAAAAAATCAATACAGAATTCTTTTCACATACATTGCATTTTCGAAGATATTGAAACAACTTTTGATTATATTTCACATTAAGCTAAATAAAAAAAAGCACACTTACCTCAATTTTGCAATTTCGGAATAACATTTTTCTATTTTGCAAGAAGGAAGATATATCTTGATGGAAACTTTTTCTTCGCTGTTTTCCCGTTTTAGTAGTCCTTTCTGATGTGCTGTCCATAAACCCCTTGGACATTGCTGAATTGTGCTTGTTTGTGAACTTGACATGTTCATCAAGAATTCTGATATTTTGAATGGTGTCGACCTTCCTAATGCGTCACTTGGATCAATAATTTGTAACTCATTTGGTTTGAAATCTTCAATAAATATATATCCAGCACCATAATCTGCAAGAATACGCTTGAGATATTCTAGTTCTTTCATCATCTCCTCATAAAACCGAAGATTTATGACTACATCACGCTTACATGTGATCACGTGATTAAGAATATCCTGGTTTGCTTTGATTGAACTTGGAATCTTTAAGATGAATTTGTCTAAAGTTTCCTTTGCTCCCTCCATAAAACAGTCGATAACAATTTTCAGCGAGTCGTCTTCGTCTCGGCATGGCTCGATAAATCTTCTAAGAAGTTTTTCAGATCGACCTTTTGCATATGCAACTTTATCATTCGCGTAAACCCTCCATTTATTTACACCAGGGAATTTTCGTATAACTTTCTTCAACGGTTGAAATACCTTATTTCTTGCGATTGCACTCAGCTGATACTGATTATCTTCAAGTTTCATTTTCTTGAAATAGTTAGCAGAAACAGATTCTCGTTTTTTATTTTTTGTAGTTGAATATGTTGATATTGATGTGACTGAATCTCTTCGCCGTTCGGATGAATCCAACTCATCTTCCACCTTTGATACTTCATGTGTTAGTCCTAATAGTTTTTGCTGAATTTCATTTATTACAACGGATTCAAGGAAATCAATTGTACCGTTTTCTTCTTCCCATTTTTCCAATTCTAGAGCGATCCTTTCAATGATTAAACCATCAATCTCCGCTTTCAATTTCATCCAGTTTTTCTTGGTTGCTGTAGACTGTCCATCAACGACGAACTCACTTGGAAGTTCTTGATCTATCCACTGTGTTATAGCCATTCGAACCACAGGGAACTTCAGGTATTCTCGGAATTCATTGCAAATATCTTTAGATTTGTTGTTGATCAAATCTCTCAACGATGTAATGACTTTAGTTGATTCATTTTTTAGCCTTTCCAAATTTTTGTTGGCTTCTTTCATG
This sequence comes from Mytilus coruscus, assembly GCA_017311375.1. Taxonomy (NCBI): domain Eukaryota; kingdom Metazoa; phylum Mollusca; class Bivalvia; order Mytilida; family Mytilidae; genus Mytilus; species Mytilus coruscus. The sequence continues at coordinate 124,466,998 of CM029595.1, read as the reverse complement.
TTATCAGCCATTTTATCATCTGAACAGTTAAGTTGTCTAACCATCGTTTTCAGGTGATGGACAGATCGAAGTAATACAGTTTTCATCCACCTGTGAACAATGAATGTCGTATGAGTATTATAGTATTTTACCGCGTGAAATATATTATCTTAAACAAGGCTAGTTGAATATGCAGTATGGGCTTTGCTCATTTTTGAAGGCCGTATGGTGACCTATAGTTGTTAATTTCTGTGTCATTTGGTCTCTTGTGGAGAGTTGTCTCATTGGCAATCATACCACATCTTCTTTTTTATATACAGTTGTTGACTTCTATGCCATTTGGTCTCTGCTGGAGAGTTGTCTCATTGGCAGTCATACCACATCTTATTTTTTATTGTGTGACTGTCTCTAAAAGGTCTTTAACAAGAAACTAATGAGTTAATATTTTATAAGTTACCTCAAAACACTTTACTATCTTCTTTTTATATTTAACGAATCTATATGTATTGGTGATATTTATTTATAAAGTTTACTATAAGCTGAATACCCTATCTATGTCAAACTGTCTTTGGGTGTTTGAAAACGGGGATATAATTTATCTTGTTAAACTTTTACAAAAAATGTACGAGAATTTTGTTTTATTTCGCAAATGTAATTTCTTGAATAAGTTTTGGCATCATTTTATATCTACTTACTTGTAAGTGACCTTTATTCGTTCATTCAACGCTTGACTGTAAATAGTTTTCAAAAGATTTAATACAGCTTGAAAATCTGATGTTATATAATCTGGATCTAATTCCGTTTCTTGTTTGGCACAAAGCGATGAAAATGTCTTAACTTTCTCTTCATCAAACTGAGGCCAGATTCTATGAAGCCTGTTTATTATGTGTGCATATACTTTGTCTTTTTCATCTACATTATCCCAGTAATTGCATATAAACATTGCACTACCAGGATGAAATCTAAATGCGCCTTTATCTCCCTTTGCCTTTTCTTTTTGTAGAATAATCTGCATCAATTTAACCAGCTAAAAAGGAATCAGAATATACTACATAATCTTCAAAAGAGGGCTTAGCAGACAGAACAGTTATATATACTATACTTGCTATTATAGACACAAATACCTCATTACGTTTGTGTCGGACTATTTTTATTTTTGTCGTTGTTTATATCAATATTTTGGATGAAATTTGAAAAAAGGCAGGACAGGAGTTTTGAGTAAAAAAAGGCAGGATGAGCAACTTTGCAAAATAAAAGGCAGGATGACAATTTATGTAGAAAAAGTCAGGATAAACTAATAAAAAAAGGCAGGACCGGAAAGAGTGAAAAATAAAGATTACTACTAAAAAAAAATGCAAAACAAAAATTTTTCATCCTAGCCCCCCCCTCCCCCCCAAAAAAAATCAAATGGTAGCTCCCTATGCAGACCAATTGATTTAATTTGTTATAAGATACTGTATATGCTTGTGAGAAAATAGAAAAATAAAGGGTTTCATGGAGGATTATTTTAAAATTACATATTAGTAATAACTTATATACAAATCAAATACAGGTGATTTGCTTAAATATTAAACCTGTATTGTTAATCAGTAATAACAAAATAATAATTACCCGGTCTTCATCCACTCCACCGCCATTGTCAGATTTTATGATGTAAATAAATCCCATCACTTGATTTTCATCTACAAACTTTTCTATCACAGTGTCCATATCATCGTTCTCTCCTATACCTGGTGTGTCTATCAGTACCATTCCACTCTAGAGAAAGATACATATCTAATATTAAAATAAGGAGATGCGGTATGATTGCCAGTGAGACAACTATCCACCAGTGTTCAATTGACATGCATGTAATGAATTATAGGTCACTGTACGGACTTCATCAATGAGAAAATCCCATACCGTATAGTCCTATACCAAATGGTTGTCTATTAATAATTACATCTCTTAAAATGTTTAAGTCCATTTAGGAACTTGATGTTGATGAAACATCTAGATCTCAAATCTTTGTAATATTAATAATTCTATTCTGGAGGTAATTAAGAACTTCGGGTATGGTATGGACGATTGTCTATACTGTTATCTTCGCTTAAGATATCTTTTGTATTTGTGTCGTTACTTTTATACCATACATTTATTTCAAAGTCTTGTTGATACATATACGAGTTTACCCAATTTCATAATACGCAATCTTATTTTATTTGATTTTTTTTTCTCATTTTCTTTTATACATTGATTTCTTTTCAATAACCAAATTCTTCTGTGCTGCATTGTGGCTCTTTTTTAATTTCAGGTCGCCCGCTCGATTTTGAAAAAAAAAATATTGAAGAATACAAATATGATAGTTATACTGCCACCAAAAATAACATGAAGAAAGCTTTACCTCCAAAACTTTAGCGGGAAGGAATATCTGAACTTCCTTTATATCTGAAGTTGTTTCCCTCTTCTGTAGATTGTCTTCAAACACTAATTCTATGATTTTGCCATGCTCGAAATCAAACACCTCATCGGGTCTGTTGTCATGATAGATAACTCTTGCATGCTTTTTCTTGTCATATGACAGCCGTGTGATTACACTTGTACAAGGAGAAAGTCGAGATGGCAGTATATCTTCACCTAATAATAAGTTTAGAAAAAGGGACTTTCCAGCTGACGTTTCACCTGCAAATAATATCAAGCTTTCTTTAATATTTCATCTATTTATTTTAGTAAAAATTGTTGCAGACAGGAAACTTTAAAATTGGTATTCACGTTTGTTTTATCATTTTTCGCGTGATTTATAAAATCATAAGGAATGGGGTTCCAACAACCTACCTAACTCTTCGTCCCCGGTGTCCTAAGGCTTTCTATGTATATAAATTTAAGAAACTTGGTAGAAAATAGAAAAAAATCCCAATAATCCTGGTATAGTGTACAGGCGTCTTCATATTGACACCTAATGGTTGACTAGGGGTATAACAATACAGGAATTCTCTAATCCAGCAGTTATAATACTTCCGAAAGATGACCGGTCGTTTTGTTGTGCGGGACGTAAAAATGTGGAGCCACGTACGGTTAGAATTGGAAACGTTAAAGAATCATTGCAATAACTCTTTAAGGGTCCGTTAGGAGGCCTCTTGCAAGTAAATTTTCTGCCCATATCCTCATTTTCGATTGTCAGTCGAAATCCCCACAATTTATCCCGGTCGACACACTTTGCAGAACATTTCCGTACTAACTATTGGAATAGTTGTTAAATACTCGTCCTGAATATGCATGAATATTTGCCTATGAACGTTAAACAAACATCAATCAATCAATCAACCTGCCGAATTTATTAATGATTTATTTGTATAAATCACTTAAAGTAATAAACAAGTGGATTTTATGTGAAAGCTAATAACAGCATCATTATATAAAGTTTAAATCTAAAAAGGATCAATAGATTATGGATAACTAAACGTACAAAGAAAATCTATGTAAAATAAGGTTCATACCAACCTGCAACTACAAAAGAACACTCCCCTTTCCTCATTGACTCTTGTCGTATGCAAAACTCTTCACCAAGATTTTTCACAAATCCTTCTGTTCGGAGAGCCTCTTCTATTACAGAAATTCCTTCGGAGGGATTGGTATCTGCTTTTGAGAACTTAGTTTTTGTTTGGGTTAATAATTCATGAAGTTTAACTCTTTTATTGTTGTCATCTCTTTTAGAATCTTTCATTTCCCGACATATCTGAAAGTATACCATATACATTTTAAAGAAAGGAAATAATGAATTAATCTTGCAAAATTAAGAAACATTTAAGAAAATGTACCAGGCTGTCATACTCGAACAGGACATGCAATACTTTATTCAAACATGCAAGTTATATACGATGTGTTTAACTCAAATCTGTTTTGGGACTTTTCTTTTCAGACTAAAGACGGAAAAAAAAAAGTATTTTAATTTCGTTCCTTCAAAATGTATTTTTTAACTCTCTCGTTGATCATTTTGCTGGAATAGTATAGTCTAATTTCTTCTTGCCATTAAACGATATTGCCGAATTTCGAAATCTTCCAAGAAGACACCTTTCAATGACTTCTCAAACTGCAGTTAGCAAGGACAAACTTCCGTTTCGATGATGAGAGACCAACTAAATTATGAACACACACAAAAAAATATGTATAGGCACAAAGAGATCAACATATCATTCGCTCATTTTGAACAAAGAGAGCAACAAACAACAAACATAGAAAAGGCCAATACTACAAAAAACGTGACATGCAATTATATAAAAGAAATAAAAAAAAAAAAAAAAAACACACAACAAATGAAACATAACTGAAGCATTGTAAAAGTTTTAATTGTAACTGGTCGTTGATATCTGAGTGGGTTTATTTATTGTTGATCTAAGATGATTAGTAGTCTATGTGAAATTTATTCAAAGGTGTCTAGATCCTGGCAACTTAGATTTATATGAAACCCTTCGCCCTAACAAAAATTCATATTGATGAAGAATAAAAAAACATGCTCAGAGCAATAAGTTATAGGAATGTTATGTTGACTGTTAGACTACCAAACTCTAGCGTTCCCTCTATTTTTTTATTTTTCTTAAGGAGGGGTTATATTTTCGGGATATGCGTTAAATATTTCCAAATATAGTCTTGCATACCTCCTTTATTTAGGACCTTATTAAAAGGTGCTCCTCAGAGAGGGGGAACTAAATTGAATACAAACCTAGTTTTTTGGTTTATTTCTTATCAATTTATGAATGATCGAAAATTTCCCCTATATCGTGGATAATGGAGCTTAAATTCATTAAAGAAATAAAGATGATTTAATTAAGTGGTATTTGATTTTGATTTTGATTTTTATTTCATAAAACTTTCACTCGTCTTTTGACAAAAGTTGCATGAGTTCTTGTTTTTATTTTTGAATGCCTTTTTTTTTGTGTATTTTGCCGTTTATTTTTTTTTAATTCAGTTATATTTTTCGAGCATTTACTTATAAGTCAATATACAAAAATATGAAAATAAAAATAGTGAGTCAACATATATAAACTACTGTTATTTAATATTGTATGGATAAGAACAAGAACACATCAAATAAAGGAAAATTATTTGAAAAATTAATGAAATTTAATAAACAAAATTTAAAGCACAGAAAAAAGAAAGAAACAAGAGGGTCGATGTCCCAAGCGCCTATATTTCACATTAAATGAACTTTTTTTAATTATTAATTGTGTTTGGCTTTTAACTAGCTTTCAGTAATGGCGATTACTCTCAAATTGTACGTTCGTGTTAATTTGACCTGTTGACACAATTTGTAATGCATTTTTGTTATTCAGTGTTTACTTATTTGGTGTTATATCTCGTCTCATACGACCTTTGATAAGTATTTAGTATGACGATAAATTTTCACTTCTGTACTCGTACTATGAACAACAAATTTATTTATTTTGAAAAAAAATATTACCGTACTAACAACAAAATTATTATATTTAAATTTACCTGTGTACGTTATTTTATTTAACCCATTTGGTCCCAGTTTAAAGTTGTCTTTTTGACATTGTTCTACAACTTTTTTTTAATTTATACTGTATTTATATTGTGTCATAGATCAAACTTATTCGTTCGGTGTATGTTTACCTGTTTTTGTTTATATGTCTTTTTGATCGAGTTAAGCCATTTCAATTGATATTTTATAGTGGGTCTTTTTATGTTGTAATGTTAAAGGTTAGGATGAAGGTTGGCGCCTGTTAAAACGCTTAAACCCGCTGCATTTGTATGCACCTGTCCTATATATAAGTCAGGAGCCTGTTGTTCAGTGGCTGTCGTTTGTTGATGTAGTTCATAAGTGTTTCTCGTTTCTCGTTTTTTATGTAGATTAGACCGTTGGTTTTCCTGTTTGAATTGTTTTACGCTAGTCATTTTGGAGCCCTTTATTGCTTGCTGTTCGATGTGAGCCTAGGCTCCGTGTTGAAGGCCGTACTTTGACCTGTAATTGTTTACTTTTTACACATTGTGACTTGGATGGAGAGTTGTCTCATTGACACTCATATCACATCTTCTTATTTATAATTAAAGCTAAAAATTCAATCATGTGAACCAATTGAGCTCGAAAATCAATAGCATACAAAGAAAGAAATCGGATCATTTATACACAGCATGATATCATTCAAATCAAAATAGGACAATGTTCCTGGTTGCATTAGCCAATCAAAATCACGCAATTAGTTTTTAAATGAAGACAGCAAATTCAATAAATTATTGAAAATGTAATATGTACATTTCATAATGCACTTATCATTGAAAATCAATCCTTAAAATGGTTAACCAGTACTTCCTGATCTTTGGCGCCAAAATAAAAAAATTATCTAAATTAAAATCAATTAAAAAATACAAAGTGTTCTGTCAAACATGTTAGTTTTGTGAATTGATTCAAATACCTAATGTCAATGCTCTTGTCTGTCAAGTATGCATCCAACCGTTACTTAAATGCTCATATTTTACCCAACTAAGAATGAGAAACTATAGTTGAAGTTTGTATTGAGTGCAAAAATAAGCATACGAGGTTATTTTTTTCCCAAATTATTGAATATGAATAAAAGAGAGAGGACTTTACGTCAATGAGACAGCACTCCAGCGGGAAAAATTTAACATCAGACATCTAGAGAACAACACATCGTCTTCAACAATAGACAGTTGTCTATAATATATTTTGAGCTACGAATGGTTCTTAGTCTATAAAAGCTGAATTCGTAACCAGAAACAAGATCTTCTATCGACAAAATAATAAGCAATGTTACAAATGTATACAGTATTAAAGCATGAAACCGACCTTCTAGTGAAAAAAAGCCATGAATTCTATGCGTTTTTAAAAGACGAATTTTACCAAGTCATCGACAAAAGGTTACTCCGGCACGTTATATGATTTTTCTTTCTTAATTAATTGTGATTCAATGATGATGATGATGATAAGATTTTAAAACTTAATATTTATTTAATTATCCGAAAGGAGCAATTTCTGAAACTATGTTTACAAAGTAAACAGTAAAAATCTTTAAACGAAAACGATAATTACACTTTTTAAATGGTGATATGAATAATATTATAGAAAATGCTTTGTCAGACTTGATCTGAAAATTTTCACGATGAATTGGAGATCCGCGAAATACAAGATGACCGGGTCATTTAAATTGCAAGCCTTGATATAACCAAACGAAATTAAATGTCTGGTTCTATGATTAACATTACAGTAAATCGATGAGAATACTTATTGAACTGTCAACAGTCAAAAAGAAATTGAAAAGCATAGTAATTTTTGATATCTCGCAAGAATTTAACGAGCCAACACTTAATTAGACAAGGACAATATTCTATTTTTTATATTTTTTTTAAATGCTCTCGTACCAATTTGTGACATGATGTTTGAAAATATGCCTCCTTATTTATTTCTGAATTTTGCATAAATTCTACATTTGAAAAGAACAAATGTTACACCATCCGCTCATATAATAAAATAAACTTTTAATTAAAAAATATATATAAATTGCACATCACTTTCAGATTGATTGATTGTAAGCTAAAAATTCAATCATGTGAACCAATTGAGCTCGAAAATCAATAGCATACAAAGAAAGAAATCGGATCATTTATACACAGCATGATATCATTCAAATCAAAATAGGACAATGTTCCTGGTTGCATTAGCCAATCAAAATCACGCAATTAGTTTTTAAATGAAGACAGCAAATTCAATAAATTATTGAAAATGTAATATGTACATTTCATAATGCACTTATCATTGAAAATCAATCCTTAAAATGGTTAACCAGTACTTCCTGATCTTTGGCGCCAAAATAAAAAAAAAATTATCTAAATTAAAATCAATTAAAAAAATACAAAGTGTTCTGTCAAACATGTTAGTTTTTGTGAATTGATTCAAATACCTAATGTCAATGCTCTTGTCTGTCAAGTATGCATCCAACCGTTACTTAAATGCTCATATTTTACCCAACTAAGAATGAGAAACTATAGTTGAAGTTTGTATTGAGTGCAAAAAATAAGCATACGAGGTTATTTTTTTCCCCCAAATTATTGAATATGAATAAAAGGAGAGGACTTTACGTCAATGAGACAGCACTCCAGCGGGAAAAAATTTAACATCAGACATCTAGAGAACAACACATCGTCTTCAACAATAGACAGTTGTCTATAATATATTTTGAGCTACGAATGGTTCTTAGTCTATAAAAGCTGAATTCGTAACCAGAAACAAGATCTTCTATCGACAAAATAATAAGCAATGTTACAAATGTATACAGTATTAAAGCATGAAACCGACCTTCTAGTGAAAAAAAGCCATGAATTCTATGCGTTTTTAAAAGACGAATTTTACCAAGTCATCGACAAAAGGTTACTCCGGCACGTTATATGATTTTTCTTTCTTAATTAATTGTGATTCAATGATGATGATGATGATAAGATTTTAAAACTTAATATTTATTTAATTATCCGAAAGGAGCAATTTCTGAAACTATGTTTACAAAGTAAACAGTAAAAATCTTTAAACGAAAACGATAATTACACTTTTTAAATGGTGATATGAATAATATTATAGAAAATGCTTTGTCAGACTTGATCTGAAAATTTTCACGATGAATTGGAGATCCGCGAAATACAAGATGACCGGGTCATTTAAATTGCAAGCCTTGATATAACCAAACGAAATTAAATGTCTGGTTCTATGATTAACATTACAGTAAATCGATGAGAATACTTATTGAACTGTCAACAGTCAAAAAGAAATTGAAAAGCATAGTAATTTTTGATATCTCGCAAGAATTTAACGAGCCAACACTTAATTAGACAAGGACAATATTCTATTTTTTATATTTTTTTTAAATGCTCTCGTACCAATTTGTGACACATGATGTTTGAAAAATATGCCTCCCTTATTTATTTCTGAATTTTGCATAAAATTCTACATTTGAAAAGAACAAATGTTACACCATCCGCTCATATAATAAAATAAACTTTTAATTAAAAAAAATATATATAAATTGCACATCACTTTCAGATTGATTGATTGTTTGTTGATTGCAATTTAGCTACATGCTGCTTGAAACAAACTGAAAATAAAATTTACACCCTCCTCCTTCCCCGAAAACCCCAAGAACTAAAAATCAAACTGGGTTAGCCTGAAAACGCCAAAATGGAGCTTACGATTGTCACAGTATATCTGATTAACGAAAATTGTGGTGACAAGTAACACAAATGTGCAACAAAATCCACTTGTTTAACACCAATAACTTTGGGAGCTTACGGAGTGTTAAAACTGAAAGTATCTTGACATGGGACGCAGGTATAAAAAAAAACATTTTAAACGACTGAAATCATAAAACATACAGAATTTGGTGAATTTCTTAATCCTCATCAGAAAAGCCAGCAACCCATAATTTATGAAAGAATAAAAACAGAAAATAAAATAAAAATAAAGGATAATGGAGAAAACAAAACTTACTTGAAACGCCGTTCACTGAAGATGCTTAAAATTCACTTCCTTAAAATTAAGAAACAAATTCATTCACATGTATGTCACAAACTCAAAGAAAGAGTGCTTATAAAATTATGCTACTTGAAATAGAGTATTAATAGGCCAATAGACATTGAATTAGCTTAAAGGCGACTACTTATTTTCATTATACCGACCTTTTCTTTATAATTGATAAAGCCAGTCTGATATTTCTGGAGTTCCATCATCAAGCGTTCTTTCATTCCTTCAAGAGTTTCAAGTCCAGTAAGATTAACGTATAACTTTTCTGAAATGTCGAAGGCGTCAGAAAAGTCTTCAATGGCTTGTATTTTATCAGAGCATATATCTATAGACCTTCCATTGCTTCCTCTTAATGTTCCCGCCATTTCGCATAAATGTTTTACTAAAGCAACGATTTATATTCAATATATTTAGATATCAGTCAATTAGCTGAGTTTAAATGTCTTTGGCACGTGTTATAGGCAGCATATTAAACACTCATTTTTGTTGATCTTCATAACTGATCCGTATATTCAAAACAAATATAGTATTGTCGTTTAAACGGGTTTTGTGAGTCTATAATTTCAAGCAAACAACTTAAATACCATTTCGTATTTCAGATTTTTCACAGCGACTGCGCATAGGTTTGTACATTTGTTATAAATAATTCTGTTTTTTTTTTTTTAAATAAGGAAGTTAGATTTAACCACTGTGACCAAAATTTCACCCTTTTTCACAGAATCGGATTATGGAGCAATTATAAAGAATCTCAAGGCTTTCTTATTACAGCACACGTGAAAGAATTTACTGACCACGGACAAGACAAAATGGCAGAAATACAAATCAACAAAGTAGAAGATATATTACAACTGAAAGACATATCGTCTATGATGAAACTTTTTAAACAGTGGGGAATAAAAGCACCAAAAACTGCAAATAAAGATATTTTCGTATCAGAACTAGTCAAATTTTATAAGGAAAATGGAGCTGTCGCACCCAAAGATAGAAAAACGGTAAGATTTTGTTTTTAACTGTTTTCGACCTTTATCTTTTATGAATACTTTATACAAATTCGTTAGTCTTATGAATGCAGGTTTAAAGTTGACAGTTTTTAATTGGTTTGAAAATGCGAAAGAAAGAATATGACAGTGATGCACCTAAGACAGCAACCCAAATTCTAGCAAACTTTTCGATAATTCGGTCTGTTTTTTGGTGTGTTTAAAAATAAGAATATATTTGAATCATGCTTGCTTCTGTCGGTATATTTATACTGATGGGAACGAGAAAACTATTTATATAGTGATAGGTTCAAAATGATAAATTATGTATCCACACTATGTTTTTTTTATATCTCTGTAGGCGAATAACTCACATGACATGACAAATTACAATCACTGCAACACGATACTAGTCAATGTTTTAACCGTTTTCTAAAGAAGCAGTCATTCGGAACATTGAGACTATTTCGCCTTATTATCGTTACTATAGTGTTTAAAGGTAGCAGATTTCAGAGTTATATTCAAATTGTTGGGGGAAAGTCCCATACTTTTTGTACTCAAAAAGTGACAGTTCATCGATCTTAATAAATTTAAATTTAAGTCAGACACTCTGCTGATCATTGAAAATAATGCTGTAGCATCAACGTGTGAATTTTAATTAAGCTATGCTTCATTTAACATGAATACTTTTCTTACTGATATACTTTGAGATATTGATTTCTATACCACTTTTCTAAATTTCAGCCAAACGTGCACCAATTTTATTCCATGATTTAGATAGAGGTGAAATAATGAGAGTTTTTTTTTCGTTTTTGACCCTTTTATGACATTGCACCTTAGTATTTATCCTTTTTTTTATCTATTCGTATTTTTATTTTCATGCATTCTATATACAATGTATACCTTAGCAAAGAGTGAGTATAACATATAAGATAAGAATTATTTTACACTGAAACAACATTGACACCATGACTTTTTTCTTGTGTATGCATGCATGTTGTCTTTAGTTCTTCTGATTTGGTACAAGTATACTGGTCAGATATTGACTTTAGTTCCAATGACCTTATAGTTATATATAGATATACTGGTTGGTGGATGTCTTTAGTTCTACGGATCCTGTAGATATATTCTTTTCAATTATTGTCTTTAGTTCGAATGGCATTATACATGCATGCTGGTCCAAAATGGTCTTAAGTTCTACTGACTTGGTAAATGTATACTGGGCAGTAGTTGTCTAAAGTTCTAATTTATTGGCACAGGTAAACAGATCAGGTGTTGTCTAAAGTTCTAACGACTTGGTACAGGTATATAGGTCAGTGGTTGTCTAAATTGGTACAGGTATACAAGTCAGTGGTTGTCCAAATTTCTAGTGACTTGGTACAGGTCAGTGGTTGTTTAAAGTTCTAATGACTTGGTATAGGTATACAGGTCAGTGGTTGTCTAAAGTTCTAATGATTGGGTACAGGTCTACATGTCAGTGGTTGTCTAGAGTTCCAGTGACTTGGTACAGGTATACAGGTCAGTGGTTGTCTAAAGTTCTAGCGACTTGATACAGGTATACAGGTCAGTGGTTGTCTAAAGTTCTAATGACTTGGTACAGGTATACAAGTCAGTGGTTGTCTAAAGTTCTAGCGACTTGGTACAGGTATACAGGTCAGTGGTTGTCTAAAGTTTTAGTGACTCGGTTCATGTATACAGGTCAGTGGTTGTCTCGTTATACATTCTACATCCGGTATAAAAGTATCACTAAATCACGGACAGATAATCATCATTCGCCGCAATTTATAGCACGGCAGCTAACTGTAAAAAGAATTGTCACTGTGCATGTAAAATGTCGTCCCAAACATGCATGAAAATTTCGCCACTGCATGAACGTTAAGTAAGCAACAATCAACCACGTAACAGGTGCATTTGCACAACTTTAAGTTTTTTTGTTGCTGCGTACAGGTTCTTTGAAGTAGATATCATCACATACATATAAGAACGAAAAAGTGTCGAACCGTTTGCTCATTCAAAACAATGTATTATAGATTTGCAGTTTGGGTGATGTTTTCAACAGCCATACTATTGTATTGTAAATTAGCAGGTTTGGTGATGTTTTCAGCAGCCATGTAATTGTAATGTAAATTAGAAGGTTGGGTGATGTTTTTCAGCAGCCATATTATTGTATTTTAAATTAGCAGGTTGGGTAATGTTTTCAGCAGTCATATAATTGTATTGTAAATTAGCCGGTTGGGTGATGTTTTCAGCAGCCATATAATTGTAGTGCAACTGTATTTGTAAAAGTACAAGGCCGACTTTCATTTGCGCAATTTACCCTTTCAAAGTAGCGCTCACCTATTTGAAATCAAATGATATGTATGAACAATAAACTTTAACATTGCACAAAATAATCACACGAAGAAGACTGTGTTACCAATTATTTTCTAAAAAAAAAAGGGTAGGATAGTTTACTTATTTTTATAAATTTTTAAAAACTTTTCAGGGAGGAACAGTTTTACAAGAAGCATTGCAATACCACAGAGGAAATAGAGAGAAATTAATGAAACTGTATGACAAAGTCGTGAACTTTTATAAAGATCTACCTGTCAACTTTCAACAAGATTTGAATAATATCTTTCCAGACATTGAAAAGACTGCTTATTCCAAGCGATCCGAATTGTCATCACCTGAATGTAACATTCTTGTTGCAGGTATAAATGCGGGTTCATTTTAGAAAAAAAATAATCTAAAGAAACTATACTTTGCCCCTGACACAATGCATTTCCAGTAGAATAATTCATTAATTATACATGAAAACAGACAAAGAACATAAATGGCATATTGTCAAATATTTTCAACTAAAGTTACAAATGTACAGGTTCTAAGAAAGCATAGCCATACATCACTGCAAGTCAAATTTGCTACTAGGTATTATTTACAAAATAAAATCTGTGTCCATCATGGACTTTGAGTCTCTTTTTAAGATTTTTCTGATATCAAACTTCATTTAAAACACGTGGTGAACACCCCATCAGTGCAATTCATTGGTTACTCTTGCAAGCATTTCTTCGATAACGTATTAAGTGAATATCGATTATAATATCAAATGGTACCGTTTTAATTGACGCATGAGCTGTTGAGCTTGGTGACATGTTTTGCTGTGAGGTGTGATCAGCAATGAAAGCGCTGGGTCTTTGATGAATTTTTATTTTTTTAAAGTACACGAAAATTATGCGAAAGGCATGTGCATCAAATGATGTTCTTTTTTATGCCACGCACTAGGCCGTAAGGCGTCGGGGGCATTAAGTGTTACTCTTGTCCGTCCGTCCGTCGCGTACGTCCCCAAAATTGGTTTCCGTTTTCTAACTTTAGTTTGCCTCAACCAAATGTTATAAAACTTATACAAAATGCTTATCACCACAAAACACAGATCAATTTCGAAATTGGGTGGCGTCACTTTTACCGTTCATGAGTTATGCCCCTTTATAAACATAAAAATTGCTGAATTTTTCGTTTCTGTTCTCTAACTTTAGTTTGCCTCAACCAAATGCTATAAAACTTATACACAATACTTATTACCACAAAAAAAAAAAAAAAAAAAAAAACAGATCAAGTCTGAAATTGAGTGGCGTCACTTTTACCGTTCATGAGTTATGCCCCTTTATAAACATACAAATTGCTGAATTTTGTGTTTCCGTTCTCTTACTTTAGTTTGCCTCAACCAAATGTTATGAAACTTAAACACAATGATTATAACCACAAAACACAGATCAAGTTTGAAATTGGGTGGCGTCACTTTTACCGTTCTTGATTTATGCCCTTTATAAATGGAAAAAATGCTAAATCTGTCGTTTTCGTTCTCTAACTTTAATTTGACTCAACCAAACTTATGAAACTTATATAAAATTCTTATTACCACAAAGCACAGATCAAGTTTGAAATTGGGTGGCGTCACTTTTTCCTTTCTTGAGTTATGCCCTTTATAAATGGAAAAATTGCTGAATCTGTCGTTTCCGTTCTCTAACTTTAGTTTGCCTCAACCAAATGTTATGAAACTTATACACAATGCTTATAATCACAAAACGGTCTTAACTACGTGCATTCGACTCATGCATATTTACAAGCGGGGGCATCTGTGGCCCATAGACACATTCTCCATTTATTTTCGTATGCATGTTATTATAATACATTTAAGTAATTGTTATATTGATTTCTTCAGCTTGAGCATCACTAAAATTTTTAAAACCTCAATATATTTTTGCACAACAATGAGCCCTAAGTACTCTTTTTCTAGGTGAGGCAACATCAGGAAAAAGTAGTCTTATAAACTTATTGCTGGAAGCCGACATTCTTCCTACAAGTGGAATTAAATGTACACAAACAGTCTGTGAAATACGGAAGAGCAAAGATGGTCGAAAGAAGGCAATCTGCTTTGGGGCTAATGGCGGACAGAGATCAGAGATAGATCTAAGTACCAAGGAAGGACAAGAAAGGTTAAGAAGAGAAATAGTATATGAAGATGACTATGGTGACAATCCGTACGATAAAATTGAAATATATTGGCCGACTGATGTAATTGAGGTATGTTGTAATGTGAAATATGAAATTGTAAAAATATACACTGTTTCAAATAAAATTTCGTGTTTATTAAGATAGACGTTTTTTTCAATCTTTTATTCACTAAAGTTTTGCTTCTTATATAACAGTTTCATTTTTCAATTAATTATGAGAAATACTTCAAACGTATCAAACGGCAACTGTGCCGTATTTTAACTTTGCTAAGTGTATCAAGGATCAAGTAGAGGTATATTTTCTTAATTTCAGAGGTATCTCTTAAAAAAATAATGTCTTCAAATTTTCTGCCAATTGATTTGGTTTCTAATTTCAATTTTACAAACGCGGACCTCGAAGAAGACACCCATTGACCCATCAACTTGCCTGTTTGAAAAAATATCAAATATAAACAAAAAGCCTTATTTAATCATAATAATCGATCATAGTTACTTAGAACACTTCATCGAACGCAAGTCATCTCATGAATATTATTAAAGGCTGGCCTCATGAATATTAACGGCGGCCGTTATCGACAGCTAGAATCACACTAGTGTGGACTTGTCCACAGTTGTAAGATGCGTAAACCTGAAGTTGCAGCTGACTTTTCTACTAAAAGAAACGTTCTTATTGACGTATGATTGCATAAGATATGAGTATATTAACCCACGTTTACGATAATTTAATTACTAGATGTGATTTATGACTACATGACATTAAAATATTTGCATTGAACCGGCCTTTATGCGGCTATATCATTTGTCTTCTTATTAGCAATTTAAGTCTTGTTACGCAATTGGTTTTTATTATTTAAATTTTAAATGCCAATGTTGAACAGCGTTGAAGGAAAAAGAGAACATGTGGGTTTATTGTAAAGGTCATGGATGATCAGATGAAATATTTCATAATGCCGTTTACAATTTTTTTTTTTTTACTGTATAATATGTTGGATGTTCAAGTATATTGTAATAAGTAATGATACAAAATTTCCAATTTACTGTTTTTTTTTCCAGGAAGGTCTGGTGATAATAGATACTCCTGGATTCGGTGACAACCAGATACACAAATCACTTAAAAAGTACCTCTCAAAGTCGTGTGGCTTTATTTATGTTGTGAATACTGCTAATGCAGGCGGTGTTCAGAGAGGACGGGTAAGAAATGGTTGATGATTCATAAATGTCCTAGAAGTATTTCTGATTGAATGTCCCTTTGGTATCTTTCACCTCTCTTTGGACGCATGAAATTTATCATTTTTTGAACCATACAACTTATTTGTATTGTACCTATCAGGTTTTCTACATTCACATGGTTTCTTCAATGAATGGAAGGAGATATTGGGTGTGCGCTAATGAAAAAATACACCAAAGAAAAAAACAAGATATCTACAGGTAAACATAAGGTCTTCAACAAAAGACAGCTGTCTTCACAAGATATCGAGCACTTTACGCCTCGAGTCTAAAAGAAGTTGTGAATATATAAGAGAAACTTTCAAAAATCTGTCATCAAAACCAACTTTCCCAAATGACAAAAACTTCAGATAAAAACTAAGAGTTTTTTGCTCAGGACAATAGTCATGTAAATGGACATGTTGCGGGGTTTGGGGGTAGTTATTATTTTTCTTGTTTCTTATATCTTAATGTTTCCTTTATATATTTCGTTCAGAGGAATAAAACATGTACATTAAAAGTGTATACCTATAGATTAAAGACCAGAATAGGAAAATCCATCTACTCTTAAGTACCTGTAATAGTTAAAAAAAAAAACCCACATAAGTAGGAAAAGTACAAAACCGTATCAAAAGATATGTTTATAACCGTATATTATCAGAATAATAAAATAATGACAATTGTATTCAAGAATAAATTGTGTTAACTTGATCAAATTAATAAATCAGAGTTTAGTACAGTTCTAGTCTAAGACTAAAGTACAAGTGCCAGTTTGACAAAATAGTGCAACGAGACTTGCTGTATGCTGACAAACTCCCAGTAAATTAAGAAGGAAGTTATTTTTAAATAAAGTCTCATTTGATGTTACAATATTCATGACAAATTTATGATATCTTACTGGTAAATTAGAAAAAAAAAACAGTTAACAAACTTCGACACCAGTTATAGAAATGGTGTAATCTTAACAAATTTAAAGCATTTCCCTAGGAAGCTTTGAAGATATGTGAAGCAGCTATACAGTTTTATAAAACTCAAAATTTGTCGATTATACTTCACACCCTGTTATCGACTATCGGTACTGCAGATGCAATAGGTTAAAAATATCAAAATCTTCCGTACACTTATGCAAAATCCATCGTATTGCAATGTCAAAAGGAACGGTAGAACAAAATCCATCGTATTGCAATGTCAAAAGGAACGGTAGAACAAAATCCATCGTATTGCAATGTCAAAAGGAACGGTAGAACAAAATCCATCGTATTGCAATGTCAAAAGGAACGGTAGAACAAAATCTGATACACAGGAAAAACAATTGTTTTGAATGGCAACCTGCAACACATATCCTGTTGTATCTGCCGTAGTGCTGACAGAATTTGTAATTATTCATACTTTGTATATTTTAGTTGAAAGATTTTCTAAGAAATATAGTCAACTCTTCAGAAGAAGATTTCAGTCCGTCGTCCACTTTATTCATTTGCAATAAATGGGATGTCGTTCCACCTAAGGACAGGGAAGAAATAAAGCGGGGAATTGTGTACCGATTGGAACAAATATTTCAGGGGCTTCGACAAGAGCAAATATATTACTTTTCAACCACAGAGGTAATATCTCAAAATTTGTTTACAGTAAACTTTAATTATAAAACTTATTAAGGATTTTTGTATTTAATTCGAAGATTTTCTCCGACAATTTTAATTACAGATTCACTTTTAGAGTCGCGGTATACTGCATTAGTGTGCTCATTCGTCCTTTCACCTCAACTCAATTCTCAGTTGAACCATTTAATCGATTTTCAGATAAACAATACATCTATTTAATGCTGATGCTAACGTGATATATAACTTTATCCAATGAACATAAAGTTTTTGCAAAGGTTTTCTTGGGTTTAATTTAAAAAGAATAGTTACACCAGTCATATCAGTTGTTTTGAGCTTAATGATGTTTAGCTATAGTTCGTGTATACGAATTTAAGTTTTGTCGTGATGTCACGTATTGTTGGCAAAGGGTTTTGATTTAACTGTACCCACTAAATTAGGCCTTTTTTAGTATATTTTTCTTTCTTTTTTTAAATGGACTGATTTAATATTTGATTTAGAACTTGATAGATGAAATCCATGCAGTTCTGACATGTACACGCTAAAAATTTGGGTTTTCAAGTATTTCAGCCTCGAGCATCACTGATTTGACATTATTTTGTCCAAATGCGCACCTGGTGCAGTACAATTGGTACCGTTAATACTATTACAGCTTGTCAATGATAGAAGTTTTACTATGTCAGTCGAACATAAAACTTTTTGACAAAGTTTGTTTTAACTTGTATCAAAAGAAGAGATTACATATTATGGCTTGAAATAGATAATGTTTACTCGCACCGTATGTCGGATTTTCAGAACTTCCGTATGGTTATTTTGATCAGAAGCTCGATCATATTAAGTTCTACAATGCATTCAATCTTAAATCTTCTGGATAACGACTTCCTGATTGCGGATTTTTGAAAAAAGAGAAGGTATACTACAAAATGTTTACAGATGCTCAAAATTCAAATTCAGTTTCTACAGTGTATATGTACTTGTAATAAATGTAGTACTTTAACTCGTTTTTGGTCGGTGTTATCAAAATGGTGTTTCTTATATTTAGGCCAAACGTGCAATAGAATTCGGAACCATAAATTCTGGTCATGAAGATTTTATCTCCAATGGACTCCAGCGATTGTTTCCAGCGAGTTTACGTCAACAGCTCAATTCGCATTATCGGTAATTATAAGTATAAAAAAAATATTTTGTAACTAGTGCTTATAACAAAGCATGCCAAAATGAGAAAGTGGAGAAACAAGATAACTATACACAAACTAAAGAGACGTGTAATTTGTCTCGTTCATGTATATCCTACATATTCACATCTTCAATTGAATAAAAGGAGATGTGGGTTACACGTCAATAAAACAGCAACTCAAAGACAAAAATAATCAAACGATATCTATACAAGTTATATATATATATAGCACGCCTTTTACGAATTAACGGATTTAATTAACAAAAAGCGTAGCTTTGAGTGGATTAAATATGTTAATTAGTAAGGCGCGGCTATATATGATTTGTAACATTGATGGGGGATGACACATGTCAAAGGTAAAACTTGGTTTGGAAAGTGAACTAACTAAAATTTCATTCAGTTAATGCACTCCTCTAAAAATAGCAGAAGTTAACTCGAAGACCAAAGGAAAAATTACCATTTATGTTTCAACATACATTCTTGAACAATTAGACAGGTGTCAAAACAAGTTCGTCCCGAGTGTTTAAAAGTTGATTAAAATTAAAAGAAACAATCAATAATGATCAGCCATCAGCACCAACTCTCCAGACAACGAAAAATATAACATGCATTTCAGGACGAGAACATGTTAGTCACTATGAAATGAATATGAACACTGTAACAGTGATTGAACAACAGTACAATTATAACTTTTATCAATATAAGAAAGGCGGAAGATACCAAAGGGATAAATAATCACACTCATATGTCACATGCAAACTGACAACGCCATTGCAAAAAAAAAAACAAAACCCAAAAACGAAGAAAATACAAGCAACAGTCTACGAAACACAACATAGAAAACTATAGACTGAGCATCACGAACCCAATCCAAACTGAGAATGATCTCGGGAGGGTAAGCAGCTCCTATGAAAAAATGAGTCTATTAATCCGAATTCTTCCACAGTAAATCTTTATAGTTGTGATAAATTTAGTAAAACTATTGATGATTTCAATACCCCTGCTATCATTTTCTTTTAATTACTTGTATCAAAATTGAAGTCCGAGACTTCACTGCAAACAGGCGCATATCTAGGATGGCGTTTTCATTACCAACTTAAGCAGCAATAGATGGTAGTCTTTTTTTTAGGTGTAAGATATGTAATTCAGTAAAATCAATGAATTGAGGCAATCATTTTTTAACATTACAATCATCAATATACTTGATAATTGCAATTAGTTTGATAAAAGCTATAGTCCAACTATTGAAAATACACCCGTAGTTCGTGAGACTGTGATATATATTCGTGTAACTATATTACTGCAGGAAACCTTAACGTTGTCAACGAGCTAGAAGTTTTGATTATATTTTACAAATGATCGAAATATAAATCCACCTTCTACAACTAAGTTCGTTACTTAAGACTGTGTCCATGAACAAACACATATACAATTAATGGGGACGTGCTCATCTCTTCCCTTACGACCCAGTTGTTCTATCGTAACTTTCTCGAGACTGATGGTGATTATTATGAAATTTTATTTTCAATAATAGGTGGTTGTCACAGATTCTAAAAAGAGCTAATTACTCACTTAAAGTATCTAAAACATTAGACGCTGTAGACAAAGAAGAAATGACCAAAAAGATGGACGGAATCAAACGAAATATGGACGCCTTAGAGGCGAAATCAAGACATACAATTGATGATCTGAGAAAAGGACTACAGTATGAGATAACTGATTTGCACAAAACAACAGCTGATGTGTTAAGGTCACGGAACATGCTCAGCACATTAACTGACTGGAACCAGGTTGAATGTCCACCACCTGATGATTCTAAGAAGTTGGCCAAGGAAGCAGCCGAAAGAATTGCGAGTAAAGTTGCAGTAGAGTTAAATAGATGGGAAAAGGAACAACGAATTATCCACTCACTAAAAGAGAAAATGATTAAGAAATTTAAACGAGATTGTGAACTACTAGAGGACCAAATCATAACAATAGAAGGTAAATTCTTTCATAATCATTATTTGTTTTTTTTAAATTAACTAATTTGAAAATTTCCGTAAGCGGACATTTTATAAAATGGCAGATAATACATTTTTCCTTTTTGTGAAAAGGACAGGTCTGGTTTTTTTTATTATGACTAAAAAAACCAAATTAAATAATGTTAAAAATATACAAATTGGGATCTTCACTTCTATAAAAGATCATAGATCTCTGATTTGTGTCTCCATTATCTTTGGGTTCCCATTAACTGCAGAACATGTGTTTATGGTTTTATCTGACATATACTCCTAATTATCATATAACCATACAAGCATGTTAGAAAACACGCAAAGACGAATATATTACAACCGTATTTGCATAAATTTTAGATTTTTTTTAATTTCATTTTTTAGATTTCAAATTAAGCAAAAAGAAAATTTTACAATTTGATACAACAGATAATTTAAATTGATTATTTTTTTTTCTATTCATTGAATAAATCACGAATTCAAAAACATATTTTCGTCCTATAAAAGGTACTCTTCTCGGAGAACAGGATAAAAGGATAATAAACGACCTCCACAAATCAATGAAGAAGCAAGCACCAGTAAAAGCCCTATGGAGAAAAGCAAAGCGAGATGGTGTTGATGATGACGTCAGAGGCTTAGGAGGAGCGGTAGGAGCTGTTGGTTCAGTTATAGCCAGTAACAAAAAATTTAGAGAAATATTCAAGGGTTACAAGAAAGATAATAATACAAAGAAAATGGCAGAGGCAACAGTCATGTTCATTGAGTCAATTTTTCAGGGAAATGAATTACAAGACAAAATATCAAACTATCTGGGCAAATTGGTAAAAGGTGTGGATGAAATTGCCAAGAAAATACCAGAATTTCTCAAAGCAGATAGTCAGCTTCTGGAAAAAATTACACACAGTGTAAGAGATACAGACGACAAGATGAGGAAGATGTATCCACAATTAATTTCTTCAGGTCACACAATTCAAGGAGAACTGGATTTGTTTTACGTATATTACATCATGGACATGGATTACAGATTAAGTGACGTTGAATGGGACAGAGATGATCTTTTAGGAAGTGGAAGTTTTGCAGACGTTTTCAAAGGTCAACTTAAACTACCTAACCAGAATGAAAAAGTTGCACTGAAGTATTGCAAAGATCCATTGTCGGAAAAGGTTGTATCGGACATTTTACTAGAAGATAGAACATTGAGGTATTTTTTTCTTAGCCAATATCAAAATAATATTGGTTTGGTTTGTCATATCTGTACAGTTCAGTGTTGTTTTAATGTAAATATGTTTTTGCTGTCAATTTCAGTCATATATAGGGGAATTAAAAGTATATTAGAGGAAGTATCGCGCTTCTGACGAGTAAAATAATCTTTTTGATAACTGAAGCGTCGCTACAATAATTAAAATATTATCCACTTTGTTGTTTTTTTCGATTTGATTGATTGCTTAGTAATTTTTAAAGTCCCGTGGAAAATATTTCAGCAACATTATGTTAGAGAACGATATGAATGATACATTTAATCGGAAGAGGCGGGAAACGGCGATTGACAAAAGAAAAAAATGTTACAGATGTACACATTTTTATTTCAGGGAACTGCAGCATCCAAATATTATACAATATTATGGATGCACATTGCAACAGAGTGGTAAAACCAGGAGAATGGTTCACTGGATTATGATAATGGAATACTGCGATGACACCCTGAAAAATAAATTCATCAGCTCAGAGTACGAAAACCCTGGTAAAGTTGAAATATACTCTGTACAGATAGAGCAAATGGAAGAGCTTGCAAGATATGCTGTCCAGATATGTGGAGGATTGGAGTTTCTCCACAAGAAGAAAATGGTTCATCGTGATATGAAATTAGAAAACATTTTGGTAAATTTATTAAAATCTATAAAATACTGACAATATTAATATAAGAGCAATCTAAACGAAACACAGCTCATTATCGATGTGTTTTATGTGTGCGTTCGTAATGATTAATAAAATCATTAAAACATATGTACAGTGTTTATTAGAAAATGATGCTTATAAATACTACTACATTCATATTTTTATTGATTGTCTGTCTGTCTATGGAGTTAAACTGTCTACTAAGAATTCTGTTCTTTGGGTAATTATATGATTTCACTGAAAGTTTTGATAGTAAATTTTCAGTTACAAAGGAAGTTGCAAATTCAAGGTTGTCTCTTTTCGGTTGACTAGGTACTTTAATGGCATAAGGCAATCTTGAGTTTTTTTTACAGTAAGAATTGGAAAATGTTAGCACACTTTTACGCCCCTCTATATAGATGATGTTCTTTTCACTGAATAAATAAAACACTTGACTTTTGATTGCATTTATCAAATTTAACTTGTTAACTTATTCATTTTTACAGCATAATTCTAGCCGAACTTTGAAAACATATCTTTATAACATATTGCAACAGTTTTCCAAAGTTTGTGTTTCCAAAGTTTGTGTTTCCAATCAGAATTTTTTTGAAAGAGTTTGAGGGGGATGATTTCTCTCAATAAAGCTACTGAAATGATGTAATTCATTTTTTCGATTATATGCGCTAGTGAAGCAAGAACCGATAATCATTCGGAGTATCTGATTTTATCCCCAGTTTTAGTTGAGGTCATGTTGGACAATATTTATTTTTCTATGCAATATTTTGTGGTCTCATGTTAGTTGTTTCGTATTTTTAATGGTGGCTCTCAATTCTTTGACCCAAGAGATTTATTTATTCGCCTTCCTCCGTGGGATCTTCATAATTTCCTATAAGTGGCGGCAATGTTGTGACTGATACAACAATCGCCAAATAGTATCAAGATTTACCAAAAAGTAACACTATCACCTGTTGTGAATTTTCCAGCTGGTAAATAATGTTATGTTCAACGGAATTTATAAAGTTAAGTGAAATAAATAGTGGAAACATAGAATTAAACATGCAAATATACAACAAAAAGGAAACCACTATCTTGAAGTTTCAAAATATGGAACATAAATCTTCTAAAAGAGAGGCGAAGGATACCAAAGGGACATTCAAACTCACAAGTCGAAAATAAAAAAAGACAAACAAACAACTGTACACAAAACACAACATAGAAAACTAAAGAATGAGCAACACGAACCCCACCAAAAACTGGGCGTGAACTCAAGTGCTCCGCAAGGGTAAGCCGATCCTGCTCCACATGTGGCACCCGTCGTGTTGCTCATGTTAGTACAAACCTGGTGATAAGTCTAATCCGGTAGGTCACATTCGAGGAAAAGGGGACGTGATTGTAGTTACGACAATTGGAACATATCCGTTGTCATCCGTGAAACGGATATTCCATAACTGTCAACCAACTCGTGATGGCGTCCGTAAAAGTTACGAAGGGACGATTTCAACTTCCCCACTTGGAACTCTTGGTTTAATAGCTTCCTTGTGAGCAGCAACCCTCTATCAAGGAAATCATGATAGGAAATACAAGCCAGGGAATATCGTATATAAAAGTTATTAATGTATACTTTGTATCAAATTGTCAATGCAATCAAATATGCATTTACTGACTTTACGTTACCTTTTTTCCTTGCAGACGGTGAGAAAAGATGGACATGACGTAGTCAAGCTTACGGATGTAGGGTTAACAAAGAGGGAAGATCATATTGGTGGATCAATTCTAGGTTCACCTGTGTATATGGCACCGGAAGTACTTGTTCCGAAAGGAATTTATGACAGAAGAGCCGATATTTATGCACTCGGAATAATGCTGTGGGAGATGTGGTATGGCATCGATGCAGCAGACCATATACAACAACAACTGTATACCTCCCTGGAAAGGGCGGTAGTGGACGAAGGACTGCGACCATCATTATCACTGAAATATAAACCAGACGAAAACTGGCAAAATTTGATAAAAGATTGCTGGGCAAAAGATCAAACTCAGAGACCCGAAGCTACAGATATAAAAATATTTTTTGAAAAATTTTTGCGTCATTAGTACAATAATATCATACGATTAGTTCAGAGATGATTTTTTTGGGAGATAGTGACTATGATATGCGGTTTGTTATAGATTAAGGGAAAGTAATATTAGACAGCTGATACAATACAGTACTCAATATTTAGGGGCACAGAAAAAAAAATGATTAAATAATTAGTCTAACACTTTGAAATGCATTAATATGTAGTTTTGAAATCAATAAATATGAACATTACTTACACATTTGACATAAAAATGATAGAAACACAAATTTTAATATATAAAGATATAGAACTGAGAGGCAGAAAATACCAAAGAAGGGGAGAGGGTGTTCAAAAACCACATCAAAGAATGACAAACATTGTGGCTTAAAAGAAAATGGCGAAAATACAAGCATTAGTTCAAAATACTATACAGTAAAGTAAGAATTTAGCAATATTAACCCCAACAAAACAAAGGAATGAACACAGGTGCTCCAGAGGGCTAAACAGTTACTACTCCGATAGTGATACCCGTCACGCTGCTCATGATAAGTGATAAAACATAATCGATGATGTAATGATATAAAAAAAAAGAGGCGAGATTGTAGCTTCGACATGTAGAACATATCCGTTGTCATCTGTGACACAAATTCTATAACGTTCAATCAAATCATTATGACGCCGAAAAAACTTTCGTTCAGGTTACTAGTACTTCAACTTTATTGCTAAGTACACATGGTTGATGGTTCAATACCTACGTTGTAAGTTCCTACCTCCCGTCATGGAAATCAGGATGGGGAGCTGAAATAAAATTTATTATCAAACCCGTCAAGTGCTTCGATATGACCATCCATTGACCCATTGTGGTCATCCATTGGTTGGATCAGATCAGGTAAACGTTCATACATTACGCCCATTTATTACGTTTTTTTACAATGGACATTTAAACCTTGTGTTTTGATGAAATTAAGTATTCAATTAAATACTTGAACATTCTGTACTAGCGTGTTAGTTAAGTTTTGATATCAAAATGCATATTTGCTTGCGTAAAATCATTGTTATTGATAGCCGATGACAAACAAGTTAAAGAAAAAATCGTTCGGTATTATTAACAAATGCGGGTAACGTTTTTCCAACTATAAAAATAAGAAGATGTGGTAAAATTTCCAGTGAGACAACACTCCACCTGAGACCAAATGACATAGAAGTTAACATAGTCATCGTTAAAAGGCCCCGAAATGACAAATGTAAAACAATTCAAACGAGAAAATTAACAGCCTAATTTATGTATAAAACAATGAACAAAAAACACATATATAATATATAGCAACAAACAACAAACACTGAATTACAGGCTCCTGACTTGGGACGGGCACATACAGAATGTGGTGGGTAAAACATGTTGCGGGCGCCCAACCCTCCCTAACCTGGGACAGTGGTGTAACATCACAACATATGAACAATCTATAAAAATCAATTGAAAAGGGCTTACTCATCAGATCGATACAAAGAAAAACAAGTAACAAAAACGCAGACCGGACGTGGCAGGGTATTTATACATCATCGCAACAAGAAAGACGCTAAGTACAGATTTTAGAGTACTTGCAGTTAATGACCGCTAGTTCAAAGCAAATAACAATTGATAAACAAATCATGAATCTAAGACTAAAATATCAATCAGTACACATCCAATATCCAATGGATTTAATATAAAGACGTTATTAACAGTCCGATAAAAATATGACCTTGTGCAATGCAAAATAACAGGTATCGACAGATTGTAGAACCGTGAATATGCATATGTATATAACAATACTATTTAGTTCGGTTTTAATCTACTGATATCAAAATCAATAGTTATACCAATAAATATTATATTCAAAGATATAATTTCAGTGTTGAATTGGTAACCTTGTAGAATAAGTTTTATTAAAGGATCGATAAGTTTACCCGGCTCGTATCTACATTTTCGGGCTCGTTAAAAACATCTCGGTAAAAATTAGGATGTGCTATCCCGTTTGAAATACGTTTTCTACAGGTACGGCCAAACTTCCAAACCATAATCAGTGACCGTAAAACAACACAAGGGAATCCAAATGAACTAGTAAATTTACGATATCTAAGCAGTTTTGATTTACAATGTTATATTTGCAATTTCCAGATTTAAATCTGTGATATGACAACATATATATGGAAAAATGTGAAGTTAAAAGAGAAAGCTAGCTTATTTAAATTCTTCTTGAGATGTCTTATATGAAGTCTGCCTGATAAAAAAAGGAACATGGCGACGAAATGAGAACACTTGGACATGAGAACACTTGGACATGAGAACACTTGGACATGAGAACACTTGGCAAGATATATAGCATGCTGTGTCAACCCGTGTGATATGAACTTACAATTGTCGGTTTCATAACGAGTAAGAATTAGAACCCGCTTCATATCAACTCTCGTTATTTTATTTCATCAATAATAATATAAACTTGCCAAATCAAGAAAAACGCTCAACGGGACAAAATTTATAAAGCGTGATTTTTATTTACTAACACTAAGTCGATACCTCTGCTGGTGGACTGTTAGTCACCGATAGTCTCATCAGCTCAGTAGTCAGTGCTTCGGTAGTAACATGATTTATAACAAACATTTATAAATCCCTCGTTGATAAATTAAGATATTATTTAGAAACTAAGTTTTCAACTTCCTCAGTCAAAGTTAACCATAGATTAATTTGACTATTCCTTTTAGGTCCCTTTTGGTCATATATATTCTAACGTAACTACGTATTGTACATCACTGGCTTTCAAATGTTTATGTCTGAGCGTTCCTGATGAAGGTAAATCCAGAAACGTGCTTTGTATGCACGAAATTTATAAAGTCTTATATTCATTTTGTAGCATGTGTAACAGCTATTAAATACTGCAGTATCAACAGCTAAATACATGATGACATAATTATATAATAATTTCTTTTAAACATATTTATGCCTAATTACCTACATGTTCATGTGCCTGTGTAAAGTCAGGAACGTCATGAAAAGTTGTTTTTTTATATCGTTATGATAAATTTACATACTCACATTTCAAGATTGAACGGATGTTTTCCTAGTGAATAAACTCATCATAGATACCAGGATTAAAATTTTGTACGCCAGATGCGCGTTCCGTAGATAACTGAAGAACTTTGAGGGAACGAAGAGTCCAAAAGCAACTGTACCAAACTAGCGGTAGAAATAAAAATGTGCATAACCATTTTATTGCAAATGAAACTTGTTTCTCAAGTAGCTTTATCAAGTATCTTTGGAACAGTCAAACATTGATGACGCTAGACAAAAGTCGAAAGAAAGCATTACTACTACGGGGTGTTTCACGACATTGACTACCAATGAAAGTCTGGTATGGCCAGAGAACACAGTTATTTCGTAGTGCATTCTTTATCCAGACAATAAATTCAAATTAAAAAAATCGCACCTGCTCTATCTCAAAAAGATTTTTACAGTGTAGTGTACTACTTTTGGGACAAATAATATCAAAATTATAGAAAAGTCTACCAGCTTAATTCAAAATGTGGACAATTCTATGTGAAGGGGTAAAAATTCAGCACCCAAATGTTTTTACCATGTAATTGTATCCCTCTTCCTAATATTTCATGCATAAAATATAAAAAATAAATTTGGAAAGTGTATGAAAAACATTTGCAATCTATACACTGTCCACACTAGGGACTATATTTGTAGACAACGAAAATCAAAGGACGATAACTGTGTCCTCGGACCATATGGTTGGCCAATTCGCCGTTTCATAATCTGATGTATTCTGGGTAATATTTTCAAAAGCGTACACCAAAACATTGTTGTTGGTTATCAACGTTAGAAATTCAATCAATGACTTATCTTATTTTCATTTTGGAGTACGAACAATGACATTACCCACAATCCTTCAGACTTGGTCAGGCATATTCCGAAGAAGTGAATTTCAATATTTTATGACAATTATTTCTGCGTGAAATAATGGCTACATATTACTCTTTCTACGAGACTGTAACCTTTCAATGTCCTGTCTACCAAATTAAGCTGACCTATTACTTAAAGTAACTAATAATCTTATCTAAGCACAAAACATAGTAACTTTGATTTGAAAAAAAAGTTCAAGAGGCTGGTATGTTCCACTAATTGTTGCTATATTCTCGTCCTCTGTTCATAGATTGTGACACAAACGAATGCAACTTTTTACTTGCTATGAGAGCAACATTACGTGTTACACTAGTTGAGCAGGGTTTGCTTACCTTTCACACTGTTTATGACACTTTTACAATCAATCCGTCGGTTGTGCAATGATTGCTATCAAAGTCCGGGATAACATGGTTTATTCATTACATAAAATGTCTTTTAACAAACTTTTCGTAACTGTGAGTACTCTTAGATCGGCACTTAATGTCTTTTGGCTCGTTTTTGGATGTTTTTTGTGCTTCGTTTCGATCTAACGAGTCAATTCCTTTCTAACTGGTTTTTACAGTTTGTTTTATGTTGTGCTGTTATCCAGCTGTCTCAGGTTTAGGGGGGGGGGAGGGAGTTGAGCTCCCAAAACATGTTTAACCCACAACATAAATGATATGCCTGTTCAATGTCAGAAGCCTGTAATTAAGTGGTTGTCGTTTGTATGTCATATTTGTTTTTTGTTTGTATGTCATATTTGTTTTTCGTTTGTTATTTTTAGCATAAACAAGGCCGTTGGTTTTCTTTTTTTAGTTGTATTACGTTTCGTCATGCCGGGCTCTTTTATAGTATGGTTTTTACTAATTGTTGAAGGCCGTACGATGATCTATAGTTGTTTTATTTTTGTCATAGGATTTATGTGGATAGTTGTCTCATTGGCAATCATACCATTTTTTTAACTTATCTATAAGAAAAGTTTATTTTCTTTACTATTCTAAACTTGTCAGATATCCAACTGCAGGAAAAAGAGAGGCGAAAGATACCTTAGTGATATTCAAACTTATAAGTCGAAAACAAACTTATAAGGTTTCAACTCCCTCAGGCAAAGTTGACCTTAGATGAATTTGGCTATTTTTTTTTAGGTATTTTTGTCATATAGCTCTTCAACTCTTTCGGTACTTATACATCCCTCGGATTTCAAATGTTTGGCATTGAGCGTTCCTGATGAAGGTAAATCCAGAAAAGCGCTTCGGACGCATGAAATTATTAAACGTGTTGTTTTCAATTTTTTATAATGGAATTGCAAAAAAGCGAAAATGAAAAACAACACAAAGATAAACAAAACACAACATATAAAACTAAAGAGGGGCAACACGAACCCAACAAAAAACTGGGGTAATCTATGGTGCTCTGGAATGGAAAGCAAATCCTGCTCTACTTGTGGCAAACGTCGTGTTGCTCATGTAAGTAAAATCTCGGGGATAAGTCTAATTCGGTAGGTCAATTAGAGGAAAAGAGAACGTGATTATGGTTCAGACAATTAGAACATATCCGTCGTCATCTGAGAAACAGATATTCCATAACGGTCAACCAACTCGTGATGGGGTCCGAAAAATTTTCAAATGGATGATTTCAACTTCACCACTTGGAATTCTTGGTTTAAAAGCTTCTTTGTAAAAAAAACAGCAACCCTTTAACAAGGAAATCATGATAGGAGATTCAAGCTCTGGGATATCGTATCAACTGGGAGATTTATACTTCATATCCACGCGCTGCTGGAATGTTGCTACAAAAAAAATGGAAAGTTCGTTCATAATTTGGAAGCTGAAATCATCCCTTATGTCGTAAAGTTTTTTCTCACGAGCCTCATTGTATCAAAATATTATTTTTATTCTGTAACATACCCACATTTTCAGGATATCTTAAAGAACAAACTTAACGACTTCGTTGTAAAATATGCAGGCGAAAATATCAAAGGGACATTCAAACTCATAAGTCGAAAATTAACTGACAACTCTATGGTAAAAAAAACGAAAAAGAACAAAAAACAAACAACAGTATATAAAACACAAAATAAAAAAACCAAAGACTGAGCAACATGAACCTCACCAAAAGCCGGGGGTGATCCCAGGTATTCCGGAAGGATAAGCAGATCATGTTCCACCAGTGGCACCCATCGTGTTGCTTATGTAAGTACAAACCCGGTCTGAAGTCTTATCTGGTAGGTCACATTAGGGGCAAAGAGGACGGGATTGTGATAACGACAATTAGAACATATCAGTCGTCATCTGTGAAACAGATATTCCATAACGGTCAACCAAATGGTGAAGGCGTCCTTAAAAATTTCGAAGGGATGATTACAACTTCACAACTTGGAGCTATTGGTTCAACAGCTTCCTTGTGAGCAGAAACATGCTCTACTTGTGGCAAACGTCGTGTTCTAATTCTAATTCGGTAGGTCACATTCGAGGAAATGATAATATGAAATACAAGCCAACTTCGAGATATTTACTCCATATACAGGCGTTGCTGGAATGTTATACATAGAAACGGTTAAAGGATAATTCTAGCTTCTCTTCATCTTCCAAAGAGGCTCCTGTATGTATGAAGTCAGCCTCATATAAATAATAGAACAAGTCGGCTAGAAGAGAGGCACAGTTGGTTCCCATGGAAATGCCGATTGTTTGTTAAAAAACACGTCCTCAAACGTAACAAATTCGTTGTCAAGCAAGAAATTAAGCATCTTGAAAATGGCAGTTTCAGAGTATTTTCTTTTGAATCAGAGTGATGTTTTACAAAGTACTCCCTAAGACAAGATACTTGTATCTACGTTGGCCATTCTTTTTTTTATAAAACAAAGCAGGACCAATTATTTCAATTTGTCTTTTCGTTGAGAATGGTGAATACTTGTGTAAAGGGAATAAAATAAAATATATGTTAATACTATTACAAGACGAAAGAGACTTAGATTGTATTTACACTAAAAGATCTTTGGAATTTTTAAGTATCTACATTTGATTCACACCGCCCCTAAAGTAGGTAGTTTCAAAATAACATTGAATCCCGGCTTTAATTGCAGATAAAATTGATGTTAATAATTTAGAAAGGGGAGCATTTGAAAGACCCAGCTATATAACTTTGTTTGTAAAGACACTTATTTGATTTAGGTATCCAATACAGTGAAGGAAGATCCAGTTCTTCATCTATGGTTGTAATTCAAAAGGAACATAAAACAGACCTATGATTATTTAAAATTTCCTACTTGGAAAGTGTCGTGTGGGTATGTTGAGTTTCCAAACGAGTTTAGTCAATACTTAATTCTTTTATCTTTTATGAAATGTGATTTACACACACAAACGATGTTGTTTGGGGATTTATCTGCGGGGACAATATTTTTGTCATGGAGGTAGGACAGGTATTTAGCAGCATTTGGGTCTTTAAAGATCGGTGTAGCATATGTATTCATAGAGCCATTCGGTTTTTTAAATTCTAATTTGTATCAACGACCTTTAGCCTTAACCCATTCAGAAAGAGTATCTACGTCTTCTTCTTCGCGTTTAGCCCATTGTCGGTCATAATCCTCGACTGATTCAATCAGTATTTTGATGTTGTGTTTCCAATTGATGGATTAAGGCTCAAGATATTTCGGACCTTTATATAACACATTTCGGAGAGAAGTGTTTTGACAATGTTCAAGTCACCAGTAATAACGTGGCCATAGGAAACTAACAATTAAAATCGTCATCGCATAGAATGTTCAGAAATTTGAAGAATTCATTTTAGGATAGGTGAATATGTTTGTCACCAGAATTCTCTCTTAGTTAATAGATTTATATAATACGATGATTTAAATTGTTTTATAATGATACTTACAGATTGTGAACTGAAAAAGGCAACTCACCTTTTACTGAAAAAATGTTAATGCCTTGAATTTATGAATCTATATACATGTATCCCATCTTCAGTCTTAGAAATATGTCACAGGAAAACAGACATGACGAATGTATGCCCATTTTTTATTAGAGATTTCAGTAATTTTTAGTTTACACAAAACACCTAATTTTGTGGTTAATTTTTATGCTTTAAGAAACAAACTTGCTCACGTTGAGCCCTCAAAGATCATCTTTTATCAAATATTTTAGTTAACTATACCTACAAGTAGTTGTGTAATAGGCATACTGGCACAGCAATTAGCAATATTAGCAATACAATGTGAGGAATGTGGTCACGAGGAATGTAGCAATACAATGTGAGAAATGTGGTCACGAGGAATGTAGCTAGCTTTGAACACATGGAATGTAGAAATAAAAAGAACGTTTTTAAACAGAATATGATATTGTAGAAAATTCATACACTCTAGTATTTCAGCAATCGTTAATCCTATTTAAAAATGAGTCTTAAATTTTGTTTTTGGTGATTTGCTAACCATCGGAGATGTTGATATTATTGTACATCAAGTAAACTGTCTTTGTGTAAAGGCACACAGCTTATCAAAGACAATTGCAATAAAATATCCTTGGGCAGATATATATTCAAATCTCCAGATAAAGTACATCACGATGTTGTTTGCTTCTTAAGTCAGTGGGATTTTGGTCTGATAGATCAGAATTATAGAAATATTTCATTTCATAAAGATACTAGGGAAAACCGAATCATTTGGTTTAAACAGTGCTTAGAACGACTTAAAGAATTAAAAGTTAAAACTGTCGGACTACCAGCCCACATCAGTTGTGGATTGGGAGGAGGAGATTGGACAGCATATTTCCAAATCATAAACAATTTTGCCAAAGCAAACGACATAAACTTTATACTAGTAAGACCATCCTTTTTACAAAAATGGATATAGAAACAGACTCATTATGCTCAATAGATATAGGAAGATGTGGTATGAGTGCCAATGAGACAACTCTCCATCCAAGTTACAATTCATAAAAAAGTAAACCATTATAGGTCAAGGTACGGCCTTCAACACGGAGCATTGGCTCACACCGAACAGCAAGCTATAAAGGGCCCCAAAAAATTACTAGTGTAAAACCATTCAAACGGAAAAACCAACGGTCTAATCTATATAAAAACGAGAAACGAGAAACGCGTATGAACTACATAAACAGACGACAACAACTGTAATCAGATTCCTGACTTAGGACAGGTGCAAACATTTGCAGCGGGATTAAACCTTTTAATGGTACCAAACCTTCTCCCTTTTCTTAAACAATAGTATAACATCACAACATAGAAAAACACACTATAAAATATCAATTGGAAGGCTTAACTCAATCAAAAAACGTAAATTAACACACAATGAACGAATAAATTTGACCTGTGACACCTGAATGCAACTACACAGTTAATAAAAAATTACAAGGGATAAATAATTAAAGTCAAAAGTAAATAAACAGGTTTAAACAAAGTTAAAGTATGATATCACTGTGAAATTTCAAACAATTTATAGAAAATCATCACTTTTGAAGAAACCTGCGTCATGTTATACACAGGTAAATGAAAATAAATTTGTTGTTAAGTATACTTCTTTATATATATATATATAGACAAGATCCATGTTAACATTAAATAATAAAAAGCATTACAAATAGTATCAACAGGTCAAATTAAAAAGAAAGTACGATTTTAGAGTACTCGCAGTTACTGACAGCTAGTTAAAAGCCAAAACAATTAATAATAAAAAATCATGCATCAGAGACTAAAATCAACTAAAATACATCCCAGGGATTTAGTATTTTAACGTCATGAACAGTCAAAGAAGAAAATGTTTTCATTAAATCCTGTACACCCAACGAAACTGTAAAGATATCTTTGGAATTTTAACTTATTCAGTATACAATAGTATGGGCACATCTTTTCCGTTATAGGCACATTTAACTTCACAATGGATGTAGGCGAAAACAGCATTTGTTTCATGCTTTTATTTTAACGTCAAATTTGCTTCTAAACTGAGAGAAGATGTTGTTAAACTATCAATAAAGTATTGTTATGGTTGTACAGTTCATCATCCTAGCCAGATACAACATACATGTTTGATGTGGAATGAGCTAGAACATTTGGTGATGCATTTTGAAGAAGCCTTATCCCACATCGACCACAAAGCAGTGCGCACAAAGTGGCAAGAAGAAATGAAAAAAACTAGAACAATCCGATTGGACAAGCTGTCACACTGTAGACATAAGTGAACACGCTAGAGATACATGTCTTAAACTACTTGACGATGTTGAATGGTGCAAGAAAAAATTACCAAAACCAGATAGACTATACAAGGACGTACAAGACGTATGTGCACTCTTTCAAAAATTCTTTGCAGAGAACACAACATATAAACCTCTGTTTTATACTTCAACTCCATATAACATGACAATGTTTAGACGAATTATAAATAGCTCCGTTTTTTCTAAAAAAAACATTTACCTAGTGGATCCTATTGGAAGAAAGGCATTAATTCGATTTACTGAAGAGGAACATATTCAAGCGTTGTGCGATATTGCAAAAACATTTACAAGGAGAATAACAGTCAGCATTGCCTACAACCAAAAATTAAAACAATAATTGTCCTCCTTTCAGTGACAAGTGTAACGTTGGCCATTAGTAACAATCTACATGTTTGTGAGTCAAATAAGACACAAAATGCTACGGGTTATAATAGATTAACCAACCACCCAGTAGATACTATAAAACAATACAATTCATCCATATGCGACTATATTCAACAATTTGAACTTCCACAGGAGTATAAGGCGAGAGAGAAGTACGGGTTGATTTTAGACAATTTATTAGTGGACACCCAATAATTAAAGGACTTTATTTCAATACAAAACAATTACAATATCTAAAGAGACTAATATCACACATTGACAGTTCTATCTCTAAAGCGCTGATTTAGAGCAATCCATCAGATTTATGATTTCTTTCATCAATAAAGATGTGTTGAATTAGCATTGTATATCAAGTTGTCTGTTTATTGTCCATATACACAAATGGATTGCTTGTGATTTTATCAGTTAACTGAATAAACACTGGGTTCTAAATGGTCAGTCTAGCAAACCTTCACTTGGTTTTAAATGGCTAGTTAAAGGTCACCCAGTTGTCCTTTCAATATGATAAAATCGAGTGTAGAAGATTTTCTCGTGATGTTTAAACAGAAAAAACGTATGAACAAATTAATTTCTAGATTTTAAGATAAACAAAGACTCTTTTCATATAACAATTTAAATATCATAATATGAAATCAGGTAACTGCTGTATATATACATACAAACACATCATTCAACATTATCAGCAGAAGTTCTGCTGCAGAACATATTCATTGTAAAAATATATAAAAGTTATCCTGATACAATTAAATTATTTAAGTGATGAATTGAAATCTTATTCCAAAATAATATTTACTGAGACATTTCAAAATTACTAGAATTTTAGAAATTGTGTGTTTACCATATATAATATACGAAAGAAACAACTCACTGATAATAAGAAAAAAAAACATTTGTGGTTAAAAATGAACAATACTGAATTCTAAAAAAGATGGAAAAACACGTGTGTATCAAATTGACATTACATTTCTCATAAAAATATGAAACAACAATAACATAAATCAAATAACAATTTAGCAACAAATCAGCCAACTTTTGAATATATATATCACCAACACGACCACTAGAAAAGATTTATTGTAAAAATATACAAAATTTATCTGAGCAATACTGATTTTAAATAACATTGACTAGAAAGTACAACCAAGATTGGAATGATGATTTAAGTAAAAATTTATAGAAAAAGAAAAAAAAAAAAACCAAACGGGTGTCGGTTAAATGAATATAACTTTATTTAAAAAGACCGGAAAAAAACTCACAAGACGCACAAGTATAAGAAAAAAACCTAGATGTAATCAAAATTATAATACTGAATAAAAAAAAAAGCAGAAAAACTTACAAATATTAATCAAGAAAATTGACATTACATTACCCATAAAATATGAAACACCAATAACATAAATCAAATAACAATTTAGCAACAAATCAGATAACTTTTGAATATATATATATCACCAACACGACCACTAGAAAAGATTTATTGTAAAAATATACAAATTTATCTGAGCAATACTGATTTTAAATAACATTGACTAGAAAGTATAACCAAGATTGGAATGGTGATTTAAGTACAAATTTATAGGAAGAAGAAAAAAAAACCCAAACGGGTGTCGGTTAAATGAATATAACTTTATTTAAAAAGACCGGAAAAAAACTCACAAGACGCACAAGTATAAGAAAAAACCAGATATTGAAATCAAAATTATAATTCTGGATTAAAAAAAAAAAAAAAAAAATCAGAAAAACTTACATATATTAATCAAGAAAATTGGCATTACATTACCCATAAAAATATGAAACACCAATAACATAAATCAAATAACAATTTAGCAACAAATCAGCTAACTTTTGAATATATTTATCACCAACACGACCACGAGAAAAGATTTATTGTAAAAATATGCAAAATTTATCTGAGCAATACTGATTTTAAAAACATTGACTAGAAAGTATAACCAAGATTGGAATGATGATTTAAGTAAAATTTATAGGAAGAAAAAAAAAAAAACCCAAACGGGTGTCGGTTAAATGAATATAACTTTATTCAAAAAGACAGGAAAAACTCACAAGACGCACAAGTATAAGAAAAAAACCCAGATGTAATCAAAATTATAATACTGAATTAAAAAAAAGCAGAAAAACTTACATATATTAATCAAGAAAATTGACATTACATTATCCATAAAATATGAAACACCAATAACATAAATCAAATAATAATTTAGCCACAAATCAGATAACTTTTGAATATATATATCACCAACACGACCACTAGAAAAGATTCGTTGTAAAAATATGCAAAATTTATCTGAGCCATACTGATTTAAAATAACATTGACTAGAAAGCACAACCAAGATTGGAATGATGAATTAAGTAAACATTTATAAGAAAAAGAAGAAAAAACCAAACGGGTGTCGGTTAAATGAAGATAACTTTATTTAAAAAGACCGGAAAAAAACTCACAAGACGCACAAGTATAAGAAAAAACCAGATATTGAAATCAAAATTATAATTCTGGATTAAAAAAAAAAATCAGAAAAACTTACATATATTAATCAAGAAAATTGGCATTACATTACCCATAAAATATGAAACACCAATAACATAAATCAAATAACAATTTAGCAACAAATCAGCTAACTTTTGAATATATTTATCACCACACGACCACGAGAAAAGATTTATTGTAAAATATGCAAAATTTATCTGTGCAATACTGATTTTAAATAACATTGACTAGAAAGTATAACCAAGATTGGAATGATGATTTAAGTAAAATTCATAGGAAGAAGAAAACAAAAAAAACAACAAAAAACACAAACGGGTGTCGGTTAAATGAATATAACTTTATTCAAAAAGGCAGGAAAAACTCACAAGACGCACAAGTATAAGAAAAAACCCCAGATGTAATCAAAATTATAATACTGAATTAAAAAAAAGCAGAAAAACTTACATATATTAATCAAGAAAAATTGACATTACATTACCCATAAAAATACGAAACAACAATAACATAAATCAAATAACAATTTAGAAACAAAACAGATAACTTTTGAATATATATATCACCAACGACCACTAGAAAAGATTTATTGTAAAAATACACAAAATTTATCTGAACAATACTGATTTTAATAACATTGACTAGAAAGTACAACCAAGATTGGAATGATGATTTAATTTAAAATTTATACGAAGAAGGAAAAAAACCAAAAGGTGTCGGTTAAATGAATATAACTTTATTTAAAAGACAGGAAAAACTCACAAGACGCACAAATATAAGAATAAAAACAGATGTTTTAATCATAATTATAATGAATTAAAAAAACAGAAAAACTTACATATATCAATCAAGAAAATTGACTTTACATTACCCATAAATATGAAACAACAATAGTATTAATCAAAAACACATTTACATAAAGTAACTAACCAGCTAACTGCTGAATATATATATCACCAACACAACCATTAGAAAATATTTATTGTAAAATATATAAAACTTATCTAAGCAATACTGATTTTATTTAGAACATGAAATTACAACCAAGATTTGAATGTTGATTTAAGTCAAATTTTAAAGGAGTATAACATATAAAACTTATCCGAACACTGCTTTTATTAACGACATTGACTAGAAAATACAACTAAAATTGAAATGTTGATTTAAGTGAAAATTTAAAAGGAGCATAAAAGATAAAACAATGAAAGGTTATTGATGCTATTTCAAAATAAACTAAAATATATGTTTTAATCAAGAAAATATACATCATAAAAATATGAACAAAGCTAAGTGTAAAAGTAAATGAAATTGTGAACGGAATTTCAAATAAATTTAATGGGCACAAACCTGAACAAAAGACAAGGTTTGCAGATTCATTTGATTAAAATTAAGATTGGATGGAAAATACTTCAAATATGTGACGTAAATGAGGTAGATAACAATCGAATAAAAAATGAACACACTGTTTAATATATCTGTGAAGACTTCCACACAGAAATGTTCTTATCACATAGCCATTGTTCTAACAGATGACAATGATATAAAATCTCTAAATATCTAATTGATAACTATTCATGTACATATAAAAGAGTCAAATAAGATTTGGAAATGTCAAGTTCAACATTCGAATATGAGTAAAGGCTTATATAATTGATCTGCTATTCTTGCAAATAAAACTTGACTTCAATATATCAAAATGGAGTATATGTTTACCTGAGAGATTTAAAAAAATGTTAACATTTTTAAATATAATAAAAAGAGTAATGAAAAGCACCATGTTCTTTGTAGATATAACAAAAAAAAAGCAATGAACAGCACTATTGTCTTGCAAATAAAATAAAAAGACTCTTGTTAACTTGATAGATTTTTAAAAAATCACAACATTTGGTAGTCATCATATTTGTTATTTAAATGCATACATGCAATATTTCAATAAATGTGTTCTATTTTCATCAAAGCAATCAAAAGTAATAAAAGTTGTTTAAAATCAAACATCACCCACGTATCACAACCAAATATATAGACCAAATTTTCATTTTCATATGGAATTTAATTTCACAGTTTAAACATTTTCAAAAAAGATCTGGAATAATCAATTTTAACTTTCTAATTTCTACATTTCACTTAAATCTTTCAATGAATGTTCACCGAGCTTGATTTTAGTATAATTACCTACCCTCTCCCATATACAGATCACATTCTTGTTTTTATAAAAGGGTAACTTTACTTCAAATATAAAATGGATCTTGTTAATGAAATTGCTAAGGATATGGAAAATGCCCAAGATTAAATGGGTGGACAGTAGGCAAATTCCATGTCTAGCATGCATTGTGGATAAAGACTGTAGGCGAGATATGGCCATAATTGTCAGTTTTACTGATAACTCAAATTTCAACAAGATGATAACTGGATAGTTCCATGCCTTGCGTCACATTGACCAGAAGCAGGCAGAAACCGTTCTTTATTTTGGTGACAATTCTACCATTTTAGGACTAAAAGTGTTAGCAACTGAAGTGAACAATGATGCTTTATTACAAATGTAACATAAAATACTGCAAAAAGTTATTTTATTTTTATTTTTTTACATATGATTGTAATAATAGTCTGGTCTATTTCTCAGTCTATCTGACCGTGTTAGTGGTGCTGGAGGGAGGTTCTGGCTGTCCATTAATTACAGGAGGGTGGTGCATTAATAACAGGAGTGGGATTTTGCATTTCATCGTACATATGTCTAAGTCTTTGGTAAAATTGAATACTTAGCCCACATCTGTTATTATCAGCACAAATATTGCCTGCATCAATCTACAATAATTAATTAACTTATATTAAAGAGGCATTAATTTAATAATTTTAGGTGATGTTTCTTATTATGATTGCTTTGGTGAAAATATAACACATTTAATGAGCTCACTGTGGCGAAGTGAGCTCAATCTCCCTCCCCTTTTCTGTTCCTCATTCGCTCGGAAAGGCACACTGCCTTACAGATCTGCGCTGAATTAAAAAAACAGAAAAACTTACATATATCAATCAAGAAAATTGACTTTACATTACCCATAAATATATGAAACAACAATAGTATTAATCAAAACACATTTACATAAAGTAACTAACCAGTTAACTGCTGAATATATATATCACCAACACAACCATTAGAAAATATTTATTGTAAAATATATAAAACTTATCTAAGCAATACTGATTTTATTTAGAACATGAAATTACAACCAAGATTTGAATGTTGATTTAAGTCAAATTTTTAAAGGAGTATAACATATAAAACTTATCCGAACACTGCTTTTATTAACGACATTGACTAGAAAATACAACTAAAATTGAAATGTTGATTTAAGTGAAAATTTAAAAGCGAGCATAAAAGATAAAACAATGAAAGGTTATTGATGCTATTTCAAAATAAACTAAAATATATGTTTTAATCAAGAAAATATACATCATAAAAATATGAACAAAGCTAAGTGTAAAAGTAAATGAAATTGTGAACGGAATTTCAAATAAATTTAATAGGCACAAACCTGAACAAAAGACAAAGGTTTGCAGATTCATTTGATTAAAGAATTAAGATTGGATGGAAAATACTTCAAATATGTGACGTAAATGAGGTAGATAACAATCGAATAAAAATGAACACACTGTTTAATATATCTGTGAAGACTTCACACAGAAATGTTCTTATCACATAGCCATTGTTCTAACAGATGACAATGATATAAAATCTCTAAATATCTAATTGATAACTATTCATGTACATATAAAAAGAGTCAAATAAGATTTGAAATGTCAAGTTCAACATTCGAATATGAGTAAAAACATATAATTGATCTGCTATTCTTGCAATAAAACTTGACTTCAATATATCAAAATGGAGTATATGTTTACCTGAGAGATTTAAAAAATGTTAACATTTTAAATATAATAAAAGAGTAATGAAAAGCACCATGTTCTTTGTAGATATAACAAAAAAAAAGCAATGAACAGCACTATTGTCTTGCAAATAAAATAAAAGACTCTTGTTAACTTGATAGATTTTTAAAAATCACAACATTTGGTAGTCATCATATTTGTTATTTAAATGCATACATGCAATATTTCAATAAATGTGTTCTATTTTCATCAAAGCAATCAAAAGTAATAAAGTTGTTTAAAATCAAACATCACCCACGTATCACAACCAAATATATAGACCAAATTTTCATTTTCATATGGAATTTAATTTCACAGTTTAAACATTTTCAAAAAGATCTGGAATAATCAATTTTAACTTTCTAATTTCTACATTTCACTTAAATCTTTCAATGAATGTTCACCGAGCTTGATTTTAGTATAATTACCTACCCTCTCCCATATACAGATCACATTCTTGTTTTTATAAAGGGTAACTTTACTTCAAATATAAAATGGATCTTGTTAATGAAATTGCTAAGGATATGGAAAATGCCCAAGATTAAATGGGTGGACAGTAGGCAAATTCCATGTCTAGCATGCATTGTGGATAAAGACTGTAGGCGAGATATGGCCATAATTGTCAGTTTTACTGATAACTCAAATTTCAGCAAGATGATAACTGGATAGTTCCATGCCTTGCGTCACATTGACCAGTAGCAGGCAGAAACCGTTCTTTATTTTGGTGACAATTCTACCATTTTAGGACTAAAAGTGTTAGCAACTGAAGTAGACAATGATGCTTTATTACAAATGTAACATAAAATACTGCAAAAAAGTTATTTTTATTTTTATTTTTTTTTTACATATGATTGTAATAATAGTCTGGTCTATTTCTCAGTCTATCTGACCGTGTTAGTGGTGCTGGAGGGGGAGGTTCTGGCTGTCCATTAATTACAGGAGGGAGTGGTGCATTAATAACAGGAGTGGGATTTTGCATTTCATCGTACATATGTCTAAGTCTTTGGTAAAATTGAATACTTAGCCCCACATCTGTTATTATCAGCACAAATATTGCCTGCATCCAATCTACAATAATTAATTAACTTATATTAAAGAGGCATTAATTTAATAATTTTAGGTGATGTTTCTTATTATGATTGCTTTGGTGAAAATATAACACATTTAATGAGCTCACTGTGGCGAAGTGAGCTCAATCTCCCCTCCCCCTTTTCTGTTCCTCATTCGCTCGGAAAAGGCACACTGCCTTACAGATCTGCGCATAGATCGTGTCCTATGCCTTTTCATGATCCCAATGAATCCCACTGTACCTAAATAATAAAATAAGTATTCCAAAAATTTGTGTTAAAAAAGCACTACGGCACCAGACACATATAATTTATCATTT
Organism: Mytilus coruscus; assembly: GCA_017311375.1. Taxonomy (NCBI): domain Eukaryota; kingdom Metazoa; phylum Mollusca; class Bivalvia; order Mytilida; family Mytilidae; genus Mytilus; species Mytilus coruscus. The sequence goes on along the minus strand of CM029595.1, from coordinate 124,423,783 downwards.
GAGGTATACACTTGGTAAATGTCTAAGTATTAAAAACAGTTAAAGAAAAATATTACCCTAGTGTTGTGTCCATAATGAATTAGTAAATGTACGTACACACTGGTCACTACATTTTTAGCATGTTGATCAAACTTGTATGTATTACATATTAAAGGTACCAGGCTTATTATTTATATTACGTCAGACGTGTGTTTCGTCTATAAAGACTCATCAATGACACTCAAATAAAAAAATTCAAATTCAAATAAAGGAGAAAGTTGAGGAGTATTTAGGACCAAAATTCCAAAGATAATGTCAAATACGACTAAGGTAATCTGTATCTTGAGTTGGAAAATCCTTAGTATTTCAAATAATTTATAGTTTTGTACTGTACAATAGAAGAAATAACCGCAAATCCTCAACCTAACCAATGCATGAAACCACGAATCCAACCACCCATCCAAGTGTGCTCTGTTCTGCTTTCTAGAATAAAAATAAAATATTAATTTTCTTATTTTCTTTATTTACAGAAATGAAATAACCGCATCCATTCTCAGTCAGCAACCATGGCAGCATGATGATGAGGATGAATAGTGAGGAGGAGGTTGAGATGCAAAAAGATAGTGATTATGGTGAAACATCAGAAGATGAGGCGCAATCGCCATTCGCCTCAATTAAAGATGAACAATAATGTTATACATATACAACATGTATATACTATACATTTGTTTTGTTTACACAAAATATATAAATATATAGTCAATTGCTTTTTTTAAATTCTTTAAGAACACGTAAGGTTTGATTTAAAACAAATTAATTAAATGATATATGATTACAAATGAGACAATTCTTCGTCATAGACTGTATTATAGGTTGCAGTATGGCCTTCAACAAAATCATTAGTCACAAAGCAAAGCATTGAAGGTTTCAAATATAGTATTGCTTTTAACATACATACATCAGCGGTGGACTCCATTGGTGGTGTGATAGGACACATGTCTAAATAAATGATTGTGGTTCTACTCTGCTTAAGGGTTGCAGTTTTGGTTTCAGGTCTAGAAGCAGTTGTCGTTTGTTTTCAGGTCTAGAAAGAGTTGTCGTTTGTTTTGAAGGTCTAGTTCAAAAGCAATTGACTATATATTTATATATTTTGTGTAAACAAAACAAATGTATAGTATATACATGTTGTATATGTATAACATTATTGTTCATCTTTAATTGAGGCGAATGGCGATTGCGCCTCATCTTCTGATGTTTCACCATAATCACTATCTTTTTGCATCTCAACCTCCTCCTCACTATTCATCCTCATCATCATGCTGCCATGGTTGCTGACTGAGAATGGATGCGGTTATTTCATTTCTGTAAATAAAGAAAATAAGAAAATTAATATTTTATTTTTATTCTAGAAAGCAGAACAGAGCACACTTGGATGGGTGGTTGATTCGTGGTTTCATGCATTGGTTAGGTTGAGGATTTGCGGTTATTTCTTCTATTGTACAGTACAAAACTATAAATTATTTGAAATACTAAGGATTTTCCAACTCAAGATACAGATTACCTTAGTCGTATTTGACATTATCTTTTGGAATTTTTGGTCCTAAATACTCCTCAACTTTCTCCTTTATTTGAATTTGAATTTTTTTTATTTGAGTGTCATTGATGAGTCTTTATAGACGAAACACACGTCTGACGTAATATAAATAATAAGCCTGGTACCTTTAATATGTAATACATACAAGTTTGATCAACATGCTAAAATGTAGTGACCAGTGTGTACGTACATTTACTAATTCATTATGGACACAACACTAGGGTAATATTTTTCTTTTACTGTTTTTAATACTTAGACATTAACCAAGTGTATGCCTCAAATGATCGATTATATGTGTCTGGTGTATTTTTAACACAAAATTTTGACATTCTTATATTATTATTTAGGTACAGGGTGATTCATGGGGATCATGAAAAGTCATAGGACACGATCTATGCGCAGATATGTAAGGCAGAGTGCCTTTTCCGAGTGAATGATGAGTAGAGGGAGATTGAGCTCACTTCGCCATAGTGAGCTCATTAAATGTGTTCTATTTTCACCAAAGCAATCATAATAAGAAACATCACCTAAAATTATTAAATTAATGCCTCTTTAATATAAGTTAATTAATTATTGTAGATTGGTGCAGGCAATATTTGTGCTGATAATAACAGATGTGGGGCTAAGTATTCAATTTTACCAAAGACTTAGACATATGTACGATGAAATGCAAAATCCCACCCTGTTATTAATGCACCACCCTCCTGTAATTAATGGACAGCCAGAACCTCCCTCCAGCACCACTAACACGGTCAGATAGACTGAGAAATAGACCAGACTATTATTACAATCATATGTAAAAAAAATAAAATAAAAATAACTTTTTGCAGTATTTTATGTTACATTTGTAATAAAGCATCATTGTCTACTTCAGTTGCTAACACTTTTAGTCCTAAATGGTAGAATTGTCACCAAAATAAAGAACGGTTTCTGCCTGCTTGGTCAATGTGACGCAAGGCATGGAACTGTCCAGTTATCATCTTGTTGAAATTTGAGTTATCAGTAAACTGACAATTATGGCCATATCTCGCCTACAGTCTTTATCCACAATGCATGCTAGACATGGAATTTGCCTACTGTCCACCCATTTAATCTTGGGCATTTTTCCATATCCTTAGCAATTTCATTAACAAGATCCATTTTATATTTGAAGTAAAGTTACCCTTTATAAAACAAGAATGTGATCTGTATATGGGAGAGGGTAGGGTAATTATACTAAAATCAAGCTCGGTGAACATTCATTGAAAGATTTAAGTGAAATGTAGAAATTAGAAAGTTAAAATTGATTATTCCAGATCTTTTGAAAATGTTTAAACTGTGAAATTAAATTCCATATGAAATGAAAATTTGGTCTATATATTTGGTTGTGATACGTGGGTGATGTTTGATTTTAAACAACTTTTATTACTTTTGATTGCTTTGATGAAAATAGAACACATTTATTGAAATATTGCATGTATGCATTTAAATAACAAATATGATGACTACCAAATGTTGTGATTTTTTAAAAATCTATCAAGTTAACAAGAGTCTTTTATTTTATTTGCAAGACAATAGTGCTGTTCATTGCTTTTTTTTTTGTTATATCTACAAAGAACATGGTGCTTTTCATTGCTCTTTTATTATATTTAAAATGTTAACATTTTTAAATCTCTCAGGTAAACATATACTCCATTTTGATATATTGAAGTCAAGTTTTATTTGCAAGAATAGCAGATCAATTATATAAGTTTTTACTCATATTCGAATGTTGAACTTGACATTTCCAAATCTTATTTGACTCTTTTTTATATGTACATGAATAGTTATCAATTAGATATTTAGAGATTTTATATCATTGTCATCTGTTAGAACAATGGCTATGTGATAAGAACATTTCTGTGTGGAAGTCGTCACAGATATATTAAACAGTGTGTTCATTTTTATTCGATTGTTATCTACCTCATTTACGTCACATATTTGAAGTATTTTCCATCCAATCTTAATTTTTAATCAAATGAATCTGCAAACCTTTGTCTTTTGTTCAGGTTTGTGCCCATTAAATTTATTTGAAATTCCGTTCACAATTTCATTTACTTTTACACTTAGCTTTGTTCATATTTTTATGATGTATATTTTCTTGATTAAAACATATATTTTAGTTTATTTTGAAATAGCATCAATAACCTTTCATTGTTTTATCTTTTATGCTCCTTTTAAATTTTCACTTAAATCAACATTTCAATTTTAGTTGTATTTTCTAGTCAATGTCGTTAATAGAAGCAGTGTTCGGATAAGTTTTATATGTTATACTCCTTTAAAATTTGACTTAAATCAACATTCAAATCTTGGTTGTAATTTCATGTTCTAAATAAAATCAGTATTGCTTAGATAAGTTTTATATATTTTACAATAAATATTTTCTAATGGTTGTGTTGGTGATATATATATTCAGCAGTTAGCTGGTTAGTTACTTTATGTAAATGTGTTTTTGATTAATACTATTGTTGTTTCATATATTTATGGGTAATGTAAAGTCAATTTTCTTGATTGATATATGTAAGTTTTTCTGTTTTTTTTTTAATTCATTATAATTATGATTAAAACATCTGTTTTTTATTCTTATACTTGTGCGTCTTGTGAGTTTTTTCCTGTCTTTTTAAATAAAGCTATATTCATTTAACCGACACCTTTTGGTTTTTTTTCCTTCTTCGTATAAATTTTAAATTAAATCATCATTCCAATCTTGGTTGTACTTTCTAGTCAATGTTATTAAAAATCAGTATTGTTCAGATAAATTTTGTGTATTTTTACAATAAATCTTTTCTAGTGGTCGTGTTGGTGATATATATATTCAAAAGTTATCTGTTTTGTTTCTAAATTGTTATTTGATTTATGTTATTGTTGTTTCGTATTTTTATGGGTAATGTAATGTCAATTTTTCTTGATTAATATATGTAAGTTTTTCTGCTTTTTTTTAATTCAGTATTATAATTTTGATTACATCTGGGGTTTTTTCTTATACTTGTGCGTCTTGTGAGTTTTTCCTGCCTTTTTGAATAAAGTTATATTCATTTAACCGACACCCGTTTGTGTTTTTTGTTGTTTTTTTTTTTTTGTTTTCTTCTTCCTATGAATTTTTACTTAAATCATCATTCCAATCTTGGTTATACTTTCTAGTCAATGTTATTTAAAATCAGTATTGCTCAGATAAATTTTGCATATTTTACAATAAATCTTTTCTCGTGGTCGTGTTGGTGATAAATATATTCAAAAGTTAGCTGATTTGTTGCTAAATTGTTATTTGATTTATGTTATTGGTGTTTCATATTTTTATGGGTAATGTAATGCCAATTTTCTTGATTAATATATGTAAGTTTTTCTGATTTTTTTTTTTAATCCAGAATTATAATTTTGATTTCAATATCTGGTTTTTCTTATACTTGTGCGTCTTGTGAGTTTTTTCCGGTCTTTTAAATAAAGTTATCTTCATTTAACCGACACCCGTTTGGTTTTTCTTCTTTTCTTATAAATGTTTACTTAATTCATCATTCCAATCTTGGTTGTGCTTTCTAGTCAATGTTATTTTAAATCAGTATGGCTCAGATAAATTTTGCATATTTTTACAACGAATCTTTTCTAGTGGTCGTGTTGGTGATATATATATTCAAAAGTTATCTGATTTGTGGCTAAATTATTATTTGATTTATGTTATTGGTGTTTCATATTTTTATGGATAATGTAATGTCAATTTTTCTTGATTAATATATGTAAGTTTTTCTGCTTTTTTTTAATTCAGTATTATAATTTTGATTACATCTGGGTTTTTTTCTTATACTTGTGCGTCTTGTGAGTTTTTCCTGTCTTTTTGAATAAAGTTATATTCATTTAACCGACACCCGTTTGGGTTTTATTTTTCTTCTTCCTATAAATTTTTACTTAAATCATCATTCCAATCTTGGTTATACTTTCTAGTCAATGTTTTTAAAATCAGTATTGCTCAGATAAATTTTGCATATTTTACAATAAATCTTTTCTCGTGGTCGTGTTGGTGATAAATATATTCAAAAGTTAGCTGATTTGTTGCTAAATTGTTATTTGATTTATGTTATTGGTGTTTCATATTTTATGGGTAATGTAATGCCAATTTTCTTGATTAATATATGTAAGTTTTTCTGATTTTTTTTTTTTTTTTAATCCAGAATTATAATTTTGATTTCAATATCTGGTTTTTCTTATACTTGTGCGTCTTGTGAGTTTTTTCCGGTCTTTTAAATAAAGTTATATTCATTTAACCGACACCCGTTTGGGTTTTTTTCTTCTTTCTATAAATTTGTACTTAAATCACCATTCCAATCTTGGTTATACTTTCTAGTCAATGTTATTTAAAATCAGTATTGCTCAGATAAATTTGTATATTTTACAATAAATCTTTTCTAGTGGTCGTGTTGGTGATATATATATATTCAAAAGTTATCTGATTTGTTGCTAAATTGTTATTTGATTTATGTTATTGGTGTTTCATATTTTTATGGGTAATGTAATGTCAATTTTCTTGATTAATATTTGTAAGTTTTTCTGCTTTTTTTTTTATTCAGTATTATAATTTTGATTACATCTAGGTTTTTTTTCTTATACTTGTGCGTCTTGTGAGTTTTTTTCCGGTCTTTTTAAATAAAGTTATATTCATTTAACCGACACCAGTTTGGTTTTTTTTTTTTTTTCTTTTCTATAAATTTTACTTAAATCATCATTCCAATCTTGGTTGTACTTTCTAGTCAATGTTATTTAAAATCAGTATTGCTCAGATAAATTTTGTATATTTTACAATAAATCTTTTCTAGTGGTCGTGTTGGTGATATATATATTCAAAAATTGACTGATTTGTTGCTAAATTGTTATTTGATTTATGTTATTGTTGTTTCATATTTTTATGAGAAATGTAATGTCAATTTGATACACACGTGTTTTTCCATCTTTTTTAGAATTCAGTATTGTTCATTTTAACCACAAATGTTTTTTTTCTTATTATCAGTGAGTTGTTTCTTTCGTATATTATATATGGTAAACACACAATTTCTAAAATTCTAGTAATTTTGAAATGTCTCAGTAAATATTATTTTGGAATAAGATTTCAATTCATCACTTAAATAATTTAATTGTATCAGGATAACTTTTATATATTTTTACAATGAATATGGTCTGCAGCAGAACTTCTGCTGATCATGTTGAATGATGTGTTTGTATGTATATATACAGCAGTTACCTGATTTCATATTATGATATTTAAATTGTTATATGAAAAGAGTCTTTGTTTATCTTAAAAATCTAGAAATTAATTTGTTCATACGTTTTTTTCTGTTTAAACATCATGAGAAAATCTTCTACACTCGATTTTATCATATTGAAAGGACAAGTGGGTGACCTTTAACTAGCCATTTAAAACCAAGTGAAGGTTTGCTAGACTGACCATTTAGAACCCAGTGTTTATTCAGTTAACTGATAAAATCACAAGCAATTCATTTGTGTATATGGACAATAAACAGACAACTTGATATACAATGATAATTCAACACATCTTTATTGATGAAAGAAATCATAAATCTGATGGATTGCTCTAAATCAGCGCTTTAGAGATAGAACTGTCAATGTGTGATATTAGTCTCTTTAGATATTGTAATTGTTTTGTATTGAAATAAAGTCCTTTAATTATTGGGTGTCCACTAATAAATTGTCTAAAATCAACCCGTACTTCTCTCTCGCCTTATACTCCTGTGGAAGTTCAAATTGTTGAATATAGTCGCATATGGATGAATTGTATTGTTTTATAGTATCTACTGGGTGGTTGGTTAATCTATTATAACCCGTAGCATTGTGTGTCTTATTTGACTCACACATATGTAGATTGTTACTAATGGCCAACGTTACACTTGTCACTGAAAGGAGGACAATTATTGTTTTAATTTTTGGTTGTAGGCAATGCTGACTGTTATTCTCCCTTGTAAAATGTTTTTTGCAATATCGCACAACGCTTGAATATGTTCCTCTTCAGTAAATCGAATTAATGCCTTTCTTCCAATAGGATCCACTAGGTAAATGTTTTTTTTAGAAAAAACGGAGCTATTTATAATTCGTCTAAACATTGTCATGTTATATGGAGTTGAAGTATAAAACAGAGGTTTATATGTTGTGTTCTCTGCAAAGAATTTTTGAAAGAGTGCACATACGTCTTGTACGTCCTTGTATAGTCTATCTGGTTTTGGTAATTTTTTCTTGCACCATTCAACATCGTCAAGTAGTTTAAGACATGTATCTCTAGCGTGTTCACTTATGTCTACAGTGTGACAGCTTGTCCAATCGGATTGTTCTAGTTTTTTTTCATTTCTTCTTGCCACTTTGTGCGCACTGCTTTGTGGTCGATGTGGGATAAGGCTTCTTCAAAATGCATCACCAAATGTTCTAGCTCATTCCACATTAAACATGTATGTTGTATCTGGCTAGGATGATGAACTGTACAACCATAACAATACTTTATTGATAGTTTAACAACATCTTCTCTCAGTTTAGAAGCAAATTTGACGTTAAAAATAAAAGCATGAAACAAATGCTGTTTTCGCCTACATCCATTGTGAAGTTAAATGTGCCTATAACGGAAAAGATGTGCCCATACTATTGTATACTGAATAAGTTAAAATTCCAAAGATATCTTTACAGTTTCGTTGGGTGTACAGGATTTAATGAAAACATTTTCTTCTTTGACTGTTCATGACGTTAAAATACTAAATCCCTGGGATGTATTTTAGTTGATTTTAGTCTCTGATGCATGATTTTTATTATTAATTGTTTTGGCTTTTAACTAGCTGTCAGTAACTGCGAGTACTCTAAAATCGTACTTTCTTTTAATTTGACCTGTTGATACTATTTGTAATGCTTTTTATTATTTAATGTTAACATGGATCTTGTCTATATATATATATATAAGAAGTATACTTAACAACAAAATTATTTTCATTTACCTGTGTATAACATGACGCAGGTTTCTTCAAAAGTGATGATTTTCTATAAATTGTTTGAAATTTCACAGTGATATCATACTTTAACTTTGTTTAAACCTGTTTATTTACTTTTGACTTTAATTATTTATCCCTTGTAATTTTTTATTAACTGTGTAGTTGCATTCAGGTGTCACAGGTCAAATTTATTCGTTCATTGTGTGTTAATTTACGTTTTTGATTGAGTTAAGCCTTCCAATTGATATTTTATAGTGTGTTTTCTATGTTGTGATGTTATACTATTGTTTAAGAAAAGGGAGAAGGTTTGGTACCATTAAAGGTTTAATCCCGCTGCAAATGTTTGCACCTGTCCTAAGTCAGGAATCTGATTACAGTTGTTGTCGTCTGTTTATGTAGTTCATACGCGTTTCTCGTTTCTCGTTTTATATAGATTAGACCGTTGGTTTTTCCGTTTGAATGGTTTTACACTAGTAATTTTTTGGGGCCCTTTATAGCTTGCTGTTCGGTGTGAGCCAATGCTCCGTGTTGAAGGCCGTACCTTGACCTATAATGGTTTACTTTTTTATGAATTGTAACTTGGATGGAGAGTTGTCTCATTGGCACTCATACCACATCTTCCTATATCTATTGAGCATAATGAGTCTGTTTCTATATCCATTTTGTAAAAGGATGGTCTTACTAGTATAAAGTTTATGTCGTTTGCTTTGGCAAAATTGTTTATGATTTGAAATATGCTGTCCAATCTCCTCCTCCCAATCCACAACTGATGTGGGCTGGTAGTCCGACAGTTTTAACTTTTAATTCTTTAAGTCGTTCTAAGCACTGTTTAAACCAAATGATTCGGTTTTCCCTAGTATCTTTATGAAATGAAATATTTCTATAATTCTGATCTATCAGACCAAAATCCCACTGACTTAAGAAGCAAACAACATCGTGATGTACTTTATCTGGAGATTTGAATATATATCTGCCCAAGGATATTTTATTGCAATTGTCTTTGATAAGCTGTGTGCCTTTACACAAAGACAGTTTACTTGATGTACAATAATATCAACATCTCCGATGGTTAGCAAATCACCAAAAACAAAATTTAAGACTCATTTTTAAATAGGATTAACGATTGCTGAAATACTAGAGTGTATGAATTTTCTACAATATCATATTCTGTTTAAAAACGTTCTTTTTATTTCTACATTCCATGTGTTCAAAGCTAGCTACATTCCTCGTGACCACATTTCTCACATTGTATTGCTACATTCCTCGTGACCACATTCCTCACATTGTATTGCTAATATTGCTAATTGCTGTGCCAGTATGCCTATTACACAACTACTCCTACATAACAAGTGATTCAATTGATTATTTAAATTAAAAGATTTACAAGTCTTATTGTTTGGTTATTTATTTGTTTAACAAATGGTTATTATGTTAATGACATATCTATATCACACCAACAAAGCTGTAAGGAACGATCTGACTATTGTCGTTCTGAACTATACTGAAGCACAGACAAGGAAATAAAATAAGATGATATGCTATTGTCACAAGGATTCTCTTGAAGAATCTGTACATTAATAGATATAAAAAATCATGACAAAAATCCAACAAGATGATTTGTGGATGAAGTAAAGTGACGGTCATATCAAAATGTCTACTAGAGAGTATGATATTCAATGTCGAGACGATATAATCGGTATTCCTGATGTTTCTACAGGTTTTAGATTTGCAAAATCGTGGGGACTAAATACTAAAGGTATAAAAGCAAAGGATGAGATTATTAAAGTTTTGTTAAATGAGTGGGACAAGGAACATACAACGTCCGAGGAAGATAAGGTAACTGTTTAGATTGTAGAATTTTGAGTACATTCATTAATATGGTCTTTGCATTGACTACAGGAAACTGGGAAAGCAAATCAAAATTAACATTTTTACGATTCGGCTATATAAATCACAAATATGTTAATTTCGTTAGATTAGGGGTGATCAGTAATAACACTGTTAATCGTAAGGATTGATTACCTTCAGTTGACGGTTGTAATCTTTTATTATGATTACAGATAAACTGACCATAGCATTAGAAATAATTATAATTAATGATATATCATATATTTTTTTAAATGCCGAACTTGAAGATTTTTACGTTAGATAAGTTTTATAGAATAACTAATCGAAGAATTCAAATAGAGAAAAATATTCAACGAGTGACCGAACAACACATTCATTCACGAATGCGCGTAGCGCATGAGCTAATTATCAGTGTTGTTCGGTCACGAGTTGAATATTTTTCGATATTTGAATTCTTTGATTAGTTATTCTTTTTATTACATTGGCAAATGGCTTTTTTTATGAAATTGAAGTAGAAAATGTAAGGAACTATATCTTTTTCTACGCATTTACAATTTGTTTTGATCCGACGTTATCGACGTCTTGACAACGCCTATTGTTGTATGACGTCAGAGGAGTGAAATAACCACGTTTATTTCACATGTGAAATTATCGGGTTTTATTTCACTGGGAAATCAATGTAATTCATTGCAACCAATGTAATAAAACGTTTTAATCATTTATCGTTCATCATATATTTTTGAATTTGCAACAAACAAACATATTATTGATCCACATGACGTTGTTCATCAACTCCTTGTTTAAAGTATTAAATTCTTACCGACTTTGCAAGAATACAAATAATTGCATTTCGGAAATTGACCTATAGGCATGTGGACAGCACACCATAAAGATCTGCAGCACAACATTAGTTATATGCTAACTTTAGAACTAAAATACATGAATGAAAGCTGAAATAATAACGATTTTTTTAATTTTAAAACGTTGCTTACCTCGTCAACAAGAGTTAAAGGATGTATTTCACCTTTTTTCAAAAATGCACGAATCTCCCACCATTACATTCTACTGCAGCATCAATAGTGATTTCAAACTCATTTCAACAGACGATCTCATAATAAAGACGGAGGAAATTTAACCAAAATTGAAAAGGAAATGTGATACTGTAAATCAGTACCTAGAATAATGTCATTTCCATGCAAATTCTTGCACATAAACATACAATTTATTCTCATCAATATTTCCACCTCTCAAATTAGGGAAAAGTTAAACTTTTTGTAGTCAATATATGTATTAAAAAATCTGTTAAAACTACCACAACTACCATTAGTTATGTATGATGACCTGGTCAAAGTTGATATGGAGGTTCCAGTTTTGAAGTATGGTAATTTTTAAAAATGGAAATGTATAAATTTGGTTTTTGTTGTGACATCCAGAAAATCGTAAATCCAGAAAAGCCAATCAAACCCATGAAAGTTATAAAGTGTTATTTTTATTATATAGCATGATATTAATGTGCTTTAGTCATTTCCCCTTTTTACCAAAGAATAAAAGATATACTAAGTAAGTTATAATGTAATCCATTCAGCGCTTAGTTGGAAAGGTATACTGCAGATAATACCAGCATAGGAAGAACTCCTAATTTATATCTGTTACAGTCTAAATTAATTTAGTTGTGTGAATAGGCGTTTCAAATCCTAATGACCTGCAGCAGTTTAAGTTTCGATGAACTCAATTCAGTGGTTTGTGTTGCTTACAAATATATCACTTTGAGGAATACCTCAGTTTTACTCTCATTTAACTTAGTGTAACAGAAACCAAATCGTACAACATAGAATAGTTTGGATAATTTTAGTATATTAGGAAGACAAGCTAAGTTCAGATATAATCACTATCATATAACCATAGTGGAGTATCACGTAAATTGCAGGGTACAAAAATTATGGGAAAAGAAAGCACTTTCAATGGTTTTGAATGTCGATTGCAAACGTTTCACTATAGAAAAGAATATCCCAGTTAAATTTCAATTTTCAAATACCATGGCCATTTTAATTTTTTTTATATGTATTTTTTGATTTTACATTACTACACATTACTGACAGAATATATTTGAAAAATTTCTGAAACTCATAACACAACCTACATTACATAGGCATCTTTGAAATATTATTATTATTTATCTTGTTAGAAAAAATAGGTGCATTTTTATATAAATTGTATATTTTTATCTAGGTTATTTGGGGTATATACAAATATGTGTTGCAATATTGAATTGACAGCAATGGGTGTTGATCATAAAGAACACGATTAATCTTAATCAGTTCCAGTCGCTATGTCATAGCAGCAACCACTGAATATTCATATCAATTTGCGTAGAAAGCAATGCTTTGAATAATCAATAAAAAAAGATACAGACACCAACATCAGACTACTTCGAAAAAACACCCCACAGTGCTGAAAGAAACATACACAAAAAGAGACGCGCTATGCATCATATTCATTGTAAAACATATTCATTTAATTATCTTTTCAGGGAGGAATAGTTTTACATCAAGAATTGCTATACCACAGAGGAAACACAGAGAAATTAATAAAACTGTATGACAAAGTCTCAAACTTTTATAAAGACCTGCCAGTCAACTTTCAACAAGATTTGAATAGTATCTTTCCAGACATTGAAAAGACTTCTCTTTCCAAGCGATCCGAGTTGTTATCACCTGAATGTAACATTCTTGTTGCAGGTATATATTATTTTTTCGCATCCTAATATGATTTTAGAAAAACATCTTAGAACTGAATCATCGTTGTATATCATATATTAAAAGTTTTTAGTGGTTATAGATGTATTCATACATTATTTTTACTATCCACCTTAATACTATTGAAACTCATTAGTCTGCATGCCCTTCAGTTATTTCTTTTTTTAATTGCAACTAAATGAAATAGGTTGTCAATAAAACATTTAAATATGTACACCTCATTGCACAATATGTACACATGCTAAGACATATTATAGTCATACTTCAATACAATTCATTCTTCAAACGAGATATAATGCACTTAACAAAATCAGTTGACGAAAAAAGGAAAAACCCAAGTAATCAAAATTAGAACCTTAAGCAGATATCAAACCTTTAACTTAAGATTCATGCTTGAATAAATACCAAAGAGATATAAAATGAACTATTATTTTAATTGGCAAATAAAGGCAATGATCAATTAGAACCATCTATACAAAAAGAGCACTTTATCATTACTGTCCATTTATGAACACTGACATTGACTTTAATAATACTGGCCATGGGAACAGAAGCTCAGTAACGGATATTATAGTCCATTACGTGAACATGGTGCAAGATTGTTGGCATTGTGTCGCTTTCCCGCCACATGATCACATGTTAAACATGCGACCACCGCCATGAAATAAAAAGAAAATCGACGAGCCTATAATCAAAACCGATTTTTTTCTCCAGCATACCTATTAAAATACAATTATTTTTTTTAATATCACATGTACAAACTATTTACATTTATAAAAAATAATTTCTTTGCTTAGTCCATAACCACATCAAAATAAAAGTATTACAATCTAATGTATGACATATATGCAACAGATTTCCATCGTCCTAGTTTCGTAGTTTCCTCATTAGAAATTCCCTTAGCTGAGGCTTTTGAAGCTGCCCCAAATCTGAATGAATGGGACTTGTAGCCACTTGAATCAATACCTATTACATTTAATGCCTTGGTCAATATACAGGAGAACTGATAACGAGACACATATTTTCCACTAAGGTGACAAAGTAGAGGACCATTTCTATTTGGTCTTACTGTTAGGTATCTTTTTGATAGCTGTATTGGACAAATTGGGGTGTCCGTCTTCCTTATATCAATAAAAATACCTTTACCAGTTTGATCCCCCCTTATAGTGCGTTATGTGAAGCCTAATAAACTCCCCTTTTGCTCCGCATAAAATTTGTGTACCATGTATTGATATAATATTTTGCACTTTGCCTAATTCTGTGTAAACCAATTCTCCAACACTTAGAAAGCCATAAAAGACGACCGAAGCAAAGATTCATATGCAGAATAACTAATAGATGGCAACTCTTCAATTATCCTAACCAAGAGTTCCGATGTAATCGGAAGCCTCTAATCTTTCGAGAACTTAGAGCGTTTTAATCCCTCTAATATTTTACGTATAATAAAATTATGTGAATAGTCTATAAATTGAGACTGTAGAACCTTACAACGAAAACCAATAGCAGTCACGTAACAACTGACACTTTTATGTGCCCTCCCTTTCAGTGATAAATATGCAATAAAAAGCACAATATGCGAAGGGGGAGGCGGCCAAACGCACTCTAAATCAAAATCTTTACGGAATATCTCGAAACTCCGCAACCCCGTTCTATATGAATCCTTCCTGTTTGAAGCTAGTGAAGCATCTACTGGACGATCAAATGAGCTGCAGAAAAGTTTCTGGAATTGGAGTCGCTTCTGTCTCTGCTTCTGGTGCTACCATGCGGAATCTGTGCCACTGTTTTCGTGAAATAGCATCAGCGATAAAGTTCGAACCTTCTATATGTTCTGCTTTAAATTGCATTCTATATAGCATTGTGTGTAATACAAAAGGCCGAACCAACTCCATCACCTGTCTCAATTTGGAGGAATTCTTGTTCAAAATACTCACTTACTTATTATCTGTATGAAAAAAGTATTCGTTTGTTATGCAAATCCTCTTTAAACCATAAAATTGAGAGCACAATAGGCACTAACTCCAAGAAAGTTATGTCAGCAAAATCAGGGTTTTCCCAACTAGGAGGCCATTGAAAATAAGCCCATCGACCTGAAGAGTAAATCCCAAACCTAAATCTGGGTTACCAGCGCTATCTGTAAACAAATGTATTTCACAATTTTGAAAGCCATTCACTCTCATCAAAAGCCAAAGTACCATTGAAATTCTTGAGAAATGAAAGCCAAGTTTTTATATCCTCTTTCATACCTAGTGTCACCCGGATAAAATGATTTGGCCTTTGTATCCCACACATCGCATCACAAAACCTCCTGTTGAATGTATGAACTGACGGAATTGCTTTGGCACACAAATTCAGAGAGCCTACTAAAGATTGAAGATCTTTTAGAGTGATTTTTCTTTTCTTTATAGTCAATTCCAATTCTTCCTTAACCTCTGTTAATTTGTCTTGTGGTATTCGAATAACCATCTCCAAAGTGTCTATTTCTAAACCCAAAAAGTCATAATACACGCAGGACCTAAACTTTTATCCTCCGCTAAGGGAACTCCAATACCATTGCAAATAAGCATAAAATTGTTCATGAGATGCAAGCATTCCCCCGACCTAGCTTCTTAAAATCTTTGAAATCTAAATAATGCTCTATCGATTCTTTGCACGATTGGAACCGGACCAACCACTCCAAAAAGCATACAAATTTTCGAACAGGGCGCACGCCATCGAACAACCCATCGGGAGCGCTTTCTGGAAATAAAAGTGGTCTTGGAAGCGAAAACCAAATAAAACATATTCATCAGGGTGCAATATTAATAATCTTAATGCCGAGACTATATCCATTTGTGCCAGTTCTGCCCCCTTTTCTAGTTTACTAATAGTACCAAGAACTTTGTCAAAGGATGTGTATTGCACAGTTGCTAGTTGGCGGTCAATAAAGCTATTAATACTACTTCCCAGGGGATAACTCAAATGTTGAATCATACGCCAGCCGTGAGTTTCAGAGCCCGGGGAGGCTTTTTAGCTTTTTAGCTACAAGCCCTATCGGTGATAAGCGGAGATTAGAAAAAGGTTTGTTTTTGAAGGGACCCGCTATTCGCCCAGCCTGAATCTCTTTCATAATTTTTTCTTCTTATTCAGACTCGTGCTGCTTTGCCGAAATCTAGTTTGAACAATTAAAAGATTGACACGACCCATGTAGTTTACTTTAAATCCATTTGTAAATCCATCTAACAATATATGTGCATCAATTTTATTCGGTTAACTTTTAAACAATGTCTTAATCTTTCAACTTTAATTGGTGTCTACCCTAAATCCATTAGTCTGTATGCTTCCGGGGAATGACGATGCTGACTTGGAGTTAAATCTCTATCCATTGTTATTAAAACTCTTTTCCCTCCGAAAGTCACTCTGAAATGTTTCAAAAGGCTTTCTTTTTTCATTCTGAGACTTTTGTGTAGGTTTTATATTCCAAATAACGCTGCTGGATAGCCTCAATTGCTTTAGCTATTTGGTCCTTCAATTCAGGAACGATGCGTTTGGTGACAGTATTTGCCACCTGCTCCAACTCTGGACTCAGGCTAGCGACACTCTGCTGCTGGCGAACTCGCTGAGTATTGGCATTAACACTTCTAGTCCTCTGCTAAATTATGGTTTCACCGTCTGATGAATGGTGTGCGGACATTCGGTTGGCAGCCGCGTACGGGCTCCTAGTCTTCCGGGCCGTTCTTCCCAATTTATACAAAAACTATAAATATGTAGAATGTTAACAACAAATCCTTTTTGATTTATTTTATGCACGTGTGTTCGTTGGTTATATCGATCCTCGCTATAACATCAAATTAATATACAAACCACATTCTTTTTTAAACGCTGCCAAAATTCTGCTTTTAATGAATATTTATACAATAACACGACTAAACGTGTATATCCCGCTGCAAAAAAAAAAATCCTAAAAATTCTGCTTTTACAGAATCGAATATATTTAATTATGAAACCTTATCAAACTCAATTTCGTCTTTTCTGATTAATACTTTTCTTATATATCATAAAAATATTTAAACTTTTCTCACATTACATAGAAATATTTATACAAAAACCTAGAATTTTACTCTGTCGAACAAATGTCTGCTTATTCTTCTTCAAATCTCTGAACGCTAATGCAGACGATATACTGACGTCACAAACGTTATTAGTTCACTGGGCCACATGACCCTTTTCCGAGAAGCGAAGTTTGATTTTCAGAAAATCGCAGACCTACATATATAGAAACTGTATCAAGAAAGGTAACTCGAATACCAACTGAGACTGCAATTTCACAAAGTTAAAACAATCTATGCCCTACTAGGATAATAATAATATTGAAATATCATGAAGTGTGATATCCGGTATTAACTTTTATACTAAAAGATAATTCACTAAAGGGAATTTGAAGATTCATGTCAAAGTTCATGAACATGTATCCAGTTTAAAGTAAAAAAGGGAGAGGAATGTAAGACGTACATTACTAAAATGCATTAGAACTTATTATGAAAATACCATGGTATTTTATAACAGCATGTAGTGCAATACACTTGATTTTAGACTCACACAAAAAAAAGAACTTATTTATTGTTTGTGTTTGAGCCACTTTCAGCACTCACGACTATATCATGGCGACTTGTTTTTATTGATTTGAAAAGCTGGAGTATCCGGAGAAAAACTCCACACGTTCATAAATACAAAGATGGGATATCTCATCTGAATTTTTACTGTGGTGTTGTTAATAGAGCTCGCAAATTGAAATTCGACCCATGCAAACATACTAGTGTTTTGAATGAAATAGAGACAAAAGATACCAAGGCGAAGCTATTAGAAAAAACGAATTAAAATCGTGTTGAAAGGGTTATCATTTGGACAATGCAGCTATGTCTTAATCGGTTTGAACAATGATATAATTTCTAATAGTTTAATACATAACCAGACATGTATTGTTATCATGGTCTAACATCCTGTCGATACTTATGTTTTGTCTTTGCACGTGGTCATGTATTGCAGGCTGCTCATGACGTTTTTACAGTAAATCTGTTTAAGTTGTACTGACTGATTATTGTAATCTGAAAAATAATTCTTTATATAATTGTCTCAATCCTCGAGCCCGTAGTCTAGAGCATTTTAAAATAATGTGCTGCTTAAGCCTGACCCAAGAATGTAATCCAGTGCATGGTGGTCGTTAGCGTTTGTAATAATTGTTTTTTCTTTTTAACTAATAGCTTAGCTTATAACAACCGATTTGTTCTCGCTGTTGACCTGTATACGTAGTTGTTTACATCCTAGTAGTACTTTGTTCTATCAGATAATAATTGCTTAATTTGCAATTGTGACCTTTCTCATTTTGCTGTACACCTTAGGTAGACGTAGTATCATTGGTGAGATTAGAAACAACGGAATTAGTTCCTGTCATAGTATCTAGAGACCTATTTTCAGCTAGTCTTATACATACTTTGACAAACTTACTGACAAAAATATCTTTTTTGCAGTAAATGCCTCATTCCCGTGTGATAATTTATCGGTACATTACATGTATTATAGTAATTCGTACTCCAATTCTCAACAGAAAAAAATCGAAAGTGGTATTTACTTCGATCACTTTTTTTCTGCACTTCGAAGCTGCCCTCCGTGTCACACATAGTGAACAACCCGTATGTGGCGTTCTACACGGTAGGAAAGGCAAGGGTTCCTGCTTCCTTGCTTAATTTCATTAATTCTGAGACATCATTTTTAGGTGAAGCAACATCAGGAAAAAGTAGTCTTATAAACTTATTGCTTGAAGCAGACATTCTTCCTACAAGTGGAATTAAATGTACACAGACTGTTTGCGAAATTCGAAAGAGCAAAGATGGTCGTAAGAAAGCAATTTGCTTTGAAGCTAAAGGCGGAAAGGAAGTGAAAATAGATTTGAGTACAATGGATGGACAAGAAAAATTAAAGAAAAACATTACTATTGAAGACAATAATGGTGACAATCCATACGATAGAATTGAAATATATTGGCCAACTGATGTTATTGAGGTATGCTATACTGTTATAGAGGAACAGTTGGAATAATAATACGATGTGGTAATAAGATTTCATGTTTGTGGGAAATGATTTGTTTTACATGTTTTATGTAAATGGGGAAACTGTATAGAAAAATATGCTACGAACTACTTTAGAAATATTTTTATGAGGTTACGTTCTCATCATCTAAATGGGCCAATTTCCAAAAGAAAACCAAAATGATAATAAACGTGTAAAAATTGTGATTGCATTGTATATAACAGCCAGCAGAAAGTAGCCAACCTTTAATCAATAAACGTTACTGAATGTGACCGTATTTCAGGAATTAAAATTACTAAAAATTAAAACGAAATGTTGTTAGATGATCATGTTTGATACGGTGTTTCACTTTATTTTAGTAAATTACAAATGTTTTTTTTTTTATAATTAAGATGAAAAGTCTATGTTGATGAACAAAAATCGCTTGTATAGTTAGGTACAGCTCTTTATGGAGTAACCTTCACAGGCGCATGAATAAAGGGCACTTTTAACTGACAACGGTTCGAGGTGAGGTAGTTTTTTACGAATAGACTTAAAAGGGCTTGATAAGGGATTTTGAGGGCGACCAAATCAGAAAATCGCTCCGGACTCAGAATCCCAAAAGGGATTAGGCATTGAAATTGTAAACAAGTTGAAAATCAATTGTTTCTTCATAAAAAAAATCCGTAAATATCAATGGTAATGCATCAAATTTCGGTAAGTGATGTTGCAGTAGTTTTAATTTTGTCCATAAATATCAATTGGAAGTGTCCTGAGGGCTGCCAAATTAGAAAATTTTCCGGACAGAGATTCTCAAAAGTATTCAGTAGCGGATGCAAGTTTCTCAAAAACAGTCGAAGAGGGCATCGAAGATTTCCCATTTTAGTCGGTTTGTATATATGTGATTTACTTACACAATATTTGCTCCGTAAAGGAGACAGTCCCTACATCCTCACTCATGGATATTCCTAAGAATATTGAAAAAGAACTAGACACAATTGCTTCACATTTTGTCATGTTGGACCTTAATAATGGATATAGGTTTTGCTCATTGTCGTATAGTGTCCATAGTTGTTTACATCCTCGTAATTTTGGTCTGTTATTGATAGTTGTCTCTTTGGAATTCATACCACATCTCTTTTATTTAACTGTAATCATCTATCTTCAAAAAATTCATCCATCAATCCTGATGCCGAACGATTGTCATAAATGAATATCCACATTAAACCTGAATGACAGCACACACATGAAGTACCGGTATTGTGTTGTTGAGAAGGACAACAACAGAATAAAGAAAATGATAAATAATCGCCGAAAAAATAGTGAAGATTCCAAGTAGTAAACAATATATAATAAAAGACGTAAAAAAACAAACCGGTTTGAATGATATAGGAAAAACAAATCATGACATGATAGATGAAAATATAGTCACAAAAATTATCCCTCTTACAAACATCGAGCGGTAGACTATCAATGTTGGGCACGTTTTCTAGGAGGACACTACTGATTGTAATTTAATGTGAAATCATTCTGGCAAATAGTTATTATTTTGTGTATAATTGGGTGGAATTTTTTCTTTCAGGAAGGTCTTGTTATAATAGATACTCCTGGTTTTGGAGAAATCCAGATGCATAAATCTCTTCAAAAGTATCTGTCAAAGTCATGTGGTTTCATTTATGTTGTTAATACTTCTAATGCAGGCGGCGTTCAGAAAGGACGGGTAAGAAAACTCATCAAAGACACAGGGCTTATAATTTTGTACTCCAGTCGCGCGTTTCGTCTACAAAAGACTCATCAGTGACGCTCGATTAAAACAAGTTGAAAAGCCAAATAAAGTATGAAATTGTAGAGTATTGAGGACCTAAAAAGTAAAATAACAAAAATACCGAACTCCAAGGAAAATTCAAAACGGAAAGTCCATTATCGAATGGCAAAAACAAAAGCTCAAACACATCAAACGAATGGAAAACAACTGTCATATTCCTGACTTGGCACAGGCATTTTCTTATGTAGAAAATTGTGGATTAAACCTGGCTTTATAGCTAGCTAAACATCCTTAAATTCCGAAAGGTTTTGCTAAATACAGCTTAGCTAATGTTTGCCTGGGGAAAGAAAATTCTTAATATTTCGAAAAATCAAAGTTTTGTAAACAGTTAATTTAAAAAATGTAAAATCAAACCTTTTGGATGCCTTAATGAAAAAGAAAAATATGTTTTATATACACTTACTGGAACTGTGATGAGACAAAACTGTATTTTGTGTATTTTAGCTGAAAGATTTTCTGCGAAATGTAGTAAATACTTTAGACGAAGAATTTAGCCCATCTTCAACTTTGTTTGTATGTAATAAATGGGATGTCGTACCAATTAAGGACCGAGAAGAAATAAGACGAGGAATTGTGTACCGACTAGAACAAATTTTTCAGGGAATTCGAGTGGAACAAATATTCTACTTTTCAACTACAGAGGTATATATCAAACATTTCTATATAGGTACATTTGGTTGATGAAACACATTTCGTACTGCGCTCTATATTGATAAATGAGTCTTGTGGGGAAAACTAGGGAAAAAATTAAACAATGATCCAATATTTTGTCCTTAAAAAATATTTTCAATTAATTTTCAGGAAAGTCTTTTTGGCAGTTCTGCTTGCTGATGGTTTCTTATTGTTTTACACATCGAGCAAACAATTTTCGTTTTATTGTCTCTAAATTTGCAATTCAAAAATGATATATGTATTTCAAAATGAGTAGGGTGCTTTACTCTGTAATGTCTCTGTGACGATATTATCGTGTCAGACTTGATATATTTTACCTTCACTGATCATTTGACATATAATTGATACCACAAGTTCATTTGAATAAATTTGCGATTTTTTACAGCCTTATAAGTTATTTCTGTTTATCCATGGTTATATTGATATATTCACTGGACATACAATTTCTCCTCAGAGATTCTTTGAAATAATTTCATAATTAGTATTGAGCTTGATGATTATAGTTTAGTTCTGCTGTGTATCTATTTTCTATATGCCAAAAAGTTTGAAATATTCCAATACTCATGTACAACAATCATTACTTGTGCCAATATTTTCTTGAACGAATTGCTAGTATTAACTCTGCAGGTCGATAATATTGAATGATAGCGATTTTGAAAATCTTCTTTGACGATAGTTTCAATAATTCTATAAAAGGGACTAACAGATTGACTAAATAGCAGTATGCTTAACAACCCTATATTTTTTATTTTCTACTTTATTTATAGGTACTGTAAAAAACAAATTAGGTTTTCCTTTCAAATATTCTGCTTTGAAAATGATATTAATGTCTTTTCTAGAAAGTATTACTATTACTTTTATTTCATACAGGCAAAACGGGCCATGGAATACGGAGCCATTGATTCCGTTCATAAAGATTTTATTTCAAAAGGATTACAGAATTTGTTCCCTGCAAGTTTACGTCAACAACTAAATTCACATTATTGGTAATGCATATATTATACTATGATATTATTTTAACGACAGAATTTTCTAATTAGTACAAGTTCTTTTGTAACAGGAGGGATAAAATGCAGAATTAAAAACATGCAACTATTCTGAAAATTAAAAAGTTATTTAGTTTTGGTAAACAGTTAATTAAAAAAAATACAAGGTCTTTTAATAATAGATACTCCTGGTTTTGGTGAAAGCCAGATGCATAAATGTCTTCAAACAACTTACTTTGTCATGCAATCATAAAAATAACCTTTTTAGTAACCCCCTTTATTATTTACCATATCACATATTGCATGTTATTTTTCTTTTGTATTGCATGTGCTGAGAGTTTTTCCTGTAATATGATATTTTAAGACATGAAGTTTGTGACAAATATAGGAATGTTTTAAATTTAGGACATTATTTTATTAAAATATGCTGTATAAAACTAAGGAAATTAGTTAAAATGAATTAATGTATTTCCCGCATGTACAGCTCTGATTCCTTGTCCGGGTTTTGTCTAACTTTATGTCTTTTTTTCTGGTTTTATCAGCTCTTAAATATTTATAGACTTTTTTTGGTTATTAAAAATATTTTGGCATCGAGCATCACCGAAGAGACTTTAATGTCGCAATGCGCATCTGGTGCTGTAGAATTGGTACCGTAAATGCTGTTTTAAGGATGAATGAATTTAATTTCCAAAATGCATTTGTAGATAAAGGCAAAAAGGTTTTTTTGGTAAAAATACACATTTACAATTGGTTACGCCAGACGCCCTTTTCGTCTACACAAGACTCTTCATTGGCGTAAGAGTATATATGGTAGATCAAGAAGAAACTGCCCAATCTAAACTACATCTAGCTGATTATGTGGAAGAGTAGTTTCAAGGTGGAATCGTAACTATCAAAGAGTTGACCAAATGATCAATTGAGTTTTTCTAAGGTTTAACCAAAATTTTGCCACACGTAATTGTGTGTTGGTCGACCTTATTGCAATATTGAGTTGTATAGTTTTATGGTAATAAGCACACCTGCCAAAAAGAGATAAACTAACGGCCAAATGTACGTTATAATAATGATAAACAATTAAAGTGTGCCAACAACCACTGGATTACAGGTCAAAGACTTTGGACATGCATATAAAAAGTTAAACAAGTTTGTGAGCATTATTAAAAAAAAACTCATCAAAGATACCAGGCTTATGTTCTTAATTCATGATGTTGAAACGAACATAACCTATTTTTGTGCTTAACTTGCTGTAATTTTCTTGTACAACTCTACCCTTCATTTCTGCTCTAGACTGACTCCTATTTTATGTATAAAAATAAAACAAGGATATTTCTGATACTAACAGGCACGGTGACTATTTCGATTTATTCAACATAATCAACATAATCAACTGTCTATGAATGTCTTTTCATCAAACAATAATGTTCTAAACACCGCTGCTAAAACACTTCACCGTGTCAAATCTATAAAATAAACATTACAAATCAGTATACTAAAAATACACATTCATTTACATTTACTGCACATGTCTATATTTATTTAACATAAAAAAAAATTGTCTGCAAGTCGAGTGGTTACCGCCCAGCCTTCGATAAACTTAAATCCGTTTTCAATCTATTAAATACCCTACTAATTTGCATAACTAGTTTATTCTCGTGTTAAACAAGTAGGAAATTCCTACGCATACCGCATATGAATTTATTTGTGTTCTTAATTCACGATGTTCAAACGAACATAACATATGCATGTGCTAAACTTGCTGTAATTTTCTTGTACAACTCTACCACTCATTTCTGCTCTAGACTGATTAATATTTTATATATGTATATATTAAGACAAGACTATTTCTGATACTAACAGACACGGTGAATATTTCGACGTACAAAAATGCAGAACATGTAATTGTTATAAACCTAAATTTTTTAGAGACGAATAACCGTTTCTGTAAATTATCGGATACATAACTATCCTTAGATAAATCAGATTTAAAAAGTCTATCTGCTATATCATTTTAGCGGCCGCAGTGGCACCGCTTGATCTGAAGCTGTGTTAACAAATTTTTTTTTACATTTAAACGAATTTGTGATAAAGCCTCTTTAACTAGCTCTCTTACTTCTCAATATAAAAGAATTAGTTTTCGTTAGGAAAGACAATGAACGAAATGTAAAAGAGTAATAATTAGTCTCAATCTTTGCTAAATCTAGATATCTCTGCAAAAGATTTACTGGACAGTAAGGACTGTGACAGTCTTATCTAGAAATGACAACGTTATTTTCATGTCTATAACAATCTGTCTTGCTCTTATAAATAAAAAAATATCGACATGCGACGTTTGCAAAAGTAAAATAACAAAAATACCGAACTCAAAGGAGAATTCAAAACGGAAAGTCCCTTATCAAATGGCAAAATTAAAAGCTCAAACACATCAAACGAATGGGAAACAACTGTCATATTCCTGACTTGGTACAGGCATTTCCTTATATAGAAAATGGTGCATTAAATCTTGTTTTATAGGTAGCTAAACCTCTCACTTGTATGACAGTTGCATAGAATTCCATTATATTGACAACAATGTGTGAACAAAGCAAACAGACATAATAGGTAAAAATATCAAAAAGAGGGGTACAGCAGTCAACATAGTGTTATAATCTTAATCACTATAAAACAAACAAATATGTCAACAAAGAAAAACAAAATGGCATAAGGACAAAGCACATAAGCAAAAATGAAAGACAAGAATACAAAAAAAATGACAATAGCACAATAACACAATGGTGGGATGTATAAGTACCGAGCCACGCCAAAAGGATATTAACAAGAATGAACAGTAAAAGTTAATAATTTACAAAGACAAATAAAAGAACACTATAACACGTAATTAAGACGATAGACAACGTCAGTACCTAGAATCTATACTTCAAGACCATCATGTATTATTTGTGAAGTTTATACGGAATATTTATCAACAAGGTCTTGGTAACGTCCGATAAATTTTTTAAGAAAAAGAGACGAGACGTTCTTTGACATAACCCTGGTTCATCAACTTTCTGCTCAGACACTGGTGACGTTTTATAAAGCCTGAGTAGCAGCTGCAAGCTCTTGAATACTGAATGAGTTGAGAAATGTATATCCCATATGCAGGTGAAGTTGGTATATTGCTACTAAAACGATGTCATTAGCTCTAATTTTACATAGTTCATTGAAACGCAAAAACCCTGTTTACATTAATGAACACGATCTTGGTATTTATTAAACAGTTTAATCAGTAAGTTCGAGTCAACTGGATCTTGTTTCTTTATTGGATGATATGATATTCTCTTAACATCTTCTGGTATATTCTTGACTAATTCAGACTCGCATGGATCAGTCTCTTTACTAATGTCTCTGTAGTTTCAGAAAAAATCTTCTCTATGCCGAAAGTTTGTTATTAAAAAAAGTTGTCATCATTGAAAACAAATCTGCATTAGAAACTTCTGGTAACTGGTCTTGTTCTGAATTAGTTTTTCTTATTTGTTGATTCTGCGGCAGAACGTAACTCCAAAATTGACTTGTCACGAGTCTCTTTAAATTCTTTTTCGTCAAGGTCTAGTTCTGATTCGGACATCAGACAAATTGTCTGCAAGTCAAGTGGTCACCGCCCAGCCTTCGATAAACTTAAAACACTATTAGATACCCTACTAATTTGCATAACTAGTTTATTCTCTTTTTAAACAAGAGACTAAAATAGATAAGGAAATTCCTACGCATACCACACATAAATGTATTAATAATTTTGTACGCAAGACTTATTTACTTGATTTCTACAATTTTACTTTTGATTTTAGTTGGTTGTCTCAAATAGTTAAAAGAGCCAATTATACCCTTAAAGTTTCAAAGACAATAGACGCTGTGGACAAACAAGAAATGACTAAACAGATGAGCGAAATCAAACGAAATATGCAAGCTTTAGAGGAAAAATCAAGACACACCATTGACGATCTGAGAAAGGAACTGCAGTATGAGATAATTCAGTTGCACAAAACAACAAGTGACGTTTTAAGTTCACCGAGCATGAAAAGCATATTGACTGCCTGGAAACAGGAAGATTGTCCACGTCCTGATGGTTATAAGAAGTTAGCTAAGGAAGCAGCTGACAAGATAGCAAGTAAAGTTTCAGCAGAGCTTAATAAATGGGAAAAGGAACAACGAGTTGTCCACTCACTCAAAGAAAAATTGATAAAGAAATTTAAACGAGATTGCGACCTTCTAGAAGACCAAATTGAAGCTATAGAAGGTACAATCTCTGGCAAAATATGACATCTCTTTGCTAGATTTTTTTTTTTAAAGAAAAATAAAGCTTTCTATCATAGATTTTCAAACAGAGATTAATCATTTATAAACTCATCATAGATACCAGGATTAAATTTTGTATACTACCCATTCATCATACGTTTGACAAATGAGTGTCTGGCAGCTAGGAAAAGAGAATAAGTTGGAAAATTAGAACAATGAAATCACCACAATCTCAAAAGATTGATGATCTGGGTTATCAGTCTTATTTAACTGAGTCATAAACGAGTATTTGTAAAATGAGGATTAATTGAAGACGATATATTATCAACACTTCTAAAATAAATAAATAAATTGGAGATTCTTTTTTTTTTTTTTTGGTTTATTGTTTGGGGGTTGTTGTTATTTGTGTATGTGGGTTAACTTCAACTTCTTTTAATTCTGAAGCAATTTGGTGTGATTGCCATGGAGACCACAAAAGGACCAGGATGTGAACAACATGCCACTTTAAGTAAATCTTGGTTGGGTAATTAAAATTCTATAAAATACCGTGTATTTCACTATTTTTAGTAAAATGATGTTTAATTCATTTTGTGGCTACATATTTATGGGAAATAACTTCGCAAATAGTCATGATAGGTTAATACAGTTGACTTAAAAACTAATTTTCATAGCATACTACTTAAAGAAACGACATTTGTATTGCTGTTTTATTATTTTTCTCTTCTAAAGGTACACTTCTTGGAGAACACGATAAAAAAATGATAAAGGACCTTTACAAATCAATAAAGAAGCAAGCACCTGTCAAAAACATATGGAGAAAAGCAAAAAGAGATGATATAGATGACATCAAAGGCTTAGGTGGAGCTGTAGCAGTCGCGAGTGCAGCAATAGCAAGCAACAAACAATTTAGAGAAAAATTTAAAAGTTACAAAAAAGAAAATAGTACAAAGAAAATGGCAGAAGCAACAGATCTGTTTATTGAGTCAATTGTTCATGGAAACGATCTACAAGATAGAATTTCGCACTATCTTAGGAAACTGGTGAAAGGCGTGGATGAGATTGCCAAGAAAATACCTGAATTTCTAAAAGCAGATAGCCAGCTATTAGAAAAACTGACAGACAGTGTAAGAAAAGCAGACGATAATTTGCATACAATGTATCCACAGTTTATTTCCTCAGGTCAGACTATTCAAGGTGAATTGGACTTGTTTTTCGTATATCATATCATGGATATGGACTACAGATTAAGTGACGTTGAATGGAACAGAAAAGATCTTTTAGGAAGTGGAAGCTTTGCAGACGTTTACAAAGGTCATCTTAAACTATCCAGCCATACTGAAATCGTTGCACTGAAGTATTGTAAAGATCCACTGTCAGAAAGGGTCGTATCGGACATTTTATTGGAAGACAGAACGTTAAGGTATTCTTCATCGGCAACATGACAAGAAAATTATTGTATGATCAAAGATTTACTTATCAGTGTTGCATAAAAGTATACGTGATATCCTTTTCATTTTTTTTTATTTCGATTTTGCATTTACTTGCAATTTTATTGTTTACTCGCGTTGGTGGTCATCTCCAGCGAAAATCGACTTAGAAGTTAGATTTACTCCAAATTTACTCCTTATTTAGATTTTTTTTTTTGTAGCAGTATTCCAGCAGTGCCTACCTATATATATGATTTGTCAAATGAGTCTTCAAAAATATTGTTTTAATCAAGTAATATAAAGTTCTGTTTGTCAAAGGTTAACATTTGAGAGAAACCTTCTCATCCTGTACAATTTTATTCACCAGAATAGTCGTATGACCTGATATTTAAAAATTGTGTCTTATTCCTTATTGTGAAATTTGCATAGTGCTGCATAAATAGCAGAAGACGCTTATTCTATTGACGGAGACGGTATCTCTCTGTTTGGAGTTCCTGTGATTCCTTAAGTTTTCCTTTTAGTTGTATATTCTAAATGGATTAAAGAGTTTTAAACTACTTTTGTCTCATATTACTATGATCGAAAAATTATCAGCTGACAAAAAAACTTTAATTTGTGAAATTGTAATGTTATTCTATCGACGCTCAGTAATTCGGTGACCTATTTGGTTTTACATCACTTTAGTTTTATATTTTCGATTTCCTAATATCTTATTATACAAGCAAAACCGACTAGATGTTAAATCTTAAAATGTGCATTTTATGAATAAAATTAATTCGGTGTTTTGTGATTCTTTAAAAAGTGTAGGCTAACAAATGGCAATATTTTTAGCCGAGCACTTTTCTACCCTTACTTTTAAAGAATTACATATTTTATTTTAGGGAAACAAAACATCCAAATATCATACAATACTATGGTTGCATATTACAACAGAGCGGTGAAACTAAAAGAATGGTACACTTTATTATGATAATGGAATACTGTGATGATACTTTGAAAAATAAGTTCCTCAGCCCAGACTACGACAATCCTGGTAAAGTTGAAATATACGCTGTACAAGTAGAACAAATGGAGGAACTTGCAAGATATGCCATTCAGATATGCGAAGGATTGGAATATTTACATAGAAAGAAAATGGTTCATCGTGATATGAAATTAGAAAATATTTTGGTGAGTTAATAAAAATGTAATTTAGCCATATCAAATCTTCTTAAACCTTAATGAAATCTAAGACTTAAGTCTAATAAGGTAATGACCTTGGTATTGATAATTATTATCATTTGATTTGTGTTATCTTCCATTATCACATAATAAAGAAAACAGTTTGATGTAGGATTCGTTCGGATAATGTCACTTTCATCATAGAATAAAAGTATATGTCAAAGCTTACAGCATTGTGTTTCTTTGACTATCTTCAAGAATTACGTTTCAACAAAAAGGGTAGCGGTTTTCTATGTATAAATTGAGTATTTCTTTTTAGGTTGCAAACGCCCTTTACAAGTTAATTCGATTGTATGCGATTCCCTCAGTTTTATTTGTTTCCTTGATTTGTCTCTTCTTAATCGATTTGTGAAATTTGAACATTGGTAAACTACTGCCTTAATTTTACAAAACTATTAACGCTTTAAGCTGTCGTTTTTGAACTTTTTTTGTTTGATCTTCCAAGACGTTAAATCAATTTGCTTTCAAAAGTACAATTCTCTAGTGTACCGGATGAATTTGCACACTGACGTTATAGTCATTTCTACATCACATTATGTTACAGTATACAGAAATGAGAAAAAATGATCAATCCAATTTTTGGGCAGTTAAATTTTGAAATAAACGAAGCATCACAAATCTATTGAATAGCAATACTCAGATGTTCAAAAGAAGATGGCTAGTTAATTATCAGTATTGTCATTTTTTAACTTTGTCTTATGTTTTTTCTTCGTGACTCATTTAATGCAAAACAGCAGAATGTACCTCTTTTTATTTTTATTTTGTCCTTTATTTTTTTAAATGAGTCAAACCTAACGCAAAAAGGTATTTCGCTTCAAGACGTTTTGTTCAAAGATGTTTATTTGGATAAAGTGTATTTTGCTTTTATTTCTTATCGTGCCAAAAAATGTGGGGAAAATGGTAATTTTAGAAAAAATATGTTGACGTTGTTACTGAAATGATTAAAAACAAACCATTCTAAAGTTGTCCATTTATAAATTTTGAAATTATAAAGTTTTAAGTTCAACAGGCAAAGTTGACCTTAGATGGGTTTGGCTATTTTTAGGTCCTTTTTGGTCATATAGCTCTTCAACTGTTTCGATTCTTATACATCATTGGCTTTCAAATATTCGGCTTTGAGCGTTCCTGATGAAGGTTAATTTAGAAAAGCGCTTCGGACACATGGAATTTATAACATGTTTAATTCATTTTGTAAGTTCATATTTTTGACATTTTTACCTATTATGTCTGTTTGTTTTGTTAAAACATTGTTGTTGTCATGTTTAGCTAGCTATAAAACCAGGTTTAATCCACCATTTTCTACATAAGGAAATACCTGTACCAAGTCAGGAATATGACAGTTGTTTACCATTCGTTTGATGTGTTTGAGTTATTGATTTTGCCATTTGATAAGGGACTTTCGGTTTTGAATTTTCCTTGGAGTTCGGTATTTTTGTTATTTTACTTTTTATGACATCCCAACTAACATTATACAATAGAATGGCATCAACTTCAAATTAATTTACTTGAAACTCAAATTCTTTACTTGTATTTTTGCCATCATTATTGTCTGATTAAAACTTTGTCAACTGTTTTTTTACGAATGAACCTTTGTCTACAAAATGTCTTCGATTGTCAATCTTTATAAAAGTGCTTGCGCAAACATAGTAACAAACTTTGTAGAATACACTTCCCAATATTTTGCGTAGCATAGGATATCATAAGTTCAGCAAGAGCTGTTCATCCCGAGATTTTTAAAAGGAGTTGGTGGTGCTTCACATCGACGTTTTCTGCCTTGCATCTGACTAATGTCAAGAAATACTTTTTTCGTTTCAAATTTTATATTAGGTCATATAGTATGGTTTTTTTTACCTATATTTGTAAAACATAATGCGCTAATCAACTGACATTTTATAATCATGTGAAATTTTGTTTTTATTGCAGATTGTGAAGAATAAAAACGGACAAGATGTAGTAAAACTAAGCGATGTAGGACTTACGAAGAGGGAAAGGGACATTAGTGGAACCAATACTGGCTCACCTGTTTATATGGCACCGGAAGTACTTGTTCCGACAGGAATTTATGACAGAAAGGCAGATATCTATGCACTAGGAATATTGCTCTGGGAGATGTGGTATGGAATCGATGTAGCAGATCATATACAACAACAGCTATATACTACTCTTGATGAAGCAGTGATAAATAAAGGACTGCGGCCTTCATTATCACTGAAACATAAACCAGACGAAAACTGGCAAAGTTTGTTAAAATCATGCTGGTCAAAAGATAAAGAACATAGACCAGATGCTACAGATGTTAAAACATTTTTTGAACAATTTTTGCTTCATTAGTGTCATTGGTTTAGTCGGATGATGAATTTATATTTGTTACAATAAGCGAGTTTATTTAAAAATAAAATTGTGTTTGGTATAGCCTGAAAACAATATATACAACTAAATAGTAAATACAGTTGACAATATATAAGGATCTTTTTCAATCAGTAGTACAACACAATCATGTGTACATTTTTCTCAAATTCGGTTCGCATTTTAACCAGTTTGACAAGTTTGATAAATTTTAATAAAATCACATGTTAATTGTCTCGCGCAATATCCCGCCATATCCATACAGAACATACAGAACATTTCTTCAAGCATTTTCCATTAATTCATTAGAGAAACATATATATTGTACTACTCCGTAGACAACACTATTTATCCACTCTTTGATAGCTAAATTTTCAAATTTTAATATCTCTGTTGGATACTTTACATTTAGTTCCCGTGCGTGAGGGAAATATGAAGATTTTTGTTTAACCAAGAAAAATCGTATTTATCGAGGGCATTGCCGAGGGAAATATGAGTTTTCGAGAATGAACACATCTTCATATCTCCCTAAGCCAAGGGAAATGAATGTTTTATTCCACTGCCTATGCTTCCTGAACATAAATTATTAATTTACAATTTACACACAATTTTTTCTTATCCGTTTATTTTTAAAACTAAATACGAAATAAATATTGATAAACAATACCGATCAAAAGTTAATTATTTTTTTCTTTTTAATAATTTTTGTTTAGGTCTGAAATAATTTTGAACACGAAAATTACAATACTATTGTTTTAAAAAAAAAACCTTCAAAACGTTGTGTACATTAACTGCGCCTAATGTCGCACAAGATAGTCCCGACTTTCAGGAGAATATGAAGTTTTATTCAATGTCCCGTGGGATAGTCTCAACCAATTTCGCTATCAATATTTACTAACAATGGAATAATAGTAAATATTGTATTCAACGGGGCTGTAGGTAGAATATACATTTATAAAAAATAACTTGTAAGAAGCTAAAATTGTGTTCATTGAAATCTGTACCTTACGTCTGAGGTTGTACCGCTTCGGGTTGAATGTCAAACAATGTTTTTTTTTTTGTTCGCTATCGAGATTCCGTATATCGTCAAGTTATCGGAATTCCAATGGGTACTAACTGTGCACCACTTATTGCGGACCTGTTTCTGTATTGTTATGAGTTACAATTTATGACTAAAATCAGCAAAGACCCATCGAAACAACATCTGATACAAAAATTTAATAACAGTTTTAGATATTTGGATGATATATTGGCTCTCAATAATGACGACTTCAGTATGTACACTAAAGAGATTTATCCTGCTGAACTGACTTTAAATAAAGCTAATACTAACAATGATCACTGCCCTTTCCTGGATCTTGATATCTATTTCTTTAACGGGAAGCTTAATACCAAAATTTACGATAAAAGAGATGATTTTTCATTTCCTATTGTTAATTATCAATTTAGAAAATAGTGACGTTCCCTTGTCACCATCTTATGGTGTTTATATATCTCAACTTGTTCGATTCGCTCGTGTATGTAACAACGTATTTGATTTTAACGAAAGAAATATCTGTATTACTGAAAAAATTATTATACCAGGGTTTTCGATAACACAAACTAGTCAAAACATTTACTAAATTTTATGATCGGTACAAGAAAATCATTCGTAAAATAAGCCCGCTTCCGGGTGCGGGATTTTCTCGCTGTGTTGAAGACCCATCGGTGGCCTTGGGCTGCTTTCTGCTCTATGGTCGGGTTGTTGTCTCTTTGACACATTCTCCATTTCCATTCTAAATTTTATGTTTAGTAGAATGTAAACAATGTCTATACAGTAAAAGTATTTAAGTACTAGTTTGCATCTATCAATTTTTAAGAAAAATAAAAGAATTATCTGTATTTCAAGAGGATAACCTCAGAAGGCAAATATAATCTTCGTGAGGGTTCTCAAGGCAATATGAGATTAAAGTACATTATCTCATATTCAAATAAATACGTATTCATATTATTATTTAATTACAGCAAAAGTTTCAGCAAAGTATTGCGAGACTGCTAATAAAAAGGAAGTTTTAACGATTGCTTATCTTTTACATCTGATGGCAAATTATTCCATGTATTCAATAGTGTTGCCTCTAGAAGACAATAGAAACAAATAATAGGTTGTGTCTTCTTTTCATTGAAATCACAACATACAAATATAATAGAATTCAAAATAGAGATGTGTTAGAAAAGACACCAGATTTTGAAACACAATGTTACGATAATACATTTCAATTGTTATCTTTCCGTCAAAGTGTTTGGTTTTGGCTGACGTTATTTGACGTCCTTTGTGCGTTTGTTGGGCATAAAATCTACGTCAGTACGTTGAGCTAAGGGATGAATATTCTAATGGGGATAACTTCCTTATGACTGCTTCGATAACTGTTTTCAAATGATAAAATTAATATATTTCACTATGCAGGTTTGGATTATGTACAAAAGAATAAAGACCAGTGTTTGAAAAATGTCAAGCAGTCACAATTACTTTATCAGTTCAAAGATACAGGAATCCAGTAAGCCCATAAAACGTTTAAATGACGTGAGAAATCAGCGTATAGTAAAAGAATATTTCTGGTAATGGAATGATATGGATCAAACGTATTAGTTTACTTTTTTTCACTACCTTATCGTTATCGTTTCAATCTTATTAGTCTATAAACATCGATTGTCTACTCCGTGGTTGACTTTTTAAGTGTATTTACATTCTTTATATAAAGGTTAATATTATCCCTCATAGATGTGTTAAATTTTCTTCAGGACAATTAAAATTAAGCATACATTAAAAGGATACCAGGAATAATCAAAAAGAAATATAGGACAATTCTACAAATAACACCAATCATTATTCGTCAGAGAAATATACGTTACAATAAAAACAAACAACAACGCACAAGACAGAGTCCACATAGCCTGATTGGGAAAAACCATAAAATGAGGTCAGTAAAACAATGTTTACATGCGCACAAACCTTCACCTGTGCCTATCTATATACCATATACGGTAAAAGTGTTACACTATAAAACAAAATGCATAGTTCAGCTTCCAACATGGTGACCGCAGATAAAGCCCCAAACAACATCGTTTTTGTGTGTAAATATCATTACATAGACTGCTTGATAAATGAATTAGGTATTGACAATTTACTTGGAAACTCAACATTTACCCTCACGACACTTACCAAAGAGGAAATCCTGGATAATCATAGATCTGTTCTATGTTCCTTTGGAATTTCAACCAAAGATGAAGAACTGGATCTTCCATCACTGTATTGGATACCTAAACTACATAAGTGTCCTTACAAACAACGGTATATTGCTGGGTCTTCCAAGTGCTCCACGAAACCTCTTTCTAAATTATTAACATCTATTTTATCAGCAATCAAAGCCGGGCTCCAAAGTTATTGTCAAACTGCCTATTCTAGAGGTGGCGTGAATCAGATGTGGATACTAAAAAATTCCAAAGATCTTTTAGAGTACATACAATCTAAGACTCTCTCATCTTGCAATAGTATTAAAACATTTGACTTTTCTACACTTTACACAAGTATTCCCCATTCCAAACTAAAAGACAAATTGAAAGAGTTGGTATTACTTTGTTTCATTAAAAAGAATGGCGAACGTAGATACAAGTGTCTTGTCTTGGAGAGGGATAAATCCTACTTTGTAAAGAATCTCTCTGATTCAAACAAAAAATTCTCTGAAACTGACATTATCAAGATGCTTGATTTATTGATTGACAACATATTTGTTACGTTTGGAGGACGTGTTTTTCAACAGACTGTCGGAATTCCAATGGGAACCAATTGTGCCCCTCTTCTTGCCGACTTGTTTCTTTATTATTATGAGGCTGACTTCATACAGGAACTTCTTAGGAAGAAAGATAAGAAGTTAGCAATATCCTTTAACTCTACGATCCGCTATATAGATGATGTTCTCTCACTAAATAATACAAAATTTGGTGACTATTTTGAACGAATCTATCTCATCGAACTAGAGATAAAGGATACTACAGATACAGTTAAGTCTGCCTCATATCTTGACTTACATCTAGAAATTGACAATGAGGGTCGGTTGAAAACAAAACTTTATGACAAAAGAGATGATTTCAGCTTCCCAATTGTGAACTTTCCATTTCTATGTAGCAACATTCCAGCAGCGCCTGCATACGGAGTATATATCTCCCAATTGATACGATATTCCCGGGCTAGTGTTTCCTATCATGATTTCCTTGATAGCGGATTGCTGCTCACAAGGAAGCTATTAAACAAAGAGTTCCAAATGGTGAAGTTGAAGTCATCCCTTCGTAAATTTTACGGACGCCATCACGAGTTGGTTGACCGTTATGGAATAACCGTTTCACAGATGATATCGGATATGTTCCTTATGTCGTAACTACAATACCCTCCCTTTTCACGAATGTGACTTACCGAATTAGACTATTTACCGGATTTGTAATAACATAAGCAACACGACGGGTGCCACATGTGGAGCAGGATCTGCTTACCCTTCCGGAGCACCTGCGATCACCCCCAGTTTTTGGTGGGGTTCGTGTTGCTTAGTCTTTGGTTTTCTGTGTTGTGTCATCTGTACTATTATTTGTCTGTTTGTCTTTTTATTTTTGGCCATGGCGTTGTCAGTTTGTTTTCGATCTATGAGTTTGACTGTCCCTCTGGTATCTTTCGTCCCTCTTCTATACATGTACATTGTGTTTCTAGAGTAATTGTTTTTCTTAATATTTTTAAAGAATCATTGCAGATACAAGGCTTATAATTCATTACATCAGACGCGCGTTTCGTCTTTAAAAGACTGATAAGATAGGGTTTATATATTTCTTGTATTTGAATCTCCAGCACTCCGAGGAAAAAGCCCACTGCGTAAATTAATGGTGCCTCAAATAAAGGAAAGTTTGACAAATTAGTGACCATGATACATAAATAACCAAGTTAGAGCACGAGAATATTTTTTTCGAAGACAATCTATTTAGATACTGCTCACATACTTTTATATAAGTTTTCCAGGGAAAGTGTCATTTCCTCTGGGAGAATCAAGTATGATTGTCTTAGTTTTTTTTAAGGTTGCCACGTAAATACATTGTTTGTCAACTTAATATTCCTCAATCATTAAGTTATCGTAGTATAAACGAACGGACTAACAGGTGTGTGGTATATATGAAGAATTTTAGTATTTCAGCAAATATCCAATGGTAGCAACAAAATACGAATACAAATACGAATACTTTATTTAACCAATTATCGGCCCAAGAAGGGCATGTTACATGTAATGATTACATAAAGACATAAGTAAAAAAAAAAAAAAAAAAAAAACAAAACAAAACAAAACAATAACGATAATGCTTATGATAACATGGACTTAACTGTAACAGTTGTTTTCTTGTTGTAAAACACTTATAACAAGTTAAAGTCACAGTGTTGCATATGTCATCATGTTCACAAGAAAGAAGCCAAATAAATCTGTTTTCTGTATTCAGATGTTTGAAATTATTACACATTTTTAAAGTAGAATTCAACAATACTTGTCGTTGTTGTTCGAATGCTGGACATTCCATTAGAAAAAGAATTTCATCTTCAATTGAATTTAAAATACAAAATTTACAAATTCTTTGATCTTTGTCCATCTTTCTATAACGACCCCGCTCAACAACTAATCTATGAGTAACATGAAAACATTCAAGATTGACTCAACATATTCGCATATAAAAAAATATTAATACTTGTGCTTATAAAACTTCTGTAAATTAAAATAAAAATAAAGGATTATCCTACACTGAACCAGGAAAAGACCTTTAAAATCTACGATTAAATCAAAACATATTTTACTTACAATGAGCAAAATGGCGGGTGCCATCTGAATCTGCTTATCCTTTCGGAAAACCTGAGGTCACCCCAGTTTTTGATGGGGTTTGTGTTGCTCAGTCTTTAGTTTTATATTTAGTGTTTTGTGTCTTTTCATAGTCTTTTGTGTTTTGCCGTGGCGTTGTCAGTTCCTCTTTGACTTATGAATTTGTAATGTTACCTTGTTATCTTCAGCCTCTTTTTGTCAGCATTTTACTTATATTGTAAGCAAATCTCAAAGTATCTGAAACATTTAGTTCTTTTAAAAGAGAGGCGAAAGATACCAAAGGGACATTCAAACTCACAAGTCAAAATAAACTGACAACGCCATGGCTAAAAAAGAAAAAGACAAACAGACAAACAATAGTACACAAAACACAACATAGAAAACTAAATACTGAGCTACACGAACCCTACCAAAAACTTGGGGTGATCGCAGGTGCTCCGGAAGGGTAAGAAGATCCTGCTCCATATGTGGCACCCGTCGTGTTGATCATGTTAGTACAAACCCGGTAATAAGTTTAAATCGGTAGGTCACATTCGGGGAAAAGGGCAGGATTGTAGTTACGACATTTGGAACATATTCGCTATCATCTGTGAAACGGATGTTCCATAACGGTCAACCAACTCGTGATGTCGTCCGTAAAACTTACGAAGGGATGATTTCAACTTCACCACTTGGAACTCTTGGTTTAATAGCTTCCTTGTTATCAGCAACCCTCTATCAAGGAAATCATGATAGGAAATACAAGCCCTGGAATATCATATCATCTTGGAGATATATTTTCCGTATGCAGGCGCTGCTGCAATGTTGCTACATAGAAATGGAAAGATTACAATTGGGAAGCTGAAATCATCTCTTTTGTCATAAAATTTTGTTTTCAACCAACCCTCATTGTCAATTTCTAGATGTAAGACAAGATATGATGCAGACTTAACTGTATCTGTTATATCCTTTATCTCAAGTTCGATGGGATAGATGCGTTCAACATAGTCACCAAATTTTGAATTATTTAGTAAGAGAACATCATCTATGTAGTAAAGTTAAAGGATACTGCTAACTTCTTTTCTTTCTTCCTAAGAAGTTCCTGTATGAAGGCAGCCTCATATGAATAAAGCAACACGTCGGCAAGAAAAGGGCACAGTTGGTTCCCATGGAAATGTCAATTGTGTGTTGAAAACACGTTCTCAACAAACGTAACAAATATGTTGTCAATCAAAAAGCAAGCATCTTGATAATGTCAGTTTCAAATTTTTTGTTTGAATCAGAGTGATTTTTACAAAGTAGGATTTATCCTCCCTACTGCTAACTTCTTTTCTTTCTTCCTAAGAAGTTCCTGTATGAAGGCAGCCTCATATGAATAAAGCAACACGTCGGCAAGAAAAGGGGCACAGTTAGTTCCCATGGAAATGTCAATTGTGTGTTGAAAAACACGTTCTCCACAAACGTAACAAATATGTTGTCAATCAAAAAAGCAAGCATCTTGATAATGTCAGTTTCAGAATTTTTTTTTGTTTGAATCAGAGTGATTTTTTACAAAGTAGGATTTATCCCTCCCTAAGACAAGATACTTGTATCTACGTTGGTCATTCTTTTTTATGAAACAAAGCAGGACCAACTCTTTCAATTTATCTTTTAGTTTGGAATGGGGAATACTTGTGTAACGTGTAGAAAAGTCAAATGTTTTAATACTAATGCAAGATGAAAGAGTCTAGATCTTTAGAATTTTCAGTATCCACATCTGATTCACGCCAGCTTTAGAATAGGTAGTTTCACAATAAGTTTGAAGCCTGGCTTTGATTACTGATAAAATTGATGTTAATAATTTAGAAAGAGGTTTCCATGAGCACTTGGAAGACCCAGCAATATACCGTTGGTTGACACTTATGTAGTTTAGGTATCCAATAAAGTGATGGAAAACCCAGTTCTTCATCTTTGGTTGAAATTCCAAAGGAACATAGAACAGACCTATGATTATCAAGGATTTACTCTTTGGTAAGTGTCGTGGAGGTATAAGTTGCGTTTCCAAGTGAATTGTCAATACCTAATTCATTTATAAAGCAGTTTATGTAATGTGATTTACACACAAAAACGATGTTGTTTGGGGTTTTATCTTTAATTATACCTGACTTGTTGGAATTCATAATAATATTTGTTCAATTAAATTAAAAAATTATATCAATTTCAAAAGTCATAAATCAAACTTTATCTAACATCTGGAAAATAAAATTAGAAAAAAACACAATATAGGCTTACTAACATTAATTCTAAAGAACATCGAATGACAAGATTTTAAAAATGGAAAAATCACATTCTCCTCTTAAATTCATGTCTTGAAAAGTGTTTTTTTTTCTCTTGACACATGTTTTCATTTCACTGACCCTAATGATAGACACGTATAGACATATGGTCATAATTAGACTTATCCCATTTGGCAGTAAAAAGCTATTTGGCTATTTGGCTGTGTGGGATGCATAGATAAACAGCCGCGTCCATTGGAATCGGGACGTTAAATCCGATAAGTCGTGTAGTCTCTGCAAGTTTAAGAACCCAGGCCAAAAAATTGTTTGTGCAACTATCCAACATATTCTCATTTGGCTTCTTTGAGTCATCTTTGCAGAACTTTTGATTTCTTGTTAATGTGGTCTTTTGAATATACATGAGATATGCGCAACTGGACGTTTTAAGCAAACAATAATCAATCAATCAGTTGAGTTCTACAACTTTTTCTAGATAAATTAAAAAGAATTATATGATCATAACCCCCCTCCCCCAGTCTTGCAGGTTTAGAAATAATTCTGAAAATTTCGTTGGTTTTAGAACAAATTTGTCCCTGTAAAGGATTTAAAAACAAAACGGAACAAATTATTTTTAAAACAAATCATAAGTTTTATTTTAAATGTAGGATTGATAAACTGATGAAAAGTTATCCTGTTAAAACACATTTATTGTCATGCTGCTATGTTTTTTCCATATCAAGATGGAGATACAAATTGGGAACAGTGTCATTCTTTATAATAAACTTCAAACAAACTGATAATCAATGTGAGAAAAAATTGAAGGAACTAAAATTTAGCTAAAAATTGTGTCAAATTAACAAATTACCATATCAGTATATTCAAACGGTCGAAAATTGGCACATTAATAAACAATGGTATTTACCCTTGAATGAAAAAAAAAACCCTTTTTTTTTATTCTTACAAAAAATTGTATGCGATAGAAGATATGCAAAATTATCAAGTTTTTTTAACAAAATGTTCTTGTCCATTTAAGGTATGATTGACTTTTGAAAGAACTTGCTCACAACATTCCCCTCAATGGTCCCCATTTAGTTATACAAGAGGAATAAAATAAACCATTCTTCTTATCTATCCAAGCAAATCACTTAATACATAAATAGTATTAGGTGTTTCAAGGGTCGTGGTCAGTTGTTTAAATAACTTTTCATTCTGTTAATGACACTACACACATACATATCTTTGTCATATCATTCTAAAATCATCTAGAAACTACGAAGAACAAAAGACCCTTATAAACACATTTTTATTTCTGAAATAAAGTACCGATTTAAACTTCTAATCGATCTCAAATTATGGACAAGGATGTATTATACTGATTAAATATGCAGTTTATGATTAACAATAACCAAAATAAATGCATTCCAGGAAACAAGCATTTCATATGTGAAAAAGAGAATGTCGTCTAAAGGATTTGAAATTAAATGTCGAGACGATATAATCGGTATTCCAGATGTACCTACAGGTTTTAGATTTGTCAAATCATGGGGACTTATCTCCAAAGGTCTTAGAACAAAGGATCAGATTATTAAAGTTTTGTTAAATGAATGGGATAAGAAACATTCAACTTCCGGTGAAGGAAAGGTAAGACATCAGATTTAGGTTTTCATTCTTTCCAATAAAATAGATATTGCACTGCACTTTATCAACTAGTAGCGACACAGAAAAGCTAAAACGTACAAAGGCCTATATATTAAAGATCAATTTCATGATTGACTCAGGTTGAAATGTCTCGGTTAACTGTGTTCATTAATGATACACGCTTCAATTTCTAGATTGACAGTTAAAGATCCTTTTTATTTGACACCACTTTTTGCAATAGTTGATTTTAATGCTCCTAACTTAGGTATTATTTTGGCTTCAAGTATCTTTATTTTAAAAAAGTGAAAAAAAATGAAGGTTTTCTTATTCTCGTAATTCACATACCAAAGTATTCGGTCTTATACTATCCAACAGTTGGCATTGCACAATATTAACAATCTAGTGATACTGAAATAATTAATATAATTCAGAAACCTCCAAACCTTGACGAAGTTGTAGTAAACAACAAAGAAACAAGAGAATTATTACTTCAGAAGTATGTCGAAGTGAAATCGTTCTATGACAAGCTGAATGATATACTACAGAAAGATATAAATAGTGTGTTCCAAAATTTCACTGAAGAACTGGAATACAGACAGAGAGACATACTATCCCAAGATTGCTTTATATTGATCGCAGGTAACCGAGGTTACAACTCTTGCACTATTTTGTAGTGCATGTTAAAATGAGTTGTGTCAATCTTTGCACCGGTAGTACTGCTGTTTCAACTTAATAGATATAGGAAGATGTGGTGTGA
The DNA here is from genome assembly GCA_017311375.1 of Mytilus coruscus. Classification (NCBI taxonomy): domain Eukaryota; kingdom Metazoa; phylum Mollusca; class Bivalvia; order Mytilida; family Mytilidae; genus Mytilus; species Mytilus coruscus. The sequence continues at coordinate 124,381,321 of CM029595.1, read as the reverse complement.
GTGCCAATGAGACAACTCTCCATCCAAATAACAATTTATAAAAGTAAACCATTATAGGTCAATGTACGGCCTTCAACACGGAGCCTTGGCTCACACCGAACAACAAGCTATAAAGGGCCCCAAAATTACTAGTGTAAAACCATTCAAACGGGAAAACCAACGGTCTAGTCTATATAAAAAACGAGAAACGAGAAACACGTATAAATTACATAATCCATGTATAGTAAAATATATATCAATATTTGTATTGTAGCACTTACAGTGCAATCTTCTTTTAGGTACATCTAGTTCTTGACTTTCATTTTTCAATTGTACTGTTATAATTATTAAATACATATACATGGCACATTACATCACAATGCGCAGTGAATTTGAAATAAGAAAATGTTTCATTCATGAAGTGCAACATAATTATTTTGGCTATTATAATTTGTATAAGAAAGTGACTTCTTTATATTTGTGTTGTTTTTTTTATCCAGTAAGATTGATATAATATGTAATAAATAGTAAATCAGCAATAGACAAGACTGAAGACCCAAGTTGAATAAAAACACATCATAGATAACTTTTTCTTCTGAAAAACATAACTCATCTTTTGTCATTAAATCTTTGAAGGGGGTTTATATAATCAATATTTTGAACAGAAGCTGTATGTCTCTCTTTAAACAGGTGATAGAGTAGCGGGGAAAAGTAGTTTCGTTAATCTTATTTTGAGGAAAGATTTACTACCGACTCAACAGCTGGCATGCACCGCTACAATTTGTGAGATACGGCACAGTACAAATAATGAAAAAGAGGCGATTTTATACAACAAAGATGAAAAAGGAATCCGTCGTCTAGACCTTAGCGAAGATGAACAAAATGACTTTAAGAAACTAAAATATCATATTCAAGAATTAGATGAGGATGATGAAAGTCCGTTTGAGAAAATAGAAATTTTCTGGCCTTCCGAAATTATAAAGGTAAAATATAAAAATAAATGGTATTGGTGATCTGTAGTAATAAGTAATAATGGAAAAATAAACCACTTTGATAAAAAAAGGCAAAGTATTTTGTAATTTTGGATGTGGGATCTTGTTGACTTTATCTTATAAGTAAAAGGGGAAAGGATAACAAAAGTGAAAAACAGAAGTCAAAACCCCCAAAAATTGCACAAGAGAATACATCAAGTAAAAGGTATTGGAGAATAGCTTTACGGTGACCTATAGTTGTTAATTTCTGTGTCATTTGGTCTCTTGTGGAGAGTTGTCTCATTGGCAATCATACCACATCTTCTTTTTTATATAATCTTATTTTAACTAAACTTTCTATTTTGCTTGAAACTATTACAGAATGGAATAGTATTAGTTGACACCCCTGGAATTGGAGAAAACAGATTGATCATTAAAAGGCTTCAGGAATACATGAAAGAGTCATTTGGATTTATTTACATCATAGATTCTGCTCAAGCTGCAGGATTACAGAGAGGAAGAGTATGTAAGATTAGTAAGATCACGATTAATAAATGAAAATTAAGAGTTTCGATATCCCCACAAAAAAGGAAAAGGGAGAAAAAAGTTTAAAACAAGAAGGACTCGTATTCGACTTAATTTGACATTGGCAGTTCATTTAGTTTATAAAATTAGTTTTTAATCTAATTTGGCATTGAATGAATAAATATAAACTTGCAACTTTAACTTCCATATTTTTACTACCACATGCAAACTCTCATATGGATCAATTTACTTATTTCAGCTTTCAGATTTTTTACGTTCAGTTGTTAACTCATCAGATGACATCTTTGATTCACGTGCAACTTTATTCGTCTGCAATAAATGGGACGTGGTTCCTCCACAAGAGCAGAGGGAGATCAAGTCATTAACCTTGACCAAATTAAAAAAGATTTTTCCAGAGGTCAAAGATGAACAAGTGTTTACAATCTCCACTCTTCAGGTCGTATCAGTTTGTTATTATGTTATGTTTCAGAAAATAAGATTACAAATAAAAATGTATAACGATACATTGGAGGTGGTTTTGGTGGATATATGAAAAAACTAAGGATATGTGGTGTGGTTAGCCAATATGATCACTTCTCACCATAGAACAAACATAAGCATGTAAATAACTGCAGGCCATCTATAAAGTGCCATCAATGACATCAAATCTATACTGTAATGGGGTAAACTTTAAAGGGTCACTGAATAGCAAAAAAATAAAACAATTCATATCGGAAATAACGGTCTATTTTAAGTAAACAACTTCTAACGAAAATCAAGTATGGTAGACGACAACCACTGGACTACAGACATTGGCTTAGGACAGGCACGTGCATAACATATTAAAACAAACTTCAAAAATAACAAAAAGGGCTTAAAAATCGGCAATAACAGAATGAACACAAAGACAAAAGTACGGATAAAAAAGTACTCGAAGTTACCTACACCTAGTGCATTATCTGATAGAACTAGACATTTTATGTTCTATCAATTTTAATATTTTGGATTCTTAATGTAGAAACAACAAAAAATGATTATACGTGCAAATTACTGTTTTTTAATTGTAAATAAAAGAAGTTAATATATTAGCGGTAGGGGGATAACATGAATGTTGGACTGAACAGTGCATGTGTTATTATCTGCACTGAATCTGATTAATGCTTCTCGTTAAAGCAATGATATTAGTGTTTTTTTTTTATTTTAGCTTCTTATTTAGCTAAAAATTTAACTTTTAAATTTGACCTATATTCAAGTTGCTTTAGACAAGGATTTTTGTGCTTTATATCTCTCGTTTCGTTATCTTATTTTTGTTATATTGCTAAAGCATACTTTAGAATGTAACCGATATTTTGATATTTTTCTACAGGCAGCGAAAAGTGTCTCTTTCGGTTCGATAGCTCCAGACTTTCAGTTTTTGTTTGAAAATGGAATTAAAAGTCTGATTCCAGCCAGCATAAAAAATAAACTACTATCACATTATAGGTAAATTTTAGGATATGAAGGATTATAAAGGTCATGTTCCAGCCAATTCTCTTTTCACAAAACTAATCATTGTACACCTAAGAGAAAGTGAGAGCATGTATGTTTATTGTGCAGACACAAAATAATAATAATAATAATAATAATAATAAAAGTAAAAGCAGTGCAAACGGTAATAAATTTAACCAACTAAACCAATGTAAAAACCTGCTTAACATTAATACATAAAGGCAACAGTAGTATACCGCTGTTCAGAAGTCATAAATCGATTGAGAGAAAACAAATCCGGGTTACAAACTAAAACCGAGGGAAACACATCAACTATAAGAGGATAATACACTTTTCAATTTTCTGTATTTACGTATTATAATTCTCAAAGGAACAATTATATAGGGATTTGGTTTTGGTAACGGCCATAAGTAAAACATAGTTGGACGATATAATTTATATAAATGAATTAAAGGAGATGTAAGATATACGCCAATGAGATAGGTACTCGATGCACAGTAAATCAAAAGCAAACACACCTATATATATTTAAAAATCTGCTTTTAATGTTTGCTTTCAAACTTTTCAACGAAAGCAATGTTTATTAATTACAATACAAGATTTTATATTGATAATTGTTTGCTTTAAACCGCCTCAATACTCGCATATCGCGAGCAAAATGTGTAATTGAAATTTATTTCTATCAAAAATAAATTTTTGAACTTTCATCTTTTATCGTTATGCAAAATACCAAAACGTTTAGTTTTAAATGAATTAATATTTCAGATGGTTGAAAATGGTTTTACAACGAATTTGTTTTTCGCTAAAAGTGACCCAATCCATGGAAGCACAACACGTTAAAGTAAACAAAGACACTATAAGTAAACTCAGAGATCAACTTAAGACATTAAAGAACGATGCTGAAGAAGTTTTGGAATCTGCAAAACATATTGCCGAAGAACAAATTGATTTACTGCATAAAGAAATGGCTGATCTGTTGAGATCCAGGGCAGCTCGTGACAAAATCTGTACATGGGTAGCAAAAGACTGTCCTAAACAAGCGGATTACAAAAAAGTAGCACAAGACGCATCAGAAATGATTGCAGATAGAATTATGCAAGTCATCGACGCTTGGGAAAATGAACACCACTTTGTACAAGGACTTCAGGACACAATCATACAGAAATTTGAAGAAGAGTGTAAGCTGATGGATAATCAAATGCAAGAAGTTGCTGGTAAATCTCTCTTTATTATCTCTTTATTATCTCTTTATTATTACTAAATAATGTTTCTCTCTTTATTATCTCTTTATTATTACTAAATAATCTTTAAAAACGTAAATAATCTTTTCTTCCAAAACTATATATCAAGTGTGCGTATTTAAAACATGTTGAATCAAATATCACTTTCAAATATGGTTTGAACTCTTACAATGACTTGAATTCAGTTTGAGTGTTGTTGTTTGCAGCTGATAGTTCTTGGGTAAAAGATAGTAATTGTGTTTCGCATGATTGTGAATATTAAAAGCCATGTTGGAGATCGTGCATAAAGCTAAATATTATCAAGATGGTTACTAGTAATTATGTGTTTTGTAACAATATGTTCCATTAACGACAAATCCTTCTATTCAGATCTACTAATTATATCTTCTTTAAATTTTATTTACACTTTAGTCTAGGTAAAGGCTTTAAAATAAGCCAATGGAAATGGGATCACCGGCCTCGCTTTCTATCTATATCGCCAATTCTTTAACATAATTTCGAAATCTGGACTGTTGGGTATTTACAGTGTAATATTTCATAAAAAGTCCGAATCACATGGAAATCAAATTGTTTGTTTTGTTAACCTTTTTGATTGTAGAAATTACATATCTTAAGCCAGATGTCTGGTTCGGCATAGACAATATCATAGTCACGTAGCTCAATATATATGGTAGAGTTATTACGTAGTTTATGAAAGTTGGATTGTTGATAAAGATCAAGTTTTCGTTCTTTTCTTGTTAGAATGTTGACAATTTGGTGTAGGTTTGATTCATGTATTATTTCTAAGAGCATTTGATGTTGATTCTGATAAGTATCCAGGTGTACTAGAAGTGGTTTGCCAATCTATATATACTAGATTAAAGTCTCTCCCTATAATGATTGTAGATTTTGATTGTTTGCTAATTCGGTTTAGTGACTGTTGGAATTGTTCTAGCACTAGACCGGTGACAGATGGAAGTCTATAGAATTATGATACTATGATATTTTTTGAAGCTGTAATATCAATTTCTGCCCAGACTATTTTATAATCTGTAGTTCTTTTATTTCTGAGCTGATGAACTCTTTTGTTATAACCATGACTTTGGCCATTGATTGGTGGTCTGTCATGTGTAAACACATTATATAACTCTGATGGAAGGTAATCATAAGGTGGTATATTTGTATCAAACCAGGTTCTAATGTACTGCTGTCATACCACTGTCCCAGGTTATAGGGACGGTTAAACACGCTCCAACATGTTCAACCCAACCACATTCTTAATGTCCTTGTCTTAATCCAATACCATGTAGTCCAGGGGTTGCTGTAGGTGGCTATCTGTTATGGTTGTTTTCCGGTTAATGTTATTCATTTTATTACACAAGGCCGTTGGTTATCTTTTTGAAAAATTATTTCACAATCTGTTCTTCCTTGGCCTTTTATAGCTTACAATATACGGTATGAGTTTTGCTCATTGTTGAGGGCAGTACTAGATTACATCCTTATACTTTAGTCTTTGGTGGATAGTTTTCTCATTGAAAATTATACGACACCTCTTTCATTTAGATGTGGGTTTCCTATAATTTCATATTTTCAGTATTTCGTTATTAATAGAAATGAAAAATACAGCAAGCAATACTTGAGATGCTGTTTTCATGTCAATTACAACAAAAATACCAAATCTGTTTTATTGTCGTAAATTGATTTAAAAATAATTTTACACTCTTTAATGTTTTATATTTGTATTTGGTATTCACATTTGAACAGATAAATATATTTATATAAATGATCAAGATAATTTATAGAAGATTACAGTTTTATACTCCATTTTTGTGTATTTTAAAATATAAGGATTGAAATATTTGGATAATAATAATAAAAATGATTACACATAAAAACATAATATTTATGTTACAAACAGTTGTTTTGCGAATTAGTGGGGATGTCCAGTCTAGCGATATTCAAAACAGCATCACTGCTAAGATGTTATCGAAATCCAAAGATAGAAACATTTCAAATTCTCTTGGAGGATTAGGATCAGCAGTAAGTTGTGCAGGATTACTTAGTACCACAGATAAGAGAGTCAAAGAACTTTTAAAGAAATATAGAATAGACAAAGCACCAGAAAATACGATGATGCACGCTTCAGTTCACTTTATGGAAAGTATATTCAATGGACAGAGACTTCGTGAAAGTCTGTCAAAATTTCTTAAACGTTTTATCAAAGGAATAGATTCTGTAGCAGATAAAATTCCAAATTTTATTAAAGCCGACCATGAGCTTCTATGGGAAATGGAATTAAATTTAAATGACACAAAAAGTGACATAAACAAAGTTTATCCAGCTTTATGCAAACGTGCCAATGACCTCCAAGGTCAGCTTGATTTATTCTACGTTACAAAATGTATGAAACAAGATTATTCCCATGATGCAATTAAATGGGACACAAACGATATTTTAGGAGTAGGCAGTTTTGCTAATGTCTATAAAGCAAGCATAAAAGTTGGACAGGACAATGTCAATGTAGCTCTGAAGATAACTAATGATCAAAACAGTGTTAAAGATTCAACAGTCACGGATATCTTAAGAGAGGAAAATACTCTGAGGTATACTTAATTCTCATGTTATATATTACTTCGGTTTAATTTAAATTTAAAAACGATGCATGTCTTTGAAAATTCTGAAAACTTCTTAAAAAAATTATGAACGCCTACTTATTTTGAAAACCACAGAATGACCTGTTTAAATGCCGTTTGGTGACCAGTAGATGATTAATGCCGTTTTTTGTTTGTTATTGTAGCTAGTTTAAGCATGAACGCCTTTTGTGCGTGAAGTTAGTTAGATCGTATATTCCATGTGTTTTGTTCATAGCTGTAGTGCAGTTATCTACGTTGTCGAATGTTAACTTTTGTTATGCCTCTTATATAGTTCTCATATTTGCATCATCTGAAATAATTATGAAACATTCCTCAAATATTGGTTGAAATAGATTTTCAGGCAAGGGGGGGTCCAATCAATAATACAATAACATAATATTGTATAACCCATATTTGCTTTGTACAAACATTTTGACTGTTTTCAGGTTTAAAAATTGAAATAAAAAAAAATATATACAAGTTATGAATCATTTGCACAACTCACTCCCTAAGTTTTTCAAGTCTTTCAGAGCTTCAGTATACTTTACGGTAAAAGGCATCCTTATAAAATATAAAAAAAAAGGAGAAAGATATCAAAGGGGCAATAAAAATTCATAAGTCAAAGTGTAGCAGACATATTGGCAAAAATAAAAACAATGAAAAAAGTCGAACAGCAGTCTGCAACACACAACATGGAAAACTAAAGACTGAGCAACAAAATGGCAATTTTAATGTCTTGGTAACACTGCATCACCATTGTCTTGTTCGTACGCATTCACTTTTGCAAGATTAATGTTTAAATGATATGATTTCCGTGCGCTGGAATAACATTCATATCAGAACACTCTTAACCAAAAAATGTAAAGCCATAAATATAAACAATTTGAGCGAATAAAAAGTTCGATAACAGCTGCATAATGCGAAAGTTATTATATTGAAACTTTTGACATACATTTACACCAGTCTAAATAACAATTTTTATATTTCATTTTAGGAGTCTAAAGCATGAAAATATCATTCAGTACTATGGCTCTGTATTACTGGAAACGGAGACAAATGGCATGAAAAAGTTGAAGTGGATTATGATTCTAGAGTTTTGTTTTGATACACTAAAAAATAAACTTGTCGGTGGTCAATTCAAAAATCCGGGGCGTGTACCGGCAGACAAGCGAAACAACCAAATTAAGACAATGGCTTCCTATGTAGTTCAACTGTGTGCAGGACTACAATATCTACACGACAAAAACTTAGTTCATAGAGATTTAAAGCTCGAAAATGTGCTGGTAATATAATTATATACTTATTGGTACTATTAGATGTCAAATATATTTGTTACTATGCTCACAATCGTAAACATTAAAATGAGTGTAAAAAATGAGAACAACACTTTATAAATTTTATGCGTCCGAAGCGCTTTTCTGGATTTACCTTCATCAGGAACGCTCAAAACCAAGTATTGTAAAAGCCAAGGATGTCTAAGAACCGAAACAGTTGAAGAGCTATACGACCAAAAGGGACCTAAAAATAATAGCCAAATCTATCAGGGAAAAGTCGTTATTTTGTATAAATTATGAATTTCAATCTGTGCATATTTTTTTTGTTAAAGTTATCATTTTAACAACAACTTATTTTATAATGTTATACAAATTTGTCTTCAGTAATTAACCAGCTTAAAATGTTTCCTCACAAATTAATATACTTAAACATAACTTTAAGCACTGTCCTCTTTGGCATAAACTGTAAATGAGGACATCAGATTGAGTAAGATTCTATAAGTACCAAAATTATCATAAAAAAATTATATTGTCCTTATAAAAATTGTGCATTAGTGTTTTGTATCAGGCTATAGCATGCATATATTCCAGTGGTATATTTTTTTGTACAAAATTACAACTTGTACATAATATACATATCATTTAACACATATGAAAGAAACAAAACGAAAATCATCTTCTGTAACATGATATTGTGTGTGTTATTAAGGCCTAGTAAAAAATATTTCATGCATTTCAAAAATAATTTTACACACAAATACGTCACAAAAATATTAATCGGTTTTGTTCATTAAAAAAAAATAAACTCAAATCTATGTCGATGTGGGGCCTAAAATCGATGTCCTATGTAATTTCAATTTTTAAACATCTTTGTCAGGTTTAACATGCTCATTGTTTCAAGAAAAAACTATGGTCCGATTAGATGACTTATCGGTATTGTTAAAAAAAAATCAAATTATAAGACTTATTTTACAGACACTCCTTGTGAATGTGTTTGTAATTGGTTGATATATTTGGTTATAAATCATGTAATCCTATACGACAAAAAGTATCAAATATAATGCACCTTGCATGACATGAATGTGATGCATATAACTGAATAAAGACAAAACTTATATATACAAGTATCATTCAAGTTACAAGAATCCAATTTCATTGCAAGACATTATATGATTTTTTTTGCAACCCAAATATAAAAGAAATATAATTCTTCCGCATGCGTTCCTTACAAAACAAATTTGTTTTAAATTTTTACATTGTATCATGTTTTGTGTGAATTAATACTCTACTGTAGACTGGTGTGTTAATAGATTAGATATATGTGTCTGTATGCTTTCTTTCATCAGTGGACAAAAAGGAGCATTACATGTTTAAGTTTCTTTTGTATGATTTAAAATAAACAAAACCCACATTTTATCATTTGAATAAAAGGTAAATGTTGTTTTTTTCAATTTTTTTTATCTTGAATATCTTTAAATGTGCTTTGTAATAGTAGCAACATAACGCATTTGCAGTAATTAACACTACTTTGGCAGATTTCTTTCTTTTTTCTTGCTTTTCCTATTATTACCAACAATAAATAAATAGTTATGACCATATATAAAGTTAGTCTAGACATGCTTTAAATCATTCTCCGTTTTGCCTTCCCGATCAGGTCCATTTTGTTTTTATCCTCTCAAATATTTTATAGTTTTTGCTTTCCGAAATTTTAGTCACGGGTTAATAAAATTTTACGTGATTACTGGTATTAAAAAAACACGTGATATTCGTCGAAAATTATATATCCTATTTTTTTTTACATCAATAATTATTATGACCTTGCACGTTAATAAGCGAAGTGATGATATCAAATTTGATAAGCGGATATCTATTTAAGAAGGTAAAAAGGGGCATCGATAAGTTGGAGCATGACGTAAAAATGGACTAGAAGAAAACCCATTAATTTGAGATCGTTCATAGTTTTGAGCTATTATATGCACATCTTGCAATGTTACAGTATATACAATAAAAGACAAAAAATAACTGAATTCTGATTTGAAAAAAGCATTTATTAGCATGTATATATCATACAGGAAAGAATATTTGTCTGTTTATACCTTGCCCTATGATAAATTAATTCATATTGGTAACTAACTTTCTTAACAATTCCTACAGCAGATTTTATAATGCGTTGTAATGCTTATTCTGAAACTAAAATTTTGTTGTAAAAAGGGAGAATTTAAGAAATTAAGTACATTCAACTCAGAAATAAAGCATTTGTGTTTCTTTTTATAGCTTACAAGAAAGAACGAAGACGATATTGTTAAATTAACTGATGTAGGATTGACAAAAAGTGAAAATTTCATATCTGGGACATTTGCAGGATCCCTTGTATATATGGCACCAGAGATAATACTACGAACCGGGGTTTATGATAGAAAAGCAGATATCTATAGCCTAGCAATTATCCTGTGGGAAATCTGGTACGGCCAGGATGTTGCAGAGCATATAGGACAAATTTTACGTGATAAAAATATGAATCTTGAAGAAGGCATCAAAAGTGATAATTTGAGACCATCATTGGAATTGGAAAGCCTCCAACTCTAGAAATAGAAGATGTTATAGTAAAGTGTTGGAGCGATGAACCAAAAAAGCGACTTGATGCTAGAGATGTAGAACATTTTTTCCAAACATTTTTGTAAAAATTTATTGCATTATCGATTTCTTTGTATACCAAAGCATTGGTTATCACAAAACTGTAATGTTTCTTTTACAAAGTGAGACAAAGAGAGATGTTGGTTGGTGTAAATGAGATAGAATTCCAAAGACACAGCCGCAAATAACCATACATCAAAGGAATACTGGGTTTATTGATGAACTATCTTGGCTGTTATATTATTGATGTTCTTAAGAATTTATCTCTGACTATAAACGACTTAAATGATACTCTCTCATACTCATCAATACCATAACTCCTAAAAATGTTTTTGAAGGTACACATGCTCAAGTTATCAATAAACTATATAATTATGAGATCGAGTCTTTCCACCATACACATTCTGTAAATCGATAGTCTGTTGATGATAGGTGTCTCATAAAACAAATACCATACAAGATATTAAATACTAGATCCTTATATATAACCTCTACAAGCAGTGCAAATTTTGTTGTTAGTTGGATGGAAGGTCGTTATGGGGATAAATGACACCCTTTTAACCGAAATATGTGTTGCCTGATGATTGTTTGAACGTATATGGAAGTTTTGCATTTCAATTCCGATTTTGGAACTTAATTTTGGAACTTAAAATTTTTCTTGATATTCGATAATATGATATTATAATAGAAAACGCTCCTAACTCCCATAAAAAGAAGGACATTCTTAACCGCTGGTCTCCCTGCAAATCCACATCGGTCAGTTTAAATACATGATATTCAAAAGAGGAGTTCTAGAAATGTCTCTTATGGACTGAATAAATTGATAGTGCAGAAATTTTGTCCAGTCTTGTGCGAAGTGGTATTTATAAATAGGATTACTCAACTGTTCTATACTCTTGGTAGTCGTGAATCGTGGTCATCTCAAGCTAGGTTCACACTGCCGATCAGATCAACTCGATCAAGCCCGATCAAGACAGGTTCTCAGTGGGAATGTAATTTTTAATTTAAACATATTTTATTGTCCAAAAAAACATTGACAATAGGATCAGACACAAGTTTTGCAACTTAGAACGTCTTCTCCATTACATACAAATAATAAATAACTAAACAAAATAAAATACATGTAAATAACATCATATACAATATCAATATGGAGACATGACCTGTCCTAAGTCAGGAATCTGATGTACAGTAGTTGTCGTTTGTTTATGTAATTTATACGTGTTTCTCGTTTCTCGTTTTTTATATAGACTAGACCGTTGGTTTTCCCGTTTGAATGGTTTTACACTAGTAATTTTGGGGCCTTTTATAGCTTGTTGTTCGGTGTGAGCCAAGGCTCCGTGTTGAAGGCCGTACATTGACCTATAATGGTTTACTTTTATAAATGTTATTTGGATGGAGAGTTGTCTCATTGGCACTCACACCACATCTTCCTATATCTATGAAATGAACAAGAGTTTAATTGTATCATCTCCAATTATGAAGTAGTGGGTGTTTTTATCATCGCCGGGCAATGGGTCAGGTGACGGCGCGGCATACCGAGGTTGTTTTCCTCAATCAAAGTCCTTAATTCAGATTGGTTGAAGAGCTGGGCGTCGAACGCACTTCTATTAGCACCAATCCTGACCTATATAAACTTATAGTCTGCGCCGATGAGGACCAGTAGTATGATTGAGAAAAATCCTTTGTAGTTGTAGTACAGTATACCAGAGTCCTTTGTGCACTTTATCCTCACGTGCTTGCGATCCAGTGCTCCACATGCATGAGCAAAATTTCACTTGGCTTGGAAGTCATCGGCAATCTGTTGCCACTGTACGGGTAGGACGATGGCTGGCATCGCCTCTTCCATGTACTCATGTATTGCAGCATCCAAAACTTCCGGAACGAACAAACAAATTGTGTTTTTAGCCACTCGGAATGAATACATGAGCTCTGCATAAGAAGCGCTCGTTGCGAGATGGCGAAGGGTGACAGCCAATTTCAGTCTAGGCTCTAAAGCTTCTCTGAAATATAAAAAAAAAGTTGGAAAATTCACAAATGTCATTCCTGCAATGATATCATAGTTTTACCTCAGTTTCAATCGGATGAAATTATCAATGCATAAACTTGTCAACTTACCTAAAATTGGTGTTCTGTTTTTCTTTTCTGTGTGAGATACGGTTTAAAAGCTCCCCAACCATATCAGCGTCCACTCTGAGAAAGTTTTTATAACCATTAGGGTCCTCTCTATTTAGCTCCTGCAACAGTCTCTCATACTGCCCATGCAATGGTCGCCGTTTCAGCCACTGCCTCACCCAGATTTCTCGGCGCCGTTGCTGTCTACACCTTCTCTTCAAGTTCTGTCACAGCTATGAACCGGTCTCTCTGAAGCTCTAACCACCTTGCCCACAAATGCAACTGTTCTATCTCCATGTTGATATTTTAAATGTATGATTTTACTCAGAGCTTCTGTGATCTACTGAATGATAATCAAAATAAATGAAAGAATGTGTCCATGGGACACAGATGTTGCGCCCGCTTGCATATAACGCTATAAAGGGACATAACTAAAGAATGGTAAAAGTGACGCCATCCAAATTCAACCTTGATCTGTGTTTTGTGGTAATAAGCATTGTGTATAAGTTTCATAATATTTGGATGAGGCAAACTAAAGTTAGAGAACGGAAACCAATTTCGGGATTTACGTACGGACGGACATACAGACGGACAAGGGTAACACTAAGTCTTAATGTCCCCTCCGCTGCGGCGGGGGCATAAAAATCAGACGTTTTTATACTGAAATTGTACATACCCGAACAATTGCCGACTATCCCTACGACTCCTATACGATCAGGTCGATCTGGTCTGGTCGAGATCGGGTTAAGATCGAGTATAGTTGATTTAGTCTAGCTAGTCGGGTAAAGATCGTGTTGAGATCGTAAATTGGTCGGGATCATCGAATAGATATTCAATTAGTGGTCGGGTTGAAGTCGTAAAGAAGTCGGTAATGAGTCGTCAATGGTCGAGTTTGAGTCGTGTTCGGTTTGATAGCGGTCGGACAGAAGTCGTAAACAGGCCCGATCAAGAATTTGGTTACGCTTGGTCGTGTAAATTTGGACAATCGGGATCATCGAGTTGATCTGATCGGCAGTGTGAACCTAGCTTTACATACAGATCTAATGTAGGAACACTGAACAACATGATCATTTTTTAATGACAACTTCACACAAAGCGGCATAACTTATAAATCACTATGATAAATATCCAGCAAGCAGATGTAATCGTTATAAATTTTTAACACTCAACCAAAGAAAAAAAAATTCAATCACAAACGTTTTTAAAATAACCGTTAACTTTTTAGTTTCTGTGATGATATTTGATATTTGAAGGAAAAAGAATTTTAATACTTTATTACTCAATTTGTAAACTCTTTTAAATTTCTTTCATTACACCAAATGCTTAATAAATATTTGTTTAAACAATACAAAAGTGCTATACAACGAAGTCGTTAAAGGTTTGTATTTTAAGATGGGTTTATTACAGAATAAATATGAAATTTTGACAGTTTAATCGATTACATATTTTCTACAATGATGAAATGGCAAGTTTCTAGCGAAAGCAACGCAGAAAATGTTTTATGTTTGTGTATTTTGCTGCCAAAAAATCTTTTATTCTTTCCAAACTCTATATTGATGCATTACATTTTTCATGCTTACGATAAAAATCGGATAGCGAATTTAGTTTCTTTCAATTTATTTCTTGTTGGATAAACAGAAATATGGTGCGTTTTAATATGATTATCAATATTTTAAAGTTTTTGAAAACATTTATATTAACATTGATACAGTTCTTTAAAATATTTCTGAAGATGCTGCCAAATGGCACCAACATGTCTGTATTTTTTCACACCTTGATGCATTCATCACGTGTATGTGCTATACTTTTATCAATACTATAATAAAATGTACTATCGTAAAAAAACAGATCATACTCCTGTTAGAGATACATCTTCTTCAAAGTATAGTTTTTACTATATTTTTGTTGTTGTAAAACATATGCTATTAAAAATATTTGCTTCAAAAGGCTTTACACATGGCATACCAATATAAAAATAAGGAGATGTGGTATGATTCCCAATGAGAAAACTATCCACCAAAGTTCAAATGAAGTGGATGTATGCAAGCCATTCAACCGAAAAAAAGGCTTTGCTATTGATAGAATCCTCGTCGAGGAAAGTTAGCGATATATGAGTCAGTGGTAGCAGACACTTTTTTCTTGGCAAACCCCGAGTTTATGAGATTTAACTATTATCAAAAACTTGCAAATTCAATTTAATTGTTATGTTAGTTTCAAAGACGTTGAGAATCAAACTATTTAGTATGTGTTGTGTATTGTTTCTCCGATTTGGACCATGTTTCTTGGACTTGATTCGCTAAGTCCAAGTTATATAAAAAATATCAGAACTCATTTATGCTCGCTGCTATTCAGGGAAAACCTCTTTAAACATAGCATCACTAGAACAACTATCGCTGCAGCCATAGCTTGTTACAGACCCTTTCAATTAAAAAAGGAGGGTTAAATCAGGGTTATATTTTTGGCAGTCATTCATCATTCCACATTATCGATGCTTCATAAACCAAAATTCAAAACAATCGACGCTATCATGGTTCTGTTGAAAGTTATGGAATTCTTGTGTCAAAAATGGTCACGGATATGTTCCATTTGTCGTAGCCACGACCCCGTCCTCTTTTCCTCGATTATGACATCATCGAATGCGAATTATCACCTTATTTTTACTTACAATGAGTAACACGACGGGTACCTCTAGTGGAGCAAGAACTGTTTACCCTTCCGTAGCACCTTAGATCAACCCCGATTTTTTGTGGTCTTTGTGTTATTTAATCTGTAGTTTTCTGTGAAGTGTTTTATGAACTGTTGTTTGTCTTTTCGTCGTTTTTCTTTTTGGCCATGGTGCTGTCTGTCTTTTATGGTTTTTTTAAATTTATTTATGGTTCTTATTTGCCTCCTTGGTATGTTCTTCCTCTTTTACATAGAGTTGACACATTCTTTTACTTCAATTAATAAGTCATGTTTAGGAATTCAAAATTAAAACGTGGGTAGATTAATCAAACGAGACGGACGTGAAATAATACATATTCTAGCTGAATTTATTCAGGTAAAAATTGCACCCGCTCTCTCACACTTGTGCTTCTGCTTGTTGAGGAAGTTTCAACGGTACTACAGCATGAACGACCATCAGACAAAAGGGGCTTAAGAGCACCTTAATAATGATGATCATTCGGATTTTTTTCCAATGATTATCGTGTTATACCTCGTGTTGGCTGTCTTTATGGTTAATGCGTATTAATAAATTGGACAAGTGCAATTGCATTCCCTATTTTGTAATCCGAAATTGATACGATTACTATTTCATAAATTCACGGAAAAGGATTTGTAATTTCGAAATAATAGACAATGTAAATATAAAACATGATAATACTTTTTATGTGACCCTATCAGAAACGACGGATTTCTATACTTACTTTAAACTCCCATACTATGCTATAAACGTATCGATTGTTCTCCTACAACTGGTAAAGTTTCATGCAAGGTTTAAATTACGTCGTGAACAGAACATGTAAAATATCTTTTGGTAATCCAATTCTCTTTAAAGAGTTAATACTACAAGGGTCGACAATTTTGCAAAATTTCTTCACCTAATGATTCAATTCATCTGCTTTAAAGATGCATTTATGAAAAGACTTTGCTATAGTTATGATATATAACAAAGGATTTTAATATTTAATAAATTTGTCTATTGAACTAAATTTTAAATAGTAAGGTTAACCACTGTGTAATCAAGCAGAACTATTGACTACAAGTATAACTAGGACTAGGAAGTAGAAACATAACGGACAAAATGTCTGGCAATTTTAGCATCGAAAAAGCTGATGATATATTCGAACTCCCCGACATGATGACCGGGATGAAATTCTTGAAACAATGGGGAATACCAACAAAAGGTGTGAAAAATACGAAAGCAGCACAAGACCTTCTTCTTGAACATTGCATATTTAGAGAAGATGTTGTACGAGAGACAAAAGAAATGGTAAGTTTAATAGTTACTTAATACATCAGGTAAATATGTTATAAACTTGTGATTATATTCTCGAGCTCGTTCTATGAAAATTATTTAGAGATCGATCATAGTCGTCTTTTTTTCAGATATTGCGCCTGGTATGTACATAAATGAAAAGGTTTCTGTTATAGACTACCATACCTCTGTTATGGTCTGTAATAAAATTGAGAATGGAAATGGGGAATATTTTCAAAGAGACAACAACCCGACCAAAGAGCAGAAAATGTTTGCATGTTTGTGTTTTCGAGTTAAACGGTGTTTTTGTTTTTAGAAACTCGTCTATTAATCATTGAAAGCCTTAAGTTGACCTTTTGGTATCTTCAGAATTTTGGGTTGATGGATTACTGTCTTATTAACGTCTAAAGGGAGATAGTATTCCAGTTCCATGATTGTGGACTTATACATGCTAAGAAATAAATGCAAATGTAGCCAAAAGGTTCCTGAAATAAGCTTATTTTATTCAAATATAAAAATTCTCCCTTATAACTTCTTTGCAATAACGTTACGGTCATACTGTATCATCAAACCAAAGCTAAAATGTATGATATCTTCAAGCCTTACAAATTTGGACTTTTGAAAAAAAAAACGTTATGAATAATGGTATCATACAGAGAATATGCATGGTCAAATAAGTACTCTTAGCATTGCGCAAGATTAAGTTAGACTGCAAGTTCATTCTTATAAGACATAACATCAGAAAGCTTGTTTTCTATGACATCAAGTTGAGTATTTGAGAAGGCTTTAATTACTATTTGGGAAAATTCTTTTGTACGATATGAATAGATAGGTAGAGGGAAGGTTGTTTACTATTACATGCAATTTATCAGAAAGAGAACATGGTAATGATATATGGATTTAAACCAAGTTTTGTTCTTAACCGACATGATGAGTTAAAAGAAGAACATAGTAGTCACAAGGTAATAGTCCCCATGTTAATGTGTAACCAGCACATATTAGTCTGACTCCGAGCCGAAAGTCTGTGATTTTATTGCGAAATGCATGCTTAGCGGAGAAGCAGCAAATACCAATTCTTAAATCTTTTGATGTAACTCGGTCTGGGATCGAAAGTACGACCTCATGCACTTGATAGGCGAGCACACTTCAACGAGACCACCGAGTTGTTTGGTAATGATAGAAGAAAACACACAAGCGGCATTTAAATATACACATTACAGCAGTGTTTATTCGATAATAAGACAATACACCATGTAAGAAGTGACATAAGAAACATTGAAACATTTTATTTCACTAAAGGCCTCACATGAGGCATGATAGTATAACAATATAACAAATAAGAAATAATGCATGAACAAACATATTTACAAATGCATGAATAAATGGGAAGGTAAATATCATTTGTAAACTGACATTACAATTTTACAGAACTTAGCTAAGCCAACAAGAACAAATTTATCTTTGCTGTTCATTAAATCAGAGCTATGCTGAATTTAAATTATGTTATGTAATATAACTTTGACTATGATATGTCAAATTTGTGCCACTTAATACGCTGTAATACGCAAATGTGCCACTTCGATGTGTCGATATTTCTGACGAAGGGGCCGATAGTAATTTACGAGTTACGTCCCTTTGTTTGACACTCTCATGATCAAACTATTATTATATTAAGCACCATATGCTGTTATTTACATGAGGATATTATTAAAATAATTTTATTGAATATATTTTGATACTAAAGACATGTGTAAAAAATTAGCGAAATACATTTTATCACTTTCCAGAACTCAGTCTCAGTGAAATACTCAAATAGGCCCTATGTCAGTATGTGCCATAATATTATTATTCCAAGAGTTAATTTAATATTTATATTTTGGTAAGTATTTATACTGCTGTAACCAAATTATTTCAACACAGAAATAAATTTCTACTTTAATCATACAAGGGTAGCCAAAATATTCATGAATAATGGATCAAGACACTGGATTAAAATGATCAAATACAGGAACTCCTTTTCATTACTGATGCCTGATCCTACCTTTTCATTTAAAATTAAACGAGACCATAATGAAAGTATTCTGAATGTAAATTCTTCATTATTTGAAATAAAAGGAAATTCTAGTATGAACAAACTAAATATAACAATAAATTATGTCTCACTGATTCCAAGCAGATTCTAATGAATGGACTCAAATTATAAAAAAGCACTAAACCAATAAATAAATGGTTCTAATCATGAACTTGAAAATAGATAAGAACAAAAAGACTGGGTCTAATATTTTTCTTCTTCTATTTAATTTTTTAACAATTATGCATTTTATATTTATATAGAAAAGTATTTCAGAGCAGATTCTGAGTGCTAAGTCAACAATATTATGTTTTAGATCACAAGTCATAAGTAAGTCACACTTCATGTCAGTATGAACATGCTTTGAATAAGAGTGATTAAAATGCTAGTCTGAAAGAGATTGTTTTAAGTTCATATTTAGGACAAGACTTTTCATTTATCTTTGGCAGTTTTGCAGGATTACTTTATCACAATTTTTTTATAATATTATAAACAATGAATGAGTTTTGGTTAAGGTTGTGTAAAGACAGTATACGATTTCCGTTACCTTGTTTTAGTTAAGTCAAACAATTCACTGACTTAAAGAGAATAATTAATCCAGTCAAATATTCACAGCTGAACTCGCCATTGCTTTTCCAAACAAACACACTGAATTTGTGTACATTGTGTATAGATGCACGTTGACATCGATGTGTAAGATAAAAAACTACAATGTCAAAAATGTCTTTCGTTTGGAATTTATTCCTAAGGGTGATAGAACGTTAGACTTGATTTTGTTTTAACTTTGAGATACTTATTATTAATTTTTATATAGTTTGTATATTCTTTGTTTATCGGGAAAAAAGAAGAAAAAATAACAGACAATTTCGCATAATTCTTAAACGACGACCAAAGGCATTACGTTATTTTAGAAACTCATAGTATTCTTCACTTTACAAATTTCTGCTGGTAAAAATTTCAGCCGTTCAGCATTAAAGAAAGTACAATCATATATGTAATGAAATTCATCTCCTAGCACATTTCTGTTACATAAATCACATATTCTTTCTGATCTATCAATGCTATAAAATCTACCACATTCAATAGGAAACCTATGACTACTGCACCTATAGTTACACAAATTAATTCTTAAATCAAAAGGCAATGTAGTTAAATTATCTTCAAAACCAAACTCAGACTTGCACATTCTATAACTTAAACATTTTGATGTATTAAATATCTGAGCCTTCCATTCATTTACAAACAAATTGTGGTTCACATTTTAGACAACTGACAGCTTGTATCTATATATTGATTATTCCAGGCATTAATAAAACCACATTCAGATAATATATCTTTTACACAATTCAACTACTTAAATTGATATATATCACCAGAATCAAGTTTATATAGCATTTCATACAATGTACGAGAAATTTGATCTTTTTTGCCTGTAGCAATACATTTCCAAAAACTAACCATTCTTGCCTTAATATTAACAGACATTGGTACTCCACCAAGTTCACCATATACAATGCAATTAGGTGTACATTTTTTAACTTTCATTATATATTTTACAAAACTTCTAAATGCAATGATTCAATAACATCATTTTTCTCATACCCCCAAAATTCTGCACCGTACAACAATATAGGGCCAACCATAGCATCAAAAGTTGTAACAATACATCTATAGGTAAATACAATTTTCTTGCATTACGTAATACATAAAACATTGCTTTTCTGGCTTGTTGGACCAGTCTAGATTTATTAATATGAAAAGTACCTTTTCTAGAAAATACAATACCTAAATATTGAAATTCATCAATAAGGAGCTACCATTTGATTTTTATTGGGAGCTATGATGAAATTTGAAAAAAGGCAGGACAGGAGTTTGGAGTAGAAAAAAGGCAGGATGAGCAACTTGGCAAAAAAAAGGCAGGATGACAATTTATGTAAAAAAGTCAGGATAAACTAATAAAAAAAAGGCAGGACCGAATAGAGTGAAAATAAAAAGGCAGGACAGAGATGACAACTAAAAAAAATGCAGGACAAAATTTTTCATCCTACCCCCTAAAAATCAAATGGTAGCTCCTAACAGATAAACGGTCATTATTATACATAAAATGAACATTTTCAGCCTGTCGACTTTTAGAAAATATAACAACATTGGTTTTTGCAGTACAATGTATTAACTTTAAGATTCCATGTTTCACAATATAAATACATTGCATTCAATGCTGATTGTAACTCAGCTGCGGATTCTGCAAAAATGACTGTGTCGTCCGCATAAAAGAACAGATACAATTTGAAATACACTTCGATATCATCATTGTCAAACAGTAAATGAGACATATTACAAACATTATCATTCAGACCACTATAAGCATGTGACATAAACTCAGTCAAATCATTAAGAAAAATAGAAAATAATAGGGGCGACAAGTTTTCACCCTGCCTCACACCAATATTAGATGCAAAAAATCTGAACAATTAGATCCATCTCTTACACAAGATTTTGCATTTTATACAAGTTTTGCAATACAATCAGTAATTTACAATCTATACCATTTCGTAACAATTTTTGCCATAATAATATTATGTTTACAGAATCAAAAGCCTTACGAAAATTAACAAAGGCGCAATACAATTTTTCCTTCTAAATAAATACAAATCAATGAGACATTTCAAATTAAAGATACCCTGCCTGTTCTTCACATAATAATCCTAAACTTTCCCAAATAGACTGATAAATTACAGTATTGTACTCACTAATATTCTCTGGTAATACAACATCACTATCATTTTCTACATTATTCAAATTCTAAGGATATTATATAAACGTGAAAAAAAACAGAGTTGTCTTTCTTCTTATAAAACTTCGGATATTATTGCCTTTGTTAATAACGAAAGCACGACGACAAGAAATTTTCTATTAGATAATGGTTGATTTCTCACTTGCGTAATATTAAACTTTATCTTTACATTATAAATCTGATTCAAGACTCGGTCTGTGTTTTTCGGTATACCTGTTTAACTTTTTTAGACCCGGTTACAACTGTCAGACAAGTGGGAGGTTTAGCTAGCTATAAAACCAGATTTAACCCACTATTTTCTCCTGAAAATGTCTGTACCATGTCAGTTGTTTTTCACTTGTTCCGTATGATTGATAGCGTTTGATTTTGTCAGTTTTTATTGACTTCCTAGTTTTGAATTTGCCTTGGAGTTCAGTATTTTTGTTATACTTTTTTTTCTGCAGAAAGAAAACGTTCATTCTGTTATATATAGTTATATATAGTAATTCACTATTTTAGTATAATGTATAGTATCATGTCGCGTGTTTGTTTCTCTCTAATTGTAATGTTTCAGTGTTTTTGTAATACCATTACTATTTGGTGATGTATTTTCTTCCAGAACTAAATCTTATTTTGCGATTTCCGTATGTACTTTTGTTGTCCGATCAAAATAAAAGTGGACGGTTTGAGTACTAAAATAGATACTAGTTTAATCCAACCCTTATTGAAGGTTAGATACCTTGCCAGCGTTTGTCATTGATTATATTTATTTTTCTTAATTATCGTCTTCAAGACTATGGGCAAATCTTCTGTAGACACTGTTAAATAATTTATCTGAAATATGACCTGTGTCATTTATAGTTCGAACTTGACATTGTATTGACACTTGGACCGTTTTGTTTTTTTGTTTTTTTTTTGTTGGTTTCTTTACGTGACGTTTTCCGAATATCCCCCTTTTCATAAATAAATTTATTATTCTGTCTCGTTTTGGTTTCTAATATTTATAACTCGCATCGCATCTCAAAATGAATTAAACGAGTATATTGAACAGTTAAATAGTTTATGTTCACGTTTGATATACTTATCCTTTCATGTTTAAAATACATATAGAACAAACATTGTCACGGTTTAGTAATTTGACCTTAAAAACCGGGAAGCTTACATTCTTGTTTTTATTGTAAAGTTTGAAATTAACGATGTCGGGTGAATTTAAAATAGTGACTGCCGATGATATATTCAGACTCCCTGACGTAAACACGGGGATGAGAATTTTGAAAGCATGGGGTGCATCAACCAAAGGACTTAAGGATAAAAATGCCGTTCAAGATGCTCTGATGCAGCATTGGTTATCAAGAGAGGAGACACAACGGGAAGCGACAGATGAGGTTACAACTTCAAAATATTCTATTATTATGTTTCATTTTTTTCATGATATGACTTTTAACAATTGTTTTATTGAAGCGTTTTAAATTAAATGCATGTATATCGTTTATCAATCCATTCAATTTAATTATGTTATGTTTTGGTCAAATGATATTTTATAAAGGTCACTTTACAATATAAGAAGCCATAAATGATGTTTTCATGATTCTATATTGAAATCGCGTATTACTATTACCATACAACAACATTATTTTATAAAATTAATTCTAACTGAAAGAATTTTCCTTGCATTTTCACTGATCTTTAAGAACAATTATAGTATTTGTTCATGACAGAAAAAGAAATAAATATCAGTTCAAACAGGAACCTTAACTCCAGTTTTGTTTATAATAGTGTGTAATTCGTTGATTCAGATTTGTTTCTGATTTCATGATTTCAAAAAGATTTTTACTTATTATGTTACTTTAGTAGAGATTATACATATGTTAAGAAAAGTGTTAAAATCACCCTATTCACAAACAAGTGACATTTCAATGAATGGTTTTATTGTACTAGGTGCACACCATGCACTTTTGGCAATGGGCCTGAGAACACAGTTATTTCGTAGTGCATTTCTTTTAGACAATAAATTCAAATTAAAAAATCGCACCTGCTCTATCTCAAAAGATTTTACAGTGTAGTGTACTACTATTGGGACAAATAATATCAAAATTATAGAAAAGTCTACCAGCTCTAACTCAAAATATTGACAATTCTATGTTAAGGGGTCTAAAATTCAGTTTGACAGCTTCAGACATACTAGTTTTGACCTTTTGAACTGGACCAAATCACTACTTAACATAAAGATTCAGCACCCCAATTTTTTAACATGTAATTTCATCCCTTTACTTAATATTTCATGCATAAAATATAAAGAAATAAATTTGGAAAGTGTATGAACAAAATTTGCAGTTATACACTGTCCACACTTGGGACTATATTTGTCGATAACTGTGTCCTCGGACCAATGACTCTTTATTCACCAAATAATGACACAGGAGGACAGATAACACAACACATTATGATTGGTAACATTTGCATAGTGGTTATTATATATGAATATATTGTGCAACTACAATTAAAACCATAAACTATTTAAGGTGTAATAAGGAAGTTCATCATTAGGACGTGATATTTCAATTTTGAAAGAGGAAGTTTGATTTGGAAAAGGACCAATTCAATCAATGGCTTATAAAATACACAAAGAAAACTGGATGAATAATGAACTACTACACTGCTTTATACGAATTCAAAAACTAATCTCCTACAATGTTTTACTTATAGCAAGCCTTTATTATTACAAGCTCATGATTGATTAATTGATTGATTGGTGTTAACGCCACGTTCAGCACTATTGTGCTGTTTCCTGGCGGTCAGTTTTATTGGTGGAGGAAGCAGAAGTGTCCGGAGAACCACCGACCTTCGGTAGGAAAACTGACAATCCTAGTCAATTAAGATTGGCGTCGAGCGCAGCTGCCACGTGCGGGACTCACAACCTCATTGTTGACAGGCTATTGATACAGTAGTTCGACTGCTTAGACCACTTGGCCACCGAGGCCCCGTATAAGCTCCATGACGGCAATGTGTTAACTAAAGATATAATAACAATAAAGACTCTACAATGCATCAAAGATGAAGAAAGATCTAGCCTTAAAATTTCTTTGTTTCAAGATACTTTAAATCGTTTAAATGCATATGTTCCGTATCACAACGGGGTCATAGAAATACCGGGCGTTTGTATGTCCGTTTGTAGCAATTGATTAGACGAGTTCGATCTGCGGCTATCAACTACTTATACGGGAGTTATGCCACTTTGTAACAGAAATTATAAAGACAATTGCATTGTTAACCCTCTCATGCCTACATTTTTTGGTGATATTTTTATAAAAAGTTTAAAAGATAAAAAAAATTCTTACTTGAGTTATTGCAATTGGACAGATAAAATATGTGCAGCAGTGGGTGACATTGGAACGTTGTTCTTTTATTTTTCTTTATTATCTAAAGTTATGTAGACATGGAAGTATTTTAACTTATGTGCCATACCCTTTCTGAACCCTGTCTGTTCTTCACATAATAATCCTAAACTTTCCAAATAATTGAACAATCTATTATTTAAAATACATGTAAACAATTTTCCATAACAACTCAATATTGTAATACCTCTATAGTTGTCAGCATTTGCAGGATCACCTTTCTTTTTAAAAATAGGGCAGATAAAACCCTTTGACCATGAGTCTGGTATAATACCACTATCAAATACAATATTAAATATTTTCAAAAATACAGGCATAAGTTTATAAGCCGCATGTTTCAAAAATTCATTAAGTATCATGTCATCGCTACATGCTTTGTTATTTTTCAAAGACTTAATTGCATTTACAACTTCCTGTTCACAAATAGACTGATTAATTACAGTATTGTACTCACTAATATTTTCTGGTAATACAACATCACTATCATTTTCTACATTATTCAAATTCTAAGGATATTATATAAACGTGAAAAAAAACAGAGTTGTCTTTCTTCTTATAAAACTTCGGATATTATTGCCTTTGTTAATAACGAAAGCACGACGACAAGAAATTTTCTATTAGATAATGGTTGATTTCTCACTTGCGTAATATTAAACTTTATCTTTACATTATAAATCTGATTCAAGACTCGGTCTGTGTTTTTCGGTATACCTGTTTAACTTTTTAGACCCGGTTACAACTGTCAGACAAGTGGGAGGTTTAGCTAGCTATAAAACCAGGTTTAACCCACTATTTTCTCCTGAAAATGTCTGTTCCATGTCAGGAATATGTCAGTTTTTTCACTTGTTCCGTATGATTGATAGCGTTTGATTTTGTCAGTTTTTATTGACTTCCTAGTTTTGAATTTGCCTTGGAGTTCAGTATTTTTGTTATACTTTTTTTTCTGCAGAAAGAAAACGTTCATTCTGTTATATATAGTTATATATAGTAATTCACTATTTTAGTATAATGTATAGTATCATGTCGCGTGTTTGTTTCTCTCTAATTGTAATGTTTCAGTGTTTTTGTAATACCATTACTATTTGGTGATGTATTTTCTTCCAGAACTAAATCTTATTTTGCGATTTCCGTGTGTACTTTTTGTTGTCCGATCAAAATAAAAAGTGGACGGTTTGAGTACTAAAATAGATACTAGTTTAATCCAACCCTTATTGAAGGTTAGATACCTTGCCAGCGTTTGTCATTGATTATATTTATTTTTCTTAATTATCGTCTTCAAGACTATGGGCAAATCTTCTGTAGACACTGTTAAATAATTTATCTGAAATATGACCTGTGTCATTTATAGTTCGAACTTGACATTGTATTGACACTTGGACCGTTTTGGTTTTGTTTTTTTTTTGTTGGTGCTTTACGTGACGTTTTCCCAATATCCCCTTTTCATAAATAAATTTATTATTCTGTCTCGTTTTGGTTTCTAATATTTATAACTCGCATCGCATCTCAAAATGAATTAAAAGAGTATATTGAACAGTTAAATAGTTTATGTTCACGTTTGATATACTTATCCTTTCATGTTTAAAATACATATAGAACAAACATTGTCACGATTTAGTAATTTGACCTTAAAACCGGGAAGCTTACATTCTTGTTTTTATTGTAAAGTTTGAAATTAACGATGTCGGGTGAATTTAAAATAGTGACTGCCGATGATATATTCAGACTCCTGACGTTAACACGGGGATGAGAATTTTGAAAGCATGGGGTGCATCAACCAAAGGACTTAAGGATAAAAATGCCGTTCAAGATGCTCTGATGCAGCATTGGTTATCAAGAGAGGAGACACAACGGGAAGCGACAGATGAGGTTACAACTTCAAAATATTCTATTATTATGTTTCATTTTTTTCATGATATGACTTTTAACAATTGTTTTATTGAAGCGTTTTAAATTAAATGCATGTATATCGTTTATCAATCCATTCAATATAATTATGTTATGTTTTGGTCAAATGATATTTTATAAAGGTCACTTTATAATATAAGAAGCCATAAATGATGTTTTCATGATTCTATATTGAAATCGCGTATTACTATTACCATACAACAACATTATTTTATAAAATTAATTCTAACTGAAAGAATTTTCCTTGCATTTTCACTGATCTTTAAGAACAATTATAGTATTTGTTCATGACAGAAAAAGAAATAAATATCAGTTCAAACAGGAACCTTAACTCCAGTTTTGTTTATAATAGTGTGTAATTCGTTGATTCAGATTTGTTTCTGATTTCATGATTTCAAAAAAGATTTTTTTACTTATTATGTTACTTTAGTAGAGATTATACATATGTTAAGAAAAGTGTTAAAAATCACCCTATTCACAAACAAGTAACATTTCAATGAATGGTTTTCATTGTACTAGGTGCACACCATGCACTTTTGGCAATGACTCTTTATTCACCAAATAATGACACAGGAGGACAGATAACACAACACAATATGATTGGTAGCATTTGCATAATAGTTATTATATATGAATATATTGTTCAAATACAATTAAAACCATAAACTATTTAAGGTGTAATAAGGAAGTTCATCATTAGGACGTGATATTTCAATTTTGAAAGAGGAAGTTTGATTTGGAAAAGGACCAATTCAATCAATGGCTTATAAAATACACAAAGAAAACTGGATGAATAATGAACTACTACACTGCTTTATACGAATTCAAAAACTAATCTCCTACAATGTTTTACTTATAGCAAGCCTTTATTATTACAAGCTCATGATTGATTAATTGATTGATTGGTGTTAACGCCACGTTCAGCACTATTGTGCTGTTTCCTGGCGGTCAGTTTTTATTGGTGGAGGAAGCAGAAGTGTCCGGAGAGAACCACCGACCTTCGGTAGGAAAACTGACAATCCTAGTCAATTAAGATTGGCGTCGAGCGCAGCTGCCACGTGCGGGACTCACAACCTCATTGTTGACAGGCTATTGATACAGTAGTTCGACTGCTTAGACCACTTGGCCACCGAGGCCCCGTATAAGCTCCATGACGGCAATGTGTTAACTAAAAGATATAATAACAATAAAGACTCTACAATGCATCAAAGATGAAGAAAGATCTAGCCTTAAAATTTCTTTGTTTCAAGATACTTTAAATCGTTTAAATGCATATGTTCCGTATCACAACGGGGTCATAGAAATACCGGGCGTTTGTATGTCCGTTTGTAGCAATTGATTAGACGAGTTCGATCTGCGGCTATCAACTACTTATACGGGAGTTATGCCACTTTGTAACAGAAATTATAGAGACAATTGCATTGTTAACCCTCTCATGCCTACATTTTTTTTGTGATATTTTTATAAAAAGTTTAAAAAGATAAAAAAAAATTCTTATTGGAGTTATTGCAATTGGACAGATAAAATATGTGCAGCGGTGGGTGACATTGGAACGTTGTTCTTTTATTTTTCTTTATTATCTAAAGTTATGTAGACATGGAAGTATTTTAACTTATCAACTCTTAAATGCACGTTACGGGAAGTTTTTAAAAATGGACTGTACTTAGTTTTTAATGATTTTTGTTTTATAGAGTTGTAAACGGGACAAAATAATGTGGAAAAAAATATGAATATGAATTTGAATTCGAACGCAGGAATCTATTCCAGTACGCTTCAGTTCAAATAATGAACTCATACGGTTCTTCTTTTATTCTTTAGTTATATTCTCAAGGTTGTAATGTGCAGTTTCCAATAAAAATGGATGCTTATAAGATAGACTCTATAGGGAAAACGGTGCTATTTATTCTGCCATAGGCGACAATACTAACATTTTCTAAATTTACCACTTTTTATAATAAAAACCTGGACAAAACAGTTATGTGTGGTGTTAGTACATTATAACTCTGTTTTTAAAAATTGAAGCCAAATAGTATTTTTACCAACTTTCAACGGAGCTTGTTTATGTTATCCATGCCCACCGTCATTTTACATTAAATTTATGAAATTTTGGAAGTCTTTTCGAATAATTCTCTAGAAAATATTTGAATGGGTTTCAAAATTTAAATTGTAAATATACACACTGCAGTTATTCATAGATAAATAAAAAAATATATTGTACCCTTACATCCAATCACAGCGCTCCTAAGTTGACTTCCTTTACCTGCCTTGGGTACACAAAAGGCCAACATAATGCTGGGAAAATGTAATAGTTATATAAAAAAGAAGATGTGGTATGATTGCCAATGAGACAACTGTCCAAAAGAGACCAAAATGACATAGAAATTAACAACTATAGGTCACCGTACGGCCTTCAACAATGAGCAAAGCCCATACCGAATAGTCAGCTATAAAAGGCCCCGAAATGACAATGTAAAACAATTCAAACGAGAAAACTAACGGCCTTATTTATGTACAAAAAATGAACGAAAAACAAATATGTAACACATAAACAAACGACAACCACTGAACTACAGGCTCCTGACTTGGGACAGGCACATACATACATAATGTGGCGGGGTTAAACATGTTAGCGGGATCCCAACCCTCCCCCTAACCTGGGACAGTGATATAACAGTACAACATAAGAACGAACTATAAAAATCAGTTGAAAAAGGCTTAACTCATCAGATGGACAAAAATACAAGTGGACGTGGCAGAGTACTTGTACATCCAAACAACAAAAAGACACTAGGAACAGATCTGAGAGTACTCGCAGTTATCTGACAGCTAGTTCAAAGCCACTAACAACTGATAAAAAAATCATGCATCTAAGACTACCGGTTTCCTTATACTGCATAAATGCTTTGTTAAGATTTTGAGACTATGTGAAGGTATTTTATCTTTTCTTGTGAGATGGAGATGTGTGGAATACGGCAATAAGACAACAACACAGCTACTCAAATAACCAAAGCGTAAGACTGCTGATCTGTACAGTCTGTTTGAATTTTATAAATCTTAAAAAATTTTAAAAAATCAAACACCGATTGCTTGAACTACGTTGTTATACCGTATACAAACTCTGACAATTAATATCAGAATGTTAAAATGTTTGCTTAAGGTATATAAAGTTGCCTGTTGGGTCTGTGAAAATTTATTGAGTAAAATTTATTGAGTAAGTTAGAGCGCTGACTTTGAATAGAGATGTTCCGGGTTCGAGTCCAGGAGGATACCATGTGCTTTTCTAATAAGGATCATGCTCTCCGGTTAGATTTGGCGCCTAACTAAAAACACTAATATTGACTCTTGGTGTGAGGGAAGTGTGACGGGATTGCTTCCTTTGAGTTGTAGATACTTAGCCAGCCGTAAGCGACAGTACTGAACTAGGGTAGTACTTCTTTAGCTCAGTCGGTTGACTGACATTAAACACAGTGGTTTCTAGTTCGAGTTCCGGAGAAGACGATGTGATTCTGAGTGAATAAAGTGATTGTGACAGCAGCTGATGAGGTGTTCTATTCACCAATTCTATACATTATAATTCAAAACCCAAAGGGGTAAATCTAAATGAAATATTTTTTTTGTATTTCAATGAAAACTGTTATAAACGACATTTGTATGACTGTTCTAATCATGAAATACCCCTCCTTTTGTATAAGACGATTAGTGCTATACGAATTTACTACCTAATAAGATAGTTGATCAAAAATTATCGCGAAAAATCATAAGAGTTCGTATAACAATAGAAAATGATGGAATATAACATTCTTTATTAAATAGGATTCTTAATAAATGTCTTTTTAAGATTTATAGAACTCAAACACTTGTTACAGGCCAGTGAAGGGTAGTGATACTAATGCAGTGTTTGCACTTAAAGACCTTAATTTGACATCAACTGATTAACTATATGTTTTATTATAACATTGTCTGTATAGGTTACCAGTGGACTTAAAGAAGCTATAGTCGAGAGTAAAAGGAACAGAGATGGACTTATCAAGAGTTGTGAGGAGATGCTCAGTATATACAGACAGCTACCAACCAACCATCAGTCAAGTCTGAACAAAGTATTCCCTTCATTAGAAAATACAACAAATCAGAAGATAAAGGAGCTTAGATCGAATGAATGTGCAGTTCTCGTAGCAGGTTTGCTCTAAGTGTTTTCTTGTATTCAAAATATGTGTAGTGGAAACAAGTGTACATTTGCGAAAATTTGAAAAAAAAACTACTGACTAAATTTTTATTTGGAATATCAAATTTTCCATTTGCACCAAAAGATAAATATTTCTTTTGCGCCATTTAAAATTGGCCTGGTAAGATCACACTCATTATAGATCATTGACCGTTAATCAGAATTCATCAGATAAGTGGTGTTTAATGAGTTTATATATGCAAGTTTCATGCACTTGTATTCAGTATTGACTTACTGGAAGAGCTCATTGATTTGAACACTTTTGATACGATGAGATGGTTATATTCTCAATAATCTTTAATGGACACTATAATGGTTTACTTTTACAAATTGTGACTTGGATGGAGAGTTGTCTCATTGGCACTTATACCACATCTTCTTATATCTATTAACTTATATTGGCTATAAAAATATTCTTGAAAGTATTAGGTGTACGGTATAGGTGAAATTACACGGTCCCAGTCCATTAGAAGTGTTGCTTACAAATATTCTAAACTCCTTGGTGTTAGAGTACTCGCATCGAGTGTGGGAGCTCTTGCATTCGATCCCTAGCCGGTAATACCAAATACTGAAAAATTGGTATTTACTGCTTATTTACTAAGCACACGGCATAGCATTTAGGATTTAGAGCAAAGACAGGTCGATTTGGAACAGAATAATATGTCCGGTTAGGACGGCTTGTCTTCCTGTGGGCCTTGTGAACTAGCACGTTAAATATATGGCTTAGCGTGTAGTAATAGGACAAAGTAGGGTTTATATTAAAATATATCATGAACCCTAAATATGAATTTACTTTGCAACTGAACGTTTAACAGCAATCCATCATCATCATACAAATACTCTACCAGAACAGACTAAAAAATATGTTAATGTACATATGAGGTCAATGTGTTTGATCTTTTATGGCCACCAAAACATTTAAGCTCCATTGTCCGTGTTGATATATTAAACAGTTTTATAAAATAAACTAATCCTGCTCAAATCTCACTTCCACCTCCCCATTGTGAGAAGGGACTAGATTGCATACTGAAAAGGAATTAGCTGTTGAAACCATATCAATGAATGATATTAAACGCAAATATAACTATGTTTCACATGACTGTTAACTTGTTAATTGGCGCCAAAGAAATATTTGTATTGGCGCTGATAAAAAAAATATTCGTACAAATTGAAGAAATATTTTGACGCAAATGAAATGTTGATTGACACAAATGCTAAACATCAAATATTTCTAACGATTAATGACATGAAAAATATCCTTTATATAATTCAATTAACTTCTATTTACACTGAATATATTTTTTTTAAATACTAATAGAGATATTTTTAATTCCATGAATACCACATACCTGCAAAATCAGTGCTAGCAAAAAAACAAGGGAGAAAGGAAAACAGGGGTATACATAGCATGAAGGTTTTATGTGTATAAAATTTACTCAAAAACAAATGTTATCGTGATATTACATAGCTATTATTATTAACCGTTGACTAACAGTCATCCATAACTAGTACTAATCAAATAGTACCTAAAATATATAGATAGCTAGTTTGGGATGCTATTTCACGGAGGTAATATACCAATGGGTTGACATTTATGTATCAATGGGTCATAAATGCTCATCTTCCGTTAATGTTTCCTAAAGTTTAACCTCTTTATAGTGTAGTCAGTAAATAACTATTTTCTTTTTTAAGGAGAATCAGTTTCTGGCAAAAGTAGTTTTATAAACTTGCTGGTTGGTGTTGATTTATTGCCTACAAGTCAGCTGTCCTGTTCTGCAACTTTTTGTGAGCTACGGTATAGCAGTAGAAAAACTGCTGTGTGTTGTTCAAAAGAGGGAAAAAAGACAAAAATAGATATTAGCACCCCTGAGGGAATAGAGGAATTAAAACAACAGATATCATATGTCACTGATGACGTAGATGACAATGAAAATGAGAAAGTAGAAATTTATTGGCCATTTGATATTTTGGAAGTAAGTAAGAGTATATAGCGTTTGATTTGGCATCGATTTGTTTTTACTGTGTTTGAGCGAAACACTAATTATTTACCTTTTTAGATTCCCGATCTTTATTAATGTTAGGATACGTTTTACTTTTCTAAATATTTAACGTCACCTGCTATTGTTTAACACGTATGTACACAGAAATGATCATGTTAAAAATGAATTATTTTACACAAAGCATTTTTCCAACTTGGTCATCATCAGATATACTTATTACTGTATAGAAATTGGCTTGCTATTTGGGGCCATATAAGGAAATATTGATAAGAAAGAGAATATATTAAGTTAATCAATTGTACCCATACTCCCATAATATTTACCTAAAATGAAAAAGATTTCCCTTAACCTGAGGTACAAACACGAGTCAAGTATCTATTAAAGATATTGGATGTCGATTTTGTATTTGCCATAAGAAACACGACGGGTGCAGCATGTAGAGCCGGAGCTGGTTGGTGAGGTTCGTGTTGCTCAGTCGTTAGTTTTGGGTGTAGTGTTTGTAGACTGTTGTTTGTTTTTTAGTCGTTTTTTACTTATGATTTTTTATAATGTCATTGGTATCTTTTGCCTCTTTTAGTTCCCTTGAAGATAGTTGTTTTACTCTGTAAATAAGAAGATATGGTTGTGTAACAAAAATAATACCCGACAAGCAAGACTTAATTTATTTTTATTCAGGATGGAATTGTGATTATTGACACGCCTGGAATTGGAACCAGTAAAGAAATGACAGAGAGAATACAACAATACTTAGAAAATGCATTTGGTTGTATCTATGTCATCAACAGTGCATCTGCAGGGGGTGTACAAAAAGGAAGGGTATGTTGCATATTAATCGTCGATAACCATTTGTGAATTTCTGCAGAAATCATCAGGAACTGTCAAACCCAGCTATTTGAAAGCCAGGGAGGTATAAATACATATAAACGTTGTGACCAAAAGGGACGTAATAGTTATACACCGAGGGATAGGTGTGTCTGGATAAGAAACCCCGACGGCCGGAGTATTTAAAGAATTATTTTTGTATTCCATATAGATGCTTACTGGAATTTCCTAAAATGTGTTTTTTTAATATCACGAAACAATTTGTAGTGAACACTATTAGTAATTTCTTATGTTCATGCTATTTAAAAAATAATCAATTTCTATTGTTACGATAACAATGGACTTTGTTTGCGGGATGTAGAAGCAGGGGTTTCCAGAAACCCCGCTCGTCACACCCTGTGGTCAAAATCCATTGTTATTCGTAACAATAGATCTATTCAATTTACACTTGTTTCAGAAATAGAAACTATGAAGTATAACAATAGAACTGGGGTGATAAAATCGTAAGATATACAGATATGATTACCTTTATTAAACTGATACAGGTTAGTATTTTGGGGTATAATATTGCCTTCATCTTTAGTCTCTTCTACCAAATCCAACGCTTGCCACAAAATGTCGTCCGTCTTATACCCGTCCATATTGACTATAGTATACCAGGAACATGATGTATTTTTTTTTTAAATAAGAATGCACGAAACGGTCAACCTTGAACTGCTGATCCATATTAGCACATGGATTAACGGGAATATGCAAAACAGCAACTTTGACATCTGTTAAATCTACTCACTTGTCAAAGTTGAAGATAGCCAAAGTAAGGTTACTAGTGGGGTTTCATGTAAAAAAATTCTATAAATTATGGTTTGATATTGTAAATAAATATGCTGTCCATTCTTTTTCATTTAGTAATTAATGCTAAGAAATATAGGGTTTAGAATGGGGTGTAAGTTGGTTATACACCTCGGGATACGGCGTGTCTGGATAAGAAACCCCTCCGGCCTCCGGCCGTCGGGGTTTCTTATCCAGACACACCTATCCCTCGGTGTATAACTATTACAGAATAGCTAAAATCACCATGGTAAACTTTTCATGAGGGAGTCGAAACCTTAGTATCTTCTTAAATTTTAGTATTCTGTGGATTTTGTAGAGTGTTACCATTTTCACGAAGACAGTTGTGTCTTTTTTTATACAAAGGGGTAAGACGTATTGCTCAGTTTTGATCATAAAGTACAGATGTCATTTGATATATTTCATCGATACCAAAACTCATAATTTGGACATTTATTCATTTATGTGAATGTGTGTTTTACTAAAACGGAAAACAAAATTTCGTAAACACGATTTTGTGTAACTTTACACTAGACTGTAATATAGGATACGATACCTTATATGATATTAAAGCTTAAATATTACTGCTTAACAAAACGAAATAGATCCAATATATCCTATACATAATGGATACACACGTATTTTATCTTGTTAAGGGAATGTGCTTTGGCGGAGAAAAATTACCCTCTGTTCCATATTTCGCCTCATTGTCGATAAATTTTGTTGTAAATCAAATCAAATCAAATCAAATCATTTTATTGGTGTAAAATCCAAATATTGGATTGTTACCAAGACAAACATGACAATCATTACAAACATACAATATTTAAATTTAAACAACATTCATATTCTATAAGACTATATTTAGATGTTTTGGAGGAGGTGATACTTTTGCAAATTTGAAAGTACAAGTACAAAATTCATAATACAATTGTTATAAAATATACCATAACAAATACTCTAAGAAAAATATAAAATAGTCATAACTTTATTACATTGACTAGTTTTTCATATCAGCTAGGCTATTTTTTGATACATATAAATCATTAACTCCCTTGACAATAATTTTAGTTACGCCATACTCATTAAATGTAAATATAAATGTAATTTTTTCCTCATCAGACATTTTGGTGAAATATGGAACTATACTCTCTACTTCCTGAAAAAGTTTTTGCCTACACTCTTCTAAAATTTGACATTTTAAAGCAAAATGATATTCATCTTCTACCTCCTTTTTACAGAGGGGACATAATCTTTTTTCCAAAGGTAATTTACGGTGTCTACCCTGTTCAATATTTAGATAACTATTACTTATTCTTATTTTTATAAAATTTGATATCATGTATTGGTCGTTAAAAAGACTGTCTTTCCAGAAATCTGTATACCTTTCAGCTAATTTTTTACCTATGCTTTACCATTTGAAGCATAACTTTCTTTTTTTGCATTCATCAAATGGCACCAAAAGCCAACAGAAGCCTTTACAGCATCATTTGTATGAAAGCATTAGGTATAGTATTCTCATATCTGATTGCCGTTTGCCACGAAGATATGAGACGACTAAATTATAATTTACGTAATTAGCTTTTCTCTCTGTTTTGATTAAACAGGAATAAACTTAGTTACACTTTCGGAAGATTCTTCACAGTTATAAATTTGGAATTCAATCTAAATTACCTCTTTTTTTCTGTCATCAAATTGATACCTTATTCATGTTATCATTTCTTTTGTATGGCAATATGAATCGTTTTTCTATCGTGTCACTTTCTGGTTTAATTGCCAAAAAATAGAACATATTGCTGATACACAATAACACTTCTATGTAAGTATTAGACACACCTTGAGGGCGTTAGCTCGAATGGGTATATCTAATTTACACCAAGACATTATTGTCAACGCAGAATGATAGTTTTCAATAATTTAGGAGGGGGACTTTCAGGGATTTGACCATATGTTATTGAAAAGCATGATAAATGCAGGATATCCAATTTCATTTAATGACATCTTGGTGTAAATATTTATTACAGCAAACCTTTTTTTTATGTAACAGATTATGGATTTCCTGAGAACAGTTATGAATTTATCAGAGGAACAATTTAATCCTCAGACCACCATGTTTGTATGTAATAAATGGGAACAAGTTCCTTCCCGTGACAAAGATGAAGTGATGAAAAGTAACAATTACAAATTACGACAATGCTATCCAGATTTTAGAACAGATCAAGTATATTACCTATCTACTGAAAGAGTGAGTGCAATATTGTTTTCTCTCTCCTATCTAAAAAAAAAGTCGGACTGCTCGAGGGTTCAGAAACATGCCTTTACATTTGTATATTAGTAACTCATTTTTTTTAATTCTAGTATAGTATTTTCGTTTTGTGTAATTAAAAATAAAATAAATCCAAGAAGCCAGGTTGTCCAACAAAATACTAGTTTTATTATAACAGTTATGGTGAAGATGAAAGAATAAAAAAAAAAAAAACAATTCTAGATTTATTATAATATGACGCCCTTCAAAACTTTGGGTCCATACCTGTTGTAAAATACTAATATATAACTGTATGTCAGCTGACCGACAACGTTATAATTTGATTTTGGATTTTCCAATTTACTGACATGTCGTAGACGGTTATAAAATAAAACGTGGAATGTGATAGTATTAGTACTTTGCTTTAATTTTTGAACTTTACTGTAAGTCACATTTGTATATCGGGATACACATTTAACCTCTCTGATGGACAGCGTTATTTTAAAATTTAATTACTCGAATATCAGTTCCTTCTTTTCTGACAAAAGCACACCTAACTATTGAATTTTCATAATTTCATTTTATTCTAACCGCCGTTAATTAAAAAATCGTTTAAGCATTCACAAATTCAGTTTTCTTGATCTTTTACGTCAATTTTTGTTCCGTGTTTAATCACATTGGGAAATATTTGTCTTGACTTAGAGCGCTTCGATCCAAAGCATTTACTGTGTTTTTCCTATTAAATAGAAGAAAAAAACATGAAAAAAAAAATATTTTGCTTAAAGGGCTAACCCACGATAGAGTCAATATTAATTCAAGCAACATGAACTATTTCTCAAATATATAAATTAGTATGACGTAGGTGGCAGAATTTGAAAGTCTTCGTTAACTATTTCACAAATCGTCTAGACTAAACTCAAATGAGGAGACTCTACAAATGGTATTAACGACTTGATACTGTTAAATTGGTTGTTCTTGTTTGTTTTTATTTTCCTATAGGCAAAACAAGCTCTTCCTCATGGACTAATTCTTCAAGACCACAAAGCCATCTTGAGGGGCATAAATAAATTACTGCCAGCTAGTCTGGAAAATAAACATGAAGCATATTACAGGTAAGTTGGTAAAATGCATACCATTTTCTTTTAGTTGTTGTTTACTAAATAAGAACATTTTGATTTCTATTTTAGAGTAAAGTTTTTTTTAACTTTTTTTATTGTGCGTTCTTTTGTGTACCTTATTATTATTCCACTGATAAAGATAAAAATGAGGGAGAGTTAAGTGCAAAACAACTTTAATTTTTATACTATAAGTTTGTATATTTGTCCAACACAAACTTTGTCAATGTTCATTTCATTATCATTTCGGGTTTATTACCAATTTTTGGCGTACTAAATTATAGGCCTGGTATCTTCGAAGATTTTTTACAACCACTGGGTCGATGCCATTTCTGGTCGGTGTTTCTTTCCTAAAGTATCACCGGCCCAGTATTAAGCACTCGGGGGAATGGGTTGAAAACCTTAGTATTTTGAAAAAATCCTTTCAAGGGTAGATGACCATCGCCACATTTGGCATAAACGTTTGGGATATTTTGTATTCAATGCTTTTTATTTTCCCAGATATCCCTTCGTTTCACTGTGTGGGATGTATGAAATTGGAAGCCATGTCTAGTTTGAATTGGGACGTTAAATCAGATGTCTGGTGTAGAAAGAGTGTGTAGCTCTCTGCACATTAAAGAACCCTTGCAAAAACTCTTTGAGGGGTCTGAAGGTGGCATTTTGCATGACAAAATTTCTGTCCCTATCCACTATACTATTTTTTTCCAGTGAGAGTCCAAATTTCTAATTCTTCTTCCCTGTCGAACCTCCTTGCAGAACCTACTCATTGTAGTTATTATTGATAGTTTCTCATCTTGATTATACAGGAAATAATTGCCTCTGGACGTGAAACAAGCAACAATCTATAAATCAATCTAACTTTTTTTATTTGAGCGCCACTGATGATTCGTGTTTAGACGAACTGCGCGTCAGGCGTAGTAAATTATAAGCCTTTTATCTTTGATGAATTTTTACGTCGTGTTATTGATGTTCCCACTTGCTCCACTTGCTTGAGGTTGTAATCGTACCTGAGATCGTTCTTGTACCTGTTCGCATAACAAATCCTACAAACATATCAGGAGGTACCCGTCCTGTCCACCTAACTTCCCATATCCGGTTGATGTCCATTCAATACATAAAGAATAAGCAGGATAAGAATGTAAATAACAAACAAAACAAAAACGTGCTCATAAGTTTGCTGAAGTTTAAAACGAATATTTGTCTTTACAGATGGCTTTCAACAGTTTTGAAAAGAACACAGTTCATACTTAAGGTTTCAAAATATACACGGAGAGAAAATATTGA
This sequence comes from Mytilus coruscus, assembly GCA_017311375.1. Taxonomy (NCBI): domain Eukaryota; kingdom Metazoa; phylum Mollusca; class Bivalvia; order Mytilida; family Mytilidae; genus Mytilus; species Mytilus coruscus. The sequence continues at coordinate 124,341,864 of CM029595.1, read as the reverse complement.
GAACTTGAAAATCCAAATTCAAAATATTGAAAAGCAAATGTACAATCTACAACAGAATGCCAAAGCAAGCATACGAAAACTGCAGGAAGAAGTCCAAAAGGAGGCTGACGGGCTACATTATAAAGTCATAAATCTTCTTTCATCACAAGACTTCCTTCCGAAGATCACACAGTGGGAACCATCTCAATGTCCACAGGCGGATAAAAAATGGAAGAAAGTGTCAGGTTCTGCAAGTGAAGTGATTGCTCAGAGACTTACGCAGGCCATTAACGATTGGGAAAGACGTAATGGTATTAAAGCAGGAATCAAAGATAAAATAATTGGTCGATTCAAAAGAGATTTTGAATTAATGGAAGACCAAATAAACGACATAGAAGGTAAGTCCATCAAAGCAGAGTTTGATTGTAGATATATCTTTTATCTTGTTAAATACAAATGATTATTTTGTTGTTTGTAAAAAAGTTTTGGCAAATATGAAGTTTAGCATAGGAGGTGCTGGTCTATGTTCTTTTCTGTTTCCTCTAGTAATTAATAAGACATACATTTTTTATAGGCCCTTGTGTTAATCGGTTTTATGATTTTCCTGTAAATCCAGGAATGCACTTTATAGATTGGCGTAGCCGTATTTGGCACAACCTTTTTATAATGTTGGCTTGCAATGCTCTTCAACATCGCGTTCGATTTTTGCCTTCCACCTTTGATTTGATTTAAAAATATAGATATTTAAATAGATATTGTTTGATTTACATTTGCATTTTTAATCAAATCATTTTAAGTTAAGGAATGTATATCCCTCGTCCATATCTCTGATTTGTTGTCCGGTTTTGTATTTACTTTTAGTCCTTTTGGTTTTATTAGCTCTGTAACGTTTTTTTTTTTTGTATCAACATATACTTGTATAATATATAAATAATGTATTGTAGGTATTACACTACTGATTTACAATTTTTCTAGGTATGTTTCTTGGAGACGAAACACGAATACTTGCAGATTTACAGAAAACAATAAGAGGACCGAGGAATAAGAAGGATAAAATGAAAGGTAAAAGTGATAAACAAAACATGGTTGGAATTGGAGGAGCAGTCGCAGTTCTTGGAACACTTGGTAAAGAATCGAAGGACGTTTTCAAGAAATACAAAAGAGACAATTGCCATTTAAAGATGGCAGAAGTTACCAATTTGTACATTCAAAATATTTTGAAAAGTAAAGAACTTAAAGACAACTTATCCAGATTTGTACAACGATACGCAAAAGGAATAGACAAAATTGCAGAACTTATTCCGGATTTTCTGGAGGCAGACAGACAAATGCTTGCTTCTTTGAAAGTGGAAGCCGAGCAAACAAAAGCAGACAGCAGTCCGGCTTGCTTACAGTCATGTATTGGTTTGCAGAGTAGTTTAGATTTATTCTACGTTGACTCTATGATGCATGTGGACTATCAATTATCCGATATAGAATGCAATTGGGACGATAAATTAGGTCAAGGATCATTTGCTGAGGTTTTCTTTGGAGTTTTGAAATCAAACGATGGAAGCAAACATGACGTTGCCTTAAAAAGAAGCAGAGACATTATTGACAAAAAATCAGTCACAGATATTCTCTTGGAAGATAGAACAATGAGGTAGGAGATTGTCCGTATTCCATTATTGTTTTATCTGCAATTGAATAATTCAAACATGAAAAGGACGAAGATAGACGCATTGTTGTGTTTTAAATTTGCGTACTGTTCTGTACTATTCATCACGTGCATTTTCGATGATATCTACTTCGTTTTCTAACTCATAAAATCTTACATTGGCAAACTACTACATTGGGATGTAAACCACCTTGACTGCCCAAGGTTCCGCATGGTCCGGTCTCGTATGAAAAATAAGCTTGGAGTCTGTTGTTCAGTGGTTGTCGTTTGTTGGTGAGGTTCATAGGTGTTTCTCGTTTTTCGTTTTTTATATAGATTAGACCGTTGGTTTTCCTGTTTGAATTGTTTTACACTATCATTTTAGGGCCCTTTATAGCTTGCTGTTCGGTGTGAGTCAAGGCTTCGTGCTTAACGCCGTACTTTGACCTATAATTGTTAACTTTTTATACATTGTGACTTGGATGGAGAGTTGTCTCATTGGCACTCATACCACATCTTCTTTTTTGTATTATATTGGAAATTCTGAATGCACATATTCTAAAAAAATAAAAAAGTAAAAAAATAAAATGACAATCAAAAAGAAAATACACCGAACGGAAAGAAGGGATGGTAGAAAAAATAAAATAAAACTTAACTTAAAAAAAATAGGGAAATGCATGATTGTCACAGTAAAGGGTGACATGGAACTGATACAAAAAAAAAAAAAAAAACGCGTACTGCATACGCAAAATTGCGCATATTCAGAAATACGAAATGGAAAATAAAACTGATACCGATCTTTTTAGGTACATTTTTACAATGACTTCGTTCTCTATAATTATGACGTCTATATTTGAGCAAATGTATTCAGTATAAATAATCAGACTATAGTTGATGCCATTCGGTAATTAAAAATTGCCGATTAGATAAAAATAAATATTTCCTTGTTTTATAAACATCTCAAATCTTTAGTCTCGGAGTTACAACTAGTTTAAAATGATCGGGAGTTGAATACTAGCTATGAATTGTTTGTCATCTTACAAAAATAACACTTTATAAATTTAAGCGTCCCAAGCGTTTTTTTGCGTTTACCTTCATACGGAACGCTCAAACTTAAAAAAATGGAATTCCAAGGACGTATAGAAACAAACATACGTGAGTCGCTGTATGACGAAACGGAAGTTTGAACCTCAGTTTCTTAATAATTTCTGAATTTAGCAATAGATGATTAAAACAAAAGTATTTTTTATAAATCATGCCAGTATCGCTGCATAATTTTTCGTCATTCTTTTTAACTTATTCATAACCCACTACAGACTAGTGTCTCATCATTTATTCGAATTTGGGATAAAACAAAATTTCTTTCGTCCCTTAGGTCAATTGTACAATAAGAAGAAATCTTTTCTATTATGTATTTAAACTAAGTAGATACAAACAAATCTTATTAATCTTCTGTCAATCTTAAAGATCTTTTAAATATCTTCAAAAAACAATGGAAAGCATGATTTACTATGTAACCTCTGTTTCATCTGGTCAGATTGTAATTATATATTTCTTCTATACCCCCTTACTACTAGAGGTTTTTGTTACCATAAGCTTTCCCCTCATACAGAGGCCAGAGAATCAGAAATATAATTTTCAAAACAAAAATACATTATTTTATCAACTAATCGAGCATTTTTAATTTATGTAATGTTCAAAAGCTTGTGCTCCAAACATGATAATACTGAATAACATGTATAAAAGTTATGGTAATGTGTGTTTATTATGAAATTGAGTTCGTGAGGCTTCCTCCACCAATAAAAACTGACCGCCACAAAAAAACACGATAGTGCTAGAAGTGGCGTTAAACACCAACCAATGCATCAATGCATCAATCGAGAGACTGTGTCGAGCACTTTCCATTGAACATAAATATTTGGCACATATTTACAACCCGGGTAATCTTATTGTTGTTATTTTGATAGTCAATTGATCTGTGTTGACTACTTAACTAAAATAGTCAATAAAAAAGGTAGGTGTAAGTAATTTTTTTTTATTGAAGTGACAGCTCAACTGGCATTACAAATATTTACAAATTCCATTGACCAAATGACAACTCTTATAATGCCCCTCCTTTTCCTTTATATGATAAATTCTTCGAACAGCAAAATTTCAAATTGTCTTAAAGAAATTTGGAAAAATTGGGATCAAGTATGAATAAATTAATTACTATTTCAAGTAAACTTTTCTACAAGAAAATCGCTCTTGAAATATTTTTATGCCCCACCTACGATAGTAGAGGGGCATTTTGTTTTTCGGTCTGTGCGTTAGTTCGTTCGTTCGTCCGTTCGTTCTTTCGTCCGTCCATTCGTCCGTCTGTCCCGCTTCAGGTTAAAGTTTTTGGTCAATGTAGTTTTTGATGAAGTTGAAGTCCAATCAGCTTGAAACTTATTACACATGTTTCCTATGATATGATCTTTCTAGTTTTAATGCCAAATTAGAGTTTTGACCCAAATTTCACGGTCCACTGAACATAGAAAATGATAGTGCGAGTGGGCATCCATGTACTATGGATACATTCTTATTTTAAATATTGTGAGTTCATGTTAAAAGCTAGAAGCTAAACCGTTGATGTTTTTACCATGTTTCTTGAATAATCCTCAGCAGTACGGGCGTAGTGGTGAAAAATTTATGAAAGGTAAAAATATAAAACGTTTGTTTTGACTCTTTTCTGTGGCAAATTAAACACTATTTATCAATTATGGACTTTTGACAAGGTCAATACGTTATATATGGACCTGTTCAGATTATATAGACCGAGTGTCAATATAATCTAACAGGTCCATATATAACGTATTGACTGAGTGAAAGTCCTTAATTTTTATATTGCATATGTAAGTAATGCATTAGGAAAATGGACTATAATGTACTTTCTGTGTATTTTTAAATTGTATTTTGCAAGATTTTTAAATGCCATCGAAAATATCAATAAATAAGATGAACTTGTTTTATTGTAAACAAAAACACAACATATTTGTTTTTATATTTCTTTTTTGAACAAATAAGAATTCAAATTATATAATATTCGTCTGCTCCGGCGATTCTCCCTTGATTGTTATGTGTGACGTCATGACGTAGAGTAATTTCGGACCGGAACGACTTATATCCGATTCTGAATTTAGCAAGATTTTTAATATTGACCGTCAATATACATATAAATAGAAACATAGCGTCAATATAATTAAAAACAGAAACAAGGCTTCAGATACATGAAATAACCTTTGAAACACGTGATCGTTATAACCAATGAAAAAAGAAGAATGCTACACCATATGTAATATTTATCAATTATGGACTTTTGACGAGGTCAATACGTTATATATGGACCTGTTCAGATTATATTGACCGAGGACGAAGTCCGAGGTTCAATATAATCTAACACAGGTCCATATATAACGCACTGACTGAGTGAAAGTCCTGAATTTATATATCACATATGTCTAGTAAATAGTGTTTTATTATAGAAATGGACCTAAATGTTGTTTCTGTGTGTTTTACATTGTATTTTGCAAGATTTTGAATATTTACCGTCAATATATATATATATTAATAGAAACATGGCATTTTGCAAGATTTTTGATATTGACCGTCAATATGAAAAATATATATAGAAACATATCGTTTTGCAAGATTTTTAATATTGACCGTCAATAGATATATAAATAGAAACATAGAGTCCATATACTTTATATCCTTTGCATCACGTGATCGTAATAACCAATGAAAAAGGCAGAATGCTACACCATATGTAATATTTTTCAATATTATCATTACATATTAAATGTATTCGGTTCATTTGAAAAAACATATTTAAACAAATACAAAAAGAAGAAATGAACAACAACATGTAAGAATAATAAATAAAAAATAATAACAGATTATTGAAATATATTTAATTCAGTTTCACATTTTTTTGTAGAGATGCTAAGCATGAAAACTTCATAACATATCATGGGAATGCTCTGCAAAGAATGAAAGGAGGGAAGACATACTGGGTGATGATAATGGAATTCTGTGCTGGTAGTTTAAAAGATGTTTTTGTAGACAAGTACTCCCAATACAAAATAGAAAATCCGGCCAACTGCAGAACCATTTCAGAGAAAGAATCTGCGTTTAAAGAAATGTCAGCATTTGGTGTACAACTGTGCAAAGGTCTGGACTACTTACACAGTAAGCAACTGGTTCATCGAGACCTCAAGCTAGAAAATGTGTTGGTAAGGGAAATAATAACTATTCTTTACTGTAACGAGTTATTAATTCTTATGATACTTATCTGTTTGTTTGGTTTTTTTTTCAATTTCTTTTTCGTACACAATAAAACCTTGATTTCTTGTCGGTTCCATAAAGGAAAGAAGCATTTCATAACGATTGTGTTTGATAGGCTTGATACTGAAAAAAACAACTTTACAACATTTACAACCGAAGTACAATATTGGAATCATTTAGTCTGCTGATTTTGTTTCTTTAGTATCTGTCTGATTGAGGTATTCCCCATTTCACCACCATAAGTTATCTTATCTTGCTGCTATGCATTAGCTCGAAATTTTATTGTAATTAGACTAAATGTAAAACTGATGGAAAAGAAAGGCTATGAAATGTTTTCAAAATATTCCGTTCTCAACTTTATAAAAAATAGTAGAAATAAGTAAATCATAATTTCAAAGAAAAAATCTAAAATATGTAATGTTCGTGCTGTATTTTAAGTTTGTATTTGGCGTGATAAACAAATGCATGCCGTGTTACTACATACTATTCAAAATACTATAAAATAACCTACATGACTGAACGCAGTGTAAAATTTCGTGCATGTCATTTAATAATACGTATAGTTACACTTATCAGGATTCAACATGTCAAAAACTATTACTAAGTACTGTTTATAGAAATAATGTGTTATATATTTGTGCCTTAGTTTACACAAAAGAAGATAATAAAGCTCACAGATGTTGGTTTGACAAAACCAGAGATAGACATTTCGGGTACTATGACTGGATCCCCTGTGTATATGGCACCGGAAGTTTTAATTCCTAAAGGTGTTTACAACAAATCAGCTGACGTATACAGTTTGGGTATAATGATTTGGGAAATGTGGTATGGAATTGATGCAGCAGATCACATCGGACCAAGGATTATGAAAACAATCGAAGCAGATGTCACCAGAGCAGAGGAGCCACTACGTCCATTATTGAATATTCATCAGAAACCTGATGAAATGTGGATCAAGTTAATCGAACGTTGTTGGAGTCCCGATCCAAGTAAACGACCGTCGGCTGACGATGTGTTGAAATTTTTCAAAAATGTTAAAGAATAAACATTCTTTCAAAAAGCACCTTATTTTCTATAACTCAAACAGAAGTATTTCCGTCTGCATTTCAAAAGAAAATGTAATAAATCTTTTTTATTACTAATTTTATTTAACCTGAGGCTTTAGATTGCCAGAAAACTATGATTTGCTATTTAATCTAGTTAAAAATTAAAGATATTTTTGAAAATATTTATTTATTTATTTTCTCTTCTTTATTCCACTGGGATGCCTTATACTGCATTCTATACAATAACACCTTATCAATATGGTGGATCCAAATCGCTTTTGGACTTATCTTCTCTAGGGACGATTAGACCTAACATTTGAAAGCCAAGTATGTAACTTGTAAAACAATAGACACTGTGTAACTTCTAAAATGTAAATGCGACATGCATTATATTTGTGAGTCAGAAAACCACTTCTTTAACGTTCGAATTGTCATCGTAGTGAATATGACTGTAAGCCAGTCCTTCTTCTCAGTTGGCATTTGAGATCTCCTTATCATTATAAGATCTTGACCAACTGACATTAACAATCTTTGACCATATTACGGCTTGGTTCATGAAAAGAGAATCGCCCGGGGTAGGTTTTAGATTGACACGGAATGAACAAACACACAGCCACGCTTGATATAGGTCCTTGATTGGAAGTAGAATAGCTCTCATATACATGAGATTTATCTGTTTGTTATTGCTTGTACCAAGTCAAGACTATGTCAGTGAACCACCTATTGCTTCCATGGGGTTCGTTTTAATTGAATTTCCAAGAGGGGTCAGGTTAAATATAATTTGGACTTTTTTGCATACTAGTATACATTAAGGTTTCGTGTTTTGGTCCCTACTCTTGTACATATTTTTGTTGGATTGTGATATTTAATTTTTCGGTTCAATAGATACGAATGTTCTCCCTCCTCTTTGTTAATTTTCGCGAATCGTTGTTCAGTTTATATGAAGTTAAGGATTTCTTAATTCTTTTATAGCCAGTTTACTTCGATTGACTGATACGGATGAAGGAAGGATATTAAGTTCAAGTGTATGTTCAATGTGTTATGGTAGTTTAAAATCGCCAACAAAACAGCTTGATGCTTCTAGAAATGAAATGTTTCACCAAGGTTTGTATTGCGAAGGTTTTTTCTCATTTCGGTTTGCACTTTTCTATGATGTATGTCTATGTTAACTTTATCGCGTTTGATGCCCTTAACAAGTTTTTAGGGCACTGTATATGGTTGGCTCCACGTCTATCCGGTATATAATTTATTCATATTTAGTACATAAACTATATGACCACTAGTTAATGTACTGTAGACTAAAACTGCTAATTTGATCTGACGAAAAATGCTCATGGTGAAATTACGTGGAATTCAACAAGTAAGAGACAGCAGTAGTTTAACGTTGTCCAAATTAAGGGGACTGTAGTTTGCTGATGTTCAAATCTCGTAAATCGATTAGGAAGAGACAAATCAAGACAACAACAAAAAAGACTGATGGAATCGCATGAACTCCAATGGGAGCGGAACGGTTAGGTCGACATAGTAAGCATCTCCTGCTATGCATGCATCACCCGCCATGTGAATAGACACACAGTTAATTACCACAACCGAAAATAGGACATAATCGGTAAAATTACAGATCAGATGACTAAACTGGTATCTAGAGACCAAAGACCGCGAAAAACATGTCGCTGGTGATTTGAGACATCGACACATAGTATCGGTCAACCAATTACTGATGGTGACCTTTAACTAAATTTAGGGTCGATTTCAGTCGTTCTTCCTCATTATTTTGATGGAGCAGTTTTTGTGTAAGGAGCACATCCCTGTAATTGAAGTCCGTATAGTGTGAACATACACGAAAGTAACTTATTAACTGAGATATGTAATCACCATAAGATGTTCGCGGATTGTTTAATATATTGAAAAATTACTGGCATAACCAGTCAGAGTTGTACAGTTAGTAGTTACTAGAGATTTACGGAAAGTCTCGGTACCAACTGTTGACACCGACTTTGACTGGTAAAATGAAAGGGGTCGTCTCAAATGTAAATTTTACGGCGCACTTGATTCACGAGGTATGTTTGTGCAAATAAAAGCAGTCTTCATGGACGAAGCGTACTATCGCATCACCGGCAAAAAGTAGCAACATTTGAATTCGGATGCATTTTCAAGTTCATACACATAATACACATAATATATGAAGCCAGATAAATTCTTTTGAATGATTTTATATTTTTTTCTACATTAATGATATAGTATACATATGAAAAAAATCCCGTTTCTGATTGAAATATCTTCGTTCCACAGATACGAAAATAAAGGGAAGTTTAGTTAACCAGGAGGTGTGAGACGCAGGAACAGATCATCAGTGCTGATAAAGATTACTTGATTTTGTGCCAACCAATTTGAGGCTGTGGGGGTCATTCTGGCAACCCAGAGAAATTTCTACTCTAAAAAGTACAATAACAAAAATACCGAACTCCAAGGAAAATTCCAAACGGAAAGTCCCTTATCAAATGGCAAAATCAAAAGCTCAAACACATCAAACGAATGGAAAAACAACTGTCATAATCCTGGCTTGGTACAGGCATTTCCTTTTGTAGAAAATGGAGGATTAAATCTAGCTAAACCTCTCACTTGTATGACAGTCGCATAAAATTCCATTATACTGACGACAATGTGTGAACAAAACAAACAGACATAATAGGTTAAAATGTCAAAAATAGGGGTACAACAGTCAACATTGTGTTATGATCTCAATCTTTATAAAAAAAATATACAAATATGTCAACAAAGAAAAACAAAATGGTATATAGACAAAGCACATCAGCAAAAATGAAAGACAAGAATACAAAAAATGATCATATCACAATAACACAATGACAGGATGTACCGAGTCACGGCAAAGTGATATTACCAAAAATGGACTAAACAGTAAAGGTTAATCATTTACAAAGACAAATAGAAGAACAATATAACACGCAATTAAGATGACAAACAACGTCAGTACCTAGAATCTATACATCAAGAACATCATGTATTATTTGTGAAGTTGATACGGAATATTTATCAACTAGGTCTTGGTATCTTCCGATGAACTATTTTAGAAAAAGGACGAGACGTTCTTTGACATAACCCGGGTTCATCAACTATCTGCTCAGACACTGATGACGTTTACAAATGCGAGTTTCATTAAAGATAAATAAGGGCATAGCTATACTGAAATTCGACATTTTAAAAAATGACCCATATTACAAGTTTGGTTCAAATACTCTTTTGAACCTGAAAAGACAACCGGATAACGACGGATTCCAAGTGGTCACGACAATAGCTCACATTTACATAAAACCAGGTTTAACCCACCATTTTCTTCGGAAAATTTCTGTACCAAGTCTGGAATATGACAGTTGTTTTTCACTCTTTCCGTTGCTTGATAATGTTTGATTGTGTCAGTTTTTATGGACTTTACCTTTTTGAATTTACCTTGGAGTTCGGTATTTTTGTTATACTTTTTTATCTTTGGCCTAAGTGAGGTAACAAGAGGAGAATGAAGATTTGTGAAATTGCATTTTTTTAATCTAACAGTTATTTGCAACTTTTAAATGCTAAAAGATTAGTGAATTTATAATGTCTGGGTTATTTTAGGAACATGTCTTCTTCTAATAAAAAAAAGTGTATATATATATATATATATTTATAACATATGAATTCTATTTCTATATACAACATTGAAAGTCTATTTGTTAAAATTATGCTGGAAAAGAGTGTATCAAATAAATGTCAAGAAAGACGGAATATACGTGTCACAGACTCTTTCCATCGTTAATGATTTTAACTTGATTTTTCACGTCACGAACAGCTTAGGAGGTGTCATTAGTGGTGCAGAACTGCTTACCATTCCGGAGCTCCAGAGGTCATCCTGGATTTTGTTTATCTTTTTGTCTTTCACATTTTTTGGCATGGTGTTGTTTGCCATAATTTCTAACAGTTCACTAGCAATGCTTTTGACCCAGTGCTAGTAAATAAAAAAATAACTTATCAATTTCGTGCGTTCTAAGCGATTTTCTGGATGTACCTTCAGTTCAGGAGCAAGAGTTATTAGGTTATTAGGGCAGGAACATTTTTGTGGTCATCAAACATATATCTGTTCATCGATATTACAATGTATACAAATTTTGTGGTCCTAATTTCCGACTTGTTCTGTTAATCATATGAAGCAGAATTCATACAAAACCTTTTAAAGGTTTTATTTATATTTATAGGCCGCATAAATCCTACATGGATATGAGGAAGATCGACTGAAAAAATTAGCAATTCACATGTTCTAAAGTGACCATTACAATTTGATGATCATTGTCTCAAAATTCTAGAGATAATTTTCCTTTATAATACAATGTTTGAACCTTCATGTTAATTTATTAGAGGCAACAATAGTTCATCGATGTTTAAATCTCATAAATCCCTTAGGTAGATACAAATACAGGGAAAAAACTGAAGGAATCGCATGAACTCCAAAAGGAGCGTGGACGAGTGCATCGACAGGTTGTCTCCTGTTATGGATTTATCACCCGCCATGCCAATTCTAACTCAGTAAAAAATTCACAGATCAGACGACTTTTCTGGTATCTACCGATCCAAGACAGCAAAAACAAGACGCTTGTGAGTTAAGACACAGACATTTGTATCGGTCAACCAATTCGTGATGGCGACCGTAAAACTAATGCAGTGTCTATTTCAGTCGCTCTTCCTCATTACTCTGATGGAGCAGTTTCGTATAATTTTAACATGCGCTAGCGTTATTTATCAATCAAGATGTGTAAACGACATACGATGAGGCATATGATACGCTACTGCTGTGAAATTGGAAGATAACAATTGGAAACCTGAAATCATCACGATAGTCATAGATTCGAGTCTAAAGTCGTGTATCTATGTTAATATAAAGGAAGAGATCAAGACATGAGGCAGACGATGAAAATGTTAAATTATAAAATTTATAAAAGATAAATGTATCGATCATTGGATGGTAGGATGCTTTTTGACGGTTGGTAATGATTGTAACAATTTCATTAAGAGACCAAAATCCACCAACACAGTTCCGTCTGGCTCCTCCTTCAATTTTATTATTTGTGTTTGCTTTACGTTCAGTGGCAAATATATCATGGATATGTCGCTATGGTTCTATAAAATGTAGAATGTGTGACTCTCTATCAACGATGCATATGATTTAACGTTGCCATTCAGACGAGACATGGTTGTGTATTTATAAATCTCGCACAGCCAAATTTATGTGCTCTTCAGCATTGATTTCACTGCCTGGCAGGATAAGTCTGAAGGGATGATATTCTGTGTTCTTCAAATTGATATTGAATCTGATCAACTAAAGGAAAATTAATTCAAAACAGATATAACTTGTGTGTATTAAGGAAGGTTTATAAAAATACACAAAGTTATAGACTGTTGAATGCACAGGCTTTTGTTTGTCTTATGAACGCACAGACCTTTAAATTTTAATTTGAAACTCTAAACCATGTCAACTATGCATGGTTTTGTTATTGTGAGATCTGGGTGTAAAATCTTATAAAATATGACAATACGCAATCGATTCAAATGATCAGAACTTTTTATCGACTTAATATTGCCGCACATAATTACGTACATTTATTCAATTCACTAGGTATTCCCGGGGTGAAAAAAGCTTGCAAACCAAAAAAAATAAATAATAAACTATGATCACGAAAAAATAAACAATGAAAATCTGAAAATGTATTGTCCGAATTTCAAAGTGTGCTAAATATACAATGTGAAACTGAATGTCTGGCAATAGATCTGTCTAATTATGTTGATAATTGTTTTCTAACACATTATGGGTAAAAGGCCGGTAAATTTGCATAATTTGCGTTACTTTATGTAAGCTTTTTGTTTTCATCCAGACTTGGGTTTTGCTGAACATGCATTTCATAAAGTTTAAATGATATATCAGTGTTTGGATTGCGTAATTTTAGACTTTAAAACTGAAATTCTTTTCAAAAGCTAGGTGTGTTCAAAGTTTCAAATAACGCCGTCTTTTAAATGTAATTATAAAATTAGTTTTTAACCCGGAAGTATAAAACAAGTTTGCTATCAAGTTTAACAAAGAACTATAGAGTGATATTATTGACAATGTAGCTCAAAATCAGAAGCGTGAAACGAGGACAATCGAGTGTACAAAAAAAATGGCATGCAGCTTTGTCAAACGGGCAAGTTATCATATAACCAGTGAAGAGGATATATCTAAAATTCCAGATGTCAAAACTGCAATGATGTTACTGAAGTCCTGGGGACTGGACACAAAAGGACTTAGATCCAAAGACCAAGCTTTGCAGCGAATATTGGACCATTGGAGAACAACCTTCGATGAACAACAAAAACAATCAGATGAAAAGGTATGCGTTTATAATAGTGTGTGTGTGTGCGTGCATAATAGAATTATTTTAATATTCATACAAACTTGAACAGGTATATGCAATATTGCACTCTTTCATTTTACTCAATATTTTTCAGATCAACCGATATGTCAACGATTCGTCAGAGAAGTTAAAATCAAATATCGAAAAACTGGTAGCAAAATTTGAAAGCATGATAAGATTTTATAAACAGTTGTCGCTCACTCACCAGAAAAGTATATGTGAAGCATATAAGAATATTGAGGAAATAGCTAGAAGTAAAATATATAATCTGAAAAATAGCCAAAGTGCACTTGTCATTTCTGGTAAGTGAATTATCACACTATTTAAAAAGTTTGCAATTGGATTTTTTTTAATTGTCAAGTTTATTAAAGAATTTTAAAACAAATTGTGTTTATGTAGGCATTAAGTGATCGTAAGGTAACTAAATCATCGACGATTCCAGGCTATATAAATCAGTGCATACAGATGAAAACAGTTAAAAACAATCAACAAAGATGCCAGGCTATACAAGTCCGTGACGGTCAGATCAAAACAGGTCAAAACAATTATCAACGATTCCAGGCTAATACTCATAGCGCTCTGATCAAAATAGTTCAACATAATCATCAACGACGCCATGCTATAACACCAGTGGCGCTCGGATCAAACAGTCTAATACAATAATCAACGATACCAGGCTATGCACATCAGTGGCGCTCGAATCAAAACAGTTTACCAATCATCCACGAAACTTGGCTATCCACATCTGTGGCGCTAGTATCAAATCTGTTTTTCAAAACTATAACCTCATAGAACGAAGTTGAGGAGCATTAAAAGCCCAAAATTTCACAAAAGGCTGTGCTAGTGTTCACTTGCTCGGCATTCGTTGGATAGATAAACTTTGAAAACCATCCACATGTTCTTACTTATATCATGTAATGTAAACTTGTTCGTTAGGACCATCCAGGGGTTATCATATAAATATTTTATCGTAACTTATTTTCGCTTCAAAATTTCATAATTTTTTCAGATGATTACGGTAAATAAATTTGTCGACAAATCGGAGAAAAAAGGAAAGAAGAAATGAAGTATTGTTTATGTGAATCTTTCAAATTGTGTTTTTTGTTAAATGATGCATGTTTATGTCGGCGAAATAGTTAAGTTTCTTCACTTTAATGCAATTATTCATTGTCATTTTTTTTTTATTTAGGAGAGCTCGGTTCAGGTCAGACAAGTTTTATAAATCTCTTGCTACAATCAGATATTCTACCAGTCGAAGAAGAAGGCTGTACAAGGACTTACTGTGAACTGAAACAAGGGAGTGAACCAAAGGCAACATTGTACAGCAAAGACCAAAGTACTATGGAATCAAAGGTCACAGTACTTGATATGAAAGAACAAACTAGCAAAGAAACTCTGCATGATTTTATAACTTCTGCAAATGAGATGATCTTTCATGAAAAAGTTACGATAGAGTTTCCTTTCGAATTTTTAGAGGTAGGTTGAAATTTAAAGAAATATTTAAAAGAAAGAAAATCTTATGTTAAATTATACTATAAGGTTAATTATGTCTCTTATGTATATCCAAATGTTCGTATCAAATAATAAAGGCAATAACTATATGTTTTGATATTGAAAAAAGTGTGTTTTACAATTTCCTTTCTATTCTTTATTTGCGCTAGTTAAACCTTTTTTCAAAATCGTTCACAGTTTGATCTGAATCCATCATTTTTACCTCGTAGGGCGGGGTTTAAAGTAGATTATTACAGCAAAACGTTATATGAATTTATTTTGTGACGTGCATCCTGTCGAGTATTATGATAATTAAAACATTTTATTTAATTTTTTGATAAATCTATAAATCTGTATTTGCTAGAAAAAAAGCTCTGCAATAAAAAAAATCTATAACGTGTTTTCAGATAATATATACTCTACTATACTTTTCAGAGTGGTATACATGTATTAGACATTCCTGATCATATCGACACTTCAATACCACTAGAAGATATTATATCAGACCTGCCACCAAATGTTGTGTTTATCTATGTTTTAGATTTTTCTAAACTTGAACATATTGAGACAGGAAAGGTAGGTAATGGTTTTGTAAATCTGCAGCTCAATATATGAGATCTGTAGTTAAACGGAGAGAGAGATAGGGAGTTCACTCACGAATGTGAATTAATCAACGATAGAATGATGGTAGGAATTTTTAGAATTGAAAGTGCTTAGTACAGTTGAAGAACATGACAACAACAAAAAAACGTATAAGACAGTTGTATGGGATACACAATTTCTTCGATATTTTGCAATACACAAACATATGCAGTGGATAGTGTTTTCTTATCGGTAGTTACAGGCAACTAGGCATTGTGATGGCGTAATGGTGGTAGACAACACGTATGGTGTCATTCCTTAATAACTTCAATATCGTGACATACAAAAGATTTCTTTTCTTTTTCTTAAGAAACCTGATTTTAACAATGGCCCTATTATTAAAAATAATCAAACAATGTACTACTCGTATTACTATTTTCTTTTACTAACATTTGTTATCTTAAATTTGTGTGAAAGGTTGAAGATTTTATTGAGCATGTCAGCAGAACGTCTAAACATGGTTTCTCTTATGAAGACGTGATGGTCGTCTGCAATAAATGTGATGTCATCCCTGAAGAACAGCTAGATGACGCTAAAATAAATGCAAGAGATAAGATTTTAAAGTCTTGTCCTGAACTGAAAGACGGCCAGATTGCATTTCTGTCAGTCAAGGAGGTATTGAGTTAGCATTGTAGTAGATTTTTAAAAGAAACAAATCAATGTCATGACATAAACTTTTTATTAAACAGTGTTTTTTTTACATAATTATAAAATTGTTTAAATGTCCATCTATATGATTTAAAGTAATGAAACAGATATATAATCAATGATAAAATTTCAAGATAGTTATTTCAGCTAAGAAATATTTGTCATTGTATCAACATTTCAATCGGGAAAGGAGGTATAAGAGTTCGCATTTAACCTTTCTTACACTTTACACTTTATGATAATGGAATCGTTTAAATAACCCTAATATATAATGTAAACGATCTAACAGATATAAAACAGTAATAACATTTCAATTTATGTAAGTCAGCATAGAAATATCAATACGGACATTATGTTTATATTTTTAATAAGTATACTAAAGAAGTAACAATTATCTGTATCCTTTGAAATTGTTTAGTTAAAAATATAATTGCTGTAATTTCTCAAGTTACCAGAAGATAATTATATTTTACGGACGCACGAAATTTTAATTGTTATTTTCATTACAAACTTTTTTCAAAGTTTGACATTTGTTGTGCTGTATTTAAATTCTGTAGTGTTTTGTGAATAAAATAAACCAATTACGAAACCGTTGGAGAGAATTTACCTCCCCCAATAAAAAGGAAAAGACGTTTCAAATTTAAGAACATCAATACTTGGGGTAGAATAATATATGTGATTCGAAATTTCAACATTTATGAACAGTAAGTTTTCAGAAAATGATATTTTATGTCGGCAGACGAGTGCTGACTACTCTGCTGGTGAATCCATTTGGGACGAAACGTCCAGTGGTAGTTCGGTATATGCCTACATACAAAATTCATTAATTGCTTTTTCTCATTGTATCCAGGAACAGCGTTTGGAACCAAGTGGTATACATAGTGAGGACTTCCAAGCAGTTTGTAAAGCTATTCACAATTCATTCTTAAAAAAAATGGAACAATATCTGAAAAAGGAATACAGGTTGGATATCCACATATTTTTCACGTGTTTATTTTCCTGCTGTTTAAAATTTTGTTTATTTTCTATAATTTCTTTCTTATATCGTTGCATTTTTACCTAGAATACATGTGATCTAATTATAAATATAACGACAAACTAAACGGAATAGATGGAAGAAGGATAAAGCACACTCGTTTGTGTATTTATACTATCAATTACAAAAAAACTACATTTGTACATATATACATTAATTTTAGGAGAAATGTCAAATAAGAAGTTTAATGGGCGTGTTCTATCTAAAGAAAAAGTAGAAGATAAAATCAATTATATCTACATCCTTCTCCTTGAGCCTTTGGGAAATAGTTGTCTCATTGACAGTCATTATACCACATCTCCTTATCCTATATTGTGAGTGTCCGCCCATTTCTGTAGGCTGTATATTTTGGCCCAACATGTTTTGATACTTGATATTCAAAATTATTCATATATGAATATAATGACATATTGATTTAACAAAAATCACATTACTGATGTTAGTTAATATTTTACAGATGGTTATCACAAGTACAAAAACGTGCCTTGTACATTTTAAAAGTGAGCAAGCTTAACAGCAATAAAACACTTGAAGAGAGAAGAGAAATGATGGCACAAGTTGAGATACGCATTGAAAAACTTGAAAAAGAATCTAGGTTGATAATTGGTAGACTCCATGAGGAAATTGACATGGAAATCGACAGACTTTATAGTAAACTTGTAGAATATCTAAATTCAGCTGATCTAAAGGCTGGTATGACAGTCTGGTTAGATGACCAGTGTCCAAAACCTGATAGAAAATGGAAGCATTTAAAATGTGCTGCCGAAAATAGTATTGTTGAAAAACTCCGAGAAAAACTTAATGAATGGGAAAAGTCAAGTACAATCAAACTGAAAATTCAGAAACAAATAATAAACAAATTTAGCGAAGAAGTGGAACTTATGGAAACCCATATGAAGAAAATTGGAGGTATTTCATATAATCCAAGATAAATAATATTCTTTCTTTCTTTTTCCAAAAGTTTCAGGGAAGAAGTTAAATTATTTAATCTTTATGATACAAAATTTTATATGAATTCAGTTCTTATTTTTAACATTTTAAGTTGATTATAATTAATAATTGATACCTTTTCAAGGTTAACCTTAAACTAATTTGTCATATTGATAAGACTGAGTAAATAAATTCAAACGAGTGTTTCCCTTCTCTTATTTTAATGACGATCATATTGTGTACTAACTGTCTAGAGAAAACAACTGTCCAATTGTTTTAGACATTGTTGATTTACATTACAGCAATGCTGGCATGTGGGGATTCAACGGCTGTGGTGAATTTGCATCGATCTTTCAAACATGACAGTCCAGTTAATCTGAGAAGTTCTCCTCCGTCATCTACAGGAAAACCTCAGAAAGACAAAAATAAACTTAGTGATTTTGTTTGTAGTATTGGAGGATTTGACAAAACTGTCAAGAAAGAGATAAAACCTATTTTCAACAAATATAAAAAAGAAACACGTTCACATCATATGTTCAAAGCAACTGATATTTACATTAGATGTCTAATAAAAAATCCACAACTAAAAGAAATGGTAGCTAAATATGTCAAACGATTTTCGAAAGATATAAACAAAATTGCCAAGATGATACCGGACTTGATAGCAATGGATAAACGATTGATGTCGTCATTAGAATCTGAAGTCATGGAGACAAAAGAGACTATTCATGTTATTCCTGAAAATCTACGCAGATGTCTAGTCTTACAAGGTGAACTTGATTTATTCTATGTCTACGAAATGTGGCAATTGGATTACCGCCTTCGGGATTTAGAATGGAATGAAAAGCGGAAATTAGGAACCGGAAGTTTTGCAAATGTTTATCCTGGTCATCTAAATACAGATGGACAGAAAGTTGAAGTTGCCATTAAAATGTTTAAAGACCCCCTACAGACAAATAACATTTCAGAGCTGTTACTTGAAGATGAAACTCTAAGGTCAGAATCTTTTAACACACAGTATAGTCATTTAAAAAATCCCAAATAATATGATTTTCCTGCCCGCAACTCAAGTATCGGAATTGTCTTCATCAGGTACGCTCATGAAGGAAAGCCAAAACAGTCATTCTTTCAAAGCATCAAAACCAATGAAGCCTAAATAAAACCGCCGAACCCGACTAAAGTTAGTTTACTTGTGGATGTTGAATCCTTTATATTCGTACATATAACAATTGTACGAAATTGTGTCGAGGAATTTAACAATCACATTATATCAATAAAATTATGTTAGTACTGAGTGGATGCTTAGATGGAATTCTCGGGAACTGTTGAAGATTATAAAATGAGAGTAATGTTTCTTTATTTTACTTTTTATCGTAAATGTTTTAAAGAGTTGCTCGACGGGTGATAAGTACAATACAGGAAAGCTAATTTTCTGAGAATCTAGAATATAGTCATATCTTATTCATATTCCATCTTCGTATTATCTTTAGAGCTGAATTTTATATATGCTTTCTCTACTTACCTGTGACATACACTGATAATTCAATTGTAGGGAGTTGGAGCACGACAACATTATTAAGTACTATGGAGCTACAATTCTACAAAAGGGATCACCACAAAAGACATATTGGATTATGATTATGGCTAGTTGCATCACAAACCTGAAAGATATTTACCTGGATAAGAAATCTTCCCTGAAAGAAGACATCCCCTGCAAGCAAACTAAGGGAACAATGGATTACGAAAAGGCCAAAACTGCAATGGTTCATTATGTTGTCCAGTTATGTGAAGGTGTATCCTATCTACATAGCAAGAAACTAGTACACAGAGATCTGAAATTAGAAAATATTTTGGTAAACTTTGTCTCACTACTAACAACTATATTTTACTATAATACGCACAAACGGTAAGAACCTCGCTTACAGTAAAAACAACATCCACATAAAATCTTTTGGAAATGCACCATGCCATGAGAAATTTGTGACAATCAAGTTCACGGGATGTATGATTCTGAAAATTTTTGTTACGTGAAATATATAGAATTTATACCTCCAGTAGTATTTTGAAGATATAATCTGATAAACGAAAATACACAAGCTTGGAACCAATAAAGATCCAGGAGACTTATATAAGATGTAATAAGTAACTATTCAAAAACTATTTAGAAAAAAAAACATTTGTTTATAAATGTTCATCGCTAAAATTTATTCCATACTTTAATTTTAGGTAACTAAAAACAGAGAAATAAAACTTACAGATGTTGGCTTAA
The DNA here is from genome assembly GCA_017311375.1 of Mytilus coruscus. Lineage (NCBI taxonomy): Eukaryota > Metazoa > Mollusca > Bivalvia > Mytilida > Mytilidae > Mytilus > Mytilus coruscus. The sequence goes on along the minus strand of CM029595.1, from coordinate 124,321,445 downwards.
CAAAACCAGAAGAGGACATTTCTGGAACATTCGTTGGTTCACCGGTTTATATGGCACCAGAAGTACATGAACAAAAATCAATTTACAACAGGAAAGCTGATATTTACAGTCTGGCAATGGTGTTGTGGGAAATGTGGTATGGCGAATCCATTAATGATGAACTGGACGGAAAAGTCAGAGGCAGATTGTCTGTTGAAATAAGAAAAGGAACCCGTCCTATGTTTAAAGATGACCAAAAGCACACTAAACCACCGGACGAGTGGATAACATTTATAGAAAAATGCTGGAGTGCAAATCCGAAATTCCGACCAAAAGCAAAAGTTGTCGCAGAATTTTTCAAAAATTCGTCACTGAAAGCTGTGCATTTTGTATGAGTTTTTATGTGTTCTTTTATCTCAAATCTATGCATGTAAAAATGTCTGGTCTTCAATAAATGATTTTGAGATCAGTTTGGATCTTAGACAAAAGTGAAATTAAATTCTTTTCTGTTTTGCAAGTTTTGTGGTGTAGGTCAGTATTGAAACACGTAATAAAACTGTGTACTGCCAGTAAACTGATGGATTACTATTGTTCTACTAGCTATTACTAGTACCCCCTATTAGATATTATTGAATTCAAGTTAAAACTCATTTAAAAACATAACGTACACCCGTCCTATAGTCACAAAATATTTGTTACTACTTAAAATGATCAGTGATGTCGTTTGGGTGCATACGATTTATATAGGCAGTAACTTCTCAAATTGGGGAACCCCGTTTAAATGTGTGAAATGTAAAAATATGTATTGATTCGTAAATAACCGTATTTAAGCCCAATATACATACAAAATAAAAATGAAAAAAACGACTCAAACGTGGGAGGTTTATCCAATTTGGGGACATTGACCTTCTCCCTTTACCCTACTTAGTCTTGCTTTTATTTATAAAGTATTTATCAAAAAGGGCTAATATAGAGTATGCGTCAATGAGACAGCATTTTAATGTCAGAAATTACCAAAAGAAAGGTATCCATACGAAACGTTAAGCTGTCAATTGTCCTGAATCTGTAAGAGCTGTGAACTAATGAAACAAAAATATCAAAAATCTGCCATCAACTGCAAATTGTCTAATCAACAAAAAGTAAAATAACAAAAATACCGAACTCCAAGGAAATTTCAAAACGGAAAGTCCTTTATCAAATGGCAAAATCAAAAGCTCAAACGAATGCAAAACAACTGTCATATTCCTGACTTGGTACAGGCATTTCCTTATGTAGAAAATGGTGAATTAAATCAGCATTTAGATATGAGAGAAGAAACCAACTGATTAGGTTTCTAATATGTGACAGGCCACACAAAGTTGCCAAATTATATGAACATGTTTTTTTTTTATTTATTTGAGCTTACTACATATGCTACCGTATAGCGGGTTATTTTCGCGGGGTGTTTATTTTCTCTTATTTTGGCGGATAAATAAAAATCGAAAAAATAAATTCCGCTAAAATTTATGCATACGCTCGTTACTTTCTAATAGCTTAAAGCATTTTGTAAACCGATCTGTCTTTTTCGGTATATGTTAAAAGGCATTGTACATACATGTATTTTATAAAATGACTTTCAGGTGTGTATATCCTTATTAGTTAGTGTCAAATTGAGTAAGAGTGTAAGGTACTCTGTCAGGTAATTACCCGTATTAATTATTTAAGGGTTGTAAGTCACTCTTGATAGTTTTATAAAATTATTAGTAAGTACATCAAAGGTCCGGTCAATTTCGTAACTAATCAACCGTAAAATTTACAAGAAGTTTGTTTACCTGTGACAATTATCTAAGTTACCGGTATTCTATTGATTAACTGTATCATAATATAATCAATAATTAGACTTCATTCAGGTAAAAAAGTCATTTAACCATAACAATAGACACTTGTTTGTCAATTTTTATAATTTTTTAACTGCAATAATTTCAGTATCCGCCAAAACATTTATTTGGGATTTAAGAATCCACCAAAATAAAAACCGCCAAAATTTTTCGTATACTTTGTCGCCCCTAAATCGCGAAATTATACACCCACGAAAATAACCCGCTATACGGTTTTACCTATCTTGTATATGAATTTGACAAAGTGATTAAGGTAACTGTGTCCTCGGGATTTCTTGGGTGCTAAACCATGAAAATTAGGCTAAAGTAATATGAACCTACTAGAATGATATGTACACCTTACAATTATTCCATACCCATAATATAGTTGACCTACAGCTTTTAGTATCTGACAAACAGATAAAATTAATAAAATGAGGTGAAGGACAGGGGACATATGACAAGTGGAAACATAAGGCATCTGTATAGAAGATATGAAGTATTCAGGACTTTTAACTTGTGAAAAATAAAGCTTCATACAAAGAGCTAACGCTGCTGTCGCATATAGCAGCAGTTTATTGTATTTATGTAAGATACATTTATTGTCGAAATGCGCTTCTGGTGCAGAAAAATTGGTACCGTTAATGTGATTAGGTAAGTATCCTTATGTCTGACATTCAGTTACTTGCACAGCAGGCAAGATACAAATGAAATGACACAGAATTTTTGTATTTAATAAGACGAACGTTTGCTTTTATTTACTATGCAATAAGCATGCCCGCAAGTGTCCACCCTTTTCAAACAAATACAAGGCTAAACCCTAACCGTAAAACTTTAAATAATTTCAAAACAAAATTACACAGGTAAAACAATTAGCAGTCATATTTACACACTTTTACAAGTCTGATATGGTAAATCAAATTTCATTCGTAATTTATACTCAAGTTCTAATTTCCCATTTTACTTTGTTGTCTCAGACTGGTGTAGCATACTCGGTTCCTACAGAATTTTAATTTTCTGTCATTAAAATCATTTCAATTTTAATCTGATGCATTTTATCATTATTAAATGTTTAATAAAGCAGGTATGTAATTTAATGTAGAGACTTATATGTTTTCGGCACAGACAATTACGTATCACTTTATCCGATAACTAACTGTGTGAATGTTAGTCTGTCACGTTGGCTAGAAATGAAATATCGTTGGTTTTAAATTTCAATTCATTAAAATACTGCAATTCAAATCAAATTAAAAATTATTTTCAATGTTAAATCAAACAAATACATACTTCAACGTTTATCTTGAAATAAGAAAAGAATATATTAGCAATGAAGAAAACTAAACTAGTTCACTTGTTTATCAGAAAGTCACACGGTCAGAAACTAATCTGGCGTCACACAAAAGCAAAAAGCAAAAAGGCAGAAACTGCCTTTAAGAAAATTAGTAAAGGGTTGCATTGAACCCCGTATCTCTCCTGCAATTGCTGATGTCAGTGTAAAAGAGCCAAACATGTTGTCTCTTTATCAATATAAAATATGGAAATTGAAAACAAAAAACTTATTTTTCTTCACACGCTATGTCTTCATTATTCAAGGGCAGTAACTCTTATAAGAAGTGGACTGACAAATTTGGCTTTGTTGACCTATTTGTTAATCGTGACGTGCTGATCATTTTTAAAGCTTACAGTTTTTTTCCAATTTATAGGTTTTGTCCAAATATTGTCATTTAAGGGCCATAACTCTTATAAGGAGTCAACTAACAATCTCCTATATTGACCTATGTGTAGATCTTGTTTTGCTTCTGTCTATGTATTGCAGTTTTAAAGATAATAGGGAAAAAAATGCAAAAAATAGTTAAAATTGTCATTAAAGGTAGATCTTAATATCCTGAACAGTTTTGCTCCATTTCAGATTTTCTCTATCTGTATCACTTTCCAATACATATAAAACTGGTTTTAAACTAGATACTTCAATGATGATTGTGGCCAAGTTTGGTCTGATTGGTCCAGAAGTTTCAGAGAAGATTGTAGTTAAAATTAACAGCCGATGATCTTAAAGGAAAACATGACTCTTTAGGTCAGATGAGCTAGAAAATATGAAAATTATTTAAAACTTTGTTCTCAATTCAGTCACAAGATTCGTAAAATTTAATGAAGGTAAGACCAGTTATTGATTTCTAAAAATTAAGCATCAGACTGTGAGTAAATGTTAGCTGCAAAAATATCTATCAGTAGATACTGAATTTTACTATAGATGCTATTGCTTGATCATGAATAAGTTTCTATCCAAGTTTCATAAATTCCATGAAGACTTCACAAAAATGTTTATGTTTAATTAACTTTAACCTTAGATTTCACTTTAAAAAATGTATTCCCCACCTCCGACGACAGAATGTAGGATCACTGTCTCACTTTTACAACTTTCAAAATAGTGGAACTTGTCAGACCAGATCGTTTTTCTTCCTTCATCCAAGGCTTGATATCTTATACAAGAGGCTCCAAAGAACCTGAATTGCTCACCTGGTAAAAATTTGCCATTTTAATATTTATTTTACTTTTATTGCAATCAGATTATTTGTAAATCTTTTTTGTGGCATTTTTGTAGATCTTGTATTGTTTATTATTTTTACTCAGTTCCTATAAAAGTCTCACAATTTGACCATGTTACTTACTTGTTGATCTTATTATGCTGATCTTTTTTTTTTTGCTTTTTAATATTTCACTATAGTTTTTGACAAGAACAAGTATAAAGTCATCACTCAGAGGAAATAATTCCTATAGGGTTGGTTGACAATTTCAGCAAAATATGCAAATATGGGTAAAAATTATCTCCAATTGCATTACCTCCTCTAAGGATCAATTGATGATTTCAACCATGTTGACTAATCTGTAGATCTTATTTGCTGAACATTTTTTCTATATATTGTTGCCTTCTATCTATCATAATTTTGGGTACATCTAAACACTGCTCAGGAGCTCCTGAGTGCACTCGGGACTTGCACGCTGTTTATTTTAGTGGTACATTTTGGTAGATTTTGAATATTTATAAAATAATTAGTACAACTACTCAGCTGTGAATTATCCAATCAATGATTTTAATGAGAAATAAAATGTTACTGAATGTTGATTTGTTTAACATTCCAATTTATGAGAAATAAAAACAGATATATTACTTTTACTTGTTTTACAACAAAATCATTTTTCAGAACTTAGTTTTTCATTAAAACTGCTCAAGGAATGTACTTGTTTTACAACAAAATCATTTTTCAGAACTTAGTTTTTCATTAAAACTGCTCAAGGAATGTAATACTGGACAAGAACAAGCTCGATGTAAAGCCAATTCTTACTAAATGAAATTGTTTAGAAAAAATACCCAAATATGATATCTTCTAATCTACCTCGTTCATGAAAGGGGTTTTTGATCTTAAACAATATATCTTTATTATTTTTATTACTCCAAGGAAATCTTTTTCTTGTTTGTTTGCCAAGCTTATGTTTATGTGTTAATTACCATCACTAATCACTCATTATTAAAGATCAAACAACCTAATCAACATGATAATTTGTATTCAATATAATCATCAATCATGCATGACATATCCCAGGAAAATGGCGCGTGCCGATACAAACTTCAATAACTTCTTTTGACTTATTTGTAAATCTTATTTTGCTGAACATTTTTACTGTTGTAAAATTCTCTGTTTCTGCTATAGTTTCCTTCGAAACAAAACATAAAATGGAAAATATCATCAATCACAATAACTCTTTATAAGGGGTTAATTGCCGATTTCTGCCATGTTTGATTTATTTGAAGATCTTGTGGGTCATTTTAACTGTTTAACATTTACCTCTTATCTGTAAATTTTTCAAAATAACCAATACTTTTTTAGAAAAATATATATATTTACCACTGGTAAGAACCCATTAAAAAATAAACCAATTATACACTGGAATTTCAAATCAATTTATACAAATGGGTTAATTGACGATTTCTGCCATGCTTGACTTATTTGAAGATCTTGTGGTCATGGTCATTTTAACTGTTTAAAATTTCCCTCTTATCTGTTATAGTTTTCAAAATAACCAAAACTTTAAAAAAAATATATATATATATACCACTGGTATGAACCCATTAAAAATAAACCAATTATACACTGGAATTTCAAATCAATTTATACAAATGATTCACATTGGTATAGTTATTATTGATTTTGTTTGATTAATAAGAAATGCATAATAATGTAACAGTTTATTGATCTAGTTAACAATTAGAAATTGGTGGTACATGTCATGTGATCAAATTGCAATAAAAAAAAAAAACATAACCTAAACATCAGCAAATAAGAAAATATTGCTTTAACCTATTTTACTATACACTAGTGTTTAACTTAAATACTGTTGTGACAAATACTTCTGGCCATGCACTGTACCTTAAAAGCACAATTCAACGATCAATGCAATTTTGGAATCTCTCTTACATTTCATTGTACAAAAAAGTCATGAACTCCCATACAAAGTGGAGATTTAGAAGGTCCTGTGTATGTTTTTATGGAACAGCCCTTAAATGACACAACAGAAACAAAGCTAATAATCTTTAATCTCTTGTTTATTTATAAAATAAAAGATGAAAAGTTATAATTAAAAATAATGAAAATAAAACTTTTAGCAAGTTCAAGCCAATGGTTGCCATAACTTAGTTTAAAGGAGTTCAAAAGTTGAGAAAAATAGATGCCTATACCAAAAACAAATGGCAAAGTTTGCTGTTTTGCATAGGAAATCTAGAAAATCATTATTTGAATTTAGAACAGAAAATACAAAAGTGGTACACAGGGCATATTTTAAATAATCCCTTAAAAATTTCACTAAGATATAGGCAGGAGTCCTTTTGCGCCAATTACTGTTTTCCAGAGGTATCATTTGCACCATTTTTTTCTTCTTCAAGTGTATCAATTGCGCCAATATTCGGAACTCATTTGCGCCAATTTACCTGTACACATATTTCTCATATTTATTCTTATTTTTGGCTTATAAAGTATCATTCGTGAAATAATTGCTATTGTTGGTGGTGAAATGTGAGTATAAATCAAATCTATATTCCACAAAAATCTGTAGTCACTTAAATGCTAATAATGCAGGACTAGATGGGTATTTAAGAAAATTTATATATTCAATAAAACCGATGGAAAGATAATGTGATTTCCCCTTTTCCATTAGATACAATCACTTGTTTAAAACTCATTAATTTTGCAATACCACAAAGAGAAACAAGTAAGTTCTGCTTTGAATACAAAATTTGAGGATCTTTTAAATGAATGTGTATTAAATTTTGGAATATATTTTTTTAAAATATTAATAAGAATATTTCACCGAATGTACATGTATTTGGAATATAAAACAAAAATCCAAAGTTTAACTTATTGCCTGAAATGATGTTCGGCAATAGGTTGAATAATCTTCATCAGATTTCAGGAAATAAGCTTAATGCCTGAAAATTTCAGGCAGTAACTTAATGCCTAGGCGTTAGCTTATTGCCTAGGATTTAAGTTGAATGCCTAATTTCCCTTATTGCCACTAACATATATAAACCAACTAATTGTAAAAAGTGTTCAGTGAAGAATATTAAAAAATCAAGTCTTTGCTTGGACAACATGGATAAAACTATAAAGAAATTAGAATCAAATCGAGGGAAACCAGTTTTTGTTTTAGATGGCAATAAATTCTGTCAGGCTTTTATAAAAATAAAGTGGAGAAATGAGATTGCGAATGAACTACCAAAACCTGCTTTTGTGTTTGTATTTGTGTTTTTGGACAATATAGTGAAGTTACAAGCTACTACATACATTAAATTGCAAAGTACCAATGCAGCAACAGTAAGAAGTACACATGTTTAAAAAAGGAAACATTTGCCGTTCAAAAGTATGAGAAATATGCAGAAGTAGAACTCAGCTGCAGAGACTTTGTGTGTGTACTGAGTTACAAACTCCAGCCTTTAATATAATATATATGTTGTCTGACTTTAAAAAGTTTTATGTTTTAAAATATTCTATTAAATGACTTCAAAATGACAAACTCTGCCACTGTAAACTGCCAGTCCAAAGCCCACATAAAGGAGGAGGGAAGTCATTTTTCTTTAAATTGGCGCAAATGATACTATGTAATTTTAAAACAGGTGGCGCAAACGTATTATAGGAGAAAAAAAGTTGTGGAGCAAAAGGACACATTTTTGGCGCAAACGGACTTCTCCTAAGATAAATTAACTTTTTCAGATGAAGTTACGAAAATCAACCATGACTATGTTGAAGATTTAGATGACTTACAGTTTTAATTATTATACCTCAGTATGGATTTTCTTTATAAATTTAAAGGCGAATAAATTTAATATTTTTTACGAAACTTTCAGTATCGTTAACTTTCAAGTTTATACTGCACCTATGCTATTTGCACAGTCAAATTATTATGACATGAATACAGAATATAGCTTTGCAGTATTTTTACATTGTGCATTTCAAACTAAAAGTGACATGTTAACTAAAATATTTCATTTGGAACAGTTGTAAGAGTAACAGTACAAAGACAAAATCTATATAATAAAACACTTATTTACTGGCTATTCAGACAATAGCAAGTTTACTGTTTATTGTCCCCTCGACAGCAACAATTTCCCTGCGCTTCGCATCATGAACTAGTTGGTGCCTCGAGGACACTAAACTTGCTATTGTCCTCATAGCCAGTAAATAAGTGTATACTATGCAATTATAAGTACAAAGTGTTCAGCAATATTATAAATCCTCATATAATATGAGTAAGAAAATGCATGCACTTCTTGTTGCCAAGGATTCTTCTCCAACTAGAAAAGGAAGGGAAATAACCCCTGAAATTTTCATTTTCAATGTTAAAATACAATGTTATTGAATTGCTTACTACAACTATTCCACTTAACCATATATCATTATTATGGACAATACTTTTTTTTCAAAATCACATCAAGGGGATGGTCTTTTGTTAATCAAGAATTACCAAAGATTACTTGAATGGATTTTCTTTTTCAGTCTTTCTACAGTGAGAGGTTTATAAGGATCACCATCTTATTCATTGATGTTTAATGAAATTTAAATATCTGCAAAAACTGAAGTTGGAGCAACAAAAACAAGAATGTGTCCATAATACACAGATGTCCCACTCGCATATCATTTTCTATGTTCAGTGGACCGTGAAATTGGGGTCAAAACTCTAATTATGGTATTAAAATTAGAAAGATCATATCATGGGGAACATGTGTACTAAGTTTCAAGTTGATTGGACTTCAACTTCATCAAAAACTACCTTCACCAGAAACATAATGCCTCTCTACTATCGTAGGTGGGGCATAAAAATCAATACATGTATACATGTATCACACTTGAATGCAAAACACTAAATGCTGAAATGTAAACAAAATAAATGTAATTCCTTCTTAATATTATAGTGCATATGTAATGAGAAGTCTGTTACTTCAGTACAAGTTACTTAATATATATATATATATATAATTCATTCTAAGTATCTTAATTTTCAAACTATTTTTTGAGAAACCTGGGCTATTTGATCAAAAGGGTCAACAACAAGTAAAACTGTGAGCTACTGCTCACTGATGATCCCCCTGCCGAAATATTTCGGTAAACAGGAAGTTGTTGAGTGATGAATCTGAAACCGCATCATATGGTGTAACTTACTTATATAAACCATGAAACCAAATTTCAGAAATCCTTGTCAAGTAGTTCCAGAGAAAAATGCGACGAAAATATTCATGGGACGGATGGATGGATGGATGGACTGAGGAAAGGACAGACAGAGGTAAAACAGTATACCCCCACTTTTTTAAAGCGGGGGTATAAAAATTTGTAACATATTTTATAAGATAAGTTAAACCATTTTATGGAGATCCAATAGTCCATATTTTAAAATAATACAAAATAATTCTTAAAATAATATCTCAGTGTTTGTACAATTTTATACACTATACCAATAACAGTGTTCTTAGAAGGAAAATGAACCTAAGCAGCAGTTTTACAGTGCACACAGGTTGAATCTCCAGTTGGTGTTGAGCACCTCACTGTGAAACAGGGTGTTTAATTGCTTAATTGACTTAATTTCCAGGTTAACTATGCACAATACCCAGCATTCACTGTAAAATTACTCACTAAAAGTAATTATTCTAACTGAGCATATATGTATATTTTTTTTTTTTTCATTTAAAGCCCTTCTAACTGACTTCCTTGGCAGTGTTTAATTTACATAATGTATTATAAGCCATTTTGTATCTACAACTTTACAGAAAACTATTGGCAGCTTGGGATAATCATTACAATATAAATCAAATCATAAGCAGGCCTTGTAAATTTCACTATTCCTCATATAAGAATGTTCATAAAGCAAAATCTCCATTTCTCAAAAGTTCTTTTTCAATCTTTGGTTTTCTTCTTTTAATCGTTCTATTTCTCTGATCAGTTCATGATTCACTGAGTACTGTTGCATCAACTGTGTCATTTCATTCTGAAAAAGAGAATTTTAAAGTAAATCATAATTATTTGACTTTTTCAATGACATTTTGTTAAATTGAATTGGTGAATTAACATTATGGAATTATACTGGAAGTTGATATGAAAAAACAACAATCTTCCTATAAAATATAGAATAATATACATGGGTACATGTACTTATAAATTATTTTTTGTGGTCATGAATTCCAGACTTAATTACATGGCATATAAAGGGAAGCTACAACAAAATCAGTGACATTTAGGTAATAATTTGGCATGTTATAAACAATGTTGTCTCTTGGAAGTGTTGAACTTCAAAAGATAAAGACTTAATGTGGTCCAGATATCAGCTACACCTATATAATAGTGTTTATTGGAACATTTTTAAGGCTTTGGAGAACTAAAATGAATAATTAAAAGTTGAAATAATCAAATTTCAGGGGATATCCAACAAGATGTTAATTTTTAAGAGTGGTTTACTTCAATAACAAACATCACTCTCCCTATACAGGAACATCTATTGTTAGAAACAGTTTATTGTTTTAATTCCTTAGTTGATATGACTGCTCATGGACTTTTATTAAGTCACTATAGACTACAACCAGTGGTTAGTGTGCTTCAGAATGAATTTCCAAAATGGCATTATCAGACAAGTGATAGGATACCTCTAAATGCATCATATGACTAGCAATGAATGTACAACATGTAATAACGATCAGTAATTGATTTATGCAATACTGGTATTCCCAATAGGGAAATTTCAGGCCAGTGATCACTTTACTTTAGACTGTTGATATCCAAAGGAATATTGGGGAACAGAAACATTTGTTTTATACACAAAAAATGAGTTGACTAACGATTTCAGCCATTTTGGCTTATTTTTTTTATCTTGTCTTGCTGATCATTTGTGCTATTAAAAATTTCTATTTATCTATTTCAGTTTTCAAGATAATAGGCAAAAATTTGTAAGGGGTTACACGGAACCAAGTGTCTCGCCTGCTATTGCTGCTGTCATTGTAAAACTGTAATGTTGACTTTAAAGTACAGAAATTTAAAAAAAAATTTTAAAAAATTTTTAGATGCTGTTTCTTGGTATTGAAGATTAGCTTCTGTCCAAGTTTCATAACAATCAATGAAGGTTTACAAATTTATCATGTCAAAAAAATTTAATCCCAGACTGTCTGTAAATATTATCTGTAAAAAACTAAGTCTATCTATCAGAAAAAAACTGAAAATGAAAAAATATATTTTCAAAAGTTTGCTTCAGACATTATCTCTTAATCATAAAGAAGCTTCTGCCAAAGTCTCATAAAATTCCATGAAGGTTTGACAAAGTAACTGACCTGTAAAAAACTTTAACCCCAGACTGTATCAACTTGGTAACTATAAAAAAACTAAGTCCATTTATCAGTAAAATACAGGAAAATGAAAATAAGTAGTTTCAATATTTCACTCTGGATACTGTATTTTGGTCATAAACAGGCTTCTGTCCAAATTTCATAAAATTCCATGGAGGTTTGACAAAGTTATTAATGTCTAAACAAGAATGTGTCCATAGTACACGGATGCCCCACTCGCACTATCATTTTCTATGTTCAGTGGACCGTGAAATTGGGGTAAAAACTCTAATTTGGCTTTAAAATTAGAAGGATCATATCATAGGAAACATGTGTACTAAGTTTCAAATTGACTTCAAAAACTACCTTGACCAAAAACTTTAACCTGAAGTGGAACAGACGAATGGACGCACAGACCGAAAAACATAATGCCCCTAGGTGGGGCATAAAAACCTTTAACCACAGACTGAACCTATATGTTGACGCCATCAATGGAATCTAGGATCGCTATGTCTCACTTTCGCGACATAAATGTCGCAGGCTCGACAAAAATGGGAAAAAATTGTCATTAAAGCGCAATAACATCAATAAGTAGCCGATTTATGATTTCGGTCATGATGACTTATTTGAAAATCTTGTCTTGCTGATAATTTTTGCTTATAAAAATTTCTATCTACCTATTATAGTTTGTAAGATATTATCTAAAACGCAAACTATTGGTAAAAATCGTCATTAAAGGGCAATAATTCAATAAGGAGTCGACTGAAGATTTCTGCCATTGTTGACTTTTTTGTTGAACCTGTCTTCATGATCATTTATGTTTTTTAAAGATTCTATCTATCAATTATAGTTTTTAAGATATAAGGCAAAAACGCAAAAAATTGGTAAAAAAAATCATCATTTAAGGGCAATAACTCTAATAAGGATTCGTCTGAAGATTTTGGTCATATTCACTTATTTGTAGATCTTGTCTTGCTGATCATTTTTGCTATTTAAAGTGTCTGTCTATCTTTTATAATTTTCAAGATAATAGGCAAATATAAAAATGTCATTTAAGGGAGCAATAACTCCTATAATAATTCATCTGACAGTTTTGACGAAATAGACAATAGGTAGAGCTCAACATTCTAAATATTTTTGCTTCGACAGATTTTCTCTATTTATGACGGTTTTCAAAATAATAGGCAAAACTTGCATTTTACTATGTTCTATTTTTAGCCATGTCGACCATCTTGGTTGGCAGGTGGGGTCATCAGACACATTTTTTTTTAAACTAGATACCTCAATGATAATTGTAGCCAAGTTTGGTTAAATTTGGCCCAGTAGTTTCAGAGGAGAAAATTTTTGTAAAGTTAACAGACGACGACAGATGCCAACTGATGAGAAAAGCTTACTTGGCCTTTACGCCAGGTGAGCTAAAAAAACATAGGTAAGATTCATAAAATATTCTTATGTATACCTGTTGTATCTGAAACTGTCTGATCATTTCAAGATGCAGATTCAAGTATTGGTTATGAATTTGTTCTTTAAATTCCTCCATTGAATCTTCTATCATATTGCGTATAAATTGAGTTTGAAAGTTTTGTGGCAAAGGTCCATCAGAAGCACTGACTTCCTGAGAACGTCTAATAGCACCATTAGAAGTTAAAGACACAGCATGAGCACCTTCTGGTGTTCCAGAAGTTCTTATTGGAGAATGGCCTTGACCTCCTGCACTTCCACTGGGAGAGTCATCTAGCTTCTTAGATGCAGACACACTCCCTGAAGAATCTGCTGTGAAGCCTTGTGAATAAGTGGATTCAGTTCTAGATTTATGAATTGATTGTGGTCTAGGACTAGGGGACTGGTTAGGACTATGTCCTGTAGGCTGAGGTGATCGCTGAGTAATTTCTGAAAAATGAACAGAAATAAGCAACAATGCTTACAATCAAAGGGAGATAATACATACAAAAATTGGTATGCTTTTTCAGATAATAAAAATTATGTTATTCAATTTAATACTTAAAATCACTTACTGCAAGTATTATTCATATTTACAATTTTAAATTTGTTGCCTCCTTTTTTTTTTTATTAACTTACCAGTAAGGTTCAAAACCACATGATGTATATATCATCTTTCAGAACAGCTTGTCTAAAAAAAACCAAAAAAACACCCATGCAAGCACTGAATTTTTTTTTTCTGGTCATCAAATCTTATAAATGCATAATAATTGAAAGTGAAATACTTTCTCACCGCTATAAGAAGTGCCAGCTGGATGAATTTTGTGATTTGACATATTATTAGAGAAGTTAGAATTCCGGGAGTCAGTTGAATGCTGCACTCTATCAAATTCTGGCCTATCTGACGTAGCTCTAGTCTTTGAGAATGGCTGTCCATCACTTTCTTCTCTATGGTAGGAATTATTATATTCTAAATTCTGTCTCACTGCTACATCATTATGGCTGTCCTAAAATATATTTAATTCATTTTCTTATTACGATTTTAATTATAGGATGCATATCAGATAATTGTTGAAACCTTTCATTTTATGTGCATATTTCTGTTGAAAGTTTTAAGCATTCTTAAGCATTTAACTGTATTTCTATGAGATAATTGCACATCAATCATATAAAAATGAAAGCTTTTTTGTCTATAAAAAACAGAATATTTTCAATTAGAAACCAAATATCATGCATTCATATCCTTTCTTTTCAATTTCAAGCATTTCAACATGATTCCTTTTTTTTCCATCATTACAAATCACTTATGAAGATCTCAGAAAGGACAATAGTATCTATTTCCCTGTCAATCCTTTCCATGATCTTCGTTCACGTTCTTGAGAAACAAGATTATCTTTCAAACAACCATTGGTCTTGGAGAAGCTATCACTATTGATTCATGTATTTTTTTACCACTATACTCACGGAATGTTTTAAAATTTGATATGAAAGTGTCAATAAACCATTATTTATACATCAGACCGTACTGGTTACTGGAATTTTGGATACATTAAACCAGTACTTCATATCTGATAAAACAGGCAATATATGCCCTCAATTTTAGAATTCATTCATACATTTTTGTATTATTCAAAATTATCAGTCAATATGTGTTCCACAAGGATCACCAGTCCTTCACCTTTCATCTGATACCTTAATTACTAAAATATATTCTTCATAGTTTTATATTAACACCTATGCATAGGAACTATTTTGTTTTAAATATGTGCTACTTTCCAGTATGTTCTTTTTTGACCAGGCCCGATTTGGTGGTGTTACATCTTACAAAGTCTATCCAAATCATTTTTGCAAAGAATTCTCCTCAAGCCGGTGCCAGGGGCCGTCTTAAACTTGCAGTGAGGTGAGAGTTTTTTCGCTCCGTGTTGAAAGCCTCACTGTGACTTTGAGATAGAGAACACCAATAAAAGCGCTGCTCCTTTGCTTTTTATGTTTTTGCTGTGCATGTACTGATTTTGTGTCATGGATGGATACCCATATCCTTTTTTTTCTATTAGATTCTTTGTCTTTACAAAGACAATTTTTTATGAAGAATTCTCATGAAAAAAAAGCTTTTGCCAATATAATAAAGCAATGCACATATTCAATACTTCATTAAAATGCATTGCATCCTTATTTCATATGCCTAAATTAATGCTCTTGAAGTGAAATTTGAGGAAAAAATATGAATTATATTGTAAAAAAAAGTTGTATAGACTTACACCATTGAATTGAGGATAAACATTGGAAGACATGTTCTCACCCCGTCTGGTCACTGCAGGAGAGGAATTTGTAACAAGTGGAGAAATTTTTATTTTGTCACCATATCTTCTACTTATACTATCTCCATCAGCTAATGGTGAAAACACACCACCTACAATAGATGGTCAAATCAGTTAAAGGACTGTTTTTGTGTAATAAATAACAGAAATATAAAATTGTATAGTCTGTTTTATTTCATATTAAATTACATTTTGGAAAATATTTCAAATCTTAACTTCTGCTATAACACTATATATAGCTATATCTACCCAATTTTACGGGTACTTTTTCTCGAGAGTATCTAACAAAATCTGTGGTAACAGGACTTCCAACTTCTATTGTGTGCAACCCGTTTCCAATAAGATATTATAATTATAATATAAAATACCTGAACTGTCATTACTGTGATAGGAATGTGTGTTAAACATTGAGTCACTTCTCACTGTATCTGTTCTAAAATCTGCAGAATTATTTCCAAATTCTGAAATATAAAAAATTAAAGATTTGAATAAAATTCTACTTTTCATATAAAGTCACTTCAAACTGTATCTGTTCTAAACAATAAATTTAAAAATCTGAAAATGGAAAAACTAAGAAAATTTTGGGATATCTTCTGCTGGCATCTGTACTAATGACTGACTGTCTGAAATATGAAGAATTACAGAAAATTAAGTGTTAAAACATTTCATCACTTCTGAGTGTATCTGTTGTGTATTACTATAATAAATCATTTTAAAAAAACTGATGAAGAAAAGGATGATAAAACATTAATTTACTTAACCAGATATTTTTAAATCATCACTGTCAAAGGTCTTTCATAAGTAGAATCTTGTGTATTATTAGATGTAAAATACACTGATCTCTTGACAAAAACACTGACTTCTTAGACAAAGCCTAGACATTGCAATGGCAACATAAAACAGCCTGAGGAATACACTGATTTAATACATTGTATATAGTTACACTTTCCAAAGTAAACTTAGAAGACTATTTACCATATCTCTGAATTCAATTTTATAGCATGGATATAAATATAGATTCTGCATCAAGTGTAATATGATGTTTCTCAGTTTGAGACAAATAAATTCTAAAATATTAAAATTTAACTGAAGAGAGAGGAGAAATACAGTATTGCACAAGTTTGGCAATGGAATCTGTTTCTCCAATGACTGATAGACAATATTTTGGAAAACTTTGTCTTTCTTCTAAAATGATTGTGGACTTTCTATGTGACATCATCAAGCATGCTTGTTTATATTTTATGACATCGCAATAGCAAAATCAGGAGAAATTAAGACAATTTAATGTCATATTTGAATTTTGACCAATGAAAAACTGAGATTAAACTAACCACACATTGATTATAAAAAATAAATCAATCAATCATGAAATGTTTAAATCTGCTAAGAATTAGAGAAACAGCACCACAAGAAATTTCAGGTTTTGTTGGGAAGAAAATGCTTTTAAGATGAAGTAAAGGCTTGGTTTTTTTACTGGAAATAAAAGCACACATATGACTTAATCAATTCCTCAATTTATTGATAAGAATGACTTAACAGTCTCTTAACACAGTATATCATAAATTTCTGACAAGTCAATAAAAAATAATGTATTGCAATAAGCAGTTTAGAGAAACATACACCATTACATTTCACACTGAAATGACTATTTTAATTAGTTTTGAACTTGGACTAATTAAATTTGCTAAGTATTTTATTTTGTGTCTGTTTTCGTATATTGCTGTGATGTGTATTACATATCAGTTCATTCAAACTAACATTCTTGTATAAAGTTTTTTTGTGAAAGCTTTTCACAAACATTCTTCTAGTGAAAAGATATTTCTTTTGCATTGTTATTTAATTCATCCATTAATACAACAGTTGTAACAACTCCTATAACCATGATAATTGATTAGCTAAAAGTCTCTTAAGAAGATTGAATTTTTGGCTTAATATCAATTTTTGTTCTCATGTGAGCCAAGTTCCAATACTATGGATTTTAAGTAGAAGAAACAGGTTTTTTTGTGTGTATAGATATCAATTTCATTACCATTTCTAACAGGAGAGAAAACATCTTCTTCTGCTGCTCCATCAGAATGATTATTAATGTTATTTTGCTCTGAGAAATCTGAAACAATAAAATATATTCTAAATTTTTTAAAGATTTGCATAAAAAAATACTTGTTTTGAGAGGTTATAAAATATTAATGTCAACAATTTTTTTTTTCAAGGGAACTGATTTTCTCAGTTGTAATTATTTTGTTATCATAAAATATTAAAATATTCTAGTAATATACCATGTCTTAAAAATGCCTAAAATATGTGCCTTTGAAGGGTAATTAGCATACAACGTTCATACCTTATATATATACTTGTTGGTATATTATGTTTGTGTTCTTGTTTAGGGCTATTCCATTAAAATGTATGTGGGAGGGTAGGAAAGGAAGTTTAATTATTGAATGTTGGTAATGGGTCTTTTTTCAGTATGCGTCTATTACCATTATGCAAAATTATCTAAAAAATGGTTCTTGGTTGTAGGGATATTTTGAAAGTCCTTCCTACCCTCCACATACATTTTAATGGAATAGCCCTTATAGATGCCAACTTTGTGTATACTTTGGTGGTAGATGTTGTTTCATAGATCACACATATATTTTTGATATATAAAGATCAAACAACTAAAGTCTTTGTAGGAGAATTGAGGTTATTATATGCATACAATAAAATCAAAGTATTGAGAGTGACCTTAGATTAAATATCTGCCTATTCAAGCAATAAATATAAACTAGTAGAATATAAGACCACTTAACTAAAAGTAAGAGTGGAATACTTTTATAAATAATTAATTCAAATTATGTTTTTAAGCTGAAGCAGATCCTTCAATATACATGTTACTTCACTCAATCACATCTAACTAAATCTTTTCTTCTTGTGGTAGATATAATGTACAATGATTGCATTCTGAAGGCGAAGGATACCAAAGAGATCTACCTTCATATTTCAATTATTAGGAAATCATGGGTAACCACTGAATTTTTTATTAGAAGAGCTGCTATAGGAGTCTTCCATCTAACAAGACTATACTATTCTGGTAGTGCTACACTGTATAATACAAAGTACATACAGTTAACTGTACACTGAAGGCGGTTCTGTTGTTTTAAGGCACAGTATTTCCTTTAATATTCCCTGGAACTAAGGTCATTCTGCTGTTTTAGGCTCAATATTACCTTTTACGTCCAGATTTCTATGAATTTTGTTCTGTTGTTTTGCAGCTCAGTTTTACCTTAGTATGTCCAGATTTCCCTTAAAAAAAGGTTGTTCTGTTGTTTTGAGACTAAGTTTTACCTTTATTATGTCCAGTTTTCCCTGAAGGAGCTGATGGCAGTTGTCTTCTGTTTGGAGATATTGCTGAAGAAGATGCTGACTTGGCACCTGAAGGTTCATGCTGGGAAAAAAAAAGGCCATTGAATATGATTTAGGAAATTTTGACAGAAGTTGAAACTAAATCCAACTATAAACAAACTGTGCTTAAATATTGTAAGATTGTCCAACAAAATATATATTTTTGTTTTGCAGTTTTGATAATAAAGGACATGTTCATGAAATATTGGTCAAAACAATATTAGTGCTTTTATCACTATTCTTTATCTTGGCAGCTGCAGGTAGGTTTCAGTGGTCAGACCTTTACGCAGAATCAAGAACAGACCTTGAGTCACCTAAAAGATTTGATTGTTTCCTAATGATTTCTATGATTCTCTATACATGCTATATATATTGTCAAAATCTATTTTTAAACATTTAATTAAGGTTTTTTTTCTGGTCAAAGGTCATAAAGTATTTGTCTTGAAACATTTGTAATGTTATGTTGAATACATATTTTAAGAAAGACTATAATACATTTTTCATTTGCATGTTTGTACCAATTTTGTCATCCTGTTCTTCTTTGCTAACACTGTCTGCTTTAATGGAGTGTGTTGTATGATTAAGTTCATGTTTCAGACATACAAGTTATTCTCCATTTTCCTGTTACTTTTATAACTTACAATTAGACCATGTTGAAATTTAACATTCTGTACAGATGACTTGTGTGCATTGATAATTTTCATTGGTGCATTCCCATGTCTCAGATCATAAATATAAATTATCCCCCTTGTTGATCCAACAGCCACAGTGGCTCCATCAGACATTACATCTATAGAAGTTAAAGGATTCTCTGCTGTCATTGTTTTAACTGGCCTAAAGTAAAAAGGTAAAGAGGTAAACAATTACTATGAATTTAATATTCAAACAAAATACATCTTTTATAAATACATCAGTACACATGGAGGACAAATTCTGACCAAAAAAGACACAGAATTCAAATGAAAACCTTATATCAGTGCCTTTTATTTGACATATTATAAACAGCTTAATGATTGTAATTTTCAAATTAAATCATTCCTCTGTATACTGAATAGCTTTATATGATATTAATTTGGAATCAAGAGTTCAATGACAAAAGTGCCTATCAATATATGGGAAGGTCACAAGACCTCTCTTCAATCAAGTCCTGCTAATTAAATTTATCACAGATAGAAGCCCCATAAGCTTCATATATTTTCTAAATACAGAACCATTTATGTCATACAAGGACTACAACTTTTTACCTGTACTAGTTCTTTCAACTACTTTAAAGTAAAATAAAATTTGGATGAGAAAAACTTAAGTTAGAGTGCAGAAACAGCAAATGGGACAGACAGAAAGACGAACGGATGGTCAAGGGTAACATTTAATGCCCCAATTGCCTATGACGAGGGCATAAAAATGTTAGTGCTAAAATCTGTCAAATATAGTATATTGTTGCACTAGATTGAATTATTCTTTTCTGTACCAGTACAATATCTGAGATTGTAGACATATGATGACGTAAATCCTTACTTTTTTCCTTGGGTATCATAGCATACAATTCTTTTATCAAGTCCTACAGACATCAGCAATATATCATTGATGGGTGAAAAGTTCAAACCAGTGGCAGGTGCAATGTGAGAATTTGTAAAGCTATGGAGCAGTCTACGTGTGTTGATATCCCACAGGTTAACAGCACCATCATCAGACACAGACCCCAGCAGTGACTTTCTAAATTTACTGTACTGTATCTGCCTAACAGTCTGAAAAAAAAAAAAAAAACAGTTATGTTAGTTTGACAGATTAATCTTGTACATTAACACATGAATATTTAAAATATTACCTCAGAAATAAGCATTATCTATTCTAATAAACTGTTGACACAGAGATATGTCTCGCCTATCGACATAAAATTCAGAAAAAGACAATCTGATGGACAGCAACATTGCTAATTAATTCAAAGTCGCTGGACCAACTAGTGGGTAGGGCCTCAAAATGGTTGACAAACTGAGATGTACAGACAGCAATCTAACTTTTTTTGAAAATATTGTCTTTTGAAAGTAGTTCCTATCAAACTAACTTAATCAGAAAACTTAACATTGAAAATTGTTAATTGATTGAAAGTCACTGAACAATTGCCTAGGGGGCAGGGCCTCAAAATAGCCATCAAACTGATATGTACTGATAGTAATGCAACTTCACACAAAATATCATTGATCTATCACCAGTAATTCCTATCAATCTAACTTAAGCAGAAAACTAAACATTTAATATTGCTAATTAATTCAAAATCACTGGACCATGGCCTAGGGGGCAGGGCCTCAAAATAGTTGTCATAGTGTTATGTACTGATAGTTATGCAACTTCATACAAAATATCATTGATCTATCACAAGTAGTTCCTATCAAACTAACTTAACATTGAAAATGGCTAACTAATTCAAAGTCACTGGACCATGGCCTAGGGGGCAGGGCCTCAAAATTGTTGTCCAACTGATATGTACTGATAGTAATGCAACTTCATACAAAATATCAATAATCTATCACAAGTAGTTCCTATCAAACTAATTTAAGCAGAAAACTTAACAATTGTTGACGCCGTCACCACTGCAAAAGCAATCCCTATGTCTCGCTTTCCGCGACTTTCGTTGCAGGCGAGACAAAAACTAATAAGCACTTTTTTCTTATTTGCGTAAATTTTGTAAAAACATCAGTTGGAAAGGGATTTACTCATCAGATCAGTTCTAAGTATACTAGTCCTTTTAAATCATTTCTAATTATCATTTTTCCACAACTTTTAGACAAAAAAAATATGTCTGTGTTTTGCGATTCAAAAAATATGGAACATAAATAATGATATTTTTTCTTGTATCAACATCATCAGGATAAAAATCACACATTTAGAGCCAGGATTCAATGTTAATTTCCTGTAATTCAGGAATGTGTAAAATAACTTTTGCAAATTCCAATGTTATAAAAACTATTTGTGAATTATATCACAATTTGACTTAATAAATCTCTACTCGAACGGCACAAAATATTATTTCTTTAATACATTTTTGACAAGGCAATAAAAGTTTGGGGTCATTTGGCTTGCAGGAAATTGGTATCCCACGAAAATAAATTAATCAGTAGTCCCATTATATTCAATATTTTAGACATGAGCAGTATTATGCAACATAACTAAAACATATTTCAATGAATACCTGACACTTTGGTGCAACCATTGGACTACATCCTTGACCTGTTACCACATTAAACAAGATTATCTCCCCTGTTTCAGAACCAGATGCAATGTATGTATCATTGCAGTTGAACTGGGCACAAGTCACTGGTCCTTTATGGTCCTGTAAATAATACAAATATAAATCTTTTTAAAGCAACTAAGACATGTAAATTCTCAAAAGGCATTAACAAAAAGTAAAGTCAGTGTTTGTTTAGTCCATTAAAAAAAATTAACTTTACCAAATATCCTGTCAAAACAAGACTGCTACTCTGTGACTAATGTCTCCCATCAATAAACTGAAAATTTCCATTTCTCTTTTTTCTCTAAGGCACAATAATTGCAACAAACAATCAATCAATCTAAAAAATCTCCCATAAAAACAATGGATTTCAGCTGATTTTCCATTTTGTCTGAGATGTTGCGGATGTAAATTAATCCTTACAAAATTCATAACACTGAAAACTCTATGGTGTGAGAGGGATACATTTGGACAGGCATCACTTGTCCAAAAACATTTATAACATGAATTTTCAAAATCATATGAGAAATATAATCAAACTTTGAACATGAATATCAGTAATTTCCTATAAGAATGCAGGCGCCACCGCACTACCAATGTTGATTATCACTATTTTTTACATTTCTAAGGGGCATAATATATCTTCCCCCAAAATAATTGATAAAATCTGTTTTTGTACCGTATTGAGGCTTGTAAAGTCCGAGGTTTTTTCTTCAAAATTAATATTGCCAGGCAGGGGTGCTGATTATAGAGTACGATAAGCAAGAATTAAGAAAAAAACTCCATTTTACGAGGTGTGTTTACATTCCGCCATGTTTGTTTTTGAAATGTAGAGGGCGCCCTTATAATTTTCAAAACTAATAATTTACCTAATCCAAATCAATAAGCAATTTTAATTCAAAATCCAATATTAACTGATAAATATCAAAATTAAATGCTTTCATTACAAATTCTCGTTTCTTTTCATAGCAATGCATAACAAACTGGAATCTGCTTGTTTTTACTGGAATGAAAAAAGTATATAAATCAGCCGGGAACCAGCCTATGCGATACAATGTATAAACTACAAAACGTAATCAGTTATTTGTTCCGGTTTGGTGTTTCATACTGAAGCATGGGTTTTCTTTCAAACATTAAATGTTATGGATATAATAATAGTATTTAACTAAAGAACAGAACTGGTTTAGCTTCAGTCGTATCCTAATAGTAACTATGAAGTATGGATTTTCTGCACACTCTCACAGTAATTATTTTTGATTTACACATGCTATACGATCTTCTGGTTAATATAAATACAATTTTCCCAATTGTTCATTTGTGATTTTGACTTAATTAAACACTTGTGGAGTGTTCTAGAATCATTTACAAGCATTTTCAACTTCTACTATATGATGGAAAACAGGTTTTTCCATGAAAATACTGCAAATGATCACATACCATTTGAAATTACCGGAGCTTCGTTAGAAGTTTTCAAGCAGTTACAAAGTTTTTTTTTCCTGAATTCTTCTGGCAAAAAGGGGGGTGCGGACAATGTACCAGTGCAGACTTTACAAGGCTGATTACGGTACTCATTAAAGTTATTGATTATGTATACCTTTAATAATTTCAAAGAGAAATTTTGAAAGAACAATTCCAATTTTGATTTCCATATTATTTTCTTTAATACTTGAGATTCATTATTCATATGTAACATTATACAGTTTATATTTTTGGGGCTTAAGGTCTCATAATTCATAATAAGAGAACTCATACACTCATACCTTGTATTGTTTTTTTTACCTTTGGGGACTTCAAATCCCACACTCTTGTCTTATCTTATACTGTTTTTTAATTTTGCGTGACTTCAAATCCCATACTTTTGTCTTATCTTATACTGTTTTTTTAATTTTCTTTGACTTCAAATCCCATACGCTTACCTTATACTGTTTTATAAATTTGTGTGACTTCAGATCCCATACTCTTGTCTAACCTTATACTGTTTTTTAATTTTGCGTGACTTCAAATCCCATACTCTTGTCTTATTTTATACTGTTTTTTAATTTTCCTTGACTTCAAATCCCATACTATTACCTTATACTGTTTTTTAAATTTGTGTGACTTCAAATCCCATACTCTTGTCTTACCTTATACTGTTTTTTAATTTTGCGTGACTTCAAATCCCATACTCTGTCTTACCTTATATTGTTTTTAATTTTGCTCGACTTCAAATCCCATACTCTTGTCTTACCTTATACTGTTTTTAAATTTGTGTGACTTCAAATCCCATACTCTTGTCTTACCTTATACTGTTTTTTAATTTTGCGTGACTTCAGATCCCATACATTGATACAGTTGTCTGTTCCACCCACTAACAGGTAAGATGACGTGGAGTTAAAATCTACACATAAACTTCCTGCCTGAAAAAATAGTCCTTATGACATTATATATTTATATTCTATACCACATGGATCCCAAGGGTTCACTGGGACATGACAAAAAGTTCACCTGGACTTCTCCTGTCTAGCTCTGCAGGATGATCATTTCACTTAGTTTACATTGTATTTAAAAATATTGTACATGCATCTACAAACATAAAACATGTTTATTCTTCCAAGGAAGATGTGCGTCACTAACCGCCTCTAAATAATATACACAGAAATAACATTTGTAGTTGGTATGGGAAACCTTAAAAATCACTTAGATCAAAACTAATAATGGCAGATACACAATGTCATGTACTTCAAAAGAATCTATTCAAGTTTGGTTGAAATCTGTTAAGTAATTTTTCAAGAGTGATACAGATGACAATATAAATGCAAGATGAAATAACCTTTATGTGTTGCTACATTACTTGTCATGCCAGTACATCTAGACACTTTCAAACACAACAATAATGAAAACTCCAAAAAATGACAAAGACACAAACAGAACATTTACACCACCTTAAACTTGTTGTCGCATAAAGTTTTAATATCAACAGTTTGTAATTAAAGAACCTTTGTGAGCACGCTCACCACATAAGTGCAAAGGGGCATAACTCCTAGAAAAAAAATTGAACCATAATTTCCTCAGTGTCGATATGCTCATCTACATACTATGTCCTTATTATCTATTAAGTTTCATGAAATTCTGTTGTGTGGTTTCAGAGGAGTTGTAATGACAAGAACAGGACTGACGGACAGACGGACGGGTCAAAAACATTATACCCGACGCAAAAATTGCGTGGGGTATAATTAATAAGTACATTGTAATAACAACCAATATTGAAGAAATGGCATATGATGCATATTGTATATTATACTTACAGAAGAATCAAATTCTGTAACTGTCACAGCTGTATCTTTTACTGCAGTAAAACAGATTTTATCACTTTTGGAAGATGCACTGCATAATAACAAATCTGTCATGGAGTTAAGGAGTATCATGTAAATATTGACATTTCATACACAAAAATTACTTCACATCATTAACATGTGTAACATTTATGGTCAAAATGTGCATCTGTTGCAATAAATTTTGAAGTTTGAATTAATGGAAACATAATTTAAACCAGGCTTCATATACATGTAGGTCATTGTATATTTTATGTTTTTTTTTAAATTAGTAAATTCAATTCTTATTTACATATAAATGATACATTTTTGTACTTTTCAGATACCTAGAAACTATTAGAAAGATATCCCTTTTGACAGGTTTAGTTTCTCATATCTCTTGACAAAAAAAAAGAATTTACCTACCTACATGTACCAAGCTACTAATACCTAAGCATAACTAGAGACATATATAGAACCAGAGATAAACAAGTAGAAAACCTTGCCAATAATGAATATAACACATGAATACTTGTTCCCAGTAATAATAATATATATATATACTAGCAAAATGAACAAGATGTTCCTATATATTATTTATGTTGTCTCAGCAATGCTACAATCTTTAGCAATCTCATATTTGTACACATTGCCCCCTTCCAAATATTGTCTATAAAAGATGAAAAGAATGGAAAATAAATGTGTATTGTTTTTTTGAATAATTTTAAGGATACTTTCACTGTTCCATGTGGATTTCTTTCCATTCCATGCAATGGAACTGATGTTCTGGTCATGAGGATTAAACTGTCTGACAATAGAAAAACTATTGGTATCCCAAACTTTTATATCATCTCCACATGTGGCAAGTTTTAAAGCACTCATTTTGTTAACATTACGATTTTTATGTCAACCACTTTTTACAAGATGCGAAATAATTCGTTTTACAGTGTGCATTTATTATCCAGTTCGCAATATCACATTTTAGCTTACAGCAACATAAAACACATTGTTATTCTGATATCAAAATACCATTTTCATATACAAAGAAAAGAGTCTGAATCATAAAAATCATAATTTTCTGTTTTGTTTTGATTTGTTGATCTGCAAAATCCGCCATGATCTTGACTTCCGGTTTACTCATTTTCAATTATATATTTATCGCAATACGAAAACGCACTTGTTCATTCTGTTCGCTTCGTTTGTTAAAATTTGTAAATTTAGTTAACCCAATATATGGACAACAAACATGGAAAACGACGAACCTCATGAGCAATTGTTTGTTGCAATGCAACCATCGTTAGTTTATCTATGATAAATTTGAAATAACTTAAATAGTAAACGTCAGGAAAATTTGACCATTTCAGAAAACATTGCACAATGAGTCAGATGAATGGAATACATTATGTTACATGTTTAGAAAGTCTGACTGAAAACCTAAAATATTATTAAACTAAAAGTAAAGATTATGGACAACAATAAGGAACTCAGTATTTTAAAGCTGTCTTGTTACTTGTCTTGTATCTTCCTCCGGTGATTTGGACCAATACCCAATTATCTTCATACATAATATACCTAGTATTGTGTACAAACTAAAAACTTTACATAGAATTTTAAAATATATTCTCATGATCGACCATTGGTATTGAAGAAGTTATCCAATAGTTTAAATTAGTAGACAGTTGAGATGAACAAATACTCCTGGTTCAAACGATTTGTTCAAAATTTCAAGGTGCTCTAAACATCTAGGTTAATGATTAGTAAAATATGCTATCGAGTATCGTATTAGATCCAAGTAATATTATCATAAATAAAATGCTGGCCGCTAATTTTGTTTGTCCTTTAAGTCATTTTTTATGCCCGCTGTAGCGGAGGGGCATTAAGTTTTACCCTTGCCAGTACGTCCGAAATTGGTTTCCGTTCTCTAACTTGAGTTTGCCTCAACCAAATGATATGAAACTTATACACAATGCTAATTACCACAAAACACAGATCAAGTTTGAATTTTGGTGGTGTCACTTTAACCGTTCTAGAGTTATGCCCTTTATAAATGGAAAATTGCAAATTTTTAGTTTCCGTTCTCTTATTTAAGTTTGCCTCAACCAAATGTTATGAAACTTATACACAATACTTATTACCACAAAACACAGATCAAGTTTGAATTTTGGTAGTGTCACTTTTACCATTCTTCAGTTATGTCCCTTTATAACTATATGATATGCAAGCTGGGGCATCATCTGTGTCCACATGTGGACACAATCCACACATTTATTAATTGTTGGAACAGACTTACCAGCTGAGGGAACTTGAGAGTATAATATAGCACTTGAACTCTTTCTGTTATACCTTTTATGATAAATATTCAAGATGTTCAATGGATTGAAATTTTTAGATTTAATGCCTGGGACTATTATACTATTTATAAATATTTGTGTAAAGGCAGAATCAAAAACCCCTTGAAAACAGTAGTTGACATTCTGAATTTATAATTGTGGTCAGTTGATGGTGTAGCTGCAGATGCTGCAGCTGTGTTAGACCTTTGATGTTGTGAACTTTGTGTTGACCTCTCATATGCACACGGAAAACGGTGACCCTTTTCAGTTCTTTGGCACACATAGGGCAAGAATATACTGGCTTCAGCAATTGCATTTATAGCAACCTTTGATGGCTTTGACAGCACGTCATTGGAACAATCACCAGCGTCAACATCAGTGTAATCACCATAAAATTTTAAAATGTAGATCGATATCCCCTTCCAAATGCAACATGCCTGTTTTACTGCACATTTTGAAACAATAATTACTATCATGAAACAAATGCAAATGTTTTAGATTATTTCTGATCAAAGAGAAGCCAAACTAGATTTAACTTTGAGAAATTAAGGTGTAACACGGAGTTCGGAAAACAATGGGCTATTGAAATAATTTGAACAGACCTGGGTGATATCCTAGTAATGGTTTTTATAGGGATAAATTATGAACTGAAATTCCCAACATAGTTTTTTTTTATTGCACAATTATTGTTTTTATTAGGATTAATCATGATCTATTAACCTTCTAAACGTTTTCGTAGTGGTCAAGTACAGCGCCGGCATTTCGACTAAATTTTGTTATTTCAACACTAATTGACTAATCAGTAATTTTTCATAAACTATAAGAAAAGTATTTATCTTTTCCGAAACAAATTGATGATTTAATTAAAATTGAGAAAAACTTATTTTAATCAGCATTACTTCATCCCTGTGTAAAAACGTTTCTATCTAGTAAATGTATTTAATTTGTTAAAATGGTATTATTATTTATAGATTTTTATTTTTGCTTTTAATTATTTATTTTTCATTTTAAATCCACCAATTTTAACAGTATTCTATATGCTGACTTGTTCGCCGAAATCTGTTGTTTACATGTATCGTAGGGTAATTAACCACGTGACACGATAAGCTGTCAATCAAAACAAAAAATCAATAATCCGCTATCGGGACATTGAAATCTCAACAAATCGATCAGTTTCCAGTCCTGTTAGTATAATAGTCCCAATTAATGCATACTCAAGATATTTAAGGTTTCCTTCGCAATTGAAAAGGGCAAGGTAATCTTTAATCTTAGTGCAATCTAAGCGTTTTGTCATCAGTTGGCAATGTCTTCCTTCTTATAACTTTTACAAAAATATTCTCTGAAACTACTAGGCATTGGAAGATAAATTGACAAAAATCATCCTTTGGGTATCTAGTTTAACATAAACTGCCTACCAACATGGCTGCCAAGGCTTAACAAGAACATGGGGGTAAAATAAAAGTATCATGAGTACTATTATCTTGTAAACTTTCAATAGGAATTGTTTTAAAGTCTCTGTCTTGATTTGTTGACAATGTAGAGGTGGTTGTTATTTTGTCACCAATTTTTGCTCAATACTTCTTTTAGTTAAATTGCAGATCATTAAAATGTTAATTGGCATAATGATATTCAAATTCAATATTATAATAATTCCATGCACTTTTGTTAGAAATAAATGTTAGAAGTGAAAAAAAAAAAAAAAAAAGACCACGGTACACCACAATTAAACATTTGTCTTTGTGGTGTTTGAGTTAAGTTTCTACATGCATCTCATTGATGCTCCTCATAATTTTTATTTATATTGAAAATAAATTATTTGCCTCAACTAAAAAAAATGCTTAAACTTTTAAATTCTCCTTCATACAGTAAAATTATAGGACTACATATTAATTGACCTGGATGAATTGTCAGATGTTCTATTGAAAATTGAAGAAAATGGAAACTTAGCTGTCAGTGATAATTTACATGTTTAAAGCATACTAATTTATAGATTAGACCGTTGGTTTTCCCGTTTGAATGGTATTACACTAGTAATTTTTGGGGCCCTTTATAGCTTACTGTTCGTGTGAGCCTAGGCTCCGTGTTGAAGACCGTACTTTGACCTATA
This sequence comes from Mytilus coruscus, assembly GCA_017311375.1. NCBI lineage: Eukaryota > Metazoa > Mollusca > Bivalvia > Mytilida > Mytilidae > Mytilus > Mytilus coruscus. The sequence continues at coordinate 124,291,665 of CM029595.1, read as the reverse complement.
AGGGTTTACATTTATAAATTTTGACTTGGATGGAGAGTTGTCTCATTGGCACTCATACCACATCTTCTTATATCTAATTATTGGTGATCAAGCCAAGTATTCAAGACTGGTGTGTTTAAACAAAAAGATTAAGAATAAAACTTATCACAGCACTTGAACATGTTGAAACTGGAAAATTGTTAATTATATACATCTTATCACTATCTATTTCCATTACTAGACATCACAGACAACACAGACGCTGACCTTCCTATACAAATTTGATTCATCATGTCATATTTTTCTAATAATGAAATTATCATATTATCTGAGTTCAAACTTTTGTTTAGTTGAAGGTTTTTCATTACACTTTTTTATTTACTACTTTTAGTGGGTTTTTGCCTCTAATTGCTGACCCAGAATTACAAGATATTAACAAAGAAGAAGATGAAGAAGAAGATGATGATGACGACGATACAGTGTCAGATGAGGATACAAACATATCAAGTGGTCATGTGACATTTGAAGAAGAAATGGAATATCAGATTGATGAGGATCTTGACGATAACCAGGAAAGAAGGTCAGACAATGACAGTCCTGCTCCGGATAGTTTGTCAATTGATTTCAGTACAAGATGGACAGCTATTCCTGGAGAAGAAGCTGTTGGTTTTACTACACAGGAGAGGGAACCAGATGAGGAGGAGGAGGATGGTGATGAGGCAGACAATGCTCCCGGAGACACAGCAGAACCACATGTTAATGATCATGCATATGCAGATCCGGGAGACGTTGTGGAAATACAAGCACCACCTGAACAAATAAGGTATTGCATAAACATCAGGTTAGGTAAATCCTATTACACTGTGAACAGATAAGGTATTTCATAGACTAGCTATTACAGTTTAAGGAAATTTAAGAGCCAAAAAGCTAATTTGTTAATCCTGGGTTTTGATCGAAACCAAGGAGGTAAGCTCACTGCCTCAAAGTATTGACTGAGGTTACTGTAGATGTCAGTGTTCTCCCCAGGATTTTTGGATAGCACCAGGGTAACGCGTGTGGACAGCTTGGTGAAATGATTCATACAATCAGTCGCGTCGCGTCGCTAAGCTAAATTTCTAGTTACTGTAGTTTTTTTGTCTCTTGTTTTGTTTTAATACTGTGGTACTGTGTTATGTAGACATTGAGTCAGAAAATTATTTGTAAAAAAAGTAAATCAATAAACAGTTTGTATACTTTAATATTTTTAAAAAATAAATAAAACATGATTCATTACAAAATATTCATCTAAATTTAAAGTAATTAAATCTTTATAAAATCCATAATCAATAAAAATAAAATATCATTCAAAAGAGAACAAAAATGTTCAATTTAAAAATTTTCTAGTTTCTAGAAGGAAAGTTGTTGGATGTGAAAGGATTCCTGTCATAAGGAGATATAAAATTAAGAAGAACAAATATTGATTTATTAATTGAACCAGTTTCTATCTTAAATTGTAATAAAAGAAATTTTTCATAAATTTTAAAACAATTTGCCATAGATTTCATGTAAATATTAACCTTTCTTGTCTTTGGTGATAATCAAACATAGATACAGACTTAATACTGCACTGAAATCTCAAATTTTGTTTTTTCATGATACATTTAAAAGAATTCCTACATCTATAAATTTCTCTTATGTCTAGGTGTATAAACCATATTCAATGTCAACAACAAAGTCTCCCTATTTTCCCCTAAAATGACAGGAAGTAGATATAAATAGATTTAACATGTGCTTTTGGATAAAATTTGCAAGATTACTTCTGTTATTGAAATTCATTAATTATGGATATAGATACCCAGTTTGAAGGTACAGTCATGCATTTAATTTATAAAATATAATTGTAAATAAACTTGAATATTCTACGTGAACTAAATGGGTCATGTGATATGTACAGATATCGGTCTCCTTTGAATTACTTGACAGATACTTTAGTTTGAAACCCGACTATCATGCAATAACTATGTCATAATTAAAGATAATTTTGGAAAAAAATTTTTTTTTTTTAAACCCTTCGTTTTATTTGAATAAGTTTTTTTAAATTAATTTACCAGAAAGAAAACATTTTAACTTTTAAATTAAATAAAAAAAATTCTTAAATAGATTTTAAAAACTAATTAAAAAATGAAAGATTTAATTTTTCCGTTGCACCATACTAAAAAATTATTTAAACCTAAAATTTCATTAATTAAACGTAACTTAAATTAGAAGTATAAATTAAAAAAAAGCATTTTTCTTATTTTCCCGGGGTATTTCCTCTCATGTTCTATTTCACAAAATATTCAAAATTATTTGGACTTCTTAAGAAATAATTTTTTTTTTATTCACAATAATATTCAAAAAATAATTGGTTCTTTCCTTATAGGGCCATAGTTTAATCAGAGACATATAACACTATGATATAAGAATTGAGAAATGTATAATTGTCATCTATCGGTCAACACTGTTTCAGTGTTTGTCACTTTTGTGTACAAAGCCTACAAAGTATTTGCCGACTTGTCACAGGTCAGCGCTTGGGTGGTGAGTGAAGCCCTAAAATAGTTTTCTGTGATCATATAGTTATGATCTCTTAATTAAAAGACAAAGAATCATGTAACAAGTGTTAATTACATCGATTAAATCCAATCAACAAGGTTAACCTCGAAGGTAAATCGATCACGTGGTGTAAACAATCTTTACAACTGAAGTTGAACTGGTTTGAACTGGTTTGAACTAGTCAAATTTCACCTGAAATTTTATACCGCACGGAAAAGAATTAACAAGTCGTTTAAAACTTTACCGATTTATGATTTTTAACTGAAAATTTTAGCACCACGGAAAAAATTATACATCGCGGTAAGAACGATACCACCACGGTAAAAATTATACATCGCACCTTGTCCTTTAAGGGCCTGGGGAGAACACTGGATGTGAAGTGAAAAATTCAGACACATACACGCACACTGCTTGTATTATTATTGCATAAGATACAGGTCAACTTTTCAATTAATTTCAAATTTTCAAGTTTTCAAGTTTTCAAGAAGAAATGTTTTAGTGCTATGTTGTGAAAGATTATTCAAATATAAATAAGGTAGAAATTATCTTATTATAGTTTTTTTATATCATGTATATAGCCATAATCACAAACAAGATATATTTCTTTGTATAGATTATTACCAGCCATAGAAATGTAAGCTATGTATCATGTGAATTTTGTAGATCTGATCACACATATGACATATCCCCAATGTTACATGACAAGAATTTACCAGATGGCTGGACTAGAAGCGTGGTTCAAAGGTTAGCTGGTAAATCAGCAGGAAAATATGATGTATACTTATACAGGTAAACAGAAGGTCTGAGTTGATGTTATGAATATTTAGAATAGATATTTTAAGATGAGAACAGACTTTAAATTTGATTTGAGGGGTTATGGTACAGATAAAATGTGTTCATTGAAAGCAGTTAGGAATCAAAGTGGAAAATTGACTTCAAACTGAATAGTGGAGATATAATTATGGTAGAGTTACACTATACAGTACATATTTACAATGATATCATAATCAAAGTCTTCTGTCATAAAAAATAATTCGTTTTACAGTGTGCATTTATTATCCAGTTCGCAATATCACATTTTAGCTTACAGCAACATAAAACACATTGTTATTCTGATATCAAAATACCATTTTCATATACAAAGAAAAGAGTCTGAATCATAAAAATCATAATTTTCTGTTTTGTTTTGATTTGTTGATCTGCAAAATCCCGCCATGATCTTGACTTCCGGTTTACTCATTTCAATTATATATTTATCGGAATACGAACTTATGAAAGCGCACTAGGTTCATTCTGTTCGCTTCGTTTGTTAAAATTTGTAAATTTAGTTAACCCAATATATGGACAACAAACATGGAAAACGACGAACCTCATGAGCAATTGTTTGTTGCAATGCAACCATCGTTAGTTTTTCAATGATAAATTTGAAATAACTTAAATAGTAAACGTCAGAAAAATTTGACCATTTCAGAAAAACATTGCACTATGAGTCAGATGAATGGAATACATTATGTTACATGTTTAGAAAGTCTGACTGAAAACCTTAAATATTATTAAACTAAAAGTAAAGATTATGGACAACAATAAGGAACTATCAGTATTTTAAAGCTGTCTTGTTACTTATCTTGTATCTTCCTCCGGTGATTTGGACCAATACCCAATGATCTTCATACATAATATACCTAGTATTGTGTACAAACTAAAAACTTTACATAGAATTTTAAAATATATGCTCCGCATCGACCATTAAAGAAGTTTTGCCAATAGTTTAAATTAGTAGACAGTTGAGATGAACAAATACTCCTGGTTCAAACCATTTGTACAAAATTTCAAGGTGCTCTAAACATGATCTAGGTTAATGATTAGTAAAATATGCTATCGAGTATCGTATTAGATTCAAGTAATAATATCATAAATAAAATGCTGGCCACTAATTTTGTTTGTCCTTTAAGTCATTTTTTTATGCCCAGCCGTAGCGGAGGGGGCATTAAGTTTTACCCTTGTCCGTACATTCCGAAATTGGTTTCCGTTCTCTAACTTGAGTTTGCCTCAACCAAATGCTATGAAACTTATACACAATGCTTATTACCACAAAACACAGATCAAGTTTGAATTTTGGTGGCGTCACTATAACCGTTCTAGAGTTATGCCCCTTTATAAATGGAAAAATTGCAAATTTTTTAGTTTCAGTTCTCTTATTTAAGTTTGCCTCAACCAAATGTTATGAAACTTATACACAATGCTGATTTCCACAAAACACAAATCAAGTTCAAATTTGGGTAGCGTCACTTTTACCGTTCTTCAGTTATGTCCCTTTATAACTATATGATATGCAAGCGGGGGCATCATGTGTGTCCACATGTGGACACAATCCACATTTATTAATTGTTGGAACATACTTACCAGCTGAGGGAACTTGAGAGTATAATATAGCACTTGAAATCTTTCTGTTATACCTTTTATTATAAATATTCAAGATGTTCAATGGATTGAAATTTTTTAGATTTAATGCCTGGGACTATTATACTATTTATAAATATTTGTGTAAAGGCAGAATCAAAAACCCCTTGAAAACAGTAGTTGACATTCTGAATTTATAATTGTGGTCAGTTGATGGTGTAGCTGCAGATGCTGCAGCTGTGTTAGACCTTTGATGTTGTGAACTTTGTGTTGACCTCTCATATGCACACGGAAAACGGTGACCCTTTTCAGTTCTTTGGCATACATAGGGCAAGAATATACTGGCTTCAGCAATTGCATTTATAGCAACCTTTGATGGCTTTGACAGCACGTCATTGGAACAATCACCAGCGTCAACATCAGTGTAATCACCATAAAATTTTAAAATGTAGATCGATATCCCCTTCCAAATGCAACATGCCTGTTTTACTGCACATTTTGAAACAATAATTACTATCATGAAACAAATGCAAATGTTTTAGATTATTTCTGATCAAAGAGAAGCCAAACTAGATTTAACTTTGAGAAATTAAGGTGTAACACTGAGTTCGGAAAACAATGGGCTATTGAAATAATTTGAACAGACCTGGGTGATATTCTAGTAATGGTTTTATAGGGATAAATTATGAACTGAAATTCCCAACATAGTTTTTTTTTATTGCACAATTATTGTTTTTATTAGGATTAATCATGATCTATTAACCTTCTAAACGTTTTCGTAGTGGTCAAGTACAGCGCCGGCATTTCGACTAAATTTTGTTATTTCAACACTAATTGACTACTTATCAGTAATTTTTCATAAACTATAAGAAAAGTATTTATCTTTTCCGAAACAAATTCGATGATTTAATTAAAATTGAGAAAAACTTATTTTAATCGGCATTACTTCATCCCTGTGTAAAAACGTTTCTTTCCAGTAAATGTATTTAATTTGTTAAAATGGTATTACATGTATATTTATATATTTTTTTAATTTTTGCTTTTAATTATTTATTTTTCATTTTAAATCCACCAATTTTAACAGTATTCTATATGCTGACTTGTTCGCCGAAATCTGTTGTTTACATGTATCGTAGGGTAATTAACCACGTGACACGATAAGCTGTCAATCAAAACAAAAAATCAATAATCCGCTATCGGGACATTGAAATCTCAACAAATCGATCAGTTTCCAGTCCCGTTAGTATAATAGTCCCAATTAATGCATACTCAAGATAATTAAGGTTTCCTTCGGTAATTGAAAAGGGCAAGGTAATGTCTAATCTGAGTGCAATCTAAGCGTTTTGTCATCAGTTGGCAATGTCTTCCTTCTTATAACTTTTACAAAAATATTCTCTGAAACTACTAGGCATTGGAAGATAAATTGACAAAAATCATCCTTTGGGTATCTAGTTTAACATAAACTGCCTACCAACATGGCTGCCAAGGCTTAACAAGAACATGGGGGTAAAATAAAAGTATCATGAGTACTATTATCTTGTAAACTTTCAATAGGAATTGTTTTAAAGTCTCTGTCTTGATTGTTGACAATGTAGAGGTGGTTGTTATTTTGTCACCAATTTTGCTCAATACTTCTTTTAGTTAAATTGCAGATCATTAAAATGTTAATTGGCATAATGATATTCAAATTCAATATTATAATAATTCCATGCACTTTTGCTAGAAATAAATGTTAGAAGTGAAAAAAAAAAAAACAACCAAAAGACCACGGTACACCACAATTAAACATTTGTCTTTGTGGTGTTTGAGTTAAGTTTCTACATGCATCTCATTGATGCTCCTCATAATTTTTATTTATATTGAAAATAAATTATTTGCCTCAACTAAAAAAAATGCTTAAACTTTTAAATTCTCCTTCATACAGTAAAATTATAGGACTACATATTAATTGACCTGGATGAATTGTCAGATGTTCTATTGAAAATTGAAGAAAATGGAAACTTAGCTGTCAGTGATAATTTACATGTTTAAAGCATACTAATTTATAGATTAGACCGTTGGTTTTCCCGTTTGAATGGTATTACACTAGTAATTTTGGGGCCCTTTATAGCTTACTGTTCGGTGTGAGCCTAGGCTCCGTGTTGAAGACCGTACTTTGACCTATAAGGGTTTACATTTATAAATTTTGACTTGGATGGAGAGTTGTCTCATTGGCACTCATACCACATCTTCTTATATCTAATTATTGGTGATCAAGCCAAGTATTCAAGACTGGTGTGTTTAAACAAAAAGATTAAGAATAAAACTTATCACAGCACTTGAACATGTTGAAACTGGAAAATTGTTAATTATATACATCTTATCACTATCTATTTCCATTACTAGACATCACAGACAACACAGACGCTGACCTTCCTATACAAATTTGATTCATCATGTCATATTTTTCTAATAATGAAATTATCATATTATCTGAGTTCAAACTTTTGTTTAGTTGAAGGTTTTTCATTACACTTTTTTATTTACTACTTTTAGTGGGTTTTTGCCTCTAATTGCTGACCCAGAATTACAAGATATTAACAAAGAAGAAGATGAAGAAGAAGATGATGATGACGACGATACAGTGTCAGATGAGGATACAAACATATCAAGTGGTCATGTGACATTTGAAGAAGAAATGGAATATCAGATTGATGAGGATCTTGACGATAACCAGGAAAGAAGGTCAGACAATGACAGTCCTGCTCCGGATAGTTTGTCAATTGATTTCAGTACAAGATGGACAGCTATTCCTGGAGAAGAAGCTGTTGGTTTTACTACACAGGAGAGGGAACCAGATGAGGAGGAGGAGGATGGTGATGAGGCAGACAATGCTCCCGGAGACACAGCAGAACCACATGTTAATGATCATGCATATGCAGATCCGGGAGACGTTGTGGAAATACAAGCACCACCTGAACAAATAAGGTATTGCATAAACATCAGGTTAGGTAAATCCTATTACACTGTGAACAGATAAGGTATTTCATAGACTAGCTATTACAGTTTAAGGAAATTTAAGAGCCAAAAAGCTAATTTGTTAATCCTGGGTTTTGATCGAAACCAAGGAGGTAAGCTCACTGCCTCAAAGTATTGACTAAGGTTACTGTAGATGTCAGTGTTCTCCCAGGATTTTGGATAGCACCAGGGTAAGCGCGTGTGGACAGCTTGGTGAAATGATTCATACAATCAGTCGTCGCGTCGCTAAGCTAAATTTCTAGTAACTGTAGTTTTTTGTCTCTTGTTTTGTTTTAATACTGTGGTACTGTGTTATGTAGACATTGAGTCAGAAAATTATTTGTAAAAAGTAAATCAATAAACAGTTTGTATACTTTAATATTTTTAAAAATAAATAAAACATGATTCATTACAAAATATTCATCTAAATTTAAAGTAATTAAATCTTTATAAAATCCATAATCAATAAAAATAAAATATCATTCAAAAAGAACAAAATGTTCAATTTAAAAATTTTCTAGTTTCTAGAAGGAAAGTTGTTGGATGTGAAAGGATTCCTGTCATAAGGAGATATAAAATTAAGAAGAACAAATATTGATTTATTAATTGAACCAGTTTCTATCTTAAATTGTAATAAAAGAAATTTTCATAAATTTTAAAACAATTTGCCATAGATTTCATGTAAATATTAACCTTTCTTGTCTTTGGTGATAATCAAACATAGATACAGACTTAATACTGCACTGAAATCTCAAATTTTGTTTTTTTCATGATACATTTAAAAGAATTCCTACATCTATAAATTTCTCTTATGTCTAGGTGTATAAACCATATTCAATGTCAACAACAAAGTCTCCTATTTTCCCTAAAATGACAGGAAGTAGATATAAATAGATTTAACATGTGCTTTTGGATAAAATTTGCAAGATTACTTCTGTTATTGAAATTCATTAATTATGGATATAGATACCCAGTTTGAAGGTACAGTCATGCATTTAATTTATAAAATATAATTGTAAATAAACTTGAATATTCTACGTGAACTAAATGGGTCATGTGATATGTACAGATATCGGTCTCCTTTGAATTACTTGACAGATACTTTAGTTTGAAACCCGACTATCATGCAATAACTATGTCATAATTAAAGATAATTTTGGCCATAGTTTAATCAGAGACATATAACACTATGATATAAGAATTGAGAAATGTATAATTGTCAACTATCGGGTCAACACTGTTTCAGTGTTTGTCACTTTGTGTACAAAGCCTACAAAGTATTTGCCGACTTGTCACAGGTCAGCGCTTGGGTGGTGAGTGAAGCCCTAAAATAGTTTTCTGTGATCATATAGTTATGATCTCTTAATTAAAAGACAAAGAATCATGTAACAAGTGTTAATTACATCGATTAAATCCAATCAACAAGGTTAACCTCGTAAGGTAAATCGATCACGTGGTGTAAACAATCTTTACAACTGAAGTTGAACTGGTTTGAACTGGTTTGAACTAGTCAAATTTCACCTGAAATTTTATACCGCACGGAAAAGAATTAACAAGTCGTTTAAAACTTTACCGATTTATGATTTTTTAACTGAAAATTTTAGCACCACGGAAAAAAATTATACATCGCGGTAAGAACGATACCACCACGGTAAAAAATTATACATCGCGGGCCCTGGTCCTTTAAGGGCCTGGGAGAACACTGGATGTGAAGTGAAAAAATTCAGACACATACACGCACACTGCTTGTATTATTATTGCATAAGATACAGGTCAACTTTTCAATTAATTTCAAATTTTGAAGTTTTCAAGTTTTCAAGAAGAAATGTTTTAGTGCTATGTTGTGAAAGATTATTCAAATATAAATAAGGTAGAAATTATCTTATTATAGTTTTTTTTATATCATGTATATATAGCCATAATCACAAACAAGATATATTTCTTTGTGTAGATTATTACCAGCCATAGAAATGTAAGCTATGTATCATGTGAATTTTGTAGATCTGATCACACATATGACATATCCCCAATGTTACATGACAAGAATTTACCAGATGGCTGGACTAGAAGCGTGGTTCAAAGGTTAGCTGGTAAATCAGCAGGAAAATATGATGTATACTTATACAGGTAATTTTATAAACAGAAGGTCTGAGTTGATGTTATGAATATTTAGAATAGATATTTTAAGATGAGAACAGACTTTAAATTTGATTTGAGGGTTATGGTACAGATAAAATGTGTCCATTGAAAGCAGTTAGGAATCAAAGTGGAAAATGGACTTCAAACTGAATAGTGGAGATATAATTATGGTAGATTTACACTATACAGTACCATTTAAACGAATCGATTCGATATTGTTTTTTCCGATTTCCGTGTTTTCAGAGCCACACGAGTACCGGATTTCACTCCCAAATTCCTCAAAGATTCTCTCCCAACACCGCGTGGCTGTTAATTGGTTTATTGCCCATCGGATGTACTAAAATTAATGAGCGTGACAACATAATCGGATTAGCCAGGTAATTTACCTATGTACATTTAATCAATCTTGATTGCACAGGTGTGCTTTAAAATCACGGTATTAAAATTTTAACAAATGTTTTCCTTTCTTTGACAGATAAAGATGTGAAATTATCATTTATATCTTTTATGTTTTTGTCCCATGCCATTATCTTTGAAATAATTTTACCAAAAAAAAAAAATATGAAGAAAAAACTTGTTATTTTGTGTTTCTATTACAGTCCGGTCAGGTCATACATTGTGTTCTTTCAACAAAAACGATTTTGCCACCATTAGAATCTTTTGTGACTTACTCAATAAGCAATATCCGTGCATTAATTGTTCATTATATAAAAATCAACTGGCTTATATAAAAAATGTAGTTTTTACGGTAACTAGATCGTCCAATCTATTAATCGGATCAACAAGTAAACTCAATTTATTGAGCAATGTAAAATATTATGTTTCACCACCTCGGTACATTTATACAGACTTGATTAATTTAAATTACGAAAAGAAACTGTAAAGTGACAACTCTGTTGAACAAAGGAATAACTTCAAGTGATTAAGCTAGCGCTCGTTATTTTCGTATTTTACGAAGCGGTTTCAAATTGACGAAAGTATTTTATATCAATTTCGTCATTTAAATTTGGTAAGTGTAAAAATATTTTCGCATTAAATTACTATAATTCTACCTGTCTACATGTTTTGACAAGTTTATGACGCTCAGCCATTTAACGTTTACAACGATGTTAAAAGTTGTGATGATAAGTAATCCGCTTATCGCCATCCGATAGGTCACTAATCCTTTAATTATTATTGAACCTCATTTGCCCATCATAATATTCTATTCCAGTTAAATCAGTCAGAATTTCATTTTCAAAATTTCTCAACCGCCCACAATTGGCAATTCTTTATCGTATTTTTGTCATTTGAACACAATTGATCCCCCCTGGACAATTTCCATCATAATTTCAATATTTCACCAACCATAAATTTATATTATTGACCATGGACGTATAACTAATGTTCAGGTCTACGTCCTGTTTTGACTGATAAAACATAAAAAATCAAATAGCTAAAGAAGATGTGTTCTCGTTTATTCGGAAAAAAATTATATTTTAGATTCTGGTTAATCAATTGTAAAAGGACCTTCTAGAGCCTCAATAAGTTCGCACAAAAATTTCGTTCTGCATCTTTAAAACCTGAATGAATTTTCCCACGGTCGTCCAGAAAGGTCACCTGAGTTTACTGGTACGTGATATTATTTCCCGCCCTTTAAAAATCTCGTGCTGTGGATAAAATTAATGTTAACTATTTTTAGCATTTAACATTGTTAAGTAAGTCAAGTTCAAGTTCAACCCAAACTGTTGATAACTGACATGTGTATTGTGGAATTGTCTTCATACGGCAAATAATTTTTAAAATCTTTTAAGATCACTGTTCAAAATACACAAATTTACATTCATTGTGCGAAAATAAATATTATACAAAGACGAGTTAATGCAGCTGTGGAAGTATTCCTGTTGTTACCGAACGTATTATTATCCTAAAGTAATACCAACAAATCGTAAACGAAAATGCCGTAAATTTTAAGCATAACGAATGGTGAATAATATTTTCTTTTTACTTGCATATACAAAACTTTGTGACACGTAATTTTATGATTTTCTTTAAACTGCTCTCATTAATTTAGCGGAAGTTTCCGGTTATTTTTACACAAGTATGTCCATTTCGTAAATAAAATATTAATTTACTGGTGAAAACATCGAGGTCAAAATTAAGTACAGTTTTATTTTTATAAAATTTTAATGCAATTGAAAGAATTAACAACAACATTTTGCTTTTAAATCTTTTATTCATTCAAGCAATGAGATAATCGTAAAAGAAAATGCTGTAGACTTACATAATTATTATGCCTAACGAATGGTGAATAAATTTTCCTTTTACTTGCATATACAAAACTTTGAGACACATAATTTTCAAATAAAGACTTTAACTTTGAAGTAGAATATTGCGTTTTTCACGTTTTCCACTATATTTTATAATCCTTTTTTTTTTAAAGCAAGAACATTTAGGTAAAGATATTTTTAGATTGGCAAGCAAGAAATACGAAAATATTTTAACTTATTATTACCACAAAATTAAACTTAACCAGTATAAAAGACATTTAAAATTATACACCTGTTTTGACACTTAAACTGGTACAGTAAACCGGAAATATAATTCTTTATTACGTCAACCTTTACCTGTCAGGTAATCCAATTACCCTATCAGTCGTGTGCGGTAGAGATCAAAGTAGGATAAGGGCAATTAATTCCTCGGTGTAGGGAGTGAGCTCGCTATCACAATAAACATTTAGCGATTTTGGAGAGATTACTCCTAAATTCCTCCAAACATTTTGGGAGGAATATCGGAGTTTTCGGAGTGACTCCGACATTTTCCTTGGTGTAGGGTGTGGGAGAGTTGGTCCTCTTGAATGGTACTGTAGATCACATGATTTACAATGATATTACCATAAGTCAAAGTCTTCTGTCATAAAAAAAATAATTGCTATATGTTCTGAAAGTTACATTTATCTGTTTGGATATACATTTTGTAATATTTAAAAAAAGATTAGATTGCTAAGAAGCTTAAGTGTCAACTCTAAGGAAATTCTTGGGAATCTCCCATATTTTTTCCTAAAATTTGGATAATTCCCGCCGAAAACAATTCTCCTGACAAAAGCAAGGCGTCAAATTTCTAAATTTGGAAAAAAACACCTGAATTTTCCCACTTTTATCAAAATTTACCTATAGTTAGTTGTTAGATAAATAAAGATTGACAAATTATTGTGAAAACATTGTGTGTTTACACAATCTTCATTTGAATGTTCCTTTTAAGAATTCATTAAGCATTGATAATTTTACTGCAAAAGTATGATAAAAATGTCATGGAAATCTGTTCTTAAGGTAAGATCCCACTGAAAATTTTGGAAATAAAGGCGATCAATAACTTTTGAGGTTTAAAAAAACATCCTTGATGAAAAAGATTGTTGTTTGTCTGAATTTTTCTTATTTGATTTTCCACCAGTTGGAACCAGCTTAAATCATAATCGTCCTTAGCTAAGTTAGGAGTGAATGAACAATATTGAAATAAGTAGTTATCTATTTATTGCCAATATTGTACTTTTTTCTGAATTTAAAAGCCCTTTCATCCACCAAAAATGACTGGAATTAAGTTAGTAACATGCATATATCAGCAAGAGGGGATACAGGCTCCTTTAAGCTCCCAAGTTATCCCCTTGTTATGTAGGATTTAATAATGTCCCCAGTGAAGTAATGTCCCCTGGACATTTTTTATGCCCCCGCCATAGAAGAGGGGCATTAAGTTTTACCCTTGTCCGTCTGTACATACGTACGTACGTCCCAAAATTGGTTTCCTTTCTCTAACTTGAGTTTGCATCAACCAAATGTTATAAACTTATACACAATACTTATTACCACAAAACACAGATCAAGTTTGAATTTTGGTGGCGTCACGTTAACCGTTCTAGAGTTATGCCCCTTTATAAATGGAAAAATTGCAAAATTTTTAGTTTCTGTTCTCAAACTTAATTTTGCCTCAACCAAATGTTATGAAACTTATACACAATGCTTATTACCACAAAACACAGATCAAGTTTGAATTTTGGTGGCGTCACTTTAACTGTTCTAGAGTTATGCCCCTTTATAAATGGAAAAATCACAAAATTTTTAGTTTCCATTCTCTAACTAAGGTTTGCCTTAAACAAATGTTATGAAACTTATACACAATGCTTATTATCACAAAACACAGATCAAGTTTGAATTTTGGTGGTGTCACTTTAACCGTTCTAGAGTTATGCCCTTTATAAATGGAAAAATTGCAAAATTTTTAGTTTCCGTTCCCTAACTTGAGTTTGCCTCAACCAAATGTTATGAAACTTATACACAATGCTTATTACCACAAAATACAGATCAAGTTTGAATTTTGATAGTGTCACTTTAACCGTTCTGGAGTTATGTCCCATTATAAATGGAAAAATTGCAAAATTTTTAGTTTCGGTTCTCTAACTTAAGTTTGCCTCAACCAAATGTTATGAAACTTATACACAATGCTTTTTACCACAAAATACAGATCAAGTTTGAATTTTGGTGGGGTCACTTTAACCATTCACGAGTTATGCCCCTTTATAAATGGAAAACACTGCAAAATTTTTAGTTTCGGTTCTCTTACTTAAGTTGCCTCAACCAAATGTTATGAAACTTATGCACAATGCTTATTATCACAAAACACAGATCAAGTTTGAATTTTGGTGGTGTCACTTTAACCGTTCTAGAGTTATGTCCCTTTATAAATGGAAAAATTGCAAAATTTTTAGTTTCCGTTCCCTAACTTGAGTTTGCCTCAACCAAATGTTATGAAACTTATACACAATGCATTTAACCACAAAATACAGATCAAGTTCAAATTTTGGTGGGGTCACTTTTAACCATTCACGAGTTATGCCCCTTTATAAATGGAAAACAATGCAAAATTTTTAGTTTCTGTTCTCTAACTTAAGTTTCCACAACCAAATTTTATGAAACTTATACACAATGCTTATTACCACAAAATACAGATCAAGTTGAATTTTGGTGACGTCACTTTAATCATTATCGAGTTATTATGCCCTTTAAAAATCGAAAAATTGGAAAATTTTTAGTTTCCGTTCTGTAACTGAAGTTTTACCCAACCAAACATTATGAGACGTATACGCAATTCTTATTACCACAAAACTCAGATCAAGTTCAAATTTGGGTAGCGTCACTATTATTGTTCTTGAGTTATGTCCCTTTATAATGTTGTATGCAAGCGAGGCATCATCTGTGTCCATCGGGACACATTTTCCATTTTACATACTGAATACTGTCCGTGGACAATATTTACTTAATTTAATGTGTCCCAGACACAATTTAGCTATGAAAAAATGTCCCAAGCTATGAGAAAAGGTATCACTGAACACTTTTTACTATTAAATTATGTCCTTGAGCAATATTTACTTTTAAGGTGTCCTGGACAATCCTTGAACAGTAAATGTGATAATGTAGGATTTAATAATGTCTCCCATGAAATAATGTTTAACTCCCATTGCATTCTTTCGTGCCTGTACCTAATCAAGCAATCTTGACTGATTGTAGATTTTGAGATTTTTGATTTATCACAATAAACCACAAGCTTGTCTCTACTTTCTTTGGCCTTCTTGTCCTTAGAAATATAATATAACTCCTCCAATTTGATTTTATAATTTTGACATTTTCTTTGAACTTTTCCGGGTATTTCTTTGAACTTAGATAGTTGTAAACTTGTCGGTATTCACTTCTTGGAGGGCTACAACGGAAAGAAAAATTTATCCAACAAGAGACTAAAAACGATTTTAACAACAACGCGAAAAGTTGATCAATAATTTCTGTTTGGGTAAAAATGAAAGTATTGATAGGAAAAAAGTTAGCAAAAATTGGAATTAAAACGAATAAAAAAATGTGGGTTGAATAAGACTGCTAAAGGCATAAATTGTTTTATAGCTGACATAGGCAACCAGTCAAAACTATGTAGCCAACTTGCATCAAATCAGAGTTATTACAGCATTTACTTCTTAAAATTTTGTTCAAATTAAACTTTGGTTTTTAAAATTTGTAATGTTTTGAATAAATTGTAAAACATTAAAAGGGTTATCGTTCATAATTGACTTAGACGTAAACAGGGTTTAATTGGTAAGTTGGCGTATAAGTCGGTAATTTATAAATTGAAAATACTAATTTTAATATTGAAATGTAAGACAGATCATTGGTCGGAAAATTAAGAAATTAGTGATACAATAGTAGTAAAATTAGAGATAGTTATCGTTAATAATATGATTAATATTCGGTAAATAGACATTGATAAACCAATTATAGGTTTGTATTGTTGTTGTTCCTTTTTTTAAATTGATTGTTGACTGTTTTTTTTTAATATATTGGATAGTTTTTAATGTTTTAAATTTTTAAATTTGGTTTTAAAATTAATATTATTTTCAAAATTTTATATTCAATAGTTTTATTAATATATAATTCAATCTTTTAAGACTTTGATTGGGGTGGTTAGTTGCTTTTGTTAATGCAATCTAATGTCGTTAGTGAATTTAACTGATATCATAAAAAAACTATAATCGCGAAAATCTAAGAAATCTAAAATCACAATGCGAATGAAAAAGACATTTAATTACACCTTAGTATGTTATATAACTTAATTAAAATTTGCAATTGATTAATGTTTAATTAAGTAATTCATTTTTTTATTTATTAAAAATTATTTTTGTACATAATAATATTCATTTAAAATCTTAATTATAAATCTAATTGGATATATGAAATTTTGGTTTATTTCAATATTGGATTTGGTCAAAGTAATATAGTTATGTAACTTTAAAATTTATGAAATTTATTCAATTTAGCAATAAACTAAATTTAAACACTAATATTACGATACGGACAGTTTAATGGACTAAAACAACTAATAAATAATTTTAGACTGTTTTTTAACAAAATTCCAATGATTAAGGACATTAAGAAAAATGTAATCAGTTTTAAGCACATCTTACTATTACAGTAAACTATGGATTTTTTACTTAATTTGAATTAGTAAAATTAAAAATTTAAAGTGTAAATCAATTTGTTCAAATATTCGAGCTATAACCATTATAATTACACTTGATCATTAAAAACTTCAAGTCATACTACAATCATACTAATCAATACATCGCAATTGACGTCAAAATCTAATGTCTGTCAAATACTGAATATTTAAAGATGTAGCTAATCGATTGTAATGATCATAGTAATTGTAATTTAGTACTAATTATTAATATACGGTAAAGACATGAATGCAATCAAAATCAATGATAGACAATATCAGGAATTAAAGGTCTGACACAGTAACATAGAACATGTAAGATTCATAAGTAACTCTAAATAAACATTGATTAATCAACGAGTGACTAGAATTGATGTCAATAGCTCTATTGAATCAAATTGTTTAATGATAACATTATTGAACATACTGTTAGATTCAAATTTTGAAACTAATTGATAAAGCTTATTCAATGCTAATAAATTTATTAATATCAAATAAATAGAATCTATAAATTGTCGTAATACACTTGATAGTATTAAATATTAGATGATAAATTACAGACTCAAATGAGTTAAGAAATTCATAGACAAATGAAACAGTTAATCCATTAGAGTCGATAATAGTCAACAGTTAATATGGTAAGAATCACGAAATAGTATAGCTAAACGTTAGCACGTACATGTTGTTAATCGTAGATGGAGTAATAGTGTAGTAACGTTTAGATTTGATGTATGTAATTCGTTGAAGTAGTTGGCTTAGATTTGGATGATGTCAATAGAATCGTGATATCGTTTCATGAATTACGGCTATGGTCTCAGTTAATTTCTAATGTGGCAGGTATATTTGACTTATCGATTGATACTATTGCGTTCATCTTGTACAATATCAATTGATCTTAATCAAATTATCGTATTTGCTATATTGAAATTTGGATTATTGTTTATCTCATTTATGGTCAGTTAAGTCGTAATGTAATCGATTACTGAGATACTGTTGATTATGTTATAAGCTTGGATGATATTTAGACTACTGTATATTCAGACTCATATAAATGGACTTAAACTACATAAAGTCCTAATGTTATGATCAAGATGTTAGTATAATGATATTAGAATGTCAAATATAGTCATCATAAACGTGTACAATTATATGTTTAATTAATCGGATAATGTTTAATATTTGTGAATAATATGGATTGTATAGTTCACAAGATTGCCTAATCTAGCATATTTATTGCTGGATAATACATGATATTGTAATCGAGTTCTTATAATGATCAGAATTTTTCATTGTAAGACTATTGTTATGTTCCGTAGTTATCAGTTTGATGTTGATTATAATGATTATCGATTTGCTTCTTAAACTCTGTTTGAATTTCTAGTTTTTATATTTATTTCTAGTTTGATCAACGATTAATGTATTTTTAATTAGAATTACAGTCTATTAAGCTTATCGTATTTTACAGAATTTATGAATCGAATATCACTTAAATAATGATATTCAAGTAACTACGTAAAGCTGTATATTAACTAAACAAGAATTTAATAGAATTCATTTTACATGTAAAATATTTAAAAGTTTGTTCACAATATTCAAATCACAATTAATTGAATTATCGAATGATCAATCATAGAAGTTTAAAGTAACATTATCAAATCTCTATAAGCAATATGTACTGCATAGTCATATGTTGAATGATATTACAATATGATAATAAGCATAAAATTCTAGCAAATATGACTAGTAATCAAGATAATGTACTTTAATGTAATGAAAACGAATGAATCTAAAAACATTATAATGTTAACAATATTAACTAACTTTAAATGGTAATCAAGATACGAATAACAATGCTGATATCATTTAGTAAACGTTTATTAGAATTCTAAAGGATTACGAAGATTAAAGACTATCTAAATTCATTAAACTAATTACAGATTGTTGCAATTGTAATCTGTAATTACGAATTTAACGATTCTATATAACGTTACATTATACTAGCATTAGACATTATAACTATCGATCATCATGATTCTAATATAATAAAGAGATATATGTATAATGTAATCAAACTGTCATAGACCATCTGTAGACAAACATAACAAATACACATTCTAACTATGAACTAACATGTAAAATGAGATTACAATAGAACTATTAGTGACAATTGTATATCAAGTGATAAGCTATCTGAACATTCAGTATTATTACATGAAGAGTGAACATAAAATGTGATCATGTATCTGTACAATATTGCGAATATGACAATGATAATTCGAACATATTACATGACATTAAAGAAGTACCTGACAAGAAAATGCATAAAATGGTAATTAAGCTTGGAAGTATCATTGTATATGTGAACTTGATTTTAATTTTAGTGATCTAATTCTTGCACTTTTAAGATTAATTACATTAATAATGTATAAATAGAAAGCAAATCAGGATTCTAAATTGAATGTTTTAGATCTAAACTTTGATTTATTAATGTTACAGTATCTGATACTTACTATGAATACATTAATCTTGTTATCTTATATGAATGTTATATAGATTTGAGCAACGTAGATGTACTTATTATCAGATTAAACAGTAATAAAACTGTAATCTGACGTTGATTCGAATTATGATAGATTGAAATTAATTTGAATTAGTACTTATTATAGAACTTGTGAATAATGTACATAGGATAGAATGTACTTTAGAAAGGTTATTAACACTATTCAACATAATATCATCTTACGATGAACGTAATTTGTAATAAGTAAATATGATTAATTACGAATGAATTTAATGATCATTAAAATTGATCAAAATTTTAAATAGATATTCACTTATAACAATGAAGTGTCAAATGATGAAGATTAATTGGAAAACAGTTGAATCAGTGAATAATGAATAGATACAGAATTTTAATAAGTTTAAATGAAAAATTGAAGTAATAAAGTGTATCGTAAATTGATGCAAGTTCATGCAATTAATGTGAAACAACTATTACAACGAATATAATGCAAAATGTATACAACGATTAAAAAGAATGAGAAGTTACATTATGATAGAAACATAGATTTGAAGAATGATATATGAAATGCAATATTTTACAGATGCAGTAATCTTAGACTATTGATTGAATCAAAGTAAGTTAATGTAACGATGTAAGCAAAAATAGATCATTCATAGAGAATGAAATCTTAACATGAAGACAATCTATATTTCATGAAATTAACGAAAATACTATGAACAGATTGAATGAACTAAATAGATATATAAATGTAAATCATGCTATATTAATCTGAAAATATATGATAGAAAACTACCATAGACTAATTAGATTGATAGATATATGTATATTGATAATGTTGAAAGTACAGAAAATCTAACATGTATGCATTTAGAAGATATGAATAATATAATGAAGATAAATATCGAAATGTCATCAATTGTGAATAGGCTATGTCTTATTCAAATAAAGCATGAAGTGATTCTTGGAATTAATGATAACATGTACAAAATCAATAGAAACTACAGTAATAGTACATATCATTGGAATTTTGGAAATAACGATATACAAGAATTCGAAAGAAGAATATCATAAAATTGCAATTCAAATGTGAAGAATGATCGATAAGATTAGATAAGAATGAATGAATCAAATTAATCATTTATAAATAAGAGATTTCAACTGATTGCATGTAAGATTGAGATATTGTGATAATATGAACAATGTTACTTTTGTAATTCAATGAATGAACTAGATTGAAAGACTGATTATGGTTAGTTATATCTCTGATATAGTATAGGTAATTGTAGACAATGAAATGATCTACATAATGATAAATATAGAAACTGTATTACAATAATTTTATGTAATAAAATATATCAAGGAATTTTAACGATGATTATATATATAAAATTGAAATATGACATAGAATGTTAATATATATGGATGTAATGATTATCGTTGAGATATAAGTTGAAAGTGTAACTGCATGTAGTGTAATAAACTACAGAATGACTAGTATTGCTCGAGTTCCTAATCTAAGTTTGAATCTTAGAGTTGGATTTCTAAGTTTTTTAATTATAAGTGAAATTGAATGCATTAATATGTAATGTTCTAATGTTAAATAATTAATAGTATCTATGAGTTGTTTCAAAGTTTCATAAGCTAAACAGATCAAAATGCAATGAATTAAAGAAATTAGTTAAACATTTAATACAATATGTCTGTTATAGTCTTCTAAGGTAAAATTGAAAGAGATTGATAGATCTCTAATTAGATGTATGTATATATTAGTAAATTGATGATTCGTTAGTACGTCGTTAGTAATATTATGAAAGCTGGTCAGTGTAAGTAATAATTAGTAAAGTATAATATGTTAATGTAGAAATTGTTGATGTATCAGATTGTAAGTAGTTGAATAATGTTGATTATGGTCATTTAATGAATAAATGTTCAGATATACGATTGATTATGTAATAATAGTTAAATATTAGTTAAAGTATTAAATATGACTGATGAGATCAATATATCATAGTATTATTGATAAAAATTAAAAGACGTATCATTTGAAAGTTTTAGTATTACAAATGATGTATCTATAAGTGTCAATATGTTAAATCAACGTTTAAATAAATGTAATGTTAATATAATATACAAAGTGAATTTATAAATATTTCGAAGGTTAAATTGACTGAACTTTATAATAAATCAGATATCTAGATGTAACACTACAATAATCAGACTTTTATACAGTTCATGTTAATACTTTAAATTAGTCTTGGTGCTGTAATAATTTCGTTATATGATGAGTAAAGAGTACTCTGAATTGAATTTCATTTCGATGGTATGAAACTCTGTTGACTAAGTAATTACGTGATGTACAGATCTTCTGCAATTTATAGAACTAATGTAATATAGTTCGAAGTATGATACAACATGAATAGTATCAATCTTATTAAAGCAATTCCAGCAGAATACTCAACAGTATGTATTCAAATAATATTAACAATATGTTATGTAAATATTTAAATTTTATACTACTAGACTTGTAAATATTAGTACATAATTGATTATTGAATTAGTTATGTAATTATATGTAATATACATTAAGTAGAAATGTAATTACATGATAGTATCATATAAAGCAACATTACATGTTATACACATAGTGTTAATTACATCTAATTACTATGAACCATAATTATCATATGACAAAGATTAGAAATTACTAACATCATGTTATAACACACATATGGTGATCTGTCTGATACTGAGACTATTGCAATTAACAGCAAATGTTATACATGCATACTTAAACTGTGTAATAAGTAATTTATATGTATTAGTCAAATACATACAATTACTTGTCAATCAAATAGCTTCAAAACGTATTCTATAACAATATTTATGAAAAGACATTACATATATCATATATTAACCTAATTTATAATGATGCTACAGTTATACTATGCACAAATCCAATTAGCATAAGCTATATTAGAGTATTAGTATGAATACAGTGATTAAAGCTATGAATGAGTTTAATCACATAAAATGTACATACAACATGTCTAATGTTGAAACTTTCAACATATATATGAAAATAATGACCACTG
The DNA here is from genome assembly GCA_017311375.1 of Mytilus coruscus. Classification (NCBI taxonomy): domain Eukaryota; kingdom Metazoa; phylum Mollusca; class Bivalvia; order Mytilida; family Mytilidae; genus Mytilus; species Mytilus coruscus. The sequence goes on along the minus strand of CM029595.1, from coordinate 124,268,955 downwards.
ACAAATTGCTTACAATTAAGGACTCACACAAACAAGTATGTATGCAACTATGTAACTACAATACAGTTCTAAGTTTATGATACTATACTAAGTCACTTCATATTACTCTAAAATCAAGTTAGACTATACTTTACCTTGTCAATACATAAAGCTTTGATTAAATATAAATAACTTAAAATTAGAATTAATAATGTACAGATTAGTAGATTATTTAATAGCCTTTCACATCACAAGTACTATCGTTAAAGTTAAACATAATATATTTAGAAATTGAACTTCATAAATATTATAACTGTTTAACGCTCATTTATGTAATCAAATAGTTTTAATATATGCTACATAGTTTAAGATTTACACCTTGTAAAGAATTCTGCTCAAGCCGGTGTTAAGGGCTGTCTTAAACTTGCAGTGAGGTGAGAGTTTTTTCCTCCGTGTTGAAAGCCTCACTGTGACTTTAAGATGAAGAACAGCAATAGAAGCACTGTTTCTTTTGCTTATTGTGTGTTTTTGCTGTGCATGTACTGATTTTGTGTCATGGATGGATACCCCATATCCTTTGTTTTTCTATTATACTGTTAATAATTATATATATACATACTGATAGAGGTTTCACTGTAGTGACAAGGTCATTGTAAAATGTCTTTCTAGTTTTTATACACAATGCCTGTTGGAGTACACATTTATGGAAGTGAGGAAATTGTGTTGTTTGGTTGATTTCGTTTAAGATAGAGAATAGCAAAGTTTATGAATTATTAATTGCCCTGTCACAGATAAAAGGGATGAACATCTATTGGAAAGCTATAAAAGTTTCAGTAATTACTTTGGTTTAATAACATAGTATTATGGTGCTTTGTTATATTATGGATCATATAAAAAAGAAAATTTTATCACATACACACACACACATAAATGATAATGGCTAGATATGTTCTATTGTGATAAGGGAATGCAATGTTTCTGAAGTTTGTCATGTTTAATTAAGCATTGGTTTTCCAACAGGTTTGCATGCATGGTTGGAGTTAAGAATAAAGTCTTTTTGACTTTGATAAATTGTTACTGCATTCCAACTTTCCCTTTATTTTTATCCTTTCCTGAAGAGTTTATGCTTATCAGGAAATACATATCTCTATGTAAACAACAAATGGATTGATATATGTGGTGTAAGTTTCTAGAAGTGTTTTTTTGCATGTAATCCAGGAAAGATGATATGTTGCTGATACGCTGAACATGTAAGAATTTGTAACTGTCACAATTTACAAATTGAATATATTTTACGACTGCCATCCCAGTGCCTGGATTATTAATGGAAGAGAAAGGATATGTTGTATCAGTTTGACACAAAATCACTACGCACATAACAAAATAACAAAGGAACAGCACTTTATTGCTGTTCTACATCAATGTAACTGTGAGGCCTATTATTAATGCTATTTCATTACCTGACTGAATGCATCTTTGAATAACCTTACAACTACTTGAAGTTCTAGGATTGTTTTTATAGCCATTATATCCTATTATTTTATTAAATTTTTATTTGCTCCTTGTTATCTGTGGTATGGAAAGATAAAAGTGCTTTTGAATATCTTTGTATTTTTTGTTTATGTATACATTTAAACTTAATTTAATAGAATGAAATTGACTATTCAACATGTACCATTACACTTTTGTATCGCTTTTTCATTAATTTCAAACATGAGCCATGTAAGAAATTGCAATCTTGGTTACAAGACCTTATTAGGGGTTGGATGGAGGATGCAGCGATCTGCACAGATTTTTTCTTATTTACTATTTATTTTGTCATTACTTTACATTTATCTTCATTTATTTTGTGTTCATGAGAAATTGAAAAAAATTATATCTGAAATAATTGAAAATATGGAACTTCAAGATACATCTAACTGTATTTAAAATTTATGAGTTATAGTAAAAAAAAAAGACTAATTGCTGGTATCAACTGGGGCCTTTTATAGATTACTGTGGGGTATGGGTTTTGCTCATTGTTGAAGGCCATATAGCAATTTGTAGTTTTTTAACATCCTTCTCCATTGGCCTCTGTTGGATGTTGTCTCCTGGCCATCATACTACATATCCTTATTTATATATTGATATGTTCTTTAAAACAAATATTTGAAATACTATGAGGATTAGCAATGCAATGTAATGGATATGTTAAAATGTTGTAAAAGGTAAGTAATTTTCAATAATGAAAATGGAGTATTTACAAAATAAATAGATTTTAAGAAAATTCCTGTTTATTCTATAAGTCATGTTAAGTTTCACTATTCTGAAGTTTTATCATTGAATATGTAAATAAGATAATTCAGCATGTTGACCATATATATACTATTTAACAACCATATATTAATATTTTTATTATTTTATCATATCAGTGTATATAAATCTCATTGATTAATAAATTCAAATGGTAGAAAATTATTGTTTATTTACTTTCACAAACAAGTGAAGAGTATTATTGATGGCATAAACTTGTCCCATTGTTCTATTTTTGAAAAGGAAATAATTGTTTGCTAATTATTATTTCAATAAAGAATTGACAATTTCCCAGATACTTGTTTCAAAAATGATAAAGAGTAAAAAATATTTTGAATAAATTAATAGAGCTCAGTAGCCCACTGCCCTAAATTTGGACCAAAAAAACAGTAGGAGAGTCTTAAAAAAGAGGCAGAAGACAAAATATAATAAGTCGAGGAATAATCAATCTTAAAATGCCAAAAAAACCATGAAAAGACCAAACAAAATCCAACTACATCACTTAACTTGTAAAAATTTTCTATTACAGTAAAAAGATGGCATTAAAATGTGTGCTTGTGAATACTCATCTTGTTCATACTTCCAATTAATAATGAATTTACAGAAATATTTCATCAGCTATGCTTAAGGATATTTTCTATTTGTATTTTCAACATTTTCGTAATAATTTGACCACATCCTTCTTTTTTCTTTGGCAAGGCAGTAAAACAAATTACCAGCAACCCTTCTATTTCACACATCAAATATACTTTGCAAAATGTTTTCATAATTTTGTTATTTCTTTTATATTTTCAGTAATTCATTTCTTCCTATAAATTTCATATAAAATGCAAGAATAAAAGGGTTGAGATGCTTGTATCTCAAAAAAGTCGCCAAGGGATATCTATATTTTCAATGATTTGATGTATTATACATTCTCTATTGAAAAAGAAGTAACTAATGTTATTTAGAATTTCACTGCAAAGGTTTTAGACTACTACTTAGACAACCTTATTGAACCCCGAAATGAACTGCAAATTAGGAAATGCTGAAATTAACGCTTGTAATTGACCGCTGCTTTTCAGATAACTCTAAGCACAATTTTTGAACACCATTTCATCATGATATTGTTACTACAATGAAAAACGTTTGATGTCTTATTGTAACATCTTTTGTTCATTATGACATCGCAGTATGTACAATCATACTCGACCAAGTCTGAACCATACTCGAACAAATCTGAACCGTACTTGATCAAGTCTGAACCATACTCGACCAAGTCTGAACTGGACTTGACCAAGTCTGAACTGGACTTGACCAAGTCTGAACCATACTCGACCAAGTCTTAACAATTCTTAAAGCTAGGTTCACACTGCCGATCAGATCAACTCGATCAAGCCCGATCAAGACAGATTAAGCGATCTGGAGACTGGTCTGACTCGTTTCGACAAAAATGTTTGGGGTGGTCTACCTTTCTCGTCATCGCTCTGACTTTCTACCCGACAATTTTTGACATGTAAAAAAAGTTCGAGTAGGGATCGAGAAACCAATCACTCGAGAAGAGATCGGGAATACGTCGAGTAGCGGTCGAATTGATCGGGAATAGATCTTGTAGAGATCGAGTTTGGTCGGAATACAAATATTTAACCGGTCAGTACTCGATCATCTCGACCTTTTCTCGACTAATATCCGATCGCAGATCTGATCAACTCTCATAACTTGCTTAGGTGATCTCAGGTGCTCCGGAAGGGTAAGCAGATCCTATACTACACGTTGCACATGTCGCATTGCTTAAAATAGGTACCAGTCCGGTGACAAGTCTCATTTGGTGGTGTAAAGAAAAAAGAAGAGAACATTTTATAAATAAGAAAATACAAACGGTTCAAATTATTATTATTATTTTAAAGATTTCCTTAACTCTAAGGATCTCCTTATAAATGTGCAACCAAGAAACTATATTTTTTAAAACAAAGAATGCAGAAAAGGCAAAACATATACCAAAGCTAAAGTTAAACTTTTAACAAATCAAAACATAATAACCTTTACTTTAAAACAATCTTGGCAATTTTATAACACACGAGAACAAGATGTCATACTAAAATATCTACATCGGCGGTTTCACGGTGAAACTACAATTTACTGTATAATTACACTGCTAAACTAAATAAATACTCTCTTGCCACTCAACTGATTCAGAACCTGCTGGTGAATTAAAACAGATCTTAAGATAGTCTCTGAGACAGACCCCAGAGGATGTCACAGCATTCCTTCCATGGGTATGATCACCATCTGCCATCCCTGACGCCATTCACCAGGTTGTAGTTGATTGTTCTCATCTTCATGGTCGATGGCCTGGCGTACGATTATGCTGTATAGTAAATGCAATAATGATGGAATCAATGGTCTCTGGAGACTGATCCAAGCAGCCAAGCAGGCCTTGAAACAGCATGGCAAGGATACCAAATGCGTTTTACACCACTTGCCTTGCACGGGAAAGAAAGTCTTCGAAGTAAAAATAAACAGTGTGTAATTATACAAAATGTATTCAAATGCACGACTATTATCACAAGTTATTGTTTTATTCGCAAATTAATAACAATAAAACAATTGAAATTCCGTTGTTATATTAAAGCAATAGAATTCCTTCTCTTTGCATTTCATCAATACCGGTAGAGAATAAACCATGATGAAAAATTGTTTTGATAAAAAAAAAATGAAAATTGATACACTCAAACAGCAAAAAATATACGTTAGAATTATGATATTTTATAACTTACTTAATTTTGCTAAAGGCAGTTCCTAACTTTGTTATGGTAACTGTAATTGAATATGCGCTCTTCGTCGGTTAGGTTACGTCTGAGTATGGCTTCATCATCCAGGTTCTCAGTGGGAACGTAATTTTAAACATATTTTATTGTCGTAAAAACATTGACAATAGGATCAGACACAAGTTTTGCAACTTAGAACGTCTTCTCCATTACATACAAATGATAAATACATTTTTAACTGAACAAAATAAAATACATGTAAATAACATCATATACAATGTTAATATGGAGACATGAAATGAACAAGAGTTTAAATGTATCATCTCCAATTATGAAGTAGTGGGTGTTTTTATCATCGCAATGGGTCAGGTGACGGCGCGGCATACCGAGGTTGTTTTCCTCAATCAAAGTCCTTTATTCAGATAGTTGAAGAGCTGGGCGTCGAATGCACTTCCATTAGCAACAACACTGACCTATATAAACTTGTAGTCTGCGCCGATGAGGACCAGTAGTATGATTGAGAAAATCTTTTGTAGTTGTAGTACAGTGTTCCAGAGTCCTTTGTGCACTTTATCCTCACGTGCTTGCGATCCAGTGCTCCACATGCATGAGGAAAATCCACTTGGCTTGGAAATCATCGGCAATCTGTTGCCACTGTACGGGTAGGACGACGGCTGGCATCGCCTCTTCCAATTACTCATGTATTACAGCATCCAAACTTCCGGAAAGAACAAGCAAATTGTGTTTTTAGCCACTCGGAATGAATACATGAGCTCTGCATAAGAAGTGCTCGTTGTGAGATGGCGAAGGGTGACAGCCAATTTGAGTCCAGGCTCAAAGGCTTCTCTGAAATATAAAAAAAAGTTAAATATTCACAAATGTCATTCCTTCAATGATATCATAGTTTTACCTCAGTTTCAATCGGATGAAATTATCTATGCATAAACTTGTCAACTTACCTAAAGTTGGTGTTCTGTTTTTCAATTTTGTGTGAGATACGGTTTAAAAGCTTATCGTTTTGACTTTCTACCCGACGTCCACTCTGAGGAAGTTTTGATAACCATTAGGGTCCTCTCTGTTTACCTCCTGCAACAGTCTCTCATACTCCCCATACAATGGTCGCCTATTCAGCTACTGCCTCACCCAAATTTCTCGGCGCCGTTGCTGTCTACGCCTTCTTTTCAAGTTCTGTCACAGCTATGAACCGGTTTCTCTGAAGCTCTAACCACCTTGCTCTCAAATGCAACTGTTCTATCTCCATGTTGATATTTTAAATGTATGATTTTACTCAGAGCTTCTGTGATCTACTGAATGATAATCAAAATAAATGAAAGAATGTGTCCATGGGACACAGATGTTGCGCCCGCGTGCATATAACGTTATAAAGGGACATAACTAAAGAATGGTAGATAAAGACAACGGTAGTATACCGGTGTTCAAAAGTCATAAATCGTTTTAGGGAAAACAAATCCGGGTTACAAACTAAAACCGAGGGAAACACATCAACTATAGGAGGAGCAACAGGAACACTGAAGTGCAACAAAAACAAACGCCAACATACATAGAAACGAACTTTTTGATAACAACTGCCATATTCCTGACTTGGTACAGGACATTTTAAGAAAAAATGGTGGGTCGAACCTGGTTTATAGGCTAGCCAAACCTCATGCTTTATGACAATGTTAAAAAATATCGCTAAAATGACAACACAACATGATAGACATACAGCACAAACACACACAAGAACATTCATCACAGAGAAACGCACAAACAAATAATTTAAAAGTCGACACAACATGCAAACCGCAGAACAACAACGAACATATTCCATCAACGACAAACACCACAGGATATCACAAACAATCACGCGTTTACGTAACTAACATGCAATCTCGAACTTTACACAATTATTTTCACAATACTCGTCCAAACAATTTTCATGACAATGATGGTATTGAAAGGCAATTTTATAATTATTTGAACTACAAACGATAAGATATATCACATTATCCAACTGATACCATCAAACATCAAAAATAAATACATGAATGTTGGTTGTACAAAATACCGAGACACGTCGTATAGCAATGCAAATTCACACTCGGTATAACAGTCATATTATGGAATATGACAATGATGGTATTGAAAGGCAATTTTATAATTATTTGGACAACAAATGATAAGACATAAAACATTATTCAACCGAAACCATAACAAAAACTTCAAAAATAAATACACGAATGTTGGATGTACAAAATACCGAGACACGTCGTATAGCAATGCAAATTCACACTCGGTATAACAGTCATATTCGGGAATAGGTCACGTTCGGTACTTAGCAGACAGACGACATAGATGTTAAACCACAATCTAAGACATGGTAAAAATGTCATGAGTTAGTTTAGACACAGACACATCGTGTAGATAAAAGTGATGCCATCCAAATTCAAACCTGATCTGTGTTTTGTGGTAATAAGCATTGTGTATAAGTTTCATAATATTTGGTTGAGGCAAACTAAAGTTAGAGAACGGAAACCAATTTCGGATTTACGTACGGACGGACATACAGACGGACAAGGGTAACTCTAAGTCTTAATGTCCCTCCGCTGCGGCGGGGGCATAAAATCGGACGTTTTTATACTGAAATTGTACATACCCGACCAATTGCCGACTATCCCTACGACTCCTATACGATCAGGTCGATCTGGTCTGGTCGAGATCAGGTTAAGATCGAGTATAGTTGATTTAGTCTAGCTAGTCGGGTAAAGATCGTGTTGAGATCGTAACTTGGTTGGGATCATCGAATAGATATTCAATTAGTGGTCGGGTTGAAGTCGTGAAGAAGTTGGTAATGAGTCGTCAATAGTCGAGTTTGAGTCGTGTTCGGTTTGATAGCGGTCGGACATAAGTCTTAAACAGGCCCGATTAAGAATTTGGTTATGCTTGGCCGTGTAAATTTGGACAATCGGAATCATCGAGTTGATCAGATCGGCAGTGTGAACCTAGCTTTATCTATATTTCTTATATTTAGAGTCTTTTATTTTACAAGATTTGTTTCCCTTGGCTAATAATTTGATAAATTTGTACGATGAATAAATCACACATAAGTATGTAATAACTCATTGTAAAAAAAGGTGGTTTATCGTTGAATAAATAATTGTTATACATTCAAGATCGATAAAGTAGAGGTTTATTGGTCGAGTGAGGTTCAGACTTTGATTGAGTATGGTTTAGACTTTGGTAAAGTATGGTTCAGATCTTAAAGTCCTTTGGTCGAGTATTGTTAAGATATTGAAAACTGGCTAAGAACTGATTAAGTACAGGTCGAGAATGAGTTAAGACTGTTCAAACTGGTCGAGTTCAGACTTTTCGGTATGGTCAAGATAAGGGTCAAGTACAAATACGTACAGATAAGTATGGTTAAGATTGAAATCGAATAATATTAAGTAAATTTCAGACCCATTCAGAATAATCGAGTGAAAATCAGTACAGTCGAGTACAAATGCTGCCCATTTCAGACTTTCACTGGTTTGTAGTGTGTGGTTTTGTCTGGTTGTGCGTCTGGTTTTATTTATTTTTAAATCGGATGTTGGTGGTTAGATGATTCCTGTTATCCTTTCTATATATTATTGTACTGAGTGATTTTTGGTCGGGTTTCGTGTTGCTTTATCCACAGTTTTGTCTTTTTTAAAATGACATTACTTTTGGTTGCTCCTTGGTATCTTCTCCCTCTCTCTCTTTCTCTAAATGTTTGCATCATATTTATTTGCCAGTTACTCGATGGTCTGTTACTATCGAGTACTTTTGTGTACTAAAAAAAACAACCGTTTCGATGGTATTTTTATAATCTGGAGTTCGATTCCCGACTAGGATTAAGAGCATATGCTATTTGGTTCAGATGCAGAGTATTTGCAGATCTGATATATTACAAAGCAAAATCACCAAAATACCGAACTCCGAGGAAAATTCAAAAAGGAAAGTCCCTAATCAAATGGCAAAATCAAAAGCTCAAACACATCAAACGAATGGATAACAACTGTCATATTCCTGACATGGTACATATATGTTTCATATACTTACTTGAACATATATTACAATGTTTTATAAACCTTAACAAAAAGGATTACATCAATTTGCTCAAGTAGTTTAATTTTGTTCTTACAATAAACATATATACCTTAATTTGGTTCATTTCTTTTAGCTTAACAGTAAACCTTAAATGAACGTTTCTAAGTTGCTGTGTCGCTAACCAATGAAGTAAGATTCAACATAAAACATCGGAATTATTTCATTTTAAAAAACTCATCGGATTGATTTGCGTACTGTGGATTCATTTATTTTCGTGGGTATCAATTTTTTTGAGGAAAAATTTCGTGAATACTCAATCTTTCTATTGAAAATTTGTAATTCGTCGAACATTTGAATTCGTGGCGTACGAAAATTAGTATCAAACGAATAATAATGAATCCACAGTACTTCAATGCGGATTTAAAAAGTGTTACTTTCCTTAAGATTCAAAATATTAGTGAAAATATATTATTTTTCTAGATTTGTTTTTCTCACAATTTAATTTTAATTTATTTAGAATTTCAATAATTTAATGTAAACACAAGCAAGGGTTTTAAACGGAGGGGCCGGGGGTATCCTTAGTACAACCTTTGTTTACCGTAGGAGTTAACCTAACTGACGGACTCTTTTTTGTAATAATTTCTGATGAAGGGAGAGGAACTATCTAATAGACAGATTCTTCTAATAATCATTTCCGTTTATAGGACACGAACTCTGTGCAGCTGACATGTGAGAACAAACCTTAATTTGAACATTTTACCTGCTGTTGAGATTCGATTTACTGTAAAATTACAGTAAAAATAATCAACAAAATTTCACTTCGAGCTAGCATCAAAATCGATCTTTCACTTACTTTTCAAAAACAGATATCTTCGATGGCATTTATTCTACATCCATAAAAGAGAGGCGAACGATACAAAGGGACATTCAAACCCATAAGTCGAAAATAAACTGTCAACTCCATAGCTTAAAAGAAAAGACAAACAGACAAACAACAGTACACAAAACACAACATATAAAACTAAAGGCTGAGCAACAAGAACCCTAACTAAAACTGGGGTGATCTCAGGTGCTCCGGAAGGGTAAGCAGATCATGCTGCGCATATGGTACCCGTCGTGTTGGTCATGAAAGTACAAACCCGGTGATAAGTTGAATTCGGTTGGTCACATTCGGGGAAAGGAAAACGGGATTGTTGTTACGACGAGTGGAACATATCATTCGTCATCTGTGACACATATATTCTATAACGGTCCGTAAAATTTACGAAGGGATGAATTCAACTTCACCACATGGAAACCTTGATTTCATAGTCCCTTGTGAGCAGTTACCATCGATCAATGAAATCATGATAGGAAATACAAGCCCTGGAATATCGTATCTACTGTGAGATATATACTCCGTTTCTTATTATATGTCTACCTGTGCGAATTTCAAACGCGCGATTTTACGCCAGTACTTTAAACCTTCCATCCTTTATAGGTGGATTTTACATAGATAAATAAAATCGTATGATATAAGCATAATGAGGATGTTAAATTTGATGTATGCCCCTTTTTGTGCTTCATCGTAACATTTGTTTGTTTTATAGTGATTAAGATAACACAATGTTGACTGCTGTAACCCTATTTTTGACATTTTTACCAATTGTGTCTGTTTGTTTTGTTCACGCATCGTTGTCAATATAATGGAATTTGATACGACTGTCATACAAGTGAGAGGTTTGGCTAGCCATAAAACCAGGTTCAATCCACCATTTTCTACATAAGAAAATGCCTGTACCAAGTCAGGAATATGACAGTTGTTATCCATTCGTTTGATGTGTTTGAACTTTTGATTTTGCCATTTGATTGAGGACTTTCCTTTTGAATTTCCTCGGAGTTCAGTATTTTTGTGATTTTACTTTTTTTTGCAAGCGCTGCTGGAATGTTGCTACATAGAAATGGAAAGTTCACAATTTGGAAGCTTAAATCATCTCTTTTATCGTAAATTTCTGTTTTGAACCGACCCTTATTGTCAATTTTTAGATGTAAGTCAAAATATGAATATCCTTTATCTCTATAACTTTCACAGATTAAAGAATTAAGTGAAGTAATATAAAAGATTCTATCTAGACAAATTGTTTCACAATATTCAAATAAAGTTACACTGTCTAATTGTAAATGCGAAAATCATTCACCAAAAGATATGACTTATTTTAACACCAGTCCTGCTTATGCGGGATCTGGGTATGCAAGTTGTGCCAATATGATTTGAAAACATTGCGAAATTAAATGGTTGGAACTTTGACAGGAAATGATTGGTGTTCATGAAAATGCTAAGAAGTCGAGAAGGGACGTTTATGAATGGTCTATAAAATGATGTACAAACAAATTGAGATCGTTAACTTAACAGTATAGAACTACGATTTAGAAATTCTAACATGAAAGAAAGTTATGTTGAATTAAGGCTGATAAGAAGAACACCAGTAGAATCATTCAAATATTTAGGGCAAGCAATAGAAGATTTGTATAGACATGTTCATATCCTTCTAAACCAGAAGTTGTGCAGGAAAACAGCATTCGAACATTTCTTGACGATTGTGGAAAAACTTAAGATTTTAGGATGGAATAAGACGTAACAAGCCCAAGACACTTCATTAAGCAGTGATATGTGCTTTCCAGGAAAAACGCGTACGCATGCATGAATAAAATGCTAGTAATTTGGTTTGTAGAAATGTTTATGATGTCGACGATGAAAACAAACACAGAGTGCACAATTTCTGCCAAGCACAAAGAAAGAAGCCAAAACACAAACATTCATTGTAAAATTGATGTGTAAATGTTCTTTTATAACAGAAGAAAGCTGTGAATAACTTTTTCCTTTACATGTTGGAAGGGTGAAATCAAATTTGTTAGGAGAAACATTATAAAGTGTTGTCGTTATACTTCTTCTGTCGAAATAATGGCAAGAATATATCATTTCAGGAAAACAATGTAACCACTCGATCAAGTAAAGTGATTGCTTTAGAAAATAATGGTACCTGCTAAACATGAAGTAGCAGTAAAATCGGGACTGACAAGAAAGATAGGAGATACTTCGTTGAATACTTATGGTGTCCTGTTTTCTGAGAGAAGTTTATTGAAAATAATGGACTAGTACAAGCAAGAGTTCTTGTGAATATCTAAGGGAATAATTTATTCCAGATTATTTATTGCAATCAATACAGATATCATACTGTACGTGAGAACTCGTATGGCTTTGTTTGTTCCAGTTATGAATATATGTGACAATGTTGACGTAGATATTGATAATGTTGATATTCGTCACATTGACGAGAAAAAATACATAACAGACTGATCCACAGTAACCTCAATATATGAAGAGGATGATTCTAGATGGAAAAAACTTATCAACACAAACAAATGTCAGATCAATTTTGAAAGGTGTTAATGCAATACCAAGAGGTATTTGCAAAACCTAATGGAAAACCTGGAAACATATTGTTGGAGACGCATTCTATAAAACTACATGATGAAACAGCAATCAAAGAACCCCTAAGAGGAGTACCATTGTTTAAGAGTCAAATTTTGGAAAATGAAATAGACAAATTAAAGAAGAAAAGTATCATAGAAAAAATCCTGTTGTTCATGGTCCGCTATAATTGTCTTAGTACACGAAATCCAGTCATCATGGCAACTATGTAAGGATTAACGGAAATTAAATGAAAAGACCATAAAAGATTCGTATTCGATACAGAGGATTGAAGATAACTTGAATGCTTTGTGTGTATCTCAGTGGTATTCATCACTGGACTTAGATATGGCTTATCATCAAATACAAATGAAACCGTGTTACAAAGAAAAGACTACGTTTTCAACCCCAAACGGTGGACTTTATCAGTATACATCAATGCAATTTGGACTATGTAATGCGACATCCACGTTCCAAACAAATGATTGAATCAGCAGTTAGCGGACTTCTTATCTTGATGATATTATTGAGTATTGGAAATCATTTGATGAACATCTTTTAAACCTTTGTAAAATTATGGATAGACTTAAAACTGCCGACTTTTTGATTGACTAGGATAGTCAGTTTTCATGCCGAAGGTCGGTGGTTCTCTCCGGGCACTGCGTCTTCTTCCACCTATAAAAACTGACCGCCACGAAAAAGCACAATAGTGCTGAAAGTGGCCAAACACTAATCAATCGATCAATCATTTAAAACTGCTGGGTTGAAGTTAAAACCGAAGAAATGTGTATTCTTTCGTCATGGAGGACATATAGTTTCAAGAGAAGGTATACGAACTGATTCAAAGAAAGTTGAAGCAGTTGCGAAGATGGCACTTCCGCAAAATGTGAAAGAACTTGCATCATCTTTAGGTTTAGTTGTGTTTTCCTCTTATAGTTGATGTGTTTCCTTTGGTTTTAGTTTGTTACCCGGATTTGTTTTTGCCTAATCGAATTATGACTATTGAACAGCGGTATACTACTGTTGCCTTTATTTACAGGAAATTCTTTTCGTCAATAGCTACAAACTTACAAAATCAAAAGTTAAAATGGAAATGGAAATGGAATTGGAAAGAAAAATGAAGTAAAGCCTGTAAAATTTAAAGAACAAATCAATTGTCACTATTTAATTAGTAACATTTTGGAATTGGAATTTCAAGTGGTAGACGGGGCGATTTTATTAATTTTATTAGAGTTTTGGAATAATCGCTTTTAGTGTTTGTTAAAAATATATGTGAGTGGTGTATAGATACTGTCCGTCTAGTATTATTTGGAACCGACACGGCATCGTCAAGAGGAGAGTATACCAGAGGTGTGAGAGATATAGTTTTCGGAAGTAAAGACATACATTATAGTTGGTATTCAAACTAGAAGTAGAAAATACATGTTCTTTTATTTACGAATGTGCGTGAAAGTATATGAATATGTAAACAATGTTACACTAGTTGGAAGTTATAGAATAATTACAACATTAGAACTTAATATTGTGATGGTTGTTTATATTCAATATGGATTCTACATAGATACGCTACCAAATAACAATCATGTCATAGTCACCAGAAAACACTATAAAATGGACACGCTACATTACTTTATTTTCAACACAGTTTTTGTGAGTGTTACACAATGTGGATTTTCCTGTTTAGGTCAATAAATTGAAAGAAGCAAAGCGTAGAACTCCACATGAGTATTTTTCAAAAAATAATTATGCAGAGACTACACTGTTGGAATAATAGTTCACAAGGTCGACAGACAGGTTAAAACTTTACCGTGAAACATTCTTTAAATCAAAGTGATAAATGATTTAAAATCAATTTATAAAATTTTCTTTAAGGATGGTTTTTAACAAAAACTTTTTTTCCGAAGATGGTGTTGTCGTTTTACTCAAACAGTCTTATCTGGGGATAATTCGCATCGCTGATCTAGTGGTTGCGCGCGTGCGGACTCAAATGAGCAGGTCGTGGGTTTGACTGGTCAAACCAATGACTTTCAAAGTGGTATTTACTGCTTCTCTGCCTAGTACATTGCGTTTTGAAATTAGAGTAAAGACTGGTTGACTGAGAGTTAGAATTACGTGTCTTGGTACGATGAGGTCTTCCTGGAATGTTTCCTTTGAGCTACCACGCTAAATATCCGACTCAGCGAGTCAGTCATGTACAGAGCAGGCTATTTTCATACTAAAGCAACACACTATCGTCCTCAATATACACATATTTGCCACTAGACAATAAACATCATCAATCAATTTCTTTGAAAACATTTTAAAAGAATTTCAAGAACGTATCCTTAGTATCCTTAGTTGAAAATGTATATTTTAACAGATTTTGTTTGTAATAAAGTATCGTTGAATGCTTTTTATTTTATTGGTTTTATTTTCGTACTTATCTGTAGAAGAAAGAAATAACAATGACATGTACAAACTCACGAAGCAAAAAGCCTTCTGTTACATTTACATCTTAAAATACCTGATGATGATTGCATCCATTGTGGCTAAGTATTATATGAAAAGAAATTTTATTATAACTGCAGCAAGTATTGAAGACACATCTTAGGCATTGTCATTGGCCTATATAAAACTAGACAATGAAGGATATCATATACACAAAAACTGCTTATAAATTTGTACCCCAGACAAGCGTTTCGTCTACATAAGACTCACCAGTGACCTTCGAATTAAGACAGTTAATAGGCCAAATCATATACGGAGTTGTAAGGCTTTAAATATCGATAATTCCGAAAGGTTATGCCAAATACCGCAAAGGCAATCTATAACTTGGGTAACAAAAACCTTAGCGTTTCGAATAATTCAATATTGTATATACAGTACATTTACAGAAAACGACCATTCAATTATTTTCATATATTTCATGCCAACACAAATGTGCTGACTACTGGGTTGGTGATACCCTCGGCGACAAAACGTCCACCAGTAATGGCATCGATCAAGTATTTTTTAAAGATTATCAAAGATATCAGGCTTATAATTGTGTACGTCAGACGCGCATTTTGTCTACATAAACACATGTTGAAAACACCTGCTTCTTATCATGACTGGATGAAAAGAATTTCCAAAATGCAAGATCTGTGACAAAACAATTGACCTTCCCCAAAAGCAGTGTAACATGCAGCGACTTCTATACGACGAATACTTATATGTCAGGCAATAAACAAACATACAGTGTACTTTAGGTCTTTATGCCTCTTTTTTTAAGCGACTTCAGTATTAGTGCCAACAAAATTACACATACGTTTAGAGCTTTTATCCTTTTCATTGGTCGTTGTGAATAATAAATATTAAATACACTAAAAACTGGTGGAAAACTGGTTGAGAGATTTCAGACGATTATATTGAAATAATGCCTTTTCACATCATCACAGGCTTGAATACTGTTCTAAGAGTAAACAGAATATATTTACGTAACATGAACTGTATAACTTCATAATAGAAGCAAGCAAATTTAACCCTTCCTTCTGTCATTGATATGGTCATAATTATAAATTTACTGTTTACAAAACTTTTAATTTTTCGAAATACTAATGATTTCTACCAAAGGAATAGATTACCTTAGCTATATTTGGCAAAACTTTTAGGAATTTAAGGTCCTAAATGCTCATCAACTTTGTACTTTGTTTGGCCTTTTTAACTTTTTTGATTCGAGCGTCACTGATGAGTCTTTTTTAGACGACACGCGCGTCTGGCGTTCAAAATTTCCATCCTGGTATCTATGATGAGTTTATTCTAAACCTTGTGTTGCCTCTTGTATCTTTGTTCAAATTATTGGTCATCTTGTTAACAGCTTCATATACTGGATGTTATTGTATTGTGCAGTGTGGCGAGGTTGAACTAACCAAACCTGCCACATCTTAGTAGTTGTATCAAGTATGTCTGAAAATCTTATCCATGTTGTTTACTATTTTTTTAATTAATAATGAGACAGGCTGGCTGCAGGTTTCTAATATGTCCAAAATAGGACATGAAAATTCAAAAATTCATAATTAAAAGGCACTACTGCTTAGCTTGTAGTTCAAGTTATTATAGAACTAAATATTTATATGTACAGACAAGGATGTGTATACTGCACAAATCCTTGGTACAGATTAATGTTTACAAAGATTAAGAAATTTAAGTTTTCTGTGAATAATTTAAAAAACAAAAACATATCAACATGTAACATTTTTTATGTATAACAAACAATGTGATTGCATATCATTCCCTTATTTTGCCAGCATTATGTCTCGGCATTTTAGAAACAGGATCGGATATAACTAATGAGGAAAGAGTCCCACCTTCATAGTTTTTATAATTTTCTTTACTTGATTTCGACATATTGCTAGTTCTTGACAAACCACGAAAATTCGTACTATGCACCATATTCGGATCATTCTGTGATGATAGAGATGTAATTTTGTTTTCTCGACTAGTCGTTTTTTCTTGGTTATTTGAGTTCATTCGTCCATCATATGCTCGAGACGTATTGTCTTCAGAAGATTGGACGGAACTAGTTTCACTGACATATTCATCCTCGCTTTTGACTTCCGGAGAGGATTTTTGGTTTTTGTATCGAATATGAATAGTAACTTTCATTTCCTGATAAGGTCCATAGGAACTATCTGTGACAACAGATTTAACACGTTCGTCTCTGGTATCATCCTGACTCAGTAAGCTACTAACATAACCAGACCTTGCCGTATCTCGGTCAATTTCATCTCCCAATTTTACATCGCTTTCACTTAATGCTTTCTTAGGCGGCTTATGGTCAGCAGAAATATCCGGAAGTTTTTGAAATTTCTGCCATGGAAATGTCTTTTTCTTTGATTTATATCTACTGTTATGGGTCACTTGTGTTGCTTGAAGAAAATGTTTCGGCTTTGATTTTGTTTTGATGTTTAAATGTTCAAGGGGTGATATTGCAAACATTTCTGATGGGTTAAGTTGTTTAAATCTTCTACTAAAATCTGTAACGGGAGCAAGTTTCTTTTGTTCTACTAGTATATTCTTTCCTGATAAATAACTTCCATTCACAAACTGTAAATGGTTTTGAAGATCGGATATTCGTTTATAGCGTTTTTGAAATTCAATTTCATCATGAATGCTACCAAATCTTGAGTTTTTATTTGGTCTTTCAAAACTTTTATTGTACATATTGTCACGGTTTACATACCCATTATCGACTTTTGAAGGATAAACTTTAACTCCGTTGTTTCTCATGAGTTTTTTGTCTTCCTTTTCAAATAGTTTTCTTTGTATTGCTTTACTTTCCACAGTGCTTACTATTTCAGAATCAGTGTAGTTTATGCTTTCTGTATATTCACCTCCGAATTCACCGTCCTTTTGACTTGGTCGCTTTCGTCTTCGTTTTCGACTTCGTTCAGATTGAATTGGTGGTGTATATTGTGACCTTTGAGAACTTGGAGCATACTGTTCTGAAAATCTTTGGTTCTTCATCCACGTCTCTACTTGTTTGACGATATCCGTACTCCAGTATTTTTCTTCGAGGTTGGGACGCTCTTTATTTCTAGGCGTTGAACCATTATTCATACTTCCTTTATCTTCAGATGCATTGTAGGTCATTTGTCTGAAAGAGATATATAGACTCATTTTAAAAGTTCACCGAAAGCTTTAATTACTTTCCAGTTTCAAAATGGCGAAATAAAATATTTGGTCTCTTTAAGTTGATCACAGAGAAACCATTACTACATATAGAAAGCCAAGTAGTTAAATCGTTATTAGAAAACTTTCTATATATTGAAAGAGAGAAGCGCAAGACACTGTAATAACCTTCATGAAAAACTCATCAAAGACACCAGGCTACAAAAGACTCACCAGCGACGCTCGAATAAAAAAAGTTAAAAGACTAAATCAAGTACGAAGTCATATTCTGGTTGCGTTATCTACAGATATTATTTTTTTTTTATGGTTATAAAATGGTAAATATTCGAGATCTGTTCCGTGCGACTAGGAATAAAATTTATATCAGAATAGATATTCAAAATGTACTGCAATTTATAACTATTCATCGTCCTGAATTCAATGAAATATTTGTAACTGTACGTAAAGCAAATAACATCAATGATTTATGCTTATTCAGAAATAAATATATGGGGTTGAAAGTTGAGCATTATATATACGAATCAGCAATTGTCCCAAGCATGAAAAAATCCGTAAAAAGTTGAGACTTTAGGAATAGACGGTTGTCACAAGCATAAGAAATCCGCAGAAAATTGAAACTTTTGAGAATATATGCATAAAAAGTCCGCAAATCTGTCTTCGTAAGCAAGAAGAGAGACATTAAAATTCCAGAAAATAATATTTTCAATTGTGTTATATGTTTTCTTATTTTTACTGAGAAGATAAAGCTTACCGTAATCGTCTATGTGTTAACTCCATATCTTGATATTTTAAATTGCCTTTTAAAGCATAAGTTTTAGTTTTAGAACTGATTAAATTTACTTTTGTATCACCAAATTAAATGTTTGCACAAACTGATTAAATACTCTCGTATTAAATCAAGTGTATATGAAGTATCATCAATTTAATTTTATATTATTTGTAGACACCATTTTGTGAAAACTGTCTCTATTGACTTTCACGGACAACTTTGCAACAATTATTTACTTCTAACTTGATTAAGATATAATTAATAGGAGATTGCCGGAGTTCGTTAAATCAATAGCACTTTCTCTATGGTCCGGAAAATGTTCCAAAGAAGAAAATAAGTTGCCGGAAGAGGCTCACACAGGTAGAAACTATGACACAATTGTGGAGCATGATTAAGCTTTTAGTTGTCTATTCATAGTCCGGGTTGGCAGATTTGTTATTAGAAAGTTGCTTTTATCTTATTTGATACCTCATCCATTAAAAAGTCTTAGTTCAAAAAGCATCGAGTGCACGTTTTTTTTCCACTCTTAACTACGGAATAATATCAACAGTAAAAACAGTATTCCGGATTAAACAGAGGTTTTATGTGAGGTTAATGCACAACTTAGTATTTCCATAATTTTTGTAGTTTACACCTTTCCGTACATCAGTATAATCCTTTATATGAATGATAGTCAAACCCCAAAACAAGACCCAAAAACGACAATTACAGAAAGGAGAGAAAAACAAAACAATGGAACAATCAAAATGATTGCCAGTGACAGGCAGTTTCCTTTCTGGGTTAGAATATTTCATTTAATTTTCTTACTTTCATTAATTGTTTTCAGTGGTTCTTAAGAAAAAAGATCGTATCAATTCACAACTTTAGGTTTCGTGTCGTCTAGTATTTCAATTCTCATCTGTAATCAAACGCTTCACAATAGTTAAAATAGAAAAAAAAACATTAAATGTGATATCTTACAATTATTTTTTTAGAATGTCTTCACCATTTCATTAATTGAAAGACCATCGATTATCAATACATAACCAATTATATGAGAAACAGTCAATCAAATCTGATAAAAAAAAACCTGACAGGGTTAAATGAGAATATAATCTTGATAAATAAGATTAACTCAAAGCAAAACAAAGTATTAGAATTTGTTTACGCTACACATAATAATCTGAACTATATTTGGCCTTAGTTGACAGAATAATTGGTATTTTCTGATGACAATATGGATAAAAGGATGTGTTGGATACGCCAACGAGACCGTCAGTCCGCGAACGCACCATCCGCTTCGTAGATTGTGTTTCCTATAGTGATTTAGATAATTCATTTTAATAGAAGTTTTTTTTTAGAAATTATGAAACTGTACATACGCGTATACACTAAGGTTAAACATTTTGACAACAATTGAATCAGATGAAGTTTATTCCAGAAACATGAGTCGTATACACAGAAATCGGTTTTATGCATCCTTTTTTAAGAAAAGAAAAAGAAATAACCAATTAGGTACTTTTGACACGTCGGTAAGCACACAAAAATGATCTACACTAAATATATATACTAAGCATCGTAACATGTCCAACCTTATACAACCATATTCCTCCTTCCCAATGTATTACTGAAGAATGTACAACATATAATAGGGAAAGAGAAGGTAGAGGAGGGAATTAAAATTAAACACCACCAAGGCCAAAAGAAAAGAGAGCACGCAACCAACCGACGCAAAACACAACTTAGTTAACTAAAGATTGAGCAACACGAACTCAAACAAAAACTGGAGATAATGGTAAACCTCGAGCAGCCCTACTTCACTAGTATATACTGTATATATAAACTGAATATTAAAGGAACCTGTTTGACTGTATTGAGGGTTGCTGTATTTTCCCCAAATATAAGTGTTATTGTGTGTCGTTAAAGGTTTGCAGTTTTTGGATTTATGCGACTAAAATATTTTTATGAAATTCAAAAATTTATCTTAAAGGTGCAAATCATTATGTTAAAAGCACAAAACAGATTTTACTTTTTTTTCTGTACGGTTCCGAATAAGAATTATTAGGGGCAGGTTTCTAATAAGTTAATGGTAGGCCTATTCAGTATGATCATGATGATTATAATTACATACAATGTGTAGGAATGGTTCTAAAATTTCATAAAACCACGGGACTACATAAACACACATTAATAAATTATCTTTTATGAAATATAATATGCAATGTTACAATTTATTTTGATTCATTTTGTAAAGAAATAGTCTGTAATGACTGAAAACATTAAATATGGATATATTATCCTCAAATTAAATCAATTACCTTTATTTACAAAATAAAGATACATCTGATAAAATGTAATTATATAAGTGATTTGTTATGACGTGTTGAATGTATCTTTATGATCATCATGAAATGCTTGGTCGGTAATGACCTGGGTTGATCTTTAAAGGTATGTTCTTAATTTATTGATATAATATTGATTGAAAAATATGGAAATGATATATGTAGCATATGAATAAAAGTACACAATTATTGAATAAAAAAAAGTTACATACATCCTTAGTTATGAACTTGTCTACTGGATAATTGTCTCATTGGAAATCATACCACATCTCCTTATTTTTATATTGTCTCAAAGATTCAAGTTTACTTACTTTAAAGTACTGGGAGAAAAAACCGTAAGACGTGGAAAAAACTCTGATACAGATAGATTCAAAATAATTTTACTGAATAATATGAAAAATATTTCTTTTACTACAAAGTTACAAGTAATATATCACTGGGGTTGTCTACACTGATACAGTGTTAGAAAACAGTACCTGTCGAGCCCACAAGTCCAAAGGCGAGGCAGGACCAGTGAAATGTGGAAAATATCAGACTCTATGTTTCACTCTAACGGCCTTTGCTATACAAAATCAAAGCAAAGATAAACAAAATTGGCTAATGTTGCGATATCCAAGGTGCAAGGTAAACTGACTTGGAGTAAGATAGTAAGACGTGTTTTATTCCCACAAATGTCAAAATGCATTATATTATTTTCTTTCATATTATTTTGATTGAAGGAGACGAAAATACAAAAAAATATTAGAAGAATCAATTGCAGTTCTAGAAGATGGTTTCTGTTCAGGAAATAAATTGCATCTCCTCCCCATTTTGTCACGTTTTCAAAACGAGAAAAAATGATAATTGAAATTACATGAATGAAAGACATATTGCCAAATCATCATATATTCAAAGCATGAATAACACTAAATTATTTTTCATGACAGAAATCATGTTTTAAAAAGTAATTTAAACAGTAAACAAATGTTCGTTCCAAGGACACTTTAATTATTTTTGTACTTACGTTTGTCGCTTCGTTATAAGAGGAAGTGCCATTTTTATCCAATATCAAAATTCATATACTATTCAAAGTTATTTTCCTCTCGTCCTGTTATCTATTGCAAATTCTTATCAAATTTATGAACTAACATAATCCTGAACATCATAAATGGGTTTTATTTGACGTCTTATCTCATTGATGATGCAGTAATATCTTGATAAATTTTCTCAATAAAATTTCATATATCCACAGAAGCTTAGGCTTGAGAAATTTTAAACTATCAACATTTATATAAGCATTCCTCAAAGATAGAGAACGTGTGAAACTAGGAGAGACCTTCCGTAAATACATGTCCCGTGGTACATATATATTGAAACTATAGAATGAAAGAAAACAATGCTTTTATAGTTTAAATGTACAATTGTCAACGTGCCTTGCTTTTATGACTGTATCCGTAATATGTCAAAGGCTTGGAACTGATAAATAAACTAGGTAAATAATATTAATAATCTCAAACGTCTTGGACCTTATAATTACGATATGTACCTAGCATTTAATAAAATTTCAATAAACTTCAATTGAGATTTAACTAACCAAAAGTAAACTTAAACTTTGTTGTTAGTATAATCATTCAAATGTGTGTATCATGTGAAAAATGAACAAGCCTGATACCAGTGATTGAAAAAAAGAAATCGAGAAAAGAGAGTATTGCGGTTATATAACGAATATTGATAAGATTGTTTTTGAGAGGTATTGATGTACTGAATAAATTGTTTGTAAGTCATTTAGTCCACTTACAAATGACAAATTCATTCATTTAATCAACTTATAAATGACACAATCATTTATTTAGTCAACTTGCAAATGACACAACAATCAAATGGAACGATGCATCTTCATACATTTTAATCAAATAGTTAATAGTAAGTTAAATGAAAATTTTTTATTGTCAACTACACCAGTGAATTGTGAGCAAAATAAGTAAGAAACATTTAAACACAAAACAGGACTAGAAAGCGTAGATACTAGAATTTTAGAAATGAATCAAACATAACCAACTAACTATATACTGCAAAAGATGTTGGAAAATCTTACTTTTATATATTATCTTCATATAAATCTTGTCATTTACTAGTCATATTAACCTAGTTATGGTGAACTCTTAGTTTAACTTAACAGATCTAGACACGCGCAAACATTTAGATAGAAAGCAATACAGAGTGGAAGCGATTCCTAAAGAGGCCCCAAGAGAGAGTCACATTACTACTTGTTTAATTACGGAGTAAAGCGATCTTCGGCATTTATTTGTTTATGCCGAAAATAACAGACAAATCTATTTTGAACCATTCACTTTCCTTATTAGCTTAAAGTATTTATACCTATATGATCAATCAGATTATGTTCATAAGTTAGTTTGGCTTCGTTCCAGAGAGCAATTAAATAAAGGTGCACTAAATACTCGGTACGTGACTTCATAGATTGATAAAATTTAAAATACTAAATCAAACAGTAAATAGTAGAATGTTAACAAAACATTAATATGATTACGAAATCGTTAGAAAAGTACATTTGTACCATATAAATGCATGATATTATTTTTATAGAGCTATCACGGAAATTGAAAATCACAAGGACAATACAAGACTGGTGAAAAGGGAAAAACATCAACAACAAAAAATCACGAATGCTTATTGTCTATGAGGTGATTATAGCTACTGATACGCAAAAAGCGGAAAAGGCATCAAGTCAGTAACGGACTAATCTGATTAAAATTCAGATATATCGTTACTTGCGTGCTCCGCAGAAGCATATGTCATTGAGCATAACGAAATCAGAGATCTATATTTCAATTAGAATGGTAACGGACATTTAAAAGAGAGGACACCAAAGTCAGTTTAAATGAAAATTCAGAAAAGTTCCAGAACTTGTCCCATACAGCACCTACTCAGTCATGTTAAGCAGTAAAGCTTTAAATTAATAAAATACTAGCAGCAAAAACATAGTAAAAATATACTATATTTACTATATTTATGAACTTTTCATGGAGGTTCTTATCGGGACATCACTGACTCTCAACATTTAATGATGTAATTCTACTCGCGAGAGACTTTTTTCATGGTCTTAACAACCAGAGTGGACGACTGGTATGCGTTTACCGATTGTGTCCTATTTACTATCGTGATATTTTTTTTTACATATTATGTTCGCAGTACGGGTGATGCATGCATAGCAGGAACCCTGTCGGCGCAACTGTCAAGACTAACCCCCTCCCCAAAAAAAAAAAAAAAGAGTATAAACAGAAAAAGCTCTACGCTAATACAAAATCAAAGATTTGAATAAAAATGAAAATGGAAAATCCATCCGTTAAGTACCAAAAGACCAGATAAAAACAGATTTTGTTCCCACTTGGCAAAACAATAAAATAAGTACATTACCAATGAGACAATTATACATCAGTCCCCAAAAGACGAGGAAGTTGCAGCCGTCAAAGAGAAAAAAAACTGTATAGAAAACTTTTAAATGCATGACAAAATATGAAACAAGTCAAAAAGAAAACCAATGAAAATCATAAGAAAACCAATGACTTGATGTTTATCATAAGTAAACCAATGACTTGATGTTTATCATAATGTTTTCCTGAACTCGCCATGTTCGATGCAGGAAGCATAGAGACTCAAACTATTCATTTTTAAACTGAAGAGACAACATTACAAAAAATCAAAATGTGATCTTCACATTTTGCATGAATCACGGAAATGCTTCTTGCTAAAATGTGATCATCACTTGCTTACATTTCGAACAAATTTAAAAAGAAAAAAAATTCATTCATTTATTTACAGAATTTTGAAATAAAAGATATTTTTTATTAACATTTTGAATCTGAAAGTAAAACTTTAAACACAAAACTTCCGCAACAATTTTTCAGTGATATAAAAGAGGTATCATCCACGTGGAATCAATTGTATGTTATATAGGTGAAATTTGCATAATGTAGACGCTAATTTACGAGTGAAAGCAGATACTTCATTAAAATTCATTAGAATTAAAGAATCATAATATCAAAATTTAAAACTGATTTTTCTATTAATTATTCATATTTACAATATATAATGTCAACTAGTTTTCCAAATCAATTAAATTTGCGGTTTTCAAAACAGTAAATTAAACGCCAGCAACAAATATGCGACCAATGTGTAAAAATAGTGTTGATTAAATAGGAGGGTGGAGCCAATAATTATATTCATGGGCTGCTTTTACATGAATTGAAAACATATGACTGAATGAGTTAATTTGTTTTCCAGCCAAAAAAAATCAGTATTAGTATGAATTGAACATCTACGGTAAATATAAGTTCTTGTACAGGGAACTGTGAAACCTTTTAAAAAAATGAATTAGCAGGCTTATCGTAGTACTAACGATAACTCATGTCATTGTCATTGTCATTTTTCGATAATTTATAATGGCCCATAATATTTATTAACATACATTATTAGAAAGGCTACCGATTGTAGATAGGCTTCAAATTTGATAAAAAAATGTTTTGCAATGCGTTTATGTGCGTACAAAGTTTAATAATTTACTTTCATGACTATAAAAAGGTTCACGTGACGAAGCAATCAGGAAACGTAGTCGATGAACAGGGTAATGTCAGTTTGATTAATATTACAAGATGAAAAGACACGCAATATTTCACACAACATTACAAAGAAACTAAAGATTGAGCACCACCAAACCTATTTGATATCTGGGTCGAACTCAGTTTCTCGGGAGAGTAAGCAGTTGGTGCTTCAATGGTGACAATTATTGTGTTACTCATGACAAGTAGGACGTCTTGTTGTATTTTGAATACATAGCCACTTCCATTGAACACGTTTCACTCCAAGTTACATAGTTATTTGGACTGAGGACCCATTTATTTCTCACTTTTGATCCTTAAAATTTTATCATAATTGAAGAATATTTGAAAAATATTCTTGCTGAATAATGCGCGAGATGTATGAATGCACATCTACGTTCTCCTGGCTGTACTGGTTGTATCAATACACAGCAAAGTCCTATTGAGGATGTGCTGACTCCAAGGTACACTGTGAACCTATTTATGTCCTGTTTTCGATCCATACATTTTTTTATAATGGAAGAACATTTAAATCTTCTTGCCTGGTAAATGTAATGGAAGTATGAATACATGTAGCTATGTACATCTGGCTGTACGTACTTATTAATTCACGGATTGGTCCAATTGAGGACATGTGGACTCTAAATTTTAATTATATTGATTGAGGATTCATTTATTTCATACTTTCGTTCAATACAATTTAATCACAATGAAAGTACATTGTTTTTATTTTCTAAATTTGAATGCAAAATTCCAATTGCAAACTTATAATTGTATTGCCTTTCACGGTTTCTTGGTAAAATCTTGAAATGTCGTGATCGGAATATACGAGACCAATACTGTTTAAATACTTCCTGGTTAAACTAGAGAATATAATTTTGACCTTTTACTCAGATCATCGTCCAAAATTTCATTGAAGCTGCAATTTTGATGAATATGCGTTGACAATACTACAGATTAATTTTAAAGCACGGTTACATATATTTAACTCGGTAAAATATCACTATAAAACAGTGGTAGAGTTCTGGTTTTCCCTTTAAGTGGATTCCTATTTCAGTTGGAATTGATTATGTAGTTGATTGTTGGTCTTTAAAAGTCTAGTTGCGAATACGGTCAAACAAGTGTTTCTTGGATGTTTTCGAATTGAATGTTTTATTGATAATTACCAACTTTTATTCTTCGGCAGATTATGTATAGTCTTCACCGAAAAACTGTCTGGAACAATGTAAATGTAGTGTCGCCAAACCATATAGGACTGAACCATTGCAGTGGTAAGAAAGAATTTCAAACGACAGCGACTTTGACTTTTTCAAACTTATCCATCTAGTAAGTAACACAAATCACGGATAAGAGCGAAGAGATATCCTTTAAGAAGTTACAAAGTAAAGTATTGACCTTTGTGCTATTATACGCATCGAAGGTAATCAACTTCTATGGTGATAAATGCGAACAACTGTTCTCCAAATTTAGAACATAAACTATGCTCATGAGATTTTGTGATTTGTGATATAAATGAAATGTGGAGAAACATAATAAACATAAAACCAATCCAGCTTAGTGTTTATATGGACAGTCTATCATATCTAGAATTCACAGTCGTACTTATAACCTGTGACACTAAATGCGAACAGATAATGACGGGGATATAGTCTTTTCAAAACTGTATGTCCACCATGTATACAACACATCATATATCATTAAACTCCTTGTTTTGAAGTAATTTATATAACTACGATGATCATTGTTTAATTTTGATGTTTCTCTGATACCTTGAACTGTCTTAATATTTTGTTTCTAATGTTGTCTTTATGATATTAAATAATCTCTATATAAGAGGAAAAAGTCAATAATAATATCTTTATTATCATTCATGTTTGAAAAGGTTCAACACTCATTATTTCTGTACAACTTTCAGCACTCTAACAAAGAGAACGCACCAAACATTGGCAAAGTCTTTACCTCAAACAAGAAGTAATAAATGGTATTAGGAGACGCGAAAGGAAAACATGACGATGAATTCTCAGGAATATCATGTAACAATTTATGTATTTCTTTCCTGACATAGATATGACTAGGTTGCTTGTCGGTTCGGTCATACATTTGTTTCGGGAAAACTAGTTGTCTATCAAATAAAGTCCAAGTCGCTGGAAAGTTTAAATATTTTATTCACATCCGAACATTTCAAAGATCCAAATATAACCGAATAACAATATAAAAAGTTGACACAAATGAAAAGTCTGATTGCCAATTGGAATTGAACTATTCAAAATATAAAGGCACAAATTAATCTAATTTCGCGTTTTGCCAAAAGCGGGGGATTACGAATTAAAATTTCAATGTTTGTCAATAGTCGCTTTTGGCAGCTATAACGATCTGTCAAATTATCTTACATATTCTTTGTTGCGCAATGCTTGGACATAAAGACGGATATAAATCTTTAAAAATTAGAGCAAATAAAAGGATTATTGTAACTTTTGTATGGTTTAGACCGATAACGAAATGTAAAATATATAAATCAACAACAATATCTGTAGATCGAATAACTTTCCTGCTATATGTGGCAGACATACCTGACGTAATTGATTTCTATGCAGTTCGTCTCGTTTCTGAAAATTGTTTATTTCACAGAAGAAAAAAATCCGCCTTACCAATAGTACTTGCTTACAGAAAAATGTATTAATTGGTTTGGAGAATATATGACTTGTGAAAGTTGAAACCATAAACATGATATACCTTTACCAGCTAAGAACAATGATTGCATACACCATTCGTTTACATGGACATCAAACAGAACCGGTCACATGACCAAATACCCGGGAGTCGAAATAACTATCAGAAAAATAACACAACCCAGCCAAGGGAGGTCATCGAATCGAATATAGGTCAAAACAAATAGATATATAACTTCAGTTTTACCAGTAATAAAATGTCTAGTATATACATCAATGAGACAACAACAAACACAAAAACAAAGACATAGAGGGTTCAACATAAAGTCTACAGCAATAGACTGGACGTCTCAACTGTATGAGACTTATCCATCCAATACAACTTAAATTCTCTTAAATTAATCAAAGGAAGAGCAGACTAGATGCGTCAGCAAAACGCGGAAAAATCTCGGATAGGACTAGCTGTGATTACAGATTGTGTATGTTGCATCGTATCCAAATATGTAGAAGACATCATCGAGAGTTATTTCCTCAAAGGTGCTTACAGTATGAATAAGGAATCTTAGTTCTACCAACAAATGCTCCTTAATAATGATAACAGGAAGCCATTCTTTCCTAGAAACATAATGGTATAGAATATGTCATATACTATAGGGTCTCAAAGTGGGGTCACTAGCGAACCGACTTCAAGCGACACATTAAGATATACCCGAAATAAAAGTGTATACTTCTAACTATTACTAGATTTGTTTTTAGTTCAATAGGCCTTCGAGGTTTTATCGGAAAGCAAGCTTTTATAATTAAGAATAAGAAGAAGATAAAGATGAAGATGAAGAAACATCAATCTATAAAGTTTGGGTTGTGACTGCAATATTACTGTATAGAAAACATTGGAAGACTAATGTCATTTGGTTTGTCCGTGTCTTTAGGTTACTGTCTCATTGACGTATAGCTCACATTTTCCTTTATTTATACTATCGAGAAAGCCAAAATAATTTCCTTTAGTCATTTTGCTCCTAACGTTTCTATGTATTCAAACACCCCTGGGTTTCAAATGTTGGGATTTGAGCATTAATGATGAAGGTAAATCCAGAGGACGCACGAAATTGTAATGTGTTATTTTCATTTAAAAAAATCAAAGCCTTCAAAAGATTGGAAAACAAAAGCTTGTGGCAAACATAAAACTGCACGTGAATATACAAATAAGGAGATGTCTTATGAGTACCAATGAGACAACTATCCACTAGAGACCAAGGGAACTGGAAGTGAAACTATACTCACTACATACTTTCTTCAACAATTATCAAATTCCATAGCGTTACGTATAGTAAGTCATTGAAAGGCACAAGCATGACAAAACAACTCAATATAGAAAAACCAACGGTCCGATTAATGATATAAACAACAAATAAGGACAGACAGCAACCAATGACAACATTTGAGTTTACGGGATCCGAACTTGGACAGGTACATACAGAATGAGAGTTAAACATGGTAGTTAGCGCTCAATCCTCCCTCTTACCTGGGACAGTGGTGTAACAGCAAAACATAAGAAAAACATAAAAATCAGTTGAAAAAGTATTGACTCATAAAATCGACACTAGGCACCCAAAAATCATTACAAAAAACATAAAACACACCAGATGATACAAAGACGTTAAATTTTGACAGCCATTGGCAAATGATGGTGAGTTTGGTAAGTAAAGAAATGTACGTCACAGAAGAACTGAGCTTCACAATGGGATAATGATTTTTTATTGTGACCTAGCTTTCAATGTTATAAGTTCGTTTGATGTGATAGTGGTGTAAGTATAATGTCAGATTTTCTCGTCAACAAATTCTTTTACATACAAAATTGAACGTAAATTAAAAAATACGATACAATGTGAAATGCATGCTTCAATCATTTTAAATTAAGGTTTTACCTTCGTGGAAACACATTTTCCCATCCTTGTTTTCTATCCAGCTACAGTATGATTATCCTTGTACGTATTATTTATATTAAACACCATGAACGGTGAAAAGTTAATATTCCAAAACTCAAAGTATCATTTCTCGCTCTGTTGGGTGTATTAACGATCTTTTTGAGTTCTTTTATGGAAGTTTAACAAGCAAGTTCATGATCAAAAATTAGTTATTTCACTTTTCAACGATTTTGAACCAAATAATATAAATTTAAAAGGTAAACCATTTATGATATGTAACTCTGTGAATGAAAAATCCATGAAAATATACTTACATTTATTACAATGCAGATCTATTCATATCCAAATTTCTAATCTATGTAATCAATGTCACGTTAAAAAACTGATTCGTCAAGTTCTGTGTAGAACACATTAATCTTCTTAAAGTTTTAACGTATATATATAATTCTCATCTTGACCAGTTATAAGGAAATATAATCCTCTCTGGCCTATCTGGCCAAAATATAAGAATACTTATATTTATTGTAAAAAGAATGTCAAGTACCTATTTATTGCTCACAGAATGAACATCTCCATTTATAATCCTTTAAAAGGATGCTATTTCACCATTAAATTATTCACATAATGAATCTGTTTCAATGCAAGTTTGGTGCCATGGTCTGTATTTTTGTAACACAATGAATATGTACGATTTAAAATATGAACCGTTTGCCAGATAAATCTTTTATATCAAGACAGTATTTATCTTAGGACGATTAAAATTGTGATATTTAACTAATGACAATGAAATTTTTACAAATCAACGACCAACGATAAATTGAGGTCTCAATTATTATAATCCTTATAATTTAACACTCTATTAAATTCAATCCAATTACACGAAGAGTGTTTATAGTATAAGACTTGTCATTCAATTTACATGCGTTTGAAAAGAAAATTTTAGGTTTTAGAATATGCGATGAATGGCATGTCAATAATTTGACACACTATGCAAGTCATCTTAATAACTGTAAATTACATGTATTGAGAGACTAAAGAATTATGCTATGGTGTATATTCTACAGAACGTAACTTTTATTTTCATTCTGAATTTTCACAGAAACCTAATATTGATGTATATTCTACAAGGAAGCAAATTTTATTCATCATCTGCATTTTCACAGAAATCTGAAAACATTAAGGTTAATTGTATTCCTCTCACCAGAAGTCGCTTCAAAGTGATACATGTATAGCACATGTTTAAAATTGACTGAAACTCTATATCAGTAAAATATTAGAACTAATTTGTAACAAACACAGAGAAGCTTGTGTGGTATACTTCAATAGTGGGCCTATATTGTGTTATCCTTTTATCACAGGATGAAAACAATGATTCAACAAAAACGTTAAAATCTTTAGTATTGTTTATGTTTTGTTTTACAATAATGGGTACATTTAGTTCATTGTTTTGTAACCAAAAAGCCAACAAATATGGATCAAGTGATAGAATTACTACCAAAAGAGCATAGACATTCCTTATTTGTGCTTAAGAAGAAAGGGTTTTAAAAAAATACACACATTTGATTATATCCATTCATAATAAGAAAATTCACGACGAATATCAATATTAAAACTTTGTTTCATGATAATATACTGAAAAAACTCGAGGATAATTAAATCCACTGACACAATTTTTCCCGTATCATTTTAAGAAGCAAGCCTTTAAACAGAACACCTTGGTTAACTAGGTATTTAAATCTATATGAAATGAGGCGATTTTACTTTGGGCATTGTCAATTTCCCTAATCTTAGTATGTTTAAACAAGCTTGTATTTTCTACTCTGAACTTGCCATATAGCGGCAGTAGTTTTGAACTGCTCAATCTTCCTTTACAACGATTATAGGTAAACACGATTTCCGAAATATTTGGTATCGTCATCAAAAAGCAAACTAAATGTGTTTTATTTTGAATTTACATTGTATCATAGGTCAAATTTATTTGTTCAGTGTATGTTCAATGGTGTTAATATGTCCTTTGATTGAGTTAAGCTATTTCAGTTGATATTTTATAGTGTGTTTTTCTATGTTGTGATGTTACACTATTGTTTCAGAAAAAGGGTGAAGGTTTGGTACCATTACTCATAAGTGTTTCTCGTTTCTCGTTTTTATATAGATTAGACCGTTGGTTTTCCCGTTTGAATGGTTTTACACTAGTAATTTTTGGGGCCCTTTATAGCTTACTGTTCGGTGTGAGCCTAGGCTCCGTGTTGAAGACCGTACTTTGACCTATAATGGTTTACATTTATAAATTTTGACTTGGATGGAGAGTTGTCTCATTGGCACTCATACCACATCTTCTTATATCTATTTAATATTCATTTAACAGAATGTTATAACTCCTGATTAGATCAAATTTTGTTTCGCTTTGAGAGTTGAAAATTGATATCTTGAATAGAATCCTGAATGAGATAATGCACAAACTTTACATCTAATTCCTAGTGTATGTTAATTTTTACTTTAATTTTTCTGTCACATACGTTTTCACACTCCGATGCAGTTATTGTATTATATAATGATTGTTGTTTTCTCAACGTCCAGTGGCAAATATTTCATGCATATTCAATACGATTCTTGATTATATGTGGCTTTCTATATAGTAGGCTGATACTGTACAAGGTTTCTAAGCTAGAGTTCAGGTTCATATTTTAGTTCCAAACGTAAGTGACAAAAATACTTGACCCAAGGTTGAAATTATTACATAAGAGTTATTACTGGTTGATTTATGAAGTTACTGACAAGCTCTTAAGTTTGCATTGGATGGACATTACACACAATTAAAACCCAACTCCAGTAATTTCCAATTTGTCCACAAAACCAGTAAAGTAATAAAAATATAATTGTAAACATTTACATGAAAATAGAGAATGAAATGATAAAAAAAAAACAGTACTCGGTTTTTGAAAGCCGGCTAAATGCGGAAACGTTCACTGTGTCTAATATATTTGTATCTGTTTTTATGTTGTTGTGGCAAAATTTTAAATGCAAAGCTATAATTTCGAATTCGTGTCCGATTGCATATGAATTTTTAATTGATTGTTTCTATTGTACAATAATGCCATCAACATATATCTAGTTTTACGAAAACACAACTAATAGAAGTGTTAAATGTCAGTGTATGGTTCAATTACAGTCTATTTCAGGAGCTTCAATAAATCATTTTGTCATAGCTTAAATGTCGCTGCATACACACGTTAATAGTATATTCTTTTATTTCGGTAATTTGTTGGTTATTTATACTTGTTAAACTTTTAGGTTTGAAAATGGGTAAAGTATATACGATACATTATTGCTTATATAAACAAGTCTAAATTGAAAACAACGTTCAATTGTACTTCTTCAGTGAACAGATATAACATTTAAATTATCGAATCTTAACATAGCTCATGTTGAAATAATTAAATATTAAAATATAGTCTAATTTAATTGAATATTCAGTAACATGAAATGAAATATTGAAAGATCTAATATAAAGTGACTTATTCTAATGAAACATACAAAATCTCATAAGTAGAAATCTATAATATAAGTATCGAAGTAACGTATTATCAAAACTATTAATGATCATCAATAAATATTACGTAGAATCGATTAATAGTATAATTTAATAGCGTTAAATACATGTTATTAATTCTAGAAATAGTTAGTTATAAATAAATCATTGTAATGATTCGATAGAATAATTTATATGTATTAATCAAATGCAAACTTATTAATATCAAATTATGAAAATACATTTTTATCTATAGTATATAATTAGATCGTCGAATGCAATTAATCGAAAATAATGTAATGAAATTGTGTACAAGTTAGAATTTATGAACGTAAAGAAAGAATGCATTAAAATTGCATAAAACTTAGAATAATTAATGTTTAGAATATATATATATCAGAATTAACTTTTCGATAGAAATCGATTATTATGATATTATTGTTCTAAATAATTGAAGTTACATTGTTATCATAACATAGATTTAATTTTAGTTCAATAATTATATCGTTATATTATATTTTTCACAATAAGTTTACAAATGATTAAATACATTAAATCAATGTTATGAATATGATAATTAATTATTTAAATATTGAACTTTACAACTATTAATTATTACTTGTACAAATTTGCATTAATTGACTTCAACTTGATTAAGATAAATATATTACAATGTAGATATTCAAAGATCCGAAGTTCAGTTAATATTCAGAAATATTTGCGAAACTTTAAATGTGAAATCAGTACTTAGAATTGTAGTATTCAATGTTAGATGATTATGTCAAGTGTTATTAATTATACTTATCATAATGTATCATATTAATCATAGAAAAATGATAAGTTCAAGTAATACATAATTCCAATTAACTGAGTTTGAATTATACACTAGATAATTAAAGATTAAGTTCATACAGTATACCTTCAGAATATTGAAACTTAAACTAATGATACTACAAGTAAAATCTATTAAAAATATAATTTATCCAACAGCATTATCAATAGTTAAGAATAAATGATTCAGAATTACTATTAATTCTATTAATACGTTATTAAATTTATAATAATTATGTCGTATCTCTATTTTATGAATGACTATCACCATTCAATTAATGAACAATATATAACAAAATTACAAATTATTGAAGATATCAATGAAAATGAAGATCTAATAATAGCATTATATCTAAATGTAGAAACTAAAGATTCAAATAAATAAATCAAAGATTGATCAAGCAAATGAAAATTTGTTATTCACTATAGTTGAATGATTAGTTTTGTACATAGTATGATAATATTCATGAATATGTTCTAAAAGTTGATAACTATGATTTTGAAATATAATGTAATCATAATTAGAATCGATTTAAATTTCAATTTCGAATAATGTAAAAATTAAATTTGATTGAAAATAACATGAGTTATACTAGGTAACAGTAACAACTTATATATCTACAATGTACTTTATAACTAATTTAAGATATACATAGATGTAAAATCATTATATGAATTCATTAATACATAAGAGAAACAGTCAATACAAACATATACATGACTAACGACTAAAACATGAATGCAGAAATGTACTAGACATGCTGAATACATTCAATACTTTAAAAATTAAACAATAAGAAAACTGGTAGAATAATTAAGAACAATGAAAATAAATGTTATCAGATATAGGATTTCACTAGTAATAGAGAACAAATTAATTAACAGAATAACTATAAATGGATCCTTCAAATATTTACAGTGTTCACTAATATTGTCATTTCAATCTAAACAAAT
Organism: Mytilus coruscus; assembly: GCA_017311375.1. Classification (NCBI taxonomy): domain Eukaryota; kingdom Metazoa; phylum Mollusca; class Bivalvia; order Mytilida; family Mytilidae; genus Mytilus; species Mytilus coruscus. Next base: position 124,233,176 of record CM029595.1, on the reverse strand, counting down.
AATGATACATACTGAAGTATAACTTAATATCAAATATAATTATAACCGATCATTATAGTTATATGATAGTATTTCAGAGATATGATGATTTTAATTAAAAGTCAGTTTGTAAAATGCATAAAATCAAAATATAATATAATTCTTATAAGAATCAATTCATTTAATTGTAATAGATTATTAAATACTGAAGCTTAAATGATATATGTAATTGATATTAATCAAAATATCATTATACCTATTAGTCATGATAAATGTAATTATTCATTAATTGATATTTGAAATTATATGATAATAGTACATTTTGATAATTATATGTTAATTATTAAATGTTAAGAAATATAATATAATATTACATTATAATTAAAATTATAGAAATATTAATACTGAAACTTAAATGGTAATTCTCAATTAAAATATATGAATATAAATGATACTATGTATGAATTTAAATATAATATTGTATAAAATAGAACACCTTTAGAGAAATTGAAGTACATAATTGATAATATTGATAAATATTATTACTAAATAGTTCAATATATAATCATTGAATACTGGAATATCATGTAATATATGTAGTAAGTACAATGTATAAAATTGATATGATAAAATGGTAGACGAAGTTAAATTAAAATCAACTAATGTTAGCTAAATGTTATAGAAATATGATCTCATAAAGTCAATCATTCAATGTAAATATATTACAATTAAGATCAATACAAAATAGACAAATAAACATCTATATATTTCATATGCAATCATTAAATGATAACATTAAAATATTATCAGACAAATATGATTTACTATTATTGATCTTAAGAAAGTATTGATGACAATGATAATATATCATAATTATAAAATCTAAAATATCAGTAATCAGTTTAATATATAAGTCGTTAAAACATATCGTATATACATCAAACGAATATTTATAAATTCAATTTATAGACATATTAGCATAAATTTATACTATAATATAGCATAAGAAATTGATTTGCAAATATGAACTAGTTGAGTAATTGTAAACTACAATATGTTAAGAAATGATTCTCAACTTGATAATGCAGAGAATATGTAAATTGACTATAACAATATATCAATATAATCTCTATTCATGCTGTATAAATAAACTTAATATAATAAATATTGATAATAATTAAGATAAACATGATAAAGACTGTCTGATAAGAATTAAAAAATTGTAATATGATTTAAAATCATATATAACTTAGTTAATTAGTCTAATGAAACAGCTATAATGTATAATGATAAGAATGAAAAATCAATTATAACTGTCATATTAAATGTAAATATATTAAGTTAGAATAAGTTAATACAATGATTACATATAATGAATTACGCATATATAGTATATACATATATAATTATGTCAATCAAATATATTCTCAAATTAAATTGATTATAATTAAATTTATATTTCATATACATTTAATTTATAAACTTAATATGAAAACATCTAAATAATAATGATTGAAATAATAAATATATACATAACAATTATGATTTTATGTATCAAATTAATATTCTTTAATCATTATATAGATTATAAATAATTGTATCAAGTACTAGGATATTAGATAATCTAGTAAAACAGTGATTTAAAGATCAACTCATTATAATGATAATCGAATTTCAATAACATAAATGATTAAATATTAGAAATTATTCATCATAGTGATTATAATAACACATTAGTAAAATTTCAATAAAGATGAAAAATTCTCAACAATATGTAAGATCATTATTATATTATATCATAAAGATGATTGTCAGTAACAAATAAAATCTTTAAATCATATATGAATCATAGATAAGAATATAGCATAGATCTGAATATCAAAATTGATATTATAGTAATAAACAGCATATATAATCAGAAAGTGAAAGATAATCACTATCATCATGTAAATACAAGTATACATCGTTACAATAATTAATAATATAGCAATAATAGATGTAAATCATTTAAATACATATCAAATGTTAGTTAAGTATCACATATTATATGTTTAAGTATAAAGTCTTATGTAATAGATAAAGCATAGTGAGATATTATTACATGATAATTTAATATTTCAATAGATATACATGACAATAGACTAAATTATAATTAAATAGATTTACAACAATCATAAATATTGACTAATATTATAAAATTGAATACATTGTCAAAGAAATCATACATGTTCATTATAGTCAATAACATAAATTAAGTAGCTATATAAATCAAAGATGATCTTATGAAAATATCTAAGATATGAAATAACGTAAACACAGAATGTAATACAATGAATGTCAATTAAATACTTATATACATAAATATAAACTATATGTATCAAATTTCTATGAGCATTAAATAATCAAAGTCAAATACATACTAGATCAAAGTAAAAATCTGATTACATAATAAATAAATGAATTATCTAAGTCTAATATCAACAGTTAAATAAATATTCATTATAAATTAATAATAATGTCATTAATCAGATGAACAATAATACATAACATACATTGTACAGAAATTCATGTAAAGATAAAAGTACAATTTATTAATGAATTGAAAATGTAGACATGTGATACAGTATCATAAAACATATAAAGTCATATAATAAAATATTACAAATTATTAAAAGTATATACGAATCAATAATATGTCAATCATAAGATTAAGAAACACGATTAATCAAACAGTAATGACATTCAATAGATAGATAAAATTCATATTACTACTTAAATAGACATATAATGTAAATCATTCAATAAACTTGAATTCGAATTAAAATGTAAAGATTAAACAAACTAAACAACATTATGATAAAATATAAGATTGATAATAATAATCACTATATGAATTGCATAAATTATTTGAAATTCATGTCATAACATTAGTAAACAGTATAAAACTTATAAGTCAACAACATAATAAATGTCATAACATGTATAAATTATAGTGCAAATTAATAAACATGACAGCTAATTTAACATTGTAATAAGAGACATTATAAATGTCAATGTTTCAAATATTTGAATAATTACATAAGTATCTCAGCATTGATTAGTAATAAGGAATATTACATTACAATAATAATTAAAATTGATTTCTTAAGAATACAAAATAAATTGAAAGAATATTCATTCGAAATTGTAATGTGAAGTAATTATTATGCTAATATTTACAAATAGTTGTATGATAATGATGAATGCATATTAATTAACAAGTTATATACTTAACATTATAATTCTATAGATACATAATTACAAGATATATGTAATATTGAATAATATTTACATTAAATTGCATTATAATAGACATTAAGAATCATGTAACTTGAAATAATTATAAGATTCAAATCATAAGTATTGAACATAGATGAATATTTACTATGAAAACATATAGTACTTATTACGTTAATCATTAAATTTCATATGACTAAGATTATATATTACTGATATATACTCATATTTAGAAAATCATTTATCAGATAGTACAATTTCAATAGTATTTATAGTGTTATGTTCATAATACTAAGACTTAATGTTACATACAATCAGATATATATGATGTAAGTCTGATCGGTATAAGTTTAAGATGATTATATACAGTCTTTAATAAAATTACAGACTTTAACTAGTACAAAGTCTAATCAGTTATTTATCAACTTTGATAAGTTAATAACATTATATTACATACATAGTAATATCAAAATCTATGATTTTAATTAAGATTAGAGTTAATATAATTATATTCAACAATATTAATTAGTTAAATTGAATTTCGATAATAATTCATTGTTAATATGTGAACCGTTTATTTAAATCTTTATTCTACGTGAATTAACAAGAAATTGAGAACATCTGACAATAACTGACCATTATTGTAACATAATTTCTAATAAGATGAACTTTAATATCATTATGAAATTTAGTAAAAAGTAAAATTTATGTAATTCAATATAATTAGATACATTTAGAATGAACTAAATTTTAATTGATTGATCATAATTTAAGTTAAATCAATTTATACAAAGAAATTTTAATTAATCAAAATTTTATACAACTTATATGAAAATAGATTGGTAAAATGAAAATTAGAATACAATCAAGTTTATACTCTGTTAATAAAATTAAACTTTACAGTCAAAATTAATGAACTCAATTTATTAATTCGTTAAACATACATTATTTAAAATTAATAATATTGAAATCATATAACAGTAGTTCAATTCAGTAATCTATTGATTCTATCATAATAAAATTTCGATTTTCTTAATGTCTATTAATTAAGTATTGTTTCTCATAATTTGTTCAAAAATTTAACTCCAGAAGCAATTAAATGTGAAAATTGTCAAATTAATGATCTATAATTTATTCTAATCGAATGTAAATGAAATTTTTTAAAAATTCATATTTTAATTACATTTACTAAAATAATTTTTTATAAAATCCAAAATTAATTAAGAATTTATATAAGATTCATTCATTAAAATTATTTAAATTAGAATATTTAATTTAAATAAAAACGAAATTCATTATCAAAATGTTAATTGTTGGAAATTGTATTTTTAGAATAAAAATTTGCGAATAAGGAAACGAATTTTATAATAATTTATATTAAAATGAAATTATTTCCAAATTAATATTTCTAAACTTATATTACAAATTGAGATTAATATTTTTAATTGAATTAATGTTTCTTATCAGAGACTTAATTTAAATAATCTCCGAACTTAAAGTTACAAAAGGGACTGGACATTTAATTCATTACATGGTTTTATTAAATATTGAAAACTTGATAAGAGGAATGTTCGCAAAATCCAAATATTGATTTTCAAAATCCTCCTCCCTCCCTCCTTTCGAAATCAAATGGTCGTCCCCTTACTGAAAGCTAATGAAAGAATGTCATCAATTTATAGTCTGAGAAAAGTATGATCATCAACACCATAACCGTAAAAACTAGGATTCTACTGGTACAGCATGTTTTACTAACTGACTGAATTATGTCGAAATTCTTAGAGAAAATGATTACTAGTATACATTCTTTATATACCTGTCCCAAGTCAGGATCGAGCCGGTATTTGAGTGGTTGTCATTGGCTCATGTCTGTCATATTTGTTTTTCGGAAAGTGTTTTGTTATAAATTAGGCCGTTAGTGTTCTCAAATGAATTGTTTCAATTTTTTATATCCGGGCCTTTTATAGCCGACCATACGGTATGAATTTTTTTCATCGTTGAAGGCCGTATGGTTGCCTATAACTGCTTACTTCCACATCTCCTTATTTTTATATCATACAAGTATTACATAAAATTAACATTATCAATGTTCCATGTAAATGAGGTAAGGTCAGATGAACTCTGCCACAAAGACATGAACACATTGCTACTGTTCCATATCATTTCGGATATTGCAAGTCACAGACTTTTCAAACCAGTTCGCATTGGAAAAGATGAAAACGAGAAAAGATCCTTTCTTAAACTTTCCTTTGCCAACAAAGGTCTCGATGCCATCAACTAGGGCAATATCCTTCATCATAAATTAGTTCACTCGAAAATACCTCCCTATTTTAAAGATCAGTCTGTACCTATCATTTCTTATACCTATACCAAACCAATTGCAACTAAAATTTTTAATTACAAATACGTTTTGCAGGATCTCAATATTGACGACTTCAAGTCTAAACCTCCTGATTGCACCTGTGCTAGTTCCCCATTCATATATAATCCGGCTGGCCACGTTATTACTGGTGACCAAAACATCGTCAATAACACTTCCTGCGAAATGTTTTATCTAAAGGCCCGAAATATCGTGAGCCTAAATCCATCAATTGGAAACACAACTTCAAAATACTGATGGATTCAGTCGGGGATTATGCCAGGCAATGGGCTAAACGCGAGAAAGAAGACGTAGATACTCTTTCCGAATGGATTAAGGCTGTGAGGTCGTTAATACAAATCAGAATTAAGAAACTGAATGGGTCTATTAATACCCAATGCTACATCAATCTGTAAAGACCCAAATGTTGCTAAACACTTGTCCTACCTCCTTGACAAATATGTTGTTGTCCCCGCAGATAATGCCCCAAACAACTTCGTTTTTGTGTGTAAATCACATTACATAAAGTACTTGATAAATGAATTAGGTATTGACAATTCACTTGAAAACTCAACATATACCCCACGACACTTACTAAAGAGGAAATCCTGGATAATCATAGGTCTGTTCTATGTTTCTTTGGAATTTCAACCAAAGATGAAGAACTGGATCTTCCATCACTGTAGTGGATACCTAAACTACATAAGTGTCCTTACAAACAACGGAATATTGCTGGGTCTTCCAAGTGCTCCACGAAACCTCTTTCTAAATTATTAACATCAATTTTATCAGCAATCAAAGCCGGGCTTCAAAGTTATTGTGAAACTACCTATTCTAGAGGTGGCATAAATCAGATGTGGATACTAAAAAATTCCAAAGATCTTTTAGAGTACATACAATCTAAGACTCTTTCAACTTGCAATAGTATTAAAACATTTGACTTTTCTACACTTTACACACAAGTATTCCCATTCCAAACTAAAAGACAAATTGAAAGAGTTGGTCCTGCTTTGTTTCATAAAAAAGAATGGCCAACGTAGGTACAAGTATCTTGTCTTAGGGAGGGATAAATCCTACTTTGTAAAAAATCACTCTTATTCTAACAAAAAATTGATTGACAACATATTTGTTACGTTTGGAGGACGTGTTTTTCAACAAACAATCGGCATTCCCATGGGAACCAACTGTGCCCCTCTTCTTGCCGACTTGTTCCTTTATTCATATGAGGCTGACTTCATACAGGAACTTCTTAGGAAGAAAGAAAAGAAGTTAGCAGTATCCTTTAACTTTACTTTCTGCTACATCGATGATGTTCTCTCATTAAATAATTCAAAATTTGGTGACTATGTTGAACGCATCTATCCCATCGAACTTGAGATAAAGGATACACCAGATACAGTTAAGTCTGCCTCATATCTTGACTTACATCTAGAAATTGACAATGAGGGTCGGTTGAAAACACAACTTTATGACAAAGAGATGATTTCAGCTTCCCAATTGTGAACTTTCCATTTTATGTAGCAACATTCCAGCAGCGCCTGCATACGGAGTACTTGTTTCTTTAAAGTATCACAAGATTTTCATCTAAGCCTTTTCAATTTATCGCATGGACAACGCTCTAAGTATCACTTTACGCTACGTAAAGGTCTATAACTCATCAACAATAAAAGATAAAATCGTGAAATTCGAACTGGACCTTCTTTTAGTCACAGAAAACAACATATCTAAATATTAAAAGATTTCATTAAAGCGTTTTCAAGTTATTGCACGGACAACGCTCTAAGTATCACTTTTCGCTACTTAAAGGTCTACAACTCAATAACGATAAAAGCTAAAATCGTGAAAATCGAACTTGATCTTTATTTAGTCACAAGAAACAACATATCTTAAGTTGAAAAGATTTGGTCAAAGCGTTTTCAAGTAAATGCACACACTGTTTGGCAGCCACCCGCCCGGCCGCCCGGCCGCCATACATCACCAAATTAATAACCGATATTCTTCTTCGGAATTCCGGTTAAAAATTAGTTAATAATCGAATGCTATGAAAGATGCAAGCTTTTTCACTGATTAACTGTTCGATGTAAAAACCATGCGTAAGACGAAGGGATACCTATATAAGACGAAGGGATACCTATACTAAAGAGAAAACACGTAAGACGAAGGGATACCTATACTAAAGAGAAAACACGTAAGACGAAGGGATACCTATACTAAAGAGAAAACACGTAAGACGAAGGGATACCTATACTAAAGAGAAAACACGTAAGACGAAGGGATACCTATACTAAAGAGAAAACACGTAAGACGAAGGGATACCTATACTAAAGAGAAAACACGTAAGACGAAGGGATACCTATACTAAAGAGAAAACACGTAAGACGAAGGGATACCTATACTAAAGAGAAAACACACTACATGTACTTTGATATACTTCCTTTTCGGAGCACTGGATTAACCCCATTATTATGGTAAGTTCCGTGTCGTTCTACCTACAGTTTTCTGTCTGCCTTTCTTCAACATGTGGTTTTTGATTACCCCTCGGTATCTTCTTCCTTCTGTTTGGAGATTAAAACCATCACTTCTTTGAAACGTCCTTGCATATCAAGTGATTGGTATGGGTCTAGGAATGTTGCAGTCTTTGGTAACACATAAATTCAATGAATGTAAATAGATTCCCCAAGGGTGATTGGGGAGTATGATCACTTTGGTGTTCTTCCGACCAGCAATAAAACCCTTGCCAAAGAGTACGTTTGGTTGTGCGGGATGTACAAGTACGCAGCCACGTCCGGTAAGAATGGGGACGTTAAATCCGATGCCTTGTATAAATCGTTGCACGCTCTGTGCACGTTAAGAACCCTTGGAACAACTCTTTGAGGGTCTGTAGGTGGCCTGTTGCAAAGCATCATTTCTGTCCCTATCCATTATATTCTCATTTTTAAGTGGCATTCCCAATTTCCCCGACCTTCATCCCAGATGGCTTCTATTATAGGACGTACCTTTTGTTTTTATTGGTGATTTGTTCTCGTCCTGAACATACATGAATTTGGCCACTGGACGTTAAACAACCAACATTCAATCAACTAATATGAATGAGATGTTTTATGTTCTAATATGTACTCATTAACCAGTTAACAGTATGTTCATGAATATTTTGTTAAATACGTTTAGTATTTGGTTCAGTATTTTGTAAGATAATGAAAGATAGATGTTATTTATCAGAAAGGACACGGTCCTTTTACGTCACATAATATTGGTACTTTTTGAAATTCAGGGCATATATAGTTATGACGTGACATTAATCATTTTGTTGCTTATACTATTAGGTCATTAACAAGGACAGTGGTCACTCAATACATTTCTCATTTTTGCTTGGTGTGTGGTTAATTTATCTGTTTTGAAAAGCCAGCTAACTTAGTAAATTGTTATTTTCTTCGGAGGAATATGTTTTGTGTCTGTATTTCAATACTTTAATCTTTTTATTGAATAGATATTTTTGTTATAATTATAGTATAAGAATCAAATCGTTCGGTTTTGTTTCACACCCGGAATATGGCACATCAAGTCTATGTTATGATTATTTTTTTCCGCGGCTTTGTTACGCGAAAATTTATTTTCACTTTTGTACACATTTATATCCTCAACTATCCTGCATTTCATGCTGCAAAGTATTCATTTTCATCCGGTCTCGTGCAAGTCATTTATTTTCAGGCTAAGTTATTGATTTTCAAAATCCTCCTCCCCTCCCTCCTTTCGAAATCAAATGGTCGTCCCCTTACTGAAAGCTAATGAAAGAATGTCATCAATTTATAGTCTGAGAAAAGTATGATCATCAACACCATAACCGTAAAAACTAGGATTCTACTGGTACAGCATGTTTTACTAACTGACTGAATTATGTCGAAATTCTTAGAGAAAATGATTACTAATATACATTCTTTATATACCTGTCCCAAGTCAGGATCGAGCCTATCATTTCGGATATTGCAAGTCACAGACTTTTCAAACCAGTACGCATTGGAAAAGATGAAAAGGAGAAAAGATCCTTTCTTAAACTTTCCTTTGCCAACAAAGGTCTCGATGCCATCAACTTGGGCAATATCCTTCATCATAAATCAGTTCACTCGAACATACCTCCCTATTTTAAAGATCAGTCTGTACCTATCATTTCTTATACTTATACCAAACCAATTGCAACTAAAATTTTCAATTACAAACACGTGTTGCAGGATCTCAATATTGACGACTTCAAGTCTAAACCTCCTGATTGCACCTGTGCTAGTTCCCCATTCATATATAATCCGGCTGGCCACGTTATTACCGGTGAACTAAACATTGTCAATAACACTTTTCTGCGAAGTGTGTTATCCAAAGGCCTGAAATATCGTGAGCCTAAACCCACCAATTGGAAACATACCTTCAACGAGAACTGATGGATTCAGTCGCGGATTATGCCAGGCGAGAAAGAAGACGTAGATACTCTTTCCAAATGGATTAAGGCTGTGAGGTCGTTGATACAAATCAGAATTAAAAAACTGAATGGGTCTATGAATACCCATGCTACATCAATCTTTAAAGACCCAAATATTGCAAAACACCTGTCCTACCTCCATGACAAATATGTTGTTGTCCCCGTAAATAAATCCCCAAACAACATCGTTTTTGTGTGTAAATCACATTACATAAACTGCTTGATAAATGAATTAGGTATTGACAATTCACTTTGAAACTCAACATATACCCCCGACACTTACTAAAGAGGAAATCCTGGATAATCATAGGTCTGTTCTATGTTCCTTTGGAATTTCAACCAAAGATGAAGAACTGGATCTTCCATCACTGTATTGGATACCTAAACTACATAAGTGTCCTTACAAACAACGTTATATTGCTGGGTCTTCCAAGTGCTCCACGAAACCTCTTTCTAAATTATTAACATCAATTTTATCAGCAATCAAAGCCGGGCTTCAAAGTTATTGTGAAACTACCTATTCTAGAGGTGGAGTGAATCAGATGTGGATACTATTTTGTTTCATAAAAAGAATGGCCAACGTAGATACAAGTATCTTGTCTTAGGGAGGATAAATCCTACTTTGTAAAAAATCACTCTGATTCAAACAAACAATTCTCTGAAACTGACATTATCAAGATGCTTGATTTCTTGATTGACAACATATTTGTTACGTTTGGAGGACGTGTTTTTCAACAAACAATCGGCATTCCCATGAAACAAACTGTGCCCCCTCTTCTTGCCGACTTGTTTCTTTATTCATATGAGGCTGACTTCATACAGGAACTTCTTAGGAAGAAAGAAAAGAAGTTAGCAGTATCCTTCAACTTTATTTTCCGCTATATAGATGATGTTCTCTCACTAAATAATTCAAAATTTGGTGACAATGTTGAACGCATCTATCCCATCGAACTTGAGAAAAAGGATACAACAGATACAGTTAAGTCTGCCTCATATCTTGACTTACATCTAGAAATTGACAATGAGGGTCGGTTGAAAACAAAACTTTACGACAAAAGAGATGATTTCAGCTTCCCAATTGTGAATTTTCCATTTCTATAAAGGAACATTCCAGCAGTGCCTGCATACGGTGTATATATTTCCCAGTTGATACGATATTCCAGGGCTTGTATTTTCTATCGTAATTTCCTTAATAGAGTGTTGCTGCTCACAAGGAAGCTATTAAACCAAGAGTTCCACGTGGTGGAGTTTTACGGACGCCATCACGAGTTGGTTGACCGTTATGGAATATCCGTTTCACAGATTATAGCGGATATGTTCCGTATGTCGTAACTACAATCCGTTCCTTTTCTCGAATTTGATCTACCGAATTAGACTTATTACCGGGTTTGTACTAACATGAGCAACACGACGGGTGCCACATGAGGAGCAGGATCTGCTTACCCTTCCGGAGGACATGATATTACCCCAGTTTTTGGTGGGGTTTGTGTTGCTCAGTCTTAAGTTTTCTATGTTGTGTTTTGTGTGCTATTGTTTTCTGTTCGTATTTTCTTTTTAGCCTTTGAATTGTCAGTTTATTTCCGACTTATGAGTTTGAATGTTCCTCTTGTAAAATTCGCCTCTCTTTTGTTCGGGTGAGCCAATCCGTGTTGAAGGCCGTCATTGTATAATGGTTTACATAAATTGTTATTTGATGAGTTGTCATTGCACTCACACCACATCTTCTATATCTATGTAGACCTTGCAAGGATAGGATTACTATTTATCGGTAATTTGGGCATTTTCCTTTGATGTGTACTCTGATAATGTCAGTATCAGTGGACTGGTCGTGATATAAAAATTATTGGGTCAGTTCGCATTGACATGCGCGGGTGCATTATGTAAGGATCTACTTTCCTTTCATTCACAAAATTGCACGCGTGATTTTTTCGCAGAAACGCACGAGTTTTTCGGTGAATTAAACACTTGTCATTGTTTGAACGTTTCAGTAGAGTTAGTTTAGCCTTTTGACCGATTTTTGTGAATATTCGAACAGAAAATGTATGAAAAACCCGATAAACTTTTAAAAAATTGCGTTATCTGCACTATTATTGATAGCTTTTCTTGCTATTCACAAGGACATATATATAATAACTAACATATCGTCCATGCCGATCTGAGTTTTATTCATATAGCCTGGTGCTGTTCCAAGTAGTTTTTTCTGTTTCTTGAGAAGTATTTGTTTTACCTGTTCAGTCACTATAAAGTGTTACAATTCATATTTATACGCAACACATAAATAGTGACCAAAAAGGTACCGCTATCGCATGAGATAAGCTAGAAAAAATGAAATGTACACATTTTCGACATTTTTGTGGGACCATCATATACAATTATAATAAGGAGATGTGGTTTCATTGTCAATATACATGTATAGACAGATGTTCATAGAACAAAGAACAAATAAGCAAACAAATTCAAATGCGGATCTAGGATAAATTTTGAAAAAAAGGGGTGCCCGGGGTCCCCAAACTAGACAACGTTTGGTGTGGAACAGGTAAAAAGTCTGCATTAACCATAAATGTAGCCTTAATAAGGGATGTCCCGGGTCGCCTTCCCCTAAATACGCTTCTGAAATTAAAGGTAACCGCAGGGCTTTCAAAGTTTCATATTTCATGTCCGGGTTGAAAAATAAATGAACATGACTTTGAAAAAAACAAGAATTTTAAGCTTAAAGAAATAGACCAAAGTTGAGTACATCTATTAAAATGTTTGATGCAATTATGAAGTCGACAAGAAATGAGCTTGTTCAGAAAATTTACAGTCAGCCTACAGACTTGTTGCCTCCTGAAATGTCTGCTTACACAGTGCTTTCATAAAATGATTTGAAATCGATGTGATCGTTTTCATGATGAAAGCTGGGCGTATAATGACAAGATAAATGTAATTTGTAATTTTATCCACCCAACTATAAGCATGTAAGTAAAATATAACTTGTCGTTGAACTCTAAAATAATGATAAATCTGCTGATTCATATCGTATCATTCTATGCTGATGCTTTTTGAAAATAAAGAAATTTAACTTACCGGTATGCTACCATTATATTCGGCATTGTTAAAGTCATGTCCACAGCAGAATTAATGAAACGCATGCAATAATTCATTTTCAATACTTTGTGCAAGAGAACACCATGTTTACTGCACTGTGACAAAATTTCAAATGACGTAATGCAGCCTGTGACGTCAAGTGTGATTCGCCGTGATTCGACGCGAAAAGTAGTTCGTTTGTTATTTTCTATTATTGAAGTGATTTTTATTTTTCATAATTACCGATAAAGAATAGGACTCTTTGTTTGATATGACTTTATCACAGTAAATATCAGGTGAGCCCTTCGGGCTCACCTGATATTTTACTGTGATAAAGTCAGTATCAAAACAAAAGTCCTTTATTCTATATATATTAGTTACCAAATATAGTTATCCTAGAACTCATGATAAAAGAGATGCGAAGGATACCAAAGGGACATTCAAACTCACATGTTGACATTCACAAGACGACAAAAAGCTATACAGTTTTTTAGCAGTCACTAAACCATGAAAATGAGTTCAAGGACAATGATTATATGACAGACGGGAACTTTGTAACACAATGGATCACTATACAAAGTATGAATCGTCTGATTCCTCAACCCTATGAAATATAAAGATATACAAATAGTTTACAGTGTTGCCGCCGCCACCATCAGATTGTATGTTGTATGCCTGGCATTCTGCGACTTGCTTCGAATGCGATTTAAAAAAGAACAACTGAAATTAGCTCTCTATAACCTAAACCTGGTCGGTGGGCTTTCAACTTAACAGTATACAATGAAACGTAATAGCTAGTGCTAGCTTTGGCAATTTTTATGTTGTTTCAATCTGATTAAAATTTTGATCTATATTAACTCGCGTGCTTGTACATATATGCTCATATGAGGATAACGAAATCAAAGATCTATATTTTAATTAGATTGATGTTGTTTACAACCCTCTCTTTGTAGATAATCTTTAACTTCATGTCAATTGTAGGCCCATTTATGCTCAATAATGCATATAAGTATGTAAGATGGAATGATTAACCTGTTTCCAATTGTCATTTTGTTTTCATATATACTTTAACAGAAACCCTCCCTTTTTCACCATTTGCCGTTTTTCTTATTTCTATAAAGCAAAGATATACTCAGACCTGCTAATTCAACCCATTCTGCGTTATTATTACACCAGTTTTGGAACTAAGTACAATTGTATGTGCTTCCAAACTCACCAAAAAAAAATTGAATATTTTACCAGAAAATCATTACGAACACCTTCTATCAAAAGACGGAAAAATAACATTTTGGGAGGTCCACTTATAAATGTTAATATCTGAAAAAAAAATCTCTAGAGATGACTTGAATCGAATCTTATGTCAAAATTTCGAATTTGGAAATTTTAATAGGTCAAGGTCACTTTTATTTAACAGCTGAATGAAAATTGTAAATGTGCACCCTATAAGTACAAATGTCAATCTCGAACCATATTTGACAACATAAATATCAAATTTAGTCCTAAATATACAAACTATAGTTATAATCCTTTGAATTATTCGAATTTATTTTGCTATAAACGCATATATGTAGGGGCGACCAACTGTCTAAACGTGACTGCGTTTTCCCTTGAAATTTTAGCTTTGACCTTTGACCCAAATTTAAGAAAATCGTGCCCACTGTAGACAACGACGACATCAATATTTCAATGAGACTTGTTCCTCTTTTCAATGATATCAAATACAGCCATGTGTTATTCCGTTAACTCAAATCGATCAAACTCGTTGACTGGGCACCCTACTATATAACATGTCAAAACAGACGTGATGACTACTGGACTGGTGATACAATAATGGACGTTACGTCCATCAGCAGTGACATCGACCCAATGATTGTAAAAACTCATAAAAGGTACCAGGCTTACAATTTGGTAGGCAGACGCCCGTTTCCGGCTACATAACACTACCAAGAGTCGCTCGCATCAAAATAGTTGAAAGGCTTAATCAATCATGAAAAAAAACTCATTATAGATACCTGGTCTATAATTTTGTACGCCAGAGGCCCGTTTCATCTACAAAAGACTTATCAGTGGCGCTCGAATAAAACATTTTAGAATCCCAAATAGAATACAAAGGAGAAGAGGATCGAAGACCCAAAATTCCGGAAGATTTTGCCACATACAGCTATGGTAACATATTCCTTTGGTAGGAAATATTTTGCATTTCGAACAGTTCAAAGTTTTGAAAACAATTAATTTATAAATATGACCATATCAATGATATTTCATGTCAACACAGAAGCGCTGACTACTGGGCTGGTGAAAAAACTAATACCTAAATGAAGCGTTAATAAACAAAAAATGACCGAAAGTAAAGTCAAACCCGGACAAGGAAAAAGAGCTATGCACGAGAGAGATTTATTCCTTAATTAAATATCATTTCAAAATTTTATAACAGCAAATTTAAATAGAACCATATCTGTATTCTCAAGCCAGTACCAAAGTTCTCACTTCTGGGCTGATGATACCTTTGAGGACTAGAGTCCAACAACAGAGTTATCGACTCAGTTGTAAAATAGCATTAACGGTACCAGTTTTATTGTATCAGATGCGCATTTCGACTGTAAAATCTCCTTTGAATCGGACATTATAATATATTAATTCATTTAAAGTCCAAAGAAAGATAACTGTGAAAACAAAATATTTCAATAACTCACTACGAAATCTAAAAAAGTCGTGAATCATTTTGAGTTTCACAAATTCTATCGCTTTTGTCGATAGTTTTTAACAAATGAAACAAAATATAACAATAGCACTTTCAATGGTTATTGCTTTTCGTCGGATTTTTCTAAAATGTTTTCACAAGCCAAAGTAAATAACTTGAAGTTCAGAAAGAACTGTGGGATTGAAATATTTATAACAGATTTATGGTTTCATTGTTTTTTTTATCCTAAAATTCCGTTTTAGTTTTGTTTAAAATTTTTAAAAGTTTTATTCGGTTTGAATTAAATACACCGTCATAAGGTTGACTATCATGTCATTGTGTGGTATGCGCTTGCATACTTAACAAGTCCAAAATAATTTATAACAAAAAGAAAAAGAAAAATTGTGCTGTACATAACTTTTATACATGGTGCAAATAAAAACATGGGACTTGAAATTTAATGAGAATGCAGTAGTCTCTTGAACGAGTCAAGACTTTCTGCAGCGGTCACCGAAGCGGGTAACGTGTTCCAATCTCTTATCGTTCTTTGGTAGAAGGACTTTATCTGATGCTGGTCTTGCAAGATGCTATATGTGATTATAAGCAACTTATTATATTGTTTTCCTGCACTTTGAAACCTTAAAAAACTATCCGTAGGTATTTCTAAATGTGTGTATATGTTCTGATAAATGTCCAAGAAAAGAGGTGCACTAAGGCTCCAATTTGATCTACAAAATTGAAGTAGAACAAAATCAGGTGATTTCGTTGTAAATACATGGATAAGTATATGCAAAGTTTATACTCTAAGATCTTTGAAAAATTATGAATATTTACCGAGAATGTCGAATTAAAAGCAATAGTAGTATACCGCTGTTCAAAAGTCATAAATCGATTTAACTGAAACAAATCCGGGTCACAAATCAAAACTAATAAATGAACATGACTTTGAAAAAACAAGAATTTTAAGCTTAAAGAAATAGACCAAAGTTGAGTACATCTATTAAAATGTTTGATGCAATTATGAAGTCGACAAGAAATGAGCTTGTTCAGAAAATTTACAGTCAGCCTACAGACTTGTTGCCTCCTGAAATGTCTGCTTACACAGTGCTTTCATAAAATGATTTGAAATCGATGTGATCGTTTTCATGATGAAAGCTGGGCGTATAATGACAAGATAAATGTAATTTGTAATTTTATCCACCCAACTATAAGTAAAATATAACTTGTCGTTGAACTTCTAAAATAATGATAAATCTGCTGATTCATATCGTATCATTCTATGCTGATGCTTTTTGGAAAATAAAGAAATTTAACTTACCGGTATGCTACCATTATATTCGGCATTGTTAAAGTCATGTCCACAGCAGAATTAATGAAACGCATGCAATAATTCATTTTCAATACTTTGTGCAAGAGAACACCATGTTTACTGCACTGTGACAAAATTTCAAATGACGTAATGCAGCCTGTGACGTCAAGTGTGATTCGCCGTGATTCGACGCGAAAAAGTAGTTCGTTTGTTATTTTCTCTATTATTGAAGTGATTTTTATTTTTTCATAATTACCGATAAAAAGAATAAAGGACTTTTTGTTTTTGATACTGACTTTATCACAGTAAAATATCAGGTGAGCCCTTCGGGCTCACCTGATATTTTACTGTGATAAAGTCAGTATCAAAAACAAAAAGTCCTTTATTCTATATATATTAGTTACCAAATATAGTTATCCTAGAACTCATGATAAAAGAGATGCGAAGGATACCAAAGGGACGTTCAAACTCACATGTTGACATTCACAAGCTATACAGTTTTTAGCAGTCACTATACCATGAAAATGAGTTCAAGGACAATGATTATATGACAGACGGGAACTTTGTAACACAATGGATCACTGTACAAAGTATGAATCGTCTGATTCCTCAACCCTATGAAATATAAAGATATACAAATAGTTTACAGTGTTGCCGCCGCCACCATCAGATTGTATGCTGTATGCCTGGCATTCTGCGACTCTCTTCGAATGC
The DNA here is from genome assembly GCA_017311375.1 of Mytilus coruscus. Taxonomy (NCBI): domain Eukaryota; kingdom Metazoa; phylum Mollusca; class Bivalvia; order Mytilida; family Mytilidae; genus Mytilus; species Mytilus coruscus. The sequence goes on along the minus strand of CM029595.1, from coordinate 124,215,328 downwards.
GATTTAAAAAAGAACAACTGAAATTAGGTCTCTATAACCTAAACCTGGTCGGTGGGCTTTCAACTTAACAGTAGACAATGAAACGTAATAGCTACTGCTAGCTTTGGCAATTTTTATGTTGTTTCAATCTGATTAAAATTTTGATCTATATTAACTCGCGTGCTCGTATATATATGCTCATATGAGGATAACGAAATCTATATTTTAATTAGATTGATGTTGTTTACAACCCTCTCTTTGTAGATAATCTTTAACTTCATGTCAATTGTAGGCCCATTTATGCTCAATAATGCATATAAGTATGTAAGATGGAATGATTAACCTGTTTCCAATTGTCATTTTGTTTTCATATATACTTTAACAGAAACCCTCCCCTTTTTTCACCATTTGCCGTTTTTCTTATTTCTATAAAGCAAAGATATACTCAGACCTGCTAATTCAACCCATTCTGCGTTATTATTACACCAGTTTTGGAACTAAGTACAATTGTATGTGCTTCCAAACTCACCAAAAAAAAAATTGAATATTTTACCAGAAAATCATTACGAACACCTTCTATCAAAAGACGGAAAAATAACATTTTGGGAGGGCCACTTATAAATGTTAATATCTAAAAAAAAACATCTCTAGAGATGACTTGTATCGAATCTTATGTCAAAATTTCGAATTTGGAAATTTTAATAGGTCAAGGTCACTGTTATTTAACAGCTGAATGAAAATTGTAAATGTGCACCCTATAAGTACAAATGTCAATCTCGAACCATATTTGACAACATAAATATCAAATTTAGTCCTAAATATACAAACTATAGTTATAATCCTTTGAATTATTCGAATTTATTTTGCTATAAACGCATATATGTAGGGGCGACCAACTGTCTAAACGTGACTGCGTTTTCCTTGAAATTTTAGCTTTGACCTTTGACCCAAATTTAAGAAAATCGTGCCCACTGTAGACAACGACGACATCAATATTTCAATGAGACTTGTTCTCCTCTTTTCAATGATATCAAATACAGCCATGTGTTATTCCGTTAACTCAAATCGATCAAACTCGTTGACTGGGCACCCTACTATATAACATGTCAAAACAGACGTGATGACTACTGGACTGGTTACAATAATGGACGTAACGTCCATCAGCAGTGACATCGACCCAATGATTGTAAAAACTCATAAAAGGTACCAGGCTTACAATTTGGTAGGCAGACGCCCGTTTCCGGCTACATAACACTACCAAGAGTCGCTCGCATCAAAATAGTTGAAAGGCTTAATCAAGTGCGAAAAAAAAAACTCATTATAGATACCTGGTCTATAATTTTGTACGCCAGAGGCCCGTTTCATCTACAAAAGACTTATCAGTGGCGCTCGAATAAAACATTTTAGAATCCCAAATAGAATACAAAGGAGAAGAGGATCGAAGACCCAAAATTCCGGAAGATTTTGCCACATACAGCTATGGTAACATATTCCTTTGGTAGGAAATATTTTGCATTTTGAACAGTTCAAAGTTTTGAAAACAATTTATTTATAAATATGACCATATCAATGATATTTCATGTCAACACAGAAGCGCTGACTACTGGGCTGGTGAAAAAACTAATACCTAAATGAAGCGTTAATAAACAAAAATGACCAAAAGTAAAGTCAAACCCGGACAAGGAAAAGAGCTATGCACGAGAGAGATTTATTCCTTAATTAAATATCATTTCAAAATTTTATAACAGCAAATTTAAATAGAACCATATCTGTATTCTCAAGCCAGTACCAAAGTTCTCACTTCTGGGCTGATGATACCTTTGAGGACTAAGAGTCCAACAACAGAGTTATCGACTCAGTTGTAAAATAGCATTAACGGTACCAGTTTTATTGTATCAGATGCGCATTTCGACTGTAAAATCTCCTTTGAATCGGACATTATAATATATTAATTCATTTAAAGTCCAAAGAAAGATAACTGTGAAAACAAAATATTTCAATAACTCACTACGAAATCTATTATAAGTCGTGAATCATTTTGAGTTTTACAAATTCTATCGCTTTTGTCGATAGTTTTTAACAAATGAAACAAAAGATAACAATAGCACTTTCAATGGTTATTGCTTTTCGTCGGATTTTGCTAAAATGTTTTCACAAGCCAAAGTAAATAACCGTCTTGAAGTTCAGAAAGAACTGTGGGATTGAAATATTTATAACAGATTTGTGGTTTCATTGTTTTTTTTTATGCTAAAATTCCGTTTTAGTTTTGTTTAAAATTTTTGTTTTATTCGGTTTGAATTAAATACTCTTCAACTTCTACTTCTACCACTAACAGACCACCGTCATAAGGTTGACTATCATGTCATTGTGTGGTATGCGCTTGCATACTTAACAAGTCCAAACTAATTTATAACAAAAAGAAAAAGAAAATGTGTGCTGTACATAACTTTTATACATGGTGCAAATAAAAACATGGGAAATTTAATAACGAGTCAAGACTTTCTGCAGCGGTCACCGAAGCGGGTAACGTGTTCCAATCTCTTATCGTTCTTTGGTAGAAGGACTTTATCTGATGCTGGTCTTGCAAGATGCTATATGTGATTATAAGCAACTTATTATATTGTTTTCCTGCACTTTGAAACCTTAAAAAAACTATCCGTAGGTATTTCTAAATGTTTGTATATGTTCTGATAAATGTCCAAGAAGGAGGTGCACTAAGGCTCCAATTTGATCTACAAAAATTGAAGTAGAACAAAATCAGGTGATTTCGTTGTAAATACATGGATAAGTATATGCAAAGTTTATACTCTAAGATCTTTGAAAAATTATGAATATTTACCGAGAATGTCGAATTAAAAGCAATAGTAGTATACCGCTGTTCAAAAGTCATAAATCGATTTAACTGAAACAAATCCGGGTCACAAATCAAAACTGAGGGAAACACATCAACTATAAGAGGAAAACGGAACAACAGAAACACTGAACTGCTACAAAAACAAACGCCAACATACATAGACACGGACTATGTGATAACAACTGCCATATTCCTAAACGAAAATTTTCTACCACTGAGTTGACTAAATTTGTCTTTTTTTCACATATATTTGTGAATTGGAAATATTGAGCACATGAAAAAACCACAACAAAATTAACCTGAAAAAGTAAAATAACAAAAATACCGAACTCCAAGGAAAATTCAAAACGGAAAGTCCTTTATCAATTGGAATGAAAGGTGTTGATATCAAGACATTGTTGATAAATATTCCGTATCAACTTCACAAATAATACATGATGGTCTTGAAGTATAGATTCTAGGTACTGACGTTTTTTATCATCTTATTTACGTGTTATAGTGTTCTTTTTATTTGTCCTTGTACATTTAAAACCGTTACTGTTTAGTCCATTTTTGGTAATATACTTTTGGCGTGGCTCGGTACTTATACATCCCGCCATTGTGTTATTGTGCTATGGTCAATGTTGTATTCTTGTCTTTTATTTTTGCTTATGTACTTTGTCTTAAGAGTGTCTATTTGCTATTTTGTTTTTCTTTGTTGAAATAGTTATTTGTTTTTATAGTGATTAAGATTATATTACAATGTTGACTGCTGTACCGCAATTTTTGACATTTTTACCTATTATATATGTTTGTTTGCTCACACATTGTTGTCAATACAATGGAATTATATGCGACTGTCATACAAGTGAGAGGTTTAGCTATCTATAAAACAAGGTTTAATCCACCGTTTTCTACATAAGGAAATGCCGGTACCAAGTCAGGAATATGACAGTTGTTTTCCATTCGTTTGAGCTTTTGGATTGGCCATTTTATAAAGGACTTTCCGTTTTGAATTTTCCGTGGAGTTCGGTATTTTTGTTATTTTACTTTTTCATATAGACAAACATTGTGGTAAATTATTTGGGTGGTTCTTGCATGTACGCTTTATTTTTGAATCCGAAAACTAACAGCAAATTGACTTCTAATTTTGCTATTCGAACATATATTTATAGAAAATCATATTTCCTTTATTTCATTAATATGCATGTGCCTACATGTGTCTGACACGAATATGGAATTTTCAGTCTAGTTTATCTTCTGATAAAATGAGTTGAAAACAATGTTCGTGTTGCACAGTCTCTAATTTACGATGTAGTGTTTTGTGAACTGTTGTTTGCCTTTTCGTCTTGATTCTCTCTTTTTTTGCCATATATTGTCCGTTTTTCTTGTTGCTCTCTTTTTTGTCATATATTGTCCGTTTTTCTTCGACCTATGATTTTTTATTGTCCCTTGTTTTAAAACAACCGTATAGTTCGACTGATGCCGATAACGTAAATAAATTCACATTGCAACAACATTAGAACATTTAAAGAGTGATATTTGAATGGAATGTAAAGTTGATTGTTCAATGTATCTTTAATTAATACGCAAAATTATATCCACAAACCTAAAGTGTTCGGAAACAATAACAACAATGAGTTGTCAGCAATATCGGCACTGACATATTTATAACATACTTTTCTTAAATTGTCCGTTGATAAATATTTAGAAATTATCAAGAAACTGAGGTTCCAACTTGCTCAGGTAGAGTTTATCTTAGGTTGATTTTGCTATACTTTTTCCTCCCTTTTTGTCATATTGTTCCTCTAGTTTTCAAGTATTCAAACATCCATCCTTTGAATTTTTCGTAATAATCAAGGATTTTCTACCACAGGAATAGATCCCTTAGCTGTATTTGGCAAAACCTTTAGGAATTTAAGGTATTCAATGTACTTCAACTTCGTACTTTATTTGATCTTTTTAAATTATTTTAATCGAGTGTCAATAATGAGTCTTTTGAAGACGAAGCATGTGTCCGGCGTACACAATGTTAATATAAAAATTAGGAGATGAGGTATGAGATAATTATCCACCAAAGTTCAAATAAAGTGGATGTAAGCAATTATTGGCAACCATACGGCCTTCAACAATGAGATAAACCCATACCGTACAGTCAGCTATAAAAGGCCCCAACATGAAAAATATGAAACAATTCAATTGAGAAAATTAACGGTCTAATTCATAACAAAACAATTAACGAAAATCAAATAAGTCAGACATGAACCAACGACAACCACTGAACTACAGGCTCCTGACTTCGAACAGGCACATAAAGAATGTGGCGGGGTTAAACATGTTTGTGAGCCCTCAACCCTCTTAAGCCTGGTATCTATAATGGGTTTTGTATCCTTGGCTCTCATTGTTTGGGTTTGAGTTTTCCTGATGAATGAAACTAAAAAAGCGCTTTAGCGCACCAAATGTATAAAGTGTTATTTTCATTTACATTCATTGTCTTTCATTTTTATGCTCATAAACATGTATTTTGCTTTGAATTGTTGTTTTCCATGATATGTGTACTATTATTAATGGATGTCTCCTCTCACTGTCCCTATCCTCTAATAATTCAAGGGTTAACTATCTAGGACTTCACAAATCTTTAGGAATGTCGTAATCGTGGAATATTTAGTGCAGTAAGTCACATCGCTTATTCTCTTAGGGATGTACTTTTATCAATTCAAGACAATCAGTGATGACTTCTGGTCATACCCAGTGATTGTCACAAACTAGCAAAGAAGATGGGTTTGTAGCTACGACAAATGAATCATGTCATCTGTGATGCAGGGAAAAACAAGAAATAGAGACGAATTTAATAACATGTTTATACTGAACATAACAAAAAATAACAGATTTCAATAAATAAAAAGTCTTTTCATCGTTTTCTAAATGATATAGAAATAAAATTATGCTGATAATGATAATAATGAAAATTAACATACATGCAATATAAGAAAAATTATTCAGAATTATCGATAATAGAATATTTGAATTTAATCACCGACTTCAGTTATCACGTGTCTTCAAACAGAAGAAACACACGCATGTACTCGTTTCATTTAAAGAGAGGCTAACGAAATATGTAGTAACTTGATTATTTCCTAAATATGCAAACAAACAAAATGGGAATTAAAACTCATTGAGACAAAAAAACATAACCAACCAAAATGGACATAATTTTGTGTATGCTTATCAAAATTACCACCTTTGTTTTATGCTTCTCAAAATGATATCTAAGTTTTATGCTTACCTTAGCACAGACCTGAGAAAACATTAAGAATTATAAAAATTACTATAACAATATTTCGTCACTTCAACTAAGTAAGAAGTTGACTTGTTTTTTACAAACCATTTTATGAATATTCATGTAATGCTAGTGAAAAAACCGTATACCTAGAACATGGATTTTCCTTTACCAATACCGATTGAACATATTATTTCATACTGCTACAAAGGTACTAAGATTGTATTAATGCAACGAAATATACATTGGTATAGCAAGATGGTTTGAATCATTAAGAATAAAACAAGAGGTTTGGTATACGTCAATGAGACATCAACAACAAGACACAAAACAGCAAGTGTCAACATAGCGTTTTCGACAATAGACAAATGTATATATACAATATTACAAGATCTATATTGACTAAAAAGACAATAAAATCTGAGCCGAGCCTAGAATTAGTTACCCCAATGCTTCTCAGATTCACTCTTATACTCCGGTCTTTGATGTTAAGTCTGTTTCATACCCCAAATATTATTTTTCAATTTAATTTGTGCGAGGTAAAGAGGTTTTGTGTACATACTAGTACTATATGAGTAATATAAATGAAATCATTTTCATACTATGTATGATTTAACTTTAAAGACTATGAACTTCTGTCTAATCATTTAGCATTTGATTGTCTCGTTCTCGAAAGTAGAAATCGATATTCCACTGTCATCAACCTCCGTCCGTGGGGTATTGTCTTTATTGCAATTAAAGTCACGAAGTTCTTCAATCTTCGACGATTCTTCATAATGTGATAAAGCCGAATCGTGTTCATGTTCATATGTTAGGAAGAAACCATCATTATCCTCTGAAGGAGAAACGTCTGTGTGTCTTACATTACTATTTTCTGAATACATCTTATTATGTTTATGATCTTTTTTCTCCTCGTTTGAACTTCTAATGTGACTTCTGTTTTTCTTTATTGGCGTCTTAACTGTTTTCAAAGTATTCAAATCCACAATTATCTGAGGAATTTCCTTCTCCTCATCCACAGAACTGTGATCACTTCTTTCGGTGCTTGCTGTATTTTGAACTGGTTCGCGGTTACTACTACGTTTTTCTATGTCTGAATGCTCACCAAATAAGCGTCCTTCTACTCTAATGGTATCTAGTGGAGTTTCTGATAAAGAACTAGCAGTCCGTTTCGATTCTGAGCTTGCATTATGTCGTGGTTGTCTAGGAGTAAGGCTGTCTTTACTTCTTTTCGATGAAACTGATATGATACTGTTGCTTTCTTCAATTACATCTTCTTTTGATTTAAAGTTAATTTTTACGGAAATTTTCATGTCTGGACCAATTTCACTTCTTGTTGTCTTCGTTAGATTGCTTTCGTCACGTTCTGTGATGTCCGTTAAATTACATGCGTTGCTCTTCTTCGTTTGAGCTGAAGTAGCACTTTCGTGAACTCGCAATAACTCTAATGACAAAGTAGGAATCTTTTGTTCTGTGTCATCAGATTTTTCATCATTTTCTTCGTATGCAATAGGTTCGAAATCGTAATTTTGATCATTTTGCGGAAACTCATTATCTGGGTCACCGCGAGATGAATTCTCACGAGAATCCACATCTGCAAGGGTACTAGATGCTGCTCTGGAAGGAGGTGATGTCAGAATATTGATACCCATTTCAGAGTTTTGACATTCAGAGTAGAGACTAGGATTTGGAACACGAGTAGGGGAAGCCGGAGATGTAAAAATAAATGGTTCATTGATACGTTGCACTGATTTTATTGCAAATAATTCCTCACTTCGTTCAGTTTCAGTTTCAGCTTCATTAAATAGATGTTTGTATTTGTTGTAAGTATTGTTTACACGCTGCCCCTTTATGAGGGATGTTTTCACAAAATGAGGCTGCTTATCAGCATCTAAGACCCGCTGATATCGTCTTTGAAACTCTTGATTGCTGTTAATCTTTATAACACTATTGCTATTGGACCCAGTAGTGTTTATGGTTTGTCCAAATGCTATAGGTCTTTTTCTTGACAATTTAACACGATTTTGATAGCCTTGGAAACCAGCTGAAAAGATATAGGGCATTTCGGACTCGAGCATGTTAAATGCATTAGGTTCAAAACTAACATGCTTAAGCTCGTCTTCATTTTTGGATTTCTCTGATTCTGAACTTCCATTAACCCTTGGTAACAACTTAGTCTTTGAACGTTGTTTACGTGGATTTATGGCTTTGCTCTTGTTCCACGGAGAATCGAATGATTTTGTGATTGTTTGATTTTTATGATCTCGAACATCCTGAAGATGAATAGATTGCGAACTTTTTCTACTTCGAAAGCTTGACGGAGAAGATTTTCTTGCAATTGAATTTTTTTCAAAGGAATCTTGTGCAACTTGTCTAAAATAAGAAAGATAATATTTATGAAATATGAAAAATAAATAAAACTGTGTTTATCTACAACAAAACAATGATATTAATGACATATTTAAAGTCAGAAAAAGAATCGTATGACAAAAGTATATCTTGTTAAGGTAATTTTGTCGTAGTAGCGTATTTCACCTTTTCTATTTGATTAATGTCCTATTTATAATGTTTCTTGTTAATTGCTTGCATTTCTGTCTCTTTCTATTTCTATGTGTTCATTTGATTTTCTATTTCTTATAGACGCTTTGTTGCTTTTTAGCCTTGTATCTATATATGATGAGTTTATTAAGTCGTTGAAATATTTTTCTTTTTTTAAGTTTTAATTATCCAGCATCTTTATGTTATGTTATGGTAAATAACTTATATCTTAGGTAAAAAATATTAGCATAGGTAAAAACATTGAGACTTTGCTATGCAAAGTTTTTTTTATAAATTTCGAAGTGAATGTTTGGCTTATTTAAGTACAACAACCAATTAAAAAAGATTCGTCATTATTCCAATTAGTTGTGCTGTATTGTTGTACTTCTCACATTAGTCCGTGGTCTCTTTGACGTCTGGTGGTCTTTTTAAGAACTTGCTGAGGCCATAGGACGTCAAAGCGCACCCATACAGAAAACATGAAAATTGCGGACCAAGACTTGGTCGGCAAGTTTCTGTCTCGAAATCGTTTTAGATCCATTTTAAAGTAGATAAATCATACAGCATGCAATTTCTTATTCAAATGTATCTACTAATGGATACCTTTTATTCACGAAATATCTCCATGTAGCACCAAAAAAAATGCTTTATTTCCATCAAAATTCCATTTTTTGGTTATTTCACTTCACTTCGAACAAGTTTTCATGTGACTGCGTTATTTCATTCCATGTGCATATAATTTTGAGAATAAATGTATGCATTTGATCCCAGTGAGCCGCATATATTAACGAGATTTGCCTCGTCATCCAATATATTGTATGAAAAAGGTTACGTATACCAATCTATTGAGTGCAAAAGGTTACGTATACCAATCTATCGCATTGATTAGCTCCCATAAGTACAAGTACTGTGAGAAATTAACTCAAGATCGCAATATATTTTAGAAAGTGAAAGTACGTCGCTGAAAACATTTTTAAATTTTTTTTCAATAAGCCAGGGAAGTTCATGATTTAAATGTACCCATTTGTGAAGAAACATTAATATGGAATAGAATGATGTTCGATTCATCTACTTTAAAATGGATCTAGTACAATTTCGGTACAGAAACTCGTCGCCTCAAGTCTGGATCGGCAATTTCAATGTTTTCTATATGGGCTGCGCTCTGACGTCCCACAGTCCTAGCAAGGCCTAAAAAGAAAGGTCATCAGATGTCAGATTAATCTTGGACTAATTTCACATTTTCTTTGTTAATATTTGATAAATTTGTGAATAAGTTTATCAATAAAAAAGTCAATTACTTTATCTTAATTGGCAGGTTATCCAAAGACTTGTAAACAGCTTCATTATTTCGAAGTCTATCTCGGTGAAGCTTTATGATGTATCTCTTGGAGATTTCCTCTTTTGATATACCCAAAGTATCATTACGGTGTTGTGTTGTGCCAATGTGTGTAGGTGGTGCTCTAAGGGACAAAGATGGTGGGATTGTTCCTTTCCGCATTAGTTCCACTATATGAGGATCATCCAGATCCGCCATGTCATGATCACGACTGAAATATATAAAAAAACAATTTGACCTTATAGATATGTATTTTTGATTTTAATGGTGGGTTAGAAGATACTAGATGTGTTTGTTTTTTGCTCTTTTTTCGTAAAAAATCACAATTATTCGCTATCTTTATAAATAATTATAATAACAATTCCATTTCGCACGATACGAATGTTTAGTATTACCACTATACTGGGAGGTCTCGAGTGCATGTCTTCTACACGAGATTGGAATCCTACTCAGTGTGGCTGTTTACATATAAAGAAGGGTATAAATTCATATCAACCAACATGTTCTATATATACGTTTTATCTAAAAGATTATTTGGGGGTCTGGGGATTAAAACTTATTCCGTCATCCGTTCATCAGTATGGTGTTCTAGAGCCAGAACAATTTTGTACAATACCGTGCACAATAGTTTTAGGAAGACCTGTTAGTAGTTAAGAGTCATGTGGAAAAGACCAAAAGAGCACATCAGGGTAAATAATGCGACAGTAGTTTATCAACGTTCAAATCTCGTAAATGGATTAGGAAGAGACATATGTTTATTCCTAACAAACAAAAACTAGGGGAATCGCATGGACTAGAGAAGGAGCGAGACCGGGTGCGTCGACAGGGTATGCGTATCCTGGTTAAACAAAGTAGCATCAGAGCAGAGACAAACCCATCAAATGAACGTGTGATTTCAGCCGTCGTGGTGTATTAACCGACAAATGATATACATGGTTTTCTGAAACACAATTAAGTCAGGTATATTATCAAAAAATTTAAAGCCGTTAAAAAAAATACAATAAATATTGTTTAAAATTCCATATTGATGATATCAGCTTAATGTTTTGCAGCGTTATTAATGTATAAAAACTTTACTAGACATTACTTATTTATAACATTTCTAGCTAATAGATATGCGTTTAAGTAGAGTTTGAAGGAAAATGATATGTTCGTATTGAGAACGATGGTGACTTCCAAATTATACAAAAATCTAAAACTACTTACATATTACAACACAAGCACAAACTACTTACATATTACAACACAAGCACACACTATTTACTATATGTTGAAATTTACTGCTCATGTCAATAACATTTCTTATTAAAAACTGTAATATTTGTCTCATTAATTTGTATCTATCTTCAAAAAATCTCATACCATTTCAACAAACTATATATGTTCTCCTATTCACTGCATTGTTAAAATGACAAAAAAAAAAAAAACAATGAAAGCATAATTTAATTTGTGATATGGTATAGAACCAGATAAATGGTTCAAGTTACTTATTTGTTAAAATGTCTTTGTCTGTAGAACAATACAAAGTAAGAGAAAACTGGTTGTCATGTTTGCAGATTGGTTTTGTTTACAACTATTGGAAATAATAAATCAAATTATTTTTGAAATACTTTTTAACTCTGTCGTTCAATTGTCAAACCTTAGTATACTGTTACTTAATTTTGATGAAAAAAAAGTTATTTGAGAATTAATAAAAAGTTTATTACAATATTTTTAACGCACTTTATAAAGCAGTAACATTTAAATTTGATTCATGAATTAGAATCAAATATCTATACAATGGTCTACTATGTTTTCAAAATGAAAAGTATTACTATTTAATATCATAATGCACCCACCGTCATTAAACATAAAGGAAGGAGTCCGAAAAATAACACAAACCATTGCAACACAAAAACTTTGTCAATGTACTAAATATTTTCTTTCAAACGGTTTTAAATCAAAACCTGGATCTTTTGAGTATTTTATAATGTGATACAATGTGTATACATAAAATTCTTATGTACCATTGTATGCTTTCAATTGTCACTGAAAATATTTAATATTTAGTTACGTCATAAGTATCATCTATTGTGTTTTCATACCAATGACAAACACGTTATTTATTTCTTCCTATTTTGTTTACAAAAATAAGTGTTTGTTAAAGGTTAGCTTCTTAAAACTTATCTGTATCAAGGACCGCAAGAGTGAGAAGTATTAAGATACTTTCATTACAAAACTTTATTTTGTAAAGCATTATACTTTAATGTACAAATATTTAACAAAAACCTTTTGATTTTTGAAATTACTTGACTTTATCAAAATACAATAAAACCTGCGATAAGTGTTTTGATATCTATTTCTTTACATAAGCTTAAAATCGAAAGTGAATACATGAATTCCGACTGGCTAAAAATACAGCTGTCAGTTTTCGGTTTAGAGTAATTTAAAAACTCAAGGGGTATTTTTACTCTGTTCTAAGTTCCATCTCAAAAATGTAAAAAGACACCTCTCGTGTTCATTGACATCAAGATAAAACGGTGCCAGTATTAATTGTTGAACCGCAAGATCTACAGTGTATTATTGCAAATCTCTGTTACTCGTTGTAGTATTAAGAAGTAAAATAATACATCCAGAGCTAACTTGAAAAGAAGCAGATAGATTGTTGTTTCACGATATACTATAATATTGTAATTAGAACTCATTAAATCCAATCAAGGAGATGTTGTTTTTACTTTATTCATAGAAATTCTATAAATAGAGTATGTAAGCTTTGTACAGATATATAAGCATGTTGTATTACGGTCTTTGAGTTGTGAACTAACATTTGACGGAACCCACGTTTAGTTTTGTTTCAACATGGACATATGTTAAAAGCTACAGAACGTCTAAACCAAATGTGATTAAAAGGAGACGTGGGTGTCATGTTAAAAGTAGCGAAAACAATGAAGAGACAACCAAATATCTGCCATCAACACCAGCTCTTGATTCCTTATGAAAGTGGGCGGAAAGAAGTGTAGTTTGGGCTTGTTAAAAAGTCCCATCTTTACACCTTCTAAGTCTGCGTGTCATTCGAAAAACAGAAAATATCATGTGAATATTCTTTTTAATTATATTGTTGAATCCATCGGCATCACACATAATCATTGTTTATCACTGTCATGCGTTTTGTTGGATAATAATCGAAACTAAATTTGTGCTGTACCCATATGTCAATATGAATGAATGTAACCACTGACGTAGTAGCCTCGTTCTGAGTGACTTCCGGGATGGAAATATGCATATTTGACAGATCGATAATTCGTTACATTAAAATCTCATTAAAATACATATTTTACCAAATATTTTACACTTATATTGCTATCGATGTATTTTCGGGGAAAGTTAAGTATAAATAAACATTTGGAAACACAAATTGAAAATCGTGTCATGTCTCCTTTAAGGTATTGCAATACTGCTCGTTTACTAATAAAAATACTCTGACTTAATAATGAACATAACACTAATAATACTCTGACTTAATAATGAACATAACAATTATAATAACACTAACAATTTTAGCAAACATTTGAAAACTTATAATCAATAATGATCACTTTGCATGTTTAGATATCATATAAATTGAGCTAAATTTATGAAGAAATTGTCCTTTTTCATTTCAATATTTTCTCATTTGGATTAGGATGCATTTTTTCTGATTTTATCAGTATTGTAGATTTATCTTTTGGATATAAAATAATATTACACGAGATATTTTCAACGTATTTCCCATTCCTGTAGTTTTTGTTGGTTGCTACTGTATGCAACTTATTTCGATATACTGCTTATATAGCAAGCAAAGTTTAATTAATTTTATTACGCCAAATTGTTAAAATTTTTACTTACGATATTTCTGGCAACGAATAACTGCGAAGACCCATTACTTGCGAAATTTCCAGGCTAACATTACAAAGTTAAATTCAATTTTAAATTGGTTTTAAACGTATAGTTGATGTTAATAAACCTTCTATTTTGACTTTTGAAATATTTTGTATAGATAAAATGGGTAGGGGTTATCGTTAAAAGGTGATAATAGAATATGGAATATTAATAAAAATCAATTTATCATGCTGATATCTTTAATCATACTGAGATGAATAATTTGATTCATCAATCTTGCATTGAAAATTGAAAGAAAGTAATTTTATACCATATCTCAAATCTAATGGGCTTCATACAAATTTTAAAGATTCAATTAGTAGAATAGCTCTGTTCTGTTAGTGCAGGTACACGAGAAGATGTAAATTTTAAAAACCTGTTCACTTGATTGTTAAATACTTATGCTATTTATTTCAACCTTATAAACAAGAAAAACCTATAAATCATTTCTTGAATTATTGAATCATTAGCATTTCATATAAGATTTATAGTGTTTAAATGATCTATTTCAGACTTTTTTCAATTATTGTTATGTGCTGCAAGTCATGATTTTTAAAAAGCTCAGAAAAGTTTCAGATGATATCTTCAGTGTTTTGTACCTTTCACTTCTCTGTATGAATTACAGGCGAAGATCTGGTGTCAATTTTAACATAGTCAATCAGTCAATGACTATGGAATATATCTTTATACAATTGCGTAGGCAAAAAAAAGTAATAAATAGTACGTATAAATAAAAGGCGACGTGGTATGAATGCCAATGAGAGAATTATCCATCAAAGTTCACCGTGTGGCCTTCATTAATAAGCAAAACAACTACCGTATAGCAAGCTTCAATAGATGCCGTATAACAAAATTCCTGGTTTATTGTAAAAAATAATAAAAAAAACAATCATGACAGACAACAACCAACTATAACCGATAGATAACTGGACCCTTGCTTGACAAAGGCACATACAGAATGTGTGGTGTGTGTGTGTGAAAGGGGGGTAAACATGTTTCTCAATAGTATGTTTCTCAATAGTATAATTATCAGGTTGGGGACACCCTAAACTCCCTAACCTTCCTGTTTGTGATATAATACCCTAAATTGGATGTAAATTTACTGTGCAAAAAAAAAAAACGTATTTTTTTTTTTCAAGGGAAAATATAACAAAGTGCAAATGATTACATAAAAGGAAACAAGTTTTGGTAAGCAGCTTTTCTGAATACCTGGTTGCTTAACAGGTTGATCCCTTGGAAGGTGTTGGGTTTTTTAGGGGTCAATCAAGCAACTTGATTATTTTCTGGCAGCGTCGCTAACCAAAAATTGGTACTATTGACTTAAACAAATGCACTTTTCAATAGTTTTGCTAAATTTAAAAATAAAAGATTTTTTTTGCACTGAATATTATTCAAAATGTATAGACGTCCCCAACCTGTTAAACAGTATTGTAACAGTACAGGCATAAAGCAAACTGTATCAATCAGTTGTAAACGGATATACTCATTAGCTCTGTACTTAGCACAAAGAAGTTCAAAGCTCAATTTCGACTAATAAATAGACCCAGCATGATTTAATTTTATTTAAAATCATCCATAACGGAAGTTTTGCAAAATAAACGACGAAATCGAAAGCAATAAAAACAAGGCGAAGAGAAGAAACGTATTAATTTTTACCAATTCCTTTATAAAAATCAGTATGTTTGAATTAAAAAAGAAAACTTTAAATATAAAATACTGTTTTAGTGATACGTACCATGTGATGAGATTTATGTACAAAAATTCCGCCATGTCACGACAAAAACATATTATATATATATTCCCTAAACGACAGAGCAGGTGTTAACCCCGTGTGAGACTCACTTAAATCGTAGAAGTATATATATAATCATTTTTATGTAGGAAAAACAAAAGCTAAAACATCAATATATTCAGGTTTGGGTGACAATTAGGTTTTAAAGAGATATATTATTTATACCTTAAATATGCTGGAATAATAACGTTATTATCACAAATGATTAACAAAACATAATATTATACAATGGGAGTAATATTGTCAATTTTGCTTGCATTTAGAAATACACTAATGTTTATGTAATTGGAGAATAACCTTTATAACATTTGAAATGTATTTTATTTAGATTTTGCATGCAAAGCAAGCTTTTCTTTAAGTTTATGTTTGCATATTATGAAAAAATGCCACATTGTGTAGATATGCATATATTGATCACAAACTAATGAAGGCACTCCAGGCTCTGTCTTTTTCGCACTTTTGTTTCAGATCTTCTGAAAGAACAATAAGAGACCTTTCGGTATTACCTTTAATATTGGAAATAGGTCAATGTTACAGTTAAACCATGGAAGTATTATATTGACAGGAACTCCAACAAGCGGACTTCAAATAATAATAATAATAATAAATTCTTTATTTAACGAAGGTAACTCATTTAACATACAATTGTTAATCTCACACAAGGCCTTCACACATTTAAATGAACAATTCATATAACAATTAATGCATATAACACAATGATCAATAGAGATGTACACAATTACAAATGTATATACACAAGCATGAAAACAGACTGTAGAACTAGCATGGCAAGAATGTCTTAAAAAAAAAGTTTGTCTACTCATTTTGTTTTGTGATAAAGAGATTAGCACATTTCATCTTAAAGCTTTCTATATGTCTTAAATCCTTTATATCATTTGGCAAACTATTCCAAATTATTAGACCAGAATATTGAAAAGTCTTTTTGAAGTATTCAAACGTTTATAGTGCGATGCCGCAAAATCGTTAAGTATCTGTTAATTAACTTCACATGTCATATGGATGCACGGGTTCCGATCAAATTTGTGGAACCTCGTGATTGATCGTAATTACGGAACATACCGAAATGACCGGATGTGTACTTAATTGTCAAGGAAATGACATTTACCGACCATGTCACTAAATGACAAATATGTCAGTTTTTACGGCTTTTGCTGCGTAAAAACAAATAAAAGAAATCCCCGCGACTGTTTTCACCAAAAAAAATAAAAATACTCATAAGCCATAAACATTTCAGTTAAAGTTACAATCAATTTAAAGAGTTAGATTTTTTATTCATGAGAGGGCTGGTGGCTAAACACGCATAACTGTATATATATATAAACATGCTAGGCTTGAAAATCATAAAATTCTTATAAAAAGTAAACGGAAAAAGTTTTTATCAGCAATTATTATCGCGTTTTACTGCTAACTTTGACAAATATTTTAATTAAGTGTTTACCGAAAGAATTTCCAACAAATATTTAATTCAAAAGTTGGTTCCCTGAGTCGGAACCTTTTATTTTCTTAGAGAAATCAGTGGGATGGGAATGTGCTAATTTTTCGTTGGAGTTCCTGTCAATATAATACTTCCATGGTTAAACGTATTTAAATTCTTTAACCTCAATAAACTAATTACTAAGTTATTTGCGTAAAGTAACTTATAAATCTCTTTTTAATAAAAATTAAGTTATATATCCAATAGCCATTCCTTTTAACATTATAATATCGATCGCCTTTGTACTTCAGTCTTAAAACCATACATATGCAGCCTGATAAATAGAAAAAAACTTTCAAAAATCTTTTGATTATAATTATCTGTTAACCTTTAATAGCAACCGCTCACTTCTAAAAATGTTCATACTGCAACGTAATTGGTGATACAAGAGCTCCAGAAACAAGCGAAAGAATACAAAAAGAACAATATTTTCCAAATCCCCAAAACCTACTTAGTTTTCATAATGATAAAAAAACAGATTCAAAGAATTTCCTATCGATCTATATAACACTGAATCATGTAAATAATCATTGAGAGAGTACGTACGCCAGTGATGAAAACAACATTATATCATCAGTCTAATCATGTCGACGTAAAGGCTTAAACGTAAAGGCTTATGGCTTATGGTTTATTCTTATTCAAACTATGATAACTAGTTTTTCTGGACATGGTTAAGTCTGCATAGAGTTTTAAAATTAATAATACTACTGAAAATAAGGAGATAAAAAACTTTATTTTTTCTTTGAAAGGCAAACATTTTATAATAAACAATTATTTGTCGAATATAACTCACATTCTTAGTTGCCAGTATAAACCATCATTCTAGCTTTTTTCATTTCATGGCGTAATAAGATTTTTTAAGACAATACAAAATTAGCAAGACGGCTTTGGGTTATGTTTCAAAAATGAATACTTAAACATGGTCTAAGATAAAATAATATAAACTCTTATTCACATAACAATCAGTTCCTTCATAAACTACAAATGAGTACAATGTAAATGTTTTCTTTTAAGGATTTCTGTAGATTCCGTAGACCCTGGAAAATAGTTCTCGGTTCTTTTAAGTTGTCATTTACTTCTTTGATGTTTGTCCTCAATGACGTCCCTTGAAATTTAATAAACAACCTTGAAATGTCCACGACCTTTTTCTATTTAAAGCGATTAAGTCAGTTTCGGCTAGGTCAACAAAAACAAATGATCGAAGGACGACTGTAATCTAATTCAAGAAGTAACGGTGTCTTGTCTTTTTGAACTATACTTTTCTTGTTAAGGCACCAATATTATTTTTTTTTGGAAAGGGGAAGGACATGTGTGCTTTTTAAATGTTTGATTCTGCATTTCTTGAAAGAAGAATTGTTTCAGAAGGAAGTGAAAAAGATAGTTTTTTTTTAAAAAACGTTGATTTCTTAAAAGAAATTCTTGTTGATGTTTTTGTTTGGATTTCGTTTGACAAAATTGTTTGTGCATGCCTTGAAAAAAACCATACCCCTTTAACACACACACACATGCACAAAAGATGAATGGTCAGCACCGAATTACAAAATGTCATTTCTCATTCAAACTAGTAGGTTTAATTAACACAAATGTTTGAAGCAGAATTACACAGCTCTCTGTTCTGTTAATTTCTTCATTTATATAGTTATGAATAAACGATATTTTTAGGAGGAACACGACAGATGTTACATGTGAAGCAGGATATGCTAGTCCTTCCGAAGCACACGAGATCATCCCCGATTTTTGGTGGGGTTCGTGTTCCTCAGTATTTATTTTCCATGTTGTGTTTTGTAAACTGTTGTTTGTCTTTTGGTCGTTTATCGTTTTTTTGCCTTGGCGTTGTCAGTTTGTCTTCGACTTAGTGAGGATGAATATTCCTTTGGTATCTTCCACCTTTCTTTTAAAGTGACACAAAAAGCGAATTTCAAGTCACGGATATAACCTGAACAGACAAGAATTTTCGACAACCTCAAAATTACAGCCTTTGAATTGAAATAAAATGCATAACATACTCTTTCTAAATTCTATCTTACAAAGTACTTGAAATCGACTACAGTATACATACTTTTTCTAAATTCTATCTTACGAAGTATTTGAAATCGACTACAGTATACATACCTGATAATTCTATCTTACGAAGTACTTGAAATCGACTACAGTATACATACCTGATAAATTCTATCTTACGAAGTATTTGAAATCGACTACAGTATACATACCTGATAAATTCTAACAGAAATTCTAGATGAACTCTTTCAATTCGTGGTTTAATCATTACATGGAAGTATTTTGGATTGCTCATGATGGTTCTGAGACTGGGCTCCAACAAATTTTATATATGTATATATCTTTCTCTTTCAAAACATCCCTTTCACTTAATTATATCTTATTAGAAATATTCGTATATCTTTCATATGAACTCATATAATTCCACATATAAATTCCACAGTTACTTTAAATTTGAACAATGGTTTTTGATTCTACCACTATGTCTTGTAATTCTTTTGGCGTAGTATTCTACCATTATAATCCATATTTGATTATGAATAATCCCATGATAATAAAACCTATTGACAGTTTCTTCATGTTATTTAATTGTGTTTCGCATGTGTTGTAAATACCATGCAATACCAGTCTGTAAGTGTATAGTCGGTCAAAAAGGTCACTCTTTCAATTTCATTTGAAGTTTTATTATTCAAATCAAATTAAAAAATACAATTAAAAATATGTTCGTACGTTTTTTTTTTTTTTTGGCTCGAATGTCTTTTTAACATCCACACATGAAAGATATAACCTGAGATAGAGTTATAACAATGGTTCTTTAAGACACTTATTATCTGCAAGTTCGAAATCCCAATTATAATTAATTACTCCAATTAAAAATATTTATATCAAATAATAGAAGATCTTTATTCAAGGTAGTGTATTATTTTCAACACTATTTAATATATACTTATCGCGGTAATGTAAATAAGTTCAATACATATTACAGTATTAAAGGACTTTGTGTAATAATCCCTTTTGAAACTTTGTTAGTAGTAGGTCGCGATCGAGTCCAAATATTTCAAGTTGCAAACAAAACTTTTATTAATCCTTCTTTGTGCAAGTGAATTCAAAATACAATTTCAAACAATTGAAAAGAAAATTTTACTTTGAAAATGAAATAAAACGAAAGCCTTGGTGAATCGATAAGAAAACGATTAACGCTGATAGTAGATCAAAAGTATTCCATATGGGTTTGAATGAACAAAATGTTATCTTTAATAGTGTCATGTTATTTTAAATGGGGGTAATCACGGTCTCTGAGTTGTCCGTAAAGTTGAGTATACATTAGTTGAAAGTGGTGGTAAGTGGTAGTGTTTGCTATTGAATTCCTGAGATAGTAAACTTTCTCTATTCTTTGTTAAGAGTATCAGATATTAAACCCATAGACCGCTTTGAATCACTTCTCTTTGTTTGAACTGAAATGCATGATACGTTGCTACTTTAGCGTTGGTCCTTATTGAAAGTAATGCTCCGCCTGTTGAAACTACTTGAAATCGACTTGGGAGTAGACGCACTCATTACATTTTTGTGCTCAGTATGCATTGTTAATGTAGTTTGTTACTTTATCTAGACAAAAAGTATGAGACAAGAGTAAACGATAAATTGATATTACACCAACTTTCTTTTATTTATTTGGCATCTTGAACCTTTGATTTAAAGCCTACATGAAAGTGATTCTAGAAGATCTTTTCGCACTCACTGAAATCAGTACCATACGTTTGAAAACTCTTTATCTAAAGACGACATTCTTGTTGAATTGTGACATTTTTGTGCTTGCATGAAAAGTATTGGCGTGTTTAAAAGGATCGAAAGTTGCATGTTTTCAACCGCTTGTAGACTTATATGGAGAACAACACCCCTCATTACACAACCAAATATAAAAATATCCTACTACACCAAATAAACTATTTGCCTTGGGTTTAAATTTAATTTTTAATTAATAGTACCTGAAGTTAAAAAGCTAATTCCACAAATCTTCTCCTAAAATAAATTCATAAAAATTTTGAAATCCAGCATGAAAATCGTATAAGCCTCCCCACATGTTTATAATATTGATAGTCTTAATTGTTATAAAAATAAGGAAATGTGGTATAATTGCCAAGAGACAAATATCCACCAGAGTTACAATGACGTGGATATAAGCTATTATAGGTCACCGTATGGCCTATATGTACAACGACGAGAAAAATCCAAACCGTATAGTCGGCTATAAAAGACCTCGAGAAAAATATTAAACAATTCTAACGAGAAAACTAACTGCCTAATTTATAACAATACAATTAAAAAAAATATGACAGACATGAACCAACGACAACCACTGAATTACATGCTCCTGACTGGGGACAGGCACATACAGAATGTTGCAAATGGCCTAACTTAATAGATTGGTACGAAGCACAAAAAAAAAACTTCAAACATATTTAGCGGCGAATGTCATCAAAATAATTTATTTTATCAATAGTACCGCTTAAGTCGAAATAACGTCTTGACCAAATTGATTTGTTCATTCTGTATCAACTGTCAAGATGAAGAACGAAGCCCTGTTCATTGCTTTCAGTTTTCAGTCAAAATGATTTTGTCCCAAACACATCATCAAATTCATTTTTGAATTATTTGCGTTTGAAGAAAACTTTAATAATATAATCAGTTACCACGTGATGCAATAAATTTGACAACGATATTCGCACATGGCTTAATATATATCTGCGTTGTTTTAATAAAACTTGTTTGTTAATATTTAGCTTAATGCATCTTTTCAAATTTCTAAATTATGATTATAAATATTTATAACAATTCAAAGGGTGCCAAGTGACAAACGAATTTTAAAGTACCTCATGGTTTATTAATATGACTTGCATAAAACAACATTATAACGATTACTAATTACCAAACAGTTTTTTCAAGGTTTGTGTCTTCCTGTACTGTTTTTGAAGTTGCTGTATGAAATCTTCTATGAAGTTCAGAAACCGATATTAGACTGTAGGATGACATATTTTTCTTACCATTAGGTTAGGTACTTTGGTCTGGCTTTCAGTAATTCTTTATTTAATACGGTATATTATTGTTTATCATTTTGTGTGTTTTATAGATCTGTTAAACCGTAATGTTAGAATTGAGAGCTTTTCTTGTAATATCTATGTTCTTTATGGACGTTTTGTTAGCCCACAGATTGTTATTGAAAGGAGAGATGTCTGAGATCTTAAAAAACTAGTTCTGCCCCTAATTTTAATTTAGCTGTTCAAGTCAAAAACCTTGTCGTGGTTGTCTTATGTCACATCTTAATGTGGAGGTGTTTTATGGTTGTTATTTTGGTTGTTGTTTTTTTTTTTGTTTTGATTTGTTTTTAGTTATTTACATAATAATTTGGAGTTAATAGCTGATCCTTGCTGCTTTCTGTTTAATTTATTCACAACTTTTATATAATCGTGACTATTTAGAGCGTATAGACTGTATACCCTGTTCTCTAGATATTTTTGGGGTTTTATTCTGTCATTGTACTAATTCAATTTTAATAAAAGGAGATATGGAGTATACGTCAATGACTCAGTATTCAGACAACCATAAAGGATTTCTAGATTTCAACAAACGGTCAATGTGTAACAATGCATCATATATAAAGCTTTCAATATATTTCCATATTGTTTTATAGATTTAATGGCCTGTTCCTACTTTAAGTATCAATTTTAGAATATCTTGTAAAAAGCCAATTAATGTTACTTTGAATTGTACTTTAAAATATCTTATCAAAAATATTATTAGTGTTTGCCTTGTACAATCTTGAAGTAGCTTATGTATCGAATATTTTTGCATCGTTATATCTGTCTGATATTATCGTTCCAATATAACGTTAATTCATTCAAGTAAATGCTGTATAAAGTGTATTAGTCTATCAAATGTAAAACCAACGATTAATCTGAATAATTGAGTTATAGCCCATAACGTAAATTTAATAAAAACATTTTTCACATATTTACATGGCAATTTTATATGATTAAACAAATGAGTTCAGTTGTGGGGTATACCACAGTGGCGGATCCAGGATTTTACAAATGGGAGACCATGTAGCCAAAAATCATAAAATGCACTTAACACACAAAGTTTCTGCTATAAATGGGTCATGGCCACTCAGCTCACCCCTGGATCTAACTCGACCCTTCATCAACACCAAATTTTCTATACGACCAAAAACAGTAAGGTTTACTATGAGAAAATTACTGAAATTGGACAGACACTGGCACACGTTAGATATATGTATGAGTGCGACAGAATTGTACTCCATGCAGGAACGGTGTTTAATGCTTTATTTATATTTAAGCGAGGATTCTCAACAACTAAAAGGGCTATTATAGATATTATCCTCATTTTTTTTTCATAAGGCAAACCTATGACAATTTATACTTCATAGTTTGACTTAGAGGTTGACATTTCAATGTATTTTCACATTAATGAAGTCACATTGTACTTTTTTGGTCTGTCTGTTGTATTACAGAACACATTTTGTATTGATGCATGGGAAGTGGACTTATGTATAGAATAATATGGGGACGAACATTGTATGAAAGCAAAGTGTTGTAGTGTTCGTCTCCGTCAAGGTTCTATCTTATAGACGGGATGTAACGCCCTACTGTATAAATCAAACTACACAATTGATGGATGAAACTGAAAAAAAGTTAAACATGTAGTACTGTATATCAGATAATTTCACTAGAACTCCTTCATGTAAAGTTCACCTTCGATGTTTACATAGAGATGTTCAGTACTCACGAAAAGTATTTTTGGTATACATTTATCAGACAATTTCAATAAAAGATGACAAGGATTGCACAATATTATGCATTTTTGGATATTGTAAGCTTTACTATGAATATTATTCACATGTCGTATATCTATAGATATAAGATTGCTTTAGTGACTTTAAGTAAAACCGATATAATCGATTTAAGATTTTAATTGTGCGGTTTTCTGTATGTTTTGTTATTTCATTGCTCGATATAAAAGGGGAGTGTTGAGTATCTACCAAACCATTTTAACCAAGCCACAAGGAACTGTGTCTGTCCAAACTCAGTCTAGCATATATTGATCAATAAATGTTTTATTTCCTTGACGGAGTGTACCACATATTTCCTTTGTCTATATTATCTATCCTTTACTAGCTAAGAATTACGGCTACAATCAAAACTGCTCAGTTTGCTTCATACTACACATAGATTTAAGCACATCTATATTTGCCAGATCTTTAACTAACTATTTAAAGACGTGATGATTTCAACTTTCAAAGATAGAATTTTCTTTTCTGAGAAGTGATATAACTACGTTTCCTGAGACTTGTAAATCTGATTAGAATACAGATACTGTGTCCACGCTTCGCCTACAGGATCAAAGCGATGACACAGGATCTGTATTTTTATCAGATTGGAGTTTTGTATGTATATACATCATTGAATAGTCGCTGCTCAAGAGCCTGACAATATTGAGAGGTTGCAAACTCTCTAATGACCATAGACATATTTCTTAAGTGATGCTTCTTGATTTTGAACCTTAATGAATTCAATTCATTTATATACACCATTGGGCAATACAATTCGATACGAAGCTTACCATTCCGGAGCTAGTGACATCACTCCCGGTTTTCGATGAGAATCTTAGTTTTGTCTTAAGCGTTGTGAATTTACTTTGCTGTCTGATCCCCTGTTGTTGTTTTCATTTATTTTGTTCTCTGTCTGTTTCCCTGTAGATGTTGCTTTTATTTATCTTGTTCCATGTCTTCTCCCTTGTGTCAGTTGTTTTTATTTATTGTGTTTTCTGTCTGTTTTGCTGTATATTTGATTTTATTTATCGTGTTTGTATGTTTTTCTTTGGACAATGTAATTTTTGCGCTATTTTTCCATACTTGGCATTTTCTTCTTCTACTTCTATGTATCTCTTTTCACCGCGACCGTGCTTTGAAGATTTACACTTCGCAAAACTAAAGAAACTTTTTAAAAATCATTGTTTATAAGATTTATTGGAAATGGTTGACATTCATTATGTATGAACACTAATATTTATGTACCTACACTCATCATATATATGTTCAAGTTATTATCTTATTTAAAGGACCAATTCGGACGATATATATATTTTTTAATTCATGTCATAAAGAAGTATATATATTATCTTGAATGCAGCACAAAATGAATTTAATATCTCCCGTTTAGTTTTATCCTTCTTTCCGTTACTTCAGTATGGACAGTTTTATTTTCAAATTACAATAATTGCAAACGGTTACATTCCCCTGCTGGTCATTTATTGTTCATTCAAACACTAATGTTAACAACAAGGCAATTTATTTTACTTTATTTTTGTCAAAATCTGATTAAAGTATTTTGTTTGCATAGTTTGTGAAATATATGTCGTTGCTCTGCTTTCAAACGACATATACGGATTGTTTAATATATATTTGATTCAATACGTAAGCCGAAAACACCATCAATAGAAGTTTTCTTGTCGTTTTCTTATGTTTAAAGAATTTATCTTAATATAAACTGTATTTATATAGTCACTTCATAGTACTCGTATTATATTAACCCATCCGTATAACAGAAGCAATAAAATGAATCAAAAGTAAACCATTATTAAAAACTAGTGGATTGAAAATTTCCTTTTTCCTTTTTCCTTACATACAATATATCTGATGTATTCGTTACAATACTTGTTTTACTTATAAAACTTGCATAAATGCACTAACTGGACATATGAAGAAATGATTCAAGGCACCTAACGTGATGTTTGTTTAGTTTGTTCGCTGTGCTCACTTGCCAAAGAAGGCTTCAAAATGTAACTCGCAACTGGTATTTTACAGTATCAATATTCACAGAACCTGTTAATAGCTACACATAAGCAGGTTTAATACTTACTTACAATAACAGCGAGCATTCTTGATACGGTATTGTTTTGCTTGTACTTGCGTTTTTTGTTATCTTTTATATCGATATCATAGAATTAAGTCAACGTTTATTTCTGTACTAATTTTCATCGTACGTTCTTTTATCTATGTTTTTTTTTTTATTATTATTGTTTGGCTCATTGGATTGCTGTCTCAGTGACTCATCATCTTTTAATCATATATATTGATAATATCATTATACATTATTAATGATATAACCAAAAAACAATATGGCTTTCAGATAACTGTTATGGCAAAGTTTGTTTGCTCTTAAAATTCCCCCCTTTTTGTGTGTGTAATTTTGGACAAATACCGTGAAATACCTTTTTTTACAACATTTTGTTATTTTTATTTTGCCCAACCTTTAGAATAAAACAAATTATATACATTTTTGTTTATTCTTTTGCATTTAAAGAACATCAATTAACCATACGTTATGAATAATAGGCAGAAGATACAAAGGGACTATAAAAAATCATAAGGCGGAGAAAAACCGACGAACGGCAAACAACAGTCTACAAAACACAACGCTGAAAACTAAAAATGAGCAACACTTAAGTAGTTGAGGTTTGTATTCTCACTTTTAATGACTAACATCGTTAACTTATTAAATGTACAACAAATGATTTGCAAATTGAAAAATATCATAGGGTTACAGAAATTGAATAATTCATAGGAAATCTACTCACCGTTTTGTTTTATATAACCTCGGATGCCTCTTTTGCATATCCGGTAAAATAGTTGTGTCCTCATTTATTACCGATTTTCCAACGAAATCCAACCTTAAATCCTCTGTAGGCGATTTTACCCCTCCTCTCATTTTAGATCTTATTAAAACAACTGATTTTCACATTTGAAAAAGACACAAACAGTGTTATTAAGTTCATATTAATTAAAGTTTAACTTTCCTTCAAGACAAATAAGATCATATTTTAGTGAGTTACGGTTCTGTTGGTTTATATACCTATACAACAATACCACTTACATTTATACGACAAAAAAGGGCGCGTAAAGTCAACACCAAAAATCAATCAAACAACTCGGATCATCAAAAGACATGAACTAAGATTTTGAATAAATCCATATCTCCAAGAGATTAAAATTTATAAACCCTCATTTGAAGCTGTAAACACTGATATATAAATTGATTATAAACTAATCAATAATTTTAAGATAGCTAATGGAAAATAATATATAGAGTCTTTCAAAAATTGAATATGATAATAAAATTGTATATAAATCCATTAAAATCGCAAAATCCGTCTCCCAAAATCTACCACTTCTATTATAATGTTAAATTATTTTGATATTCATGTATTTTAGGTGAATAATCAAATGTGTTAGAATAAAGAAAATAAAGATTTAACCTTTCCATGCCTTATCGCAGAATCCTGGGAACTGCCGTAAAATTAGGTAAAATGCAAGTATGTATGTATGTAGAAAATAAAATATGAGCTGTTACTTGATTAATTCCATGTTGCATGCACATGTTTATCTAATAAGGATATTGCAATAATCTATCATGAGATGACAGAAAAATTAAAATAAAAGAATTATAAAATGGTTTATCGATTTCCCTACTGTGTTTGGTTTAAGCCTTTCTGATATACGGAAGGAGCTACATGGTTAGGTATGAAATATCTTTAATATCAACATGTGAAATATGTCCGGTGACACTGTAATCTGTGTACAAAGTCATTAGCACCTTTATATATACCTACAGTAGTATTGATCAACCTAAGAACAAATATTGAATTTTTTGTACTATTGGTAGCTTGAGTGTTTACTTTATGTAAGAAATGTTCGAAACGAGGTGTTAAGTAAACTTTTATTTTGGTACTTATGGAAGATATCTCCTTGTGTGCTCCGAAACAGAGGATAGGGCTAAACCGAATTAACTGGTATTTTGTGTCATGGATCATGGATATCCCATATCCTTCGTTTTTCTATTATATCATTGTTAACTGTATCATTGTTTGAATTGTTTGAACAATAACATTGTATATTTTGCTTTTGTGTGTGTTAATGGCATGACGGGTACCTTAATAGAGGTACAAAAGGTAGATATGCTACACCCTAGTCAACCTACAACAGACTATTGTTTATATATAAGCAATCTAAACCTAAATATAAATATGAATAAAAGTATACGTCAAAAAGACAGGAACCCAACGACACAAATAACTAAGATAGCGTGATCCAGAAAGAAACATAAGATGTTCAACAATAGAAAGATCCGTGCATATACAATATGTCAGGCTAAAACATGGTGTTTATTATACCATTGTTGTTATATAAACCGCCTACAGAAATGTTGGGGATCTGAAACTTCCATATAAAAACTCTTGAATTGAGAAAAAAATAATCTGAAAAACAAGCATTTATTCTAACCGTTTATAAAATGAAAATAAGAAAATGTGGTGTGATTGCCAATGAGACATCTAACCAAAGGATACTAAATGACGTGGATGTAAGTAACTATAAACATGCTCTAAAGATGAAATACCAAGGATTTGTAAAATATACAAATCCTTAGAAATACTAAGTGGTATACTGTTGGCGTGGTTAAGATTTTAAGCTGCACGCATGAAATACACAGGAAAATAAATAAGGATTTTTAAGTACGAATTTAGACTGTCAATAAAAATATAGAAACGATATAATACATGTATGAGAAATATATATCCTCACGAATTTAGACTCGAAAATTGAGGTGAGGTCGTACGGATATTTAGTACATATGTAATGTCATAAATACAGTCTTAATGTTGTTTAAAAACACAGGTTATCAAGAATTATACTTGAAAGTATATTATCAGATTAAGACTATATTTTGAGTACCTCTTTTACTGGTTTTACATCTTGTTCAAGCATTTGACTTAAACCCCTGCAAATTGTATTCCTGTCACCTTTAAGAAATTTTGAACTTACATTAAGTGATGTGAGAACACTTGATATTTATGAAACAATGCATTTTTATCAAAAGAACAATAAAGTTTTAATTTATAAAAACCATAAAAACAAGATCAACAATTATAATAATTTTCTGCTGCATATGTTTAAATATATCTATAAATGTAAAATATCTGCATAGCAGGTACAAGTTTTATAACTATGAAAAACTAAATTACTTTTTTATAATAAAAAGGAAACGACAATTCAACAAAGAGAACTTGATTTATTTCGGGGGGAATTTAGGGAAGAGAAGGGGTGTAGGGCTTGGAAGGTTTGGTAAATTTGAAGATTGGTTAATTGTGGTTAAATTAAATAATTGAAGATAAAAATCAACATGAAAACAATTGTTTAGTTGATAAATGCATCTTGCCAAAATTAATAATTTGATTTCTGTTATTGTAAAAATAAATTGTCTTCTTTTTGGAATTGCCCGCCTTGTTTCAGCTAACAGATATGACTTCATTAAAGATGTTCAAACTGAGAACTGGAATCAATTGGACAATAAAAAACAAACGTCGAAGAAAGAAAGACGGATAACATAATGAACTAAAGAAGAAGCTAAACAGACAAACAGATAAACAGCAGACCACAAAACACAGAAAACAGGAAATCATTATACAATTTATCAGTATATATAGGTGAAACAGAAAGTTACGAAGTGGATTTGTTAGGTTAAACCAGGTTTAAAGTTGCAAAACTTAGAAAATGTTTAACGCTCATTCATAGCATCACGTTGTATTTTCGGTGAACTTATAGTTAAATACAAACAAGGTCTACATGTATGGAAGAAAATTCAAATACATAAAGAACCACTGGGGTGGTATTCTCGAAAGTATCCTAAGATTCGTCCTAAGACACATCCGAAGACCAATTTTAGGATTGACTTAGGATCATCTTAGGACACTCTTAAGTTGTGTCTCGAAGCTATCTCAGACGCATC
This sequence comes from Mytilus coruscus, assembly GCA_017311375.1. Taxonomy (NCBI): domain Eukaryota; kingdom Metazoa; phylum Mollusca; class Bivalvia; order Mytilida; family Mytilidae; genus Mytilus; species Mytilus coruscus. The sequence continues at coordinate 124,185,318 of CM029595.1, read as the reverse complement.
TTATGTTAGGACGTCCTAAACATATCCTAAGTGCGAAATTTTAAATCGTTAAAGTAATTTTTTATAAAACATTTATTAATGACGAAACCAATTAATAAAATTGTTTACGAATTTTATAATTACATGTATATAATTAAATGCATGATTTCAAATGTAATTATAAAATAATATCAAAAGGATTGTAATTTAAACTGGAAAACAATTTGTTTTGAAATGAGAATTGAATTTGTAGTGTCATCGTATCGTGAAACACGAAGTTCAAAGTTTAAAATCATGCACAATTTCTTTATATACGAGTTAATAACCGATGTACACAAAAGCCGCAGCCACATTTGTTTATAAATAATTGTCTGAGACGTTTCCTAAAGTTAGGATGAAGATAGGATGATCTTAAGACACCTAATTAGGTGTCCTAAAGTTAGGACGAAAAATGCGATATATCCTAAGTTAAGAGAGCTTCGAGAACACGACTTAGGACAAAGACGTGTCATAAGATGGTCTTAGGACACGTCCTAATCCTAAGATAGCTTCCAGAACACAACCCCAGGCTGGTGTACAATTGTACATCTAGGTTTGTAAACAATAGAATTGTCATAAGTATTAATCGATCATAATTAAAGTAAAGATCACTACTTCCGTAAAAATGCTGTATTAATCCACTGGTAGGTATACTAGTAAAACAATATTTCACTCTAAATTCTATATTTGGAGAATAGCTACAGCAAGCATGAAACCTGGAGCGCTTTCCAGAGATCATTGTTCATCTCAATATCAATATATTGATTCCGTAAAGGTAAAGAAATTAAATTTATTTTTCAAATGAGGATTTGAGATAATGTTAGAACTTAACAATCATCGTCTGTAGTTATTTACCTTTCAAACAGGCTCTCATCTTGAACCAGTCGTAAGTATCAACAATCATTCTTATTTTGAGGTCAAATCAAATGCTCCTGTAGACCAGCAAATTCATTATTTTACAAAAATTAAAATAAGATATCATGAAGATATTCTTTAAATCTCTACTGTACAGCACCAAATTCGGATTATATATCACAGATATATGCAGATCTTTTTTTTTTAAATCACAACAAAGCACTACTACTATCATCAAATTCAAAACCACAACTCAACCTCTTACTTTTTACTATAAGCAGGAAGTATTGTTATTCTTTGCTCAACTGTCGCAAAAACATTGTATATCGGAAGTTGTTCCGTCGATGACACAAACGTCTCAATTTTCCGTTACATTCCATGCTAACTTCATGGATCTTATAACATAAGATATTAGGGACGTACCCACTTTTTTAAAGATATTACAATAAAGTCTTGTAATATATTGCAAAACGAATGCTGAACGTTGAAAATAGTTACCGAAAAGATTGTCTCTTTCTTAAATCTAAATTTCTTACCTTTACTAAGTTGTTGTGTTGTTTCTATTTTTAGTTTGACTTGCATGTCTATTCAATCATGCATGAATTCATAAAGAATTACAACTTTAGAGCCTTTAACAAGTTAGTAGCATCAATATAACCATTATGACTAGAATATCGTGGCATCAACTCTGCTCACATTTCCTAATGCTACTTTGTAATTCTTTAACACATTGAAAGTGAAGTATAACAGATTAGTTACAGTCATTAAGTATAAGATTCACTTAATTCATGTATCCTTTACGACATATACGTATAAATAGCATGTACTTCAATAGAATGAGGATAAGAGAGAAATAAGGGTGTTCCTTTGTTTGTTGATTGTAATTTATTGTTGGGAAATTAAAGATAAATTCAAGTCCGGATATTTAGGATATAACTGATTCAGTTCCATTATCATTTTTATCTGTATCATTCAATTATTTTCCTAGAATCATTGTCTTTCTCGGATATGAGCAGATCTATTTACTGAAATGATCAATAAGTGAACAGACGTTTATATTGGCTGCAGTACCTATAATATTGCCTATATTTAAAATACGAATACAATTAGTTTTGATTTAATGAAAAAAGCCAGCTTTACGTTTTTGGATTCAGTTACTTTATACTTTGGCGTACAAAACTATATCATTCAATATCACTGTATGGGATTCCACTACAACCCATGGCTACACATAGTCACCGTATACCTAAAGAAAGAAATTATTCCTTATTCAGGGTTTCATGAGTGGTAAAATTTCTTGCGTTTGTTATAATCTCGGATTTTTAAAATGATTTCTTCAGATTTTTTATACAACAGTACTATGTTAGCTTTAGTAAATCTTAAGATACCATCTGATATGACATGCCAATTTAATAGTTCATTATTCCCTAACATAAGTGTCAATACACTTTGTTCTTGCTTTTGATTTGTCTACCGTTCATGTATTTCATTCTTATTTTCGATTTTGGATCCCCCTTTTTTCATAGTTTGTTTGGAATCTTGTACCGGTTATGCAACATACTCACTCATACACTCACCAGTAGACTTGCCTTAAACACATCATTTATTCTAAGATGCAAAATCGTCAAACGTTATTTGCATAATCTGAATGTTACCTTGAATAGATTACTGTTTATCATTTGATTTACTATTGAATACATAGATATAAGAAGATGTGGTATGAGTGCCAATGAGACAACTCTCCATCCAAGTCAAAATTTATAAAAGTAAACCATTATAGGTCAAAGTACGGTCTTCAACACGGAGCCTTGGCTCACACCGAACAGCAAGCTATAAAGGGCCCCAAAAATTACTAGTGTAAAACCATTCAAACGGGAAAACCAACGGTCTAATCTATATAAAAACGAGAAACGAGAAACACTTATGAACCACATCAACAAACGACAACTACTGAACATCAGATTCCTGATTTAGGACAGGTGCAAACAAGTGCAGCGGGTTTAAACGTTTTAATGGTACCAAACCTTCACCCTTATCTGAAACAATAGTGTGACATCACAACATAGAAAGACACACTATAAAATATCAATTGAAATGGTTTAACTCAATCAAAAGACATATTAACACCAGTGAACATACACTGAACAAATAAATTTGATCTATGATACAATGTAAATACAAAATAAATAAACTAAGGGAAAAATAATTAAAGTAACATGTTATACCGCTGTGAAATGTTAAACAATTTAAGAAAAACAATATGTTTGAACAAAAAATATCAGCCATTTGTAATTACTTTTAACACAGGTAAATGAAAATAATTTTGTTGTTATGTATACGTGTACAGTTCAAATGGAGAAAGGAAATATTTTTACAAAATAAATAATTTTAATGTTCATAGTACGAAGAAGCGAAAATTTATAGTAATACCAAACACTTATCAAAGCTGGTATATAGACCAGATATAACCCTGAATAACATCAAATAACAAAAAGGCATTACAATTAGTATCAATAGGTCAAATAAACAAGAAAGTACGATTTCAGAGTACTCGCAGTTACTGACAGCTAGTTCAAAGCCAAAAACAATAAATAATAAAAAAATCATGTATCAGAGACTAAAATCAACTAAAACACATCCCAGGGATTTAGTATTCTAACGTCATGGACAGTCAAAGAAGACATTACTTGTGCAGTGCCAAAAACAAATGTATCGACAGGCAGTAGGATAGTTAGGAGTTAACCTCTTTATAGATCAAAATGAACGTGGGTGTGTCTTTATACATCCCGTTAGAAAAGAACACAAATTTAGTAATGTTTTAATTTGCTGATGACAAAATCGATATTAGTGCCAATGTAAACTATATTCAAAGATCTAATTACAACATTGGTAAGATAACCTTTACTAATAAGTTTGTTTAAAGCTTCGATGAGCTTACACGGATCACATATAGTGATTTCCGCGCTTTAAGTACAATATTACCGTAAAATTTAGGATGTGAAATACGGTTTTTAATCAGTTTTCTACAGGTACAGCTTAATTTACTAATCAAATCTTTGTATCTATGAAAGAATTTAGTAAAAGTTTTACGTAATTTATGGTAACGAAATGTACATCACGACATTAGATAATTGGCATGATCTGTCATTTGAAAAGATAAATAATCAATAAAAGAGCAAATTCAGTAGATCTTATGTGTGAAAAGTTCAGTAAGAGAATTTTTAATCTTTAACTTTTATGTTGCTATATAACGAATAAGGAAATATTTAGCTTAGTCCTTTGATCAGCGTGTTCCAGTGTGTTATGCCTCAAAACAAAATAGAACATCAAACTGTATAGAGCAAGAGGAAATTGCGATGTTGAACATAACATAGCAACTGCACGATGAGGATATACTTCATTGCTTTAATACTTAAAGAAATCTAAATTTAAAGAAAATTAAAAAGATAAAAGAAGTACTTTTTTTTTCAAAAATTGACACTCGGAAATTTAATTAAAATAAATAAAAAGTCTTACAGAGCAACACTCGATGTGAATGTGACTGCAATTGGTTATGTTATGTCAACGGTTCTCATATAGTTTTACCGCACTTCAATTCTTTTGGCATTATTAAGTTTGCGCTATGATCAATATGAGTGTTGAACTAAGTAGCTGAAATGTTTTTAAAAAGGAGAAAACTGTACCGGTCAGCCAGGGGAAAATCAAGTAATTAAATTATTTTGGTAGATACATATAATTGCTGTGTAATGCATGTTGTAACAAAAATTACTCTTAAGAACAAAGATTGGGAAAACATACATGTTTGACATCTCTAGATTTACTGGAAACCCGATTTTTATAGCATTAAAAGAAAGTAGCTTTAAATTTTTGGTATGGAAGCAATCGAATATTGTCAGTTTCTATGTTTTACTTTATCGGATACTAACTAATCTACATCTATTTTACATCCAAATCAATAATACTATCAACAAAAATAGTAAATTATTAAAATCAAAAAGTAAGTTTATTTAATCGTAACTAAGACTAAGGGGATGACTATTTAATTTTATTGAGAGCCTGTCATATTTAATTAGCTCAGAATATAAATTTCCACATTAAAGGCGGTCAGATAATTTATTTTCACTCGAGACAAGGACCAGAATATTTATTTTCTTCTTGTCCAAAAGTGACACAAAATTTGCCCGCCCCACCTCAGAATCAAATGATCGTCCCCTTAAGTAATTTAACCTTTATTTTATCACCTTTTTGGTAGGACACACATACGAACTTCAAACAAATATGGCAGTAAACATGAAGTTTAGAAATTCAATTCTAAATAAATATTAAAAGTATGATAGCATTACAATCAGGGGGTGGATCCAGGGTCCCAGGAATGAGAGGGTGTGTAATTGTACATAATAGTAAAAAAAATGCCGAACGTTGCTAGTCGAAGTTTTTAAGACCCTTTATACAAATAAAAATGATATTTTACTAGCTTGTTAAAGGGTTACCACCTCTATGCCTCCCTAACTGTAACTATTGTATACCTTTGTAAATTTGGCGAGCAAAGCGAGCGTCAAATGATCGCCCCTTACCCAATTGAATGCATTGGTAAGTTTGTTAAAACCTCTACAACATCCATACTTAACGTTTATAATTCAAATATATTTTCTGTAGTTTTGTAGTCGAAATCGATATGATGGATATGGTCCAGGCGTCCTCGTGTCAACATTTCAAGGAAAAGATCAATCGATTTTAGATAAACTAAACGAAGTTCAAGGTAGCAGCAGCCATACATAGACTGACATTTGGTAAAATTTGGGTTTCATTGACTGGGATTTTGTTTCTTTCTGGATATCGCATGTCCCTTAATCACATTATCGGCCATAATCATCTTTGTCGTGAATTGTCTGTAATTACCATTTCCCTCGTCACTCCGCCTCCTCCCAAATAAAACGGTACACGAAAAAAACATCAATAATGGGTTGACTGAGTCATCACCTAGACTTTTCGTCAGAAAGTAAATCCCAAGAGGGGCATCCGTTTTACTGTGTGGGTTGTATTTATACTCTTTTATGTCCCATAGGAATGGAGAAGTCAAATTCGATATATCGTGTAGGGAAAAGTGCCATGCTATCTGAACATTAAAGATACATTACAACAACTCTTTCAGGGGCTCGAAGGTGGCAGTTACAAGGCAAAAGTTCTGCTTCTTTCCAACATAACCTCTGTTTCCAGTAGCTTTCTAAATTTAACAGTAGACCTTTTTTTGTAGTATCCTACATATCGTATCTATATAGTAATTCTTCTCTCGTTCCGAAAATTCAAGTAATATTTGCCATTGGACGTTTAGCAAACAACAGCAAAAACAACAACATAAAGATCGCACGAATGACGTTTCTGTCTTTTTTTTTTTTTTTTTTCATTTCTTTTCCCCATTAATTTCATGAGCAATGTAGTAAAATTTGTAAAGTGTATTTTTTCATTTTGTACAGAAATGGGTCGATACAGCTTCTGGTGGATTACGAGTCCCCGAGATTATCATCAGCTAAGCACTCAGTACTGATTTATAACAAACCTTTCTAAAATTGTCCGTTTTTAAAAATTATAAAGAAACTATGGTTCTAACTCCTTTGGGCAAACTTGACCTTAGGTGGATTGGGCTATTTTTTCGGTCCTTTTTGGTCATATAGCTCCTAAACTCTTTCGATTATTATACATCCTTGACTTTCAAATATTAGGCTTTGAGCAATACTGATGAATGTAAATCCAGAAAAGTGATTCAGCCGCATGACATTTGTAAAGTGTAGTTTTCATGTTTTTGTTTAGTAAATAAGCTCCTTAGATGTGTATCTGTCGTTTTAATTGAGTGCAAACTTATCGTCTGTCATTAATAGTAAGATTTTGTTTTTCACTTTCTTCGGCAACTTGTTATTCTATTATATAATGGAGGCGAACTGTATCAAGATTAAATACTCATATTAAGGAAACTTTTCTTATCTTATGTGTTCTTTTCGATAAACACTAATTATCATATACTTTCATCATCAGTTGAGCGAGAGTGTTTCATTTTTGCCTTAAATCTAAGTTAAGAATAATTATAAAATCAATTTTATGTATGGGTTCAAATAATACTGATAAACAGATAACACGCAATGTCCATTATTCCGTTCAAAAATAAATCTTCGTTGACAAGGAGAATTGCTTCATTGCATCAATCCATCCCACCTCCCGAAAAAATAACTCTAAATGCTGCACGGGCATAAGGTAAGAAAAATATGGGAATATTCCGTCGTCTTCGTTATTTATTTATTTTCATTGGTATATAAATAAATTTGAGGTATTTGCTGTCTTCTGATTGGTTAAAAGTATTACTTTTATTTTCAATGTTGTCAATTTTTATGGCGACACGCCCACTTTTACCGGAACTACTTTTTTTATTTTTCATACGCCAACATGTGTGTACGTTGTTATTGTTAATATAAATAATATAAAAGTTCTTTGAGCATTATTTTGATAGAAATTTATTTATAATGAATGGCAATAATTTATTTTGAATTTATTGAATACCATAAAATTAATTTTGACTCTTCACATTTACATAATCCGCTTCGCGGATTATTCAATGTGAAGAGTCAAAATTAATTTTATGGTTCAATAAATTCAAAATAAATAATAGCCATTCATTAAATTCATAATAGATTTACGAGACATAAACATCAATAAACTACTGTTGCTTATCCATTCTAGTACCTTAAGAAGTTACTGATTAATTGTAAAACAAGTTACATCAACAAACTTCTGTTGCTTATCCATTCTAGTACCTTAAGAAGTTACTGATTAATTGTAAAACAAGTTCAGTTAGAGAACCTTTACTCTTAAACTAATATGTTGCTTTACATGTAGATAATGAAAATCAAAATATGTGGCTTTGTCCTTTGATGAATTCTTTTCTAGTGTGGTATCCTTTAAAACGAAATAGTACATCAAACTGTTTTGAGCAGGAGGAACGTTCGATCTTGTTCATATTATAGCAACTGAACGATAAGGATATAAATTAAATACTATTCTTAATACATGTTTATTACCACAGCAAAAAAATTTGATTCAATAATGTCGCTTTTGAAAATTGATAAAGTAAACATTTTCTTAATATAAAATCTAAATTTGTCAACAGTAAATTTATAGCAAGATAAAAAAACACCTTACAGAGTAATATTTGATGTGAAAATGGTTGCAATTACTAGTAGTTACTTTAATGTAATGTCTTATATTTGCATATATTTTTACCGCCATTAAATTCCATTGGCATGATTAGCGCTGTTTGTAGAAAGGATGTTATACTAGGTAGCTTATCGATCTTTTGGGTCCGACTTTTCTATGCAAGGACAAACTCATTACCTTTAGGATCAAATATAATTAAAGAACTACTGTAAAATAACGAACTGAATTTCTGAAAAAAAACCCAAAAAAAACAATATTTGTATCGTTATATGTTACAGAAAACTAAATATCGAGCACCACACGAACCCCACCGTTAACCAAGGGTGAATTAAGGTGCTCCGGAAAGATTATCAGTTCCTGACCAACCAGTGGAACCAATCACCTATGTATACTTTCAAGGCTGTTTTCGTAATGACGTTGAAATTATACTAAACATATAAATTGTTCGATACTAAAGATTGCATGGATAGTAAAACCCGACATCTAATCTTCTTTTAAAAGAAACTAAAATCATTGATTAGTATTTCCTTACACAATCTTGGTATTGATTGGGTTTTCTAATGATAAAAGCATAGAAATTGCACTATGAAGTACATTGTATAAAGAACATATTTATATATAATGTACATTCAATTTCAGAAATACATATGCATAATAACCACCGAAACAAATGATATTTTAATAAATTTCAATCTACATAACGTAACATGTATAAATTTTACTGCACAGATGTGCATTTCGACAATCAATGTCTCTTCAGTGGTGCACGAGGCCAAAATATTTGAAAATTCAAAACTGATATCAACGTTGAAGAGCTGATTAAACCAAAAGACGCTTAATTGTATAAGTTAAACAGAAATGAAAGATATTGTACAATGTTTAACGATAGATTAATTGAAGATGGGTGTCATTTTATTTTAATATGTAAGAAATATGAAGATATACGTAAAACATATATAAAACAATACTATTGGAAAAATCATTCAGCTTTAAAACTTGTTCAGTTATTATCAGTACCAAATGTAAAAGAACTGAATAATTTAGGGAAATATTTGTTTGCTGCCGAAAAACTTCGTAATTCATAAATGTTGTGTGTCATGCTCTACTGTTATTAAACAATTGTATATCGATATTATTCGCTATCTATTACTATTTGTATATGACTGTGTGTATTGAAATTTGATTTATAATTTGTTATATGCATATAAGCTGTATTGCTTCTGGAAATAAAGTATTATTTATCTAAAAGGTAGAAGATACATTTTCTCAATTAAGAACTGTAATGTCGACTATATGTTACTTTATTAGAATTTAATGAATATATTGTTTGGCCTTCCAACTGTTTTGATACGAGCGTCACTAATGAGTCTTTTGTAGACGAAACGCACATCTAAAGTACAAAAATTATAAACCTGATATTTTTGATGAGTTTTACGTTTTGTGTCCAAGGGTATCGTCAGCCCAGTAGTCAGCATTTTTCTGGTAGACATGAAATACCATTGATCAATTTCCGGTAAATTTACTGATTATAAAATGTTGAATTATTCGAAACACTTCAGTTTTTCTACCCCATGTATAGATTGCCATAGCCTTATTTGGTACAACTTTTTGGAATTTTCGGTTTTTAATGATATTCAACTTCGTTTTTGATTTGGCTTTTCGACTGTTTTCATACGAGCGTCACAGACAAGTCATGTAGACGAAACGCGCGTCTGGTGTATAAAATTATACTTGGTATCTTTGATGAGTTTTTTTTTATGTATTGTGTGTGAAAGTATATTTTTTTTATATAATATACCTTTGTAACATATGCTTTCAAACGTTTTGTATTATTGATTTTCCAAACTTTTCTCCTTGAGAGCATCTGATGAAGGTCATTCCAGAAGCACGTGTAGTGTGCACGGAAATCATATCACACAAACTAACAAATAAACGTCTCCCATAAAATCAGTGAAGAGAATGTTGTTCTGAATATAACCTGGATTTCTTTAAAATGTGAAATATAAATCTTTCTACCCCAAGCAATATGAAACATCCAAGAAGAACCAAGGAGAGAAAGGGTTGTGGGGGAAGGGGGGTAGCAGTGTTTGACATGTGCATTTTGGCAATTCACTTGTCTTAGCAATATAAGTTATATTTGTTTTCTTATGTAAATCACAATAAGCAGATTTTATTCTAAATTTCATGAAATTTCCGTATATATAGTTTAACAACAGTTCCAATCTGATAGATGTGCCAAATATATTATGCAAAATTTAATACGTTAACGCCCGTTTGGATAGCATTCATCATAATGTTTTTATTTCATGTCAAACTTGAGTACAGAATATTTACATTATCAAAGGTACTTGCATTTTAAAGAGCTAATCCAACAGATCTTTGATCATACAAGAGATTTCCGAATTAATTACTTAAGCTTAGTTCATGGAACGTTCTACCCTGGTAACTGACAGGCAGGAAGGTTAAGATGGAAAAAAATCTTAAATAAACACAAATAATTGTAGGATGAACATATCTTTAGATATCAAGACAATTACAAAAAGGTATTTTGTTAAATCAAGGTGAGTGTGTGTGCTTTATATACCGCAAAGCTACTTTTTACTTAGAATGCTTGGTTTTTCACCTTTAGTTTGGTAATCAACTGGAAACACTACCGTAAAAAAGGAACTGTTTTTCAAATTATTGATGTACTTATAACTCTCTTAAACTAACTGTATATACTTGAAATGTCCTTTCCCTATCAGTAGATATTGTGAGAAAAATTCACATAGATCAGTCTATTTTTTTTTCTTATCATGTTGCTGGTGTGATTTTATTATATTGATGTAAAGTACTCTACAAAACAAGATTGAAAAAGCAAGTGTGTCAGAAGTTAAATAAATTTGACAAAATGTGGATGAATAATCTTATCATAGATACCAGGATTAGAATGTTGACGCAGACGCGCATTTCGTCTGTAAAAGACTCATCAGTGACAGTCGCATCAAAAAAGTTAAGAAGGCCAAATAAAGTACGAGGTTAAAGAATAAAGTACGAGGTTAAAGAATAAAGTACGAGGTTGGAGAATAAAGTACGAGGTTGAAGAATAAAGTACGAGGTTAAAGAGCATTGCGGACCCAATCAAGTTGTCCTTCAAATAATATGTTAATACAAAAAAGTAATTTTTACTTATAGAGATATCAACTTCTTTGAGTACAAATCTTGCATACCGACAGTAAAAATCTTGTATGTTTATGTATTGTTTGAAAATTGAAGTAATTAGCAAATGAATTCTAAAATCAATTAATAATTTACAATAAACCAAAGGTCAATTAGTATCCTCTTTCCATGCTTGACAATTCCTCTACAAGGAGAAATGTCATACCAATATGCATGTTTGTAAGCTCTTTTAGTTATTTCGCTTAACTTTCAGAATTATATTTTAAGGTTATGTATATATGTATGATTTATAACAAACCTTTCTAAAATTGTTCGTTCATAAATTTCGAAATTATTAGAAACTAAGGTTTCAACTTCCTCAGGCAAAGTTGACCTTAGATGGAGTTAACTAAATTTTATAAGCGCTTCGGACGCATAAAATTTATAACGTGTCGTTTTCATATTTTATATACATACATGTCCATTCAACTAATAGATGTCAATTTCAAAGAAAACCAAATTACCCCAATGTAAGTGACAGTTGAACATTACTGTTGGTTATCGTGCACTTTATTTTGCCTTCCAACATTCAAAATATATTGATAACTCATTGATGACTCTTTTTATCATTAGGTTTCTAATATCTTTATGGTGCATACAAAATAATAACTAACCGTAATTCCATTGTTGGACTTCTTCTAATTTCCATATCCGTTTCACTTTTCTTTTCCTTTTTTCAAAAATTCATTTATAGATACTCCAATGTACAGTATCTGAGGACTTACTTAATCAAAAATTATGAATTGCAAACGAACACAACATTAACTCTTTTGCAAAATATCTCCTTTAGTCAAAAATGAAACATTTATGAAAAATTTGCGAAATCAAAAACAAATGGAGCCACAAGTCTGTTGGCAACTGATAAATACAAATTTTCAGGTAAATTTTAGTTGATTGGTGTATTGAATGAGTTATCATACATGTCAATGAATCATTAGGAACTATTAAGGTAGTTAATTCTATATATTCAATTTATTTCAGCATGCAAATTGCTACAGAAAGGAAATGAAAAAAAGTTTCATTTAAGCTTATCTTTATAAATTGTAGGTTCGTGTTGCCAACCTGTTAATGTTTTTCTTTAATGACAAACTTGATTACAGGAATATGTTTTACACGAAAGGTAAATTATATTTTGAAGAACTTAACTAACAATTTAATGTTGCTACATGACAGGTGAAGAATGGATTGTTTAACCTCTTGTAGTGAGGGTATCCAAATCATTAAATGACATAAAAATTAAGTAGATACAAACAAAAACATAGTTATCAAGCACAAGAATGTTTGAGCTTCCATCGATTTAAGCAAACATCAACCAATGTACAAAAGATGCCTTTTTGCTATAATGCTAGTCTAGGGCAAATTATTTGTTGTGTATTTCTCTTGATTTAGTGATCTTGATTTCTATTTCATGCCAGTTCAACTTACTCTTCCGGAGCTCCTGCGATCACCCCGTCTTTAAAATAACAGAAAAGGACAAAGAGTATAACCAAACCCGGACTAGGAATCAAGGCGAGGAAAATATATTTCTTTATTTTAAACTATTTCCTAAGAAACCCGTACCTGTATTTTCATACCAGTATTGAAGTACTTATTTGCTAGGATGGTGATACCCTTGGGGACTAACAGTCCACCAGCACATTTCGACGCATAATGTCTCTTCAGTGATGATCGAAGACAAACTATTTGAAAATCTAAAATCGAATACTAACGTTGATGAGCTGATATATTATACAGGGCTCAGCAGAATAGTAAACCCAGACAAGGAATCAGAATTTCAATTTCAAGTTTTATAACAGCAAATTTCAAAATAAACAGTATACGTATTTTCATGCCATCATTTAAGTACTGAGCTACTGGACTGGTGACCCTCTAAGGAACTCACAGTCTAACAGCAGAGGTATCGACCCAGTAAAAGTAATGACATTAAACGGTAAAATTTAACTGCAAGAAAGTAGAGGAAAAGCGTTGTCATATTTGTTGTACTGATTTTAAATCAGTCTAACTCAAACAATGCAATTCCTCACAACTAGACTATATAAATATGATTGATGGTTGATTTCAAACGACACTCTCCGCACTCTTGGATAATTCGTGACGGCCAGCTTTTATTGGTGAAGGAAGCAGGAGTGATCTGTACTTTACATATTACGTCTTATTCTCTATTGTGACATTTTAGACTTATTCCGGATTCGAATGGCAGGTGATGCATGCTCCGAAGGAGACGTTGTCCGGTTGACGCAGTCGTAGTTTTTTTTACCAGGTTGTATATTAAAAAAAGATTTTTGAGTGTTTAACATCGGTAAACTACTCAGCTAAGATTCTTCAGCCAATAGAAACATTTATGTGGCTACAAAGTGCCGCGCCTTCAAGGGAAATCGATTTCCTACGTTTTTGTAATCTCATTGGTTCGCATGAAATTCAATGCTTTAGCCGGACATGTTTAAATCGAGCATTTGGTATCGATTCCTTCCGTATATTATGTTTTTTCCGTTATTTTATTGAAATATATGACTGTGACAAGTATAGGCGTCTTCGGCTGTTTTCGGAATATCTTTATATCTGCAAATTTTGTCTGATTTTAGCGAACTTATAATTATTTTGCTTGCCCCTTAATTTATTTTCTTTGTGTTTTTAATGTCTATAACCAATTGGACAGCATATTATTTGCACAACGTTGTCTCTAAATATCTAAGATACGTCTTTTGATTAACCAAACATTCAAAATACCAAGGAGGGCAATCAAAATCACAAGTCAAAAGAAGCATAAACAAAAAAAAAAAAACGAAAGGGCTGACAACAATTAACATTCCACAGCAACCAAAAAATTGAGATTATAGCCATTTGCGACACGCATATTTTGCAACGGTCTACCAAGTCATCATGATATCCGTATAACTTTCGAAAGGATGATTTACTAGTAAGAACCCATAATTAATAGCTTCCTTGTCATTAGAAATTCATCCATGAAATCCTGGCAATAAACGCAAGCTCTAGAAGATATTATCAGTAATGAAATATATACTCATCTACATTCATTACTGAATGAGATTTATCACCGAATCTACACTTGCCGTGGGCATCATGACTGATCCACTAGTAGAGCAGGAACTTCCTACTCTTCCGGAACATCCAAGTTCAACCCGGTTTTTGGTTTGGTTAGTGCTGCTCAATTTTAAGACTTCTGTCTTGTGTTTTGTGGATTGTAGTTTTGTGTTTGCGTTGATTTTCTTATGGTCATTGTGTTGTCTGTTTTTCGACTTATGACTTTTGATTGACCATTTTGGTATCTTCTCCCATTTTATACACATTTACAAAGTTCAAACTCCCGAGTTTACAGCTTTTTTTTTAGCTAGATGAGCTTTCGCTTTTACCCCAAATGACATCATAGTATGAATATCAGGTGATATAAATCGCACAACAAACAAAATAGCAGCCATTACTACAAATAAAAAACAGGTGTTAATAACTAATATTGATAAATTCTTTGCAGTAGTGCAGTAGATTTATTCTTTAACGATCTCTGTAAAGCTTATATCATAAATGTGATGGCAGATGTCGGGTAGAACAGATAGCTTATTTGGCTAAAAAAAGCTCATTGGCGTAGAAGACTGGAGGCAAAGGGGTGGCAATCCTCCCCTCACTTGTTGGCAAAAATTATGAAAGAGGACACCGACAAACTCTTACAATATAAGACTATAGATATGTCTTTTTTTTTGCTTATCACTTTCAGAAGTTTGACTCCCTCCCAACTCCCCTTTTTTAGTCCACTCCCATGTCATAAAAGCTCTCAACTCAGGAGTCTACACTTCGAAAATTTGTATAAAAGAGAGGCAAAAGATACCAAAGGAAAATTCAAATTCATAAGTCGAAAATAAACTGACAACGCCATGGCTTAAAAGAAAAACACAAACAGACAAACAACACTACACAAAACACAACATAGAAAACTAAAGACTGAGCCACACGAACCCCACCAAAAAATAGGAAATGAAGAAAACAGAAATGGCAATTAAAAGCCACAAGTTTGTCTTACAGTAGCACAAAAAATATTAAAGATTAACCGGTGGTGAAACTTTTAAAAAAATCGGCAAGTATTTTTTTTTTAAATTAGTCATTGCAATATATGATTTTGTTGATAATCATCTTTAGAGAACTTCCTGTTAATGGCAAAAATAATTCTGTTAAAGAAACAAAGTAGAAGTCACATTTACTTGTACATTCAGCAGACGAATATAATGAGCAGGAAGGTGTGATTTCTATATCAGCTGATAAAACACCTTGACCTTTTCTATAGTAATGACATCAACGGTACCGATTTTACTGCACCAGAGGAACATTTCGAAAATGAATTCAGTTATGACCGAGGCCAAAATATTTGAAAATCCAAAACTAGTTTAAAAAATGAAGTGCAAATAAAATCATAAAGTACTTAAGGACAAAAAAGTGTAGCCAAAGCCGGGCAAGGAATCGGAAATTAAATAAATTTTATCATTTTTTTCAATGAGACAACTGTGCCCCTATTGTTCCTTTATTCTTATGAAGCAAACTTTACAGCTTCTCAAGAAATAGAGAAAAGAAGCTGGCATTATCCTTTGACTTCACTTTCAGCTATACAAATGATGTCCTTTCACTAAATAAATCAAAGTTTGGTGTATTGCAAGTCACAGACTTTTCAAACCAGTTCAGATTGGAAAAGATGAAAAGGAGAAAAGATCCTTTCTTAAACTTTCCTTTGCCAACAAAGGTCTCGATGCCATCAACTTGGGCAATATCCTTCACCATAAATCAGTTCAATCGAAAATACCTCCCTATTTTGAAGATCATTCTGTATCTATCATTTCTTAAACCTATACCAAACCAATTGCAACTAAAATTTTCAATTACAGACACGTGTTGCGAGATATCAATATTGACGACTTCAAGTCTAAACCTCCTGATTGCACCTGTGCTAGTTCCCCATTCATATATAATCCGACTGGCCACGTTATTACTGGTAACCTAAACATTGTCAATAACACTTCTCTTCGAAATGTGTTATATGAAGGCCTGAAATATCGCGAGTTTAAATTCATCAATGGAAACACAACTTCACAATAATGATGGATTCAGTCGGGGATTATGCCAGGCAATGGGTTAAACGCAAAAAAGAAGACGTCGATACTCTTTCCGAATGGATGAAGACGGTAAGTCGTTGATACAAATCAGAATTTAAAAAACTGAATGGGTCTATGAATACACATGCTACATCAATCTTTAAAGACCCAAAATGTTGCAAAATACCTGTCCTACCACCATGACAAATATGTGATTGTCCCCGCAGATAAAGCCCAAAACAACATCGTTTTTGTTTGTAAATCACATTACATAAACTGCTTGATAAATGAATTAGGTATTGACAATTTATTTGAAAACTCAACATATGCCCCCACGACACTTATCAAGGAGGAAATCCTGGATAATCATAGGTCTGTTCGTTCTATGTTCCTTTGGAATTTCAAACAAAGATGAGGAACTGAATCTTCCTTCACTGTATATGATACCTAAATTAAATAAGCGTCCGTATATACAACATTATATTGCTAGGTCTTCTAAGTGCATACAATCTAAGACTCTTTCATTTTGCAATAGTATTAAAACATTTGACTTATCTGCACTTAACATAAGTATTCCCCAATCCAATCTAAAAGTCAAATTGAAAGAGTTGGTCCTGCTTTGTTTCATAAAAAAGAATGGCCAACGTAGATACAAGTATCTTTTCTTAGGGAAGGATGAATCGTACTTTGTGAAAAATCACAAAAATTCTCTGAAACTGACATTATCAAGATGCTCGATTTCTTGATTGACAACATATTTGTTAAGTTTGGAGGACGCGTTTTTCAACAAACAATCGGCATTCCCATGGGCAATAACTGTGCTCCTCTTCTTACCGACTTGTTCCTTTATTCATATGAGGCTGACTTCATACAGGAGCTTCTTATGAAGAAAGAAAAAGAAGCATTATACTTTAACTTCATTTTCCGCTTATAGATGATGTCCTCTCACTAGATAATTCAAAGATTGGCGACTATGTTGAACGTATCTATCCCATCGAACTTGAGATAAAGGATACAACAGACACAGTTAAGTCTGCCTCATATCTTGATTTACATCTAGAAATTGACAATGAGGGTCGGTTAAAAACAAAACTTTACGACAAAAAAGATGGTTTCAGCTTCCCAAATGTGAACTTTCCATTTCCATGTAGCAACATTCCATCAGCGCCTGCATATGGAGTATATATCTCCCAGTAGATGCGATATTCCAGGGCTAGCTTTTCCTATAACTGGTATGATTTCCTTAATAGATGGTTCCTGCTCACAAGGAAGCTACTAAACCAAGACTTCAAGTGGTGAAGTTGAAATCATCCTTTCGTAAATTTTAAGGACGCCATCACAAGTTGGTTGACCGTTATGAAATATCTGTTTCACAGATGACGACGGATATGTTCCAATTGTCGTAATCACAATCCTGTACTCCCTTTTTCTCGAATGTGAAATACTGTATTAGACTTATCACCCTGTTTGTACTTACATGAGCAACACGACGGGTACTACATGTGGGAAGTATCTGCTTACATTTCCGGATCACTTGCGTCTTTAGCAACATTCAACCAGTGCCTGCATATGGAGTATACGTCTCCCAGCTCATAAGATACTAAGTATTTTCCCTAGCTTGTGATTCCTATCATGATTTCCTTGATCGAGGGTTACTGCTTGTATGAAAGCTATCGCATCAATGGTTCAAAATGGTAAAGTTAAAGTCATCCATTTGAACATTTTACAGGTGCATCATGATTTGATAAATTGTAATGGAATATCTGTGTCACAGATGACCAGGGATATGTTCCAATTGTCAAAACAAAAATATGGTACCCTTTCCTTTGATTGTGAAAGTACGGAATGCGACTTATTACTGGATTTGTAATTACCATGAGCAACACAACGGGTGCCACACGAGGAACAGGAACTGCTTACCTTCCAGAGCACCTGAGTTCACCCCAGTTTTGGTGGGGTAAATGTTTCTCAATGCAAGCCAGTCACAGTCAAAAACCAAATTAGTAGTTATTATTAACAGATATGTGGGTGTCTATATTGAATTCATATACAAATTGTCTAACCCATGTGTTAATTGTGTGTAAATTGAACTTGACATATGATATGGAAACAAGTCTATGGTAGAAAAATCCTAAAAATGTTGATCCACAAGAAATTTTCTAATGTTAATTGTGATGTTCAGATGCTGTCTCATTGGCTTTTACCCTATTACTCTCATTGGGATTTCTTAAAACTCCTAATATCAAACTTTCGTGTTTCAAGTTTCATAAACATGTACTGTGCACATAAGAATCCTTTGTCAATTACATGATTAACTCCCATGTAAGCTCTTTTTTCAAAGTGCTTTTTTTTTAATCATTCTCATATATATTTATAACAGCTTATATAGAGATATGTCTATCCTGTATGTAATTTTGATATTATTGTTGAAATTAAAATATCAAAAATTTTACATGAAAACTTTGCAAAACATGACTGAAGGTGCAGGCCAAGTAATTTCCATGGTAATGAGATATGCAAATGCTGATACATATCATTGACTTATCATAAGTGGTTCAACTTCATCTGATCTAATCCAGGTAATTACAACTTCAACATGTAAACTATGCAAAAATTCAGAAGTCAATAGCCCATCACTGAGCTCCATATAATCTCCATGAATCTGAGATGTGCTTATGCTTATACAACTGCATACAGAATATCATTGACTTACCATTTGTGGTTCCTCTTAAACTGACCAAACTTTAACATGTAGACTAAGCAAAAGTTTTGAAGTCAATAGACCATGACTTAGAGGTAGGGCTCAATAATCTCCATCATTGTGGTGAATTATACAAAGCAGAGACTGTATAGTTCTTAGATGGAAAAGTACTTAAAACTGTCTACTTAGCTTTGTTCCCCAGTTAGAACTTTTATCAAATAGATTAAAAGGCACCTTGTTAACTGTTTAGCATTTAGACAGAATCAAAGGTTAAACAAAATACATTTTGAGTCTTTGAATGCACCAAAAAGTGCAATTTTCATTTAATAGTTTGAAAAAAAGAAATAATCTTGACAAAGCAACCTTGCAAAATTTGTAAATGAAAAATGAAAATGACTATGGTGTAAATGTACATCAATTAGACAATTAAAAACCAATTGTTTAGTGAACAATTGAAGGTCTTTCCACATTAAATTTCTAAAAGAATGGATACGAAGCTACTTCCTGTTTACTCAAAGTTACTATTGGTGTCCAATCAAAGGTTTCTTCATACCGATTAAAAATTATATGATTTCTATATACTTTGTCTGAAATAAGGGAGATAATTTGCTGCTTTCGGTTGAGAAAATGTCACTTCGGTCTCATATGATAGCTTTTTCCACACTGATTCCAAAAATATATGGTTTCTATATACTTTTGCTTGAAAAAAGGGTGATAATAAGCTATTTCCAGTTTTTAAAAGGTCACGTCCGGTCTCAAATGAGACTTTTGTATGCCGATTAAAATAATTTATGGTTTCTGGGTACTTTTCCATGAAAAATGTGCAAAAATGGCTACTTCCAGTTTACTGAAGGTCACTTCGGGTTGACCTTCTTCCAAGTCATGTGTCAGCAACACAATGTAACAGACCCTATGACTTTATCATGTCCTAATATGAAATTACAGCAAAGGTCAAAATCTAGAACATCAAATTAAACTTTAACCCCATCATCAATTTTAAGGTCATAAAGCAAGGACATCAAATCAAAAGACCCTAGGTTCCTTCTATATATGGTTAATGAGTTATGTCAACACAAAGCTAATTCTAAATATAAGAGGGGAGAAAACTCTCATTAAATGTCAACATACCCTTTAAATCAAAATATATGTTTTTACATGTTGCAACTAACAGTTTCAAATAAATATTTTGTGGATATCTCATACGGTTTCTGAGAAGAAGCTTTAAATAGCAAAAATTAAAATTCAGAACATGACCTTGACCTCATTTTCTTTTTGATGGATCCTGGACCTTAAATCAAAATACCCTAGGTCTCAATCACTTGTTGATTACCAGTTACAAATACATATCACTTATATCAAATACATAAGGGGAAATAACTCTCTTTGGAGTCTCTGATTCGCTTCGGCCAAAATTGTTTTTGACAACCAGAGGATGTAACGAGCAATTTGGTCGAATAATTTTGTTGGTTTCTTTTACGGTTGCGAAGGAGTAGCAATCTCAAGGAAAACAGTGTATGGGGAGATAAATCTTACAAGGAAGTGTTTGGTTAAACGGTGTCAGTTTTAAAAGCATATAAACTGTTCTATATCATGTACCAAATATCTAAGCGACATCTTGCGAAACAAAATCTTCTTGAAAGAAATAAAAGTGGCGGAAGGAAAAAAAAATGATAATAATAATAAGAAATAAACTGTTTACACAGAGATATGTCTTGTCTGTCAGCATAAAATTCAGAAAAAGACAATCTAATCGACAGCAACATTGCTTATTAATTCAAGTTCCTGGACCATGATCTAGTGGGCATGCAGGGCCTGAAAATCATCAACAAAGTGAAATGTGCAGACAGTAATGTAACTATAGAAAATATCATTGTCTATTGTAAGAAGTTCCTATCAATCTAACTCAAGTAGAAAACATAACACTGAAAATAACTAATTTATTCAAAGTCGCAGAACCATGACTTAGGGGGCAGGGTCTCAAAATAGTCATCAAGTTGATATGTACTGAAAAAAATGCAACTTTATGTTAAAAATCAATGATCTATCACAATTAGTTTCTATCAAACTAACTTAAGCAGAAAACTTAATATTGAATATTGCTTATTAATTCAACTTCGCTGAACCTTGACCTAGGGGGCAGGGTCTCAAAATAGTTGTCAAACTGATATCATAAGATATGAACTGATAGTAATGCAACTTTATATTAAATATCATTGATCTATCACAAGTCATTCCTATCAAACTAACTTAAGCAGAAAACTTCACAATTGTTGAAGCTGTCGCCGTCACCGTCACAGGAAAAGCAATTCCTATGTCTCGCTTTCTGCGACTTTCATCACAGGCGAGACAAAAAATCAAAAGGTCTTTCCACAGAAAAGTGGAAAGACCTCATAATGAACAAGAGGCTGTCAGATTGACAGCAAACCGGATTTTCCTGCATGAAAATGATAATTGCAAATCTGAACCCCCAAACAGGATCAAGTAAAAAAAAATAAATAAATTTTTGTAGGGTTCAGAAATGGAAAGGCCAAAATCAATCTTGACCTCCTATTTATCCTAAGTGACATAATATTGGAATTTAAGAGAGTATATGAGTACACACACATTTTCTCAGCAGGGGTGGGTATGCAGAAATCACTTTTCGCTACTGAAAGGTCTACAATTCAACAATGATAAAAGATAAAATTATGAAAATTGAACTTGACCTTCATTTAGTCACAGGAAACAACATACCTAATTTTGAAAGATTTCGTCAAAGCATTTTCAAGTAACTGCACAGACACTGTTTGGCAGCCGCCCACCCCCCAGCACACCTGCCAGCCCTCACGCCATACATCACCAAATTTTCCTTTGGAAATCTGGTTAAAGAAGGCAAAAGTAGTGCTACTACTACCAGTCTTGTCATATATTCAACAAAACGCTGAGAAAATGAGATTGCAATTTATTTCAACATTACATTTGCACCAATGAGTAAATAATGAAGGTGATCTTCTCATACTGTTCCAGTATACACAGGCAATACAATGACTTTTGATATCTACATAATCCTTGAACACATACATTCTGCATCTCAGCTTGAGACATTGTACTAAATAAAAATTGTTGACAGTTTTATTGGTCTGTTTATCATCATTGATAGCATTATGTTCCAGTTCTCATAGGTGGAGACACCAGGATAACACCATCACCACGAACAAACAACATTGGAATATTCCTCTTCGTGGACTAAAAAATCAAATAAATAGAACAACATATCAAGTTTCTTTAATACACAATCAATTGTATACAATAGGTTGGACATTTGTAGACAGGATGAGAACATGTTGAACACTAAAATCAGTTGGTATGTTCTTGGCTGACAGTTGGGTAAAGTCAGATTATTTTGATTGCCTCGTTGTTGTTTGTCTAATATCTGAAAGTATCTTGCAAACAAAGACAACATTTAATCTAAATGAAGTGTAATGTGTATTCCAAAGGTATTTATGTATGTATGCAGGATCTGCTAGTGTAATGTGTATTCCAAAGGTATTTATGTATGTATGCAGGATCTGCTTGTGTAATGTGTATTCCAAAGGTATTTATGTATGTATGCAGGATCTGCTAGTGTAATGTGTATTCCAAAGGTATTTATGTATGTATGCAGGATCTGCTAGTGTAATGTGTATTCCAAAGGTATTTATGTATGTATGCAGGATCTGCTAATCCTTCTGAAGCAACAGAGATAAACCCTTATTTTTTGTTGGGAGTAGGGTTCCTAAGTCTTTAGTTTTCTATGTAATGTTTTGTAATCTGTTTTTTGTCTTTACATCATTTTTCTGTTTTTTGCCATTTTTCTTCAACTATAAATGATTTTTGAATATCCCGTTTGTACCTTCCGCCTCCTTTTTGACAGTTTTTAAAGCCTGATAATCTACAGTTCATTGAATTGTTTAATTTTATAAGAGTATGGAGATATCTATAATAAATTTCAGTAGAAAAAAATAACTTTTTTTTTTAAATGCAATATCACAATAAAAGAATGTCAATAGAAATATTAATATAAACTAAATACAGGTTAATGGCACTTAAAATCATAGTAACATGTTTAGTGTCATAAGATTCGTCAGAGCGATGTTTTTAGATACATTGTGCTGAATCTAGCATACATGCATAACATACAAATGATTTGTGAAAAGTGACTGATATTTAAAATTAAATTTGAGACAAAACATGATAACAGAAAAACTGATGAAGTCCATAGGCCAAAACATCTGAAAATATTATATACACTTCAATAATGTACAGTGTGCTCCTTCAGGGTTGGCAAAACCCTGGTTTTATGAGTATTGCCCAGCCCAGTGGAATACTGGGAAAACCCAGGTTTTACTGGGTTTTACAGGGTAATACTGGGCAATACTGGGTAATAAAATAAGGGCCTGAATTTTAAAGAAAATTCAGTGATCAAACACAAAAGCAATACATTTAAGATATTTATAAACATATTTTGATTTATAAATAAGTTTATTTGTTCGAGAGTCTTATAATACAAGTGTATACATTTGAGAAAGTACTATTCTAGCAACTCTGAGACAAGTGTACATGAAGACACATTAGACAAATATTAATGGAAAAAGCCGTTCCCAATATTTCTCACAAAATCTATTACCGGTAAATCACCCATCTGTCTAGATTAGTCATACTGTTAACATAAAGCCAAAGAATTCATTTTTTCAAATATATATAACTAATATCAAAATAAACAATGTAAGAAAAATTACTTTTAAATAATTTATATGTACATCACTAATTAATAAGTAATTATTCAGATTAGAACAAAGATATGTTTATATAACAATAATCAGCCTTTTCATTTCTATAACATTTGTATAAGTGTTAATATAATGACATGACCCTGTACATGCTGTAGGGTGTTTATTTAGCAATATGATTGCATAGTAATTTAAATTTACAATTCACTTAAACACTGTGATAAATGCATTTTTTTAAAAGTTTTGATTATTGAAACAATGCTTGAAATTAACAAGGTATCATAAAATGTGAAAATCTTGTATTCTGCCTACATAGAATAAGTGGAGAAGAGAAAGAAATTGAATTTCCAATCTTCTAGAAATGACTCTCAATGGTTAACTGTATAAAATGTATATATTTAGCTATAATACTATGAAACTACAACAAGTCTTTACTATTTTGTGTTGAAATAAGCTTAAAAATCATATTGTCCAGTATTGCCCAGTATTACCCATTTCTGAGTATTGCCCAGCCTGGGAAAACTCGGTTTTCCCACCTGGTTTTTCCATGGTTATACTTTGCCAACCCTGGCTCCCTTTCAAGATTTCCAAACGAACTGATAATCTAGAAATATACAAATATGTATTCAACATCTTAAACTGGGGTTAAAGCTGATGAAAACTAGTGAATAAATTCATTTATTTTGCATTACTAGAACCATTTTTTTAAATATTTTTTGCCTGAATAAAAATGATGAAAAGCTTATAATTGATCAAATTAAAATACATTGATTCTATATTCAACTAACAACTTACTTTATATATTTCTTCATACGTTTCTTCATCAATTTCCACTGTTGTAACTGTTTCTTCCACATCACCCATTATCATGTTCAAATGTTGATCATATGCCTATAAATATAGAAAGAAATATTACTGGACTACAAAGAAAACCATACATTCAATTTTCACTAATATGAGTTTGAAAATACCAGGCTATATACCCACTGTAAATAAGTTTCCTTTTGGCATTACTGACTAACAGTACATGTTTAATGATAATCTTTAAGACTTTTTCTTTCATATTATTATGTTTCGTTGCCTTGATAGTGATGTTCTTAAGGCCAGAGTTTTTTAATTTGTTCAATGGTTTACAGATTTCTTATGTGAAAGATTCTGGTCAGTCGGACGATGTGTTGTCATTTCTGTTTATGTTTAAATATGATACAATAATGCACATAATTTGAGGTTATGGTGTAATTTTTGTTAGACATGTATTTGCAGTATCATCGGATGATCACAGATATTAATGAAGGTAATATTTTTTTTACTGAAAAATTTTAATAGCAGGGAAAAATTCGTCATATATAGCATTTGCCAAATAAAGGCTTCTTTTTACATTACATCAATTAATTACTCCTTGTGTCATTATAACGCTGAGAAATATTGGCTTGTTCTTTTGAGGTGTACTCTTTTTTAATTGGTTTGATATGCAAGTATTTGTAGTTACATTTCAGATTTCAACGACAGTGTTCTTGTAAGGGCCTATTAGTACCATGGTGTTATATTTTTACCATGACAACAAATAATTTTCAATAAAACATAATGAGATGTTTGGATGAGAAAGTAAAAAATCTTTAAACAATCAAGTAACATTTTGAACCTCAACCTTTTTTTAAACAACACACAAATGTATCCATGGTTTGCAAAAGAAGAAAAGTGCTTGGTCTCATCACTTTTGAATTTTGCCCTAACATTGTTGATAAAACTCATTACCTTAGAGTCTAATTTATAAGCAGTAAACTCAAAATTCTCAATTCGATTCATTTACGAAATATTATTGTAAAACTAATATCATGAATCATGGAGGGCAAACAAATATCTGAGCAAGATTAAAAAACAATAACAAACAAAATTGGCAAGTTTGGAGCGGAGTTTCAGACAAACAAGACATTAATTTGATGAGGCCAGACTGATGGATAGGTTAAAAAAAATTTCCCCAACAAAAATAAGGTGTGGGTGTAATAATACTTATTAAAAAAATTATATAAGATATTTACATGAAGCCTTCCTCGAAGTTCTCTCTCATTTCTCATCTTAACATAAATTCTTTCATCTAAACTAAGTCTAATAAGATCAAGTGGCTCTTCCACATTTTGCACTGGTACTTGCTTAAATAAAAAACACATATACAATACACACAACTAAAAATTTCATACAATTCATTATACATGTAACATTGTTAACATTGTTATTACAAGCAATGTTTACTATTTACGTACATAGAAGTAATTTTAAAATTATCAGTCTTACAATGTTAAAAAGTAACACAGCAAGAATTATAGGTTATATCAGATGATAAACAAGAGATACAAATATAAATTAAAAACCAACTGTTCAGAGAACAATTGAAGGTCTTTCCCCTATTATATTTTTAAATGATAAGGAGCCACTTTCAGTCTAATGGTGTCAAATCATATTGATTCAAAAAATATATGGTTTCTATATTAGTATGTACTTTTGCCTGATTGATTGTTTGTTGGTTGCTTAATGTCCAGTGGAAAATATTTCATGCATGTTCATGACAAACTTTTGCCTGAAATGAGGGAGATAATTTGTTACTTTCGGTTAAAAAAATGTCACTTCCATTCTCATATGATAGCTTTATTCACATTGATTCCAAAAATATATGGTTTCTTTGGTCGTTTCTTCGCAATAAGGGCGATAACTTGCTTCTTCAGATTCCACAGAAGGTCACTTCCAGTCTCGTGATAGATTAGTGTATGCTGATTAAAAAAATACATGGTTTTTCAGTCCTTCTCAACGAAAAAGTGCAAAAATGGCTACTTATGGTTTAAACAAGGAATTATTTGAATCTGGAATAATTTTGAATTCTGGAAAATTGACAAGAAATGTATGATGAAAACTAACCCAACTAAAGAGGGTTAGCCATGTGTGCATGGCTAAGGTTAATTTTACTTTCACTGATATTTTTGTATGAACTAACTAACCACCCTTAGCCATGCATGCCTCCTAAATTGGGTTAGTTTTCATCATAAGTTTCTTGTTAATTTTCCAGAATTCAAAATTATTCCAGATTCAAATAATTCCTTGTTTTTACTAAACTTCAGTCAACTTCATTTCTGGATTATTAAGGTCATATATTACCCAATCTTTTGCAAAAGACCCAATGACTTTATCATGTACAACTTTGAAGTATTCATTAGTTAACCCTAAATTTAAACATTTCAGGGGCAATAACTCCTATCAGACGTCATTGGATTGTTTCAGAATAAAATGTTCCATATCTTCATCACAATAATGCAAACATTTTGTACCAGTTCTGTTAAATCTATCTTTAAAAGCTTCAGATGAGATGCAGACATAAGCCAAAGTCAAAATCAAGAACATGATATTGATGTTTGACCAGTACCCCATTTTCTTTTCAGTGGACCAAGGAACCTAATATCAAAATAGTATTACCCCAGGTCTCTACCGCTTACGGTTCATGTGATACTATACAATTATTGACTTTTGATGAGGTTGATACAATGATTTATCAAACCCAGGGATATGATATTCACCGAGGCCAACGGCCGAGGGTGAATGTCATATCTCTGGGGTTGATAAATCATTGTATCAACTGAAATCAAGTCAACAATTGTTTTATTATATGACTTTTTATCCTTCTCCAATTTTCTAGTATTTGCTCAAGATACTTTTAAAACTGCTCCCTGTTTTAATACTAAATATATCATCTGCTTTTACAGTTGCTAATTTTCATAAGTTGAAATATTCAATTAAGTTTACTAAAAAAAATACACCTAAGACAAGAAGAAGAGAAAAAAATACACTGAAAACAAGAAGAAAAAGATAAAAAACGGGAATTTACATGTTGTCATAAACCTACATCATTGATGTTGCCTTGGAATATCTATATTTAGGTACACGGATGCTATTCCAAATCTTATATTAACCTGTCGTGATTTTTGTCGTGGTGAATATAATGTTTTATTGAAGAAGATTTCCTATGCTTTTAGCCAATGAGAAAACAGAAAATTTATAGTCATATAATAAATTCATATATCACTTATTTCAAATAGAGAAGGTGAAAATACTCTCATATAGTCTTCGCATTGCCTCGATTAAAATTGAACAGAACATCTGGACAGGCAATTTGGAAAAATAAATTTGTCTTTGTCTTATACGGTTACAGAGGAGCTGCGCTCACAAGAAAACCAGCGTTCGGTAAGAAAACTCTTACAAATAAAAGTGTATGGCTAAACAGGATGAGTTTCAAAAGCACAATAACTGTTCGATATAATATTTAAAATATATCAGGGACATCTTGGTGACAGTATGAAAATGTTTGGGACAACCCTCATAATGGGCAGTTATTACCCAAATGAGTGACAATCCCTTAATCGGGTATTCATTTGATAGTGCTAATAACAAAATTTTCTTAGCTGACTTTTTATTCAAAATGGCACAAATTTATAGAAATGGAAGAAGATCTTCCAAAAAACCATATTTTTATTTTGAGTTTTAAAAAAATTAGCAGCTTTGAAATTTGTCAATTTGCTGCATTTTTCATAGCCTTTCATTATCTTTGCAGTAAAAACAGTTAGTGCTATTCATCTTTTAGAAAATTTGCTGCATTTTTCATAAATATGTGCCATTTCAAGTATAAATTGAGTACATTGTACTTTTAAAATAGTTTTTTTAAACACTAGAAAGGTATCTCTAATCTGAGGAATAATTTTTCATTTGGGGAACTATTCCCTATTTGTTGGGGCGATTGTGTAAACTCCTTTTCATTAGTGGGGAGAGTCTGCAGGTTTTTATTCAGTTGGATTAAACTCCATTTAATTCAATTCAATTCAATTCAATATTTTATTGGAAAGAGCACAATAGAGGCGTGATCCAAGTACAGACAATAATATATTCAACAATAACATCTACTATATATGAAATAAAGATCAATGTAACAACAAGTCATAAGTCAATTCTAGTAGATATGGTCTATGAATACCATATAAACATTCAGAGTTCTTAAGGATACTATACACATATACAGAATGATTATTCTAAGTTTTTATAATTTTACTTAAAAACACAATCACCTATATAAGATGTATGTGTATATGCACAAGCGGCTATAAAGGATTATTATCCGATGAAACAATATGGTGGTCTCTCAAATCAAGAGCTTCTTCAATATACATACAAATTGATTTTAGTTCTTTTTCAGAATTAGGATTTAAAAATTTTGATAAATTTTCATTCAAATCATAAATCTAATTTTGTTATATTGAGGACATTCAATCAAGAAATGTATCTCATTTTCAATTTGTCCTATGCAAAATTTACAAAATCTCTCATTTGAGGGAATTATTGGTCTTGCATACCTACCAGTTTCTATTGCTAATGAGTGTGCACTTATTCTTAATTTGGTGAGTTTTTTTTATTAGTGGGGCAGTTTGAAGGGTCTTTAAATCAGCAGAGTAAATTCTTTTTCATTGTCATAATTATTGAGGCGAGTTGGCAGGTCTTCTTTATCAAATAATTTGTCAAATTGGATGAAACTCCTTGCTTTTTCTCATGATATCGCGAGTTATCCATCAAATTTTTGATGATTGCAAGTTGGCAGGTGTTTATTCAGCGAGATTTTGCTTCTGTACTTTTAATGGGACGAGTTAATAGAAAGTGTGTCAAGTTGGTAGAATGTGGGAGGGTTAATATAAAATTGAGGGCGATTAGATTTGGGGCGAGTTGTCACCAATTCTATCAATTTCAGTTGAGCTAACCGTTTATATATCTCAAAATCTTATGAAATGACATCTAGAAACTAAGTAAACTGTGACTTAAAATGAAATTTAAAATATGGGACTGGTTAACTTGAAATATGTTATGTGTAACATAAAGTAAAATTTTGAAAACACATAATTCTCAAATTTATCTGTCGTCCAAACGCACCTGTTCTTGTTCATCGGCCATCTTTGAGCTGTAGGTTGTATCCTATTACCCAAAATCTAAGTTCATTTTTTATATAGAAATATTGAAATTGCGTATAATTTGTGTAAGTCGTGAAAGGTAGCAACCACTTCATCATGAAATAAAATAATTTATAGATCTAATGCTTATAAAACTTTTTGCATCAGAAACTTTCGAATTTCAACAATCAACTGAGCATTTGGTATTTAACCGTACCACAGCATTCGTTCTGTCCGGACTTTCCATTTTCGACTTTGTGTCACTTAACTATTCTTTAGTTTATCTCTACAAAAACGCGTTTATATAAACAACATATTTCTTTATTCCCATTTGTTTCATTAAAACTACATTGGTTGTGTAAAATAGTTTGAACTTTTGTGTAAACAAGACAAATCTGTAGGGACGAGGTAACCCTGATTTTCACCGGAAGTTTACTTTGAAGAAGCTGAGGCGGCATGTTTTGATTAACAACAACGATTGACATATAGATCTCCTGGTTTTGATCGTTGGTGAAACACGTCCTTCTTAAAAACTATTGAAAACTATTATTAAAGCATATATATTTTTTTTCATTCTAAAGCTAAATGACAGTGATCAACATTGAGTGTGACCAAGAATTCATCATCTTAACTTGTCTTAGAAGGTTAATAATAGATATATGTCTGACACTGAGACTACTATAACACTGTGCTATAGTGTTCTCAGTCTGACATAAGAAAAAAGATCGATTCTACCTACAGTCTGACAACAGATTTATTAAGTATTGCGCAACAGCACAGTGAACAGTGTATTGCACAACAGCAAGAAATCTTTAATTGAATATAAATTCAATTCATATAACCAATTTCAAGTTCTTTGACTACATTTATTCAGAAACCTATAATTATGTCTGCATAGTACCAGTTTTGACTTGTACTATAAACAAAGAATGGAAACTGAGACAACAACCTGAAAACAAAACAGAAAATAGCTTAAGGCCAGCAATGGGCCTTCAACACAATCCATAATCCAACACCCAGAAGCAAGATCAGGACCTTATTCATTAATGTACTCCTGAATAGGACATGCACAAAAATTAAGCAAGTTATATATGAGATATAAATCAATAAATTTTAAACTTTTAGCCAATGTGGAATAAATAAATACAAACAGGAAGTCTATTTGAAAAAATATATCATGTTTGTACTT
This sequence comes from Mytilus coruscus, assembly GCA_017311375.1. Classification (NCBI taxonomy): domain Eukaryota; kingdom Metazoa; phylum Mollusca; class Bivalvia; order Mytilida; family Mytilidae; genus Mytilus; species Mytilus coruscus. The sequence goes on along the minus strand of CM029595.1, from coordinate 124,154,341 downwards.
ACCGACTTCATATAGTTTACTAGTGGTAGGTCAAATATATTTGGTATGCAGTTATGTTAGCATTGGCACATCTCATTACCATGGAGATTATTTGGCCCTGCCCCTCAGTTATGGTCTATTGACTTTGAAATGTTTTCATGTATTATTTTTGATTAGGTTGTTTTATGGGGAACCACTAGTAGTACTGGTCAATGATATTTGGTATGCAGTTGTATTAGCATTGGCATATCTCACATGGAGATTATTTGAGCTTTCAGGTTTATTGACTTTATTTTGCTTAGTTTACATGTATAGTTTGTATAGGTATGTTTAAAGGAAACTACTTATGATAAGTCAATGGTATTTGGTACGCAGGTATTAGCATTGGCACATCTCATTTCCATGGATATTGTTTATAGCCATGTACTTTCAAGTCATGATTTACATCGCATTCCAGAAAGTTTTTGTGTCTGGGGCTTCCTTTGGATCCTAGGTTGTCGTAAAGGTTTCCTCAAGCTTTTAGTTGATTTTGAAGCCAAGAATGTACTCTCATGAAGAGATTTATTTTAACAAAGAAGAAAGACTTTTGAAATAGATCCATTTAAGAACCTGTTACCAAATTATGGGCCATTTTGAGAATATTTGATTTTAATAAAACAGTTTACCTTTAGTTGCTATAAAATGTTTTATTCGTTATTTCATCTCTCCATTTCTATTTTGCAGGAGACTCATCTGATTGTGGAAGTTTGTATAATGGAAGGAGTTTAAGAAATGACTGATATTTATTAATTTCGTCAGTTCCTAATTAGCTTCTTCAGAAGGAACAAAGTGTGTAAGGAGTTATATATTCCTATTTAAAGACCTAACTTTATTTCCATTTGAGTGTGAAAGCGAAATAATTAATTCATTTTGAATACTCAGTTTAATATCCTTATGAACATGTATATGTGACTTAATCTTTGTTGGTCTTTTGTAACATGAACAATTTTTATATTATGGTATAGTCCATCTCAACATGTCGGACATTAACTCAAAAACGCTTTAATTGCATAAAACTTTGGTGAATTTGAGCTCCCTTTTGTTTTTTATAAATTTGAGATTTTATGTTTCCGAGTTATGGGGTTTTATTCATTAAAAAAAGGGGGATTTTTTAGTTTTCGGACAATAACTCAAGAATGCTTTCACCAACTTGCAAGAAATTGTGGTGAATTGTTTATATCTATTGACATGAGCTCCCTTTTGATTTTTATAAATTTTAGATTTTACGTTTCCGAGTTAAAGGGTTTTATTCATTAAAAAAGGGGGATTTTCCAGTTTTTCGCAAAAAAATCAAAAATGCTTTCAGCAGTTCTTATGAAACTTTGGTGAATTGTTTATAGCTATTGATGTAAGCTCCCTTTAGAATTTTATAAATTTTACATTTTACATTTTTGAGTTATGGGGTTTATTCATTAAAAAAGGGGGGATTTTCCAGTTTTCGCACAATAACTCAAAAATGCTGTTAGCAATTCTCATGAAACTTTAGGGAATTGTTTATATCTATTGATGTAAGCTCCCTTTTGATTTTCATAAATTTCTAATATGACATTGAGAATTAATTGAACTTTATAGTCTGACAACAGATTTACTAAGTATTGCGCAACAGCACAGTGAACAGTGTATTGCACAACAGCAAGAAATCTTTAATTGAATATAAATTCAATTCATATAACCAATTTCAAGTTCTTTGACTACATTTATTCAGAAACCTATAATATGTCAAATATTTAATTACAATCCAAATTCAGACCTGTATCAAGCTTGAATATTGTGTCCATTTTTGCCCCAATTGTTCAGGGTTGGACCTCTGTGGGCGTATCCAGCTGCGCTCAGCGAAGCAGTTTATTTTGTATGAGAAGCTATAATTAATTGACTATCTATTTTTCTCGCTCTGCGATGAAAGTAGGGGAAAGTGAGACATCTGATTTCTTTTCTGGGTGCGATGGCATCAACAATTAGATCACTGATTTTTAGGTTATTGCCCTTGAATTGATAATTTTAAGAAAATTTTGCAGTTTTGGTTATTATTTTCAAATTATTATAGGCAAATATATGTTGTAAACAAAATGTTTAGTAAAGTAAGATCTACAAATAAGTATATAGTCATGTTCATCATGGAACAAAATGTTTGGCATAGTACCAGTTTTGACTTGTACTATAAACAAAGAATGGAAACTGAGACAACAACCTGAAAACAAAACAGAAAATAGCTTAAGGCCAGCAATGGGCCTTCAACACAATCCATAATCCAACACCCAGAAGCAAGATCAGGACCTTATTCATTAATGTATGCTAGTACAAAAAGGAACTTTGACGTCACTTCACTTCAAAACAGATACGAACCAAGATAACAAAACGCATACAAGACTTACAAAAGCTACCTAGACGTTCCTGAATTAGGACATGCACAAAAATTAAGCAAGTTATATATGTTTTGTGAGATATAAATCAATAAATTTTAAACTTTTAGCCAATGTGGAATAAATAAATACACTGATACATACAGGAAGTCTATTTGAAAAAATATATCATGTTTGTACTTATGTTGTGCTGTAACATAACAGTCCCATGTTAAAGACAGGGCTTGGATACAGTACATACATTTTATCCTCTTTTCACAACTCAAAATCTTATTTATAATTTTAGTGGTCATTTGTGGCTGTATTCATATTTGCTTTTCGTTTATTGTTTTTAGCTCACCTGTCCTAATTGCCATGTAATATTCTCAGAATGCTGGATATTTTCCACACTGGTTTGTGTCCACACTTATTAATTATACATTTTAACTTGTAAGCAAAAAAAAACGTTGATGAAAATTTAAATAAAAACTACAGGTGAACGAGTCAGGCTCTTGAGAGCCTCATCTATTGTCTCTAGTTAAAAGAGCTTACTGAAACTACTGAATCAATTCAAACCAAAGTGACATGATCGATGGTCCTTGGTGTGTAAAATATGGCTTGAATATTGTATGTCAATAAAAGAAGATTTGAAAGAAAAACATCAGTATTTTAGGCGCATGGAGCCTGTAGTTTACCGTTTTGCTGTGCTCCTGTGGTCAAATCCTTTTGTCATCAATACAAATAATTAGGATTATTTATCAAATGAAAGAAAAGAAATAACTATTGGATCGCTTGCCAACACGATATGTGTAATAAAAGGGTAAGCCATGATATGAAATAACGTATGTATTAAGGGACATTTGTACATCTGCGTATCCTTCAGTGTTAGAGTTTTGTGGAAGGTTCATCAAAGGAACCACCTACCACAGGCACTTGTCTCGGATTTTTTTATCTATATACCTTAATGTAACACTTATATTAAGGTACGTAGGGAAAATAGTCTTAGACAAGTGCCTGTGCAACCTACCGAGAGTTTAAAAAAATTCATAATCAGAAAATTTACGATCAGTTAAAGTAAAACTGACAAATTCATTAAATAGGAATACACCGTAGAGGCAATGAAAACCATGTGTTAAACTTCGACACAATACCGATATTAAAGGTTACAGCTACAGCTTTCAAAGAAAAAATAGAAAGGAGTCATAAAATTTAAATTGCATCTATATAAGAATAGCCCAACCATTTATGACCTTGGATTCAATACTTTCTATTTCTGTTGTCTGATATTTTCTTTACTAATTTTACTTTTCTATTTGCCGTTTAAAACCGTTTTATTATCAAATGCACCCCAAAAAAAAAAAAAAAAAAACTTATAAAGAAATAAGAAATATTACCAAAAGACTTTAAAAAAATAATGCCCTCGTTTCGGGACTAGTGTAACAAGATAGCATTTGAAAAAGATTACATTGAAATCGTACGTAAATGAAACAGTTCGAATACACCGCGGACCAAGTACACAAATGTATAACGTGTACAGGAAGTATTGAAGACCGACGACAAACTATCTGCTACTTATTCATTAAAAAAATTAAGCAAAACAAAAAACACGGCAAATATTCAGGAAAACACATTAATTTAAACAAAAAATGAACACTTATACTATCTAAAATGGAAGAAGGAAGGTGCGCGTGGTTTTTATTAATACGCCGCCTAAGTAAACACAACTGTGTATTGACCTTTTGTTAATAGAAAAACAGAGTTCAAATATATAAATATTCATGTTATAACGTATCGTCATACTTGCATCAAAACTTTTAAACCAATAGCATAACACAAATTAGTTTTCGAACGGCTCGGATATTTTCTCATAAATAATAGTCAAACCCGGAGAGGTTCGAATGAAATCTTCCCAGCATATTAATATTGGTTTCCTTCCCCTTACTTACATTCCCTGGATTGACATATAGATCTCCTGGTTTTGATCGTTGGTGAAACACGTCCTTCTTAAAAACTATTGAAAACTATTATTCAAGCATATATATTTGTTTTCATTCTGAAGCTAAATGACAGTGATCAACAGACAACACTGAGTGTGACCAAGAATTCATCATCTTAACATAGGAGGTTAATAAATTTATTAAAGATATATGTCTGACACTGAGACTACTATAGCACTGTGTTATAGGGTCTCAGTCTGACATAAGAAAAAAAAAGATCGATTCTACCTACTTCTTATGTCTGACCAACTTCCATGAAGTTTACTTACAGTGGAATCCCCTGCGCATTACCTGATTTTGTCATACATTGTATCTGCAATGTAACACAAATAGAATAGTTCTTGTAATTGTTTTAGTCTTCCGAGGGGACAAAAAAGATTAAAATTGACAAGTTCAAGCATAAATTTATAATTGCAGTCCCATGATTAACCATATTTAGCCATTTTCCATCAAAAACATCAATAGATAAATTCATAATTATTGTTTCATTTTAAGTCAATTTTTTATCAGTATGAAATAAATTTTGCTCCATATCCTTGGCAGTCTGTTTGGTTCAAACTGAACTATATTTCGAAGTATAATTTCTTTCCTGTGTTCAAAATTAGCTATTTTTAGAAGGCATGCACGAAATCACCAGACATTTGAAGAACTGTCAAAACAAGGGTTTCCCTTATTTTGGACACACATTACATAAAATCTTAAGGATGAAACCATACATAAAGAAGATTTCATAAAATTAAAGTATGTCATGAATTTGTTCACACAATATTATTGGATTATTGGTTTAATGAGATAACCAAAGTGGAAGCCAAAAGTCTTAGATGCGCAGATACATCTGACTGCACCCTAATATTATTATTTCATATACCACAGGCACTAGAATTTCTACATGTATCTATACACCTTATTGCTATTTGTCCGCTATTACTGGACATCACAAAGGTTCCTGTAAAATATTGATGTCATAATAGCAAATGTTTGACACAACAAAGGAAAAGGAATGTTGGCAGGTTAATAGAAAATTGAGGGCAAATAGATCTGGGGCGAGTTGTCATGAATTCTATCAATATCAGTGGAACTAACAATTTATGGTCAGGTCATATGTTTTCGTATGTCATATGAATTCATACTATATAGATATAAGAAGATGTGGTATGAGTGCCAATGAGACAACTCTCCATCCAAGTCATAATTTATAAAAGTAAACCATTATAGGTCAAAGTACTGTCTTCAACACGGAGCCTTGGCTCACACCGAACAGCAAGCTATAAAGGGCCCCAAAAATTACTAGTGTAAAACCATTCAAACGGAAAAACCAACGGTCTAATCTATATAAAAAACAAGAAACAAGAAACACTTATGAACCACATCAACAAACGACAACTACTGAACAGATTCCTGACTTAGGACAGGTGCAATCAATTGCAGCGTGTTTAAAAGTTTTAATGGTACCAAACCTTCACCCTTATCGGAAACAATAGTGAAAAATCACCACATAGAAAGACACACTATAAAATATCAATTGAAATGGCTTAACTCAATTAAAAGACATATTAACACCAATGAACATACACTGAACAAATAAATTTGATCTATGATACAATGTAAATACAAAATAAATACACTAAGGGAAGAATAATAATTAAAGTAACATGTTATACCACTGTGAAATGTTAAACAATTTAAGAAAAACAATATGCTAGAACAAAAATATCAGCCATTTGCAATTACTTTAAACACAAGTAAATGAAAATAATTTTGTTGTTAGGTATACGTGTACAGTTCAAATGGAGAAAGGAAATATATTTACAAAATAAATAATTTTGATGTTTATAGTAAGAAGAAGTGAAAATTTATAGTAATACCAAACACTTATCAAAGCTGGTATATAGACCAGATATAACCCTGAAAAAGTAAACATTAAATAATAAAAAAGCATTACAATTAGTATCAACAGGTCAAATAAACTAGAAAGTATGATTTTAGAGTACTCGCAGTTACTGACAGCTAGTTAAAAGCCAAAAACAATAATAAAAAATCATGCATCAGAGACTAAAATCAACTAAAACACATCCCAGGGATTTAGTATTTTAACGTCATATGCATGCTTGTTCAATGGACAATGTGATGTCTCACCTTATTACTATTTGTCCGCTGTTACTGGACATCACAGAGGTTTCTGGAATATTTTGACGTCATAATAGCGAATGTTTGACACAACAAAGGAAAAGTTATTGTATGACGTCAATAGTTCAATCGTCCTGAATATGCATGAAATATTTGCCACTGGACATTAAGCAACCAACAATCAATCAATCAATATATTTCAATTGTTGCAGATTCTGAGGTGAAGGATCACAGATTCCAAATAGCAATAAGGTCTATTGTAATAAAATATGGGCAATGGGAAGAAAATAGTGTCAATGTATATATCTATATGAAAAAGAGCTTATATAAATTGACACTATTTTCTTCCCATGGCCCATATTTTATTACTGATAGAACTCTAATGCTTGTGCATGTACATGTACAATGATTTAGGCAGATGCTTTTTTAATCAGGGTTTTTGTTGAAAAATCCGGTTATTAAAATGGTGAAGTACAGCAGGCTCCCAAAAGTTTCAGTGCATAAACTTATTAGCAGTTAAACTAATGCCTTTCAAATTTTAAAATCTTGTTACTGTTAACAAAACGAACAATAGAGAGAACAAAGAATAAATATAATGTCTATTGTAGGTAACAGGATGACAAAGATTGGTACAGTTACAGATCCAGTAGTCAATGAGACTTGGAATAAAAGGCAGTCATGGAAACAAGCAAGAAAGTGTTCCTTCTGGTGCTGTGTTAATATCCTCTTAGCTATTGTGATGTACACTGAAATGTAAGAACCAATGTACAAGAGAATGTTTAAATCTCTCAATAAAGACATTATTTTACAATGAATACCTCTATTGATATTAGTTTTATAGATTTAATGCTGTGAGATATGAAATATTTAGTTATTTTTCAGCATCATTAAGAAATGTTATAGGAAAAGTTCATGAACCAGTAACATAACCCTTCACAATAGCCAATGGAAATGACAATGAAACTTACATGTACAATGTGTAGCTTATGTATAAACTTTACATTCAAAAACTTAATACTCTGCATTAAGGAAGAAGAATTAAAATGATAAGAAAAATTAAGTGACCAGTGGATTGAAGTTGACAATAAACACTTCAGGCAGTTATGATTTGATTATTTATTATCTGAACTCATTTTTTCAGGCAATTGAACAGTATAGGATCTAGTTTGAACATCACACATCCAGTACTATGGTACTTTGGTAAGTTACACTTTAGAAAAAAAGGCTAACATATATGCATGTACATAAATGAACAAATATAATTTTATCATTTTCAGGTGGGGTATTTGTGAAAATACAAGTCGTCAAAGAAATTTCCTTTGTCTTGTGGCTCACGAAATTTGACCTCTTGAAGAATTTTCGCAAATATCCTACCTCTGAAAGATATATTTGTTTAATAATACTGAATATCAATAGAGATTGTTAAGTTAATCATTCAGAATTCAAATTCATTATTTTTTGGCTACAAGGTATTATTAAAAAAAAACACATTTAATTAAGAGCACAAATTGTCAAGTGTCTCTGTGAAAGGTACAAAAATCATATACTTTTTTGCAAATAGCACCACAGAAAGTGCTTTAAAAGGCACATTCTTGTGCATATACACCGGTGATGGTGAAATATGGACAATTTTCATCTTTTGTAAGAACCAATTTTCCTGGATTTACATGGAAACATTGTATATTCTTGGATACTTAATTTCATGCTTTTACCAATGTCTGGATACAGGCCTATAGATGATTTGTACTTTGTTGAACATTTAAATTTTATGGTTCACCTGTACCCATGAAATTCATGAAAATTGGTATTCAACAAATAATAACGAATCTACAGTATATTTCAGAAGGTAAAGGAACTTGATAATCCATATCTGGTATACACGCCACAGACCACAGTTAAATTCCTCTATTAGTTCTTTATGTTTTGTCTCATTAAAAAAATGCACCAAGTCTTTTTGTCAGATCTTTTGTGTGTGTAATGTACAGTACTAGTCCAAAAATATACAACATTCAGAAAGATTGCATTTTTACATCTTACAAATTGAGCCAATACACATGCATACCCCTATGGACAAGTCAAGATATGTTCCGAAAACTGTAAATATTACCTTTTTGCACCTGGCCTAATCACTCTTTCCATATCAAAATCAGTTAAAATACAACATCCAAAAATTTATTTCAGCTCTCTTCTTTAATTTCCACCCAAAAAAACTAAGAAATGAATGAGAAAGGGAAAGAAAAAAAAATAAAGAAAAAATACACTTTAATTAAAGGGAACTTTATTGGTGGACAACGAAAAGCGGGGTCATTAATTGTGGTCTCTGGCCTATGAGGGGTCAAAAACTTGACCAATTCTAACAAAACTTGGCATGATTTAAGCTTAGTGTATTATTAGACAGTTTACCCAGTTTCAAAGCCATATGATATCAATTATAGAAAATGTGTCTGAACTTTGGGTGCTGAATTGTGACGTTGAATTAGAACAATTTCAACTATCAAATTTGGGCTTCAAAAAACAAAAAGATACAGAAATGTGCACTTTTTAATATCTCTGTGTATAAGATATCACCTATTGAAAGTAACAGATAGCATACTGAATGTTTCAGACTTATGAAAATTGGCCAAAAGTTAATTTTATATGAGCCTGTGCCAAAAAATAGAGGTTTTCAAAGTTTTGAAGTCTTATATGAAATGTAACATTTTCCACTTACAACAATTTTCTGAAGTTGTTAAGTTATAATAAAAACTTCTACATATGATAAATGTACTTTTAATAGAAATATAAGTTTCAAATAGCGTAACACATGTTGATGAAATGGCCTTAAGCAATGTCCAGCTTAAAAAACAAGTTGTCAGTTTAGGCGGAGGCTTTCCCCATATTTGCATATTAAAAAGCATATCAATGATATGGGAGATGGAAATATGCTTCTTTTTGCTCAAATCTTTGCTTAGATAGGATGAAACATGAAGCCTGGATGTAACAAGACTGTTGCTTTCAACTTTATATGTAGACAGTATGGTCTGATGCAAAGTTTATTCACTTTACTGTTTAAAACCGTCATGAAATTTCAGCCTCAAAAGACCAATATTTTAACCACTAGCTGTCCAACAGAAGAAAATAAAGGTAGTCTGTGAAATAGACATGGTAAAACAACCAGTAATAAGTGCTTTTGATACAGATTCAATGAAATCTGCTAAAAGTAATTCAACTTGTATGTGCATAGAACCTCACATGCTTCATACTGACTGTTAGACTTAGACCATTAAAACAGCACATTTTGCACTCTTTTTCTGTTTTTATCTAGTTTTCTTTGTGTTCAGAGTTCAAAAATGAGTAAAACATCTAAATTGAATACCACAAAGACAAATAGAAAATCAGAAAAACCTATCAGAGAGAAAGTAAGCATGCTACTTTTGTAAAAATATTGAAACATTTGAAAAAGTTAAATTTTGGGCATGTCAGCTGAAATGTCACTTTTTTTACAAAATTTTATCAAATAAAAGTGGAAATCATTTATTCTCATGTAGTTTGACAAATTAATACCAATAGATCATTCAGGGAAATTGTCAAAGTACAAATTCAATATTTGCTGAAATGCACCTCTTAGGCCATAGCCCACAATTAAATTCCTCTATTAGTTCTTTATAACGTTTTGTCTCATTAAAAAAACTGCACCTAGTCTTTTTGTCAAATCTTTCGTGTGTGTAATGTATAATACTAGTCCAAAAATATATCCAACATTCAGAAAGATTGCATTTTTACATCTTACAAATTTAGCCAATACACATGATTACCACTATGGACAAGTCAAGAGATGTTCCGGAAAACTGTGAATACTGTAAATTCAGAAATTATTGCGATGTTTTTATTATTGCGAAAAATGCGACAGGGTTATAATCACAATAATTTAAAGTCGCATTTTGAAATTTTTTATATGAATTAAACAGGATTTTTATCAATATCGCAAAAATTTAAATCGCATTTTAGTCTAAAATTACAAAATTGCAGTAATAAATGCACGCAATAATTTCTAAATTTACAGTATTATCTTTTTGCACCTGGCCTAATCACTCTTTTCATATCAGAATCAGTTAAAATACAACATTCAAAAATTTATTTCAGCTCTCTTCTTTCATTTCCACCCCATAAAAACTAAGAAATGAATGAGATAGGGAAAGATAAAATACACTCTTTAAGGGAACTATATTGGTGGACAACGAAAAGCGGGTCATTAATTGTGGTCTTGGGCCTACAGATGTCTTATAGTCTGAGGAGGTTTTTATCTGGCATTTGTCTGTCGTCTTTAGCCTCCTTTCATGGCTAATGAACATTTAAGCAAGAGTGCACAAGCTGAAATGTCTCTGTACTGATCAGGGTTGAATTTATGTTGAAAGTCTTAGAGGAAAAGGTTATACTACAAGTATTACATAAAATAAAGATTATCAATGATCCATGTGAATGAGGTCAAGATCAGATGAACCTTGTCAAATCGACATGTATGCCTCACAATCATTCCATACACCAAATATAGTTTACTTATAGATATTGCTTATAGTAACTGAAAAATACACCTTACCATAAAAATTAACTTTGAACGATGAACCATGAAAATGAGGTTAAGGTCAGATGAACTCTGTTAGACAGATACATGTAGTGAGGCATGTACAATTTGCAATCATTCCATACACCAAATGTAGTCGACCTTTTGCTTATAGTTTTCGAGATACAGACTTAACCATGAAAACATAATGCTGACTTTTGAACTCTGAAAATGAGGTCAAGGTAAGATGAACTGGCCACACATTCACATCATACAATCATCCCATACACCAAATATAGTTGGCCTTTTGCTTAAAGTACCTGAGAAACAACCTAACATTGACCATTAAACCAGGATAATGAGGTCATGATCGATGCATTCAATATAATAAAAAACTATTGAATAAAATATCACTTTCTTTTGTATTGTTCTTCTTTTTTTTCAGAATGTATTCTGGCTGTGATTTTTTTGTTAAACAGTGTGACAAACTTTTTTGTTTACCTTAAACCATACATATCTACCAAATCTGTAATGATGACTCCAGCACAGAAAAAACTCCTGGCTGTCAGAGACATAGGTAATGAACAATCAGGCCTTGCGGTCATAAAACTTTCGAGTACGATTCTCGTACTCAGACTCAGAAACCAACCAATCAAAACACTGGATTTAGTGTTTTGAGCACAAATTTTGTACTCCGAGTACTGAGTAAAGTTTTATGACCGAGAGCCCAGGTCTTTCGTTGAAGTGGAGCAGAAGCAGAAATTGATTTGAAAAAAATTGACAAGTGCTATGTACATGTATTACTAAAGGGTAAAAAAAAACTGGTACCAGTATGTTACAGTACTGAATTTGTTTTAAAATTTGGCTATCATAATCTCTGCATATTTCTTAGTAGGATTAAGAATAGTGAGTCCTAAACTCACCATTTTAGAAATATTTGGTGGTTCCTGTGAAAAAATGGATGAATCCACAATTACTGAAAGTAGAACTAAGGAGATGACAAAGAGTTTAACCAACCAACATGAGTGTTTTTTTTATAAATAAACCAAGAAAGAAGTTAGCTTGGTTGCAAGTTGTCAGTGTCAACATTACTCTTCTTGAAAACGTTGATATATTGCTTTGACACATGTTTAATACAACATTGTAATTAAAAAAAAAAAATCCTTTTCTTTTTTCAGATGCTGGATTCAGCATTTCACCAAGGAAATTGAATTTATCATCAGAAGAAAGTTTAATGCTGTCTAGTACTCCATCAGCTCATTCTAGTTTCTCTAGTACAGCAAGTCAGCGACAGACGACACCTACAAATATATCAGGTCCCATCAGCTTCACTAATCATTCCATGATATATTCAACTTACAGTTCACCAGCAGCAAATATTAGTGGGGTAAGTTTTACCTGTCAGGGGAGATGACATATTTTCTTGTTAACTTAATTATCCATTTATTACAAATGCAGGATCTCCTGTACTTGACGATCACAATACTTGTATAGAATACTGCAATACTGTTTAAAAATATTTATTATAGTACAGTAGATTCCACCTAAACGAATATATGCAATACTGTTTAAAAATATTTATTATAGTACAGTAGATTCCACCTAAACGAATATATCGACTATTGTAATATTATTTCAAAACACCAAACCCTTTCATATATGTTAAATGTAAATTTTATCGTGCTATTGAATATCGGATATAAGAATATATTGGCAAATAGGATAGGAATATTCAGGAAAATTTTGTCAAAACCATGCACAATCAGATATTTTCTATGTATTCTTATATGCACAATCAGATATTTTCAGTGTTTTCTGACAGGAAATGGACCCGGAAGTTATGCAATTACAATCTTGCAGACAAGAAAATTTAAGTTACGCTACATGTATATTTATATGAAAAGATTTTAGTTAGAACATGTATAAATATGGGCCATCAGCAACAGACACATCGACAATTACTTCAAGAATTGATTGAGATGCAACAAACATCTGTGTCATGACCATGCAAGACCATTTGAAACAATAATTGACTATCTACAAAGAAAATATAAAGAAAATAAGGTCACCAGAAATTAAAAAAATGCATTCTGCATAGAGAAAGCTGAATCAGAATCATCCAATATGTATCAACAGGTGTTGTCAAAATACAGGAAATCCCAACTGCAGTTACATATAAAAATGAAAGCAAATCTACCATGGTATAATTGGTATTTTAATATTGAACAGCTCTTTTATACATTTTGTAATTAAAATTTATTCTTTAAAGGCTAATAATTCTCTAAATCATTTTATTTCAGGTTCAGAATATCAGCAGTATAAGTCCTGGAACATCATTTGCTCACAATTCCTCCATTTCTCCAAATGTATCAGGATTTACCCATCATCCCTCATTCTCACCAGGAAATTCCTTCTCACCTGGAATGCAGAACAGTTTTGATTCAAGTGGGCTGAGAGGGCGGAGGTCCATGTCTAATTCGTTCAAGGCTTCTCCAGGTAGAATATGAACATATAGGATTTAGAACTCTCAATATTGATTTTAGCAAAAGAGAATTATTTTCATTTACCAGAAACAAGGTTTTGATAAAGTCAGTTTTAACAGATGGATAAAAATATAAGGTGTACATAAATCAAAAGGGGATGAGATGGTATTTACTAAAATTCTATAGAAAAATATCTAAGGTTTAAGGTTTAGAAGTAGTTTTTAACAGTAGTGTTGCAAATGACTATTGTTGGATTTTATACAAGTACACACATAGATCATGATAGTCAAGGGAGTTAAAAAAACAATACCGGTAATTGACATGAACATTAAAACAAAATGTTATGTATTTTAACCAAACAACACTTAAATCTAATACTTATTACTGTTCTATTTTTAGCATCAACATCCTTTGATAGGATCACAGACCTTCATTCTCTCAGCCAGTATTTAAAAGAACAAGATGAAAGAGAATATAAAACAGCTTTGAGTAAGAGTTTTTCCATTTTCGTTTACAGTAGTAGTATTTAGATTTTTGCCTTAACTTGCTGGCTCTATTTTTGTTGTCTGTTACTGTCTTAGTATATTTGAATGTCAGTTAACCCATTGGTTTTGATATGATATCAAAAAACTGTGATAGTTTAAGTTTTCCTTATTTCAATAGACTTATTTACTTTTGGATATTTGGCTGAACTTCATCTCTAAATGACCCTAGATCTGTCTCTGATTAACCTTCTGACGTCATGCAACAATCACTTTTGAATTATGACTTCAAATTTTGAATTGTGATGCAATAGTTTGCAGGAACTAGTGCGATTTTAAGTTATGGCTGACAAATTTGTGACATTTTTTTCTGTGTCTTCAATATCTTTATACTATTTACCATTATGGTTTGTAAAACATGTCAATTTCATAAAGTCAGTCCATATAAAATTTCTAATTTAAAGGGGCATTCATTAACTGTCAAATTCATGTTCACCCATTTGACCCAAATTCTCATATTTGATTTGTAACATACTAAAAGATATATTAGAATTACAAAAAAAGTCCAAAAGATACAATTAACAATGCATGGACTCGTTACAATGAATCAGCACTTCGTGCATATTTTGGACTAGACACAATCTAATTATCCATCTAGATGACCTCCAAAGACTGATGATGGTCATACAACTCCATATAAACATAAATATGAATAGACAGTCAAACAATTCAAATTGTTAAATGACGATTTTTATGCCCCACCTAGGGGCATTATGTTTTTCGGTCTATGAGTCCGTTTGTCCATCCATCTGTCCCGCTTCAGGTTAAAGTTTTTGGTCAAGGTAGTTTTTGATGAAGTTGAAGTCCAATCAACTTGAAACTTAGTACACATGTTCCCTATGATATGATCTTTCTAATTTTAATGCCAAATTAGAGTTTTGACCCCAGTTTCACGGTCCACTGAACATAGAAAATGATAGTGCAAGTGGAGCATCTGTGTACTATGGACAAATTCTTGTTCTAGGTCTGTTTGATTTAATGTTATAGATTAGAAATGTATGTACAATGATGTATAAGAATGATTTTTCGTGGGCCTGATCAGTCTACGAAATTATTCCTGGAGTCTTCCTTGTTTCACTTTTCAATGTTGACATTCTTTTCTTTTAATAAATGAACCACCCGCTGAACACATGCATGCCTATCTCCACTAAAGTTCAACCTAAAGGATGCATGAATACATATTTAAATTCTGCTTTTATAAATGTTTGAAACCAAAACTTAATATTTTAATTTTTGACTTATTCTTGCAAATGCCCCTTTAAGGTTAAAAGGTGTTACTTTATTGTTGTCAGATTAAACATATGAATTCATGGTAACTTCAGGCTTGATACCATTGCATTCTTGCAATGGTGATAAAAGTAATGGAAGAATAATGCATCTGTAATGTACATGAACTAGTGTATAGAGAATGTTATTAGATAATTTATGTAAATATTCAGAAGACAGTTTTAAAAGTCATTATAACTTTAGTAGAAAAAATGAAAAGACTAATAAAATCTTGACTACAGATTTACCATTTTTAAACATTAAAGGTTCGCAAGACAATACCTCAGCTGGAGCCTCATTCTGGAGTTATGGAAGATCAGCAATGGATTGTACACACCTACTGAAGAAATATATGTACCAGATGGCTAGTAGATCACCACAATCACCAACATCTAGACATTATGATAGTGACCAATCCTCTTTGTACAATGGAGAAGATGTAAGCAACATGATTTAATATTTATAACTTGTTTTATAATAGAAAAGTATGTTTCACTTTGACCTTGTAAGAAAATTGATGTCAAATGCATGTATTCTCTCAATTTAAGGCCAGATTGTGTACTAAAATTTTAATAAGACGCACATCACCTATTCTTGGCCCCCATCACTTTCTATGTTAATTTTTAAAAATTTTTCCATTTCAAGCATTTATGGAGGAGCGGTCTAGGCCTAAAATAAAATTTCATTTGTTTGGCATTGCCGCCCGACCCACTGAAAAACTTGCCACCCAAATAATTTTATTTGCGTTTCAGAAATTAATTTTTTTTTATTTAAAAAAAATCGAAATTGTGCCGGAATTTGATCGTATCCGCCGAGTTTGTTCCTGGCTTTACTTATTTCAAATCACGATCTTAAAAGTGCTTGCCTTACACTTTATTGGGGCAAACATTTAAGTGACATGGAAAAGTCTGCCAAAAGTAATGTCAAAGAGACTGGCAGGAGGAAGCATCTCCCTATGCTGCAATACATTTGTTAAGGGCGATGGATTTTATCAAAAATCAAATTTTCAGCTATTCTTTGAAAGAAACGTTCTGAGATACCTTGTAGAGGACTCAAATTTTATCTTTTGTAAAGCCGAAACAGTTGATGTCTGCTTGACTTTGTCTCTTCATGAGATAGAAGCTTTTCACCGGGACATCACAGAACAAATATGCGTGGCTCTTGAATTTATTGAATATTTGAAATTTATCATTGACAAATTTTTCCTTGAACCAGAGAACAAAGTATCTACTATAGTCAGAACCACAATGATGCATTCAAGATAATTATGGCTGAAAGCAACAAAGCTAAAAGACCAAAATGGTCCCAGATTTACAGGTTTATAGTAGATTTGTACCAGTAGATGCTAGCCTGGTACAAATATACATATTTTAAAGACTAGCATCTTGTGTCAATTGAAGTACTTGCCCCTTTCCTTGCCTTTCTTCTTAACATGAATAAGATAATTCTTAAAACATAAAAGATACTGACAGAAACATATTTATAAATGTATCTAGTGTACTAGTGATGAATAAAATCCCCTCCTTTTCCACAATTCTAAGGGCTCAATAATTAATTTATCTGTATTCATGTAATGCATGTCCAGATTTCTGTTAATCAAACAAGCTTGATTTTGATTGAGTTAAGTCTTCCAATTGATATTTTATCGTGTGTTTTTCTATGTTGTGATGTTATACTATTGTTTCAGAAAAAGGGAGAAGGTTTGGTACCATTAAAACGTTTAATCCCGCTGCAAATGTTTGCACCTGTCCTAAGTCAGGAATCTGATGTACAGTAGTTGTCGTTTGTTTATGTAATTTATTCGTGTTTCTCGTTTCTCGTTTTTTATATAGACTAGACCGTTGGTTTTCCCGTTTGAATGGTTTTACACTAGTAATTTTGGGGCCCTTTATAGCTTGTTGTTCGGTGTGAGCCAAGGCTCCGTGTTGAAGGCCGTACATTGACCTGTAATGGTTTACTTTTATAAATTGTTATTTGGATGGAGAGTTGTCTCATTGGCACTCACACCACATCTTCCTATATCTAAGCATTACAACCCATAATTTATCAATCTGCAAAAATTGTCTGTCCTGCTGCATATTTCCATTTTGAATTTATCATACGTTTTAAACCTAGCCCTGAAAAGCCTTGCACTTGGATGATATTAGTATAAACACCATGTCTATTTGTGCCAACCTTCCAAATTTTTAATATTTTGCTATCCTAATTTGGTACAGATCCTTTATCCTCAAAACTTATCAGGGGCAGTAGACGTGTTTGTATGGTAGTTTGTCACACCTTACATGTATGATTACTAGCCTCTAGGTGTTGGTTTGAGCCCTTGTTGGGCAGTTGCAAAATTAAGGTTTGATTTTCATGTCATATGTGATAAGGTTAGTCAGTTTCCTCCCCCAGGTTGGCACTTTTCTTCAAGTACTACGGTTTAGTATGCCAATAAAATTGACTGCCATGAAATTACCCATATGGTGTAGAAAGTGATGTTTATAAAACCAAAGCAAACAATCAAAGTTTTAAATCATTGTCTATTTGTACAAGGAGCCATAGTGGTTGAGCCATTTAAAATATGGTAATTTTACCAAACTGTGACCACAACTTCAAGATGTGACATCAGGTCTCTGTTCAATAGGCAGTCCCACAGTTAAAGTTCAATTTTCACGTCATACATTTTATATGGTTAATTTGTCAGTTTCCTGCCTCAGTTCTGTGTTTTTTTCTGGGTACTTTGGTTAACTCTGCCAATAAAACTGACTGTCTTACATGAAATTATCCATATGATGTAGAATGTGGCATTGACGGTTGACCCCTTTCAAAGAAACCATCAGCATGTACACACAACAATGCTGCAATGCTTTAAACACCATTGATCTAGAGACTTCATGATTTACATGTATAAAGGTTTTAAATATAAAAAAATAATTTCCTACCTACCTACCCACCTGCTGATAGTGTGGGTCGGCAATGCCAAACAAACAATTTTTTAATGGTGGCCCTATATGTTAGGGGCAATAAGTGAAATTAGACATTAAACTTAAATCCTAGGCAATAAGCTAACGCCTAGGCATTAAGTCATTGCCTGAAATTTCCAGGCATTAAGCTTATTTCCGGAAATCTGATGATGATTATTCAACCTATTGCTTAACATCATTTTGGGATTTTTGTTTATCTTCCAAATACATGTTAATTCGGTGAAATATTCTTGATGTATAATATTTTTAAAATTATATTCCAAAATTTGATATAATCTGATTTAAAGATCTTCATCTTTCAGCATTTTTTCTTATTCAAAACAGAACTTACTCGTATATCGTTATGGTATTGCTCTTTAATGGTCAAGCCGGTTTAAGCTGGTCAAAAATAGACAACTGAAGATATGAAATTTTGCCAGTCACATCATCTTTCCATCTGTTTTATTGGATATGTACATTTTCTTTAAATAACCATCTTGTCTTTTATTTTTCTTAATCTGGATTAGTAGCATTTTTAAAAAACAAACAATTTATTGAATCTTTACGGAATATAAATTTGAATCAGGGAAAACAAAGATCATATACCAAAGGCAAAAGATTAAACTTTTAAAATCAGAAAATAAGGCAACTAACTATAAACTATAACAATTTAAAATGGTTTGACAATTTTTTTCATTGGAGGTTTGAGAGACTGGTAACTAAAGTAAAAGAGAATGATGAGGGAAATTTCAAAGTTTATGTTTTCTAGAGGAACTGTATGGTATTTTGGGGAAAACAACCTAATAATGGCTTTGCAAACATTTTGCATGATTCCATTGTACTATTTCTTCCATTATGTGAAAATTGCAACATGATAAAATGTGCATAGTGAAGGGATTAGTAGTAAAACCCATTTTATCCAAAGAGTTTTACAGAAGAGGACAGATTGATTTAATCAATTTCCAATCAAAGTAATATAACAATATTTTCTTATGGTGTACCAAAATGACCAAATATATTTCTAGATCTCTCCTGCGTCAAAAAGTGTTTCTAAGGTGGCTTCTAATTTAGTTTATGTTTTCACAATATTTGGTGTGCCACATAAACAGCAAAGTGACAAAGGTTGTAAATTTACAACTTAGGTTATATCTGAATCAGTGCTAATGTGGCCAGAACTAGTAATTGTTCACAGGAAGCCAATACATCTACAATCACAGGGTAGTGTTGAGTGGTCAAACCAAAATATTCATGACATGCTTACTGCATGGATAAGGAACAACAAATTAACAATGGTCAATTAGAATCAAATTCGTCCATATACAAAGGAATTCTGCTCTACCCAAAAGTATTGGACGATCACCAGGTACAAATGATAGAAAAATTTAAAACTGAAATAATCTGTGCCATAGCTCTGCACCAATTGGTAACAAATAAATTTCTTCAATACAATTTTCTATCAATATGAAGTTAAGGAGATGTAGTACGATTGCCAATGAGACAACTATCCAACACGTAAACATATGTTTCAAAAGGTTTATTCAATGAGTTTTAACATCAATATTTTACTTATGATTTTATTTCATGTAATTGACATTCAAATTTCAGTTCCTATTATTTTATTAAGTGCAAAATGTATTTTTACTTTTTATAAATTTCTTTCTATTTGTTCTCATTTTCATTTTAGGCATTAACATTAATGCCTGGACATAATTTTCAGGATTTAAGTTTAAATCCTAGGATTTAAGAGTAATGCCTAATATTATTTAGGCAACAGACTTACTGCCTAGGCGTTAGCTTATTGCCTAGGATTTAAGCTTAATGCCTAATTTCACTTATTGCCGCTAACACAGTTATTTTTACATCAGACCGTATTGGTTACCGGAACTTTGGATATACCAAATCAGGTACTTCATATCTGAGAAACAGTCAATATATGCCCTCCTTTTAGCTCACCTGGCCCAAAGGGCCAAGTGAGCTTTCTCATCACTTGGCGTCCGTCGTCCGTCGTCAGTCCGTCGTCCGTTAACTTTACAAAAATCTTCTCCTCTGAAACTACTTGGCCAAATTTAACCAAACTTGGCCACAATCATCATTGGGGTATCTAGTTTAAAATTGTGTCCGTGACCCGGTCAACCAACCAAGATGGCCGCCATGGCTAAAAATAGAACATAGGCGTAAAATGTAGATTTTGGCTTATATCTCTGAAACCAAAGCATTTAGAGCAAATCTGACATGGGTAAAATTGTTGATCAAGTCAAGATCTATCTGCCCTGAAATTTTCAGATGAATCGGACAATGGGTTGTTGGGTTGCTGCCCTGAATTAGTAATTTTAAGGATTTTTTCCGTTTTCGGTTATTATCTTGAAAATTATTATAGATAGAGATAAACTGTAAACAGCAATAATGTTCAGCAAAGTAAGATCTACAAATAAGTCAACATGATCAAAATGGTCAGTTGACCCTTAAGGAGTTATTGCCCTTTAAAGTAATTTTTCCCAATTTTTGTAAATTTTGTAATCTTTACAAAAATCTTCTCCTCTGAAACTACTGGACCAAATTCAACCAAACTTAGCCACAATCATTATTAGGGTATTTAGTTTAAAAATGTGTGCGGTGACCCAGCCAACCAACCAAGATGGCTGCCATGGCTAAAAATAGAACATAGGGTAAAATGTAGATTTTGGCTTGTAACTCTGAAACCAAAGCATTTAAAGCAAATCTTACAGGGATTAACTTGTTTATCAAATAAATATCTATCTGCCCTCAAATTTTCAGATGAGTTGGACAACTGGTTGTTGGGTTGCTGCCCTGAATTGGTAATTTTAAGGAAATTTTGCCGCTTTTGGTTATTATCTTGAAAATTATTACAGATAGAGATAAACTGTAAACAGCAATAATGTTCAGCAAAGTAAGATCTTCAAATAAGTCAACATGATCAAAATGGTCAGTTGACCCTTAAGGAGTTATTGCCCTTTAAAGTAATTTTTCCCAATTTTTGTAAATTTTGTAATCTTTACAAAATCTTCTCCTCTGAAACTACTGGACCAAATTCAACCAAACTTAGCCACAATCATTATTAGGGTATTTAGTTTAAAAATGTGTGCGGTGACCCAGCCAACCAACCAAGATGGCTGCCATGGCTAAAAATAGAACATAGGGTAAAATGTAGATTTTGGCTTGTAACTCTGAAACCAAAGCATTTAAAGCAAATCTTACAGGGATTAACTTGTTTATCAAGTAAATATCTATCTGCCCTCAAATTTTCAGATGAATTGGACAACTGGTTGTTGGGTTGCTGCCCTGAATTGGTAATTTTAAGGAAATTTTGCCGTTTTGGTTATTATCTTGAAAATTATTACAGATAGAGATAAACTGTAAACAGCAATAATGTTCAGCAAAGTAAGATCTTCAAATAAGTCAACATGATCAAAATGGTCAGTTGACCCCTTAAGGAGTTATTGCCCTTTAAAGTAATTTTTCCCAATTTTTGTAAATTTTGTAATCGTTTACAAAAATCTTCTCCTCTGAAACTACTGGACCAAATTCAACCAAACTTAGCCACAATCATTATTAGGGTATTTAGTTTAAAAATGTGTGGGTGACCCAGCCAACCAACCAAGATGGCTGCCATGGCTAAAAATAGAACATAGGGTAAAATGTAGATTTTGGCTTGTAACTCTGAAACCAAAGCATTTAAAGCAAATCTTACAGGGATTAACTTGTTTATCAAGTAAATATCTATCTGCCCTCAAATTTTCAGATGAATTGGACAACTGGTTGTTGGGTTGCTGCCCTGAATTGGTAATTTTAAGGAAATTTTGCCGTTTTGGTTATTATCTTGAAAATTATTACAGATAGAGATAAACTGTAAACAGCAATAATGTTCAGCAAAGTAAGATCTTCAAATAAGTCAACAAGACCAAAATGGTCAGTTGACCCCTTAAGGAGTTATTGCCCTTTATAATCAATTTTAACAATTTTCATTAATTTCAGAATTTTGGTAAGTTTTACAAAATGTTTTCCTTTTGTAATCTTCTTTTCTGAAACTGCAGTAGAAAATCAATATAGAAAACAATCTACTAATGTACTGGCAATAAAAATAATTGATAATTCTATAACATGAAAAAAAACCACATTAATACCTGATGATGGTGTTTCTTTCTTTACATTGAAAATGATGTCACAACTATAATCCCGAACAATAGGTCGAATGTCAGATATGTTTCAGTACTTTGGCTTCATTTTCTACAGATTCAAGTGCAAATGATGCTTGAATTCCTACACTAATTTATACAGACTTCATCCCCTTTCACAGGTAATGCCTGCCTCATATTATATTTAAAACTTTAATAGAATATCAGAAATTTTGAGAGAAAATTAATCAACGATGCAAGATCTAAAACTTAATTAATATTGTTCAAATTATCAATTAACTATTAAAAAAATTCTCATTAAAAAATATAGTTCTTCACTTTATATTTTATCAGAAATTTAGGAAAAAATTGAATTTAATTGTGTCCCTTGTTCTCATTTCCTGGGATAAATCCAATACAAATTAAAGTATTGGTATTGAATTAATAATTAAGAAATATTTCAAACCTTACCATTTTCTTCACAAGAATGAAGACCATATTTTCAGTGTCATGAGTATCAGTCATCATATTTGTTGTACTTTGTTGTTTAAAAGTTGAATACAAAAAGATCAACAAAGCAATTCAAAACCACTTGAATTTTGCAACAACAAATGAGAGTTTTAACGACCTCAGGTGGCTATACAACCCTTGCACAATCAACTGAATTTTGCAGAAATTATTAATAGGAAAGATTGCCCTTAAATGATAATTTTTATTACCATTTTGTTTTGGGGGTTGCGCAACAACAAAACTTCACAACAAACTTTCTCATCACTCAGCATTTCTCGTTAGATAAATTTTACAAAAATTCTCCCTGAAACTACTGTCAAATTAAACCAAACTTGGTTTAAATCACCACTAGGATATCCAGGGACCACGTGTATGATGACCCTCCTGCCAACATGGCACACATGGCTGAAATAAAATGCACTTTTTAGTCTTATATCTCTGAAACTAAACGACAGTACAACAGTTGCATTTATCATGCATCAATTGTAAATAAAAATATCAGGTGAGCGACACAGGGTCCTTGGAGCCTCTAGTTAGATTTATTCATACATTTTTGTATAATTCAAAATTATCAGCCAAAGGTGTTCTACAAGGATCACCAGTCCTTCATCTTTCATTTGATACCTAAATTACCAAAATATATTTTACAGTTTGATATTTACACCTATGTGTAGGAACTATTTTTTTTTAGATATGTACTACTTTCCAGTATGTTCCTTTTGACTGGTTGGATTTGGTGGTGTTACATCTTTCAAAGAATTCTGCTCAAACCGGTGCATGGGGCCGTTTTAAACTTGCAGTGAGTTGAGAGCTTTTGCTCCATGTTGAAAGCCTCACTGTGACTTTCAGATGAAGAACAGCAATAAAAGTGCTGTTCCTTTGCTTTTTGTGTCGCTTTGGTGGAGTCAAAAAGCGAGACTTAGTTATGCTCTTTTCAACGGTGTCGGTGGCGTCAATGATGTATTAGTTTGTGATTAGGTCAGTTTATGGGGAACCACTAGTGTTAGGTCAATGGTATTTGGTATGCAGTTGTATTAGCATTAGCACATCTCATTTCGGTGGAGATTATTTGGCCCTGTCCCTTATTCATGGTCTATGGACTTTGAGACTTTTGTTTACTTTACATGTATTAGTTTGTGATTAGGTCATTTTAAGAACAACTAGTGGTAGGTTAATGATATTTGGTATGAAGAAGCATTTGCACATCTCATTTCGATGGAAATTATTTAACCTTGCCCCACCCCCTTATTCATGGTCTATTGACTTTGAAACTTTTGCTTACTTTTCATGTATTAGTTTTTGATCAGGTCAGTTTAAGGGGAACCACTAGTGGTAGGTCAATGATATTTGGTATGAAGAAGCATTGGCACATTTCATTTCGATGATAATTATTTGTCTCCACTCCCTCAGTCATGGTCTATTGACTTTGAATGTTTTGCATAGTTTACATTAAGTTTGTGATTAGATCAGTTTAAGAGGAACTGCTAATGTTAAGTCAATGATATTTGGTATGCAGTTGTATTAACATTTTCAAGTCTCTTTTCCATGGTGATTATATGGTCCCACCCCCTCAGCATGGTTCATTGACTTTGAAACTTTTACATTGTTTACAAATTTAAAGTTTGTGTTTAGGTTATTGTATAAGGAACCACTTATGCTAAGTACTTGGTATTTGGTATAAGTTTTATAAGCATTGGCATTTTTTCATTTCCATTGAGTTATTTGGTCCTGCACCATAAATCATGGTTTTTTTTACTCTTAATGTTTTGCACAGTTTACATGTTTAAATATTGCCATTTGGATTCAATATTTGCATTATAATAAAAATTACATATCTCTATGTCAACAGTTTATTGTGTGTTTTTTTGCAGTGCATATACTGATTTTGCTTTATGAATGGATACCCCATATTCTTTGTTTTTCTATTATATACATTAATTATTTTACCGCCCTCATGTATCATATAAGAAATCAACTGCATACATTAGTATTAGCTAATTATATAATATAAATGTGTAACACCACTAATTTGGGCCCGGTCAGAATTCCAGAAAAAAGTACATATTTTAAACAAAATAGTTCCTACACATGGGTATAACTTTCAAAATATGTAGAATATTTTTTTGAGTTTGGTATCAAATGAAAACTGAATGATTGGTGATCATTATAGAACACACTTTGAATAATAACTTTGAATAATAAAAAATTCCATGAAATTTAAAAAGGAGGGTACATTTTGTATGTTTCTCAGACCTGAAGCTTTCGTACTTCCTAAGATCTGGGAACCAGTACACTCTTAAATGAATTAAAGGCATGTTGATTTTTTTTCAGCACAATAGAAGCTAAGGCAGTGCTTTGACATGAACTTGCTGTCACTTTATTTGAACTTAAAACAAAGAGCTATGAATGCTTGAAATTGAAGAATTTAACATATAAAGCTATGGGGACAAGAATTAGTGGTGTGCCTCCTAAAGTGTTTCATTTTCAAAACATCAAACTATGGTTTAAACTCAGATCATCTATTGGAAGATGCAATAATCAGCCAAGAATATAAAAAACTAATATCATAAAAAATCAAATCACAAAAATTGTTCCATTTTATGTATGTGTGTAAAAATAAGAAGATGTGGTATTATTGCCAATGTGACAACTATCCACCAAAGTTCAAATGAAGTGGATGTAAGCAATTATAGGCAACTGTACGGCCTTTAACAATGAGCAAAATCCATACCGTATAGTCGACTATAAAAGGCCATGACATGAAAAATGTGAAACAATTCAACTGAGAAAACTAATGGCCTAATTTAAAACAAAACAATTTACAAAAAAAGTATGACAGACCTGGATCTACTTGAAATGCTTTTCCTCTTGAAATAAGATTTAATCTTCTTTCTGTTGTCTGTTTCCACATTATTTGATTTATGTATTTTCTTTCACTAAAAGCAAGTGCAGGAGTATATATAGGTGAGCAGTAGCTCACACTACATCTTGTTTTTCAAGCATCATAAGTAAATGTATATATATGTAGAATTGTTTCCTAGACACACTTGTTATTATATGCCAATTTGTTAGCCATTGAACTGTTGGGGAAACTTGGACATTAAACTTAAAGTCACAGTACCCAAATTGCAAAAATACTAGCTGAAATCTTACAAGTTTTCGTAGAGACGAAATAAGTTGTATTTTTATGATTTGACAATATGCACGTCTTTCCACATAGCTAAACATATTTAAATATGCACAAAAAGTTCACAGTATATAGCAACACATGAAGTATTCACTGGAAAATGTAAAAATCTATGGAAACGTTGCCATGCGACATCCACAAAAAGTCAACTTTAAAAAATTGCAATTAAGATATGTTCCTGGCATCCATTTCTTAAAAATAAACAGTAAGCATGGACTATTGTCAAATTGCTCTAAATATTTGGAGAAATAAAACAAAACATCAGTTAATCAATTTTTACGGATGTGAATTTAAGCATGGATGCAATTTTGGTACTCCTCATTACAGAATTATGGGTAGTTTGGAGGTCAGTTCAAACCCATTTTTTCTATGATTCAATATGTTTTCAAAATTAGATTGGTGGAAATATATAGTAAATAAGGATACATCTACAAAATAAAGACAGAATAGAAACTTTTGTCTAGATCATAAATTAACTTAGGTGAAAAAACTGTCAAAATAGGTGCAATTTGGGTACCCTCACGTTAGATAAGTTGGTAAAAAAAAAAAAAACAATCTAAAATGGTCTTGTAATCATTATATCTGATTTTATAAGCAACCATATTCATCCTATCTATTTAGATCTGGGGTAAGAGAGGTGTATCAGAAGATGAATTATATTTATGGACAGAGAGAGTAAGAAAGGTTAGTAAATAGCAGTTTTAACTATATTTTCCAGGCCTTATACAGTCAAGTCTTGAAGATAATACATTGTAATATTGATAGGTTGACAAATTTTGATAAAACATAGAATCATTTGTCCTGTATTGATTTTTATTTTTGTTTTGTATTCAGACATCAAAAAGAAATTTTTGGGATGTGTGGGACAATAGCCAACTGTAATGTTTAAGGTATGAGCCTATGTGGTCCAGCACTGATAAACCAGATTTATGAAATCTATCATTGGTACCATGAGTTAATAGTATTTGCTGCACCAGATGTTGATATTTTTTTATCTGCCTTCAAAAAAGGTAAAGAAATAATGCAATAAAAATCTTTTACTATGTTTTGTATATTTGTACAGTGGATATGTTTGTCGGTTGTATCAAGAGTTGCTAAAGAAATAGACCAAATAAATGCTACATTAAGAAGAATAGGGTCAGAAGAAACTGAAATAGGAGGTAAACAATACACATACTTGTAGGTAACAATTTCAGATATTTAACATGGGAGATAACTCTATTAGTCTCAGTCAAGGTGTCAATAATCATTGGCTTTTTTGTTATAAATCACAGTATTATTTTTGCAGTTGTTCAATTTTTATATGTTAGTGTGATAATGGAAGCTAGACCAATGTTATTTCTATTAAATTACTTACTATAATATATGTGCTTTTACAAAAGATATCAAGAGATTACAAGTACTGTAAACCAACTAATTTCAGTGAGTACAAAAATAATATAAATTGTTGCGAAAATGTGAAACCTGGAACTTCCCTTTTATAAATCAAATCAAATTAATTTTATTGCCGTTAATCATTTCTGTATGTTTGTGGCAATACAAGTTTAAACAAACAATTTTAATGTAACAACCATATTCTATTTTAAGACCATGGTCGCAAAGTTTTATAATAATATTCCTGATAGAAAAATCATTAAATAATAGGTAAAAATCTGCTGCATTTGAAAGTTTAAATTTTTTATACAGAAAAAGTTTGCTACTCTCGTCATATATATATAAATACCAAGAAAACTAGTAATCCCGAAAATATAAATCACCATGAATTCGGCTAGAAAGGGCTAACACAAAATAAAGTATCTGTGAAAATAAATTGACTTACAGTAATTAGGATAAAGCTCTATCCAAATATTCTTTACAGCCTCCAAAATTTTAACCATCTGTTGATGTTCTTATGATGAGACTTGTCTTAATAACATCTTTAATTTTCAGTTTCTGAGATCTGTTACAAAATCAACTATTTTTATTGAAATTGCTTTCTAAAATTTTTAATTGTTAAAACAGTAACATTTTAAATATTTTTAGCTGATAGAAATTTATTGGTAATGATGTTTTATCTCCTAAAATTGGAATTGATGTTTTATCCCTTAAAATGAAAAATGCTGTTTTCAGAGGTGAGTGTCTCAACACTTAAACATTTAGCCTTCACCAAAGGAGCACTGGTACCATCGCTGAACACTGTTGTGACATACTTAGATTTCTCTTCTAATCAAGAATACCTAGTCAAAAGAATCAAAGGTAAGTTGTATTTATCTAAAAAGCTTGTTCAGGGTATGAGCTAGGACTACGTAGGGAAATGCTGTATACTCAATATTTCTCCTGGTTTGTTGCCATATCTATATTCAGGGTATATTATGGAGTATTTACAGTGGAATGTAAATTTGAAACCATCAACATTATTGTACATTGTTAAAAATTGATTTAAATTTTGCACTTAAACACTTTTATTGATTAGCCTTATTTGTTTACTAAGACAGTTTAAGTGAACTATTAAGACAGATCCTTTTTAAATTCTGATACAGATGATAATTAAATCTTCTATATAGTTTTATTGTTACTATGAAACTAGACTAAGTGATGCCTCTGCACTCCACTCTGAAGTAACTGTATTATAACAAAGTCAATGTAGGACTTTCTTTGAGATATTATTGTGTCTGGGAGACACAAATGATGCCCTGCAGATGCAAAGTGTGATTTTAAAATACACAAAGATGAGCATAGGAGCACATGGGTCTATGGTTCACTGTAGGAGGAGTTATCTGGAAACGTTATGCACCTCTTATGCAAGTATATACCTGGTACTCCAAAAATGGCAAAGTTCAAAATGGCAAAGTTCAATTATCAGCCAGCAAAGAACAAATATCAATAAAAATCAAAACCCTGACCACATGCATCAATATATGTACAGCCAGCAAAGTGAAAACTTCCTAACATTCAAATTGTAGGAGAAGTTGTGTGGAATATCTATATTCCTATAATGGGACGGAAGGATGGAAGCACGGACGGACAGGGATAAAACAATATGCCCCCCAACTTTCAGTTGCGGGGGTATAAAAAGGGGAGAAAATACCAAGGGGCAACGAAAGTCATTAGTTGAAGAAAGACAGAAATAAGAAACTTGAAGTATAGTCTTACTACATACTGGACCACAGTCTAAATGGTTATCTTCTGCTTAATAAAAAGTGTGGCTGGCATCAGTTATATTGACTAATCTAATATGTTATATATTACAGATTTAGGGAGAGATGGTTGTATGAGTGACTTTGTGTGGAATAATGGAGGACATTATGGGAAAACTTGGGGAGAACATCTCCCTAATGATGCTAGTGTAAGTCAAAGGAAACTAATTCTCTTGATTTCATTTGAAGTAATATCTTTTAAGGAATCTCATGCAAAATCATATGCATGTTATATGATGCTCATTGATGATTCCCTTCATCCTTCAGGTATGGTCATTTTAGACTAAGTAAACAAAATGCACTTACTTGTTGGAAGAAAAATTCCTGGACCTGACAAACATTGATGTACATTAGATTTAAAACAAGATTTAGGCTTGCAAATTTGCAAGTTAGCAATGTCAGAAGATTTGCATCATCAAGTCATCATTTCTGTATTTCATTACGCTGCTCAGATTTTTTAAAGAGCGCAATAAATTTAAGCAATTTATAGGGCTTTTGGTTTTTCTGTTGTTTGGTTTTTTTTTCAATTGTGACATTGTTGCTTTTTCAAAGACAAAAGATTTCATTGAATTTATGAATAAATTTATGAAAATATATATTAGAAATTATAAATTGAAAATGCACGGTCTTCTTCAGTGGAACTTTGTAGTTGGTATAGTAAAAACTTTTATGATCACAATGAGGAACATCATAGCTAACAAAGTGAAAGATAAAATAGTTAGATATCAAGATAAAATAAAAAGCTATAGAAATTCAGATGGTTTTTAGTTAAAACATTTATAGAACTCTAGCCGGACTGTTAATTTTTTTTTTATCTTTCACTATGTTTAAAAATTGTTTAACAGGTTTAAGAAGGTAACTGAATATGAAAGTTGTATTTCAAAATTTTGTAAACTGTCGTTCTCTTTCCAGAATTTTAGTTGTTAATAAATACTTAATTTTGTAAATCTAAAATATTACAAATATATTTAATAAATTGTCTTTTTGTCATTTGTTTTAGCTTGTGATGCATATGTTGTGTACCTATTTTGATACAAGATTACCAGCTCAGCCAAAATATCCAGATGGAAAGACATTTACTTCACAGTATTTTATTAAAACTCCTGATAAACCAAGTAAGAAGGCTATGGTATCAAATTCTGTTAAAAAAAGTGAAAACATTCATTTTATCTCATTTTTGCAACAACAGTTTCTGCAATAATCACTATTTTGGTGGATTTTAATGAAAAAAAATTGGGCTGTTCCAAAATTTAACAGGTGGGGGATTGGAGCCCTCAAATTAAATAAGTATGGGTGGTTGCATTTCCTTGGAATTTATAAAGAACTTTAAGTAAAATGAAAAATATTGTTTTATGGGTGGTTGGTGCCTTAAAAAAGTGCCTCCCATTCCCATAGGAATGGGGCTACATTGCTATCACATTGTCTGTCTGTATGTCCCAACAAATATTTTAGCCACTCTCTTCTATAGAACTGCAGAACAGAATGACTTCATATTTGGTCAGCAGCTTAACAGTGCTTAATTGTAGCATGCATGTACGAGCACTTTTCAGATCTGTCAGACACCTTCCTGCTTTCATATACTTTCAACTATGCTTGCTTCAATATGCTGTAAACTCTGATATAAAATAAAGCTGGAAAAAAAAACAGTTTATTTATATGTAATTATATCTTTCAGATTTAGATAAAGAAGACACATTTTGTATATATCAGTCAGCTATAAATCCCCACATTTTCAAGTGGTTATAGGGAAGACTACGCACAATTTACCTAAAGTAAGTATATTTCATTCCACAATGAATGAATCTACCAGATTTCCATGTAGTGATAGGCAAGTCTTTAAACAACATAGTGTTCTCCCCAGGACCTTAAAGCACCACGGACCCTCTGTCATATAATTTCAGAGTATGGTCCTATATAGATATAGGAAGATGTGGTGTGAGTGCCAATGAGACAACTCTCCATCCAAATAACAATTTATAAAAGTAAACCATTATAGGTCAATGTACGGCCTTCAACACGGAGCCTTGGCTCACACCGAACAACAAGCTATAGAGGGCCCCAAAATTACTAGTGTAAAACCATTCAAATGGGAATATGCCTGTTCCGTGGTGCTACAATTTTTCAGTCAAAAAATCGTTTATTGGTAAAATTTTAACTGACTTGTTATATCTTATCCTCGTGGTATAAAATTACAGGTGAAATTTAACCAGCACGTTGATTGTTACAGCAGGTAATCGATTTACCTGATGAGGTTTGCCATTTGCTAATGGGAATTAATCAAGTTTAATTAGCACTTGTTACTTGATTCTTTTGTGTTTTAATTGATATAGAGATAATTTATGATTTCTGACAACAATTTTTTGGCTTCACTCACCACCCAAACACTGACCAGTGATGTAATCAGAAATTTTAATTTGGACGCAAACAATGCTGACAGTTGTACACATGTGGAAAAATTATTTATACTTAATAAAAGATTAAATGTTGGTCCATTAAAGAATAATAATTGACAATTATGCATATTTTTATTCTGTATGAAGCAAGTTGTCCAAGTGAGCCATCATATCCTAGATATAGGAAGATGTGGTGTGAGTGCCAATGAGACAACTCTCCATCCAAATAACAATTTATAAAAGTAAACCATTATAGGTCAATGTACGGCCTTCAACACGGAGCCTTGGCTCACACCGAACAACAAGCTATAAAGGGCCCAAAATTACTAGTGTAAAACCATTCAAAAGGGAAAACCAACGGTCTAGTCTATATAAAAACGAAAACGAGAAACACGTATAAATTACATAAACAAACGACAACTACTGTACATCAGATTCCTGACTTAGGACAGGTGCAAACATTTGCAGCGGATTAAACGTTTTAATGGTACCAAACCTTCTCCCTTTTTCTGAAACAATAGTATAACATCACAACATAGAAAACACACGATAAAATACCGCCTGTTTTAATGAGTCTTTCTGCTCTATTACAACAATAAAACTTACATTTTTGACCGCAGGGTTTCTTCTAGTTTAGTAGTTGATTAAATGAGTTTTATACACCAGCCACAATTAATTTGGACCCTAAAGTGACTTCTATTGACAGTCACAGTCTGGGTACTGTTGAAAAGGTTTTGTCATTTCACCCAAAGGTATGATGAGTGTTTTAACAGCAAGCAAGGTTTTCACAATAAATTAATAAGGGCTATTCCATTAAAATGTATGTGGGAGGGTAGGAAGGGACTTTCAAAATATCCCTACAACCAAGAACCATTTTTTAGATAATTTTGCATAATGGTAATAGGCACATACTGAAAAAAGACCCATGACCCACATTCAATAATTAAACTTCCCTTCCTACCCTCCCACATACATTTTAATGGAATAGCCCTAAAGAGTAACTCACCCAATTTTTGGCTATTTTAAAATT
Organism: Mytilus coruscus; assembly: GCA_017311375.1. Taxonomy (NCBI): domain Eukaryota; kingdom Metazoa; phylum Mollusca; class Bivalvia; order Mytilida; family Mytilidae; genus Mytilus; species Mytilus coruscus. The sequence goes on along the minus strand of CM029595.1, from coordinate 124,121,655 downwards.
CTTATGCTAAAAATTATTCATAAGATTATTTATAACTTTAAATTATTTACAAACTGTTAAAATGGAATGTAATAACAGAAATAATACATTATAAATGAGAGGTACTATCTTCAATTCTTCTGTTGATTTGAAATCAATATTATATTTATGAATAGTATTTATATCCCATGTTAGAAAGTGGTATACATTCTCATCAAATTCTTTACTATCTAGTAAAAATGATATTCAACTTAACAATTTACAATCAATGGGAGTACTTCAATTACTCCATAAACTACCTAGTACTGTACACATGCACATCAATCAATTCATCCCTTTTTATGCCCCACCTACCATAGTAGTAGGGGCATTATGTTTTCTGGTCTGTCCGTCCGTCCATCTGTCCCGCTTCAGGTTAAAGTTTTTGGTCAAGGTAGTTTTTGGTGAAGTTGAAGTCCAATCAACTTGAAAATTAGTACACATGTTCCCTATGATATAATCTTTCTAATTTAAAAGCCAAATTAGAGTTTTGACCCTAATTTCATGGTCCACTGAACATAGAAAATGATAGCGTCCCGCTTCAGGTTAAAGTTTTTGGTCAAGGTAGTTTTTGATGAAGTTGAAGTCCAATCAACTTGAAACTTAGTACTCATGTTCCCTATGATATGATCTTTCTAATTTTAATGCCAAATTAGAGTTTTGACCTCAATTTTACGGTCCACTGATCATAGAAAATGATAGTGTCCCGCTTCAGGTTAAAGTTTTTGGTCAAGGTAGTTTTTGATGAAGTTGAAGTCCAATCAACTTGAAACTTAGTACACATGTTCCCTATGATATGATCTTTCTAATTTTAATGCCAAATTAGAGTTTTGACCCCAATTTCACGGTCCACTGAACATAGAAAATGATAGTGCGAGTGGGGCATCGGTGTACTGTGGACACATTCTTTTTATTATTTAGTTACTGCATAAAACTATGTTACACAATACAAGAAAAGAACAAACTCAAATAGATAAAAGGTAATAAAAAAAAATAGAATTCTATGATCTAACCATAAAAATTTGTATAATTGTTATATTAAAAAACCTTGCCATCTGTATTGTCTAAGATACTTTGCTTCACAATATCTTTGTATTTCAGGGAAGAAATAACATGTTCCAGGCAGTATTGTTATTTTTACATCACATAAAGACAAAGGAACATGGAATGTTAGGGTAAGTATATATAAGTAACATGAACAGAAGTAAACAGGCAATATTAATCCAGGTCCATGATACTGCTGTGTTAGTCAAGTTCAGTTCCATCAAAGAAGTGACATACTGATATCACTCACAATTAATGATATCATAATAATGAAACCAGAAGATGTGGTATGATTGCCAATGAGACAACTCTCCACCAGAGACCTAATGACAAAGAAGTTAGCAACTATAGGTCACCGTATGTAAATATTTAGTTGGGTTTTTTAGGGGATTCAAAATACCATATGACACCAGATGGTATTTAAAATAATGGGCTCAATAAATAGCGAAGGATTTGGGATATATAAGCCTGAGAAGATGGGTCTAAGGAATATCACCATCCAATAAAGGATTTAACAATTAGGAATAAAAATCATTCCTTTTGTAATAAATATTTGTGTAGAGTTTCATGAGTAAAACTGAAATATCTAAATCTAGGAAAGGACAGTAATTGCTGTTTATATTTGATTTATTTAAAGTAAGTTCATTTGGGTAAATTTCAGCAGTATATTTAGAGAATTCTTGATTATTTAATGAAATATATTATCAAGATGAAGGTAAGTGTTATTAGATAAATATACAACAAAAATACCAGATGTTTTTAAATCATGAAAATTTAATGAAAATAAATTATTTCTTAACAATTGTTGCATAAATTTATAGCAAAGATGTGTAAAGAAGATTTAGGTTAGGTATGTCTGTCCAAAGAAACCAACATTTTGAGTCTAAAATTTCTACCCCATTTTACTCTTAAAGTAGCACATGAAGCCCAGAAGGTATATTTTTATTACATACTTAAATTGATTAGATGAAAAATAGCTTGTATGCAAATTTTTGTAAAAAATCACTGTGGAATCAAAACTTTTATCAACGCTCTTAAAAGGGACCATCAAAAGTACGTAATATGTCGAAAACATCCAAAGAATTTTTTACACTCCTGAGTTATATATATTAAATAAGAGTGGAGCATGACATGAAAATTATTTTATCGACTGAAATGAAAATCATATATATATATTGATGTGGGGAGGATGCTTGTCAATAATCATAAAAAGTTAAATAGGAAGGGCTAAATCCTTAACACAAGACAAAGCGTGAAGACTGTTCAAAACATGGAGCTCCATTAGTGTTATATCTTATCTGAGAGGCGGAAGGACCTTTTTCGGGACATAAGGATTGGGCCTTTATTTTGATGGAATTCAGGATTTACACTCATTGGGCACTAAGGAATTAATGATTATTTTTTCTGGATCCAGGAAAGAATGCTTTATTTTTTCGGGAATTTGGCATGACACCTCTCCAACAGCCCCTCTTATCTGAAGACTGAAGGTCGTTCATAGGTTTTCAAAATAGCATGTTTTATTTATTTCTAATTTATACTTACAGGAGAGTTAACCTTGGAATGTCAGGGGTGAATGTTTTATGGATTTTTGAGTCATGACAGTGTTTTGTAAGACATATGTATGAAAATATTGACATAAACACAGTGGTGGTGAATTGCTAAGAAAAGGAAAGAAGATCTCTGTTAGTCACAGTACCAAGAATGTTGCATGATAACAGATAACAGAAAGATTGATTGACATGGAAACAGTTTTTACAATTTTTAGAATGATAAGTCAAATAAAGGCTTTCTTTTTTTATTTTAATTTTTTTTTCCCTAGGCAATCTTTAATTATCCATAGTGGCCACAAACCGTTTGGGTTTAACCCATTTATCTGCCTGTGTTGTATATTTTGTTTTACTTTTCAGACCTAAACTATTTGTACTTTAAAAAAAACCTAGCATATGAAACCAAATTTAGGAAATATGTTCCCTTCGATTAGTCAGATATTGCTGTAAAGTCTTTATGGGGATTTCCATGGGCCTAGGGACTTTAGAGTGCAATCCTTTTAGAAAACATGGAAGTTCCGTACCAAGACATTGGGCAGAACATTTCTGTCTCTAAACTCTAATAAATCAATTTTAAAGCAGATTAACCATACATCATTAGCTATCCTGTTCATTTCACTGGAAGAATATGTATCCTATATTCACAACAACCCTCCTGTATTACAACTACCTAAGGTACAACATTTCAGGTGGTTTTTGTCTAAGATGTAAGTAGCCATATTCATGTTAAGTCTCAACCTTTATATATGTTATGTATTATCATCAAATACAACATATATTTAAATATTAAGACTGAACACAAATGCGGCCACTTCCATTTTAGACAAAAACCTTCTATAATTAGCACAAATGCCAAAATTGGGAAGATTTCAGTAATTTTGCATGAATTCATGATGCTAGTACCTGATGTATGTGCATTGTATTGTCAAAAACAGCCCATATTTATGCAACAAAAGTATTCTACTTTCCAATAAATAGCTAAAAGGTTACTTTTTAAAAAAATTGTAAAATGCTATATTTTGGAGCCAAAAAGGGGTTTTACTGGGCCTACCTCTTTAAATCCAGCCAAAATTAATTTTCACAATAGAACTGCTTCAATATACAGTGTCAAACATACTTTTAATCAATGTCTTTTACTTTAGCCCTGGATGATACATGAATATTAATAATGTTTACCCAAAAAAAAAGTAAAATAACAAAAATACCGAAATTCCAAGGAAAATTCAAAACAGAAAGTCTTTTATCAAATGGCAAAATCAAAAGCTCAAACACATCCATTATACAGACAACAATGTGTGAGCAAAACAGACACAATAGGCAAAAATGTCAGAAACTTGGGTGCAGCAGTCAACACTGTGTTAAAATCTCAATCACCATAAAAACAAACAATTATTTCAACAAAGGAAAACAAAACAGCATATAGACAAAGTACATAAGCAAAAATGAAAGACATAAGACATAAGACATTTTATTTCACTAAAGCCCCCACATGGGGTATGTTAGTACAACATTTTAACAAACAATAAAAGTGGGAACATATTTACATTAGAACAACATGGTAAACAATGGTGCAATAATAATATATATAATGAATACTGATATGTGACAGGAAGTACAAATTATAGTAACATGATTTAGCACATGTATTAAAAGGTTTTTTTAAACACTTTTGCAAAATTTTGCTATTCCAGTAAGTGTAAATAAATCTGATGTATTTATCAGTTCTTTAATTTTTTTAAAATTGGGTTATTACATATATTTAAAGGTTTGAATTCAATCACCATTAAAACAAACAACTATTTCAACAGAGAAAACAAAACAGCATATAGACACTCATTAGACAAGTACATAATAAGAATACAAAATAAATATATGTAGAGTTACTTCCCTGTCTTTTAGTGATTTAAAAATATAATATGTTATGTTATATTTATCGATAAAAAATAATTGAATTACAAAATTAAATGCAATAACATTATAGAATGTTCTTATATAATTTCAAATGTTTTAGAACTTATACAAAATAAATATTGAAAGTTATTTTAGATATCTTTACTTCTTTAAATGCTATTAAGTATTAATGCTAGTCCAATTTTTTCCAGTCTTAACTAAGTTCTAACGAGAGGTCTTCTATACGAAGATTTTGATAAGATAAGATTTTTAACGTTTACAATCCCTGCCACAGGATTGTTACAATTTATTAAATTGTGATAAACCAAGCATATAACATTGACAGTAACTATTATGTGATTACATGTTTCCTCCCAAACTACTGCAGCATGTAAATATTAAAACAGATTAATTAAGGGAGATAATAATTGACTCCTGGTTTTCTTGAAACAACTTCAGATGTCAACTCATAGCTTACTTTACATTAATTCAAAAATACATGTTTTCTATGTATTTTGCTTTGAATAAGGGACATAATTCACTACTTCTTGTTTTCAAAATGTCACTTTCGGTTTGAAATAAGTTACTTCACACTGATTCAAAATATAGGTTCCTAGGACTAAGGTACTTTTGAATTAGATAAGTACATAAAGGGCTACTTCCAGTTTACACAAGGTCACTTCCACTTGACCTTTTTCAGGTCATATGCCTTACAAATTTTAAAATTCAGAAGACTTGATGGCTTAAACATGTAGCAGTATGAAGTTATAGCAAAGGTCAAAATCTAGAATGTCATTTTGACCTTGACCTTAATTTCAAGATCATTAAGCAAGAACCTCAGGTTTCTGCTGTGGTAATGAGTTATATCACAATGCAACTTATCTTAAACATTCCAGGTGAGAAAACTATTTAAAGTCACTGCACCTCTTTGACCAAAATTTTTCAGTCGCAACCAACAATTTTGTTGAACAAAATAATTGTCGCTTCCTTATGCAGTCTCTAACAAAAAATAGAATATAAATTTGACCTGATTTTCTTTTTGGTGGACCAAGGATCTCAAATCAAACGAACCTAGGTAGTTATAATAACATTTCACTTATGTCAAATACATAGAGGAAAATAACTCGCATATGGAGTCTCCAGATCTCAGCAGAGCAAGAAATGAATTTGGTGGAAGAAAAAAGAAAATGTATTTTTCTCTCATTTTCTTCAACATAACATTTGGAACAGGAACAGCTTACCCTTCAAGAGCACCAGAATTCACCTCAGTTTTTATTGGAGTTCATGTTGCTTCTTTTTCCTCATTTTGTACAGAAACATGCTATGATTATGCAAAAGATTAACTATTGTCATAGAACACATTTGTGCTGATATATGGGCAGTTTTTCCCTGTTTGGATACAGATAAAAGAGTAAAATCAATCATCTGTCAGAATACTTAGCATACATGTATAATACTACCCATTTAATAAACAATATGAGGAATCAACATTAATATGATTAAGTATATATATATTCTTTAAAATTCTGTTTACAAGCTAAAGTGCCACTTTTCTTATTATTTTTACATGCTTGAGTGCCCTTTAAGATTAGCACCCTTCCTGTTTTAATTCCGACTGAAACAGAATGTATATGATAAATGAATTTCAGAATTTAGAACATTAAAGGACGAAGAAAGGCAATATTTTATTTCCAGCAGTAAGCTTGAAATTTCTAGCTTTATATTCTTATGACACAACAAAAGAAGAAAACAATATTGATATTTTGCACCAATTGTTGTCCAGAATTACAAATAAAAGAGGGCTTAATACAAGTTTGCCTTAAAGAAAATAAGAAACCTATATAAAGAAACATGGTGAGTAAAGAAAAACTGACAGTTATGAAAATAAGGTAAAAATCTACATTCTGCAACATGTTTTGCATAAGTTCAGGCATGTTTTCCAGATTCATTGAAAAGTTATCAGTAGATATTTGTACAATTAAAAGTTGCCTACCTTTAACAAGTTTCAGTGATTTGCCTGGTTCTAATTAATCTTCTAGGTTTTGTCATGGTATTAAAAAGCATAAAAACCATCATAGAAGTTTTTTCTTTAAGTTATAACTTATAAGATCACACTGCTTTTATATGGGGAATCTCTGCAATAGTAGTAGATACATTATTAATGTAATTTATATTTTCAACCGATTCAAATCAGTATTGTACTTAATAATATTATTATGGATATGCAATAAGTACAGTAGTCCTCAATGCATTTTAATTTGGAAATAGAAAAAGATAGTTTTCTCAATTCTTTTTATGCCCCACCTAGAGGCATTATTGTTTTCGGTCTGTTCGTCCATTCGTTCGTCCGTCGTTCTGTCCTGCTTCAGGTTAAAGTTTTTGGTCAAGGTAGTTTTTGATGAAGTTGAAGTCCAGTCAACTTGAAACTTAGTACACATGTTCCCTATGATATGATCTTTCTAATTTTAATGCCAAATTAGAGTTTTGACGCCAATTCCACGGTCCACTGAACATAGAAAATGATAGTGCGAGTGGGCAGGTTAAAGATTTTGGTCAAGGTAGTTTTTGATGAAGTTGAAGTCCAATCAACTTGAAACTTAGTACACATGTTCCCTATGATATGATCTTTCTAATATTAATGCCAAATTAGAGTTTTGACCCCAATTTCACGGTCCACTGAACATAGAAAAAATGATAGTGCGAGTGGGGCATCCGTGTACTATGGACACATTCTTGTTTATTATGTTGATTTATGAAATATACTCGGAAGTAAAAACCTGATGTTTCGTTGTAGAGCAGGTGAATTTTATATCAACAGATCTACAAATTAGTCAACATGGCCGAAATCATCAATTTACCTTTTTGTGGTTTTTTCCAGAAATTATAGTAGAGAGAATCGTTTAGATAGTAAAATTGTTCAGCAAAATAACATCTTTCTAGTGAATTATTCAAATGAGATCAATCTTCAATTGGCCCTTTAAAGGAGTTATTATCCTTGAAGGATAATTTTTACCCGTTTATTTTTTGTAGAAACTTGAGCAGGTATAGAGCATTTTTATTAGTAAAAATGATCCCCAAAATTAGATTTACAAATGAGTCGAAATCGTCAGTTGATCCCTTATATATAGGAGTTATTCCCGTCGAAGACAATTATTTATCTTTTTTTTTTTTGTGGTAATTGCAGAAAATACAACAGATCTATAAATAAGTGAACATGGCCGAAATTGTGAAATAACCCCTTATAGGAGTTAAATGGCCTTTGCCTATATAATCTCGAAAACTTTTAATAGATAGAAACTGTAAACAGCAAAAATTATCAGAAATACATGATCCACAAATTCAAAAATGACAAAAATCGTTCCTTTAGAAGTCATTGGCTGTAAATAGCGATGTTTTTTTCATATTTTTCTGGAAAACTTATCTTATAATCTTTTAATAATATAAATCTTTTAATAATATAAATATTAATGTATTTGAATAATACAAATCTTTTAATAATATAAATATTAATGTATTTGAATAATATAAATCTTTTAATAATATAAATATTAATGTATTTGAAATGTTTGAAAATGGGTTTCATTTCACTTGAGGTATATTGTCTCGTGAACATTTACCTCACTTTTGTTACAGGGTCGTAACTACATTTTAGGCAAGGATTTGTATGGTTACTATACAAATCCTTGATTGAGGCAAATGTCTCATGTTGGAAATTTCAAAACAAAAGCTTGTCTTCATATCAAATTGTTTTCACGGCAAGTGTCTTGCAAGAAGCAAGTTCTGTTCACCCTCTGATGTAGCTCTTGTTTTTTGAGATCCATGTTTCTCATTTATTTTTATTTTTCAGTGTTGATTGTCTATAATGTTTGTCGTTTTGTGTTTTATCTGTTCCCGGGTTTGTCTTTTGTTCATTGATTGCCCTTCTTTATGACTATTCTCTTAGTGTTGCATTCTATTTGTAATTTAGTAATTATGTTTTAAACTTGAGTTTTATTATATTTAAGGACCTTTTGTCTATTTCAAACTACTTTAAATTATATCCCAGTTAGGAACTACATCAAGTTGTAATTGAAATGTGTTATAAAAACTGACTTGACATAGTTATATCAATGATAATCATCCCCCTCTTAACTTAATTTGAAAAAAAAACATAATTGACTGGTATAAAAGGTTTTTCTGCAAACTGAAACATTTTTTTGCTTTGTCCTACATATTGGTCTTTTGATGTTGTCCCTAAAAACTAAAAGTCTTACACTGAATCTATATATTTTGCTTTGAGACCAGAATATTGTAAAAAAATTAAAACAGAACTTGCGTTTCAGATTAAGAAAGGGTCTGGGAAACACGCATAATGCATGATTTTGCGCCATATTTTCTATATCTTCTTGGGGCCTTCAGTGAACCCCAGACTCTTCGCCGATTTTTTTTTGCCTCGCTCCGCTCGGCGAAAATGTTTGACAACTTTTAAAAGAGTCTAGTTACAGCCCAGCTTTAATACCTTGTACGCATGCAATATATAGAATTATGTTGTGTCGTTATTGAATGGTTTAACCAGAAACATATTATACATTATATGTCTGATTTATATGATAGAAATGATTGTTTTTATTGCCACTTACAACCAATAATCTTTCAAACCACAAAATGTATACTGTTGAAAAAGGTGCTCTAAAAGCTTTAAAGATTTCGTTAATTTTTTACATTTAAGATTGAAATCCAGTATAATTCCCATTTAGTAATTCTATATATCATATCCCCGATTGACTTACGTTAAAATAATATTATACAATTACTGTCTTTTGATGAGGTAAATGTGTGGTTTTATTGACTTTTGAAAAACTGATATTCACTGAGGCCAACGGCCGAAGTGAATGTCACTAGGTTTTTCCAAAGTCAATTAAACCACATATTTACCGAAACAAAAGACAGTAATGTTTTATTCCATGTTCCGAGAGAGAAAAATATGTTTAAAATAACAGTTATTTACCAAAACCAACTAAACGTCAAACATTGTATCGTTATTATACACGTAAAAGCACGCGACGTTTTGCGCGGTGAATATACTTTTTCCGTAGGTGAATATGCTTATTTATTCAAAATCCCATTCATATAGAAAAACCTACTAAAGTTCTTTCAATATGGAATAAACTATATTATGGCATTGCACAAGGTCATGTTTTTTCTGTTTGTTAATGACGTCCTTACGCGAAATCCATTGGATGTTGGGTGTGTACTGATTGATATTTTAGTCTTAGATACATGTTTTTTTCATTGGTTGTTATTGACTTTGAACTAGCTTTTAGTACTGACTGCGAGTACTGATCTGATGAGTAAAGCCCTGTTGTACTGTTACACCACTGTCCCAGGTTAGGGGTAGAGTTTGGTGCCAGCAAACATGTTAAACTCCGCAACATTCTGTATGTGCCTGTCCAAAGTCAGGAGCCTGTAATTCAGTGCCGCGGTTGTCGTTAGTTACCGTATATCATATTTGTTTTTCGTTTATTGTTTTGAACATACATCATTAGTTTTCTTGTTTGAATTGTTGTACATTTGTCAGTACGGGGCCTTTTATAGCTTACTATGCGTTGTGGGTTTTGCTCATTGTTGAAGACCGAACGGTGAACTATAGTTTTTAACTTTTACGTCATTTGGTCTCTGGTGGAAAATTGTCTCATTGGCAATTATACCACATCTTCTTATTTTATATTGACATCCTTTTTACGTTCTAGTGTTCGGGTTGAGCTTTTTTAATATAACGCGTTCGATTTTTTTGGTAATTTGGGTATGTGGATTTTTGGGGGATATGTGCCTGTATTATGCATACGATATATGACCTTGGCCTAATTTTTCTGCTCCACTGGTCAGGTGTAAGTGTTTGAATCTGTCTTTAAAAACTACACATGACAGACTGAAAATACTTGGTATGTGAATTCATTAGATCTCTGCTTCCGAGATAATAACCTTTTAAAATAATTCAAATATTACAAATACTACAGGCGTTACATGTTCATGTAGCAACTCTTGTTTTCATCATCACATCTTAATTATATCGTAGATTTTATTGCTACATTTTTGGGTGTTCGGCTAAAAATATTTATTACGATGTCCTTGATAAACGACAATGTTATATAAGAATCCTTTTGTTTAATGAGGTGAAAAATATACTCTTGGTTAAAGATTCAAATCAGGTATTTTCCATTTCATCATTTTTTTCAGTATATCACAGAGCGTAAAATGTCGTTAAACTTTGATCAACTTCCCTATTATGATCAACTGATTCAAAACGGAAAAAATTGTAATAATTGAAACCCATCGAACTTGACACTTTGTTACAGTCTCGTTACGAAAGTGCCTCTTCCGCTTTCATATTTTGGACAAAATGGAGTTAAGTGAAAGTTGGATTTATTTTTGTAAGTATGACGGTCTTCTATTTAAGAATCTTTTGATTTTATTTTGTTGACATTAGGCAGTCTTAGAGGTTCACAACATTTTATCAATTAACCAATTTTTTTTTTTTTTTTTTTCCTTGTTTGTGACCATAGCTTTTGTCAGTTTTTTCAAGTCTGTTTTTCATTTAGACTTAGCAGAGACGAAAACATAAATGAATAGTCGCATGCCCCTTATAATAAACAATACCAAAAAATTGGGAGTACACATAATTTTAAAGAGGAAACGGGATCGTGCGTATTTTATATTTGTCTCTATATAACTGTGCATATTGCGAATGACAAAACACAGCCAGAATAGAGAAGGGATATGCCATTCATACCTGAAGCTTTCAACAAATTCCATATTAACTTTATTTAGGAGATATTTTAGTTTTACAAACAAAAGTTATTTTTACCTAGCCGTTTTGACCTATATAGTGTGCAAATTCATGTAGGAAGGTAATTCATATTTTATACATACTACATTGTTTAATTGTAAAATTATTTCATGTGTAAAATAAATCATCTCGGACACTAAAATTAGATGGAGATGTACCCTTTCGGCCTTTACAAACATGTATATGTGTCCTTTTAATGGTTTTCTAACCCGTTTTGTTGACTAAAATATTAGCTGTTCAGAATGTTGCATTTTGCATTAAGCCCTTAAAAAATTTCGAAAAAGGTCATTTGCAAACGGCTTTCAATCTTCGTGGAATTTTCTTTAAATGATTCTTTTTGGTAGGATAATATCCATTTTGATAAAACATTCAAGGATTGGGTTGGAGTCGGTTTGAAGTTGTCGCATAATTAAAAAAATATATAAAATTTAGAATGGAAACGGGGAATGTGTCAAAGAGACAACAACCCGACCAAAGAGACGAAAACAGACCAAGGCCACGTTTTCGCTGTGTTGAAGACCCATTTGTGGGTTTCAGCTGGCCCCTAAACAATAATGTATACTATAGTTCAGCGAAAATGGAGTCGAAAATGGACGTCACACTAAACTCCGAAACATATAAATGAACCAAAATTTAAAAAAAAAACAACTTACAAGACTAACAAAGGCCAGAGGTTCCTGACTTGGGACAGGCGCAAAACTGCGGCGGGGTTAAATATGTTTTGTTAGATCTCCCCGTATACCACTAGTCAATGTGGAATAAACCAACACACAGCAATTAGCACAGTAAAACTCAGTTTGAAAGAAGTCCGAGACCGATGTTGGAATAGGTAACAGAAGACAATAAGCAAAATGACAATGATCAACATAACTTAAAAAGAACTACTAGCAGTTAAACATAAATTAACACAGGACTACTAGCAGTTACTGACATGCCAGCTCCAGACCTCAATTAAACTGATTGAAAGATTATGTCTTCATCATATGAAAACCAAGTACAATCCCTCCCTTTAGGGTTATATTTTCTTTACATATCCTTAAGATCCCGTTTACAATTTGACTTGCACAGAACTGAACCGATCTTTATTTGAAAAGATCTTAAAAAGACCAGTTCGCGCTTACATTTGCACAAGCAAGATCGATCGATCTTATTACATCCAGTGCGTTTACACTGCAATATAAAGAGAACCGACCAGACCTAATTACCCTACATTACGTGAAAAGGCAATCGTAAAACTAACGTGTGCATTTTGCGCGGAAAATCACACTCTGCAAAAGCATGGAGAAAAAAGTTTAGTCAATTGAATTGCATATGCAATTATTACTTATCTTTTTGATTCACTTAAAAGGGAAAGGGCAATGCGTTTGAAGGTGAAGAATTTTGGATTTATCAATTCAGAAGAATGATGCAAAACTGGTGGAATACAGGTCTTTGTTTACTTGTCTTATCCTCACGTTCTGTCAATCGAGAAATATGGTTGAAACCTCGAGAGACAGACATTTATTGAGCTATGATATCCAAAACTGGACAAGCGTATAAATATTTTCATATCTAAATATAACACTTTCACTTCTTAAAGGATCGATAGCGATCGATCTAAGCGTTTACACTTGAAGAAAGATCGATTAAAAAAATATCGATCTTTTAAACCACCTCTGGAGGTGCACTTTTTAAGTCCGATTGAAGATCGATCTTTCCCGTTTACATTTGATCAAAGATCGATATCAGGAAAGATCGATCTGTTTTGCTATGTCTAATATGTACAAAATTTAGTCCTGGTATTCGACGAAATTTGAACATCTGTAAACAATTACTTTAATTCATAATATTATTGATAAGACTATTAAAAAAATGAGAATTGTAAATTACTGTTAGATTAATATCTTTGAACCGTTTATGCGGTCGCTCTAGTGATATTTTAAACCTTTATGGAAAATAAATGCAGATCACACATGGTCATGCATATGTTCCACTTGTCGAAGTTCTAACATACAACGTAATACGATTCACATTTTGCATGTCACGAAAAAAGGACGGATGGCCACTGCATGATGGATCATGAGCTTATCCCTTACAGGTGCTCCGAATTCGCCCCAAATTTTTAATGAGGTTCTTGTGGTTTCTGTGGGGTTTTGGCGATTTTTTCAACCTATATTTCATTGCCTATGGTATGAGACAAACTGCTCGTTTTTTTTCCTTACAGTTAAGATAGAGGTTAAGAATTTAAGGATGATTTAATTTTATTTATTAATTTGGCAATCAATGTGTAAGTGTTATGTAAGAGACATCTGCCAAATTTGCCTTATCACCTATTTTGACTTCATTCCGGGTCGAATTACTTCAATTTAGATTATTAACCATAATAAAGTATAACGTTATCATGCTTATATTAAAACTTGTGTTTATAATTTGGTCTATAAACCATTTCCTGGTTGCTGAAATTGTCTACTTCTCTAGTGTCAGCCACTATATAAAGATAAGAAGATGTAGTATGAAGGTTACCGTACGGACTTCAACATTGAGCAAACCATACCGCATAGCAAGCTATACAATGACACACAACGATTTAAAAAGAAAATTACCAGCCTGATTTATGTACAAAACAATAAACAAACTATGTTCATATAATATTATGCCTATATAGACACAGTAAAAGTATTTTAGATACCTCTCAATTATTGGATAGAACTTATTAAACATTTGTTTGCGTATTTTAAACTGAATTCTGAATCTAGTTTGTGAAATATCATACTAAAAATCAACACAAGGATATAGTTAAAATCAAATGTTTCAACATGTTTATCCCTAACACTGAGAGCAGGTAGAAAAGCATGGGTAAGACTAAGCACATGGCAAAGGCGAAATCTCTTTGATCTTACTGTACTTAATCTAAGGTGTACATTAACTAACACAGATATACTAATACAAATGTACCAATGTACTTACCTAAAAATTGCGACATGCTTGATCAATTAACAACTATGTCCAAACTTCATAGTTTTGCAATATGATATACAATTGAATGATGTTTTCTTTTTGGATAGCAAGTACCGAATCATATTTTGCATGAAGCGCTTCTTTCTAATATGTGATTTGTCATTTTCTTTCATTTGGGATAAATTGGAAAAACAGCATTTAATTCTGATATTTACAGATATTCGAAATAAAACATAGCTGTTACTGACATCTTGAATCTGAATGAAGAACTTCATCCTTAGAGCCGAGTTGTGCACTACAGCTAGTATATACCGACTTGATTGTTCTCAAACTACATTTTTGAATAACGTTTCGACACCTAGAAAAAATACAGTACTTCATTATAGATAGTACAGTTGAATAGCCATAAACGTTTATATTATACAATCATAGCCTTTGTATGAGGTCGAAACAAGGATATATTGACCTGAAAGAAGTATATTGACTGAGGACGAAGTCCGAGGTCGATATACTTCTTTGGGTCGATATATCCTGTATTGACCTCATACATAGGCTATAATTGTTATATTATTAATTTCCGACCATATTTGTATCAAATCGTCGTTTGATTTTGTTGGAAATTTATAGATATCATATTGTCTCCTAGACAATAACAACATATTAGTTGTTATTTCATTTATGTTTTATGTTTGTTTTTTAATATCTTATGTATTTGAAGATTTCTTTTCTTCGATCATAGATATTTTTTAATAAAGCTTTTAACAATATCATGAAATTCATTACATGACGTCACAAAGTATATCGGTTTTTAGATTTTCTAAAAAAACGTGCAATATGCTTTTTTGCTATGCAATATGCTTTTTCCTATCCGCTGTTTTCTGTCTACCTTCGAAAATATAGTTTAACATGTGACTATCCCTGAACGAATCAAATTAATTAGAATATACGAATTAATAATATTATTACCTATCGCTTATATGTTAAAAAGCCTGAAAATGTATTCTAGCATATTCGCAAAAAATGCCATGAAAGTAATGAACGTAGGAGCAACAATTTCAAATATATCAGTTTATATACATGTTTGTAATACACGGGAAAACCACATCCCAATTCAGTATAGTTCAATGGTCACGGTAGAGCGACACGGATAATTCCGATTGTATTTTTCAGAGACAATCATCAAATTACTGATAGTAGCAAATGTATTTCAGATTTGGCCTCAACTCAGTATAAAAATAAGGACATGTGGTATGATTGCCAATGAGACAACCATCCACCAAAATTCAAATGAAGTGGATGTAAGCAATTATAGGTAACCGTACGGCCTTCAACAATGATAAAAACCCATGTCGTATTGTCGGCTATAAAAGGCCCCGACATGAAAAATATGAAACAATTCAATTGAGAAAACTGACGACCTAATTTATAACAAAAAAATTATTAAAAACAAATATGACAGACATGAAACAACGACAACAACTGAATTACAGGTTCCTGACTTGGGACAGGCACATAAATAATGTGGCGGGTTAAACATGTTTGAAGGCGCCAACCCTCCACTAACATGTGACAGTATTGTAACAGTACAACATAAGAACAAACTATCAAAACCAGTGGAAAAGGGCTGAACTCATCAGATCGATACAAAGCAGAAAAATACAATAACACAAACCTGACGTGACATGGTATTTATGCATCTCCCACAACAAAAAAGACACAAAGTACAGATCTGACAGTACTAGCAGTTACTGACAGACAGCTAGTTCAAAGTCAATAACAACTAACAAAAGAATCATGTATCTAAGACTAAAATATCAGGTCCAACTAGTTTCTGGATTGCCTGAGAGTTTTCGTCTTTTTCAAGAATCGTTTTAGAATTGTTAATGGGAAACAAATTAGTTAGGGCTAGTATGTTCTTGTTCTTTTAGTTGGTTTTGGGGTATCCATTGCTCCTGACAAACATAACTCGTTGGGATTGACTGAGTGTCATTTCCGTCTTCCATGTGACATTTTTTATGTAGGTACTAATAATATTACAGATCTGCTTGCTCTTATGGCCACACATTCGAAGGGATACGCATCAGTTGTTTCGACTCCTGCGTGTTTGTTAATGCAGAGAGCCACATGTGGTTTAACCATACCTGATGATAGCTGTGTAATAAGGTATGATATGTTTTAATAGAATACAGTTACGAATATCTATACCATAATCGTGATATTTTCGCACTCTTGAATTTCACGAAGGAATTAAATTGTACACGCGAAATTTTTTACATGAATTTCAAGTCAAATGAACTACTGTTAGTTCAGAAATTATTGCACCCAGTCGTATTATTCGCATAAGTATAAACTCGCAATAATTTCTGAATTTACAGTATAATATTAACTGAAACTAATTCACCTGAAAGTTTCATTGAGTGCGAATTTCTCTTTCTTATTTTATAATCTTAATATATCTACTTAGTTCAAGATGAAATTATTTTCATCCAAAGAGTTCATGCAATTCACACGTTACAAAAACATCGATTTTTTAAATTCACGTAATAAGTAACAAATTCTCGACTACCAGAGGAAAACATATCCAAACATTTGATGGTGACTTGTAGATGTAAAACTATTTACTTTCACTTCCTTTGTTGCTTTGTTGATAGTTGTCTCATTGGTAAGGAGACAGACACTATATCTTTATTTTTCAAACTGGGTGGTAAGGAAACAATCAAATAATCAACCATTGTTCTTATATAAATGATATGCTGCGTCCTACATCGGCTGACCACATTTTAACCTTTTACTAGTTAGTACATTCAAATTAATACCTATTTTTCATAAAGATGTAATGATGGAAATACTAATACACAGCAACTTGTTAAATTTCGCATATTATTTTCTATAGCCTTATATATTTGTCTATTTCTCATCTATACTCGGTTTTAAATGTGTATATCTTTGAAGGACTTTGTACCATACTGCGATTAATGTTTTGTTTATGAGGTATTTATATATTTTTATTAGGATAGATGATTTTGTCGTTACAATGACTCTGTATGGTACCAAAAGTGATTGTGAAAAACTTGCCCTCATTCCTAATAGTAAGTTAGTAAGCACAATACAAAAGGAGAGAGAGAAAGTGTGGATCAAATTATGTTTTTGTAAATACATTCTTTTATTCAAACTGTTGTTTGTTTTATCTGTGTGTGTGTGTATATATAGCTCGTCTCAAAAGCCCAACAGTGTTATAGATCTTCAAATTTGCGTTAGCAAATTTTTGTTCTTCCCTAAGCGGGATTCGAAAACTTGTTTCTGTGACATCGTGGCAACACCGCCTGCACCGTGTCCAGCGCCCTAGACCAATCGACCACCTAGGCTACATAAAAATATAGCTTTTGGTGGCTGATGTAATGCCTTTCCTCGTCGGCTTTATCTAGGCCGGGTTGTAACACAGTACATGATGTATAATGGCAAGTAGATGGTGTACCTTTCAGATCAGCTATTTTGTCTGTCATAAAGGATGATAATGTAAATTACCATGCCGCCACATCAAATTTTAATATAAATGTGCGTGTGTGTTGCTTTGTTATTTGTAGAACCGTTTACTGTTCTAGATGACCCCTAATTGGCATTATATCGGAGCGTTTTGTTTCCAATGCTCTTCACATTACAAGTGTTCTAGCGCTACTGTTGAGTCTTATGGAGAAGAAACGGACATGCATGTCTGGTGTACAACATGATAAGCCTGGTATCTTTTACAACCACTGGGGAATGGGCGTTTTGTTCCCGACAATATCACTAGCCCAGTAACCAGCACTTCTGTCTTGACATGAAATATCTTTGAAACGTCCATTTTCTGTAAATTTACTGTGTATAAGATGTTGAATTATTTGAAATACTAAGGATTTTTACCCCCAAGCATAGATAGCCTTAGCCGTATTTGTCACAACTTTTCGTTTTGTATTTTTAATGCTTTCCGACTTCGTATTCAATTCGGCTCTTCAGTTGTTTTGATTCGAGGTCCACTGATAAGTGTTATGTGGACGAAACGCGCTTCATAAGCCAGGAATCTTTTATGAGTTTCTACTGATTTACTGCATACTTTCTATTAAAAAAAAGGAAGAAAAGAATATCACTTTTGACCGGTTAAAAATCAAATTAATCAAAAATATTGTAGCCGGCATGAAAGGAAAAACACACAAGACGAACCGAAAGCAAACAAATTTAATAGCAGACGTGTTCTTGTACTGTTATGAATCACAGTTTTTGACCAAACTCAGTAAAGACTCCTCTAAATTGCATTTAATTGATAATTCAACAACACTTACCTGATGATATTTTTTCGTTAAATAATCAAGAAATTTCTAAATAGACTGCCGAAATTTACCCAAAGGAACGTACTTTAAATAAATCAAATATAAACGGTAATAACTGTCCTTTCCTATATTTAGATATTTCAGTTTTACACGGGAAACTCTACATTAAAATTTACGACAAAAGGGACGATTTTTCGTTCCCCATTGTTAATTTTCCTTTTTTGGACGGTGATGTTCCTTTGGCACCATCTTACGGTGTTTATTTATCACAACTCGTTCGCTATGCCCGTGTCTGTTGTGACGTTTTGGATTTCAATGAACGTATTCTATGTATTACTGGTAAATTATTAAGTCAGGGATTCTATTACAACAAATTACTTTAAAACTTCTTCCATAGATATAAAGATTTGGTTCTGAAATTTGGTTGTACCTGTAGAAAACTTATTTCAAACGGAATAGCACATCCTCATTTTTACGCAGTTGTTTACCGAGCCCGGAAATTTAGAAACGATCCGCGGGTAAACTTATCGATCGTTTAAATAAACTTATTCTAAAAGGTTACGAATTCAATACTGTAATTAGATCTTTGAATATTGTTTTAGTGGTATTAATATTGATTTTGTTATCAGTAAATTAAAATCAGACTAAATATTATTTTTATATACATATGCACATTCATGGCTCTACAATCTATATCTTGGCATGGCACAAGGTCGTGTTTTCCTCTGACTGTTTATGACGTCTTTACACTAAATCCATTGGATGTTGGATGTGTACTGATTGATATTTTAGTCTTAGATGCATGCTTTTTTGTATTAGTTGTTATTCGCTTTGAACTAGCTGTCAGTAACTGCGAGTACTGTCAGATCTGTACTTAGTGTCTTTTTGTTGTTGGGATGTATAAGTACCCGTCCACGTCCACTCTGTGTTTTTGTTATATGTATTTATATTTGTATCCATCTGATGAGTTAAGCCTTTTTCAACTGATTTTTATAGTTTGTTCTTATGTTGTACTGTTACACCATCGTCCCAGGTTAGGGGAGGGTTGGCGCCTTCAAACGAGCTTAACCCCGCCACATTCTGTATGTGCCTGTCCCAAGTCAGGAGCCTGTAATTCAGTGATTGTCTTTTGTTGCTGTGTAACATATTTGTTTTCGTTCATTATTTTATACATAAATTAGGCCGTTAGTTTTCTCATTTGAATTGTTTTACATTTGTCATCTCGGGGCCTTTTATAGCTGACTATGCGATATGGGATTTTTGATAATTGTTGAAGAACCTATAGTTGTTAATTTCTGCGTCATTTGGTCTCTTGTGGAGAGTTGGCAATCATACCACATCTTCTTTTTATAAAACAAAAACATATAAATAATAAGGAACACTACAGTTTAGTAGACAATGGTTAGTGTTAATCGTATTTCTGTTATTCATAAATGTTCAATTTCCATTTACCAGTAAGCTGTCTGAAAGAACTTAAAAAAGCATCCAAATATATTGGTATCTCTGGGGACTACATACAAGACTACCCATGCAAGTCAAAAGGTAACGTATAGTGTATATTTTCCTGTCTTTCTTGTTTGCTACTGCATGTCCAATAAACTCAATTTTCGACCACCAATTGAATTGATGTCTGCAAATATTTTAGTACATTCTCTTATCTCTTGAGTATTTTTTTTATGTTGCCTGGTTGTCTCCTCAACAACATTTACCCTTCATTTCTGTTTACAGAAGTTAAAATAATAACCGTATGCGTCACATGCATTTGAAATAATAACGTCGAGTTCATTTACGCATAGTGGTTTGTCTGGTGACGTAATCAAATATAAAATTTGTATGGCCTTGTCAGATGAAAAGTCAGATGAACAGTCGAAACGGAATACCACTTGGTGCGCCTACATAAAATTCTCCTTCTGTGGATACATCAACCGCTATAGGTGTCATAGCCAGAAACAAGTGTCAAAGCCACGAATATGTTTAAACCAGTAATGAAGTTGGTATAATGAGAATGATATGTTCTGGCATATAGTCATTTCAGCTAGATACGTAAACGCCATAAGTTTTTCTAATAGTTTCGAGTTGTTCGTCATCGTAAATCTAGGTATATAGTAGAATTTCCTGTCTCTTTATTATTCTTAGTTTCTAATTCATTTGGATATATATAGGATAATCGAGTAATCAACATCATCAATACTTATTATCAGTATAGTGAAATTCATTTTTGAAGAATTTTGCCATAGTTTATTTCTTATTGTAAGGAAATTACTACAGTACTTTGGAAGGTTTATGTTTAACATCTAGGAATGAAATAGATATCTCTGTAAATCACATGTAGATAGCATTTATTTCAAAATATGATGTATTCCAAATAAAAAAGGATATCAAGACAAGATGAACACTTTATTAGCCTCTAACACATCCAGTGTTCAAGAGGTTAAAGACACATAAAATTCAATATTGCATTGGTGACAAAGAGAAGCATTTTGCATTCAAAACAACAAGGAATAACAAAAAAAAAAAAAAGAAATTACATAAGAAAAATGCATTTTTAAAAACACTTCAATTATTGAGACTTAAATAAAGGTTGTTTTTGTTTACAAAATCAAGATAACAGTGCACTAGCAAAGGTTGCGTTATACTAGTTATTAAAAGTGTCGTCGATAGATGCTGTCGTATGTTTGATAACTAATTTTTAAGCCAAAGCTTTATATGCTTATGAAATGCGTGATGAGTTCAGAAATATTAACCGATTTGTTTTCAATATTGATATATGTTCATACCTTTTGAGTAGGCTGTGGTATTAATGCATCAGATTGTGGAAACATCTCTAATAAGCTAACATCGACAAGCTTACACTTAACAGGTAATAGTCGCATGTTACCTTTACTACAGTAATGGTTCCCGGGAGACATTTGAACCCCTTTCAATTGTTTTTAGTTCGCCTTTTTTTACGAATTTGTGTTGTTAAATGCTTTTGTATAATAAAATATTAAGTTGGAAAATGTAGTTGCAAGAAGAAATATATTAATCAAACTTTAACTTTCTAAAGAATCTTATGAAATATGGAAATAGATGTCAAAGCTTTGTAATGATTTTTAAGATTTGTTCTATATATTATAATGATTTGCAAAAACTGTACTATGTATGACAAGGTGATTGGTCCAAAAATTTTGATATAACGTAGTCACATTCAAATGAACCCAGACGACCAAAATTTAGTTTTGTATGGACTCTTAGATCCATGTTGGATTAGTTTCAGCAATACATTAGATATTTGACCAAACACTGTTATTACCTCGATTCTGGAAAGATTTACATTCTTATTTGTAGGATTAAAAATGATTTTTATATCTTAAAATGATTACACTAATTTAAACAAAAAATATACGTAAATGCATATCTTACTTATATATTTTTTTTTGCTATGTGTTCACACGAATGTTGCACATCTATATACCTGTGTATATTTTAAGGATTCAGAGATAATATATACATATCTACAAATATACTTATATACAGAAACACTAAAAAGTATCTTATTATGATCCTACTTTCACCTGTTTCTGTATAGTCATACACGCCTTTCTATTCTCTGAACTTGCTTCTAATTACAAAATATTTATATGCTGTATATAGAAATATCCAAAGCAAACTCAAGATATTTATTGTTTCGTGATAAAGAAATAACTGGATTAACGATATTTGTAGTTTTAACTGATAATGAATTAAAACAATACAATTCGGTTAATTATGTGGACATGTTTCTGTATGTTGATATATTGAGGAAAATACCCGATTAACATAACTATTCTATTTAATCCAAAATCAAATTCAAATATTTAATCTATTTTATGTTTTGTGTGTAAAAAATATACACCAGCTGTACCTTAAAGCACTTCAGCACTTTGATTTAATTGTCAGATGATGAGACTTTTCCTATGTCGCAAGCTGGCCTCGCAGTTATGTTCCTTGGAGGAATTTTAACAGGAGTTCTTGTTACATCTATAATCTTTATTGTGTATATTAGATGGATGAAAGACCAGGCTTCAAAGTGAGTATTTGAAAAATGATACATTTGTATCGTAAAATAAAACTCTCTTTTAATGTCTTCTCTTCTGTATTAGTTAAGTTTTGTTCTGTTCAAATATTATTTGTTATCAAAGCACCAGATAACCAGGATTTGTCTAAGAGAGTGGAGTTTCAGAGCAATAAATGTATGCATTGTACTAATACTTGCTGGCCGTTAGTTTTCTCGTTTGAACGGTTTTACATTTGTCATTTCGGGGACTTTTATTGCTAGTTATGCGATATGGGTTTTGCCCTTTGTTGAAGGCCGTATGGTGATCTATAGTTGGTAACGTCTACGTGAAGAGAAGTCTCATTGATAATCATACCACATCTTCTTTTTTGCATATTGAAGACAAATTTGACAGAAACGAGCGTATACTATATACAAAATTATTTTTTGTTGTGAATGACTGCGAAGGAGAGTCACCGCGGTAATACAAAATGATTGAACTAATCTTAGATTTAACTGACACGGTCGTTTTCTCTTTGTTACTATCGTTTTCTCTTTGTTACTGTCGTTTTCTCTTTGTTTCAGCGACATTTCCATTGCCTGGTTAAAAACTATTGTCACATCTATTCTTTCAAACATAGAAGACAAAAGACAGTTAGCACAGTTAAAATTAGAATGTTATGCTACAATAACGGAAGATCAATAAAACAAATAGTCTTTTTTTATTAGTGTCATCCTTTTCTAGATTTTAATATTTCCGACATGCATTCATGTTGTGACAGTCATTTTCTGTTTCGGTTTCTGTTTAATAAAATCAAAACTTTTTTAGACTCGGGACTATGCATTATATACTTTTGTAGAAATATCCGTTATACATGTATCTATCTATATTCTTTTTTTTTTAATGAATAAAAAACTAGAACCATGTTTCAAACTTCCACGTTAAATGGAGGTACTGAAACAGACATAAACCAAAGTACAACAAATAACTGTGTCGAGTTACCAGGAATTGCATTGTATTATCAGATAGTTTCCTGTGTTGAATAACTAGGACTTGCAATATAAAGCTGATTTCCTGGAAGTCAGCAATAAGGGAAGTTGATAACACCAATCAGTCTACGTCTGGCATAAATCAAAATGATAGTTTGATACGTCTCTTTCATTTTGAACTGCTCAGTGGTCTTGTGGTAGCAATCTCGTTTTGAGTGCTGGGGGTTGTTGAATCGATCCCCGGCGGTGTAAAACTAAAGACTTGAAAAGTTGATAACTGCTGCTTCTTCGCTAAGCAGGCGGCATTTATGAGTAAGAGCAAAAAAATATCACCCCGCAGTCATATTAATGTGTCCGTGAAGTGATAATGTTTTCCTGCGGACTGTTACCTTGTTAACTGGTACACTAAAATTCGACTCAGCGTTCTTTATATCATATTAACATATTTCGTCCCAAACATGCATTTAATCTTCCACTAGATGTTAAACAGTAATCCATCATCATCATCTTTCATTTTGAGTCATTGTTGAGCATGTATTTTTACACATGCATGTACTAGCCGAAAATGCAACTTAAAAATAGGCCTTGTAACATAAGATACGAGCCGAATCAGCGAATTGTGCATTTCAATAAACTTATTCATTGTGCATTGCAGTAAAATCTTTTGATAGTTTCTACTAGGTAATTTTCGTATTAGATTTAATTGTATTATTATTAGTTTAGTAGATAATTAAACGGATATTGCTATCCAGTTATTAACATTTATATCCTGTCTAAACATATATTTTGGTATTACAAAAAATCATTATTTTCTCACACTGCTTATGATGTTTTAACACTAAATCCGTTGGAAGTGTACTTATTGTTATCTTAGTCTGGGAAACATGATGTATGTATTAGTTGAAATTGGGTTTTGACGTAGCTTTCAGTAACTGTAAGTACTCTTAGGTAGGTTCTGCGTGTCTTTGTCTTTTTAATAGTTGTTTTGTGCTTAGTACCGATATTATGTCTCAAACCGTTTTCAGACTTTTTGTCGTTAATACGTTAATAAAGTAATACTTCCACAAACTCGTGTCGCTCGCAGGTATCGTCCGTTTGTATATTTTTTTCTTTTAGTTGTTGTGGTTCAACTATTCAAACGTGACCTTCCATTATGCCTAAGTATTTTAACTTTATGTTTTATATAGACAGGAAAATACGTACTTAGATTTAGACCTGAGTGTTGACAATGAAGAGAAACAGCCAGAGCGTACGCAAAGGGGGTCTGTAGCTTTTGTCAGAGAGATAGCGTCTGTTTACTATAGTCAACCAGGAAACGTTGGAGAGGAATCACCAAAAGTAAGAATGTAGCAGATAAATATTGAAAAAAATGTTGAAATGGTTAGATAATGATTCAAATGTGAAAGTAATTACAAAGAGCGTCGAATAGAGGGAAAATGACGATGTTATTTTTTTTCTTCAGAAAGTGTTCATCTGAAACAAACATGTTCGTAATACCTAATGATGAGTGAAAACGATTGTTGAAGATGACATGTTTTAAACTTGATAATTGTTTTTTATGAAATCATTTAGATATTTTCATAAGTTTCTATCTGAAGCAAAACTTGAACAAGAATTGCCGACCGAGCTTATAAGAAAACTGTAAAGGGTTTATGTTTTAAAAGTTTGATTGATTATTAAAAAGACTTTATTCAAGAACTATATATTGAGCTTATAGCAATTTATGAGAAATATTCCGTATGGATGATACATTTTTGTTGACTTTTACCTGATTTATAACATCTCAATGTTAATTAAAATTTTGTATGCTTACAGGATCGTTCTTCGTCGTCGGTAAGAAGTCGAATATTTTCATGGTCCTCATCAAAGTCGAGAAAATCTTTTACTGACAGAAAATCAAGCCTGAATAAAATACCACACAACAGTAAATCTGCAGCAAAACAAATGTTCTCCTATGAACAACCAGTTCCTGAAGAAGGCAACGATTATGTGGACCTAGATTCTCCAACTACCTCAACGCAAAAGTTTGATTATGAAAACGAGAAGACAGAACATAAAAACAAAATTAATCCAATTACATTCATTGATGCAGATGAGGATCAAACAAAAAACCCATTGAATGTGCTAGAAAACCAGACTGAAAAATCTATTCACAATTATGCAACAACAGAGGAATTGCATAGCAAGACTGAAAATCCTTACAGTGACAATAAACAGAAAATAACCGACCAAATTTGACGATGATTTTAAGTAACATACAGCTTTTCAAAGCAATTTTTAAATCAAGTTTCAGAACTGTTCCAATATTTAATCTTAGTTAGGAAAAAAAGTCGGAAAATTTTAAGTAAACACAAAATGTGAAATAATAGATCATATACTATTTCTACAAGTATTTGACTATATCCGTCCTTTAGTTCTAGACTGAAATATAAATCTAAGGAAATACATATTATGGTTTTATTTTGCTATCTGACAAAAACCTCACCAAAGATACCAGACTTATCAGCTAGTACACCAGACACGCGTTTTGTCTACACAAGACTCATCAGTGGCGCTCAAAATAAAACAGTTAAAGGTCAAATCAAATACAAATTTGAACCGTCGTACACAAGCATCGCACAAGTTGGCACTCCGAGGCGGGTGGGGAGCAAGAAGGTGAACTGTGGTTTATTTTTATCAATAGTACCGCTTAAGTCGACGCTAGGGGCCGTCTTGACCTTGTTGTAGGGTATGAATGATTCGTTCATTGTTGAAGACCCTACATCAACTGTCAAGATGAAGAACAGGAATAAAAGCCCTGTTCATTGATAATTTTCTATGTTTTCTATGTATTGTGTGCGATTTTGTCCCATGTACACTTACTCCATATCCTTTCATTTTCTATTGAAGACAAAATGAACATTAACCGCAATAACTTAGATTCCATCATTTCAGTTTGGATGTTGGGTGTGTACTGATTGATATTTTAGACTTAGATATATGAATTTGTATTAGTTGTTATTGGCTTTGAACTAGCGGCCAGTAACTGCGAGTACTCTAAGATCTGTACTTTGTGTCTTTTTGATGTGAGGGATGTAGAAATACCCTGCCACGTCCGGTTTGTGTTATTGTTAGATATGTTTCTGCTTTGTACCGATCTGATGGGTTAAGCCCTTTTCAACTGATTTTTATAGTCCCAGTTGTTTTTAGGTGGAGGGTTGGCGCCTTCAAACATGTTCAACCCCGCAACATTCTTTATGTGCCTGTCCAAAGTCAGGAGCCTGTTGTTCATTAGCTGTCATTGGTTCATGTCTGTCATATTTGTTTTTCGTAAATTGTTTTGTAATAAATCAGGCCGTTACTTTTCTCAATTGAATTGTTTCATATTTTTCATGGCGGGGACTGTTATAGCCGACGATACGGTATAGGTTTTTCTCATTGTTGAAGGCCGTACAGTTGCCTATAATTGTTTACATCCACTTCATTTGAACTTTGGTGGAGAGTTGTCTCACTGGCAATCATACCACATCTCCTTATTTTTATATGTAAAAACTTTATACATGTTAGGAAAATTGACAAAGACAAACAATATTACGTTCAGAAATATTTACTCTATCTCAATTCTAATTCCTTCCTTATGTTTTAAGTTTTTTTTATGAAAATAAGGTGACGCACTATTTTGTAATAATCAAAGGTCGATTTTTCATTTGCATTAACCTGATTCCCTAAATGTTTCCTTGACAAACATTCAAGGCTATTTCAGAAATAAATGGGGTCACTATCGCGAATCATATGTATGCTAACTTCCTTAATATATGTTTAATCGTGTATTTTTGTAAGCTGATCTAGTTGTCTAACCTTATGTTTCAAATTGTATATGAACTTTTGAACTTTATTCAGTAATTATTATTATATATCAACGAATTTATGACAAAGCACGATGCACGATACTTTCCCAGAAAAAAAGTATTTGCCGAAAAATTATGGGTGTAACAATTAAATTTTATCGAAAAAGATATGTGTCTGTAATTAAACAGTTACTTAAACGATCACAATGACACGTTGTCTTATCCATTTCAGTTAAGTAATTTCCATCAAATAGATCTTTAAAATATAGTCCACCAACATTATGTGCCTACCCCAAGTCAGGAGATTTTATTGAGCGTGTCAGCAGAACGTATAAACAATGTTTCACTTATGCATTGCATAAAATTTTAAAGATTTAACATGAACGGAATGACAATCAAATTGCATTTCTGTCGGTGAAGTAAGTATTCAGTTAGCATTTAACCATTAACTTTTAACGGGTTATGAAAAGAATTTTCATAGAATCTCAATCATAAGATTCTGTATTTCAATAGTAAAACTGAGTTTTAAACAGTTCAGCCAAATCATTGTTACACCCCAATCCAAAAAAGGTGGATATTCCTGTTCACCTCTGTATGCCAGTCTGTAACACATTTATTTCTGTCGCCTTTCCCCTAACAACTACAAGTCATAGCGTCTTGATATACGACATCAAGCTTCATTTCGTAATGCCATATCATGTAACACATTTTTCAGTTTTTTTTTATATTCTTCTTCCTGCTAGCCGAAAACTTGCATCTTGAGCGGGTGTAAAATTCGTGAGCATTAGCTCAAGTATATCTTATTTTAGTTAGATTTGACTATCGTTTAAAGACATATATTGATCTATATTGTCTTTAAGCTGATGAAATAACAAAATTACAGTATACCGAAACTAATTAAATGCATCTCGGAGTCAGTGATACTTGAAAAAAAAATGATTAAACACCATCTAAAAATCTATGAAAACCAATGTGCCATACCGATTTCAGTGCGATAGACGTAATAAACATCACTAGACTACGTTTTGGAAGTAAAAAAAAAAATGAAAGTTAAAAAAAAACGAAGACGGTCTAAATATAACAGTCAATAGTTATCAAAGGTACCAGGATTGTAATTTAGTACGCCAGACGCGCGTTTCGTCTACATAAGACTCATCAGTGACGCTCATATCAAAATAGTTATAAAGCCAAACAAGTACAAAGTTGAAGAGCATTGAGGATCAAAATTCCAAAAAGTTGTGCCAAATACGGCTGAGGTAATATATGCCTGGGATAAGAAAATCCTTAGTTTTCGAAAAATTCAAAGTTTTGTAAACAGGAAATTTATAAAAATGACCACATAATTGATATTCATGTCAACTCCGAAGTGCTGACTACTGGGCTGGTGATACCCTCGGGGACGAAACGTCCACCAGCAGTGGCATCGACCCAGTGGTGTAAATAGTTATCAAAGGTACCAGGATTATAATTTAGTACGCCAGACGCGCGTTTCGTCTACATAAGACACATCAGTGACGCTCATATCAAAATACTTATAAAGCCAAACAAGTACAAAGTTGAAGAGCATTGAGGATCAAAATTCCAAAAAGTTGTGCCAAATACGGCTAAGGTAATATATGCCTGGGATAAGAAAATCCTTAGTTTTTCGAAAAATTCAAAGTTTTGTAAACAGGAAATTTATAAAAATGACCACATAATTGATATTCATGTCAAAATCATAGTAGTAGTTAGAGATTCGCCACTGGTACGATTTATGACATACATTTCCGTTAATAGATTAAGATTAAGATTATTTTCAGAAACTAAAGGTCCAACTCCCTCGGGCAAATTTGACCTTAGAAGAGTTTGTTTATTCTATGTTGAAAGTCTCTTTTGGTCATATGAATCCTCCCTAATTATCACATCTCCGGCATGAAATGTTTTGGTTTTGTGTGTTCCTGATGAAGGTTAATAAAAAAAAAACGCTTCGGACACACCAACAGTATAAAGTGTTATGCTTATAATTTATCAGATACGATCGATACCTAAAGATGGAAAAGCAAAAGATATAATACTTAAAAGCATCAAACTAAAGGAAGGGTTTCAACTAAACAGAAAATATCATTCGAAGTTTTTATCTGCGGGAGTGTCGCCCTATTTTAGTACCATAACTAATGTATCTAATCTAAACTTTGAAACCGAAATGTATCATTTTAAATCTTGCTAATATCGAAGAACTGGTTACTTGGTTGGTGATACCCCGGAAAGTGACAGTCCACTGAACTGGTAAGGTATTGATGTATCATTTTTCTATTTCATCTTGTGAGTAACTGAAAGGATACAGGCTGGAAACCCAAATAATGGTATGATCGACTGTATTGCTCGAACGTTAGGTCACTACAACTGCTGTTAGCTTATAAAAAAGGCGAAAGATACCAAATGGACATTCAAACTCACAAGTAGAATATAAACTGACAAAGCCATGGCAAAAAAAGAAAAAGACAAACAACAGTATACAACACACAACAGCAACACAAACCCACCAAAACCCAAAGATGATCTGGCCATGATTGGACTTGCTACAATTAACAGCGTCATCGGCCGTCTTAATGCTCGATAATATCAAACTGAAGTCGCCTGAAATTCAATTATTCCACGCCTTTGGTAGAGATTTAATTAAACTGGACCAGGTTTAGATAATTATAGAAGTGGTAGGCCTTGCATCACTACTGCAGCCCAAAATCTGTATATCTGGAGTTCCATCTACGCGTACGTAGTCGAACAGCCACTGCTACGATTGCTGATGGTATCCCATGTTTGCGGAGAATTTCCGTCCAGACAGTACGAAACAGGCTTCGCCAACGCGGAACTCGTACAAGAAGATTTTTTGTTTGGCCTATTTTGACCCAGGTACACAGACATGCACGTGTTCGTTGGTGCGATACGTTGATGGTCTGGACTTGAAACTGGCGGTGAATTCGGTTCAGCGATGATTCTCGTTTTCTTTTCCAAATATGTAATGGACAAACCCGCGTAAACAGGCATCGACATTAGCTGTCTGCGAACAGGATGTTGACAGATTTGGCGGTGTTATCATCATGTGGGCAGCAATATATTACAATCGCAAAACAAACCTACCAGTGACCATGGAAATTCAACGGCACAACATTATACGGATGATATTTTGCAGCTTCATATGCTCGATGTTCTTGGACGACAGATTGAGATGTTTCAGCAGGATAATTTCCGGTCCCAAACAGCAAGGGTACTCGTGAATTTCCTAGCTCCGAATATATTGCCATGGATGGCCCTCGAAGATGCCGGATTATTTGAACCCCATAAAACATCGTTGATAGCCGCTACCACCAACGCCGATCCCCGTCTCAATCATTGGACCAACTCATTCAAGCGATGCAACATGTATGGCAAAGGATACAAACTAGTGATGAAATTAGCAGACCTAGACCTTGCATAAATATTTTAAATGTGTGCTGTCCAACGGCTTATCTGACGGTGGTACTAAAGCGCATTGAACACAAAAGTTGACCATGATAGTTGTTTTCAAAGAAAAAAGTTTTTTTTTAGATATTGGGAGGATATTTTTTACAATAATTTGGGGTTTGTAATGAGATACTGACAAAAGAGGAAATCATGAACAATCATAGGTCTGATCTGTGTTCCTTTGGAATTTCAAACAAAGATGAAGAAATGGATCTTCCTTCACTGTATTGGATACCAAAACTGCATAAGTGTCCTTACAAACAAAGTTATATTCAGTGCTCCACGAAACATCTTTCCAAACTAGTAAGTTAGTAACATCAATTTTATCAGCAATCAAAGCTGGGTTTCAGAGCTACTGTGCAGACTTTCTAAATTGTAAAACTTGTGTCTGATCCTTTCGTCACTGGTTTTTGGACAATAAAAATGTTTAAACTACTGTTCAACTATTTCTCTAGGTTCAGTGTGAATACTAAAAAATTCCAAAGATCCGTTAGAGTCCATTAAATCTAAGTCCCTATCCTCTTGCAATGAATGATATAAATACTTTTTTTTTTACTTATCTTCCCTTTACAATGGTATTCCCTATTCTAAACTTCGAGACAGATTGAGAGAATCAGTCAAATTTAAATTCATTAAAAGGAATGGCCGACGTAGATACAAATGTCTTGTTTTAAGGAGGGATAAATCATACTTTGTGAAAAACCACTCTGATTCAAACAAAGGAAATCTCTTAAATTCTCTGACATCATGATGCTTAAATTTAATTTGTTTCGTTTTGAGGACGTGTTTTTCAACAATCGGCATTCATATGGGAACAAACTGTTCTCCTCTTCTTTTCCTTTATTCATACGAGGTAGACTGCATGTAACGTGAGGGTACCCAAATTGCACCTATTTTGACAGTTTTTAACCTACGTTTATTTATGCTTCAGACAAAAGTTTTTATTATGTGTTTATTTTGTAGATGTATCATTATTTCCTATATGGTTTCACCAATTTAATTTTGAATCCATATGGAATCATAGAAAATTTATCTGAACTGACCTTCAAACCATCAATGATTCTGTAATGAGGAGTACCCAAATTGCATCCATGCTTAAATTCGCATCGTCAAAGTCGAATAACAGAGCTTTTGTTTAATTTTTCAAATATTTTGAACAATTGGATATTAGTCCGTACTTACTCTTCATTTTTAAGAAATGGATACTTGTAACATATTGTATTTGCTAATTTTAAAAGATGACGTTTTGATGACGTCGCATGGCGACGTTTCCGTACATTTGCTTTTCAGTAAACACTTCATCTGTTGATAAATACTGTGAACGTTTGTGTATATCTAAATATTTTTACCTATGTTGAAAGACGTGCATAGTATCAAATCATAAAAATACAAATTGTTTAGTCTCTAGGAGATCTTGTAAGATTTCCGCTGCTATTTTCTAAATAGGTGCAATTTGGGTACTCGGTGCAATTTGGGTACCGTGACGTTAGGAGCTTCTCAGAAATAAATCTAAAATTCTAGCATTATACCTGACGTTCCGCTATAAAGATGATGTCCTCTCACTTATTAATTCAAAGTTTGGTGACTATGTTCAACACATCTTTCCCGTCGAACTGGAAATACGTATAGGATACCACATCTATAGTAAAGTCTGCCACAAAATTGACTTGCATCTAGAAATAGAAAATTAGGTCGATTGAGAACAAAACTTTACGGCGAAAAGGGATGAATTTGGCTACCTAATTGTGAACTTTCCCCTTCTATTTAGCAACATTCCACCAGCTCCGGCATATGGAGTACTAGTATTTAGCTCCCAGTTGATACAATATTCCAGAGCTTGCGTTTTCTATCATGATTTCCTTGATAGACGGTTGCTGCTTACAAGGACGCGACTTAACCAAGGGTTCCAAGTGGTAAAGTT
Organism: Mytilus coruscus; assembly: GCA_017311375.1. NCBI lineage: Eukaryota > Metazoa > Mollusca > Bivalvia > Mytilida > Mytilidae > Mytilus > Mytilus coruscus. The sequence goes on along the minus strand of CM029595.1, from coordinate 124,088,856 downwards.
GAAGCCATCCCTTCGACAGTTTTAAGGGTACCATGACGACTTGGTGGACCGTTATGGAATATTTGTGTTACAGATGACCACGGTTAACCACAATCCCGTCCTCTTTTCCATGATTGTGACATTACCTATTTTTTAAACTTACCATGAGCACCTGAGATCACCCTTACTTTTTGATAGGGTTCGTATTGCTCAGTCTTTATTTTTCTATGTTGGTTTTTTGGTCCTGTCTATATTTTCGTTGTCTTTCGTTTGTTTTGTTATTGCCATTGCATTGTCAGTTCCTCATGGACATATGGGTTTTTTTAATGTCCCCAATCAAGTTTTAGACTTTGTGCCCACCTAACTGTTATTATAAGTTCGAGTTTTTGGTACCTATCAGCCGCACTAAATGTAAATCAGTAAATATCTGTAAATGGTCAGAAGTTAGACAGCAACCCAAAGGACAACAAGAGGTTAACAATGAACAAATGTCTTTACAATATGTCAAAATTTTTAAAATCAACTGTAGTCTTGAATAATTGGGAATAAAATTAAGACTATCAAAAATTAATTCGGCAGTAGTTTACCGATGTTCAAACATCGTTAATCGATTAGGGAGAGACGAATCAAGGTGACAAACAAAAACTGAGGGACTTGTATGAACTCCAAAAGGAGCAAGACCGTGTGCATCGACAGGGTAAGAGTCTCCTGCTATGTATGCATCACCCATCTTGCAATATCACACTCTCCTAATGTCACAATCGACCCCCGGGGATATTCAATCGGTAAAATTATAGACCAGACGACTATACTAGTAACCAAAGATCTAAGACCGGGAAAACATCGTACCGGTCAAGCAATTTGTGATAGTCACCGTTAAACTGTTGTATTTACGATTTTAATTGTTTTTCCTCATAACTCTGTTGGAGCAGTTTTGTGTAAGGAACACACCCCTGTTAATGAAACCTGTAAAGTGTGAACATGCACGAGCAGAACGTATTAACTGCGATATGTAAACACATAGAACATGAACCAGAGGGTATGTTACTACTGAGAAATAGGAAGTTGACAATTGTAAAGTTGAAATTATCACGTTTGTCCTAAATTCTAGTCGTCCATCTGTGTCAATATCGAGAAGATCAAGATATGAAGCAGACCTGCTACTTTCGGTAGTATCCTTAATCACAAGTTCACAATGATATATGAGATGAAAGCACCAATTGAAATGTGGGTTTTTGAGTGAATTATATCTGAAAGTGAAATTAAAGAATTTTGCAAATAGTTTTTTTCTTTTGGTTTTTGAGAAGATTCTTAATGTGTTCTGCTTCATGAGTACAATAAACTGCTTCGCTGAGCGCAGATGGATATGCCCGCAGAGCTCCAACCCTGAACAGTTGGAGCAAAAATGGACACAATATTCAAGCTTGATACAGGTCTGAATTTGGATTGTAATTAAATATTTGACAAATTATAGGTTTCTGAATAAATGTAGTCAAAGAACTTGAAATTGGTTATATGAATTGAATTTATATTCAATTAAAGATTTCTTGCTGTTGTGCAATACACTGTGCTGTTGCTCAATACTTAGTAAATCTGTTGTCAGACTATAAACAAACAATAACTTCTCAATGTTATATCAGAAATTTATAAAAAAAACTAAAGGGAGGTTATCTTAATAGATATAAATCAGTCATCAAGTTTAATGAAAACTGCTCTAAGCACTTTAAGGATATTGTCCACAAACTTGAAAATCAACCCTTTTTATGAATAAAATCTTATAACTCAGAAACGTAAAATCTTAAATTTATAAAAATCAAAAGGAGCTTACAACAATAGATATAAACAATTTACAAAGTTTCATAAAAATGCTGAAGCATTTTGAGTTATTGTCCCAAAACTTGAAAATCCCCTTTTGTAATGAATAAAACCCAATAAATCGAAAAAGTATGGTCTAAAATTTATAAAAATCAAAAGGGAGCTCATGTCGATAGAAATAAACAATTCACCAAAGTTCTTGCAAATTGGTGAAATTGTTTTTGAGTTATTGTCCACAAACTTGAAAATCCCCCCTTTTTTAATGAATAAAACCCCAAAACTCAGAAACAGTATATCTGAAATTTATAAAAAACGAAAGGGAGCTCACGTCAATAGGTATAAACAATTCACCAAAGTTTCATGCATATTGGTTAAAGCGTTTTTGAGTTGATGTCCGACATGTTGACGACGGACGGTCAGCGGTATACCATAATATGTCCCGTAGCATATTCAGCTACATGTATATTTCGTTCTTTATTATTTTCGATGCCAAGGTCTCAAGTTATAACATGACTAGCGAGACTCTATTTGTATGAAGATGATGCACATGAGCAATGTAAGATCTGCCTTACACACCAAATTTCAAAAATGACAAAAAAATTGTCGAGCTTCCTGAAATTGGACAGAAACATGTGGCTTCCTTTTATTAGATTCTCTCTTTGTATAGCTTTTTCTGGTGTTTTGAAATGCAATAAAAGTCATTATGATTTTACAACCTTGCTTTATATAGTGTCTATTTTTAATCTTACTTTATATAGTCTCTCATTGTATATAGTTTTCCACTGTCTTCTTTCTTTATCAATGTAGTATCAGTAATTTTAAAGTGTGTTTTAAATAAAATACAAAAATAAGTAAGCAATGAATGAGGTTGTTAAATGTGATATATGCTTTTTTGTGCTTCTTTGTTAAATATTTGTTTGTTTTTGTTGTGATTAAGATTGTGACATGGTGTTGACTGCTGTACCCCTATTTTGACATTTTTACCTATTATGTCTGTTTGTTTTATTCACGCATCGTTGTCAATATAATGAAATTTGATGCTACTGTCATACAAGTAAGAGGTTTAGCGCTATAAAACCAGGTTCAATCCCCATTTTCTACATAAGAAAATGCCTGTACCAAGTCAGGAATATGAGTTTTTGTCCATTCGTTTGATGTGTTTGTGCTTTTGATTTTGCCATTTGATTAAGGACTTTCGGTTTTGAATTTTCCTCAGAGTTCAGTATTTTTGTGATTTAACTTTTTGTTTAATAGATAGAGAGCAATTTACCTTAAAATGTCAAGTTACAACTATAAACAATATTAACAGTTGATATTTTTAATGTTCATGTATCAAGATATATTTATTTACATATGCCTACTCAAAACAAATGTTGCATAACTGTTTTACAAAGGCACAAAAGCAGCAATAAGAGATTGAACACAATACAGGTGACTTTATAACAAATATTCACTTGAAAACAAAATTTCTTTTGTGTAAAAAAATGTTTTGATTGTTCAAAAGTACAACATTAGTGGGCATTTCCACTGAAAATTTCTTCTACTGACAATAAACTATTACAACATCATAAAAACTATTCAAATTCATATTTTTGGCAAATGTGATTTGATATTAAAATTTATATTTTCCCAAGTTGAAGCGAACAAAATTTGAAATGATTTTACTAAAACATGGTAAACAATGTTTTAAAATTGACTGCTTGTGTATATTATTTCAAGTTAAAACATGAAGTAAACAAGAAGAGAACATCAATGTCCATAGATACTTATTTCAAGTTAAAACATGAAGTAAAAAGAAGAGAACATCAATGTCCATAGATACTTATTTCAAGTTAAAACATGAAGTAAAAGAAGAGAACATCAATGTCCATAGATACTTATTTCAAGTTAAAACATGAAGTAAAAAGAAGAGAACATCAATGTCCATAGATACTTATTTCAAGTTAAAACATGAAGTAAAAGAGAACATCAATGTCCATAGATACTTATTTCAAGTTAAAACATGAAGTAAAAAGAAGAGAACATCAATGTCCATAGAAGAGAACATCAATGTCCATAGAAGAGAACATCAATGTCCATAGATACTTATTTCAAGTTAAAACATGAAGTAAAAGAAGAGAACATCAATGTCCATAGAAGAGAACATCAATGTCCATAGAAGAGAACATCAATGTCCATAGAAGAGAACATCAATGTCCATAGAAGAGAACATCAATGTCCATAGAAGAGAACATCAATGTCCATAGAAGAGAACATCAATGTCCATAGAAGAGAACATCAATGTCCATAGAAGAGAACAACAATGTCCATAGAAGAGAACATCAATGTCCATAGAGGAACATCAATGTCCATAGAAGAGAACATCAATGTCCATAGATACTTATTTCAAGTTAAAACATGAAGTAAAAGAAGAGAACATCAATGTCCATAGAAGAGAACATCAATGTCCATAGAAGAGAACATCAATGTCCATAGATACTTATTTCAAGTTAAAACAGTAAAAGAAGAGAACATCAATGTCCATAGAGAGAACATCAATGTCCATAGAAGAGAACATCAATGTCCATAGATACTTATTTCAAGTTAAAACAGTAAAAGAAGAGAACATCAATGTCCATAGAAGAGAACATCAATGTCCATAGAAGAGAACATCAATGTCCATAGAAGAGAACATCAATGTCCATAGAAGAGAACATCAATGTCCATAGAAGAGAACATCAATGTCCATAGAAGAGAACATCAATGTCCATAGAAGAGAACATCAATGTCCATAGAAGAGAACATCAATGTCCATAGAAGAGAACATCAATGTCCATAGAAGAGAACATCAATGTCCATAGAAGAGAACATCAATGTCCATAGAAGAGAACATCAATGTCCATAGAAGAGAACATCAATGTCCATAGAAGAGAACATCAATGTCCATAGAAGAGAACATCAATGTCCATAGAAGAGAACATCAATGTCCATAGAATAGAACATCAATGTCCATAGAAGAGAACATCAATGTCCATAGAATAGAACATCAATGTCCATAGAAGAGAACATCAATGTCCATAGAAGAGAACATCAATGTCCATAGAAGAGAACATCAATGTCCATAGAAGAGAACATCAATGTCCATAGAAGAGAACATCAATGTCCATAGAAGAGAACATCAATGTCCATAGAAGAGAACATCAATGTCCATAGAAGGGAACATCAATGTCCATAGAAGAGAACATCAATGTCCATAGATGAGAACATCAATGTCCATAGAAGGAACATCAATGTCCATAGAAGGAACATCAATGTCCATAGATGGGAACATCAATGTCCATAGAAGAGAACATCAATGTCCATAGAAGAGAACATCAATGTCCATAGAAGAGAACATCAATGTCCATAGAAGAGAACATCAATGTCCATAGATACTTATTTCAATGAAAACAGGATTAAATCTATTTCTTAAAAAAAATTTCCATAAAAAGTTTTTCATACTGCAAACCACTGGAGTATCTGAGAACATGATAAATATGAAATAAAATTCTCAAATACTTCAATTGTTGCTCATGTTTTTAACAACCAAATATCTAATGTATTCCCTCTAATTTACTAAATATTAATAAATGTAATGTCTGAATTGTCATATTACATGTCCCATATGTTACATTTAGGCTATAAAAAATTGATACCTAAATTCTCATCCTTCTCTTTAGTAACAAGAAGAAATTACAAAAAACAATTTTGTGTTCCTTGTTTACGGGAAATTATAATTCAATAAAACTGTTATACACTACTGATTATCAATACTCATCTTTATACTATAACCAAAAATTGTGAGCTGATTTTGTGATCTATTTTCCTCTAATGACAAACACAATTATTTTCATCGGGGTAATGTAAAATGAAGCTTAATTCAGTACATGTATGCTGATATATACATTGTGAATTTTAATGGGGAAAAAATCCATGTATTGAGCTCTCTGATATTTGTAATATAAGATTGGTATTCTAAAGATTTTCCTATAGGGAAAGTTGTTATTCATTGCTTTTTTTTTTTGTTAGTCGTATAAAGTGTAAATTATAGGAACCAACACTAAGATTGTACACAAGGATAACATTTCAGATCCTCCTAAAAAGAAAACAAATCAATGAGATTCTTTTAAATAAAACATTCCATACCTTGAAACGAATATTATAACTAAAAGAAAATGACCACTTCTAAGGTAAATGTCTCATATCAAAATGAAAAAATCATTTGCCTTTATTAACTATGGATCCCAAGAAACTAAAATTCAGCATTTATAGTAAAATAAATTTTTTATACTTGGCTAAAATGATAAGCTTCACACAACTATACTGGCCATTCATTTTGTTTACTCATTTTATAACAGAAATGTTTGAATTGGTTTTGAAAAAAACAGAACTTTTTTTTCCAACAGGCACCAATACATTTACCTACAGCTATTTCTGCTATATGGGATATTTGTTAATAAATACTTACTGGCCTAGACTGCATGAATGTATAATTTTTTGTAAACTGTCATACAAATACATTAGGTTTAAAGATGACACTTATCAGCTTTCTAAACCTTTCAATTATACAACATAACATTATTTTCACTATGTAAAATCACAGGTAAATAAAATTTTAAATATATTGTCAGCACTATACTTATAGTAACAAAAATGTACATAAAACATTATATACAGGTTCAAACTATATACAAATAATTCACTAAAATCTGTATGAATTGGTGATGTCACAGCAATAAAAAGGTGACATCAAAAAGTTTGTGTTCACAGTAATAAACAGGTGACATATAAATATTTGTGTTCAAAGTAATGAACATGTGACATCAAAATGTTTGTGTTCTAAACATGTGACATCACAAAGGTTGTGTTCTAAACATGTGACATCACAAAGGTTGTGTTCTAAACATGTGACACCATAAAGGTTGTGTTCTAAACAGGTGACATCAAAATGTTTGCATTAACAACAATAACAAGTACTGCGAGACACAACTTTTTATGAAACATTTGTCAGTATTGCTGATATACACACATTTATCGGGCAATACAAGGGGAGACAACCAGAATTTAACATACAGACAGCTTACTGTAAGGTCAAAAATGAAGGTAGAGCAAAATGTAAACAAAATAATGACTAATTAGCATGATGAGTTGACTTCTATCACATTTTGAAAACCCAATTGTAAATTTCAAAAAAAATTGAAGATGAAAAAATTTCAAAGATCACAAACTCCATATTTACCTGTCTTCTTAAACATCCAGGATGTTCGTTTATGACAGAGGCATGTTGAAAATTGAGTAAATTTTCAGAAAGTGTTTTAAAATTGGAATAGTTGGAAAACTGAGCAATTCAGTATCAAAGACACTTTCAACCCTGAAAAAAAAAATAACAGCAACTCTAATGTATAATATTTTCAAACAGTTTTACTAGTTCGACATAGGTACCTATGCCCCCTCTTGAAAACTGAAACTTCCAGTCTCTAAATTTAACTCATGAAAGCATTGTGCATTATTAATGGATGATATTCTGGAGCTGGTGCATAATTTACGTGTGACATTTGTTATGAAGGGAACTAAATCCAGCATCTGCTATATATAGAGTATCTTAGTAAATAAATGACTAGATTTTAATTAATTCAATCTACCCTGTATTATTATATATTAAAATGATTTATATATAGAGGACTAATTTCAATGCATATACAGTGTATACATGTGTAAATGAAAATGTGTTATGGGATTACACTATTAGAAAGTGCTGAAAATTCATCATCTTCAATACTATAATGACTAAATTTAGATAAAAAACATTTTGGCACAAATCTGGACATCAAATATCTTTAGAAAGTAACATTTTAAACAATCAGTATAATATCTATGGCAAATGTGGTAAATTGTTTTATACATTTTAATGCTTAGTGTATAAATATTTTAAGTATATTTTTTTCTGAAATAAACTAAGACATGTACAGTACAATGAACACTCTAACTTAAAGTTTGATTGAGAATTCAATTAACATTGATTAAAACTGAGTTTTTGCAAAATTGGAACATCACTGAAAATCTGGTTCTCAATCATAGGTCAATCAGGTAAAGTTGTACATGTACATTAAACTTCTCATATGTGGTACACTTATTGACATCCTAAATATTTTATATTCACAACAAAGCACATGAAGTTTATATTAGGTCATAATTATTGACTATATATGTTTATTTAATTATCTAAGATATCACACATTGTTTATTTTTATTTTTATGTCTTCCTCTACCTAGAGGTAGTGTTTGGTAGGTATTATTACCTCCCAGTCCAACGCCCATATCATCAACATAAGTAATTCTTGGCCCGTTACTACGTCGAGGAGGTTCATAGTAATAAGGATAGTCATCAGAGTCACTAGAACTAGAACATGTACTACATCTGTCATCATCATAACCTTCAGCATAACCTTGAGGCATTTCATGTTGAAAACTTCTATCATAATAATGTCCTCGAGGTTTTCCTTCAAAACTTCTACTTCTTGGATATCTAGATACTTGAGGATTTGGTTCAAATTGCACATTTTTTGGACGTGTTATGGGGTTCATTTTCTGTTCTTCATTCACAGGTGTAGTATTATTTTCAGCAGTCTGGGGTGAATAATTTTCTCTCACATCTCGCAACTCAGGATGTGACCTGAAAGAACCTTGATTACTATTTGACCCACTTTTATGAATTTTTCGATGGCATTCATGGTGGTTATTGTTATGAACATAAGGAACATCATAATAGGTAGCACCTAATTCCTCATAATTTTGAAAATGCACAGACAAATTCTTTTCTGAGCCAGATCGACTCCTATTTCTAGGATCAAAAGCAGGTCTTCTTTCTATAGCAGGAATAATAGGAGGATCAACTGTCAAGTCAGGCATAGAAAATTGTGAAAGACGATTTGTCATTTTGGATTCCTGTATTGGTAATGATTCTTTAAATCCTTCAAAATTATAACTATCATCATGTATATCTTTAATCATTGATATCTGTGTAGATATTGGTTCATATATTCCTGGGGCATATACTTCACTATTACTACTTGTAGCATAGCCCTGGTCACGGTCTGATGATGGGAGACTGTCGGTCAATGAATATTGTTGTCGCAAAACTTCCTGTATGCTTGCCACACTGTTATCTTGTAAAGCATGACTGATAGGTGAACCAAGTCTTATATCACTTTGATCTTGTAATAAATAATCTTCTGCTCGTCGAGGTGTTTGGGTCTGCATAGAACCTGCTCTACTGCAGGATGCAGAACAATATATTACACCATGTTTTGGCAAAAATGGTTGTCCTAGCAATGACTTTTGACACGTATGACATTTAAAACAATGTTCTGTCGCATGCCAGTGTTGACCTTCATGGGTCATTTGTCCATGATCAACCCCTATATTATCACCACATGTATCACAATACTCTGCAAACATTCGTTCAAAACATACACAGCAATATGGGCGTCCATTTTTCATAATATATCTCTGTCCACCTAACTGTTTATCACATTCAAAACAACAGAAATGTTTCATATGCCAACTCCTTCCCTCCGCCTCAGTACATTCATCAGCAAAAATAATCTGAAAAAAAGAAATCACTATATAAGCCAAGTTCAGAATGAAATGAAGAAAAAAACATCTTGATCAATTTGTGAATGCTGGTAGTGTTACCAAAATATTTGAAAAATATACACCTCTATCAGGGCAAAATAACACAATATGCATAACCCTCTTTAAGTTTAACCTTTTTCTGCTGCATTTATAAGAAATTTTTCTATCAAAGTCTTTCATGCCTTTTCAAGCAATAAATCAAAAAAGCTGCTTATAATTTAATTAGAATATGACATCCAGACAATTAAAAGTTTGCAGTATTTTTTTATAATAAAAGCTACATTATGTAAATAGTATATAAAGGAAATTGAACTGAGTTGGAATGGATTTGAAGAGTGTTCATGTGTCTTCTGTATTGCTTTTAATCATATTATACCACTCATAAAACATAATACTACCAGTATTTTATCTATTTCTGCATTGACAGATCATTTGATTTCTGAATAATAAAAGAGAAAGCCAGATAGTTCACACTAGGAAAAGCATTTGATATTTTCTTCATGGAACTTTGTCTAGAGAACTTTGGACTTTCCATCATCAGCATCTAATGTATAATAATGGGTCTGCTATTGATTAACAATCGGCTAATAACAGTGTATAGACTGATTAAATTCATTATGGTTATAGTCACTTAGGGAATATATTATTAAATGTCTCCATCAAATTGATCCTTTGTACTTGTTATGAAATAGAATATGGTTTTTCTATTGTCGTATTTGGATCTTATTGGGAAATATTTGACACCTACTAAAGTGCATTATTTATTTCATCTGAAATAAGAGTCATTTCTATTCATTATACATGTACAACAGTTTTTAGTCCAGAAAATGGCTCTATAAGTAAATTGGATATAATACTCTGTACCTTTATCAATCATTTACCTTTTTATGTGATGCCTGTCAGTGGCATGGGAATGTATTTTTACCATTGCCAAAGTTTTCAACCATTTGACGATACAAAATGTTACAGATGTCTACACTTAAGGAGGTTCGCTACTCAGTTTCAAAATAACAAGCTTTTCATAACACTAGTATATATTGATAGGGGATTATTAAAGGAACCAAAAGAGCAAAAAAAAAAAATATAGGTCAATGTGCTTGTTTTCGAGACATTAGCCATTGAAATTTTAGCGGGAAAATGTTCTCTCTTGATTTTTCATAGCTTTATCATTGACAAGTTTAAGTGCTCAAAAACAATTAAAAAATAACAAGGATTTTATAAGACTTTTACAGATGGCTTATAATTATACATGTAAAAGATTTATAAAAAGAAAACTGGGGGTCAATGGGCCAAATTTTTTAAGGCATTCAAATGGATAAGACCAGAGGATTCCGAAAATCTGACAAAAATTCCAAAACATAACAAGCGAACATCCTTAATAGAGAGATGAAGGGTAAACATAAGTGAGACAGTGACCCTATGAAAAACAAAAATCAATTGACATCTAGAGGTCAACATATATCAGCAATTGACCAGTGTCTATACAATAGGTCAAGCTCTATATCACCCCAAGTTTAGAAAAAATAATAGAGATTTTCAAAGATCTGCCATTTACTCCAAATTTCATAAAAGGACATAACAAAACAGACAAAGTAAAGTTATTTGGGGACAATTGCTGGTACATTACTTATTCGATAAACAAGCATGAATATGTAAACCTGCATGAAAATGTTCTAAAAGTTGGTAACTTTACCTAAGGAGAAATTTCATTAAAATATACTGTTGTTGATATACATGATACATGTAACTTTTGAGGGTGACTTGGACTCTATACAAAGGGCACCATTTTATCAAATTACCTCATCACAGGCTGCACATCGTGGTTTGATCAGTTCTGAATGATGTCTGCCACAATACAGGAATCCATCTTTATAGAAATAGATTAAATCTACCAATAATTCATCACAACTCAGACAAGTAAAACATTTAGGATGCCAACATTTCTCATGTCCAGCACGAGATGCAAACACTGCCATACAACCTCCTGGGATCATTTCTTGGCACTGAAAAATCAATAAAATTAATTAAATTGTAATATTTCATGTAATATACATGTAATTTTGTTATTCCAAATACTGACATTTGGATTTTGTACATTTCTTTCTAGTTCAGATTGTTGTGCCTTATGTAAAAAATACCAATCATAACAGAAATATGGTTAACTTTGATGTTCTTGTAAATTAAACTTTTATTTCATCTGAGAATTTAAAACTACAACAAGCAATTCAATTAAAGTATGGCTATAACTAGCATTATGTCTTCGTAAAATCAAGTAAAATTTTTGAGTTATCTCTCTTTGAACAAAATCTCTGAATTGCAAGACAAATGCACATAATGATAACTATCTGAAAATTGTGCAGCTCATTATTTTGAGCTATGACCCACAGCCTTTGTGAAAGAGATTTATCATTTGACTGTAATTTACTTTAGTTATAAAACCAGTTATTGTGCTGCAATTTTCTAGTGCACTTAATGGTAATATGCATTTATGATATGCAACTTTGTATATTATAAGGGCCATAAATCTGAAAAGCACATTTAGAAAAGTCATCCTTATTTTAAATCAGTACATTTTTCAAGATTGAGTGTAATTTACTAAACACCATGACTGAATTATTATATTGTTATACTATTAAACCAGCCCAGACCTAAAGCATTAGCTTATCATTAAACAATGACATTGAAAATAAATGATCACACAACCTTATGAAAATTGTTACATATTTATTCTTTAATGAAGGCTATTAACATTTTTGATATGACTGATATCTTAAAGTTCACAATCAATACTTTTTCACCTATTATCCTTCTAACAGATTATTTTTAAGTATTTTACCTTTGCACATATACTGCCCTGCATGGTGAGCGGTAATGGTCGTACACTTCCCCTCCCCAGGGCCTCCCTCTTTCTTTGAGAACTAAACATCCGTAGTTCCCTCTTTTCCTCCTCACTGAGGACATTACAGTATCGAACTTCATTGTCATGGGGAGGTAACTGCTGCAGCAACTGTCGCACACGGTACTTTTCACCAAGACTGTTTAGATAAGGTACTTTATCTTCTGGTAATCCACTGAAATACTGGTGAACCTACAATGACAGAATAATATCATTTAAAAAAGAGATAAGTTTAAGGTGTGTAACCTTGTCAATTAATCAAATAATTGTTCACAATGTTGTTGCTGACATTGGAAACAACTAGCTCACCAAAGTCTTGCAGGAGAGACAATAGACAAATGGAATTTTCATCTTAGTCACATTTGATGTTTTTTTCATATATTTGGAAGGCCTATGTGAAGTTAATTTTATACAAAAGGTTTTATTATATTTGGAAGGGGATTGGTAAAGTAATTTGATACAAAGTGTTAAGTTGTTTTTTTTATTAAATGTATTTGCATGTGCACATTCCATGGACATATTGAAAGTACAAGACAGGCTATTTTTTAACATATTACCACTCAATAATAAAGATCAATGGAAAATTTACCATTTCAAAATACCCACTATTCAAAACATCTAACCTTTAATAATTATCTACATCCATATAACTTCTTATACAACTCACTGGTCCACATCCAGTTACAATTAATTCCACCACAGATAATAATATACCTTAAATAGCGTCTATTCTTTATTATTTAAATAATTTGATCTAATAGCATAGTAAAATATGCCGTAATTTTATACCATAGGTATTAATTTAAACGTCTACTTAAATATTATCATTATTCTACTGTGTGTAATATTGAAGGCTAACTGTTTTCTGTATTTTCCACTAGGCTGTATTTATACTTATAAAGAATGAATGGCAAGTTTACCGAGGCCAAGTAATGTTATATGAAGTAAAATATTCTGTTAAAGAGAGGCCAAACTATATCTATGTATGTAGGACAAGTGAATATAGGTTACATGTTCATTCATAATATTTAGAAGAAAATAATCAAATTCGAAAACTCCAAAGAAAATATTTAGATTGATGTTACCTTGTTTTATTCTTGGCATTAGATTATCTTGTCTGACTGCAGACAGACTTGAATTTATTTTTTTTTTCTAAAATTGACACTTTGCAGACAGACTCAAACATTGGAATTTTTTCCTTTGGAATTGACACTTTCTCACTTAAGAAAACCTAAAAATACTACCTATATCAGAATGCTATTGTAAGAGTTAATAAGATCTTAGTTATAAATTCAGTAACAAATTCAAAATGTTATATTATTTGACATAAAACATATTAAAGCTAACATTTAAAAGATAATTTGGACAATTTTGTCATCTAATATGCTTGTAAAGTGAATGAATTAACACTGATGTAAAATCATGTCATATTATCTATTCTGGCTACAAAATTATCATTCCTTTATCAAACAGAAAACAAGTCATCAATATTTCACATTATTTTTATTTTCACTATCTTTCTTTAATCTGGTACTTAATCTAGACATCTATTGCATGTATAATTTACATTAAAATCAATCTCAAGAAATCTACACCCCATCCATAGTAACTTTAGATGTTTTAATCTATTTTTCTATTTTTCAACATTTAAGTACCCTCCACTAACTCTGAACTTACAAGAGAACTTAATATGAATACACATGGCAGATCTTTGATAGACTCTTTTCAATTTATTCCCAACTTTTTTGACTCCAGTCATTCAGAACTCAACATGTCTTATATGTAGACAGGCACCTGTCAATTGTTGAAAATTATATGTTGACCTCAAGAAGACTTTTTTGTTGTTGGGTCACTATCTCATTGACATATACCCAAATATCTCTGCAAAATGGATCCTTTGTTATCTTAAAACAATTATGTTTGGGATTTATATGGATTTGAACTCATATTTAGTTATATTGTGATTCTTTTTAAAAAAACCCAAGATGTCCAGACAAAATATTTTTGGGTTGCTCAGTCTTCTTGAATTTAATGGTCAAGTAGTATATAACAATTCTACTCTCTGCCTTGAGCTGACCTCCCAGGTCAGTAGTAAATAAGACATAATAAGTTAGTAGGATTTCTAAACGAGTTAATTAATGATCCCATAATATTCAATACTTAGTAAGGAGACTGTTGTAAAACTTGTCTTCCTATAAACTTCATTAACTTAACAACTGAACATAGACGGCTAAGGAATAATTCAAGTTATGGCTAAATTTATCTTCGATATGCTTTGAATGCTAACTCCAGCCACTGGATAGACAATTAATGGAAGTCTATTTGATGCAAGAGATCTTGTGTTTCCATTGATTAACCAAGTCTAAGATGACTAGTGTTACAGTATATCATCAATTTATTCAATCATCTCAAAGATGCTAAATCTGGGCAAAGTTACAAAATTAATCACAATTTAAATTAATTGAGTAAATTATACTGGAAGCACTTGATGTGAAAGTTAATTATATAATACTGATATGTTACATACCCAACAATAAAAACAAAAATAAATTACTAATTGTTGATTGGCAGTGCCAATGATTAGCTTTGATCACTGGAATATTTATACTAAAGATGATACCACCAGTTAACCATAGGGAATAAAGAACTAGGTTAACAGTTGCAATTTAGAGGTGTAGTTTAGGGTTTTCTTAGAATGTTTTTTTTTTTTCTAATAATTTTTTCTAATATTTTTTCTAATAATTTTTAATATCATCATTTTAACTCACAAGGTAGGGGGATAAGCATCATTTCTTAAAATGTTATTGATTTTTAACAACATAGGGAGACAAAATGAAGGTGGGTGGTACATACTCATAAACACCATACCATACGAGCTATATAATTCTCAGGACTAAAATAAAATCACTCAAACCACCTATGCTGGCTTGAAATACTAAGCTGATTAAGTATTCCCACACTAGTACTGTACCCTTTTATTTTCCCACTTTTGACTAACAAAAGGGTTCCTATCCAAGCATCAGAGATGTGTATTACTGAAACCTCTAAAAATGCTATCCAAATAACTACATGAAATATTTCAACCTTGATTTATGGACTGTGCCACTGCTCATACTAACACTGTATCAAAGCCACCTTGACATTAAAAGGTACGCCTTACATGAAGGACTCTAACATAGACCCAATTGACATCCCTAAAACTAGTTTTCATTTAATAGAACTATAGCTTTGACCCAAGTATGGGATTTCTATCTGACAGCATAGCTATTAACAACTGAAGCTTAAACCAAATAGGACATTCTTATCATCTTTTATCCAACATTGAAACTATAACCTAAGTATGGGTTTTCTATTCTCATATGTAACCACCAAACACTGAAAGTATGAACAAAATATGTGATTCCAATCTTCATAGTTATCCAACACTGAAACTATATACAAGTAAATTTGTGATACCTGTCATTAGCCATCATAAACTGAAGCTATAGCATCACTCTGTACTTCCCCTTCAACATAGAAACTATATATAATAAGATGATTTGGATCCAGGATTGTGCAAGGGGGAAAAGGTAGGGAGCAATGTTGGAAGTGTGACTTAATCTATGCATTAACTGTATTAAGTTGCTCCATAAGGAGGGACACAGGCAACCTTCCCACCAAATCTGCCTTTTCTAAAGTATAAGTATTGGATGCCTTCCATCATAGCCCCCCCCCCCCACTGAAACTATAGCCATTATTTAAGATTTCTATCTTGACATCTTGACAAACTTTATCTATCCTAACAATGAAGTTGTAATTTACAATCTATACGAAATTGCTTTGCCAACTTTGGCCAACTTATCATACAAATCCTAATATTGAAGCTGTAAGAACATCTAACATGTCTATCTTGCAAATCTATGTGATACCAATTATCATGGCTTGCACATACCATATCTCATCCTAACACTGTAACCTTTACAACACAGACCAATAACACGTTACCATCCTAACACTACACATTGTCATACCAATCCTTACATTGAAGCTGTAATGCATCTTGCATACTATGTGATACTATATTATGGCATGCTTATATTTAACCACTTTTATCATTCCTATCCCTGTAACCTATACAACACAGACCAACAACAAAACCATCCTATAACACTATGCCTTCCTATCTTGGCCCCCAGTATCATGACACTGTAACCTATACAACACAGACCAACAACAAAACCATCCTATAACACTATGCCTTCCTATCTTGGCCCCAGTATCCTGACTCTGTAACCTATAAAACACAGACCTATAACACTCCTTCCTATCTTGGCCCCCAGTATCCTGACACTGTAACCTATACAACACAGACCAACAACACAACCATCCTATAACACTATGCCTTCCTATCTTGGCCCCCAGTATCCTGACTCTGTAACCTATACAACACAGACCAACAACACAACCATCCTATAACACTATGCCTTCCTATCTTGGCCCCCAGTATCCTGACTCTGTAACCTATAAAACACAGACCAACAACACAACCATCCTATAACACTATGCCTTCCTATCTTGCCCCCAGTATCCTGACTCTGTAACCTATACAACACAGACCAACAACACAACCATCCTATAACACTATGCCTTCCTATCTTGGCCCCAGTATCCTGACACTGTAACCTATACAACACAGACCAAAAACACAACCATCCTATAACACTATGCCTTCCTATCTTGGTCCCCAGTATCCTGACTCTGTAACCTATAAAACACAGACCAAAAACACAACCATCCTATAACACTCCTTCCTATCTTGGCCCCCAGTATCCTGACTCTGTACCCTATAAAACACAGACCAACAACACAACCATCCTATAACACTATGCCTTCCTATCTTGGCCCCCAGTATCCTGACACTGTAACCTATACAACACAGACCAAAACACAACCATCCTATAACACTCCTTCCTATCTTGCCCCAGTATCCTGACACTGTAACCTATACAACACAGACCAACAACACAACCATCCTATAACACTATGCCTTCCTATCTTGCCCCAGTATCCTGACACTGTAACCTATAAAACACAGACCAACAACACAACCATCCTATAACACTATGCCTTCCTATCTTGGCCCCAGTATACTGACTCTGTAACCTATAAAACACAGACCAACAACACAACCATCCTATAACACTATGCCTTTCTATCTTGCCCCAGTATCCTGACACTGTAACCTATACAACACAGACCAACAACACAACCATCCTATAACACTATGCCTTCCTATCTTGGCCCCCAGTATCGTGATACTGTAACCTATACAACACAGACCAAAAACACAACCATCCTATAACACTATGCCTTCCTATCTTGGCCCCAGTATCCTGACTCTGTAACCTAAACAACACAGACCAACAACACAACCATCCTATAACACTCCTTCCTATCTTGGCCCCCAGTATCCTGACACTGTAACCTATAAAACACAGACCAACAACACAACCATCCTATAACACTCCTTCCTATCTTGCCCCCAGTATCCTGACTCTGTAACCTATACAACACAGACCAACAACACAACCATCCTATAACACTCCTTCCTATCTTGGCCCCCAGTATCACGACACTGTAACCTATACAACACAGACCAACAACACAACCATCCTATAACACTATGCCTTCCTATCTTGGCCCCCAGTATCGTGACACTGTAACCTATAAAACACAGACCAACAACACAACCATCCTATAACACTATGCCTTCCTATCTTGGCCCCCAGTATCACGACACTGTAACCTATACAACACAGACCAACAACACAACCATCCTATAACACTCCTTCCTATCTTGGCCCCC
The DNA here is from genome assembly GCA_017311375.1 of Mytilus coruscus. Lineage (NCBI taxonomy): Eukaryota > Metazoa > Mollusca > Bivalvia > Mytilida > Mytilidae > Mytilus > Mytilus coruscus. The sequence goes on along the minus strand of CM029595.1, from coordinate 124,070,668 downwards.
AGTATCACGACACTGTAACCTATACAACACAGACCAACAACACAACCATCCTATAACACTATGCCTTCCTATCTTGGCCCCCAGTATCGTGACACTGTAACCTATACAACACAGACCAACAACACAACCATCCTATAACACTTTGCCTTCCTATCTTGCCCCAGTATCCCGACTCTGTAACCTATACAACACAGACCAAAACACAACCATCCTATAACACTATGCCTTCCTATCTTGGCCCCAGTATCCTGACACTGTAACCTATAAAACACAGACCAACAACACAACCATCCTATAACACTTTGCCTTCCTATCTTGGCCCCAGTATCCGACTCTGTAACCTATACAACACAGACCAACAACACAACCATCCTATAACACTATGCCTTCCTATCTTGGCCCCAGTATCCTGACTCTGTAACCTATAAAACACAGACCAACAACACAACCATCCTATAACACTATGCCTTCCTATCTTGGCCCCCAGTATCACGACACTGTAACCTATACAACACAGACCAAAAACACAACCATCCTATAACACTATGCCTTCCTATCTTGGCCCCAGTATCACGACACTGTAACCTATACAACACAGACCAACAACACAACCATCCTATAACACTCCTTCCTATCTTGGCCCCCAGTATCCTGACTCTGTAACCTATACAACACAGACCAACAACACAACCATCCTATAACACTATGCCTTCCTATCTTGCCCCAGTATCCTGACTCTGTAACCTATAAAACACAGACCAACAACACAACCATCCTATAACACTATGCCTTCCTATCTTGGCCCCAGTATCCTGACACTGTAACCTATAAAACACAGACCAAAACACAACCATCCTATAACACTATGCCTTCCTATCTTGGCCCCCAGTATCACGACACTGTAACCTATACAACACAGACCAACAACACAACCATCCTATAACACTCCTTCCTATCTTGGCCCCCAGTATCACGACACTGTAACCTATACAACACAGACCTATAACACTCCTTCCTATCTTGGCCCCCAGTATCACGACTCTGTAACCTATACAACACAGACCAACAACACAACCATCCTATAACACTATGCCTTCCTATCTTGGCCCCCAGTATCCTGACTCTGTAACCTATACAACACAGACCAACAACACAACCATCCTATAACACTATGCCTTCCTATCTTGGCCCCCAGTATCACGACACTGTAACCTATACAACACAGACCAACAACACAACCATCCTATAACACTATGCCTTCCTATCTTGGCCCCCAGTATCACGACTCTGTAACCTATACAACACAGACCAACAACACAACCATCCTATAACACTATGCCTTCCTATCTTGGCCCCCAGTATCGCGACACTGTAACCTATACAACACAGACCAACAACACAACCATCCTATAACACTATGCCTTCCTATCTTGGCCCCCAGTATCACGACACTGTAACCTATACAACACAGACCAACAACACAACCATCCTATAACACTTTGCCTTCCTATCTTGCCCCAGTATCCCGACTCTGTAACCTATACAACACAGACCAAAAACACAACCATCCTATAACACTATGCCTTCCTATCTTGGCCCCAGTATCCTGACACTGTAACCTATACAACACAGACCAACCACACAACCATCCTATAACACTATGCCTTCCTATCTTGGCCCCAGTATCACGACACTGTAACCTATAAAACACAGACCAACAACACAACCATCCTATAACACTATGCCTTCCTATCTTGGCCCCCAGTATCCTGACACTGTAACCTATACAACACAGACCAACAACACAACCATCCTATAACACTATGCCTTCCTATCTTGGCCCCCAGTATCCTGACTCTGTAACCTATACAACACAGACCAACAACACAACCATCCTATAACACTCCTTCCTATCTTGGCCCCCAGTATCCCGACTCTGTAACCTATACAACACAGACCAACAACACAACCATCCTATAACACTATGCCTTCCTATCTTGGCCCCAGTATCCTGACACTGTAACCTATACAACACAGACCAAAAACACAACCATCCTATAACACTATGCCTTCCTATCTTGCCCCCAGTATCCTGACACTGTAACCTATACAACACAGACCAAAAACACAACCATCCTATAACACTATGCCTTCCTATCTTGGCCCCAGTATCCTGACTCTGTAACCTATAAAACACAGACCAACAACACAACCATCCTATAACACTATGCCTTCCTATCTTGGCCCCAGTATCCGACTCTGTAACCTATACAACACAGACCAACAACACAACCATCCTATAACACTATGCCTTCCTATCTTGGCCCCAGTATCCTGACACTGTAACCTATACAACACAGACCTATAACACTCCTTCCTATCTTGGCCCCAGTATCCGACTCTGTAACCTATACAACACAGACCAACAACACAACCATCCTATAACACTATGCCTTCCTATCTTGGCCCCAGTATCCTGACACTGTAACCTATAAAACACAGACCAACAACACAACCATCCTATAACACTATGCCTTCCTATCTTGGCCCCAGTATACTGACTCTGTAACCTATAAAACACGGACCAACAACACAACCATCCTATAACACTATGCCTTCCTATCTTGGCCCCAGTATCCTGACTCTGTAACCTATAAAACACAGACCAACAACACAACCATCCTATAACACTATGCCTTCCTATCTTGGCCCCCAGTATACTGACTCTGTAACCTATAAAACACAGACCAAAAACACAACCATCCTATAACACTCCTTCCTATCTTGCCCCCAGTATCACGACACTGTAACCTATACAACACAGACCAACAACAAAACCATCTTATAACACTATGCCTTCCTATCTTGGCCCCAGTATACTGACTCTGTAACCTATAAAACACAGACCAAAACACAACCATCCTATAACACTATGCCTTCCTATCTTGGCCCCAGTATCCTGACTCTGTAACCTATAAAACACAGACCAAAAACACAACCATCCTATAACACTATGCCTTCCTATCTTGGCCCCAGTATCCTGACACTGTAACCTATACAACACAGACCAACAACAAAACCATCCTATAACACTATGCCTTCCTATCTTGGCCCCAGTATCCTGACTCTGTAACCTATAAAACACAGACCAAAAACACAACCATCCTATAACACTATGCCTTCCTATCTTGGCCCCAGTATCCTGACACTGTAACCTATACAACACAGACCAACCACACAACCATCCTATAACACTCCTTCCTATCTTGGCCCCCAGTATCACGACACTGTAACCTATACAACACAGACCAACAACACAACCATCCTATAACACTCCTTCCTATCTTGGCCCCCAGTATCCTGACACTGTAACCTATACAACACAGACCAACAACACAACCATCCTATAACACTCCTTCCTATCTTGGCCCCCAGTATCACGACTCTGTAACCTATACAACACAGACCAACCACACAACCATCCTATAACACTCCTTCCTATCTTGGCCCCAGTATCACGACTCTGTAACCTATAAAACACAGACCAACAACACAACCATCCTATAACACTCCTTCCTATCTTGGCCCCCAGTATCCTGACTCTGTAACCTATACAACACAGACCAACAACACAACCATCCTATAACACTCCTTCCTATCTTGCCTTCCTATCTTGGCCCCCCCAGTATCACGACACTGTAACCTATAAAACACAGACCAACAACACAACCATCCTATAACACTCCTTCCTATCTTGGCCCCCAGTATCACGACACTGTAACCTATAAAACACAGACCAACAACACAACCATCCTATAACACTTTGCCTTCCTATCTTGGCCCCAGTATCACGACACTGTAACCTATAAAACACAGACCAACAACACAACCATCCTATAACACTCCTTCCTATCTTGGCCCCCAGTATCCTGACACTGTAACCTATAAAACACAGACCAACAACACAACCATCCTATAACACTATGCCTTCCTATCTTGGCCCCCAGTATCACGACACTGTAACCTATACAACACAGACCAACAACACAACCATCCTATAACACTATGCCTTCCTATCTTGGCCCCCAGTATCCTGACACTGTAACCTATACAACACAGACCAACAACACAACCATCCTATAACACTATGCCTTCCTATCTTGGCCCCAGTATACTGACTCTGTAACCTATAAAACACAGACCAAAAACACAACCATCCTATAACACTATGCCTTCCTATCTTGGCCCCAGTATCCTGACACTGTAACCTATACAACACAGACCTATAACACTCCTTCCTATCTTGGCCCCAGTATCCTGACTCTGTAACCTATACAACACAGACCAACAACACAACCATCCTATAACACTATGCCTTCCTATCTTGGCCCCAGTATCCTGACACTGTAACCTATAAAACACAGACCAACAACAAAACCATCTTATAACACTATGCCTTCCTATCTTGGCCCCAGTATACTGACTCTGTAACCTATAAAACACAGACCAAAACACAACCATCCTATAACACTATGCCTTCCTATCTTGGCCCCAGTATCCTGACTCTGTAACCTATAAAACACAGACCAAAAACACAACCATCCTATAACACTATGCCTTCCTATCTTGGCCCCAGTATCCTGACTCTGTAACCTATAAAACACAGACCAAAACACAACCATCCTATAACACTATGCCTTCCTATCTTGGCCCCAGTATCCTGACACTGTAACCTATAAAACACAGACCAAAACACAACCATCCTATAACACTCCTTCCTATCTTGCCCCAGTATCCTGACACTGTAACCTATAAAACACAGACCAACAACACAACCATCCTATAACACTCCTTCCTATCTTGGCCCCAGTATCCTGACTCTGTAACCTATACAACACAGACCAAAACACAACCATCCTATAACACTATGCCTTCCTATCTTGCCCCAGTATCCCGACTCTGTAACCTATAAAACACAGACCAACAACACAACCATCCTATAACACTATGCCTTCCTATCTTGCCCCAGTATCCTGACTCTGTAACCTATACAACACAGACCAAAAACACAACCATCCTATAACACTCCTTCCTATCTTGACCCCAGTATCCTGACTCTGTAACCTATAAAACACAGACCAACAACACAACCATCCTATAACACTATGCCTTCCTATCTTGACCAACAACACAACCATCCTATAACACAGTATCTTGCGACACTGTAACCTATACAACACAGACCAACAACACAACCATCCTATAACACTATGCCTTCCTATCTTGGCCCCCAGTATCCTGACTCTGTAACCTATACAACACAGACCAACAACACAACCATCCTATAACACTATGCCTTCCTATCTTGGCCCCCAGTGTGACTATGATAGTTTATAATATCTATGTAATTGCAGTATGTCTGCAGTCTGAACAGCAAGCTATCTTTTTGTAGTAAAGATGATGAACATTTAATCTGTTCCTTCATCTGTGCCATAAATTACAAAGATGTAAAAGTATTTCTGTGTAGTATAAACTCTACATCTGGCTGTAATGCCAACAATTTCATTTTTCTTTAATATTATAAATTATCAGCAATTAAGAATGAGCTTCATCACTTCTCATATTTTTTTTGCTAAACACAAAATTTTTGAATCTTTTATTAAAAATTGCAGTTATTTTGGATTTAGATATCTGTATAATATTCTGTGTGAGATATATAAAAGCCCCCATTGATTCAATTTTTAGCAGCTGTCAGATTTGATATCTAGTACAAGATAATTGAGGACAAGACTTCTTTAGACTTCTTTTAATGAAAGGATGCTACATGTTGTGTTTTAAAATAACGTCATTCAGCTTTATTATCGGTATAAAACCATATTTCCTTCATTTTTTTAATTTACAATAGAACATACTGTGCCTTTTTTTTTTCAAGTAATGAAAGAGTTTGGAATGCAACAAAAAAATCAAAGACTATCAACTTTTCAGATTTGTTTTGAGTTTTGTATATTTGTTATTTCCTAGTCTTTACTGAGATAGCCTTTAAACATTTTAAATGAATAAAAGAAGATGTGGGTTATAAAATGAGACAGCAACCCAATAGCACAAACAAAAACAAGAATGTCATTTTCAGTTTCGATATTGCACAATTTGTTTGCTTGCAAATAAATGAACTTTTTTTTTATCCCAAAAGTTTATCTAATCATGGCTGCACTGACTGTATCTGTGTCTATGTTTTACCTGATTTCATATAAAATCATCTCATTAAGATTCGCTATAGATTTCTTCAAAATCAACACTCAAAAAAACCCTATTAATATCTGATATGATGGATTATCTGTGGTGATATTATATGGTAATAAAAGTTATTACAACTTCCTATGGATTCTGCTAAACTCATAAACTATATATCCAATCTAAGTTCCTGTCTATAATTGCACCTGGTGAGAGCCCAGAGTGCATAAAATGCATTAACACATTTTTTATCTCTTAATATGCTGCAAGTTTTCTGGATAATGGCTTTTAATTTCACAAAAAAATGTAAATAGTGCGAATTTAAACAATATTTATCTTTATGTTATTTTTTTCTACAATAAGTGACAAAAATAACAAAATTTAAACAGCTTTATATTTATATGTCTAACAAAAGATACCAGTACTTTGATCTACTGCTTGATAAATACTGCTCCTCTTACATTAAAGGACCTACATTGTCATATGTATAACTTTTCATGCCTCAGAGCAATCAAGATATCAACATAATTTTTTTTCTTGTAGGATTGCTGTCTCATTGTTGTTTACCCAAGAGCTCCTTTTATTCATTTACATTAGTCATACAGGACATTGATATTAAAGGGTGTGAAAATGCTTCACACATATATTGCTTATAAGAAGCTTTGTACCAAATATCAAGAAACTATGCTTCGTAGTTGCTGAGGAAAATGAGACAAAAGTTTTATATCTGTGCTCTGTGCATTAAAAGCAAAGAAAAGGGGTGTATTTTTCACAAACAGGAAGTATCAGAAAGAATAATCTAACAATATTTTTAAATACTTTGGATCTAAACACTTCACCGTTAAGAAACTAAAATAAAAATAAGAATGATTATTTAATCCCCAAAAAAAGTCTTCAATCCTTCAATAATTTTCAGTCAGCAATTTTGACTTAAATTTATGACCTTAATGGTAGTCCTCTACAAAAAGTTGATGCATTCAAGGATTGTTGCTTGAATAACTAACATCTATTTGAGTATCAAGTGGGGTAGGAACCTTTACATTAAATTAGCAGAATGACTGTATACCATCCTGTACTTCCTGGCAATCACAGTTAATGTCTTAAAGTTTTCCCACTATCAGATTATAATTTACCTTAATGTACAATATTTTTGTAATTCATAACCAACAAAAAATTAATTACTCAATTTTCCAGAGTTAGATCATTTAAAAATTGGAATATCATAAATAATTCCCGCTGGTAATCTATAATTTCAATCAAAGTACATACAATGTGCTAAAACTAAAATAATGAACATAACTTCTGGAGTCTTTTTTATCAAATATTGCCACTCTTTTGCTTAAAATATTGCCATAAATCATAATTCTGAATATTCTTGATCAGACAATTATCTTGTATCAAGCATTAAAACATTCAAATGAGATAGATTTAATCATGGCATCTGACAGTTCACAATAAAACTGTATTTCAGCCTAAGACAGAAAATTGTCTTGCCACTTGTTGGAAAATGGAAAACTTGATGGCACACAACAAGTGAACTGTCAATCTATCCTTCTATCAATAACAATTCTTCTGAACATTATACTGTATAAATATTGAAAACAAATAAATCTTTGTGTTTTATGTGTAACATGACACTGAGAAAGCTTGATTAGGTGTTATTCCATAAAAAATTTTCATTGATACTAGCTACTAGTTCATTATGAATGTACTGCAAGAGAAAGTAGAAACTTTTCATTTCAAACTAGTTCCATTTAAAGAAAGATGTTACAATAAAATAAATATGTAAGTTAGCACAAACATATAATTACTTGTTAAAGTGCAATATTCCATTTTTAAATGTAGAATTGATATTTTGAAAGAACAAAAAAAAGAATTGAATTAAAAATTAAATTATTTGAGCTAAATTTACTGAACAAACACCACTTTTTTGCTATTACGAAACAATATTATCAATTCATATTTATTGCAATGATTAAATGTGTCAGTATCTGTATTTTATTAACACACAATCAAACTGCTATCATTGTGACAAAATGGATTTCAGGCAACCACTTTTATTACAAGGCTGTTGAAAACAGATAACTTAAATTGGGCTGACAGATTCTTTATAAAACTGATAATGCAGAAAAATTAAAATGATATCAAATAATATGATCAATTTATAAATTTGCAGATAAGAGCTGCGTCAGGTGGTTGGTCATTTGTTTTCATTCGATGAATCAAAAATTTTGTTTGTTTTCTCACACGCTCCCAATATTTGTTGTAACATCTCCACAGGATTTTCATCAATAGTCAATAATAATAGTTAAAAGATTTGACAAAAAAGAACATTTGTGAAAATTGATTTCTGATGAATCTTTTAGAACGGAGAATATTCAGATATTCATCACTCAAACAAGGAGAAGGAAATGTAATTCAATGATTTTAAAAGACTGGCAACTGAAGTCATTTGGGGCCATTGTGAGCAATACAAAAAATATCAAATTTGTTGGATAAAAATCAAGTTACGATTAATCAAAATCTTTACCAGAAGTGACTTCTTTCATTAGAGTCACATGACTAATTTCTTTTATCGCCACAATGGGATAAATTGATTCAATTACCATGGTTTGAATGAATCTACCAACAAGTTTCTAACAACCCTTTGCATGTCACTTGTAAATTAATTCTTGTTGAAGTTCCGGACTTTTTTGTATTACAAATAACTTACTTTATGAAAATGGAACAATTTAAACAAGTTACATATAATATACATGTGCTGTAAAAGTATTGCAATGAAAATCATATTAATTATTGGTCAAAATAAGTCCTCTTCCCAAGGTAAAACACCCTTTCCACCACCAATCATATTAATTATTGGTCAAAATAAGTCCTCTTCCCAAGGTAAAACACCCTTTCCACCACCAATCATATTAATTATTGGTCAAAATAAGTCCTCTTCCCAAGGTAAACACCCTTTCCACCACCAATCATATTAATTATTGGTCAAAATAAGTCCTCTTCCCAAGGTAAAACACCCTTTCCACCACCAATCATATTAATTATTGGTCAAAATAAGTCCTCTTCCCAAGGTAAAACACCCTTTCCACCACCAATCATATTAATTATTGGTCAAAATAAGTCCTCTTCCCAAGGTAAAACACCCTTTCCACCACCAATCATATTAATTATTGGTCAAAATAAGTCCTCTTCCCAAGGTAAACACCCTTTCCACCACCAATCATATTAATTATTGGTCAAAATAAGTCCTCTTCCCAAGGTAAACACCCTTTCCACCACCAATCATATTAATTATTGGTCAAAATAAGTCCTCTTCCCAAGGTAAAACACCCTTTCCACCACCAATCATATTAATTATTGGTCAAAATAAGTCCTCTTCCCAAGGTAAACACCCTTTCCACCACCAATCATATTAATTATTGGTCAAAATAAGTCCTCTTCCCAAGGTAAACACCCTTTCCACCACCAATCATATTAATTATTGGTCAAAATAAGTCCTCTTCCCAAGGTAAAACACCCTTTCCACCACCAATCATATTAATTATTGGTCAAAATAAGTCCTCTTCCCAAGGTAAACACCCTTTCCACCACCAATCATATTAATTATTGGTCAAAATAAGTCCTCTTCCCAAGGTAAAACACCCTTTCCACCACCAATCATATTAATTATTGGTCAAAATAAGTCCTCTTCCCAAGGTAAACACCCTTTCCACCACCAATCATATTAATTATTGGTCAAAATAAGTCCTCTTCCCAAGGTAAACACCCTTTCCACCACCAATCATATTAATTATTGGTCAAAATAAGTCCTCTTCCAAGGTAAAACACCCTTTCCACCACCAATCATATTAATTACTGGTCAAAATAAGTCCTCTTCCCAAGGTAAACACCCTTTCCACCACCAATCATATTAATTATTGGTCAAAATAAGTCCTCTTCCCAAGGTAAAACACCCTTTCCACCACCAATCATATTAATTATTGGTCAAAATAAGTCCTCTTCCCAAGGTAAAACACCCTTTCCACCACCAATCATATTAATTATTGGTCAAAATAAGTCCTCTTCCCAAGGTAAAACACCCTTTCCACCACCAATCATATTAATTATTGGTCAAAATAAGTCCTCTTCCCAAGGTAAACACCCTTTCCACCACCAATCATATTAATTATTGGTCAAAATAAGTCCTCTTCCCAAGGTAAAACACCCTTTCCACCACCAATCATATTAATTATTGGTCAAAATAAGTCCTCTTCCCAAGGTAAAACACCCTTTCCACCACCAATCATATTAATTATTGGTCAAAATAAGTACTCTTCCCAAGGTAAAACACCCTTTCCACCACCAATCTTTCCCTTTTTTTTTTATCCATCTATGCTATTAATCCAACAACCTTCTAATGAAATGTGGTATGGTTAATTGCTTAAATAAATTAACCCATATTATCCTTTTGTTACAATATTTGTCCAATAAGTGCCAAAGAATCAATACTGGAATTTCCATTTTTGTTTATGACTTATTATACCATAAACAATTTCTAGGAATTTAAAGCTTTAAAAGGTTATAAAATACACAAACTGCTATTAAAACATCACTTTGTAAAACCAATTATTATATTTTTTTACAAGTAAAACCATGTTACCTACAATTTTAAGCAAAAATATTGATTAGGAAAATTGAAAATGAGAAAACAAATTCTGTTCGCAAAGATTAATTTAATAAAGACTTTAACAAAATGATAAATTTTAATAATAAAAAAACTGTAAAAAGTTACAGTAGTTGTTACGTAAATTTTCTGATGAATGAAGCTGAAAATGACAGAATTCAGAATGAGTAATTAGAAATATCATAAAAGTTTTCCATGGAAACTTAAATCACAGTTATTGGTTATAAAATCTGATGATTCAAAATTTACAAGGAATATGTGATCTCCACTCTCTAATCCACAAAAATAATCAAATGCTTACTTAAGTATATCATTCAAAAGATTCAATTGCAGATACTTGTTCTCGGTCTACAAATCTGTGTCTTAAATCAATGAAATTTCCTATATTTTTTATATTGTTACTATGAGATCATCAGGCATTTGTTCATTTTAGAAATGCAGACAGATTTTAGCATATTTTTCATTATGATAAATAAGTATCCTGCCATCTTTAAAGTTAGTAATGTCCTATTTTCTAACATTTCAAAAGTTTTTTTCTATCCTATGACAATTTCACACCTCTTGTCACACTAGTATACATAGTACCATTTTTATGGTTCCATCAATTAGATCAGACCATGTTTCAAAGTATGCCATAGTTATCTTTGAAAAAACAATTACCTCAGCTCCCTTTTACAAATTCAGACCATGCATAATAGAGTATGCCAAAGCTGAATCTTTCAAGAGGCAATTTTCTTGTCTTGTTTATTTTGATAGTTATCCTCACACATGTGAAGAATTTTTTGGCTGCCTAACAATAAATTAGGTGAGTAAATCTTTGACAAGATATTGTCTTATGGTTTGATGCATCTTGAATTGTGATTATCATTTTAGAAAGCAAGAAAAGTTGGCAACTCCAATATATCATAGATGCAATGAACAATAAATTAATTTTCTCTTTGAATATTCAGATGTAAGTGGATAAAAAACAAATTTAAATTAATAACACCTTTAATTACATGTATTTAAGATTAAGTTGAATTCACACTTAGTGGTTTTTAATGCCACAGTGTGAGTACTCTCGGCTATAATGTGGCTGCCAGGTTTTTTTGGTGGAAGAAGCCAGTGCCCAGAGAGAACCACCGACCTTCAGCAGGAAAACTGGCGATCCTAGTCAATTAAGATCAGAGTTGAATGCTCTTTCCATTAACGGGTCAAACTCACAAGTGTTGACAGGCTAATGATTGCTGTATATGAACTACTTAGACCACTCACCCACACTTTCCACCGTTGAGCTGGCTAAAGAAAGATCAAAGTAGCCAGCTCAACAGTCAAAAGTAGGTGGCACATCTGTGACACAACAAATTTATTCTAGACAAGCATTGCTATTTTTCTCAGTGTGTTAGCTAAGAAGGGGATACAATTCAGGCCAAAGTCTCCAACACATATCCTAAACCCTGATATTACCCACTGAAAACAATGAATATCAATGGTAGATTACCTAGAAAATTAACATAAGGGTCAGCTTTACATCAGGCCCCATAGAAGTTAATTGACAAATGTACAGGGATATATATTGTTGTCCGGTAAAAAAATAAAATAGAACACCATTTTTTGGATTGACAACATGAAGATGATTCCTAAAGAATTAAACTCAGTACTTTTTAAAATTAACTGACTCAGTAATGCACTTACCAGTAGCAAAAATGTGCTTTCTGTCAAATCTTAAAAGATCTACTGTGTTGAAAAAAACATACAAATTCCATCACCTTCAAAGTTAAAGAGAGAAATAGCTATTTATTCTGGAGCACATTTTTCATTGGATAAGATTGCTTCAAATTTTTGTTGAAGTTTGCAATGAAGTTTTCACATTTCTATCAAAGTTTGAGGATAATAATAACAGACAAAATTTATCCTGTCTTAATAAATTTCTCAATAGAATGATAAACAGGAATTTATAAACTTTTTTATCCACCCTTCAAGTTGTGATGGTTTGCACATCTACTACATTTAAAATGATGTGGATTCATTATCAAAATAATTCTTTATGATTTATAAATTTCAAAAAATATGATCTGAAATAAATCATTCTTTTGACATTTGTTGACATCAACCGAAGATTTGATAGTTTCAAACAAAATTTTCTGTTGACACCTCAGCAAATCCAATAAAATGTTACTTTTCACCTTCAAATCGTAGATTGATGTTTAAACAAAATAAAGAACAATACTGCTGTCTAAATTGTAAAGAAAAACTGACAATAAATGAAGAATGTGTCCATAAAACACAGATGATGCCCCGCTTCCATATAACATTATAAAGGAACATAACTAGAGAACTGTTAAAGTGACGCCACCCAAAAATGAACTTGATCTGTGTTTTGTAGTAATTAGTATTGTGTTAAGTTTCATTACATTTGGTTGAGGCAAAAGATAGAGAACGGAAACAAAAAATTATGAAGGGGCATAACTCCAGAACGATAAAAGTGATGCCACCCAAATTCTAATTTGATCTGAGTTTTGTGGTAATAAGTGTTGTGTATAAGTTTCCTAACATTTGGTTGAGGCAAACTAAAGTTAAACAATGGAAACCAATTTTGGAACGGACGTACAGACGGACAAGGGTAAACCTAAATGCCAAAGGGGGCATAAAAATAAATAAAAATTTGATTTTTTTTTATATCTAGAAGTGATTCCAAACTCACATATAGTAGAATATATCAACAACATGAATATCAAGGAATTGATGCAATTATATATTTTCAATATTGTCCAATTAGAATCAAGGTCACAATGTGGAAATCCAACTCTTAAATTCAACAAAATCAATGTAACTTCAAGTGTTTGTCACCTTATATATAATTACTTTGATTGTGTTTTTTTTTAATCATATTTTCAATACAGCAAGAAAAATGTAAATTTTCCATTAACACTAATGCAAATAATAAGATATTTATGAGAGAAAAGTTCATAAAATGCATTATAGCAGAAATAAATTGTGCAAAATTGATAAACCTAGCACCTTTTCCCTTGCAAATGTTCAATTGAAAACTAATATAATTACATTTGGTTAATAATTAAACCACCACTGAAAGCAACAATTTGAACTGTTATTAAAATAAGTAAAACCATTGCATAAATTAAGGAATAATCAAGCTTTTTGCTGATTATTATCTTAAACAAAGATATTAAATATGAAAAGTCAAATAATCAAGGAAACAAGATTCTCAATTATATACAGTCCATAAAATGTTCATTTAGAAAATTTGTTTTCAAGGACATATGTTTTAGTGTTATTAAAAAGTTCTATGTTTGTCTGATTATGAAGCTAAAGATGAAGGCTAAATCAATGATTAATATTACAAAATTGAATCAAGTACCAGTATGTCAATAAGCTGAGGGAATGCTTCAGCAATATCAACTTCACAGTCAAAAATTTTGACAAAGCAAAATAGACAATACCATTGGTGAAAATATGTAATGTGCACACAGTTCCTCCTAGGCTTTTGCATGCGGCCTCCCACACACAGTGGACATACTGAGGGCTGCATTAGTTTATAATAAGGTAATTGAACATGATTTTGTTTTTTTGTTTTTGTTTGTTTGTTTTTTTTTTTTACAATATGGAGGCAGAATCCTCTTGTTGATGTTTGCACTCTGCGACTACATGAAACAAACTGGAAAAAGACCAACCAAACGAACTGTACCTTATGTTCATAACACCCATGCTTCTTATACAAACTATTGGACATATTTTGGCAGCATACAGACAAGTATATCCCTGTACAATATTTATATTAATAAACTTAAGCCAATTTCTTGGCTATCATCTGTTTATATATGATAGTTTATGAATACCCTTAGTAGCTGTGAAAACAGAGATAAAACACATTGTTTCTCTGACTGCATGTCAAAACTTATTATTCTTCTGCCAACTATTCGAATGTAATCAAATAAACATTTAGAAAACCCAGAAATGCAAGAAGGTGCAACTTCCTGTCTCCCTGGAAAAACTGATATTATGATAGAAACCTAATATTTTTATAAATCTTTCAGAAGTTCTCTATCAAATTAATAAAATCTTTCCTGTATCCACAGGGACAGGCAATCATCTAATTAGTTAAATCAATCTTTTATCCATTTTAATAAATTGTTGCTGCAGAAACCTATTTCCTACAGATAAGAGCTCCCTAAGTAGTCATTAATATTTTTGAAAACATATTGTATACTAATGCATAGTAATTGTCATACAAAAGCTGTGAATAGCATGCAAGTTTAATGAGCAAATATTACCCCAGGGATTTCTTTAAAACATTATCTGTATAAGGAATCTTAATTACATTATAAATTTGTTTATGGTGGCCTTTCTTCTTGGACACTATAGTCTTGTTCAAATGTTTAAATAAACTTTAAATTTATTACTTCTTAATTACATGAAATTTTTTATCAGAATTATTCTTATAAATATAAAATCAACTTAAAGGACATGTGGTTTCTGCAGTTTACATTCATGTCATATTTTATTGACTGTGATTGCAGGTTAATTTCCAGTCATAAAAAGTAGAAAAAAATGTACATGCAATAGTTTTTCAAGACAATTACATGCTGCTTTGTACTCGTACATACTAAGACTCAAGTGTAAGCTAACAAGGTAACACCAGTGCTTGTCCTCAGAAAGACTTACATCCCTTTAACTTTAGATAAAGTCCTAACTACCAACTAACCAGAATAATTCAGTCGTTATATTCCGCTGATCTACGATTACTTCATTAATGCCTGAATGCATAGATAATGAAATATCTTCAAACAATCATTCGGAATTAGCATGGGATTTACCTATCTCGATAAAATTGAGATGATTGCTGATTGGTCACCTCTTCTACAGGGCACCATTCACAATCAAGGATTCGTGAAGAGTTTTTACCGTGTTAGGAATTCAGGCTCTCGAAAGTAGGAGAGATCGATTGCGAGGAGGGACTTAATTTTTCAGGTTCACTGCCAACTGTTTGGTGAAACTAAGGCAGTAAAATACAACTTCAAAGTCTTTAGTTTAATCAGATCATGGTTCAAACTCATGACCTCTGGGCACTAGAGGAGGGCATACTACCATGATACAAGGCAAGATTCACATTCATGCTGCAATGCAACTTAAGTGAAGTATTCTTTAAATAGAAAAATATACAGATCCTTTTTTATTAACAGCTGTCTTTCAATGATTTTGCAGATAAAAATCAAAGTGCTGGATAGCACCTGTGGAAAGTTTGCAACGGTAGATTGTAATATTTCAAATAGGTTGTATTAAAATGTGTAGATTGCGTGGTTACTTTTTTCACCGACTTTAAAAAAAAATTACTTAATACAAGAAATAATTGGATGCTGTTACGAAGTCTCCCAAACAAAGCCCCAAAAATTAGTCATTCCACAGTCGCCTCACATTGGGCAAATGATCTGTTGGTAACAAAAAAATGTGGGTAGCAAAAATAGACTAATAAATCAATTAAAATACATTTATTATTAATAAAGTAACACCTGAAACACCTTTGATTTAAATCATCAATATTTATGTCAAAATCAATCATTTTAATCATTACTTTTTTCCTACTTTCAATTTGAAATATTCCAAACTGACATATGTTCCATGTATGTGATAATTTAAACAAATGAAACAAAAAGCAACTTCTATTTAGTCTAAACATCTGTATATTGAGTGGGGCAAGGTTGTGGTAGTCAAAGAGTGCAATAAAAAATCATGCTTTTAAAGTGACCCAAAAGAGTTTTAAAAGACGAAAAGATAAATATAATCCTCAAAACAATTTAAAACTAGAGGCTCTCAAGAGCCTGTGTCGCTCACCTGTATTTACTGATGCTTTGGAAATCATGTAAAATAAGGTTAAAATCATAATTAATATTATTAGATATTAGATATTATAATGATTACTAAGATAATAACCAAAAATGCTAAATTTCTGTAAAATTACTAACTCAGGAGCAGCAACCCAACAACGGGTTGTCGGATTCGTTGAAAATTTCAGGGCAGATAAATCTAAATCTGATGAACATTTTTGCCACCTGTCAGATTTGCTCTAAATGCTTTAGTTTCAGAGATATAAACCAAAAATGCATTTTACCCTATGTTCTATTTTTAACCAAGTCATTCCATGATGGTTGGAAGCGGAGTCATCAGACAATTTTTAAACTAGAAACCCTAATAATGATTATGGCCAAGTATGATTAAATTTGTCTTTATAGTTTCAGAGGAGAAGATTTTTGTAAAGATTACAAAAATTTACGAAAAATTGTTAAAATTGACTATAAAGGACAATAACTCTTAAAGGGGTCAACTGACAATTTTGGTCATGACGACTTATTTGTAGATCTTACTTTGCTGAACATTATTGCTGTAAAAGTTTATCTCTTTCTATAATAATATTCAAGATAATAACCAAAACTGCAAAATTTCCTTAAAATTACCAATTCAGGGCAGCAACCCAACAACAGGTTGTCAGATTTGTCTGAAAATTTCAGGGCAGATAGATCTTGACCTGATAATCAGTTTTACCCTATGTCAGATTTACTCTAAATGCTTTGGTTTCAGAGATATAAGCCAAAATCTACATTTTACCCTATGTTCTATTTTTAGCCATGGTGGCCATCTTGGTTGGTTGGCGGGTCATCAGACATATTTTTAAACTAGATACCCTAAAGATGATTGTGGCCAAGTTTGGTTAAATTTGGCCCAGTGGTTTCAGAGGAGAAGATTTTGTAAAAAGCTAACGACGACGGACTGACAAGTGATGAGAAAGGCTCACTTGGCCCTTTGGGCCAGGTGAGCTAAAAATTAAAATGTGCATAAATTGAATCTCACAAAAACTGGAGATGCCATTTCAAGCACCTCAAAAGAAGTAAAATTTCTGCTCCACTCATACTTAGAATACAATACATGAACTGAGAGATATATCCAAGTGCTGATAGAATTTGCTTGTAAGACTAGATTTTACAATGCTTAAACAGACAATTTAAATAAAAGTTTACTATGTCTTAGAAATAACGAACAGAGTTTTAGCAGCAACAAGAACACTTAATTCTAAACCAATTTAACTAACTTAAGAAAAAGAGAACACAATATCTATAATGTAAAATAATAGTCTTAAAACCATATGTTTTTGGTACTTAAAATATATAACACAAAACATGACTTAGATCAATGGCTCCTCAACATAAGACTATTTCTGCAAATCCATAGAGGAATTCATGCTTTTATCTGATTCCCAAGTACCAATGCTATAAATCCATATATCCCAGTATAACCCATCATTGACCTTGTTTGTCCTGATTTTAATCAATCTGATCATGTTAGTAAGGAGGATCAAAGTCATGTGATATCTGTACAACTGTTGAGTACATTTCTGACATTGTGATTGACTTACACAGGCAGGGCATACCATACTTACATCTTAAGCAAAAGTTTTCTAATCTGCATCCTAACAATCTTTAATTAGTAACCAGGTGTGCAGATCTGACAAGTCAATGTTATTTTGTGAATGCTTTAATAAAGAGCATGTACAAGACAATTTACTTATTTATGATACATGTAAAATGTTGAATATGTAATACATGCATAGCATCAGTACGTTGTTGTGTATTCATCATCTGTCCTTAAAATGTAAAGATGGATTGTTTGCAGTTCATTCACCCATCCAGAAATCTTAACCCAATTGAAAGATTTTCATGATATTTTCATTGAAATTTTTATATTAATGTCCATTTGTTTGGTTTTTTACATTTTATAATAGTGTGCCATGATAGAAATGAAACAAAATTTGCCATAGTACTGTTCCTACCCATCCTAAGCAACTATTAAGTAACAACATGTTCAAACTCTGTTTTGCAGATTATATGATTCAATACATATACTGTATCTGTTCTATAAAACATCCATAATACTTTAATCCATAATACCAAAAAGTTATATTAAAGTCAGTTAAATTTAGTGTTAATTCAAAATAATCTGAAATGAAATCAATTTTAAATACTGTATCTTGCCTTAGAAGAACTTAGAGATAGATGATGATCTGTAATCATTGTAAGGCATCAGAACCTCTTTAACACCATCAACATCATCAGATGGTATGATATACTGTCAGAACAGATGGTAAAGGACTTATGTTTGAAGTTCAAGGACAGAGAAAACATAAACTGAGATGCTTGATCATAACATCCACATCATCTTTACACTACTGAATGTGCTGGTCAATACACAGTCAAGTGTTAATTATTGTTTCAAAATTACAATTGCTGAAGGCAGTTACAGAGCATTATATAATTAAAGAGGCCATAAAGAACTGAAAACAGGGTACAATAGAACCAGTGATTTAAAATGCACCCAAAAACATGACCATAAAGATAATCCATCAAGGTATGTTTAATTTTTCAAAACTGTCATCTTTCCAATATAATGTCCAATGACCTTTCACCCAGTAACTTAAATAAATCAATGCTACAAGAAAACCAAGAATTTATATCCTCTTCTTCTTTAATTCAGTTGTAGATTTAACATTTACAAAAAAACTACTCTGCATTTTCTAATTTAAACATAAAGACCTTATCATGGTTAATCATTATCATTATAAATGGCATACAAATCATTTTTATAGACCCTTTGGTGCAAATAAAATTTAATAAAAGTTATAATAAATTTCATATTATCACCATAAATAAATAAATAAAACAAATAAACTATGAAAAATCCAACTGATTTCCTAATTGAGTGACAAGCTGCTTGATTTATCTTGAAATATTGAGCTAAGAAGATTCCTTTTAACACCTAAAAAATCCCTAACTTCATTCCTCAATTATAGACTCATAAAATCTGCTTACTTTACAAACGGAGATAATAAGAAGAATACATTGGGAATTACAACATGTGATTAAATGAACACACCTCTAATTACGATCACGCTGAGTTAGTTAATTTTTTTGCAATACACAAAACTGAAGATGAGAGAATGTGGTATTCATTATCATCACAACACATGGATGCTTAGAATAAAAGTCAAATTATGTTTTGTCTGTGCTGTTTATAATGCAATGAATTAGTAACTTTAACAGCTTTAAGAGTTTACTTGTTTATGATCGGAAAGCATCAAAGATACAATAAGTTCTCAAAGATTTTTTATCATTATTCTCTTTGCCCACAAAGCATATAATTGGGCTAATGATGGCTTACATGAAAGTGGAAGAGAATCTTGTTGTGTTCAATTCAAGAATCATCCATTAATATTCTTAAAAGGAAAACAACTATTAGAAAGCTTAACTAAATAGCTTAGTCTAAACTGTATAACTGCTAAAAGTGTAAGGTAAACAGGAAGTTGTTGAAACACATCACACGGTATAGCTGACTCATATTAACCCTGAAACCAAATTTCAGAAATCCTTGTAATGTAGTTCTCGAGAAAGATGTGACGAAAAATCGGACTGACGGATGGACTGACGAATGAAATGACTGACTGATGGATGGACGGACAGACAGAGGTAAAACAGTATACCCCACTTTTAAAGCAGGGGTATAAAAGGGCAAAGTACCAACAGAACCAAAATTAAATTGACACTTATCAGAGATATGTCTCACTTTTATGAACTTTTGATAGTATAATGTAAATGTTGAAATTAAAATCACAATACTTGAATATGATTCAAAGACTTTGAATGCAAACTATGCAAAACATAAAAAGTCAATGAACAATGATTGAAGGTACAGGACCAAAAAACATCCACAGAAAGAGAAATGCCAATGCTAATATAATTGCATATCAACTACCATTGACTTATTATAAGTGGTTCCCCTTAAACTGACCTAAAACAAACCTTAACATGTGAACTATGCAAAATTTCCGTCAATAAATCATGCTGAGGAGTGACGCAATACAATCTCCATAGAAATGAGACTTAAAACTGCATACCATATACATATATAATGACTTACCATTAGTGGTTCATCAAACAAAATTTGCCATAGTACTGTTCCTACCCATCCTAAGCAACTATTAAGTAACAACATGTTCAAACTCTGTTTTGCAGATTATATGATTCAATACATATACTGTATCTGTTCTATAAAACATCCATAATACTTTAATCCATAATACATATACTGTATCTGTTCTATAAAACATCCATAATACTTTAATCCATAATACCAAAAGTTATATTAAAGTCAGTTAAATTTAGTGTTAATTCAAAATAATCTGAAATGAAATCAATTTTTAAATACTGTATCTTGCCTTAGATGATCTGTAATCATTATAAGGCATCGGAACCTCTTTAACACCATCAACATCATCAGATGGTATGATATACTGTCAGAACAGATGGTAAAGGACTTATGTTTGAAGTTCAAGGACAGAGAAAACATAAACTGAGATGCTTGATCATAACATCCCAAGCACATCATCTTTACACTACTGTATGTGCTGGTCAATACACAGTCAAGTGTTAATTATTGTTTCAAAATTACAATTGCTGAAGGCAGTTACAGAGCATTATATAATTAAAGAGGCCATAAAGAACTGAAAACAGGGTACAATAGAACCAGTGATTTAAAATGCACCCAAAAACATGACCATATAGATAATCCATCCATGTATGTTTAATTTTTCAAAACTGTCATCTTTCAAATATAATGTCCAATGACCTTTCACCCAGTAACTTAAATAAATCAATGCTACAAGAAAACCAAGAATTTATATCCTCTACTTCTTTAATTCAGTTGTAGATTTAATATTTACAAAAAAACTACCCTGCATTTTCTAATTTAAACATAAAGACCTTATCATGGTTAATCATTATCATTATAAATGGCATACAAATCATTTTTATAGACCCTTTGGTGCAAAAAAATTTAATAAAAGTTATAATAAATTTCATATTATCACCATAAATAAATAAATAAAACAAATAAACTATGAAAAAATCCAACTGATTTCCTAATTGAGTGACAAGCTGCTTGATTTATCTTGAAATATTGAGCTAAGAAGATTCCTTTTAACACCTAAAAAATCCCTGACTTCATTCCTCAATTATAGACTCATAAAATCTGCTTACTTTACAAACGGAGATAATAAGAAGAATACATTGGGAATTACAACATGTGATTAAACGAACACACCTCTAATTACGATCACGCTGAGTTAGTTAATTTTTTTGCAATACACAAAACTGAAGATGAGAGAATGTGGTATTCATTATCATCACAACACATGGATGCTTAGAATAAAAGTCAAATTATGTTTTGTCTGTGCTGTTTATAATGCAATGAATTAGTAACTTTAACAGCTTTAAGAGTTTACTTGTTTATGATCGGAAAGCATCAAAGATACAATAAGTTCTCAAAGATTTTTTATCATTATTCTCTTTGCCCACAAAGCATATAATTGGGCTAATGATGGCTTACATGAAAGTGGAAGAGAATCTTGTTGTGTTCAATTCAAGAATCATCCATTAATATTCTTAAAAGGAAAACAACTATTAGAAAGCTTAACTAAATAGCTTAGTCTAAACTGTATAACTGCTAAAAGTATAAAGTAAACAGGAAGTTGTTGAGTGATGAATCTGAAAACGCATCACACAGTATAGCTGACTCATATTAACCCTGAAACCAAATTTCAGAAATCCTTGTTATGTAGTTCTTGAGAAAGATGCGACAAAAAATATTCATGAGACGGACGGACGGACTGACGGATTGACTGACAAATGAAATGACTGACTGATGGATGGACGGACAGACAGAGGTAAAACAGTATACCCCCACTTTTTAAAGCAGGGGTATAAAAAGGGGCAAAGTACCAACAGAACCAAAATTAAATTGACACTGAGATATGTCTCACTTTTATGAACTTTTGATAGTATAATGTAAATGTTGAAATTAAAATCACAATACTTGAATATGATTCAAAGACTTTGAATGCAAACTATGCAAAACATAAAAAGTCAATGAACAATGATTGAAGGTACAGGACCAAAAAACATCCACAGAAAGAGAAATGCCAATGCTAATATAATTGCATATCAACTACCATTGACTTATTATAAGTGGTTCCCCTTAAACTGACCTAAAAACAAACCTTAACATGTGAACTATGCAAAATTTCCGTCAATAAATCATGCTGAGGAGTGACGCAATACCATCTCCATAGAAATGAGACTTAAAACTGCATACCATATACATATATAATGACTTACCATTAGTGGTTCATCTTTAACTGACCTTAAGTAACAAACTTTAACATGTAAACCAAGGAAAATTTTCAAAGTCAATAGACCAGGACTCAGAGGGGTGAGGCCACTTTTTCAACTTCGTTGAGGTGAGACAAAAACCAAAATTACCTGATAACACTCAAAGGGTCCTATCTAATATTATATCTTTACAGACAATAAATATTATATCAGACTGCAGTATGACTTTCTGCCAACTAATCATCTTTTCAATATATAATTACATACTGCCATGCTCAACAAGTCCTAAGAACTAAATTATTATGTGTATGCTTGTGGTTGGGAGAGGGGGGAGTTTGTATGCATGCTGTTTGGAGAGGGATGGGTGTGAGATATCTTCTATATTTTACAGTCAGACAACTAAGTAAAGGTTTCCTCTAAACTAGCATTTTTGTCCATTCTTCACAAATCGCAATAATAAATGCACGCAATAGTTTCTGCATTAACACTAAATAAAGGCTTTCCTCTTAACCAGTATAATAACACTATTAGTAGATATATTCATGATTCCCCTTCAAGCAGATAATTTTCCAAATCTGTCCCAAAAATGCTAAATACATCTTTAATAGCTTTGCACCACACTTATATATAAGAGTTTATAATACTTTATATTTTGACTGCCTGAATGTAATACCTATCTTGTGTATATAAAGTTAATTGAAAAATTTAATACCCATAATATCTGTCAAGTCATATTCATCAAAATATCTGCAAATCACCATCAGGGGACTTAACTCTTTGAAATTATAAAAACATTGCATGATAAATAACTTTAAAGAATCAACTAGTTTCACACTTCAACAAATTTTAAATCTTGATTGTATTTTTATTTTAAACATTAATTAAGATTCCTGAAGATAGAATGCTAGATTAAAAGGTATTCTATTATAGCTGTATACATAAAATTTAATTTTGTATCAAATGAACCTCGAAAAAACAAGAATTCTGATTTTTTCTTTTTGGTCATTACTTTTTTTATTGTTCCCAAAACAGATGTTTTTCTGTCAGAAAATTGAGCAATAAAGAGTTCTGTATAATTTCATGACTGGAATAAAAACCTATATAATGATCAAATCATAGACAGAAAGACGAAGACTGGAATAAACTGAATTAATATGATGATCTCAAAAATTAACATGCAAGGAAGTCTTTGGTTTGACGCAGACAAGTATCACACCAACAATCTCCACACTACTGGCGAGCACATATACTACCACAATACCACTGAAGCAGTTTGTTTAAAAGTTTAATGGAACTATACTTAAAACACTCAGTTTAAGTCTATTATTGGAATCTCTAAAAGCACTTTGTTTAAGTCTATTATTAGAATCATGTTTCTGTTTTAGTTCATTATTCTACTGATATAACTATAGATGTGCATAAAAGATTAATATTCTGCAGAGGAAACTGAAAATAACCATTCCAGTCATATCATATGTTAATTTTCCAAAAAGAGAAATATCATAACAATCATAAATGTCAAAACAAAATGGCAACCTATTGGAAATTTTAGTTATTTCATCTTTTATAATTTATAAACACATTATTATTTATATATACACATATGGCATGCATGTCAATAAAAGTAGATGTGGAGTATAATTTTACAGAAACCTCACAACATAAAAGAAACACCAAATATAGAGGTCAACATATGGTCCAGTTTGCAAAAGGTTTCTAATTCTATCATTGTTTCTCATGTTTTTTTAAATGGTCAAAAAAGGGATTTTCCACAAACGTCCAGGACAAACGAATAGATACATGCATGCTTATGCTCAATATTTAAAACACCATGTTTTATTGGACATTGACATAACACAAACTGATCCAAAAGATCATGGAATGGAATTTTCTACAAACCACTGAAGTGATATTTTCATCAATTTGGGCGAAAACTAAGTATTTCTTACATTCTAGACATAAATGAATGCCAGCAAACATGTTTAACCCTGCCACATTCTAAATGTGCCTGTCCCAAGTCAGGAGCCTGTATTTCAGTAGTTATCGTTTGTTGCTGTATATCATATTTTACATTTGTCATTTTGGAGCCTTTTCAAGCTTACTATGTGGTCCAGGTTTTGTTCATTTGTGAAGGCAGTACTGTGACCTATGGTTGTTAATTTTATGTTGGAGAGTTGTCTCGCTGGCAATCGTACCACATATTCTTATTTTAATAGGTCAAACTGTGATACAAAATAATCATTTTTGAAAGCTCATATATAAGAAAGTAAAAGATAGAGATTTAAATAGACATTACCTGTTCTGGCTTGAGTCCTGGGGGTACCCATGTATATTCCTCAAGAGGACATCCACTATCATCATCTGAGGTAGAATTACGTTTGGCATCATGGTGGATCAACCGATTCAATGTTTGATCCTGCTCACATCCTGTTGTCATATCGTGGGTTTCTGGTGGACATTTGCAGTGTTTACAAATCTTTCTACAATAATAAGAGAACAAATCTTTGTAATCAGGAATAGGATAAAACTATTTGAAATTCATCGGAAAAGAGATTTTGTAATAAACATGAATAAACCATACCCTAAATGGTTTTCATATGCAAGTTACAGCATTTTCAGCAATTTAACGTGTGAATGCTTCTACGGATCAGAATAATTTACACATATTAAAATCCGCCTCACATGCTAACTTCTTCCAACATTTAATTTTTCATAATTATAATAGTAGTATGTATGACAGTTCTTGTTTCTCCTCAGAAACAATCAATACATAATAATTTGTTTTACCATGTAACAATATTGTATTACGTAATTTCATATTTTTCAGGAAAGGTTCCTATGTAACATGAAAAGGCATAATATCCATATATTTCTTTTATCCAACAAAAGATAGAGTTTTCTGTAAGTCAATAACACCCTGGAGATTTCCCCCTTTAATGAAAGGCAGGAAACATCCTTTACCTTACCAAAAGACAAAATCATTTTATCTGAAAGGATAAACTTTTAAAATGCAAATAAACCTCATCTAATCTCATATACTGAAATATCCATAATCGATTAAATGCAACATCAGCAGAAAATGGTTTAGAAAGAGATAGATGAGGTTCCATGTCTCTCAGTCTCCAGAGTGTTTACTTATTTGTCTAATCTGATAGATACTAACTGCTTTAAAGTACTGAGAAGACACTTTTAAAAGAAATGTTAACATTCTGTTCAAATCGTGTATGAGAGCAAGTCTTAATGTTTCATATATACGGACAACAGCAAAAGGTTACCTTTGTTGATGAATTGAAAAAGACTTTGTCATTACACTAATGTTTTTAGAACATTTTTAGCGTTTCAATATCTGAATCTGACTATTAATTTTCTAGGATATACAACAGGCCAGAAAAGACTCATCATAAAATTTTGCCATTTAGATCTAATAAAAAAGCTGCCAAAGAATGTCTTAAAAGACTACAGTATATTAGTTATGCATTAATACCATTATTTTGAGGTTTGAAATTAACCATGAGTCCTTCAGTGCATTTATTCTGGGACTTCTCATAAAATGATAAATCTTTCATAAATCATAATCACAGACAATATTCAATGGCAAACAAAGTAAAAACATGTGATCTTGGACCCTTTTTAAGTTTAGTATACAAAATGAACCCAATATTTTCAAGAATGAAATATGGTACAATATCATTCAATGTCTATTTGACACTTCTCCTTCATCAGATTTTCTGACCCCCCATTGGATGTAATACTGACCAACACAGTTGGCCACTTCAATCTTAATAGCTCTCTGTCTGACAACACTGATGATCTACAATACCAGTGATAATTCAGATCATATTCTGATGAGTAGCTGCTGAAGGCCAAATGTCTACAGGACTAATTGAACACAATCACTTTGCTACAGATAGAATTCCAAGAATATTGAAAACATAGCAAATTTCATCCACTCAAAAACATGACTGGCCTGGACAGAAAATAGCTTTTTCCAAGCATGACAACCATGGAAATAGTAATTACCAATTTTTAGGAAGTGGTCCAACACAGAAATTTTATTCAGAAAACTGATAATTCAATTTAATTCAATTTAAATAAAATGCAACCTTCAACTGCATGAATAATGAGGATACGGACTGAAATTCTTCGCCCTTTCCCTTAAAAATGAGATCTTATTTTCTGACTTTAGAAGAGCATCATAAGTAATCAGATGGAAAGTTATATATCCTTTTGCTGTGGAATACAATTCACAGAGACTTTTGAAGAAAGCTATATTCAAAATTACTGTTTACTGAAAGCTTGTAATCATTTCTTGAGAAATCTCAATGAGCAAACTAAATAATGTCTAAGAGTTGAGGTAATTTCAGGAAACAATTACATTTATAGTCCAAAAAACACATTAATTATAACTACATTGGAATATTACATATTTTCCACCTGTACATCTCTTGAAAATCATGTAATTTATCTATCGATGTAATTGCTTTTTTTTTAATACACTGATATCCAAATTTCTTCTGGCACATCTTCAATGCTAACTGTTTGTCTTCGGTTATATCTAAATGTATTTTGTCATTTGATGATGGCAGATTATGATAGTCTCTGTTAAAATTGTTTTTAACTTCTTGACTCTTGGCCATTTAGAGCCGACACCTATTTCACTGAAGACAGTATCTTGACCTCTAGCAATATGAAAAGTTTATATACAAAATGTAATTATTAACATTTTAATTTATGGAAATATGTAAAATTGCTGAAAAATGTTATAAAGTATATCATAGGTACTCTAAACATTCCAATTCCAGAACGTTTTATCATCTATTTGATTTAAACCCTGTGAACTGTGAAAGAAACACAGAGCAACTGGCCCTACCAGTCCTTGCTGTTTTCAAAGCATGTCATTGGAATATGAATAAAAGGAGAAGTTGTGTTCTTGGTTTATCAAACTGATAAAAGCACTATAAGTTCAGACTTCAAACTGCTCATTGGATTGAAGATCTCAAACTGAGAATGACCTTTGTGACCCTGAAGCATGAACCAATAACTCCCTCATCCCTTTGTTTCTATGTTTTAACTTAATAACTTATGGCTAATGATCTGGATAGTTAGATCAGCCACTGGTAATGTCAGAGCAATGAATAATGCATAGAAAACACAACGTAAGTATAGAATCAGTATTTACCAAGTCTCATGAGACCCAAAAACTCATCGAACCAATAAAACGTTTCTCTGTTTTGCATTAAATTCGTGATCTATGCAATTACGTGAAATTATAAGCTTTTGTCTATTTAGAAATATGCAATAGATAGTCTAGAAAATGAAGAGAATATTGTATCACCCAACTAAAAACTTAACTAGCTCCAAGTCACGATGAATCAATGTTATACATCTTGAAAATGGAATTTTATTCTAGCTATAATTCAAAGTCGCATCAGATTTACACCTCGTACAAACACAGATTATGAAATACTGCAGTTATTGTATTTAATTAAGTCTGATGTATTTTGATGTATTACTCTCGAAATGTTTTATGAAAAGCTACAGGCAAATAGAAATAAGAATATGCCACACTGAAGTTTCTCATGAAAGAATTCACTCTCCAAAGAGCTCTTTAAACATTGCCATCCTTTTCAATTGAACAATTATTGAATAAATGATTTAAGTCTACTTTCTGCCAAACAAAACGCCACCTGTCATAAATAAATGAAAATATGATGTACTCAAACTTCTGTTTATCTTTTCTATTATGCGAATCTTGGTGTGGTACAGTTTTCAATGAATTCAGACAGATTTTATAATTTTTCCATTCATTATTTACATGTAAAATCACTGCTTATTCGAATACACCCTTGTACATAGTTTTGACTTTAAATGTACTTCAAACATTAAACATGCTTTCAGAAAAATTATCAAACAACTTCTTCCTTTTAGATATAGGAAGATGTAGGTGAGTCAATGAGACAACTCTCATCAAATTAACAATTTATAACCAGTAAATCCATTATAGGTCAATGTACACCTTCAACACGGAGCTCTTGGCTCATTCATAAACAACATTTGTACTTATAATTGGGTGCAAAACTAGATGTAAAACTCATTCAAACGGTTTAACTGCACAGTCAACACAAGTTGATTCATTACAGCCAACTTCTAACATTATGAGAACTTAACCCATGAGAACATGTTTCATAGGTATGGACAATTAGACTATATTTAATATTAGCATTTTTAGCTGATTGATTTAATGTAAAAACTCATCTCTGATTAATAAATTGGTTAACTTGATAATTTGGGTTGGCAAATTTAGAATTGATACATACTGTTGAAATTCCAACAGTTTTAAGAGCAGACTAAGTCTCTTCATTCTACAATGTGTTTGATTTCATATGAAATTCATCAATCATTAGCCACTTAATGCATGTCTTGACCATATAACCATTGTTTTGAATGAGGGTTAATGGAACCATTAGATTTAAGGCTAATATTCATAGAAAATTGAGCGTCATTTCTGTCATTAAGAAGATTGGAATCTATAATCAGGAAATAAACCTAAGACGTTCTTGATAGAATATGCAAATAAAACATTGATTAAAGTGTTTCATAACTTTTGCTTGAAACAAATTATTGCATGAATTAAAATAATTGTCTGCTTCCAGAAAATTTCACAGATACAATTTTGTATACAAGGATTTATTCATCTGATCTTTCATAGTTCTTTGAATATCATTATGTTACAGTCAAATGAGTAATTAGAAATTCATTGTCAATTGTAATTGGAACAAATAAATCATTTGTTTCTGTAAGCAAAGGTATTCATTAATTTCGTGCTTGTACTTCAATGAATATGAGCAGTTGCCATCATTTTTTTTATAGTTTTATAAATCAATTAGATTAAATAAGGCTACCAGGTTTTTTTATTAACAAATATAAGAAAAAGACTAAATTTTTGCTTTGAACCACTCTGCTGATGGAATAAACATCAGCATACATGAAGGGGTCAAAATGAATATAAATAAGAAGATGTGGTATGATTGCCAATGAGACAACTGTCCACAAGAGACCAAAATGACACAGAAATTAACAACTATAGGTCACCGTCGGACCTTCAACAATGAGCAAAGCCCATACCGCATAGTCAGCTATAAAAGGCCCCGAAATGACAATGTAAAACAATTCAAACGAGAAAACTAACGGCCTTATTTATGTACAAAAATGAATGAAAAACAAATATGTAACACATAAACAAACAACAAACCACTGAACTACAGGCTCCTGACTTGGGACAGGCACATACATACATAATGTGGCGGGGTTAAACATGTTAGCGGGATCCCAACCTCCCCTAACCTGGGACAGTGATATAACAGTACAACATAAGAACAAACTATAAAAATCAGTTGAAAAAGGCTTAACTCATCAGATGGACAAAATACAAGTAGATGTGGCAGGGTACTTGTCTTGCCTGTAAAACAATTATTAAAAAAAAAATAAAATTAGAACACTAAATTGTCGGAACTTCCTATAATATTATAAACTCTGTATGATTCATACATCCTCATCTAATTTTCCATATAGATCAAAACTGTGAAGAAAATTGGAATTACAAATTCCATAAATAAATGGAAATTTGTCAATTTTCCATGACAAATAGGCTTATCAGGGAAATTAATGGTAAAACAAACAGTATGTGATGTAAAGAGTTTGTTCTCTGTCCGATCTAAACACAGATTTGATCTACTAACAAGGCTGAAAACAATTTCTGTCTTTCCATTTACACAAGAAAGAATTTTCAATAAGCTATCAAACATGCATGGAAACTTGCAGATATTGGTTTCTAGAATAATTCCTGATAAAACTTTCCACTAAAAGCATATATTGGTTTACAAAACACAAAACCAGCTGCTGCCAAATAAAATGAAGACATCAATTTATGTAATGGGTAAACTGTTATGAAAGAGTTACTTTTTGTTATTTTAAAATGTCAAAAATATTACTGCACATCAGTTAAACTTACTGATTATTAACCATTTTTTTATTTCCCATCAACATATTTTTGTATTTTACACATTTTATTAAAGCATTTTTATATAAAAAGTTAAAGGTTGACGTATGAATTAATAGAGGTGGATTATGCTGTAGATCAACAAGATAGTGTGAGCAATCCTGAAATACAGCAACAGTATGGTTTGTAACTTTGTAATTTGACGGTACCCTGGTAGATTCAGTGGTTACCTAATAAGAGACAAATGAAGACAAAGTACAATCTAATAAATCATAAAGGTGTTGATGTAATTATCTGCTCATTACCAAGTGAAAAGTGGCATTCAGGTGTTCTTAATAAATGTACTTTTGTTTTCATCTATCAGCCAGAGGATAAAAGGCCACAAATGGATCAAATTCCTCATTTCTTTCCCTCAAATTAGAAGTCATCAAGGTTCTTTTGCTATTATCTCAGTAAACATCATTGTCACTTCCGTTTTATCTATCAAACTGATAAAAGCACTATAAGTTCAGACTTCAAACTGCTCATTGGATTGAAGATCTCAAACTGAGAATGACCTTTGTGACCCTGAAGCATGAACCAATAACTCCCTCATCCCTTTGTTTCTATGTTTTAACTTAATAACTTATGGCTAATGATCTGGATAGTTAGATCAGCCACTGGTAATGTCAGAGCAATGAATAATGCATAGAAAACACAACGTAAGTATAGAATCAGTATTTACCAAGTCTCATGAGACCCAAAAACTCATCGAACCAATAAAACATTTCTCTGTTTTGCATTAAATTCGTGATCTATGCAATTACGTGAAATTATAAGCTTTTGTCTATTTAGAAATATGCAATAGATAGTCTAGAAAATGAAGAGAATATTGTATCACCCAACTAAAACTTAACTAGCTCCAAGTCACGATGAATCAATGTTATACATCTTGAAAATGGAATTTTATTCTAGCTATAATTCAAAGTCACATCAGATTTACACCTCGTACAAACACAGATTATGAAATACTGCAGTCATTGTATTTAATTAAGTCTGATGTATTTTGATGTATTACTCTCGAAATGTTTTATGAAAAGCTACAGGCAAATAGAAATAAGAATATGCCACACTGAAGTTTCTCATGAAAGAATTCACTCTCCAAAGAGCTCTTTAAACATTGCCATCCTTTTCAATTGAACAATTATTGAATAAATGATTTAAGTCTACTTTCTGCCAAACAAAACGCCACCTGTCATAAATAAATGAAAATATGATGTACTCAAACTTCTGTTTATCTTTTCTATTATGCGAATCTTGGTGTGGTACAGTTTTCAATGAATTCAGACAGATTTTTATAATTTTTCCATTCATTATTTACATGTAAAATCACTGCTTATTCGAATACACCCTTGTACATAGTTTTTGACTTTAAATGTACTTCAAACATTAAACATGCTTTCCAGAAAAATTATCAAACAACTTCTTCCTTTTAACTGCACAGCAACACAAGGACATTACAGCCAACTTCTAAATTTGAGAACTTAACCCATGTGAAAGTTTCATATATGGAATTGACTATATTTAATATTACATTTTGCTGATTATTTAATTAAAAAATCATCTCTGTTTTTGGTTACTTGATAATTTGGGTTGGCAAATAGAATTGATACAACTGTTGATTCCAACAGTTTTAAGAGCAGACTAAGTCTCTTCATTCTACAATGTGTTTGATTTCAATGAAATTCATCAATCAAGCCACTTAATGCAGTCTTACCATATAACCATTGTTTTGAATGAGGGTTAATGGAACCAAGATTTAAGGCTAATATTCATAGAAAATTGAGGCGTCATTTCTGTCATTAAGAAGATTGGAATCTATAATCAGGGAAATAAACCTAAACTCTTGATAGAATATGCAAATAAAACATTGATTAAAGTGTTTCATAACTTTTGCTTGACAAATTTTGCTGAATTTAATTTCTGCTTCCGAAAATTTCACAGATAAATTTTGTATACAAGGATTTATTCATCTGATCTTTCTAGTTCTTTGAATATCGTTTAGAAATTCATTGTCAATTGTAATTGGAACAAATAAATCATTTGTTTCTGTAAGCAAAGGTATTCATTTAATTTCGTGCTTGTACTTCAATGAATATGAGCAGTTGCCATCATTTTTTTTTTTATAGTTTTATAAATCAATAAGATTAAATAAGGCTACCAGGGGTTTTTTTTATTAACAAATATAAGAAAAAAAGACTAAATTTCTCCTTTGAACCACTCTGCTGATGGAATAAACATCAGCATACATGAAGGGGTCAAAATGAATATAAAAAAGAAGATGTGGTATGATTGCCAATGAGACAACTGTCCACAAGAGACCAAAATGACACAGAAATTAACAACTATAGGTCACCGACGGCCTTCAACAATGAGCAAAGCCCATACCGCATAGTCAGCTATAAAAGGCCCCGAAATGACAATGTAAAACAATTCAAACGAGAAAACTAACGGCCTTATTTATGTACAAAAATGAATGAAAACAAATATGTAACACATAAACAAACGACAACCACTGAACTACAGGCTCCTGACTTGGGACAGGCACATACATACATAATGTGGCGGGGTTAAACATGTTAGCGGGATCCCAACCTCCCCTAACCTGGGACAGTGATATAACAGTACAACATAAGAACAAACTATAAAAATCAGTTGAAAAGGCTTAACTCATCAGATGGACAAAAATACAAGTAGACGTGGCAGGGTACTTGTCTTGCCTGTAAAACAATTATTAAAAAAAAAAAAAAAATAGAACACTAAATTGTCGGAACTTCCTATAATATTATAAACTCTGTATGATTCATACATCCTCATCTAATTTTCCATATAGATCAAAACTGTGAAGAAAATTGGAATTACAAATTCCATAAATAAATGGAAATTCGTCAATTTTCCATGACAAATAGGCTTATCAGGGAAATTAATGGTAAAACAAACAGTATGTGATGTAAAGAGTTTGTTCTCTGTCCGATCTAAACACAGATTTGATCTACTAACAAGGCTGAAAACAATTTCTGTCTTTCCATTTACACAAGAAAGAATTTTCAATAAGCTATCAAACATGCATGGAAACTTGCAGATATTGGTTTCTAGAATAATTCCTGATAAAACTTTCCACTAAAAGCATATATTGGTTTACAAAACACAAAACCAACTGCTGCCAAATAAAATGAAGACATCAATTTATGTAATGGGTAAACTGTTATGAAAGAGTTACTTTTTGTTATTTTAAAATGTCAAAAATATTACTGCACATCAGTTAAACTTACTGATTATTAACCATTTTTTTATTTCCCATCAACATATTTTTGTATTTTACACATTTTATTAAAGCATTTTTATATAAAAAGTTAAAGGTTGACGTATGAATTAATAGAGGTGGATTATGCTGTAGATCAACAAGATAGTGTGAGCAATCCTGAAATACAGCAACAGTATGGTTCGTAACTTTGTAATTTGACGGTACCCTGGTAGATTCAGTGGTTACCTAATAAGAGACAAATGAAGACAAAGTACAATCTAATAAATCATAAAGGTGTTGATGTAATTATCTGCTCATTACCAAGTGAAAAGTGGCATTCAGGTGTTCTTAATAAATGTACTTTTTGTTTTCTATCTATCAGCCAGAGGATAAAAGGCCACAAATGGGATCAAATTCCTCATTTCTTTCCCTTAAATTAGAAGTCATCAAGGTTCTTTTTGCTATTATCTCAGTAAACATCATTGTCACTTCCGTTTTATCTATTTGTCACTATTTAAGATTTGACCCAAGATTGGTAAACTTTGTTGTCTAAATATTACAAATTGGACTTGAATTACAAAAACAAGTTTGACACTATTCTCTTTATCTAAACTCTGTATCTTAAAATCTACTAGGGTGTTCCTGAATCAAACAGCTTAATGAAACTAATTCCTTAACACAAAGCTATCTTGTTCTATCGAAAATTTATCATGTATTAACCTTTAATTATATGCACACTACATCTGAATGAAGCTATAGTTCTTAAATCAGTAATTAAGAAAAGTTTAAGTTTACTGCTTGATCAGATTATTGCTTCCTATGATTTCTTAAATTTATGTTTGAACACACTTTTACACTTTAAAATCCAATTGGCCTCTGGAAATGATATGTACTTGAAGTGCATCTAACCTCTAAAAAAGCTTCCCTTTCCTAAATTAAATGGGAATGTTAAAAATCCTATAGTAAGTAGACAAATAAGCAATATGATGCTGGCTGGTACATGTAAGTTTGTTCGTCCAGCAAGTCCTTTCACTAAGTGTTATGTCAACAAAATGAATAGACTTACCGGACAAACGAAATCACTGGAATTGAGGATATATTGGACTACATGTATGTCCATAATTATTCTACTCTCTCTCACTGTGACACACAGCTGTACGGCAAACAAATATAAAATGTACAAAGATGCCATCTCCCTAAACCAAACCTGCATATCAGTGTTGTCTTTGTAATAGTTAGTTTCCTCAATGCTTTAAACTCATTCATGTGAAACAGAATTAAAATAATGTGGGTAACTTAGAGGCTTAAAATATGCTCATAAAATGAACTAGAGGCTCTAAAGAGCCTGTGTCGCTCACCTTGGTCTATGTGCATATCATACAAAAGGACACTTTCCAACATTGTAGATGAGAATAGACTTCATGACAAAAATCTCTGTTTTGTTGATCTTGTATTACTGATCTTTTAGTCTGTTTAGTTTCTCTCTATCTTCTTTAGTTTTTGCTCAGGGTAAAATAAATCCTCATTAAAGGGCAATCACTCCTATGAAGAGTGACAGTCTACTAACTATATCGGCAAAATTGACTTTTTAATAGATCTTGCCTTGCTGATCATTTTGTGATTTAAAGTGTTTATTAACTAATAATTTAAATCATATAAGGCATAATGGAAAAAAATGTTTCTCTCTAAATATCATAGTTTTCATTATAATAGGCAAAAATGAAAAAAATGGTAAAATTTGTCTTTTATGGGCAATAACTCCTATAAGAATTTGTCTAACAGTTTTGACATATATGGACAATTGGTAGAGCTCATTATTCTGAACATTTTTGCTCCTTTCAGATTTTCTCTATTTATAACTGTTCAAAAAATAATAGACATAACTTGCATTTTACCCCTTTGTTGTATTTTTAGCCATGGCGGCCATCTTGGTTGGCGGGCCAGGTCATCGGACACATTTTTTAAACTAGATACCCTAATGATGGTGGCCAAGTTTGGTTAAATTTGTCTCAGTAGTTTCAGAGGAGAATATTTTTGTAAAAGATAACAAAAATTTACAAAAAATTGTTAAAAAATGACTATAAAGGGCAATAACTCCTTAAGGGGTCCATTGACCATTTTGGTCATGTTGATTTATTTGTAGATCTTATTTGCTGTACATTATTGCTGTTTACAGTTTATCTCTATCTATAATAATTTTGAAGATAATAACCAAAACCTGCAAAATTTTATAAAAATTACCAATTCATGGGCAGCAACCCAACAATGAGTTGTCTGATTTATCTGAAAATTTCAGGGCAGATAGATCTTGACCTGATGAACAATTTTACACCTGTCAGATTTGCTCTAAATGCTTTGGTTTCAGAGATATAAGCCAAAATCTACATTTTACCCCTATGTTCTATTTTTAGCCATGGCGGCCATCTTGGTTGACAGGCTGGGTCATCAGACATATTTTTTAAACTAGATACCCAAATGATGATTGTGGCCAAGTTTGGTTAAATTTGGTCCAGTAGTTTCAGAGGAGAAGATTTTGTAAAAGTTAATGACGACAGACCACGGACGACAGACGATGGACGACGGACGCCAAGTGATGAGAAAAGCTCACTTGGCCTTTTAGGCCAGGTGAGCTAAAAATGACATAATCGTACCATCATGATTTTTTTGATTTACAGCCCTTAATTAACCTTGGTTTTCCCCAACAGAATTTGTTTTATACAGAGTTATGTTAACATTATGGGTGCTTTTAAGACAGGTATCATCCAATTTGACAAATTCTTGATGATTTTATTATACTAATATTTTAAATTAATATTCAAAATTTTCAAACTCCTGGAGATCAAAGAAATTGTTGTGAAATTCTAATTCTAATGCCTCCAGGCACAAAATATCTGACTCTAAGAAAGCAAAAATGTTTTAATAGTTAGTTGAGAGTCTAAGTCTGTGTCATGTCGTTTTTATTTTTATGTTTATATTTCATAATAACTCAATAGCATTACAACACTATATAAAAACACGGACCAATAAAGCTACAGAACATCTGTTAATGTAAGAATCTGTCACTGGTGAATAAAATCCATAAAAAATATCAAAATATTTATTTTTGTAAGATGCAATATTTATATATTTCAATCAAACATGCATTTTTATCATTCTGCAAAGTTCTTTTCCATTGCATTCTACAGGAAATGCTGGTATTTAATAAACAAATTTGTCTATCATACCAATGATATTTTGCAGAAACCAGACATGCATTAATTGGTTTATTTGTGTAAATTAATGTGTTGGTTTTAGAATTTGCGTAGTAAAGATTAAAATAAGCAGACCCATACAGCAATATATATTCTCTATGGCAGTAGTCACGATTTTCTATTTACTTCTTGCTATATTTGAAATAATAGTTTCTGTCAGTCATATACCTCTAGAAAGGGTCATAAACTTCTAAGGTGTACAATAAAAAAGAATTCCATTGCTCTTCTTATTGAGCCTTTTTCATGAAATGCATTCATTTTTCTTAGTTTCCTGTACATTTCAGAACTTGAGTACAATAGAATCTATTGGTCAAACAGTTTACTGT
Source organism: Mytilus coruscus (assembly GCA_017311375.1). Classification (NCBI taxonomy): domain Eukaryota; kingdom Metazoa; phylum Mollusca; class Bivalvia; order Mytilida; family Mytilidae; genus Mytilus; species Mytilus coruscus. The sequence goes on along the minus strand of CM029595.1, from coordinate 124,032,703 downwards.
AATGCTGGAGAGAAAATCAATTGAAATTGATACCAACTTACATATCATTTGGCAACACAGTGGCTTAAATACAGACTTCTTTTTCTAAAAACCCACCTTAAAGGTAATGATGCCAAAACTAATGTATCAGTAGCCTGTGTCAAAGCTGATTCAACTCTTTTGTACTTTTTGAAAGCTAAAGACTCCAGAATAGTTGTTCCAATAGCCATAACCATGGCTGATTCACTGCTTGTTGCACTTAACTGAAAACTGTTTTTTACAAATAGCCAGTACTATCACTGTTTCACCTCTTGTACTTTAAGATGCATTCCATCATCTCTCCAGAATAATAATAAAACATGTTATCTCATATCAGCTTCCTTTTCTTATAAAATGCAACAATTGTACAAAGATTATCTAAATAACCAGAGATTACACCTGTATAAGTCAGGTGAAATAAGGTATATGAAGTAGTCATTTCCTGCTGCTGTTAATTCTCCATTTCCTACATAAGTCTAAATCATAATCCAAAATCAAATTCTCTGTTTATTTAACATAAAAATTATAAATAGGATGCTACCATACTACCAATAACAACAACAGCAAATAAGAAATATCTGAAGAAAAAAAGCTGGTGAGACTTGAACCCTTGAGAAAAATCTTGAATGGCTACCTAGAGACTAGAAATGTTCAAGATTAAAATGTTTCTTGTTTTCAGTGAAGGAAAACCTGAATAATTACAGAATGTCAAATGTCCTTCCATCTAAATTTTAAATGAAAACAATCTCTTATGCATTTATTCAGCGACTTACCTCACATCCAGATTCCAATGCCTGATTCTGCAGATTTATATGAAAGGTATTTAAAACAACATTTCCGGAGAAATTCAGAAACCTAACAAATTAACTGTTATCACAATCCTTAAATGCAATCCAAAATTTCCATGAATGAGGTGAATATATATATATCATCATTTACAAGCATTGGAATATAATTAGGTGCCAGGACATACCTTCACATATAATAGCCTTTTTAAACTCTACACCTTTTAAAAGGTGTGAATTTACTAGTTGTCACATTTACACCACTAAGATCAATGAAACTTTATGACAATTTGATAAATGATTGTCTACCAATCAGACATGTTACTAATTTCTAAAATTATAGTAATTTAGTGGCAGTCATTTGTTTAATCATAATAAGTCAATTGTGTTACCTGTAAAATTATCAATGTACACAGCTGTACTGTGGTACACCTGTCTCCTTGTAAGGGAGGTTAATGACCAGGGTTTTCCTTTACTCTATAAGGTGTAAAATATACATGTATATCGGCACAATAAGAGAAAAAACCAACCAGCAAAGCAGTTTCAACATAATCAGACTGGTCAAATTAAGAAATATTACCAAATAACAGCTAATCCACTCAACTGTGTTACCTATTTCATTGGATTGGATCGGGACCCTAACATTTCTTCTTGCATGAAATATGGATGAAGACCTAAATATCAATGCCAAAAAATTATTATACATGAATGAAATATCCTTTTTCTTATGATTCAAGAGAAGTCTTTTAATGCCAGCTGCTTTAACATACTTCTCACTGAACAGCACAAAATGAATGGCACAGAATCATTGTACTTTTAAATATGACATTATGGACCAACACACCCATGCTACTAAAAGCAGAAAGCCACAAAAAAGAGAATCCGATTATTTTTGTTAGACAGATGCTGCCTCTAGATAAATATATATTTTATAGAATCTTAGACATTAAACTGTTTGTCCAACAACTGAGGAAAAACAAAAGCACTGCACCAAAACCTTCAGACTCTGGGTCTCTTGTAATTAAGAATGTTTTCAAGGGTTTGCCATAATAAATGGGTAATACACAACAGCATGTATCTGCTGACAAAATCTTATCAACAATCTTTTTAAAATACAAATTGAGTTGTTTTTATTTGATAAGGGAAGATGTATCAAAATAACATCTATCTTTTCATCACATCCAACAAAGTAACATGCAGGAAATTCAAGATTTTACATTTTTAATAAACAGTGGATGTAAAAAGTTTAAATTACAAACTAAAATTATCCTTGAAATCTATCATAGAAAGATTTTAATAGATAATGATCTAATATTTCTGATAAATAGTTCAAAGTAAATACCAAGGTTAATATATTGGCAAAGAAAAATAAGTCGTCATTTTAAATATACATGTATATATATAAATATTTAATGCATTCAAGAATTCAAATACATTTTTTTTTAATTCATTCTCGAAGTTAAGTCATATCTTTTATACACAAAATTCCTTGTGCATAAGTATCAAACTTTCTATACATTCATGAAATTTCATTATAAATATAATTTGTTATTATTAAGACAAAACACCTTTGCCATTTTTCTTAAAAGACAACCATCTTGTCTAAAAGAAATGGACAGATATGAAAGGTTGACCAGAAGGACAAACAGAAGAGAACTTGACATATCATTTGGCAACACAGTGGCTTAAATACAGACTTCTTTTCTAAAACCCACCTTAAAGGTAATGATGCCAAAACTAATGTATCAGTAGCCTGTGTCAAAGCTGATTCAACTCTTTTGTACTTTTTGAAAGCTAAAGACTCCAGAATAGTTGTTCCAATAGCCATAACCATGGCTGATTCACTGCTTGTTGCACTTAACTGAAAACTGTTTTTTACAAATAGCCAGTACTATCACTGTTTCACCTCTTGTACTTTAAGATGCATTCCATCATCTCTCCAGAATAATAATAAAACATGTTATCTCATATCAGCTTCCTTTTCTTATAAAATGCAACAATTGTACAAAGATTATCTAAATAACCAGAGATTACACCTGTATAAGTCAGGTGAAATAAGGTATATAGAAGTAGTCATTTCCTGCTGCTGTTAATTCTCCATTTCCTACATAAGTCTAAATCATAATCCAAAATCAAATTCTCTGTTTATTTAACATAAAAATTATAAATAGGATGCTACCATACTACCAATATCAACAACAGCAAATAAGAAATATCTGAAGAAAAAAAGCTGGTGAGACTTGAACCCTTGAGAAAAATCTTGAATGGCTACCTAGAGACTAGAAATGTTCAAGATTAAAATGTTTCTTGTTTTCAGTGAAGGAAAACCTGAATAATTACAGAATGTCAAATGTCCTTCCATCTAAATTTTAAATGAAAACAATCTCTTATGCATTTATTCAGCGACTTACCTCACATCCAGATTCCAATGCCTGATTCTGCAGATTTATATGAAAGGTATTTAAAACAACATTTCCGGAGAAATTCAGAAACCTAACAAATTAACTGTTATCACAATCCTTAAATGCAATCCAAAATTTCCATGAATGAGGTGATATATATATATCATCATTTACAAGCATTGGAATATAATTAGGTGCCAGGACATACCTTCACATATAATAGCCTTTTTTTAAACTCTACACCTTTTAAAAAGGTGTGAATTTACTAGTTGTCACATTTACACCACTAAGATCAATGAAACTTTATGACAATTTGATAAATGATTGTCTACCAATCAGACATGTTACTAATTTTCTAAAATTATAGTAATTTAGTGGCAGTCATTTGTTTAATCATAATAAGTCAATTGTGTTACCTGTAAAATTATCAATGTACACAGCTGTACTGTGGTACACCTGTCTCCTTGTAAGGGAGGTTAATGACCAGGGTTTTCCTTTACTCTATAAGGTGTAAAATATACATGTATATCGGCACAATAAGAGAAAAAAAACCAACCAGCAAAGCAGTTTCAACATAATCAGACTGGTCAAATTAAGAAATATTACCAAATAACAGCTAATCCACTCAACTGTGTTACCTATTTCATTGGATTGGATCGGGACCCTAACATTTCTTCTTGCATGAAATATGGATAAAGACCTAAATATCAATGCCAAAAAATTATTATACATGAATGAAATATCCTTTTTCTTATGATTCAAGAGAAGTCTTTTAATGCCAGCTGCTTTAACATACTTCTCACTGAACAGCACAAAATGAATGGCACAGAATCATTGTACTTTTAAATATGACATTATGGGCCAACACACCCATGCTACTTAAAGCAGAAAGCCATAAAAAAGAGAATCGGTTTATTTTTGTTAGACAGATGCTGCCTCTAGATAAATATATATTTTATAGAATCTTAGACATTAAACTGTTTGTCCAACAACTGAGGAAAAACAAAAGCACTGCACCAAAACCTTCAGACTCTGGGTCTCTTGTAATTAAGAATGTTTTCAAGGGTTTGCCATAATAAATGGGTAATACACAACAGCATGTATCTGCTGACAAAATCTTATCAACAATCTTTTTAAAATACAAATTGAGTTGTTTTTATTTGATAAGGAAGATGTATCAAAATAACATCTATCTTTTCATCACATCCAACAAAGTAACATGCAGGAAATTCAAGATTTTACATTTTAATTAACAGTGGATGTAAAAGTTTAAATTACAAACTAAAATTATCCTTGAAATCTATCATAGAAAGATTTTAATAGATAATGATCTAATATTTCTGATAAATAGTTCAAAGTAAATACCAAGGTTAATATATTGGCAAAGAAAAATAAGTCGTCATTTTAAATATACATGTATATATATAAATATTTAATGCATTCAAGAATTCAAATACATTTTTTTTTAATTCATTCTCGAAGTTAAGTCATATCTTTTTATACACAAAATTCCTTGTGCATAAGTATCAAACTTTCTATACATTCATGAAATTTCATTATAAATATAATTTGTTATTATTAAGACAAAAACACCTTTGCCATTTTTCTTAAAAGACAACCATCTTGTCTAAAAGAAATGGACAGATATGAAAGGTTGACCAGAAGGACAAACAGAAGAGAACTTGGTAATTCTGAATAGTAAATCACAACATCAAAAACAGCAAATGACATGTATTTATCTAAGTTGTGGATGACTGACAGACATAAGGCAAATCTGAGCAATTCCTAATTGTATAAGCACAGACATGGATGACAGGTCTTTGTCCTACTGCCAAACAAACATCTCTTCTGAAACAATCAGATTTCTATGCCAGAATTAGATATGTAATTGTGCAAGAATTAGTCAATGTGTGTCTGTCGATCCCCTTTGGTTTATTCAAACACTTTTGAAAGTAAAAGATTTCCCAATCTGTTTCCATAGTAATGAGGAAGTGATAGTAATTTAAATGATTTTTGCAGATTTTGTCTGTTCTGCTAAAATACAAATTGATGAGCAGAAATAGATAAGTTATAAATCTGCCTGCATCTGTATAAACCCGACAAATGGCACTGTCAGTTTATGTTTTAGCAGTTACCTAAAACTAACTGCTTTAGAAGTACCAACAAAATGCTTAAGATAAATGCTGCTGCACACTTCAAATTACATATATACTCTTGAAAAAAAAGCACTGCAGCTGTTCTGTTGTTTTACAGAGTTATTCTTTCAAGTGAAAATAGTATGTACCTTTCCAATGCTGAATCACCAAATGACGCTGATGGTTAATTATTCTTATTGAACCTAAGAAGTCAGACATTTAGACTTGCACAGAAACTCTGACAAAAACTGATGTGTTTTCAAAGATTTTACAAGGTTTTAATTAGGAAATTGGTACAGGTACATTTCAAAAAAAAAAAAAAATCAGCCAGTAAAACCAAAATACATCAAAGCAAACAAAAGATGAAAATAATTTGATTTCTATATTCACTTCAATTTGACCTTTTTATTAAATACTGTTTGGAAAAATGCTTGTTTTCAATTTATTTACCAATGTTTCAGTAAATCATATATGTTTTATAACAAACTTAATGTTTATTTCAGAGCAAACTAGACAAATGCCTAATAGCTGACAAGTTAAAGCTGATGTCAATCAGAATAAAACAGAATTCTAACTCACTATTATGAACAATGAACGGGAGGGGATATCAAAGTAAAACTTCTTTAAAAATTAAAAATTACATTTTCCATATACTACTAAAGAGCTATAAAGTAATGGAAGTGTGAAATTATTCTAACCTATAAACTGTCTGAATTTTTTTTTTTAACTTCAAATGTTGAATTATTTACAACATTACATAAAACTCAAAATAATGATTTATAGTCAAAAATGTTATTTTTTTAAACAGGTAACTGAATTCTGTTACTTTTTCTGATAAATGTCAAGTAAAAAATGAAGATAATCAACAAAACCTCCCATTTTTATCACCTTCAAACTACAAATTATGGGTTGCTTTTCAGCCCATTATATCAACTAGAGATTTGCTTCATATAGGAAACATCTGCTATTGGGTACTATACAGTACTATACAGTTCCAAGTCTTCCACAGATCCTACCTCCTACAGAACTTCTTTGGCTAAAAGCCTGAAAACATTTTGTCATAAAATTTCCACTGTATATTCACCAGAGTCTGGTAACAAAACATCTGTTGATAGAAAAGAATTAGGTGAAAATTTGCCAGAGAAATGTGCCTTGCAACTACAATTTTCTGGTTGCTGAAAACATCAAACTAGCATGTGACTTTGACAAATTGTCCATTAAAAAAGTAGTCTGTCTGGAGCATTAATAATTTCTTATTATCAGACAGTTTATTTATACAAGTTATAGGAACGTCTTTCATTGATGAAAATAGTACAGCAGCAATTGTATCAGGTCAGAATTTTTAAAAATGTGTCCAATAATAATCAGAAAATCTAGATGTTACACTTGTATCTTCATATCAGGACTGTAAAGAATTTTCAATCAAAATCACACTGCAAGAAACTTCAATTTCAAAGGCAATAGAATACTTTCCAGTAATGTCCTTCATCGGAAAAGTTCGTCAATAATATGCGCACCTTAATGACGTCATTTACCAGATAGAGGGGCCCACCTGTATCCCTTCACTATTAAAATTCATCAAGTGATCGTCATTATGCAGGATAAACAAGAAATAATGCTTGTTCCGAAGGAACTTAATCACAATTTCCTGACAGCAGTGCTGATTATCAATTATAAGAATTTAATTTGCCGAATATTTCATGCAATATAGCATCATATTTTTTTAAACGCCTGCTCAACATGGGAAGGAAGTGACAATGCCCCTAAAGGCACGAATGATGTTCACTAAAACCAAAGTTTTAGACGGAAATGCAATGAACTAGAAAGTGGTCTATTGTGGACTAAGAGACAGCCTCAATTTTTAACCCATTCCCTTAATATACATAAAAAGTCAATCTGCACTGCTTCTTTTTGGATGCATACAGTGAAGTGGGAAATTTTCGTAAGGGTTTTATTTTTCATTAGTTTCATGATAATTATATAAAATAAATGGAGAATGTGTCCCCATGGACACAGTTGATGCCCCCGCTTGCATTCAACATTATACAGGGACATAACTCAAAAACAATAAAAGTGACGCTACCCAAATTTGTACTTGATCTGAGTTTTGTGGTAATAAGTATTGTGTATAGGTTTCATAATGTTTGGTTGGGGCAAACTTAAGTTACAGAACGGAAACTAAAAATTTTGTAATTTTTTCATTTATGAAGGGGCATAACTATAGAACGGTTAGAGTAACACTACCAAAATTCAAATTTGATCTGTATTATGTGGTAATAAGCATTGTGTGTAAGTTTCATAACATTTTGTTTAGGGAAACTTAAGTTAGAGAACGGAAACTAAAAATTTTGCAATTTTTCCATTAATAAAGGGGCATAACTCTAGAACAGTTAAATTGACGCCACCAAAATTCAAACTAGATCTGTGTTTTGTGGTAATAAGCATTGTGTATATGTTTCATAACATTTGGTTGAGGCAAACTCAAGTTAGAGAACGGAAACTAATTTTGGGACGTACAGATGTACGTACAGACGGACAAGGGAAAAACTTAATGCCTCCTCCGCTACGGCAGGGGGCATAAAAATATTCCCTTGTGTAGATTTGATCTTTAAATATACAGCCAGGGACTAGAAAAAGGTGAAAAATAGGAAATTGTGAACAGTTATGTCCTATGAAATCACAAAACTTAATATCCACCAAAAAAAACCCACTTTACAGTATGTCACCTCTAAGCAATATTTGACAAAGTTGAAATACTTGAAATGCAAATCAACCTTATGGCATTGTGAATGTATGATGATAATATTGGGATTGGGAGGCAGACAAAATGGGATCACCGTTTTCCCAAAAATTTACTTGGTTCTGACACAGGTTCTGACAGTCAGAACCAAGTACATTTTTAGCACTGTTCTCCTAGTTTTCAACCGCGATCTTAACCAACATTCTGAATTGATTGATAGATTGATTGAAGTTAAATGCAACTTTCAGCACTATTGTGCAACTTCATGGCAGTCAGTTTTTATTTGTGGAGGAAGCTGGAGTGCCCTTAATGAACCACGACCTTTGATAGGAAAACTGACAATTTTAGTCAGTATAGATTGAGTCGAGCACACCTGCCACATCCGGGATTCGAACTCACCACCTCAGTGTTAACAGGCTAGTGATACAGTAGTTTGACTATTTAGACCACTAGGCCACTGAGGGCCCTCCAACATTCTGGATGAAAGGTACTTATTTTCATTCAATTCATCCCTGAAGCATATCAAAGACTATCGATTGTCATTACAGTTTATAATTAGATCATGGACTTTCAAGTTACATTTCCATAAGTACTGCAACTCAGCCATTAAAGTCTTTAACCATACTGTGGATTCATTTATTTTCGTGGGAACCAATTTTTGTGGATTAAAGAAAATTTGTATTTTCGTGGATTAAAGAAAATTTGTATTTTTGTGGATACTTGATTTCGTGGTTTTTCCTAAGTCTGCTTCAACAGCCTATAGACAGTTTGTACTTCGTTAAACATTTAAATTTGTGGTTTACCTGTACTCTCAAAATCAATGAAAATTGTTGATGAATCCCCAGTATTTTAACATTACACCAAGATCCTTCACTTTCCATTTATTTGACTTTTTTTATCTTGTAAACATTTTTTAATGCAAAGATAATATCAATCAGTTTTTAAGTTAAAAATGTGAACAATAAAAGTGTTTTTTGTGTAAAGAATTTTATACTCAAAATATTGAAATAGTGCCATTTTTTTAATATTTTTGTAAAGGTCAATCTTTTTAATTCAAGACACTTGAATTACAAAGAGTAATGTTATTAAACCACTTTAAAATGAACAAACCAGTATCTAAAAAGTAAATATTAACTTGAAACCAGTTTATTTTATCAGGTGGACTTTTTATAAGGTGAAGTTTTGAAATAATAATAAAGCTATTATGGTAACAATGGACACTCATAGATTTTTTTCTTGGCTTCACAGAAATCTATAGCTATTGTCCAGTCAAATGTTGAGACTATACCATCCTTTAGTATTTCAGCCATCATATCAATCTATGGTGGTATAATAATCAAAGCCATAAAAGTAATCTCCTTACTTATAGCTAACTTTGAGACTTCAAAAAATGCTCTCTTTAAACCATGAATCGAGTATCAAGTCATTTTTTTTTTATTCATCAACTTTTATCAAATACACATAAGGAAAAGCTGAAAAATATGCTACATGTATAATGTGATTATACGGTAGAAGTTTTAAAACATACTGGTCACAGAGGCAGACTTAGGGGGCCCAAAGGGGAAAATTTGGTTGATTATTTAGGGAACCACTGAAGCATGACTAAGCGTGCCCCCTCTTATGGCAGTCAGCAGGCCCCCCTCCTAATGAAAATTTCTGGATCCTCCACCCAGGATCATATTTGTTTCAAAAACAATTGTAAACTGAAACTGCTTGGTGCATTCTGTTTAACATTTCCATAGCTTCAGCTTAAATTTTCAATGTGTAATGAAAATTATATGACAGAATATAGCTACATTAAAAATTTCATTAAAAAAATCAACGAAAGAATTATAAATAATAAAAAAAAAAAAAATTGGAAAAGCCATCCTAGCCCAATTAACCTTTGACAATAATTATAATGACATGTAAAGAAAGTAGCTGTAAAAGTGCCAAATTATTTGAAACACCGGTTTTATCAAATATTAACACAAAAGAACAACAGTATTTGTATTGTGATCTTATTTGCCACTATTTTTTTGTATTAATAAAACTTTATCCCTCCAAGTGACCTGGTTAAAGTGTTCTTATAAAGGTCTATAAAGGTCACTTGAAATGAAATAGCCAATGTATAGATTGTTTGTATACAGTATTATATCAGTACATGTACTAATATTATACGGCCACTTTCAGTAATAATATTACAAATGTCCTTCTAAAAACTAACAATAGATGTTACCCTCATACTTTCATATCTCCAAAGGAGGAGATCCCCATTGATCAATATAGAAGAAAGTGTAAGAGTTACAGCAACTGGAATTAAATATGAATGAGAATTTATACAAAATAACATCATATAGTAAAATCCTTCACAATTTATAGTTTTTGCAATGCTTTCAAAAATAATTTAGGATATTTTCACTTATAGGTGCATGAACTTCCCAAATAACTAAATTTATTTATTTTGAGAATTTTACTAATCAAGTTGTCATTAAAGTGTCAGATAGGATAAAAGAGGATTATTTCCAGGAGAAAGGAAGGATTATGAACAGATAGTTATACATGCTTCCTATAATCATTTCTTTGGCAAGAAAATCCCAAAATACTCAAACACCTGTAAATTTCATATCTAAACCCCACAAAAAAAATTCTGTCTATCTGCTTTTAAAATCAAATAATCTACTTTGTTTTAATGTTTGCAAGTCTTAAAATGTCTGTTTAAATATTGATTACATTTGTACAGCATTTCTTGTTCACATTGATTCTGTAATTCTACAATCTAGTATTTTAATAGTTGGAAATTTAAGATTTTACATATGTATGTGTACCAACAGTAAATTTTATAATCATAAAACCTGTATATAACATATAATAAATATACCATAAACTTATTTTTAACAAAAAGTACACAAGGCCTCTTCAATTTATTACTTTAAACTCTTGTTAAATTTCACATGAGCAAAACCCTACTGTTTTCAAATTAATATAAAGATCATATATACCCTTAATCTACACTGTAACCTGTTATTAAGGGTCATAAAACGGACCACCTTACTGCCTTGAATCATTTGGTTGATATGAAACCAAACACCCTCAAATTACCAAAACCAAGTCATAATATTACCTCCCCTGTATTTAACACCAAATTTAATGCTGGTCATAAAACCACAGACCTAAAAGACAAGGGGATTCCTATGTACTGGTTATAGCCTGTATAAGGTTGATTGATTTTTGATCAAAGGAAGTGAAGCAATGAAATTCCATCCAAAGGCTATGTACTTCTAAACAGTAGCTGAAGATAAGACTCAAAGATAAGCATCTTGTATCCATGTGTTTTCCATGAAACGCTAAGGATTATGGCTGTGGGTCTAATTAAATATAATGAAATCAAGCTTTAACTTTGTATATAAACTTATTAAATCTTATCTGCATTGAATCTGAGCAAATCAGAGTTACATGAATGGATCTTCTTGAGAAGATGGAATATCACTAGGATAAGATTTCAGTTTTACAAGTAAAGTGCTAATCTTCAGAACCATCCATGACTTGTTATATTGTAGTATATAGATTTTAGAATTTTTCAATACTTAATACCACTGTAGTTTATTATAAGTTTACTATTTTCAAAACTATGATAAAAAGTAACCACCATCATGGCAGGCTTGTTTTCAAACTTCAGGGTACAAAATTCTCATACTTTATAAGGATTGTACACAACAAGTACTGACATTATGACTTGAGGAAAATTCAAAAGAAATTGAGCAAACTCATTTGGCCATGTTAACTTAAAAGTTGTTGACATTGGTCTTAACAAGTTGGAAGGTTAAAAGCTATGTGTTAAAAAAACAATAAATAAGTACAGCTAATATCAAATAAAATCACTGATTGATGGCACCTAAACCCCAATTCCTTTATCCTTTTGTTTATAAATCATTGTACTTTACCTTGATTTAAGTCAATGTTAATTTAACTCTTCACCTATTTGCCTGACCTATTAAAAATCCAATTATCTGCCAAATCTGATTTTTCTTATAAGGGAAAAAATGACCATTCAATATAAACGATTTGATAGTATCAAAGAATTAATTAGAAACAAATTGTCAAAATAGTTCATAAAAACAGGTTCTGAGTGTAACAGGGGGACATTTAGTTCTGACATGATTATATCTTTAATTGCCTGAAAGGTAATTTCAACAAATAAGTCCAGGACACTAAAGGTAATCTTTTAATTTGCTGATTTTGTAATCTGATAAGATTTGGAACAAACTTGGCATGTCATGATGGATAACAATTAACTTTATTTTAGTAATAATTAAAGATAATTGAGACATTAAAATGACATGTATTTTATATTGAATATCTTGCCCTAATTTGTATAATGTTAAAAACTGTTTTGACAAAATTGAACCTCATTTGTACTTTATACCTCTTGATATCAAATAATTGGAAAAAAACTTTCCTTTTTTTCTATGTTCTTTATAGTTTACTTTTGATCATAAAATGTTTTAAATGAACTGTTAAATACATAATGATTGTTATCTCTGCCTACACATATACATGTACCTACTCAATACCAAAGTATAGGACCAAAAAAAGTTAAACAAGACAAATCCAGGACCAAAAAAATACAGAATTATATATGTGGACCTGAGTCACTCATACAAAAATATTGAGATAATGGTATTTTTTCCTTATTTCAGTGTTGTCTGGACAAATGTTACAACTAAGATTGGTCTATTGTACAAAATAGGGAATGAGAATTTCTCATCAAATTCCAAACCACTTCCAACATCGATGGGGGCGACTGAATCACTAACTTTACTATAGAATGGGAAAGTTTGGATAAATTCATCACAATATTTACAAACAGATAAAATGTATTTACTCTGGTTAGATTTACCTTATAACAGGGATTATCACCTTTAATGACATAATCATTGTATGGAGATAAACCTTTCTTCAAATAAAAAAAGGTCAACCTCAACTGCTACCAGAACCTTATCAACAAAATAGTCACAATATTTTTATTTTTCGTTATCTATCCATAATAGATCAATATTTCAAAATTTTATTCAAAGCTGAGTATCAGCACAGAATCATATTATTGTGCATGTCCAAATGGTTTTGCTTTCACAATATGTTTTATAAAATTGCAGTTAGATTATTAATTCACCTCTATCTACCAGCTGATCCAAGTTTGTAGAAGTGAATTCAAACTGCAATTGGGTAAATCTTTTTAGCAATTGGTATTGTGAAAGGACAAAATCTTTTAAATATATGCACAGTAAAGTAATTTGATCCTCTACCTCAATGCAACATATTTACTAAGAAGAGTCAATGTCATTCTCCCTTTAGCATACTTGGGTGTTGTATAGTTTTACTGATACATTATGAAATATCTTTAAATTACAATAATTGTTTGATGAGCTTGAGCATATTTAGGTTTCATTGAATCTTTTATTACTGACTAGCTGATAATGAACCTTATACACAGGAAAGTCATAATGAAAGTCAAATACAGAGTAATACTAAAGGAAAACATCAGTAATGTCGTCTCCTGGATACTCTGATATTTAATAAAGACTGAGAGCTTAGAACAATCTGTTAAATTAGTATCATAACAGTAATGACAATACATTCAATGTTGAGTTTCACACATTATTTAGATACTACGATAAAAGAAACAGATTCTCAAAGAGCAGATTATGGCAGATTTGAAACATATCAATGATACTGCAGAACCCCATTCAGATGTGCAAAGGTTGAAAGACCTCAGGTGACAAAAGATCAGTACAATTATGTTGACGATCTGACAGTGTATTAATAAGTTTAAAATTAAATATTTTAGTCATTTAGAGTAAATATATCAAAAAGCTGAGGCAGATTTTAACATGTTATAATTTCTCAAGAACATGTAACAGGACTGATTGGTTGATTGTTGGTGTCACCTCTTTCTGCATTATTGGCTATGATTGTGGCTGTTAGCTGGTGGAGGAAGGCAGAGTACATGGAGGTAACCACCAACCTTTGGCAGGATAACTGGCAATCCTGGTCAGTTGAGATTGGCATCAAACACACCTCATACTAGGCATGCTGGGTTCGAACTTGTTGACAGGCTCAGTGATTCAGTAGATGAACTACTTAGACCACATGGCCACTCAGAGGCCTGATGTTACAGGAAGAAATGTAACATCACAAGGACACATTATTCTGCCAACCTGTCTTTTCTCCAACTCATAAATGCCACCTGCAAATACCTTTTTTCAAGTCTTTGTTTCAAAATTCAGGAGAAAAATGAAGACTAAAGAGAGTCCATCAACAACAACCTACATACAAATACAAATACACTTCAAGAGAAAGTTACTTGTACAATGGTTTAAATGGAGTCAAATATACGGTAAAAACAAGAAACAATGAACATACAGAGAACCAATGGACTACACATTCTTGTGACATTGGACAGGTATGTGGTTGGATAATCTAGTCAGTGGGACTTCTCCCCAAACTAGAGTTAGACAGTGTAACATATATAAACAGGCAGTAAGATGTAAATGTGTGTGGTATGCTGGTTGAATAAAGGTTTACAAAACTCCCCAACCTTTAATCTTTACAAAATTGTCAATTTCACAAATCCAGTGTCCAATAGAATGATTATTACCACATTGCAAAGGGAAAAGTCTTAATTCACAGCAGGACACTAAGCTCTAAGTAATCTTAATGTTCTTTAATAGAAGATGTCTAAATCTTTTCCAATTGCCTAAAAATTTTGTAACAACTTTTTCAAATGGAATTTATTAATGGTATTTTATTCACAATTGAAGCTGTTTATCCGAATCATAAAATATTCATTCACAAGAATTTCTTAGGACATTAACACAGTATGGTTGAGATTATGGACTTGATTTGAAGGGTTAATATCCCAATATATTACAACATATATATAAATATATATATGCATTAATAATATCTAAGGAAATATTTCTCATCAAATATGTTTAACTTACTTGAAAAAACAACCCCCAGACTTAAAAAGATCAAACTAAATCCTTTCTACAGTATGTAAACTGAAGGGCATTAGTCTGATTTGTTTATTCTTTGATATACAACCTTGTCTAACCTTTCTTCAGGTAAAAAAAAAAATGTATATTTTCTCCTTACATATTCAGAATTAAGTTATTTTGAAAGAAAAAAGACAAACCTATGGGCTGTAATAAATAAACATTTATGGTATTTTCTTTTGATCCAATTGTTAATTTTATGATTTGGATTAAGCTTTTTTTTATAAATATACATGTACGTTTCACTGTCCCAATGCAATTTCCAATTCAGCTTGCAGTTAAGCAGATACACTTTATTGGTGTTGATGGGCAGCTGTCATGTTGGTATTTGCTTATGTTTAAAAAAAAAAACATGTTGTTTTCACTAGTATCATAGTATGTCCAGCAGATGATTGAAATAGGATTTGTGGTTAATGTCAATAAGATGATTCAACCAAACAATACAATATATATAACAAGATTTTGAGGGTAATTGGAATTTGCTATGCAATTGATTGAAGTATACTTCACAGACACAATGGCCCATTTTTCTCCTTATATCCTCAAAAAAGAGTCATCTACAAGTAAACTAACAGTCTTCTGCTTTTCCTAAAATTTGACAGAAAATAATAGTAAATATGCAAGTCTTCCAAGGAAGATGTGTTGCCTGCAGTCATCAAATAATAGGTGCATAACTTTGTGCTCTGTTGATGAATGTGTGCAAGTTTGGTGGAATTTTGTCATATGGTTTTCACAGGTCAGGTGACATCTAACTTGCTATTGGTTTTGAGGCTTTATATTTTGGTTTTGAGGCTTTATATTTTTTGAAAAAAACAGTCAAGGCAAAAAAATTGTGAACTTGGCAATTCCCTGGAATGTGTAGCCTTAACACAAGGTTAAATTTCTTTATGCTGTAGGTGCCACAGCTTGAACAAAATATGTAATCTATAATATGTATGTAATTTGCACCTAGACACAGAAACAATTTCCCCTTACAATGTTTATCAACATTATCATTGGTCAGTTGTTATTGTTTACTGATAGAGCTCATCTTTCATTGGTCAGCCACAATACAAAATGATAATAATTGAATATAACCAAACAAATGAACAGACAAGTGCCAATTAGTTACCAGCTTAACCACAATATCTTCTCTAATTTCTGGACAGGTATCTTGTAATAATTACCACTTCATCAGCAGAATGTTGAGTGATTATAGAAAGTTCTATGGTTCTAAAAGTAAAAACTCTTTAAACTTTACATGCAAGCACATCTAAGACTAATTCTTTAATACAGACAACAGTGTAAAAGTGTTGACAAGTACAAGTATAAGTGGATTCCTTCTAATAGATGATCATATAAGGCAGTTATGTCTGGTGAAAACAGTGACATTTTAGAAAAGACTATTTGGAAGCCTAAGACTTTCAACTCAAATCTGACATACCAAGGATTTGTATAGTAATACTATACAAATCCTTGGACATACTTAACTAACAGTAATTTAAAAAAAATAGCATATGCTACAATGTGCATGTTTATCACCATGTTAGACCTTAAATAACATTGTATCAGTAAAGCAGGAGCTTCAATCCAAAATTTACCACTGTACCAGCCAATGGTGGAATCCAGGACGCCTGGCACATGCTCTACCAAATGAACTAAAGAAGTATTCTACTAGTGCAGATAATAATGGGCGGTTATATATCTACCAGGTCAGGGGAGCAGTGAAACAACATGTATACTGTTAAAGAAATTGCATGTTCAATCCTCTATCTGGCTTGCATGACTTGTATTAAGTCTGGTACAACCAAAATCTAAGAATATGAATAAATTAACACAATTTCTTATACTTCAAGATGAATGAAAGTGTACTGGATTAGCAGAGATCTCTCTGGACTAATTAAACCAGTACATTTTTTAACAATTCTTGATAATTCTAACAGAAAAGTTTTTTCTTCACTTCTTTTCTTGGAGGAGACAATTCATGTTGAACAGCTTGATGTCTAAAAAATACCAAATATCTTTTCTTATCGCACTTCCTGTACTCCAAACAAATTCATATTCTACTAATTACAAAACCATAAAATCTTAAAATTAAGGAATGTCAGACTATTTGAAGAGACATAGTTTTCACATTACATAACTTTTGCATTATGACCAAGTTCTATTAAAATGTGCTTTTTATGAGTGACACTCCCATTCATGATAGTGTCAATATTAAACTTTTTAACAATGGGAATCTGACACAATCCACAAATTTAATAAAATTTCCTCCAGGTAAACAGTTTAGAGGGTAATAACAGAGATCTTCTTGCATGTATATAAATGATACTTTGTTTTTCATTACATGTCATTTAATCTGAGTCTTCAAAATTTTCTCTGAATACAACAAATTTTCAAAAAAATGTTGTGATCTAAGTATTGGATAGTTAGATACAAGATGGAATATTCATGTATGTGCATATTCTTCCTATAATCTACACTTCAAAAGGTCCTCCATTGATAGCCAAATCATTGATAAATGAGCAACCAGTTTACTTGTTTGGGACTACTGCTGGGTCTTTAAGAAAAGTATACAAATGTTTGTGTAATGGCTTCTCAAGTATAGTTGACAGGATGTATACTATAAATATTTAAATTAAGCAAAGTTAAATTGGATGTTAAGTATATAAATATACATAGGATTAATGCCTTATAACATCTGTGTTGATACATTTGGGTAGTGCCCACCCTTTCATGTAATATATTGGTAATTAGACACAATCAGCTGCTTCTATATAATTACCTGAACAAATGCTACAATGCACTAAGAACAGAGTGAAAGAGGCTTTAAGGAATGGTTATGATATTTGTACAAAACAAATTTTTTGAAGGCTACACAAAAGTCAATCTGAATCTGTGCTACTAATTCTAAATTGTGATTATTAAAGTGGTCTATCTTCTGAAAGATTCTTTCCTGTGTATATGTTTTTCTGTCGAAAAATTGCTCCTAGTTAAATGTAAAATTTATAAATGTTGCCAAAGACAATTTATTGAGCAAGTTGTCAATCATGTAAATACTGTTACCATAATTCAAGCTTCTCTAAACAAAATAACAGGAAAGTTCCATTCAAATCCTTCTTGGAATTGGTACAAGTGGTAATCTGAGAATGGTGCTTAACTTAAATGGTCTTAATGGGTTTTTCCTCTTGGGCCAAAAGACATTTATTCATAAAAAATACCTAATGAAATGTTTTACATTTGGGCATGTTCTGAATGACAAGAGAATCAAAATGTAGAGTTTTCTGATAAAAATTGACCAGTGACAAAATAATCCTTAATCAAACTCCATAAAGAGTGAATACAAACAAAGCTATTAATTATGTTACATTTGAGACGGAAGCTTAAATTCATTTGATTGTTCAGATTATGATATTACGTAATACATTTTGTAAATATTACTTGTGGGAATTAATTAAGTTTATGTTTTAAATATTTTATATTTGGTTTGCTGCATCTTCATGATTGACGTTTGTAGTCTTGTTTTTCTTCCCGTTTCCAATCCCTAAAGGAATTTTCCATCTCCATTTATCCATGTATTATACTTCTTTAAAAAAAAAAGAATATTGTTTTCTGTATTCCATCCCTTAATGAATAAAAGGAGATGTTGGCCAGTGATATGGGGTTAATGTAAATGAGACAGCAACCCAAAAACAAAATGTTTCCTCAAAAAGACATCTAGGCAAGCTCCGAATAACCCTGAGTCTAGACTTGTTATGAATAAATTCAACAGAAAATCTGGCCACATGTCTGAACAGTGCATGAGCATGCATTGCTTTTCAAAACCAAGCAATGACTTTTTTCAGCATTTTGTAAAGGATCAGCCTTTGAACTCATTTTCAATGAATAAAAACTTACAACTTTTATCCTTAATTTTTTTTCCTATCAATTCACAACTCCCTTGAATGTGTCTAAGTCAAGAAATGCCAAACTAGGCATGAGATCTGATTGTTAAAGTCTGTGTTGTGTGTTCTGTACGCAGTGTTCAAAAATAAATTTTGACCTAAAATGTCTGGTAGTATATTTATAATATCCAATCTCTGGGCTGGAGTGCCTACTGGACAAGAGACCTTTCAACGCCAAAATTATCTTTTTTCATTACATTCAACATTAAAATTTTTGAAGGACAGACCTACAACTCAACTGCACATTTGAAATCTGGCTTTTGGACCTCCCCAAGCCAATTTTTATCAGACAATAAACATCACAATATTTATATCAACAATGAAATAAAGACATAAGTAAGAGATAATACAATTTACAGACATAAAATAGTATGATTATGTCCTATAAATGTCTTGATAGACCCACAACCTCACACCTGAGTCCAGTAATAATACCATTAAACAACAAAGATTTGGCTTTAATTGGCCTAAGGGCAAGTCAGTTTGACATTGTGTGTATTTTTGCTATTTTTACTACTTTCAAAATATTTTGAATTAGATATACATATTAATCCTTGATAAGTGACTAATTATAAAAATAAAGACTTTAGTATTACTTTTTTTCTTTGCTCATTTATAAAAGTACAAATAATTTGAATAAGTAAACATATGCATTGAGGTAAATATAATCGATGGTTTTTTTCCTCATGGTAAATAAAAACAAGGACAAGCAATAGAATAAGTCTTGCAGATAATTTTATCAAATCCTGAGGCAAAAAACAATTCAGTTTTTATTTACTGGTTTGACTAAAATTAAGGTAATTGTTTGTCTTTTATAATATCTAACTTTTTTGTAGCTTTAACAAGTACATACTGAATAAAATACTCTTAATTCTAAAAATGACTACAGTGTACTATCAAAACAAATTACTGTTGGTACCCTAGTACAAACAGTAGAAAGTTAATTGTCAAAACATCAACAGTTAGTACCTACAACAATTATAAAACCATTAACATTTTTCCATTAATTGTACCACTGTGGTATTAATTTCCTATCTAGCCTACCAAGGACATTATGGATTAGTAGGAATTCATTTAAGTGTTCCCTATCAATGGGATAATCAAATGGAATTTATTTTTCAACAATCCACATGTGGTTTATCATATTGTAGTACTTTTACATGAACATGTTGAAGACTAGCATGTGCTTTATTGTTTAATTTTCTCCCTGCATTTTATAATTGACTATAACTGCCATTAGAAACAATTAGTGGCATGTTGCATGAGAATTAATTAAAGTATTTTGTTATGTGCAGCTTTTAGTGGTTTCTGGAGTGGAAAATATTTCCCTAAAATATTCTTAGATGTTGTAATTAGTTGTCTGGACTAAAAATCAAGCCACAAGTATCATTTACAATGTAATATCACTGTACTTACACACCAGTTGTTTCCTTATTTAAAGCTGGAACTCAGATTATCCCAGTTTATATCATCAATATGATCATTTTCTTTTAGAAAGTAAACCAGTTTTTAATTCCTGTCCCATAACAAAACAGATTTACCATACCTGGAGTGTATGTCTACTTTAGATTAAAATAAACATCTGGTTATGACAAAGTGACAACTTTGTATATTTCCTTCAGGTATTGTGTAGTAATTGACAACTTTATACTGATTTATAATGATATTCATAAATCATCACCAAATTAGGTAAATCAATAAATTTAGAAATTTAGTGTCAAAGCATCATACATGTATACAATGTATTATGACATTCACACCTCATTGTTGAAAGATGTACATGTACATTTTGTAAAATTTCCCACCATAAATGTGTATTTGTAATTTTTAAGCATATTTGTATACATTTCTTAAGCATAAAGAATTCATTTAAAACACATCATTGGTATGTCTATATATATATATATATATATATATATATATATATATATATATATATATATATATATATATATGAAGATACATTGTTATCCCTTTCTTATACTGTTTTTAAAAATGCCATTGAAACTTCTTTGTCAATTTACAGATTTGGTCTGCGGTAGAACGCTTTGTATCCATTCCAACAGTAAGATTGATTATAGACAACAGAAGTTAACGTTACATATGTTCAAATCATATTCATCGATATAAAAACACGAACAAACAAAAAGCAGAAGGAATAACATGAACTCAAAATGATTGAGACCAGGCCTGTTTGAACCTTTTTCTCTTTGAACCCATTTCTTAGTATTACCAATCCAGCTGGATTTCTTAATGCTCACAAAACATCAGCCACGCAATCAAAGATAATCCAGTGGCCAAGGTTCACATTATGTTATGATTTAATTAGATAATTAGATTTGATCTTATTTCTAAATAAAGTGATATATATATATACACTGATTGCCTGCCCAAAAATTGAAGGTCAACAGAATTTTACAAGTACAATGCAAATTTTTAGTTTTCGTTTCATCTGTGCAATATATTAAAAGCATTGTGTTTAGTGACTGGACTTTTAGTATCTTGTGATTGCCTTTTCACTATGTAATGGACTTACTGAAAATTGTGTATCCATATTTTCCATTCAACTTTAGTGTTTTACCAAATATATATTTTGTAACAGTATGTATATAAATGAAAAATTAATTTATGTTATGTCAGGAAATATTATAACCATTACATAGGGTTTTTTAAAATTTATTACATAGGGTTTTTTAAAAGTTACATAAATTTCAATCAGAGAACCATATAAATGTATTGATCAAATTCAAAAACCTTGAAAACCTTGCTATCAAAACTGCACTTACAAAGTATTAATTTACCCTGAAATAGTTGGGTGTAATAAAACTATTGATCAGGGTTTAAAACCTTTTTGAATTTAAAAAAAATTGACTGCGAAAAAGCCAACACATTAACAGGTATATTAATAAATCTTCAGTCAAAATTTGTTGATTTTATCCAGATGGAATCCTGCCAAAGAAAGAGACATTACTTGAATAAATTAAACAAATATATGACAATTTCCCTGAACCCCTGTAGTTTGGAGATATTCATTGATTCTATACTTTAAATGTAAACAAATCAAAAATCTACATGTATGCATTGGTCTTAAAACATACATGATGACATGTCACACATGGAGATTCAATTATCTAAATCAAATTATGAATTTCAAGTTTAGGTTTTATTATTTTTTTACAGTATTGTATATAACTTACAGTTAGGCATCAGGAGTCGGTTTCACAAATAAACTTACTACTAAGATTGATCATAAGGATTCTGAATTGTTCATGACTTACATTTGTACATGTATGATTAATCTTATTCATAAGTTTTTTTGTGAAACCGACTCCAGACATTTCAGAGCATGTTTCGATTTGATTTTTGTGTAAGGAAAGGAAGTGAACTGATTTATGAAAGAGATCTTCGTAGCATCAAATGTGCAAAGCTAGTTTTCTCATTTGAATTGTTTTACATTTGTCATTTCGGGGCCTTTTATAGCTGACTATGAGGTATGGGTTTTACTCTTTGTTGAAGGCCATACGGTGACCTATAGATGTTAATTTCTGTTTCATTTGTTCACTTGTGGGGAGTGGTCTCATTGGCAATCATACCACATCTTCTTATTTTTATATAAAGTTTGTATAATTTGCCAATCCATTTTTTTAGTTAAACTGCCCAGAGAAAAATGTTTCACATTTTATAAAAAAAAAAGTTATCGTTACACTCATGAGGGGAACCCCATTTCCACCAAAATACTGAATGTAATGCCACATTTAAATACAAAATACATATATACACTTGTCAAAATAACTGGCAAAGAAACATACCTTTCTTTGCTGTTCTTTGTCTTTAAAGATAATGAGACCTTCAACATTGAGCAAAGGCTCATCATACTTGTAAATCACTTTTTAAAAATTTGATCAACTATTTAGCATGAGTAGCTTAATTAAATGTATAAAAAATGCTGATCACTAAACATTTAAGAAATCTGTTGCATTATTTGATGGAAAATGTCTATATGAATGTGGTCAAAAATGAAGTGAGGTCACACAATCTGGTGAATTTCTTCCTTTTGTTCTAGAAATATATAATAGTAGAACTGGTCCATTCTTGAACATTTCTTATTGTATATTGTATTCTAAAAGGACAAATGTTTAGTTAGTTACATTTAACTAAACATTTCCCAAATTTAAAGAAAAAATATTTGATTTAAATTGTGGCTTTGGTAAACTTTATGAACTGGAAACTAGACCTTTGAATATTATCTTCAATGAATTGTTTATTCAGAAAAAAATCTGACAATGATTTTTGACAATAAAATTTGTACCCAAATTTAAATGTCAGAAAGCATTGATAACAAGAATGAATAAACTGTTAAAACCACAACTAAACTAACAAACTGTACTGATTAAACACCATACATGTAACTAATAAATTTGCACCTTAAGCTTTTAATTGAAATCTAGTAATTAACATACCTTTATTTCTATTTTCAAGTGCATTTCAAATCTATGCTGTTCGAGACAGTGGCATATTCTTACACTTTATTACATGTTCAATTAATAATGCATTGTGTTTTTATGAATTCCACTAGTCATGCTTGAGACTCAATTCTCTGAAATCTGCCTTCACAAGAAATTATTACAACATTATTACCCTTCCCCATCGAAAATTACTTCAATAAATATGGAAGAAACAAAAAAGTTCCATCCTTATGTACAATGTTAACATTAGCATTGACGTTCTAGAACCTGAAATCAAGAACAAATAATGTTCTAGAACTAATGTTCAAGAAGTTTCTTAGTCATTGTTAGTGATGTTCTAGAAAAGTTCTACAAAGTTTAAGAACTAAAAACCTGTTATAGAACATCTTTTGCAGGGAATCTGCTAAACAGTAGTCAAAGCATTACAATTAAAAGTCTTGGCATAAAATACAACTGACTTACCTCCAATAATGCAGCTCAAACCCAGGACATACATTTGGACAGTTAGAACAAGGCCTCCCAGCTTTTATTTGATGTGCTAAAGGGGGACCCTGAAAATACAAGAAAAGTAGAGTGAAAATTTTATATTTGGAAATTCCTTAACACATGTACCGTTGCTGAGCTGAATAGTTTTAACATGTTTGTAATTATAAATTATTACCTAAAACCAATCTGACCCTATTCATTGATAATCAAGTAGAAATTGCTTATTTGCTACAACTTAAAATTATTAAGCTGAAGCCAAAAATATAAAATCATTCCCTTAAAAAGAAACCAAAAAGTTTGACAAAAGTTTTCATTGTACAATGAGTGTTGTAAAATTTTAACTATCAGCAAGCAGGAGGTGGCTGCAGTGCCGCTGCACAGCTAATGTAAAAATTTCTTACACACTAGAACTGGACATTATTGTGTTGCATACCAAATATAAAATCCTTCCCGTCAATAGACAACAAGAAAAGTTTAACGAAACTTTTCCTTGTACAATGAGTGTTGTACAATTTCAAGCTATCTGCAAACAGGATGGATGAAAGGACAGAAGAGCAGAGTGGGGCTGTTACTAGATCTGCTCGATTCAACAGACTTACTATTCAATACAACTGCATTGCTTGAATCCTGAAACAATATGCAGCACATAAAACAAGATTCTGTATAGAAATACAATATGTACATGTACACGCTTAATATCTAACAACCTTTTGGCTGCCAATTTACAGGAATATCCAGGGTGGTAATAAAATTCTATAGAATTAATGGTCCTGATCCTGTTGAAAAAACTCTGATATGTACTTGTACTTTCATGTACAAAAACTGTAGATATTGCAGAACTTTTTTGCTAAAAACATAAAATTGGTTGGAAAATCTTTATTGTTCACATTTATCTGCTAATACTTTCAATATACAAATGAAAAGTAAAGAGTTGGACAAATTTATGATAAGTTTTCAAAATTATATTGAATCATACATTTTAGTGAAAACAATTTACACTCATACAAGCCCTTGAAGGGATTAAATTTACACCCTTTTAATATGTGCACGTATCTCAACTCACAAGACTTTATCCATGAAGTTTGACAGAATTTAAAAATTGAAATTGTTAGTTATTCAACTAATTAAATATATATAAATAATGTTCTTTCAATGGAAAAGCTGAAGCAATTAATACATTGTAACATGAATATATGCATGTTGTATGTACATGTATGCACTCATTAATAAAAATGTCATAATTCAAAAAATATGTGAATTTTGAACAATTTGGATTAGGAAAAAGTTCCCTAAATGAATCAATATGCCTTTACTCTAAATAAATCTTTTAAGTGGAATCCTTTTATTTAATTGCACATTTATGTCTGTATAAAAAGGATAATTTTTCCTATGAGTGGTTTTAGGGGGTTTTTGACTTGTGTACAATTGCAACCGTTTAAAATTTAAATTTGATTAAAAAGGGTTCGAAGGATTTTTATGAAAAATAAAGGTTAATAATTTAGTCCGTCAGATCTACACAACATGATGAACTAATATCTATTATGGTAATTTCATGGATAAAAGATCGTTGCAGGTGCCCGTTGTTGATTTTTTAAACTTTGCTGTACAATGAACAAAAAAAATACTTTACTTACAGAATTGTAACATCCCTTTTCATCTACCATGAAAGATGGACTTAAACTTGGGGAATGACCACCACAAGCAGCCATCCTGAGTTTCTCTTTCCTTGGAAGATGTGGTCAAATAGCACTCACATTTTTAAACACAAACAAATGTTTTGTACAACATGTGGACGCCGCTTATATTCACAAATAGCAAGCCCACCCCTTTTACACTTGAAAACTCCCAACTAAAAGTTATTTTAAACAATGCAATTCACTAATTAAAATTGATAATTAATTCCAAATTAAATATTAAAATCCTTCGTGAATAAAATATCCTTGTCTTCAATGGTTGTCCGTTGACAGTGGAAAAGATTTTGATAATTTTAAACGCTCATGAATATTGACTCCGCCCACAAGGTGCACGTCACATTAGGATGAGTTCTCCAGCTGTTGGGAACTATCGGATTTCATTTGATTACACTTTGATTGCAGTTCTTAATTACTAATTAAGCAAAACCGATTATAAGTTACAAGAAATGTGAAGTTATTAATCCGTTTGAGTTTTAGTAGTGTATAACGTCTTTGATGTCTAATTAATTATATTAAAAGAATTTTACCATTTAAAATGGTGTAATCTCCCCCAATCAACCCGTGAGAAAAAGTGATTTAACAAAAGGATTAGGACGACCTGTTGGTGTCTTTTTCTTCGGATAAGGTTATTTTATTTATTATTTCTTTTGAGGATTTCACAAACATAAATATCACCAGTATTTTCATGTACCTGTGCTAGGATGTTAGGGTAATATTCCCATACATGTGTAGGTTTAGTACTACAACATATTATGTGTTATGTAGTCTCAGGTTCGAACACAGATGATAATACATATTAACTGTGATCTCAGATATTATATGTCTCGGGTTTGGGTGAAATTTCTTGTTCGATTGAGTGTTCGCTATTATATTATGTTACATTTTGGACCAATTTGGTTACATTAAACCAGAGACATGTATATATGTCTCTGATTAAACTGGGACCTATGTGGTACCAACAAATAGAAGGTGGAATGAAACTCGTACACAGCCTATAACTCGTTCGCCAATACAAGTCACAGAAAATTAAACGGTTAGGCCCATAAAATCTAAAATTTTCCCAAATAAACACACGCACACACCTGGTCCATACATTTTTATGGTAAAACCCTCGTCAAAGTGGGGCGTCCGTTTGGCTGTGCGGGATGTACAAATTTGCAGCCACGTCCGGTCAGAATGGGGACGTTAAATCCGATGCCTCGTGTGAAGAGAGTGCCACGCTCTTTGCACGTTAAGAACCCTTGCAACAACTCTTTGAGGGGTCCGTAGGTGACCTGTTGCAAGGCTAAATTTCTGTCCCTATCCAATATACCCTCATTTCCCGTGGCAATCTAATTTCTCCGACCTCAATCCCAGAAGCCTCTATTACAGAACCTACATATTGTATTTATTGTTAATTTGTTCTCGTCCTGAATATGCATGAAATATTTGCCACTGGACGTTAAGCAATCAACAATCAATCAATCAACAATCATACATTTTTAAAGCACCAAACAATTATCATATTGTGTTATTAATTTTCTCAAAAGTGCAAAGGAAATATATGACAACACTGAAGTATTATATGATATTTCCATGGTTACAACCACACAAACAAGTTTCAACCTCCTAAAAATATTACAAGCCTGCTGTTAAGATAGCTGTCCCTTTTCCCAACAAATCAGTTTGGACATGACGAATTTATGTTTTTTAAATTTGACAGTTGTTAAAATTATTTAACAATTCGACAGACCACTGAAATGGGTCTTATCTTTTTACTAGAAATACTTTAAAAGTGACAGAATTTTTTTTTTCAATAATAGCACACAGCCAGCCTAAATGTTCAAAGACATATCTCATAATGATTTGTTTTGTTATTCAAAATTAGAAGGGTACAAATATGAATTGAATATAGCAATTAAGGTACAGCCACTAAATATAAAGTTTTTAAAATTTATACAGTACGTATGTATTTCCATTATCTGGTTTTCTGATTGTTTGTTGATTCGTGGGTTAGAAGTGGGACTAATATTCATGTATTAGTCCCAGGTTATACTAGGGAAGCCTACTATTTTATGCGAGTAGTGCATATTTTTAGTTCTTGAATATCTGTTACATTTCACTCAAACCTTGATACAAACATATGAAATCAAGAAATTTTAATTAAAAAAAAATCTTTTTGAAGTCCTTTGAACATATAACCGGTATTGTACGTCTCTAACACTGCAAGTGTGATAGAGTAGTCTCCCCTTTCTGACTAAGCATAAATAGATAAAGAGAAACAATACGGAGGATCAATAACTAAATGATTTAGAGAAATACAAATAAATAAAATAAATGTTTCTTGAAAGAACATTTAAAAAATCTATGAAAAAAGAGGTACATATCGCTACGAGGTTTTAACTGATTTTATCGTAAAATTGACTCAATGCAAAATTCAAAAACAGACAAAATTTACATTTGTCTTTATTCAACATAATTTAAAACTAATTCCCGTGTCAGAACTGACCGATGCATGGCTGTTTTATATCAACTCGCAAGATTAATGCATTATAAGGACTAGAACGTGTTGAGGTGATATGAATATGAACAGTGCTTTGTTTTGGATCGACACGCTGAGTCTGATTTTCAAAGTACTAGTTCACAAGGTAACATTCCGAAGGAATACATGACCATACCCTGGCACATTATTCTGAATTCTGACCGACCAATCTTTGCTCTTACTCCCAAATGTCACGTTCTTATCGGAAAAGCAGTAAGTACCAAATCTTTGGTTTGACTTGGCCGAGAAATTGAATCCATAACCTCCCGCACTATTTAGAGGCGAGTCCGCTTTCACGAGACCAACATGCGAAAAAGGTAGCGCACAACGACATCATGTGATGATCTCGAGAAAATGTAAGAGATCAAAACCCACTGGTTGAAAAAAGACAGACAATATCGGTATAAAATGAAAAATGACGAAAACACAAATATCAGCTCAAAAGACACTAAGCAGAAAAACAATTACTTGTAATATCTAAAGATTGAGTGATATGTGCTGGGATGTTTGTTAATTGCAACATTCCTTTTTTGATCCATTTTGGGATTAGGAGTTCCGCCTGAGCTGTTTTTTTTCTGTATTGGCCGTCAACCGGTGGGCCAATACAGGAAAATTGACTCAAATAAGGATTATTAAACACTCTAAAATAGTTATGACTGAAAAGCAGATGTGAGTTGTTGCGCATTGTCGTATATTAATGAAGAGTGCGAAATGAAATAAACATTTTAAGGACGCCATCATCATTTGTTATGGAATATCTATGTCACAGATGACCACAAAAATGTTCAGTGTAGTACTCATAATCGATGATAATCCCGTCATGTTTTCCATGATTGTGACATCATCTGTAATGCGTCTCGTCACCGGAATTTAACATGCCATGAACAACACGACGGGTGGTATTAGTGGAGCATACGGTGCTTATCAATCCGGAGTACCCGAATTCACCTCCATAATTTGATGGGGTTCGTCTTGATCAATCTATTGTTCCTTTGTATAGTCTTTTTATGACTGTTAATTGTTTGTCTTTCCGTCGTATATCTGTTTGTCATGGTATCGTTTTTTTCTTCGACTTGTTTATAATTACCCCCTTGGTTTCTTCTCCCATTATAAAAGTTTGATGAGAGCTATGTTGCCATGTAAAGCACTAATATAAAAACATTTGATTTTGACTAGCTGATGCTGTTTATTTCACGAGTTTATGCATTTGTGTTATTTGTTCCGTTGATATGCTATCAACCTTTCGGGGTAAGGCATAACATTTTGTACGTCAGACGCGCGATTCGTCTACAAAAGACACACTAGTGACGCTCGAATTAAAAATGTTAAAAAGGCCAAACAAAGTACGAAGTTACCGAGAGCATTGAGGACCCAAAATGCCGAAAGGTTTTGCTAAATACAGCTCCGGTAATGTATTCCTTTGGTAGAAAATTCTTAGTTTTTCGAAACATTCAAATTTTGAAAGAGTTAATTTATAGTAATGTCTGGGATCAACCCAGTGGTTGTAGATAAACTCATCATATATAGATACCAGACTTAAAATGTTGTACGCCAGACTCGCGTTTCGTCTCAAAAGACTCGTCAGTGACGCTCGAAAAAAATTAAAAGGCTTAATATAATATGGTGATGTCTGGCTGGCAGTTGGCGAAATATAGATGAGTGTGATACGATATTTATCCACTCGAGACAGTTAAATTTTCAAATTTAAAATTTAACTGTCGAGAGTGGATAAATATCGTATTACACGAGATTTGGTGGTGGAATCTGTTTCTTAATGATTTTCAAAGAATATGCAGGCAAACTTATTCCTTCTTTTTGAATGATCTGCAAAAAGATGTGTTATTTCTATGTGACGTCATCAGGCATGGTCGCCTTTTTTCATGCCACAATAGGAAATTTTAGAGGAAAGCAAGAAAATTCGACGTCATAATCGGATTTTAACCAATGAAGAACTGAGACCAAACGAACCACACGTTGATTAAATTTTTTTTTATACAATGGGTGCAGAAAGGGATAAATTGACGAAGAATTAGAGCAATATAGATTCTACCACTGCATCGAGTGTGATACGATATTTATCCACGCGAGACAGTTAAATTTTCAAATTTAAAACGCGAGGCTTGCCCGAGCGTTTTAAATATTTAAAATTTAACTGTCGAGAGTGGATAAATATCGTATTACACGAGATTTGGTGGTGGAATCTGTTTCTCTCATGGTCACCTTTTGTCATGCCGTCACAATAGGAAATTCAGAGGAAAGTAAGAAAATTCGACGTCATCATCGGATTTTAACCAATGATGAACTGAGATCAAACGAACCACACGTTGATTAAATTTTTTTTATACAATGGGTGCAGAAAGGGATAAATTGACGAAGAATTAGAGCAATGTATATATCTTATTTGTGTAATCAACCCCTTGGTCTTTATGTTTTAATGTTGTGTTTTGTAGACTGTTGTCTGTGTAATCAACCCCTTGGTCTTTATGTTTTAATGTTATGTTTTGTAGACTGTTGTCTATGTAATCAACCCCTTGGTCTTTAGGTTTTAATGTTGTGTTTTGTAGACTGTTGTCTGTGTAATCAACCCCTTGGTCTTTATGTTTTAATGTTGTGTTTTGTAGACTGTTGTCTGTGTAATCAACCCATTGGTCTTTATGTTTTAATGTTGTGTTTTGTAGACTGTTGTCTGTGTAATCAACCCCTTGGTCTTTATGTTTTAATGTTGTGTTTTGTAGACTGTTGTTTGTCTTTTCGTCGTTTTTCGTTTTCTGCCATGGCGTCGTCAGTTTAATTGTGTTTGACTTATGAATTTGAATATCTCTTTGGTATCTTCCGCCACTCTCCTACAGTTTCAACCCAGATCCCTGAAACTTCACATGCAGAAAGATTGTAAGAATGTTGAAATTGTGACCTGCTGTTATGAAATTGTTTGAAGAATTTTATCCTCATTTTTGCGAACTTGGGAACTAAGTAATTTTTCAACAAAAACTACAAAAGATAGACTCAATTTTGTAAAATTGTGGAAGTAAAATGACAGTTTGATAGTTCCATGGTATAATCAACTTCATGTATGCATGCATCACCCATTAAACAGTTATATCGATACCGCTGCTGGTGGACTATCCGTCCCCAAGGGTATCATTAGTTCAGTAGTCAGTACTTGGGTATTGACATAATTTAACACACCTTTCTTAAATTTTCTGTTTTACAAATTTAGAAATTATATAAGCAACTCCCTTAGGCTAAGTTGACCTTAGATGGATTTGGCTATTTTAGTAGGTCCTTTTTGGTTACATAGCTCTTAGTATTTGTGTAAATGTTGAAACAAATTTAGGATTAGATTCCATGTCCTTCCTCATTCAAAATCTTTTGTTCACTTTCCTGTATGTCAAGATAGTTGTGGTCAACGGACTGAGAATTGCTCAGCTATTCTATTTTCTGTTCTATTAAAATGTAAACGAAATTCGTTTAAATCATCAGTTGGATGGCTTACCTTCAATAGATCATCAGTGTATTCAATTTTGCTCATTTCCTGGATAATGGAATGATTTTCATAAATCGGGTCTTTTTTAGCACTATTTTTGTTCTCCTCGACGGTGGAAATATTTTCATTAATTTCTGCGCTCAATACTTCTTTATTTCTACAAGATGTATTATCAGAACTCTCTTGGTTTCCGAAATCTTCGTTGTCGTAGAAGCAACTTTTCTTATCAAGGGTTTCCTTGCCACTTTTATTTTTATTTCCAACATTTTTATTGGTGTGTTCTATATCAATTGTTCTTTCTTTAGAATTGTTGCAATTGTATTTGACCGAATGGGATATTTTCCCGTTAGACTTTGCATTTCTTTCACTCCTAGTGTGTGTACTGCCATTTTTGTTTCCCGCATGAAGAGATGTCTTTTCCTGGGAAATATTAACGTCAATATCTTTACCCGTATAAAAATAAGAATGATTCGGTATAGACAGATGTTTAACAATAATTTTTGTCTCGCTGCTGTTGCATCTCTTTTTGTGAAGCCTTTGTTGTCCTTTTTCCTTTGCACGAAAAATTCGCAGTGTCCTTCTAAATCTTTGTTTCCTGTCAAATGTTTCCATCCCCTTTACTTCAATGATATTTTTATCTTCTGAAATTTGATCACATTCTATTTTAGCATTTTCCACAGATTCCAAATATAGATTTACTCTTTGCAGAAACGGTAAATCAGAACCTGTACCAAAAAATGGCATACTATGTGTACAGATTGATGTAAAGCCGACGTCCGCCATTTTGTTAATTAAATATCAATTATTTTTTTTAATAAAAATCGATGAAAAACTATTTACATCATCTACTTTAGGTGATCGATTTTAAATGTTAGTCCCATTAGCAACTTCCTTTACTTTCAGTGATGGTCGCCATTTCCATGACAGCTGAAGAATGCAGCTTTTTCCTACACTAAATATTTTTTGGATTCTCAGAAACAAAATGATACCAATAGTGACGAAATGTCGACAAAATGCTAGTTCTTATAATTAAAGAAAAATATAACTGTTCATAAAAATGCAGACTGCAATCTGGAAATCGGTTTCAGATGAAAATAATATTGCATAATTATAAAAAATAATTCCAAAACCAACCACTTTCTCACTGAGAAATTGTTAATGATGGTAATTTGACAAGTTGAAACAATATTCTTAATTAATGTAATGAAAGAAAATTCCTGCTAAAACACTTATTATTTCATTGAGGCATATACACCTGCAACAAGGCGAATATGATTTATAAACCACAGAAATCTGATAATCTTTAATCCTTATTACAAAGATTAAGTCATTAAATATATTATGTGGTAGGTCAAAACCACAAAATATATGTCCAAATAATAACGTAGGGATAAAAGCATGCACTGGTGTATTGTTAATTGTTAATTTTTTTTATTGAAAATAAAAATGGAAATGAAAGGACACTGACTAACTCCTACACTATAAGAATATAGAAAATTTGTTATTTTTTTACTTGTCACTTTCAGAAGTTTGTCCCCTAATTTTCAGTCTACTCATATGCCACTATATGTATCTGAAACATCTTCATTTACGTATGGTATTTGATACGAATAATCAATAATCATTTGTTCCCACGCGTGTTAACTTTAAGATTGCCACCTAATATCTAAATGATTTCAGACATACGAATGTAAAGCAAATGACATTGCAACCCAGCAATACCTACATTGTCATCTCAAGCTCCTAAAGTGTAAGGAAAAGTTCTATGTCGCCAATAGTCTGGGCAAGAAAACGTCTAAAATCTGATAACCAACAGTGCATGAGTACATTCTGCATATGGAAACTAATGATAAGCAGAACGACAAGGTTTCTAACTTGGGACAATCACTTACAAGTTGCTTTGTAATCTACATCCAAATCAAACTACTTTGAACTCTTTCTGTCTGTATTTGTCAAACCAAATATAAAATAAAACTTATTTTTTTATTTAGATATGTTCTTCAGTTTAGTTTATAATCCTCTTTATGTGCTATTTTTGCATCGTTTATCGGAGACAAGGAGGTCTGTTTCATATTTATCTTTTTGTTGAAATTGGCTATGATGGACGACAAAAACCAAGGATATAAGACAAACGTAATGATTTCAGTTTTCCTATATTGTCAACTTCCCATTCTTTAGTATATAAACGTTCTATCCCTCTGATATCATTTATATATCTAGTTTAATTCCACATGCCGGATTATCTTCTCAAACAGAGACATGTGTATGCTTTAAGCTCAACACGATTCCAAACACGAATGATCACGGAGAAAGAAAGGATGGAAACATCATCTCATAATTCCTACTGGCGCATTCCCGAATCGGTTCACCTCTACAATGGTATGCCTCAACTTTTAAAAGACTCACTAGATCTGTCATAGATCCTTCATGTCCATTATTGTCCATATAACTTGTTTACCGGTTATGTCTCATTCCGGTAGTTATTACTACCTTTTATTTTATATAGAACTGTCCTCCTTGAGATGTTCCGTTTTTTATTTTATATTCCTCAATTGATTCGTTCTTTGTGAGTTTGTAGTACTTATAGTGTCAGCAATGCTTTCATTATATAAAAGAAAACATTTATCTCAAGGATTTTGCTTCATGAAATTATTTTATAGGCCTGTCATGTTAGGAAACGTTATCATTGACCATTTCTGTCGATTGTCCGTTTGCGTAATGTGATGAAATTGATTCAGCTTTTACGGGTGCCACATGCGCGCATGCGTAGCGGGATCAACTTTCCCTTCGGGAGCACCTGAGATCACCCATGTGTTTTGGTGGGCTTCGTGTGGCCCAGTCTTTAGTTTTCTCGGTTGCGTTTTGGCCATGGCGTTGTCAGTTTGTTTTCGATCTATGAGTTTGACTGTCCCTCTGGTATCTTTCGTCCCTCTTTTGCAAACCAGCTGTTATTTGTATTTTCATTATTTTTCTTTTTTGCCACGGAATTGTCAATTTATTTTCGACTTATGAGTTTTGATATTCCTTTGGTAGCATTCGCCTCTCTTTTGCATAAAGGATTTTGGTATATTTAATATATATATATATATATATAAACAAGTCTAAATTGAAAACAACGTTCAAACCTATGATTGCGTTGGATAAAAACCGCAATTTTTTTACGTGTGCATGCAAAACAAATTTCTTGGTAGAGGGTCTAAATACAGCACAAACAACATTTTCCAAAAGACCAAAAAAAGTGAAAAAGTATATTTTAACAAAACGCATTTGACTAGCAGGTCATATATATATATATGAATTAATATTATGCGTTAGGAAACCTTGTCATTGGCCGTCACAGTCCTTTTCTGATGACTGTCCGTTTGCAAAATGGGATGAAATTAATTCAGCTTTTGCATCCAAATGAATAAGAATAGCTTATGTTCTTTTATACTTACAAGATGACTTGAAAGTAGAATATTTTTTACTGATCATACATATTTTTCTATATCGTATTCATTTCAGATTATCACAGTGCAATCGTTGTCGTCAGCTGTATACTTTATCGCCCAAGTAAACATTTTGCTGTTAATAATAACAAAAGCCATTGACAGGAATGTTCCTTCTTCATGAGTCTTCATAAGTATTTGGAATTAAGGATCCAACCGCATTTATTTGACATCTATGGCTATTAAGTTAGTTGTCGTTTTATATTTCCATCTTTTTCATTTCAGACTTTTAAGTCCAATGAATTTTGTTCGACTCATTATAAAATCGCGCTTTATCTCTTCTGAAATAACTGCGGCAATATCTTCCAATCATAGAATGTATGATATGCGGAAGATACTTATAAAGATTTAGACCAATACGAGCGAGAACAAACTTTAAAGTCGGATACTCAGTCAAATTAAATAAGGATAATATTTGAGAGATGGATTATAAAAATTCTCGTTTCGTGCAGATCGGCGACAATTTATATTTGGAAACTTTGGTGCAATAAATGTTCCCACTGAACATATATTGCTAACTGTTAAGAGCAACCAGAGTTCATGAGGCTTTTACTGTGGTCCTATTCATAGTAATGCTTAACTTCCTTCATCTTTGGCACAATGAGCTCTTAGAGGTCATTTTAGTTTAACTATTAGATCACAGAGGGGACGGGAGCCCCAAAGTAAGTAAATTTCAAATTTAGTTCTTTATCCAGATTAATCCGATTGAATTTAGTCCAGTTAATCCAATTAATATTGCATTAATTTTAAGCTTATTGGATAATCCAATTAAAAACGGCAAATAGTTCAAACCTGCAAATTGAAATCCTTCATTTTGTTCTGCTACTGTCATGGTACCCGATCGCCAAAAACAAATAAAAATAAGTATTCTGTGGCAGTGGAAATCAGTTTAAATAATTGCTGAAGAAATAATAAAGATGTAAGCTGATTTATTATTTGGAGGACTAAATGTTCTATCATAAATACTAGGATGTAACGAATTGGAAATATTTCAAACATAGCAATTGAAAGACAGGTGTCTGCTTTAATGACACAATTACCTTAGATTTCAAATTTCATAAAGTATCTCGCCATTAGATTTCACGTGGTCGTTTTTACAAGTTCGTTATTTTTATATTTATCATCTCGCTTTAACTGTCTATATAGTATTCGAAACTAACTGCATTTTTTTTTAATTTTTAAATTGAACATGAATTTTGAACGCATTTTGATTGGACATATTTATTTCGTTGAGATGTAATAATTTCGACAAACGTAATTTGCGGAACAAAACCTGTACAATCCAACCATGCATTTTTTTCTGTGACGATTTTAAAGACAAGAATTTATAAATAGAAATGTACACTAGTGGATAAAATAAAATTACATGCGCTAAATTTACCTGTCCTGGTTTTGCTGTGAAACTTAAAGGTGAAAGTCGTCAGGCCTTTTTTTCGACTCCTTAAATCAAGAAGTATTATTTATAAACTCGTCATAGATACCAGGATTAAAATTTTGTAGTCAGACGCGAGTTTCGGCTTCGAAAGACTCATCAGTGACGCTCATAAAATCATCAAACGATATCCTGCAGAAGTTCATACGATATTAGTCAGTCAGAAATCAGTATCAATATCTTTAAATTGTGTCTTACATATTTGATTTCCACTAGGGCTTCACACATCTTTCTATTCTAGTCCGGTTGGGGAGACAGGAGGATTTTTCGCTGATTGAATATTCATTTTCATCTGTTGCTACAAAGGCTAATTTTTACGAGACTTTTTTATTTTTACTTTTGTACACAATTATTTCCGGCAGTTTGTGTTGCAGAATATTTATTTTCATCTAATTCCGTTCTTACCAAGCCAGGATATTCATTTTTAAAAAAGAATAACCTGGATTTATATATGTTCCTACCAGTAGTAAGAAATCAGTTGTCGTTGCAGTAGTTGTTTCCACTTCCTTATGTTAATATTCATGCATGGAATTCAAAATAACAAAAAAGCAGATTGGCATGATTGCTAGTATGAAAACTATCCACCAAAGACACAATGCTCATTGCACATATTCTGTCATCGTTGTCATTTCATTCAAACTTATTCAAACAATTTTAGTAACTTCTCATAATGTTTTGAAACTCAATTCGGTTTAACACTTAGACGTTTCAGGACGACACTTTACTGGACCTGGGTAAATTTTAAACATACAAGATAACAGAAACGGGAGACGGATCAATCTACTTGGACACATCATTCGGACTCAGAGTACACCACTATTTACTCATACGCCAAAATGCTGCGTTCTCTGCGGAAAGACGGCACTTGCGCACTTCGGAAGTGTTTGGGTTGACCAATTCGTTGATCAAACAAACGACCTATCAGTTTCGCATGCGGATAGTACACTAATACGAGGTCACCGATACCGCTAATACGAGGCCACCGATACGTTAACAAATAGACCGATAACATTTAGTTTTTGTAGCTGGTATCATTCTAAGTAAGACAAATATATTTCAGCGAGAAGTGGAAAATATTCTCTTAAATTTAGTTGAATATTCTGTAAAAAAAAAAAAACTCGAAAGTTATGGACACAAGAGAAACATAAAAATAAAAAGCACGTTCTGTTATATTAAATCGAAAAATACTTTCTTATTCAATTATTACAAACTTGATAAAAGACCACTGTGATTGTCATGACATGCCTATACGCAGACGATATCACCTACAGATACATTTTAAAGACTGTGGTTACAACGAGTTTCTAGTTGTTGTATACGTCAATGAGACAGCAAAGTGATGAATAACATAGAGACTATTGAATATCTGTATAATTTACACATAAAGTCCCTTCCTGACAAAAAAACATGTAGATGTAACTGAAGACAAATACAAAAAAGGTTACTAAATTGAGACAATTTTGTATGAACATGAGACAGGGTTAAACTACAATTCTTTTAGCACTCAACACTCATCCTTTGCCGACTTGGTTTTGTACTCATTGGAAGCAGAATTTATAAAGAACCTTCTCAAAGACTAAAAGAAAAAGCAAAGTTCTTTAATTTCACGTTCAGATATGTTGATGATGTCAATCAATAACCAACATTTTAGTGAATGTTTGCATCTCATATATATCAATGAGCTTGAGATAAAGGATACTACCGAAACTAGACGGTCTGCCATATATCTTAAAATTTTCATTCTCTTTGGGGCAGCGTTTTCAGCTTCATAAGAGCTTGATACGTGATGGTGGTATCTGCTCCCGAAAGTTGAGATGTTACACTATTATTAGCAAATTTATAGTAAAGGGGAAATAATTCTAAATTATCGATAACACTTGCCTTTTTCACTTATTACACAAACTATGCTTTTATTGGTTGAGATTTTACTAAATGTATTATATATTAAAGTTCATAATTGTTAGTTATAATTGTAGTGCATGCTAAATTTTATACATGTATCTTTTGATATAAAATTTAAAACACAGATTGACGATTCCAAACTACAATCTATGACAAACGTGATGCTTTCTATTTTCAAATTGTCAACTTCTCATTTCTCAGCAGTAACATACCCTCTTCCCAATTGTATGGTGTTTACATTTCTCAAATAATACGTTACGCTCGTGCTTATTCACACTGCACGGACTTGATAAACAGGGGTGTGCTCCTTAAACAAAAACATGCCCTAACAGAGTTATGAGGAAGAACAATTGAAATCGACACTATATAAATTTATCGGTAAACATCACGAAATGGTTGACCAATACGATGTGACTGTGTCTCAACTCACCAGCAACATGTTTTCGTGGTCTAAGATATTCATATACCAGAATAGTCGTCTGATCTGTAATAACGATTCCCTATTCCCGATCGCTACATTTTGACTGAGTGGGGATTCGCATGGCGGTTGATGCATGTATAGCAGTAGTCCTCCGATATTGCTCTGACATCGGACGTCTTTTTATGACTTGTTGGGTCCGGTCTCGCTCCTTTTTGGAGTTTATGCGATTCCATCGGTTTTTGCTTGGTACCTTGATTAGTATCTTCTTAATCGATTGATGAGATTTGAACATCGGTAAACTACTGTTGCCTAAATTTAATCACGATTCATACATTGCACAAGCAACTCTCTCAATATATATGTAGGAAGTATGATACATTGTTGATACACGCAGAAAGGTATAGTCAACGACATTTAATAGCGATTCTGCGATTTTTGAGAGGGTGTAGTAATTTCGTGATTTTTTTTTTTTTTTTTGCCTTTCAATACCATTAAATGTTGTATTTTGATAATTTTCGAACTGTGTAAATTTGTAATTCAATTTCTTATTAGTTTCATATTGTAAAAAACGTTTATTTTGAATTGTTTTATTTAACAATGTTGGAAAGTATTGCCTTCTGACTCGTCTTATTTTATGTTTAAAAAAATCATCAAAGATACCAGGATTATGAATTTGTACGCAAGACGCCCGCATTCAGTTCGCTGTTGTGTTTTGTATTTTTATACTATAAACAGACAAACCTTTCTCCACCTGTTCTGAGATTTTCTCTTCTTCATGACTATATATAATCTTTAGTAGACATATTTAACGTTTTAATTTTGACCAAGCTTGCGGTCAACTAATCCTGTGACTTGTCTGCTGTACATATTTTCTTCATAAATTCGAAAACTGTTAAATTGACGGAAATTTCAAACAATGTATAAAGGTGATTAATTCTAGTATAACTTTACGTATTCATTCGATAAAAGGTTTTAAATTTTGGCTTTTTTACGTAACAGTTCATAATTTTATTGAAATATCGAACACGTTGTGCAAAAGTTATCACACCCTTGCTTAACTACAGATTCTTGGTTTCGCCAAGGGTTTCATGAATAAGTCAGTAAGTGTAGTCTATTTTTTATTATATATTTTATGAAAAAAATAAAATGTTTTAAACAAGTGTATTTCCAATAAAATGATAAATTCTTCTTAGTTTTGTCATGATACGAACAAGTACCTTATCATAAATGAGAAACAAATACATAAATCAATTAAATGCTCGGTTTTACATAGAAAGTCAATCCACTAAACACTGATATCGGGAACCAATACAAGAAATATATAGTATATGTTGGCAGATATCGTAGGAGCACCATAATGTAAGGAATTTGAGAGTAGTGTTAACATTACAATCTTTTCTTTTTAACCTTTGAATTACACAGAAAAAGAAGTATCCACAGATGGGTTTGAAGTAACACAAAAAGTGATATTACAGCAATAATTTCTCTGCTTACAAATTTCATGCTTTTGCATCGCTGACATAAGTGAAAAGGATTTTTATGCATGGAAATGAGTTGCCGACACGTGGTTATTGTGTTTAGGTGGATTTTTTTGCTTACAATCTTGACCACAAAATAAAAATCCATCTTTAAGCAAAAATTGTTTGTTTATAAGATTCTTGCCACACCCATTACAGCTAAAACAATGTGGACAGGCATGCCAGTTAAATTCCCCGTGTGACAAACCAGGGGAATCAGCAGTAATTGTCTTTCCACATGTATGGCAAATCTGAAAAGAAAATCAAATTGAAATGCATAATACACCGTATAGCGGGTTATTTTCGCTTATTTTGGTATATATATATATATATATACTGGCATAATGTGGTGTTCCCTAAGGAACCAATAATATACATTCACTTCACAAACGTGATATTAGTATAGAATTATGTCGCTAATATTAACGTTTAATAG
This sequence comes from Mytilus coruscus, assembly GCA_017311375.1. NCBI lineage: Eukaryota > Metazoa > Mollusca > Bivalvia > Mytilida > Mytilidae > Mytilus > Mytilus coruscus. The sequence continues at coordinate 123,991,816 of CM029595.1, read as the reverse complement.
CTATATCAAAGAAATAATTGTCATTTACATAAAATAATTATTTATACACATATTGACTGGGTATGAGGGTAATAGCAAGTTTGTTGTCCCTGAGATACCAACTATTGCTCGAGGCGAAGCCGAGGACAATAGTTAGTATCAAAGGGACAACAAACTTGCTATTACACTCATAACCAGTCATTAAGTGTTTTATTATACCGACAAAAACAACTTTCTAAAAAGACTACATACACCATTGAAAAAAAAATCAAATAGTCACATAGACATGCACAAGATGAACTTTCAGGTTTCTTTTCCCGTGTGGTATTTGTCAATATTTTATTTACTGTAATCAAGACCAGGAATCCTTGTGTAAAAATTCCCGTGCATATGATAAACGCCAGCTAAAATATTTTACCGTACACCAAAGCAATCCCAGATTATGAAGACGACGACAGACCAATACCATACATTTGTTATGTTTTAGTTCTTAAAATATGTCGTGTAGATTTTCTTTTTTAATTGCTTCTGGTAAGTAATATATTAATTTGAAATTACGACCGATACATTAAGATTATACCGTTTACGATATTTCAGAGTTTAACGTTGCCAAGCGCACAAATCCAAGCAGAATAGTCGATGACGTCAGTGTTGTCCAATGAAAAATTAGTATGAAACAGTACGGGAAATATGTTTATAATATTATTGACCGGGGTAATAGCCTTTGAAACTATTGACTGGCAAATAGTCTGTGGAATGAAATAGCACAAATATTTCATTCTTTTTTTATATAGAAAAAAACATAATGAGGTATAATAATCTATTATATTATTTGGTACTAGTACTCGAGATATTTATTTTATTAAAACGTTATTTTTTTTATTCAACTGCACGTATTTCTTAACAGGTATGTTAATGTTTGGAATGCAAGGAATCCTGGAGGGCAAATAATCAAATTATTTTGAGGTTGTTTCATGCATCCCTCCACTTGTAGACATAAACCTAACGCTTTGTTCCACACACATGAGTTGATCGACATTTTTTTTAAAGAAGGTATCTGGTGAGTTCTTAGATCTTCAGATACCAGCATAGTCGTCTGATCTGTAATTTTACCGATTGTGTACTAGTCCCAATAGTAACATTCTAACTAAGATTGAATTCGCATGGCGGGTGATAAATGCATAGTAGGAGGCGCCTTACCCTGTCGACGCACCCGGTCTCGCTCCTTTGGAGTTCGTGCTATTCCTCAGTTTTTGTTTGTTACCCTCATTTGTCTCTTTCTACTCAATTTACCATATTTGAACATCGGTAAACTGCTGTCTCCTTAATTCTGGCATGACAGGTGGTTCCAGACTAATTTCGTTAAATTTTAAGTGATTTAAAAAGAAATCCGAATAAATAGATTTTCCACCCTAGAGCCCTCTCCGGACCCTTCAATGATAAAGAATGTCCTAATGAGTTTTCTTGAACAATAAGACATATTACAGAAGTTCATCAGTTTCTTACCTTGCTGTATAATCTGTCAAAACAAAAGACACAATAAGGATTTCCATTGTTGGCAATGTAACGTTGTCCTGCAAGTGGCGCGTCACAAAACCAACAACAAAAATGTTGTACATGCCATGCCTGCTTTTCTGCTTGTGTATATTCCCTTGCAAATATGACCTGTAAATAAATACAATGCTCAAATCTCTTCACTTCAAAAATGTTTATATGCAAAAGCAAGTTCTTTATAATATAGTAAATATGATTTATCTACTTTATTCATCAGGAATAAAATGAATGGAAGAATAGATCACGCAAAAGATAGTTCATGGATGAAAAGCCTACAAATATGTTTTTGATATTTTTTAGCTAGAAATAATGATACTTTCAAAATCAAAATAGGTCTCCAAACTAAATGGTTTACTTAAACATGAACGCTGACTGAAATGAAGTTTGGAGAAGTAGTATAACCATGGAATATTCTAACATTACAAACGAATGATAATTGTAAAATAGGTGAGGAGTATACACTTTAAACGCAATGAAATGTTAAACTGTGTCCACACAAAATAAGTTAATTACTGGGAAAAAGGAAGTTCATTGCTTGTTTTAATTTCATTTTCATGTTTTAATAGACCTTTGCGGCTCTATATACAGTTTTCAAAAAGTCGAGTAGAATTTATTTTTGCTGATACCTTCAGATATCCTATACCGTATACCAAAATCTATCAAGATTAACTGGTTTTATATATTATGTCGAGTGTTTCAATTTACAAAGAAAATTTCCATAACAAAAATGTGGGAAAAGGTAGATACACAAATAAATTCTTCAGCATAGTTTAATTTATTGTTATATTAACTGCACTTCATTTGAATAATACATTTTAAGTTAATTATGTCATACAGAGCAGATTTCTCAAACATTTCATTAATAACTGGCATTTATCCAGGCCAATATTTCAACACCAACTGTCAATAAAATTACTTCATTTCTCAAATATTTATGTAACAGAAATAAACAACAGAATCACATCATAGCCATTAGAAAGCAAAGATGACAAAAACAAGTACATTAATAATCGATATTGTAGAAAATTCACAATTTTTGGCAGAGTTGTATCAACAAATCTGTTTCTCTAATGAAAATTCCATATAATGTCTTAATGCAATTGTGCTCCCTGGGTCGGTATATTGGCTCTAGAGATTCTTTTAATTACCATGGCGTTCCGAGGAATTGAGAGAAATGAACATTCTGTTCACTTCAAAGAAAACATACTGTCATCTGCTGCACTTTTCATTCAAGTGTTTAGTTTTCAGTTTACCGTTTATCGTTTTTTTCCTCTTCAATAAAATACATTTCAAAGATCATATTAGGGGACGACCATTTGATATTCTGGGGAGGGGGGATTTTTGCGGATTGACTATTTAATTTCATCTGTTGCTACGCATGCTTATTTTTTCATTTTCACTTTTGTATACAATTGGTTCCTGGCTATTGCGTTGCAGAACATTTATTTTCACCCTGTCTTTTATATGCAAGGTTATTTATTTTCAAAATCAAATGGTCGTCCCCTTAGAGTTGTTGGTCAAATTAAAAAAAAAAAAGGACGCCCAAATCGACGTCATCAAATACTGATACCATACTGATATGTACCACTTTGATGCTTCATAAATTCTAATGTTCCAACTCACTTCCGGTAATCGATAGGACTGTTTCGTTGTTTTCAAACATTTTTCAATTAGATTGATTGTTTGGGATTAGAATATAAATAATAAAACATAATGATGAATTAATATTTCAATAAATAAGCGTAAGCAATCAACATTTGAATAATCTATGAGTGGAGCTTTTACCTCGTCACAAGCTGCACATCTAGGATAAATGGAATCTGCATAATGTCGTTCACAATATATATCATCGTTTCTGTAAAAGTATATCATATCCACTAAAAGTTCTTTACAAGTTGTACACGTAAAACATCCCGGATGCCAAGCTGTAGTCCTGCCAAGTCGGTCTGCTATCACAGTGATTCCCCTTGGTTCCATGACTTTTGAACATCTATGGCAAGTCTATAAATATATGGTAATTTATATTTATTATTTACTAGGCAAATATATGTCCGGTTCTGCATATGCAATATAATCAAAGATGAAAGGCATTTTTCAGGATAAAATAAACGTTTCCAAGTGAACGTACCCAGGTGAGTCCATTTATCAGTAAAAATACAGAATTAAAAAAAATCAAACTTTTTCTTTAGATGCTATTTCTTGGTCTTGAAGATTAGCTTCTGTCCAAGTTTTATAACGATCCATGAAGGTTAACAAATGTATCATGTGAAAAATATGTAATCCCATACTGTCTGCTGTAAATGTTAACTGAAAAAAAAACTAAGTGTTCAAAAGTTTGCTTCAGACATTATCTCTTAATCATAAAAAAAGCTTCTGCCAAAGTTTCATAAAATTCTATGAAGGTTTGGTTTGACAAAGATTTGATTGATGTGTAACAAATTTTAACCCCAGACTGTATCTACTTGTTAACTGTAAAAAAACACTAAGTCCATTTATCAGTAAAATAAGGAAAGAAAAAAAAATAATAAAAACTTTCAATATTTTGCTCTGAATACTGTCTTTTGGTCATAAACAAGGTTCTGTCTAATTTCCTAAAATTCCATGAAGGTTTGACAAAGTTATTGATGACTGAAAAACTTCAACCTCAGACTGAATCTGAATGTTAACTGTAAAAAAACTAAGTCCATTTATCAGTAAAATATTGAAAAAAGAAAATAAATATTGTAAACATTTTGCTCTGGATACTAAAAAAGCTTCTGTCCAAATTTCCTGAAATTCCATGAAGGTTTGAAAAAGTTATTGATGTCTAAAATAACTTTAACCACATACTGAACCTAAATGTTGACGCCGCCGACGCCGACGCCGGAATATAGGATGGCTATGCCTCGCTTTCGCGACATAAATGTCGCAGGCTCGAAATTAAAAATAGATCAGTAGAAAATTATATTGAGGTTGGTTCAATGAAATGTTCGTCTTATTGACATATACTTACATAGCCTTTTATTTGTATTGAAGTTTTAAGTTTGGAAAGGATCTATTTTGTCAAAATCTTTCCCATTGCATATTTTCAACATGTTATCGATAAATATATACATGTATAAGCAATTAATCATGACAACTACATGAAAATCAAATAATTGTACAACATCACAGCTTTCAACCTCTTCCTCTTTTTTTTCTTTTTTTGTTTGTTTGTAGACTTTACCAATATTCCAATTTGTGTTGTTTTTTAATTATAAAAGTATGCTGTTTACATCAAAGAGGGATGCAAAAGAATCATACACTGATCCTCAATATCTTACAAGTGCTATGTGAATAGATTTGATGGTTGCTTATCGAAAATACTACACGTATCATAATAATCATCTGGATATTTTTAAACAGATATGCTTTGATAATGATCAAAACAAAAGAAAAGCAGTTCCGGGTAAGGGGCGATGTCAGAGTATATTTGTTGTCTTGAAACAGACATCTCACAGCTGATGGAACTGATTTTTGTTCTAGATAACAATGAAATAGTTCTTTGCCTGTAACAGATGTTTTATTTATTTGCGTGGTAATGCAATAGTATAAAAAGAAATAAAAAATTTTGAGAGGTCGTTTACATTGATGTTTTGGAGGAGTAGCAACTACACGAGATCAAAGCAAACATTAAAAAATCTCCTACGTCGATCTTTGGCGATATGAACGAGAAATAAAATGTGTGATGTCACACTGTTCCCAAAGTTTATAATGCCATCATTTTTACGCAATGAGAATAACAAATTATACAGTGTAGTTTTTAAATCTCAATGTGTTTCTCTCTCTCGAAAAATGGCTTAAATATAGTTTCCATGAGAACGGATAGCCATATATAACCGAATCACAAATAAAACTCCACAGGTAGCAGAAACGAAAATATTTCCAATCGGAAATGCAATAACATGAAGATTAAACAAAAAATGGAATTGGAACTGTAAACGAATACTAATAACTTACCGAATCACAAATAAAACTCCACAGGTAGCAGAAACGAAAATATTTCCAATTGGAAATACAATAACATGAAGATTAAACAAAAATGGAATTGGAACTGTAAATGAATACTAATGACTTATCAACTTTCTTCTATTATACTTACAAACTGTGGCTCCTTCGGAACATCTCCAATCCGTCCAATACCAGCACTTTTATGCTTTCTTTTTGAAACAAATTTATGGAATTTATGCAGTTCTGTTTCCGTTAGACTAGCACAGAACTTTTGATGAAGATCGTGCAGTGGTAACTGTCGCTGGAGTTGTCTCCTCCTTAACTGAGCAGCAAACATTTGTTTGTCTTTTGGAAGCATTGCGATGAATTTTTGAGATTTCTGGGAAAAAAAATTGAAATGAATTTTGCTTTTACTGATCAACAGTTGATCCCCAATTTTACCTCTTATTATTATAAAAAAGACACATTAGTTCGGCAAAAAGATCCACAGGACATACTCAAGTTTAGATACCACACAGGAACTAGACGTTCTATCAATATTAATAAAATAAGAGCAATGGAAAGACCTTATTTTTATATTAATAGTATGTATATATTTTTATTTATTATATACTTAGTAGTAAATACAGATACATTGTATGTGTAATACAATCATTGGCAAGCATGCTGTATCAGCCACCCGTGATGATATCGATATCAGCACGGTTGTAAAGGCTTTATCACACCTTTAATCTGTATGACGTCACGTCATCGATTGCAGCCACTGTTGCAAAGGCTTTATCAAACCCCTAATCTGTATGACGTCATGTCAAACCTATATACTGTATGAGTCATTTCAAACCTCCTTATCTGTATGATGTCATGTCACATAAAAAACATCTACGTGAGGTATATGTATATAATAAAGTGTATATGATATGGCTTTTTCAATATCACACACCGTATCAACCCTCAACCAATATAATCCCTCGAGCAGAGCTCTTAGGATTATATTGGTGTCTCGGGTTGATACGGATGTGATATTGAAAAAGCCATATGATATTCTCTATATATTGTTGACACTATTTTCTTCCCGTTGCCCTTATTTTATTAATATTGATAGAACGTCTAGTGCCTGTGATACTACAAATTAATATTTCAATCCTTAATGTTCTTTTCATTCATCCGATTATATTTCACACTTAAGATTGGGAAAACATCAGAAATGACAGAAAGTAAACAATATACAATAAATAATTATGAATTGATTTTAAAATCCTAATAAATTTAATACCATATTTTCTGAAATAATTCTTGACAACACAATGTCGTGTTCGGGATCTGTAATGTGTGACAAAGTGTCATAATCATCAACGTTTAACCTTTCTAGGCGTTCCAAAAGATCACGTTGTGTTCCTTGTCGTGGAATAGAATCCAGCAGCAAATTGATAGGCTCTCGCCCGTTTGACTCTATTGATGGTTGAATTGCATGATCGTCAACTGAACATCGACAATTTCGACATACTTTTCTGAAAAGAAAAGATTTTTTTTTTAAATTGTTAACTTGACAAAGTGTACTCCAATAATAACAAACAAGTCCATTCCCGTATTATGGGGACTACAATTTAATGAACATTTGTCCTAAGGTTCGACCAGTCAATGATTTTACGATATGCCATATGTTGTACTCAACTTTCTTATTAGCAACTGATTTTAACCTCTTTTTACAGTGGTACTGGTATTACCTAAACATTCCGTTAATTATTTTCGCTTGGTTTACATTTCTTATTACTCTTCCGTTCACGAAATTCCGTGTGTGCCTTTTTTCTAATCATGATCAACTTAAAGTATCACAGCTCAATAGTGTTCTAGCCGTGAACATCAGCCTTCGCAACTTACTTTCAAAAATATTGATCTCTCAATGAATATTTGTTACTGTGCTATTATACGGTACCCTGGATAGATATTTGTTACAGTGCTATTATACGGTACCCTGGATATTTGTTGTCACATCTTACAACTAACAGTGCATTTCTACCATGGACATGTGTTTGTGTCATTTCATTACTTAAATTAACATTATAACGAAGTTGTTGAGCCTTGGATATGTTCTTAACTTTCTCTTTTTGTCATCATCACATTCTACCTCCAGTAGAGTATTATGTTATAGATATTTGCAATCATAGTATATTTCCAATAGTGTTACTCTATACATGATCTTTCGTCATCATAGCTTATACCTTTAATTGCTCAGGAAAAGATGACGTTCAATTGTTTAGGCTGCCCTGTTCTGTTTTGATGCTTAGAATGTCTTATGTATTTTGCTTTTCAAACGTTTTGATCACGGGCGAACCTGATAAAAGATTTTCCACAAACACATGCAGTAGTTCTGGGATATATATTTATCAGTATAGAAAGTATGGCGGAGTTCGATTAATGGTTCCAGTTAGGATTGAAGTTCAATTAAAAGTTCGAGTTCGAGTTAAAGTTTGAGTTATAGTTCAAGTTCAGTTTCGAGTTCGAGCTATAGAGTTCAGGTTTTACCTCCAATAATGTTGTTCTAGGCCGGGACATTTGTCATCGCACTTTAAACACCTTGGTTTTCCTTCTTCCGTTAAATTCGAATGTAGTGTTGTCTTCTTCTGTAAAACAAAACATTTGCATATACATTATTAGTTCATACGTTGATTGATAAAGTATTTACAATTTGCATGTTTAATGCCAAGTTCAAAATTCGTTCTTTGTAAAATACTATTGGTGTATTATTTGCCTACACTTCCATTTTCAGAACAACTGTGAGACCAACGTACAAACAAATCGACAATCTCTAACTTATATGTCTATGTACTTAAGTTACAAATAGTCCCTTTTCACAACAAGCTAACATTGTCTATATCTTCAATAACAAAATGGCCATTCAATAACTATGTGTTTGTCTGATTTATCCGATTCGTATATAGTTGGTGCAATAAATTCCCCGTCTAGAATGAATGAGTTGAAAAGAACGGTTGCTTGACATCTTGGGGTCTCGTATTATATTTTGGCTGGTACATCTGTCTTTTTAGTTCATTTATTTTTTCCTAGTACGTTTTTATTAGAACGGTTAGTAATTTCAAGAACAACTGCTTACCAAATAAACTCTTCTGGTATTTTTTTCTTTGAATGTACGAAAATAGTATAAAGGAGATGTGTGGTATATTTTAAAGAGACAGCAATCCAAAGATATAAAAATCGAAAGACGTATAGAGGTCAACATACGACCTTTAACAATAGAATGGTGCCTATACAATACGTCAAGCCGTACAAAATGTAAATTTCCCAGAGTCTAGACAAGTTTAAATAGAGAATTCTTATTCTGGATACAATTTGTACTATTGATTTGTCATGCATGTAATCAGTGGCGTAACAGAATATAGTAAGCGTTCTCAATTACAAAAAAAAAAATACACTGAAAAGATGTGGATGCTCCAGTTTACATGTCTACGTACAATGCACTGCACTATATTGCACATTAAAGATGTTTTAATGTTGTTCATCGAGTTACAGCAGTTAATTTTTCATGTATGAAGGATCTTTACAGTGTCTGTTCCCACGTGCACTACTTCCAGTTTGATAAAATATTGCTCATGTTATCGTATTCCACGAACTAAAATGATATTATGGGTTCAAGTAAACGAAGAACAATCCACATTCCTAATGACATTCAATTTCAATTCGTAAATTAATATTAGCAAACGTTCCCGTCAGTGCATAAGTATTACATTCATTAACTCGTATAGACTGCAAGGAAATATGCACGTCATGACACTTAACATAAGTCATTTGTACAACTCAGAATTAATATAAATACGTAATCCGTGCCAAATATTAAACTTTGAAGTATAAGATGATTCTTCTTATAACTTTTGTGTGAATGTGTAATTTGTATATTATGTAATAAATGATTAGAATAATTGAAGTACATGATGAAAAAAACCTTACTCAAAAGACAGCTTGTTAATTTTATCACTTTGGTTTCGCACTAATATAAAGATATACTTAGACTATGTACATCTCATTCGCTTAAATGTTTAGACGCATGACGTTGCAGATAAATGCATGAGGATGTTTTTGATATTCACTATATTTATACCTATTTTACTATATTTATACGAGTCACCAAATCCATATTGCGTAAAATCAAAACTATGTGATTGATTGAATATCGTTTACTTAATGTCCAGTGGTGGTGGTGGTGGTGGTGGTGGTGTGTGTGTGTGTGTGTGTGTGTGTGTGTGTGATTGATTGAATATCGTTTACTTAATGTCCAGTGGCCGATATACCAAGTGTCTAACATATATGGTCTCTGCGATTTTATGGGTTATTGAAAATAGACTGCATTTTACTATTTCCTCTTTAGTTTTATACTTTGAAATGAAAATAACACTTTGTACATGTTGTTCGTCCGAAGCGCTTATCTTGATTTACCTTCACTAAGAACGCTCGAAACCGAAAATTTGAAAGCAAATGATGTATTAATACCTGAGTTCGTGAGGATCCATATCGCAAAGGGACATGAAAAGAATAGCAAAGTTCATCTAAGGTCAACTTGTTCTGAGGGAAATGGAACCTTACATTCTTAATAATTTCCAAATTTATCAACGGAGAATTTAAGAATGACATGTAATAAATCAACCCAGTATCGAGGCTCTGACAAACTGAACACCGAGCTGATGATACCCTTGGGACTAACAACGTTTAGTGACAGGGGCTAACAGAGTACCCCCATCGTGTACAACCATGCATTGTACAGAAACCAAATGACATATAGACACATGTATTTTGTATGCAGGTTCATCAGAGTCTGAAAATTTGCTTACAGTTAAAAGTCTCATAGCAGATATTTCCTGGCTTACTGATTTAAATTGAGCATGTACAGTGTCCGTCATTGTCATACGCAGATATCAAACGAACTACAATTAACGTACAGCTGCGCTTAGAAGTCTTAAAACCATATACTTTTGATCGGTGTGACCTACTTTTATTACTTCATTGACTAAAATTGTTTGACATCAGATTTCAATGAGATTTATCATGTAGTTTTTTTTATGTGACTAACGGACCCTTCCTTAATAACTTCATGAATAATGGATGTTAAACGTCCAGCGACAAATATTAAACGCAATTTCTGACGATAACATGATAATTTGATATGAATGCATTGTATAGACCGATCGACATGCTGAGTCGGATTTTTAACGTGCTTAGTCACAAGGTAACAATAAGATATATTTGGTGTGATTATTTGATTTCGAGACCAAATATTTGATGAATATTATTTCATTTATGAGGGCTCAACTCAATTTGAGATTAGTAAAATCACTGCTTATATAATCTAGCATAGTTTAAAGCATAGTTTTATTCGAATTACTAGTATACAGAAAAACATAAGCGAATTAAGTCATTAGAATTTTCATAATGTACCTGATCACCAGTTTCTATAGAAACCAGATGCCATAGAAATAAAAACAAAAGTCGGATTTGCCCTGTTATCGTAACCTTCCATCATGAACTCTCTTGACCACTGTATACAATGTCCTACTGGGAAAACATCTGCAGTTTTAATGTCAGATTTTGACAGAGGGTCAAAGTGGGTATAAATGGGATGCCCAACTTCTTATTTTTTTTAATTTGATTAACTTTGTTAATTGTTATATCAAGAAAGTTATTTTTATTTAAACATGCAATTCGAAAGCATAGAAGCAAAAAAACAACAACAAATAACTGCAAAGCATATAGCTTGTAATAAATATTACTCCGTGTCATAGCAGGTAATCACGTAGCCATCGCTTGGCATTTGCACAGGACTTCCCTAAAACCAACCAAACTTGGACGAGTCTTCTTGTAATTTTAAGTTTAATAAATCTTATGAATAAGGACCTTAGTTATGATCAGACGACCTCAAGCTGAATTTTCAACATATTCATTTACTCGACAAGTTTCATACGTAGGAAATTATAATGTATTATTTATGTGTGCTACTTTTGTACTAAAATCCGGGGTTTTAGTTTACTTTTATATATTTTTGCGAGGGAAAATGGAGGAGGTGTAAATACGTTCAAGAAATAAGCTATTGGGTAGATGCTCATGAGTCAATAATCAAATAAAATCAACGGACACACCCATTCCGACTCCGAAATTGTTTGCGGAAAACTGACTCTTATTTCTTCAGTATACACTTCCCACATGAACATATTTTATTTTGAAGAGAAGACAACCTTTTAACCCCCCCTCCCTTTTTTCACACCATTCCATTCTCAACTCAGTTTTCTATATCCATGTCCCTTATTCTTTTTGTTTATCGTTTTCTCTTCTGTTTGACGATTGGGTTGAACGTGTATGTTCGACGTATTTCCAAATGGTCAAATATATATATATGTGAAGATTGACGATGGATGTACTAAAAGCTAAGGTTGAAAGAGTCAATCAAAGTAGAACGATAATGTTTTGGCAAGTTGTCAACTGATTGTTATATACAGATTTCAGGTTTCTTAATTATCATTTTCAAAGTGTAATTAAAAGGCATGTGGTTGCATGTGTGATTACATGTGTGTTGAATACAAAACTATACCTCGTAATAATGCAGTTTTCAAGACCCTGGCCAATCAAGGAGTAGAGTCCTCTGACTTGACTTTGCGCTTTTATGAATTTAAATGAGTTTTACTTATGTTATTACACAATTAAGAATAATCAACAAAAAGAATATCACTTAGTAGAGGCCAATTATTTTGTAGTGATTGAAATAAAATAAACTTTTTGAGTTATGTTGTCTTGAGAACTATTACTTTATATTTGTCAAAAGTGTATCGCAAAGTGTAAAGCTATAAGAAATATAACATGTTAAAATAATTAGAAAACACATAAACTCACTTGATCTCCAGAAATTCCATGATGGATGTTAACCGCCATCAATGTCTGTGTATGTTTTTCTACGTCTGAAAACAATTTTTCAGAAACAAGCGATATACACGTTATGGTCAGTTCGTGATTTTACACTTTAGCAATCCTCAAAAACATGCGCAAACTATCTTGAATCACACAGCAGCCGAATCTGATGACGTAATAGAATGATGCACCACACCTCTCGTTGAGAAAATGAATTCAGTATGTATCAATAAGTAATATTTAACTATAGTGTATGAAACTTTCACCATAATGCCATACGTCTGATATGCCTGTGTGGCTTATCATTGATCTTTCTTTATCTGCTCGAGATATCTTATTTAGATTGATGAATATACGGCAGAAAAATATATCGCCATGAGAATGCTTTGATTTCAAACTGACTTGAAGGCCAGAGTAGGGAGGAGTTATTAAACAATTATATTTTTAGCGTAGTGGCATTTCATATACTGTAGATGTTAATGATGATATGCACCCGTATGCTTTCAGTATTGTACAGCAGAATCATTAAATTTGGTTACCAACTATTTACTTAACAAGTGGAAAAATCAAATGCGCGTTTCCTTTGCACACATTTTCTCATTCTTTATCATGCTATACGGGAATTATCAAATGTATACCTACCCCTTTCCATAGGCATTCTCATTTAGTAATTACGAAAACGATCTATATCAGTGGATAAACACATCTTGATATTTCATTAAAACTTCATGTATGTTAGCAGTAGCTTATAATTAGCTTGGAATAGTGGAAATTTGTAGAGGTCGAATTGATCTTGCTGAGAGGTGTAAGCCTTTTAAAGTACTAAGCATTTATCAAAATGAAGACCATAAATAAAAGTGATATTCGATTAAGATATTTGTATTTTCATCGTATTTTATGTGACTTTTCCCCGATATCCATTTCTTTATTTATGAGCGGAAAACCCGCTGAGTTTTCTTTCTGATATATCTTGTATGGAATATAACATCTTTATGCTTGATACATTTGCTCCTTGCTTGTTCCATAGGCTTGTCACCAGCAGGGGAGTGCTTTCCTCGTTATTGCACTACTTCATTTAGACATAGCTGCTGTTAAAATCTATCAATGCAGTCCAACCGTTTTCCTTTTTTATATTCGTTGACTAAATAGTGACTGTGCAGAGAGAAGCAAGTACAAAAAAATTCAGTCTGTTCCAGAAATATATTTCTTATACCACACCCTATTGTCAGCTATCGGTACGGCAGATGCTATAGGTAACATGGATAACAATCTGTTGTACACGATTGCAAAATCCTTTGTATTGCAATGACAATCGGAAACGCAGACAAAACTCTGCTGTACACAATAGCCAAACATTAAAATGGTTTTTAAAAGTAACTGGAAAAACAGATGCTATTGTAGCTGATGTGCCGATAGCCAGTAATAGCAAGGGTGTGTTATACATCACCAATGTCCTTTTTTTAGGGTATTTTTTTCCTACAAATCAAGAAAAAAGATGATACCCTGTCGCTGAAATTCTCTGTTTTCAGTAGTTTGTATTATTATAAAGTCCTTTGGAGAGCTACGAATGATAAAATTAGTGAAAAATCGACAATTGAGTAGCATTTATTCATTATTCTGGCATTTCCTTCAAAAGGGAATAGCGATACGCGGTATAAATATGAAAGTATCCGGTTCAAGTTGACGCTAGGGACCGTCCTGATCTAACTAAAAGCAGATAAATAAGCTTTAAATAGGGTTTACTTTTTTAAAGACCTCCCAATAACGATCAATATACAGTTTTACGCCTGACTACGACACTATTACCATTAGTATATGTACAATACTCTATCACACATGATGTCATACAATGTGGAGTTCTGTAATGAAGAAGAATACCATTTAACAGATGCATTTTGTCAACAAAATAAAAGACTGCAATTGAGACATCGATCATTTGGGAAAAATTATACTACACGGGACAAGATTTTTATTCCTGTCAGTTTTATTTGGGAGTGAGTCAAGAGCTTTAGGGGTTATTTTAGTTAGCAGGAGACCAAAGTTTAACAAACAATAAATCATTTGAATAAATAAAAGAAGAATGTGTCCATGGACACATATGCCCCCGCATGTAAATATGCAAGGTCAATGTACTAATTCATACGTACTGACGTTTTGTTTGCTTTGAAACTTAATGGCATTTGTTTTGGTATGTTGTTATAAGAGATTGCTTGGGTGTTTTAGTGCTCTCATTGTTCAATGAAAAACAGTAATAGGGTAACTCGAGAACAATGTAAGTTACGCCACCCGTGCTTGATCTGTGTTTGGTAGTATAAATAAGCACATTTGGTTGTTGCAACGTAAAGTAAGAATGCGGAAACGACAAATTTTGCAATTTTTCCATTTATAAAGGGACATATCTCAAGAATGGTGAAAGTGACGCCACCCAAATTTGAACTTGAACTGTGTTTGGTGGTAATAAGCATTATGTATAAGTTTCAGAACATTTGGTTGAGGCAAACTAAAGTTCCAGAATGGAAACCAATTTCGGGACGTACGTAAGGACGGACGGACAAAGGTAAACCTTAAAGCCCGCGCCACTCGGCGCGGGCATAAAAAATGTTTATTTCTGGCATTAGACTTTCATAAGCGTTTAACGGTTTGTATTTCAGAAGCTGCACAATGCTTTGTTGGTAAATTATTTAATTTGCTAAATTGTCTGCTGATTTTGCAAGATATTTATGTCACGGTGATTTTAACATGTAAGCTGAAGTAGCTGAATATGGTATAACAGCAAGAAAAACATATGTTTTTATCTCACTGGTGTCTTTATGGAATAATTGCCTGTGGAATAACAAAAGACTCCGCCGTTCCTTTATGATAAGTTCACTTTGGAACGAAACGCAAGCTCTAAGTATTTACTAATGAATACGATACCAGCTCAATAATATCAACAGGCATAGCGAAAAAAAATCCAGACAATAACAATTTTCAATGAAATTTAAAAGTCCCAAAAATGAAAAACAAAACACGAACTCAGTCTGTAACTACTATAATTATACACCATGCACTTGCTGGTATTGTTGGTGTGAGGTAAAAAAAGAGCAATATATATATACGTTTGCTGAACGTCCAGTTGCAAATATTTCATGTATATTCAGGACGAAAACTTAACAGTATTTACAATTAGGTATATAGAATATAAGTTCTGAAAAGTTGGCCGTCGACCTGGATTAAGTGTGGTAATTTCGACTGCCACTTGAAAATAAGCCAATGCATGTTGGATAGGGGTAGGAATTTTTCATTGCAACAGGCCACCTACAGATCTCTAAAAGATTTATTTCAAGGGTTCTATTATTTGCAATGAGCGTGGCACACTTATCCTACACGAGGCATCTGATTAAATATTCTTATTCCGACAGGACGTTGCTGCGTTGCCTTACATCCAGCACACCAAACAGACGCACTTCTGTGAATGGGAATTAGTTTTAATTACTGTCAGATGATAGAACTGAGTCCAAGGTGAATATATGTTTATACAAATAAATGTCAGTCATCTATATATGAAAAAAAAAAATAAAAAAATAAGATATTTTGTTGTTAAATGATGGCGCCGAACTAGTATATGGCTGCGTATTCGCTGTATAGCTTTAAAAGTTTCACATCACGCAACTCAAATGAAACTAGAGGCTCTAGAGGGCCTGTGTTGCTCACCTATATTTTGGAACCAAGAAAACGAACATGACATTTTGACAATTAAGGATAGATTTTATTCTTAATTTTAAAGACAATATTATTTTATTCTTGTTACTTTTTTTGCTTCGCATCACGTTGCGAAGCTATAAGTTTCAAACGATATACACGCCATCTTGAAATTATTACGTAACAAATATTGGTTCTCATTGGTTGCCTTATGATTTGGGAAAGATTCAAGTGGCTAGAATGAGATATATAATTGGGAACATGTCCCGGACAGAAAAAGATACTAAATACGGACAAAAGTACATTATGGGTATTCAAGATCCGATCGGATACCCGATCAATGAATAAGTTTACCTTTACTGGTTTAGCTTGCTTATATAATGTCGAGTCAAAGTCATATCGATAAATAAGAGAAGGGACAAAGGTGAAGAAGTTTCTGAGTGATCATCTGACTATATATGCATATACACCAACACTTGAAATACAAATTATCATCTGACTATATATGTACATATACACCTACATGATATACAAACTATCATCTACAAATATCATCTGACGTATATGTATATATACCTACACTTGAAATACAAATGATCATCTGACTATATATGCATATACACCTACACTTGAAATACAAATTATCATCTGAAATATAAATGATATCTGACTATATATGTATATATACCTACACTTGAAATACAAATTATCATCTGACTACATATGCATATACACACAATTGAAATACAAATTATCATCTGACTATATATGTACACCATATATACCTTCACTTGAAATACAAATGATCATCTGACTATATACATTGTATATACACCTACACTTGAAATACAAATGATCATCTGACTATATATGAATATACACCTACACTTGATATACAAATGATCATCTGACTATATATGAATATACACCTACACTTGAAATACAAATGATCATCTGACTATATATGCATATACACCTACACTTGAAATACAAATTATCATCTGACTATATATGAATATACACCTACACTTGAAATACAAATGATCATCTGACTATATATGCATATAAACCTACACTTGAAATACAAATTATAATCTGATTATATGTGCATATACACCTACACTTGAAATACAAATTATCATCTGACTGTATATGCATACACACCTACATTTAAAATACAAATGATCATCTGACTATATATGCATATACACCTACACTTGAAATAAAAAATATCATTTGACTATATATGTATATAATAGAAATTATCATCTGACTTTATATGCATATAAACCTTTACTTGAAATACAAATTATAATCTGACTATATATGTATATACACCTACACTTGAAATACAAATGATCATCTAAATATATATGCATATACACCTACACTTGAAATACAAATTATCATCTGACTATATATGTATATAATAGAAATTATCATCTGACTATATATGTACACCATCACTTGAAATACAAATTATTATCTGACTATATTATCTTACCTCCTATAAATTTCTGGGGATATGATTGGTTAAAGGACTACACGTGGTGACTACATATATTTGATATATGGTGTCCTAAAAAATAAGGGGTTAGTTACCGTATGGGGTTAGTTACCATATGGGGTTAGTAAGGAGTTACATCCCTTTCAAAACAAAAAGATGTCTGAAAGGTTTCAACAGACGAAGAAATTGATAATGAACATTTGAAATAAATTTATAAAAGAAATTTAAAGCTAACAAATTGTTATTGTTGGCATTTGTTTTTTGTATAGACAAATGGAAGTAGGTTCTTAATACTAAGTATTGAAGACTTAATCACTTTGATAGGCCGCTAGTCTAAATACCACATGTGAAGATATAGAAAATGAAAGGATATGGAGTAAATGTACATGGGACAAAAACGCACACAATACATAGAAAACATAGAAAATTATCAATGAACAGGGCTTTTATTCCTGTTCTTCATCTTGACAGTTGATGTAGGGTCTTCAACAATGAACAAATCATTCATACCCTACAACAAGGTCAAGACGGCCCCTAGCGTCGACTTAAGCGGTACTATTGATAAAAATAAAGTAATTTTGAAAGACATCGATCGCCACTAAAATATGCCTTGAAGTTACACATGTCGGGAGCGGTCAATGAATTACATAATTTATAATTACGGGCGAGGTTTTTGAACATATATTTGTCATACCTTGCCCAACAAAAGACCAATAATTTCGAAACAACAAATGATAGACAATACATATAAAACTAAACAACAAATGATAGACAACACGGGGCACATCGAAATATTTGTAAGAAAACCTAGCAGTTTAAAATAGTATGAAAGGGCAATATACAAAACAGATGACCAGACCAGTATTTTGAAGAAATTTAACCAAACATGAAATTTCACATGAACAAGCACACCATAACTGTAAATATTATAAGAACATACACCTCAAGCAGATAGTCACCATAACTGTAAATATTATAAGAACATATATATATATGGGGTCAGATATGGGGTTCAAGCTTCGCTCACTCCATATGGAATTTACTGACCCATATATATCATATTAGGTCACTAACACACCATGTAACTAATATTATGTATATACAAATACACTTGAAATACAAATCATCATCTGACTATATATGCATATACAGCTACATTTGAAATACAAATGATCATCTGACTATATATGTATATATGCATATACACTCGTTCACGTGTGTGAAATAGATTTTAAAAAATTATCATTTGACTAGTATATGTATAATATAAAAGAAACTTTTATCATCTGACTATATATGATTATAAAAACCTGTAGAAAACTTGAAATACAAATTATCATCTGACGTTTTATATAGATTATACGTTTGAATGGTTTTACACTTGAAATACAAATTATCATCTTACTATATATGCATATGACCTATAATGGTTTACATTTATAAACACTTGAAATACAAATGATCATCTGACTATATATATATACACCTACACTTGAAATACAAATTATCATCTGACTATATATGCATATACATCAATTGAAATACAAATGATCATCTGACTATATATGCATATACACCAATTGAAATACAGATGATCATCTGACTATATATGCATATACACCTACACTTGAAATACAAATGATCACCTGACTATATATGTATATATACACCTACACTGGAAATACATTATCATCTGACTATATATGCATATAATAAAAATACCATCTGACTATATATGACATTGTATATGTATATACACCTACACTTGAAATACAAATTATCATCTGACTACATATGTATATAATAGAAATTATCATCTGACTTTATATGTACATTGTATATGCATATACACCTACACTTGAAATACAAATGATCATCTGACTTTATATGTTTATACACCTCAGTGGCGGATCCAGAGGGGGGTTCCGGGGGTTAGAACCCCCCTTTTTTTTGAACGATCAATGCATTTGAATGGGGACATATAGTTGGAACCCCCCCTCTTTATCCTGGGTTGGGAATCCCCTTTAAAATGGCTGGATCCGCCCCTGCACCTACATTGAAATACAAATTATCATCTGACTAAATATGCATATACACCAACTATTGAAATAAAAATTGCATCCAATGATCTTCAAGAATTTTGTCAGAATGCATGTATTCCATGTTATAAAACCAAATGATATATAAAAAAAACAGCTACCAATGGCGTAGCTTGACCTTTATTTCTAATTTGAGGCTTGTAAGTCAAAGCCTCGGCGCGTTTCAAAGACCTTAAAGTGGATATGGTGACTATAAAGGATAAATGGCAAACCGGCGTCGCAAAAAACTTTTCAGAATTTACAAATCCAAAAAGTCGAATTTTGTACAGGTTTCATTGATTGTTGTTTGCCTAACATTAAGTGACAAACATTGCATGCATATTTAGAAAAGAACACATTAACAATACTCTAATAGGTAGGTCCTGTAGAGTGGATCAATCAAGACGAGAGCAGGAATTTCGACAGCAAAAGGGAAAGAAAAGCAGGAGCAGACATTCTTGCAACAGACCTCCTATCGCCCCTGGGTTGTTTCAAGATTTCTGTAACGTGTATCGGGTTTTGCACGCTCCCTACATCAGATTTGTCGTCCCCATTCCGGCTCGACGTGGCTGCATATTAATACACTCTGTACAGCCAAACGGACGCCCTTTTAAGCATATAGGTTTCACTGTTTGATCGGGTCTGGTATAGAGTACGCAACGCCGTACATCCTGAAACACCAAACAAACGCCCCCTTTCCAGTTTCAGCATATACTTTTCTGCCGCAAAGGGAACTTTTAATTAGCTGACCATATATCTTAATCCCAGTATCTGTATGCAGGATAACAAAAATTAGATTGACTAGATATTCATATCATAAAAGTTACGTTTTTGCGGTCTTATTATACTGATGGACTTTAAAAACGCAACACACATTTTGGTGATTTTTTTTTTACCAAATCATGATTGATCCTCATAAAACTATTCATACCTACCATACTTCTTTCTGTTTAGAAAAATTGAATAGCTTACTTACCTGAGGTTATTGATCATACCGGTTTATTGAAGTCGCATGAATTTCGTAAAGCGGAACCCATAAATTATTTTTTAAGGTTTTTTTCTTCGTGAAAGAATTCTTTCAGTCAATACCAACACCTGAATCAATAAAAAAATGTTGCATTTCAATATTGCTGAGACTAAGCAATAAAAATCTGAATCAGGCCATATGAATATTGCAGGCAGGAATACGTTAACGTGCTGTCGCTAGACAATTTCAAGTCAGAAACCCCTCTTACTGTCCTTACAACAACGGTACAGGCAGGCGGGATTTGTTGATGACCGACCACCCTTGACCAGATCAATATGTAGTGACAACGCCATGTCAATAAAATTTGATTACGCAACGTCATTTTCGAGACATGTTTACGGTCACAACGTCAACAGCTAATCAAGTCGTCGAATGCCATGGCAGACAGATTCACGCAACAAATGTTTACCATATACTGAAAAGACAAAGAATCGGCCGCAGAAAAAATTTAAAGCCCTGAAGTTTAAACCGCATAATTGCCAAAAACACACTGTAATGGGTGGGACAGAGGCCAAATCAGAAGGTTCAAAATAGAACTCAAAACATGCCAAACAGAACTGGTTGACCATTCTGTTAATCATTTAGGCGTTGGTTACAGGCAGTCATCGCCTTCGACGGTGACACATCCATTGATATAGAGAAAAACTAGGTTTAAGTGCATACTACATGATTTGGACATTACTCATGACGTAATCAATTCAACTTTCGAACTGCAAACTTTTTTTTAGACAATGAAGCAATGAATGAAATCTATATTCTTCCGTTTATTTTACAAAAATTGCATACTAGTATTTGAAAATGAGAATTAAAAAAGAATAATCTAGTGTTGCGATTTTAGAGGTCGTCAGTATATTTGACATTGGGCGGATTTTCCATACCTTCAAATAAAGTTCCACTGCTTTGTATTTATGATTGGAATCATGACTTTTATCTGTTATTTGAAGCGTTCCGGGGTTTGTATGAATGACTAAACATAAACACTAAGTTCTTGTCTACTGTTTCACTCTTTTGCTATCTTGTTTCACTTTTAATTTTCGGCTTCGGTATTCAAATTCCTGACAGGATATGACCAAAACAAATATAACTGACAGAATCATGACAACTCCTAAAATGCTCATGTACAGATTCGGGGGTATTAAAGTACATGATGTTACTTTATACGTTTAAATGATGCATGGATATATAATAGCTCGTCGACCTATGAAGTATGACACATATAAATCAAGATACATGTCAGTTGGAAGAGGAGCACAGTTGGTTTCTATAGGATATGCCAAACTGTTTCTCTCGAAAACCACATCCACAATCAAAAATAAAGTATCATATCAATTGCACAGTTCTGTTCTCTTGTTTAAATCAGAATTCCTTGAACAAGAAATTTGTGTCTACCTTTGTAACAAAGCTGAACTAACTAGTGTTTAAGTTAATAATGAGGACTGCGTGTGTAAAGGTTAGAAAGGTCAAATGTTTGGAACCATCTCCACTCGATACTTTACATTATGAAATACACGTTGTATATTTATCTCTTTTTACTATTCTCTTTTTTTTTGTCAAAAATTTGGTGAGGCAGTTGCCTCATTGCCTCAATGGAAGCCATGCCTCTGGGCTAAGCAAACACCACATGATATCCCGGAATTGTGAATTAAGATTGTCGTTAGTATGATATGGAATACTTAGGAAGCATCTAATAACAAGTCAGTAAAATTACTATGTAGGAAAACAAAAATTAAGATATCGATATGAAAATAAATGTTGCGTAAAAAATGAATGTTAAAAGTCCCATAACTCTGGAAAGACTAACCATAAAATTTACAAATTCCAACGCGAGTCTAGATTCAACAATACCAGCTATTTGAGCAGTCAAAATTTATTGACTGTATATTCATTTGTGATATATAGTCACTGACAGTATATCGCCTTGTTCAGTATGACGTTGACAATGTGCTTCCAATGAGTTTTATTTATGATGTCAATGAAAAATACAGGTTCGCGGAATTTTTACGTCGTCCGCTCCAAATTTAAAAATGATGGTTTTTACTCTAAATATTTCATTTGGAACAGTTGTAAGAGTTGCAGTATATAAAGAATAACCATACGTTGTCTCGAAATATAAATTTTATTTGTACTCGGCTCAAAACAGGATAGAAATGCTCGGCATAGCCTCCATTCTACCTGTTTCTAAGCCTTATACAAATAAAATTTATATTTCGATGTATGGTTATTCTATATTTATTAATCTCACCGTCAAATTCCCAATAACTGTGGAATGACAAATCATAGATTTTCAAAATCAAGCGATATCTCTGGAATAACTATACAATCAAACGGAAGCTTCCTTCTATCAATCCTGATGTTCCGTTAAAATTGTGTGGGAATTGGTTAAAACAAATTTGAGTTATTGTAGGAAATGTTCATGGACAAACTACATTATACCATAATACGTCCCTTCTAAGACGGGCTTATACCACACACATGAGTATACGCACAAAGCAGATTGAAATAACACAATTCACATACTTAAACTAACACATAGACCACATCTTACTGAAAATTATGATACAGCGAAGCACTCCAAAGCTTTTTAGAAAGCTAAAACTTGTTTAACTCTTGTAGTCCTAAGATTGATATCACTTGGAGTCTGGCGTTCATTATTTTTCTTTCAAAATGTTCTCCTCAGAGACACTGGACAATCAGAATTATGGCACAATCAGCAGGTCTATTTATACAAGTTTTTAAGATTTACTTCTGTCACGTGGCTGGCATTGCTGAAATATGTGCTATTTTGGTAAACAATTAGATGATTTTCATAATATTCTAGACCTTCAATGTTTAATTTATTCACTAATTTACCTGACTTACGACAATTTAAATTTGACATATTGTCTTTTGTTAAAGACATATATGTATGTTGACCTCTGAAATGTCCCCCATCATTGGGTTACCGTCTCATTGAGGCATAACCCACATAGTATCAAATATTTCAATTGTAAATTATTATTCAAAAGAATTCTTATTTACTACAAATAAGAGAGCATACATTTACTGTACTAGTGTACAATTTATTTGGAAAATCTGTAGACATCCAAAAAATCACACAATCTATCTGCGGTAATTTGTTTTCAAGTAAGGGTTTTTATTTGGAATTGGGACTCAAATGGTTACAAAAATTATATCCATTTCACATGACAAAAGTACTACTTAGAGACTGCCAAACATAACATATATATATATAGGTGGAAACTAATGCTCTATCTTTTAATGGGTTTCCAAATTGGATTTTACTGGGTTTTTAGGAAATAGTTGCAAATAACAAACAATCTTTGTTACATCTTCCTTTCATAACAATTTTTAAGTTTGAATAGCATAGACCACATTGGAAATTATAAATAAGAATGTGTCCAGAGATAAGCATGTCCAGTTCACACTATAACATAATCAGTGAAAGAGAGGCGAAAGATACCAAAGGGACATTCAAACTCATAAGTCAATAAACAGCTGCGCCATTAGCGCATGATACGCCCGTCGCCTTTTCAAAGAATAAAGTTCAATAACTTCTCAATGTCATATCAGAAATTTATAAAACAACTAAAGGGAGGTTATCTTAATAGATATAAATCAGTCTACAATGTTTAATGAAAACTGCTAAAAGCATTTTTGAGGTTATTGTCCGAAAACTGGAAAATCCCCCTTTTTTTTAATGAATAAAACCCCATAACTCGGAAACGTAAAATCTAAAATTTATAAAAATCGAAAGGGAGCTCATGTCAATAGCTATAAACAATTCACCAACGTTTCTTGCAAATTGCTGAAAGAGCTTGTGAGTTATTGTCCGAAAACTGGAAAATCCTCCTTTTTTTAATGAATAAAACCCCAAAACTCAGAAACGTAAAATCTAAAATTTATAAAAAACGAAAGGGAGCTCACGTCAATAGATATTAACAATTCACCAAAGTTTCATGCAAATTGGTGAAAGAGTTTGTGAGTTAATGTCCGACATGTTGACGACGGACGGACGGACAGACGGACAACGGTATGCCATAATACATCCCGTAAACGGGCGTATAAAAATAAACCGACAACGCCATGGCTAAAAAGAAAAAGACCAACAGACAAACAACAGTACACAAAACAAAACATAGAAAACTAAAGACTGAGCAACACCAACCCCACCAAAAACTGGGGGTGATCTCAGGTGCTCCGGAAGGGTAAGCAGATCCTGCTCCACATGTGGCACCTGTCGTGTTGCTCATGTTAGTACAAACCCGATAATAAGTCTTAATTCGGTAGGTCTCATTCGGGAAAGGGGACAAGATTGTAGTTACGACAATTGGAACATATCCGCTATCATCTGTGAAACGGATATTCCATAACGGTCAACCAACTCGTGATGGCGTCCTTAAAATTTACTAAGGGATGACTTCAACTTCACCACTTGGAACTCTTGGTTTAATAGCTTCCTTGTGAGCAGCAACCCTCTATCAAGGAAATCATGATAAGAAATACAAGCCCTGGAATATCGTATCAACTGGGAGATATATACTCCATAAGCAGGCGCTGCTGGAATGTTGCTACATGGAAATGGAAAGTTCACAATTGGGAAGCTGAAATCATCCCTTTTGTTGTAAAGTTTTGTTTTCAACCGGCCCTCATTGTCAATTTCTAGATGTTTGTCAAGATAATAGGCAGACTTAACTGTATCTGTTGTATCCTTTATCTCAAGTTCGATGGGATAGATGCGTTCAACATAGTCACTTAATTTTGAGTTATTTAGTGAGAGAACATCATCTATATGGCGTAAAGTAAAGTTAAAGGATACTTCTAACTTCTTTTCTTTCTTCCTAAGAAGTTCCTGTATGAAGTCAGCCTCATATGAATAAAGGAGCAAGTTGACAAGAAAAGGAGCACAGTTGGTTCCAATGGGAATGCTGATTGTTTGTTGAAAAACACGTCCTCCAATTGTAACAAATATGATGTCAATCAAGAAATGAAGCATCTTGATAATGTCAGTTTCAAGGAATTTTTTGTTTGAATCAGAGTGATTTTTTACAAAGTACGATTTATCCCTCCCTAAGACAAGATACTTGTATCTACGTTGGCCATTCTTTTTTATGAAATAAAGCAGGACCAACTCTTTCAATTTGTCTTTAAGTTTGGAATGGG
The DNA here is from genome assembly GCA_017311375.1 of Mytilus coruscus. Lineage (NCBI taxonomy): Eukaryota > Metazoa > Mollusca > Bivalvia > Mytilida > Mytilidae > Mytilus > Mytilus coruscus. Next base: position 123,965,958 of record CM029595.1, on the reverse strand, counting down.
GAATACTTGTGTAAATTGTAGAAAAGTCAAAGATGAGACTTAGATTGTATGTACTCTAAAAGATCTAAGGAATTTTTTAGTATCCACATCTGATTCACGCCACCTCTAGAATAGGTGGTTTCACAATAACTTTGAAGCCCGGCTTTGATTGCTGATAAAATTGATGTTAATAATTTGGAAAGAGGTTTTGTGGAGCACTTGGAAGACCTAGCAATATCACGTTGTTTGTAAGGACACTTATGTAGTTTGGGTATCCAATACAGTGATGGAAGATCCAGTTCTTCATCTTTGGTTGAAATTCCAAAGGAACATAGAACAGACCTATGATTATCCAGGATTTCCTCCTTGGTAAGTGTCGTGGGGGTATATTTTGAGTTTCAAAGTGAATTGTCAATACTTATTTCATTTATCAAGCAGTTTATGTAATGTGATTTACACACAAAAACGATGTTGTTTGGGGCTTTATCTGCGGGGACAACAACATATTTGTCATGGAGGTAGGACAGGTGTTTTGCAACATTAGGATCTTTAAAGATTGATGTAGTCAGTTTTTAAATTCTGATTTGTGTCAATGACCTCACAGCCTTAATCCATTCCGAAAGAGTATCTAGCTACATCTTCTTTCTCGCGTGTAACCTATTGCCTGGCATAATCCTCGACTGAATCCATCAGTATTTTGATTTGATTTTGATTTTTGTGTTTTAACGCCACTTTTAAGCACCGCTTTTGGGCTATTCGTGGCGGCCAGTTTTATTGGTGGAGGAAGCCGGAGTGCCGGAGAAAACCACCGACCTTCGATAGGAAAACTGACAATCCTAGTCAATTAAGATTGAGTCAAGTGCACCCGCACGAGCGGGTTCGAACTCACAACCTCAGTGTTGACTGGCTAGTGATTTCAGTAGTAACTACTTAGACCACTCAGCCACCGAGGCCCCTCAGTATTTTGAAGTTGTGGTTCCAATTGATGGATTTAGGCTCACGATATTTCGGGCCTTTGGATAACACATTTCACAGAGAAGAGTTATTGACTATGTTTTGGTCACCAGGAATAACGTGGCCAGCTGGATTATATATGAATGGGGAACTAGTACAGGTGCAATCAGGAGGTTTAGACTTGAAGTCGTCAATATTGAGATCCTGCAACACGTGTTTGTAATTGAAAATTTTAGTTGCAATTGGTTTGGTATAGGTATAAGAAATGATAGGTACAGACTGATCAGTGAAACAGGAAATCTTGGTCAAAACCCTCATTTTGCATATATTTTAAAAGTTCACATCAAGATGAACATGTATACTAAGTTTCAAATTGATCTGACCAAAACTTAATGGTAAACTACGGTAACCCTAAACTTTAACCTGATCTGAGCCAGACGAACAGATACACAGAAGGGAAAACGTAAAGCTCCCTATTATAATTGGCCAGGCATAAAAACCTACTTAGTAATTTTATCTCAAGGTCATTCATATTAAATAGAGACCAAATGGATTCTTAAAACTCACAAGGATATTTCTTGCAATATTGGGTTTTTAAGAAGCCATGGCCATCCAGGAATTTGGATAATTGCGTAAATGATAAAGATGTGGAACCATACTACAAATTACCACTCACAAATGCTTTTGTTAAGTAGTTGATTGTAAACAGAACTTTATTTTCTAAGTCAAACAGTCAAACCATTTTAGCTTTATATGCTATACATTAAGAAAGGTCTACTTAAGAACTAGTTCTAAATCTGGTTTCATTTTACCAAATGTTTTCTGGGATATGAGAAGTATCAGTGTGATAATTATTATGACCTATTTGTGCGCTAAATTGTAAACAAGTTTTATTTTCAATCTTTTATTCCATTCAAGTAATATCAACAGTTGTAGTATAAAATCTAAAAAAATCAAGACTAACTCATTAACAAACAACAAGAGGTTAGAATTAATCAAACCATGTATCAATATTAACATGTCTCATTTCTATAATATCTCTCTTGTATTAGCACCAACAGTTGTCTCCTTTTTCTTCTTTTGTAAATCAGAATGCAAATTGTCAAATTACTACATAGCTTTGAATAAAACTTCATATTAAAAAGTAATATTCTAATAAAACTTTGCATTTGAAGGTAATATGCAAATAAAACTCTACATTTCAAAGTTATCTTCTTTAAACCATCACATCAAACATGGTACATGTATTTAATTCTATCCCTCCCTTTACCAACAACAGTATTTTAATCTTTGTATCATTTTAACATCAGAATCATACTATCTACATCTAAAATATAATCATCTATAAAACATTTTGTAACAAAAGAAATCCCTTTCCTTGATAATTTAAGTCCTTTTCTAACAAAATCATAATTTTGAAGCCTTTTGACTGAAAAATAACAAGAAATTACTCCATAAACTTTGGTCTCATATAAATATGAAATTGATAAAATTTACATTCCTAGGAAATAAACAACATTGTAAATGTTTTCAAAAGAATTTTTCCGATTGAATTGCAGTAATTATAATCATAATCGATATATACAACCATTTAACTTTCTTTTCTGCTTTCTAAAAGCTACACTTTTTGTTAATCTTCATGTCTATACAGACCAGCGACTCTTTCCAAAAATCTTACAATTGTAATTTGTTCTTAAGTTACACTGAGTATTTCAAGACTTGCAAGTATTTTCACTGGTAAGAATTTTTAGTGAAAACAGCCACAGTAAACCTAATTAATAACTGAACATTCTACAACCACTCACTGAACTCAAATGGCATTAAATTTGAAACCATTCATTTAAAGAAATTGTAGCAAAATACTTCTAGTTGTATCAATATTTTTTGTAACGGTTTCGTTCTTTTCCAACAGTAATGGCCTTTTGATTAACAGTACTACAACAGATCTACTTATCCATGCACAACATTTATTGTGGGCAGTCAAAACTTGAGGTTTAAATGGTTACCTTGTATAGTCCACATGAAAATGAAAACTTGTATTATATCAACAGGACGACTGAAGATTAAATATAACTGTTTTAGAATAACAAAAGACAAAATAAAAATTTGGGGTTTCACTTTCCCCAAAACATGTTGCATTTTTTGTTTCCCCTTTGCTGTATGATGTAATAATTAATAATAATCAGTCAGCAATCACAAAATTATCTGTTGGATGATTAAATTTAAAGTAAGAAGTCTACATTGCAAATTTCTTTGAACAGTATGATAATGAATGCAAACAACAGCAAGTATTGTGAACTTATACAAAATTAAAAAAGAAAATTAGTATAACTAAACAACAAATCATATACATGATTAAATAAGTTGTTGAAAATTAGATATTACATTCAATCATCTTAATGAAATTATATAAAAATGTTGTCCATAACTTTTTTAATATGATGGACAATTTGATTTTCCAATATTTGCCTCTAACCTTTTCTCATTGTTCCCATTGACAGCTACCTTGGTTTCAACACCCTAATGTTATTAATGGCGAACAGCTAACCATTCACCACAGCACTCCATTCATACATTTATTTAAATCATACTAGCCAAATCACACATTATCCAGTAAAAATTGTCCTCTTATGATTTTTACCACTTTCTTTGAAAATAAGAGAAACTGAAATTTTAGAGTTAAAAAAAAAAAAACGTGTAAGTTTAAATCTTCCTGTTTCCAGCTAATTAAAAATTAGTGAAATTAAAGCCTCTGTCAAGGAAAATAAAACCTTACATGCAGTTCAGTAATACCTGTCACACTGATGCATTTACATGAAGACTTACATTATATATTTTTATCTGGAATGGATATTATTTTTTACTTGATGTACAAATCAAAAACACAGTCAATATTTATGAAACTAAATAATTAATGATGATCAAGCTTAATACCTTCAAATATAGTTTGAATAAATCTTTATTTCTTTAAAACATAGAGATGATAACTGTGGAAACAGTGAAACCTTACTTAACCAAAAACCTGTCCTAAGTGAAATTTTGCACAAAGGACATACAATGATTATGAGTAGTTCATCTTGTGTAAGGGTAACACTTGTCTTTTCCAAACAATAGTAGTCTCAAAGTTGTTTGGTTTAATCAGGTTTCACTGTATTCATTTTATGTACAAATTCAGTAACAATTAAAAATATCTCATAACATTTAATGATGACCATAACAATCTTTGAATATTTCTGTGTAGTATTGCACTATCCCTAAGTCTATTGAATGATGACACAATGATAAAACTTGTCATTAGGTCATATTTAGCACTGCCAGAAATTATCATGTTTAATGAATATTTACATCATAACAATCTGATTATATACATATTTAAATCTGAACCAACTTCAAACAGTTGGAAGACTCAATTTTAACAAAATATTTACAGCAAGGGATGTATTTTGGGTTTTGGAAAATTCTGCATTGTAGATGTAGAGTGATAGATACTTTACAATTCTGTAGTTGATGCTGATTTATCCCAACCATTTAAGGCACTGTAGACCAACAAGTCAGCTTTATATTTCTGGGCAAGCCCAAACTATAACTTAAGTACTTCAAATTTTGAAGAATAAGTAATTTTGTGTACAAGTTTTAAGACAGGTCTAAATTAAGCACTTGAAAAAAAAACTGTACAATTACAGAACAAATCGTAATGAGTCAACTGATTAACGATATGCTCATGTAAGAGAGCTTACACACGATCTCCAATCATTTCTCCTCATCAGTTGAATAAATCACTAGCATCATTTACAGAATTAGGACTGACTGGGTTTGATGATAACATAGGATCTCCGCTGACAGGAGAACTATCGTCCATAAAGTCTTCAAAAGATCCATGAGAGGATGTCACTATCACAGCAGGTGCTTGTTCTATTTCTTGTTCGTAGGAATGAGAAATTTGAAAGGCAGATTGCGCTGACAAATTGGTTAACTGTTCCATATCATCCTTCATACCACTTGTCATTCCACTAGCGTTCAATACTAACTCAAGTTGCTGAAATAAAAAAAACTAATAGTTAACTAGAGTTACTTCCCTTGGACCTTATCAATGAATTTTAACAGCAAAAATGTAAACATTAAGTATGGATTTCCTACCTCATATGTTTTGGGTGTATTTTTTATTATTATTATTATTTTAAAAAGGGAGGTTAACCAATTTTTTAAAAATGTCTTTAGATTAGGATTGGACAATAAAAGTTCTTAAGCCACCATTTCTGTTAAAAAAAAATTCAAATTCAAATTCTTAATTTCCTAATCATAAAGGATCCTGTTATAAACTTTCCATTACCTGCATCCTCAACATCATTTTCCTATTTGCTGCTTCCATCTTCCTCTGTCTATCTTCCACATATTTGAGTCTTTCTTGGTCTCTCCTGAGTTTCTTGATGTAGTCTACTGATGCTTTCAGTATACTGCCCTTGTTTTGTCTCATGTCCCTTTAATGAACAACATAGAAAATAAGTAGGAGATAAAAATATAAGAAATCATTTAAACAATATCATATTATTTGATCAAATTCTGGATTCAATATTTTTCATGAAATGCTTTTTTAAACCTCAGGCAACCAGAAATATTCACAGCTCTGTTCTTAAAAGAAGCAAATGATAAAAAAATGATATTATCCTCAAAACAGTGTCCTTTTAAAAAGCCATAAAAATTGTGTAGCAGTATACCAAGCTGATTGAAAAGGCACTTTTTGTCAATGTGAACAAAGCTATAGACAAACATCAGGTTGTATGCTCATTTAACACTGCCATACAAACATCAGAGAATTCATTTCTCATTCTGAATTAAAGACATTTGTTGCAAATTAATACTTTAAAACATTGACTGTCTACCATTTTCATCACTTTTAAAAGATCTATCAAATCACTTTGGCTTCAAGACAACAAAAGTTATCTCCCCTTAATATCACTGCAATGTGGTACACATAGAAACATAATCCAATGCAAGAATCACGTTATATATCATTAGGACAGTGAACTTTTCATGAATCATTCTCTCAAAAAACACATGTTACTGTTGTTTACAAAACAACCTGTCTTGTCTGTAGGACAAATAATAAATAGTACATATAACTATTGATTTGACATATATCTTTAGTCTGTTTACAACAATATTTTATAGAGCATCTGTTGCTATGAAACTCATTTGACCTCAATATTCATTGTTTACAAACATATTTATGAAAGCTTGGCTTCTGCTGTTACGAAATATGAATCATATATCAAAGCACTTATCACAGAGATGAAATATATCCCAAATTTCTTCTTTACCTTTTTATAAGTTATTTTAGTCTCTTTATCATTAAAATAAGTCTCCTTGGGCTTGACTTTTTTTATATTAACATTAAAAATCTGTCCACTTCATTAAAGAGGGTGGGAAGATGGGGAAGGGGGAGGGGTGTCTTCATTTCTGTTTTCTTCAACTTTTAAGGCCATATTTCTCTATTTTGGAATTTTGTTGTCTAATAGTTTAAACATATTTTATTTGCTTAAATATGCAAAAGGGATGAGACACAAGTTAATCAAACTTATGAAGTCTTCTCCCAATTTTGTTGCCTATTCTCCAATATTCTTTATTCTTCCATTATTCCCTATTCTGTTATCTCTATCTAGACTCTCATTAACATGTACATGTATATTTCTATGCAAATTTATTGATCCCATATTTGAAATCATTCCCAAAAGTGGTGTAAAATTATAACATAAACATGGCCCTAACTTTTGTTCAATTTTAATTCTAATATGCCAACCTACTAAATCAGAAAATAACAATACATATACATTTTGTACATAAATATTATAACTTTATTTAAAGTCAAGGGTTTAATAAATCAAAGTTCTCAATATAATTTGATCAAAATTTATCAGTTTGATTGACTAGGAAATCTTAAGTGTAAACGTGGTAAATAAAGGGATGAAAGGACTTCTTTGTCCTTCTTAAATAAAATATGTTAAAATATGGCCATTACCAACATAACTGGGTAGAAGGAAACTGCCATGAATGGTTGCTTTTGACTCAAGGACTTGTGAATTTTTTCCATCACAAGATGTACCTGTAATGTTCCTGGATTATCTAGAGCCCACAAGTTCAAACACATAAAAAATTGACAAAATGTCACCTGGTTCAAATAATTTGTTTTTATGAGCTATCAGCATACAGAAAATCCTACAACACTTGCCTACGTAAAGAGATTTTTTTTTTTGGTGCACAATAAATTTTATTGTTTCATTTAATGACAATTTCATAATGTTGACCTCCAAGCTTCTGAAATTTTATATTGTCGGTAAATATTTCAATTCTCTCACAATGACACTATACATGTAGCTAAATTTTCTGCTTAATTTCTGGTGTAATTTTTTTAATGATAATTTTACTTTAAAATGCAAAATACATAATTACTTGATGACCACGCCATTATACAGAATGTCAGTGAGGTCAGGGAAATTAAACTATTTCTCATTCACAGCAAGTCAACATTGATTTTAAACAACCTACCTAAGCTTTAGACTGTGGATTCGTTTCGAGGATTAAGGAATTATTGGAATTTTGTGGATGTTTGATTTTGTGCCTGCATACAAGTTTATAGAAAATGTGTACTTCATTGAACATCAAAATTTGTGGTTCACCTGTACCCACGAAATCAGTTGGTGTCTCACAAATAATAATGAATCCACAGAAGTTAGATAATACTGTTTGAGAAAACCTTATAGATTCATTGTTTTGATCATTCATTTTCCTCTAGTTGATCAGAACTGATTGTACCACATGAGAGCTCTAACCATGCAATTTTCCATATAATTAATGTTTCTAAGGGGCACAACTCTTTTAAAAATAATTGATCAGCACTGATTTTCGAACTCGTCCAAGACATTGCTAATATAAACCTATGATATAAGTTTCATAAAAATCTGGCAATGCTAACGCTCAGGATAAAATTCGAATATCACGACCCAGGCCATGTGTAAATTTCCAACAAATCTATGGCTTCCATGAATTATTTCTTAATTGAAATATACTTACGGATCAATAGTCTTTGGTAACAAAGTTCCTAGTTCTTTAATTCTGTCATTTATATTAAACCTTCTTCTTCTTTCAACTATAATAGAGTAAAAAAAGAAATAACTTAGTGAATTTTAAGTTATTCTGAATAGTCAGCTTGCAGGAAAAAACAACTACTGTGAATTCATAATTTTGTGTGATAATTTACGTTGATTTCATGGATATTGGTTAACCGCAAAAATTAGAGTTAAACAAAATACAAATTTTTCATAGGGTTTTATACAGAATTTGTTAAAGTCACAAAGACAAGTACAAAAAATATAATTTTCCCTCCATCCATAAAAATTGGTACCCCCAAAAATACATGAATCCATGTTGACTAGTATTCCAGAAATAAGATTAAACAAAAAGAGATGTGGTGTACGAGTCAAGGAGACAAAACAAAAATCAACACGGTTAGGTGATAACATAACCCCCTCAGCAAATGTTTCTATATAACCTGTCAAGGTCTAAATAAATTGTGAATAAATTCAAATATCAACGATCAGTCATCAGGTATGCATGGGGGTAAATTAAGGAATTCTTCTACTTAAGACGTTTCATTTAGTTAAAAATCATTTTCAAAACTTATTTTCAAATGATTATTGTGATACAGATTTGTCACATAGGTAAAGGATGCAAAATTTTGAAAAAAGTACATAGATGCAAAGTATTATCATACTGAAATTTCCCTACTTATATGGCTTCCTAAAGTACATTCAATAAAAAAGAACGGAAATATCTTCTTTGTCATGGGACTGATATACACATATTAGAAGACAAACTTCTATCTTTTTTGAAATGTAATCTTAAGTATTATAGAAATACTTAACTTGTTAATGACAAAAAAAAAACATTGTGGCATTATTAACAGAGTACTGCATAAAACATTGTGGCATTATTAACAGAAATAAAACATTTGGAGTAATAAAATATGGAAAATAAATATCAAAATGTACAGCTTTTCATAGCTGTAGGATAATTGAATTTCCTAAAATTTGTTTATTCATATCAACAGGAAATAGGAAAAATTTTGTATTATCTTACTAACAAAATATACTTTAACTACACAAATAACGCACCACATCTTACCATATATATCAGTTTCAAAATATCTTGTAATTGCAACAAGTTTGTAGAAATCTATTATATCTTCATATCTTTGAAATTAATGCAGAGTTTACTGAAAAATTTTCATTTTAGTAACGACAATGGTGATTTCAACGACAAAAGTCAACAAGAGGCTGTCAGAGTGATTCAGAAAATTAGTTTATACAGAATAACAAACAAGCCTACCACAAAATTCTTCATAACATTTTACAAAAAAAAAAAAGAAACAAAAAAAATTTCCAAAATATCATTTATCATTAATACTATAATAATAATTAATATTAATCTATAAAACTTATCTGTAATTAATTTAAAATATATAATAATGAGCAGTAAATTTCAAACTATATTTATACTTTCCTACAGAGCTTATCATCAACAACACTTATTTTCAAATTTTCAAATAAACTGTCACTCCAATTATAATTTTGTTAGTTGATAATTACCACGTTTGTTATCTTGATAAAAGGTGGAAATTATTGCATGAATAAAACAGATACAATCATTGACAGACTATCTATCCATATACTTATTAATTACACCATTTCTGTTCAAAGGGAAATAACTCAAAATAAATAAATCATATAATAATAATATCTAAATTTGAAAAGATTTTGTCAAAGCATTTTCATGCTAATGAACGGACACTGTTTGGCAGCTGCCCGCCCAACCACCGTACATCCCCAAATCAATAACCAATTTTCCTTGAAAATCTGGTTAAAAATCAAAAGTCTGAGATAAGCCAATTTCATATTGGTCATCAGACAAGAATTCGAATGAGAAACTGAAAATCAAAGTCATTTTCATTGCTTTCAGGTGAAAAGATACACACAACCTAAGTTTTCACAAATTGGGGGGTTTTTTTTTTTTTGGTTTTTTTTTATGGTAAAAAATGTGTACTTTGAAATTCCCAAATAAATAATACTTGTGTTTTAAGGTTTTCTTTCAGATCTCATTTTTACATGCATCAAAAGCCTACCCGACTGTTTTGTTCATCCCTTATTGCAATGAATTATGACAAAATTCTCTCCAAATATACTCAAGACAGAAAAATTTATCAAAAGAAAAAAGTTTCCTACCTACCATATTTATCTCATTGAGGAAACAATTAACACACATACTATTTTGTTTGTCCTTATCTTGTACATTGAGGAAACACTTAACACACATACTATTTTGTTTGTCCTTATCTTGTATATCACTACCTACCATATTTATCTCATTGAGGAAACATTTAACACACATACTATTTTGTTTGTCCTTATCTTGTATCACTTACTTTGATTGTGGTTATCTTTCTTTTGTCTGTCTTTCTGCCACATTCTGGCTTCTTCATCTGTCATAAATTCTGGGGTTGTGGAAGGTGGAAACTTGGCAGGGCAGGAAGATGGCATTTTAGAATTTTCTCTTGGTACTTCATATATGTCAAATAAGTTTGCATGTGGTAACTGCAATTATATAATTATTGTTTATGATAAAAACATAACAACAAATCTAGAACTGGGTTTTTTTTTCTGTTATGTAGCTTTTACAGTTTAGCATTGGAATCCAGTATCCAACACCCCTTCCATCCTTCCATTATTTATGGTAGATAATCAATAACATTGGTACCAAAAAGCACCCCATGCATTTAAGATATCTAGTCATATCCTATCAAACCATGGGTTAAAATATTCAAAAAATTCTTCAAATTCATCAGATTAAAAAAAAATTCAAGTATTTCAAATCAAATACTTTTTGAAGTTCTGTTGGCTAATTTTTAAGGGTCCATGTCATAACAAAATGTTGTGTACTTCCCTTCAAGTTACAAAAGTACAGACAGTTATTTGTAAATAGAAAGCAGAATTCCCTTTAAGTCCTTAGAAAAATTTGGATCAGTTTGAATCACGTGTTTTATAATTTTCTTAATGCATTTGATGCGATTTATCCATTTATGACCAAAACATATTATTTGAATTACTCAGACTAAAATGTATTACTCAGACTAAAATTTATGAATAATACGTATATCAAATGCATGACTATGATATAACAAGCGTCAACAGGAAAATACATAAACTAAATGTAAGTGGTCCACTTACAGTTGATGAAAGATGGTCAAGAGTTGGTTCTATAAGGCTGAGATCACTGTCCATTTGAGGATCAACTGTTTGCAAACTAATTAATTCATTAATTAGGTCCATCTGAAGAAAAAAAAACTTAAAATAGTAAAAATGAAAATTGTTTGTGTGCTTTTTTTTTAAATTTTATTTTGGACTTATCTGCAAATACAGTACATTTTCGTATTAAAAAAACAAGAAAAATAAATAATATGATACTGAAGCATTCCAATTTTTCCATCTTTGCCATAAATGAAATAGAAGTTTTTAAAAGATAAAATATGTCTATCTAGCTTTAATTATTATAAAGTCATATGAAACGAGTTTCTTGAAATTATATACCTTATAATGTAAAGTAAATTATTGAACCAATGCATGTATATATACTTAACTAAGTCCTCTATTGGACCAATGCATGTATATATACTTAACTAAGTCCTCTATTGGACCAATGCATGTATATATACTTAACTAAGTCCTCTATTGGACCAATGCATGTATATATACTTAACTAAGTCCTCTATTGGACCAATGCATGTATATATACTTAACTAAGTCCTCTATTGAACCAATGCATGTATATATACTTAACTAAGTCCTCTATTGAACCAATGCATGTATATATACTTAACTAAGTCCTCTATTGAACCAATGCATGTATATATCCTAGTCAATTAAACTAAGTCCCTATTGAACCAATGCACTGGCTAGTGTAACTAAGTCCTCTATATGCATGTATATATTAACTAAGTCCTCTATTGGACCAATGCATGTCCTCTATTGGACCAATGCATGTATATGTACTTAACTAAGTCCTCTATTGAACCAATGCATGTATATATACTTAACTAAGTCCTCTATTGAACCAATGCATGTATATATACTTAACTAAGTCCTCTATTGAACCAATGCATGTATATATACTTAACTAAGTCCTCCATAACATATAATCCACAGAAATTTCATTCAGTGAAAACTTTCCAGGATGACTTTCATTTTTTTATTACCGAAATTTACCAATTGTATATTTAATAAAAAAACAAAACACAGAATCATGGACCACGTTAAAAACAAGTTTGAGATAATAGAAATGCAACGTGATGTTATTTAAAAAAAAATATTTTCCATATGTTTCTATTTTTTTAATTAAACTTTGACATAGCAGTTATTAAATGACTTGGTGCATTAAAATTTTTCTTTTAGAATCAATTAACACTATGTTAAATCCATGTTTGTTTACCTTTTCTTTCATCGCAGGTTTTCCCTGCACTTTTGCTGTGCAGTTACCATAGTACTAAGGAAAGGTCAAGTGACTAAGGTCACTGCATATGGAAAAGCTTTTGGTGTATTAGAGTACAGGAAGACAATAATTCAATAGCAGTACATTTCTGAAGATTTTGATAAGATAAAGGACTCTTTTAAAAGAAAGCTCATGTACACTTTTTTTTTCTAGCACAACTTAGAGCACATTTGTTTTTAACCTAAACGATGTAAACGATTACCCGCATAGTTGCTTAGTCCTTTTGTTTCTTACATTTTTTGGTCATTGTTGACATCAATCACATAAACGATGTAGCGCAAAATAGTCACACAGCCATTGATTGTTTATTGTTGAGACGTGTAAACAATACATTTATTTCTGCATCTGACTTTTAAATGTTTATGAGCACGTGTTGTTTTCGCAAAGTCCTGGTTATTCATTTCCCGCACTTTTACCTGTTTGTTTACAGTGCGTGTGTGTAATCTATTTCCGTCTCACTACGCGAGGTTGATAAAGTTCATTAAACGATGTATTCGTTTCTAGCAGCTTATATAATTAACGTTTACTATATGATAGTCATCGATGACAAAATTTCGGGTTAGAAACAAATGCACTCTTTGCCATTCAAGTACATAAAACATATTCAACTTTTTTTTTTCAAAATTTGAAGTACCAAATGATTTTCAACTGATCTTGCAAACATTCAGCAATTTACCAATAATATACAAAATAAAGCCCTTGTACAATATCTTTCACTTCAATAGCACACATCAACTTTAAAGAACTAGATAAATATTTTTTGGTTTTGGATAAGTTTGTCAAAATTCACATTTTTATATGTGAGCGTTTTTACTGTTTAAATTTCAGCAATTATATAGATATTCACATACATTTATATGGTAATTTTTCTGAGATACCAACAGAAAATGGTAATTTTTCTAAGATACCAACAGAAAATGGTAATTTTTCTGAGATATCAAAGGAAAATAAAATGCTCCGCTGGGGCGCAGCTTGATACGACTGCAGAGGTCGAACCCTGAACAGTTGGGGCAAGTATGGACACAACATTCAAGATTGATACAGCTCTGAATTTGGATTGTGATTAAATATTTGACACAGCATAGGTTTCTGACACAGGATGAATGTGGTCTAAGAACTTGAAAAATTTTAATTTACCTATTATGGTCCAATATCCAAAATCTAAATACATGGTTAGATTCAGCATATCAAAGAATCCAAAGAATTCAATTTTGATGAAATCTACATATAAATCAAAAATAACCAACTTAAAATGGAAAATTTTAAAGAAAAAAAAAAGGAAAAAGAAAAAAAAATCCCCCTCCCCAAATTTTTTAACCCTTTATGATTCATCACCCCAAACTCAATCCCAGCCTTCCCTTTGTGGTATGGTACCTTGCAGTACAATTTCAGAGATCCACACACTTGAACACTAGTTATTGTCTGGAAACTAGAAAATGCTTGTTTTTGGCCCTTTTGACCCCAAATTCCTAAACGTTTAGTGCAATTACCCCAAACTCAAACCCAGCTTTCCTTTGTGATATAGAACCTTGTAGTACAATTTCATAAAGATCCATACACTTACACACAAGTTATTGTCCTGAAACTAGAAAAATGCTTGTTTTTGCCCTAATTCCTAAAATTTTGAGGCAATTACCCCAAAATCAATCCCAGCCTTCCCTTTGTGGTATGGTACCTTGTAGTACAATTTCAGAGATCTCCATACACTTGAACACAAGTTATTGTCTGAAACCTAGAAAAAATGCTTATTTTTGGCCCCTTTTTGGCCCCTTATTCCTAAACGTTTTGGGCAATTACCCCCAAACTCAATTCCAGCTTTCTCTTTGTGATATGGAACCTTGTAGTACAATTTCAGAAAGATCCATACACTTACACACAAGTTATTGTCATGAAATTAGAAAAATGCTTGTTTTCTGCCTCTTTTTTGGCCCCTAATTCCTAAAATTTTGAGACAAGAACCCCCAAAATCAATCCCAGCATTCCCTTTGTGATATGGAACCTTGTGGTACAATGTCAGAGAGATCCATACACTAACACACAAGTTATTGTCTGGAAGTTACAAAAATGAATATTTTTGGCCCCTAATTCCTTAACTGTTGGTACCATTACCCCCAAAATTAATCCCAATCTTCCTTTTGTGGTATTGAACCTTATGGTAAAATATCATAGAGATCCGCTGACTTAAACTAAAGTTATTGTGCGAAAACCAATGTATCTTCGGATGACAACGACGACATCATACCAATATACGACCGCAAAATTTTTTGATATAAAAAGTCGTATAAAAAGTCGTAAAAAGTTGTATAAAAAGTACAGGTAAAAATAACCATTTTTATATAACATTTTGGTCAAATGAATTACAAACAATATTTGTTAGCTAGCATTACAAAAGAAATTAAGTAACTGTGGATTAATTTATTTTCATGGGTACCAATTTTTATGGATGGAGGAAAAATTGCATTTTTTTGATATTTGACTTCGTGGTTTTGTCTCCATTAATTCAAAAAGAAAATTTGAAATTGGTTGTATATTTAAATTAGGGTTCCCCTGTACCCACAAAATCCTCCATCATTGGTATCCAATGATTAATAATGAATCCACAGTATTAGCTAATGACGGCACCACTCAATATATACTTACATCTACCATATCATTGGACAAGGCTGAACTACTAAGGTCTGCTGACAAAGGACTTTCCTGGTCCAGTGGGGCACTACCACTGAGTGTATGTAGAGGCTCTTGTGAGTGAGTTGAGACTGGAAGAGACTGTACTGATGTAACTTTGCCATGAGGATTGCTAAGGAACATATGAATTTGTCGTTTCTTGCTCTCTTGGACATGGAACTGAGTGGGGTTTTGTAACTTTGACTCAACCTGCAAAATAAGTGAAAATATTAATAAAAATATATATAATTTTTTGAAAATTTTTACTTTATTTTTCCTGATGTTTCAATCAATTTGATTTTCTTGATTTAAATTTTCACCAAAAATTATAAATCAGAAACATAAAATTTAATATATCAAAATATGTGTGACTTCTTGTGCTTACCCAAGATTTCTGTAGCTTAACTTCCACAATTTTTCCATATTTACTTATTCTAGAAGCAGTTTCTACACTTGACAAAACTACAATTTTCATTATACATGTATATATATATTTATTCCATACACCTCCTTTGTCCAAACTGGTACAAATTATTTTTTCAATGGGACAACAGTGAATAACCTCATCGAGCAGTGTGCAGGGGACAAAAGTTTATATTAGACAGTTAAGAGGTCTTCTTGATGTACCATTAGGATGTTTAAATCAATCTACATTAGTTAATAGTCTTTTAAAACGCTGACAATATATTTCCTGATTTAAATTTCCCCCTTCCTGTTTAAACCTTTTCATCTTTAAATAATAATTAGAATTTAACTTTGAGGTGGCCATGAGGAAAACAACTGCTGCAAATAATGATTAAGTTTAATTTTAGACTTACCAGGAATACATAAATATAATTTGAAAATTAATATATATTCATATATAACTTTCAGGATATAACAAATCTGTAAGCAACAGTATGGATCAGGCAAACGGAATTTTTAACCGATCAAATGTGACAGATGAATATAAAAGCAAGGTGCAAACTAACTGTACCTAGCACTGCCACAGAACAAGATAAGTATAATTCACCACAAAATCACATACAAACCAATGAAAATTTAAAATATCAATTTTTCTTTTTTTTTTTTTTTTTGGGGGACTATTTAAGATGTTCTTTAAGATTTAGTTTAGTAAGTGGTTTTTTTCCCCTGTTATAACAAGAGGTTGCCAGCATTGTCATACCAAGACTACATGTCTATATACACGGTATATATACATACAAATAAAATTTTTCTATTTGCAAGATATCATGGGTCTACAGGTTATAAGAACAAAAAAGACAAAATTTAAACAAATTTAATGTTATGAATTCTAAAAAATAATATTTTCCTAAACTTATGTTCTTACCTTTAAGCCCATGCTGACTTAGAATACTTCCCATACAAAAGTATCTGATGAAGGATACCACCCCCTCATTAATGATACTTGATACATTTCAGTTTATCCAAGGCTAACAGCCTAATTACTATACAAGTCCACACTACATAAGCCTTGACATTCAAATTCTCACAGGTTATCTAAAGTTTTTATCACCTACAATTATCTTCTGATTCTTACATTCATGCATGTCAGTAATTTTATTGTTATTTTTTGTGTGGATTTTTTACATGGGAACTTGTTTACAAAACAGATATAAAGCCAGTTCAATTCTACAGGCATTTCTAACAAAAAGTTGTACTTATACTATTGAACATCCATATAGATGGGTACATGTACCATTTTTTTTTAGAAATGTATAATAACGATTACAGGCTACATATATTTGTTCATCTGCATCAGCCATGAGGAGGACTTAGCTCAAGAAAAATTATTTCAGACTAGATATGAAGATGCTACTGATGCATGGTCAACAAACACTTAACATTATGGCTTGTGGTTATATTATTCACTCATGTTATATTCCATATTTGAGCTGTTTTGTATTATCTATATCATAAATGTTAAATGTGCTAATCATTGTACTGATTTTGCACATTATGGGCCCTCTATTGGAAAAATAAAAGTTATCTTATCTTATCAATATATATCTGCACTGCGACTCTTTTCACAAAAAAATCTTACAATGAAAATTGCTGGTATGACTTTTTGTGAAAAGAGCCACAGACCTGTAGACAATTCCTATGGATTTTTAAATGTTTTTTATTACTTTTACTTTGTAAGGCCTAAAATAATATTTAAACTGTTTGATGTTGCCTACCTACCCAGCCTTCCTGAAAAATTTTATGACACAAATCATTTCAATTTTTTTTAAAAAGATTTTTTCCTATTGTAACGTCATTTTCTTGTATAAAACATGTAACTTATGTTGTTTGCACAAAAAAAATCCCTACCTACCTACCCAACCCTACAAGGCATGGGTATGCAACATCAAACAAAGAATTTGTTAAGGGTGGCCTAATTATTCCAGCCTAAGGAGCAGTGTTCCTAGTTAATGGGGACCACAGTGACCCAGTGCCAATGGTTTAGGTAGTCCATGGATGTTTACCTTAGTTCTGTAGATCTATAGTATGCCATTTGTTCTGATCATATTAATCAAGAGACCAAAAAACTTCATACATGATAAGAAAAAATTTAAACTTCATTAAAACAAAACAAAGATGACTTTTGGATTTTTGTGTCATACAAAACATTAATTCCAAACATCTTAAAAAAATGTTTCAGATGGGAAGTGAAAATGTTTTTTTGTTCCTATTGAAAATAAGTAAAATCGTAAAATCAACACTGATTTCAAAAATAATCTTGACTTGTTATTGTATATTATTGAAAAAAATAGTGTGTTTTCATTAAAATTGATAAAATGTTTGTACTGAGAACCCCCTCCCCACAAAAGACCAATGGTAGGTGTGGCATGCCTTAGGGAAAGGGTAAAACCCAGCAAAACAAAACTTCGGATCAGATCCAAAATTGAACACCTGTTATGTGTTTTAATCTTTTACATATGCATATATCTTTAAAACCTTGAATTTTCCCCCAAGTCAGATGATGTCAAAAGCTAGAAATATAAGTATCCAACAAAAGGAACAGATAGTTAATGCATAGAAAACAAGAATACAGTATTTCTGTGAAGAAAATTATCCCATAATTACCCTGTCATTGGTAAGAGGTACAACATATTATTTCCTGTAGCCTTTGTCATGGATCATTTTGTATACAGAAAGGAAATTATACATGCAACCACTCCACACTTAATAGCTTTCTACTTATCAAAGGAGATTATATGTCACTTCTCAAAATTCACAAAATTGGTTATAAAAACCTGTTTTAAAGGATATAAAGGATGTTAAATATGAACTGTATACATGAATAAAAATATGAAAGTTTTTAAATAGTGTTGACAAAATGACAAATAGGGATCAAGTTAACTTCATTCACTTAATTCACACATTTAGCATATCAAATATGAACAAGAGTGCACACGCTGAAATGTCTCGCCTGCTTTATTGACCATTAATTTCATGGTGATAGTCCTAAATATAAAGCTTTACCACAAGTATCACATAAACTTTACATGATCCAAGAAATTGAGGTCAAGGTCAAATAAACTAAACCGGAAATACATGTACACCTTACAATCATTCCATACACCAAATATAGTTTACCTATTGCTTATAGTTTCTAAGAAACAAACTTAATCAGGAAAACCTAACATTGACCAATGAACCATGAAAATGAGGTCAAGGTCAGATGAACCATGCCAGACAGACATGTACATGCACCATACAATCAATCTATGCATTAAATATAGTTGACCTATTGTTTATAGTATCTAAGAAACTAACTTAACCATGAAAACATTGACCAATGAACCATGAAAATGAGTTCAAGGTCAGATGATACCTGCCAGACACACATATGCACCTTACAATCATTCCATACACCAAATATAGTTGACCTATTGCTTATAGTATCTAAGAAACAAACTTAACCATGAAAACTTAACATTGACCAATGAACCATGAAAAGGTCAGATGATACCATATACACCTTACAATCATTCTATACACCAAATATAGTTGACTTATTGCTTATAGTTTAAGAAAAACAGACCAAAACACAAAAACTTAACGCTGAACAAAGAACCGTGAAAATGAGGTCAAGGTCAAATAAAATCTGCCAGACTGACTTGTACATCGTAAAATATTTCCATACACCAAATATAGTTGACCTATTGCATATAGTATTAGATAAAAAGACCAAAACACAAAAACTTAACTTTAACCACTCAACCATGAAAATGAGGTCAAGGACAGATGACACCTGCTAGTTGGACATGTACACCTTACAATCATTCCATACACCAAATATAGTAGACCTATTGCTTATAGTATCTAATATATGGACTTGACCACAAAAACTTAACCTTGTTCACTGATCCATGAAATGAGGTCGAGGTCAGATGAAAAATGTCTGATAGGCATGAGGACCTTGCAAGGTACACATAATAAATATAGTTATCCTATTACTCATAAGAGAAATTAACATTACAAAAAATCTGAACTTTTTTTCAAGTAGTCACTGAACCATGAAAATGAGGTCAAGGACTATGGACATATGACAGATGGAAACTTCATAACATAACGCATCTATATACAAAGTATGAAGCATCCAGGTCTTACACCTTCTAAAATATAAAGCTTTTAAGTAGTAAGTTAACGACGCCCCCACCGCTGGATCACTATCCCTATGTCAAGATTTCTGCGACAGAAGTCGTAGGCTCCACAAAAATTACACCATTGGTACAAATATAAGCAATGGACTTGGCAATATCTATTGATTTGTAGTAGAAGGAACAGATTGTTTTGGTCGGTACCATCTTTTTTCGGGTGATGAAGAGTGTAAAGTATGCTGATAAATTATGTCAAATGATGGAGAACCAAAAGATTCAGTCCTAAAACTGCTTCTGTAACTTTGATCTTCGACCAAGAGACCTCAAAATAAACAGGATCTTTTTCACCCCAAGCCATATTATCCACCAAAGATTGGTAACCATCTTATCTATGGCTTAAAAGATATTGTCTGGAATGAAATTTCCCATAAAATTCTGTCTATTCATAGGTACTTTTGACCTTTTACCTACTATGTCACTCAAACATTATAGGTGTCTCTTCCTCACATCTGGCATTATCAAAATTAGTTTGGTACAGGCTCAAAATATGGTTAAAAAGATTAACCTCTGCAAATCAAACTTTTGCCCAAGTTCAGTCTTTCATTTACCGTTGTGAGATTGACCTTGACTGTTTGACCCCCAAAACTGAAAATTGAAATGTCTAGAGTTCGACTTGTTACAAAATGGGTAAAGAAGAATTGGAGAATATGAAGCACCATCAAATGACAAAAAGATCAAGACATGTTTACTTATGTTTAAGTTAATTCCTTGGCCTTAATATGCATGAAATATTTGCCACTGGACATTATGCCAACAACAAACAATCAATCAATCAAGCTTATTCCAATCACTATAAAAAAAACTTTTTCTTTCAAATGTTTGCTTTGTTCTAGTGTTATATATTGGATGTTTTGCTTTGCACACTCATTTTCAAATAAAATGCTTAACACCTTTTTGCACAAAACATGTACCAGGTATGCTATACAGGTTGATAAACATGACTGTAAAACACTTACTTTAAGTATCTGTGGTGCTACATTTAAGTCGACATTTGAAACTGATGATGATATAGGAAACTGTATAATCTGTGGTTGTGATGGGGGAGGTTTGTATGACTGTGACATGGACTGGTTTCGTTTCTTCTCCTCTTCAATCTGCTGTCTTTGTAGCTGTAACTTTAGATTGGCTCGTAGAGGCATGTTCGTGTGTTTAATATCAACTTTTGGACTGCAAAGATAACAATATTGAAATAATTTCTTAACAATATATAGATAATGTTATTGAATTATTGACTTAAATATTTGGTATATGCATGTATATCATTGTACATGACAATATATCAATAAAACATATTTTCATAAAATTCACACAGTCTTACATATTCTTGTATAGAATTATAATATGACCCGGTGAACTTAACATTTAAGTATCATGAGAAATCAATACTGAGTTCTATCTGTGCAAAAATAACTAAAGCATATGATATGACCTTTTGGTTATTTTTGTTGATGCATTGCCGTCCCATTGATGTATACCTCACATCTCCTTTTAGTTATAAGACTTTTTCACCTGTAAGTTGAGTTATCGCAAAAATTTACACTTTATTCTCTGCTCAAAACAATTGATTTCTGTTTGGACTGACTTAAAAATCCCTGGTAGTACACACAACTGCACAATGAAAACAATTGATTTCAACATTACAAACAAATAGTTTCGATAGAGTCTCTGCTAAGGTAATTGTAAGCACTGGCCCTAAGCACTTTCTTCCGGAAACATTCTCTTTTGGTGCCATTTTTAAAAGTACCGGTAAAAACATGTTCAAGGGCATTTGTATTCAACCATAAACATTATAATCAAATACAAGTGTGAGAGCAAAGTTCAATTAAGATTTAAAATGATATAAAACCGGAAGATACATTGTACATGTATCAGGGAGGAAAAACAAATTCTTAATATTACATACTTATGACAGCTTGAATGTTCAAAAGATATGCATCTTTTAAATTATATTTTTATTTCTTTTTCTCAGACAAAAATTCAGCATATCACATGTATTTATAGCAAAATATGTGAACTTTAAAGTAATATGATAGTAACACTTGATGCCAATAGAAGTAATTTATAAGGAAATGTGGTATGATTGCCAAATAACAATCCAGAATCATGACAATTAAAACAAAAGAACAAGGATGTGAAAAACTATATATAGTATATTTTTTAAAGTTCTTAAATTCAGTCGACAAAATAAGAAATGACTACCTTGTAACTGGTAACTTCATTTTCAAGAGTCTTAGACTATACCTCCCTTTTGTACAAAGAGGACCTCCTGTTGGTACAATGCATCAACAAACACAGTATTTGATAGAGGAATTTATCATTTGATTACATCTAGTTACGATGAAAACAAACCTATTTTGTATTGTGATAAGATGGCTTGTGACCTTTGGAAGGGTATAAGTCATCTTCCAAGTGAGGAGATAAATAAAATGTGTTATCGATTACAGAGGGCCACTATCAAGTCTGATCATGTTTCTGTGAAATAAGTGTGTTATCCATTACAGAGGGCCACTATCAAATCTGCTCACGTTTCTGTGAAATCTATCACTTACTAATAATCCATTTACTGTGCGCTTTTATCTTATTAACAGACTAAAGTTTACACTTTGCCTTTAATAAATCATGACAGGGTTTCTCCATGCAAAAATTTTTAATTTTGTTTTTAAATGCGATCAATAAAACCAGCAGTCTGTTACTAGGTTAACATTTGATACAAATTTTGCATGTCATGTATACATTTCAAAATACTTTATCTTTCAAGAAAAGGAAGACATTTTAGGGACACTCACAGATGTCAACTTTTCAAACTCCAAGGTGGGAGTTGTCCATCAGGGAAAAAATTATGAGGGATATTTGCATAAATTCCCATTTCATGTTATTTTTCCTTTTTTGAAGTTAGGGGTCATCCATAATTGTGAACCATTTTCCAAAGTGTACAAAACGTACACTTGGGGAAGGGGTTAAAAATCAACATTTTTACCGACGCTTTTTTTAATTTCCGAATGCTTGATTGCTTGCTTTCAGTGTTATTTCTTTGTATATAATCTGCGTGTAAATGCATCTAGCCCATTCATTAAAACCAACAAAACAACAAAATGGTATCTTTATACTCTTTATTCTGACAAAACACAAGCATCACAGATAGATGTCATCAAATATAACAGTCAGATATGTTTCAGTTTATTTTCAATGCAAATTTCTATATTAAACTAAACTATAATAGACAGTATCTTCTTTTTATTAAGAATGATTGATTCTTGTCTTTAAATCTGAAAATGGTTGATGTACACTTTTTGAGGGAGGGTGGGGGGTCTGAAAAAGTGTATGTTTTGTACACTTTGGAAAATGGTTGACAATTATGGATGACCCCTTAAGTCATTGATTTTTATTTTTTCTTTTAAATCAACATTCAATTGAATCTAACTGTTAATATATTAATCAGGTCTAACAACATGTCAGGTATCTTTAGCAATCTAATTTGTGTAAACCAAAAAAAAGATTTTAACAATAATTTGTCAATTTTTACAGGAAAAACAACTACAATGAACTTAAAATTAAATAATGGTGAAGAGGGGAGAAATAGGGTGATTCTTCAAAGATTGGAGATTTTACCTCCATTAATTATGTCTAAGGAGCAGAGTTCTCAAAAAAGTTGTGCTCCAAAGGTTTTGACCACCAAAATTTTAAAGGGACGACACTATTTTGGTATTTTGCAATAGAAATTATAGTGGGAACCAGTAGATTTTCTTCAAGGACCACCAGCGAAATAAGATTTTGAGAACTCTGAAGAAGAGACTGGTCTTCATAGGGAGATTTCCTAAATTTTTAGAGAAAAAGATACATATATATGTATTGACTCCCACCAATATCTAGAGAGTTGACACATAACAATGTACAAGATATGCTCGTATTCAAACTTGTTACACAATTACCAGTAATATAATCATTATAGACTAAGGCTTAAATTAAAACATTGGTTGTTTGCAGTTTACCGACCGACCTTAGAAAATCCGCCCGACTGTGAAAATTTTATTGCTTTAAATTTGAAGAAATTATTTTTAATACTTCTATTGACTCAATCCGGAATTTCGGGCCGTTTCCGGAATTGATTTAAAGTCTAAGTCAATTACACGTTTGAAGTTTGGTTTTTCTTCCCTTCCTGTCAAGCGCTCATCGGACCCTTTAATGGTAAAGCACACGGAGATTGTTTTACAGGTATCCACGAAGTCATGGAGGAGTACTTTATTCTGTCGTCTTCAGTTAGTTTTTAATAATAAGACAAATAATACACAGATAAGTTTAATAGTAAACTGTTTATACTGATTCAGGCAGAGTTGCACATGGAATGATGTCTTCGACGATCATATCATTGACGATATGAAGCAGCGCCGGATATTCATAAAACCGACACGATAACCGTTTCTGTCTCAAACAAATCGGATACAGAATCTTTTGAGCATGACAATGGAACCAATATCAGTGGTTCAACAATTCGACAGCAGCCTGAAGTATGCCATATTTTCTTTAAATCATTATGAAGACGACAAAGATGAAACCACTCCTCCGTGACTTCATGGATACCTGTAAGCACGTCTGTATGGTGGAAGGGCGCATTTGAAATGTTAAATCAATAAGAAGCCACACAAACTACACAAAGATGTAGAGAAAATGAATTGTTGGCTTGAAAAATAAATATATTCTCTCTATATCAAATCTATCTTCGATTGCAATGAGTATGCTCCTTTAGGATAAGGGGGCTGCCCCACTCATTGCAATTATTCTCTCTCTTACAGTATTGAATATACCCAAACTGTGTGAATTGAATTGAAACATGGCCTTATGTCGTGAGCTATGCTGCCAATTTTTTTATGCAGTCAAAACATTTCTGTACAGACCATTTACTTTTAATGGGGTGCTATGGATTTCACCAGAAGCTAGTCTTAAGATTTTTGTTGGTTTTAATTAAAGCCTGGCATCAACATATCTTTCAAAATATAACCTTATCACATATAATCAAATAAAGCTAAAAATATGAAAACAGTCTGATGGCTTATATATTTTTTTAAGTTGTCTTTTTTTTTCAATTGAGGAAGATTTAATGGTTGATTTTTTTTAACACACTCCTACATTGTCTTTTGAATCTTTAATATCTACATTTTTCTGATGCAAATACTCTACTCATGAAAACATTCTAGTAAAGATGCATATATGTCAGTGAATATGTTTCTTTACAACAATTCTAGTCATTCCTTGTTTATAAGTGTTCCTGTATTTCATAATACCTATATTTTTTTTGTCATAAATTGTATAATAACACTATGTTACATGTAAGTTTCAGTTTTGGTTATAAAGGTTTTTATCTGAAAATGCCTGTTCATTTCATGTTGGCTTTCAGTGTTGTTTTAAAATGTTTTTTCTTTACAAGAAACTTGGTTTATGTAACTGCTTGTTTAAACTTTATTTTGGTTGTTAAATAAATATTTTTCCTACCTACCGACCCTGCAGTCTGAAGGTACAGTCGGAAAACTGCAAACAAACATATTTTTAAGTTTGGCCTAAGTCATATATCTATACCAACAAAACAAAGATAACATTCTAAATATTCGTGTCAATGCTACCTAATCAAATTAAGTGAGTATTCAAATGAACCAATGTATTGAAAATATTTCTTCCATAATGCAAATGAAAAATCCAAAAGTCTTTCTTTAGAAAATGTACAACTAAAATAAACAAGACCAATACTGTTTCTTGACCTAGTTCCTAAGGTGCTGATTTGTAGAACAGACTTCAGTGGTATAAATATTGGAAATTCTCAAGTGTGTAAGAATTTCGTCAATTGTCGTAAGTGTAACCAATCAAAATTCATTAATATGGTAGGTCCAAATGGTAATTCTCACACTAACCAATGTTTTTATCTTTATAGCATTGCAGTCAGACTAATTATGACGACATTTATGGTGTATAGGGTTTTTAATGAAAATAAATTACATATAGGTTATATATAGATATGTAGTACTCTGAACTGCAATGGTAATCCGAACCGCGATGGTCACGCTGAAATGCGATGGTTCAACGCTGAAGCACTTTTGATCACACTGATGTGCGATGGTGGGATTGTGACACTATCTTGTTGATATCTACCCCAAAGTGCGATGGTGGTAACACTGAAGTGTGATGGATTACTTAAATCAATGCTCAATGTTTTTACACTGAGTGTTAGCGAGGTGTAAAATATAGTCAAATATAATGCCTACCCATGTTAAAATGAGCATAGAGCATGACATGAAGGAATTATTTTGATTCTAATGGGACACATACGGTATTTATATACTGTGCACTTTTATCTTATTAACAGACTAAAGTTTACACTTTGCCTTTAATAAATCATGACAGGGTTTCTCCATGCAAAATTTTTAATTTTGTTTTAAATGGATCAATAAAACCAGCAGTCTGTTACTAGGTTAACATTTGATACAAATTTTGCATGTCATGTATACATTTCAAAATACTTTATCTTTCAAGAAAAGGAAGACATTTTAGGGACACTCACAGATGTCAACTTTTCAAACTCCAAGGTGGGAGTTGTCCATCAGGGAAAAAATTATGAGGGATATTTGCATAAATTCCCATTTCATGTTATTTTTCCTTTTTTGAAGTTAGGGGTCATCCATAATTGTGAACCATTTTCCA
Organism: Mytilus coruscus; assembly: GCA_017311375.1. NCBI lineage: Eukaryota > Metazoa > Mollusca > Bivalvia > Mytilida > Mytilidae > Mytilus > Mytilus coruscus. The sequence goes on along the minus strand of CM029595.1, from coordinate 123,939,430 downwards.
AAGTGTACAAAACGTACACTTGGGGGGAGGGGGTTAAAAAATCAACATTTTTACCGTACGCTTTTTTTTTAATTTCCGGAATGCTTGATTGCTTGCTTTCAGTGTTATTTCTTTGTATATAATCTGCGTGTAAATGCATCTAGCCCATTCATTAAAACCAACAAAACAACAAAATGGTATCTTTATACTCTTTATTCTGACAAAACACAAGCATCACAGATAGATGTCATCAAATATAACAGTCAGATATGTTTCAGTTTATTTTCAATGCAAATTTCTATATTAAACTAAACTATAATAGACAGTATCTTCTTTTTATTAAGAATGATTGATTCTTGTCTTTAAATCTGAAAATGGTTGATGTACACTTTTTGAGGGAGGGTGGGGGGTCTGAAAAAGTGTATGTTTTGTACACTTTGGAAAATGGTTGACAATTATGGATGACCCTTAAGTCATTGATTTTTATTTTTTCTTTTAAATCAACATTCAATTGAATCTAACTGTTAATATATTAATCAGGTCTAACAACATGTCAGGTATCTTTAGCAATCTAATTTGTGTAAATCAAAAAAGATTTTAACAATAATTTGTCAATTTTACAGGAAAACAACTACAATGAACTTAAAATTAAATAATGGTGAAGAGGGAGAAATAGGGTGATTCTTCAAAGATTGGAGATTTTACCTCCATTAATTATGTCTAAGGAGCAGAGTTCTCAAAAGTTGTGCTCAAAGGTTTTGACCACCAAAATTTTAAAGGGACGACACTATTTTGGTATTTTGCAATAGAAATTATAGTGGGAACCAGTAGATTTTCTTCAAGGACCACCAGCGAAATAAGATTTTGAGAACTCTGAAGAAGAGACTGGTCTTCATAGGAGATTTCCTAAATTTTTAGAAAAAGATACATATATATGTATTGACTCCCACCAATATCTAGAGAGTTGACACATAACAATGTACAAGATATGCTCGTATTCAAACTTGTTACACAATTACCAGTAATATAATCATTATAGACTAAGGCTTAAATTAAAACATTGGTTGTTTGCAGTTTACCGACCGACCTTAGGAAAATCCGCCCGACTGTGAAAATTTTATTGCTTTAAATTTGAAGAAATTATTTTAATACTTCTATTGACTCAATCCGGAATTTCGGGCCGTTTCCGGAATTGATTTAAAGTCTAAGTCAATTACACGTTTGAAGTTTGGTTTTTCTTCCCTTCCTGTCAAGCGCTCATCGGACCCTTTAATGGTAAAGCACACGGAGATTGTTTTACAGGTATCCACGAAGTCATGGAGGAGTACTTTATTCTGTCGTCTTCAGTTAGTTTTAATAATAAGACAAATAATACACAGATAAGTTTAATAGTAAACTGTTTATACTGATTCAGGCAGAGTTGCACATGGAATGATGTCTTCGACGATCATATCATTGACGATATGAAGCAGCGCCGGATATTCATAAAACTGACACGATAACCGTTTCTGTCTCAAACAAATCGGATACAGAATCTTTTGAGCATGACAATGGAACCAATATCAGTGGTTCAACAATTCGACAGCAGCCTGAAGTATGCCATATTTTCTTTAAATCATTATGAAGACGACAAAGATGAAACCACTCCTCCGTGACATCATGGATACCTGTAAGCACGTCTGTATGGTGGAAGGGCGCATTTGAAATGTTAAATCAATAAGAAGCCACACAAACTACACAAAGATGTAGAGAAAATGAATTGTTGGCTTGAAAAATAAATATATTCTCTCTATATCAAATCTATCTTCGATTGCAATATATGTCCTTTAGGATAAGGGGCTGCCCACTCATTGCAATTATTCTCTCTTACAGTATTGAATATACCCAAACTGTGTGAATTGAATTGAAACATGGCCTTATGTCGTGAGCTATGCTGCCAATTTTTTTATGCAGTCAAAACATTTCTGTACAGACCATTTACTTTTAATGGGGTGCTATGGATTTCACCAGAAGCTAGTCTTAAGATTTTTGTTGGTTTTAATTAAAGCCTGGCATCAACATATCTTTCAAAATATAACCTTATCACATATAATCAAATAAAGCTAAAAATATGAAAACAGTCTGATGGCTTATATATTTTTTTAAGTTGTCTTTTTTTTTCAATTGAGGAAGATTAAATGGTTGATTTTTTAACACACCCTACATTGTCTTTTGAATCTTTAATATCTACATTTTTCTGATGCAAATACTCTCTCATGAAAACATTCGAGTAAAGATGCATATATGTCAGTGAATATGTTTCTTTACAACAATTCTAGTCATTCCTTGTTTATAAGTGTTCCTGTATTTCATAATACCTATATTTTTTTGTCATAAATTGTATAATAACACTATGTTACATGTAAGTATCAGTTTTGGTTATAAAGGTTTTTATCTGAAAATGCCTGTTCATTTCATGTTGGCTTTCAGTGTTGTTTTAAAATGTTTTTTTTCTTTACAAGAAACTTGGTTTATGTAACTGCTTGTTTAAACTTTATTTTGGTTGTTAAATAAATATTTTTCCTACCTACCGACCCTGCAGTCTGAAGGTACAGTCGGAAAACTGCAAACAAACATATTTTTAAGTTTGGCCTAAGTCATATATCTATACCAACAAAACAAAGATAACATTCTAAATATTCGTGTCAATGCTACCTAATCAAATTAAGTGAGTATTCAAATGAACCAATGTATTGAAAATATTTCTTCCATAATGCAAATGAAAAATCCAAAAGTCTTTCTTTAGAAAATGTACAACTAAAATAAACAAGACCAATACTGTTTCTTGACCTAGTTCCTAAGGTGCTGATTTGTAGAACAGACTTCAGTGGTATAAATATTGGAAATTCTCAAGTGTAAGAATTTCGTCAATTGTCGTAAGTGTAACCAATCAAAATTCATTAATATGGTAGGTCCAAATGGTAATTCTCACACTAACCAATGTTTTTATCTTTATAGCATTGCAGTCAGACTAATTATGACGACATTTATGGTGTATAGGGTTTTAATGAAAATAAATTACATATAGGTTATATATAGATATGTAGTACTCTGAACTGCAATGGTAATCCGAACCGATGGTCACGCTGAAATGCGATGTTTCAACGCTGAAGCATTTTGATCACACTGATTGCGATGGTGGGATTGTGACACTATCTTGTTGATATCTACCCCAAAGTGCGATGGTGGTAACACTGAAGTGTGATGGATTACTTAAATCAATGCTCAATGTTTTTACACTGAGTGTTAGCGAGGTGTAAAATATAGTCAAATATAATGCCTACCCATGTTAAAATGAGCATAGAGCATGACATGAAGGAATTATTTTGATTCTAATGGGACACATACGGTATTTATATGGATTGAAGAGTACAAAAATGCCTTAGGAATATTTGGCTGTTATCGTTTCCTCCCTACGAATTATGTATATTACATTCTACATTTAATGAGTTTAAAACTAATTGCAGGTGACACATATGTTTTAATAGCAATATATAATAAAACTTTATGTAAGCAGCTGAAATATATATATATATTTTACTAGGATAAAAATGAAAATAACGAGAATGTAAACAGTAAGTTTGTGTGCATGTGTCAAACATATTTTGTGCTAATTAGAACACAGCTTTCTTTACATACAAGTAGCGAAATAAGGACGTCATATTAGAATTTTCATGTTCACATCTCAATGTAGAAGTCAATTTGTTTGCTGGAAGTAACTTTTCAGTTTAAAAAAAAAAAATAAAACATCGATAGTATAACCCGTTTAACTTAAAACTGTCATGATCAATAGTCATAGCATTTCCAGTTCTACCTGTAATGTTGCAGTGCACTTTGTAAATAGCTATAGCAGTAGTTCATACAATCGTTCAGATATTGATCACTAAAGCACTAAATACAAAGGTTATTTTCCTTTAAAACCAGTACTAATTACAATGACTGAAAAACGAGGTAGTTGTTTGAAATCCAAATAATATACATGTACTTGATTAGTCAAAATATGCGAACACTTTTACGGCTGCTGTGAATGAGAACAATGAGCAAGATGGTTTTTACTGCAAGTGGAGAAATATTGAATGTTTGGTATTTTTTATACTAACTAACAGGGATGGGGTAATCGTAATCTGTAATCGTAATCGATTGTAATTGATTACATTTTTTCCAGTAATCTGTAATCGAAGACATTTTCGATTACATGTAATCGTAATTTAATCGATTACAGCAAAAATCATGATGTAATCATCGATTACTTTCGATTACATTTCGATTACTTTAGTTTAATAGTTTGATGAAATATAACCTATTCTAAATGAAAACATATATGTATTCATCACTTTGAAGTACTGATATGACTTAAGAATTTATCAACTGCCTTTATATTTCTATCTATTGTTTCAAGCTGCATTATGATCAACCAGATCCCCTACCATAATTTACTTTATATCTAACTTTTGAAACAAATGGATTTATGTCAATAAGTCAACACCTTTTATATTAAAATTAGAAAATAGATTTGAAATAAGAAAATAGATTTAAAATAAGAAATGTGTCTTAAGTTAAGTTCTGTACTTCCTTAAAGTAGTAAATTTGAAATAAAAAATAGATTGTGTCTTAAGTTAAGTTCTGTACTTCCTTAAAGTAGTAAGCTTATTTGTATTAAATTTCCTAAAAGCATAATTTTCAATAAGATTTAAGCTTAGAATAGATAAACAGTTGATTTCTTATACTGTTATGATATACATGTATATAAAAATAAGAAAGTACACAAAATCCTTTCAACAATGAACCAATGCCTATGCATTGAAATTCTTTTCAGAAAAAGATACATGTATCCCTCGTTGACACTATAAATATATACTGTTTATAATTTTATTAGAGAATAAAAAAATCTTAACAAATTTCTTGTCTTTACTAATCAGATGATCAAAGTCTTCTAATCACTATATAAGACACATACTTTGTTTTTATTTCAATTACTGTTTGTCTAATTAAGATGGAGATTTGCATTATTTTCCCCAGGTTATAAATTGTACTCCATTGGCAGTTTTATAACCTATAATTAAGGTGGTTATCCAACAAAAGGATTAAATCATGTGTCTGTCATTATAATTATAAATTTTGATCTTTAAAATTAGCTGAACTAATTAATAATTCTACTTTTTTATATTTTCTTCAGAGAAAACTTACAACATTGTAAATAACTATGCTAATTATATAAAATATACCTGCTTTTAATGAATAAAAACAAAAAAGCTAACTTAAGTCCGTACGAATGCAAAATTATTGAAAAAACCTTAACCATATATATAAGTGATTGATGGAATGTGATGTCATCTCTAATTCATGTTGAAAGTCAAATTTTCAAGATTTTTTTAATAATTCTGATCCTCAGCAAAGATTCCATCTATGTAGATAACAACTGTCAACTTATAATTTGGAAACAATGCTTTAAATGCTGTTTTTTTGGTAAAGTTCTAAACTTCCACTATACAAATGTTGATCAACATAATTGTGTTTAACTTACTTTATTTTTTTTAAATTTTGAAGCATGTAATTGACAGTAATCAAAAAGTAATGTAATTACTTTTGATAAAGTAATCGATTGCAATCGATTACATACAAAAATCTGAGTAATCGATTATTAATCGATTGCACAAAATACCTTCATGTAATCGATTATTAATCAATTACATTTGTCAGTAATCGTGCCCATCCCTGCTAACTAATAAAAGAATCAAGTTCTCATAATAAATGGACATCTGTAGATTTTTAGATAGTCATCAATCGTCTTACAAACCATCACACTTCGGCGCAGACCATCGCAATTCAGTATGACCATCACACTTCAGCATCCCCATCTCACATTCGAGTCGACATATACATATGTATATATATGCTATGCACAGAAGTTTATATGTACTTCTGCTTTAAAAATTCGTAAGGGGTTCCGCAGAACCCTGTGTCTCGCCTGCGATTGAACTGTCAGTGTTAAAGTGTAATGTTGACTTAAAAAGTGAGTCCATTTATCAGTAAAATACAGAATTTAAAAAAAAAAATTCAAACTTTTTCTTAAGATGCTATTTCTTGGTCATGAAGATTAGATTTTTGTCCAAGTTTCATAACAATCCATGAAGGTTTACAATTTATCATGTCAAAATAATTTAATCCCAGACTGTAAATGTTAACTAAAAACGTGGTCCATCTATCAGAAAAATACTAAACATGAAAAAATGTATTTTCAAAACCCCTTATGATTCATCACCCCCAAACTCAATCCCAGCCTTCCTTTGTGGTATGGTACCTTGCAGTACAATTTCAGAGATCCATACACTTGAACACAAGTTATTGTCTGGAAACTAGAAAATGCTTGTTTTTGGCCCCAAATTCCTAAACTTTTAGGGCAATTACCCCAAACTCAAACCCAGCTTTCCTTTGTGATATGGAACCTTGTAGTACAATTTCAGAAAGATCCATACACTTACACACAAGTTATTGTCCTGAAACTAGAAAATGCTTGTTTTTGCCCTAATTCCTAAAATATTGAGGCAATTACCCCATAATCAATCCCAGCCTTCCCTTTGTGGTATGGTACCTTGCAGTACAATTTCAGAGAGATCCATACACTTGAACACAAGTTATTGTCTGGAAACTAGAAAAATGCTTGTTTTTTGGCCCCAAATTCCTAAACTTTTAGGGCAATTACCCCCAAACTCAAACCCAGCTTTCCCTTTGTGATATGGAACCTTGTAGTACAATTTCAGAAAGATCCATACACTTACACACAAGTTATTGTCCTGAAACTAGAAAATGCTTGTTTTTGCCCTTTTTGCCCTAATTCCTAAAATATTGAGGCAATTACCCCATAATCAATCCCAGCCTTCCCTTTGTAGTATGGTACCTTGCAGTACAATTTCAGAGATCCATACACTTGAACACAAGTTATTGACTGGAAACTAGAAAATGCTTATTTTGGCCCTTTTGGTCCCTAATTCCTAAACGTTTAGGGCAATTACCCCCAAACTCAAACCCAGCTTTCCTTTGTGATATGGAACCTTGTAGTACAATTTCAGAAAGATCAATTCACTTACACACAAGTTATTGTCATGAAACTAGAAAAATGCTTGTTTTTTGGCCCTTTTGTTGCCCCTAATTCCTAAAATTTTGAGGCAATTACCCCCAAAATCAATCCCAGCCTTCCCTTTGTGATAAGGAACCTTGTGGTACAATGTCAGAGATCCATACACTAACACACAAGTTATTTTCTGGAAGTTACAAAATGCTTATTTTGGCCCTAATTCCTTAACTGTTGGTACCATAACCCCCAAAATCAATCCCAACCTTCCTTTTGTGGTATTGAACCTTATGGTAAAATTTCATAGAGATCCATTCACTTAAACTAAAGTTATAGTGCGAAAACCAATGTGTCTTCGCCAACGTCATACCAATATACGACGGTCGTATAAAAATGTCTTGGAAAATATTTTGTGACAATTAAAAAACAAATTCTCCAATTGGTCTCAAATACAAAGTTTGCAAAATAAGCATAATAAGATTTGCAGAAAAACATATCAGACAAGAAAACATCATGACAGTCTTTTTTTCAAATGTTCCATCATGTACATGTATCAAATTTTGCTAGTCATTTTGGAATAATCTATCATTGTATTTCTTGTACTGTCACATATATCTTTTTAAAACATTTCTCTTCTAAAAATTTAATCTTTAAAATTGAGAATGGAAATGGGGAATGTGTCAAAGAGACAACAACCCGACCATAGAGCAGACAACAGCTGAAGGCCACCAATGGGTCTTCAATGCAGCAAGAAACTCCCGCACCCGGAGGAGTCCTTCAGCTGGCCCCTAAACAAATATGTTACTAGTTCAGTGATAATGGACGTCATACTAAACTCCGAATTATACACAAGAAACTAAAATTAAAAATCATACAAGACTAACAAAGGCCAGAGGCTCCTGACTTGGGACAGGCGCTTATGCGACGGGGTTAAACATGTTTTTTGAGATCTTTGTATTTTTACCAAAAAGTGTGTGGTTTTAAATTTATTAATAAATGTTTTGCGTTGTTGTAAATTCATAAATAAACATGAACAATGTTTATTTGAAAATTTTCCATGAATTATGATCATTACTAAAAATATGTCTCAAGTGGGGTTGTAAGGGCTTCAGCCATATTTATAAATAAATTTATGCAACTACATGTATTAGGATTTTCTGTTGAGGCATAGAAGGGGCATTTTTGTACTAAGGGGAACATACTTTTTTCTTCTTCAATCCTTACATCACTTAAATATTTGGTTAAAAGCAAACATGTTTATTCCAACTGATTTTTACAGTTTGTCCTTATGTTGTATTGTTATATCATTATTCCTGGTTAGGAGGAGGGTAGAGCCCTCATAAACATGTTTAACCATGCCACATTCTGTATGTGCCAGTCCCAAGCCAGAAACCTGTAATTCAGTGGTTGTCATGGGCTGGATGTTTATTATAAATGTTTTTTGTTTGTTTGCTGTCAAACATTTTTTTTTTTCCACATTTTGTTATGTCAGGACCTGATATAGCTGACTAAAGTATGGGTTTCACTCAATGCTGACGGCCTTACAGTTACCTATAATTGCTTAATTCCATGTTATTTGGACTCTGTTGGATAGTTGTCTCATTGGCAACCTTCCCTTTGTGGTATGGTACCTTGCAGTACAATTTCAGAGAGATCCATACACTTGAACACATTGTCTGGAAACTAGAAAATGCTTGTTTTTGGCCCCAAATTCCTAAACTTTTAGGGCAATTACCCCCAAACTCAAACCCAGCTTTCCCTTTGTGATATGGAACCTTGTAGTACAATTTCAGAAAGATCAATTCACTTACACACAAGTTATTGTCATGAAACTAGAAAAATGCTTGTTTTTTGCCCCTTTTGTTGCCCCTAATTCCTAAAATTTTGAGGCAATTACCCCAAAAATCAATCCCAGCCTTCCCTTTGTGATAAGGAACCTTGTGGTACAATGTCAGAGAGATCCATACACTAACACACAAGTTATTGTCTGAAATGCTTATTTTTGGCCCCTATTTCCTTAACTGTTGGTACCATAACCCCCAAAATCAATCCCAACCTTCCTTTTGTGGTATTGAACCTTATGGTAAAATTTCATAGAGATCCATTCACTTAAACTAAAGTTATAGTGCGAAAACCAATGTGTCTTCGCCAACGTCATACCAATATACGACATGGTCGTATAAAAATGTCTTGGAAAATATTTTGTGACAATTAAAAAACAAATTCTCCAATTGGTCTCAAATACAAAGTTTGCAAAATAAGCATAATAAGATTTGCAGAAAAACATATCAGATAAGAAAACATCATGAGTCTTTTTTCAAATGTTCCATCATGTACATGTATCAAATTTTGCTAGTCATTTTGGAATAATCTATCATTTTATTTCTTGTACTGTCACATATATCTTTTTAAAACATTTCTCTTCTAAAAATTTAATCTTTAAAATTGAGAATGGAAATGGGGAATGTGTCAAAGAGACAACAACCCGACCATAGAGCAGACAACAGCTGAAGGCCACCAATGGGTCTTCAATGCAGCAAGAAACTCCGCACCGGAGGAGTCCTTCAGCTGGCCCCTAAACAAATATGTTACTAGTTCAGTGATAATGGACGTCATACTAAACTCGAATTATACACAAGAAACTAAAATTAAAAATCATACAAGACTAACAAAGGCCAGAGGCTCCCCACTTGGGACAGGCGCTTATGCGACGGGGTTAAACATGTTTTTGAGATCTTTGTATTTTACCAAAAAGTGTGTGGTTTTATATTTATTAATAAATGTTTTGCGTTGTTGTAAATTCATAAATAAACATGAACAATGTTTATTTGAAAATTTTCCATGAATTATGATCATTACTAAAAATATGTCTCAAGTGGGGTTGTAAGGGCTTCAGCCATATTTATAAATAAATTTATGCAACTACATGTATTAGGATTTTCTGTTGAGGCATAGAAGGGCATTTTGTACTAAGGGAACATACTTTTTCTTCTTCAATCCTTACATCACTTAAATATTTGGTTAAAAGCAAACATGTTTATTCCAACTGATTTTACAGTTTGTCCTTATGTTGTATTGTTATATCATTATTCCTGGTTAGGAGGAGGGTAGAGCGCTCATAAACATGTTTAACCATGCCACATTCTGTATGTGCCAGTCCCAAGCCAGAAACCTGTAATTCAGTGGTTGTCATGGGCTGGATGTTTATTATAAATGTTTTTTGTTTGTTTGCTGTCATAAATTTTTTTTTTTTCCACATTTTGTTATGTCAGGACCTGATAAAGCTGACTAAAGTATGGGTTTCACTCAATGCTGACGGCCTTACAGTTACCTATAATTGCTTAATTCCATGTTATTTGGACTCTGTTGGATAGTTGTCTCATTGGCAATCATACCACATCTCTTTATTTGACAATGTCATGAATGTATATGGTATGACCTATAAAAAAAGGTTATTGTTATCAAAGTTCTGTTACATTTAAAAATGTGTGTAGAATCCTCTTCCACTTTGCCTGCACTTAAACATGTACAATGTCAAAGTGCTATATATATTTGACTTTTCAAAATCCACATTTATCAACAATTAATAAGATTTTCTATGAAGTTATTTGTTGATCTCAACTTCGCAGTCATCTCCGCTAGCCAAAGATTATGGTCCGGTCCCCCCCATCTTCCAGATCTAAACCCTTGGCTAGCCAAGATGCTTCGTAGTAAGCTACTATTAGAAAAAAGTTTAACCTTGAATGGGATGGCCAAACTGATTAGACAAACATTTGGACACATGCAGAGACCAGAAAATAAAACAACCCTTCTATTGTAGGCTGGACATTAAGAGAAAAAGGATAACACTACATTGTAAATCAAGTATTTTGTTTTGGTTTACCTACATTTGTACCAAGAAACTTACAGATGAAGCATGATTTTCAGCATTGTTACATCTGCAGTTAAAAATAGTTATACATAATGATGCTGTCTTGTGAAATTCAGAAACATATTGGTTTCTGTGTAATAACCAGCTAGTTTTGAAAGCCAATTATATTCCACTCCATAGAACCACAGTACCTAAGATATGTCAGACAGTGTTTATTGATGATAGGTTGTAACCTAAACAATCCTTTGGAAAGTTATAATTCAGAGAAAATCACTGACGGACAAAATGACCAACAGCTGTATGGGTTGTACATTAAAGCTAACAAACATTATCCTCAAAAAGCCATTCATTCCCCCCTCATCCCCTATTGGCTGCTTTCAAATAATTGTTGTTAGGGCAAATCTGATCTGGTGATTTTGTTAAAACAAGCCAGCCATAATCATGACTATAAAAGGTTTGATTTATCACAAGGTACATTATGTACATATGTACATGTAACAGTTCTTATCAAAATTTGTGTTGGCAATCATGCAGAAACCATCAATTTCACCATTTTGAGACCATTCAAGGCAACAAAAACAGTAAATTTTATATGTGATAACAATTATCATTTATATTCTTATTCATAATATGGGCAAGAATTCAATAATGGAACTAAACCTAAAAAGTGTGACATTGAAACCAAAAAAATCAGAAAAATCATTTTATAAAATGCTTTAAAATACTGATATGTTCTTTTAGTTTTCAAAGAATGAAATTATGTTTTTAAATTTCAAATGTAGTAAATTCTTGATAAGGTCAGGGAGAAGGTAAAAGAGTTTCATGGGAAGAATGACAATGTGTTTGGTTCATTTTGCACATCTTCCACACAATAGCAAAATTGTTTATGGTATGATTTGCCATACAAAATTTACCCTGATTGCAAGTTAATCAGAGTAAAGGTAAACACACAAGCCCATACATAAAGTATATTATTCAACTATTTAGTGTGATTGCCTAGATTCATATTCAAGTTGTATGCATTTAATTTGCCACTGGACATTAAACAGACACCCATTTGATCACCAAAAAGATCAGGTGATTAATCAATTCGTGTATGTACATGTATGTTCATTCTGTTCATGTGCATTGCATATGATAACTGGTTCCAGACACCCCAGTTGTATCCCTTACACAAGAATAGATGTAAGTTAGAGTTTCTTGATGATTTGATTTTTTACATTAAGCCCTGTAACACAAAGGACCTTGAGTGTCGATTTTTTACTGTTACATTTTTTGTACTTTGATGTTTTCTTGTTATTTTGTTTCAAACTATCAAACTCAATAATAGCCAGCATTTGAATAAATCATAAAATGAAACTATTAGTTTACAAACAGTGAATAATTATAATAGAAAATGAAAGGATATGGAGTAAATGCACATGGGACAAAATCGCACACACTACATAGAAAACATAGAAAATTATCAATTGACAGGGCTTTTAGACTAGATGTGTCTGAAAAAGTTACGACACGAATGGTCCTGCTTGCAAACAGAAATTTTCAAAGTCCAAAGCCTGTAATTTCGGCAAAAATCAGCAGAGCAAAACTAAACGTAAAGTTGATATGTAACTCATCATAGTAGACTCACATACTAAAAATCGACTCAATATGTGAAGGCATATAGAAAAAAGGTCTGTGAAATTGTTTGTTGCAGAATGAAGGAATGACAGGATGGACAAGGGTAAAACTATATGGCCCCCGCGCCCCGCCATAAAAATGCAAAAGCATATGTTATATTATCAACAAATTAATATATTTACCTCAGATAAATAAAGGTAAAAGTTCATATATTTAGTCTAGGACAACGCCCCCTTGGTAGAATTGCACTTTTTCGTTCTACAAGCAATAATCAATCTGACAATCATTAAAAAATTCTGGATTGAAATTAAAGAACTTGTTTTCCAGGTAAATAAAATTCATGAAGTGAGGCCCTGACGTCATCTTAAACTTTGTCAAGTCCTAAAAAATTACCTTCCAACTATGGCTTTGCTTTGCAGTTTATAAAAGTTGTCATCACTGTCAAGCTCAGCAGACTCATACAAAGAGTTGATATCTGTAACAATTCCAGAATCTCCCATCTGAAGATTCAATGTTTTACACAAAATTCACACTAAATAATATTTATCTTCAAAACAAAATGTCGTCTCCGAGCTTCCCGTATCAGCAAGTCCTTGACATGACACGTTAGGTTTTTATCCAATGAAAATTAACAATGTAAAGTGTTTTCTATTTTTAGAAAATAACGTCAGAAAGGGAAAAACCAAAATTTGAGGGGCACGCAAAGGGAAAACTAAGTGACCCGCTAAAATCTTAACATTCTTTTTGTTTCGCAGAAGTTCAAGTTTTGCCTTTAACAACCGCAACATAAAATGTGTTCACCTAGAAGATATACTAGCAGAGACATATAATAAATGTATTATATATCTCTGATCAAGGATTTGTATAGTATTACTACACAAATCCTTGCTCTGATACTGTCTTAAATATCATTCCATTCAAGAATTTGAGATTAAACGTGTCATTTAACAGCACTGTTTATTGAAGCTGGGACATTATATAAATAACACATAGCTGAGAGGGTGATAGAGCAGAGTGTTACCCCGAGAAAATATTGTCAACTGAGGCGAAGCCAAGGTTGACAATGTCTTTTCGAGGGCCACGGTTACAATCTGCTCTATCACCCTCTCAGATATGTGTTATTTAATTTATAATACTGAATATTCTGTTATTACTGTCTATTAAATTTCAAATTCAAAGTAATAAACTATGACGTCCTGTACATAACAATCATCCGTATTTATTAAAGCGCACCGGCACTTGATAAAGCGTCTCCGTGAAGGATAATAGAGTATTTGCCATGGGATAGTATTATACTTCATGTCAAAATGCTAGATTTTGATTGGTTAATACGAGTGAGACAATTTACTCTATCCCATGGCAAATACTCTATTACCCTTCACGGAGACGCTTGCTCAAGTGTGCGCTTTAATAAATACGGATGATTGTTATGTACAAGACGTCATAGTTTATTACTTTGAATTTGAAATGACATTAATAACAATACATTCACTATAATAAATTAAATAACACATATCTGAGAGGGTGATAGAGCAGATTGTTACCCCTCGAAAAGACCGATTGTCAACCTTGGCTTCGCTTCAGTTGACAATATTTTCTCGGGTAACAATCTGCTCTATCACCCTCTCAGCTATGTGTTATTTATATATTATAAGTAAATTGTCTCCCTCTCATCAACCAATCAAAATCTGGCATCTTGACATGAATTATAATAATCAAAGTACTGAAGTACTGAATATCGGATGACCGCGAGTTCTTGTGGATGGTCACAAGCACTTGTCTCAGAAAAAAAAATCACATCTCTATACCTGAAAGTGAGGTTAATGTACAGATATTTTTTTTTCTGAGACAAGTTCGTGCGTGGATGATAAATAAATGACAGGGAATTCAACCTCATCGTAATAACTTTTATATTGTAGTGATACAAATCAGTATACTCTGGTTTGTTGTTATATATTATATTAATATTTGTATATTACAGTTACATGTATATGTAATTTTCATCCATTTGTATATCATTCTATTCTACTATATTAATAATAGTGCAGTGCAAGTGCATGGTGGACACTCTTCTGTAATAATTCGATTTTTCTAATAGATTGGATTTGAGTAGGCGTTATATTTTCCCGCAAAACGTTCTATCTCCCATGCAGAGTTATCGGTCCTTGAGAGAGAGCAAGGATCGATAACTCTGCATGGGAGATTGCAAACGTTCTCGAGATATTCTTCCGCATGCGTTAACACACTTTTTCTGTACGTGTGCATAGATATTAAAGATTTTTTACTTATATATATATGTCTAACGATAAAACATTTTCATATTATTAATTTATGTTCTAAAAAAAAATATTTTTAGGAGTATCCATTGAAAAAATGAATTTATGGCAAGCGATAAGGAATGTTATTTTGCACTCGATAATGTCCACGTATTTATCATGTTTATAGATCGGTTACAATCCCAACACGAAAGTTACGTAATGGAAATCTAGGCGACAGCAATACACCGGAATGCCCTCACGGTCATCCGATGTAAAAACAAGTATACTTTTCCCAGATTGAGTGTTAAGAAAACAACAGAACAATATTTTTTGCATTAACAGATGCACAAAAGGAATTCGATATCGTTTGGCATGACGGAATGTTTAGAAAAAAGTTTAAATCTGAAATAGAGGATGATAATAGTGGCTCCTATTTATAAAGAATTGTACAACAATGTACAAACAAATATTAAATGACAAGGACAATTCACACGTTCTTTCTCAGAACTGCAGGGTGCGAGACAAGGCGTGTCATGAAATAGACATTTCATCTCATAATAAATGATAAGTTCCAAATGGACGAAATTTAATATTCTGTAATAGTCTATCCGCTGGAACAAATATTACAGTATTTGTTCCTAACGGAATGCAGATATAGTATATGTGTTCCTACAGAAACAGATAATTTGGCATTGTTTATAACAAAGTTTCACGAGCTAGTGGAACTTCCGTAAGGCGGAATATATATACGTTTAGCGGCGGACTGTACGGTTCCCTGGTGCTTATTAAATCTTTTTTAACTCATTGTTGAAAATTTATGAAACTGAACAGCTACAGGTGCACGTATAGGCTCATTTGTGGAGTGTCAACGGTAGCAGATGATGTGAACTAATTTCAAATGACCCGTTCGAACTTCAAACCATGCTTGCTATTCAGATGATTATGCCAATAAACAGAGATACATTACTGGTTGACAAAAATCGTGTGTTCTTCAATGTAAAAGCAATGGATTTCATACATGGAAAATTAATGGTCAAGCTCTGGAAACCCCAAATACAGCAACTCATCTGGGAATTGAGCGGGGTAATAGATCGAAAACTGGCACCAAAGAAGTTGTATCTGATAGAATACAAACTGCACATAAAACTGTTTTTGCACTCAAGGGTGCAAGCCTTCATGGTCCTAATGGTATTAACCCAAAAGTGTCTCTCCATCTTATTAACTGCAATGTTATCTCTAGATTGCTTTATGGGCTTTGTTTAATGTGCCCGTCAGCTCAAGATACTAAAAATCTCATTACCTATTTCTATAAACTCATGAAACAAATTCAGCATTTACCAAAGAGAACCGCCATTGCTGGTTCCCTACTGCTACTTGGTCTAATTCCTATTGAAGCCGTTGTTCATAAACGAATGCTATGTACTTTCAGAAACATTATACCAAACAATAAACGCAGTTGAATATAACATTGCATATAATTAGCCATAAAAACAAAACTAAGGACGTCAAAAGCTGGTTTTTAAAAATTGTGGAAATTGCTGACATGTATGAACTACCATCTCCTTATGAATCATTAGATCCTCCTTGCAAAAACAAAAGTCAAATTTGGTCTCAAACACCATTAAATTCTTTTGGCTGGAAAAACTAAAAACTGATGCCAAAGGAAAATCAACTCTAAAACTACTTAATATTGATGACACAATTATTGGCAAAACTCATAATATTTAGTTAAGTGGGGATACAGAGTCATTTGTTGTAAAACGATGAAACATAAAATCTGATAGTATTGCAACTTTACAGAAAATATTATTGATGTATCACAAGTAGGTCCTATCAAACTAACTTAACATTGAAAATTGCTTATTAATTGAAAGTCGCTGGACCATGACCTAGGAGACAGGGCCTCGAAATAGTCGTCAAACTCGTATGTACTGGTAATGCAACTTTATAGAAAATATCATTGATCTAACTATCACAAGTAGTTCCTATCAAACTGACTTAAACAGAAAACTTAACAATTTTTGACGCCGTCGCCGCCGGAAAGCAACACATATGTCTCGTCTTCTGTGACGAAAGTCGCAGGCGAGACATACCTTGTTTTTTTTTCATTTAGTTGAACAGTCTTACAATTAATTTATCTGTATTCATGTTTTAAAATTTGCATACTTAATTAAAGATCTAAACAAAAAGTTGTCTGCTATTTCACAATCCAGGATGACTCCACGATATACCTTTTATATTGTTTACTCTTTATTTTCGAAGCTGAAATCTATTCCTACACGTTTTGGATATATAGTTGTAGCCTTAAGAATTTATTGTCTCGCACTGTTAATCATGATTACGTGGTCAAACTTGTGGCCTTTTCAGACATGTACTAGCAATCTATTGCCATCTTTATGCGTCCATCGTCCGTTCTTCTTAAGCACTCCGAACCTTCCTAAAAAGAACTAAGATCATACCACATCTCCTTATTTTTATATTATAAACAAATCATACAAATTTCACAAATGTTTATTTTTCCTTCTAAAATGAATTATCAATGTTAAATACTTTGGAAACGTAGATGTTCTGAAAACAAGCATCACCACAGGCCAAAGATGTAACTGGCTGAAAAATAACTAGTGAGAAATTCTTAAATAATCTAAACCAAATATGTCAGAAAAGTTCATAGTCCGGATTGGTGTTATTTTTTTGTCGATCGACATAACAATATTGCTGCCAGTGTTGGGTGGTACAATTTTGCATGATTCATGAAATTATGCAGAAAAAAGTCTTCTGCACCACAAATTGAAATTTAAACTATGACAGACAGATTCCTCCTCGTAAAGTAACTTTGACATGGATTGGTGGACAGATATAGAGCCTCTGGATTATTCGTCGATGTTTTTATCTTTAGAAGAACGTCTACAGACTACAGTTCAACAAATCGATACAAACAACGGACGTAAGTTCATTGGAAAAGCCAATTCTTTTATAAGAATAGGTCAATCGATATTCCTCTACGAGAACAACTATTCTCTAGGGTACTTGTTTGTAAAAAGGGGATTCTTAGGCACATCAAACATGCGTTTTAGTGTGATTCTCTAGTAAATGTTGTAAGAAATATTTCTTAATTTTTCATAACCGAAACTTTTATTAAGGTAAATTTGGTAAACTGGAGGTTCGATTGAGACCTTAAGGTTACGACAAAAATTCCTTTTATTTTCTCATCGTGAATTTTCCGTATTTATGTTCCAAGATTCCAACAGCTTCTGCATATGAAGTTAGTATTTCCCGATTGATAAGATATTATCAAGCTTTACGTTATGAGGACTTCATTGATAGAGGGTTGCTGCTTACAATGAAACTATTGAACCAAGGGATTCTAATGGTAAAGTTAAAGTCCTCACTTCTAAAAGTTACCGAAACCAATTATGACTTGATTGATTTTTACGGAAAATATGTGTCACAAATGACCACAGACATATTCCACTTTTTTAGCCATAATCCAAATCTTCTTTCCTAATGAATGACTATCCCCTTATGTGCCTTATCATCGGATTTTACTTGTCATGAGCAACATTGCGATGTCATTAGTGGAGCAGGATCTGTTTTGCCCGTCCGGATAAAAGACCATTACGAGATCACATCTGATTGTAACTAATGAACCACTTGCACATACAATATCGTCAATATGACATCGATTGCTTGATTGTTGGTTTATATGACATCGAATTTGGGTATATATACATAAACTACAGATATATGTACACACAAAAGCAGCTATCAAATAGCTTCTCCGTAGCCTTTTTAATACTTGTCAGATATAAACCTAACTTGCAAAGACCTAACAAAAGTTATTAGTTTCTTTGCTTCACAATATTTAAGTCTTATATCTCGGCCACCTTGCCATGCAGCACCGTCCCTTGGTGGCTTTTGCAGTTAAGTTACATATCCAATATAATGCCAATATTTATTTAAAGAACTTTTTCGTGTTGGGGTGTGCCTGAGAAGGAGGTACAACACTGTTAAACGTATATATATATATATATATATATATATATGTGTGTGTAGTTCATTCATGTTCAAACTGCTTTTTCTTTTCTTTGGAGGTATACTTGACTATTGTTTTTTTTTTGTCTTATTAATGTCTTATATTGTATTATGCTCTTTGTGAGCCCATTTAATGGAAATAAAACATCTTCTTCTATATAATACTGCCAATTCCTGGCCCTCCAAAGGAGACCAACTGTGCCCTTTCAATTGCAGGTACTTTACTGTATGAATCTACTAAATATATTTTCCCCCCATTTAAACAATTATTTTAAAATCATGATATTTCTCTTATTATCCAAAACCTATTCTTAATAAGTCCAACTTAAAATCTTTATACTTTAATATTAGATTGTCCGTAAGTAATCTTAATACCAAAATTTATGACAAAGGGGACAGTGTTTCTTTCATATTGTCAATTATCTTTTCCTTGGTGGCTCTTTTTTATGACGTGTACGTTTCTCAGTCGGTTCAATGTCTGCGTGGATGCAGTAATGTCTTAGATTTCAATGAATTTAATAATATTGATAAAAACTTTAAAACAGAAATACAGATTTTACAAATTGGTCAAAGGTTTACCAAATTTTATAACAAATACACGGCTTTGTCGTGAAAATTTGATTCCACTTGAAGAAGGAATTTTAAAGAAAATTTGCATTTATAGTACCAAACTTTTTAGTAATATGGTTTATAAAGCAAAAAAGTGTAAAAAAATGACATCCTTCAAATGTCTTGTTTTGGCTCAATGGACTTATTGATAAAAGTTATGTAACTACACTGTTGTTAGTAAATCATTTGCGTCTGTTTTTTTTTTTTGTGATAGTTAATACTCATTCTCTGTAACCACTTAAACTTTTTCGGCACACATAGTCACCGATCTTCCTGAAAATTGGCTGATATGTAGATCCTATTAGACTAGTCAGAAAAATAATGCCAACCGATATATATATTGGTTGGTTACCATGGTAACAGCAGAGAAAGTTGGGATTTTTGAGAAAAATACAATATTTGGTGTAGTGTTGTGAAATTATGCGGCTACATCTATTAAAAAGAAACACAAAAACAATTAATTTCAGTCTTGTTTTAGTCAAAAGTAAAAAAAAGTTACGGGTAATCTACATAGAAACATGTGAAATTAATTTCTAAAAAATGATCATTGTGCAATATTCCTCACAATACGAATTATCTCCCTTTGGTGGGTTACTCTAATTACTGGATCAAAACGAAAATGCTAATAACTTTTTTATTTCTAAAAGGATTGATGTCAAATTTAAATTGTTATAAATTTAGACCATTCAATACATAAATATAAGAAAAAAATATAGAAAACATTTTTTAAATCTTCATAAAACGTGACCTGACCAACGCTGACAATGACAGGACCAAATGAAAATGCTAATAACTTTTTTATTTCTTAAAGGATTTATGTTAAATTTGAAATATAATAAAATTTGATCATTTAATATATAAATTAATGAATAAATATTGAAAAAAAATAATAAAAAATTCAGAAAACGTTACCTTCCTAACGTTGACAATGACCTGACCAACAACAGCAAAAACCTGACCGATGAAAATTTCTGTGTTATTTAATATTATTAAAAAAGAACAGAGAAAACAATATGTTTTGGGGTAAAAAAACTTGACCTGACCAACGTTTTACTGTGTCCTGGTCGTTAATGTACTACCTAAAACTTATTTATATCTTATAGGACAAAAATGAAGGATTTGCTTAAAATTTATGAAAAATTAACATTAAGATTGAATGGTAAAAAACTGGGAAAAACAGTTTAGGGTACTTTGACGAGCACTGGATTATTCAAACTGTTTATGGTATTGAGTAGTATATTGTATTTAACTGTGTTGTAAATTATGTTGTATGTAACTGGTTATAATTTGACACGTTTGATCACAAATATAAAGTAACACACAAAAGGTGTGATTGAAGTAGGCCATGCATAAATACATATGTAAGTTGATAAATCCAATATAGTTTGTTTTTTAATATTTTCTTACAGTAAATAATTATTTCCACGTACTACTTAAGGCATGCCCGAGCCTTGTGTTGGATATCTTGGTAGTTTTAAATATTTTCATAAAAAACAAATAAACATTTCGCGGACTACTTGCGGTATGCCCGAGCCCCTGCATGCACGATATCCTGGTAGTTTAAAATATTTTCATAAAATATAAGTATACATATTCGCGGACTTTACTTGAGGGTTGCCAGAGCCTTGTCTTAGTTTTAAATGTGCCCGAAAGTCAATACATTTATCGTTTGCTAATATGTTTGTAAGCATTTTATATTTCTTATTTGAAAAATTAATGGTTCAATCTAAGTGTTTCTATAAATTTGATGCAAAGCCAATTACATATAAATAGGTATAAAGTCATTTTTCCTGGTCATGATAACGGTCAGAATGAAGGACAGAAAGTCACAGACAACTGAAAAGTCGCGGACAAAAAGTCACATGTATAATATGTTATTTATAAACATTGACTCCTGTTTCAAAGTAAAATGTTTTTTTTTGTTAAAAGAAAGACAATATACTAATTTTGAGAAACATCTTTCTGTAATGGGCTTTCAGTGAAAATCAAAGTATATGTACATGTATATAATTCTTTTAAAGTTACCCTGTGTAAAGATCTAGAGTTATCATATTGTCAATATTTTTAATTTGCTGCTAAAAATCCATGAAGATAATTGTTATTTTCTCAAATTTCAATAATCCAACGCCTATTAGTAATGTTAATCTAGTGCTACCATAGGCGGATCCAAGGGGCCCTGAGGGCCCGCCCCCTCCTTTCATTGGAACATTTTGTTGATTACATATGGAATCAATGAAGCATGAATGTAGCGGGCCATCTCTTAAGACAGTCAGTGGGACCCCTTATATGAAAATTGTCTTGATGGTATATTTTCCCCCTGTTGCTCGTTGTAAGACCCGCAGTCACCCACTGTCAGATTTTCCGAGGGTCCTCGTAGGGAAACCGTATTTTTTAAAATCTCGAAAATTCTCCCCAGCCAGAACGTCAAACAAGAAATGTGTCGGATGGATAGCAGGGACCATCGAGTAGCCGACTATAACCGCCCTTGCTTGTTACGCCCTTTGTTTGCTAAAGGACCCTTGTGTTTATTCTTTTAGGGGCTCCCTAGTTAACCTATTGAAATGTCTGTCCTTGTCCAATTGATCCCGATTTCCAGTGATATTTTAAATTGTCCGCCTTCATCCAAGCCTAGCCCTATTGCAGGACCTTTTTGAAATTTTCTATTTTTTATAACTTCACCTCAAAAATTATCTTCATGTAGATACTCATCATCCAATAATACAATATTATTCAAAACGTATAGCTATACATGCTTTGCCATTTCAACATTGAGATTAAATGAATGAATAAGAAAAATAAACAGCTCATAATAAAGGTATTTTTTCCTTTATAGAAAGTTTAGATGGTCATTTATCATTTATTTAGAGGATCAACGTCTGACTCTTTTGGTTCTATTTTTTATTGTGTTGAATTGTATCAAATTATTGACTTTAATTAATTTTTGGTCAGTAGACTAGCACAGAACCTACAATGTTCCTATTAAATTTATTGATTTTGTTCTCTTCTGAAATATGCATGAGATGATTGACACTGGACATAAAGCAAACCACAACTAATCGATCATTTTTTTTTTGTACAAAATCTTTCCAGCCCCAAATATTGCACAATTGAATATTTAATTTTTTAAACGATTTTACTAGTATTTGTTTTTTCTAGTTTTTCTTTCCAGAAGAGGTAAAACTGGTCATCGGTTGCTATGGCAACCGATATGCTTAGCAACCAAAATTTTGCCATTTTTTGTTTGTTTCATCAAAACTAGTAAGTGTGTGAAGTTTGAAGAAAATCCATGACCATGCGTGCCACACTCCCTATGTAAGAGTTTAAATAGTTACAGAGAACCAGTATTAACAGGTCGCGTATTTATGGTTAAAAACAAAATTAAAACGATTCTTTTATTTCTATGAAATTCTGTACACATTAACTAAGGACGTTGTGCGAGGTGGTGTGTTCCTATGTTGTTCATGACGTTGCTGTATATTATAGGATCTTCTCCGAATTACAGACGCCGATGTCAGAGGTTTCTGTATCAGCAGGTTAGAACATTCATCTTGCTTTCAGTAACTGCGAGCATTCTTTGATGCGGTTTTTACCAGTATTTGTATTATTATATCAGGTAGAGCTACTTCAACATTTTCGAAAAGAAAATTTAATTGAGTATTTAAAAAAATATGTTTATTCTCTGATAGGTTAAGTTTTAAAGAAAGTTTTAAAAAAATGTGTACGCTTAATTCTTTTATATGAGTAGTAATACGTCGAAGGATTGGTCGATATATGTTTAAGCATCCCAATCGCCTCCGTAGTATCGTGGTAGTGCCCTCGCCTTGAATGGGTTCAATCCTTGTTAAATCAAACGCATGACACGATTAAAGTTTTTCTTTTATTTCAGGCTTCTTCGCTAAGCAGTTAGTAGGTGAAAGAAGAAAGACTTCATTCGGGTTAAGAATAAAGAGTTCTGCCGACTGTACGCTAAAAATCCGACTCTGCGTACAGTACTAGTATTTATTTTAAATAGATGATTAGTTCATTTCACAAGAAGGTTACAGGACTTCGAAATTCATCAAATGCAGTTGTGAAAATAATATCTCTTTTATCAGTATTTTAGTAGTTTGAGAGAAACATAATATTTACAAAGTTCACGTAACTCTCTTGGACAGTTGAGCAAGAAATTTTACATACATGTGTGAAATAGTCCCGTTCATTTTAACCTGAGTCGTCGCGGCAAGTGCTTCGTAATATCCAACCATATACATCTATGGTCCAACCAATTAACGATCCAAAGGAACGACCATGACGAAAAGGAAAATTAAGAATAGCAGAGGAAAAATCGTCCTCTTTGTTATACATTTGATAGGAAATTCTTATATCAAGGGGAAAGATGACAACGTTTTCTTTTATAGTTGTATTTCGTAACAGTAAGTTCGGTTGGATAAACAATGGTATAAGAAGAAAATTTAGGTCATATAAAAATAAGAAGATGTTTAATGATTACCAATGAGACAACTCTTCAGCAGAGACCAAATGGCATAGAAGTTAACAACTATATGTCACCGTACGGCCTTCAACAATGAGCAAAACTCGTGGCTAAGTACATGTCTAAGTATCTGCAGGTAATGTTGACAATATTTATAAATATTTCGTTGTGTTTCGTTGGATCTTTATAAAGTCTAGCACATATCATTAAGGATGTACACCTCTGAGAAGCCAAAAATTTCTAGAATTAAACTGTTTTTCTTAACCTGATTTTTGGGTTTATATGACTGTAAGAAAGTAATTGATGATGAAAAAAATCATATGATGGTGCACTTCATTTTTTGCTACGGCCATTTGAAAGTACCCCATTTTTAATGATTTTCCCATTTTTCATCAATTTTTATCCATTATTGGGCTATTATCATGAAAAAAATCACAGTTCCACAATTAAACTTTTTACATACTTTCACTCAAGGTGAAGTGGACCAATATGAATAAATTTAACTTAAAAAAATTATAGGTTGGTGTTAATATTAGAAAGTTTTATAAAATGTTGTTGCTTTTTCGTGTCAAATTGACCATGCTGTAAATTTTGAAAATCTGGGATTTTTCTCTTTTTTTTTTTAGAACAAAAAGCATATTATTATAACTTATTTGTTATAAATGATTGAAAAATACATATCTAAGAATTTTGTAAAGAAAAAATTGATATGGAATGTACATATTTTTGGTCAAATCATTTCTTTGTACCATTACCCATTTTCTCAACATTTTGACTGATGACACTGACCGGATTGGTTATAAAATCTGAAAATTTTATTACTCAAAAACTACTTATTGTAAGTACACAATTTTTTCACAGAGTTTAGTTTGATTGTAATATATTTTTTAAAATTCATTAATATTTTCCACTTTATATCACATGTTTTGAAAATAGTTCCCGAACGAGATTTCAACGAGACTGAAACATCAGAAGTATATGGTCACTTTATTTTTTTTTAGACTTTGACATTGTCAAACACGCCACCCGCTCCCTTGCCCAATCAACTTTTATGCTGCCCCTATGAATCAGCCTTTGAGAAAAGTTATAGCAAGTATGATAATATATCTTATCTTTTTTAAACAATTACTCCAAAATTTCTTTATCAGTATAAAATAAACCATTTCCAGGTGGTAATATGTTATCTGGGTTCAATTTGTTCATAGTCCACATTACACTAATTAAGAATATCTTAATGCTATGCTCAAGCAGCACATTTTTGAAACTGTGTAAGCATTAGGAGTGGTCACTGTAAATAGGCCATACTGTGAGAAAAAATGTAAATAGGCCATAATGAGAAAAAAAAAGCCAACTATAAATTGGCTTCAGGTTCACAAAGAGAGATAACTCTATTTGCATTTCAAATAGATTTAACTCTTGTTTTAAGTCAATACAAATACACTTTATAGTTAGATATTTTATTTTTGTAATGCGATATCCTGTACAAGAACATTTACGAGTGTCATTCAGAATAATTTTAGTCATGTTTCAGCATTTTTGTTATTCATTTCTAACCAATCACATTCATTCCTAACCTGGAAGAAGAAATGTAAAATAATGTTGTCTTAATCTTTAAACTATCTTCAATTAGCTGTGAAAGCTTTTCTAGAAAAAAGAAAATCTTTGCACTCTTTATTATGGAGTGACATGTTTTTATCTCATGTGTTCAACATATGAAACACACAGACACACTGAAATGTTTTAGTGTTGATGTTGTTTGAAAAAAAATGTTTTATAAGACTATATGCAATATTCAATTCAAAGAATATGATACAGAATTGTTTACTAGTATCTGTTTATCCGAAAATGACTCGCCATTTGATGCCGACCGAAAATCTTAAAATAAGATTTCATTTGGTACTACACACATATATATATATAGCGGACAGAAAATGTGGTAAAATCAAAGTTCCTTCTTAAAAGTAAACTCATCATAGATACCAGGATAGAAATTTTATAATTGCGCCAGACGCGCGTTTCGTCTACAAAAGACTCATCAGTGACGCTCGAATCAAAACATGTTAAAATGGCCAAATAAAGTATGAAGTTGAAGAGCATTGAGGACCAAAAATTCCTAAAAGTTTTGCCAAATACAGCTAAGAAGAGATCTAATTATCACAATGATTAACTGGCTTATTCATTGAAAACAATTGTCAGTAGTATTCTAAGCTGTATTAGCCTTTATCACAATATGTAAAGGAAACAGTCTCCTAAGGTCGGAGTGCTTGCTTCATTGATAATCCGTAAAAAAAACTACTGCAAACAGGCAAGTATACTCCGAAATATTATTCTTTTTTGCAATATTTGAAAAATATATATTTGACTTATTTAAGTAAGTGTATAAAAATAGAACATTTTACATCGTTTTAATCTTTTTCTCTAAAAATATCAATATTCCTGTGTCACTTGTGATCAGATTATTCCGAAACATATTCCGTGTCCAATATGACCTTGACATGCTATCAAAGAATCCTTCAAATTTCTATACTTGAGAAAGTTCATCCGATTGTTTAAAGTTATCTGGCGCTCTCAATAAACACCGATTTGAAGATGGTATCCCAGTAAGCCAAGAATGTCATTTATCTACATAATGATTTCTTGTTTAAAAACCACGCAAATTATCATTTCCATGTAGAAATATATTATTCAGACTCATCTCAATATTAGTTTGCCAAAGTTTAAAGTTTAAAAGTAGTTTAGTTAAAAATCTTTATTATGCAATTCTAAAATCAAAACTACAGAAGACTTTTGAGCAAATAAAATCAGATATTAAAATTTATCATTTCTCAAAAGAAAATCATCCTTATAAAGCTGGTCTTTGCATAATCGCCCACCTGGTAGATATGAATTAAGTTCATTTTGATGGCATTTATGTGTATAGATGATTTAAAATCTCAAACTGTTCCCAAATGAAAGCATACACGGATTCTATAAAGGTATATTGATTCATATTAGGATGTTCTGTACTGGTCTCATGACTGGTCTCACCTTGGAATTTAGATCGCCACTAAAAGAAACTTTCCGAAGGACCAACATTACATTATCCATGCACCATGTTACGTAAATATGTGACACCATTATCATCAGACGGTTTTAGAAGATTTTCTGTATGGCTCGGTGTTATTCCTCGGTGGAGACTACTGTGAACACCATAATAGATATTAGGAATGACAGCCAAATCACTGAGATGTACTGATAGTAATGCAACTTTATAGAAAATATCAGTGTCTATCATAAGATGTTCCTATCAAACTAACTTAAGCAGAAAACTTAACTTTGAAAATTGGAAATTAATTGAAAGTCACTAAACCATGACCTCCGGGGGTAGGGATTCGTAATAGTCGTCAAACTGATGTGTACTGATTGTAATACAACTTGTTAAAAATATCATTGATATATCACAAGTAGTTTCTATCAAACTGACTCAAGTAGAAAACTTAACAATTGTTGACACCGCCATAGACGACTCCGCCGCCACCACCGGAAAAGCAACACCTATGTCTCGCCTTCCGCGACTTTCGTCGCAGACGAGACACATATTATAAACTACTGTATAAGGATTATTTAGCATACAACTTTGAAATAGCCACAAAGATTTCAGAAGTTCCAGCCAATCAACCCCCATTTTGATTAACGAGTCTGGCGGTCATGATTAATTTTGGTGAGAAACGAGAACAACACCTAAGGTAGCAATACACAGTTAGGAATTTAGTTTCGCCTTTTGGCCCCTGTGAACTTTTCAAATATGAAAGTTATTGTGCAGTAAAATTGATTTTTAGATAGCTGAAGAATAATAATATTGCCTTCATAGTGGGTTTATATGAACTTCAAGATTGTTTTTTGAAAGTTTTATAGGCCATTTTCTGTTTGACAGTCCGTATTTTCACATCCCGTACCACCCATAGATCCAGAAATTATTGTAGTGTTTTCCAACAAATTTTTGACCCTCGAACTTTTCAATTCAATTTTATGGAAAAATGAGGTGAAACGCATATGAGTTTTATTTGATCTATAGATAGTCAAATGTCAATGGTTTCAGAAAAGGTAACACTCTAATGGATTGAATTTCTACTTTGGACCAAATTTGGGGGACTTTTGTGACATTTTCACCTCCCTTTTTGCAATATTTTGTACCAAATAAATGCAGATTGTTGCCATGGTTACACCAAAATGAGATTATAATTCAACATTATAACTATCGGAAATAAAATCTATGGAAGATTCTGTTTCCATTCATATGCACATACATAACACAAACATTAAGCCTTATTTGTTAGAAAGCAAGGGAAAGAGGAGCCCGTGGTTAAAAATTATGAGTGTCAATTTTAATTTTTTTCCCTATGTATTGCTACGCATCATTTCCCGGGCAATTTTGTTGGGTTTATCGTTTTGTATATGATATAAAATGTCTTCTACCGACAGACAGACCTATAGTTCTTCGGCATCGCTGGATGGTGACCAAATAGCTCACATTGTTCTAAATTAGTAAAAATAAGTACATGATATCAAACATGTTGTTTTGAAAAATGAGTTATTAAAATTATAATATTGAACAGCTGACTGGAGACTGTTTAATTTAAGGTAAAGCCTCTAAATTAATGTTGGAGTTTATTACCCAGAATATTATTTTTTTTTTTTTTTTTTTTTTTTTTTTTTCTGAGTTAACTACATGTATTTGAAGCATTCTTAGAATATTCATACTTTTATCTGAATTAACTATTTGAAACATCATTCCAGTCAGCTATGAGGTATTTTGGAAAATTAATTCTGTGTTGCCATTATGTTTGTGTATGTGTTGCTTTGTTTGAATGTAATATATGGAACGCCACAGCTGTCTTATGTGGAACTCTGATATTACTTTATGTTGTTTTATTATTACTTGATGATATTTTGTCTTTACTTAATATGGTTTTGACATTACGTAATGATGTTTTGATATAACTCAATATGGAATAGTCATTACTTAATGATATTTCGATATTACACGATATGGTTTCGTATTGACCTGATATAGTTTTGTCATTACTCAATATGGTTTTGTCATTACTCGATGTGGTTTCACCATTATTTAATGTGGTTGTGTCATTAGTCAATGTGGTTTTAACATTACTTGATGTGAATGTGACTTAACGTTATGTAGTTGTTTCATTACATGATGTGGTTTTGTTATTTCGTAATGATGATTTGCCTATTCTTTATATGGTTTTAACATTACGCAATGATGTTTCAAAATTTGACGATTTTACACTACATGATGTGTTTGTTTCATTATTTGATGTGGTCTTGTCATTCTTTGATGTGGTTATCCCATTACTTGATGAGGTAAAACCACGTGACCAATTCGGAAAAAAATATGTTCTATTTTTAAACAGATTTCAATATATCGTTTGTTAAATGTGCTTTGGATGGGTATCGCTATCCATTGAGTTAATGTTCCAATTAAAGTTCGAGTGGTTGTTCAGACTTATTTGGTATTAAAAAGGGGAACGGCAGATAATAATAAGAAAAAAAGTATTAAAAAGTTTATAGTATTTCGGACATAATTGGGATATCCGAAAACCACTTGGTCCTGTTGTTTTTATCCTAAGTTCTCAAACGGAAGCAGTATTTTTGTAATAAATTTGTAAAATATTCCACGGAACCCTGTGTCTCGCCTGATATTGCTGTTGTAAGTGTAAAAGCGTCATGTTGATTGGCTGTACATTTATCTATACATTTATCGGTAAAAAAAAATGTTTTTCTGTAGATGCTTTTTCTTGAAATTGAGGAATAACTCCTATACAAGTTTTAAAACACTTCATGGAGGTTTACAAATTTATCATGTCAAAACAGTTTACATGTAATTCGGTTTTATTTAACTAAAACAAAACTGTATGGTTTTCAACAATGAGCAAAACCCATACCCTATAGTAAGCTATAAAAGGTCCCGAAATGAAAAGGTAAAAACTAGAAACCTAACGATCTATAGATAGATAGATAGATAGATAGATAGATAGATAGATAGATAGATAGATAGATACTTTATTCTCTAAAAACTAAATACAAGTTGCATACATGTTTAGTAACATGTATAATGAAAGGTTACACTCAATAGAAATAAAAAAATGGAGATGGAGACGCCGACGCCACTATCGACGACGAAATATAGGTTTGTTGTGTCTCACTGCCGCTACATTGATGTCGCAGGCTCGACACAAATCAAAAGACTTGAACTTTATTGTTAACAAATGAAACACTTCAAATCAACTCACACTAAAGTTACAGGGAAACGGGTGGAGGGGGGCTCGGACTAAGCGACAAAGCATCAATCCCTGATCTACCTCGCACTAATTGAAAAATAAACTTTTTGGAATATCTGTTTCATATGTGACGACGGACATAAAACCGTCATCTTTTCCTTGAATGTAAACTACCAAATAAAACCAAATCACTGGGTTTGTACTTTCTCGAATAACACGACGGGTGCCTTTCTGGGGCATCCGAGATCATCCCGATGGATTTATATTACCCAGTCATACCGATCTATTGAAACAGCCAAATGAAACTGTTTTGTATGCCACCGCAACTGAAAGTTGGGGGGGGGGGGCATATTGTTTTACCCCTGTCCGTCCGTCCGTCAGTCCGTCCGTCCGTCTGTCCGTCCGTCCGTCTGTCCGTCCCATTATGGGTATATAGTTATTCCGCATAACTCCTCCTACAGTTTGAATCCTAGGAAGTTTTCTCTTTACTGTCTGTTTGTACATATTCTGAAGGTGTGCATGTGGTCAGGGTTTTTATTTTTATTATCTTTTACTCTTTTGGGAGATAAATGAACATTTTTTTTTTGTCATTTTTGGGGTATAAGCGGTTAAATGAGTTGAGTGCGGGGGCATCACTTTGTCTAGTTTACATTTTTTTCTCGTGTTGTGCTGTTACACAACTGTAACAGTCCGATGTAAGGTTAGGATTTAGCGCTCACATACATGTTAAACTCCGCCACGTGCACTTTCTTTATGTACCTGCCCCAAGTCAGGAGCATGAAGTTCAATTGTTGTCGTTGTATAAATGTGTATCATTTCTTTTTTGTAGATTGTTTATTTATAAATAAGACCGTTTGTTTTTCGTTTGAATTTTTCACATGTTGCATGGTGGCCTTTTGTAGCTGACTATACGGTGTGTTGAAGGCTGTACGGTTGCCTATATATGATTTCTTACATCCTTTGCATTTAAACTCTGGTGGATAGTTGTCTCATTGTCAATCACACCACATCTAACTTTATTTCAACTTCTATGTTGCGTTTTATATACTGTAACATTGTTTATCTTTTGTACGCATACCCGGAGCCCTCTTTTCGGAAGCCTGAGCAAAGTCCTTGTTCCGCGATAGAAAATTTAATTACGAACTCATGTAAGATAGCTCGAATTTCAACTCAAAATCTTAATTAATCTAAATGAGACTTAAATTCGAATCTTACTCAAACTCTACCTCAAAAAATGACTCAAATTTAATGTTGTAACTAGAACTCTACCTCAGTTAAATGTGACTCAAACTCGATGTCCAACTCGAAACTCAATGCTAACTAAAACTTTAATTCTAATAATGACTTGAATTCGAAATCGAAGACTAACTCAAAGTTTAACTCAAACAGTAACCCGAACTTTAATTTGAACTCTAATTCGATGGATGGCCACACTCATCCAAGGCACATACAACATGGAAATCTATCTAAAAATAGAACAGGTTTTTCCGAATTGGTCACGTGATTCTACCTCATCAAGTAATGGGATAACCACATCAAAGAATGACAAGACCACATCAAATAATGGAACAAACACATCATGTAGTGTAAAATCGTCAAATTTTGAAACATCATTACGTAATGTTAAAACCATA
The DNA here is from genome assembly GCA_017311375.1 of Mytilus coruscus. Lineage (NCBI taxonomy): Eukaryota > Metazoa > Mollusca > Bivalvia > Mytilida > Mytilidae > Mytilus > Mytilus coruscus. The sequence goes on along the minus strand of CM029595.1, from coordinate 123,907,567 downwards.
TAAAGAATAGGCAAATCATCATTACAAAATGACAAAACCACATCATGCAATGAAACAACTACATAACGTTAAGTCACATTCACATCAAGTAATGTTAAAACCACATTGACTAATGACACAACCACATTAAATAATGGTGAAACCACATCGAGTAATGACAAAACCATATTGAGTAATGACAAAACTATATCAAGTCAATACGAAACCATATCGTGTAATATCGAAATATCATTAAGTAATGACTATTCCATATTGAGTTATATCAAAACATCATTACGTAATGTCAAAACCATATAAAGTAAAGACAAAATATCATCAAGTAATAATAAAACAACATAAAGTAATATCAGAGTTCCACATAAGACAGCTGTGGCGTTCCATAGTAATATATTGTACCTTGTTTTATGGAGAGGGCTTACATAGGCTATGCCTGTTGCCCAATCCAATTCAATTTATTTGAATAAAATACTGTTTAAACTAATTGTTCTAAAGAACTAGACCAGACAAATGTTAGACATTAGCTGGTTTTTGACAACTAATAACTAATGTTCTAATTTTTCAGATAAATTGAACCCGCGGTACTAGAACATAAGATTACTTTTATTTCAAAGACATTCTCACATTCATTTACTCTGATTTTGTTTATAAGATGGCATTCACCATTTTTAAAAAAATAATGATAAAACATAAAATCATATACCCGCATAATTATTCGACAATTCTTAAATTATTGAATGTTTCCGGCTTCTACTAATAGTCGATTATGAAATTTTATATAAAACATGACTTTAAAATTTTCCGGTACTTTTAGATTTGGCAATAAAAGTATGTTTGCAGGTAAACATGAAACTACATGTTAATGCATTTATTATTTTTACTGTGCCTTAAAAGGGAAGTGCGAACATATATATAATATATATATATATATAGGAAGGAAGCAATAATGTGCGCAAATCCAGACAATACGTTTAAGGTTTTTGTTGGTGAAAGCGTGAACAGAGGAAAGTAAGTTATTAGCATGTTATTTTCACCTTCTTTTAACATGAACACGTTGCTTCGTCAGAACACTGCAAAATAAAGACATTCAGTTTAAACTATATTATCAGATATACAAAAATACTATGGAGTTTTGTTTATGTCCTGATGATGTCGTTAGCACTCTTTTAAGAAAGACCCCCCCCCAAAAAAAAACAAACAAAAAAGAAAATAATAACACCCCTCCAAATAGCATGTGTTGTGAATAAACTCAAAATAGATACCAAGTTTATTTTGTACGCCAGACGCGCGTTTCGTCTTCAAAAGACTCTTCAGTGACGCTCGAATGATAAAAGGTTAAAAGGCCAAATAAAGTGTGAAGTTTGTTTGTACGTAATTATACTGATTTCACCCATATAGCCTTTATTCGTCAAAATGCGATAAATGTTTTTATCAAATAGATAAGTAAGATATAGGATGTATAACTATTAAGTAATGTTCATGTCCTGATTGTTACTATATTGAGTTTGATCACGATGATAATCCATATCTTTTAGTCCACTTAACCTAAAAGCCCAGTTTGAGCTATATTGTTATCTCTTCACTTGTCCCCCGCGTCTCCGTTAAAACAACTTGGCCAACCTGGACCACATTTGGAAACAGTGTGAAAAAGTATATGTGACGTATACGTCAATGAGACAGAAATCCATCGACACGAATACTGAGACATCTAGAGGTCAAAATAAGGTCGTCAACATTAGACAGGTTTCTATACAATATGTCAAGCACCAAAACGCTGAGAGTCTAATAAAAACAACAACAAAACAAACAAAAACAGGGCATTTTAGTCTTGCTTCAAACTACAAATGACCGAATTCATGTTCATCCCATAATATACCAGACGGATTACACAACAACAGTATAATTATTAGCTTCATCACTTAGTGTATTTAACCAAAAAGGAAGATTTGAATGACAATTTCATAACGTGTGAGCTTTGAAAATAATATTACCGTAACTATCTAAGAGTGATATAGCACCTTTTATTGAATACCAACCAATGCACTTCTGCTTTAAATTATTGTATTTGTTATATAATTAAGTGAAAGTTGTGAAAATCACCAATTTCTGATATCTAAATCTCTGCTGAAGTTGTTGAAGGAAAGGAACATTAACAAAAGAAAAAGAGATAACCGTGAGACATTCTAATATCAAGGAAATTGGTCACTAATAAAGTTATACTTAATAAGAGTGAGTAAATAACACCGATCATCTATCTCTTATCTGGGCATGGTTTTTTACATGTTTGATACTAAATTTTTGAAGAAAAATAATAAAAGACCTCATCCGATGTAGTTACATCCAGGTTATCGAAAGACCATTTTTAAAAATAAAAAATCGTTTAATATACGATTTTGTGTTCTAATATAGTAAACAGAGTAGAAAAATCATACCTGCATGCAAACGTAGACAAACTGACCGTCAACAGAATGTCGCTCATAAAGCCACCCAAAAGATTTTTTTTTACCCCAAAAAATAATTTGTCCACTTAACTGCACTCATACCCCCTGCACCTTTGATTGACTTAGTATGCCAGTGACTGAAATGCAGGGAATAACAAAAAGTTGATAAAATAAATGTTTACTTGTTTTTCCCAGAAACGTGTACATCCTACATACATGCATATTTTCTTATCAGGATATAACAATGAACGAACACCAAATCTAGTTGAAATATTGCTTATAGTATCTAAGAAACAGAACCAGAAAAACTAAACATTGGTCAATCAACCATGAAAATGAGATGAAGGTCAGATGGTACATGCCAGACAGACATGTACACCATACAATCATTCCATACACCAAACATAGTTGACCTTTTGCTTATAGTATCTAAGAAACAAGCTTCATAAAAAAACTAACCATTGACCAATGAACCATGGAAATGAGGTCAAGGTCAAATGAAACCCGCCAGACTGACATGAACACCTTGCAATCATTCAACACACCACATATAATTGACCTACTACTTATAGTATCTGAGAAACGGACCTAATCATATAACTTTAACCTTGATCACTGATCCATGAAATGAGGTCAAGGTCGAATGAACCCTCTCTGACGGACATGTAGATTTTGCAAGGAAAACATATACCAAATAAACTTATCCTATTACTCATAATAAGTGAGAAATTCACATGACAAAAAAACTTTATATTTTCAAGAAGTCGCTGAACAATGAAATAAGGTCAAGGACAATAGACATATATCAGACGGAAACTTCGTGACATAAGGCATCTATATACAAAATATGGAGCATCCAGGTGTTCTATCCTCTGAAATATACAGCTTTATACAAATAGCTTACGCCGCAGGCGAGAAAAAAAAACATTTATAAGGTTTATTGAGTGCTTCAGTAGGTAAAAAAAACACACAGGAACCACGGCAGTTGTTGTCTTAAGTCATATCTTTTCTTTTGTTATGGACGTTGGCAGATCTTTTGATGGTCTGGTAAAATCCTCAACTTTTTTTAATCTAGACGAATTAGAGCTTGTCATATTGTATAGGCATTTATCTTTTTTGAAAACTGAACATTTTTCGCTGTATTACTGTCTCATTGGTGTTTGTCTTGCATATTATGTTACTCATATTTAAACGGCAAGATTTTTCACAATTCTAAATTCTAAATGCTCCACGTAATAGCTACTATTCCTTTGATCGTAATAATGTCCCGAAAGAATCAGCAGTTCATCTCCAATATTTACAGTGGCACCGTCAAGTTGCTTATTGCCAGTAAAAATTCTTGGTATAATTCACGTTCGATGATTTCACAATCGAGTGAAAAGAGGACTGGATTGTAACTACAACAAGTTGACCATAACTTTGGTCATCTGCGACAAAGATATTCCATAAATGTCGATTATGATGGCGTTCATTAAAATTTTGAAAAGACAAATTCAATTTTACCATTAAGAACTCTTGGATCAATAGCTTCCAGTTATCCTCAATCAAGGAAATCATGATATGTAACACAATTCCTGAAATAACGTATCAACTGGAAGATAGATATACTTGAACCACATAAGCAGGTGCTGCTGATATGTTGCTACACACAAATGAAAAGTTCACAATAGGAAAATAAATACAAAATAAATATGATAAATAAAGTTAATTCGAAATATCTAGTTATTAGCCTCTTGTTACCAAACTTTGTGGAAACGATACATTTGTTATCCCTTAAACAATTATTGTTGATGCCTGACTGTGGCCGTAATAAAACCCTCCGTGCCCTTGATGTATCTAAAATAAAGTTGTTTATAATAAACAAAACATTGATAATACGGAGAATTGCTGATAAGGGTAAAACTGGTATGAAAATTGGAAAAATCCAGTTAAAAGCAATCTTGCGATACGATACATTTGCACATGGTTTCTCGATTGATGACAAAGATGGAAACAATAATTATTTGAATGAAAAAAGATCTTTTTATAAAATAAGTACCAGATTTGATTTAAAAATTATATAAACTGTTTGCCACTTTTGCGTAAAGTCTAACTTTTTGACCTTATTTAGGAAGATACATTTTAAAAAAATCTGATTTCCAAATGATTGAATAATTTGACAGGTCAGATTTTTGTATCTTAGGGAATATGAAAAACGTCTGAAGCTTATTTAAAATTTATGAATTGAAATTACAGCGTTTTTCATAATAAAGAAGGAAGATTTATTTTAGGGAGAAAGACGGGTATTGAAAATGCGGTGCCTTTGGGGTGCCACACTATGAAAGAATTCAATAAATTTATTTATAAGAGATGATGAGACTCTCAAATTCATGATCCCCTAAATGAATGGAAGGCATTCAAAGAACTTTTCAGAAATTCGTCATAACCTATATTCCACTGTTAATGTGTGCGTTTTGGTTGTACTACATAATAAAGAACGAAGATTTATTTTAGGGAGAAAGACGGATATTGAAAAAGTGGTGCCTTTGGGGTGGGATCATTTGTCAAGTCCTCTATTAACATATCTTAATAACTCACTTTTTCCCATGGGACATTGACTTATACTGTCTTTCAGACAGACATGGTATATAATGGGTATATCTTTTGATATTCTTATCATTTGAACGTGAACTAATTTTAAGGTGGCATATCTACGTCTCTATATACCCTATACATGTTATCATTACAATATTGAAAATCAGGCTGTGACTCGAAGCAAAGTTACATAGAATTCTAAGGGTCGTGGGTACTAAATTAGATACCAAGGACACTATTATTGACACACAAGAAACTTCGATTAAAACGCAATTGCTCTTTTTTCAATAAATTGTTCCGAATGTTGACCTTTCGTATAAGAAACGTGCATTTGGTTTAAAAATAATTTGGTTGCGCCTTATTTTTATTTACATTGCAATTAATATAAGATTTGAAATGACCCATTAACTGAAAAATAAATTACTAAGTTAAAATCATGCATTTTGAACACATATTTACCCTTTTCCCATGCACTGACGGATTGAGATGTTGGGTTTGTACCTTATCAATTTTGTTCATTAAAAATTTGCGTTATCCCTAAAAAAACATTAGAACCCGTCCCTTCTCCAAATTTTATTCTAGGAATTGCTTCCCCATCTCTTGTGTTTATTTGTTTCATGATCCACTCCTGTATTCTACATTGATTTGGCCAAACTAGTGTTTGAAAACGAAAATATCGTAACCCTTAAAAAGAGTTCTTAAGCAATACAAAATTTATAAAGAATGTTGATGACATATTTATCCAGCATATCAAATAGGAACAATTCTTGTCGAACAGGTATAGATTAGACTATTTATCTACCTTGGATGACCAGAAAAGGGTCTGACCCGTTTAATCTCTACTAATATGCTATAATGCATGGTCTTAATATGGGAATGCGATTTTGAATTCCAAAATGCTATACGTCTCTACGAAAAGTCCATTAGAATAATGCAATTAACAAGCCTAGGACCAGACAATTATACCGATGTAGATCTAGGCTTATATACATGTACTTTATATACGCCCGACCACTATATAGCCTTGTAGAGATCTTACAACTGATAGATGTTCCAGTGATGGAATTCGTCTTCATAAATACGGATTTTACTCTCTTATAAACTTTTTTTATAAACTATAAACTACCTTCTATATTGATATTGTGTTGTTGTTAATTTGTGGAATTGTGACATCTTCCGTTTACAACTAGTCTTTTCAAAACTAGTTGTCCGGGATCCTTAAAAAATTTAATAAATTATTTCAATAATAAAATTATCGTACAGTACATGCATATTTGAAAACTAAGAGTACACGCTGCAATAATTTCACTGCAGTGCCTACACACGAAGGATCTTGAGGTATAAAACAAAACAATAGACATATTCAATAATACTCATAACTACTGCATATAAAACTAACTTTCACCACAAACTGTCAATATTACTCCGGATTATGAAGGTTAAAATATACTGGATTCGTATTTACATAGGTAGTCAAAATATTTGTACTTCTTTTCTAATTTGCATAATGTTTGCACAAATATTAAAATCCTGATTTGGTGTCGAAAAATTTAGTGATGTTTTTATTCACTTCCGTCATAATATGTTTATCTTGTTCAATTTGAGATCGTAATAACTTTTAAGTGCAATAATTGTCATGAAATATAACTTCCTTCATAATACAAGTTCCAAATGGAAGAAATGTTCTTTAATATTATTTCCACTGGAATAAGTATTACAGAATGTTTTCCTTACGGAATAAAATAAGAACAGATATTATGGCATTGTTTATAACAAAGATTCCAGTTGAACTTTTGTTAGGCGGAACAAATATACGTTGACATCATGACTATATGGAAGTAGGATTCAAGGTGAGAGAAACGGTGTGTTCAAAAATTTGATATTTCGCTGAGCAACGAAATAAATGGTGGACCATACAAGTTTGTGCCATGTCCTTATACATATTTTACACATAAGCGATGAGTGCAGATTGCACAATCATCTCGCCTTGTAGTACTTAATCCCTTGTCGTTACGTCAAATAGTCTGTAGCCCCTTTCAAACACTTGTCATTTGGGCTATACGGGTGTGGGGAAGCATTAAGTGTATTAGAAGACTCTCTCAGTAAGTATAAACTTATTTTTATATCTATCCTTTTACTTCATATGCCTCTACATTGCTCTTATAAGAGGTACAAAAAGAGAAATAGGAGATGTGATACCAGAGACCAAAGGACGAGGATATATATTGTTTATTGTTCATTTTTATGTAATGTATGAGAACAGTATAACTACTTTGTTAACATATTTAGTGGTAGAAGCTATCGGTTATTTGAGATATATTCATTTTTTTCTGTTTTAACACATTTCAATTTAATTCTTAAATCTTGCATTAATTCGTTTCTTTTTGGAAATAGTTGATTATTACACAAGGGACATCGTTGCTTTTATGTAACAATGTATTTCTGAAAACTCGTGAACAGGACCTTTCATCACCGGAAACAAAATGATTGCATGTCCTGTTTTATAATGTAAGAAACCTTTTCAAAAATGATCGTGAAAAAGCAGTTTAAGTGTATTAATACGGATTTCCCGTATCAATGAATTTAATAAACTTACATTGTTTACATGTATTGAGAGGGTTAACCAGTATATATTTTCACAATAAAAAGTAAAACAGATATTAATCACCATATTGCAAAACGTGCAAAAACATGCAGATTGCCACAGATTTGCGACTGTAGACTTATCCTGTTGTAGGGGGATGTTTTATTTTTGTAGTTGCATAACATTTTATTGCGCAATACTTACGTTTTGACGACTTTTATCTTATTTATTTTCTTCTTCATCTTTTTAGAGTTCATCATTCTTCTGAACACTATTTTCCCATTTTTATTGCATTTTGCAAGAACAATAATTGGCTTATTATCAACATTTTCATATTCCGTTCGACACTGACTTTCAGAATTTTCGTTTTTTGTGGATCCCAAGTATGCAGTCTCCAGTGGCATTGCAATGTCCCCATGTCCTTGTGGTAATGTCGGAGAATCGAGAGGTTTTTCGGAATCATATCCATTATTTATTCCACATGTTACGACCATTTTGAAGAAAAGTTGTCCTCTTTACCTTCATTCGCACAGATAAAATTTCATAGTTGTGAGCGAATATTCGGTCACGCCTCCTATGGTTGATCTACCTATATAAACAAAAATTGTACTCGATTAATAATCTCATAGTAAACTATTCGCTATCTCCCAATTTTAATATCCAACAATACATGCCACTTTTCAAACATTGACTTTTAAAGATTATCCTTGGGTAAGGTGACCATCGTCCAAAATAACTTCTCTGGATTTTCCCCTCGGCTAAAACAAGACTACCAAATTCTTATTTACTTGTAATGATCTAATATTCGTGTAAGTGACATTTTTGAAGGCGGAAATAAGTTCACCTCGGTCATTAGTTGATTATTTTATTTACACATGTTGTGTCTTTCCAACACCTGAATACACTGTTTTCATTTGTTAGAATTAAAATCATTACACGATTGTTACCAATAAGGACCGGTACATTATGTCAGGTATTAATACAAGCGATTTGACACCAGGAACAATTAAAGTTGAAAAATATATAATTAGAAAGTTATATTTTGTTGCTCATATTTGAATATTATTATAACAGTGATATACACCAACCAATACAAAGTAACGCAGTCCGTCACTCGGTTGATCAGGGCCACCATTCTGACTAACGCTAACATTTTTATTTCAGTTAAATAATATTCTTGTCCAGAACTAAAGAGTAAATGCATTTCTGTTTTATGATGGTAAATAAAAATTATATTAATTTCATTTACTTCGACATTAAATAGCATGCAGTGACGAATATAGAAGGGGCGATTCCATTTAGTGGTCATTACTCGTTTCTCTGATTATCCTCAACAGGTACTCATAATACCAAAAGTTGATAGGAAAAGGGGGCAAAAAAAACCCCAAAAAGTAATAAACCCTGAAAGCTATCTTAGGTCAAGTTGGCTCCCATGGAGATACAAAGTTAGTTTTAGTACAGTTGTACGACCTTTATATTGCAAAAAACAAAACATATATACTTATAAATACGCCAGAATCAAGACCTAGACTTTTGTAATTATAATGCATTTTATGGTATAGTTTCTTTAAAAGCGGAGTCGGAAGCGATTCATTTTAAAATATATTATGCGTAGGCATTTTAACAACATATATCAATTTGAAAACATGTACGCAATTATTATTTTTTTTTAAATTATTAGCCAAGTTGATAAAAATATTAAGATATATCGAAGATGTGTTAATCATACTAAGCGTAAATACCACAGAAATTTTGGCAATTTTAACCTTAATATCCTGAGCGGACTCTTGTCTCGACTACGGGATGTCAACGATATCATCTACCCACGAGTGTATCGCCCGGTCGTTAATCAAAGTCCGTATGTCGACCTCTAAATATTCTATCCCCCGCCTCGAACGATGGGGTATAAGATGATAAATAGTGATGCAACTGTCCGTCCGTCCATCCGTCCTTTAGTTTCCAGATGATGATTAGAGAACCACTTCATGGGATGGATTAAAATATTTTTGGATTGTTTTGAACCAATAAACAAAGTAAAGTTCGAATTTAGTCTTTTGCTTTTACCGCTACGGAGTTATGGTCCTCGATTGTTCGGCCAGTTATTGTGGTTACCGGATGATAAATAGAGAACTATTGAACAAAATGGATTGAAATTTTATTGGAGTTTTTTTGGACCACTTAACACAGGTTTTCTTCGATTTCCGTCATTTTAGCATCTACTTTCATGTAGTTTCAGGTACAGAAATGTAATTCAATATAATGTGATTTTGATTAAGGGCATACGATACAGTTACAGGGGAGGTAATGACGTTGCTAACGTAAATTGTTATTTTCGCGACGTCAAACTATGACTTATCGGGAAAAGATTCAGTTTTCGACTGATTTTTATCATTCAAACTTATTTAACTTGAAAACGAGTTCATGGACCCTCTTTTTAAAATGCCATTTGGTTTGATTACGCGAGAAGATTATGTGTGCCAATTTTATGAAAACGTAAATAGTGCAATTTTTTAAATTTGATAAATATACAGCAAAAGTGATGTTTTTTCTACATTCATGAACATTTGATAAATATGAGTTATTTCTGAATAAAAATGTATAAATTTTAGGATACTTATAAAATACAGAAATTACCAATTATTTAACAAAAACAATTTGTGTTTATCTTTTAAAACAAAAAGTTATGTCTTTCTTTCGAAAGGAAAATACGGCCACAAATCCGAATTTTGAGCAAATATACCAAATTTCGACCTCATTTTACTCAAAAGTAGCACATGAAGGTATATTTTTATTACATATTTGATTTAATCAGGTAAAAATAGTCTATATTGAAATTTTATCAAAATGTAAATACGGGATCAAAACTGTATCGTATGCCCTTAACACCATATTTGTAACGTTTGGAGGACGTGTGTTTCAACACACAATCGGCATTCCTATGGGAACATACTGCGCTTCAATCCTTGCCGCCTTGTTATCCCTATCATATGAGGAAGACTTTATACAGGAGCTTCCCAGGAAGACTGAAAAGAACCTACCATTATCTTAAAACTTCACGTTTCCCTATAAAGATAAGGTACTCTCACTAAATAACTCAAATTTAGTGAATATGTTGAGACTTATCTATCCCATCGAACTTGAAATTAAAAAAAAATCAAAACGGATGGATTAAAGTCTGCCTCATATCTCGACTCACATCTAGAAATTGACAATGAGGGTAGATTGAGAACAAACTTTACGATAAAAGAGACGATTTCAGCATTCTAACTGCGAACTTTCAATTTCTATGTAGCGCCTGACTATGGAGTATTTATCTCCTAGTTCGTACTGTTTTCAAGTTCTTTCTTTTTCTATCATTGTTTCCATTATAGAGAGTTGTTGCCTACAAGGAAACTAGTGAACCAAGGATTCCTAGCGGTAAAAACGAAGTCATCCCTTCGGAATTTTAACGGGCACAATTATGAGTTAGTTGATAAAAGAGAGGCGAAAGATACCAAACGGACATTCAAACTCATAAGTCAAAAATAAACTGACAACGCCATGGCTAAAAAAGAAAAAGACCAACAGATAAACAGATACACAAAACAAAACATAGCAATCTAAAGACTGAGCAACACGAACCCCACCAAAAACTGGGGGTGATTTCATGTGCATCGGAAGGGTAAGCAGATCCTGCTCCACATGTGTCACCCGTCGTGTAGCTCATGTTAGTACAAACCCGGTAATAAGTCTAATTCAGTAGGTCACATTCGGAGAAAGGGGGACGGGATTGTAGTTGCGACAATTGGAACATATCCGCTATCATCTGTGAAATGAATGTGATGGAATCTCTATGTCACAGACGACCACAGGTATTATCCAATTGTCAAAGCTTCGATCACGGCATCACCGAATGAAACTGGTGAACGAATTTGTAATTACCACGAGCAACACGACGGCTGCCACATATGGAGCAGGATATGATTACCCTTCCGGAGCAACTGCTTTGACGATCGCTTTTAGTGGAGTTCATGTTGCTCAGTCTTTAGTTTTTCATGTATTGTTTTGTCGATTGTTGTTTGTCTTTTCGTCGATTTTCGTTTTTATTTTTGTCATGATTGTGTCGGTCTCTCTTCGACTTCAGAGGTTTTTTTATTATTTCCTTTGGTATCTTCCGCCTCTTTTTCGTTTGACGGAACTTTTGTGTGTACAGTTTGCTTTGATAACCTCAAACTGTCATTTGATGAACAGACCTTGTCTCTGAAAAAAGTACGATTGGCACAAAAAAACTGTATTATATTGATGCAATGAGCATATATTTTTTAAAACTATCTCAAAATAGGAATTTAAAAAAATGTTTTCATATGCTTCTGATCCCAGAAAAAAGAAAATGATAATAACATTTTAACTTAAAATAGTTAATTAATTAACATTAAGCATGCTCATTTCCGTTTGATACTAGTTCTTTAATGTTGTCGGCAAATTACATAAGAAATTGGTATAAATAGCATGTATGAATATGAGTTGTTTCTCTGACTGTAATTTTTTAATAATTAGTATCTAGCAAGTCGGGAACAGACAAGTTCAAATTTTCAATACATCAGTAAATTATCCTAACTGATTTTTATTGCTTTCTTCAAGACTTATTTGTTGCTGCTCGCCATTAAACTTGTAAAGCTGAATTTTCGAAATTACCTTTTTCAGAATGTGTTGCTCCTCAGTTTTTATAATCATATAGTTTTAAGGTTGTTCTATCTTCAACACTGCTATCCATTTTATGCTAACAGTACATACGATAACAAAATTTCTTGAAAATATAGGTTGTAGACCATTTGAATATTCTAATTTATTGGTTGGTGTAAAACATAAATTTTAAAACACATACCGAAACTAGCCTTTCTTTCCTTTTAAGTTTATATCTGTATGTAGGATTATTTAAATGTTAAACGAGTTCCGTGACTGATTGCAACGGCTGAATAAATCGCATGGTTCGATATAGTCATGTGTACATTTCTTACGCATTGTCAGTAGTCAAGTGTTTTCAAATCATGTATATTTATAGCATTTTCCGAATGGTTTCAGAACAACGTCCGTATTGATTAGGTCCGAATATTATGTAAACACATTTTGTCCACGCCATATTGTTTATAATTTTTCGTGTAGTAGTACAAAATAACAAGATGTAAAAAATATTTGATGCCCCAAATCTATTAAACCAATGTTCTTATGTTGTACTGTTACACCACTGTCCCATGTTAGGGGGAGGGTTTGGCTCCAGCAAACATATTCAATCACTCCACAATCTGTATGGGCCTGTCCCAAGTCAGGAGCCTGTAATTCAGTGGTTGTCGTTTGTTGCTGTATATCATATTTATTTTTCGTTTATTATTTTGTACATAAATCAAGCCGCTAGTTTTTCCATTTGAATTATTTTACATTTTTCCTCTTCTGAACTTTTATAGCTTAATATGCGGTATGCGTAATGCTCAATGTTGAAGGCTTTTCGGTAACCTATAGTTGTTAACTTGTACGTCATTTGATCTCTGGTTGAGAGTTGTCTCAATGGCATATACCACATCTTCTTATTTCTATATATATATAGATGACAGTAGAAACTTTCCTTTCCCTAAATAGAATAAATCTTTTGATAAAGATAAATGAGGGTGGTAAAGGGTTATTTTCGTGCAACGTGTTTTGCCATTTTTATTTCACGTGCAGCCGTGAAAAAGGTTCGTTATCCACCGTGTTTCGTGAAATCGGTAAAAAGATCAACGTGCAAGAAATTTTTAATTGTTCGTTCATCGTGAAATGGCAATTTTATTTCGCGTTCTTCCGTGCAGATACCCCCCCCCCCCCCCCTTTACGCCCCTCATAAATTAGCCCTCATTTTTTTATTACCCATCAACATCTTCTTATTTTCATACAAATTGAAAATTTTATGAATTGTTATTTATACCTCCTTCCTTTGACATTTTCATAAATAATGATGCTTCATTTTATATGGCTTAGAACTAGAAAAGTAACCATTATGTATGCAGAGAATTTGAAAGTAACAACTGTCTAAAATTTATTCATAAAGGGGGATCTACATGGAAATGTAATCTTTGTATCTATTAATCAAAGCATTGTCGATGTTGTGAGCCAGCTAATCTTATTCCAACATCCATTCATGCAAATAATCACATGCAAATGTTTTATTAAAAGCATTTGTTGGAAGCTCTCTTTTCAAGTATTGAAAGGTGGATATACACGCGACTTGGTTAAACTATTTCTTTCTTTAGTACGTCTTCTCCTAGCAGAATTTGGCTATAACAATGATGCATGATAATTAACTTTTAGGTACACTTTTGTGGATAGTTGTCTCGTTGCAAATCGTACCACATCTTATTTATATACTAGTATTGTAAATGTTAATTGAACAACTGAGATTGAAATTTCACCCTTAAAGGGATTCCAAAATTCTTTGATCCAGTCAAACAGTTCTTCCGATCATGCTTTAAAACCCTTTTTACTGAAAAAAAAACTGCTGTTAGGCATACAAACAACCATCGAGCACAGGCCAAGACGTATTGCCCCAAAATTAATAACGTGAGCTAGGACCTGGTTTCTATTAACTGACAAAACAAAGATTGAAATGTAGAAGTTAAAACCAATTTCGTCCTTATTTTTCAGGACAAGAGTGCATACGCTGAAATGTCTCGCCTGCTTTACTTATGATTGAATTTATGTTGAAAGTCTGTATTATGAAGGTTTTACAATAAGTATAACATAAACCTAACATTATATATGATCCATGAAAATGGATAAACGATCAGATGAACCATTCCAGACAGACATGTACACCTTACAATCATTCCATATACCACAAATAGTGGTCCTATCGCTAATAGTACCTGAGAAACAGTCCAAACCACAAAATCTTAACATTCACCAATGAACTATCAAAATGAGGTCAAGGTCATATGAACACTGCAAGACAGACATGTACACTTTACAATTATTCCCTATACAAAATATAGTTGACCTACAACTTATAGTATCTGATAAACTGACAAAACCATGAAATCTTAAAATTGATCAATAGACCATGAAAATGAGGTCAAGGTCATATGAAACCTGCCATTCGGACATGTACACCTTGCAATCATATTATACACTAAAATATAGTGGCCCTATTGCTTATAGTATCCGAGAAATAGAGCAAACTATAATACATTAAACATTGTCCAATGAACCATGAAATCAAGGTCAAGGTCAGATGAAACCTGCCAGTCGGACGTGTACACCTTACAATTATTCCATACGCCATATATAGTTGATATATTGCTTATAGTATCTAATACGGACTTAAACACGAAAACTTAACCTTGGTCACTGATCAATGAGATGAGGTCGTGGTCAGGTTAACCATGTCTGACAGACAGGTAGACCTTGCAAGAAACCAATATACCAAATATAGTTACCCATCCTATTACTTATAATAAGCGAGTGTTTCACATGACAAAAATCACTAATTTTTTTCAAGCAGTCACTGAACCATGAAAATAAGGTAAAGGACAATGGGCATATGAAAGACGTAAACTTCATTACATGAGGTTATCTGCATGCAAGGTATGAAACATCCAGGTCTTCTACATTCTGAAATATAAAGCTTTATACAAATAGTTTAGGCCGCCGTGCCGCCGCCGGATTTGAATCCCTGTCTCGCATTTTGCGACTTTCGTCGCATGCGAGACAATGACCAGAGAGTTACACTTACGTTATAAACATATAAAAAAATTCCTTTCAGCTTCCAAAATTCTGAAAAAAAAAGGTTTAGATCTTCAGCGGTAATTCCGACTTAAGTTAAATAAAACATTGCTACCTGCTTTATTTGCTACGTACATATTAGATGTTAGGCTAAGGAGGATGTTTTCGGAGGCTTCATAATTTTAGACTATAAAAATATCCGAAATCGATTACCTCGTTTGAAAAAAGAATACATATTTAAAAACATTGCCGATGTTTTCTGATAAAACATAAGGCCTAACTTTTAAAAACTTTATGATTTTAAGTATGTTTAGTGTAAACCATCGATTTCATACGGACCTACAATCAAATTTTTACGATAATTAAAGAAGTGGCTTTCAGGGAAATCAACATTCCTTGTATATCGTACTGCTTTATACACATCACAGTTGAATATCTGTTAAAAGTTGCAGAACAGAAGAAAATTCCAAATTTGAGTCATTTTTATGATCGGAAAATATGCCTGTATAAGGAGCACATTCAGTCGAAAAGAGAGTTTTATGCCCAGTCTGTTTTTCATTGAAAAAATATATTTGCATATCCCTGTGGTTATCAAAAGATAGGCGGAAGATACCAAAAGGCATTCAAACTCATAAGTCGAAAAATAAACTGATAACACCATGGCTAAAAAAGAAAAAAGACAAAAAAACAACAGTACACAAAACACAACATAGAACTAAAGACTGAGCAACAGGAAACCCACCAAAAAATTGGGGATGATCTCAGGTGCTCCGGAAGGGTAAGCAGATCCTGCTCCACATGTGGCACCCATCGTGTTGCTCATGCAAGTTCAAATCCAGCCGACAAACTATCTGGCCAATACCGGCATAAAATGGGAAAATATGACCTTTTAATTCTTGTCTTGGATTAAGACGTAACCGAATGAGACTTATCGCGGATTTTTTTCTTGCCGTGGGCAACACGATTATGGAAGCTACTAATTCAGAAGGATCTGCCCACCATTCCAGAGCATTTGAAAATCTGTGGTTTTATCATATTGCTTGTAATTAAAAATTCTGTCCTATCTTAATTTCCAGAATGATGACTTGGAGCCACCCTCGGACCAATAAAAATGCACGCGTTGTCGTGCTAAGCATACACCAACTCTTAATTCAAAATTTCCAGAATGATGACTTGGAGCCACCCTCGGACCAATAAAAATGCACGCGTTGTCGTGCTAAGCATACACCAACTCTTAATTCAAAATATCCTAAAACAGACAGGTATCTGGCAGATGCAAAAACCGCTTACACCTTACAACTCATTATTATTGAGCTGCTAACCAAGATTGTAGTCATTCTGTTGAGTAGTTTCTGAAAAAATTGTGACGAAAAATTTAAGTTCATTCAATATATTAAAAAAATACCGGCAAACAGGAAGTCGAAGTCGGTATCTGACAGCTCCTAAAAGTGCCCACGCATTACAAACACCACTGTCAAGTGCTGGCCAGATATAAAGTGATTCTGTGTAGTAATTTCTGAGAAAAATTGTGTCCTCAATATTTATTGAACAAACGGATAGAAGAAAGGCCGGACGGATAATTCCAATATAGTCCCAAATAGTGGAGTATAAAAAATGATAAAGTGTTAATTCTGAATTAAGACTGGCATATATACACCGTGTAGAACGCCACAGGCGGGTGTCGGAAATATTAAGACGAGGTGTCGGAGAAAAATCGATCAAAGTAAGCAGAAGTATTGCATTTTAATTCC
The DNA here is from genome assembly GCA_017311375.1 of Mytilus coruscus. NCBI lineage: Eukaryota > Metazoa > Mollusca > Bivalvia > Mytilida > Mytilidae > Mytilus > Mytilus coruscus. The sequence continues at coordinate 123,890,492 of CM029595.1, read as the reverse complement.
TTCTTGGGAATTGTTAACACCTAGTAAGGTTTTGCAAGGAAGGTTCCGACACATATTATATTTCTAGCCAGCAAAAGCAGATGTGCCCAGTGCTCATTATATTTCAATGAACAATTTCTTTAAAACAGTGAAATTTTGACTGGGAAGCTGGCATTAGGTCTGATTCTATGATATGAATTCATGTCTGTATTAAATATCCGGAGATAGGTCGCCGAAAAGTATTTTTTCCTTAAAATTGCATTTGAAGTCTCAAAATATGCGACACGGAAAACTGTTGAGGGATGGTTGAGAAAACAGAGCACTGGAAACGTCTGCTTCTGCTTGCTGGAAATAGATAATGTGTCGGTACCTTCCGTGCAATACATTGTTTGACGCTAACAACTCTCAAAAAAGAAAATTTGATACTTTTCTAACCTTAATCGTTTTTTCTTCGCTCCGCCACCCCCGCGTGTGGCGTTCTTCACGGTGGTATAGTATATCACTGACTTATCATATGTTTTACCTGTAAAAATGACCTTTAATATCAGAAAGTATTTGATAGGTTAACTGTGATAATTCATTAGTACTTCATGAACCAGGACTGTAAAGTAGGGCCTTTTCTTGGATTTAAAATACACTGCTTCAACTGCTTATCAAATGAACAGTGCATGCTTATTCTCGATTCCTTGAATTTATTAAAAAAAACGACACCTTACAAAGACCTTCAAAGATTTACTAAAACTAACTGTATCACAGCTTTTAACTAAAATGCGCATTCTTCATTTTCTTATTTCTGAGTATATAACCAAACTGCTTAAAGATGGTTCGAACCTTAATTATGATATATTTATATAAAAAAAAATATGGTGTAAATGTATAGATTTTTATTAAATATCATGTATTGGACAAAGTATAATAACGCTTCATACCATGCAATGGGAGATAACCGAAGTTTTCCTGATCATTTTGCGGTTAACAGAGTCTCGTTAACAGCTTTTTTTTTGCCAAATTCATTTGATTCCTGACGGATGTCCTTCAATGTTATTTTTTTAAAAAGATGTAAAATTGTTAATATTATATCGAAATTGTCAACAAAAGCAACATGTAGTCCCAGTTAACATTTTATGAACATTTGTAGACTTGTCGAAATTTTGTTAAGTACAATATCAAGACCCTAATTATCATTTAAATTTTACATGGATACGAAATTTAGAAAATGTGATCATGATCTGGAACTTGAATTGGATAGATATAATAAAAGAGCACCTCGTTTTTTTAGACTATGTTATTTTTGCTCTAGGAATTATTTAGATGATGAATTTGGTTTCTTCTTCCATTGTGAAAGAAATAATGTAAGAAACAATTACTTCTCTGAACTGCTCTCATAAAATACTTACCTTGTGAATTTCACTTACAAAAATTTTCAACAGGTATAAAGTATGGGTTCCTTTTTAAAACGGTCAATGGAACTGAGAAAAGGGACTCTTGCTTAACTGATTGTTGTAAAATTCGTTGTATATGTTACAGTAAGGATTACCAGAAATCACTGGTTCTTTTAGGGATTACGTGTAATTCCTAGTCATTTTTCCCATATTTATCTCAACATGTTTTTTTTTAATTCAATAATAATTCAGCCTTGTTTACTAACTTAAAGTAAGACAATAGTATTTCCATTCACCATGATGAAAAGTTTTACGTATTGTTACATGACAGACTATTATGACATCTGGAATTGCACAACACGTTGGAGTTGAGACACTTTGAACGATTTAGTTTTACACCCTGTTTTATATGCACATTTTATGAATCCTTGACCATCTATCGATTCAGCTCTTCCTGTCTCTCAAACGCTTACAACTGAGTCATTCTTAATGTCATCGACTTTTAATCCATGCTAAGTTGTTGGGGGGTAAACTGGCTTATTGAATTTTTGTAGCAAGGATACCACATATTGTTCCTTGTTTGTAATGGCCATCACTTTCTTCCAATACGGAACACACTAGGATGCGTTGAAGAGACTACTACCACATATTACAATATTTCACTAAGTAAGTTCAACTATTTATCGCCCACATAACACTAAGGACCATGTTTATCATGTTTATCTTCCTTCATTCACAACCCAGGTACCACAACTATTGTGGATTAATTTATTTTCGAAGATACCAATTTTCGTGGACTTAGATACACTTGTATTTTCGTGGATTTGCCAAATCCTGTATACAAGCCTTTAGAAAATGGGCACTTTGTTGAACATAAAAAATCAATTTAAATTCGTGGTTTACCAACGAAATCCACAAAAATTGATACCTCACGAAAACTTAACATTGACCAAACAATCATGGAATTGAGGTCAAGGTCATATGAACCCGTTAGACAGACCTTACATTTAATCCATACACCGAGTAAAGTTGACCTATTGCTTATAGTATTTGATAAACTGGCAAAACCAAGAAAAATAAAGATTGACCAATGAACCATAAAAATAAGGTCAAAGTCAGTTGTAAACTGTCAGTGTGACACATACAACTTACAGTCATTCCATACACCAAATATGGTTGATCTATTGGTTATAGTATCTGAAATACGGACTTGTTCATGTAAACTTAACCTTGATCACTGATCCATAAAATAAGGTTGAGTTCAGGTGAACCCTGTCTGACAGACATGTAGATCTTGCAAGGAAGCCATATTATTAATATAGTTATCCTATTACTCATAATAAGTGAGTATTTCACATGACAAAAAAAATGATTTTTTTTCAAGCTATCATTTAAACATCAAGGACAATGGATATATGATAGACGGAAAAATCGTAACGTAAGGTATTTGCGTACAAGGTATGAAGCATCCAGGTCTTCCACCTTCTGAAATATAAAGGTTAATACAAATAGTTTACGCCGTCGCCATCGTCGGATTGTAATCCCTATGTCCTAAAAATCATGACATGACAAGGGTTACGTAATATGTGTAATTTTAGTTAAAATTTCCAGGGATAACATGAAATCTCTAGCATTATGTTCTCCTTGGTTTTGCTCGTACGAGCATGAAACTTTTATGATAACTTCAAAATAAAACAATCGCAGACTTGTATATGGATTGACAGACGCACCAAAGTAGTTTCAATAAATTTTATTGGCTGGCATATAATGTTTAACTGAACTTAGTAACAAAATTATTCAGTCCAAAACCTCAGCACAATCCTCAAATCACAAATAATGAAAATTAACAAAAGGGAACGAAAAATATTCCCTTTTGTCGTAAATTTTTGTGTAGAGTTTCCCGTGTAAAACTGAAATATCTAAATCTAGGAAAGGACAGTTATTACCGTCTATATTTGATTTATTTAAAGTAAGTTCCTTTGAGTAAATTTCGGCAGTATATTCAGAAAATTCTTGATTATTTAACGAAAAAAATAATATGAATCAGAAAAAGAACAAACTGTTATACAAAGGCATTATAAGTATAATCTGAATATAACTATAGAATTCGCTTTGGCGTTTTCTCGATAATTAGAAAAAAGCTTCAAAAGAATTACATGTAATCTCTTCTTTTTAGGAATTGAAATCCCTGATTACACTCAATTCATGTAACTTAAATAAGTTTTATGTAATTTCCTTTTGTTATATAAGTACATAGAAAAATAAGATGATGTGGTATGTTTGCAAATGAGACAACTCTCCACCAGAGACCAAATGATATAGAAGTTTACAACTATAGGTCACCGTACGGCATTCAACGATGAACAAAACCAATACCGCATAGTCCGCTTTAAAAGGCCCGAATGACAAATGTTAAACAATTCAAACGAGAAATTTAACGGCTTGATTTATGTACAAAACAATTTACGAAAAACAAATATGATATACAACAACAAACAACAACCACTTAATTACAGGCTCCTGACTTGGGACAGACCCATACAGAATGTGGCGGGGTTAAACTAGTTTGTTGGTGCAAAACCCTCCCTAACATGACACAGTGGTGTAACAATACAACATAACAACAAACTATAAAAATCAGTTGAAAAGGGCTTCACCCATCAGATCGATACAAAGAAGAAAACATCTAACAAAAACACAGACCCAACAAGGCAGGGTATTTATACACCCTCACGTTAAAACAGACACACAGTACAAATCCGAGAGTACTTGCAGTTACTGACAGCTAGTTTAAAGTCAATAACAACTGATAAAAAATCATGAATCTAAGACTAAAATATTAATTAGAACACATCCAACATCCAAAGTATTTAGTGTAAAAGACGTCATTAATAATCAGAGAAAAACATGATCTTGTGCAATACCAAGATACAGGTATCGACAGATTGTAGAGCCATGAATGTGCACATGTATATAAACATAATATTTAGTTTGATTTCAATTTACTGATAACAAAGTCAATATTTATACCAATAAAAACAATATTCAAAGAGCTAATTACAGTGTTGAATTGGTAACCTTTTAGAATAAGTTAATCTAAAGGATCGATAAGTTTACCCGGATCGTATCTATATTTCAGAGCTCGGTAAACAACATCTCTGTAAAAATTAGGATGTGCTATCTCGTTCGAAATAAGTTTTCTACAGATACAGCCAAACTTCCAAACCAAACCTTTGTATCTATGGAAGAATTTAGTAAAGATTTTTAGTAATTTGTGGTAACGAAATCCCAGACTTAATAATTTACCAGTATTACATAGGTTACGTTTATTGAAATCCAAAACGTCACAACAGACACGGGAAAAACGAACGAGTTGTAATATATAAACACCGTAAGATGGTGCCAAAGGAACATCAACGTCCAAAAAAGGAAAATTAACAAAAGGGAACGAAAAATATTTTGTCGTCAATTTTTGTGTAGAGTTTCCCGTGTAAAACTGAAACATCTAAATCTAGGAAAGGACAGTTATTGCCGTTTAAATTTCATTTATTTAAAGTAAGTTCCTTTGAGTAAATTTCGGCAGTATATTTAGAAAATTCTTGATTATTCAATGAAAAAATATCATCAAGATAACGGCAAGTGTTGTTGAATTTATGCAATAAATCAAATGCAATTTAGACGGGTCTTTATTAAGTTCGGTCAAAAACTGTGATCCATAACAGTACAAGATCAAGTCTGCTATCAAAGGATCGCAATTGGTGCCCATAGGAATACCTACAACCTGTCGATAAAATTTATTGTAGAAACGTACATAAATGTTATCAAGTAGAAAAAATTAACAGCTTCAATCATCTCCTCACACCTCAAGTAAGTATATCTAGCATTATATCTTTGAAAATGCATGAAACTACATTTTGGCAAATTGTTAAAAAAATACTATTGATTTTAGACCTCTGCCTTAACGACAATAACAATTATTATTTGTCTCTGCCTTATGAAAATAATGATTATTATTTGCTAGAAAGGGCAGATAACCTTACTTTTATAAAGAAATGTGTAGGCAATTTACATACTTTATTTTGAAGCAAAAAACGAGTCCTCTGACCCTTATTTTTCTTTTTTATTTTCCGAAAGCACATTAGAAGAACTATCTTCTAATATTCTATCTTAGAATTCTAATGGTTATTTCTCTGTCTATCACACCAAATTGATTCATGTATAATCTATATACAATCTGACAATTTTTCGGAACCTGTAACTTGAAAAAAAAAGCTCATTGACCCATACTTTTTATTATTTTTGAAAAAAACATGATATAAACTACATTTTGGCAGATTATTTAAGGAATGACTGTAATATTTTTTTCTGTCTATGAAGAAATAACACAAAATGTGGTGCACACTGAATAACCCGCGTAGCGGGTTATTTAAAAGTGTGCACCACATTTTTAGGTTATTTCGAATAGACAGTCATTCCTTATAATTTAATTCTTAATTCCATTTTTAAGGAGTAAATCATAAAAAAAGTTGATGACGTCACGTTTACATGGCAAAATTATATCTATGAGCTGATAGACAAAAAACTTCCAGCCAATCAGAAGACCTGTTACATCCAAACTTAAATGATTAAAAATTACTATCGATTTCAGACCTCTGACCTACCCGTTTTAAGATGAGATGTTGTAATGAAATGATTAAAATTGAGAATGGGAACCGGGAATATGTCAAAGAGACAGCAACCCGACCAAAGAGCAGAAAACAGCCCAAGGCCGCAAATGGGTCTTCAACATAGCGAGAAAATCCCGCACCCGGAAGCGGGCTTCAGCTGGCCACTAAACAATAATATATACTAGTTCAGCGAAAATGGACGTCACACTAAACTCCGAAACATATAAATGAACCAAAATAGCAACTCCGAAACATATAAATGAACCAAAATAGCAAAAAAACAAACAAAAAAAAAACATGCAAGACTAACAAAGGCCAGAGGTTCTTGACTTGGGACAGGCGCAAACATGCGGCGTGGTTAAACATGTTTTGTGAGATATCAACCCTCACCTATACCCTATTTCAAGACGTGTGGAATAAACAAACACACAACAATACTCACAGTAAAACTGATTTTAAAAGAAGTCCGAGTCCAATGTTAGTATAGATGACAAAAGAAACTAAGCAAAGTGACAATGATCAACATAAATTAACAAAGGACTACTAGCAGTTACTGACATGCCAGCTCCAGACCTTAATTAAACTGATGGAAATATTATGTCTTCATCGGCATATGAAATTCAAACACAATCCCTACCGTTAGGAGTTAAGTATCGTACCATCATAAAATATACGAGAAGAATATAACCCATATTGCCTAGTATTTGACTCTCTGTAGAGCAAACGAACTGAATGTAGAAGAATTCATTCGTTTATTCTTAAGTAAATCTAATCTGCTTTGACGGCCGGTACGAACTTTGCGAGTACTTGTTGTTTGTTTATCAAATAATAGAAATGGGCGTATTATTAACCCTTTTTTAATTTCTATTTTCTAAATGTGACATGTCAGTATCCACAGTATTCATACATTAATTCAATTAAGAGAATGGCAATGTTTAATCAAAAATCATTTTAAACACAAAACTTCCCCAGGTTTCTTGTCTCAATCCCCGGTTTTCTTGTCTCATATTTCGCATTTTACTGAACGAAGAGTTCCGTTTCGGTTCGAATGGAGTTAGATCGACCATGGCTAATTGTGCAATTATAAATAGAATTTCTTTGGCTAACTTCTGGCGGGTGTTATTCAGCACTGTAACGTCGTCGGACAATTGGACACCTGAGATAAGTAGATGCTATATTAATGATTTGTTTTACTTGTGAAAAGGGGTCGAAATATCCTGTATTTCCGCATGATTTAGTTTGTATATAATACATCATAACGGCCTTCATTCGGTAAATCGGGAAGACTTATCGTACGTGAAAAATACATTGCGCTGATCACATATTGTTATAGGATCGTGCAGGTAATAAGATAAAATCGAACCTAAAAATCTGTGGAAATACCGTCATTTATGTATTATTAAAAGGCGGTACACTTCAGAGAACAATACAAACATTATGTCAAAATGATCAAAACTACTCAACAAAACTGCGCATTATTAGATAAAGAAAAAAAAAACAGTACTTTTTAAAAGAAAACAACAAAACTTTAAAGGCTATACAAAACCCAATGCGAACTATAAAAAGACACAAAAGACAGTAAACTATTAATGTTTTTTTTTCCATGCAAAAAGTTCAGATTGTTTAAGAAAAAGAAAGGACTTTGTTAATTTTTAACCATACTGATCATGTAGGATCATATAACACATTCTACTGATGACGATGGAGAATGAGCGACCAGACTAAATCATCAGATAATTAGTTTCGTATTACTTTAAATAGATATAACGTGAACGTAAAGAAAAGTTTTTTTTTTTTGGCGTACTTACCTCGAGTGTCTATAAATCAACCGATTGTGTTCTATTCCTAATTGTGACAGTTTTCAATGAGTCTGGATTCGAATTCCAGTTGAATCTGATGCTTGCATAGCAGGAGACCCATTTTCTGTTGGCACACTCTTCTCGCTCACTTTGAAGTATATACAATTCCCTCAGCGTTTTTCTTTTTCTTGGTTTGTATATTCAAAATGAATTTTCTGGAACTGATAGTCAATTCTTTTTACGATAAGCACACAGGTCTAATGAATTAGCGCAAACACTGGCTGGCTCTGAGTCCATCTAGTATGTCCGGGTATAGTGATATGTTGTAGCCCTATTTCCCTCTAAAAGTGACGAAAAATAAGTCATGTAACTTAAAGTCTTCCATTATACCTATAAACAATGATAATCACAAAATGTTTAAGTGGACGCTTTCAATGATGTTTGCAAAAACAAATAAACGGTACCTGATCTCCAATGATCATTTTTAATATCAAGAAGCGGTTCCTAATATTCACGATTAGAAATACCATATTTATCTAAATATTTCGCTTATTGAACTCATTTTGAATAATTGTTTTATTTTTTATTGTTTTTATTTGAGCAATTTTTTTTTTGCAGAATTTGAAAAGAGTTACTAAGAACTGCATTGTTCAGATAGTATTAATTCTTTCATTCATATAAATCTATGTGTGTTTACGTTTTGTTTATATATATCATTTAAATATTGACTATCAATTTGCTTTTTGTAGTTTTGTAAAATTTGTTTTAAGAACGATGACAGTTTAAACTTGTCTCAGAAACTGAGCAGAACGTTGAAACATTTTGACAGACATTTTCTTCGAAAATTCTATAAATTGGATTGCATAGTGACCTCTCGATATCGTCCTGAACATGAATGAAATATTTGCAACTGGACGTTAAGCAACCAACAATCAATGTCTTCCCTATAAGAATTCCTTCACGATCCGATCGTAATTGTACTTCAGCGCCGTAAATCTATTCTTTCATGATTATTTGTCTCGATATGTATATATAACTAACGATGACCGTGATTAACCTAATATTTTATAATATATGATTTATACAAACAAACCAAGTTTGTATTCTGTTGTCTCGTATTGTAATATTTTCTGTAGTCTTATATTTTATTTTTCTCCAGTCTAATATGTTGTATATTTATTGAGTCTCATAAGGTGAAATATTGTTTCTGTACTTTTAGTGTGAGGTTGTCTTATTCTTGTATAGTTGTTAGAGTGGTCTGCAAATACTCCTTGTTTATGCCTCTAGTGTCAGTGATCAAAACACTCCAGGTCACCAAGGCAGGGTTACTAAATTTTAGAGACATTTTATTTAACTTTTCCAAAGATCAAGGTATCAATATGCAAGCCTTCCATTGATAAGATGAAATGTTTAATGATCACATCAACCTATATTTTAACTGATGTAACTTTTCAGGTGAAATTATGTTCTGTTTGTATTGATAAGCAAGTCCTGACCACCCACACTTATTTAAAGTAAACTCTCCTAATAGAGCAAATCTCATCCTTATAATTGACCAAATACCAATTCCGAAAACAATACCAAAATATAACAAAAGTGGTATCTGTGTGTAAACCAAAACATAGTCTCAGCAAAATCAAACTGGCTTAAAGCAGAAAGATATTTTAGAATGAATAATAATTTTATTATAAAAACAATAAATCAATCTGGTTTTGGCCCTAGGGAAACACTCAGCATACACTTGACAATTTTGAGTTCCTGCCTGAGCAAGTCAGCTTGCAACCTCCAGTGTGAGGAAGAACCTGCCTGCCCGACAATACGCCAAGCGGGGAATGTGAAGCGAGGGTTCTCCACTTTGGTGATGAGACTAGGCGTCTCATCTGCAGCCGGGTGTGCAAGGTCTGCATGGGGATAGCCCATGCTTGTAGAGTAGCAGGGTTCTATCAAACTGGCACTGGAATAAATTTGATAAAATTTGTCCCCGAAATGCTTGGGGATGAATGAAATTTTAGAAATAACCAGTGATAAAATTCCATGACAGATTTCTCTCAGTACACGTATAGCGTGTGTAAGAAAGAGTCCATTGAAATATAATTTACGAAGACATGTGTCTGAACAATATCATATCGGCTCTGCTGAACATCAGCAAAAAGCAAACAATAACGATTATTATATTTAATTATACGAAGGAATATTTTGTGTATCTATATCGTACTTGTAAGTAATAAATAAATACATAAATAAATATAAAATAATATTAATGAATGAATAAATAAATAAATAAATAAATAAATAAATAAGATAAATAAATAAATAAATAAATAAATAAATAAATAAATAAATAAATAAATAAAACAAAAATAAATAAACGAATGAATGAATGAATGAATAATAAAATAAATAAATAAATAGATAAATAATGAATAAATAAATAAATAAATGAATGAATGAATGAATGAATGAATGAATGAATGAATGAATGAATGAATGAATGAATGAACAAATAAATAATAAATAAATAAATAAATTAGAAAAATAATAAAATTAAAAAAAAAATAAATAAATAAATAAATAAGTTGATTAACTAATTCATTAGTTAATCAATTAATCAATAAATTTGGTATATCGAAGAAGCATTTTTACCTATATTCACACACGATGACAAAAATCTTACTATGCATATCTACAACATTTCCTGGTTTCAGTCCTTTCCTGTCTTTTCTGATCGAAATATGGCTATAGCGAACGCATATGATGTATGCAAAAGTATAGGTGAAAAAGACACTGGGCCAATCATTTCCATGTGCTATATATATTTAAAATACACTTGTAGAAATGTAGAAAACTTCAGTGCAAAACAGGTAATTCGTTTCGATTGTCTTGTTTTTAGTACATCAATAAAGATGATCATCTGATATTTCAATTCGGCACTCTACGTATACATGTCAGAGGGTTCCATTTACACAAAACCTATCATTACCCAAGCCAGTTACGTATGTCCTGTATTCAGAGCACAATAGTTTTGAGACGTATTTTGTGTCCGGGTTACATGGACACACATTACATCAGTACGAAGGGTATATATGGGGTGCTAACGAAAATAAAAAAAAAAAAAAGAGTTTTAAGGTACAGCACAATTCATTTTACGAGTTTAATAATAAATAAACAGGATGAAACAGGTGGACACAGCGCTTCTTCTATATAGAAATAAATCCTAATGGGGAAAACTGGTGAAGCGAGAACAATGAAAAGTTGACAAAGTTTACGTCAATATTAAACTACTAGTATACTGATTAAAAGTTAATGCGAATAAACTCATCATAGATATAAGCCTTCACATTTTGTACGTTAGACGCACGTTTCTCGTACAAAAGACTCATCAGTGACGCTCGAATAAAAAAGTAAAAAAAGGCCACATAAAGTACAAGAGCATTGAGGAACCAAAATCCCGAATGGTCTTGCCAAATACAGCTTAGGTGAAAATCCTTTTGAAATGATATGTTAAACTATGCTATTTGAAACATAAATGCAATTGCATACCGTGTATATTCATTATGCATCGGGTGAATTGATATCTGATATTTTTAAAAATGTTAATCTTTGCTGCCTGTTGATAATTTTTTTTTCAAATAAAATTTATATACATACACAATCTTAAGCTCTTTCCATACATCAATTTTTAGAGTGTTCAACATAGTCCTTAGCATAATACAATTTCCCTAAATCTACATATTGTTCACAACTAAGTGTGAAAGCTTTCGGTAAAAAACAATTATTATCTTTGTGTGAATATAAAGTTTTAAAATTGTATGTTTGTTCCAGTGAAAACATTCAAGGGAAATATTAAAAAAAAAGAAACAAATATTATTCATTAAAAGCATTTTCAATTTTTTCAACAATTTTCAAATGAAGTCGTCTCGAATTTTGTAGATAATATGTGTTTTTTTATGTACTTTGCGTCCGTTCAACCGTCAATTTTAGAAAAAAACAAATTTGCCGTAAGTGGGCGTAACGAAATCGGTACATGAACCGGTATATTCCAACAATTCTCTTATTGGACAGCACTTCGAAGAATTTGCATTTCAACAACGTTTCTCAAACTTGTACTAGCCAGGAAGAACCAATTTAGTGACATAGTCGTATATATAGTGATACTTCGTTTTATATATTAGTTTATATGCAGTGACACTTCGTCTTATATATTCGTTAATATATTGTAATACTATGGATTTTGTATATAGAATATTCATAATGTGATATATCTGTGGAAATACTGACATCAGATGGATATCAGACCAGGAGTATGCTTTTCACATAATATTTAAATGCATACAATCTATTTAATCGTTCTCACGATCATGTTTCCGGAACTAAATCTGCATGATCTCATCGTGCAAAATTTATAGTAACTGTTTTCTTTTTACCTGTCTCAATAGATAACCACATCACGAACAATACACGAGGAACAGTTGTACAAATAAACTCATCAAAGATACCAGCCTTATAATTTTGTACGCCATACGTGCATTTTGTCTACAAAAAGCTCATCAGTGACGCTCTCGAATAAATAAATATAAAAGGCCACATAAAGTACGAACTTGGTTGAAGAGCATTGAGGACTCAAAATTCCGAAAGGTTTTTCAAAATACAGCTAATGTTGTCTATATCTGGGGTAGAATGTTTTCTTGGACACAATTTATGGTAACTACCGCGTGAGTTACTGTAATTACATTGTACTTAAAGGTGTTAACTGATCCTGATTTTGACTTTTTGTCAGATATTCGGACTCTCACTTTATCCATGAAGTGCCATTTAAAATTTTGTCCGCTAACTCCTACTTTAGCTTTCTTAATTTTATTACAAATACTTTTAAAAAAAGGCCATTTTTGAAAATCTTTAAAATCCTTGTTATTTTTCGTAGTTGCTGATAAAAAAATAGTGCGAATGTTAATTATATGAAAAGTCAATTGCTTATATATCAAAAAAACAAGGACATGGACTTTCCATATTTTTCTTCTTTTTTAGTTTCGTTATTGTTATACTTCCAATGTATAACATTCTTGTTATTTTTAAACAGATTAGCGAACATCATTAATCATCAAATTACTAACAACATGTTTAAACTATTTATCCGTTTTTACTAGAATTTTCCACTATTTTATTAGGTTAAACTTACTGGATCGTACCAGTACAATGCTTGATGTATTTTGATTTCATGTTACTTATAAATATTGTATTATATATCTGACCTTGTGTGTCCGATTGTTTTCTTATAAATCTTGTGTATAAAATACAGCTTTTTTAAATTTTAAAAACCCTAAAAGCGATGTTTATTTCAACATAAATAATAGTCAACAGTCAATTGAAGCTGTCTGACTACTTGGGTATTTGTTACTAGTATGATATGTATGTCCTCTGCTGCTTATCTTACCAAAACATACTGTAAAGTCTTACGGCTAATCCCCGAAAACACGATTCTTTACGAAGTCCATATCTTCATCTCCTACAACATTTGAATTAGTTAATTCATTTTAGTATAAGTAACTTTCGTTTGTGGTGTCCTGGTGTGCTGTCTTAAATTTATGGGAGGTGTCCATTGTTATTCTGCGGTTTACATGTTGTAATGTACTATTATACTATTTATTTATGTATTTCTTTGTGCTGAGTGTTCTTGCGTTTGTATGTACTGTATTCCTGTCAATTAGTGTTGTTATTTTAGCGGTATTTTTAACATTGCCGTATAAGTGGGAGGTTTGGCTAGCCATAAAACCAGGTTTAACCAACCATTTCTTTTAAAATGTCATGTACCAAGTCAGGAATATGGCAGTTGTTATCAGATAGTCTGTTTCTATGTATGTTGGCGTTTGCTTTTGTTGCAGTTCAGTGTTTCTGTTGTTCCGTTGTTTTCCTCTTATAGTTGATGTGTTTCTCTCGGTTTTAGTTTGTTACCCGGATATGTTTTCGCTTAATCGAATTATGACTATTGAACAGCGGTATACTACTGTTGCTTTTATTTAGAAATGCGTTTATATGCATAGAGAATGGTCAATTAGATCACATACTATACAGATCGGCAAAATAATTATATACCGAACGACGTACATATAAGAATTTGTTTCTTTGTTAGTCATATGAACAATAGAACACATTAATCATATTTATATTTCCGCTTGTTTTTGCCCCATTAATTTTTAACACTCATTATATGTTTTCTGTATTCAGACATTATATCAGAGATAAAATAATATATAAAAATGTTTTAAAAAAGTCTAGAAAATTCTGGATATTTATACCGTTATTTTCACATGTGCGTGGGAATTCTTTTAGGTATATAAACTTATAAACTTCACACTTCCAAAAAAAATAAAATTTGCCATCATTAACTATATGCTCTCAACGTTTAGGTTCGTTTCACATTCATGTAAAGAGTTTGACAAACTACACGCACTACTCATCAAAAGATAGATGGCTCATTGTAATGGTAAAAACAAATATTACAGGCATGCATACGAAAGTAACGACTCCATTTCATAACATTAAGCATCATATAGATATGAAATGATGATTATTTACCATAGGTGCTTACCTTCTGTGAAATTTTTTCTATACAGGTAATTTTAAGAATGCTTGCCAATATAGACTGCAGCAGACAAATACAACTTGAGGCATGAACAGATGACTTAAAATTATCATGAAAGATTGTCTTTTCTTAGGCATAGGGAGATGTAGGCATACTGCAATGTTTATAATATCTATGATAATAACATGCTTTAAATGGTCTATTAAAAGTATGTAAGATACCTGTATACACTAATTAAATTCTGATTTTCAGAGCATGGATACATTTAAATTGAAAATAAAACTACAAAGATATGATATAACCATTTCATATAATATGAAATTACGGTTTGAATGACCGATAAAATGAAAGTGGACAAAGTATAAAATGTCCTGTGGTAATTCCAGTTAACGGTAGTCTTTATAGATAATGACTGGTTATACGGTTGAGTGTTTCCTCTTGTTACACTTACGGTTTTTGAGTTTTTGTACAGTTGACTTCCAACATTTGTATAATTGGACAATTCTCTAATGATTTTGATTTGATGGACGTCTAACGTTTTTGTTTGTGATATATTGGTCAGGTGGCTGTGACAACACATGTTCCTCAATCACATCTTATATAGCAGCACTATAGTCGTACACATTTTCTTCAGTTCTTCAATGTTGGAAATTTCAAAGCGGCCGCAATCTTGGTTAAACAACCTTCCTTTCTAGTTCTTAAATCTTGGTTGATGAAACGGATTTATATTTGGATCCGTTCTAGTGCAATTATGACACTATTTTATATAAGCTAGTTCTCGACTGACTACTAAACTTGTGTTCATAGAGGGAAGCGTTAAAATACAAGCGGATTCCAGTTAATATTGTATAGTGGTTCCAAATAGTTGCTCCGTAATTTATCACAAATGTAACCACAGAAATGTGTGCTGTTTTCCTGCACTTTCTGTGCACTGTCTTGGGTTTCTTATCAGGAATCCATTACCATCTCGGTGGTCACGAGTTAGCGTGCTCGCCTTGAGTGGGAAAGGTCGTGGGTTCGGTTCAAACAAAAGACTTGAAAATTGGTATTTGCTTGTCCGCTAAGCACAGGGTTTTTAGGAGTAAGAACAAAGACTGGTAGACTCGACTCGGGACAGAAAAATTTGTCAGGATAGGGGACATGTCTTGCCATGGAATGTTACCTTGTGAACCAACATGTTAAAAATATGGCTCAGGTTGTCGGAATAGTACACAATAGCATTTGTATAATTGATATGACATCAACATGTCTTTGTTCTGAAATGCATATACTATTTGTCACCGGATGTTATTATTATGTTAAAGGTCATCGTCGTCGTCTTCGTCATCACCATCGTCATCATCATCATTATCGTCATCGTCGTCGTCGTCGTACTCCTCCCCCCATCCATCTCCTCCTCCTCATCATCATCCTCATCATATCATCATCATTATTTTGATGTCTTCTTTTAAATGATCATTTTGTATAAACATTGTAGTAGTTTTTTGCGTTGAACTTCATTTGCCATGTTTTTGTCCATTTTTGTAGACTGTTAAGATTATCCTGTAGTTTGGGTTGGTTATCCTGTGTTTTAATTGATTTGTATAGGAGATAGTCATCATCAGAAAGTCTGACCCGTGAGGTGACTGTGTGTTTACATTTCCAAGTTTTTAAGAACATTTGGAAAACACGCGTCCTTCAGATATTCGATGAATATCCTGAAAAAAAATAGCACAAAAGAAAAAGACAGTCCCCTTTTATCCTTACATATATACAGATAAAGGAAAAAATATTAATGTATAAGAATAATAAGCATGTGACATTTAACACGAATCATTTTACAAATTGTAAGCAAGTCTGAAACATCTTATTTAGTTGAAGAGATTACTAGAATGAGCGATTTCCAAAGAAATGTTTCATTCATGAGCAAAATCCAAAACCTATAGAGGTATTTAGACCCATCATGAGATACCAAGACTATTGATTTCTAATGACAGTTCATGATTTTCAATAAATATAAATGCCTACAAAAAGTAACTGTTTACCAATCATTGGTTACATTTGTTATTTTGTTATACAATCCATCCTCAAATACCAAGTCTACTGATTTCCAACTGGCCACTTTTTTATCCAGGCACAGAATTTGTGGTACAATTCATCATAATTTCTTTTGATTTCTTTCTAAAACCTATACATGATTTTCAATAAAAAAGAAGAAATATTGAGACAATTTTAGTTATACGATCTATCCACCATTTTCTACATAAGGAAATGCCTATACCAAGTCAGGAATATTCCGTTCGTTTGATGTGTTTGAGCTTTTGATTTTGCCATTTGATAAGGGACTTTCCATTTTGAATTTTCCTTGGAGTTCCGCATTTTTTGTTATTTTACTTTTCACCAAGTCTTCTCATTTCTTTCTTGTACCTGTACCAGTTTTTCAATACAAAGAAGAAATATTAACACTGAAATTTAAGTTCACAAAAATTTCAGTAACTGTACGCGTATCTTGCTCTTATCTTATTGATAACAATCCTAGATTCAAGGACCACTGATTTGCGGTACTACCGGTGTATGATTTTCAGGAAAAAAGAAATTCTTAATTAATGCTAACAAAAATGTAATAAATGTAAACATGAATTGCAATACAACCCACATTGGGATAACAAAACCAAGCATTGATTCCTAATATCGGCACATGATTGTTGCTAGCGCAATTATTGAGAAAAATTTAACTCTCACATGGAGCATTTGCGGGAGACCTTATTATTTAAAAAAAATGTAACCTTTTAACCCACTTAGACGAGGATCGGAAGATACCAAAGGGATATTCAAACTCATAAGTCGAAGACAAACTGGCAATGATATGACAAAAAAAAAAAAATACGACCAAAAGACAAACAACAGTTTACAAAACACAACATATAGAACTAAAGACTGAGCATCATGAGCCCCATCAAAACAGGGGATGGTATTAGGTGCTTCGGAAGGTTAAGCAGATCCTGTGCCACACGTAATACCCGTTTTGTTACTCATGTAAGTGCAATATGCGGACAAGTACCAATTTGATGATGTCACATTCGAGGAGAAGAGGACGGGATTGTGGTTACGACAATTGGAACATATCCGTCGTCATCTGTGAAGTAATGGTCAAGCAACTCGTGATGACGTCTATAAAAATTTGGCAGGGATGACTACAAATTCACCACTTCGGAACCCTTGGTTTAATAGCTTCCTTATCAGCGGGAATCCTCTATCAAGCAAATTATGATAGGAAAAAAAACTGTTGTCGGGGGCAGAGATGCAAATCAATGCTTCAAAAAGATCAATCTTTTATCTTTTTGTGAATTTTTTTCGGTGGAATTTATGCTTATGGATATTAAGGATCCAAATGCATTTGTAACTGCGATAAACTTCTGATATGTGAATATTTGCCTTTAATTTAAAGATTTACAAATATCTCGAAACTCCATTATATAATTATATAAAATATTAAACATGTTTATTAGATACAAAAAATCTATAAGTATGCACCTAGATGTAAACAATTCAAATATACCAACTTGGCCATTGTTTCCTTCTCTAATAAAGAGTTCCTTATTCTTTGTTAATTACAACTGGTATCAGCCTGTATTTCATAGATTATCAGTTTTATTTTCCGACTCAAATTATTTGGTTATAAGTTTTGTTGTTGTTTAAATCTATTTGATTATTAGTAAACTAAATTGTTCTGATTCAAGCAAGGATGTATATAACTAACTTACCTTCTAATTCCTTGATTCAGTGGATTTTCTTAAGTTAATAATATCTTTGAGATTTAATGTGCTATATGTCAGTTACTTTAACATTACATTAAAATATAATTTGTGAATTGTTTTAACATTAATTGTGTCTTATTTATGATTATTCACATTCAATAAGTTAATGATCCGTGACCAACTGGATTGAGCCGGCCAGTCTATTGCATTGTGACGTTTTAAGAAGGAAATTCAAGTGTTTCAAGAGTTTTAAATTTAAACTGGGACATAGTAAGTGTTATATTTGGTCCCAACTATAAAACAGTATCCATTGTCAACTAAAACGATCAAGTTACAGCAATGCAAATTTATCATTTTAAGATTCTTTTGATATAAAATAGTTTACATCAGCATAATTTGAGGTTATCGGAAGGACGAACAGATTCAAGTCAAGGAGAATAAAAACCGGAAGTACTAAAGTACTCAGTTTTTAACATGGTATATATACATGCGCTAGATGTCTGATTCCCCGCCTATCACAATATTTCCGATGATTTTAATTTTATTTGGATTTTTAAGCATTGTTCAGGGTCGTTTCAAAGAGTGAAAATGCAAAAATTGTCTTTCAATAAAGAAAAATTATGTACAAAGGTTCAGTTACATTTAATTATAGTAATTCATGACTGAAAATTACATCACCAAAATATCTGACTAATTTAAATGACAATATTAAACACTAATATCAAAAATATAGTTGATGACAATTTAAAACAAAATCCTCCAAGTGCAATTACTAGCATTCAACTTGATGCTTCGATATAGCTTTTTACATTAGACATCAAACATTTACTACACTCTGGAAGTTAAGCAACCAGCAATCAATCAATCTACAACTACTACGACCTTGGCTACCGATGAGGGTCTCGCATGGTCGTGAATTAAACATATGAAGTCACTTGAGCAAAGTTTTTTTTACCTGATGTGCATAGTATCAGTAACTTAAGAATTGTTGTCGTAGAAATAAAGAAGAAAAGATTACTGTAGTGGTTAACTAATTTCTTAGATTCTTCTATGAGGCGGAATTAGCTGCAAAATTCATGCCAAGGAGCAAGTGGCCAAAACTCAAAATTGTTTTATAACATTCTTAAACGTTAGTTTTTGCCTTTTGTTTATTTCAAAGACAAGTCTATCGGAATAGCGTTTGGTATGCTTAAATTCAGAAATTGGAATATGCTAAAATTTAGGGGCGTAGGTGCCTTATTGTGTCTTCTAATTTTGGTGTTTAAACGTACCACTGTTTATCCCTTTTTTACTGATGGATTCTAATTGTGCCTAGTGTATCCTGGGACAGTTATACTAAATTTTGGTATAATAGTACCAGGTGTATCTCTTTGATCATGACAATGTTTGCCATCTTTTATCAGCCGTTCTTGGTTGTTTCTATTGTTGGACATTTGTATTATAGGCAGCAAAAACAATGCAATAAAATAAAAAAAAAATAATCAACCAGATATCATTGTTTTTTTATTATTATATTAAAACATTTCAATATAGAATTTATAATTCTGTGTTGACTTGAGTTATCATTGATATGTTCATAATTATAAATTGACTGTTTACAAAACTTTGAACTTTTGAAATACTAAGGCTTTTCTACCTCAGGAATAGATTACCTTAGCTGTATTTGGCAAAACTTTTAGGAATTTTTGGTCCTCAATGCTCTTCAACTTCGTACTTTATTTGGCCTTTTTAACATTTGTTTGATTCGAGCGTCACTGATGAGTCTTTTGTAGATGAGGCGGGCGTCTGACGCAAATATAAAATTTCAATCCAGGTATCTATGATGAGTTTATTTACAACCACTGGGTCGATGCCACTGCTGGTGGAGTTTTAATTCCCCGAGGGTATCACCAGCCCAGCAGCACAGCACTGCTGTGCTGACTTGAGATATCATTGATATGTTCATAATTATAAATTAACTGTTTACAAAACTTTGAACTTTTGAAATACTAAGGTTTTTCTACCTCAGGAATAGATTACCTTAGCTGTATTTGGCAAAACTTTTAGGAATTTTTGGTCTTCAATGCTCTTCAACTTCGTACTTTATTTGGCCTTTTTAACATTTGTTTGATTTGAGCGTCACTGATAAGTCTTTTGTAGACGAGGCGGGCGTCTGGCGCAAATATAAAATTTCAATCCTGGTATCTATGATGAGTTTATTTTCTATGGAAAAAGTAAAACATCAAAAACATCAAAAATACTGAGCTCCAAGGAAAATTCAAAACGGAAAGTCCCTTAACAATTGGCAAAATCAAAAGCTCAAACACATTAAACCTGGTTTTAAAGCTAGCTAAACCTCTCACTTGTATGACAGTCGCATAAAATTACATTATATTGACAACAATGTGTGAACAAAACAAAAGACAATAGGTAAAAATGTCAAAAATAGGAGTACAGCAGTCAACATTGTGTTTTAATCACAATCACCATAACTTGCTGTCAGACGAAGTTCGTTCCTTAAAGTAGCACCATCATGACATAATTTTAACATTAATAATACATATCTATTATAACTATTTCGACGCATAGGTAAGTACAGTTTTACTATAAGCTAATTAAAAAAAATTTCTTTTTTATAATGCAACTTTAGAAATTAATTAAATCTAAATAAACCCACAAAATATCAGCAAACATCAAAGAAGCATAGATTGATAGTATAACCAAAGTAGCAAAATTAAGAAAAATGAAGAAAATAGAGATTGCAATAATAATAAAATGTATAAAAAAAATATGGATTTCCGGAAATGTTTAACAACACTTGCTAATTAAACATAAAAAAAATCCGTAAACTACTCAACTACTAGTATGAACAACAGGTAAACTTAGATGATATCCAAATATTAAAAAAAGCTGATATGAACAGTGTGACCAAGCGGAATATGTACACAGATAAGATTATAGCCACTTCAAAATACAATAATTCTTTCAAAGAAAGACTTGCACTAACTAGTTTTTAAGGAAGACAAATATGAATATAGAAATGAAAATACTAAACTATATTGCTTTTAACATTTCTTTTAAAAAGGGCATTTAACTTTAATTCATTGACATAAAAACTTCCAAATCCACAGGACGTATTGTACGTTTTAAGTTACTATCATATTCAAGATACAATGTTTCACATTTAGATAAAACATTATGAGAACATGTGTATAAGGAATTAATTTTAGGTTTATGAGAAAGAAAGGTTTAATTTGTCTCAGAGATTCTTTAATTAAATATCACATTTCTCTTATATTTCAACATGGAATGTCACATTTCAAAGTTTGGTATTTCTTTGATATTCTAAGTTAGAATGTCACATTTCAAAGTTTGGTATTTCTTTGATATTTTAAGTTAGAATGTCACATTTCAAAGTTTTGTGTTTCCTTGAGCTTTTGTCCTCTGTTTCAGGTCACATTCCTCATCAACATAAAAGCTTGGTTTAATTCCATTATCTTTGCCCTCTACTATTGAGCTGACGGAATCGATGCTGCTAAAGGTTTTATATGGAACATCAATTTTCTCGTTGTCCTTTAAAAAAGTAGAAGAAATAGTACAGTATTTATATGTCAACGGCAGATTTATAAAAGGTATGGTTTCTATATTAGCAAATCAATACATCATTCAGCTAGATTGCAGTAGCTGTAACCATTCTGTAATAGTCATCAAAGATCAAAGGTATATTACTTAGTATGTCAGATGCTCCTCTAACACAAGACTCGCCATCGTTTAAGGACCTTATTGCTCATTTTACATTGGTCAGTATTAAATGCTGTTTCTGGTAATTTTAAAGTCTCATTGTTTAATGAATTTTCAGGTCATCTTACAGAGATCATTGTTTTTTGAACTAATATGCGTATTTTATCTTACCATATACTGTTTTATAATATTTGTGTCTTGTCATATATGTATCAATGAAACTGGAAATTATTTTACAACACTTGTATATTTAACTATGGACATTATTTTGTTTCTATATATGTACCTCGTTGTGAGACTTCTTTTCACTTCCTGGAAGTAAATCATCGATATATTTCAGCTCATGATTTGTGTAAACACACTCTAGCATTTTTCGTACTATTCCAGTAGCTAACACCTACAAAAAGTATAAAATAAATAATGACTGATATTCATTATAGTACTAATTATTTCAAGTCTGTGTATGTTAAGCAGATTGCAAAATCAAAATATAGAATTATACATATACATGGGCATGCATGTTAATAATGTAACATTTAAACAGATTAGCGACAGAACTCTTTTTCATACTACAATTGGACACAACGGGTGTGTATGTTAACAATACTTTAAATAGATTTCTGTCAGGGCTCTTTTTATATATGTAAACGACATAGATTTGAAGAGAATTCAAAAAGACAAAATGCAGACCTTAATTAGTATCTGTTTACATAATAACACATTTATTCTTGGTAAGTTATGGAAAGTTTTAATTTCCACCGACTTTATTGAATCAAACTCACCAAAAGGGGAAAGGCAATGGAAATAGCTTTTATGCTCTTCACGACCCACAATAGCACCAAACATATTATCTGGATAATGGTAAACACATGAATTCTCCATAACTGTACGTGACGAATGTATGGCACATCTGGTTGATATTTACGTGGTTGCAGGAACAAGATCAGACGATCCACAAACTAAAAAGAAACAGAAAAACGGTTGTAATTGAATATCAAAATTATAGATTGCATCATTCTTTATTACTTTTTACTGTACATTTCGTTAATGGATATTAATGTGAAATTGATGACAAAAACCAAATGATGTGAAAGGGGTGACACTACATCTAATTACATATATTAAGTTACAATTAATGAACTGATAACTGAACTGTTAGGAGAGTAATAGATCATTAAGTATTAACTTATTGTATGATGGTATGATGTAGTTTGAAAACTTTCATCTGCAGTTGTCTGCATTTAATATTGTTTTTTTTTCAAATTTTGTACTTTTGATGTCTCCACTATCATTTAGTGTGCATGTTGTTTATTTTAGATATAAGCTGGGACTATTAACGTTAGTATAAGATTGATGCGGACATGTTTGAGTCGGTGCAAATAAGTTGTATCACTCCAAAAAAAAACAAGAATCAGTTTAACTGTAAAACTATTATTAAACATCTGAACTGCAATAACTAACTTATCATTAAAAAGACATGTATATTTAATACTTTTCATGACTAATAGTTATGACTAGTTTGTCAATAAGGAAATGTGGTATGAATGCTAGTGAGACAACTATCCATCAAAGAGAAAGCAGACGAGAAATGTTAATATTTACCCATCTACCGTTGGAACTTATACAAAAGACACAGATAGAAACTTTGGTAAACTGAATATGTAAAAATTAAATGACGATCAACAACCGTATTTAAGTCAATATCATTCAACCAAAAATAACCATGACGACTACTGATGTACAGTCCTGGCTTGGGACAAGCCTATCAAGTACGAGTCCAAAATAAGTTTGTAAATAATCTGCAGAAGGATTACAGAAATCTGAAGAAAAAAACCACTCAATCCCCCTAATTTGGAATAACAATAATCTTCGCAAAACAATGCAGTAAACTGGACAAATCAGTTGGCATGCGCTCGTCAAATCGGTACATTTGACAACATGTAAAGAATTTATGGAAAAGAAGCTCCGAACTGAAAGTTCTCGAATTATAATTTACCAGCAGCAGCACCGTCCCTATGGCAGTTATATAAAAGTACTGAACAATTTACCAGCCGGGGCACCGTCCCTATGGAAGTAATATAAAAGTACTGAACAATTTACCAGCCGGGGCACCGTCCCTATGGAAGTAATATAAAAGTACTGAACAATTTACCAGCCGCGGCACCGTCCCTATGGAAGTAATATAAAAAGGCAATGCCGTTTGTATCAGCATCAAAACAATTAAAGGGTAAAAGAAGAACGACCAAAGGCGTCTGGTAATAACTTTACCTGAGGTATTTTACCTGCGGTATTTGTAACCTTAGTTTTAGCACTATTACACATATAGACTGAACATTCATTACCTTATTTGCTAGCAGATACAAAACACAGACTTTAAATACTTAACAATTTCCTGACACTTACCTTCTATTTTAAAGGCGGCGGAAAATTATAGTTTCTTTTTCAGAATTTGAAATAAGAGTATTTACTTCCCCCACCATTTACTTAGAAAAGCGTTAAGCCAATAAAAATCTGAATAACATATGATTCACTGAAATCAGTGTGATACGTTTTTATTTTATATATAGTATAATTAAGACTTACTTGTTGTCCCCGCAATGCTGAAAATCCCATGAAGAAGAAGACCCCATATAACACAGGCATTGGTATAATCTACAAAAAAAAAGCACATCAAAATAAAAAAACATTCTTAAAAGTTTTTTTTTTTTAATTCTCTTATACGGAATGTTCCAAATTTATTTAGTAAACTTCCTAAAAGTATTTATCTTATATAACAATAAAAAAATATCTATACACATACAAACCTATAGTCCCATTTTGCATAATGTTGCCAATAATCATTTTCATAATTTGATATAAAACTGTACTTAAAATCATTCATTTAATGTTTCCTTCACTCGCCTGTAAAACTCACGAATCAAATAAGTTGTTTTCACTCTATGTAATATTAATACATGGTTGTACTGATTTACATACATATTTCTGTATATGTACCTAACAAACTGATTTCATATGAAGGAAATCAATATTTGTAGAAAATCAAAAGGATAAAATAAGGGTTTCAAAAACCTATATTTACCCTAAGAACACTGGTAATGAGTACGGCCAAACCACTTAGTATACCAATAAATAAAGCTGTCACTCTCTGTTCTCTGTATAAAAATGTAAACAAATATTAGGATAAAGATGTCGATATATAAATTCAAAAAAACAAAATAGAGTTAACACTATTTATATTTATGAACGTTTCGGCAATTAAGTTTATCGACAGATTGTAGGTATTACTATGGGTACCAATTGTGCCCCTTTAATAACAGACTTGTTCCTGTACTGTTATGAATCACAGTTTATGGCCAAACTCAGTAAAGACCCGTCTAAATTCCATTAAATTGATAAATTCAACAACACTTACCATTATCTTGATGATATTTTTTCGTTAAATAATCAAGAATTCTCTAAATATACTGCCGAAATTTACTCACAGGAACTTACCTTAAATAAATCCAATATTAACAGCAAGTGGCCTTTCCTAGATTTAGATATTTCAGTTTTACACCAGAAACTCTAAAATTTACGACAAAAGGGATAATTTTTCTTTCCCTATTGTTATTTTCCTTTTTTGGACGGTGATGTTCCTCTGGTACCATCTTACGGTGTTTATATATCCCAACTCGTTCGTTATGCCCGTGTCTGTAGTGACGTTTTGGATGCCAATGAGCGCAATCTTTGTATTACTGGTAAAATATTAAGTTAGGGATTTCGTTACCACAAATTACTTAAAATCTTTACTAAATTCTACCATAGATACAAAAATTTGGTTTGCAAGTTTGGCTGTACCTCTAGAAAACTTATTCATACGGAATAGCACATCCTAAATTTTACGGTGATGGTGTTAACCGAGGCCAGAAATTTAGATACGATCCCGGTAAACTTATCAATCCTTTAAATAAACTTATTCTAAAAGGTTACCTATTCAACACTATAATTAAATCTTTGAATATTGTTTTATTGGAATAAATATTGATTTTTTTTATCAGTAAATTAAAACCATACTAAATACTACACATATGTACTTTCACGGTACTAAAATCTGTCGATACCTATATTTTGGCATTCCATAAGGTCATGTTTTTCTCTGACTGTTAATGACGTCTTTACACTAAATCCATTGGATGTTGGATGTGTACCGATTGATATTTTAGTCTTAGATTCATGATTTTTTATATTAGTTGTTATTGGCTTTGAACCAGCTGTCAGTAACTGCGAGTACTCTCAGATCTGTACTTAGTGTCTTTCTTGTTGTTAGGAATGAGGGAAGGATATATACCCTGCCACGTCCTGTCTGTGTTTTTGTTGATGTTTTTCTTTGTATCAATCTGTTGAGTTAAGCCTTTTTCAACTGATTTTTATAGTTTGTTCTTATGTTGTGCTTTTACACCACTGTCCCAGATTAGGGGAGGGGTTGAGCGCTCACAAACATGTTTAACCCCGTCACATTCTTTATGTGCCTGTCCCAAGTCAGGAGCCTGTAGTTCAGTGGTTGTCTTTGGTTCACGTCTGTTTGTCATATTTGTTTTTCGTAAATTGTTTTGTTATAAATTAGGCCATTAGTTTTCTCAATTGAATTGTTTCATATTTTTATGTCGGGGCCTTTTATAGTCGACTATACGGTATGGGTTTTGCTCATTGTTGGAGGCCGTACGGTTGCCTATTAATGCTTACATCTACTTTATTTGAACTTTGGTGGATAGTTGTCTCATTGGCAATCATACCAAATCTCCTTATTTTTAAAACAATGTGTTTTTTGATGATTTTTTTATTTTTTTCAAATGAAACATGCAATGAAAGGTTATCGAGAAAACAGGTAGAACTGAATGATATTTCATTGTTACACGTAACAATACTCTATCAATGGGGCATACAACTGAGACTATACCATTACTCTATCACTAGGGCAAACAACTGAAACAATTCAACATGTCATTCCATACAAAATCAAGCAGTACACTATTGCGGTAGCGTACAAATTCAAATGTAAAAATAACAATTCTTTTAGCAATGAGAGCACTGATCTAGTGGAATTAGCTAAAAAATAAAGATTTCTTACCTGACTCCCAAAAACACTGGTTTTTCGCCAGGAGCTGTACATTCAGATTCTTTCTGTAAACTTTGGACATGAGCAAGTGCAGACACAGTGGCAGCTACGTACCATGGAAGACCGAGCAATGAATGAATACCCACAGTAATGGCAACTATAAACATATCTAAATGGTAACCAACCCCTTTCTGAAAAAAATACAAAATACCTTAATTTACCACAAAATGTGTATCTTATCATGAACAAATATTAGTTCAATTTCATAGGAACAGATAAGCTTGAAATGAATTCTTATATATTACTTTTATGATTTTTGTTGTGCAACTTTGAGGACCAATTCAGCAGATCAACAAAAATCCAAGGTGAAATTTATTTGTTAACTATTGTGTAATTGAGTATACATCAATAAAATTTTAACTATTCCTGTTATTTGTAATGCGGTTCAGTTCATCTTGAACACAGGGGCTCACCTGTAATTTATGTTCTTTTCTATTGACAATCACAGCAGTAATTTGTTGATCTAAAAAGACTAAGATTGTTGAAAGGGCGGCAGGAACGCTAGCAGCCAAATACAACCACCACGGGTTCTTTTCACTAAAGGGGCTAATGATCCATCCACGACCTGGTCTTGTTGGCTATACAAAAAATATATGTAAAACGACTTTTATTTATGTATTTGCGAACATTTCTGATTCATTATTACACATTTTTGTACTTTTGCAGTTTCCATTTTAAAATTTTAGATTGTTGAACGAAGACCACATCTATATTTCTATATGTTTCCAATTAACTATTTAGCCCTTAGACTTGTCAATCAATTCAAAATTTAACTCATTCTGTAAGAGTAAAAGTCTCTTTTTTTTATAATAGTCTAGTGCCTACAAAGTTATGGTTGTGGTACTTATTGTGTTTTGTATTTTTTGTATCTATATATACTTCCATTCAATTTAGCTCATAAGGTACAAATTGGTCCGCCATGAGGAAGATCGTACAGGATTGACTATATTGTTTGGTCTTAGCCATAATACTGTTCTCTTTTCCTTGACTGTGACATCATCGAATGTCACAGAATCTGTACTTACAACCAACAACACGACAGGTGCCACATGAAGCGCAGGATCTTCGTATATTTCCGAAGCACTCTAGATCCCCAGGTTTTTTTTGTTGGGTTCATGTTGCTAATTCTTTATTTATTAATGTAGAGTATTGTGGGCTTCTGTATGTCTTTTCGTCGGTTTTCGTTTCTCTTCGACTTATGAATTTTGCCAAACTCTGAAACAGTGGTAACGTCTTCCTTGCTACACTACGTTGACTGATAGTTTAGCGAAGCAACGTCACCGCTGTTTCGGAGTTTGGAATTTTTGGTGTCCTTTTTGTATCTTCCTCCTCTTTTATACCATTTAATCTTCAGGTTGCATTACAGATAAAGATTGTTTATTTGTTTTGCAACAATTTAGTAAACATATAGACATACCTTGAATTCACTTGGTACAGTTAGTTTTGGTGTCGGAAGACCCAAGAAATAATCAAGCAACACCATGGAAACAATGGCTATCAACACACTGAAGTCACTTACTCTTTGACGAATCTACAATGGAGATGACACCTATATGTAAAACTTCTACTAAATTTTAGTATGGATTATAATTCATTTTCTTAGAAGAACATGTCAATTGAAGTTAATACGGATTCGTTTCGTTTGTATTCAACTAATGCTCATAACAATATTATTCTTTTATTGTTCACGTATTTATTGATAAATGCATTCAGATTAGTGTATGATAAAAAGATAGAAGGAAATAACAAATGAACTGAACCTCTGAAGCTAGGTCCAAAACCACTACAATAAATAAAATTAAAAGAGACATATCAAGTGATTGAACTTCAGATCTCAATGAGAGTTATATTTAACTTTCCGTGTATTATACATCTCCTCCATTCATATTAATTCAAGTAAGCAGAGGTGAGCCGAAATTTCAGGAAATCACTAGAGTTAAAAACATTTTGGTTAGAGAGAGAGAGAGAGAGAGAGAGAGAGAGAGAGAGAGAGATTATATATATTTTCAGTTTAGATGGAGTGACTGGTGTATAATAGGAGTTTACTTTAAAAATAAAACACAACAATTGGGTATACTCACCACATTTGGAAACAGTGAGCTAGTTTTGAATGAAATCAATAAGACTGTTATTCCGAAAGTTCCGGCAAATAGAATAACGGACAGGAAAAATACATCTCCATAATATTGTTTAGGATCGCAAACCCAGCTTCCACCGAATTCACTGCAACCTGCTGGTGTCAATCCATTCCAGTTGATACTTATATTGCTGGTCGTAAAATTTTCTGTTCCTGTGCACGTATAGTTGGTAAAAGCACCATAGCCAAGGGCCCCGAGCGCTGTTGTGACGTTTTCATTACATGTACTGCTACATG
This sequence comes from Mytilus coruscus, assembly GCA_017311375.1. Taxonomy (NCBI): domain Eukaryota; kingdom Metazoa; phylum Mollusca; class Bivalvia; order Mytilida; family Mytilidae; genus Mytilus; species Mytilus coruscus. The sequence continues at coordinate 123,861,099 of CM029595.1, read as the reverse complement.
AACAATTGAAAGGGATGGGGTCATCGGGATTAAAGTTAACAGGATAATTCTTTTCTATCTCAAATAACTTCTTGAAGGCCTCCACAATAAATATCACTGCAATCAGTGTAGCAAAACTGTCTTCTGTGAATCGAGTGATATACTTGACGCAGGAGCTCAGGTTAAATATGACTATAATTAGAATGAATAGTACAGTCCACATTCCTACCCAGAATCTCGCCGGCATAAAATCCCAATCGTTATCTCTGCAATAAAAGATAAATGTTAAACCATGCTAAAATCCTTACCGTTATCTCTGCAAGTAAAGACATTGTTAAATCATGCAATATAAAAAAAAAAACTAACGTAATTTTTTTGTTTATTACATAAAAAAAAAATCACACTTTTCATTAGATAATGATATATACTTACTTGCATAAATTATAGATTATTGTTTCTAACACTAACATGGGACCTGTGCTTCCTAGAATATTCATTGGTTGTCCTCCAAATAAGGCGAACAAGACACCAGTAACAGCTGCTGCAAATATACACTCCATCACTCCCTAACAAAAATATATTTTCGTTTAGTACTGGTCTAATCTGCATAATGATTATTGTGTTGGCATTGCTTTATATCAGTCGATACAAAGTAATATAATGTCGTATTAAATTATATAACAAAAGTTGACTGATTTACGATATGTTTTTTTCTTCTTTGAATGTGTATGTGTAATATTACTTCAACATAAAAATGACTTCTACATTATAACGTTGACAGATACACCATTTCCGTTTTACACAGATCAGACGTTCATTAAGAAAGTTCTGAATGAAAGAAATGCTGCTGAATTTGAAAATTACATTTGAGACATATCTAAAACGGTAATCGAGTATAATACCTTTTGGAATATTGGTCCTCTATTCTCTTCAACTTCGTACTTTATTTAGCCTGATAAGTCTTATGGCGTACATAGTTTTAATCCTAGTATCTATGATGAGTTTATTTATAATAGATCATATTGAATTGTTAGAGTTGTGTGAATATAGTATCAGTATAAGAATGCAAACTATTTCTTGGAAGATATGAAAAAAAAAACTCACCATATACTGATCAGTAGCTTGACCAAGCAATCCACCAAATGTTACGTTTGGTGTCAATGTTCCAAGGAACACATAGACAAATGAAGCAAAACATTGGATATGTAAGGCATCCTTAAAGTCAGTGAGATAATGTGGAACCTTTCGTTTAATATCGTCTACTAAACCCTTGAATGGTCTGCAAATAGAACAAAACCCGTCACTGGCATGCTCCATCATTTACACAGCAATATTTTGCTGTCAATGTAATTTTAGCAGAAAGACCAGCTTTAACTCTGATTTACTTTCATTAAAGAATAAATGATCGACAGTTGTATAAGATACATTTATTGAATGCTGTATTAAAGTGTTCAACGTCAATATACACAATCTTTTAAATTGTTCTTAGAATAAGTGCAAGCTTACATTTTTGACCACGTGAGTGCCGGATCATCTATACTGTGTCCTCCCTCGTCTACTACTGGTAAAAGTTTCTCAAGGTACGGATTAATTGAATTCTTTCTAAAATTCTACAAAAGAAAAATAATATTACTGCAATTCATGTTTCATCCAAAGTAATGTTTTCATTTGATGCGTTACATAATGATATGAATCGATCTTCAAAACAATAAGAAACATTCGGAAAATATATCTTAACAATGAACTGTATCACTAGCCAGTCTAAACTGAGGTTGTGAGTTCGAATCCCGCAGTGGTAGGTGCACTCAACTCCAATCTTGATTGACTCCCTATCGATGGTCAGTGGTTCTCTCCGGGCATGCCGATTTCCTCCACCAATAAAGACTGACCGCCATGAAACAGTACAATATTGTTGAAAGTAGCGTTAATCACCAATCAATCAATCAATCATGTGATAGAACTGAATCATATACCAATTGACGTGATGACAAAACTATATGAAAAAAGGAAATACTATACCTGAGATGGAACTTTTGAAGGTGGTTCTAGACGAATTGTTGGATCCCATTCCCCAGGTGGTAGGACCGTTACTTGTTCCATGAACTCGTCAACACCAGCCAAGAACTCTTCTTTTTCTAGACACTTGTAAGCTAATTCCCGGAATATCTACAATACAATATACAAAGATGGATTTTTTACGGAATAAATAAAATTTTAGTGTCAGTATTATTTTTATCCAACGCAATCATAGGTTTGAACGTTGTTTTCAATTTAGACTTGTTTATATTTTTTCATTTGGGCTTGTATTATATTTTCCTTCGGGTTTATATGATCCGTTCATCCTATTTCGACTCTTTAAAATTCAAGAGTCTATCCTAAATTGAGGTAAATTATATGGCCTTCCAAATACCGTTTTGATCCCTAACATCACTGAAGAGACATTAATTGTCGAAACCGGATATGGTGTACAAATTTTTGCACCTCATGTTTGTGGTATTCATCTTTTCCACAAGTTTATTGTTTTCTGTTTGGTATTAAATTAATATTAAGATCCATTCTGTTACATCTGGTGATCAATTTATTTGGCAATCGCCAATGGCAGTCAGCAGGGTTTAAGAACATCCGTTGTTCGACCTGTTAGTCAAATGCGTTTTGTTAAAATATACTTTTTCACTTTTTTGGTCTTTTGGAAAATGTTGTTTGTGCTGTATTTAGACCCCTCTACTAATAAATTTGTTTTACATGCACACGTATAAAAATTGCGGTTTTTATCCAACGCAATCATAGGTTTGAACGTTGCTTTCAATTTAGACTTGTTAATATTTTTTCGTTTGGGCTTGTATTATATTTTCCTTCGGGTTTATATGATCCGTTCATCCTATTTCGACTCTTTAAAATTCAAGAGTCTATCTGAAATTGAGGTAAATTATATGGCTTTCCAAATACCGTTTCGATCCCTAACATCACTGAAGAGACATTAATTGTCGAAATCCGGATATGGTGTACAAATTTTTGCACCTCATGTTTGTAGTATATCATTTTTTCCGCAAGTTTATTGTTTTCTGTTGGGTATTAAATTAATATTAAGATCCATTTTGTTACATCTGGTGATCAATTTATTTGGCAATCGCCAATGGCAGTCAGCAGGGTTTAAGAACATCCGTTGTTCGACCTGTTAGTCAAATGCGTTTTGTTAAAATATACTACTTTTTCACTTTTTTAGTCTTTTGGAAAATGTTGTTTGTGCTGTATTTAAACCCCTCTACCAAGAAATTTGTTTTACATGCACACGTATAAAAATTGCGGTTTTTATCCAACGCAATCATAGGTTTGAACGTTGTTTTCAATTTAGACTTGTTTAAAATTTTATATACACAGATAGAGTATCTAGAAAACAAGATGGAATTTCACGGAATGTCTAAAATACAATATACACAGATGGAATTTTCACGGAATATCTAAAATACAATATACACAGATGGAATTTGTACGGAATATCTAAACTTTAATATATACAAATAGAGTATCTAGAATACAATATACACAGATGGAATTTTTACGGAATGTCTAAAATACATTTTGAACAAATGGAATTTTCACAGAATGTCTAAAATAAAATCTACTTAATTGGAATTTTCAAAATGAGAAGCAACCACCGCTTTCAAATTCTTTAACATTGTACTGGTTTCGAATTAAGCCAAACCATTTAAACGAGGCATGATAGATAATGAAATGATTATGAAAAATAAACCATGAACTTAATACTGAAATCAGTCATAATAAAGAAATGAAAAAAAAAAAAATCCTACCTCGTCAACCATCATAGTTGATATGCATCTTCCGAGTTCCATTAGCTGGGTCATGCTTCCTTTCGGTCCGAACATGAAACAAACGAAGCGTGACGGCAATGCTACTTCTGTTACATCACCAAGAAGACGTGGCTCTTTTAGCCTCATAAAACCAACCAATCTCTTCTCAAGCTCTTCAACTTCTCCAACCATTATATTGGCAGCCTCGGCATCTTTTGGAATCTTCCTCATAAAGTTCAGATTGGGCTAAAAATATTTTGCAGAATTAAACTTTATTCACGTATGTCAACATATTATCAATAGATATAAGAAGATGTGGTATGAGTGCCAATGAGACAACTCTCCATCCAAGTCACTATTTGTAAAAGTAAACCATTATAGGTCAAAGTACGGCCTTCAACACGGAGCGTTGGCTCACACCGAACAGCAAGCTATAAAGGGTCCCAAAAATGACTAGTGTAAAACCATTCAAACAGGAAACCAACGGTCCAATCTATATAAAAAACGAGAAACGAGAAACACTTATGAACCACATCAACAAACGACAACCACTGAACATCAGGTTCCTGACTTAGGACAAGTGCAAACAAATGCACCGCGTTTAAACGTTTTAATAGGCGCAAACCTTCACCCTACCTAAAACAATAATGTAACATCCCAACATAGAAAGACACACTATAAAATATCAACTGAAATATCAAGTCTTTATAACAATGTAGATGTATTGGTTCTTTGAGTTACTAGAAAATAAATGATTGCAAGAAAAAAGAAAATAATAAGTTGTGTTTTTCCATGATCAAGATATTTCTGTGAAAATTGTGTTCAATTCATAGTTTTCAGTAGATGTATAAGTAGAAAATATATCTAACCTTATAACTGGGACTAGTTGGGTCACTGGAGAGATCTTGTGAACTTGGAGCACTCTGCAGTCCAGAGCTATCCATACTTGCAAGACTTGCACTTGATGAAAGGTGGAAACCGTATCCTCCCTTTTCTGCTTCCGCTGCAAATATAATTAAAAGATTTAGATAAAAAAAAATCACTACGGAACAAATGTAAGCGTCCATTTCCCAATTATTCTTATTCCATTTTTAACACCCAAATTTTCATTTCGGATGAACAATTGGTTATATTTTGTATATTCATTTTCATTTTTCTCGTTCCACATCACGTTTTACCCGTTTCAGTTTTGTTGGTATATAACTACATAAATAGCTCATGTAAAGGAACAAGTCAAAACTTAAATTATTTTATGTATTAGACTACTAATGGATCGAACGTTAGTTACCATGAAAATAGACAGCATACGAAAGCATAGTGGATAATGAATTTCATTAAAGTTTAGAAAAACATGTCATAAATGGCAGGTTTTTACTTTTATAATTAACTATTTTTTCCAAAATGGTTATTAAACTGAAAGATAGATTGATTGTTTTCGTACATCTCTCATCAGAAATATCGGACAGAGTTCTGATTCCTTTAGACGCCTTCGAACGCTTTATATGGCTGTGTTTATGTCCTGCCAACATTATATCTCTAAGATGTGGGCGTAACCTTGTGTCCATATCATTCTGATCCTGCCATTCTTCAAGGAGCTTGTCTGTAGTTCAAATAAAAAGAAAACAAAGTTAATATATATTAAGATAGAATTTTTGTTTTAAATACGTACAAAGTGACTTGATCTTTTCCTTTAGACTAAAACACATCTATGATTATATTTTTTTTTATGGATAGGACAAAAACATCAATGACTAGTACATTGTATTTGTGATTGAATTTTTAGTTAAATTCATTTATAGAAAATGCATATTTCAACCATTACTGAAATCTAGTTTAAAGTTCCTCCTTATCTAAAATAGGATAGGCAGGTAGGAAATCTTTTTTATTTTGTATTTTTTTTTACCTTCAGAAGACCTTCAATTTGGTCTCGATTCACTACCAAAAGTGCCAATTAAAACTTAAAAACAATTATGGTAAACATGGTAAGGGGGTTTCAAAATAGCGTAGATAATGAAACCCTTAACACGAGTGAGTTTTATTTTGGTGTAAATAGTACCTTACCATTGACATTAGATAGCGAATGGGCATCATGGTCTAGTGAAACAACGCCTTCTACGAAAGCACATCGCAGTTCAAACAGCGAGTGCATAGACAAAGAGGCAACATGAGGCTTGGACCAGCGTTTTCCTCCTTCTTCCAAATTTTCTTCATATTTAACCCACCTGTTTCAAAATAAAATTGACGTTAAACTTGGTAACAAAATGGAAAAAATAGGGAAACAATATTCCTTTTAACGGGTTTTAATAGATATAAGAAGATGTGGTATGAGTGCCAATGAGACAACTCTCCATCCAAGTCACAATTTGTAAAAGTAAACCATTATAGGTCAAAGTACGGCCTTCAACACGGAGCCTTGGCTCACACCGAACAGCAAGCTATAAAGGGCCCTAAATGACTAGTGTTAAACCATTCAAACAGGACAACCAACGGTCTAAGTTTATTATAAAAAGGTAAATATATGCAAAAACATTTTACTACCAAGTGCTTCAATTGAATAGATATGGTAATAGCTTTATATGTGATATCTCAGTGACGGTAGCTTATAAGTATGGTGGCCGGTTAAGGCCATTTCGCGTTTTCGCGTTTTCGCTTTTCATATTCTATAGGGCGAAAACGCGAAAACGCGAAATCGCGAAGTCGAAAACGCGAAAACGCGAAGTCGAAAACGCGAAATCGATTTCGCGTTTTCGCGTTTTCGACTTCGCCTTTTCGCGTTTTCGCGTTTTCAACTTCGCGTTTTCGCGTTTTCGACTTCGCGATTTCGCGTTTTCGCGTTTTCGCCCTATAGAATATGAAAGGCGAAAACGCGAAATGGCCTTAACCGGCCACCATATATAAGTAATTAAGAATCAACAATCTTTATCTACAAGTATTAAAATGTATGTAGATAGTTCATTCACTATTCTTATCAAATCAACAATCAATCAATCATCAATTTAAAATATAATAACAATGGAATTAATTGATAAAATGTTAAACAAAGTATGAAATATGTAATTAAATGACGCTTTAAATAACATGTAAAGTGAAATGCATCAATCAACTTGTGGTTCGTTTGAATTCAGTTCTTCATTGGTTAAAATTCAATTATGGCGTCAAATTCTTACTTTCCTCTGAATTTCTTATTTTCACGTGACGAAAAAGGGGACTTTGCCTTTATGATGTTACATAAACACACCTGTTTGCATATCATTGGAAAAGAAGAATTGTTTTCTGCATATCGTCTAAACATCATTAGAGAAACAGATTATATCACCAAATTTCGTGCCAAAGGGTTGTTCTCCACTCTCAACAGTTAAATTTTAAATATTTAAAATGCTTGGCAAGCCTCGCGTTTTAAAGTGGATATTTCCACGGTCTCGAGTGGAGAAATATCGTAACGCACTCTTTGCAGTGGTAGAATCTATAATTAACCTTGCCGATCATTTCTTTTCAAATTGTTCTTACCTTGTTGATTCCTTCCGTTTAAATGGGTTTAAAACTTAAAGTTTAATCTTGTCTATTCCTCTCATTTAAATTGTTCTAAGCATGAAATGTTTACCTGACCGATTCCTTCCCTTCAAATTGGTCAACAAATTTAGTTTGACCTTGCCAATTCCTTCTATTAAAATTGATCTAATATAATAGTTTTACTTTTGGCAAACTCCTTCCATTCAATTTGGTCTTAAAGTTTTTTTTTTTACCTTGCCGATTCCTTCCATTCAAAGTTTTCATTATGTTTCCGAAGGACGTCTAATTCACAGAAGACGCTGTGAGCTTTATGCGAAACACCTCTTCTATTATTGTTGATTATTCTCTGGACCCAGTCCGTAGGATTATATTCAAAAGGTTGAACATGTAAGGTGTTTCCTAAAAAATCAATCAATTTAAATAACTGATAAATTGTTGACACAGAGATATGTCTCGCCTATCGGCATAAAATTCAGAAAAAGACAATCTGATGGACAGCAACATTGCTTATTAATTCAGTCACTGGACCATGATCTAGTGGGCAGGGCCTGAAAATGGTCGACAAACTGAGATGTACAGACAGTAATGTAACTTTATAGAAAATATCGTTGTTTATTGTAAGTATCAATATAACTTAAAGAGATAAACTTAACATTGAAAATTGCTAATTAATTCAAAATCACAAAGGGGGCACGGCCTCAAAATAGTCGTCAAGCTGATATGAAAAGATAGTAATGCAACTTCATACAAAACATTAATTAATTCAACGTCACTGGACCATGTATGAGGGGACAGGGCCTCAAAATAGTCTTCAAACTGATATGTACTGATAGTAATGCGACTTCAAACAAAATATCATTGATCTATCACAAGTAGATCCTATCAAACTAACTTAAGCAGAAAACTTAACATTGAAAATTGCTAATTAATTCAAAGTCACTGGGCCATGTCCTAGTGGACAGGGCCTCCAAATAGTCGTCAAACTGATATGTACTGATAGTACTGCAACTTCATACAAAACATCATTGATTTATCATAAGTAGATCCTATCAAACTAACTTAAGCAGAAAACTTAACATTGAAAATTGCTAATTAATGCAAAGTCACTGGACCATGTCCTAGGGCAGGGCCTCAAAATAGTCGTCAAACTGATATGTACTGATAGTAACGCAACTTTATATTAAATATCAATGATCTATCACAAGTAGTTCCTATCAAACTAACTTAAGCAGAAGACTTAACCATTGTTGACGCCGGAGCCGTCACCACCGTCGTCGTCGTCGCCAGAAAAGCAATCCCGATGTCTCGCTTTCCGCGACTTTCGTCGCAGGCGAGACAAAAACCAACAACTTGTCTCATTTACAATCATACCACATCTCCTTATTTTTATATGGTAAAGTGTGCTAGTACCGACAGATTATAGATGGTAAAAAAATAAATACTGCATTAGCAGAACATAAAATCTAGAAGACAAGGTATTGATAGATCTTAAACATTTGGAAAACAAAGGCCATAAAAATCCGGATCAAAAGGCTTCAGTGGTAGAAAAATGGACTTTCCTGACAGAACGGGAAATCTAGAGGTCGATGGCTATACTGGCTGAAGATCAAAATCGGAAATGTGCAAATGTGCTTAAAGAACTTGGAAATATAGAGGATAAAGGCTATTCTGACAGGACATAGAAATAGAGAAGACCATGCTAACGCGACTGAAAAGGGAAATCTAGGTGACAAAGGCTGTACTGGCGGGACAATGAATTATGTCTTCCGACAAAAGCTGTTGTAACAGATGATAGCAATTGGGAAGACAAAATGTATATAAGCTAGTTTGAAGAGAAATTCACGTGAGTAAAATTTTACGTGTATGTCGACTGAAAATAGAAATCCATGACATTCGAATTACTTTTGTAGGTTAAAATCAATTATGTTTGTATATCATATTCGATTGTGGTACGCACTTAGAGTTAATTTAAAACCCCATCGATTCGACAAATAAAAACCTTTTTATATTATAAAACACACATGTAACATTTTTATAATAAACCATTGGCAAAACAAATTATAATTGCTAAATCCGGGAGAGTCGTGATGTTTGAAAGCTAAAAATTTAACTTTTTCAAGATAATCATTTGGGTGGTTTATAATCGTAATAATAAAAATATTATGCAACTTTGTCTATACTGAATTTATCTATAAAAGGGCTGATTATATATTTACGGTAAACTTTTACCAGGCGAATGTAGTATAAATGCAATTAGATTAAAAACCATTGAACACGAATAACGTAATGAAATATACATTTCGCAAAAAAAAACTAAGCAATTTGTATTCTATAATCATCAATGTGAACAGGTTTCCACTGTTGCAGAAAAGAGGTGTACAAATATTTCCAATAAAGCAGCATTTACTTTAGTTTTATAGCGTTATAATTGCTACAGTTAAAAAGTGACAGGATACATGAATGTTAAAGATAAAAAAATAAATACATTCGTGTTCATGTTTAAATTTTATTTTGTATATCTAACATCAATTTCAAACTCAATTTGGTATCCTATATATTTCACCACATACTTAAAACCCAAGTTTACTTGTATGTAAACGTAACGATAAGAGTAGATAAGAAGTCCAATAACACTATGTATAGTAAATGTGATATCAAAATTTACAAATATTTAATGATTTATTGGACTGGAGTTATCAAACATTTACAAGAGAGAACAAGGTAAAGGAGAAGCTGTTTCATCACAACATTTTTGGTAAACATCATGTTTTAAACATATAATTTCGTCGAGACATAAAGGGGTTTACGGAAATTTATACTGCAGTCGTTCTATTTGAGCAGTCGACTGTATATTTTCATTTGTATGTGATAAACGGTCACTGACTGCCACGCCTACCACTTTAAAATGTACCCACTTCCACGAGATGGTCACCAACATTAAAATCATTTCTTCCAAAAAAATTAACATGTTGTTCTTATTTCGTTCTATTCGGAAAACGACAGCACACGTTCACCCGACTGATAAAGTTGTTTAAGATTGCAGTTTAAAGAAAATATAGTGTATTGACTTGACGCAATATTAACGAAAAACGATAAATTATAAAGATGCAGAACGATTCTCTGATTAATATTGCTGTATCTAATTATCTATAATAGATTTACATTTGCTGCTGAAAAAAATGTTGATGAAAACTCTGCTGCCATTGGAAGGGTTTCAAACAATGTCTTATAAAACAATTGACAATTGAAAAGGTTCCAATGAAAACATCATGCATATGAGTTACTCTGATTCCTTTCTTTACATTAGGAAAAGGTTCCAATGAAAACATCATGTATATGAGTTACTCTGATTCCTTTCTTTACATTAGGAAAGTGTTCAAATGAAAACATCATGTATATATCTGATTCCTTTCTTTACATTACCTATGTCTATAGCTATACACTCTAGTCTTAACATGAGATTATATTTCATCTTGTATTGTCTGGGATTTTTGAGATTTAATTTTCCATTTGACACTGTTGCTTCATTACTGTTTTGTGTTTGCTTCGACTGGCACAAGCAGAAATTAAGTTTGATATATTTTTACATTAAAGCAGATTTATGATTTTAAGTAATCCCTAAATGATTGGAGTCACAATTTCAGTGCGTGCTCAGCTAGACTGACAACTTTTATGAAACACCAGATCAATTATGTGTTTGTCCCTCGTTTTCTTCTTGTGTTTTATTATGAATTCTCATTTGATTCTCTAATGCACCTGAATCAAATCAAAATTGCAGATTTTGTACGTGCGTGGTTGTTGCTTCAGTGAGGCCTGCTTCCGTCGAATTTGAATTAATTAAAAGATCTACTCTAGTTTGATTTCTTTTCATTACCTTTCACATATACCATTTACATATTTTAGTACCCAGCATAATTAGACATAAAAGTTCAATTTTGGTTCATTTTATAATTCTGACAGTTCAAAACAACTCATAAGCTTCACAATGTCTCATCAGTTATATTTGTTTACAAAAACAAAATGTTAATCCAGCAGACTTTCAATTTACCATATAACCGCAATAATCTTTATATTTCCGTCATAACAAACAGCTGCATTGAACGTTAACCATTTATATCTTATGAGAATCTAAGCCCAAAATGTTTCATTGTTTCCCTAACTTGTTCGTGTAATTATTTGTTGTGTGCAACAGTAAAAAAGATACACAATGGCATCGGGAAAACAACACTACATGCACCTTGGAAAATTTTATTTTTGTATTCGTTTGCTGTTTTTGGGTTATGTATCTCTTTTGTCCTTCGTTTTAACATTATTTTACATTATATTAGATATTTTGAATTTTATTGGTAGCGGAAAACAATTGTGGGTGAATGACCGGGAGGGAGAGAGGGATCTCGACAGGGAAAACTGGGAAAAATTAATCACAAGCACAGTAAAAAATCGTTAAGGAAAATTTCATTGCAGCTTTGAAAAATACTTAGACAGAAACGCGAGGAAGCCCAGAAACAGATGAAAGTTGTCTGGTACCCTTTCAAGTGCCACTTAACGTTTCCGTTATCATTTTAGAATTTTCGTTTGAAAAAGTTGACATTCTTGTAAAACGTGCCTTGAACTTCACACCGGAAATCTATGGTCTATAGAAAATTTTTACTTATTGTTACATGACAGACTATTATGACATCTGGAATCGCACAACACGTTGGACTTGAGATACTTGCATAATTTAGTTTTACACCCTGTTTTACATGCAAATTTTATGAATCCTTGAACATCTATCGATTGAGCTCTTCTTGCCTCTCAAAAGTTCCAACTGAGCCATTCTTATTGTCATCGACTTTTAATCCATGAAAAGTTGTTGGGGTAGACTGGCTTCTTGAATATTGTGTAGCAAGGATACCATATAGTTTCCAGTTTGTAATTCCCATCATCTTTTTTTTCAATACGGAACACAATAGGATGCGTTTAAGAGACTCCTACCACATATTACAATATCTAACTAAGTTCAATTATCGCCCCAATAACACTTAGAACCAGGTTTATCATTTTTATCTTCCTTCATTCACAACCCAGTATTGCAACTACCGTGAAATCATTTATTTCCGTGGATTTTGGAAAATTTGTATTTTCGTGGATTTGCCAAAGTTTGTATACAAGCCTTTAAAAAATGTGTACTTTGTTGGACATTTTAATTCGTGGCTTACCAATACCAATGAAATCCACGAAAATTAGTACCTCGTGAATAATAATGAATCCACAGTGCTTGTTTTCAATGTTTTGTTTTTAATAAGACCAATAGAGCTTACGCTTTTTTTCTGTATACTTATATGCGTCTATAAATAAAACATATGAAAACTTGATTTGGAGTACATACAAACATGGTCAATGACGCAAAAGATGTAGGTTATATTGGCCAACTACAGGGAAACATGTTCATGTTCATACTCATACATATTTTATTGAAGTGACTCATTGAAGGCAGAATCGTATCCGTATCAAATACGTCAACGTATCTCCATGTAAAATGTATAAAAGGTAGGAAATTATTATGTTTTAAATTGTTTGACACCATAAAGGAATGACTTTCTAACTCTCTTTTTTTGGAGGGGGAAGATTTTGAAAATGAAGTGACTGGCCTAGTAATAACTAAAAATAAATAAATTTGCCCATGACAAGATGAAAATAAATTTTGTGTCACCAAAACTACAGGACAACACAGGAAACGCTTGTGAAAAGTAAAATAACAAAAATACCGAACTCCAAGGAAAATTCAAAACAGATAGTCCCTTATCAAATGGCAAAATTAAAAGCTCAAACACATCAAACGAATGGAAAACAACTGTCATATTCCTGACTTGGTACAGGCATTTCTTTATGTAGAAAATGGTGGATTAAACCTGGTTTTATAGCTAGCTAAACCTCTCACTTGTATGACAGTCGCAGAAAATTCCATGATATTGACAACAATGTGTGAATAAAACAAACAGACATAATTGGTAAAAATGTCAAAAATAGGGGTACAGCAGTCAACATAGTCTCATAATCCTAATCACTATAAAAACAAACAAATATGTTAACAAAGAAAAACAAAATGGCATATAGACAAAGCACATAAGCAAAAATGAAAGACAAGAATACAAAAAATGACCATAGCACAATAACACAATGGCGGGATGTATAAGTACCGAGCCATGCCAAAAGGATATTACCAAAAATGGACCAAACAGTAAAGTTTAATAATTTACAAAGACAAATAAAAGAACACTATAACACGTAATTAAGATGATAAACAACGTCAGTACCTAGAATCTATACTTCAAGACCATCATGTATTATTTGTGAAGTTGATACAGGACATTCATCAACAAGGTCTGTGGTATCTTCCGATGAACTTTTTTTTAGAAAAAGGACGAGACGTTCTTTGACATAACCCTGGTTCATCAACTTTCTGCTCAGACACTGGCGACGTTTTATAAAGTAGCAGCTGCAAGCTCTTGAATACCGAATAAGTTGGGAAATGTATACCCCATATGCTGGTGAAGTTGATATATTGCTACTAAGGTGGGGGAAATTGATAATTTCAAAATTAAAATCGTCTCGTTTGTCATAGATTCTGCTGAGATGACCGCTTATGTCAAATTCGATGTATAAGTCTAAAAATGAGGCGGAGGCAGCCGTGTCTGTAGTTTCTTTAATTTCTAGTTCTGGAGGATATATTAATGGAACCCAATCAGAAAAGTTTGGATTGTTAATGGAAAGAACATCATCAGTATATCTGAATGTGAAATCAAATGATATGGCTTCCTTGATCTTCTTGTTTTTGACAAGTGTCCGAAGGAACTCCGACTCATATGAAAATAAGAAGAGGTCGACAAAGAGAGGCGCACAGTTTGTTCCCATAGGAATACCGCCAATTTGTTGAAAAAGTCTACCTCCAAATTCAACAAATATGTTGTCAATAAGAAACTCCACCATACTGATCACTTGTTCCTGCTGTTTACCTTTTTGCTCACTATTAACAAAATATGCCGAATGGTATCCCAAAGTAATAAATTTATAGCATATGCTACCATTTTTATATTGAAAAGCATTGTGGATTATTTCTTTTAGACGATTTTTAAATTTCACATGAGGAATGGTAGTATACAGGGTTGAAAAATCAAAAGTTTTGATAGAATTTATTTCAGAGAAAGATCGAGATTTAAAATTATGCAGAAGTTCTCTAGAGTTTTTTTTAGAATCAACACATGGTTAATACCACTACGCGAGTAAACAGTTTCACAGTATTTCTGAAGACCCTCTTTCACTGCGGACAGAATTGTTTTTCAATCTTATATAATTCCTTTGTAGAACATGCAGACGAGCCGACAATGTACCGTTGTTTGTATGGAATTTTTTTAAGCTTAGGTATCCAATACAAACAAGGTAAGTCCTCAGATTTGCCGTTCAATGTAGTGTTCATGCCATGAAGGTCAAGTATGATTCGCCAAAATCTCATCCTTGTCAAATGATATGTTTTTGTATGTGGGATTACCTGAGTGTTCATTTATTCCTAATTCTTTTACAAGACACTCATAGTAGTACGATTTACAAACAAAGACAATATTATTTGAAGCTTTGTCCGCAAGAACAACAACATATTTATCGTGAAAGAGATTGAAAATAAATGATCGTACGGCAAAACCACGAAAACATATTTTTGAAGATCAGAAATTTCTAATAAACAGATTGTAATTCTATAGAAATTTCAATTTATCTCTGCAGGGTATAGAAGTCATCTATGTAAAAACATAGTATATGTGGTATGATTTCAGATCTTTTTTACTGTGTTATCCACCTTTAATAAGTTTTGTTTTTCTTTTGGTAGAAGCAGTCTTTCATTTTTTTTTTTACCTTGCCAATTATACAATTCCTCGTTCGCTTTACTCATCCGAATATTTCAAAATTGTTTTGACTACCTCAAAGCATTGAAGCAGAAAGGTATTGTAGGAACGGTGGCAGTAGGAAGACAGGGCCTTGGTACATCGAAAAACTGCTACTGAAAAAAACGCTAACAATCAAGAGAGACGAAGTCTAGTTCAAAGAGAGAAAAAATCTAGAGAAGAAGAAAACAGACAAGTAAAGACAGTGCAATTAGGGAGCCAAGGTGCTTGGTCAAGGTCAAGATGGGAATTAGAACAACGATCCCTTACATGGTCAGAAATATGGCGATATCCTCAATTCCAACTTCAGTTCCTTCTACGATCAGTGTATGATGTGTTACCAACACCTACAAATCTGCACAGGCGGAACCTTTCAGAAACAGCAGATTGTCTCTTGTGCAGAAACAGAGGAACTCTACAACATGTACTTTCAGAATGCAATATCACAGGGGAGATATACATTGCGACACAATCAAATACTCCTGAAACTTGCTGAAGTGATAGAAAAACAGAAGAAAGAAGCAAAACAAATAAGAAACAAACTTATTAAGATCCAGTTTGTGAAGGAGGGGGAACTATTTGAGAAAAGTAAACAAAACACGTCAGGAATGATAAACCAGACAAGAGACTGTCAGCTATAGAAGTAGATCTAGCAAATTATTAAAAAAAACTATCGATTTTAGACCTCTGATCTACCTGTTTTAAAATGAGATGTTGTAATGATATGATTGTCTACTATTTTACTCTCTGTAGAGCACACGAATTGAATATATAAGAATGCATTCTTTCATTCATAAGAACGTACGTGTTATATTTACGTCATTATAAAAATAAGGAGATGAGGTATGATTTCTAATGAGACAACTTTCCACCAAAGTTCAAATAAAGTGGATGTATAAAATAACCTAAACTTGAATTTACAGAAATACAAAAAATGTAATGATAAAAAACTGATAGTAGACAGCTCTCTCACAAGCAAAAAAACCTATAACTGTAAAATATAGATATATTCCAATTCCACACAGCTTTGTCGACCAGTACGAACTTTGCGAGTACTTGGTGTTTGTTTATCAAATCCTAGAAAGTAGCGTATTATTAACCCTTTTTTAATTTCTATTTTCTAAATGTGATTTGCCAATATCCACAGTATTCATACATTTATTGAAATAGGAAAATGTCAATTTTTAATCAAAATTCATTCTAAACATGAAAATTCCCCCAACATGTCGGGGAGAAATTCCGCTTAGTTGTCAAACGTATGATCTATCAGCAAAGAGCTGAAAAGGAAAGTTGTGGTGTTTTTTCAGTGCTATTTTAGGAAAATATGGCTGGCTTAAATCCAGCTTCATAATTGTCTCATTTTCGCATTTTACTGAACGAAGAGTTCCATTTCGGTCCTAATGGACTCGTTTGATCGACCTTGGCTAATTGTCCAATTATAAACAGAATTTCTTTGGCTAACTTCTAGCGCATGTTATTCAACATTGTAACGTCGTTGGACAATGGGACACGTTAGATAAATAGATGCTATCTTAATGATTTGTAGGGGTCGAAATATCCTATGATGACTTTGACGCACAGGCAATTGTCTCTGAAAAAAATCCTATATATGTTATATAAAGTTTATAGGTTATTTTTTTCAGAGACAAGTGCCTGTACTTTGATGGCGGCACAGGTTTTTGGAATCGGTGTCGTTCCGCATGATTTGGTCTGTATATATCATCATCACGTATTGCAATAGGATCGTGGAGGCAATAAGATACAATTTAACTTTAAAATATGTGAAAAAAAGCTGTCGTATATGTATTATTAGAGGGCGGAACACTTCAGAGAACAATACATATGTATCTGTCAAAATAATTATTACTTCTCAATAAAACTGCGCACTAAGATAACGAAAAAAATGAAGTACTTTCCTTTAAAAAATCAACAAAACTTTAAATGCGATATATAACTCTATGCGAATTATTAAAGACCAACAACGCTGTGTATCACCGCCACCGGACATTGGGTACCAACGAAGCGGAGAGAAAGGAGGAGAAAAAAACAAGGTAATAATTCCTTTAATTTAAACCATTTCTATCGTTTTGATGAGGTTACCGCTTATAAAACGATTTTCATATATTTAGTGCTTTAATTTTTTTATGCCAACAAGTAGCAAACAATGTCAAGATTTTTTGTTATACTTCAAAACAGTACACTTGGTACCAGAAAATTCCGAGGTCGATCGCCCTCCGACGTCCCGCTGGCTAGTTATTCAACTGTTTTTCATTCTCTATCCAGACAAATATTATGATTATGATATAATAAATTTATATTTACTGAAATTCGCTATCAAAAATATGTTTTCTAAAGAATATGGACCTAAACAGCTATTGTTTACTGTTTGCAAAGAATTCTCCTCAAACCGGTGCTAGGGGTCGTCTTTAACTTGCAGTGAGGTGAGAGTTTGTTTTTTCTTTCTCCGTGTTGAAGGCCTAACTATGACTTTGAAATGAAGAACAGCAAAAATGATGTTCCTTTGCTTTTTGTGTGTTTTTTGCTGTGCATGTACTGATTTTGTGTCATGGATGGATACCCCATATCCTTTGTTTTTTTTTATTACATAGTAAAAAATGATATAAAATATATGCCAATAATTTCATTCAGATGTCATCATTGTGTAACGGCCTTATTTGACGTTGTGTTTTGAAAGACAAAAATTGTTTCTTTGACCAAATTTATTAAAAATATTCATATGTCGTTATACTTCTAACAACTGTTGTTTTAATTGTTGTAAGGGCGAATTTTCAAAAGTTCAATAAATCACCGGCCATTCATCTTTTGTAGGGGTGTTTTTTTAAATGTATAGTTTGATTTTAAATTTCTTGAATAGATAATCCAACTAATTCCTTTTTTAGAGGGAAAGTGAAAAAATATTTGTTTCCATTGAGAATGAGGTTATAATACATTGCTTTTCGAAATAATTTTTTAGTTATTGTATATATGTTATTGAAAAATAGCTTGTTTTTTTTTATGTAAGTCGAACAAAGACGTTTGTCACGAGAGAAAAAAAAATGGCCCCTTAAAAAATGAACGATTAGTGCCTAAAATATAATTCGATGAGAATAAAATTCGCAAAGGAACCGACGACTTAGAAATGTAAATTTATATTTCTTTTGTAGGACGTTAAACATCATAACTACTATTATGGCACACTATACATGTGTGGTAACCAAAGACAAATAGTCCCACATTTTTATTTTCAAGATAGAAAAATAAAAGACTGTTGTTAATTCTGTTTGGCCTAAATTAAAAGGGGCGCGCGGAGGTGTGGTCGTGAAGTGGTGTAAATTCGCCGGACCTTTCTTTTTGTAGTACTTTTTAACGAACATATTCATTAATTCCCAAAAATATTTGGAAAATGTCATGTTTTATTTCTGACATGATGTTAAAGTCACATAAAAACTAGATGCTCTAAAGCTAACCTATCTATATGCATCTTCAACAATGGACACTCTCCAATATTGTAGACTAAAAAAGAATTCATGACAAAAATCTCTTTTTGCTGATGTTTTATTGCTGATTATTTTCTGTTGACAGTTTCTATTTATCTTCCTTAGATTTTGCTCAAAATACAAAAATGGGTAAAATTATCTTTATATAAGAGCTATCGCTCCTATAAAGAGTCTATTAAAGATAATTAACAGTAAAATATAACATTCAATACAAGAATGACTTGCAATTGCATTAACAGTTATAGCAGCACGTGTTTTTTTTCAAACACGCGTTCTGTTTTGTAACTTAAGGGATTTCAATTTGATTTTTTGTGAGTGGGAGAAAGATTATGAAAACGAACATCGTGACCTGGTAAGATCTAAAAATAAATAAGTTTGCACAAGACTGGATGAAAATGAATTGAATCTTCAGCACAAAATGCCGGAACAAATGAGTACAAAAGTGAAAAATTAGTTTTCACACCTAAAAAAATAAGCAATTAAATAATCAATCTGAACGGTCAACCCCACCCCCAAGAATATCAAATGGTCTGGTCGTCCCCTTATCAAGGTATGGAACTTGACCTATATATAAGGTTTTATAGAAATGTGTATTAATAGTGTCTAAAAATCAACATTTAACCTTGAATTTCAAGTATATGAAAATAATGGAATCATAAGTGAGATGCTAAATCATTTTTTTTTCATATGTTATAAGGAGAAAAAGGTGCAACTAAAGCATTAAAGCACCCCTAAATGTGTACCAGACTTACCCTTTCACGATAAGAATTTACAGATTTCAGAATATTAACAAAACTGTCTCGATGAACAGATATCTAGATTAACGCTTTTATCAAATCAATCTTTAATATTTTGTGGATTTTTTTCCAAAGAATTTATGAGAATACACCATCAGGCTCTTAACTGATTTTCAGCTGCCATTATTACATGACAGCTGTCATTCTACCATACGAGTAGTCTGTCAAAGGTACAGCAAAAATGTAAAAGAAAGTTGAAACATTTATCCGCTGTTGTATGTATCGTATTCAAATTGTACACGCTTCATTTACAAATTTTTTTATTATCAAAATTTTATGACTGGAAGGATGTTGTTCAATGTAAATTGACTACATTACAATCGCATCTCATATCTGATGTAAACTCGGATATATATAGGAATTATAATGTAAACTATAAAAATAATATAATTCAAATGGTTTTATTTATTGACACTTCATGAAACCTTTTTTATGTTTAGTACGGGTAAAATATTGACATAAATTGTATACATCTGGAAAACATGTATATTTCTTTGTATGCTAGAGTTCTTATAGGACTATGTGCATTCACTGTATCGAAACTACCCGGCAAAAAATGTTTCGACTCAATGGTATCTAATATCCGGTACGGTGACGGACCATCAACAGACAGAGAAAAGGTAGGATTTCTGTTTATTTATTTGTTATCTTTATGATATTGAAGAATATAAATACACATATAACTATTTTCGATTGTAAGATGTAATATTTTCTACAACCGTTCTAAATCAACGTAGAAATTAATAAAAAGGCACGTCAAAATGATGAATTGAGTGAACCTTGCCTCGAATTTGTTTAATTTCTCGTTAAACAGTGCACATTGTACGAAAAGAAAGATATTAACATGGAGATTGCAAGACTAGTCACTTTAAGCACCTCAATATTTGTATTAATGTGCATGGAACGAAAGAAATAGGTCATGTCAAAATTGAAGGACCCGGTTTTGTCAATGTATGCGACCCGGTTTCGTCCTAAAATTTACAAATCAGAACCCCGGTTTTGTCATAGAAAATAATGCATAATCGTATAACGTAAATTAAAATCCGTCGTTCAACAGGAGTTTGATGGCCTGTTGGAAAACGGTTTCTTTTATCATTTATTTGAATCCGTAAACGCTTAAATTCCTGCTTTATTGGAAAAAAAAATAATTTCAATTTTACTTTGTCTAAAAACGAATACTTTTTACGGCAAAATTCAAAGAAATGAAGATTGTAACGCAATTTGAGGTTTAAGCTCTCCATACGTTTTTTTGTAATATGAATTATGTAAATTTAAGTGTTCAAACTTGGATAGTGTATATGTACGGCTTTGAAAATTGAAGGACGCACATTTGATATGCGATTTTCTTGGACAACAGGATGGTTATCTTAATGAATATTCCATTCTACCTAGGAGTGTATTCTTTCCTATGATCGTCTGAAAAAAAAATTCTGAACACTAAATGTTCATTATAAAGCAACAGAAAAAGACAAATGTGCAAACATGAATTTTCATGCGGCGCAAAGGATCACAATAATCATGCGTTAAAATCTGGTTACTCCTCCTTGTAACTTATGTATTATACTAAATATAAATTATAAATTTAACGACAAATTTTACAAATTCGAGGCAAGGTTAACTCAATTCATCATTTTGACGTGCCTTTTTACTTATTTCTCCGTTAATATAGAACGGTTGTAGAAAATATTACATCTCACAATCGAAAATAGTTATATATGTATCTTTATTCTTCAATATCATAAAAATAACAAATAAATAAACACAAATCCTACCTTTTCTCTGTCTGTTGATGGTCTGTCACCGTACCGGATATTAGATACTATTGAGTCCAAACATTTTTTGCCGGGGTAGTTTAGACACAGTAACATTGTAGCCTAGTATTGTGTGTAAATCTACAATGCCGTAAAGTGAATCATATTTTTATCAAATGTATAATTAGGTTATTGAACTTATAGCACTATTCCTTGAAAAGGACGGCATATAAATATTAAAAAACTAGCAAGTTGCCATACACTGATACAGTTGAAAAACAAGTTGCCGTACTGAAAATCTGTAATCAAGAGCAAGTTGCCGTACCCTAGGCTTGATTGGTTTTTACATATATTCTTTAAAAAAACATCTTTTTGATAGCGAATTTCAGTAAATATGAAATCACACTATCATAATCTAAAACTTTGTCTGGAAAAAAGGAAAAACAGTTGAATATTTGGGCAGCGGGACGTCGGAGGGCGATCGACCTTGAAATTTTCTGGTACCAAGTGCACATTTTTGGAGTTTAACACAATATCTATTCTTTGTGCTACTTGTTGGCATAAAAAATTAAAGCATTATATATCATCAAAACGGTCGAAATGGTTTAAATTAAAGGGATTCTTACCTTGTTTATTTTTTTCTTCTTTCTCTCCGCTTCGTTGGTATCCAATTTCCGGTGGCGATGATACAAAGTGGACAATACGTTTTATTATTGTAAACTATTAATGTTTTTTTTCCCTGGAAAAGGTTCAGATTGTTTAAGAAAAAAGGATTTTATTTATTTTTAATCCTATTGATCATGTAAGATCCGACTATGTATTATATTGATGGCGACCAGACTAAATCATCAGATTATTAGTTTCATTAGTAAATGAAAAGTTTTTTTAGCGTACTTACCTCGAGTGTCGGTTCTATTCCCAATCGTGACAATTTTTAATGAGTCTGCTGACAAATCCGTGCATCTGGACAAATTTTAAGGCATAGCATGCCCTAGATATATAAAATTCAAATGCATTTCATGTTTCAGAAAATTAAAAACTTAAACTAAATTTTGCTGTCCACTTTTTTCATTCCTGCAATAGGTGCCAAAATAAACAAAGTTAACAAAAAATTTTGAGAACTCCCCCTTGTGTAATACATAAACTGATTGACAATAGATATCTCACAACAATAGATTTAAATTGTGTACCTGAGTGGACCATATCAGTTGAAACTCCAGTGTTCGTTTATTTTATCAACTTCTGAAGGACGAAGAAAAAGTGGACAGCAAAATCCAGTTAAGTTTTTAATTTTATGAAACATAAAATGCATATGAATTTTATTTATCGTGGGCATGCTACATGTATGCCTTAAAAAGTTTTCAGATGGACGGATTTGTCTGTACTCAGAGTAAATTTTGCGGTGAAAACAGCCATTTTAGCCAAAGGGTCCTAATGAACCTTAAATCCCAGTTACTTAGCAATGCTAGATAATAATGATGTTCAACACTACACCTTACGATTTGTCTCTAATAACGATCTATTTGTTCAAGACCAAATACTAATTTTTATAAAAAAATATTTTCATTCTTCTGAAAACAAGGTATGGAATAATTTACCATTCACAATAAAAAATTGTCGTAATGTGGAATTATTCAAGAAACATTGTTATAATCATTTTCTTGAAAATTCTATGCAAGATATATATATATATATATATATTGTATTTTGATGTATGAATGTTAACTGTATACATGTATTTTAATGTATGAATATTAACTGTATACATGTATTTTGTTTGTTGGCCTCAATGAACATTAGACTAGTTCTAATTGAGTTGCCCTCTTTAAATAAAGAATTCATTATTATTGTTATTATTATTATTATTAATTATATGCTTGCGTAGCAGGAGACGCATATCCTGCCGGCACACTCTTTCTCGCTTCCGTTGGAGTTAATATGATTCCCTGGCTGGTTCTGAGTCAATCTTATATGTCCGTCTTAGCCCTATTTCCCTCTAAAAGTGACAAAAAATTAGTCAGGTAATTTAAATTCTTCCATTATACCTATAACAATGATAATCACAGAAGTGAACGCTTTCAAAGATTTTTGCAAAACCAAATAAATGGTACCTTATTTCTCATGATAATTTTAAATATCAAGAAGCAATTCCTGATCTTTCACGATTAGAAATACCAGGTTTATATAAATATTTTGCTTTTTGCTAACATTTCAAATAAGCTACTGCAATTGTTTTAGCAGTATTTGAAAAGAGTTATTTAGAATTGCATTGTTCAGAGAATATTAATTCTTTCATTTTTATGAATCTATGCTTGTTTACGTTTTGGTTATATATCATTTCGATTATCAATCTGCCTTTTGAAGTTTTGTAAAAAAAAAAACAATGACTCTGTTTAAACTTTGATTTCTCTCAGATACTGATCATAACGTTGATCCATTTTGACAGACATTTTCTTTCGAATTATTTTCTTTATATGATTCGATAAATTGCATTGCATACTGACCTTGCATGTGTCCTCTCGATATCATCCTAAACATGCATGAAATACTTGCCACTGGACGTTAAGCAACCAACAATCAATGTATTCTCGATAAAAGTTCCTTCACGATCCGATTGTAATGTACTTCACCGCCGTAAATCTATTCTTTCACGATTATTTGTTTCGATATGTACATATAACTAATGATGAACGTGATTAACCTATAATATTTCAAAATGGATTGAATGCTTATGTCTCGTGAACTAAGACAGATTTCTCTCAGTACACGTATATCATGTGAAAGAAAGTGTCCATCAAAGTATAATTTATGAAGACATGTGTCTGAACAACATCATATCTGATCAGCTGAACATCAGTAAAAAGGAAATAAACGGCTGCTTTAATTCAATTACACTAAGGACTAGTTATGTGTATTTATATCGTACTTGAAATAAATAGATAGATAGATAGATAAATAAATAAATAAATAAATAAATAAATAAATAAATAAATAAATGAATAAATGAATAAATAAATAAATAACGGACTTCTAAAAAATCAGTATATTGAAGAAGCATTTTTACATATTCACACAGGATGACAAAAATCTTACTATGCATTTCTGCAACATTTCTTGGTTTCAGTCCTTTCCTGTCTTTTCTGATCATGATGTGGCTGTAACGATGGCGTTATCCTTTTGATCCACTTATAATGTATGCAAAAGTATATGTGTAAAAAAAACACTGGGCCAATCATTTCAAAGTGCTATATATATTTAAAATACGCTATTAGAAATATAGAAAACTACAGTGCAAAAAAAGGTAAACCGTTTCGATTGTCTTGTTTTTTTTGTACATCAATAAAGACGATCATCTTATATTTCAATTCGGCACTCCATGTATACATGTCAGAGGGCTCCATTTACACAAAACCTATCATTACCCAAGCCAGTTATAACTGACTTGGTACGCATGTCCTGTATTCGGAGCACAATACTTTTGACACGTATTTTGTGTCCGGGGTACATGGACACATAATACATCAGTACGAAGGGGTATATATGAGGTGCTAAAGAATATAAAGGAAAAAAATCATTCTAAGGTACAGCGCAATTTGTTTTAAGAGATTAGTGATAAATAAACAGGACGAAACAGGTGGACACAGCGCGCTTCTTCTGTAAAGAAATTAATCCTAGTGGGAAAACTGGTGAAGCGAGAAAAATAAAAAGTTGATAAAATTTACGTCGGTATTAAACTATACTGATTAAAAGTGATTTCGAATAAACTCATCATTATGGTGGCCGGTTAAGGCCATTTCGCGTTTTCGCGTTTTCGCGTTTTCGCCTTTCATATTCTATAGGGCGAAAACGCGAAATCGCGACGTCGAAAACGCGAAAACGCGAAACCGATTTCGCGTTTTCGACTTCGCGTTTTCGCGTTTTCGACTTTGCCTTTTCGCGATTTCGCCTTTTCGCCTTTTCGCGATTTCGGGTTTTCGCCTTTTCGCGATTTCGCGTTTTCGCGATTTCGCGTTTTCGCGTTTTCGCGATTTCGCCTTTTCGCCTTTTCGCGTTTTTACGATATACATGTTATTATAACATAACATTTTAAATATAATTGGAGACAAGACTACAAAGTATGTCATTCAAATGATTGTCATATAAATTTCATATCTGTGGTTTACTTTAAATATTTTCATAAATTAGACAATTCCTTTACATTCTTTGTTTCAAATACTCTAACAAGTCATTATCTTTTTAAAAGTGTCAAATTTATAAGTTAAGCCACAATGTAAACTATAGGCGGTTTTGTTGTTGTAATTATATTTTGTTTATATGCATCTATTGTTTACAGGTGTATATTAGTAGATTAATTATGTTTTAGTCATGTAGTTGATATTGTATTTAGAGAGCCTTATTTAAAATTGGTTTAATCCAAATGAGTTACTCTCTTTAAATAAAGATATCATTATTATTATTATTATTATTATTATTACTGAACAAATTTAAAACCGATGCATTTGTATAAAATGCCTTTGAGTATACAATTTGCTTGAAATCATATTTTGACATTTTAAAATATATTTGTTAATTGACCAGATTCAGTTTCTCTATTTGTTTTGTTAATCTGGTTCTGACACGGGGAGGATTGTTGTTATTGTCTACCGCATTCAACAGTATATCCCTTGTCCCTTGGTGTCTCCTGTAGATGAACAAATTTCCATCTTTGAAAATTTGAAATATTAATCAATGCGTTTAGTAATATATGGAAACACATTCTACATTTACATGAATTTTCCATAAATCCAGGTTACTTTTGTTTAAATAAAAGAACATGCGACAGGTTTGGGATATCTTTGCTAAGATCAACCTACGACAGTTTTGAGGCGAGGTCTTGGATAGTCCTAAGAGGATCATAAGACATGTCATAAGATATTCTAGTATCTTATAACAGGTCTTAGGATAGCTTCGCGAAACCGTCCCAAGTTTTATTTGACAAAAGTCTTATCTCCACAATGTATTAAATTTTAAACTTTTTTCACACAGGCTAATTTAAATATTAAAAATTTTAGATTCACAACAAGAGCATTAAATGAAAGATTATGTATTTTAAGTAACCATGGCGATAATAATGATTAATTTCATTTATTTTAAAATGTCCAAACTATAACTTCCAGCAATTTGTATGTTCAAAGGCATTTTATACAAATGCATCTGTTTTTAAATTTGTTCAGTAATTGTCAACAAAGAATGTAAAGAAATTGTCTAATTTATGAAAATATTTAAAATACGTCACAGATATGAAATTTATATGACAATCATTTGAATGACTTATACTTTGTAGTCTTGTCTCCAATTATATTTAAAATGTTATGTTATAATAACATGTATATCGTAAAAACGCGAAAAGGCGAAAAGGCGAAATCGCGAAAACGCGAAAACGCGAAATCGTGAAAACGCGAAAACGCGAAAAGGCGAAATCGCGAAAACGCGAAGTCGAAAACGCGAAATCGGTTTTGCGTTTTCGACTTCGCGTTTTCGACTTCGCCTTTTCGCGTTTTCGCGTTTTCGACTTCGCGTTTTCGCGTTTTCGACTTTGCGATTTCGTGTTTTCGCGTTTTCGCCCTATAGAATATGAAAGGCGAAAACGCGAAAACGCGAAAACGCGAAAACGCGAAATGGCCTTAACCGCTTCGCATTTGGTACGCCAGGCGCGCGTTTCGTCTACATCAGATTCATCAGTGACGCTCGAATAAAAAAGTTAAAAAGGTCACATAAAGCACGAAGTTGAAGAGCATAGAGGACCCAAAATCTCGAAAGGTTTTGGCATATAATGCTGAGGTGAAACCACAATCCTTTTGAGATTATCATTTAAACTATGCTATTTGAAACATACATGCAGTTTTTTCGAGTGATATTACATGCGATCAGATCAATTGACTTCTATTTAGCGAGTATAATAGTTTTATTCGCGACTGTTCATCTTATTGTGAATGCTATACATGTTTTTATTGGTATAAATATTGATTTTGTTATCAGTAAATTAAAACCATACTAAATATTACACATATGTACTTTCACGGTACTACAATCTGTCGATACCTATGTTTTGGCCATGCACAAGGTCATGTTTTTCTCTGACTGTTAATGACGTCTTTACACTAAATCCATTGGATGTTGGATGTGTACTGATTGAGATTTTAGTCTTAGATTCATGATTTTTTGTATTAGTTGTTATTGGCTTTGAACTAACTGTCAGTACCTGCGAGTACTCTCAGATCTGTACTTAGTGTCTTTTTTGCTGTTAGGGATGAGGGATGGATATATATCCTGCCACGTCCTGTCTATGTTTTTCTTTGATGTTTTTCTTTTTATCGATCTGATGAGTTAAGCCTTTTTCAACTGATTTTTATAGTTTGTTCTTATGTTGTGCTTTTACACCACTGTCCCAGTTTAAGGGGAGGGTTGAGCGCTCACAAACATGTCATTCTTTATGTGCCTGTCCCAAGTCAGGAGCCTGTAGTTAAGTGGTTATCGTTGGTTCACGTCTGTCATATTTGTTTTTCGTAAATTGTTTTGTTATAAATTAGGCCGTTAGTTTTCTCAATTGAATTGTTTCATATTTTTCATGTCGGGGCCTTTTATAGCCGACTATACGGTATGGGTTTTTCTCATTGTTGAAGGCCGTACGGTTGCCTATAATGGCTTACATCCACTTTATTTGATCTTTGGTGGATAGTTGTCTCATTGGCAATCATACCACATCTCCTTATTTTCATTTTGAGCACAAATGACGCACAATTTCCTTGCAGTTCATTTACAATTCAGTGTTTTATATTGTCCGTGTTTTTTCGAGAGGAACATTTAAAACGTCCGGGTTTTTCAACAAATGGTCCGGGTTTTTTTAAAGAAAATTTGAATAGAAAAAGACTTTATTGGGCTTAAAAACTGACTTTTTCTAGTTTGTAACTGTAATTTAGCGAATGAAACTTTAATATATTCTTTTAATAAGTCACAAAAACCAGAGACATATATGTCTCTGCAAAAACATATTACTTTGTTGATCAAATTAAACTCTTTTCAATTTAATGATAACTTTCTGTTCTGAAAATATTTTATCATAACCTTGCAGTATTACGATATATAAGAAATCACTGGGTCCTTTTTAAAACATTCTATAGAACCGAGTACAGGGAATCATAATCTTTTCAATTTCATTTCATGCTACCTTTGTTTTTACAGTCAATAATATTTAATGATTGATATAAATATAACAGTGAAGAAAAAACATAGGAGCCAGAAAACTAAGGAAAAGTAGTAAAAAATCACAAAAATCAATTATAATCCAAAATTTTCTACAAAAAAGAGGCCTCCCCGCCAAAAAAAAAAAAAAAAAAAGAAGAAAATTACAATTACATTTAAATTAAATGGAATATTTAATAATAAAAAAAAAAGAAAACAACACTTTATAAAGGAGAAGGTCCGGTAAGGGCTAATTTTGGCCTAAAACTTGAAGTACGTCTGATGAAAGATTTTTTACATTTTACAAACACTTTAATATCTACTTCAGTCGATTAAATTAGTTTATGTAAAATATTTGAACTGATTTGCTCATTAAAGACGCTCAAGTTCAAGCTTAAATATGAAAAATCTATGAAATATGCATAAAACGTTAGTTTTTAGATGTTTTTTGTTTAAAATTTAAGTGGCCGCATTCGTGTTCAGTCTCAACTTTTATATATGTTATGTATTATCATCAAATACAACATGTACTTAAATATTAAGAATGAACACATTTGCGGCCACTTCCATCTTAGACAAAAATCGTCTATATATTAGCACAAATGCTAAAACTGAGAAGATTCCAGTAATTTTACATGAATTATTTATGCTAGTACCTGATGCATGTGCATTGTATCGTAAAAAAAACAGCCCATATTTATTTTATGTAACAGAAGTATTCTACTTTCCAATAAATAGATAATAGTTTATATTTTTAACAAATTTGTAAAAATTCTATATTTGGGGCCAAAAAAGAGGTCTTACTAGGCCTACTCCTTTCATGCGTCAGGAGCGCTGTTCTGGACTTCATCCGGAACACTCAAAGCCAAGTATTTGAAAGCCAAGGATGTATAAGAACCGAAACATTTGAAGAGCTATATGACCAAAAAGAACCTAAATAATAGCCAAATCAATCTAATGTCAACTTTGCCCGATGGAGTTGAAACCTTAGTTTCTTTATAATTTTAAAATTTATAAACGGAAAATTTTATATGATTGATTGTTGGTTGCTTAACGTCCAGTGACAAATATTTCATGCATCTTCAGGACGAGAACTAACAAGTTAAATCACAAAAATACTGTACTCCGAGGAAAATTCAAAACGGAAAGTCCCTAATCAAATGGCAAAATCAAAAGCACAAACACATCAAACGAATGGACAACAACTGTCATATTCCTGACTTGGTACAGGCATTTTCCTATGTAGAAAATGGTGGATTGAACCTGGTTTTATAGCGCCAAACCTCTCACTTGTACGACAGTCGCATCAAATTTCATTATATTGACAACGATGCGTGAACAAAATGTCACAAATAGGGGTACTACAACAACAACACGAACCCCACAAACAACTGGGGTGATTTCAGGTGATCCGGAAGGATAAGCAGATCCTGCTCCACAATAAATCCAACAGGTAGGTCATGTAACAGAGGACTTTTGGGATGAAGGTCGGGAACTTTAGAATGCCACTGAAAATGATGGTATTTTGGATATGCACAGAAATTTTGTTTTTCAACAGGCCACATACGGATCCCTCAAAGAGCTGTTGCAAGGGTCCTTAACGTGCAGTGAGCGTGGCACTCTCTCTCTAAATGTCCCATTCTGACCGGACGTGGCTGCGTACTTAAACATCCCGCACAGCCAAACGAACGCCCCACTTTGGCAAGGGTTTTATTGCCGGTCGGAAGAGGACCTAAGTGACCATAGTTCCATTCCCCAGTCCCCCTTTGAGGTAAACAATTTTAGAAATGTTTGTTATAAATCATGCATGTACCGATGTTATGACTATTAATCAGATGATAAACCCGGGGTCTTATCCAATGTATTTATTAAACAACGAAATGAATAATCTGGTCCTTTTGAAATAATAATAAAAAAACCGAAGTGTGTATATAATATAGGCAAACCTCACAAATATACATTATCACTCTTTATACTTTTAATGTCTGATGAAAATGAAGCTTTGATGCTTCTTTATTTCTTTGTGACCAAGCATAGCATACGCTTTATCAGGTAGTAGGAATGTTTGAACATTTTTCTTGATTTCAATTTCCAGAACGATAAAACATATTACCTTCAAAGCAAATAGTAAATGAAAAATACACATTTACCCGCTTTACACACTATGTGTACGTACGTCTCAACCCATCATGTATGATATTACATAAAGATTGTTTACATCACGAAATATTTACGGTATGAAATCCATGTCGGTACACTAACATGACGATTTCTTAATATAAAATTAAATGAACAATGCCTTTTTATGAAATGAACGTGTTAATACAGCATTATCAAACTGGTTTAAAAAGGACTTTATTTGAACCTTCATATTGTTTTTTAAAAGTAAAATGCACTGACATATAATATTTTAAGCCATAGGAATTTTTTTTCTTCACTCGATAAAATAAGGACGCACTCGAAAAAACACGGACTGCTCTCGAAAAAACAAGGATATATAAAATGAATTAACTCTGCAAAATAAAGACTTTTTGTCAAGTGTCTATATATCTAAGTTAACAAAAATTTAAGTTCAAAATGCTCTTAAAGTCCTTTAATTCACTACATCATCTAAGTATATATAGATTACATGTATGCATTTCCGTTGACATTTGCATTGATATGTGTATACAAATGGCTTTAATCTATATTTCAGAATAAAGCATTGTGAAGCTAAATTAAACGTTTTTAAAACAAAATAAAGTATGGTTGATAATATCTTTTTATCACAAATACTAATTTATCTTCTATGATCTTCCATATACGGTTCAAGCATCTTTTTTTACGTCTTAACAGAAAGAAAGTCTGTTTGTTTACATTTTTTATCATATTCACTCAAAAAAAAAACACGATCAAATCACTCGAAAAAAACACGATCCCAGCCGGACACTATACCTACCGTGATTATGTATCGGGAGAATTGTATTCTGATATATTTTTTAAATGTTAATCTTTGCTGCATGTTAACTTGTTTTTTATAAAATTCATATACATACAAAATCTTAAGCTCTTTCCGTACACCAAATTTTAGAATATTCAACATAGTCCGCCGCATAGTACAATTTTCCGAAATCTACCTATTTTCAACAACTAAGTTTGAGAACACGCTGGTCTGCTCATTGTCCTAGGAGCGTTCAGTTTAAAAATATTTTCTTTGTGAGAATATAAAGTTATAACATTTATGTTTGTTCCAGTAAAAACATTCAAGGGAACATTCAAGGGAAATTTAAAACAAAAGAAAAGAATTATTATTCATTAAAAGATTTTACTATTTTTTCAACAATTTTTAACTGAGGTCGTCTCGAATTTTGTAGAATATGTATTTTTTATGTATTTGCAACTGTTCAATCGTCAATTTTAGAAAGACAAAGTTATCATACGTGAGCGTAACGGTATCGGTACATGCACCGATTTATTCCAACATTTTTTTATTGGACAGCACTTATGGAAATATTGACATCAAATTGATATCAGACCGGGAGTGTGCTGTTTCACATAATATTTATATGTAACAGTTTATGTAATCGTCCTCACGATTATGTTTCCGGAACTAAATCTGCATGATCTCATCGTACAAAATTTATAGTAACTGTTTCCTTTTCTATCTGGCCTTATGATTTTGTACGCTATACGCGCATTTCGTCTACAAAAGACTCATCAGTGACGCTCTTGAATACAAAATTTTAAAAGGCCAAAAAGTTTGAAATTGAAGAGCATACAGGACCCAAAATTCGGGAAGGTTTCTGCAAAAATACAGTTAACGTAATATATTCCTGAGGTAGAATGTTTTTTTTTTGGACACAATTTATGGTATCAACAGCGTGATTTACTGTTATAACATTGTACTTGATGATGTTTACTGATCCTGTCTTTGAAGTTTTTTCAGATATTTAGACTTATCTTATCCATGAAGTACCATTTTCAGTTTTGCCCGCTAACTCCTACTCCTACTCCTACTTTTACTTTTATAATTTTCTGACAGATACTTTAAAAAATCCCATTGTTGAAAATCTTATAAAATCCTTGTCATTTTTCGTAGTTTCTGATAATCCGAATAATTCAGTCCCTCCCGTGATCGACTCTCCAACCCACTCGTTAATGTATCCAACGTCGAGCAGCGGAATATAACGACTGAATTATTCGGGTTAAGTTTCTGATAGAAAAAAGTGCGAATGTTGATTATATGAAAAACCTAGAGAGAATCATTACAGCCAACTTTACAATTGCTTTTATCTAAAAAAAAACAAGGACATTTTTTTCTGCTTTTCTATGCCCGTCATTATATACTTTCAATTTATAACATTCTTGTTATTTTCAAACAGTTCAGCGAACATTATTAATGTCTTCAAATTACTTACAACGTGCTTGAATTATTTATCCGTATTTTACTGGAATTTTTCACTATTCAATTAGTTAAACATACTAAATCGTACCATTACAATATTTGATTTGTTTTGCTAGCATGCTACTTACAAATATTGTATTATATATTTGATCTTGTGCGTCTGAGTGTTTTCTTATAAATCTTGTGTATAAAATACATTTTATATATTTTTTAATTCATACATTATACAGAGATAAAATAATATATACACATGTTAAAAAAAGTCTGTGGAAAATTCTGGATATTTATATACCGATATTTAGACATGTGCGTGTGTGTTCTTTTAAGTAAATAAACTTATAAACTACATCCTTCCAAAAACTTTAAAGTTGTAATTCTTAACTTTATACACCCAACAATTCAAAATTATGTTTAGGTTCGATTGACGTGTCTGTGAAGAATTTGGCAAACTACATCATAGTACACTACTCATCAAAGAATGATGGTTCATTGTAAATTAATGGTAAGATAAAAAGTTTCTTAACAGCCAGCAACAAATATTACAGGCACGCATACAAAGGAAACGACTCCTTTTTATAACATTTTATTTTACAGCAGCACCATATAGATATGAAATAATGATTATTTACCATTTGGTGCTTACCTTCTGTG
Source organism: Mytilus coruscus (assembly GCA_017311375.1). NCBI lineage: Eukaryota > Metazoa > Mollusca > Bivalvia > Mytilida > Mytilidae > Mytilus > Mytilus coruscus. Next base: position 123,827,581 of record CM029595.1, on the reverse strand, counting down.
AAATATTTTTATATAGGCAAATATGAGTATGCTGCCAATATAGAATGCAGTAGACTACTGCAACTTGAGGCATGAACAGATGGCTTAAAATCATCATGACAGATGATCTTTACCTAGGAGTAGGGAGAGATAGGCGAACTGCGATGTTCATAATACGTATGATATAATAACATGCCTAAAATGGTCTATTAAATTATTAAAGTATGAAAGACACCTGTATACACTAATTAAATTCTGTTTTTCAGAGCATGAATGCATTTACATTGAAAATGATACTACACGTATATAAAGATATGATATAACAATTTCATATAATATGATATAAATAATTACGGGTTGAATGACCGTTTAAATGAAAGTGCACAAAATCTAAAATGTCCTGTGGTGTTCAAGTTAACGGTGGTCTTTACAAATGATGACTGGTTATACGGTTGAGAGTTTCCTCTTGTCACACTTACGGTGTTTTGAGTTATTGTACAGTTGACTGTCAAACAATTTGTATAATTGGACAACTATCAAATGATTTTGGTTTGATGGATGTCTATCGTTTTTATTTGAAGCATATTAGTCAGGATGTTATGACAACACATGTTCCTCAACCACATTTTATAGCTGCAATATAGGCATAAACATTTTCTTCAGGAAGACGACACATGTTCCTCAACCAAATTTTATAGCAGCAATATAGTCATACACATTTTCTTCAGGTAGACGACACATGTTCCTCAACCACATTTTATAGCAGTTTATAATCCTGGTTAACCAAGTCTTCTCATTTCTTTTTTTTTCCTGTACCTGTTTTTCAATAAAAAGAAGAAATATTAACACTCAAATATAAGTTGACAAAAATTTCAGTAACTGCACGCGTATCTTGCTCTTATCTTATTGATAACAATCCCAGATTCAAGGACCGCTGATTTGCGGTACTAACAAAAAATGTAGTAACTGTAAACATGAATTAAAATACAACCCACACTGGTATTCCAAAACCAAGCATTGGTTCTTGATATCGGTACATGATTGTTGCTAGCGCAATTGTTGAGAAAAATTTAACCCTCACATGGAGCCTTCGCGAGAGACCTTTCTTTTTTTTAAGAAAATTTTATGTAACCCTCTAGCCACGTAGACGAAGGTCGGAAAATACCAAAGTGATATTCAAGCTCATAAGTTGAAGACAAACTTGCAATGCCATAGATATAGGAAGATGTGGTGTGAGTGCCAATGAGACAACTCTCCATCCAAATAACAATTTATAAAAGTAAACCATTATAGGTCAATGTACGGCCTTCAACACGGAGCCTTGGCTCACACCGAACAACAAGCTATAAAGGGCCCCAAAAGTACTAGTGTAAAACCATTCAAACGGTAAAACCAACGGTCTAGTCTATATAAAAAACGAGAAACGAGAAACACGTATAAATTACATAAACAAACGACAACTACTGTACATCAGATTCCTGACTTAGGACAGGTGCAAACATTTGCAGCGGGATTAAACGTTTTAATGGTACCAAACCTTCTCCCTTATTCTGAAACAATAGTATAACATCCCAACATAGAAAACACACGATAAAACATCAATTGGAAGGCTTAACTCAATCAAAACGTAAATTAACACACTATGAACGAATAAATTGATCTGTGATACCTGAAAGTAAATACATAGTTAATAAAATATTAGGGACAAACATTCAAGGCCAAAAAGCAAACAAACAAGTCCAAATAAAGCCATGGCAATACACCACCGCGAAATATATAACCCTTACAAAATAATCACTTATGAAAAAACCGGTTTTCATAATATATACAGGTAAATGAAAATAACTTTGTCGTTTTAGGTATACTTTTTCTGTCTATATAAAATCTTCCAATAATTAGGAATACCAAGAAAGGTCTGTCATATAAATACCTAATTTAACACTAGATACATAAGGGTAAATATCAACAATAAAACTTCCTGTACAGATTAAAGGAGAATAATCTTGATGTTCATACAAATGTAGTATGAAGAAGTGAAAATTAGTAGATATTCCAAATAATCAAAGCTGGTATACAGACAAGATCCATATTAATATAAAATAACAAAAAGTATTAAAATAGTATCAACAGGTCGAATTAAAAGAAAGTACGATTTGAGAGTACTCGCAGTTACTGACAGCTAGTTAAAAGCCAAAAACAATTAATGATAAAAAATCATGCATCAGAGACTAAAATCAACTAAAACACATCCCAGGGATTTAGTATTTTAACGTCATGAACAGTCAGAGAAGCATGTCCAGAAACAAAAAACGACCAAAAGGCAAACAAAAGTCTACAAATCAACAAATCACAACAGAGAAAACTAAAGACTGAGCATCACGAGCCCCATCAAAAACGGGGGATGGTCTCAAGTGCTCGGAAGAGGACGGTATTGTGGTTACGACAATTGGAACATATCCGTCGTCATCTGTGAAGCAGATGTTCCATGATGGTCAAACAACTCGTAATGGCGTCCATAAAATTTTTGAAAGGATGACTTCAACTTTACCACTTTGGAACCCTATGTTAAATAGCTTCCTTATAAGCAAGAATCCTCTATCAAGCAAATCATCATAGGAAAAAAACTGTTGCCGGAAACAGAGATGCAAATCAAAGCTATAAAAAGATCGATCTTTTAACTTTTTGGGAATTTTTTTCGGTTGAATTTATGCTTATGCATATAAAAGATCCAAATGCATTTGCTACTGCCATAATCTACTGTTTTGTGAAAATTTATCTTTAATTTAAAGATTTACAAATGTCTCGAAGCTCCATATACTATAATTTAAGTATAAACACGAATAATAGATGCAAATATCCTTAATTTTGCACCTACATCAAACTTTTAGAGGCCATAGAAAGAGATGTAAACAATTCAAATACCAACTTTGGGAGGGTTTGGCGCCAGCAAACTAGTTTAACCCCGCCACTTTTTATATGTGCCTGAACCAAGTCAGGAGCCTGTAGTTCAGTGGTTGTCGTTGGCTCATGTCTGTCATATTTGTTTTTCGTAAATTGTATTGTTATAAATAAGGCCGTTAGTTTTCTCAATTGAATTTTATTGTTTCATATTTTTCACTTCGGGGCATTTGATATCCATCATTTTCTACTTTAGGAAGTGCCTGTACCAAGTAAGGAATATGACAGTTGTCCATTCGTTTGATGTGGTTGAGCTTTTGATTTTGCCATTTTATAACTGAAAGACTTTCTGTTTTGAATTTCCCTAAGAGTTTGGTATTTTTGTTATTTTATCTTTTGTAGCCGACTATACGGTATAATTTTTTTCATTGTTGAAGGCTAAACGGTTGCCTATAATTGCTTACATCCACTTCATTTGAACTTTGTCTCATTAGCAATCATACCACATCTCCTTATTTTTTTATTGGCCATTGCTTCCTTCTCTAATAAAGACTGAGTTCCATTTCCTTTGTTTAATTTCAACTGGATATCAGCCTGTATTTACTAGATTATCAGTTTTGTTTTTCTGATTTTATTTATTTGGTTATAAGTTTTGTTGTTTGTTTAAATTTATTTGATTGTTTATAGTAAATTATTCCGATTCATGCAAGGATGTACATAACTTACTTACTATCTAATAATAAATTCCTTGATTAAATGGATTTTCTTAAGTTGAAAATGTCTTTGACATTAAATGTGCTATATTCATGTGACTTTCAATTTAACCCCTTAGCTAAAGATGGGTAACGCATGAACTAGGCGTGTTCAGCTATTAAAAGGAAAAGAATGTAAACATTGAAAGTGAAACAATGGTAAACCTTTGGTTGACTGATTCGATCCACAAAGGCTCATTCTTATACCGGTAAAAATGATGATTAACATATTTTTTTAACCTATAATATGAAATCAAACAGACCTAAAAAATCCAATCGCACGTGTTCGCTATCGATTTATATCTATATTTATGTATATCGGGAAATATGACCGTTGACAGTCTTCGGAGGTCACCTCGATGGTTAATTAGATGGCGTCTAGATTAAAATACACACGAAATGCTGATACATATTACCGAGTACATGCTTCGTAGATTGTTTATTTTAGACTTTTTATAATTTGGATAACGTTTTAGTATGTTGTAAATCAAATATGAGAATTTGAGTCAAATCGGTGTACATGAATTTGACAGCTAATGCCCCTTTAAACTGGGACATTATAGGTGTTATATTTGGTCCCCACTATAAAACAGTATGCATTGTCAACTAAAACGATCAAGTTACAGCAATGCAAATTTATCATTTTAAGTTCTTTTGATATAAAAATAGTTTACCATCAGCATAATTTGAGGTTATCGGAAGGACGAACAGATTCAGGTCAAGGAGGATAAAAATCGGAAGTACTAAAGTACTCAATTTTTAACATGGTACATATATACATGCGCTAGACGTCTGATTCCCCGCCTATCACAATATTTCCGATGATGATTTTAATTTTATTTGGATTTTTAAGCATTGTTCAGGGTCGTTCCAAAGAGTGAAAATGCAAAAATTGTCTTTCAATAAAGAAAGATTATGTACAAAGGTTCAGTTACATTTGATTATAGTAATTCATGACTAAAAATTACATCACCAAAATATCCGATTAATTTAAATGACAATATCAAACACTAATATCAAAAATGCAGTTGATGACAATTTAAAACAAAATCCTCCAAGCGCAATTACTAGCATTAAACTTCATGCTTAGATTATACTTCAAACATTTACTACACTCTTGACGTCGCAACCAACAATCAATCAATCTACAACTACTACGACCTTAGCTACCCATGAGGGTCTCGCATGGTCGTGAATTAAACATCTGAAGTCACTTGAGCAACGTTTTTTACTTGAAATGCATTGTATCAGTAACTGAAGAATTGTTGTCAAATTGTAGAAATAAAGAAGAAAAGATTACTATAGTGGTTATTTTTTTTGTTAGATTCTTCTATAAAGCAGAATTAGCTGAAAAATTCATGCCAAGGAGAAAGTGGCCAAAACTCTCAAAATTATTTTATAACATTCTTAAACATAAAAATAAGAAGATGTGGTATGATTGCCAATGAGACAACTCTCCACAAGAAACCAAATGACACAGAAATTAACAACTAAAGGTCACCGTAAGGCCTTCAACAATGAGCAAAATCCATACCGCATAGTCAGCTATAAAAGGCCTCGAAATGACAAAAGTAAAACAATTCAAACGAGAAAACTAACGGCTCAATTTATATACAAAATAATGAACGAAAAACAAATATGATACACAACAACAAACGACAACCACTAAATTACGGGCTCCTGACTTGGGACAGGCACATATAGAATGTGGCGGGGTTAAACTAGTTCGAAGGCGCAAACCTCCCCTAAACGTATATCAGAATTACTAAAGTTCCATATGAATCAAAAACACACTGCATGGAATCGTTATCAAGAATTAATAATTTCGTAGGTAATTTGGAATTGGACGCAATCTTATTAACCATCGATATGACCCCCAAAGTCAAAGATTGTCGATAGACATGAAATTGTTTCCACGATATAAATATAAATACTTCGACATGTTTTCTGAGTTAAGCACATGCAAGAACAAACTGACGATTGTCCTTAAACTAGTTCTGTTTGATTTCATATAAAAAGAAAAACAAACAAAAGTGAAAAAACAATGACGCAAATCATCGTTATACCAGAATGGCTTTTTCTGATCAAATCAGTCAAAGAAATCTGTCTTCCTGCTTGCTCCCGAAATTTCAATTTTTTACTTGACATTCTTTTCAAAAATTGTTTATGCTGGACAAATGCGCAATCGATTTCCAACTGAGGTCACATCATGGATCGCATACGTACGGATCTATATGAGGACGAATTAGTGTCTTGGATTAGTATCATTTGTTTGTCTGTATAATCTTAAAAAATGTATATATATGTAGTGAAAGGCTTTGCCAACGTTATTTATCCCCCCTCTGTGCAACATATGTGACAAACATATTAAATGATAAAAATAACTTCATAGATACAGATTCAGCTCCACTCCGTATTATAATTCATAGCATTACTATACATAAACTCTGAACAACGGTGATAGACCCGCTATCCAAACCAATACTTTAATTAGTAAAAAAAAATTGCTGTCCATAATTTAACATACCTACAGGAAGAACCAACAAAAAACAATAAACTAGATTCAGGATAATGAAGACTGCTTTGCTGTTCCCTGAATCTATATATTATGTCTTCCCCAAGAATGAGACCACTTAGGGAGAAGATAACACCACATAGATATACACTCAGCCTCAAAATCAGAGACCAAGTTCCACATTTTTGTCAATCAATACCAAATAGAAACAATCAAGGGATAACAACCAATATTTCGTACACACTTAATACAGCTAAAGCAGCTAAAGCAGCTCAGAAAATAATTAACCTACTGATCAGTTGAACGTACAGACTGAGTTCAAAAAGGACCTTTGTCTTGAAATTTACACCTGTCGTTTTTGATGCTTCATAAACAAACCCATACATATTACGAACATTCGACAAAGTTAAGTGTTATGACTCATTTCAAAAGAGACAAAAACATAATTATTGTAGAAGAATCACTCAGTATTAAATCAATCACTAACATCGGCATTTGTAGGAGACAAGCTTATGGAATTAATTTGTACAAAACGGCCTTCTCTGTAGGAGCAAAGGGTAGAGACATTGGCATCTTAGAAAAGATCTACATGAAATTCTAAGAACATTCCCCTCAACAGCCTTTCTGAATAAAATGAATTCAGTAATACACGAAACATGTAACTCATTACTGACTACACAAATCACTCGTGACCCTCTTCAAAAAGATAGGACTTCAACACATCACTCTGTAATCGTTGATGTGTCCAACAGAGTAGATAGTGCTTCTCACTCAACCATTTCAAACCGAATCAGCAAAATCCCACAGAAAATGATAAGAAACAATAACTCCTCAAGATTGTCCAACCTGTGCATCATGCTCAGAAAACTTTAAAAAAAAATATGAATTTATCATCTGTTTGAGTTTACAGAGTTTAAACATATTTTATTTGCTTAACATGCAAAAGTGATGAGACACACGTTTATCAAACGTGTAAAGTCTTCTCCTTTGACGAAAAAAATGTTATATAACAATGGCATGCTATGTTTTTTTGTTTCACAAAGAACTTTTGTAATTCTGATATACGTTTACGTAAATGTATGAATGACTAACTGATTCCCTGGAATCTCCAGACTACTATTATGAAATAGCTACAGTTGACCAAGAACCCAAAAGATGTTCGCCCAAATCTGGCATACTTAATCGAGTATCTAATTCCAACTTACAAGATCGTATACGAAAAAAAAACAATGTAGCTCCAAACTCTCAGACACAAAATATTCAATCATACATACTACTAAACTAGCATGCTGGACTGACAAAAAATAAAAACAAGAAAAGAACAGAAAGGAAGAAGATTAGAAGTCTAAGCTAGCTTTATCTGAAGCGCATATCGCTGCCCTTGAAAACGCAATATGGACAACAACATCACAATTAGAAATTTAGAACTAACTAAACTAAGCTTTTATGACTACAACCAAACTGGAAGCGCCAATCATAGTTCTCGATTCAGTGTATTGAACTGTACTGTTCACTTCTGAATAACAGAGTTAAAAAGTTGAACAAAAATGACAAAATGGAAGCAACAGCAATTTGAAAATCGAATTTTGTCTTTAAAACAACAAAATCAAAACATCTTTCATCCACAAGCTCCAGTACAAATGGCATCACCTCAACATGTATTTCATACTTTACCTCCACCTCTCGAAACCAATGGATTCAAAAAGTTCCATTCAATCCAATATTTCAACATTCTATACTTTGACAATCAGACAGAATGCTACAACCTCAACCACAATATCACAGATCAAATATCAACATGCAATTCCATGATTCACTATTGTTAGAGCCTCAAACACAATATCACAGATCAAGTATCAACATGCAATTCCATGATTCACAACTGTTACAACCTCAAACACACTATCACAGATCAAGTATCAGCATGCAATTCCATGATTCACAACTGTTACAGCCTCAAACACAATATCACAGATCAAATATTAACATGCAATTCCATGATTCACAACTGTTTACAACCTCAAACACAATATCACAGATCAAATATCAACATGCAATTCCATGATTCACAACTATTGTTAGAGCCTCAAACACAATATCACAGATCAAGTATCAACATGCAATTCCATGATTCACAACTGTTAGAGCCTCAAACACAATATCATGGATCAAATATCAATATGCAATTCCATGATTCACAACTGTTACAGCCTCAAACACAATATCATAGATCAAGTATCAACATGCAATTCCATTATTCACAACTGTTACAACCTCAAACACAATATTACAGATCAAATATCAATATGCAATATGATTCACAACTGTTACAGCCTCAAACACAATATCACAGATCAAGTATCAACATGCAATTCCATAATTCACAACTGATACAACCTCAAACACAGTATCACAGATCAAGTATCAACATGCAATTCCATGATTCACAACTGTTACAGCCTCAAATCTAGTAAGCTTGAACCATAGCTTTGACAAAGAGCAATTAGATAAAGATCTGACATCCAAGATATTTATGCTAATTTGTTATTCACAAGATTCGGACATTTATTGTGAAATCTCTAAACCTTCAAGGGACTCGACAGTCTACAGTTTTAAAAGTAAAAAACAGTTTTGCCGTTTATCAAACGAACGAGTCAAGAAAATCCGTTTGTATTATCAATACAAGTCATCCACGACAAAACCAACAAGCACATCATACACAGAAATGTGGTAATACCTATTTAGATGTCACCGTAGCTATTTATCAGAAGAGTACAGCTATATACTAGTACTATACTATATGTTGTGTGTACTATATTTACTACCATTTGCGCTTCATTCATACATTCATTAATGAATTCATTCATTCATTCATTGACGGACAGTTAGAAAAAGACTTTAGTCTATGTTCTACTCTGCACGAATTTATAATGCATGCAACCCACCACTTTTTCTGGTAGTATATATACGGTGTACTCGTACTAATGCGAGTTTCACACTTTAGCACGCACGAGCTTCATATGGGATATATAACTTTTTCCCTATTTTCAGGTAGACACATTTACTTTTGTAGGCCTTATAATGCATGTACTTCTATCCAATTCACAGTTCATATTAAAAGGAAACTTCAAGTCAACATTTGAAATAAATGTTTATTATAATTATGTATTTTCAGTGTGAATAAATGGTTTGCAACTTTATTATCGTCACTATAATCAACTCCCTATTAATTAGAACCAAGTGGCCATTTACCCTGTGACATAGACAAAGAACAAACCATGTTACAAGAAAAAGCACCACCACTGTCACGAATAATCTAACCTCGGAAAAGTCTATTCCACTGCGACTAGTCTCTTTTTATATTAAAGGCTTCAAATTCCAAAAAGAAAAAAATTGTGAACTACTTGGCAAGGATGATATAATACTATTACAAGAACATTGGCTGTCTAATTACGAAAAAGAATTATTGAAACAATATAATCTGGACTTTGTAGCTTTTACAAGATAAGTTGACGATGACGAACCACTGTCTCCGTTTGGTAGAACAAGAGGACATGGTGAAATTGCAATTTTATACAGAAAGACCATGTCTGTTATGGTCTCTCAATTCCCAGATGGAAATACCAGAATATAGGGTATTGAGGTCTCAACATCAACAATCAAATCTGCCTCATTAATGTGTACCTTCCGTCGAGAGGTACAGATTGGTGATATGATTCCTATAGAGTCGCTTTAGAAACTTTGAAAGAAACGATACGATGATAAAATATCAAAGAATAAACACAATTGTGATTTCAGGCGACTACAATGCCTCCTTTGTTAGACTATATAAGACAACCAAGAAGAACTATTTAAAAAATGTTGTAATGAAAATCAAATAGAATTGCCATCTAATTACCCAACTGATCACACCTATCACCAAGGAGATCAAAATCACTGATTGACTAACTGTGACTTGATTGTTAGTTTTGCTCTCCAACTTTTGCAGTTTATTCAAAATTCTGACTAAATTGAAATTTGTTTTATCAAACCAAACTGTTCAACTGGTCAGAAATTTTAACAAACTGCTGTAGAAGACTAGTGCAGTCATGAAAGTGTAAGGTGATAAAATAAAGCATACTTACAATCCTATTAGACTTTAATTTCACTTCATTGATATTTTAAAAATGATGATAAGAATATATATAAATTCTTTTTTTGTAATTGTCATTCGGAAGTTGATAGGTAGAAATTTTTTAATTGCTAAAAATGTCTCAACTAAGTTTCATACAATTTTCTTTTAAAAATCTTCTAACTTCATAAGAATAAGACATCAGTTTGAATTAAACCATTTTATATGCAGTAAAATATATGTGAAATTACATACAGTATTAATAAGTTTCCATGGGAGATAATCTAAAATCTTTTAAAATTATCTTTTGAAATATTGATCTTATCTCCTTTAAAACTTCTAGAAAATATAGATTTAAACTTTAAGTATATTTTACCAGGTATTTAAGAGATTGGTTAAAAGAAATCTTTGTGGCATGCATAGAAAAACACCATTTTCAGAAGAAATAATTAAAAGACTTAAATTTTGACATTTTTTTAGCAATTCAAAAAATACCACCCATCACCTTTCGAATGACAATTACAATAAAAGTGTATATAAATTCTTATCATCATTTTCAAAAAATCAATGAAGTGGAGTTAAAGTTTAACAGTATTGTAAGTGTGTTTTATTTTATCACCTTGCACTTTCACAACTTGACTGTGGTTTTCTACAGCAGTTTGTTAAACTTTCTGATCAGTTGAACAGTTTGGTTTGATAAAACAAATTGCAATTTGGTCAGAATTTTGAGTAAACTGCAATAGGTCGAGAGCAACACTTACAGTAAAGTAACAGTAAAACTGATTAAAATCTTGAGAATGATAAATTCTTAAAAAGGTCAAATAAAAAAAACCATAATGGGAACATTCCAACAAAGATTAACTGAGAAAAAGTCAACAAAGAAAATTATGAACAAAAAGTATTTGAAGAACTATTAAATAACAAATACCTGAACTTGAGAACACCTAATTTAATCAAACAGGCTCCAAACCAGTTAATTACTGGACTAAGTTGAGCAATAAATCAATGATATCCACGACGAAATTAAATGTAAGCAAAAGAAAAAGATAAGCTGATCGCCTAAATTAGGTTAAGCAGTTAGCGAATCAAAAAAGGCTTTCTACCTTTTGATAAAAGCTGGGTCACCTCCCTCTAAAAATAACATTTATAACATACGGATAATTGATACTAAACGAACAGTCAATTCAATAGACAGATTTCACTGTGAATCATGCAAAATTCGGATTAAGATTTCACTGTGAATCATACAAACTTTGGATCATTTCATTTTGAATCATACAGATTTTAAATTTGGATTTAAATTTTACTGTAAATCATTCAAACTTTTGATTAACAATTCACTGTGAAACATATATATTTTGGATTTACGTTTCACTGCGAATCATAAAAGCTTTGGATTTACATTTCACTATGAATCATACAAACTTTGGATTTACATTTCACTGTGAATCAAACAAACTTTAGATTTAAATTTCATTGTAAATCATACAAACTTTAGATTTACATTTCACTGTGAATCATACAAACTTTGAATTTACATTTCACTGTGAATCAAACAAACTTTAGATTTAAATTTCATTGTTAATCATACAAACTTTAGATTTACATTTCATTGTGAATCATACAAACTTCAGGTTTACATTTCGTTGTGAATCACACACACTTTGTATTTACAGTTCATTGTGAATCATACAAACTTCAGATTTACATTTCATTGTGATTCATATAAACTTTGGATTTACATTTCATTGTGATTCATACAAACTTTGGATTTACATTTTACTGGGAATCATACAAACTTTAGATTTTCATTTCATTGTGAATCATACAAACTTTGGATTTACATTTCACTGTGAATCATACAAACTATAGATTTACATTTCATTGTGAATCATACAAACTTTGGATTTACATTTTACTGGGAATCATATAAATTGTTGTAGAACTTTTTCAAGTTGTACTTGATATAAATTGTTGTAGAACTTTTTAAAGTTGTACTTGATATAAATTGTTGTAGAACTTTTCAAGTTGTACTTGATATAAATTGTTGTAGAACTTTTCAAGTTGTACTTGATGATCTTTCGATAATGAGGCCGATTATTTCTTTGTACTAATATTATGCACATTACTTATTTGCTTCAACCTTGTATAGTTTGATATAAATGTAAAAGAAAGTAAACATTAAACTGTTATAACTATATCTTTTGTAACTTGTTTCAATTTCATTGGTAGATGTGCAAAGAGATAAGACTTTTAATATTTGAACTTTAGGCATTATCAGACTTATTGTAATATAGAAATGTGTGTATTGGTGTTGGTTCCAACGTCAGAATATAGTTTTTTTTTTTACTATATTGTTACAGTTAAGTCTGCCTCATATCTTGACTTACATCTAGGAATTGACAATGAGGGTCGGTTGAAAACAAAACTTTACGACACAAAAGATGATTTCAGCTTCCCAATTATGGACTTTCCATTTTTATGTAGTAACATTCCAGCAGCGCCTACATACGGAGTATATATCTCCCAGTTGATACGATATTCCAGGGCTTGTATATCCTTGATAGTGGGTTGCTGCTTACAAGGAACCTATTAAGCTAAGAGTTCCAGGTGGTGAAGTTTAAATCATCCCTTCGTAATTTAACGGACGCCATCGCGAGTTGGTTGGCCGTTATGGAATATCTGTTTCACAGATAACGACGGATATGTTCCAATTGTCGCAACTACAATCCCGTCCCCTTTTCCCTGAATGTGACGGAATTAGACTTGTCACCGGGATTGTACTTACATGAGCAACACGACGAGTGACACATATTGGAGCAGGATCTGCTTACATTTCCGGAGCACCTGAGATCACCCCCAGTTTTTGGTGGGTTCGTGTTGCTCAGTCTTTAATGTTGTGTTATGTGTACTGTTGTTTGTCTTTTGATCTTTTCTTTTTTTGCCATGGCGATGCCAGTTTATTTTAGATTTATGAGCATGAATATCCCTTTGATATCATTCGCCTCTCTTTTACACATCGTCTTTAGAAACATTGAAAAGTTTTACAATTTTCAGTTTTAGTAAACGGTTTCAGAGCACCCAACATTATTTTTCAATAAAATATCGTTTATACTAAACTTACCTTGGTTTTTATAGGATCTTTGCACTCTATATAGACTATATATCTTACTTTACCGCAAATATTAAAACACCGTATATAATTTGAGTTACCCTCTTTATCTAATGTATACTTTTAATTTATATAATTTAGTTTGATTATTTTTAACACCCATCTTTTAAGAATAAGAATGTTTACATTATAATGGACTGTTTTGTTAGACCCTTAAAAAGTATTGTGTACTTTGCTCTTTTTTTCTGACATTGACCGATATACTTTACACTCTCATTGCTAAATGAAAAGAAATGATTTTAAATTGTGTTGTCTGACAGCATGGGATAGGGAGAAACTATATGCTGGACGTCATGTATAGTGTCATACAGGTTTCTTCCTGCAACTCTTAATTATTTACTAATCAAATTGCTTTCTAGATGTATTTATTAATTCGATTGTTTACCTAATAAGACACGCTTTGTATCGATTATCAGGTCTACATAGTGATATGGTAAAATATCTGCTGTGAGTCACAATATGAAGCTTTTTGTCGAGTGAGTGCAGCGAACGAGATCAAAAAGGCTTCATATTGTGTCGAGCAGCTGATATTTTACAATATAGAAACGCAGACAACCAGATAATCGATTTATCTGGTTGTATTTGCGTATTTTGCATGATAGAAACAAGTGTTTTCTTTGTTTCACCAGCAAACCGGAAGATGACGTGATAAGTTCGGGTCAAATTTATCAACGTCGGTTCATATATTATGACGTCGGTGATATGTCCAAGTCAAAGTTATTAAGGCCGGGTCAACGTATTTGACGTCACAAAGCCGTGATATGTAAGTTTATTAACAGCTGAGCAGAGTGATACAGACAGTGGGACGACCGATAAACTAAATATATAGTTCTTATTTGAAATGTAATCTTCATGATTTTACTCCTGCAGATTTATTGTCAAACACCGCTATCCCACGGTGTATAATCGGGACGCTTCAATTCAGAATAACGGCTTGATAACGCTACGATTTGGATCGGAGAACGGTACTTTACAGATTTTACAACTGAAAACTGACTACGGTAAGTTACGTGACTCCACAAACTTATCAATATTTGTTACCAGGAATATGTTTGTAAATGACATATAATCTAACGGAACTTTTGAGATATTATTATTTCCTAATATTTAATTGTTTAGTTTGCATTTGATCTTGAGAACGTGTATTTGTATATACGCTAACGTTCACAGCTACCGGTTAAGTGATTAAATCTAGTAAATAAATACTGTTGTAAGTTTTTTTAAGATTACTGACACAAACTTTATTACAAGATACACCATATTAATTATGTACTTTGGTGAAAATTGAACTTAAACAGGAATATGACGTCATATTAGCTAAAATTCAATACAACGATTCTGTTCGGATTTGAACATTTTATGGAAACGCCACTTTTCAGATTTGAGTTATCACTGAATCAATATCAGCTTTATTAAACAACACCCTTTAAAGCTATTCTAAACAGGGGTAGGGTGGGGAATGACAGAAAGGGTATATCAGAGGGACAATATATCTCCAACTATTTAGTGTGTGGAAATTCGGGCTATCAATATTTAATGTTTCTGTCAGCATCAGCAACGTTATGCCAAGCTTTCTTTCGAATATTCAGCAATCCATCCTTGCAGACCTTAACCCTTAAATTAACAAACAAATGATGAGCATCGAGACACATCGGTTCCAACTTCTGTATTTCATCACTAAATCCTGGATATGCAAATAATTCAGTTGAACCTACGTCTTTAATTTCTAAATCTTTAGGAAAGGCGAATTGCCTACCCATCTTCTGTGTTCTTGTGGGTAAATCAAAGTTGCATACAAAATGTTCATGAATGATTTGAGGTTTCTTGTGTTGATTTTGTAAGACGTTTTTATCTTTCTGACAGCAAACTCCTTCAAGGTCAACATCTTTTTTACCTTTTTCTACGAAATGCTCTCTTCACCACTGCCAACAATCTTACTGATTTCATTAGCTTTGTCCTCATGTCTCAAGTTTTTTCTGATCACAGTACGATGTTTTTTTTGTATCTCCGAAGTGTTTTCAATTATTACGTTCATTTCATCGTGTGTCAGCTTTTTTAACAGTGCAATACTATGGATATCTGCTTTAAGTTGAATCCACGATTTTGACTGCCATTTGTTTGCTATTGACTGCTTTGTATGCTCTTTCAGTTTGCTCAATATTTGTTGATATACTACATCTTTTATCTGTAACTGTAAGTTGGTCCTTTGCACCATTACTTCATCTTCCGTGAGATTTGCTATCGTCTCCTCGGGTGTCTGCTCATCTGGATGAGTCTGATCTTCATGTGTTAATGCTGTTATCATATCAGCATTGTCATCTCCGATTAGAAGGTCAAGTGCTTCGTCAGGAAGACATGCCAGTTGATCAGTTCCCGGGCTGTCAACAGCATCACTGTCATAAGTCAGCTTATCTGCCTGATTACCTTTCTTTTTTTCTAAAGCATCAATAAGTTTCTTGTACAATGGGCATGAAACAGATAAAGACCCGGTAGTCTTGTGCAACAACAAATCATTCTCAATGGCTGGAGCTAATAGTGCCTTCGAAAATATAGTCAATATCTGATCCCTGTTTGCCTTCTTAGCTTCCTCCCATGTGTCTCGTTGCAACTGTAGAAGAGTTAACGGCTTGTCATGTTCATCACGGGTTGCAAGTCTTAACCACTGTCCATCGAAGTTACTACACTCAATGTTAATGCCATTTTTAAAGCATGTTTGCTGTATCTCGTTGTGCATTGATCTCATGCTTTTGATAGATAAGCTGTAACCCTTCATTGCGTACGCTACGGGTGATGCATGTGGTATTTCTGGATTCCATTCTCTATCGGAATCACTAGCCAGCCATACCAGCACTTCTGTTGCCTTCTTTCGGCATACTTGATATGCTTCTTTTATTACCAATTTCGCTTCTGAAAATACTTCCAATATATCTGTTTCAGACTCTAAATCGTCCAATTGTGGTAATGGAAAAAACGAATGGGGTTTCTGTATGTGTTTGTGATATGTTTAATGACGTGGCTTTCACGGATTTCACTTCACATAGAAGCTCGGTGTGTTCTTGCCTAAAAGAAGACAGCTTTCGTTTGATGTTCTTGGCTGCTTCTGAAATTCTTGTCGGTCGTTTCGGTGATTCTGTACTGTAAACCGATAAAGCTTCGTCTATGATCATCTTCCATAGCTCTTCGTCAAACGATACTTGAAAGACTGTTGAAGATTCTGCAGACCAGCTAAGATAAACAAGTTCTTTTGTTCCCGTTGATGCCATTTCTGCTAGCAACTGTGACACATACCTTACAGGAATTTCATAGTGAACCGGTGTTTTGTAGTCTGTTCCTACTGGACATTTGAATTCACATGCCACTTTAGGATCTGTTATATTGTCGGGCGTGTTTTCTAATTTCACGATTCCTAGTCCACCATCTGGAGACACTAAAATGAAGGGTCTGTCTTCACAAAAGATTATTCGAGCTCCTTCTTCAACAAACTGTAGATCTGGATGATACAATGGTACAATTTTGCCAACTAAAGTAGCTATTGCATGGACTTCAGATACAGTCCCATGATGCATCCTATTTCGAACTTCTTCAGAAAATTCTTCTTGAGTATTAACTCCCCTAACAACTTTATCAAAATGTCTCTGTTGATTTTTCAATGTATCGAGACCTATTCCTTCGTACAGTGTACTACCTATGAGTTTAAATTTCTTTCTCATCTCTATCCATTGGTCTGTTCTTTGTTTGATGAATCGACTGTTATTGATAGCTGAGTCCGGCAAACTTTCGGGATCTTTTAAGGTTATCCAGTTTACTTGAGAGTAGGTATATATTGTGTCTCTCTTTGCAAATGCGTTTTTATTTGCATACAAGTCAGACCCTTTCTCCAATAAACAATCATTGACAGAAAGAAGTCTCTTAATCACAGATTTTATCTGGTATATCATTGTCTGTATGCTACTTATGGCAAAAACATACTTGGAATTTCTCCAATCATCCCCAGCATTCTTGAAGAACTTATTTAATGCAAACTTCTGCTTTTGAAACAAAGCGCGAAGATCTTTAATTCGATGTGATACTATCTTTATAATGTACATTAATCTAGAAGATTGTTCTGTAGGTTCCATGCTACTCCATGAATTCTTGGTTGTTTCTATGTTTGTAATTTCCTCATCAATGCGACCCTGTAGCGACTTTAAAGATTCACCATCCTCGTGTTGAAACAAATCTTGATCTCCTCGTAACACAGACTACTTTTGTTACCTAATTTGTCAATTTTGTCCACACAAAATAAACACAAAATATGACAAAATTCAATTTTGTGTTTATTTTTGTGTTTGAGTTTTGTTCAGAACTGATAGAACAAATGACTTGTTTTTGGTAGGAATCAATTGATGAATGTATAATACCCAGGAAGAATTTCACGAGGAATGCTTGCATTTGGTGATTCAAATTCATTTATACGATTGACACTTGGTACTGCAAAGTTGATAGATGATGATGCTGGATCGTAGATTCCCTTGGATGTTGATCCGTCTGTTATTTGTCCAATTGACTTTTCTCCAGACATAAATCTTAAAATTTTACCGTGAAACATTCTGTATAAAACTCGGCTAAATTTCATAGTATGTACTGGGTAGCTCATTTATGTCGTATTTTGCAGTGAGTACCATCTTGCAACATCCAACACCAATAAAAACGCTATGTTTTGGAGCGGGAATTTTCCGTTGCTTATTGTCTTCAGTAAAACGCAGAAATCCGCACGAAGTCCATTGTCTTTCATCTTATTGAGAATACTTGGCAACAGTGTTTGTATTTCTTGCGTAATGTCTTCATCTTTTGATGGGGTAAACAATTTCCTTCTCTTCACCTTCGGCCCTTTTTGTGCTTTCGTAGGAGCATTTTGATGTTTTTACGAATACTTGTTAGTGACTTAATATTTATTGGTGTGCCTGCATTTGCATTTGTTTGATTTTGTTTCGGTTTATGGAGCCATAGACTGCTGTATCCATATGGTTGCTTGCCACATGGGCTGCTTTTTTTTAGATTGTCAGACAGTTCCATGTAAATGTTCATACAAGCTTGCTATGAACCTGTTTATTTATGGGTGTATTCAATTGTTTGTTTTGTATGTGCAGGATGCGGTTTTTTTATACGATTTTATATTCGTAAAACGCTCCTCAGAGCGTATGTTTATATGCTTTTACTATGAAAATTTGAGTTTTGGTTCTACATTTATGTCTGTCAATGAACACAGTTATACTGTAGCTAAAATAACTTTTTACATTCATATAGTATTGTTTTTATTTCACAAATAGATCGCACAAGTTTTCTGATTTTGCCTATGTCATTTGCAAACACAAAATACCACAAGAATTCCCATTTGTTTTTCGTTATACAGTTTAATGGAAAGGCTGAGCAAAAGTAAGATGTTTGCATGTTGTTAGATATCAGTCTTTCTTGGCAGCATCTCATTTAACTCAATGTTGAAAAACATGTTAGCAATCTTTAAGTTAAATTCTTTTTGACATCTCCAAAAAGCTGAAGAATTCTTATTGTTGGTCTTATACCATGTCTTCTCATTCAATAAAGTAAAATGATAAATCATTTTCACAGACTTTTAGCTCAGACTTTCCAAAATTGTATTTTTTTTTTTATTTAGCAACTAAACTAAAGTCTTGTAGACCAGCATTTCATGACCCCTTAACAATAAAACTTGCACTGTAACTCAGATTTTTACTGTTATGGAGCTACCATTTGATTTTTACTGGGTGGGTGGGGGGCTAGGATGGGGTGGGGGGCTAGGATGCCTTTTTAAAACTTTGTCCTGCTTTTGTTTTTTAGTTGTAATTTCTGTCCTGCCTTTTATTTTTACTCTATTCGGTCCTGCCTTTTGTTTTCATTAGTTTATCCTGACTTATGGCGGCTACACTGGTTGAATTGTTTTATAAACAAGAATTTCTAGCAACCTGTACTTTTATTTAAATCAAATTGTGTATATTTGAATTTATTCATTATGCTTCTAATAAATACTTTGACAAGAATATCAAAATTATTCTCTTATGGCCTTGTTGACTACAATTAATGCACTCATTGGTCCAGCTATATCTCTGATTTTATATTAAAGAACCATAAAAAAGAACAACATGTATAGTTTGGTTTCAATTGGTGCAAAAGCAGTTCTTTTGAAAATTGCTAATTTGGACCAATCTGCGTCGCATAAGATTCCATCAAGACAAAATTAAATCAAAATTGGTAACCTGCATAGTTCTATTCCATTTCACTACATCTGTTCTTGAAATTATATCAAAATCTAATGAAATATGATCAAATATGGTTCCAATTGATTTCAATATTTTTATGAAGAAGTCCAGACAATCAGAACCTACAATAGGACAAGGAAGTTGTGTTTGTATGTAAATTGGCATCAATGTAATATAAACTTAGAATGGAACTTGTGAGGAACATTTATAACAAGTTTTGCTTTTAGTTTCATTTTGTTCAATAGTTTTCGAGAAGAAAATAAACCTAAGATTGGTTGATTGATTTATTTTTAGGTGATTAACACCAATATCAGCACTATTGGTTATTTCTCTGTGTCCAGTCTTCATTGGCAAAGGAAGCTGGAGTTCCCGGAGAGAACCACGACCTTTGGAAGGAAAATGATAAAATAAGAAATGTTAACGGAACAACAGATGATGGATGCCAAGTGATGGCAATAAAAGTTTGAAGATTCTAGGGAGGTTTTAAATGTCAACATACTGCATAAGAGAGAGGCGAAAGATACCAAAGGAATATTCAAACTCTTAAGTCGATAATATACTGACAATGCAATGGCAAAAAGTAAGAAACGACCAGAAGACAAACAGTTTACAAAACACAACATAAAAAACTTAAGACTGAGCTTAACTAACCCCCTAAAAAAACGGGTTGATATCAGGTGCTCCTGAAGAGTAAGCATACGCTGATCCACATGTGGCATCCGTCGTGTTGCTCATGTAAGTACAAACCCGGTGATAAGTCTATTTCGGTAGGTCATATTCGATGAAGAGGAAAAAAGGACGAATTATGGTTACTATAATGGGCACATATCCTTCGTCATCTGTGAAACCAATTGTGTGATGTCGTTCGTAAAATTTTCATAGGGATGAACTTCACCGCCAGCAACTCTCTATCAAGGAAATCATGATATGAAATACAAGCTCTGGATCATCATATCAGCTGGGATATATATTCCATATGCAGGCGCCGCCGGAACGTTGCTACATAAAAACGAAAAGTTCAAAATTGGGAAGCTAAAATCATTACTTTTGTTGTAAAGTTAGCAGTTTGTTCCCATGGGAATGCCTATTGTTTGTTGAAAATCACATCCTCCAAACGTAATAAATGTGTTCTAAATCAAGAAATCAAGCATCTTGATGTCAAATTCAGAGAAGATTTATCCTCCCTAACACAAGATACGTATATCTATATTGACCATTTTGATTAGGAAACACAGTAGGACCAATCCATTGTCTTTTAGTTTGGACTGGGGAATGCTTGTGTAAAGGGTAGAAAAGTCAAATGTTTTTAATACTATTGCGAGAGGAAACATACTTAGATGGTATGTACTCTAACATATCTTTGGAATCATTTAGTATCCACATCTGATTCAAACAGCCCCTAGAGTGTATAGTTTCAAAATTTCACAATTGTATCTTCATATTTACAATTTTCTCTGAATATATCCTAGAAAAGAGGAAACAACAAATTACAACTCCACATATTAGAGAGAATGGACAGGGGGAAATTGATATAATCTAAGCCAAAAGCATAATTTAAATGCATTGAAAGAAAAATTATTGCTGATTGAAACATATTTAGATGGAATCTAAAAGTAGTTATTGTGACTTAACTGTAGGTGTTGCTCTCCACCTATTGCAGTTTATTAAAATTCTAACCAAATTGCAATTTTTTAATCAAACCAAACTGGTCAACTGGTCAAAAGTTCTAACAAACTGCTGTAGAAAACCACAATCAAGTTAATCTTTGTTGGAATGTTCCCATTATGGTTTTTATACCCATCTTTTTTTTTATTTGAGGTCAGTAAACACAGAATAATGGTCTAAGGTGTTGTGACCTTTTAAAAATTTCTCATTCTCGAGATTTTAATCAGTATTGCTGTTACTTGACTGTAAGTGTTGCTCTCCACCTATTGCAGTTAATTCAAAATTCTGACAAAATTGCAATCTGTATTTTCAAACCAAACTGTTCAACTGGTCAGAAATTTTGAAAAACTGCTGTAGAAAACCACAGTCAAGTCGTGAAAGTGCAAGGTGATAAAATAAAGCATACTTACAATCCTATTAAACTTTAATTCCTATTCATTGATATTATGAAAATTGTGCCAAGACTTTCTTTACCAATCGTTATTGTAATAGTCATGTGAAAGGTGATAGGTAGTAATTTTTGAATTGAATTTTGAATAAACTGCAATAGGTGGTGATCATCACTTCCAGTCAAGTCACAGTAAGATGTTTTCATGGTCTTTGGCCATTAGGCAACCAAATCAACAATATTGGTTGCACATGCAAAGTCTCTATTGAATTAAAGGATTTAGTGCCTTAACTTCATATTCAAAATCAATTTCAATAGGGCTCTTTAAGTTTATATGAGCAGAGTTCCTAGCAAGTTTTTAGTTATACTATGCAAAATATATTGAGTCCTGAAGTGGTTCAGTCAGGTGTGAGTATGTTCCATATGATTACATAGATGGACAGAATAAAGTTAGTTGCTACTATTTCATGATGAATTATCTGACAATCCAGCTTCAATTTTTGATAGCATATCTATATAATTACGATAAAAACACTTATGTTGTTTGATTGTGATAAAAAAGTTATTGTGTATGAGCCAGATTTATAAATTTAGCCTTTTAATGCTCTTTACCCTTATAATTGATTGGCTTTCCAACTGCTTATATTCTAGAACCACTGGAGAGTCTCATGAAGACTAAATATGTGTCTGGCATACTAATTTTTAAGCCTGGTATATGGGATAAGTTTTTACCAATTAAATCTGTTCACTAGGGTGTTGTTGGGGGATAATGAAGCATATCTACCCAATCATTTTTTATTTTTTCTAACAGCTAATGAAAACCAGGCTAAGATTTACCATATTTCTAAACAATTGTTGGTTAATCATTAATACTGTATTTGACATTTACCTGAATACCTTCCTTCAAAGATTCAGATTTCAATTTATAATGTTTTAGAAATTAATAGGAAACAAAATGGATTGTAAAGTCCGATGTATTTCTGTTTTTTAAAAATCATAGACATAATTAGAATTCTGTAAAGTACCACTATGTATTACTAATTGTTGAACTAAAAGTATTCTTTTTGAAAGATGTCCATAAATTTTAATATTCTTTTAAATAATGATCCCAATTATTGTCACATTAACCATTTATGTCTGTTTGGTTTGTGGCCCACCCAATTTTGTCAATATAACAGAACTATAAACAACTGTCATACAAATAAGAGATTTCGCTATCTATAAAAAAAGATTTATCCCACAATTTTTTCATAAAATGCCTGTACCAAGTCAGGAATATGGCAGTTGTTTTTCACTTGTTCCGTTGATTGATAGCGTTTGATTTTGACAGTTTTTTTGGACTTCTCCTTTTTGAATTTACTTTGGAGCTTGGTACTTTTGTTATACTTTTTTATGATAATAATAACAAAATATCTTTATAATCCTTTTATTTCTACAAATAAATGCATAATATCACTATTCTTCAGGACCAAATCTACATGATAATAATGTTCACTGGATTTTTTTCTTCTTGTAAAAATAATTAATTCAATGAACAAATCAATGTATTAATGACTGTATTAAAAGTAAAGATTTAACATCTTTCGAAGAAAACAGTTCTGCATTGGAATGATAATTTAAAATGTAAAAGTTACACAATTAGATTTGCTCCTTGAACAATTCTTTCTTCTAGCCGAAAATGTCTTGCTAGAAGAATCTTACACCTAAATAACCTAAAGCAGAAATTCTTTCCATAATTCTTAATATTTCTGAAATCCTGTAAATATATATTTCCTGAATTTCCTGGAAATAATCACACTTAAGCAAATCAGATAAGTATTATAAATATCTGTTGTCTGTCAAAGTTTTTTAACAATGATATGGTAATTAATAAAAGTTCTTACAAATGATAAATGTTCATTCTTTACAGTTTTGTGGGTATTTTTCACAAGAATTGTGTCCAGAATATATGAAAGCAGCTACATATTATCTAGCTTCAACAAGTTATAGTTAAAAGTAAAATGTTTGATGTTTGATGCCATTGAAGAAACTATAGCAAATAATCTACATACATGAGACATGTATTCTATACAATGAAAATGTAAAGTTATATTCCCATTAACTGTAGAAACACACTAAACCCAATATATTAGAGCTTAACCCACACTTAATTAATTCAAAACTGACAAATTAATTCTACAATGTTTTCCAAAAAAATATAACAGCAGATAATTTACATAAAAAAAATTCTGCACAACCCAAGTATTTGCAATTCAGTATAAGTAAAATTTAGTTATTTTTTTCAACATAAAAGCTACTAATGAAAAGGCTTACAGAAGAAACATATTTTAAAATAGTAAAATATTTGAAAGACCAATGTTTTTGTTACAAAAAAGAAACAGCAAGCGATTATGTTTTAAATGCACACTACATATAAAGATATATAAACTAAAGGCTTGATAAAAATATCACAATTAATGTAAAAATAAAACTATAAAAAAAATCACAGACTAACAAGGCTCATTGTGGTTTATTGATATGACACAGAAAATAATAGCAGTTACCTCCCTTTCACTTATACTTATATTTTGAGATCGTCTTCCGAGTAAATATTTGTCCATTTTCTTACTTTATCATTATTTTACATATCTGGTTGTGTATCTGACCAAAAAAGTTAGATGCCATATGTCTAATTTTGGTACTTACATTTTATAAACAAAATAGTTTTAATCTCAGTCATAGACAGCAGTTCATACCAAAAATCTTTGCATCAAAAAGCAGTAAACAAAAAACAGATTTATAAAATCTAACTTAACAAACAACAATATAAGTTAATAAAGAAAACTTTAAAATAAATAACTGTGTACAATTAATACTGTGAAATACTAAGAAATAAAAAATAACAATAATAAGAAATAACAGCATTTGTACTACTTTCCAATTTCTATAGTTTGTACAGTGAATCAAAACTGGAAAAGAAAATACTAGAAAAAATTTAGCTTATGAAAAATTTTGAATATGGTTTATATTAGCATGTAATAATTGAGCTTTACACAAATACCCTGTGATGAACAATACTGGAATGTTAAAGAATCTAGATCACATTCTTAAATGCTAAAAAATCTAACTTAACAGATACTTATTTTAAACACTCAATACATCAACATTAAATGAGAAGGAAAAAAAGATACATTATGTTATATTGATCTCACCCCACTAGGCAACTTTGGTTTCAACAATTCTTCATAAAATTGACTTCTTGAAATAAAAATTGGTGAACACTTTAATGATTCCATTAATTGAACTAGGATTTTTCATTTTTATGTGGACCACATCTACTGCTGCTATGGTGACAAATTAAGATATCTAATACAAAGGCATTACATTACTGGGCATCAGCTAAGTTTTTACCTTGCAAAATCTTAACTATAAATATTGATTTGAAAATATAGTAGTATATAGAATGAATATAGAATCTCTTATTTCATAAGTCTGTTCGATATTGTTCTAGAAAATAAGTAATGTGTGAAGATATTGTATACAGGCCATCATAATTTATATAACTGTGTATTCCATAAAAAATCTATTGGAAAACAGTGAAACATAAACAAGTGAATAAAATGTAATATTTGTAAATTCTTTTTTAAAAAAGGCTGAAAGCATGTAAACAAATTTCCAGTTGAATATCTTATTCGAGAGCCACTGAGATTTAAAAAAATGCGATTAAATTTTCCTGAAGACAAAATACCACTAAGATAAACAAATATACACTTCAAAACCCAAAACAATCCCCATCTAACATCCAAATCTAATAAGTCTAATGGCTATAATTGCATTTGACATTATCTAGTCATCAAAATGAGATTTCATGTGTAAATAATTTCCACATATATATATGAAATGCATAATTGTTTAAATTTAATACATGATATGCAACATGCATCCATTTATTGATTAGATTTGTAATAAATACATCTACAACAATGATTGTGCATCTACATAGAGCTTACAAATTTATATTCATGACAATCGTTCTTCTCATTTGAGTAAATTATGGGAAATTGAATGGTCAATTCTGTTGACATCAAACAACTTCCATCTCAAGAAGCTTTGCCTATGGCATAACCATTGATTGACATTTTATCAATTATTGAGTTTATTAGTTAGTGAAATCTGTAAGTTCATTGTAGATATATAATATAACAATGATTATTTTGATATGTTTTTGATATACATATATATAACTATTCACATGTGGCTACTTCTGTTGTCTGTACAGGTGCTGTCCACGCTAGCTTTGGTGGATCAGCTATAACTTGTGTTGTTTCTCTAACGGGAGCAGTTTGTATAGGCTCGGTGGAATGTAACCTGTCGATCACCCTCCGATGTGGGAGCCGGTGGATGTGGCATAAAACCATCAGTCTGAGTTGCTGACTTTGTTGGGGCTCTAGGACTGGCTACCCAATTTAAACATGAGGCAACGGTTTCCCTGTATCGTATAGGTTTTGCAGACATAGCTCGGTTTTTCCTGTTTAATAGACTAAGTTTTAAAGATTCGTTGTTGCTTGCATCAATAGTTGGTTTATTTGGACCTCCTTCACTATGAGCATACCGATATGTGGATGTTGGAACACCATCGAATGAAGTTTTTGGACGTTTAATAATTATCTGTGGTACAGGAACTGGTATCGGAACAGGAATCTGATTTCCATTTGATTTACCGGAATATTTAAAGTCAACTCTGTATGTTGAACATAAAGGTCGAGATCTCTCTGTAAATTCTCTCTCTGGCATCCATGTGATGAAATCTTGTTTGAAGTTATAAGTTTCATTGGGAACTCTCTTTCTGCCAAGACCCTGTAACAAAGTCATATAATATTGTTAAACAAATAAGCAATATAAATTTTTTGCCCTTATATTTGGCTTGCCTTCAATATTGATATTTATATATGTCATACTCCTTTACAGTTTTTTGTGCTTTCATATTGTACATGGTAAAATTATATCATTTTATCTAAAAGATTGAAATCTACCATTACATATAGGTATTGTAAATTAAGAATTCAAAATCAGTTTTGTATGCAACAATTCTGTCTATAGATTCAGACTGACAACTGCTGTGAGGAGCACCTCTGACCTTAGTACAATGAATATAACCTTAAGAAATTTTCATGAATACTCAAAAATGGTGTGAATTTATATCTTATATGATCTTAATCAAACCTGTATTTTTTGCAGATAAAGAAGAATCAGTGTGATTCATATACTCTGAAGAGAATTGATTCTTTTTTTTATCTAAACCTGCAGGTTCCAACTACTGCAATATCAAATACAAAGTTGTGACACAAACATTTAATGAGATAAACATCAAGTATCCCATGCATGTGACAAACATAATAAGCATTTAAATCATACAATACAAGAAATACCAGATCATATTCATACCCAATCATCTGTATAGTTTAGACATGTATTTATCAAAACTTCTTATTTACAATCAAATGTTTGGTGTTTATCACAAATAAACGATGTTAGTTTACAAACAATTTTTTTAACTTGAATGTGTAGATCTTGCTGCCATGGAGAGATAATAGACATTTGCTTCTTTTAAACCTTTTTATAAATTGAATTAAAGTTTTAAATTTAATCAATGTAAATCAGTAATAACCCTCGAGACCATATAAACTCCCAACACCAAATGTAAACACATGAAAAAGCAATTTAAACTATTTTAAACCTATCATATTTAGTCTACTCAACCTTTCAGTTCTAAACTATACCCACCCTGAGAAAGCTATAATCATTTCTTACTTGAGGCTTGTTTATACAATAACAATAATATCAAATTATTCTGGTAATGACTTTTAAAATCAAATATAATGGTACTCAATTTGGAATTTCTCTGACATAATATAAAATTATGACTTTAACCATATTCAATAGATCAGAAAGATATTATTACACAAACTTAATACTAATGCTTCAGCTGGTAGTAATTTAATGTTCATAAAATGTAAAAATCATTCAAAACACTCAGGTTTTTGTACTGCCAGGTTAAGATGGCCTTAGCCAGGTTTTGGCACAACTTATTTGAAGTTTCAATTTTCAATGCTCAGACTGAACTTCATGATTGATTTGCCGTCCAACTGATTGGATATGAACCCCACAAATGAGTCTGATGGTGATGAAACATGCACTGTATACTAAATTATAAGCCTTATAGTATCTTTAGTGACTTTTTAAAACTATACATATATTAATAGTATAGCAACAGACTTAACTACCTTATTTACATATAAGATGAGTTGCATGATTAAGGTGTTGAAGACAGTCTGTGCTAGTACACTTAATTACATACCATTATACTAAATGAACTATGAAAATTTTCAAATGATTCAGAGAATTTAAAAATTTCATTCATTTTTACACAACAAATCAGTCATATTGGAAAGCAGTTCACTTCCTAAACGTGTTAATATCTGTGTAAAGCTGAACTTAAACATGTGAATTTCTGTGAAAATATGGTCAATAACAAATTTTTCTGATATAAAAAACCGTAAAAATAAACATAACTTGAAAGAAATTCCATCTAATCCAACTAAAAGTCATAGGGAAACTGGATTGACTTACTGTGAAACCATATAGAGCTGCATTATATTGCTGTAAAATTATTGACGATTTATAATACATATATAAGTTCTGAACTGTTATACTGTAAACCAAAATATTTTCCATAGCAATTTGTTAAAAAGACTTTTGGCGAACAGGAAAATATTAACAAAATAAATCATTGTGAATGGGTTCAATATGGATATTCTCAGATATAAATTCATCAACAAAGTTTTAAAATCCTGAAAATAAATCACCAAAAAGTTAACTAAAAGAAGTATCAGGAGGGAAAATTGGCTTACAGTATTTTCCCCCTCTCCTTATTTCATAGGAAACTTTTAAACATGGTTATAAAACACTGCTTTTAACTTTGGATTTTCGTAATCTGTTCTAATAACTGAATGCAAATTAAAATTTAAAAGTTTCAAGAAATGCTGGTTCCCCCCAAGAAGCGTGAATGATAGAACACTAAGATACAATGTAGGTGATGTAATTAATAACCTCGATGTTTTCACCAGTAAATTAATATTTTATTTACGAAATGGACATACTAGTGTAAAATAACCGGAAACTTCCGCTAAATTAATGAGAGCAGTTTAAAGAAAATCATAAAAATTACGTGTCACAAAGTTTTGTATATGCAAGTAAAAAAGAAAATATTATTCACCATTCGTTATGCTTAATATTTACGGCATTTTCGTTTTACGATTTGTTGGCATTACTTTAGGATAATACATGTAATACATTTCGGTTACAACAGGAATACTTCCACAGCTGCATTAACTCGTCTTTGTATAATATTTATTTTCGCACAATGAATGTAAATTTGTGTATTTTGAACAGTGATCTTGAAAGATTTTAAAAAAAATATTTGCCGTGCGAAGACAATTCCACGATACACATGTCGGTTATCAACAGTTTGGGTTGAACTTGAACTTGACTTAATTAACAATGTTAAATGCTAAAAATAGTTAACATTAATTTTATCCACAGCACGAGATTTTTAAAGGGCGGAAATAATATCACGTACCAGTAAACTCAGGTGACCTTTCTGGACGACCGTGGAAAATTCATTCAGGTTTTAAAGATGCAGAACGAAATGTTTGTGCGTACTTATTGAGGCTCTAGAAGGTCCTTTTACAATTGATTAACCGGAATCTAAAATATAATTTTTTTCCGAATAAACGAGAACACATCTTATTTAGCTATTTGATTTTTTATGTTTTATCAGTCAAAACAGGACGTAGACCTGAACATTAGTTATACGTCCATGGTCAATAATATAAATTTATGGTTGGTGAAATATTGAAATTATGATGGAAATTGTCCGGTGGGATCAATTGTGTTCAAATGACAAAAATACGATAAAGAACTGCCAATTGTGGGCGGTTGAGAAATTTTGAAAATGAAATTTGACTGATTTAACTGGAATAGAATATTATGATGGGCAACTGAGGTTCAATAATAATTAAAGGATTAGTGACCTATCGGATGGCGATAAGCGTTTTACTAATTACATCACCTACATTGTTTCTTTCTAGCATCTTTAACTTAAACCCTAGTATTGATTTGAACAGCTTTTTTAACTGCTCTTAACATACCAACGATGCCAATGAAACTCTACTGAACATGTACATTAATCAAAATATTTCTATACATGTGTTAAAATCTTTTTGATTAAATGAAAAACATGAAAACTACTACCTTGAATAAACAGTTACAAGTGATAAAGTAGCACAATGTACATGCTTTATAACTGGATATATTTTATCAACATTTCAGATGTAAATACTGAAGTACTATTGAATATAGTTACCAAATGTCTGTTTAAAGTCAACTTTATTAATTTCATCAATTACAGAGATTTTAAAGTTATAAAACAGGAGGGTTAAACAGTCAGCAATTTTTTAAGTTTCACTCAGCATTTATTCAAACTTATGTGAGTCAATTATATTCTTCTATACAGAGGTTGATGTTTTTGTTACATTTGTACATGTACTGCAGATTTATATCTGTGCATGACAAACAAAAAAACTTTATTGTATTGAATAAGAAATCAAAATCTATAAAAAAGGTATTTTGTACCAATTTCAATCACACAGCATTCAAATTAAGACCTCTTCAATGATCTTGAAGTGATGTGCTTATCTTGAGTTTAGGAGGCCCACCACATAGAAAAAACGACCTTTAAGTTAAAATTTACAGCTTTTTGACCAAGGCAAGCTCATAGTATTTACAAGTCATTCATTCACATTCAAAATAATGTGAAATGTCTTCCTGTGGACTGTCAACTTGTAACTTGTAAGGTAGCGCATTGAAAATCTATTGAAACCAGAGTATATTCATACATGTATGACTGAGTGTGTCAGTTTAGTCAAACCATGGTATATTCATATGACTCAGTGTGTCAGTCTAGTCAAACCATGGTATATTCATATGACTCAGTGTGTCAGTCTAGTCAAACCATGGTATATTCATATCATTTTCACTCAGTGTTTCAGTCTAGACAAGGCAAACCAAGGTATATTCATATGACTCAGTGTGTGAGTCTTTTCAAACCACTGACACACTAAGTGTTTATTTAAACCAGGGTCTATTCATATGACTCAGTATGTCAGTCTAGTCAAACCAGGGACTATGCATATGACTAAGAATGTCAGTTTAGACAATACATGGTCTATCGATATGACAAAGTATGTCAGTCTAGTCAAACCAGGGTCCATTCATATGACTGAGTGTGTCAGTCTTATCAAACCAGGGTATATGCATATGACACACACACAGTGTGTCAATCTAGTCAAAACAGGGTATATCCATATCACTCAGTATGTCAGTCTAGTCAAACCATGGAACATTCATATGACTGAGTGTGTCAGTCAAGTCAAACCAGGGTATATTCAAAAGATAACAAGTAATGGTCCTGAATTTGCATGAACTATTTGCTGATAGAATAAATTACTTGAATCTTAATTATGTCTTTTTTCATTGATTACACCAGAAAAATTACAAACGGTATATGAATAAATCTATTAGGTCATCATTTCTTTATCTTTTTATTTTAATTTTTATCTATTTTAGAAAAAAATGTTATCTATGATCATTAACCAAAAGAAAAATGATTTCAGAATTCAGTGAAAAATTGCATGATGGGACTATCATTTGTTTCAAATGTCTGTTTATTTCTACCAAAGACTTAAGTTAAACTCATATTTACCTGTTCAAAATATAATGCACTGTCTAAAAATGATTCCCTGTTATCATGATGAGAAAACACATGTTTGGCTGTTGGTTGCTGAAATTATAAAAACAACAGTTAGAGAAGGAAGGCAATCACTGGTCATGAAAATTATTCTATCTTTGGCAAAAAGTTAGTACAGAACTCATATGACAATCACAGACCATAATGATCCTTCTGATAAATAAATAGATCAATGTTTTGATTTTTTTACCTTACATCTGTATTACCTATAAAGCTATTTGGATCATATGTGACATAAAATATTTGGTTCTTATTTTTTTTCTTTTAAACCAGCTACCACAATATTTGTTAATTTGGTGAAGAACATGATTTTGTCAATTGGTCCCAAAACAATCAAAAAAAAAAACAGTAGTGGCGCAATGTAATTTGGCATCAAAATTTCTGTAACAATCCAGTAACTGGTGTTAAAGGAGCCGCAGATATAAAGTTTTGATAAATTAACTAAGTATGGATCAATAAATGAATGCATAAACTGTTAACACAGAGATATGTCGCCTATTTGTTATTTTGATAATGCAAATGTTGAAATTTAAATAGCAATACTTTAACATGTAAGTTATGCAAATATTTAAAGTCAATGAACCATGACTGAAGGTACAGGGCTAAACAATCTCCATGGAAATGAGATGTGCCAATGCTAATACAACTGCAAACCAAATACCATGGACTTTTCATAAGTCGTTCCCTTTAAACAAACCTTAACACAAACATTAACTTGTAAATTATGTAAAAGTTTCAAAGCCAATGAACCATAATTAGGGGGTGGGGTTATATAATCTCCATGGACATGAAACTTGCAAATGCCAATACATTTGCATACCGAATATCATTGACTTAACATTAGTGGTTCATCTTAAACTGACCTAATCACAAACTAATACATGTAAACTAAGCAAAAGTTTCAAAGTCAACAGACCATGACTGAGGGGTAAGGACCAAATATTCTCCATGGAAATGAGATGTGCTAATGCTTATACAACTGCAAACCAATTAGCATTGACCTACCACTAACGTTTCCTCTTAAACTGACCTAATCACAAGCTAATACATGAAAACTAAGCAAAAGTTTCAAAGTCAATAGACCATGAATGAGGGGGCAGGGCCAAATAATCTCCCTGGAAATGAGATATGCCAATGCTTATACAATTGCATACCAAATATCATTGACCTACTACTAGTGGTTCCCGATAAACTGACCTAATCACAAACTAATACATGTAAACTAAGCAAAGTTTCAAAGTCAATAGACCTTGAATGAGGGGGCGGGGCCAAATAATCTCCATGGTAATGAGATGTGCCAATGCTAATACAACTGCATACCAAACATCATTGACCTACCACTAGTGGTTCACCATGAACTAGACCTAATCACAAACTAATACATTGTTGATGCCGCCGCAGCCGCCACCGGAAACACAATACCTATGTCTCGCTTTTTGACTCCGTCAAGGTGAGACAATAAATGAACAGACAAATGACTCTTCCATGCATCCTTAAACAAAGTTGTACAGACATGTTCGTGTATGCTTCTATAGTTGTAGGCCAGACACTATATGAAAAAAGACTTCATTATATATCAAGTCATTGAACCATAAACTGAAGGAGGCTGCCATGCTCCAAAATATATATCCTTCCATCAAATTACATGATCTTAACTCCAACATAAAATCAAAGAAGCATGAAATGTAGGTCAGAGTGACCTACATTGTAAGGTGGTTTTTACTTTTCCACATATGTGATCCTACACCATGTGTCAATATTGACAGTAACAAAGTATCTGAGATCTGAACTTTGATGTAAAACTTAATATATATATATATAATTTTATATATATATGTCAGAGTGACCTTTTAAACAAAATATACTTTTAAATTTCTTTGAAGTTCAGGCAAAGTTTTGTTAAGATTGCTTGAACAAATTTAAAGTTTTTGATCTGACAGTTTGAGAAATCTACAACCATCATTCAAAATTTCAACTCCAATAGCAGCATATTTAATTCACCCATAAAATACAATTAAGGATAATACTATAATGGACCAAATGGTATTGCATCAAACATTACTTAAGTTCTGATAAGTCTGGTGGTCTTCTCTTGGTACTTGAATGTGGTGAGCGTTGAATTAGAACTTTGTAATGGTCTGAATCCATTGGCAATATAAAAGAAGCATGTCTTTATGAATATTGAAATGTGAACCTAAAGATCATTGATTTTTTAGAAAATTTTTCAATAATAGTTTAATAATTGTTGGTTTTGATTTATTCCTGCATTTAATGCAAGAAGTGCCAATTAACAGACTGAAACACATGAGGAACAATGCAGAAATGGATCTTATTGATTTATTTATTTTTGTGGACTAAGAAAAATGGTATTTTCATGGATACTTTTTTGATTGTGGTCTTACAAAAGTCTACATACAAGCCTATAGTAAATATTACTTTGTAGATCATTTAAATTCGTAGTTCACCTTTACCCACGTAATCCACAAATTGTTATCCCACGAATAATAATGAATCCACAGTATGTTAATTTGAAAGTCATGGATCAATAACATAGCGGTAGAGAACAAAACATTTTAACCATAAATAAGCACAAATTGTATATCATTATAGTTTCATTGATATATCCATCTCTCTATTTTATTTTAGCATGTAAGAAGTGGTATGCCATATGGATTGTGATAAATTTTATTGGAATTTAAAGATCATTGATCTTTTTTTAATTATTCAGTAATGGTTAAAGAATGGTTTATTAGCTGTAGGTTTCAATAAAGTCTTGAATTTTATGTAAGGAACACCAATTAACAGATCAACTGAAACATTTATGGTACAATGAAAAAGTGAATATGTAAATTTGAAAGACATGGATCAATTATCATGATTATGTAGATAACAATATATTCTAACTATAAATGAGTATTAAATTGTATATCATTAAAGTTTCATTGATTAATCCAACTTTCAAGTACCAAAGCCATTATATTTAAATGGCACATTGTGTTATGCATTCTAATGTTATTAAAAGGAGATGTAGGCTATATATTCCAGTTTTTCAATGTTCAATATTTATTTTTGGCTGTCCAATCACCCTTGATAACAATTCTGTAGGACAGGAAATTTAGAATTAGCTATGATTTACACCACTAATTTTCAATGAAAGTTAAACATGGATAAAATGATACAATCTATTTTGGATCAACATTGGCTCGAACAATCGAGAACTTTCAATGAAAATATTAGCAGATGCCATTAGGCATAATCCTCTATGCATTGTTGTAGGAAATGTGTGTTTTCAGTAACCAGGCACAAACAGTATTTTCCAATTTACCAAGGATTTGTATAGTGAGTCTCACTATACAAATCCTTGAATTTACCAAGAAATTTACATTTCTTAACCAATATATTGTAAAATCTAACATCTAAAAGTAATTTATCTTTATATTTGATGAAATTTTATTAAAACTTCTCTTCCTACACTGCCCTAAGAGAAATATTAATACAATAAAATAACATGCTTAAACTTTCCATTTCAATCACATATATTATTAATTTCTAGTGTAGATCATTTTTAAAACATATTCAATATATTTTCAAAATTTCTCATCACAAGATTAATTGAATCCCAAAATTCACTTTCCATATTTTGTAATTTCATCAAAACAATTTTATTTCATTAAATAATAGAATTATAGTCTTCAAGACTTTTTCCAAAATATACATACACTTGTATACAAGTGATTTTGGTTCCAGAACCACGACTGTAATATATGGTAGACTTTCCCTTAATTTTCCAGAATGAGATTTCACTATTATATCATGTAAAATATAGATCCAAAACTCAGGAAATAAAAAGATTACGGTGCAGCAGACATTTTCATTTACTTGCAGTAATGTTTATTTACCTCCCCCTTCACCTGGAATTGAATTCATTTATGCAAAAGTCATCTCCCCTGACAAAATCTCAGATTCTTTTTTTCCTAGATGAGTCGTTATTGGTGGTATATTTTTCTCTATGTATCTTAACGAAGATAAATGTTGAAAAGAGTATTTCACAGAAAATGATGTTAAATGTACTGATGATTTTCAAATTTTCAAAATAAATGGTACCAACTATTATCGCTATTTTACGAAATTTTCCTTTGATCTTACTGACTGATAATTTCCTTTCTCAGCACAGTAGAGTGATATGAAAAATTATCGCTAGAAACTAAGGGCGCGCACATGCTGTTGTCAATGAAATTGACAACATCGTCATAGGTAAAATAGTGATAAACAGATTATCATTGGTCATCTCAACTCGATTGCTTTTCTCACTTTCGCCATACTGGCTCAAGCGAGAAATTAATCTTGTTGAGATGACCAACGATAATCTATAAATATAACAAGCAACAAATCAAA
Organism: Mytilus coruscus; assembly: GCA_017311375.1. Taxonomy (NCBI): domain Eukaryota; kingdom Metazoa; phylum Mollusca; class Bivalvia; order Mytilida; family Mytilidae; genus Mytilus; species Mytilus coruscus. The sequence goes on along the minus strand of CM029595.1, from coordinate 123,791,605 downwards.
GATAGCATTAAGCAACAATGATTACATTTGATTGTATAGTCAGTTTTATAGAGTCTAGATACCTGAGGTTAGTTTGAGCCAATTAAAAGCAATAGTGTTTGAGATATTAATTCTTAAGCTACCAAGGCTGTCTTTTAAATATGAATACCAGCTAGCAAAGTGGCTTCGCAATAGTTCAGGCATAAAAACCTGACTGCATTACTTTCGACACAAATTATGGGAGTTTTTAATTTTTTCAGCTCTGCTCATTATCTTTAAATGACAAAAATTAGTGTATTTCATAATTAATTTAAATTTTTACCAGTTGATGTAAGTCAGAAAATATCATACAAAAATTATCTGTTTGCTATGTAAAAACTTAATGCAAATGTTCCAAGACTAAAAAAAGCAAAGATCAAAAAGTAAATCTTTCATGGAATGTTGAAGTGATCAATATGAAAATCAATAGAAGGATAATCTAAAGCATGTAAAGTGGTAGGTCTGGTTTTCTGTCTGTTTTACGAGAGTCGACAAGATAACTTCAAACAAGGATTTATTTCTATAATCCCACTTGAATGCTACCACATTATACCAAATTGTAAACCATTTATGATTGTCATTTAAACAAGACAACTGAATTTATCCAAATGACTACATAATCTACTTATTAAACCCTTTCAGTATTGTCTTCTTTACAGCCACGGTCATACAATGTAATATTATCAATTGTATTACATAAAACAGTAAAAAAGTCAATAAAAAATAAAAATTTAATATTCATGCATCACTAAAGTGAAATAAAATACATAATAACATGAAAAGTTGAATGCATATTGACTTCATTTTTGCATTTTTTAAGTAAGAAATGTATCATAAGAATATACAATTTGGATGTTTACATGTGCTGTAAACTGTATTATCTAAATGTTATATTCTCTGAGGAAAAAATAAATTATGATTTAGCTGTTTGAAGATTCTGGTGCTTAAATGAACATATAATTTATGATGTGGATAACTGAAAAAAAACCAGCAGATGTATGTTTCCTTTATCAATGATTTCAGTCTTCAACTCAACCTATTGTAACATACATGTATCAATGCACATGTAATACAAAAATCAGTATAAAACATGGGTAATCTATAATTACAATTTTCCCTGTTTTGTACAATATGCTTAAATAATTTAATATCAGAATAGCTGAAATCAAAAATGGTGGATTTGTCTCGCATGTCACAGTGACCTTATATTATCTAGAATTATATGCTGACTAACACCTAAGGTGTCTCCATAAACTAGTTTATATGATCCTATTATATAAAATGACTATGATATGAACTTAGACCAAGGGCAATAAACAATGAAATTATATAACTTTTAGAGTCAAATAATCTCAGTGTAGCAAAAAGTAAGACTAACTTAAATGCACTTTATACAAAGTTTGATGGTTTTATGCCATGCAATTATTGAAATATGACTACATGATATTTAATGTATGCACACACTGACTCTGTGTACTACAATGTACCAATAGTATGCATGAGTATTGAAAAATATGCACTTGTACTAAACTAAAGGAGCACTGTAGTAATTATTTTGGTAGATAAATTGCAATAAGGAAAATACATATAATGGGAAAATGGTGCAGTTTTTCATGGAAAATACATTTCATTCAACAAATTGTCTGTCCAAAATATGAAATGAAAAAGTATCACTTTCTTTAAAACTGGTATGGCCTGTTAAATAGTGAAGTTCAATTCAGGAAGAAAAAAACGTCCATTCCATGCCAGTTTTTTGGCATCAATTATTTCCAGACTTTATGTGCAATAAGTCCCTGTGAGGGCTAAGTTAAACAGAAAATGTCTTCAGATAACTGCAAAATTCTCTCAAAATCATAATCAGTCTATTTAAATAAAATGTCAGTATGTAAATACTCCACTTTTATCACCTACTGTAAATATAAAAATATACCATACTTTGAGGTACTTGTCAATATATGTTATTGTACTAGTAGATAACTGTGTGTTTAATATCTATGAAGAGAAGGTAATATTTACTCAAATAAAATATTCAAATAATTGTTATCAGTTAAATGTTTTATTATTCTGTAACTATTTGATTAGTTTTACAGATCATTTTGATAGGAGAAATTGTGGTGTTTATGTGATTTATATACAGTTTTATACAGTAATTAATAGATTGTATTGATTTAGAATTTGTGTAACAAGATAGAAATAAAAGTTACATATATAAGGGTAATTTTTTTTTCTTTAATAGGGTAATATAATATAATCAAAGTACTGAAGTACTGAACATCGGATGACCGCAAGTTCTGGAGGATGGTCACAAGCATTTGTCTCAGAAAAAATCTTATCTCTATACCTGAAAGTTAGGTTAAGGAACATAGATATATTTTTTTCTGAGACAAGTTACTGTGTGGATGATGAATAAATGACAAGGAATTCAACCTCACCGTTATAACAATTATATTGTAGTGATATAATCATTTCTTATCAGTATACTCTGGTTTGTTGTTATACATTATATTAATATTTGTGTAACAGTTATATATAATTTTCATCCATTTGTATATCATTCTATTCTACTATTCTAATGATAGTGCAGTGCAAGTGCATGGTGGACACTCTTCTGTAATAACTCGTTTTTCTAATAGATTGGATTTGAGCAGGCATTCATATTTTCCCGCGTTTGTTACAAAATGTTTTTGAGATATTCTTCGGCATGCGTTAACACAAATTTTCAGTATTCTTGATTTGTTATTGATATATATATTTCTCACGACAAAACATTTTCATATCATTTATCTATGTTCTTTTTCATGAATATTTATTGATGAAATTAATATATAACAAGCGATAAGGAATGTTATTTTGCACTCGATAATATCCGCGTAATTATACGGTCATCCGCTGTAAAAATAAAAAGATGCGTTATGATTGTCAATGAGACAACTATGCACACGATACCAAATGACGTATATATTAGCAACTATAGGTCTCAGATTTTACAAACATAAACTTACTCTTATTTTCACAAAAAATACATTTGTTTGTTTGTTGATGTCTAATACCACTTTAAGCACTCTTTGCTAAATCATGACCATAGTCTAACAAAACCTTGCCATGATCTGGGTTCGAACTCATAATATCAGAGTTGACAGGCTAGTGATCTCTGAAGATAATCTTCTTAGACAACCCACCGTCATTTAGGCCCCCACAAAAATACATTAGTGTAACCAATATTTAATTGTGAAATATTGAAAAAAATACAAACAAATCTACATACCGGTATAAAATAGTAATAAGGACATAAGATAATTGAATTATCATTTGACAAATTCCTCTTCTTTAATGCATTTAAAACAATAAATTACTTATATTTCAGTTACTCTAATAAATAATATGGTAACAAAAATAAAACAATGATCTATGTCACAAATTCCTTATTTTCATCATCTGTAAGAAAGTGGTAATTAAACCAAGTTTTTCCATCAAAATTCAAATCAAAATATCTTCCATGTATATCAGTATTAAGGAACCTCATGAATGCACAATGTACATGTAGGTAAAATTCTAAGTTTTAAAATTCTAAATGATTGAATTTTCATTTTTCATTTTAAAGATTCATATTAGTTTTTACAAAGCCAAGCACACAAATTAAATCAATTGAGTAATTATACAACTTTTTACCATGTCTGGTTACAATGTAAATTCATCTACACTCACCCTGGCTCTGTTAAGAAATCTTTTTGGAGGCACTGGTTTTGCTATTTGTCTGTATTCACACACAAAGTCATTGCGAGATTTACTGCGAAAATGGCCATAATATCCAGATGAAAACTGAAAAGAAATGCAAAATCCGACAACCAATCATTTTTAGTGTACATGTACATACATTTTTTCGTCTGTTAAACTTACATTTGTGTAAGTAGATATGTCATAAGATTCTTCCATGAAACCTGGAAAACTTGTGTCAGCTTAGACATTTTTTTTCAAGCAGTATAATTAGTGCAATTTAAATCCATGTTTTTGCTAAGGAAATCCCTGAAAGAGACTTTATGAAGTCAAAAAAGTGTATGCAAAACCTACATGTAGAGCCTTCTCTAAAAACATTTAGTCAGGTACAAATGTATGTTCTGTATATCTTTCTATTTTATGCAATAAAAGAAACAATTAGCAATGAATAAGAAAATTTATATCACTAGATGTTTTACATCTGTTACTAAATAACACTTTGTTGAAGATTTGTGGAAAATAACAAAAACTCCAGGAAGCCTATATATCTCTCCCCTGGAATCTATACATAATATTGACTTATTTTCTGTAAGATGTTATATATTTAACTAGCAATTAAAATTGTTCAATTAGGATCAAAGAATGCCTTTGGAGGCCACATTTTCCCTTTCATTGGAACCACATGAAGATCCTTTGTAGAAAACTATCCTTACATCATTCCTAAGACCCAAAAAAATAATACCTGTGTTTACACAAACATTCTGAAAAAATATGGCAAGTGTTTTTATAAGTTTTCGACTGGTTTAAACAAAAGAAACAGCCAGCCTTTAAAAGCGCTTGTTCAAAATGAAAAAAAAATCTTTAGTGTACATGTATGTAGGGATAGCAGAAACACAGCTTCTTCTTTTAAGGCTTATCAGTTTAGTTGAATTTTGTCTAGTAGTTTCAGAAGAACCCCAAAAAGGTACTTTTCATGGAGTCTTACTGTGACTTGACTGTAAGTGTTGCTCTCAACCTATTTATTCAAAATTCTACAGCAGTTTGTTAAAATTTCTGACCAGTTGAACAGTTTGGTGTGATAAAACAAATTGAAATTTGGTCAGAATTTTGAATAAGCTGCAATAGGTGGAGAGCAACACTTACATGTACAGTCAAGTCACAGTACCGGTAATAAAAACAATGTGCCACCAATGCCACCTGTTCAACCCTTAACTAGGATTTGTTGTAAACTGTCTCCTAATCATCAAATCTGCTGCTGCAGAGAATTTTTTTTTTTCTAATTTGGCTTATCAAAATCAAAGATTGCAATGGGTTTTTTCCAGGCAATCAGATCATAACCAAATGAGTATCCTGTGTAAAGGACCTTCATTACATCATTCCTGCAAACTTTGATTAAAATTGCATGAGTGGTTTCAGAAAAGAAGATGAAAAAGTGAAGTTTATGAACGAATCAGGACGATGGACAAAAACTGATGACAATGCATGAAGTTACATTGTCTTTTAGGTTTAAATTTAAAGAACACCACTGTTAAAATATTTCCCACAACAATCCTTCAAAAAATTCTCTGGAAAATACTTACTTTGCAAGAACTCACCAGTTTTGAAAATAACGAGTCCAAATCTTGCCTTAGATGGACAAAAACTGATGACAATGCATGAAGTTACATTGTCTTTTAGGTTTAAATTTAAAGAACACCACTGTTAAAATATTTCCCACAACAATCCTTCAAAAAATTCTCTGGAAAATACTTACTTTGCAAGAACTCACCAGTTTTGAAAATAACGAGTCCAAATCTTGCCTTAGTGATAAACTTGGAGGAAGGAAGCCAAGGTACCCTGAGAGAACTACGACCTTTGGCAGGAAAACTAGTCAACAAAGATAGGAGTGGAACTCTCCTGCCACTCATCTAATTAAAACATTGGGGTCACACTTCAAATTTAGGGTTGGTCTGGAATCTCTAAACACACTTTATTTTTGGCCTAATTCATTTTGTTGCAAAAGGATATCAAATTTACCATATTTTCTGGAGTAACAGTCAGGGTTAACATCACAAAATTAACCATATATTCTGGAGCAGCTGTCAGGGTTAACATCAACAAATTAACCATATTTTCTGGAGCAACTGTCAGGGTTAACATCAACAAATTAACCATATTTTCTGGAGCAGCTGTCAGGGTTAACATCAACAAATTAACCATATTTTCTGGAGCAGCTGTCAGGGTTAACATCAACAAATTAACCATATTTTCTGGAGCAGCTGTCAGGGTTAACATCAACAAATTTACCATATTTTCTGGAGCAGCTGTCAGGGTTAACATCAACAAATTTACCATATTTTCTGGAGCAGCTGTCAGGGTTAACATCAACAAATTAACCATATTTTCTGGAGCAACAGTCAGGGTTAACATCAACAAATTAACCATATTTTCTGGAGCAGCTGTCAGGGTTAACATCAACAAATTAACCATATTTTCTGGAGCAGCTGTCAGGGTTAACATCAACAAATTAACCATATTTTCTGGAGCAACAGTCAGGGTTAACATCAACAAATTAACCATATTTTCTGGAGCAACAGTCAGGGTTAACATCAACAAATTAACCATATTTTCTGGAGCAACTGTCAGGGTTAACATCAAGTTTTGGTTGGGTTAAACTTTAATTTTTTTTATGTTGTTTTATTTTTTGGTTTTCTACAAATGTATTTGATTTTGTGTGGACTGCCATGACTGCTGTTTGTATCTTATTCTTTTTCTCTTTCTGTCATGGTTGTTTCTCCCTTTTATGAATAGTAAAGACAACTATTAATGACAGACAATTAAACACTCCAGTAGAGCAATGTAGCCAAGAGAAATTCAAGAAAAGAAGAAAATAAGGCTTTTCACTTATGTAAGTAAAAACTATCTGAATGTCTAAGGGATGTAACTCTACCTTAAAAATAATTTACCTGCACCAGTAAATAAAAGACACTTGTATAAGTATTACCCCTGACTGACATGTGGAGCAGGATCTGCTTACACTTACAGAGCACTGGAGATCATCAAAGGTTTTGGTGGGGTTCATGTTTTTTTTGTACTCAGTCTTAAATTTTCTTTGTTGTGTTTTATGTAATGTTGTTTCTCTTTTGCTTTGCTTTTTTTTTTGCCATGGCATTGTCAGTTATTTTCAACTGATGAGTTTGAATATCCTTTTGGTATCTTTCGCCTCTCTATCAAATATTGTATACTGCAAACACAAAAATGTATATAAAGGGGATGACATGTACCAAATGTATGTATTTTTTACGCTTTCATAATTCAAAACATTTCCCAAAGAAATGATACAGGTAATTTTGACTGAAGGTACTGCATTTACCTGCATTTCAGGTTAGCAGTCATTCATCAAAGTTGTTTTTGTCAGTCAGATACAATGCATGTTTTTCTAGGTTTTACACAATACCTGTTGATGTTTTTTGGCACTTAGCTATCAGTTGAACAAAGAGAACATTGCTGTCAAGAACAATAACAGTGAAAATATAATTTTCTTAATGTCCAGTGGCAAATATTTCATGCATGGTCAGGACGATCATGTTATTGCATCCAGGGAATAATACATGATCTTCCAACTGGTGCTTTTTCCCGGAAAGAATTTATGTCACCAAGCAAATATATTCCCATCACAATGTCTAATAACCCACTTCTCACGAATGACACTAGGTCAACCGGGGCAGTTCAACCATAAAACCGAAATTGAACTTTTTAACGAACTTGAACAATGTCTCGGATTTTACTGTATTAACTTTCTTTAAAGTTAAACTCTTATGACAGTTCATGTCAGATAAACTTACCCAGCTGCCAACGACATCAGTTGCAGCAGTCATTATTATAAATCCCCAGTTGCTTATCTATATCCTCTTTAACACATAATGGGGATAAATGGCTGAGAATGATTGACAATTGACACGCAAATTAGGTAATTTGAGTTACCATGCAATATGAATGATATGGCTGTGTAAACAAGTGCGTGTCGCTAGCTTGCCGAACATTCAAAGCTCGATAAGCCAATCAAAACGGGTTTTTCTTTTAGCTTTAGGCGTTCTGCATTTCCGGTTATCTTTCGGATTACCTCGGTTATCTTGTTAACAATCTGCCAACAAAAGTTTTGTCGTCTGCTCCCATGCGGGCTTGTAGGAAATAATTGACAGATTGAAGAAGGGTAGAGTGGGATATGATGAGAACTGATGTCTAAAATCAGTTTTGTCTGAACGTTTTTTTAGAACTAATTATAACTGAGAATATTTATCTTCTTTAATGTCAATAATGACACATAAAATTTGAAAAATTAAAAGATCATCAAAAGAAATTGACAAAAAAGGCTTTGTTTACACCTCAAAAGTTATTCTTTCTACAGACAAACATGTGCAGTTTGAAATTTTTTAAGGTCTAGCATCTACTAGATATTGAAAAATAATTGCATTTTGTGTTTCAGAAAGATGAAATTTTTTTGGAATTTGATTTGGCATTTTTTTTTCTACACTGTTTATGATCAAATAAACAAAACACTTGAATTATATTTGATACTGTCCCCTCAGTTACACACTTTGAATCACCAATTGTTTTGTAGATATCTATTGTCCTTCTGTACATGTCATGGTCTTCTAATTGGTGTTTTTTTCTGGAAAAATTTGACGTCACAAAGGAAATAATTAAATTATCAATATGTCATAGCAATATCATCATTATGATAGGAATTATCACAATAACATGCCTGCATTTGAAGGGGAATATGATTCCTCTTTAGAATGGAAATTCATTATAGTACACACCTGGCACAGCAGAGGGTATCACAAAATTATGATGAATACAATTATTGCTCATTTCTGCAGATGCATGATGTAGCACTGAACTTGAACATCTTTCATGATGTGGACAATACTTCAATGGATGTTTAACAGACGAGTCTCTCAAGTCTTTACCTTAATGAATGAACTACCTGCCAGCATGCAACAATTTTTTGTCACCATAGGCTCCAAAATGATCCCCTGAACGACTACAGTTTCTCGCTTGATAAGCATCACATATTGGATTGTGATTAACCCTATCCTTGGAGTACTTCCTTGGTTAGTTTAGATGAAGAAGATGTAAGGGGAGTGACGAGAGTTCATTTTTGTACTTCTAAAAATGCATGAGACCAATTTTTATGACCCCTTTCCACTGAATGCAAAACTTCGACATGAAAATCCTTTATCTCAGTATTAAAGGGATATTTTTCAGCGAGATAAAGCAGATTAATCAAATGCTTTTGTCTGAGCATTGAAATGGTTTGTTTTTCTAAGTTATGCATGATAAATGTTTCACCTCTTAACTAGCTGTGTGAGTCCAAGGTCTTTATAAGAAAAAACACTGATTTGGTTTGGGCATGCTCATGTGGCCATGGTGTAGGATTTAATAATGTCCCCCATGAAATGATGTCCACCTGACTTTATTTCATAGTAAAATAAAATACTGTCCACAGACAATATTTACTGATTTAAATGTGTCCCGGACACAATTTCCTATGAAAATATGTCCTCAGGTATGAAAAAGTGTAATATTTAATACTATAATTCTGTCCAGGTGGACATTTTTTCACAGGACATTATGTCCGCCAGGACATTTTTTGATATGATTAAAGTATTAAATGATATCCATTGCCTTGTTATTACTGGACGTATTTTAACCTATAATTGCGAACTTTAATACATTGTTACTTTGACAGAGAGTTGTCTCATTGGCACTCATACCATCCTTATCTTCTTATTTATATTTTTTAATATATATACATGTATAATGATTTAAATTCAAACAAGTAACAGATGTTGTTCAGTATTATTTTCCTTGGAGGACACAATTCAATAACAATTACTACGAAAAATTGTCCTGTAGGTGGACCATATTTCATAACTGTTGCTGTAAAATGCTGTCCACTTAGGGGACAATATTTCATGGCAATGGACAAAATTTAATACCAAAATTCTTTTTTTCTTTTGCCTTCTTCTCATAATAAATATAGTAAAGTTCTTCACATTTGATTTTATACTTTACCCTTCTTATTGTTCTTCTTTCATTGTCATTTATAGCATTAGCTGGGTATTTCTTAGAACTTAAATGTCTCTATATTCACTTCCATCCATTATTTGTTTGTTTACATTTGTACATTAATCAATTTCTAATTAATCGTTCAGATTTAATTAAAATTCAAGTATATTAAAACTTTTTGATGACCTTTGTATTACTTCCCTTGGAGGATACAATTTAATAGCAACTACTATGAAAACTTGTCCTGTGGGTGGACACTATTTCATAACTTTTGCAGTAAAAATCTGTCCACTTGGACAATATTTCATGGCAATGGACATTTTTTAATACCAAAATTCTATGAAAAACTGAAAAACTGTCCAGGTGGACACTTTTTCACAGGACACTATTATGTCTTACACAGGCACTTCATATTTTCCGATCCTTAGCAGCCCTTGCTTCACCCAAAACTGCTTTACGTTATTGGTCTTTGAACGATAAATATGGTAAATCATTACCTTTAATTTGGGCTCGATCCTTATCCTCGACATTGTCACTTGAAGAAGTAGAATCAGAATCTGAAAGAAGATGAAAATTGATTTAGAAGCTGCTGAGTAAGCTCTTTAGCCTGTTTGCTGACTTTATCTGTATCCTGTAACTCATTCAGTGTTGGCAGCTTTACTGTTTTAAATTTAATTTTACCATTGTCCTTAGCTTTGGTTCTTTAAGTCTTTTTATCAACAACAAATGTTTTCTTGGCTACAAGGAGTTGTGTTGTTTCGCCATCAAATCCTTATTCAATATTTTGTTCTGAATTGTTAATTCCTCAATTGTTTTGTCCAGTTCATTCACAATGTTCGTAGATGTAGGAATTTTTGACGAATGCTAGCAGTTGCTTCATCTGATTTTGGTGTAGAAGTCTGAAGTTGAACCACGTTTTCAGAGCTAATATATCCAACTTTGGGAACTGAGCGATCTCGTTCTGCATTTCAAAAGATAGAATGAAATCTCTTAAATAAGCTGGAGGTTTCCTAGTTCCTTTATTTTCCATCGAATGTCAAAATATCAAATCTTTTGTATTGTCCATATCAATCATTACAATACAATATAATTGTTACCTGAGAGGGGGCATCTCAAAGATTTAACTCAACTTTGTTTATATTTACATCTTCTGCAGGAATGAATAAAAATCCTCTTCAAAATAAAAAAAAATGACTTTTTCTTTTTGAAACACAAAATGCATTTAACTTTTATATATCTAATGGAAGCAAGGCCTTTAAACTTTTCCAACTGAACAGGTTTGCTTGTACTCAGAGTAAAATTTTAGGTGTAAACACAGCCATTTATGTCCATTTGTTATCATGAACCTTAATATGGCGTATGTATGGGTAACAAATTAAGAACTATACATGTACATCTACATCTTTATATGTGAACCTTACCAGAAAAATTTGTAACTGAAATATAATGAAGAAAGCTAGATCATAAAAAAGAGGAGGAAGTTACCAATTTGTCAGTAATAAAAACTCAAAGGAGCTTGCTTTAATTTGATATGTGAAATGTTGAATTGAATCAACCATGCCATCCCATTTAATTTTTTAGTTACACAATATTTAATACTATGAAAAACATACTTTGTCTGTGCAGAGGTTTGATTGGGGGGAAATTTTGGTCCTTGTGCAATGAAATTTGTTTTGCATGCACACGGAAATTTTGGGTTTTATATATATATATCATAGGTTTGAATGAGTGTTCAAGTTAGACTTGTTTACTTTTTCTTGGGCTTAGTTTTATTTTTCGGGTTTATATGATCCGAACATCCTATTTTGACTCCTCAAAATTCAAGAGTCTATCCTAAATTGAGGCCGATTTTCAAAAATAATCTCCAGAAACAAGAGGAATTTAAGGGGTAGTTTGTCAGGTTAGCAATACATGCACCTGCAAGTGTAACAGTAAAATACTATCCATGACAATATTTTCTGTCAAAGTATGTCTTCCTTGAAGAATCATACACCATGAAATTGTGAGAGTGTTTCTGAAATCTTTGGAATATTGTTCTTGAAAAGTATGTGTATAACAGTGAAATGCTGCATCAAATAATTCTCATCTATAGTATTCAAGCAGGATTCCTGGAAGCATGCACATATTTATCGTTTTCAATTTAGACTTGTTTATATATATATATATATATATATAAACAAGTCTAAATTGAAATATATATATATATATAAACAAGTCTAAATTGAAACGACGTTCAAACCTATGATTGCGTTGGATAAAACCGCAATTTTATACGTGCATGCAAAACAAATTTCTTGGTAGAGGGTTCTAACTACAGCACAAACAACATTATCCAAAAGACCAAAATGTGAAAAAGTATATTTCAACAAAACACATTTGACTGACAGGTCGAACAACTGATGTTCTTAAACCCTGTTGACTGCCATTGGCGATTGCCAAATAAACTGATCACAAGATGTAACAAAATGGATCTTTAAAATTATTAATCTAATACCAAACAGAAAACAATACACTTACAGAAAAGATGGTATACCGCAAACAAAGGTGCAAAATTGGTACACCATATCCTGATTTCGACAACTAATGTCTCTTCAGTGATGTTAGGATCAAACAATATTTGAAGGCCATAAAATTTAATAATTTAAAATATTTTGTAAGGCAAGTATTTTATATTAGAAATGTTAGAAACAAACATATTGTATCCAAAGCTACTTCCAAATTTGCATTTATAAATGATTAAAGTCAAATATGTTAATTGTGCCATATAATACTGTTGAAATATAAGTAAAGAACTGGTAATCACTTGTAACATATGTTTGTTATTATCAATAAAACAAAACACTTTAATGATATCATTGTACAAAATATAAATTTTTATTACCTCCCTTTCATGAAACAAAATTTCATGACACTCCATCCATGAAATATTATTTCCATATACCCAAAATGCAATTTTTGATAACCTCCCATTAATGAGACAAAATTTCATTACTATCGATTTGTGTAATATTGTTAAATAAGACTAAAATTCATATGAAATTTTGTCCTTCTCTGAACATTTTTTCATAGTAGGGGACAAATTAGCATGATAAATGATACATGATCATGAAATATTATAGTTATTAGATTAGGACAATATTTTGCTTTAGCTTTACACTAGCCTCTAGTTTTGGTCTTCTTAATATCATGTTTAGTGGTGCTGGACTTTTGCTCCAAGAAAGATAACTCAATTTCATCACTGAAAAAAATGGAAAAAATAGGGTCAGATGTCCGACCATACAAACAAATTTATAAAATTTTGCTTACAGTCAAATTGAAAAGTTATTTTATAATTTCAGATGTAAAAATGTCTCGAATGTACTTCAATCAAGTGTCTTCACGAGAACTTTTTAATGGTGGAAGGTTTGTAGAGTTATTTACTGTGAATTACGTCAGTCTTGTATGACAATATCGGAAAAATATTGGTAAATGATAAATAATTGAAGAAACAACAAACAAAATTCAGAAACTAAAGTTTTACTATACCTGTAAAATCCTAACTAAAACTGGTCAAAGTGACTAACATTGATTCTAGTGGTAAAAAAGTAACCTTGAAAAGTTTTGGCCTTTTTTGGCCAGGATGCATTCAGTTGACCAAATTTTAAAATAATAATTTGGATTCCATCCGTCTTAAATTGTATATTGTCTTTTATGTAAATTTTAAGAAGTATTTGTTTATTTCTTGTAATTGAAATTTCTTGTAATTGAAAAGAAAAATCATGTATGGAGAGGTTTTATAAATATGCAGCTTTTATTTAAGGATGATAGATTACCAGACAACATAATAAAGAACCAAAGATATAGTCAATGAGGATATATTTTTGGAGTGTGTATGTGGGGATTTCTTGTTTTCTATCCCCAGGCGCTAGGCAAAGGGGCATTAAGGTTTACCATTGTCAGTTTGTACTTACGTCCCGTATTGGTTTCCGTTCTCTAACTTTAGTTTGCCTCAACCAAATGTTATGAAACTTATACACTATGATAATTGCCACCAAACACAGATAAATTTCAAGTTTGGGTGGCCACACTTTCACTGACTGTTCTCCAGTTAACTTCCTTTATAAATTGAAAAATTTCTGCATTTGCTGTTGCTGCATTACAAGCGGGGGCATATGTGTACCGTGGACATATTCTTCTTTTATTTTTAATTGTTTTTTCTGATCAGTTTTACTAGTGTTTAGATGTGTTTTGGCAGCAGTGGAAAATTTTAAATACTAGACAGGAAAAGAGTTGTATATTCTAGTAGGTTGCATTGTGATTCAGTTACACTTGCTCCATTTATAACTGTTGGCAAAGAGAGTAATGTTAATTGAAATTAAGTGAATAGCTCATTAACCAATAAAATTAACTGGTTATGAACTTATCTAAGAAATTTGCATACAATAAACAAAAAATTTCTTATTCCTGTTATTTTTATTATATATCAGAGAGAAAAGAAACAGTCAAATCAGTGAAAACTGTTCTCAACATTTATATCAAAACTCACAGATAGAATTTTCAGAGAATTCCCAAGATGCAACATATTCCCAGCCTCTTTCAGGAGAAAGCGGATCACAGGTAACATAATATAAAAGAAAGGATATGGTGTATTATTGCATGACACAAAATCAATACACCCATTTGTAGAAACCGAAAGCAAAAGCACAGTGCTTTTATTGCTGTTCTTCATCTCAAAATCACAGTAAGGCCTTCAAGCAAGCACTCACACATCAGAGCCTGCAATAGTAGGCAATTAATTTCTTTTAAAAATTAAAAATTTTGACTTCATTCTGACAAATGTTGCAGAGGCAAGATAAGGTATTTTGAAAAAACAAACTTGAAATTGTTTGATGTTGCCTTCCTACCCACCTAAAAAGCAGCCTAACCGAAAAATTTTACGACACAAAACGTTTTTATTTTTTTTTTTTTTTTTTAGTGCTCTAACGTCCTTTTCTTGTCTAAAACAAGTAACTTATGTTGTTGGCCCAAAAAAAATAAAATCCTTACCTACCTACCCAACCTTACAAGGCATTGGTAGGCAACATCAAACAAAGAATTTATTAAGGGTGGCCCTATTATTTTCACTTTATCCATCATCTGTCTGTTGGTCTACTCATCAACAATTTTTGTGAAACCAAAAGTAAGGGTAGAATGTGGATGAAAATTTGCATAGTTGTGCATCATATGTCGATTTGCTAATTAGTTTTTGATGAAAACGAGAAATTTAATAGTAGACATATGATGCACAACTATGCAAATCTATGTAGATATTCACAAAAAATATTTCTCAAAAAATCCACACATTTTGAGAAATATTTTTTGTGAATATCTACATAGAACATGATATTCTGAATAAATTCCTGGTGTCAAACTTTATTTGTTAGCCACCATTTAAAAAATGGCCACCAAAATACATAAACATTCAAAATGCTCTGAAATCAACAAAATCTAGGTATACTATGAATAAATAATTAATATCTGATTTTTAGAAGTAGTTGCTGGTTGACATTGTCAAACTGGCATGGTTTTAAGATTAATTCAGTAGAACTCCAGGGAAAATATGTATTTTTATAGGCAGTAAATTCCATGTTTTACTTGTACCAAATGTACCATGAAAATTTATACCCCAGGAACATCTTTGGCTTTTTATTAATTATTTGTTTCAGTGCCCAACACATAAATATACAAGCACTGCCCTTGCTGGCATGTCAGTTTTCTAGTTTACTTTTTATACGCCCGTCAAAATTTTGACGGGACTATTATGGTATACAAATGTCTGGCGTCCGTCTGTCTGTCTGTCTGTCCGTCTGTCCTGCATCCACATGATGCACCGTTACTTGAGAACGACTTATCCAAATTTCATGAAACTTTAAATAGTTGTTTCTTATGATGGTCAAACGATCTGTATACTTTTTGGTGAAAATAAGATTAAAACTTTTTGAGTTACGGGACTTTGTAACTAAAACAGGGAAGGGGTTTTTTCATGTCGCCATATCTCAAAAACAATTTATGGTTATTGCTTAAAACTTTACACACTTCTTAGTTATATTAATCTAAAGATCTGTGTACTTTTGGTGATGATTCAAAATGTTATTTTAAAGTAATTGAGTTTTTGTAAAAAAAAAGGGGGGGGGTTTCACATGTCACTGTATCTCAAAACGATTAATGATTATTGCTTAAAACTTTAACACTTCTTAATTATATTAATTTAAAGATCTGTATTTTTTGGTGATGATTCAAAATTTTATTTTAGAGTTATTGATTTTTATAAAAAGGGGGTTTTCGCGCTGTATCTCAGAAACAATTTATGATTATTGCTATGATGCGCTCGTGTTGCAGCTGTTTATTTGATTTCCTAGTACCTCTTATAAGCATAGTCATACCCCCACTAAAGGATTAAATGGTATATCGCAAGACCCTTGTCTGTGCATCTGTCTGTCCATCCATCCCTTCATTCACCAGTATTTTTTGTGCATATTACTGAGCGTCTGTATGAAAGGATGATTTTTTTTGTTTGGTTTGGAACCTTATGATGAGTTTCACTTTGTAAGCAATTCTCAGATTTGCTGTGCATTCTTTTTATATGGACAACTACATAAATAATGTGGCGGTGTCAAACATGTTAGTAAACAGTCAACCTTACCATGACCCTGAAAATAAACTTCCCAGACCCTGCACAAAGGAAAAAAGACACCTGGTACCAATCTTAAGAGTACTCACAGTTACTGAAAGCTAGTTTAAAGCTAACTACAACTTATAAATAATTCATGTTTTCCATACTAAAATATCAACTAATACACATGAATACACTCATAGAGCATGTAAGGAAAAATTACTGACTTGAGCACAACAGTCTTTGATCTTACTCCTGAATGCTGCGAGCTTAGTGGAGAAGCAGCAAATACAAATTTTCAAGTGTTTTGTTTGACCTAGCCATGGGTCAAACCCACTACCTCAAACAGTCAAGGCGATCACCCCAATATTAAGTTCACTTAGCAATATATCAACCTGTGGGTGTGTGTTCTTAATCAAGTATGGTTATGTACAATTAACTATCATTAACAAATTTTTCCTAAGTGTATATTTATGAATGCAATTACAATCATTTCCTTGTTTTTTAATTTTATTTCTAGTCGCAAGGAAGAAGAGTATTCGACAGATTTATGACAAAAAGAACAAATTCTGAGACATCTTTCAAATCTACTCCTGCAAAGCCATCTAGTGGATACAATCCTGCAGTGTCACTACCAGTAAAGCAACAGATGAGGTCAAACTTCCAGCAACAAGTGCTGATGAATAAAACAAAGGCTAAAGAAAGAGATGATAGGTTAACCAGTATTCAAATACATGAGTTTTGATTTAAACTGTTATTGAATAGCTAGTATGCTTTGATCAAATTTTACTACAAAATTTACATTGTTGTTGGAATTGGTAAATGCAGGGTTGCTTTTGATTATGAAAATTTTCATAATTTTCTGGTTGTATAGTTCCAGAGTGATCAGACTTTTTAACGGTCAAATTTAAGGCAATATTCACACACCGAAGAATATCCTCATGCAAGTTTTTCTACAGAGCCCTTTCACTTTCTTTTGATAAGATGACATGTAAATATTCCATTTAATATTGGTAACAATTTCAATATGCACAAGCCAGGCAATTCATGTTCTCCTGTCGCTGCTGCTTATTCATTTTGTATAACCTCAACTTTAAAAATGACATAGAAATAGAAAGTTCAAAAGTTCAATAAAAATGTAGGCCAAAGAAATCCCTTAGCAAACTTTGTACCGTAATCCGGTTTGTATAGCTCGCACTGTTACATAGTCCACACCCCCTTCTCCCCACGAAATTTCAGGTAAAAAAACTTTTTGTAACTGTTAGAAAAGGTCTAATGAAACTACGGTAATTTCAAATCATGCATGGTCGCTTGCGGTATTTTCCATCATCAAACAGAAGCTGAAACTGCTTGTAAATGATTCCAGAACACTTCATGATTGTTAAAATAAGTCTAAATCACACAAAAAACAATTTAGAAACTTGTGTATGTTTAAACCGGAAGTTTGAATAGCATGTGTAAAGAAGAGAGTCAAAATCTGTACATCATAGATATCACTATAATACGACTTTGAAAGTAAAACAGTTCCATCTTTATGCAAAATAGTGTTTAATATATCTATTACATTAATGTTTGAAGGGTTTTAAGCTAATATAAAACATATTTGTCAGTATGAAACACGGAAACAGAACGAATAATAACCGATTACGTTTTGTAATTTACACATCGTAAGCTGGTTTACGGTTGTCTTTTTACTTTTTGTATTGTTTCATTCAAGCAGATACCAGTTTATTTCAATCAGTGCATTGAAAAGAAACAAGAAATTTGTAATGAAGTGTTTAACTTTTAAATTTATCAGTTTTAATTTGATATTGAATAAAAATAACTTATTAATATGGATTAGGTAAAATTATTAGTTTGAAAAATGATAAGAGCGCCCTCTACAATATCAATAACAAACACCTCACGATTTTTTCTTATATTTCTTGCTTATTGTACTCTATAGTCCGCACCCCTTCTGGCAGGTTCAATTTTGGAGAATAAAACCGCAGACTATACAAGCCTTTTAACGGTACTTTATTGGTAATATGACCCATGAGTGGGCCATGACTGATTGAAAACTAAACGAACCTTAGAAAATGAAGAAAAAATAAGATGCTAATTCTCCTTATGAATGTAAACTATTTAATAAGAGTTTTTTCATATTTGAGAAAGATGAATATTCTGGGTTTTTCCTTTTGAACAAAACGTATGGTGTAGGTAAAACAGCCAAGTATATCTTATTTGCTATATGTATAAAACTTTTTGCAACTTATTAAAACTGGTGATATTTCAGAGAAATGTATGAAACAGTAGTTAACACTGTCAAAGAATGTTCAGATGAAATGAGAGGAAGCATTAAGGTGTTTCAACAAAACATAGAACAGATGTCTGATGTATCTCATGAGAAGTTCAGTGCTATGACTAACTCAGGTGATTTTTAAGTCTGCCAATATTTTTGAGCTACACAGGTTCTTCTCTGTCCAGCTCCACTAAGGGGGAAGATTATGAGTGACATTTTTTCTATCCAAATACATATTCTTTTTTGCAATACAGTGAAACTCAATCACAAAAAGTACTATATACATAACTCAACTACACATAGATGTGTTTAACACACACACTATAATCCTGGTCCTTCATGTTAAAGGGGAGATAATTCAATTTTCTTTCTTCAATCTTGCAATATGTCTTTCTGTCTGTGTGCCTCGTTAGCACAACTCATCCAAAATGGTCAGACTGATATTGATGATACTTTACACAGCTGTAGAACATTACCTGAGTATGTGCATGACACAATATAACCCTGGTCCTACATATTAAAGGGGAGATAATCAAATTTACTTCAATATTGCAATTTAATGAATTGAAAACTATGTAGGCAATTAGGTGGCTAATATATTTATAACTTTGTCCCTTTCAAATTTCTATATGATGTGAATTATTAAACAAAAAAAATACTTTCATATTTCTAATTAAATTTTATCAATTTACCATGGTTTTGTTTTTAATCTTAGTGTTTGATGTTTTGAATGAAAACTTCAAGAAAATGATTGAAACAATGAAAGACAGAGATCAAGACATTAGCAAGATGCTGGATTTGGAAAAAGAAATCATTATGGTAATTAAGATATATAAAATAAAAAGCAATAATGAATATACCAAGTGCTCCATATTGACCTTAATGCACAAACTAATACATGTAACTGAATATGGCATTTATTTCCATGTCATCAACAACTTGGAATTTAAATATTAGTGTTAGCAGATACTTTTGAAAGTCCTGAATAATATTGATTCTTTTCTCTGTTGATTTAGAGAGATGCTAAGATAGAAGAACTTCATAACATGATGGAAAAACAGCAGTCAGAGAAAGAAAACCAGCTTGTTGATAGTTTGAAAAGTGTAATGACCTCACTTCACGAAGAAACTATTGGTGACCTCAAGAAGATTAGTGATTCTGTGATGCACAACACTAACAATCAATACCAGCTTACAGACAGTCACAAACAGCAAAAGGATCTGATGGAAAAAAACTTCCATGAATATAAAAATATTCAGAGTATGAGACATGAGGATATTAAAAGAGGGTATTTACTTATTTTATATAGCTGATATAAAATTTTATTAAAACATTTGTGTGGGAAATCTAATACAAGGTATGAAGTTAGGATAAAACTGAACTGTGTGAACACATTGTTTTGGCTTATTAAAGCAGATTTGAAATTTAATACATCAAATGTGTACTATGAATGTGTTTATAAGACATATATTTGAATACTCTAAATTCAGAAAACATGCTTTTATGAATGTGAAAAATGCAAAAGTATCGGGTTCACAATAATGATAATTCACATTCAAAATTTCAGCAATGATTTTCCTTCATAAAATTTTTGAAATCGCTTTGATTAGATTTTGCATTTTTGCCAATGGTCAAGGATTTTGCAGTTATAATAAACACATGCATTAATTAATTTCTGAATTTACAATATGCCCTTTGGCCAATGAACAGAAGGTTATCTCCTGTTTTTGGCAATATGAATTGAAACCATAAATAGTGATAAGTGATAAAAAATGAAATAACATAGATGTTGAGACACTAAACTCTTTTTATGGAAAATACATTCATGGTTTGTTTCAGGGCTTTGAAAGGCTTTGCTGATAATAAAGTATTCTGGTATATCCTCTTGCATTTGATCACGCAAAAGACATTGTATGGCTGTGGGAAACACAGAAAATCTATGAAATCAACATATGAAATAGACAGTACAATAAAACATTTTGTATTAAATAATATTTTCAAAATTAATGATTTCTGTTTAGTAGAATCAGAGAAGTTGAATTTCAAATATGCCTTGTACTACCAACCTTCAGTTAATCTTATACACACTAACAAATCATGTATAAGCAATTACATTGTACTTGGCTATGGAAATATAAAAAAACAATTACTTACCCGGTAATACTACACATAAGGTGAAGACTATTGCAATTTTAATTGATTTCAAAGTAGTTTCAGAAGAATTGTGTATTTCTCTAATGAATCATACAATCAACCTTATTTAGTTATGGGAAGCTCCAAACGCAAATTGTATCAACAAACAAACTAGAAAGTCTAATGATATACTTCATGTTGAATATTTAATAGAGAATTATAGTTATATGCTGAAAAATGTTTTAACATCTTGACTTCAGGGTGATGAATGAACTGCAACAGTTAAGACAGGATTTAGAAAGTCACACAAGGCAGCTTGAAGATTTTTACTGCAAGGAATTATCTACAACCCACTATAAAGGTATGAAAGAAATGCAGTACCACATAAGCACTGGATTAGAAAAACATACTCATCAAAGTAGAGATGATTCAAGAGAAATGTGTAACTATCAAATAAATGAGATTAAAAGTATATGTAAATACCAACAGGAAGCTCACAAAACATTATTGAAAACTCAACTGCAAGAGCAAGCTATGATTAGGAAGCATGAAAATGAACAATTAGCTAAACAGATTGAAATGATAACACTGAAGACAATAAGTGAGATCAGCAACAAACAAACTTCAGATAGACATACACAAAATATTACCCCAAATACAGTTAGGAAAGGTGTACAAGAGCAATTGGATAAAATGTTTGAAAGATACAATGAAGAATTTTCTAAAATAAGGACCCAAATGGAAACGGTGATAGCCAAGAAAAATTCTTTTACTGCAGAATCAGCTATTGAGCAAGCTTCTGATGAAAGTTCATTACAAAGAAGTCAGGATATAAGTTCCATAGTTCCTACTCTTCAACCAAACATAAAAAGTAATATATTATCAGATAATAATAGAAATTTTCAATATAATGATAGTAACAAGAAAAACTTTACTTTTGTTTCACCAAGTTACAAGGGGGACATATGGAACACCAAATCTTTGTTTTCTAAAGCTAATCCTTCACCTGTGGCTGCAGTTCTTCCTCAGCCTCAAAGTAATGAGAACTTTGGAAACAAAAAACAGGTGGTCCGGGAGAAGAATAAGAAAAGTCGGAGAAAGAGAAAGGCACATGGAGAGCCATCAAGAAAATCTCAGAGATTAAACAGAATGTGCAGTGATGCAGACTATGATACCAGTGATGCTTCTCAAACTTATAAACTTTCTCAAGATCTACAAGCAGTTGGAAATCATACTGAGACAGAACAACAGTGTTATACAAGTTCATTGGCTAAAACCCAAATGGAAGACAATGTAATGTGCATTGGAAGGCAACAAGGAAAACAAGCAGGTGTCAGAAATACAAATAGCTCTGTATTCAAACTCCCCCACTCCTCTCACATATCTCATAAAGATGCAGACCATGGCTTTTGTAACTTTGTATCACACAGAAATGAAAATACAGGAGTAAAAACTGCACCATTCTCTTTAAACTCAAATGGCAGAGAAAAACAGTTGGCACAGTATGAAAAAGTACTTCCTGTAAGACCAACCACATACTCCAGCAGCAACCTCAGAAGATCCACTCCAAGTGTTGTAAGTTCTTTGCAGCCCGTTAGGAGATTTTCACAGCACAGGGATAGCCATAGCATTAACAGCCATATCAAACTGAACCACAATTCTGGATTACAACAGAAAAATGGGAGTGTTTATGACTTCAATGACTCCCCTGCAGGCAGTACAAAAACTGTAAAGGAGATAAAACAAAGGTAAAGTATTTTTACCAGTTTGAACTTTTACTTTTAAAATTTTTAATGATTTATTACCCATGATTGGATAATAATGAATTAATATAAATGTTTTGGACCAAAAAGTTTGCCTTATTAAATGTTTCACAATGTCATTGATTACAAACTTATAGTTTAATTGAACTGTTGTTTGTTGTTCATCCAGAAAGCTGAATTTTGGTATGAAATGGATGATGAGTTTATAGACATTATGAAGCATTGTTTATAGGATGTCTTTGTGGTTTTTAGAAATTTCTTTATGGACATTAATCTGAATGGGTAGACAGGAAGAACATTAACAAGCATTTTCTATTGTAAACTTCTTAACTTAGATATCCCCTTCTTCAAGGAAATGAAATTTACCATACCTAAAATAAGATTTAAAAAAAACAAATCAAAAAGAAAAAATAAAGCAAATACAAATTGTCACTAATATGAACTTGGATCTTCTCTTATATGAATCCATCAACAAAGTTAGAAATCAATTAAATATCCTGGAAATGGCTTACTTGAAAAAGAAAGTAAATAATGTGATTTACACTAATTAATTTGATAATCTCTGGGTCCATAAGCTAGCATCATGCTGCATGCACAGTGAAGTCTGCTATCATCACTTTACATTTAGTTTGAATTATTGATTTTGATTATCCAAGATTACGGAGGTTTTGTACCAAAAATTTGATTTAACACTCTTATTTTCCTTTGAAAGGGCTTATACCAATTCAGGGATTTGAAACCGCCTTTTTTAATTTGTTCTACCAGTTGATGTTTTGCATTTTCTCCCATTTTTTCAAATTACTTGACTTTGGACTTGAAATTTCCCTTTAATAATATTCTTACATATTGTACAATTGTTTCTATTGGTTTAAAATACTTTGTTCTTTTTCAGGGACAGATATACTTTAAACAGACATGAATCAGCTGTGAGTCTTTACATTTTTTTAGTTCTGCAAAATGAAAAAAATAATTTTAGTAACAGTCTGAGGTTTTTGTCGTATGAAGGCTTTGTCTACTTTGTTATTCTACTTTATTTTCATTGCAAGGATAGTGTAAGTGCATTTGTTTTATTTTAGATCTTAGTATATATATATACATATATATTTATACTAATCTAAAGATCTGTGCAACAATACTAAAGAAAGATATATTTGAATAAGTTGAAATATGTCTTATAGAAAGACAAATATTTTGGCGCAACAAATACCCTTGTCAGTGTTTATGTAGTATCTTCATTTCCAGTGAAAACTTCTATTGGAAAAGAAGGAATGTGGTGTATCAATTCATGACACAAAATCACAACATTCACTTGAAAAATCAAAACCAAAGGAACAGCGCTTTTATTGCTTTTCTTCATTTCAAAATTCCCCAAAAGTCTTCAACATGCAGCAAAAACTTTTTATCTCACTGCAAAAACGATGGTCCCTTGCACTGGTTTGAGCGAAATTCTTTGCTAGAACGTCAATAAGGACATATATAAAATGGATAAATATTTGTTTCTTGGATAAGCTTCTGGTCAGTACATTATGACAAATATTGAATTATCTCCATTTATTTGAATTTACCTATTGATTGAATTATTTTTATTCTGCTGGTTTCTTGGACGATATAAGCTTCTGTTCAGTACATTATAATTAAAATATATAATTATCTCCCTTTATTTGATTTTACCTATTGATTGAATTTATTTTTCTTTCTAAGAACAGGATCTTGATCAAAATATTTTAAAATGTTTTTTTTTTTTTTTTTTTATAGGAATGTAATTAATCACAGGTTTCCATAGATGGGCTGTTATTTTATATATCTATTTGAATTAAATTTTAGGGTTTGGTAAATTTTATAAAGTTACCGGTTTTTAATTGTGACATTTTCATCCTAAGTTATCAATGAAAAATTTCATGCTATAACCTTTTTGTGGTTTATCTGTCAAACAAATTATGGTCAATCCATTATCTGTATGTATTTGGTTCATATACACATGATTTTTCCTTTATTTCAGACTGAAAGTAGCAGAGAATCATCACCATCTTTGTCCATTACAAAAATAATGATTCAGAGAAAAGTTAAAAATAGAAAAAGACAGCAATCTAGCACTCCTCTTCAAAAAGATAGAATTCAAACTTGTAAGCTACTTTATTAAGCACCTATCTTTTGATTGGTTAGGTAATATTTATGGTTTTGACCTAAAAGGATTGTAAAATGGTCTATATTTTCGTGGTGATCAAATGTTGTGATTTCTAGGGCCGAACCTGTTCATGATGTGTTCATTTTCCTAATTTCCTGATCCTCATTCTGATCAGCCTTAACCATCTTTTACCAAGGCTTAAGTGAAAATATATTTGAAAAAAGATATTATTGGTATATCTGAATAGAATGATTTGTCTTTAAATACCTGGCCAAAAAACTGCATATGATGGATACATTTTTACACCTTATATATATGGTTAATTAGGCCAAATATGTTTGAGAAAATACCTATAAATTATGAAGTAATGATTCTTCATTATTTCATTCACATATTTTGATTCCTAGTTGAGCGTTTGTAATAAAGTATAAAATACAAAAATTTACCATAACCTCAGATCTTTTTTTAGTAGTTAGTCAATTAAAAATAACTAGTGTTTTGAATATGGGACAAAAGAGCTTTCAGCTGTATATATTTCTTATATTTAGTATTTAGTCTTTATCACACTTTACTTCATAGTATCTCAAAGAAAAGAAGAAATGTCAGATGATTTCTTTAGTACACCAAATATGGAGGACAATACGAATACTTCCAATAATTGGGAAAGTCAATCTGTGGTATGTTATCATGTTACAAATTCCAAGTGAGACCTATTTTTAGCTCGCCTGGCCCGAAGGGCCAAGTGAGCTTTTCTCATCACTTGGCGTCCGTCGTCCATCGTCGTCGTTAACTTTTTACATTTTGAACTTCTTCTAGAGAACCACTGAATGGAATGGAACCAAACATGGCATGAATGTTCCTTATGAGGTGTTGACCAAGTGTTGTAACTTTGAAGCCAATCCATCATCCAAGATGGCCGCCAGCGGGGACTTAGTTTAACATTGGACCCTATGGAAAATACATACAAAAGTCTTCTTTCAGAGAACCACTGAATGGAATGGAACCAAACATGGCATGAATGTTCCTTATGAGGTGTTGATCAAGTGTTGTTACTTTGAAGCCAATCCATCATCCAAGATGGCAGCCAGCGGGGGACTTAGTTTAACATTGAACCCTATGGGAAATACATACAAATGTCTTCTTTCAGAGAACCACTGAATGGAATGGAACCAAACATGGCATAAATGTTCCTTATGAGGTGTTGACCAAGTGGTGTTACTTTGAAGCCAATCCATGATCCAAGATGGCCGCCAGCGGGGACTTAGTTTAACATTGGACCCCATGGGAAATACATACAAATGTCTTCTTTTAGAGAACCACTGAATGGAATGAAACCAAACATGGCATGAATGTTTCTTATGAGGTGCTGACCAAGTGTTGTTACTTTGAAGCCGATCCATCATCCAAGATGGCTGCCAGCGGGGGACTTTGTTTAAGATAGGACCCTATGGGAAATACATACAAATGTCTTCTTTTAGAGAACCACTGAATGGAATGAAACCAAACATGGCATAAATGTTCCTTATGAGGTGTTGACCAATTGTTGTTACTTTGAAGCCAATCCATCATCCAAGATGGCCGCCAGCGGAGGACTTAGTTTAACATTGGACCCCATGGGAAATACATACAAATGTCTTCTTTTAGAGAACCACTGAATGGAATGAAACCAAACATGGCATGATTGTTCCTTATGAGGTGCTGACCAAGTGTTGTTACTTTGAAGCCGATCCATCATCCAAGATGGCCGCCAGCGGGGGACTTAGTTTAACATAGGACCCTATGGGAAATACATACAAATGTCTTCTTTTAGAGAACCACTGAATGGAATGAAACCAAACATGGCATGAATGTTCCTTATGAGGATCTGACCAAGTGTTGTTACTTTGAAGCCGATCTATCATCCAAAATGGCCGCTAGCAGGGGACTTAGTTTAAGATAGGACCCTATGGGAAATACATACAAATGTCTTCTTTTAGAGAACCACTGAATGGAATGAAACCAAACATAGCATGAATGTTCCTTATGAGGTTCTGACCAAGTGTTGTTACTTTGAAGCCGATCCATCATCCAAGATGGCCGCCAGCGGGGAACTTAGTTTAAGATAGGACCCTATGGGAAATACATACAAATGTCTTCTTTTAGAGAACCACTGAGTGGAATGAAACCAAACATGGCATGAATGTTCCTTATGAGGTGCTGACCAAGTGTTGTTACTTTGAAGCCAATCCATCATCCAAGATGGCCGCCAGCGGGGAACTTAGTTTAACATAGGACCCTATGGGAAATACATACCCAATGTCTTCTTTTAGAGAACCACTCAATGGAATGAAACCAAACATGGCATGAATGTTCCTTATGAGGTGCTGACCAAGTGTTGTTACTTTGAAGCCGATCCATCATCCAAGGTGGCGGCCAGCGGGGAACTTAGTTTAAGATAGGACCCTATGGGAAATACATACAAATGTCTTCTTTTAGAGAACCACTGAATGGAATGGAACCAAACATGGCATGAATGTTCCTTATGAGATGCTGATGGAGTGTTGCTACTTTTTTTTGCCGATTTACTGTTCAAGATGGCCACCAGGATTTTTTATTAAATTACGGGGCCAATATTAAACCAAATTTGGCCTCAGTCATTATTTGGGTATCTGTTATAATTTTATCTATTTTTACATGATTTCCAAAACCAAAGTAGAGTCAGGTGAGCGACACAGGCTCTTGAGAGCCTCTAGTTTGTGTAATGTTTTGAACCATTGCTAATATATTATTAAACAAGAATATGTGTTAATAGGACACCATGTCCCACTTGCACTATTACATTTTCATGTTCAGTGAACCAAGAAATCTGGGTCAAAACCCTAATTTGGCATATATATTAAAAAGTTCACATCATAATGAACATGTTTACTAAGTTTCAAGTTGATGTGACCACAACTTGATGGTTAATTACCTTAAACCAGAACTTTAACCTGATCACTGTACACTTAGGTAGCAATACACAGTTAGAATTGTTAGTTTCGCATTTTGGCCCCTGTGAATTTTTAAATAAAAGAGAAAGACAAGTTATCAGTACCTGAAAATGAAGAAAATAAAATTTGATGCTGTGAGAGTGGTTTTAATTGAAAGGTATGATTCCAGAGAAGAGATTGACCCTGGTTTGCTCAGTAGAAATGTAAATTTCGGGTCTAAATTCATATCCAGTCCACCAATGACTCTAAAACTATATCAGCATTTGTTGACTGTTTTCAATGGTGTAAATTTGCCTCGATCTTTTGAAAGGTAATTTGCGGAAAAAGGAGCAGAAAGACCCCAATTTTTTTTTTTTTTGAGAGGGCTATCATTCAGTGTTGAAACAATGTATGTCTGATATTCATTGAAATTTTATAAAATGGATATTTTTAAGCCTGTATGGGGGTGTCCAACAGCATTTTTTGAAGAATAAAATAGAAAACAAACACCAAATGTTTCCATGGATACTGAACTTGTACAATTTTTTTTTAAGTGTTTGGTTACAGATTTGAAATCTGCTGAGAAATATGATTCTAAATATGTATACAAGTTTGGGTATTCTTGTAGAATTGGTTATATCCTTTTCAAAATGCATGCACATATTCCTGAATTTAAAGACCAAATTTCAGCATCATTTGCTAACTGTGTATTGCTACCTTATGGTAATATGAAATTAGACCATAAAAGGGAAACACTCAATTTTGGGCAAGAATTTTGGCTAATCTAGTTAAAGACATTGTAGGTGATATGAAATCCTTTAATTTTCTTGACATTTTGTCTAACAAGCCATTATTTTCCTTTTCAAAAGACTTTTTAAGGCTCGTAGTTGCTTGACTTTGCCATGATGTATATTGACGTTGTCAAATGTGAAGGCGAAAGCAATACAATTTTTAATGCAATGGGCAATCCATTCAATTCGTTACAAAGAAAAGGAAGTATGTGAACTATATAATTAAATTTATTGAAAATAATATTCCATAATCTCATTCAGATATAATATAAACTGTATTAACCATTTCACTAAGTTGACAGTTAGTTACTTTATACTTTGATGTTGCTAACCAGTATTTATGACGTCACGACGTCATGATTACCTTTATGACGTCTTCATAATTAAAAGTGCAGATATTTAAATATAGTCTAAAGTCAAAACACACCTTAAAAGATATTAAATTTCATTTTAACAGGAATTCCAATGCAAATTAAATGATCTCTACAACATGAAATTTTCATAAAAATTAACTGTTAAAATCCTTGAAATTTTAGACTTATCTGCCCTTTAACCATGAATCTTTAATGTGTAATGTATTCCAGTCAAAGTACACTATAAGATGAAAATGATGTAAATCTTCAATTAAGAATGAACCAAAACATAAAATTAACACTCAAAAAGAAGGAAAATGTATTCTTAGAATAATTTTTAGTTGAATAATAATAAAATCATGAAGAATTTTTAGAGATTTTATAAATTTGATTTGTTTTGTTGTCCATAGCAACATATTTTTCAGCTGAAAATGTTTACAAAATTGTGTTCATATATTTAGCATGGGTACCAGGTACCTGAAACGGGTGTTTATTTTATCAATTGACTTTTATTGCACATTTCATACTTGTCACCACTGATCCACTTTTTCATAGAAAATTTTAATGATTTTCTTAAATACCATTATAACTTTGCGCGACTGTATCTTTGGTTATTTTCATCCGATCTTAGAAAAATTCAGGCCAAAAAGCTTGAAATTTGGTAAACTTTGTAGAAATAAAGGGATTTAACTGAAAAGTGTATTACATTTTATCCTTAAGGTAGCAATACACAGTTAGAATTGTTAGTTTCGCATTTTGGCCCTGTGAATTTTTAAATAAAAGAGAAAGACAAGTTATCAGTACCTGAAAATGAAGAAAAATAAAATTTGATGCTGTGAGAGTGGTTTTAATTGAAAGGTATGATTCCAGAGAAGAGATTGACCCCTGGTTTGCTCAGTAGAAATGTAAATTTCGGGTCTAAATTCATATCCAGTCCACCAATGACTCTAAAACTATATCAGCATTTGTTGACTGTTTTTCAATGGTGTAAATTTGCCTCGATCTTTTGAAAGGTAATTTGCGGAAAAAGGAGCAGAAAGACCCCCAATTTTTTTTGTTTTTTTTGAGAGGGCTATCATTCAGTGTTGAAACAATGTATGTCTGATATTCATTGAAATTTTATAAAATGGATATTTTTAAGCCTGTATGGGGGTGTCCAACAGCATTTTTTGAAGAATAAAATAGAAAACAAACACCAAATGTTTCCATGGATACTGAACTTGTACAATTTTTTTTTAAGTGTTTGGTTACAGATTTGAAATCTGCTGAGAAATATGATTCTAAATATGTATACAAGTTTGGGTATTCTTGTAGAATTGGTTATATCCTTTTCAAAATGCATGCACATATTCCTGAATTTAAAGACCAAATTTCAGCATCATTTGCTAACTGTGTATTGCTACCTTAAGTGAAACCAGGGTCATAAGTCCTATTAATTTG
Source organism: Mytilus coruscus (assembly GCA_017311375.1). Lineage (NCBI taxonomy): Eukaryota > Metazoa > Mollusca > Bivalvia > Mytilida > Mytilidae > Mytilus > Mytilus coruscus. The sequence continues at coordinate 123,761,354 of CM029595.1, read as the reverse complement.
GCATATGAAAAAAGTCCACATCATAATGAACATGTGTACTAACGTAAGTTTCAAGTTGATGTGACCACAACTTCATAGTAAACTACCTTAAACCAGAACTTTAACCTGATCAGTGAATCATAAATCCTAGGGTCAAAACCTAAATTTGATATATATTGTAAGATGTTTACATCATAATTGACATGTCTACAACGTTTGGAGTTGGTGTAACCACAACTTCGCCAAAAGTTTAACCTGATACCCGACAGATGCACAGGAAAACCTAATGTCCTTAACTATCATAGTATGAGTATTAATATTGAAGATTTCAAAGTGCATAAAACCAGATATAAGCAACATGTAAAAATGGATTAAAGCAAGTTCATAAACTTTATAGTAGAGACAAGTTTTAGAATGATTATTATCAATCTTAGTGATTGTGATACTTGAAAGCTTCAAGTGACAGTTAAAAATTAAAGATAGTATGAACAGAGATTAGAAGAGCGCAGAAACACCTCTCACAAATAATATCATTAGGACAAAACATGACTAAAACAACCCCAACACTAACATTATTTATCACAAACATAATAATACTGAATTATTGAATGACCTTGGATTTGTTTGATTATGAGAGCCCTACCAAGTTGGTGGTTGTGCTTTAGTAATATCTGCATTCATCTAATACTATATATCCCCAATTCATATGTCATAAAATAACTCAATTTGAAAATGTTTTTTGTTTCCCATTTTATATTGACTTTTTTTTTTTCACTTTGGTAATTTATGGGACTTCTTGATTGTAAAATTTCAGTTCTAGAGTCAGAGTAACTTCTGATCAAGTTAACTTTAAATTTGAATTAAACTATGCCATGAAATATTTCAGTATTGCATAATAACATGACTTGCTTTTTATTATAACCTTTGCTTTATGTAGATGTCTGGTTACAGTAGAAGAGGTGAGAAAAGGAAACTTTACAACTTCAATCTTGGACAAGAGTTATTCGCAATCAAGAAAGCTTTTAATGTTTAGAATAACACAAGAAAAATTAAAAAGTGTTTATCAAACAACTTTTAAAAAAGTATTAGGGCATCAGGATAATGATCACATAACAAGTGAAAAAAAACTTGTGATTCTTTTTATTTATATTTATCGTACTTTTAATAAGTAATATTTATTTTACTTGGTAGTGCGGGATAAGATTTTACATAAAAATTACATCCTGCCTCTTAAACATTGTAAGGGTTAGTATAACAAAACTTGTCAATGACTTTAAAAATATTGTTTATAAATAGTTATTCTTTATTAGGCTAGCTATCATTACATTTTACAGATAAACGTTCATGATATACCTATGTGATGTTTTTTTTTTTTTTTTTACAAACAGAGAGAATGTATGTTTTGATTCAATTGTTATATTCAGTGAATCTGTTGCTTAATTTTGAGGGATTAAATCAGACATTTTCATATGGCCATGCATAATTGAGGCTCATTTTGCCAAAAAACTAATAAAAGGATTTTATTTTTCATTTATGACATTTTAAAGTATTTAATACTGATTTTCAGTTATTTTTTTTTCAATTTTATTGTTTTGCAGAGTGACAAACAAGATTGTTACAGTATTTTTTAATGAATTACAAAAGCCAATAAATTTGTAATCTCACTATACAATCATCCTGAAGGTCATCCCATAGCCAAATAGCTTGGTATTAATATTAATGTAAATGTATTGTGCATAAGGGAAATTAGCTACAGAATGTGTAATGACATGCACACATAATGGTAGAGATACAAATATGCAATTCTAAAATAAAAAAATTGACAAATAACATTAATGATCTCTAGTTGACAAATTCTGTGATATTTTAATATGGACTTGTTCTGTGATATTTTGTTACTTATTGTTACTGTTCGATTAAAATTGTTACAAATTTGTATTTGTTTTATAATTTTCTATATGCACTCGCTTTAATGATGCTCAGTTTTGTTCATAAAAATTTAATTCCTGTAAAAAACAAGAAATGTATATGCTGAAATGTTTTGCCTGTTTTACTTTTTTTACTTTTTTATCATTGAATTTATGTTGAAAGTCTGTATTATGAAGGTTTTACTTTAAGTTTCACATAAACTTAACATTATCAATGTTCTATGAAAATGAAGTCAAGGTCAGATGAACCATGCCAGACAGACATGTACATCTTACAATCATTCCATACACCAAATATAGTGGTCCTATCGTTAATAGTACATGAGAAACGGATCAAACCACAAAATCTTTACATTGTCCTAGGAACCATGAAAATTATGTCAAGGTCATATGAGACAGACATGCACACCTTACAATCATTCCATACACCAAAGATAGTTGACTTAATGCTTATAGTATCTGAAATACAGACTTTACCATGTAACTTTAACCTTGATCACTTATCCATGAAAATGAGGACTTGGTCAAGTGATTCCTACCTGACAAACACGTAGACGTTCAAAGGAACCCATATACCAATAGTTTTCCTATTACTCATAAATAAGTATTTCACTTGACAAAAAAAACTAATATATTATCAAGCAGTCACTGAACCACGAAAATTAGGTCAAGGACAATGGACATATGATGGACTGAAACTTTGTTACACAAGGTATCTGTATAAAAGGTGTGAAGCATCTAGGTCTTCTACTCTGAAATATAAAGGTTTATACAAATTCTTTACGCCATTTCCTCCACCACATTGTAATCCGTGTGTCACATTTTGCGACTCGTCCCAGGCCAGACAAAATAGAGGCATCTAAGAGCCTATGTCGCTCACCTAGGTCTATGTGCATTTTCAACATTGTAAACTACTGTTTACAATTTCTCTCTATATTATTTAGTTTTTGCCAAAAACACATCAGAGGGTAAAAAAATCGTTAATTTAAGGGCAATCACTCCTTTCTACTAACTTTTTTGGCAGAATTTGATCCGATTGTAGATCTTGTCTTGCTGATCATTTTTGTTATTTTAAAATTTCTATCTATCTTTTATAGTTTTTAAGATAATTGGCAAAAATCCCCAAAATTGGTAAAAATCGCCTTTAAAGAGCAATAACTTCAATAACCAGTCAACTAAAGAATTCAGCTATTACTTATTTGTTGATCTTGTCTTGCTAATAACTTATGCTGTTGAAAGTTTCTATCTATCTATTGTAGTTTTTAAGATTTTTAAAGGCAAATAAAATGCTTCGCCGAGCACAGCTGGATATGACCGCAGAGGTCCAACCCTGAACAGTTGGGGGAAAAATGGACACAATATTAAAGCTTGATACAGGTCTGAATTTGGATTGTTATTAAATATTTGACACATTATAGGTTTCTGACACAGAATAAATGTGTCAAAGAACTTGAAATTGGTTGTATGATTTAAGAAATAATTCTTTCATGCCATGCTTTATGCTCATTTTAACATGGGTTGGCATTATATTTGTCAATATTTTTATACCGAGCGTTAGCGAGTTGTAAAATATTGACAAATATAATGCCTACCCATGTTAAAATGAGCATAAAGCATGGCATGATAGAATTATTTGATTCTGATAGGAATATTTAGAGCGTTTGTACTTCGAAGCGGACCTATAGTACACATTCAAAAGGCAGCCACTTTGATTTGATGAACCAAAAACGTTATAGAAAATCAACAGTTGAACGTTTAATTAACATATATATGTAAACTTACTTTTAGAATGATTTTATTTAATTTCCTAGCAAGCAACACCAACGAAACTGTCCATTTTGAACTCTGGCGTTGTTCAAAATAGAACTGAGACGTCAATCACGTGCAGCCCATGTTTTATTGCAATTAGAACATGGCTTTGTTTCCAAAGTGAAAGAAGGACGTCATATTAGAATTGAATTTATATTCAATTGAAGATTTCTTGCTGTTGTGCAATACACTGTGCTGTTGCGCAATACTTAGTAAATCTGTTTTCAGACTATATACAAAGAATTAGCAAAATAAATTGTGACCCCCAATTTTTTTCTTTGGAAAATTGACAATTTTTTAAATCTTGAGGGAAAAAAATTGACTCCCCTCCTAAAAATTTTTTTTTTAACCCCCCTCCAAAAAAAATAACATTTGAAGAGAATTTTCTTTTGAGGAAAAAAAAATTGCCCCCCCCCTAAAAAAAATTACCCCTCCCCCTTCCAAAAAAATTCATTTTGAAGAAATTTTCTTTTTGTAAAATGTGGTACAAATTAAGAGACATCCATACACTTAAACACAAGTTATTGTCTGAAAACTAGAAAAATGCTTGTTTTAGACCCTTTTTGGCCCTTAATTCCTGAACAGTTTGGGCAATTACCCCCAAAATGAATCCCAACCTTCTACTTGTGGTTTTGAACCTTGTGGTACAATTTCAGAGCGATCAAAATACTTATACACGAGTTATTGTCCTGAAACTAAAAAAATGCTTGTTTTGGCCCCTTTTTGATCCCTAATTCCTAAACAGTTGGGACCATCACCCCCAAAAACAATCCCAACCTTCCTTTTGTGGTATTGAACCTTTTGCTTAAATTTCATAGAGATCCATACACTTAAACTAAAGTTATTGTCCACAAACCAAATGTCTTCGGATGATGCTGACGACGTCATACCAATATAAAAACCGCAAAAAAATGGTAAAAATTGTCATTTAAGAGAAATAACTTTAATAAGCAGCTTTTTGACTTATTTGAAGATCTTGTCTTGCTAATCAGTTTTGCAGTTTGAAGTTTCTCACTATCTATTACAGTTTTCAAGATAATAGGCAAAATTGAAAAAAGTAGTAAAAATCATCATTTTAGGGCAATAACTCCAATAAGAAATTATTTGACAGTTTTGATGTATATAGATAATAGGTAGAGCTCAACATTCTGAACTTTTCTGCCCCCGTCAGATTTTCTCTAATTTTAGTGGTTTTCAAAATAATAGACAAAACTTACATTTTACACCTATGTTCTATTTTTAGCCATGTGGCCATCTTGGTTGGCAGGTGGGGTCATCGGACTCATTTTTTAAATTAGTTTCCCAAATGATACTTGTGGCCAAGTTTGGTTAAATTTGGCTCAGTAGTTTCAGAGAAGATGATCTTTGAAAAAGTTAACGGATGACACAATGGAGGCCAAGTGATGGAAAAAGCTCACATGGCCGTTCCTGCAAGGTGAGCTAAAAATGGATAGTAACTTTTATCAAACTATCACTAAATTATTAATCATAGGGTATTGTATCAAATGAATATTAAATGTAAGAAATGGTGGCAAAAAAAGAAGAGCCTGAAAAACTCACTTTGCAAATTATTGCCATATAGATATTCATTTTCACCTACTTCTCGATAATTGTTTTACTTGAAACATGTTATTTATATTGAAATACAATATGTACAATTCTTGGAGTGTGTTGAGTGAATTCAGGGCTTTATTTGTTCAGTGCCAGGATAATAATATTTATTAACGTAAAATAAATAACAAACAAAAAAATATTTACAAAGTATTCAAAGCCAGAAAAAAGGTGTATCAATTTTGCTGTTTACAAATTGGTTAATAGCTCACCTGGGCCAAAGGTCTGTGTGATCTTTTGCTATCACTAGGCTTCTGTCATTTGTTAATTTTTTCAAAAATCTTCTAAGATGCAATTGAAACCAAACTTGGCCACAATGATCCTTCGAGTATCTAGTTTAAAAAATGTGTCTAATGATTTTGCCCCCTTTAACTAATATAGCTAAAAATAGAACATGGAGACCAATGCAAGTAATTGTCTAATATCTTGAAAACCATAAGAGAAAATTTTGCAGGAGCAACAATGCTGAAGATATCAACCTTCCATTCATTTTGATCGCATAAAACTGGTTTAACCCAACCACAGTGCTTTTACCAAGTCAGCTAGGATATCTGAACCATGTGTTGTTTGTCTTTGTTTTACTTTTAGGACATATGATCTAGAATGGCAAACAGGTAGGTGTGCAAGATAAACTGATTTGACTACAGCACATTTGTGCCTGAACAAAGCTGCAATTTTTGTTGTTAAGTTTTGTTTGTGTGTCATTTGTCAGAGGAAGATGGTGTTGGTTGTTGGTGTGGACAGTTGCATTGTCCAATACTTTCGGTAATTCCTGTTATTCTTTTATGTATTATAAAGCTAGCATTCAATCCAAACATACCACATATTCTTCATATTCTTGCAAAAATCATGAGACTTCAACAGCTAATAATGTTTTAGTGTATGGTTTTAAAAATATAACCTAGAATGCAGATTTTATAATGTCTCAAGCAATCACAGAATATGGCCACTATTATATATATTTTCATTATAAGGAAGCAACACCAAGATTGGCAGTTCCCTGAAACAGGGATAAATTCATGAGAGGTTTACTGATAGATGATGGATATGATGTATCCTAGACATATGGTGGTATATTTATTTTTAAAACCTACTATCCTTTTCATTATAATGAGGCAATTTAGAAAAAATTTTGATACACTTGACTTTTTTTGGTAACAATACTTCTTTTCATGTATATCTTAATCCTCTTCTTTTTATTTCGTCTTAACCTACTTTTTAGAAGGAAAACACTTCTACATGACAAATTTTTGCAGTCATATAGTGTTATGTTGTTGTCGAAGACATTTGATATCCAGACAATAAGTTGAGTTTAAAGTAAAATAACAAAAATAAGTGTGTGTATGGATCTCTATGAAATTGTACCACAAGGTTCCATACCACAAAAGGAAGGTTGGGATTGATTTTGGTGGTTATAGTCCTAACTGTTTAGGAATTAGGGGCCAAAAACAAGAATTTTTCTTTTTTCAGGATAACTTGAGTATAAGTGTATGGATCTCTATGAAATTGTACCACAAGGTTCCATACATCGAAAAGTAGGTTGGGATTGATTTTGGGGCTTATGGTCCAAAATGTTTAGGAATTAGGGGCCAAAAAACTAGGATTTTCTGGTTTCCAGACAATAACTTCAGATAAGTCTATGGATCTCTATGAAATTGAACCACAAGGTTCCATACCATAAAAGGAAGGTTGGGATTGATTTTAGAGGTTATGGTCCTAACCGTTAAGGAAAAAGGATCAGACATTGCTTTTTTCTTGACCAATTTTAATAGGGTTTGTTTCAAAGTCTTGAATTCTTGGGGTTCTTTAATATGCTGAATCTAACCATGTAATTAAGATTTTTGATTTTGGGTCTGGTTTTCAAATTGGTCCACATTAAGGTCTAAAGGGTCCAAAATTAAACTTAAGTTTGATTTTAACAAAAATTGAAAACAAGGGTTTTTTTGATATGCTGAATCTAAACATGTACCGGTATTTAAATTTTCGATTTTGGGCCAGTTTCAAGTTGGTCCAAATTGGGGTCCAAAATTAAACTTTGTTTGAATTCAACAATATTGAATTAATGGTGTTCTTTGATATTCTAAATCTAACTGTGTATTTCAATTTGGATTATTGGCCCTGTTATCAAAGTAGTCTACATTGAGGTCCAAAGGGTCAAAATTAAACTTTGTTTGATTTCATCAAAAATTGAATTCTTAGGGTTCTTTGATATGCTGAATCTAACCATGTGTTCAGATTTTGGATATTGGGCCATAATATGCAAGTGTCCAATTTCAAATTTTTAAGTTCTTAGACCACATGCATTCTGTGCTTTTTAAATTGAATTAACTTCTGACACAGAAATATGTCTTGCCTGTATGTAAGTTTTCATAGTAAAATGCACATATGAAAATACGAATAGCAATACATTTAACATGTAAAATATGCAAAATATTCAAAGTCACTGAACAGTAGGGCCAAATAATTTCCGTGGAAATAAGATAAGCAAATTCTTATACAACTTCATACAAATTATCATTGACTTACCAATGGTGGTTCAATGCATAAACTATGCAATACAATAGACTATGACTGAGGGGACATGGTCAAGTAATCTCTGTGGAAATGATATATGTCAATGCTAATACAAATGCATACCAAATATCATTGACTTATCATAAGTGGTTCACCTTAAACTGACCTAATCACAAACTTTAAGATTTAAAAGAAGTGTACACTAAGCATTTGTTTTAAAGTTAATAGACCCTTACTGAGGGGACAGGGTCAAATAATCTCCATTGAAATGAGATGTGCCAATACTAATACAACTGCATATCAAATATCATTGATTTACTATTAGTAGTTTTCCATAAACTGACCAGACCAAATCACAAACTTTAACAAACTGTTTACACAGAAAACAGCACACCAAAGTCTTGAATTTTGACAAAAAAGGTAAATGTAGGCAATGTCAGCAAAAGGTCCCTCTATGTGCTTGCCAGTATAGAAAATTTCACTGTTCATGACATCATTTTTATAACCTAAACAAAATTCCAGTTTTCTTATTAAAAGGAAAATTGTATGTACAGTGTATGTCAGCCTGTTTTTCCTAAGTTATCATGTAATAAGTTAACTTATTTTTCTGTGTCAATTCAACCATTTTCTTAATGAATGTAGCTGGTAAAATAATTTTCTGTAAGTTGACTGCAAGGTGTTCATGCTATTCAACCTTGACCTCAAATTTTTTACACACATCCATTAAGGTAGATTAACTGTATACCGCCATCTTGGATTGTAAAATAGCAGTACACAATCGGTCTAGTTCTTTTCCTAAATCTTCAAATATTTACCGTAGACAGATTGGTAATTTATATGTGTAAGAGTACTGTTAGTTTAAATAAAGAAAATAAGTGATTTATTGCATTATTTATATTGTTTTAACAAATACTAAATATTTATTTTGTTCAATGCAATTTTTCAACTTAGCCATATAACGGAGAAAACTCTGTTAGTAAATTTTTTATACTGGAATGATAGTGAAATTTTCATTTTTTACTTGTATCAAGAAAACAAGTTTGGTGACACCATTTTTTCTTTTTATTTTCTTAAAGCATATTACAAAACCTATCTTCTCATATTTTATTTCAAAATTTTATCTCTTATTTTTCTTTTTATTCACAAAAAAAGTGTTTTTTCATGAATAATCTATGCAAAATTGGGCAATTTTGGACAACTTGTTCTTTGAAAAATAGCATTGTGACCCATACTTATGATAATATATTTTTTAAAAGCATGGCAAAATCTCTATTGTGGCAAAGTATAAGAAAATTCTGTCTGCGGAAATACATAGTGATGATCCACCTTAAGTAGATAAAACATTTTTGTATTAGCCAACACTTGTTATTTTTACCTTGTGTATGAGTATGGATTTATTCAGTATCTAATGATACTGTAGTTTCTACTATTACTCCAATTCAAAAAAAAAAAAACATATGTAATTAAAATCATGTATTATGTATAACATTAAAAATTACTACAAAAATATTATAAAATGTTAATAATCATATTCTTCATCTATATTTCCTGAGTATTCACATATTTTGTCAAAGTCTAAATTGATCACATCATCTCTATCCCTCAATAATTGTAAAGTTGCTATATATCGAGACTTGTCTTTCTTCATTATTCTTGCTAACTGTAAAAGAAGAACAATATGAATAAAAGAACAGTGTTCCAATACCCTCATCCATGCACATATCTTATCTGTCCAAATGAAAAAATATATATATAATTTTTTTTTGGTTCTTTTAAACTTTTCATAAATATCCTATGAGAAATGTATGTGAGATCTCTTACAATTTTCATATATAAATTGTTATTCCTAGTGGCATAACTCTTTTAAAATTTTTGATTTGCACTAATTTAAGTAGATATTTAATACAAACATATTATATTTAAAAGAAACAAATTATTTTCAAAGCTCACTTTAATATTATTTTTATTCTCAGTTATTGATGCCTAGCACATTTTTTCATAATATAAAGTAATTACCTGTCCTTTCTGTTTCCCACTAACAATAAGTACATGGGCATTTTCTTGCTTTGGAATAACTGTTTCCAGTTCAGATTGAGAAATTCCTATAAAAAAAATTATAAATACATTGAAATTAATCTGGTGATTTCAAATTATCTCTAAAATTTTTTTTTTTTTTTTTTTTAGAATTATTTCTGTTGTATTATCAATTTAATTGGGAAATTTAATGTGCATGTTGTTTCAATTTTACGGGATGTCTGTCTGTATTGTAAAGCTCATTTAGTTTCTTAAATGTAAAATCTGTAAATGGCCAATATGTACTAAAGTGCCATCAAGAAACTAACAATCAATCATCAGACATTTGTAAAGGAAATATGTCCCAAGAATAAAATGGCAGTATAGGAAGTCAAAAACAACAATAAATTCAATAAATAATATCCATAAAGGCATGTTCTAATGGAGTGTTGTTTTTTTCCGGTAATAACCAACATTAATAATAAAAGGAGTGGGACTGGTAAGACCCCTTTTTGGCCCCAAAATATAGCATTTTTACAAATTTGTTAAAATGTCAACTTTTAGCTATTTATTGGAAAGTAGAATACTACTGTTACATAAATATGGGCCTTTTAGACAATACAATGTACATGCATCAGGTACTAGCATCATTAATTCATGCAAAATTACTGAAATCTTCACAATTTTAGCATTTCTGCTAATTTTTCGGCGGTTTTTGTCTAAAATGGAAGTGGCAGCACTTGTGTTCAGTTTTAATATTTAAATATATGTTGTATTTGATGATAATAAATAACATAAATAAAGGTTGAGACTGAACATGAATGTGGCCACTTACCTTTTAAACAAAAGCCATCTGAAAGTGACGTTTTATGGCATATTTGATAGATTTTTCATATTTAAGCTAGAATTTGAACATCTTTAATGACAACATCAGATCAAAACTTTTACATAAACTAATTGAATCGACTGAAGTAGACATTTAAGTGTTAAAAAACTGTAAAAAAATCTTTTATCAAACGTACTTCAAGTTTTAGGCCAAACTTAGCCCTTATAAGACCTTCTCCTTAACAAAATCACTCTCTTTAATATATAGAACACAATAAAACTTTATTTTATACAGATAAACTTGCAAAGCTTAAAATCATTTACAGTAAATATCAGACTTACCCTCCAAAACTTTACCATCATCAGTCTGACAAACACAATTATCTAAGGACAAAACATCTATTACATTTACCTGTAAATATGAATAAATTATAAATAACATTTCAATATATGCAATGAAGTAACATTTGAAAGGATATGATATTCCTTTGAGTCTACTAATTAAACAAATAACAAGAGGCTCCAATGCACTGAATTCGCTCCTCTGGCTAAACTATGCCATATATCAATATTTACATAAAAAAAAAACAGTAAATGCCCCCTCTCCTAAAAAAAAGGCTCTCCCTAAGCTGTCATCAAAATATCAACAGCATATGTTTTAATGGTTTTGCAAGAATTTGACTTTCTGAACATTTTCCTTTTGCAGATTTTCACTGTCTACTACAGTATTTAAGATATTTAACAATTTGAAGAAAAACTGTCTTGTATGTTAAGCTTTGCCTACTTAATAAACAGCTGCACCATGGGCACATGATACGCCAGTAGCATTTTCTAAGAATAAAGTTCAGTAACTTCTCAATGTCATATCAGAAATTTATGAATAATTAAAGGGAGGTTATCTTAATAGATATAAACCAGGCACTAAAGTTTGATGAAAACAGCTCAAAAAACTGTAAAGGTATTGGTTGAAAACTGGAAAATCACCCCCTTTTTATGAATAAAATCCCATAACTAGCAAATGTAAAATTTAAAATCTATAAAAATCGAAAGGGAGCTTACGTCAATAGATATAAACAATTCACCAAAGTTTCATGAGAACTGCTGAAAGCAATTTTGAGTTATTGTCCAACTTGAAAATCCCCTTTTTTATGAATAAAACCCCATAACTCGGAAATGTATAATCTAAAATTTATTAAAATCGAAAGGGAGCTCATGTCAATAGATATAAACAATTCACCACAGTTTCTTGTAAATTGGTAAAAGCATTTTTGAGTCATTTATTGAAAACTGGAAAATCCCCCTTTTTTTAATGAATAAAGCCCCGTAACTCGGAAACGTAAAATCAAAAATTTATAAAAAAGGAAAGGGAGCTCAGGTCAATAGATATAAACAATTCCCCAAAGTTTCATGAAATTGGTTAAAGTGTTTTTGAGTTAATGTCTGACATGTTGACGACGACGGACAGACGGACGGACGGACAGACACAGGTATACCATAATACGTCCCGTAAACGGACGTATAAAAAGTAAGTTTTACTGTCGAAAATTGAGCTTACCTAGAGACACATAGGGGAGCTAGGTAAACAGATATTTGTTACAGTAAAACCAAGTTTTATTTAGGTAAAGCTTAAAATACAACACAGTTATCTCCATTCTAAAGCAAAACTATGAAAAAATTCAGAAATGTCTTTAAACAAAATATTTATAGAACACAGTTCCAATGTCCCCTGTCACATGGTTTAGTCAATGTAATTTAAACTCATTTGTCCTTTGTATGAGATAATAAATTGTTACAGATAATTAAATGCAAAATGTATGTATGACCATTACCTTAGTATTATAATATCTGCCTTTCTTGTAATCTTTACTAATAATTCTGACTCGGATCTGAGGTTTTATCCAAAGAGGATCAGATCTGCTGTGACCATTCTGACTGCTTTTGGTTTTGTCTGCATAATCTTCTAATCTGACAAAGTAAAATACATACATTCAAACCTCATTGTGTCTATAATTCTAAGTCAAGGTACTGTTATTTTGTAGGTCCAAGTAAAAGTCCCATTGTTGAACTCATTTTTCACTCTAATGAGTCAAACTCGGTTGAAATTTTGGTGTATTTTGAAGTCCCCATGCAGAAAAGTTAACACATACCAATCTGATGTGTATGGTATCATTGTTATATTTTTGAAACTATTTTGTTTAAATTGTATGAACTGCAACTTGGATTTTTTTTTATATGTATTGTGCAAGGGCAAAGACTTTTGAATGAGCATAGTAAATGAGAAAAACAAGAGTGCACATGCTGAAATGTCTCGCCTGCTTTACTGACTTATTGATTTTATATTGAAAGTCTTAAAGATAAAGGTTTTACAACAAGTATCACATAAACTAACATACTACATAGATCCATGACAATGAGGTTAAGGTCAGATAAATCCTGTCAAACACACATGTACACCTTACCATTATTCCATACATCAAATATTGTTGACCTATTGCTTATGGTAATTGAAAAACAGAACAAAACACAAAATGCACCAATTTACCATGAAAATGAGTTCTAGGTCAGATTATACCTGCCAGATTGACATGTACCCCTTGCAATCATTCCATACAACACATATAGCTGAGTTACTGCTTATAGTATCTGAGAAACGGCCTAAATTATGTAACTTTAACCTTGACCACTGATCAATGAAATAAGGTCGAAGTCGGGTGAACCCTGTCTGACAAACATGCAGAAGTTGCAAGGAACCCATATACCAAGTATAGTTATCCCGTTTCTCATATTAAGAGCAAAATTCACATAACAAAAAAAATACATTTTTTTTCAAGCAATCACTGAACCATGAAAATAATGTCAAGGACACAATGGACATATGACAGACAGAATATTCGCAACATAAGGATATCTGTATACAAGGTATGAAGCATCCAGGTCTTCTACTTTCTGAAATATAAAGCTTTACACAAATAGTTTAAGTCGCCGCCAGATAGTAATCCATAAGTCTTGCATATTGCGACCTTCATCGGAGGCGAGGCAAAAATCATATTTAATATAACAGTCTAATGATCTATTACTGCGATTCCTGCTACTTATAAAGCAATACTTTTTATTCAGTACCAAACATATACCTATCATGTTTCCTTTTTCTAGAATCAGAACTGGGATGTCTATCATCATCTTCAAACTGTTTACTACCATGGTCAGAATCCTCGTCTCTATGTTTGTCTTTCTTTGATTTGTGATGTTTCTCTCTTTTTCTTTCCTTTTCCTTCTTTCTTTCCTCTTCCTCCTTGTATTTGTCTGCTTTTCCTTTGTCTGCAAAGTGTTAAGCATGTTAAGAGATTGATGTTTACTTTGTCTTTATGCATCAAATTAATTTGTATTACACTTGCAAATTATGCATATTTAGCATTTTTATACCTCTAAATGGAATTCAGTTGTGTCATACATTACCTAAACTTTTGATTGATATTGATTTTATAGGATCCTACCTGCTTTAAAGGTTAGACTGAGATTTCAGAGAAAACTAAAGGCTTTTAAGAGCTTGAGTCGCTCACCTGCATCTTCAACAATTACTACTTTTTGGTCAAAATCATGATCAAAGGGCAATAACTCTATAAAGAGTTAACTGACAATTTCAGTCAGGTTGAAATAATAGTAGAAATTGTCCTGCTGATCAAATTTGCTTTTAAAGCTTTGTCTATCGATTATAGATTTCAAGATAATAGGTTAACACATGGTAAAAATCATCATTTAAGGGCAAAAAATCCTATAAGGAGATGATTGATGATTTGGGCCATGTTGACTTATTTTGTAGATCTTGTCTTGCTGATCAATTTTGCTATTTAGATTTCCATCTTTCTATTATAGTTTTAAAGATAGAAGCTTACGGCAAAAATGGAAAAACAAAATTGGTAAAAAATTGTCAAATAAGGGCAATAACTCCTGTAAAAAGACAGCAAGTTCAGCATTATTGACTAATTTGTAGATCTTGTCTTGCTTGAAGGACCTGACTGTAGGTGTTTCCTGTAAATACAAACTGTACATACAAAGTCTTTTTTCATGAGTAATGTCTTCCTTTAATTGTGTTTGGTGTCAGCAGTAAGTCTAGATTGAATGTTAGTCCTCAAATTCATCATTTTGATGTTACTTACTAAGATATTTAGAATACTTTTTATACTCATGGCTATCTACAAGTCTGATTGCATATTGACTTTGTGTGACCATATTCCCAGTCAATGTGAGCTTGACCATCACTCTTGCATTGTCTTCATCTAAACCTTCTATCTGTTAATAAAAAAAAAGAAAGAAATTGTTAATTAAGTTATATACAACTTGAAATTTTTTTTTACTTTCAATAACTTTTGAAACAGGAAAACAATCATGATCATATTACACTTCATATTATAATGTACAAATTCAAAACTAGCATTATTATCTTAGTTTCTAATTTTTAGTCCCTTTTTTCCTATTATTACACCCGACTCATAAACAGGTTCGTTATCAGCAATCACCTGTCAGTCCATCCCCATTTGTCCCACAATTACGTTTGTTACAAATTACTCAGGTTCTGTATTAACACTGAAGCTGTGATGCATGTTACCTAAATTTTAGATTGGCATTATTTTAAAAACAAATATCAGAAAAATCAACAGCCAAACTAGTATAAATATTATTTAGTTATTTTACTCCCCCTCCCCCCCTATATTAGCTATCTATTTATCCATCTACAGGTAGTGATCAACTTCAACACATTGAAAGCATAAGACAAGACATAGATTCTGCTGAACAGACATATTCAAACCTATGGTGGTGATGGAAAAATTAACAATTGAAAAAAAAACAAGCATTCTGTGAGTATTGGATGGCAATACATAGTCCCCTACCGGTTAAAAATTCATTGTAATGGAGCAAACCTACCACTAAATTCTTCAAACAATTTACTAAAGAAAAGGAAAAAAATCCAAAATGTCATTTATCTTAATACAATGTCTTTTACAAATCTTTAAAAAAAAAAAAGAGTTATTTCCCTTTGAACAGAAATCTAGTAATTAATAAGTATTTCATCAAAAATTTAATTCTAGGGAAAGTTAAAAAATGAGTTAATTCCCTTTGAACAGAAATCTAGTAATTAATAAGTATTTCATCAAATATTTAATTCTAGGGAAAGGGCTTTGACTAAACAAGGAGAAAAGCTAAAATCGTGACAAATCGAACTTGACCTGTAACTTGTCATGATAAAACAATACATCAAATATCAAATCAATATCTTCAAGCATGAAGAAAAAAAGTCTGGAAAACTGATTTGCCGGACTGACGGATGGACAGACAGACAGATGGACGGACAGAGTGCAAACCTAAAGTCCCCTTCGACTTCGTTGGTAGGGGACTAATAACAATATTTTTCATATGAATTATTACATGGTATTTAACAAGCTGAAAATAATCATATGAGAATCTGAAAACATGCCATATTATATACTGTAGATTCATTTAATTCAGGGTTACCAATTTTAGTGCATTGAGGAAAACTTGCATTTTGATGGTTTTAACAATGTCTGCATACATTCCTATAGAAAATTAGTAATTCATTGAACATTTAAATCCTGGTATCCACAAAATCCACAAAAATTGTTATCTAAGGAATAATAATGAATCCACAGTAGCTTACAGATTCAAAGCCTAGTATATTAAGTCTACCAGTGTTGTTCTTTTCTCTTTATACTACTTTCACACAACTTACAATTCCATAAAGATCTTTATTTGCTCCCTTCAGAAGAACACAGTAAGCTCCTTTCTTCAAAACTAGTGCTTCCTCTTCGTCATTTTTTCTGGATCCTTTCTTAGAATCATTCAACTGGGCTGCTTGTGACCTATCAGCTCCTAATCCAAGGCCCTTTGGTCTTAGTACAGCATTCACAGGAGCTACAGCTCTATGTAACAACAGAAATTATTGAAATTTTAAAAATATTTCACTTTTATATGTTTTTCAAACATAAGCGTTTACAAAAAAATACAATATGTCATTAATTTGTTCTTTCCAGAATACAGATGTGTCATTCGGCAGTATGTGCTTTAATGGACATTTACCACAAGTAGGCTATATGTTCATGAAAATTTTACAAGTTTGAGGGCAGTAAACCACAGTGTTAATATTTTTGGCAATCCTGCCATATCTCCTTTTTGATGCATGCAAGCAAAAAAATCTCTGAATAATACATCAAAATCGTCTTTTAAAATTTTGAGATAAATATTGTGGAAGTCAGGCAATTTGTTTCTTGTTTGTTACAAGTATTTAATATATGATGGAATTCTGCAAACTATAAATGTTTTAATAAATATTTTGCATAACAGATTCAGCATTTATGTTTTTATAAAAATAAGAAGATGTGGTATGATTGCCAATGAGACAACTCTCTGCAAGAGACCAAATGATGTAGAAGGTTAACAACTATCGTCACCACACAGCCTTCAACAAAGAGCAAAACCCATACCGCATAGCAAGCTGTTTCTACATACTTATTGTTTTTTCCTATTCCTTGTCCCTCTTTCCATCCCATTCCTCTTAACATAGCTAACCCAAACTGGTCTATAGGTATTTCTTCATAGTCATTTTCTTCAGGCTAAAAATATATCAATAAAATAAAATTAATTATGATTGAAACTGGTAAAACTTTTGACATATATTTTTCTAAAATTATCTGTATTTTCATATAAATATATGCATATTGCAGATTATTTTGAAAAAGATCCTGAAATTATGTCCAGTAGATACATTTTGTACATGTATATGATGATGATGATGATGTCTGGATGGCTGTGTAATTTTCAGGGACAAGTTAAATGCATATTCAGAACAAGAACATGCTTTGAACTACACTGACTGATTAAGCCAGATTTTTATGTGCTAGTTCACAAGGTAACAGTTCAAAGGAAGACATGTGACCTTATATGGACACAAAATTCTTTCTCAGGGTAAACCAGTCTTTGCTCTTACACCTAAATACTGTGCTTAGCAGAGTTGCAGCAAATACCAATTTTTATGTTTTGGTTAGAACCAGCTGGAACCCACAACCTCCTGCACAAAAATCTTATGGCAAAATTAATTGTAAGCATGGTAAGTCATGAGCATACTTGCAATAATTTTTAATTGTTATAATTTTGAAGAAACACTGGCCTGATTTTTTGTTAATTAAAATATATGTTATCTAGACCTTTTGCTAAATTATAACTGTACAGAAAGTCATTCAAACCTGTTTTCAATTTGTGCCTAAGTGACTAAGTCAAAAGAGTAACATGGATAAACTCCTTCGAAATTGTAATAATTCTACAACATAACTTATTTAAACAACTAGTTTTCACTTTAAAGCTCAGATAATGAAATATCTAATATTTTTATTTGGAACTACATGAATATAAAATTATTCTAAATTCTAATTATATTTTTAAAGTACCTCATCAGGTCTTAAGCCTACATCTAACTTGTCATCTGTTTCATAACCTTCTGGAATTTTATTTTGCATCAAGAGAGGTATATTTAATCCCATATCAGTCTTCCCCTTTCCTTGTTCAGCTTCCTGGAACTTTCTTGCATCTGAAAAAAAAATGTCAATAAAGTATACATATACACTTTTATTTGCATATTTTTATTCATTTTGTGTGTTCATTTACTAACAAATCACCACAAAAAAATTATTTATTTAATACTTAAAACAGCATATGTGTACAGTAAAGACTTAAAACAGCATATGTGTACAGTAAAGATATATACAAGTCTAAATGGAAAACAACGTTCAAACCTATATATATATAGTTTTGTTAAAATATACTTTTTCACTTTCTAGGTCTTTTGAAAAATGTTGTTTGTGCTGTATTTAGACCCCTCTACCAAGAAATTTGTTTTGCATGCACACGTATAAGTATTGCGGTTTTTATCCAAGGCAATCATAGGTTTGAACGTTGTTTTCAATTTAGACTTGTATTATATTTGCCTTGGGGTTTATACAATCCGTTCATCCTATTTCGACTCTTCAAAATTCAAGAGTCAATCCTAAATTGAGGTAAATTATATAGCCTTCCAAATACCGTTTCGATTCCTAACATCACTGAGGAGATATTAATTGTTGAAATCCGGATATGGTGTACAAATTTTTTCACCTCATGTTTGCGGTATACCATTTTTTCCGCAAGTTTATTGTTTTCTGTTTGGTATTAAATTAATAATAAAGATCCATTTTGTTACATCTTGTGATCCATTTATTTGGCAATCGCCAATGGCAGTCAGTAGGGTTTTAGAACATCTGTTGTTCGACCTGTTTGTCAAATGCGTTTTGTTAAAATACACTTTTTCACTTTTTTGGTCTTTTGGAAAATGTTTGTTGTGCTGTATTTAGACCCCTCTACCAAGAAATTTGTTTTGTATGCACATGTATTAAAATTGCGGGTAATAACTCCTGAAGGGGTCCTTTGACAATTTTGATCATGTTGACTTATTTGTAGAGCTTTCTTTGCTGAACATTTTTGCTGTGTACAGTTTATCTCTATCTATTATAATATTCAAGATAATAACCAATAAAATGCTCCGCAGGGCGCAGCTTGATACGACCGCAGAGGTCGAACCCTGAATAGTTGGGGCAAGTATGGACACAACATTCAAGCTTGATACAGCTCTGAATTTGGATTGTGATTAAATATTTGACACAGCATAGGTTTCTGACACAGAATGAATGTGGTCTAAGAACTTAAAAATTTTAAATTGGACATTCACCTATTATGGTCCAATATCCAAAATCTAAATACATGGTTAGATTCAGCATATCAAAGAACCCCAAGAGTTCAATTTTGATGAAATCAAACAAAGTTTAATTTTGGACCCTTTTGACCTCAATGTGGACAAAGTTGATAACGGGCCCAAAATCAAAAATCTAAATACATGGTTAGATTCAGCATATCAAAGAACCCCATATATTCAATTTTTGTTGAAATCAAACAAAATATAATTTTGGACCCCGATTTGGACCAATTTGAAAACTGAGCCCATAATCAAAAATCTAAATACATGTTTAGATTCAGCATATCAAAGAACCCTATGAATTCAATTTTGTTAAAATCAAACTAAGTTTAATTTTGGACCCTTTGGACCTTAATGTAGACCAATTTGAAAATGGGACCAAAAATTAAGAATCTAAATACACGGTTAGATTCGCATATCAAAGAACCCCAATAATTCAATTTTGATGAAATCAAACAAAGTTTAATTTTGGACCCTTTTGACCTCAATGTGGAAAAATTGATAACGGAGCCCAAAAATCAAAAATCTAAATACATGGTTAGATTCAGCATATCAAAGAACCCCATATATTCAATTTTTGTTGAAATCAAACAAAGTTTAATTTTGACCCCGATTTGGACCAACTTGAAAACTGGGCCCATAATCAAAAATCTAAATACATGTTTAGATTCAGCATATCAAAGAACCCTAAGAATTCAATTTTTGTTAAAATCAAACTAAGTTTAATTTTGGACCCTTTGGACCTTAATGTAGACCAATTTGAAAACAGGACCAAAAATTAAGAATCTAAATACACGGTTAGATTCGCATATCAAAGAACCCCAATAATTCAATTTTGGTGAAATCAAACAAAGTTTAATTTTGGACCCTTTGGACCTCAATGTGGACCAATTTAAAACGGGCCCAAAATCCAAAAACTTAATACACGATTAGATTCAGCATATTAAAGAACCCCAAGAGTTCAAGAATAAAACCCCATTGAAATTGGTCAAGAAATAAGCAATTTATACAAAGTATCTTCTTTGCACAATACTGTGCAATTGAATATTTCTTGCAATTGCAATACTGTGCAATTGAATATTTCTTGCTATTGCGCAATACTGTACAATTGACAATTTCTTGCTATTGCGCAATATTGTGCTATTGGATATTTCTTGCTATTGCGCAATACTGTGCAATTGAAGATTTCTTGCTATTACGCAATACTGTGCAAATGAAAATTTCTTGCTATTGCACAATACTTATTATATAATAATTTACACATCCTGTTAGGTGTGTATCTCCTGCCATATCATTATTATTTGCTTTTAAATATAAATCAGAAATAACCTACTTAAAATGGAAAATTTTAAAGAAAAAAAAGGAAAAAAAGAACCCCCAAATTTTTGAACCCCTTATGATTCATCACCCCAAACTCAATCCCAGCCTTCCTTTGAGGTATGGTACCTTGCAGTACAATTTCAGAGAGATCCATACACTTGAACACAAGTTATTGTCTGAAACTAGAAAATGCTTATTTTGGCCCCTTTTGGCCCCTAATTCCTAAACGTTTCAGGCAATTACCCCAATACTCAATTCCAGCTTTCCTTTGTGATATGGAACCTTGTAGTACAATTTCAGAAAGATCCATACACTTACACACAAGTTATTGTCATGAAACTAGAAAAATGCTTGTTTTTGCCCTTTTTGGCCCCTAATTCCTAAACGTTTCAGGCAATTACCCCAAACTCAATTCCAGCTTTCCTTTGTGATATGGAACCTTGTAGTACAATTTCAGAAAGATCCATACACTTACACACAAGTTATTGTCATGAAACTAGAAAATGCTTGTTTTTGCCCTTTTTGGCCCCTAATTCCTAAAATTTTGAGGCAATTACCCCAAAATCAATCCCAGCATTCCCTTTGTGATATGGAACCTTGTGGTACAAAGTCAGAGAGATCCATACACTAACACACAAGTTATGTCTGGAAGTTACAAAATGCTTATTTTTGGCCCCTTTTGGCCCCTAATTCCTTAACTGTTGGTACCATAACCCCAAAATCAATCCCAACCTTCCTTTTGTGATATTGAACCTTATGGTAAAATTTCATAGAGATCCATTCACTTAAACTAAAGTTAGAGTGCGAAAACCAATGCGTCTTCGGACGACGACGACGACGACGACGACGACGCCAACGTCATACCAATATACGACCACAAAAATTTTTTTGCCGTCGTATAAAAACTGCAAAATTTCCTTAAAATTACCAATTCAGGGGCAGCAACCCAACAACGGGTTGTCTGAATGTCTGAAAATTTCAGGGCAGATAGATCTTGACCTGATGAACATTTTTACCCCATGTCTGATTGCCTCAAAATGCTTTAGTTTCAAAAGATATAAGCCAAACTGCATTTTACCCCCTTCCCATGTTCTATTTTTAGCCATGGTGGCCATCTTGGTTGATGTCGAGGTCATCGGATACATTTTTTAAACTAGATACCCTAAGGATGATTTAGGCCAAGTTTGGTTTTAATTAGCCCAGTAGTTTCAGAGGAGGAGATTTTTGTAAAAGATTACAAAAACTTACGAATTGTGAAAAATTGACTTTAAAGGGCAATAACTCCTGAAGGGGTCAACTGACAATTTTGATCATATGACTTATTTGTAGAGCTTACTTTGCTGAACATTTTTGCTGTTAACAGTTTATCTCTATCTATTATAATATTCAAGATAATAACCAAAAACTGCAAAATTTCCTTAAAATTACCAATTCAGGGGCAGCAACCTAACAACAGATTGTCTGATGCGTCTGAAAATTTCAGGGCAGATAGATCTTGACCTGATGAACATTTTAATCCCATGTCAGATTTGCTTTAAATGCTTTAATTTAGTTTCAGAGATATAAGCCAAAAACTGCATTTTACCCCCATTTTCTATTTTTAGCCATGGTTGATGGGCAGGGTCATCGGATATATTTTTAAAACTATATACCCTAAGGATGATTTAGGCCAAGTTTGGTTTAATTTGGCCCAGTAGTTTCAGAGGAGAAGATTTTTGTAAAAATCAACGGACGAAAATGACAGGCGACGGACGCCATTGAAGTGATGAGAAAAGCTTACTTGGCCCTTTTAGGCCAGGTGAGCTAAAAAGTTCCTTTAGATTTTAAATAGATATACACAATATTTGGCTAGACAAATGAGCTTCATCAGGTGAATGCAGCTATCCAGGCGAAATTGGATACATGACAAAAAAAAATTTTGTAGCTTAAACTACACACAGTTGGAATAAATGTTTAACATATTTATTGATGTTGTGTAAATTGTAAGAATTTCAAGATTATTGTTTTGATTTGTTTTAAATCTTTTCATCTCTCTCATTGAGTCCATCAGGTTCAAGAGTCTGTAACTGGTGCATCCACAATCTCTCTCTCTTTCTCTCCCTTGCATGTCCCAATTTTGGTTTTTCTCAATGATTTGAAATGTGACATTTTCAAAATCATGCCATTCTCTTAAAAGATGTCTTGTGATTGGGCAGTTTCTTTCTTTTGTATAAAATGACCAATGGTTATTCAGTCAGATGTTGCATGGTGTATATATATATTCTCACGTCAATCTGCCAAAGGTTGATGGTTCTCTCCACGTACTCAGGCTTCTTCCACTAATAACTCAGCACCCATGATATATCCAAGTGTGAAATTTGTGTTCAACACCAACAATCAATCAATCAATCTGTGTTGCCCTTTATACGAACACTTGTTTTTGGTGCAGAACTTTGTGTTACAAGATTTAGTTTACCTTCTACCAGTTCCTGAACAGCACTGTCCTCAATTTGATTTCCAGATGCATTAACCCTCCACTTGTTTTCTTTAATTAAAGGTATAACATACTCTTTGGCTTTGGGTTTTGTGCTGCAATTATAAAACCATAAAATTTCATAAGTTAATATTGAAATGGAGAATATCTTATTACCTTACTTTCCCTTGGCTTTACAAATTAAATTCAAAATTCAACTGTAAAGACTTGAGAAATATTGAATAACACTCTGTTGAAAAACTTTGCTTCTTAGGAAATATTGGAATACATTAATGATCTTTTTTTGCACTAATCTGCAAAAAAAAAAAATAATAATAAATTGTAAACATAAAATACTGCATCTGTCTTCATATTGATCATAAAGTAATAATTAACTTGTTCTATAAGAAAAGTTAAGTTCAGCATGTCCAAATATGACTTTTATTTCCTAAAGGGAGTTGATCTGTCACATGAATTAGTTCAACTGTTGATTAGCAATTTCATATAATTTAGTCAAAACTTTTAAATATATATAATAACATGCATAAAGATATACAATGATATACATTTTTTGTACATGTATATCATTTCGAATGTTGCTGTGGTCTGCATTTAGGTAATAAAGTGCTTTTCTTCAGCTGTTATTTAAGTTATATTTTTAATCAAATAATACTTTCAGAAAAAGAAATGTTACCTGTAGATAGATTTTCTTTGTTTACACTTAATTGATGTCATAAATAAAATTCCTAACAACAAGACCAACATTGGACATGTTTTTTTGTAAATGTTATATATTTATATGTGTTATCTCATGTATTTAGTAGCAGTCTGATTGTTGAATTTCATACTGATAAATATCTTATCTTAAAGCCAATCATGTAGGGGATCCCAAGAGTTCATGATTTTGGTTTGTTTTGTATCAAATGTCATAATTTGTAAAATGTGAAAACAAGAGTGCACACACTGAAATGTTTCGCCTGCTTAACTGACCATTGATTTTATGTTGATAGTCCTTAATATAAAATTTTACTATAAGTATCACATACATGTAAACTTAACATGATCAAAGAAACTTACAATCATTCCATACACCAAATATAGTTGACCTATTAATGCTTATAGTATAAAAGAAACAGACCTAACCATGAAAACTTTATATTGACCAATGAACCATGAAAATGAGGTCAAGGTCAGATCTGAGATATGGACTTGACCACAAAAACTTAACCTTGTTCACTGATCCATGAAATGAGGTTGAGGTCAGGCATGAGGACCTTGCAAGGTACACACATACCAAATAAGTTATCCTATTACTCATTATAAGAGAGATATTAAGATTAAAACAAAATCTTAACTTTTTTTCAAGTAGTAACTGAACCATGAAAATGAGGTCAAGGACAATGGACATCCAACATACGGATACTCCATAACATAAGGCATCTATATATATATATATATATATAAAGTATGAAGCATTCTGGTCTTCTACCTTCTCAAATATTAAGCTTTTAAACAGTTAGTTAAAGTTGCCACCACCGCCTCCAGATAACTACATGTATCCCTAGGTCTTCCTTTCTGCGACAGAAGTTGCAGGCTCGACAATAATTGATGGCCTTAGTAATACATGTATGAATCATAACCATCATGACCAATTTACAGTTTTACAGTTTTACTGAAGTTTTAGTTTGGCAAAAATAAGAATTTATATTGTTATTTATACTGACTTCATCCTTTTTCACAGGTAACACCTGCCTCATAACACATAAAAGGGTATAACAGGAATAGCCTATGCCTGAATTTTTCATCCCCAATAACAGTAAGAAAATCAATAAAACAAAAAATCAATATTCTAATGAACTCAAAATTGTTAACTTTTTTACTCTTTTCTTACGGTTGAGCTTGCGCATATCCCTATTCCTGTTCTGTTGACTGACGCTGCAATGTTGTAAGTTTTATGATTTCCAACAAATTTATATATCTGATTACCAAAAGAATAATGACAATGAACATTTTCAATTTATTATGTTAGCTTATTCAACATAAGGTTTTAGAGCAAACAAAATGAGTTCTCAGTGGAAACTCACCTCAGATCAATCAGGCAGATATTTGTATCTGTACAAAAATCAGTAATAAGCCAATTTTGTACAAATGTATATTCATTGTTTTTAGGTATAAATTTTTTATGTTTTTAATTTAACTATGCTTGAAAATGGGAAAAAAGTGCTACCTGAAGAAAGTGTTTCTTTGATAACCTGGCATCCTGGTAAATTATTTTTGATTTCACAAGCTTCACTTCAAATAAAATCCGCTTACAGCAGGGTTCTCACTAAGGCGTGTCCATGAGTCCTGGACTCATGAAAATCTGTCTGGACTCATCATTTTCAAAACTGTAGAGTCCAAAGATGCATCTAGATTGTAAAATGTTGTATCAACTGAGCACAAATATCAGCATTTTATGACAAAAGTTTAGAAATAATCAAAAGTTGATGTCATTTCTTTGCTCTATTTTGTCATGGGGACTAAATTAATAAATAATATAGCAATAAAATTTCATCTTCTCACTGTTGGACTCACCATGGTAAAAAATGACAAGTCCCTGGACTCACCTTTAAAATTCCTTAGTGAGAACCCTGTTACAGTATTGAGAATATATAGTGTCAGGAGTCCAGATTATTTATTTGTTTACATTGAAAATGACGTCATATATAAAATTCCTAACAATAGAACCAACATCAAATACTTTTCCGTAATAGGGCAGCCATACTGAATAGGGGCAGGTTTTTGAATCTAGGTGGAAACAGAAAGAAAGTATGGGACAACGGTGAACCTATCCGTGTAGATATGGCACAAAATATGCATCTGAATATAGGTATCTTGTTTTGTTACCCCCATTGAAGCAATGGTTACATTGGTTACACACATGGACCTTTACTAAATGATATGCAATACCGGCTTTATATTTGACTATTTCTGCTGCTAACTGAATAGGTACTAAGGTAGGGGTAGAGCTATCACAATAATTACATAAACATTGAAGTTAGGTTACAATGGTTAAATGCATGTGGAAGTCAGGTTACAATGATAAAATACATATGGTTTGGGGATAACAATGGTAACATAATTGGGAAATGATGGTAACAATGGTTACATGCATGGGGAAGTCGGGTTACAATGGTTACATGCATGGGGAAGTCGGGTTACAATGGTTACATGCATGGGGAAGTCAGGTTACAATGGTTACATACATGGGGATTGCTGGTTACAATGGTTACATGCATGGGAAATCAGATTACAATGGTTACATGCATGGGAAATCAGGTTACAATGGTTACATGCATGGGAAAGTCAGGTTACAATGGTTACATACATGGGGAAATCAGGTTACAATGGTTACATGCATGGGAAATCAGGTTACAATGGTTACATGCATGGGGAAGTCGGGTTACAATGGTTACATGCATGGGGAAATCAGGTTACAATGGTTACATGCATGGAGAAATCAGGTTACAATGGTTACATACATGGAGAAATCAGGTTACAATGGTTACATGCATGGGAAATCAGGTTACAATGGGTACATACATGGGGAAGTCAGGTTACAATGGTTACATGCATGGGGATTGCTGGTTACAATGGTTACATGCATGGGGAAGTCGGGTTACAATGGATACAAATGTACATGCATGGAGAAGTCGGGTTACAATGGTTACATGCATGGGGAATTTGGATTACAATGGTTAGGCCAGACTTTTTTTTTTATCTGTTTAACGAGAAAATTTGTAAAAAATTAGGGTCGAGGGGACGAAATAAAAAAAATAAAATAAAAGTGCAAAATTGGTCCAGTCGACACTAAAAATAAAACCGTTAAATGTGACCTTTTTTTTTTTTTTTTTGAATTTATTAAAATACAAGAACAATGAAATGAGAACAGACTAGCATAGTAACCCTTCTATTAATATGAACATAAAAACTATGTTTTGATTCTTTATTTCCACAAATATAGATCCATGGCACCAGGCAAATATATCAACCTGCTGCATATACACTATATATGTATAATTTAATTTCGGATGTAACGCGTCTTCTGATTGGCTGAAGTTGTTTTGTTTATCAGCTGATAGACATAATTTTGTCGTGACCGTGACGTCATCAACAGTTTTTTATGTTTTACTCCGGTTTAAAATTGAATCTAGAATTAAATTGTAAGAAATGACTGTAATATTTTTTCTGTCTATTCGAAATAACATAAGAAATGTGGTGCACACTTTAAAATAACCCGCTACGCGGTGTGCACCACATTTTTTATGTTATTTCTTCATAGACAGAAAAAAATATTACAGTCATTCCTTAATTCGTTGTCAGTTTGTTTTCGATCTATGAGTTTGACTGTCCCTCTGGTATCTTTCGTCCCTCTTTTAAATATACCTGTCACCCAGTCAGGAACCTCTTATATAATTAGTGTATGCAGAGACATATATACACATGTGTATATTAAATTTAATAAAAAAAATAATAAAAACTTGAAACTTGAAATATGTCTCTGGTGTAATAGTCCCAGATTTGAGCAAATTAACTTATAAATTGAAACAATGCATATACATGGAAAGATATACATTAATCAAGAAGATCTAACCAAAAGTATGTTAATGGGTGTGGAATGCGTAATTTTTCCTTTTGGATCAATTTTTGTATGTCAGCAGTGTAGCCTGGCATCCTGACCCAATCTAATACTTCGTCGATAGGGCCAGGCGTAATACAATCCACGTGTCCAACTATCAGCGCTGAACAGGACTGAAATACTGCGCATGTGCATGTTCTATATCGATCAGAACGTTAATTAACAGTTGATTCACGATGTTAATCAATAACTTTTGAATTATATATATTAAATTTTTGGAAATTTCCATTTCATATGAAATGAAATATAATTTTCAATGAATTCGTGACAATAAATATTTCCCGCCATGTGTCAATAAATGACGCTATCCCACGATGCATCATTCTAACATCCAATTAACGAAACCATGTCGTTGTATTCCGCCTGGCTCTACTGTGGAGCAGTGAGCCAGGATCCCAGGCTAGTCAGCAGTGCCATTCATACGTCCGTAGTCATTATCGCAAGAATCCGGATTTTGGTCATAGCGGGTCCGTTTCCGATGAAATCCCGACTCCGATCCGTAGTTCTAGAATAATATGCCCAATAATATAAATGTCGGACGAAGTAAAATTTACAAAAATAAACGATGTTTGATACGCTATTTGGAAAGGAATATGATGTTTTTAATGCAATACATGGATAATAAGTTTACTCCTGGCTAATTTCATCAAGTTCAGACTTCTGATGAAGTAATAACTGATTTTGCCGAATGTTAGAATGATTTGATGTACGCTCTCGTGTATTAAACAAGTATGAAAAACATGCCACCGGCTTAAAAGTCTTTTTTGAAGAAAATATATCGTTTCTGCCTTGAATTTCTTTACTTTTCAATGAAAATTGCTGTTTCATCAACTTGGTAAAAATAAATTTATTAACGATTTATACAGATTTTATTTTGTTCTGAGGATTTCGTTACAGTCGGCGGGAAAAATAAAAATAAAAGTAAGAAGCACTTCTTTTATTTCTATTCTGAAATCGGGAAAGGTGGAGTCGGCGGATCTCGTTAAACAGATAATAAAAAATGTCTGGCCTTACACGCATGGGAAAGTCAGGTTACAATGGTTACATACATGGGGAGGTTACAAATGTACCAGGATTTGAGAATTTCTGAATATATGATGATTTATGATAGTTTGTATGAGTGTAACCAATGTAACCATTATGTCAATGGGGGT
Organism: Mytilus coruscus; assembly: GCA_017311375.1. Lineage (NCBI taxonomy): Eukaryota > Metazoa > Mollusca > Bivalvia > Mytilida > Mytilidae > Mytilus > Mytilus coruscus. The sequence continues at coordinate 123,732,277 of CM029595.1, read as the reverse complement.
TACAAAACATGGTAACTTAATTCTGGTGCACATTTTGTGCCTTATATGATCCGTGTTTCCAAGCAACAGTTCTATTTCAATGATGTTTTCCCGTATATTCCAAAGCATTTTCACCTCCATTATGAAAATTAGACCCCTATTCAATACGGCAGCAATAACCGTGAAGTGCCCTATTCATTTACTTTTTCACCAGAAATTATGCCGGAAATAATTTACAATAACTGTTTATATATATAAATCAGCTGTTAATTGAATATCTTTAAGTTTTCTGAAGGTTTGATGACTTCGTCCCCTTTCACAGGTACATATAACACCTGCCTTACAAGGGGACGAAGTCCCCTATAACAGTAGAAAATCAATAAAAAAAAAAAAAAAAATTCGGAAAATTTCGAAATTTTCATTGTACTAATGAACTCAAAATCGTTAACTTTTTTAACTTTTTTTTTCAGACTTTTTATTTTCCGCATCTGCGCAGAAATCTTTTCCGTATCGTTTTGGCTCGGGATTTGAGTAAAATGTTATGGGGACGTACCTTACATCAGTAAGCAAATCAATAAAACTACTGAAAATTAAAATAAAAATCAATATACTAATAAAATCATAATCGTAAACGTTTTTCGAACTTTTTCAAACAGTTGCATTTTCCCCAGGCGGACGCTGCAATATATGTCATACGATTTCCCGAAAATTAATATGTATGATTACCGGAAAGAGTATGGACGACAACACAATAACAATAACATTTGTATTCTTATAATGTCCTTTTTATAATTCATGGTTGACTTTGCTTTAATGTTGTTGTTTTTTCGTTATACTTTTAACAAAAAGACATGCAGATTCAAAGTTGTATGAAGTCATATAATAGTGATCGCTATGATTAAGGATCATTGTGACACGTTGGTTTTGGAACAGATCTGTTCCTTAACAACTCAATGCTTCATAGCAACACGTCTTTTCGTTTACATTAAAATAGCAGAGTTTTCAGTCTTTTTAACCATTTAAATATACATTCTTTTAATTCAGATTTTGATATAAAAAAACGTTACCTGACAATAGCGTTTCTTTGTTTACATTGCAAATGACGTCACAACATAATGTCTTAACAATAGAACCAACATCGGAAACGTTGCGGTATTTCCGTTTCTTTTTCAACAGATTCTGAAGTCAGATTATTCCTATAGTGAGTTCTTTTGGGAAAATTACCGCATATCAATCAGACAGACTTGTATCTGTACGAAGATCCATAATAAATCGAATTTGAATGTTTTTGTTATCCCCCGACATACGGGCTTCTTTAAAAACTAGTAATCTCACTTTCATGTGTAGAGTGGGGTGCTCATTTTCGCCATAACTTTGCATGTTTTCTGCAGTTTATGTTCAGGTCTTTATGTTTTTGAAGTATAATGATATTTCTATATGAAGATAACATCAAAAACAAAATATTCTTAGCTTGAAAATGTGTTTCTTTGAAAAAAAATCATCTGAAAAGTTAGATTAAAGGCTATTTGAAATTTCCTGATGTTTTGTCATTGGGGACACATATTCATTGCTTTTACACATCTATTTGAAACCAAATAACTGCAGCTAAAACAATATTTATCAAATCAATTTCATTATAGATGAATAGCAGACATTTCAAATGTGTAAAGAACTGAAATTTAGGGCAATCAGTCAAAGAATTACTAAGAAATACTTCTTCAAAATCATTTTTCATTTAGGAAATTGGCTGAAAATCGTTGTCTGTTTTTCGGTCCTTTTATGTAAATGCCGAAATTTTGTCTAAGTTTAAAAATAATCATATTTGTTATAATAATATAATTTACGGCATATTTCTTCCATTTCACCCATTCTTTGAAGTTTTTACACCTCAAAATCATAAAACGGCGAAATTGTGTCCCCGGCGAATATGAGCGCCCCACTCTATAATCTTCAGGAAATTTAACTTAAAATCGTTCTTCTTATTTCATTAAATGTGTTTTTAAAACTTAGATACAAAGTCCACTCGTAGATGAGGGTCTGCGTGGGGTTTTAAAGAATCAACAAAATGTGCAGAAAAAATAGCAAACAAATTATGAATAAAGAAAAATATGGCAAAAAAGTAAAAAATGGAAAATAATGGGGCACTCAAATTTAAAGAAAATGAGTCACTCAAATATGAAGAATATAGACTGTAACACTTATATGACTTCAGCCCATTTCTATACTGTTTTATGGTGTGATGTTTTTCAGATGTTTATAAAAATTAGAAGATGTGGTGTAATTGCAATTCAGACAACTTTATGTATATGCCTGTCCCAAGTCAGGAGCCTGTAATTCAGTGGCTGTCGTTTGTTGCTGTGTTACATGATATGTGTTTTTCGTTCATTTTTTGTACATCAATTAGGCCGTTAGTTTTCTCCTTTAAATTTTTTTACATTTGTAATTTTGGTGCCTTTTATAGCTGACTGTGTAGTATGGACTTTGCTCATTGTTGAAGGCCGTACGATGACATATAGCTGTTAATTTCTGTGTCACTTGATTTCTTATGGAGAGTTGTTGAATTGGCAATCATACGACACCTTCTTTTAAATTTTTATCAACCAAAGATCAAATGAAGTGGATATAAACAATTATAAGCAACCGTATAGCCTTCTAAAAAGAGAAAAACCCATACAGTATAGTTGGCTATAAAAGGCCTTGAAATTGCAAATGTAAAACAATTCAAACGAAAAAACTAAAGGCCTCGACATGTTTGTTTGTTTGTGTTTTTTTTTAGCAGTCGTCAGTTAATTTTACTTTTTTCTGTACGTTTAAGAAGACAACTGTTATAAGCTATTTGAGACATTGAATAGTTGCCATTCGAAAGCATAGAACTGTTCAAGTTTTTACTAGCTTCAATAGTGTTATTGTCTATTGTATTGGTGTGTCTGACATGTCTCCAAGACATCCATATTTAATAGTATCGTATATCACCTTCCACATTTTCCATATAAATCGAGATTACTAGTGGCACTTCCTGTATACAATAGATATAGGAAGATGTGGTGTGAGTGCCAATGAGACAACTCTCCATCCAAATAACAATTTATAAAAGTAAACAATTATAGGTCAATGTACGGCCTTCAACACGGAGCCTTGGCTCACACCGAACAACAAGCTATAAAGGGCCCCAAAAGTACTAGTGTAAAACCATTCAAACGGTAAAACCAACGGTCTAGTCTATATAAAAAACGAGAAACGAGAAACAAGTATAAATTACATAAACAAACGACAACTACTGTACATCAGATTCCTGACTTAGGACAGGTGCAAACATTTGCAGCGGGATTAAACGTTTTAATGGTACCAAACCTTCTCCCTTTTTCTGAAACAATAGTATAACATCACAACATAGAAAAACACATGATAAAACATCAATTGGAAGGCTTAACTCAAGGTGATATGAAGTGCCGCTGGAATTGGTCACCTTTTCAAGCTTGAAAATATGTGTAATGGTCGGGAAAATATCAGAAAAATATGATAAGGTCGATAAAGTTCCCATAACTTCTTCGTCTGTCACCGTTCTTGGTGTTCCCTGCTGTGTTTTAATCAACCAAGTTTTCATTTTTGACATTTTGGTATTCCACTTCTACATTACACACCACATGAAACCCAAATATGGGAAAAGGTTACATTTTCACATACGCAATATATGAAAAGGTATCCATTTTTTAAATCTAAATCATATGAATTGAAGGTGAGGTAACAGTTAAACTGTAACTCTGAAATTTTCTGAAGGAATTTAAATTAAATTTTGCTATTTTATATTTTAGCCAGAAAAATTGTACAGTGACCCTATCTTTTCTTATAATATTCTCAAAGCATTTTCCAAAAGTTGTCTTTTCATATTTATTTTACAATTCTATCATTCAGTTTACATGTAGCTTCTAATCGCATAATTAATGATGTTTTTTTCCCTGTATAATCCATACAAAATGTGTCATTTTGTCACAACCTGTAGCTTCAGAAAATGCTCGGTAACCTATCATTTTTTATTATATTTTTGAATATATCACAATATATACTGCATTTAAGCAAAGTATGCAGTGGCGGATCCAGAACTTTTCATAAGGGGGATGGGGAGCACTGGCTGACCTATTAAGGGGGCCCGCTCCAGTCATGCTTCAGTGATTCCCTATATAATCAACCAAATTTTTCCCACAAAAGGGGGGGCCCGCCCCTCCCCGGATCCGCCTATGGTATGAAAAAATTCTATAAATTTTTAATTCGTACTCCCATACCACCTTAACGGGATTCTAAAGGTTTTCTGACTTCGTCCCCTTTCACAGGTAACACCTGCCTCATATTATAAATTATTTAAAGCTTAAAGCACAGTACAAAATACATCAACCACCAACACCTTTTCAGGCTTTTGTTACCTTTTAGCAAAGTTCTCATCTACCTCGGTTACGAATTCTGCCTCGTCGTTCTTTTCGACTTCTCCTTCGCTTATTTTGGATATTCCCAAAGACTTGTTCTTTTTTATTTTTGAAAATCCAAAGGACACTGTTTTCTGTTCCATTTTGTGATTTTGAGAACTTGCGACGATTGTGATTTATAAACAGGAAGTGCACGTTTTACAAACGTTCAATACAGGAGAGTCCGAGTAGATTGCAATTCAGTCGTTAAAATGATTGATTAACAAGTTTTAGCTTTATAAAAAGCTGTCGACTGCTGCGCTATATCCTAATTTATGGTACTATGTGTGCATGTGGTTGTTGATTTGGTATTGGAAATGTGATATTCTTAGATATTGATTGATATAAAATGGATGTCTTAGAATTAGAATATCAATTTTTATATATATATATTATAAATAAGATAAACTTTTTTGAAATTGTAAACTGGCTGTTCAGTATTTAGTTGTCAATGTGTTTTTGTGGAGTGTGGTTTTCTAGTTCATTCAGCTGGTCATTTGACTTGCGATTTTGATTGCTAGTTCTGTATATATTGGAGGTGTGCCTAGATTGACAGAAGTTATAAAATATAGAAAATGCATTTTTGTTAATATTGTATAGGATAGATATGTCAGATATAAGAAGATGTGGTATGAGTGCCAATTAGACAACTCTCCAGTCAAGTTACAATTTATAAAAGTAAACCATTATAGGTCAAAGTACGGTCTTCAACACGGAGCCTTGGCTCACACCGAACAGCAAGCTATAAAGGGCCCAAAAAATTGCTAGTGTAAAACCATTCAAACGGGAAAACCAACGGTCTTGTCTACATAAAAAACGAGAAACAAGAAACACTTATGAACCACATCAACAAACGACAACTACTGAACATCAGATTCCTGACTTAGGACAGGTGCAAACAATTGCAGCGGGTTTAAACGTTTTAATGGTACCAAACCTTCACCTTTATCTGAAACAATAGTGTAACATCACAACATAGAAAGACACACTATAAAATATCAATTGAAATGGCTTAACTCAATCAAAGGACATATCAACACAAGTGAGCATACACTGAACGAATAAATTTGATCTATGATCAATGTAAATACAAAATCAATAAAATAAGGGATCAATAATTAAAGTAACAGTATTATATCGCTGTGAAATGTCAAACAGTTTCAGAAGAACAACAATAAGCTTGAACAAAAATCCACCATTTACAATAATTTTATACACAGGTAAATGAAAATAATGTTGTTGTTATAAATATGTATACAGTTCAAAATGGAGAAAGGAAATATTATTACAAAAATAAACAATTTTGACATTCATAGTACGAAGAAGTGAAAATTTATAGTAATACCGAACACTTATTAAAGCTGTATATAGACCAGATATTACCCTGAATAAGTGAACATTAAATAACAAACAAATATTACAAATAGTATCAACAGGTCAAATTGTTTAGCAAAACAAATCGTGCATATTGCAGATTAACCGTGAACGCAAATAAACACGCACGTATTAATAATTGCTATTTTAATATTGAATTTCAGTGTGCAATATATGCATAATAAAACGAACATGAATTAATGACAGTTGATCGGAACTGATATACACATAGTTCATTTTCCGGCATTAGATGCTTTTCCCGAGACGAGAAAAGTCTGTAATTCTTTATCTCATTTAAGCCAATAGCTGTTGCTATATCTCAGCCGCATCATAAAGCAACCAATCAGAATCTATACGTGATAAGTAATTATTTCAAGATGGCGTGTATATCGACTGAAACTAATAGCTCCGCACCGTGATGCGAAGCAATTACACTTATTATTGCTAACTAAATCAAGTTGAATTTTGAAATATTGATTGTATTGATTACATTTTTGTAGTATAGACAAACGAACAAGTTACATTAGTCTGGTCCTCGTCTGGTTTGATATTCTGAATTAAAAAGTACAAAACTTCGATACACTGGCGCCCTAACGTTATGGTATATATCCTGGTTTATCGTCCAGAAGGATCTGGTTAAATCATGTCTCAACCCTGATATCAAGCAAAATTACTTCGCAAACCAAGGATTTGTATAGCAAGACTTACTAGCCTTAATAATCCTTGGGCAAACATTGTAGCAGTTTAAGTTTGCATGAAAGGTCAAACCTGAGACTACTATAACTGTGTTATAGTAGTCTCAGGTCAAACCAAGGATTTACTTTACAAATCCTTGGTCAAACTTGTCTTTTTTCTGTTTTTGTTGTTGTTGTGTTTAAGATTTTTTTTAAATTCCTTTTTTTTTTTTTTTTTATATATATTTCAATTTATTTTCCCTTAATTTATACATGCGGTCTTGAAAATAATCCATCACTGAATCTTATACTGGGACATAATATATTGAGTATAATAGTCCCAGCTTATATTAACTTAGCCCATTCCAACTGTCAAAAAAAACCTCGGCAATTATATCTTTCAATGATCTATTTCAAAAGTTTCCGTAACATTGATTTGTATATATCTATATATTCAGTTTTGTCATCAATTTTTACATTACACGGTTAGGAATAAATCTGCAGTGAATAGGGGCAACCTCCGTTAGTTCCATCGGATTGCCAATTACTTGGTGGTATAACGCCGTTAGCTGACTCACGGTAACATTTAGTTGCTTACACCCATGTCATTGTCAGGTTGATAGCTGTTTCATTGGCAATCATACCACATCTCCTTTTTATATTGAATATGTCTAAGCGAAAATGACAGATGCATTACATTTCAATCATTACTTCGAATTTGAAATTTGCATTTTTTTTTTGTATAATCTATTACTGAAAAGGGAATTGTAACGACTGCACCTAATCGGAAAGGCCATTTAATTTGATGGGTAAATTTCATTTTCAAACTATGACTTGGACTAGAGTGTGTTTATGTTATTTCTGCATTTTCGGATAGATGATTTAAACATTCAATCAATCATCTTACATATTTGTTGTTTTATATTTGACATATTGGAAATAATCTGAAATGTTTCACAATACTAGCAAAATTATATTACACATCATGGCACTATACTGTGGTATTTTTAGGACAAAAGATAAAATACAATATGATTATTTGTAACCATTAATATCTCAGTAATAAATGTATATGACTAACAAGGACAATAAAATAGTGTATCTGAAACAAAGCTCTGAAAGTTCTTTTATCACAGATTAAAGCACTATTTGTAATCACCATTTGCATTACAGTCCTAAAATTTCATCACCTCTTAGGCAAATCTTTTTTCTCCATAAGTCCATGACTTTGACTTGACTCGGAAATGTTGCAAATCTTCTGAGTGGCCATAGTGAAGCATTGGTCGATATATCACTGGGTCACAAAGTTCAGACTTTCGTTATGTTGTCAGGTCATTAAAGATTGCATATTTTGGCTTTAATATTGATTCACTTATAGGGTCTTTGCATCGGAACTAAACACATTTATTTAAAAACCAGTTGTTGGCATGACATGGGTTATGCTCTTCTCATATATTTTATGATGGTATGATACTAAACCCCTAACGGGAGGGATTGTGCCTGATATTCATATGATGAAGACATAATCATTCAATCAGTTTAATTGAGGTCTGGAGCTGGCATGTCAGTTAACTGCTAGTAGTCTGTTGTTATTTATGTATTATTGTCATTTTGTTTATTTTCTTTTGTTACATCTTCTGACATCGGACTCGGACTTCTCTTTAACTGACTTTTAATGCGTATTGTTATGCGTTTACTTTTCTACATTGGCTAGAGGTATAGGGGAGGTTGAGATCTCATAAACATGTTTAACCCGCCGCATTTTGCGCCTGTCCCAAGTCAGGAGCCTCTGGCCTTTGTTAGTCTTGTATTATTTTTACTTTTAGTTTCTTGTGTATAATTTGGAGTTTAGTATGACGTCCATTATCACTGAACTAGTATATATATTTGTTTAGGGGCCAGCTTAAGGACGCCTCCGGGTGCGGGAATTTCTCGCTGCATTGAAGACCTATTGGTGACCTTCTGTTGTTGTCTGTTCTATGGTCGGGTTGTTGTCTCTTTGACACATTCCCCATTTCCATTCTGAATTTTATTATAACCACCGTCTAGTAAATATATTATCGGAAAGTTCAGTGATCGATAATTTTCTTTATTGAAATCTCTGGCTATGATTCTGAAATCTTAACAATTTTTTACCTCTTTCAAAAGAAAACTCATAGTGAAAGATGGTAATCTAGCTGTTTGTCTTTAGTCGGTTGCCAAAGCAAAGTTAAAATGGTCTCGCGCAAATACATATTCTCTGCTCCTCTGATATGTCCACCTTCAAATTCATACGGGTATCGGCAGTCGATGAATTTGTAGTCACTTATTACGTTATCGTAGTCTCCATTAAGGGCATACGATACAGTTTTGATCCCGTAATGAAATTTTGATAAAAATTTGCATATAGGCTTTTTTTTACCTGATTAAATCATATATTCAATAAAAAATATACCATCATGTGCTTCTTTTTGAGTAAATTGAGGTTGAAATTTCAGATATTTCCTCAAAATTCGGAATTGTGGACGTTTTTTTCCTTTCGACAGAAATACATAATTTAAAAGATAAACACAAGCTGTTTTTTGTTAAATTATTTGTAATTTCTGTTTTATATAATTGTTCTATAAATTTGTACATTTTATTTTTACACATAACTCATATTTATCAAATGTTCATGAATTCAGAAAAAAAAAACGTCATTTTTTTGCTGTATATTTATCAAATTTAAAATAATTGCACTATTGAATTTTTCATGAAAATTGGTACACATCATCGTCATACGTAATCAAACCAAATGTCATTTTAAAAAAGAGGGGTCAATGAATTCGTTTTCAAGTTAAATCAGTTTGAATGATAAAAATCAGTCAAAAACTGCATCATTATCCGATAAGTCACAGTTTGACGTCACGAAAATAACAATTTACGTTAGCAACGTCATTAGTTCCCCTGTAACTGTATCGTATGCCCTTAATAACACCAGCAAGCGTCTGTGACGTGATGCTTTTCCAATCAGAATGCTTTCCATTAACAATTGGTAATAAATAAACTCATCATAGATACCAGGATTAAAATTTAGTATTTGCGCCAGACGCGCGTTTCGTCTACAAAAGACGCCCGAATCAGAAAATGTTAAAAGGCCAACTAAAGCCCAGGTACGAAGTTGAAGAGCATGGAAAACCAAAAATTCCTAAACGTTTTGCCAAATACACATAAGGTTATCTATTCCTGAGGTAGAAAAGCCTTAGTATTCCAATAATTCAAAGTTTTATAAACAGTTAATCTATAATTATGACCATATCAATGATAATTTTTGTCAACACAGAAGTGCTGACTACTGGGCTGGTGATACCCTCGGGGGATTAAAACTCCACCAGCAGCGGCATCGACCCAGTGGTTGTAAATAAACTCATCATAGATACCAGGATTGAGATTTAGTATTTGTGCCAGACGCGCGTTTCGTCTACAAAAGACTCATCAGTGACGCTCGAATCAAAAAATGTTAAAAGGCCAAATAAAGTACGAAGTTGAAGAGCATTGAAAACCAAAAATTCCTAAACGTTTTGCCAAATACACATAATGTTATCTATTCCTGAGGTAGAAAAGCCTTAGTATTTCAATAATTCAAAGTTTTGTAAAGTATGCTGAAATTGTATCAAATTCATCATCTACTATTATGTCGAACAGTCTCCTTGAAAGCATAATAAAAATTGAAAACAACACGTTTAAAGGAGACATGACACGATTTTCAATTTGTGTTCCAAAATGTTTATTTATACTTAATCTTCCCCAAAAATACATCGATAGCAATATAAGTGTCAAATATTTGGTAAAATATGTATTTTAATGAGATTTTAATGCAACGATTTATGACCTGTCAAATATGCATATTTCCATCCCGGAAGTCAGTCAGAACGAGGCTACTACGTCAGTGGTTACTTTCATTCATATTGACATATGGGTACAGCGCAAATTTAGTTTCGATTATTATCCAACAAAACGCATGACAGTGATGAACAATGATTTTGTGTGATGCCGATGGATTCAACAATATAATAAAAAGAATATTGACATGATGTTTTCTGTTTTCAAATGACACGCAGACTTAGAAGGTGTAAAGATGTGACATTTAACAAGCCCATAGATGTAATAGCTGGCTATTATATCTATGACAAGCCCAAACTACACTTCTTTCCTCCCACTTTCATAAGGAATCCAGAGTTGGGGTCTCGGTGCCTTGCCATATGAGTTCATCATAGGTCACAGGTATGCGGTACAGGTGATTGATTTTTCGCAATTTCAGGTCTCGTTTGAAGTTGTAAGCTTCAGGTGTCACGCCACATGGGGGATTGATAAGACATAGTTATTACGCAATATTACTTCATTAGTTCCTTGTGTATATCCTGGATGTTGGTTTTGCCGAGGGCACAGGTGAGATTGGATTATATTATTGTTACAGTAATAACGGTACAACTACCTGATGTTTAATGAACACCTGTACTACGACCATGCAATACCCTATGCACTACCAATTAAATACCCTAACCAGTGTTGATAACTAATAGACAACCTGTATATAGATCTTATTTTTATTGCTTTTAAAATATGCAGATGTAAAAAGGTTTATAACAGATGCATTTTTTTAATTGACTTCTTGAGATGGATAAGTAATATTTATGTATGCTTGCAAGTCTATAACTTCATAAGAAATTGTTAGGCAAAAAGCATAAAAAGCAAACAAGGAAATGATACGAGAATGTGAATCATAAGTCTTTACCGTGATTCTTATATTGAACATCGAATACAATTATTGACAACTATCTAGTTGGTAAAGATTCAGATCATGATGAAAAACATTTCTTTTTAACATGGAAACTTAATAATAAATGAAGAAAGTGTCGTTTGAACCAATTATTTGGTATAACCGTACGGCCTCCAACAATGAGAAAACCCATACCGTATATTCGGCTATAAAAGGTCTCAACATGAAAATGTGAAACAATTTTAACGAGAAGACTAACGACCTTATTTATAACAAAATAATTTCCGAAGAAAAAATATGACAGACATGAACCAACGACAACCACTGATCTACATGCTCCTGATTTAAGACAGGCACATTCAAAATGTGTCGCGGGTATATGTTTGTGAGCGCCTATTCATTTATTCAAATTACTCTTTTTTGTTGAAATGTTTTGAAAAAGAACATTATGTGTTGTGAATATTTTCCTGGACTCATGCATTTTGCTGGTAGCAATAAACAAATTGATTGCTAAATGATATTTGGAAGAGAGGGGTGGAAATATATGTGAATTTGAATTTACTTTGTAATTCATTAAATTTGAAGTTAGATTTATAAGGGTCTGAATGGAATTCCATACTTTAGAAGTGTAGTGTAACTATATTAATTGTTTCAACATAAGATATTTTTTCTTAAACATGTATGGTTTTAAAAGGTATATAACAGAACACGTGACTAAATCACACTACAGGTGTCTTCTTACCTTTCACCTGGTCAAGTATGCTATAGGTGTCAAAATTTAATTACTTAAACGACAGCCTCCAATAAATGTTTACATGAAGGGGGAGGGGGGGGGTAATAAAATTGTTAATTGAATATCCTAATGTAGAAATAGTGTGATAAAGGATTTGTCACTACACAAATCATTGGTGTGATGTATGATTTCCAACCAAAAAATATCATTTTTTTTTCTTTCTGCTTCTGGCGCATACATAATTATAACGTTACCGTAACAGAGAGAAAAAAGAACAATTTGATCATCAGATTAGAAATTTATATTTTCAATCATGATTAAAAGTAGTTTGATTTAAATTAAAATAAATGCAGAAAGCGGTTTATTAAATTTATTCGTCAGACAAACCCATAGGTATGGGAACAGTCCGATCGGTTTTGTCTGAAAATCGTCGTTGTTGGACTCTTCGCATGAAGAATTAACATCTTTTCTTGGTTATTTTCCACACACAATGGCTCAAATAGATGATATCAAATGTCTTTGTAGTTTGTCAGTAATTGAGAAAAGTGCTGTCAATACGTTCATAATGTATCAACATCGTCCAGTTCGAGACATTTTCCCAGCTTGTAACCACTGACGTAAGCACGATCACGTGATCGTTATCTAATTAAAATCATTCATTATGACAAGCGCTGGATTCTTTGACCTAAAAATGCCGACTGATCAGGTTTTGACCAGCAAAATTGCACAAAACATGTTTTAAGACTAATATTTATTAATTTAATAATAAAAAAAAAAAAAATCGTGTCACGTCTCCTTTAATAATTTCATGCGTCCGAAGCGCTTTTCTGGATTTACCTTCATCAGGAACGCTCAATGCCAAACATTTGAAATCCGAGGGATGTATAAGTACCGAAACAGTTGAAGAGCTATATGACAAAAATACCTAAAAAATAGCCAAATTCATCTAAGGTCAACTTTGCCTGAGGGAGTTGAAACCTTAGTTTCTTTATAATTTAAAATTTATAAACGGACAATTTTAGAAAAGTTTGTTATAAATCATGTCAGTACCGAAGTACTGAATACTGAGCTGATGATACCCTCGAGGACTGATAGTCCACCAGCAGAGGTATCGACCCAGTGATGTAAAAAATTGAAAACAACACGTTTAAAAATTTATGCGTCCGAAGCGCTTTTCTGGATTTACCTTCATCAGGAACGCTCAATGCCAAACATTTGAAATCCGAGGGATGTATAAGTACCGAAACAGTTGAAGAGCTATATGACAAAAATACCTAAAAAATAGCCAAATTCATCTAAGGTCAACTTTGCCTGAGGAGTTGAAACCTTAGTTTCTTTATAATTTAAAATTTATAAACGGACAATTTTAGAAAAGTTTGTTATAAATCATGTCAGTACCGAAGTACTGACTACTGAGCTGATGATACCCTTGGGGACTGATAGTCCACCAGCAGAGGTATCGACCCAGTGATGTAAAAAAATGAAAACAACACGTTTAATAATTTCATGCATCCGAAGCGCTTTTCTGGATTTACCTTCATCAGGAACGCTCAATGCCAAACATTTGAAATCCGAGGGATGTATAAGTACCGAAACAGTTGAAGAGCTATATGACAAAATACCTAAAAAAATAGCCAAATTCATCTAAGGTCAACTTTGCCTGAGGGAGTTGAAACCTTAGTTTCTTTATAATTTAAAAATTTATAAACGGACAATTTTAGAAAAGTTTGTTATAAATCATGTCAGTACCGAAGTACTGACTACTGAGCTGATGATACCCTTGGGGACTGATAGTCCACCAGCAGAGGTATCGACCCAGTGATGTAAAAAATTGAAAACAACACGTTTAATAATTTCATGCATCCGAAGCGCTTTTCTGGATTTACCTTCATCAGGAACGCTCAATGCCAAACATTTGAAATCCGAGGGATGTATAAGTACCGAAACAGTTGAAGAGCTATATGACAAAAATACCTAAAAAAATAGCCAAATTCATCTAAGGTCAACTTTGCCTGAGGAGTTGAAACCTTAGTTTCTTTATAATTTAAAAATTTATAAACGGACAATTTTAGAAAAGTTTGTTATAAATCATGTCAGTACCGAAGTACTGAATACTGAGCTGATGATACCCTCGAGGACTGATAGTCCACCAGCAGAGGTATCGACCCAGTGATGTAAAAAATTGAAAACAACACGTTTAAAAATTTATGCGTCCGAAGCGCTTTTCTGGATTTACCTTCATCAGGAACGCTCAATGCCAAACATTTGAAATCCGAGGGATGTATAAGTACCGAAACAGTTGAAGAGCTATATGACAAAAATACCTAAAAAAAATAGCCAAATTCATCTAAGGTCAACTTTGCCTGAGGGAGTTGAAATAATAATCGTTGCTCCGAATTCTGACTGCCAAGTAGAACGATTTGAAAGTTAAATACTAAAATTTGAAGTATAATGAATTTTTATAGTAGATATTTTGAATTGACAATAAGTAATACCGGTCTCTATTAATTGGAATCTCGTGCTCGTCTCGCTACTCAAAACCGTCTAAGCAGTGTTCAACTCGGGTCGAAATTGCAAAATTTTTGTTAATTATTTAATTGATGGGCAATTAATGCCAATCATTGAATTTGTTAAATCTAAAAGATTTTTTTGTTGATTAAAGGATACACGACACATAGTAATTAATGTACAATAATTTGAAAAGTATTCTCATGAAATTCAGTATATAAAGAATCACAATTTGCCAAGGATGTATGAGCCGCGGTATATAAAAGTATAAATGTAAATAACATGTACGGAATATGTCAGACCCCTTCTGGGATTTGCACTCTGGAAAAGTCAGATATGTTTTCCTAAGAGTATATGATACTTACAGTTTACATGTGTATCATATATAACCACACACATGCCAATTTACCACATTATTTAATTAGTTTAAGTAACAAACCAAGGAACAACAAGCGCACAGCACATACACAAACATTTTTCTCCCATTATAGTAAAAACAACATAAATAAGAATATTGCATATGTATAAAAGTTTAGATATATCAAGATAAAGTTGGGAAAAAACTCACAATATACTATAGTATGAATATAAAAAACAGGTTAACTCTAATTAATACTAAATCTAAAGAAAATATATTAAAAGCTTGATACTATATTGAAACAGAAACATATAAAACAAATTAAATTCAAATAAAATAAAGAGAAACGAATTAAATTCAAATGAAATATAAGAAATCGAATTCAAATGAATTATAAGAATTCCAATTCAAATGAACTTGAAATCTATGATATAATTTATTTGGTCGTGTGGATTATAATAATAATATAATCTACCAAGGATTTGTATGGTATTGTCTTACTATACAAATCCTTGAATCTACCACTGATTTTCCTTTCGAGAAAATATTTGTATAATTTTGTTTACCAATACGACCATTTAGCATACATAAATTACAATCGACTAGAAATACAATAAGCATTTCCCCATTTCTATTTAAAACATCATCAATTACACCTCTTATGTGTACATCATCAACATCTTCAATAAAATCTTGCATATCACCACATCGAGCACTTACCAATATTTTGATACATATACACGACCTGCTCTAGTAATTTGGTAAAAAATTAAAATTATACACAGAATTTCCAGGGTAAGTAACAAATATATATACAAAAACATCTTCGTTATTACTAAATTTTAACCACATGATATCCTGTGTATTATCATTTAAAATCTCTACCTTAAAATCTTAATTAATACTGCTACCCCACTCGAACCTCTCCGGGAATTTACATTTTTTGAGTGTCTATTTCTACATAAACATTTATAATCTTCAATTTAAAGGATTT
The DNA here is from genome assembly GCA_017311375.1 of Mytilus coruscus. Classification (NCBI taxonomy): domain Eukaryota; kingdom Metazoa; phylum Mollusca; class Bivalvia; order Mytilida; family Mytilidae; genus Mytilus; species Mytilus coruscus. The sequence continues at coordinate 123,716,462 of CM029595.1, read as the reverse complement.
CGTTACTCCTCAAAAAAGTTTCACATAGACATAAAATATCAAAATCAAAGTTATATAATATCAGTTTTCTCAAACTATCATTGTCATTCTGGCGTGTTGACCATCCATGAACATTCCAGTCAACAAGCGCTAAATCCTAGCTAATATCGACGCGTGCCTCGTCCACCTCTACCACGTTCCTTCCGCGTACCGTTCTCCATTTGTTCCTATCATTTCTTTCTGATTGTTCGTGTATACGGTCCTTTCCATTACGTCGACGTGTGTTTCCTTTGTTCTTTATTTCTCCATTCACAAACACAAAGTCTCTGTCTCGTCTCATACCCTTGAGAATCGCCATCATATTTATTTGATTTACTTGTGCTTCTTTCGAGAGTTCATCCTCTGTGTACATTTTTTTATATTCCCGTGTTTGTCTGAGCTTTTTCTTGTTTTTCGTAATTTTATCTTTCTGTTCGCAAGTTTCTACTGACGCTACCACCACACTAGGATTTCTTCCACTACTTTCTTTCCTCTCAACCGAAAGAACTTTCACATCATGGATACGCAGACCATCTCTTATTATAGCGCAAACTCAATTTTTGGTAATTGCAGGGTCTGTTTTCTCTGCCTCGCTTTCACTAAGCATCTTGACAACAATATTTGTGTCGTTTTGCGTTTGATTGTTACTGCATAATCCTTGCGTTTCACTTGCTCAGATACATCACTTTTCAAATTTTGAAAGTCTAACTCTCAATTTATCTACAATGCTGTAAATTTTTTTTATTTACAGTATTCACTTCTGTTCTAAATTCGTCCTTCACTTTGTTGACTTCTTTGCTAATTTTTGTGTCAATCATTTTAGTAATATATAAAACAAAAGCTTGATATTATCAATGAAAAAGAACAGAATCTCTTTTTTATTCTCATAAACTAAATACAAAGTTACAGAGAATGGTACATATATATATACCTAAAAAGTCTAAAACATATTATCTTAATCGTAAAACAAAACAAAATGATAATGATAAAAAGAAACACATTTGTTAAAAAAAGAACAACTCTATATTTTCATATATGATTTTCTAAAGTTCCAAAACTTAAAACCTCAGCAATTTTTTCAAAATTATTACCTGTACTTCTCTCTTCTCTGAAGTAGATGGAATTCTCATCCCTTTAGAGCAACCACTTGTTAGTTTTAAAAATATATATATATATACTAAGTCGTATTCTGATCATTTAAAAATACTGAAATCTCTAAGAAAGCAAAGACCCTTTTCGAAACTGACATGGAATAGAACACTGAAATGCTTCTTGTCCTTAAAAAGTATATCATGGGGTCGATACCTTTGCAAGTTTAAAGGATTTAAATCCTGTAACCCAACAAGCTGTTTTGAATTTTGTTATGCTATACCGAACCATGCAATAGAAAGTGACAGACCGGTTACATGCATTCATTCTGTAAATTTCGTAAAATTGCGACATTTTGTCTATATTGCTTGAAAAGTGTTGAATGGAGTTTTTTTCTGACTTTGTCGGCCCTTTATGTAGCCGTGGCCCTACAAGTCTTACGTTGACCAATCTTGGTCTACTCACAGAGATAATTATTCCGCAGTAGGTACGGGGAAGATCTGAGATAAAAGGATGCCAAATACTACTTTCCGACATTTCCCGCCAATTGCACAAATACTGATACCAGGAACACCTATTTTGAAAAGAAATATCTTGACGTCTGTATAAAGATTAATTGAACCCCAGAAATGAGAAACTGTCCTATGCATGACATTTTCGGCTGTTTGTCCCAAAAAGAGAGGCGGAAGATACCAAAGTGATAGTTAAACCCATAAGTCGAAAACCAACTGACACTGTCATGACAAGGACGAAAAACGACCAAAAGAACAATGAACAAAAATAGACCATTCCTGTTTCTTCTGTTTGCTTTCTTTTTTCCCTTGTCTTTTGCGTCAAGTCAAAATGTCCTAACTTAAAACCTCAGCTATTATTTTCAAAACTATTACCTGTACTTCTCTCTTCTCTGAAGTAGATGGAATTGTCATCCCTATAGAGCAACGACTTGTTAGATTGAAGAAACAAAATATATATACTAAGTCAATGTTCTGATCATTTAAAAATACTGAAATCTCTAAGAAAGCAAAATTCGTTCTCGAAACTGATATGAAATAGAACAGTTAAATGCTTCTTGTCCTTAAAAAGTGTTTCCTGGGATTGATACTGTTGCAAGTTTAAAGGATTTAAATCCTGTAACCCAACAAGCTGTTTAGAAATATGGGTCAACTTTAAGTTAAGCAAATACTCCATGAAAATTGCATTAAAAGAGGATGATGGAAACCCCCCTCCCACAAACAAATTAAAATCAAATGAAATAAAAGAGAAACAAATAAATTTCAAATGAACGAAAAGAGAAACAAATTAAGTTCAAATTCATGAAAGAAAAGAGAAACAAATTAAATTCAAATGAAATAAAGAGAAACAAATTAAATTTAAAGAAATATAAGAAACGATTTCAAATGAAATATAAGAAATCTAATTCAAATGATATATATTAAATCTAATTCAAATGAAATATAAGAAATCTAATTGAAATGAAATATAAGAAATCTTATTAAAATAGAATATATGAGAATATGAGAATTCTTTTTGAATTCAAATAAAAATCAAAGATATAAACACAATCAAAACATAACAATGATTTTCTAAGTTCCAAAACTTAAAACCTCAGCTATTTTTTTCAAAACTATTACCTGTACTTCTCTCTCTTCTCTGAAGTAGATGGAATTGTCATCCCTTCAGAGCAACGACTTGGTAGTTTGAAAAAAAATATTTATATACTAAGTTGATGTTTTGGTCATTTACAAATACTGAAATCTGTAAGAAAGGAAAGATTCTTCTCGAAACTGACATGGAATAAAACAATAAAATGCTTCTTGACGGTAAAAAGTATATCCTGGGGTCGATACTGTTGCAAATTTAAAGGAGTCAAATCCTGTAACAAACAAGCTGCTTTGAATTATGGGTCAACTTTAAGTTAAGCAAATACTCCATGAAAATTGCATTAAAAGAAGATGATGGAACTCTCCCCCTCCCACACAAATCTTAAAATCTATTTCCAGCTTCAATTCAAAAAGATATGTGTACGACTAAGGCTGTATCACTTCTATAACTTCCTCTTGAGTCCTGCCTTGCCGGAAGAAATGACAGAAGTGATAGAAGACACAGTATTGTCCTATACCCAACCATGCAATAGACAATGACAGACTTGTTACATGCATTAATTCTGTTTATTTCGTAAAATTTGGTCTATATTGCTTGAAAAGTGTTGGATAGTTTTTTTCCTGACTTTATCGGCCCTTTTCTAACTTGATGTGGCCGTGGCCCTACAAGTCCTACGTCGACCAATCTTGGATTACTCAGAGATATTTATTCCGCAGGAGGTACGGGGAAGATCTGAGATAAAAGGATGCCAAATCCTACATTCTGACATATCCCGCCACTTGCACAAATATAAGAACCAGGAAAAACCGATCTTGAAGAGAAATATTTTGACGTCTGTATATAAAAGAAAGATAAATTTGACCCCAGAAATGAGTTACTTGTCCTATGCATGACGTTTTTGGCCAATATAAGCTGTTTGTCTCAAAAAGAGAGGCGGAAGATACCAAAGTGATAGTCAAATCCATAAGCCGAAAACTAACTGACAATGTCACGACAAGGAACGAAAAACGACCAAAAGAACAATGAACAAAAATAGATCATTCCTGTTTCTTCTGTTTGCTTTATTTTTTTCTCCCTTGTCTTTTTTTTTTTTTTTTAAACCTCAACTATTATTTTCAAAACTGCTACCTGTACTTCTGTCTCTTCTCTGAAGTAGATGAAATTGCTATCCCTATAGAGCAACGACTTGGTAGATTGAAACAAAAATATTTATATACTAAGTCAATGTTCTGATCATTTAAAAATACTGAAATCTCTAAGAAAGCAAAGATCCTTCTCGAAACTGAAATGGAATAGAACAATAAAATGCTTCTTGTCCGTAAAAAGTATATCATGGGGTCGATACCTTTGAAAGTTTAAAGGATTTAAATCTTGTAACCCAACAAGCCGTTATGAATTATGGATTGACTTTAAGTTAAGCTAATACTCCATGAAAACTGCATTAAAAGGAGATGATGGAAAACACCCTCCCTACAAACAAATCTTAAAATCTTGTCTGATGTAAAATTGCGATATTCTTGTTGTTCGTTTAGTCTATATAGCTTGCATAGTGTTGAATAGAGATTGTTCTGACGTATGAAGGCCCTTTTCCAACTTTTTGTTGCCGGAGCCATGCAAGTCCTATACATCAGAACATTATCGGGACTACTCGCAGAGACGGTTTTACCCCCAGGAGGTAAGGGAAAAATCTGAGATAAAAGGATGCGTCCTGACCATTTCCCGGCACTTACAGAAAAACTATAGTACCACAGGCACTATATTAAGGTATAAAGGTTTTTTTAAAGACAAGTGCCTGTGTATAGTTCCAGGAAAACCTAGTTTGAAGAGAAATAACTTGACTTCTGAATAAGGGTTAATTGACTCCCAAGTAGGCGTTATTGTCCTTTAAATGACGTTTTTTTTACCAATATAAGCTGTTTGCCGCAAAAAGAGAGGCGGAAGATACCAAAGGGATATTCAAACTCACAAGTCGAAAACGATTAAACGACCAAAAGAACAATGAACAAAAAGAACATTCCTATTTCTGCTCTTTGCTTTCATTTTTCTTGTCTTTTTTTTTGCGTCACGTCAAAATGATAAACTTAACAACCAGAAAAAAAAAACAACCCACAAACAACTTAAAAACACAAACATCAACTAATCATGTTATACAGCCACTTACATATAAGTAAAGAATGTTTTATGTGAAATGATTCAGACATAGGAACAATGTTCGAATATCCTAATGAAAATCTTATTTTCTTGATTTAAAAGATTTTGTTTGGAGGCGAGATCCACGTTTTATGACAATATTTTGAAATCTTGTATGGAGTTATAACTCTATGAACTGCATCTAAATGTCAAAAAAAAACGAAGCGTTTATACTTCCAGAGACTTGTGTATAATAGATCTTTAAGTGTGTAGAATGCATGTTACAGGTGTCGAAAACGTGTTTTTTTTTTTTTTTTTTAAATAGTTTCTCGAATAAGTGTCCAAAAATGCTGTTTGCAGATGAAATGTTATTCCAATGAACCAATCACCGTCTTCATTTTTGTTGTCTTATGATATATGCAATTGAAGTACTGGCGTGTTGTTTACTCGGATGAACCAAAGATCTGATGGCTGGCGAATAAATAAAAAAATGTCTCCATGTAGACTAGTAGTTGCTTTTTCAAGTCAAATATCAAACATTTCAGCCACTTTTAAAACTTTAAAATACTAGTATTTAACATGTTATCAATTGTCTAGGGTCTGTGGGAATAGAGGGTCGAAAGTGATAACAAAAACTTGAATGTGTATTGCACTGTCTGAAGACTGGATAATACATTTAATGAATGCACTTCGATGAGACGTGATTGTGTTTTAAACAGACACCCTTCCCCAATACAAGACTTTTTGTGTTTAGAAAGTGTGCTTTCTTTTTGGCAGAATATAAAAGAAACATTTTCTAAGGTCAGCAACTGAAAGCATTAAGAAATGCATCTAGTTTGACCATCCAAATACATCGTTGCTTTCTTGAATTGTCTGTATGATAGTAACCGGCGTTTAAATAGTGAGATCATGATCCTGAAATGTTTTTACGTGCAACTATAGGTGAGAAATGACTTAATGGATTAGCACTGATTATATATTTACACGTATACCTTGATGTGATAGTTTACACTTTTCGGGCATCATAATAATTTGATATGATCTGAATAGTAATCCTGCTTTATATTAGACGTGTTAGGAAAGGGGTTTAAATACTGCGCTGATGTTAAATACTAATACCGATACAAGATTTAAGTGTGGACTTTCTCAAAATGCAATTGTACCGAAAAGTATCCCGGCGTAGTATAATATACATTTATTTCCCGTGCCTGAGGGAGATATGAAGATTTGTTCACCCAAGAAAAATCATATTTCACGAGGGCATCGCCCGAGGGAAATATGACTTTTCGAGGGTGAACAAATCTTCATATCTCCTAAGCCAAGGGAAATGAATGTTTTATTCCACTGTCTATACTTTTTTTTACTTCTGAACATAAGATATTAATTTACATAATTGTTTTCCTATCCGTTTTTTTATAACTAAACACAACAGATACAATGATAATCAGTGCCGATTAAAAGTTAATTATTTATTCATTTCTGTTTGTTTTAGATCTGAAATAATTTTTAAAAACGAAATTACTATACTATCTTTAAAATAACCGATCAAAATGTTTTAAAACATTAACCGCGGGTAACGTCGCACAAGGCAATTCCGACGTTCAGACGGGAATATGATACTCAGAAGGGAATATGAAATTTTGTTCGATGTCACGTGGGATAGTTTCAACCAATCAAATGTTGATTTCGCTATCAAAATCAACATGCAGTGGAATAATAGTTTACGTTTGTGTTGTGTTTGATACAATATAAAGCGAACAGTTAACGTCGACTCCAAATTTTAAGACGTGCATTGGCCTTTCGTAGATCTTTATACATTCATACATTAATGTGTATTTGTTTGATTTAAGAGTGCAAAACAAAACTTAACAAAATTATATGTAAGAGTCAAGAATAGGAATGACGGATTTTACGGCCACAAGTCCAAATATATATATTAGGCGATATGATTAGAATATGTTTAATAGTTATATAACTCAGTTTGTCTCTCCACAATAGATATGTCCTATTTCCGTTGCAAAATATAGTTAGCATGCATTTTGTGTCGAAGGATACAGGGAAGCGTATATAATGTGTGGCTTAAACAAGTCAGTACTATCCTGAACTCATCGTTATTAGATATAAGAAGATGTGGTATGAGTGCCAATGAGACAACTCTCCATCCAAGTCAAAATTTATAAATGTAAACCATTATAGGTCAAAGTACGGTCTTCAACACGGAGCCTAGGCTCACACCGAACATATCTATATATAAAAAAGAAAAGAAAAAGTGGACACAAGATGATACAGTGCTACTTTTATATAAAACTTTAAGAAGCAGGGGGCTACAGTAGAAGGTTGTCTTGCTGCGCATCGTTTTAATGTTCAAGAAAACAACTTTTCACGAGCTTATGTGATTCGTATTGTCTACTACTTTCTGGGTATGAATGCAATGAATGGACAGAGGGACGAAAGAACGGACGAATGGACCAATTCACCCATCACTATATACCGTCCAATTTAGAAAGCGGAGTGTATAGTGAATCTAAGGCAAAAAAAAAAAAAATGCCCGACATATAATTTAGCAGACTTTGTTTTGAAAGAGGTGAAAATGAATATTCCATTTTCAAAATAACCTCCTGGCCCAAAGATACTAACATGAACTTCTCCATATGAAAGTTTAACGCCACTTTCAACAATATCTCAATTTAATCGTGGTACTCTGTTTTGTTGGTGGAGGAAACCGTGGTAACAAGAAAAAAAAACTTCCGACCCTTCACCGAAACGTAAATTTAACCTGCTTGATAATGTCCAAACGTTGTAATTTTTTAATACTAAATTCGATAACCTCTCTTTTCCGAAAAACTAACTGATAAAAGTTGATAGAAGGAAAATGTCAGGGCAATTTTTGTTTATGTGAATAAGAATTAATTCATTTAACATTATATAAAATTGTCAGCGACCTTTCTAGATAAAATAAAAATATAAAGATAATCAAATTGAAAACGCTTTTGTTTCAGTCTTTTTTTAATTGTCAAGTACACACATTTCTAGTTTGGTTTATTTTTAGAATTTTACGCTACTGTGTAACACATTTCTCTATTCTAGAAAATGATATAAAATAAGGAGATGCGGTATGATAGCCAAACTAGACAACTATCTACCAGAGACCAAATGACGTAAATGTTTGCAACTATAGATCACCGTATGACAGACCCCCAACACGGAGCAAAACCATTCCCGCATATACAAAAGCTAAGGGAGCTACCATTTGATTTTTAAGGGGGGACTAGGATGAAAAATGTTGTCCTGCCTTTTTATTTTTCCCTCTATTCGGTCCTGCTTTTTTATTTTTCACTCTATTCAGTCCTGCTTTTTTTTTTTTTTAGTTTATCCTGACTTTTTTTTACATATATTGTCATCCTGCCTTTTTTTTTTTGCAAATAATCTCATCCTGCCTTTTTTTTACTCAAAACTCCTGTCCTGCCTATTTTTTTTTCAAATTTCATCCACCCCATCCCCCCCCCCCTCCCCATAAAAATCAAATGGTAGCTCCCTAAGAAAGGCCCCGACATGACAATTATTTTTTAAATAAAATTTCAAATAAACGAACGTTTTGAACAAAGATTGATGTAGAGTAAAAAATCGGATTCGAATGTGATTTGATTCCTGTGTTTTTTCTATTCATTTATTTTAATCACTTTGTAGATTTTCCTTGTAGTCGTTCAACAAAATAGTAAGAAATAGGGGAACAACGATCTTAAACTTAATCGATCCCTATTATGACACAATGCAAGAATAATGTTCGTGTTGATTAGCTGGATCCTCGTCCGTGTATTGCGGAATAAGTTGTTACTATTTTATTGCTTAAAAATCATCTCAGCATTATCAAACAAACCCATACAGGTAACTATAATGAATGATTTTCAGTGCCTTTTGAGATGGTCCCCACTATAGCCTGTAGTGGTATTGGTATTTAACATCAGCGTCAAAAGCGTATTGACTTTCCTAACACGTCTATTGAACTGACACACTAAACCTTATTCTTAACGAGCTTTTTCACAAGGAAAAGTCCACAGGTAGACATGTCAGCCTACGTGGACACATTATTCTGACTCCGAGTCGACCCGTCTATTTTCTTACTCCTAAATGCCGCGTGCCTAGCGGAGAAGCACCAAGTCTTTGGTTTGACCGGGCGCTGGGTTCGAACCCACAACTTCCCGCACTCGATGGAAGCATGCTACAAAAAGACCATGAGGCGGTCAAAGAAAAATAAATCAATTTGGCAAAGCATGTGTTGCCATTTGTTTTTATTGAAATATTTTGAAAGTTCGTTATGGTGAAACCCCTGAAAAATGTCTGGATCCGCCCCTGTTGATCCTTACAAGCATTTTACAAAAACATGGATAGGGATAGTACTTTACTTCTGTTTTCTTAATGTTTACTTGAAATTATTTTATTTATGTTATCAAACATTCCTTCTATAAAACTGTATTATAAGCAAGCTGTGTATTGGACTCTGTGTATTGTGTTTTTCATATGCTAATGAATAGATATTAATCAGTATGTACAGTCATGAGATGAGAGTATATATTAATTGTCTCCGTAGAGTTATGTTGATAAACTAAGAGTAATCTCAGTGATATATAAATATCATTGAGACAATGATATACTACAACTCTTGGAAAATGGATTTAAATTAAAAAAAAAAACATATAGGCCTATAATGGTTTACTTTTATAAATTGTTATTTGGATGGAGAGTTGTCTCATTGGCACTCACACCACATCTTCCTATATCTATTATAATGATTACTTAAAAAAAACGGACCGCACACATAATAATGTCTTTAAAACAATAATTCTGTAAGAACTAATGTACACAATAAATGCATTCAGTTTCACGTATTAATCCCATGTTAACCATAATAGTTTAGCGTTGACAGTTATGTTGAAGTGCATCCTTATCCACTGTAGCATCACCACCGGATATAGGTACCCCCGAAGAAAAGAAACAATAATAGCAAAAAGTACCTATTCTAATCCCCATACAGTAAACAACAATTCGCCTTATTCATCGTACAGTTTATCCGTTTTATTTACATGAATTTCTCTATGTAAAAAATAGGTTTTTTTCGAAATACAGTGTTGTTCAAGCTTAAATGTGATATACCTTTGTTCTACGAAAACGTTAAATGAATAGTTGAAGGATAAATGTGTTTTTATCAAGTTTGAAATCGTCACATTCTTCCGGCGTTGAACAGGTACCACCCTATCCGATTCTGACGGTTTGAAGAGAGAGACTGCCAATTAAGGGTCATTAACAGCCCTAAATGTCAGTAAAACGTAGAATATAATGAAAATAAGAAGAATTTGACCATACCATACCTCACATTTGTTTTTTTCCACCGCTTCAGGGTACCTATATCCGGTGGTGATGCTACACAGTGTTATCGGTCGATAATGTAACAAAACTAGTGATTTAATTCAAAGTTTGATTACAAGGAACATGCATACAATTCTTAAAATTCATCCGCATTATGGGTACTAAGATGACTTGTTATAGGTACCTGTTCGTTTTTATGATATTTATGATTTTTTACTGATATATATTTCTCAAGACAAAACATGTTAATTACAAATAAATGTTCTTAAAAAAATATTTTCATGAAATTTCATTGATAATATTAATATATATATGAAGCGATATAGAATTCAATTTTGCACTCGATAACGTCAGCGTATTTATACATTAACGCAATAAAGTGTGGTTAAAAGCACACTCAGAAACTACCATAGCATTACTTCGGATGACCTCTCAAGGTCAACAGAGTAAAAGCATGAAAAACTATGTATGATTATACAGTGTGTCGTCCAGACCGGAGATATTTGCAGTTTATATATGCTCCGAATTTGTAATGCCATGAGCAACAAGACGGGTGCCACATGTAGAGCAGGATCTGCTTACCCTTACAGAGCACCTGAGGTATTTTATTTCCCTTCATTTAGTTTGCACTTGCTACTTTTATTTTTTTCTTAATACTTTTTAAACATGTATCATTATGAAAAACTTTAACATTCCTCAAGATATTTTATTAAAATCTTAAAATTAAAATCAGTACCAATTTATCAAATACAATTTGTAAATTTGTTGTTCTAACAATAACAATAATCTTAGCCTCAGGTTATTCCTTTCACTTAACTAATTATTAAGTACAAATTTGTCCCTTGATTAAAATGCCAAAGGCATTGCTTTTTTAACCATTATAATATGTTAAAATCTGTACAGATGGATATTATTTTAACGCTTTCTACAAAATTTAAAATACAACAGTCAAAACATACAACATTGGAGTCCAATAAATTGACAATTTTGACTTGTTATAAAACAAGTCTTGAAAATGCTACCATTACTCTTATGTAATAAATGGAATTTAAAGTTACTTAAAATTTCAAATGAGGTACATCCGAAAACCTTTAAAATATAAAATATAAGATAAAATTTTAGTAGAAACTTAAAAAAAAATTTCATAATAATACAAAATATTTTAATATGGATCTTTATATATTTATAATTGAATATTTATCAATTGTTTTCCTATAAAAATAATAAATCTAATGGTGATTAAATGTAACAATGATGTTAGAAATTACATTTTTTCTAAACAAATCTTGTTCAAATGTTTTTATTGTTAAAAAGTGAACGCATCGGTATATATGTATATATACATTTGTACATGTTGTAAGTTCATTCTTTTCGAGCCTGTTTTAATTTTCAAGATTTTATTCTAAATAACATAACTCTTACATGCCTTTGGATAAAGTAATTGAAATGTAATTAATTACATTGGCAATGTAATTGTAATGTAATTAATTACATTTGAAAATCAATGTAATTGTGATGTAATTAATTACATTTAAAAATCAATGTAATTGGAATGTAATTAATTACTTTGGCATGTAATTGACCCCAGGTCTGATTTGAAGTACTATGAACTTTTAGAGTAGATATTTTGAATTGACAATAAGTAATACCGGTCCCTAATTGGAAACTCGTACTCATCTCGTTACTCAAACCGTTCAAGCAGTGTTCAACTGTGGTCGAAATTGCAAAACTTTTTTTAATTATTGGATTGTTTGCCTAATAATGCCAATCATTGAATTTGTTAAGTCTAAAAGAATTTTTTGTTGATTAAAGGGTACGCCGTTGATTGCAGTAACGAAACAGAGAAATTAATATACAGTAATTTGAAAAGTATTCACATGATGTTTTACATTTCAAGCAATGTAAATTAGCTGTTTAGTTGTTTTACTTTGATCATTATTGTATAAAGTTTTATACTGTTAGTGTCTCATAAGTCAGTATTTATGACTGGATATTGATTGTTTTATGTGTAAATATTATAAATGTTGTATATGTTTTATGACAATCAATATGTGACACTTTAATAACTTGAAATAAATTTTATTATTAATTAGCAGATTTGTTTATCATATGAAATGAAAGAGAAACAAAATAACTTCAAATGAAATAAAAGAGAAGCAAATTAAATTCAAATGAAATATAAGAAATCGAATTTAAATGGAATATGAGAAATCGAATTTAAATGAAATATAAAAATCTAATTCAAATGAAATATAAGAAATCTAATTCAAATGAAATATAAGAAATTTAATTCAAATTAAATATATAAGAAATTCTTTTTGAATTTAAATAAAATATAAGAGAATTCTTTTTGAATTCAAATGAAAATCAAAGATATAAACACAATCAAAACATAATAATCAATAGACAGTTATTTGGAAAAATATGCCTATACAAATTGATTTAAATATAAAACAAAAGCTTGATATTAATAATGAAAGAGAACACATATTATCGTGATCGTAAATAAAACAAGGAAATGATGATAATAAAAAAGAATCGCATTTGTTAAAAAAAAAACTACATTTTCATATATGATTTTTAAGTTCCAAAACTAAAAACCTCAGCTATTATTTTCAAAACTAGTACCTGTACTTCTCTCTCTTGTCTAAAGTAGATGAAATTACCATCCCTATAGAGCAACGACTTGGTAGATTGAAAAAAAATATTTATATACTAATCCGATGGTCTGATCTTTTAAAAATACTGAAATCTCTAAGAAAGCAAAGACCCTTCTCGAAACTGGCATGGAATAAAACAATAAAATGCTTCTTGTTCGTAAAAGTATATCCTGGGGTCGATACTGTTACAAGTTTAAATTATTTAAACCCTGTAAGCCCAACAAGCTGTTATGAATTATGGATCAACTTTAAGTTTAGCAAATACTCCATGAAAATTGCATTAAAAGAAGTAATGGACCCCCCCCACCTCTCACAAACAAATCTTAAAATCTATGTTTCAGCTTTAAAAAAGATATATGCATCACTAAGACTCTATCACTTCTATATCTTCCTTTAGAGCCATACCTTGAAGAAAGAAATGACAGAAGGGATAGAAGACACAGTAGTGTGCTATACCCAACCAACCACCACCGCCTCGGTGGTCTCGTGGTAGCGTGTACGTCTCAAGTGCGGGAGGTCGTGGGTTCAAACCCTGGCCGGGTCAAACCAAAGACTTTAATATTGGTATTTGCTGCTGCTCCGCTAAGCACGCGGCATTTAGGAGTAAGAGCAAAGACTGGTTAGCTTGGAGTCCGATTAATGTGTCCGGGTAAGGTGACATGTCTTCCTGCGGACTGTTACATTGTGAACTAGCACGTTCAAAATCCGGCTCAGCGTGTCGGTTTAGTACAAAGCAGGGCTAAATTTCATATTATATTAACAGGTTCTCGTCCTGAATATGCATATTAATTTGCCACTGCGCGTTAAGCAGCCATCCACCACCACCATCATCATCATCATCATCATCTATACCCAACCATTCAATAGACAGTGACAGACTGGTTACATGAATTCATTCTGTATATTTCGCTAAATTGCGACATTCTGTCTATAGAGCTTGAAAAGTATTGAATTTAGAATTTTTTCGGACTTTGACGGACCTTTTCTAACATTATGTGAACGTGGCCTACAAGTCCTTCGTCAGAACAATCTTGGACTACTCGCATAGAATTTTCCGCGCAGGAGGTACGGGAAGATCTGAGATAAAAGGATGCCAAATCCTGCATTCTGACCATTTCCCAGCACTAGTACAAATACTAGTACAAGAAAAACCTTGTTTGAAGAGAAATATCTTTACGTCTGTTTTAAAGATAAATTGAATCTCAAAAACTAGTTATTGTCCTACGCATGACGTCACAAGTTTTAGCCATTACAAGCAGTTTGTCTCAAAAGAGAGGCGGAAGATAGCAAAGTGATATCCAAACTCATAAGTCGAAAACGAGTCAATGTCATGGCAACGAACAAAAAACGACCAAAAGAATAATGAAAAAAAAAATAGACTGGTGTTTTTTGCTTTCTTTTTTTCTCTCCCTTGTCTGATTTTGTTGTTGCGTCAAGTCAAAAGTTTTTAAATTAACAACCAGAAAAAAAAAACAAAAACAAAAAAACAACCATAAACATAACATGTTAAATAGTTAATTTCCCATCAGTAAAGAATGTTTTTTTATGTGAAATAATTCAGACATATGAAAAATGCTTCGAATACCTGAATGAAAGTCGTATTTTCTTGAGTTTCAAGGATTTTATTGGGAGGCGAAATCCAAGTTATATGGCGGCATTTCGGAATTCTCTTGAAATTTTGTGTGCATTTATAAGTTTTTGAACTGCATGCATTAATTCCAGAGATACACTCAATTTCAACAAATGTACTTTTATCTATAAATGTATTGAATGTTTGAACTAGGGAGTCGTAAACGTGTTTTTTCTTTACTTAAAAAGTCATTTCTGGAATAGGTATAAACATTTTTTGTTAGCAAATGAAATGGTGTTCATTTGGACTTGATGTAGCCAGGTGGAATGGCGTTCCGGCTAGATGGAAATCAAGAAGGAATATTTCGCTCCTTAAACTTTTATTTTAGCAGTTCGGCAAGACCGAACAACAAACTCCCAACCAAATGTAATGTAACATACAAACAATAACAATATATATAAGCACAAGCAATTAAAGGATTAAGAAGATTAACAGATGCCAAATAGAAATAACAATAGATTAAACGACTAATTAGTGTCCGACACGTATTTGTAAGTTATTGTCCAAACTGTCACAGAGAATAAATAATTAAATAAATAGAATAAATGCATTTAAGACCTTTGTCCAAGATTATGACACATAATCCGTGTAAAACACTTATGTCTAAATTTACGACAAAGTCCAGAATAATAAAATAAATGCAAAACCTAAATATACATTAAAACAATTGAATTCATAAAATGTTGTTTAAAAACTATTTTCACACTGCACAGTCCAAATAGTCCGGTCATATATCACCGTCTTAATTTGTGTTGATATATGAAAAAAAACATGAAAAACTATAATTTTACAGCATGACATCGTCCAGACCTGAGATGTGTGCAGTTTATTGTATATACCGAATTTATGACTACAATAAGCAACACGCAACTAGACAGACAGGTGTCAGATGTGGAGCAGGATTTGCTTACCCTTACGGAGCTGTTGTATGTGGAGTTCGTGTTGCTCCGTCATTAATTTTCTATGAAGTGTTTTGTAAAAAAGTATAACAAAAATACCGAAACTCCAAGTTAAATTCAAAAGGGGAAGTCCGAAAAAACTGACAAAATTAAACGTTATCAATCAACGGAACGAGTGAAAAACAACTTTCATATTCCTGACTTGGTATAGGCATTTTTTGAAGAAAATGATGGGTTTAACCTAGTTTTATAGCTAGCTTAACCTCCAACTTGTATGACATTTGTTTATAGTTCCATTATGTATTTACACTGTGTCATAGATCAAATTTATTCGTTCAGTGTATTTTCGCTTGTTTTTGTTAATATGTCTTTTGATTGAGTTAAGCCATTTCAATTGATTTTTATATTGTGTCTTTCTATGTTGTGATGTTACACTATTGTTTCAGGTAGGGTGAAGGTTGGCGCCTATTAAAACGTTTAAATCCGCTGCATTTGTTTGCACCTGTCCTAAGTCAGGAACCTGATGTTCAGTGGTTGTCGTTTGTTAATGTGATTCATAAGCGTTTCTCGTTTCTCGTTTTTTATATCGATTAGACCGGTGGTTTTCCCGTTTGAATGGTTTTACACTAGTCATTTTGGGGCTCTTTATAGCTTGCTGTTCGGTGTGAGCCAAGGCTCCGTGTTGAAGGTCGTACTTTGACCTATAATGGTTTACTTTTGTAGATTGTGACTTGGATTGAGAGTTGTCTCATTGGCACTCATACCACATCTTCTTATATCTATATAATAGGTAAATGTGACAATAATTGGTATCCAGGAGCCAAAAATTGTGTAACCATACTTCACAACTGACTAAAAAATTCAAACAAACGTAAAAATAAATCTAACAAAGATGATAACAAAAAAGGTGTTGTAAACTGTTGTTTGCCTTTCCGTCGTTTTCGTTTTTACAATGGGTTGGTCGGTCTCTCTTCAAATTATGAATATTGATTGTTCCTTTGGTAATTTGCGCTTCCTTTTTATATAATAATTATTAAACTTAAGAATAGAAGCAGAAGAATTTTGTTAGTTTTTACACTAACAAAACAAAAGATTAATACTAAATAACAAAAACAAATGATATGACATTCACATAAACAATACAAGCATGTAAAAGTTACAAAAAACAGAAATATTACAATGTAAAGTAATTTTTAAAATAACACAAAGTATAGGACATAAAATTGAGAATTGAAATGGGGAATATGTCAAAGAGACAACAACCCGACCAAAGAGCAGATAACAGCCGAAAGGCCACCAATGGGTCTTCAACGCAGCGAGAAAATCCCTCATCCGGAGGTGGGCCTCAGCTGGCCCCTAAATAAAAATGTGTACTAGTTCAGTGAAAATGGACGGCATACTAAACTCCAAAACATATAAATGAACTAAAATTAAAAAAAAAACATACAAGACTAACAAAGGCCAGGCGCAAAAATGCGGCGGGGTTAATAGATATAAGAAGATGTGGTATGAGTGCCAATGAGACAACTCTCCATCCAAGTCAAAATTCATAAAAGTAAACCATTATAGGTCAAAGTACGGTCTTCAACATGGAGCCTTGGCTCACACCGAACATGCAGCAAGCTATAAAGGGCCCCAACAATTGCTAGTGTAAAACCATTCAAATGGGAAAACCAACGGTCTAATATATATAAAAAACGAGAAACGAGAAACACTTATGAACCACATCAACAAACGACAACTACTAAACATCAGATTCCTGACTTAGGACAGGTGCAAATAACTGCAGCCGGTTTAAACGTTTTAATGGTACCAAACCTTCACCCTTATCTGAAACAATAGTGTAACATCACAGCATAGAAAGACACACTATAAATTATCAATTGAAATGTCTTAACTCAATCAAAAGACATATTAACACCAGTGAACATACACTGAACAAATAAATTTGATCTATGATACAATGTAAATACAAAATAAATAAACTAAGGGAAGAATAATTAAAGTAACATGTTATACCGCTGTGAAATGTTAAACAATTTAAGAAAAACAATATGCTTGAACAAAAATATCAGCCATTTGCAATTACTTTAAACACAGGTAAATGAAAATAGTTTTGTTGTTAGGTATACGTGTACAGTTCAAATAGAGAAAGGAAATATTTTTACAAAATAAATAATTTGATGTTTATAGTACGAAGAAGTGAAAATTTATAGTAAAACCAAACACTTATCAAAGCTGATATATAGATCAGATATAACCCTGAAAAAGTAAACATTAAATAACAAAAAAGCATTACAATTAGTATCAACAGGTCAAATAAACAAGAAAGTACGATTTGAGAGTACTTGCAGTTACTGACAGCTAGTTAAAAGCCAAAAGCAATTAATAATAAACAAATCATGCATCAGAGACTTAACATGTTTTGTGAGATCTCAACCCTCCCCCTATACTTCTAGCCAATGTAGAATAAAAAAACACACAGCAATTCGCCAGTAAAACTCAGTTTACGGAGGCGGATGGGGGAGGGGGGCAGGGGCCCGGGCCTTCCTTTTGCGGGAAAAATTTGGTTGATTATATAGGGAATCAGTGAAGCGTGACTGGAACGGGGCCCTCTTATAAAAATTTCTGGATCCGCAACTGGTTTAAAAGAAGTCTGAGTCCGATGTCAGTATAGGTAACAAAAGAAACTAAGCAAAATAACAATGATACATAAATTAACAAAGGACTACTAGCAGTTACTGACATGCCAGATCCAGACTTCAATTAAACTGACACCTTATTTTACCAGATAAAACACGTGTTAAGGACAGGATTCTCGTTTTCTGCTATGACTAGCATGGTAAAGACCTAAATTATCTGCTGAATCTATAAATGCAAAGCGACAAAATCAGAACAAGTGACAAAAACAGAACAAACATTATACCATATAAAGCCTATGAAAATAACAAAAGCTGCTTAGTGTAAAACGGACCTGGCGCTTTAAGATGAACTTTACCATATACTACAAGCTACAGCTATAGAAATTAGAGCCATATATTGATTAGTTGAACAAAAAAAAAAAAAAAAAACGGTGAATAGAGCGACAACTTGAAATCTATTGAAGAAGCATATTTTCAGCTTTGAAAAAGCCAACCGAGGGTAAACAGTTTCTGCTCCATCAGTGAACCGTTGTGTTACTCATGTAAAAATTCGATGACAAGTCCGACACTTTATCAGCGATTTTGCATTCAATAACGGTCAGGTAAAATATTTCTCTTGCTTCACCTGAAAACAATATTAAATTTACTAAACCCTCTTGTACACATGTTGTTCCTGATCAATGGTTGTTTGGATTTTTCTTAAACATGACTGAATGTGAAAGATTCGAATAGAAATACATACATTTTACAAGACAAATAATAGACAAGACCATAGCCCCAAAAGACCCAACATCCATTGAAAAGCATAATCATGAAAATTCAACAACAAACATGAAGCAAAAGAAACACGATTCGAACACAAAGAATATATGAACTGTTACTCGGACTCTCTAGATGGTAAGTATAGTTGTCCACTGGTATTCCTACTTGTATTTTATGACGAACTAAATCTGCGATAAGCCGTATTCGTGAAAGATCAGGAGGACGGGATTATGTCAAAAATATAAGGAAAGTAACATATTCGTGATCATCTCTGACAGACTTTCAATAACGGTCAACTAAGACATTATTGCAGTCGTAAGACATTCGATAAGAGAACCAACTTCACCGTATATCATGACCGTGGTTGTCAGTTACTCTAATCAAAATCATTGCAAACAGCAACTCTTCTTTTTTCTGGAAATTTAAAAAGAAAACACATTTGTTTTCCATTCGTTTTATGTGTTTAAGCTTTTAATTTTGCCATTTGATAAGGGACTTTCCGTTTTGAATTTTCCTTGGAGTTCGGTATTTTTGTTATTTTACTTTGAATATCTTGCAAACTGAGAGACATCATCATATATACTCAATATGCAGGCGCTTCTGAAATGTTGCAATGAAAGGGGACGAAAATTTCTAAATACTTGTAGCAAACCAGATGGTATGGATTGGGTCTTCATTTTTGTATTCTTTAGATTTTTAAGACGGATGTTCCTCTATTCTTTATATGTTTTGTCCATTGTTGTCTATTCTCTATATTTAACCACCCCCTTTCTCTATTTAATTTTTGACATTTTTCTCTATTCTTTGGGCTCATTACTCTCTATTTTATAAACCTCATCCAGATCATCAATATAAAAATAAGATGCGGTATAATTGCCAATGTGATAACAATCCACCAGAGACCTCAGGACGTAGATGTTAGCAACTATAGGTCTCTGTACGGAACAGTAAAAATCAGTTGAAAAAGGACTTGACTCGTCAGATCGAAGCAAAGCACATATACAATTAATTAAACAAAGACTTAAGGAAACAAAATACCGATCTGAGAGTTCATGCAGTTACTGAAAGCTAGTTTATGACAACATAAACAACGAACATGTGATTCAAGGCAAAATATCAATCAGTAAACATCAAATAGATTTAATGTAAAGTCGTCGTTATATAATATGTCTCTGGTTACACACAGTCCGTGAAAAACATGACCTTGCACAATATCAAATATAAGTATTGAAAGGGTGTAGGATCGTAAGTGTTACTGAATGACTGCATATATATCAAGGAGGGACGAAAGATACAAGAGGGACGGTCAAACTCATAGATCGAAAACAAACTGACAACGCCATGGCCAAAAATAAAAAGACAAACAGACAAATAATAGTACAGATGACACAACATAGAAAACTAAAGACTAAGCAACACGATTTATGTTTTAATTCAAATGTTTCAGTGATAACAAGGACGTATAACTAATATACGTCCTTGGTGATAACAAAACCAATTTTAGGACCGATAAAAACAATATTTAAAGATCTCATTACATTATTTACACTAGATTTATTCAAAGAACATGTAATTTCTTTCAGAATACTTTTTTGTCTGCTCTTTGGTCGGGTTGCTGTCTCTTTGACACATTCCTCGTTTCCATTCTCTATTCTATTCCATATTACGATTAGAGAATTCTTGATAATTTAAAGCAAATATATCATCAAGGTAACGATAAAAACTATCAAATAATAGTTGATAAAAAGTCAGAATTATGGTAGGAATTGTGGTGAATCCTACGATAATCCCACATGGATAAGCGTTTAACTGTTCCCGCCATATGTCACTTTTTGTTTTCCGAAGGTGCGGGATCATTCGAAACGTAACAAATGTAAACATTAGTAGGAGTACAACGTGTGAAGTCACCGAGTGAAATCAATGTAATATGAAATGTCACACTTTACAAACTTAAGATGTCACTTTATATCAACTATCTTATTGTTATCTGGATAACATGCAAAGCCAGTTTTAAGGATAAACCGTGTTACTCTGAGGTAAGTAGTTAATGTAAACATTCAGTCGGAAAAGGGAAGGTCGCGCTTCATCAAAGAGAATTTAACTGTTCGATAACGAAAACTTTATTAACTTTTTTTGCCATACAAGCTTTTTAAAATCCTATATATCAGACAAAATATTTTAAATTGATTTTTTGAAAGCAGTTCAATATTAAGTATCAAATAAAAATTGATCCATGTTATACTGTACATGCACAAGGAACATCGTGGAAAAACCATAATTTTAAGATTTTCAATTGGTTGATCACTCATCCTGATCTATAAATAGGATATTTTTATCTACATGTATCTACATGTGAACCAAAGACAGAGTATGAAGAATAATTACAGTACAATATATACCTGTATAAATATATATTTTCTTTTTAAATTATCAGTTATCATAAACTCTTATAAACTGTACTAATCAGTCCAAAAATTCACATTTTCTTATTAGTTTCTATTCTAATCCACTCAGGGTTCATAGCAGTTTTCTAATTGGGCAGTCCGATGAGAAAAAACCACATTTTTTGTGTGGCCTTTGTATCCCTTAAGAGGTTGTTTGGATTGATTCCTAATCAGTGATATTCTCTCTTGATTACTTGTTTGGTTCCTGTAGACTTAGACATACATGTATATAATACCATGTCTCTTGTTTGTAACTGCAATATTATATGTTGTAATAATGTTTGCATTAGGACTGCTATATTTTTTGTTTTTTTTGGGTGGGGTGGGGTAGGAGGAATGTTATGAATATATATGATCATGATAAGACTGAATATAACTGTTGCTGAGATTTACGTAGTACTGGCACATGTTTACAAATAGAATTGATTTTCTTTGTAAAATTATGGTTTTTCTGATTTTCTCTGTTTCACCCTTAGGGACTAGCTCATATTTAGAATATGATGAATGAAGATAGAACTTCCAGTCTCATTTAACCCACAAAGTTTCTAAAAATGGAAGCTTGTGGGATTAAGGCCATTCGCATCCTCAAATAATACATTTATATATTGTAATTGAAAAACCATTTAAAATTAACATAAAAAAGTAATTAAATTACACTCCATTAGCCAATATATTTGATACTGACAATAAACAGTTTCTTTGTTTATGTTTGCATATTTTATTTACCTATTTTCAAATTTAAATTATGCAAATTCTTTAAAGGTACAGTTTTGTTATAGGCATTAGTATTGATTTGATGTTAAGTAAATACTGTTGGTTACGAAAAAAATAATTTTTAAAGATTGGTGGGAGACATAATTACTGAAGCATATTAAAATGGTAGTTATCAAATAAAGTATAATTACCAAGTTTGGGTAAATAATTATTGCGGTTAATGTAACTTCTCAAACAAATCATTACAAGTTCTATCCTGTTAGTACTATTTTTAAAGTTTGAATGCAAATTTTGCATGAACATTAGAGAGATTCATGACAAAATGTACTTTACACATAACAGACAACAAATATGAAAATAATTATTTATACAACAGTAAGAATATTAATAAGAGGGCAACCAACTTTCCCTAAATGATAATAATAATAAATCTTCATTTAAAGAGGGTAACACTGTTAGGTACATGTATAAAACTAGTATTCCTTGAGGCGTCATGAAATAATTTAAATATAACAAACAAAAAAAGATTTGTTTTTCATCAATTGTTTTGTTATAAATGAGGCCGTTATTTTTCTTGTTTTTCTTGTTTCAAATTTTTCATCTCATTTTGAATGTTGGGCCTTTTATAGCCGACTGTACAGTATAACTTTTTCTCATTGTTGAAAGCTGTATGGTACGGTAGGGTTAATTGCTTGCTACCACTTCATTTTTACCCTGGATGATAGATGATTGTCTCATTGGTAATCATTCCACATCATCTCATATTTTTAAAGAATCAAAAAATAATCAAACACACACATAAGAATAAATCAAATTGTAATGAATATACCAAAAGATGATTAATTCATACAGTATTGAATCATTCAAATTACCTCAACAATATTCAAAGTTCAAGTGTGTGACAAATATGCATACATGTATAATATAACACAGCATATTAATTTTCCAACAAGTAATTTTTTTAGTCTTTTTTGAGAGAACTTGTACTCCAGGTTGATTCTTTCATGGATATTGGTAAGTTATTCCATAAATAAGATCCTGAATATATAAAAGATTTTGTATACAACTCTGTTTAAGCTTTTGGAATCTGAAATTTTTGGAAAGACTTATTCCTCAAACAATATTGGTTATTTTCTGGCATTTCAATAAAATTTTTGATTAAATATATAGGGGCTTTAATATCAATCAAAACAGATTTATGGTATGAGATTTTGTTCTCTACTGTCATCCACCCAAGCTGTTGAAACAGTGGTGCTGAGGCTGAAAGTGGATCATCATACAAAATTATTCTTGCTCCCTTTTTCAAAAATTTCTTTATTTTTTCTAGTTTTTTTTAGTTCAACCACTCCTAACAGTACAACAATAATCTATCAATGGGATAATATAACCATAATCAAATGATTTTCTTGAATCAATAATTTTCATTATATATATCAAGAAATTTCTTAACATAAAATGTATGTGTACATGTATAGTGTAAATCAATTAAATTACTGTGGATACCAATTTCCATGGATTGATGAAAAATGGTATTTTAGTGGATATTTGATTTCATTGTTTTGCAAAAGTTGTATACAAGCCTAAAGACAATTCATAATTTGTTGAACATTTAAATTTGTGGTTTCCTTGTACCCATGAAATCAACAAAAGTTAGAACCCCATAAATAGTAATTAATTCATAGTAGCTTGCAAAAAATGCAAGTTGATCTTGGGTTAAGGTTGCCCTGTATATCAATCTGCTTGCCATGAAGACTTCTTATTTTGACCCCTGTACATAAAAGGAAAATGTCAGATACAGTAGGTTTATTATTATTCGTGGGATACCAATTTTTGTTCAATTTGTGGGTATTGGTAAACCACGAATTCAAATGACCAATGAAGTATAATTTTCTATAGGCTTGTCATTCAGACTTTTGCAAAACTACTGGTACACATTTAAATATCCACCAAAGTACAAGTTTTCCTCAATCCACGAAAATTGGTACCCACGAAAATACATGAATCCACATTAGCTAATAACATTACAGACAGGTAGACAAACAAATTATAATATGATATTATGGTTGTACTGTGTTTACGAAATTCCTTCAGGATTTTTCTCTTTGTCAATATATTCTAAATGGATGTACAAGTTTAGAACAATAGACTGAATGGTAAACTATAGTAACTTTCATCTTATTCATTTATGGACAAGAGGTAAGATGACGTGTCCTTAATAAATCTTCATACTTCCAGTAAAAATAAAAGAAGTCTGTGTGTTCCTAGATAGACAGTCTGACAGATATTCAGATTTTAAGATGGGGGACTGAAATGTGACATACATGTACATGTTTATGCTGATAAAACTTTGTTGATGAATATATATTTTGTTCTTGACAGTACAACAGCTGAATTATAATGATTATGATTAAAGGTACATTTTGTTTTGATGAACTGAACATGTCAAAATGTTGTCATTAACTGTTGGACACAAAAATTGGTGTTACTTGTACATGTAAAGGGAAGATATTTACAAAGTCATGTACAAATCTGTGTTTGATAATATAAAAAAAAAGTGTTTATTGTGATGACAAACTGTCAGAAACAATGCATGTAAATCAAATTGATAAATCTTTTCTCTGTTAAAGCTCTTATTTACTTTTGCTTGTTTGATAAGAAAACTAGATTTGAAATCTTTCAGAATTGAAGATTTAAAAGAAAAAATTAGACTAAAATAAAAAGAATTCTCCATTAATTTAACTGAAACGAATCTCAAGTTTTTCTCTTTCTGTACCTGTGGACTGAAGGAGATTTTAAAAATTTTGTCCTGATATTAGATCAAATACTAAATCCATGAAGGTCTAAAATGGGGTATTGACCTTAAAAATAGGTTATCAACTTGACAATGATCATCCTGAGGATGTCTACGTAGTTCCAGATTTATTCCTGGCATTCCTAATGGTCAACCTTTATAACCTTCTTCACTGAATATAGTTTTAAGGGATATGCAAAAAGGTATTTTTTTGCTTTCTTTGAAAATATGTATATCATACATATTTTCAGTTTGTTGTTATTTAATAAGTATTTCAAAGGTTGCACTGGGGCACATGAAATCAGAAAATTTCTTTTTCAGTCTGACATGTAGATAGTGAGGAGTTTGCATTGGTTAACAATTTTATAATACAAATGTAACATGTTTCTAATTCACAATCTTGTAACCTAGTTTAACGACCATTGGACTTCAACAATTTCACTAGAATTAACCAAGTTTTCTTCTTCATTTTCAGGCCTCTTCTTTGTACTTTGTAGATGTTGAGCTGTTTTTTTGGTTTATAATTGTTGTATTATGAGTTATTTGTTGTGCTTGACCTACTTTTGACCTAATTATAGACATTGTTATAAAAATATAAGTTAAGAAAAAGAGCTGACATACAAGTTTCTGTCTAGTTGAAATACTCTTGACCTACATGACCATTGAACTATTCATATTGGTTTCCATAAAAGGTTTTCTGCATTTGCAGGGATAAAATGGTCAAACGTGATATACCAGTATTGAATTCATGTGATAACCTCTTCAATTTGGAGAATGCCTCCTTTCCCCCAAAGACCAGCTGTGAAGGGTGATCCCCTTTCTAATTTCAGCTGGAAAAAGAAGGGTCTTGAGTATGGCAGCCCTGATATTCCAACACTCCATCCATTAGTCTGACACCTCATTGATCCAACACAATTTAATTATTAAGTGGTACTGCGTTTAATTTGTACAAAAGGTACTGTCTATTTTCTGAACAAGTCGTGCATGTTGGTGTGTTACCTGAAAAATATTCAGGCCCTCCCGGTAACCAACCTCTTATACTTGTGAAATTGCCATTTAAGACCACTGGAACATACAGACTAATGATTCAGGGTATTAGTGATAATAGCAGTATTTCAACATAAAGAATAATAGACTAGTGTCCAGTGCGACTAAAACGAGTATCAATCTCATGGCTAAAATCAGGAAATACTATAACACATTATACTGGAAAGCAACGATTTAATTTAATATCTTGATATGCTTTATGTAAACTAGAACACACCTGCGACATCGCGTGTCCGTTACTAAATTAAGTACTTACGCCTTATTTTTCAGACTGGATTTTTATGCCCCACCTACAATAGTAGAGGGGCATTATGTTTTTGGGTCCATGCGTCCGCTCTTTCTTTCATCCGTTCATTCGTTCGTCCGTGTCCCGCTTCAGGTAACAGTTTTTGGTCAAGGTAGTTTTTGATGAAATGGAAGTCCAATCAACTTGAAACTAAGTACACATGTTCCCTATTATATGATCTTTCTAATTTTAATGCCAAATTAGAGTTTTGACCCCAATTTTACGGTCCACTGAACATAGAAAATGATAATGTGAGTGGGGCATCAGTGTACTATGGACACATTCTTGTTAGTATTTGTATTGTCATCTGATATAAAAGTCATGCTGATTAAAAATTGCAGTTTTCTCTGCTTTCAAAATCTTTCTGTTTGTACCCATCGACCAGGAACTTGTTAATTATTGGTAATATTAGTTACATGTATGTGGAAAGCAAAGGTCCTAGAATGGTGTAATTTTTAATCAATATCTGTGTCCTCTATTAGTTAAATATAAAGTTGAATTCTTTGTTTCGTCATTTTTATGTCATATCGGCTAACAAATTGGGCAGTACCTTTGCCCTTTTTTTAGCCTGGATTTTTAGTATTCTTATTGTCATCTGATAAAGTCATGTTGATTATTAGGTGCACAGTTTTCTCTGCCTTTAAAGTCTTTCTGTTCAATACCGTCCTGGTTTTCTTACTACAAACGGAAACTACATTTGACAATGATTGAATTTGGTAGTGGCAATCCCTGTATAATGACGAAGTTCAGGTGTGATTATGACCCATGTATATAACAAATCACAAATACACCGTTTGGTGGTGCACCAGACAGAGGCGGAATGTACAAATTAGGACACAGGTAACAGATGACATATACTATTGGTATAGGTATCAGATTCGACCCGGAACTTCGTAATTATTGGTAATATTAATTTTGTGGAAAACAAAAGGACCTGGAATGGTGTAATTTTTAATCAACACCAGTGTTCTCTTTTAGTTGTATATAAAGTTGAATTCTTTCATTCGTCGTTTTAACGTCATGCTGGCTAACAAATTGGACCTCGTTATTTTAGTAGTATAGATATTTGATACTCATACTTGTATTATCATATGTGGACCCCTAAAATATTCTTCTTGTTCCCTTGTATTTACAAAAAAGAATTTGTCCTATGTTTATAATAAAGATGAACCAATTTATGCTTATTTTTTTGTACATTTAGAGGCCTTAAAGAATATGGTTGTTGAAAATAAATAAAAGTTAAATCCCCTCTAACTATTGAAATCAAGTTTGCTGATCAATTGATATGAAATCCAATAATTCTTAGGTTACTAGTTTGAATTTTTTCTTTAAAGATGTCAGTTTGAATGGAGGTAGTGAAATGTAAACAATCAGGTCAATTAAGTTTTTCAATCAGGAAGTTTTGACAAGTTGATTCATGCAAATACATGTATCCACAAAAGACTTTTGTTGTGTATTTGAATAATACATTGTGTAACAATTTGTTCTTTATCTCTATATAATGCAGTTAGGTATTATGAAATAATTATTTTGTACAGGAATTATGAGGGATTTTTTGTGGCTTTATATTCAACAGTGAAAACAACAACAATTTCCTTTTTCTGTAAATTCATGTCTGAGGGTCTGGATATGGGGTTTACAGAATAGAGAATAATGGGCCAATATTACAGAATAATAGCTATATATAAACCCACAAAATTAAGAATATAGGAAAATTGGCCGAAAAATAAAGAATATAGAAAAATGGACCATAAAACAAAGAATAGAGAATAATGGGTAAAAATATAAAGAATAGAGAAAAATGACCTAAAAAATTAAAGAATACAGAAATGAATAACACCCCATCAAGACCCTCATATCTAATGACACAAATTATTAATTTGAATCTTCGATGAGAATTTGTTGGTATCTATCTTCTGTTGTTGATTGAGTAAGCAAATCCAATATTATTGAAATTGTATGAAGACATATTTACATAACAATATTTATTCTTGAAGATTAGAAAATGAAGTGCAAGTACATTGGTTGAAAACACTTTATACATTTCTTCTTACAATTAACAATAAGCTTTTCATAGAAAATATATGGTTTTTAAAGTGATATGAAGTAGGTGCAGGGTCATTTATATTGTTTTTAGGGGAACATTTCTTTTAACTTTATCAATCTTTTCATATAAAGTATATGGTTTTTAGAGAAATGTCCACTTACAGAGATATGATGTAGATGTAGGGTCATTGGTATTGTTTTACAGGAACATGTCTTTTAACTATAACAACCTTTTCATAGAAAATATTTATGGTTATTAGAGTTTTTTTCTAAAAGTGATATGACATAGATGTAGAGTCATTGATATTGTTTTAGTGGAACATGCCTTAACTATATGTATTATCATGCATATTGATATTAATACAGTGAAAAAGGAGATAAGTGGTTCAAGTACTGAATTATGTGTGCATTTGAAAAGATAAATGTAGGGACTAACCAACATTAATAAAGCAAGCAGACAGTGAGTGCCAGCATCCTGTAATTAATGATTGTCTGTAGGGCTGTCAGTATGCCTTAATAATTTTGTATAACTATCTAGCTATATACTCCAAAAAGTGACTGTTCTTTATTGATTGTCAGTATCCTGTAATTAGTGATTGTTCTTTATTGATTGTCATTATCATGTAATGAGTGATTGTTCTTTATTACTGTCAATATCCTGTAATGAACAATTGTTCTTTGGCTGTCAGTATCCTGTAATGATTGTTTGTTCTTTATTTACTGTAAGTATATTGTTCTTCATTGACTAATGAATAATTGTTCTTTATTGACTGTCAGTACATTGAAATGAGTGATTGTTCTTTATTGACTGTCAATATCCTGTAATGAACAATTGTTCTTTGACTATCAGTATCTTGTAATGATTGTATGTTCTTTATTGACTGTCAGTATCCTGTAATGAACAATTGTTCTTTGACTATCAGTATCTTGTAATGATTGTAAGTTCTTTATTGACTGTCAGTAAACTGTAATGAATAATTGTTCTTTATTGACTGTCAGTACATTGAAATGAGTGATTGTTCTTTATTGACTGTCTGTATATTTTAATGAATGATTGTTCTTTATTGATGTCAGTACATTGAAATGAGTGATTGTTCTTTATTGACTGTCAATATCCTGTAATGATTGTATGTTCTTTATTTACTGTCAGTATCCTGTAATATGTGTTTTTTCTTTATTGACTGTCAGTAAACTGTAATGAAGGATTGTTCTTTATTGACTATCAGTACATTGAAATGAGTGATTGTTCTTTATTGACTGTCGGTATATTTTAATGAATGATTGTTCTTTGACTATCAGTATTCTGTTATGATTGATTGTCCTTTATTGACTGTTAATATCTTGTAATGACTGATTGTTCTTCATTGACTGTCAGTCACCTGTAAGGAATGATTTTTCTTTATTGAATGTCAGTATCCTGAAAAGGTAATTTTTCTTTATTGACTGTCAGTAAACTTTAATGAATGATTGTTCTTTATTGATGACAGTACATTGAAATGAGTGATTGTTCTTTATTGACTGTAGGTATACTAAAATGAAAGATTGTTCTTTATTGTCTGTAAGTATACTGTAATGAATGATTGTTCTTTATTATTGACTGTCAGTATACTATAATGAATGATTGTTCTTTATTGACTGTCAGTATCTTGTAATGACTGGTTGTTCTTAAGTGACTGTCAGTAAACCGTAATGAGCAATTATTCTTTTGACTGTCAGTATCCTGTAATGAATGATTGTTCTTTATTGACTGTCAGTATCCTGTAAAATGTGATTGTTTTTTATTGACTGTCAGTATTCAGTTATAAGTGATTGTTCTTTGTCCACTTAGTTTAACATAACTGTAATGAGTAGGTGATTGTTCTTTATTGACTGTCAGTATCCTGTAATAAGTGATTGTTCTTTTGTACTGTTAGTGTACTGTAATGAATTATTGTTCTTTTTACTGTCAGCATCCTGTAATGCAAGTTTGTTCTTTATTGACTGTCTGTTTCCTGTAATAAGTGATTGTTTTTATCAACTGTCAGTATTCTGTAATAAGTTATTGTTCTTTGTTGATTGTTATTTTTATATAACTGTAATGAGTAGGTGATTGTTTTTTATTGACCTGTAAGGAATTATTGTTCTTTATTGACTGTCAGTGTCCTGAAAAAAGGAGATTTTTCTTTATTGATTGTCAGTATGCTCCAAAAGGTGATTTTTCTTTATTGACTGTCAGTAAACTGTAATGGATAATTGTTCTTTATTGACTGTTTGTGCATTGAAATGAGTGATTGTTCTTTATTGACTCGGTATACTGTAATGAACAATTTTTCTTTATTGACTGTCAGTACATTGAAATGAGTAATTGTTCTTTATTGATTGCGGTATACTGTAATGAACAAATATTCTTTATTGACTGTCAGTATACTGTTATAAATGATTATTCTTTATTTACTGTCAGTATTCTGTAAAGACTGATTGCTCTTTATTGACTGTCAGTATACTGTAATGAGCAATTGTTCTTTGACTATCAGTATCCTGTAAAGATTGATTGTTCTTTATTGACTGTCAGTATCTTGTAATGACTGATTGTTCTTCATTGACTGTCAGTATCCTGTAATAGGTTATTTTTCTTAATTGACTGTCAGTATTTTGTAATGAATGATTGGTCTTTATTGACTGTCAGTATCCTGTAATAAGTGATTGTTCTTTTGTACTGTTAGTGTACTGTAATGAATTTGTGTTCTATTGACTGTCAGCATCATGTAATGCAAGTTTGATCTTTATTAACTGTCTTTATCCTGTAATAAGTGATTGTTTTTTATAGACTGTCAGTATTCTGTAATAAGTTTTTGTTCTTTGTTGACTGTTATAGTTTTACATAACTAATGAGTAGGTAATTGTTCTTTATTGACTGTCAGTATCCTGTAATTAGTGATTGTTCTTTATTGACTGTCAGTATCCTGTAATTAGTGATTGTTCTTTATTGACTGTCAGTATCCTGTAATAAGTGATTGTTCTTTGTTGACTGTCAGTTTACTGTAATTTAGTACATAATTTTTTTTATTGACTGTCAGTATACAGTAATTAGTGATTGCAGTTAGTGAATGATTGCACTATATAAACTGTAAATATGAAGTTATTTATTTTGATGACATTTGGTGTCTTGTGTAAGTGTTTATTACAGATACTGATAATATTTCCAAATATATATGGTTTCTTCTATCTATCGTTGATACCTTGAAATTTTAGGAATAACTGAACTTAATTTATATTTTTTTTCCTTGTAAGGAATGGTTGTACTTTATCTATTGTATTAATAAGTAAATGAAATCTGTATGTGCTTGGTTGTAAAAATCACTTAATACAATTTAACTGACAATAAAGGTCAGAAAAACCTGCTACACCTTTATACATTAAAAGCTCAAAAATAAAAGAGATTAATTTCTCTGTAAGCATGAGAATGAAATGTAATTCTCTTCAGCAATTATGATACAATATATTGCTCTGAGATATTTGAAATATAATGATTTTTTTTCAAAATAATTTCAGCTGTACTCTGATTTCTGTTTACTCTTGCGAGGAGGAGATTTATTGACATTTGTGTTGCCACCTACCATACGATGCTCTAGTACATAAGGAGCATCAATTAATAGTCCAATTAACTTTGTATCTGAAGTGTGTTGTTTCTTCCTGCTATGCTGTAAAGTTAATGGTATAAGTGGCATTTTATATTCTCCACTTGACTCCATTTGGTGAAGGGACTTTTATCATTGAATATGTGAAGGAAATGCTTGTAGAGATCAGAATTACAGTCATTAGCAGTTGTTTTTTAAAACTTCTCATAAGCTAGGCCAATAAGGAAGTTTTATGAAAATAAAATTTGTAGTAAAAACAGATGGTTAGTCTTATAGTAAATGCAGGTCTCTGATAGTATGAAACAGGATATGATTTTACTGTATGTCACATAATGGGAACATACATATTTATTAAACAAATATGTAATTTTTCACATTTTGAGATAAACAATCATAATTCAGTGGTTATCCTTTGTTGCTGTACATTATATTTGTTTTTTGTTTATTGTTTTGTCCACAAATCAGGCCTGTAGTTTAGTTTTCTTGTTTGAATTATTTTACATTTGTAATTGGGTCCTTTCATAGCTTGCCATGTGATATGGGTTTTGCTCATTGTTGAAGGCCCTAGGGTGACCTATAGTTGCTAAACTTCTATGTCATTTGGTCTTGAGTAGAGTTGTCTCATAAGCAAGAATACAATTTTTTTTTATTTTTATAAAAATGAAGTATATATATATTGTATGTAAAGTTTCGAGAGATTTCATTCGGTAGGTTGCAATGCATTATACGTATACTAAAAATGCAAGTTGAAACATTGTCTTGAAAATACATTGATTTTTTAGTTATCAAACTCAAAGAAAGAGTATTGGAGAACTAAATAACTAACTACAGTACAGGTATAAATCTTTATGAGGCCACCCTTAATAAATTCTTTGTTTGATGTTGCGTACCAATGCCTTGTAAGGTTGGGTAGGTAGGTAGGGATTTTTTTTTTTTTACCAACAACATAAGTAACATGTTTTAGAGAAGAAAATGATGTAAGAGCTGGAAAAAATCTTTCAAAAATAATTTGAACTCATTTGTGTCATAAATATTTTTGTTTAGGCTGCTTTTTTGGAAGGGCAGGT
The DNA here is from genome assembly GCA_017311375.1 of Mytilus coruscus. Taxonomy (NCBI): domain Eukaryota; kingdom Metazoa; phylum Mollusca; class Bivalvia; order Mytilida; family Mytilidae; genus Mytilus; species Mytilus coruscus. The sequence continues at coordinate 123,683,654 of CM029595.1, read as the reverse complement.
AGGCAGTATCAAACAATCTAGATTTTATTTTTGGCCTTTGAACAGCAACCATCTTTTACATCATAAGTTTTACATAATATTCAATATTAACTGACCTTTTTATGACAATGATGCATCAACCAATGTATATATACACATTGATTGTAATTAAAATAGTTTTGTCTTTATATTTTTAAAAAGTGTGACCTTCTTTTATTAATTGTCTTGTCTCCATTTCAATGTTAGCAGTTAGTGGTGTAAATAGATATAGGAAGATGTGGTGTGAGTGCCAATGAGACAACTCTCCATCCAAATAACAATTAATAAAAGTAAACCATTATAGGTCAATGTACGGCCTTCAACACGGAGCCTTGGCTCACACCGAACAACAAGCTATAAAGGGCCCCAAAAGTACTAGTGTAAAACCATTCAAACGGTAAAACCAACGGTCTAGTATATATAAAAACGAGAAACGAGAAACACGTATAAATTACATAAACAAACGACAACTACTGTACATCAGATTCCTGACTTAGGACAGGTGCAAACATTTGCAGCGGGATTAAACGTTTAATGGTACCAAACCTTCTCCCTTTTTCTGAAACAATAGTATAACATCACAACATAGAAAACACACGATAAAACATCAATTGGAAGGCTTAACTCAATCAAAACGTAAATTAACACACTATGAACGAATAAATTCGATCTGTGATACCTGAAAGTAAATACATAGTTAATAAAATATTAGGGACAAACATTCAAGGCCAAAAAGCAAACAAACAAGTCCAAATAAAGCCATGGCAAAACACTACCGCGAAATATTAAACCCTTAGAAAATAATCACTTTTGAAAAACCGGTTTTCATAATATATACAGGTAAATGAAAAATAACTTTGTCGTTTTAGGTATACTTTTCTGTCTATATAAAATCTTCCAATAATTAGGAATACCAAGAAAGGTCTGTCATATAAATACCTAATTTAACACTAGATACATAAGGGTAAATATCAACAATAAAACTTCCCTGTACAGATTAAAGGAGAATAATCTTGATGTTAATACAAATGTAGTATGAAGAAGTGAAAATTAGTAGATATTCCAAATAATCAAAGCTGGTATACAGACAAGATCCATATTAATATAAAATAACAAAAAGTATTAAAATAGTATCAACAGGTCGAATTAACAAGAAAGTACGATTTGAGAGTACTCGCAGTTACTGACAGCTAGTTAAAAGCCAAAAACAATTAATGATAAAAATCATGCATCAGAGACTAAAATCAACTAAAACACATCCCAGGGATTTAGTATTTTAACGTCATGAACAGTCAGAGAAGACATGACTTGTGCAATGCCAAAAATAAATGTATCGACAGGTAGTAGGATAGTGAGGAGCTACTTCTTAAGAGATAAAAATTAACGTGTGTGATGTTTAGGCCCAAATAAAAAAAAATGTTATTTAGAAAGTCCTACCAACTGTATTTTTGTATACCTCATAATGCTTACCAATAAGTTTTTATTGATAGTGAATTGTGAGAGACTTTCAATCTTATAACTTCTATAAGGAGGATATAAGTTAATTGATTACTGTAATTTTGTAATTACAGGCTGGCATTGGATGTACTGTGTATTACAGCTCTAAACAAGGTAATTATGCACTAAAGAGATTCATCTGTTTTTACTCTGTGGCCTACATTTCATGTGTCTGTAGTTATAATAGGATCATCTAAACTTGTGTATATAGGAATTATTGGGAATATATATATTTAGGTCAGCATCAAGCCAAAATAGATCACTGTAATCTACATTTCTCTCTTCCTTGACTATGTTTAAGTTTAACCTTAGAGTTCATTTCTCAGTAAATATATATACATTGTAATAGTAATAGAATCATCTCAAGTAGATATTCAAACATTTTTGAGAGTAGTTCAGCATCCAGGTAAACATAGGAAATTGTAACCTGCATTTCATACTGTATTGACCTTCAATACGTTTTTCATCTGTTTATATCTTGGTAACTATAAATAAAAGGATCATCTTAAATTTATTTAGAGATGTATTGTTGGCAGTAGCTTAGCATCATGGCAAAAATAGGTAATGATGACTAAGATTAAATGCTTCATTGGTCAGAAAATCATTTAAATTATGAAAAGATGCATCTTTGTGAGTAGGTCAACTTCCAAGGCAAATTAAGCTACTATGACCTACTGGTATATACAATGTTTTCTAAAATTTAATCATTTTAACATAATATGAGGCAGGTGCTACCTGATGAGCTGCCAAAGGTTGGTGCATGTTTGTTTTAGTAATTCTAATTTTCGCCATGTTGTTGAAGCTTATTTAGCATTATAGTAATAAGTACCCTCCTGTAGACCAAAATCAACCCTTCTACAATTTATGCTCTCCTTTAAAGCATATGATACAGAATGACACAAACTTGTAGGTTACCTTTGTTAAACATGTTGGAGTTCTTGTAGAAATAATAGTGAAAATAAATCTATCATTTCTTGGTCTACTTTTTGATGACATGGTATGTACGGCTCCTCTTTTTTATGAGACGTGTGGGAACAAATTGAAAAATCGTTTAGGTTTATGTAGTCTACAGTAAGGTATTTTGATCTGTAGATAGCTTTTTAAACTTTATGCAATGTAAATATTTGTGGAAATATATATCTTTATGATAAAGCATTTATACATATGTCAAAGGTATATGGATAGATCTGAATCAATTATTTCCTTTGATGATAAGTTAAAAAAGCTCTTGTCGAAACTTTAATTTGCTTTACTTTTTTAATCTTTCAAAAATAACCATTTTTTTTTTATTACTTATTAGGTAAATAACAAACTAATTATTCAGTCTTATTACACAATTATTGATATGATTTTACCATAGTAATTAAAATAGATGTGAGGTACATATGTCAAACAACACTAAAACCAGAGGCACATATGGGTTAACATACAGACCTCATACAGCAATAGACAAATGTCTAAAACAATGTGTCAAGCACTATATTGCCCAGAGTCTAGAAATGTTGTAAATAAATGTTATAAACATTATAAGAGATTTGCCATCAACACCAAATTCCCTGCAGGACAAAAGAAATTACTAGTAAGTAAAGACCAAATACCTCTTCCAACAAGCTTCCTGACAAAGGACCAGTACAAATATTTGCTGTAGTTAAACTTTTTTTAAGATCTATAATCCCTGTTCCTTTATAGTCTACCAGAGGAATAAAAAATGTATACGAAAAAAACAAAACAAAGAAAAAAAATAACACTTAACTCTGAGTGAGTCTACTAAATATTGTTAAAATTAATTGATTGATTGGTATTTAATGCCACTTTCAGCACTATTGTGCTATTTTGAGGCAGTCAGTTATTATAGATGGAGGAAGCCGGAGTGCCCATAGAAAACCATGGACATCTGGTAGGAAAACTGACAATCCTGGTCAATTAAGATTGGAGTTGAACCATGTGCGGGATTCGAACTCACAACCTCAGTGTTGACAGGCTAGTGATACAGTAGTTAGGCTACTAAGACCACTCGTCCACAGAGGCCCCTGTTAAAATAGACAACTGTGTAGTATGAGCAAAGCAATAATTAATACCATACAAAAATGTAAGCAGCTGCTCATAAGTACTTCACCTGATGATAGTAAAGTTGAGGTTTCTTACAGTTTATTTGAAAACATTTTAAATAGAAAGATTTTCATGGCAGGGATGGGGTAATCGTAATCTGTAATCGTAATCGATTGTAATTGATTACATTTTTTCCAGTAATCGACAGTAATGTGTAATCAAAGACATTTTCGATTACATGTAATCGTAATTTAATCGATTACAGCAAAAATTATGATGTAATCATCGATTACTTTTCGATTACATTTCGATTACTTTAGTCTTTAGTAAAATAGTTTGCTGAAATATAACTTATTTTAAATGAAAATATGTATGTATTCATCACTTATATGACTTAAGAGTTTATCAACTGCCTTATTTCTATCTATTGTCTCAAGCTGCATTATGATCAACCAGATCCCTACCAAATTTTACTTTATATCTAGCTTTTGAAACAAATTGATTGATGTGCTTGTCAATAATTCAAGACCTTTTATATTAAAATAAGAAAATAGAATTAAAAGAGATATGAGTCTTTAAGTTAAGTTCTGTACTACATTAAAGTTGTAAACTTATTTGTATTTAAATTCCTTAAAGCACAATCTTCAATAAGAGTTAAAATTTTAGCTTAGAATAGATAAACAGTTGATTCCTTATAATGCTATGATGTAAAAATTAAGAAAGTACACAAAATCCTTTTGACAATGAACCAATGGCTATGCATTTAAATTCTTTTTCAGAAATAGATACATGTGTCCCACTTTGACACTATAAATATATAATGGTTATAATTTGATCAGAGAATAAAAATCTCTAAACAAACTTCTTGTCTTTACTAATCAGATGATCAAAGACTTCTTATCAATAAGATGCAGACTTTGTTTTCATTTCAATTTTGTCTAATTAAGGAGATTTACATTATTTTGCCCCAGGTTATAAATTGTACTCCATTGGCAGTTTTATAACCTGTAATTAGTGTGGTTATCCAAACAAAAGGATTAATTCATGCATGTCATTATAATTATATAAATTTTGATCCTTAAAATTAGCTGAACTAATTAATTATTCTATTTTTTATATTTTTTAAGAGGAAACTTCCAGCATTGTAATGAACTATGCTAAAATATATCTGTTTTTAATGAGTAAAAACCAAAAAGCAAACTTAAGTCAGTATGAAAGCAAAATTAAAAAATCTTAATAAATATAAATAAGTGATTGATGCAATGCGATGTCATCTCTCATTCATGCTGAAAGCCAAAATTTCAATATTTCCGATCATCAGTAAGAAATTCCATCTAGAAAACAACTGTCAACTTAAAATTTGGAAACAATGCTTTAAATGCTATTTTTGTTAGAGTTCTACATTTCCACTATACAAACATTGAGCAACATAATTGTGTTTAACTTACTTTATTATTTTTGTAATTTTGTAGCATGTAATTGACAGTAATCGAAAAGTAATGTAATTACTTTTGATAAAGTAATCGATTGCAATCGATTACATACAAAAAACAGAGTAATCGATTATTAATCGATTACACAAAAATCCTACATGTAATCGATTATTAATCGATTACATTTGTCAGTAATCGTGCCCATCCCTGTTTCATGGTCAACATTTTCCAATGATCACCCACATGTAGTAAGTTGAAAGAAGCGATGTGATATTTTTGTCCCCCACGCAACACATTGTGGGGGACATAGAAATACCGGGCATCCATCGTCCAGTCATGTTAGCGCCCTGACGTGTACAATTTTTGCCAGATTTTTATGAAACTTATATCATAGGTTTATATCAGCAATGTATTAGACGAGTTTGAAAATCAGTGTTGATCAATTATGTTTAAAAGAGTTATGCCCCTTGGAAATATTTATTATATGGAAAATTGCATTGTTAGCATTCTCATGTGTACAATTCTTGCCAGGTTTTTATGAAACTTGCATCATAAGTTTATATCAGCAATGTCTTGGACGAGTTCAAAAATCAGTGTCAATCAATTATTTTTAAAAGAGTTATGCCCCTTGGAATATTAATTATATGGAAAATTGCATTGTTAGCACTCTCATGTGTACCATTCTTGCAAGATTTTTATGAAACTTATATCATAGGTTTATATCAGCAATGTCTTTGACGAGTTAAAAAATTACTGCGGATCAATTATTTTTAAAAGAGTTATGTCCCTTGGAAATATTGATTATATGGGAAATTGCATTGTAAGGGATCTCGTGTACAATTCTTGCCAGAATTTGATGAAACTTTTATCATAGGTTTATATCAGCAATGTCTTTGACACTTTTGAAAATAAGTGCTGATCAAATATTTTTGATGAGTTATGCCCCATGGAAATATTAATTGTAACGGAAATCGCATTGTAATTGCTATGAAGCCTTCATTTCTCAAAGATATTTATAAAAAGTTTTAAAGAACAAAAAAAATGTGGTTTTTTGTCGAGCCTTCGACTTTTGTCGAAAAAGCGAGACATAGCAATCCTACATTCAGTCGTTGTCGTCGGCGGCGTCCACAAATATTCACTCTGTGGTTAAAGTTTTTGAAATTTTAATAACTTTCTTAAACTAACCTGGATTTCTACCAAACTTGGACAGAAGCTTGTTTATGATCATAAAATAGTATCCAGTAGTAAATTTAAAAAAAAAAAATTCTGGTTTTTCCGTATTTTACTTATAAATGGACTTAGTTTTTCTGCCAGGAAACATTACATTCACTCTGTGGTTAAAGTTTTCGAAATTTTAATAACTTTCTTAAACTATCCTGGATTTCTACCAAACTTAGACAGAAGCTTGTTTATGATCATAAAATAGTATCCAGTAGTAAATTTAAAAAAAAATCTGTTTTTTTTCGTATTTTACTTATAAATGGACTTAGTTTTTCTGCCAGGAAACATTACATTCACTCTATGGTTAAAGTTTTTAAAATTTTAATAACTTAAACTATCCTGGATTTGTACCAAACTTGGACAAAAGCTTGTTTATGATCAAAAGCTAGTATCTAGAAGGAAATTTTGTTAAAATTTTGTACCTGTTTTTTCGTATTTTACTTATAAATGGACTCAGTTTTTCTTCCAGTTAACATTACATACAGCCTGCAGTTAAAGTTTTTAAAACATTTATTAGATTCATTAACTATCCTGGATTTTTACCAAACTTGGACAGAAGCTTCTTACAATCAAAAGATAGTATCGAGAGGAATATTTTTATTAATTTTTTTCCTCATTTTTGTTGAGCCTGCGATTAACAGCAAAAGTAGGCGAGACACTGGGTTCCGCGGAAGTTGCTGTGGAACCCTTACGAATTTTTTTAGTAATGGCCCTTGTACCTTGGATAGAAAAAATATGTGCAATGTCGGAGACACTGGAACTCTGTTCTTTTATTTACCATGAGATGAGGCTGTAATTCATTGATGACTAGAGTTTAAAATATAGATATGGAGAAAATCAATGTTTTGATGATTAAATTATGTCTCACAAACTTGATTTTTATGTCATTCCATTAATTTTTAAATGAATTCCAATAAACCATATAACCATTCAAAAAGTTCCATTTTATTAAACATATATAGATAGATATAAGAAGATGTGGTATGAGTGCCAATGAGACAACTCTCCATCCAAGTCATAATTTGTAAAAGTAAACCATTATAGGTCAAATTACAGTCTTTAAACAATTTTAAGCATTTGTGATTGGTTGATTCCAATTACAGTGAGTATTTGTGGAATTTATATTTATCCCTATAAATATAATAATATATCTAGTATTTTTCAACTAGGTCATGTTGAACTTTAATTGATTGATTGATATGGTTACTGGAAGCTGCTTTGATCAGAACACTGCTATATTTAAGTGAGAAATTTAGGTACCCTTTTATGGCATCAGGTCCAGCACTGTCAGCAATATTGGTTAAGTTTGTGATTAGGTCAAACAGGCCAGAGACATTTCTGTGTTAATAATTCATTATGTTAATGTGTCCAAGATTGAGGTTAATGTAACTTAGAAATAACTGAAATTGAATAATTACTCACAAACGTTTCTTTAGAATGGGACCAAACTTAAATATATAGACATATTGAGTTAAAGTCAAGTTCATAATAACTGAAAGTTGTTTCTGATTTGTTCAACAGAAGGATTTTTTTTTAAAAGAAAACAGGAATATTACATTGAATCAGAGTAAGATTTGTGATTTTAGAGGCTTTTTCAGTTTTTAGGTCATTATTTAATATTTCCTTGTAAAATATGAACTCATCTCAATATATAGAGTTTGATAGGGGCAAATAAAGAATTAACTCAAATGATAAAAAGGACAATACAGTAATGTTCTTTGTTATATCAACTCCTTGGGTGAATTAGATTTATAGAAAATTTTGCTTTACCAAAGCCTCTTCTGAATAGTATTTCTAATCAGTTGCATTTTAGAAAGTACTTGGGGTTTGGGGTATGTGAGATGCTTACTATGGTCTGGTCAGTCAGTCAGTCACATTCAACCATCATTCTGTGGCACATAAGTTTTCTTCAAATTATTCTGTACTGCTTCAATGTATTAATAAATATATGGTAAATATATGTAGTCACACAAAAGTTACTCATTAAAAGTTTTAATTTTTTTTTTTTTTTATGATATTTGTAGACAATAATGTGGCACTTGAATGTAAGAAATTGCTTGAAAATATCAGTTTTCTACACTTTTTTTCTGTAATGCTTAAAACAATCGATCTTAAAATTCATATAGTCATGTCATGAAAAATTACTGATTAAGTTTAGTTTTGTTCCTGTTGATTGATACTTTGAATTACAACAGTAACAACATATTCCAATCTGATTTTAAAATGCACTTGACCAATTCAAATGTTTGTCCCATATAACGGTAAGCTCAATCACTATTTTTCTAACAAAGGACATTTTATCGCAAATGCAGTACCTTCAGAATGCTTGTTTTGTATTGTTAGATTGGAAATTTTTCTTCTAGCAATATGAATTACATAAAATTTGTGGATAGGTATTTAAGAACTAAAAATTGCATTTTTGAAATCTTTTTCACCAATTTTATGTATGTTCCACATAAGTGGGTATCTGTTTTTAAGCTAGTAACGTACTTTAAAAGATAAAAGAAAGAAATACATTATTTTTCCAATACATCATGTATTTATTTAATGTTCAATTATCAAAATTTGGGACATCCCTGATTTACTGTTCCATATCTTAAACTGTTAAATGCAACATATCAAAGATAGCAGTTTTTCATTTTAATTTTGTTAAAGAATAAATTAGTGTTGTTAATATTTTCTGGTCTGTGGGAGCATAAAATATTCAATTTATGATTTAAACACTTCAATGAATATATTTATCTTATATTGCTATTAATTCTTACTTCTTTTAAATGTTAAAGATATATGTCTATGTATGAAAAATAGATAGAAATACAGGAAAATGTATAAAGTATTTTGATTAATATCTTTTCTATTTTTGAGCAGAATTCAGAGTTTGTTCCTGTTTAAAGTCATGAGTTTTGTACTTATGTCTTAATCAAACCATATCAGTGCTATTGTTGCATGACTTGAATGTAATTACTTAGTAAGGAACTACATTTCAGGGCATATAATACAGTTTTGATCCCACGGTGATTTTTTGACAAAAATTTGCATACAAGGTATTTTTCACCTTGTCAATGCAAATATGTGATAAAAAATATATCATCATGTGCTACTTTTAACAGATAAATGAGGTCAAAATTTTAGACATTTGGAATATCTTTTTTACATAAGTATGCTCTAAATTTGTGTAACAATACATTGGAAATAATTCATTTTATTTAATTTTCAAGATTGTAGAAAAGAAAACACTATTTTTTGCCATATATATTTATTTAAATAAAAAAAAAAATTCATTGGTGATTTGTTAAAAAAAAATTCGTACAAATAATCTTCATACATAATTAAGCCCAATGACATTAAAAAAGAGGAGTCTATGTACTCGTTTTCAAGTAATGATTAAAATCTGTCAAAAAATGCATCTTTTTCCAATATGATGCAGTTTGACATTGCGAAAAATAACATTTTATGTGACCGATGTCATTACCTTCTTATTTTAATTATTGGAGGTAGGGATGTTTATCTACTACTGTTTAAATTAGAGCATCTATATTGGATGAATGAATGATTGTACTTGAAGTTGTAGATATCCACCTGACAGGGTTCATCTGACCTAGAGTGCATTTTCATGATTTATTGATCAATGTTCAGTTATGGTGATTCTGACTGTTTCACAGGTACTATTTGTAACAGCTGAACTATATTAGGTGTATAGAATTAATGAAGGTATGCATGTCTGTCTTGACATGGTTCATCAGGTTTTGAACACTTTTTCATGTGACATTGGTCAATGTTGAGTTTCTAAGATTAGGTCTGTTTCTCAAATACTGTTCTATTTGGATGAATGAATGGTTTAAGTTGTAGATGTAGTTTTATTATTTTGCTGCTGATTTAAGAATTCAATATTGCCTTTAAAGGAGGTCAAACTTTACATCAAAACCCTAAGGAAAACTTCATTCTTTTTCTGACGCCCTGTGCCCTTTTCAGACACCCTGCCCTTTTTCTCAAGTCCATGCCTTTATTTTCGTAATATTTTGATGAAAATACTATTATTCTACCTGTCTTCATATTTATGACAGGTTTATGACCCTCAGCTAATTAACATTTACAGCAGGTGTAATAAGTTGTGATTACAGATAATCCTCTTATCGCCATCGATGGGTCGTTAATCCGTTAATTAGACCTCATGATTGACCATTGTACAATGTAATTATTTTCCCAATTAAATTCGGTCAGTCAGCATTTCAATTTTAAGATTTCTCAAAAGACCACAATTTGCAGTTCGTTTATCCATAGATGTTTTTGTAATTTCGTCAATTTAACAAAATTGTTTTCCCCGGAGTGTTCATTTAATTTCATTATTTCTCAAACGATAATTATTCCAGCTCAGTTGACGTAGTTTCGTCATTTGAACGTATTTTCGTCACATTTTATAAAACTTTTCATGAAATCTTTTGACAATTTCGATTATAAAGATAAAACTTCAATAATATTTTCACGATTCAAACGTGCTTTCTTTATAATGAATCGCGCATGCGTGAACGTGTCTTTATAAATAGACACTTAAATGTAAAATACAAAATCATTTAGTTTCAAATTAACCAGAGATACAAATATTTATTTTACTGAACAACTGAATTTAAAAAAATGATAATTTCTTGCCTTTACTTTAAACACAAACCAATCCGTAGATGAACCCTGATTCATTCTAAATTTACTATCCTCTTGTCACTTCCTGTTTTCATTTCGCTTAATAATCGAAAGTAACGTAAACGTGATCTTTTCTTGATATATTTAAAATAGAGTCTTTTAATCATTCCAAGCTCATAAAATGAATTCCAAATACCGATTTTAAATGGTTTCACAGGATATTGATTATGCAGTGAAATAGTCGTTACAATTTCAATTATGCTGTGATTCTTTGCTTTGAAAAGAGGAACCCGACTTTTGTTGATCAGAATGTCCCCAAATTGCCTTTTCCATTTGGCCTTTCTAGTAATATACATTTTCTTGCCTTTTCCATTTGAGAACAGAAAGGAACAAACCATGCAGAAATTATTTCACCTGTCTGATATAAAGATATTAAATACTATGTTCTTAAATCGACCACTGAATTCAGCTTGCTCTTGGTTTCATTCAGCAAACATGAGCCGCAGGAGAAATGTTTGAAATTGGAACTTTTAAAGAGTCCCCATTTATGGACATTCACCACCATGCCTTAATGGTTTTGTAATAGGATATTTACATTATAGGGACTGAAAAAAAATGATTGTAATTTTGTATTTTTGTAGATTGTGCAAGTTTATCAGCTAATTTTCCAGAACTCTACCGAAGAGAAGATGGCCTTTATCCAGACAAACCTAGTTTGTTTGATTTGATACCAATTGAAGAAAAATGGACGGACAAATCTACAGGCAAACATTATATGTATCCTGGAGTAAATGTTACATTCAAAGTTCCACCAAATGGTATGATATTAATTTATTTTCAGTCACAAGCTGTGAAAATCCTATTTTGCCAAGATCTATAGTAAGGGGTAATCTTCTAGTTAGGTAAGATCTAGTTATGCCCCTGTCGCTAGGGGGGGGCAGGGTGGCAGCTTATGCAGTTACATTTATAGTTAATTAAGACTTTTTACCTGTTCCACTCCAATTTTTTTTCTAGTTTGGGGCCTCCAGGCCCCCTTTTTCAAAATCCTGGATCTGCATCTGATCACAGAAGAGTTAGAAAATCAGTGCTGATGGATATTTTGGGGGGAGTTAAGCCTGCTTCTGATATATACTGTGGATTCATTATTATTCATGTTATTCGTTGGAAAAGATAAACCACAAATTCAAATGTACAATTTTTTCAACATACTTTAATATGCAAACTTGACAAAAACCATGAAATCAAATATCCACAAATATACAATTCTTTTCACATCTAGGAAAATTGGTACCCATGAAAATAAATAAATCCACAGTAAATCAATTATATAAGAAATTGACTTGTAACTCTTTCACCATAATAGTTCTTAACAGATTGTGATATATATAGTTATCCTATGAAAGTTTTATTTCATCAATATCTTATGGAAGGAATGCTCCTTTGAAATGTTCGTTGAATCTATCAGTAATATTCTGTTATCTTCAATTAATAGTATTGTTTTGTAATAATTTTAGCAAGTTTCAAGTCTGTGAAAGGATTTGAGCTGATAGGAAGATCAACCAATCCAGATGATACTAGATGTTTTGTTTTTTCCTTTAATGGTTCTCAGTTGAATGCCAATACAAAAGATGTAAGTGGAACTCTTCCTTGACTGCATGTCTATTTGAGTCAAGCATTTTCAATTTAATCAATTTCATGATTTTATAATATTACAAACAAATATCTTCAATATTCTAGTACAGTGATTTAAATACATCAAGTTTTATGAACACTGGGTAAACAGTTTATAGCTTGTTAAAGTGATCAGAGACCTTCCTTTACCATCAACTCATTGTGGTAATAACAGTTAAACATTCCCTTTTTTCCTAAAAGATAAGAATTTATATGGTGAATTTACCAGAGACAACAATTCCATTAAATGTTAGGAAGTAACTTGTATAAAGCAAGGTAGAAGCCCATATCTAGCAATAGCAGTTGACCTCTGATTAAAGGAAGATTGCTATTATATGTATTGCATTTCTTTACCTTGTAGTAATGTCCTTAATTTGTGTAATATTAGAAAATTGTTACCCTTAATCTGTGTAATATAAGAAAATTGTTACCCTTAATCTCAGACTAATGAAGTTTTATCCTAAAATTAGTAGGGATCATTTCCTACTCATGGTCATTATGAATATCAAGTCTAAAAAAGTTTCACAGAAGTTTATCATGTCTCCAAGGTTTTCTTTTCCCTGACTTCTGCTAAGTTTTTACCTCTAACAAATAAAATCAAAGAGTCATTTCAAGATTATGAATATCCAATATGTAGTTTAGTTTATTTTAATTTTTAGGGAGAAATCCAGTTTAGAATCTGGGCAATAGTTGTACAGATTGAGACATTCTTTGATTTTGAAGTTTTTAGCCTTCCAAAGCCTCCGGAGAATGAACTTGATGGGATGTCTATAATAAAGACTGTTACAATGAATATGAGATATGGTAAGTAAACAATAGGATCTTAATACCTGTTTACATTCAGAGGAACCAAATTTTTTGTTGAGCCTGCATCTACATTTAGTTTCAGTCTGTGGTTAAAGTTTTTTGTTGAGCCTCAACGAAATTCTGAAAGGCTTGCTGTTTCTGGCTGCGGACATGCCAATGTATTAGTTTTGGTACTTTGATTTACACGTTAGGGTATGTTAAGCAAAACAACTCATGCATCCTCTTGTTATACTTGATTGCTTAACATATAGTGGCAAACATTTCATTACCCTGTATATTAAGGACAAGAACAAAAGAACAAGAGGTCTAATAGGATTGATTGTTCTGCAAATGGATCAGCCAGGATGAAAGGGAAGGGGAATTAGGACTGCTACAAAAAAAATGGGTGTGTTGAAAATTTTGCCATGCAAGAAGCAGCTCAAGACCCCTCAGAGATTTTGCAAGGGTTCTTTGTGGCTCTTTCCTTACATGAGACATCACATACTCAGAGAATACCATTTGCAGGAGAATTGAACCTTGAAATAGTTTGATGGCAGATCTTAAGCAATTTTTGTGCTGAGATAAACTTTCTAAGCAAACACATATTTTTGTCTTTTCAGATTTAAGTAAACCCTCAGCAAATTGGATTACAACTATAAGTTTTTATCCTAGTAGTGTTGACAAGTTGATATATATCCGCTTTGTGGAACCTCCTGAACAGTATAATTTCACACAGTTTGTTGTAAATTTGTGGGAACTTGATCAGCATAATAATGATGTGAAAGTTGTCAAAAGTGTAACAATATCACAGGTAATTATTGCTAAAGAAATGACACCTTTCCTCAGAATCAGTACCTGCTTATTTGAGTATTTGAAATTTTTGCAACATGAATTGTCTCATTGTAATAACACAAAAGCTATTGTTCTCTGGAGTTCATTCAACAAGGGTATGGACAGGGGTAAGGGAACATGGCTATGAGGGGATGGGAAGCAGGGATCAGGGGGTAGGGAAGAGGGGGGTAAAAATAGGCATATTCTTGGAAAAAAATTTGAAAGATTTTCGTCTGGGAATAGGCGGAGCTAAGGGGGAGGGACTTTGGAGTAGAGGGGATGGGAAATGGGATTTTGGGCGTAAGGAAATGGGAATCGGGGACCACCTGTCTTCCCCTCTTCAATGGGAGTTTCAAATTTCTCCATGAAAAACAAATCATTCATTGATTAATTTGATAGTACAAAAAATAAACTGTTAGTGATGAAAATACATTCAATTATTATTCAATGGGACACTTTGAATTTAATATTCATTGGGACATTTCATGTTGCAAAATTTAAATACTAAAGTGAACAGCTCTTTCATTCATACTGTTAAAAGTGGTCTGTACAAGTAACTGTCAAAAACTTGCTAGAACATTCAGTAAGCAGTCTTAGCTTGAAATGGCCTTTGGTGATATTTTTTGGTTACTGTAAATTCATAAATTATTGCTAGGTTTTTATTTAAGCGTATAATGCAACTAGGTCATTATTGCAATAATAAGAACTCACATTTTGATATATGATACATATATTTGTATGCAGATTTCCCGAAATCACAATAATACATCTTACATTTTTAACTCACCTGGCCCAAAGGGCCAAGTGAGCTTTTCTCATCACTTGGCGTCCGTCGTCCGTCATCGTTAACTTTTACAAAAATCTTCTCCTCTGAAACTACTGGGCCAAATTTAACCAAACTTGGCCACAATCATCATTGGGGTATTTAGTTTAAAAATTGTGTCCAGTGACCAAGCCAACCAACCAAGATGGCCGCCATGGCTAAAAATAGAACATAGGGGTAAAATGTAGTTTTTGGCTTATATCTCTAAAACCAAAGCATTTAGAGCAAATCTGACAGGGGTAGAATTGTTTATCAGGTCAAGATCTATCTACCCTGAAATTTTCAGATGAATCGGACAACCTGTTGCTGGGTTGCTGACCCTGCATTGGTAATTTTAAGGAAATTTTTCTGTTTTTGGTTATTATCTTAAATATTATTATAGATAGAGATAAACTGTAAACAGCAATAATGTTCAGCAGTGTAAGATTCACAAAAAAGTTGGCATGACCAAAATGGTCAATTGACCCCTTAAGGAGTTATTGCCCTTTAAAGTCAATTTTTAACAATTTTTTGTAAATTTTTGTTATCTTTTACAAAAATCTTCTCCTCTGAAACTAGTAAGACAAATTTAACCAAACTTGATCACAATCATCATTAGGGTATCTAGTTTAAAAAATGTGTCTGATGACCCTGCCTGCCAACCAACAAATAGAACATAGGGGTAAAATGCAGTTTTTGGCTTATATCTCTGAAACTAAAGCATTAAGAGCAAATTTGACAATTGTAAAAATGTTCATCAGGTTAAGATCTATCTGTCCTGAAATTTTCAGACGAATTAGACAACCCGTTGTTGGGTTGCTGCCCCTGAATTGGCAATTTTTTAGGAAATTTTGCAGTTTTTGGTTATTATCTTGAATATTATTATAGATAGAGATAAACTGTAAACAGCAATAATGTTCAGCAAAGTAAGATCTACAATTAAGTCAACATGACCAAAATGGTCAGTTGACCCCTTAAGGAGTTATTGCCCTTTAAAGTCAATTTTTAACAATTTTTGGTAAAATTTTGTAATCTTTTACAAAAATCTTCTCCTCTGAAACATCTGAGAAACTTAACCATTTAACCAAACTTGGTCACAATCGTCATTAGGGTATTTTGTTTAAAAAATGTGTCCGATGACCCTGCCTGCCAACCAACATGGCAGACATGGCTAAAAATAGAACACAGGGGTAAAATGCAGTTTTTGGCTTATATCTCTGAAACTAAAGCAAAAGTATAACGGTTGCATTGATTTATGCATCAATTGTAAATAAAAATATCAGGTGAGTGACACAGGTTCCTTGGAGCCTCTAGTTGTCAATTCTAAAAGAATCTCAATTAAGTAACTGCACTTAATAATTTCTGAATTTAATTTCTGAATTTACAGTATATTTGTTGTTGAGTTGTTGTTTCATTAACTTATACTGCAAATCTCCTTTCATTCATATAGTCTAAAACAAGCTGTAAAGGTAGCTCACTCATTGTTTGTCACTAGTTTCCTACAACATTCAATAAGACAAGTTGAAATATTCTTTACAGGTAGAGGTCACATGGTGAGGTCATTGTTCATTAGGAAGGATAAACAGATACTAGAAAGATTTGTCACACAAGAAGTTTGCAAATATTATTGTATTCTGATTATACATTTGGGCTAAAAGTTATTTACCTTCCTGTTTGATTTCAGATGCATTTTCCAAATAAATCTCTTACATTCTGGATGAATGATTATTGTTTCGATTCGACCAAAAATGTGTGACTTAGGCGTGCTATTTCCTGTTGTGACGGTGTTAACAATGTAGTAGTTTGTAATTAGGGTAGTTTATGGGGAACCCCTAGTGGTAGGTCAATGATATTTGTTATGCAGTTGTATGAGCATTGGCACATATCATTTCCAAGAAGATTATTTGTCCCTGCCCCCTCAGTCATGATCTATTGATATTGAAAATTTTGATTAGTTTACGTGCAGTTGTATAAGCATTTGCACATTTCATTTCCATGGATATAATTTTGGCCCAGCCCACTCAGTCATGTTCTATTGACTTTGAAACTTTTGCCTAGTTTACATGTATTAGTTTATGATTAGGACAGTTTAAGGGGAACCATAAACTTGTGGTTCAATGATATTTGGTATGCAGTTGTATAAGTATTGGCACAACTCATTTCAATGGAGATTATTAGGCCTTGCCCACTCAGTCATGATCTATTGACTTTGAAAATTTTGCTTAGTTTACATGTAATAGTTTGTGATTAGATCAGTGTGAGGGGAACCATTAGTGGTAGGTCAATGAAATTTGGTATGCAGATGTATTAGCATTGGCACATTTAATTTCCATAGATATTGTTTGTCTCCCCTCCCTCCCCCTTCAATCATCATTCATTGACTTTGAAACTTTTACATAGTTCACAAGTTAAAGTTTGTGTTTAGGTCAGTCTAAAGGGAACCACTTATGATAATTTAAGTCAATGGTATTTGGTATGCAGTTTTATAAGCATTGACATTTCTCATTTCCATGGAGATTGTTTGGCCCTGCCCCCTCAGTCATGGTCTATTGACTTTGAATGATTTACATAGTTTACATATATTTAAATATTGCCACTTTAATTTCAACAATTGCATTATACTATCAAAATTACAAAATGCAAGACATATCTCTGTGTCAACCGTTTATAATTTAAGTAACGCTGAATTATTTACAAAATTTTTAAGCCAACAGCATGCTATCATAATTTATAAATAAATATAAGAAAAACGTCTGTTTTACAAGGTTACATTGTACAAGGTAGTGCTAATTTTTAAGAGATATTTTAATTTCAGTATGAACATTATTTCCATGATGTACCACCAGGTCGATATAAAGTAAAAGTAAGTACAAGCTTATGTTAGAAAAATATTTATGTTTATGTTTTTAAACATTGAAGGCCTGAAGTAATCAGCTTTTTAAACCTTCACATCAAATTTGAGCTCTTTAACTTTATAACCCCTTGATGTTGGGTAATGAAACTTGGCATTATAATTCATAACTACTGGAGACATTGAACCTTTTAGAGTTTGTGGATGTACTAATGGGTCATCTGTAAAATTTCTGCCTCCCATGGGTATAAGCTGTGTTAAATTGAATAACCAATTCTGTCTGATTATTGTCGAGCCTGCAAGACATAGCGATCCTACATTCTGTCGGCGGCGGCAGCGTCCACAAATATTCACTCTGTGGTTAAAGTTTTTCAAATTTTAATAACTTTCTTAAACTATCCTGCATTTCAACCAAACATGGACAGAAGCTTGTTTATGATCATAAGATAGTATCCAGAAGTAAATTTTGTAAAAAAAAAATCCTGTTTATCCATATTTTACTCATAAATGGACTTAGTTTTTCTGCCAGTTAATATTATATTCACTCTGTGGTTAAAGTTTTTCAAATTTTAATACCTTTCTTAAATTATCCTAGATTTGTACCAAACTTGGACAGAAGCTTGTTTATAATCATAAGATAGTATCCAGTAGAAATTTTCCTAAAAAAAAAAATCCTGTTTGTCCGTATTTTACTCATATATGGACTTAGTTTTTCTGCCAGTTA
This sequence comes from Mytilus coruscus, assembly GCA_017311375.1. Classification (NCBI taxonomy): domain Eukaryota; kingdom Metazoa; phylum Mollusca; class Bivalvia; order Mytilida; family Mytilidae; genus Mytilus; species Mytilus coruscus. The sequence goes on along the minus strand of CM029595.1, from coordinate 123,665,136 downwards.
ACATAACATTCACTCTGTGGTTAAAGTTTTTCAAATTTTAATAACTTTCTTAAACTATCCTGGATTTGTACCACACTTGGACAGAAGCTTGTTTATGATTAAAAGCTAGTATCTAGAGGGAAATTTGGTAAAAATTTATTTCCTGTTTTTCCGTATATTACTTTTAAATGGACTTAGTTTTATTCCAGTTAACATTACATACAGTCTGCAGTTAAAGATTTTAAAACATTTATTAGATTTATAAACCTTCTTGGATTTTTACCAAACTTGAACAGAACTTCTTACAATCAAAAGATAGTATCTAGAGGAAAATTTTAAATAATTTTTTCCCCATTTTTGTTGAGCCTGCGACTAACAGCAAAAGTAGGCGAGACATGTTCCGCGGAACCCTTACAAAATTTTTGTTTTCAGACATCAATAACTTTGTCAAACCTTCATAGAATTTTATGAAACTTGGACAGAAGCTTCTTCATGATCAAAAGATAACCCTTTGTATTTTACTGCTAACTGAACTTAGTTTTATGGTAGTTAACATTGACAGCATTTACAGTCACAAACTATTGAAATGGTAATGATATTATGACGTATATTTTCAAGTCAGCTGAATTGTGCTCTGTTCATTGTTCAATGTTTGATATAGACATTGGGCATGTGCTTAGAAAGATTGCTAGTAAAATTATCATTAAAATATGGATTTTTTATAAATAATTCTGTGTTTTGAAAAATTAACAGGAAAATGCAAATAAATACTGTTGATAAAGAAATTAAAAGCAGATTGTGAAAATAATAAATTTTTTACTTTTCTCTACAGGTTGAACCCAAGAGTTCCTATGCAAGTGGACAGTGTTTTTGTTTTAATACTAATGGTGTTTGTGTATCATGTGCTAGGACAACTACCAGGCCTATCATTATAGAGAACTGTAAGTATAACTGAACATTTTTTCATTGAATAATTCATATAAACATAATTATTGTCGAGCCTGCGACTTTTGTCGCAGAAAGCTCGACATAGGGATAGTGATCCGGCGGCGGCGTTAGCTAACTTCTTAAAAGCTTTATATTTTAGAAGCTAGAAGACCTGGATGCTTCATACTTTGTATATAGATGCCTTATGTTATGAAGTTTCCGTCTGTCATATGTCCATTGTCCTTGACCTCATTTTCATGGTTCAGTGACTACTTGAAAAAAAAGTCAACATTTTTTGTAATGTTAATTTCTTTCTTATTGTGAGTAATAGGATAACTATATTTAGTATATGCGTACCTTGCAAGGTCCTCATACCCGTCAGACAATTCTCATTTGACCTCGACCTCATTTCATGGATCAGTGAACAAGGTTAAGTTTTCGTGATCAAGTCCATATATCAGATATGTTGTGATCCCGAGTAAATATATGAACTTACCCAAGACGATGAGCAACTTCTAATGCGTTGATCACTTGGATGGCTCTCTGGTATTATTTGGTGACTGTCGTCTATAATGGTTAACCGGAAAGAGAGAGAAGGCATCATTGGATCGCTGCAACTTCCGGCAGGGTCTGGCTTAGTACCAACGAATACCACACTCCCCCCGGCTTTATATTTTGTTGTGTGTTTAGAATTTCTTTAACCTGGTTGCCAAATTGTCCAAAATTGAGATAATAATAAGGGTGAATTTTTCGGATGGGCCCCTCAGAAGAGAGGGCCCAGATTAAACAAAAGTACTATTTCTGTTTGTTTGGGGCCGCTAAATTAAGTAGACCCTATTTGTATGTACAGCCAGCCCTTACCCTTCTAGCAACGATCCCAGACCCTCAACCCCTCTGTGATGCCCCTTGATTAGGTGGGGTTAGTGGGTTATTTGTTTGCCAAGAAAATCATGAAAATAAACTTAATAATAACCTTCCTCTCTGGACAGATTTTTTAAAAATTATGTAATTTGTTTTGCCAGGAAAATAATCATGAAAATAAACTTGATAATAACCTTCCTCTCTGGACATATTTACACCTTTTTTTTCTCTCTACCTAGATCCTATACAGGGCCCGTGCATTGCTGGTGGTGGCCTCCAGCAATGCCCAAAGGGTGTCCCTGACCTAAATGCCAACAGCCCCATTGCCACCTCGGCAATATACTGGGGATGCCCATGGCTGTTATTGGGCACCCATGACGGCCTGAAATAGGGGGCATCACTCTCAAGTAGGATTCTTTCCAGAGGGAGGGACGACACCACTTGCCCTTGTTCCCGGTCGAACCTACTGACCTCCCCCGTATACCCAAAATAGACATTTGGGAATGCATCCTTCCACCGCCTTGCCTCCTGCATCCCCCATCGAAACAATGGAGGTGGATCCTCTGCTGAGGGGCCACCCGCTCCCGAACTGTGGTCAGGACTTTCAGGTGTGCCTCTGCACTATGGCAATCCTCAGGAGCCCCTCTAACGTGAAGAATGAGGGGAACCTCTGGCCTCCATTGCACAGGTTCAGGACCCACTTTAATGTGCTTACTTGCCTCTGAAGAGGTGGGTCCCGCTGGCTTTGGTCCAGTCCAACTTCTCCTATTGCCCTCACCCCCGGCAACCCCACCAGCTGTTCCATCTTGCCGAATGAACTGTCGTCCAGCTGATGGGCTTTTTGGGTGAACTCCATGGTGATCCTCTAGGGGTTCCCGCAATGTCCATGCAGATGGCCATGTCCCTGGGTCACAATAGACCATCACACCTCCCACTAGGTCAACTGGGTTTCTGGGGTGGGGAGGCGCATCTCGATGAACCGTCGCCGGTCCATCCTTCCTGCCATCCTCCACTGCCTCCACCCCCGGTCCAAATGAAAGTGGGAATCAAATGCAGGTGGTGTGGGGTCCCCAGCTGCACCCTGCGTTTCTACCAGAATTTTCTTCCCTGGAGGAGAGTCGGAGGGAGACCTCAGATCTATTCCCCCCTCCGCCTGTCCTAGCTGGCTTGCTGGGGACCCTGTGGCTGCCCTGGGTCCCTGCAACCTGAACATCCCCCTGAAGGCCTCTGCCTTATCTCCTAGCTCTCCCATTATGGCCGCCTGGACCCTCCAATCAATGAGGGCTCCAGGGGAGTTGACTGGTGCTGTGGAGAAGTAAGGGGGAACTGGTCGCCCCCCTTCAAGACATACTTCCTCCATTTGGCCCTGAACAGCCTGCCCAATGATGCCAGTCGGTTAATGTGGGCCACCAAATCCTCCAAATCCCCGCCCACTAACATCCAGGCCTAAGCCTGTAAAGCAGCAACCCTGATTGGCGCAAGAGAAGCCCTTGGTGACCCTGTAGGTTCCCCAAATACTTCAGCCACATGCTCCAGCATTACATGTGGCTGAATATCTAACGCCTCACGGGCAACCCTGGATGGGGCACTTTTGCAGGGTGGGAGGTCCCTCTCCTCGGTGTGTTGTCGTATTGGGGTGTCCTCTGGCCCGACACCCCAGTCTCCCTCAGCGTATAGTCGTGTTGGGGTGTCCTTTGGCTTGACAACCCAGTCTCCCTCGCTGTAAAGTTTCCTCGGGGTGTTCTCTGTTCTGACATCCCTGTCCCCTTTGCGGTATAGCTGCGTTGGGGTGTCCTTTGCCCAGACATCCCAGTCTCCTCCTTCCTCCTCCCTGTTGGAATATGTTCGGTGCAGACACCCCGCTCTACCCTCGATCCAGACTGGGGTGTCTGCCTCTCTTGGGCGTCTTTAGGGCCCTTGTAGCCTAGCGGCTTCCTCTGCAAGGCGTTCTTTCTGCCTATTCCTCCTCCTCTTCCTTTCCTGGGTCGTTTCTTTTTACTTGAAAGCCCCTACCCAGTGGAGGCGCTGTGAGCATCCCGATCGGCTGGAATGCCCACAGGGTGTCCCTGGCCATCGGGACAGCGGCCCCTGGAGTGCCCCTGGAAACGGGGCATCGGCTCCTTCCTCCACTGGGGTCCCTACTTGCTCCCTGCCTACTACCTGACCGAGCCCTTTCCCTAGAATTAGAGCTCCCGTCCCTGGTGCTCCTGCTAACTGCCCTGGAATCCCCACCCAAACTCGTATCCCCAGCCTTTGGGGATGGGTCCCTGTGATCCCCAGAGATGGCTTCCCCTGGGACCTCAGCTTCCCCCTCCTGGCCCTTGGTATCTCTCAGGCTTGGGGTATCCCTTTCCCCTGAGGGGACCCTATCTCGGTGCCGTCCCTGGGCTTACCTCCTCTCTCTTCTCTTCCCTCTTCTCCTCGGCAGCCCAACTCCTCTTTGGGCTGCCTCCAGCACTCTCGTCGCTGGACATCTCTAATGCTCCCTGCAATTACAAAAATAAAACATTTTGAGGGCCAAACATACTAACATCTGGCCTCATCATTAAATATAACAGTTATCTAACTAGATAATCATGAACAGTGTAACTAGTTGCCTTCATATGTAGTCTCTTAAAACTATATACAATGACTTAAAAACTCCTTATGTACAACAACCTCCTTATGGCACTCTATTCTGAACCCTTCCGACGAGCTGACCTCCGCAGTCCAGTAGGGTTCGTACTAGCTTGCGGTGGTTCTGGTTTACCTTTCTGGGTCTTACAACCTGAGCATATATAGTCCTGGTTCTCCCACTCTTCAGCTTCCTGTGGAGAAATTCCCACGCACCTGCCATGGTACCACTCACTGCACCGGTCACAGGAGATCATAAACTCCCCTGTATAAGGTCCTCGGCAAGTGCAGTACAGTGCCCCAGTACTTCCTGTTGAGGCATTCGGTTTCCCGCCCCCAGTTGATTGCAGGGTGGTGAGCATAGGGTCCAACCCGACAGGACCTGGAACACTAGCTTGAGAAGGGGTTACAGGGTTATTAAGGTGCATTGCTTGGGCCACCCCTCCCTTTTGGAGCTCTACTATTGCCCGGTTGACCCATGCCGGTAGCTCCCTATCCCTACACAGCTTTAAACGGTCGTGATTCACCGTAGTGAGAGCTTTCTTCATTTTTACCTTATACAGGTAAGGGGAGATTCTTTCTAGGATGATCCCCGGTCCCCTCCACATAGGGCTTAGCTTCTTACATTTTCCTGGCAGTGAAGCGGTGTCCAACTTATAAACAATGTCCCCTACCTTGTACTGACGGGCAACTAACCTGAGATCGTAGGCTTGCTTAGCTCTGAGCTGGGAGGTTTTGAGGTTTGCCCTCGCAATTTCATGGGCAGACCTTATGGCCTCTTCCAAGTCACCCACATACCCTGCAAGGTCTGGAGGTTGCCCGTCTTTGGAGGTCTGAACATTAACTCAGCAGGAGGTTTACCTCTCTGCCTAACATGAGGCGATTGGGGTAAACCCGGTAGATCTATTCACTGATGCCCTAATTGCCCCGCTAATTGGGGAATGTAAGTCCCAAGTCTTCTGATTGGTACCCACAAAACACCTGATCGAGGCCAGGAGGGTGCGATTAAATCTCTCCACTTGGCCATTAGCAGAAGGGCGATATGGGGTGGTACGAGCCTTGTGGATGTGGAGCAGTTCACAAACGGATTGGAAGAGTAAACTCTCGAAATTACGGCCCTGGTCTGTAAATATTTCATATGGATACCCAAACCTACAGAAAAAATCGTTAACAGCCGCCCTTGCCGTGACTTCAGCCGTCTGAGAGGGGAGAGGGATACATTCTACCCACTTGCTGAATTGATCTACAATCATGAGCAGATGTTCGTTTGCTCTGTCTGACTGTGGTAGGGGCCCTACAAAATCGAGGTGCACTCTCCATCGGAGCCCCAGCATGAATCATTGTCATTGGGCACCTCGCGGTCTTATTCGGTTTCTTGCTCTGGTTACATGCCGAACAACTTGCCACATAGCCCTCCAAGTCCCTTTTAAGCCCATGCCAGTAGTAAAATTGTTTTACTCTTTCTTGGGTTCTAGTCATGCCCTGGTGCCCAGCTGAGGGGATGTCATGGCATAATTCCATAATGTCCCTCCTCCATTCTCGGGGCACCAGCAACCTATTTCCCTCTCCGTCTTTTGCATGATACATAATCATTCCCCGTTCATCCCTACTGAACCGCTCCTTGATCGTCCAGTAAAATTTTGCCGGTGGGCTACTTCGAAACAGGTCCCCCTGAGCAGGCTGACAACTGTTATCGTCAAGCCACTAAGTCAGCCACTTAAATTCAGGGTCCTTGCTCTGCGTGTCACAAATCTGTTCAACAGAGTATTTCCTAAAACCACCCCAAGCCCATCCTGCACAACCTGGATGGAACAGTCTGGGTTGTCAGGGACTATCACCACATCTCTACCCACGGTGGCCACTGTTACTCAGGATATGCAAATGCCCTCGACGGCGGGGTTTTGGCCAGCCACCAGTATTTCATCTAAAACCCACCCTCTGCAGAATCTTGGCCAGCGACCAGTATTTCGTTTACAGACCCGCCCTCCACACCTTTCCTTTGGATGCCAATGGGACCATGTCATCCACATCGGTCATAAATTTAGACCACTGTGCTTGAGCCCTTGCACAGTATGGACAACCCCACAGGGTAGGGTTGCCAAGTTGACATCTGTTTTAAAGTCCTGATATGGAGAGTCAACAGGCATTCTGGACAAGGCATCCGCGTTTATGTGCTTGGAACCCGCCCTATGTTGCACCTCCATGTGATATTGGCTCAACTCCTCGAGCCACCTGGCTAGCTGCCCTTGGGGCTGCTTAAAGCGAAGCAGCCAGGTGAGGCTACTGTGGTCTGTGCGGACTACAAAATTCCTTCCCAGCAAGTAGTGCCGGAACTGTCTGGTGAAGCGTACTACTGCCAGGAGCTCCTTCCGGGTGGTGCAATACCGCCTTTGCTCTGGAGTTAGAGTGAACTGGCATAGCAAACTACCCTTTCCTTCCCACTTTGTACTTGGGACAAGACTGCCCCTATTGCATAGTCCGAGGCATCTGTATCTAGGACAAATGGATCAGATGTATTCGGCAGGGCCAGTAGGGGTGCAGAGGTGAGAGCCTCCCGCAGTTTATCAAATGCCTCCTGCTGTGTTTCTCCCCATGTGAAAGACCTTTTGCCTGTAACGTCTTGAAGGGGGGCTGCAATTTTAGAATACCCTCAATGAAAGCCCGGTGATAATTGGCGAACCCCAGAAAACGCTCTACCATTTTCGTATTGTGAGGGTTGGCCATTTCTTCACATCCTCTATATAGCCTGGGCCAATATTCATACCCTTCCTACTTACTACTCTGCCAAGGAATTCTACCTGTTCTTGAAACAGTTCACATTTCTTTGGCTTAAGCTTGAGGCCGTATTCCCTAAAGCGCCTTAAGACCGCCCTCAGGTTGGCCAAATGAGAAGCTATATCCTTTCCCAGAACCAAAATATCATCTAGAAAGGCCAACACTATATCCCAGGTTAACCCCCTCAGAACCAAGCTTATGACCCTAGCGTAAGTAGCTGGGGCATTACAGAGCCCAAATGCCATCCTGGCGAACTCAAAAAGGCCGTATTTTGATATAAATGCGGTTTTTGACCTATCCTCCTTCTTGATTTTCACCTGCCAATACGCTGAGTTAGCATCCAGCTTGGAGTACCATCGATTCCCTGCAAGGGTATCCAGGCACTCTTCTACTAACGCTAAGGGAATACATCTTTACACAGGTAGAGTTCAAAGACCTATAGTCAATGCACCACCTGACCCCCCCGTCCCTCTTTCTTACCAGTACTGGGGCAGAGCACCATTCAGAAACTGAAGGCTGAATGACCCCTGCCTCTAACATCTTCTTTAAGTGGGTCTCCTCCTCCTGAGCAAACCCAATAGGGGTTCTTCTCATTCGTTGTTTTATTGGAGGGTGTCCCGCTGTGTCAATTTGATGCTCAATGGCTGAAAAGTTCCCTAAATCAAACTCACTTGCTGCGAAGACATCCCCATACTCCCTTAACAGAGATGCCAAGGCTTCTTGCTCTTGGCTTCCCAGCAGTGCCTTAGAGCGATCAAAGAGATCCCTAAGGTGCTCTGGGACTCCCTGGTCAGACTCTGTTGGGCCAGTACCAACCCCTGTACCTACTACTTGTACCTTTGCTGGGACTTCTATTGTCTCTACTTCTACTGCCTGGGCGATTAATTCCCCTTGACGCACGTGTACATGCTTATTTGAAGTATTTATCAGACACACTACTGGTTGGCTCCCCCCTGCATGTAAAGTGCGGGGGACCAAAAGACCAGAGTGGATGCCTGCCTCAACAATATAACTTGGCAGTTCACAGTTAACCTGACAGCTGAGCTTCATCACTGAATTAGGCGGCACCGTAATTTTCTCACGTATTGTCACTTTAGCTACCCTTGGTGCTTGCCCGACCTTACCCATAGTCATGGGTATGACCTCGCCCCTACCCGCAGCTGTCCTCAGGCATTTGCAAGTCGATGCAATGTGCCCTTAATAAATCAAACTCCAGAAGCATGTCGTCCTCTATAGGGCCACGTACAGATTTGTCTGTATGAGCTTGGAACCCAGTTCCAAATTCACTGGCCCAACAACATACCCATTCATTTGCATCCCTTTCCTGCTGTATTCATTATGACTTATGTCCTCGACCCTTAGGAGTTTGTCAGCATAGGGTAGGGGGTACCAGTATGTCACATAGTCCAACTTTACTATTGATGGCTGGCCAAACTAAAAGATTCTCCATGTGGGCAGTTATACTAGAGGTAGAGGTAGGCATTGCCTCTAAAATGGCTTATAGCACTTATGCCCTAGACCCTTAGGAGTTTGTCAGCATAGGGTAGGGGTACCCGGTATGTCACAAAGTCCAATACCACTATTGCCGGCTGGCCAAACTAAGAGATTCTCAACGTCGGCCATTATACCAGAGGTAGAGGTAGGCATTGCCTCTAAAATGGCCCATAGCACTTATGCCCTAGACCCTCAGGAGTTTGTCAGCATAGGGTAAGGGGTGCCCAATATGTCACATATTCCAACTTTACTAGTGACGGCTGGCCAAACTTGGCTTCCCAGCAGTGCCTTAGAGCGATCAAAGAGATCCCTAAGGTGCTCTGGGACTCCTGGTCAGACTCTGTTGGGCCAGTACCAACCCCTGTACCTACTACTTGTACCTTTGCTGGGACTTCTATTGTCTCTACTTCTACTGCCTGGGCGATTAATTCCCTTGACGCGTGTACATGCTTATTTGAAGTATTTATCAGACACACTACTGGTTGGCTCCCCCCTGCATGTAAAGTGCGGGGGACCAAAAGACCAGAGTGGATGCCTGCCTCAACAATATAACTTGGCAGTTCACAGTTAACCTGACAGCTGAGCTTCATCACTGAATTAGGCGGCACCGTAATTTTCTCACGTATTGTCACTTTAGCTACCCTTGGTGCTTGCCCGACCTTACCCATAGTCATGGGTATGACCTCGTCCCCTACCCGCAGCTGTCCCTCAGACATTTGCAAGTCGATGCAATGTGCCCTTAATAAATCAAACCCCAGAAGCATGTCGTCCTCTATAGGGGCCACGTACAGATTTGTCTGTATGAGCTTGGAACCCAGTTCCAAATTCACTGGCCCGACAACATACCCATTCATTTGCATCCCCTTTCCTGCTGTATTCATTATGACCTCCCTGAGGATGGGTGGAACCGATTTTAGGGACCTGTACACCTCTTCTGATATTAGGGTCACTTCTGCTGCAGTGTCTACGACAGCAAACAAACTCTGCCCCTGAACTTTTATGGGTACCCTAAATACAGTTCCAGACCGGAGCTGACATACAGTGACTATTTCGCAATCACTTTCCTCATCAACCAATGTGGTCTCTGCTTCCCCCTCTGACAAGGAGTCCCCACTGTTATGGGCTTCCTCATTACTTTCCAGGGCGGTATCAATGGTGCTTACCCCCCTGGGAGGGCTATGGCCTTCAGCGGAGTCCCAGCTTTCCTGGGGCTCTCCATAACTGGCCATAGTTACTTCTGCTGGGCTGGTATCTTCAGTGAGGCTAAGATCTCCGCATTCAAACCATAAGCTCCCTGGTATTTTACCCCACTCTTCACCCCCAGGGTCCCCCTGGTCATGGGTAAGCACTGACTGAACAATAGGAGTTCCCAATTTGATTTGTTCCCCAGAGTCGAGATGAACAACCCCCATGAAGAACTTGACGGGCAGGACTCCTGCCTGGTTACCCGGCATAAAATAGCCCTACTGGGTGCCCAAAAGAACTCGTAACCCTCTGCCTGAGCCCTTGGTACATCTATCATTATCTGTACTTCCCAATGAGACTTGAAAGTAGGGGGTACCTCACTCAATAGATGAATGTGCTGCCTATTCATCCGTCTCAATCCTTCCTCTTCTATATCCCCCCAAGCAAGCATGGTTGTGTAGTGGTAGGCATGGGCAACAGTATTTTCCTCTACTGAGGGCATACCAAAAGATCCCACATCAATGGAATGCCCCTGGTTTGCCTTTATTTTCCACCAACCATGCTCTGGGTCCCTCTCTAAAGTGAAACGTTTGTCCACATCTACCTCAACCAGACGGGTGAGCTCCTTAAGGGTGTACCCCGACAACCCTGGGTGCCTAGACAGGAGCTCATCAACATACACAAATCCCCCAGGGAGAACCTTGAGTCCCCATTTACTGGCACCATGCCGCAGTACATATATCAGTGTTTTTGACAACCGACGGTCAACTCCCTGGTCTTGTATGACTTCCTCCTCTGAATCGGAGGAAGCTGTCCCCTTACCCTCTAATGGACACTCAGGCGCTAGGTTGTTTACAGACTCTGCGACCTGGGAGCCCTCCCCCTCAGACTCTGATAACGCCCCCTCAGCCTCTTGTAGTGTTTTGGGCATTACCTCCTTCCCCGGACATACTGATTCTGGACAATGATATCCCAAGGTCACTTCCCCCACATTTTGCTCCCTAAACTGCACATCTGTCGACAGGCCAAACTCTATTTCGGGGGCTTGCTCTGGCCTCTGGAGCTGCCCCGTTGGAGTTTAACGGATTTGGTGTTGTACGAGTTTGGTCAGCAAAAGTGACAGTTCTCTCTTTAGACCGCCGATCTGGGCACTCATTTCGGAGATGTCCGGCTTGTAGCAGTAATAACATACACTTTCCCGCCCAGACCCTCGATAGGGGGATGGGCTTCTTGATTGGGACCTTTCCCTAAATTTTGGGCAATCCCGTTTGAAATGCCCCCTCTCCCCACAGTGGAAGCATTCTCCTGTTGCTGGCCGTCCGCCCGGTGAGGGGCTTCTTGCCATAGGGCGAGTGAGGAGTTTCCTAAATTAGTCCATCATGTTGACCAAGTTTATTTTCAAACTTCTTATTAGTGTTTTCTAATTCACTTTTCCATGTACTTGCTGGAGCCCTCTCAGGGGCCATAGTAGCCCTTACCTGTGGTACCTGATACTCATGGAAAACCTCTGGGTGGTCTTCATACCGCCCACCCATTACCTGCCTAACCTCCCGCCTATTTGGCTTACCATATATTGCTTGGGTGTTATGTTGGAATAGCCGTATTTTATCTACAGCCTCCTCTATGCTTTGGGGCTGAAGGTTAGAGACTTGCACCCCCAACTCCTTGTTTTCAATGCCCTGGCACAGCCGCATTACGGCCTGCTCGTACATGTAATCGTCAGGGAGGTTTCTAAATGCCCTGGTGGCCAAGGACAACACCCGATCAGCCCAGTCCTCGAGAGACTCCTCAGGGGCTTGCCGGGCATTGTTAAACTGGACCCGGGCAGTCTCAGGGAGCGCCTTGAAACCAAAACGCTTGTGAAGCTTCTCCACAAGCTCCCTATAACTGACCTCCCTGTCTCTTTCTGTTATGAGGGCATAATATTCACTGGCTTTTCCCTCAAGACACCAGCAAAGTTGATCCTTGCATTCCTGAGGACCCCATTCACAAACCTCTGCATACCTTGCAAATTTTGTGAAAAAAGCCTGCCAGTTGCCCTTGCCGTCATACTTTATATTCTTTGGGGCATTGCTAACCTTAGAGATGCCACCTAAAGTTCCTCGTGCCCCACCTCTGCTGTCAGGTCCCCTAGTGTTTTCCCTGGGCCTATCCTCATTGTGTGGCATTGGGTAGGCCTGTTGCCCATAGCCTCCCCTGCAGTGACCCCTTGTGAAGGCACCGGAGTATACCCTTGGTTGTACGGATTCTGGGGTTGCCTTTCCCCATAGGCACGGGCAGGGGTTTGCCTTGTGTCATCACCCCTATTGTTTTGTCTTTCTCCATACATTTGGGCTGGGGCCTGCCTTGTGTCTGCACCCTATTGTCTTGCCACTTGCCATATCTACTGCGGGTGTCTCATACTGTCCCCACCAGTGTGAGCTGGTTGGGTACAGGGTGCTGACCCCTGACCTGCATAGTTGCTTGTGTGACCCATGGGGTATGAAGGTGCGCCCTTTGGTCGAGACATTCTTGTCCCATGCACTGGCTTCACCCGCCAGTGCGGCTTGGTCTTTATACTACTCCCTTGGTTTTGGGATTACCTTGGTTTGGGTCACCCATAAAGGGTGACTCCACTCGGTTTTTTTATTTGTTCCTGTATCCCCATCCCAATTTTCCGGGTTTTAGGTCCAGCTTCAGCCTCCCGGGATATGGACTACACTCAAGAAAGGCGGTGTCCATCTGGCTGGGCCTCCCAGGGCCGGGACTTTGCCCCTGGTGCCATGCTTCTTGCTTAAATGCTGATTGGACATGGACCCGTGATGGTGTGCTTTGTGAGGCAATGTGTCCCCCATCTATCAGTGTGTTGACCCTGTTCAACATTTCATCATGCCTGCCTTGGGCCTCAGGTGGTGGCCCAATATTTTGGCTGAAGTCAAGCCTGGACAAGAGGGCCATTGTCACTCGTAGATGGGAAATTGTGGCTAGGTCTGACTCAGTCACAAAGCCCTTGCCCTCCCTTATGTCCATTATTTGCTCCCCAGTTTTAATTCATATACCTGGGAGCTGGAGTAACTCTTGAAAACTACAAGTGTTAATGTTTACAATGGACATTGTAACTGTAAATAACTAACACTGATATTCAACAAAGTTTATTTATGTGAACAATAAACAACAACAACCAACACTTTTAATGCTACAGATGTTTTTCTTTTTGATTCAATAACTACTACTTCTGCTTTGGGTAACCCGTCCTTCTGGTCTGCGGTTAGTAGCGAAGCGAACAGAACAATAATACGACTGGTAACCCGTCCTTCTGGTCTGCAGTTATCAGAAGTAAACAAAACAATTACAACACGACTGGTACCCTGTCCCTTCTGGGTCACGTGGTCCAAGTCGTCTTGAAAATCTGAAAACAACAAATATTTAAATACTACGCAAAAACAGAGGTTCTACCGCTGCAAAACCCTGTGATGTTATGTAACACGCTCTACCAGAGTATTACACAACAAAAACGATCGGCAAAGGTTTCCCGAATCCTTTTCCGCTGGAAACTCTGTTGAAGCGAACGTCGCCTCAACTCACGAAATGAGCCCTAAATTGCAAACCACCACGCAAATTAGTGCTCGCAGCGCCAATGTTGTGATCCCGAGAAAATATATGAACTTACCCAAGACGATGAGCAACTTCTAATGCGTTGATCACTTGGATGGCTCTCTGGTATTATTTGGTGACTGTCGTCTATAATGGTTAACCGGAAAGAGAGAGAAGGCATCATGGGATTGCTGCAACTTCCGGCAGGGTCTGGCTTAGTACCAACGAATACCACAGATACTATAAGCAGTAGGTCTACTATATTTGGTATATGGAATGATTGTATGGTGTACATGTCCAACTGGTACGTGTCATCTGACCTTGACCTCATTTTCATGGTTCAGTGGTCAAAGTTAATTTTCTGAGTTTTGGTCTTTTTTTCTAATACTACATGTATATGGAATAGGTCAACTATATTTGGTGTATGGAAATATTTTATGATGTACATGTCAGTCTTGCAGGTTTTATTAGACCTTGACCTCATTTTCATGGTTCATTTCTCAGTGTTAAGTTTTTGTGTTTTGGTCTGTTCTTCTCCAACTATAAGCAATAGATCAACTATATTTGTTTATTTGTTGTATGGAAGGATTTTAAGGTGTATATGTCTGTCTGGCAGGTATCATCTGACCTTGACCTCATTTTCATGGTTCATTGGTCAATGTTAAGTTTTCATGGTTAAGTTTGTTTCTTAGATACTATAAGCAATAGGTCAACTATATTTAATGCATAAATTGATTGTAAGGTGTACATGTCTGTCTGGCATGGTTCATCTGACCTTGACCTCATTTTCATGGTTCATTGGTCAATGTTAAGTTTTCTTGGTTAAGACTGTTTCTTAGAAACTATAAGCAATAGGTCAACTATGTTTGGTTTATTGAATGATTTTAAGGTGTACATGTATTTCTCGTTTGGTTTATCTGACCTTGACCTCATTTTCTTGGATCATGTTAAGTTTATGTGTTACTTGTAGTAAAGTTTTATATTTAGGACTTTCAACATAAAATCAATGGTGAGTAAAGAAGGCGAGACATTTCAGCGTGTGCACTCTTGTCTACTGTAAATTTAGAAATTATTGTGAGGTTTTAAATAATGCTAATAAGGCAACTGGGTGCGTATTGTAATAATAAGAACTTGTATTCTGATATCTGATATATATATATATCTGTATGTAGCTTTTCCCGAAATCGCAATAATTAATCTCTTATTTTTGTCCATTCTTCAAAAATCACAATAATAAATATCCAGCAATGATTTAAAAATTTACTTTATTTTTATTTTAAAATTTCTTTTCTGACAGTTCAGTGATATTAAGGCATTATTTTTTGTTCCTTATATTAATCATTAGTTTTAAAAAAATCATGGGTTTCCAAAAATATGTTCAAAAGTCAAATTCAATATTCAGCAAACAAAATTAAAATCTAACATCACAAAAAGTGACAGACAGGTGACTATGACACTGAAAGATAAGAAATCATGCCTTTGATGTGGTCTTCCACAGATCTTTTACAAAAAAGAATTATTCTATCATTGAACTGAAGCTAAATCAAATAGGAATACAGTTTACCTTTAACAGCTACAATAGTGAACTTAGCTAACAGCTAAAAATTGCCAAACTATAACCATAATAAACCAAGGGCATCTAATATTTTACTGTTTGTACACATGCTTGTGTTTTAGTCTTAATGATTAATACTTCATTTACTTCTAAATACAAGAAAACTAATATAAAAATCACAAAACATTGTTCCTAACTTCTGCTACATCTTTATAAGGAATGTATATAGAAACACATTTTTTTCTTAGCTATAGTTATTTGCAGCTTCTGTTAAGATTACAAGTAACTCTTTTCTGTTTTTAAATGATGAAGCTTACAATGATTTATATATTGGTACATTGGAATATAAAATTTAAACTGATTGTCTTTTAAACAAAAACATGTGCATTTGTTAGTATTGTGAAAAAGTTATGTAACCTGTATAATTAAATCCAAAGACATAAATTTTTATTGCGTCTTGAGGTATTCAAGAAAGAGAATAACAGATATGTAAAAATCAACAGATATGTTTATTTACCTGTGAATGGATTTGCTAAAGCAGAATTTTCTTTCTCATTGTTTTGCACTATAGTAAGCACATCTGGTACAACCACCACTTCTACTACAACAACCACTTCTGCTACTACAACCACCACCAATACTGTTACTGGTCCAGATACCAGCTTTACTACCAATACCTATACACCATCACCAGTTGATGTTGGGCCGGACTCACCCAATGCAGAGAAGGTTGTAGCTGTTGTATTTGGTATAATTCTTGGTTTATTGTTGGTAGGAATACTAGCATTCATTGCCTACAGTAACAGGAGGAAAAAACATGGTAAGATACTTATGTGTCAATTATTTGAATGTAGATTTCTATGAAGCCTCACACAAACTTTATAAACATAATAGTCAAACCTGAAATAAAAGTCATTTTTAGAACTGTAGAAAACTGACCTTATATGATAGGTGACCTTTGAATTGAAACTCAAAATTCATAGATATTATTACAGCAGGACAAGAAGAGGGTGACCTGACAAGACTGGCAAAAAAAAAAGACATGCATTTTACACTTTTTGGCATGTCTTGTCATTGCCGGAGGTTGACAACTATGTTAAAATCTGTCGTTGAAAAATATTTCGTGATAAGGCATTACATTTTTCAAGATTGGTAATATACATTTGATAATAACATTATAATAATAATGATAAAGTCTTTATTTAAAGAGAGTAAAAACAGTTAGATACAACAAACTAATCCTCTCGGAGGCCTTCACATACAATGCAATAACAAAACAGATAATCACATATCATATAGTTCAATGTATCATTAAAAACAGATAAAACAGTTAAAGAGGTACATGTAGTAAAAATAAAAAAAAATAATCTGCAATTTAAAATGATACATAGTAAAAACAGTAACTTATCAGGACTGTGTCAAGAACTTCCTAATACTTTGTGTAAAATTGTTTTGGACTTTACACATTTTGTATAGGAGTCCATTTCATAGACCTGATAAAAAAATAAACAAAAGATTTCTTTAAACAGCTCAGCTTTTTACTTAGGAACTATTAGATTACCTTGAGTAAGCCCTCACAATTCAAAGTGTAAGGATTATTATCTGATATCAGTTCAAGTTTGTTGTCTCCCCTTGTTTGATAAAAAAAAAATATCAGATTATGTTCAAAAGGGTGTAGTGCCATTTAAAATGTCATTTTATGTGTTCTTTCAAAAGAAATGCAAAAGATAGACTTTGACATGGTAAAATACCTTTAATATGCAGGTGACCTTTTTGATATGTACATTTCTATAATACATAAAACATGCATCCTTTTAGCATATTTACACTGTTGATTCTTCATTTCAGTATGGGTGTAAAGTTAACAGGAGTAAAAAAAAGTAAATGTGGGATTAAGACCATCAAGAAAGCAATCCAACAACTCAACAATTGGCAAAAATGTCTAGAGGTCAACATAAAAAATACTAAAATATAGTAAAAAGTTACACATATGACCTGCCTACATTGCATACATTATTAATCCAAATTGTTTGAACAGTAATGAATTTAATATATTTCTGTCATTACTCTCTGTCACGAATAGCAAATGAATTAATTTTTTAGATTCAGAAAATATTGAAACAGATCCTTTTGAAGATCATGCTCCTACAACTTCATATAAACCTACAGACACAACTTCTTATCCGACTACAGAAAGTGCTTATCACATCAACACTGGTAAGACAATATGTGTTTGCTTCTTACATATTCATATGTTCCTTTTTTATAATTGTACAATTAAATGGCAGTCAGTTTTACTGGTTGAGAAAATCTGAATGCGTAAGGTAACAATTACCTTTTGACTTTCAATTGACAAACAGTGTCGCTAACCGAAAGATCTAATGGAATACAGAAAATTGTAAAAACTCGGAGCTGTCAAAAAATTTTTGTGCTCAGCCGTATTACCACATAAATTTGTTTTAGACATTGCATAACTGAAGAGGAAAATGACATCTTGACTGATTTAAGCCTTGATTTAAGAGTTTTCTTTTACTACATTGGAAGCATGTACAGACCAAAAATCTTTCTGTGGTCAGTTCGTCTTTTACTTATGTACAGACTTATGCTTCAACACAATACTTAAAACTATTAGTATGAAATTAAACTGTCAAAAAGGAAATATCACAAATACACTTTAACTTTGGACTGTTTTATAGTCTTTGTTCATGGACTCCTTACAATGTTTTTGTTACAACAAAAAATTGCCTTGGAAATTCAAACGGAAAATAGCACTTTTTTGCAGTAGACCTTAATCATTTTGATTTCATTTGTTACAGGAGAATTGGTTAAGATACCTACAGTTTTTATAGTATGTGCAGTAGACCTTAATTATTATGATTTCATTTGTTACAGGAGAATTGGTCAAGATACCTACAGTTTTTATAGTATGCGCAGAAGATCATCAGTATCATGTGAATGCTGTTGAAGCATTTGCACGATTTCTAGACTCTCACTGTCAGTGTAATGTAGTTTATGCCCCTTGGTGCCTTCATGAATATCTCGATGGTAAATTCAGATGGGTCATCAATACAATTGAAAAGGCAGATTTTGTTATTATTGTGAATTCTGAATTGTCATACCACCAATTCAAATCCTGGAAGAACAAAGAAGACAAATTCTGGAAATCACCAGATGCAAGTCAAACTTTTGATTTATATATGTCGTCGGTCAGTCAGATTACTAAGCGTATTATAAATGTAAACAATCATTTCAAATGTATTATTGTGCATTTTAATTACACAGCTAATAAATTCTCATTGGATGAATTATGCATAGGAGCTGAGTATCAGATTCCCAAACATATTCATGAGTTAATGTGTCAGATTCATCAGATGGATAATCGTCGTGCTGGTTACGACAATATCGGCTACTTTGCAGATCTTATTGGATCTACTTCAGATGGGCAGCATTTGTCCACGTGCATCACCTTGGCAGCAAATTTTGAAAAACAAAATCCTAATTGGTTCAATGAATATTTTGAAAATGCTGAGCAATTTGACTCTGGTATAAGTAGTCCATCTACTTCATTAGGTGGAGAAACAGGTAATAAACGAAGTTCAAATGTATCATCAGATGGTTATGTTAAAGATTCTCATCAAACATCACCACCCAAGTACAATATCAGGGGATACAATAGTAGGCAAAATTCATTTGATGATAACAATATAGTTGATAACTTTTCTCGTCAGGCACTCAGAACCTCAGATCCTTCTAGTGACGATTTCACTTTTAAAGCTCCAAGTGACATTGAAGATGAAGACATTCTCAGCCAGCAGTTGCGACAAGAAATTTACGATTTGAACAGAAGAGCACTAGAATCTCAATATCAAAATGAAATTGCTCCTCCATATCACCCATCAATAGTATTCAGAGGAATGAGTCAAGAAGAGGAAATCCAAAGTCTTGGTGGACAGAGTGTTTAAAGCTTTAATAATTATAATTAGAAAGAAAAGATCTAGAAATCCATGTTTTTGTTATGTATTTGTTATCCTTTATATTGCTAAATGTCAGGTCAGACAAAAAGTTGTTAATGTTTGTTAGGTCTATCTATTAAAGTGAAATTAGGTCTTTCATCAAAAGATTGAATAAAAAATTCATATTTAAAATCAAAAGAACCTAGAAAATATTTTAAAGAATACTTTTGTTATAGTTATACAAAACAAATAATATTCTAATTGTTCGAATATTGTTATATTGCTGTTAAAATTTATATTCTATTATTATGATTTTTATCTGACATTCATTCTCATAAATTTTCTCTTAACAACATAATGCATTATGTTTTCTGGTCTGTGCATCTTTCTGTGCATCTGTCTGTTAGTCTGTCCGTCTGTCTGTCCAGTACTAGGTTAAGGATTTTGGCTTATGTAGTCTACCTTGAAGTTGTGTTCAAATCAACTTAAAAGTAGTACACATGCTCATTGTTAGATGTACTTTTTTACCAAACTATGACCAACAAAATGCTCTTTAAAAAGAAACAAATCTATGCATTTTGACCTTTGAGGAAACTTTGACAAATCTCTAACCAAACTTTTGAAATCCAAATACCAGTATCTGTTCTACAAATCAGACTTAAATCCATTTGCAGGAATAAAACAATGTACAGAAAATGTACTATCACGTCTTTAGACACGACAATCTAAGATTTTAACACATTATTCTGTCAATGCTAGGAGTACATATTTAATTGTAGTTTAATTATTTTACACCATTTAGAAGTGCTATTTGTGAAAGATGCCATATATTATTATTCAAATATTAGTTATTCTGGAATATGCCATGCATTAAGTTTACTGCTATTTGACTATTTGAGATAGCATGGTGCTGATGCTGTGGCAATTGTTACCCTTCATATATATCTGTATGTCTCAGGGCTTCCAAAAAATATTTGAGCCAGCCGGACATTTTTTTCAATCCGTTTTTTATCCCTTTAGACAGGTTACCCCATAACAAAAGATGGACATAACCATATGATAAAGCCATTAAACTATTAAAGGATGATAAACTACATAGACTTCATACTTTTTCAGTTTCTATAAAAATTCCATTTTTGACATCAACAATTACATTGATAGTGCATGGTTCGAATTGGCATATATCTGCAGACAACAAAGTGTATTAGTTAGTCGAGGACCAACTTAGTTATTTGATGAACATGTTTTCCAATACCGGATATTTACTTGACGACTATAGAACGCGGAACGGAGACGGTTGTGCAAAATCCATGTATTTTTATCTAGCATTATTAAGTTTAAGCAGTTCTTCCCACGTTATTTCTTAGGGAAAATACTTGGGATGAATGTAAGATAATCGTATAAATGACATTTTTATTGTTTTGGATAAATTCATACGCATTATTAAATAATAAATATCACACTTGTGCACATGCGCACAATTGTAATATTTCAATCGACGTGGTTCTGTCTGTTAAACTTTTTTACCACCTTTGTAAATTATGATCTTATCGTTTTAAATACATTTTTCTGAGAGTCTAAATCTCTTTTGCTAAAAAGTAGTTATATTTAAACCAGGAATGTTTTTAATGTTAATAAAAAAAATAACTTCCAAAAAGATCGATTGATGTCCGGTACAAATAGTTTACCTGACAGGTGATCACAGGTAAATCTCACCTGTTAGACACTTAATTAACCTTGATTGTAATGAGAGGGGATTATAGAAGAGCTTGTTTATATAGTACTGTCACTTTTATAAACCGGAAAAGTGTGGCTGTTAAAGGCACAAGGTCAAGTCAAAATGGTTGATTTTTCTGAATTACATGAACGTTGAAATGGCAAACCCACGTAGGATGTCCGTTTCATGCTTGGCCCAGTCGGACAATGTCTGATAAGTTTATATTTGTCCGGCAAATATGACCGTTTTGGAAGCCTTTGTATGTCCATATGTCTGTCTGTCTGTCCGTCCTTCTGTTTTAGGTGGTATACTTTGAACTTGCTGTCATATCATCTTGAAACTTAGTTCAAATTTTTATTATCATGTAAACTTTTTAAATCATATGCCATTTTAGGACTCTTACCTGATTTCACGGTTCAATGACCATGGAAATATAGTGTGTGTGAGGGCGCAGGACATTTGCACTTTTTACCTGTAAAAGAACAGGACACTTGCCCTCAAACAATATGGACATTTGCGCTTTAAACTTTGATACACCTGAACCAAATTGACCAGACATTTGCGCATTTTACCTATATAATTTTACCTGTAATCTTAACCAGATTTACCAAAGTCAAGGGATAAAAAAAATAGAAACTATATTCCTCGTACTATGTCTGTGGAACTCTTCCATCATAGTTTCTTTGAGATTGTTTCAATTTGTGGAGACCGAAATTAAATTTTTTAACCACATGCTGTTCATGTTGACTTTGAAGAAAGATTCATGGCTGTTATAAGAAGTAATATTTAATAATTCAGACTTTCTAGGTGTCTGAGGTGAAATTTCATAAGCATTTATCTCTAATAAAAAGAAGGAATTATATATCTTTTTTGGCAAGTAGTGATATCAAAATTTTTTAAATTGCAATGGTTATATGTTACACAGTAGATTATTTTTATTTCACAAATAAAACTTAATTATTTTTCAAATAAAAGATATTACTTTTTTTTCTTTTCATTTACTGAATTATATGTAATTTTCAAAATTCACATGGACTTATTGAAACTAATTTTTCCCCCAAAACAGAAGAATATGCTGTTGGTTGGTTTTTTTTTTATGTTAAATGATTTTTAAACTTTTAACCATGATAACTAAAATGTTATGTTTATAAACCTATGTCCTGTAAAAAAAGCACAAATGTCCTGTAGAAAAAGCGCAAATGTCTTTTTTTAAAAAGTGCAAATGTCCGTTAAAAAAAGCACAAATGTCCTATCAAACAGCGCCAACGTCCTGCACCCGTGGGTGAGGCATGGTGTCCTATGGAAACATATTCATGTTTGTTATGTAATATTTTTTCTGTCATAAGTTGCAGGACCAAAGTTGTTTTTAGAATTCCTCTGTTACAGTATTAAAAAATATTTTATCTTGTATATAAAAATATAATCAAATAATCAAAATTAAATTTTAGAATATTTTATAAGAATATATAATTATAAGAAGTTTTTATGTGCCGTATTTTTTAAATTATTAATCTGTTTTATTTTCAAATGTTGATTATATATATACCAGTAATTTTTCTTGTTCATTTAATTAGATTAATCCAAATGATATAAGATCTTATGGTATGTAATATTGAAAAAAATGTCAGGAAATATTTTAGAATGTTGTTCATGAGGGTCTGGATGGGGTATACAGATGAGAATATAATGGGCAAAGAAATAAAGACAAGAGAAAAATGGGCAAATGACTATTGAATAGAGAAAAATGGCCTTAAAAATTTAAGAATACTTAAATGAGTGACCCTTTCTGGACCTTCTTTTATCGGGGATTGTCTTCATGTGTTGATTTTTATGCTACAGCAATAACATCTTATGTCTGATTACGTAAAAGGGGACTTTTTTCTAGTTTTGGACACATACTTATGATTGACCATTTATTTAAGGTATGTTATTGCATAATTATCCATTCATATCAGTTTATAGCAGTGTATGAGAGGCCACCTCAGAGTTTTGATTCAAATAATTTTGGAATGTTTACATTGTCTGAATGTTAAATTTTCTCATTTGAAGCCTTTATAAAGAAGTAACTCTTACAGACCAATGATCGTATTGAAAGCTATGCATCTCAGTTTCTTATGCAAATTTACACAAGAAATTGTACAGTCAATCAAAAGTTGTTTAACACCCTTCCAAATACAAATGTAGTGATCACACATTTAGTTTTACTCTTGTCAAAAGATTGATTATTTTATGAGCCCTTGTCAAAAGTTTGTGTTATGATAAGCTCTTTCATTTCTGTGTAGATTATTTTACTACATGTATTATATTGTTATGAGCCTTAAAATTATGCACTTAGTTTAAGAAAGAAATTACCTATTAAAGAGAAAGTTACATTCCTATGAGTTGAATATTTCTTTTTTCTGAATTATAAGAATAGTTGATAAAATGTTTTGCTCCAAATTATTTCCTTACAAGCTGAGGTGTTTTAAAAATCTTTTGAACAATCAGTAAACTGTAAACGTGCATATTTTTGTGGGTTGCAATTTTCTAGATTTTAATGCCTAATAGTAATACATGGGGTTAAATTCGCTTATCAACAATATGTTTCCCCTACTCATCAATATTATTGCTTTCTACTTAACCATTCACATGGTGGATATTTTTTTTGCATTTTACATGATCACAATTTAAGCCAAATTAATCTGTGCACAAAATTTTGCATGTTAACAGTGATCCTTTTAATACATAAATGGTGAAATATATGTTTTATCTCCATTTTGTTGATTTATGAGATTGTTTAATTTATCAAATATGAAAATATTTATATCATGTTTTATAATTGTACTGACAATTTTATATATTTTACTTTTGCTGATATTATGATATATAGATCTTATATTACATCTTGTCTTCCATGTGGCATATAGTATATTACTTATTCAATTTAATTTAAATATTTCTTTTAATTTCTGTACATTTCAATGGCAACGTTTAATTTTATTCCATTTTTAACATAAATGTTTTATTTTTTCACTTAATATTTAAGGTTACTAATTTTCTATAATTTGACAAATTTATAATATTAATTTGTTCATATTTGTGAGTAAAGGCAAACCACAAATTTAAATTTTCACAGGAGCACAAATTTTCTATAAGATTGTATGCAAACTGTGGCAATACCTTGAAATCAGATATCCATTTGATGATTTCATTAATACTGAAAAATAGCAATAGTACATGTTTGAAATGTAAAAGATTAATGTTACAAAGATGATGACTTAATGAAAATGAAAGGTAGAGAGAAATAGTTTTATATTTGAATTTGAAATCGTTTGTTCTTATTCAAAGTACTTTCTTTTCTTTTTAAACTATTGGATACAGACAAATTAAATTCTTCATTAATTGAAATTTATTCTGCTTTTTTTAGCTCACCTGGCCCAATGGGCCAAGTGAGCTTTTCTCATCACTTGGCGTCCGTCGTTCGTTAACTTTTACAAAAATCTTCTCTGAAACTACTGAGCCAAATTTAACCAAACTTGGCCACAATCATCATTGGGGCATCTAGTTTAAAAAATATGTCCGACAACCCCGCCTGCCAACCAACATGGCCCCCATGGCTAAAAATAGAACATAAGGGTAAAATACAGTTTTTGGCTTATATCTCTGAAACTAAAGCATTTAGAGCAAATCTGACATGGGTATATATTAATCAGGTTAAGATCTATCTGCCCAGAAATTTTCAGACGAATCAGACAACCCGTAGTTGGGTTGCTGCCCCTGAAATGATAATTTTGCAGTTTTTGGTTATTATCTTGAATATTATTATAGATAGAGATAAACTGTAAGCAGCAATAATGTTCAGCAAAGTAAGATCTACAAATAAGTCACATGATCAAAATTGTCAATTGACCCCTTAAGGAGTTATTGCCCTTTATAGTAATTTTTTTAACAATTTTTCGTAAATTTTTGTAATCTTTTACAAAAATCTTCTCCTCTGAAACTACATAGACAAATTCAACCAAACTTGGCCACAATTATCATTAGGGTATCTAGCTTAAAAAATTTGTCCGATGACACCGCCTGCCAACCAACATGGCTGACATGGCTAAAAATAAAACATAGGGGTAAAACACATTTATTGGCTTATATCTCTGAAACTAAAGCATTTAGAGCAAATCTGACTGGGTAAAAATGTTCATCAGGTTAAGACCTATCTGCCCTGTAATTTTCAGATGAATCAGACAACCCATTGTTGGGTTGCTGCCCCTGTATTGGTAATTTTAAGGAAATTTTGCAGTTTTTGGTCATTATCTTGAATATTATTATAGATAGGGATAAACTGTAAACAGCAAAAATGTTCAGCAAAGTAAGATCTACAAATAAGTCAACATGACCAAAATTTTCAATTGACCCCTTAGGGAGTTATTGCCCTTTAAAGTCAATTTTAACAAATTTTCGTAATTTTTTGTAATCTTTTTCAAAAATCTTTGCCTCTGAAACTACTGAGACAAATTTAACTAAACTTGGCCACAATCATCATTAGGTTATCTAGTTTAAAAAATGTGTCCGATGACCCCGCCTGCCAACCAACATGGCCGACATGGCTAAAAATAGAACATGGGGTAAAATGCAGTTTTTGGCTTATATCTCTGAAACTAAAGCATTTAGAGCAAATTTGACTGGGTAAAAATGTTCATCAGGTTAAGATCTATCTGCCCTGAAATTTTCAGACAAATCAGACAACCCGTAGTTGGGTTGCTGACCCTGAAATGATAATTTTGAGGAAATTTTGCAGTTTTTGGTTATTATCTTGAATATTATTATAAATAGACATAAACTGTAAAAAGCAATAATGTTCAGCAAAGTAAGATCTACAATAAGTCAACATGACCAAAATGGTCAATTGACCCCATAAGGAGTTATTGCCCTTTAAAGTCAAATTTTAACAATTTTTTGTAAATTTTGTAATCTTTTTCAAAAATCTTCTCCTCTGAAACTACTGAGACAAATTTAACCAAACTTGGCCACAATCATCATTAGGGTATCTAGTTTAAAAAAATGTGTCTGGTGAACCCACCTGCCAACCAACATGGCTGAAATGTCTGAAAATAGAACATAGGGTAAAATGCAGTTTTTGGCTTATATCTCTGAAACTAAAGCACAAGTATAATGGTGGCATTATTTCATGCATCAATTGTAAACAAAAATATTAGGTGAGCAACACAGGCTCCTTGGAGCCTCTAGTTATTGTTATGATTTTGAAAATTTTATAGATATATTGACATTTGTTTTATGTACATTCTAATGAGCACATCCAGTTATTACATATCTTTATGTCCTTAAGACTTACTGTTTCACTTTCAGATATATAAAAGTACATATCACATGTAATATATAAGTTGGTGGATCATGAGATTTTGCAATTTTTACACATATTGAATAGCTAAATTTGATATAATTCACCTGTTTGTAAATGTTTCACCAATAATGTTGATAATCACAGCTCCTTGTTTTAGGAGCACAACTTAAGATTTTATTAAGAATAAAACAGTGAATATCTATATAGTGTAGAATTTTATTTCTTATAGTTTAAATGAAATTTGTGGTAAAACTCTGTCAAGTCCCAAAAGATGTTTCTGCTCTGGTCAAAGTGGGAATGATTCACTCTGAAAAAAAACAGCCATATGTATGAGAGATAAAGTAGAAGTAAACTGCATGTTTTAGCTGTTTTGTTTTAGGTAAACAAATATTTTTAGGGGTAAAAACCTTCAATATGAACTAAGTAGGTCACAACTTACAGTGAGTTCTAGATGGCTTCTAGTTTAAATTGCGCGACAGTTTCAAATCATACGAGAAGTAGTAATATCTCTTTCATGCATGTGCTCATACTCTTCATATTTTTTAATGTAGCACTCAGAGACATCCTACATTATAGAATATGACCCAAAGAAATGATATCTTCTTACATATCATCATAACATGGCCAATAGAAATTCTTTGTTTGTTCCTGTAACTTTATTAAGTTTCAAGTGGTACTATTCAAATTATTTATTAATACTTCCTTAAAATGTACTTTAAGGATGTACTTAGGTGAAATTAAAAAAATATATTATTTAAAATTGATACTATTAGTCAGAAGAGCATTAGTTAAGGAACAAAATAAGTTAAAAATATTGATAGATTATGGAATTCCTTTTGGAGATATTTGATTTTTTTGTCCCCGTGAAACACGTTGCGGGGGACATGGAAATACCGGGCGTCCGTCCGTCCGGTCTTGTTAGCACTCTCAGGTGTACAGTTCTTGCCAGATTTTTATGAAACTTATATCATAGGTTTATATCAGTAATGTCTTGGACGAGTTTGAAAATCTGTTCAGATCAATTATTTTTAAAAGAGTTCTGCCCCTTGGAAACATTAATTATATGGAAAATTGCATCATTAGCGCTCTTATGTGTACAATTCTTGCCAAATTTTTATGAAACTTATTTCATAGGTTTATATAAGCAATGTCTTGGTGGAGTTCGAAAATTAGTGCCTATCAATTATTTTTGAAAGAGTTATGCCCTTAGAAACATTAATTACATGGAAGATTGCATCGTTAGCACTCTCATGTGTACAATTCTTGCCAGATTTATTTTAAACTTATATTATAGGTTTATATTATCAATGTCTCAGACAAATTTGAAAATTGGTGCCAATCAGTTATTTATAAAAGAGTTATGTCCCTTGGAAATATTGATTATATGGAAAATTGCATTGTTAGTGCTCTCATGTGTACAATTCTTAACATAATTTTATGAAACTTATATCATAGGTTTATATCAGCAATGTCTTTGACACTTTCGAAAATAAGTGCTGATCAAATGTTTTTATCGAGTTATGCCCCTTGGAAAAATTAATTATAACGGAAATCGTATAGCATTTGCTCTGAAGCCCTTCATTTCTCTAAGATATTTATAAATTGTTTTAAAGAACAAAAAAAAGTACTTTTTTTAGTTACTGCCCTTGGATAGATAAAATATGTGCAGCGCGGGGGACATTGGAACTCTGTTCTTTTAATTGGAAGGCGAGAAAAGGCTGACTTGGACTTTTACCTTATATTAAGCATTGGCATTTTTGGGTCTCAAATCGTAAAAAAAAAAAATCTAGAATCTGCTTAAATTTTGGTAATGACCTTTTTATGAGCTATTGAAGTCTTCTATGAAAAGAAAAAGTGGGTGATATGGGGCAAAATATTTTACCCTGTATCGTAGGAAAAAACCCAAGGAGTCTGAACATTTGACAAAAATTCCTAAACCTGACCTGACTACATCCTTAAGCACTACTTATTGCAAAATAAAAAGAGGCAGAAGATACAAAGTACTTGTGGTTAATGTAGTAAGGTTTTTGATTTTTGCTCTCTAAGACTCTTCATGTTATGAGATTTTAAAATTGTAAAGTGAATGATAGGTCCAAAATTAAACTTAGTTTGATTTTAACAAAAATTGAATTCTTAGGGTTCTTTGATATGCTGAATCTGAACATGTATTTAGATTTTTGATTTTGGGCCCAGTTTTCAAGTTGGTCCAAATCAAGATCCAAAGGGTCCAAAATGAAACTTTGTTTGATTTCATCAAAAATTGAATTCTTGGGGTTCTTTGATATGCTGAATCTAACCATGTATTTAGATTTTGGATATTGGACCATAATAGGTAAATGTCAAATTTCAAAAGTTCTTAGACCACGTTGATTCTGTGTCAGAAACCTATGCTATGTCAAATATTTAATCACAATCCAAATTCAGAGCTGTATCAATCTTGAATGTTGTGTCCATACTTGCCCCAGCTGTTAAGGGTTCGACCTCTGCAGTAGTATCAAGCAAGCCCTGCTGTGAGCATTTTATTCCTATTTGCTTTGCTTTTCTTCAATTCTTAGTTACAAATGACGAATTATTACCTTGCAGAACCTTTCTTAATAGATTTTAGTGATAGAAATTGATGTAAAAATATTTGATGGTAATAGGTAATATTTAGATATTTTGGATCAAATATTATATCAATTCTATAAATCAGGCCCAGAAAAGGAACAAGTCAGTGAACTTATAACAAAAGTTCAGGTTGAGTTTAATAGGTAAGAAATCTTTGAATAATTCATTGATGTGACACAAATAAACTCATCATAGATACTAGAATTATAAGTTTGCAACCCAGACGCCCATATTGTCTGCAAAAGACTCATCAGTGATTCTCAAATCAAAAAAGTTAAAAGGCCAAATAAAGTACAAATTTGAAGAGCATTGAGGACCCAAATTTCCGACTGGTTTGGCCAAATACATTTAAGGTAATATATTCCTGTGTAAAAAATCCTTAGTATTTTGAAAAAATTTGGTTTTGTTAACCAGATTTTTGAAAGAAAAATCTGTTATTGATTTGGGGATGTATGGCGGGCGGGCGCTCGCCTGCCAAACAGTGTCCGTTCATTAACATGAAAATGCTTTGATGAAATCTTTTCAAATTTAGATATGTTGTTTCCTGTGACTTAATGAAGATCACATTGTAGACCTTTCAGTAGCAAAAGTGATTCTTATTATATGATTTATTTATTTTGAGTTATTTCCCTTTGAACAGAAATGGTGTAATTAAGAAGTATATGGATAGATAGTCTATCAATGATTGTATCTGTTCAATTGATTTTATTTTGAGTTATTTCCCTTTGAACAGAAATGGTGTAATTAATAAGTATATGGATAGATAGTCTATCAATGATTGTATCTGTTCAATTGTATTTAGTCAGGAGTTGTCAAAAATTTCTTTATAACTAATTTTTTTTTAAATTGTGTGTTTTGAAGGTAGATGTCACAGTTGTTATGTGGTATTTTCTTTTTGTTGTGGGTGTTAATTTTTAATTTTTACTTGATCCTGTTTGGGGGTCCAGATTTGCAAATATTTTTTACTTTATCATGTTTGGGGGTCCAGATTTGCAAATATCATTTTCATTAGATAATAATCTATTTTTATTCTTCCTAGAAAACTACACACAATTTGTATAATAGATTTTTACTATTAACTAAATATACAAATTTGTACATGTATTTGGATTAGGACAATGTATTTACTATTAATTCATTCATGCAATAATTTCCACCTTTTATCAAGATAACAAACATGTGGTAATTATCAACTAACAAAATTATAATTGGATTGACAGATTTATTTTTGATTTTGGGCCCAGTTTTCAAGTTGGTCCAAATCAGGGTCCAAAATTAAACTGTGTTTCATTTCAACATAAATTGAATATATATAGTGTTCTTTCAAATGCTGAATCTAAACCTGTATTTATACCCCATGCAACGAGTTGCGGAGGGTATAATGTTTTTGACCCGTCCGTCCGTCCGTCAGTCCGTCAGTCCTGTTTCTTGTCATCGCAACTCCTCTCAAACCACACAACAGAATTTCATGAAACCTTTTTAGATAATAAGGACATACTATGCAGTTGTGCATATCGACAGGAAATTACGATTCAATTCTCTTTCTAGGAGTTACGCCCCTTTGAACTTATTTTACTTTAATGTACTACTGCAACAGTTTGTCATCGCAACTCCTCTCAAACCACACAACAGAATTTCATGAAACCTTTTCAGATAATAAGGACATACTACGTAGATGTGCATATCGACAGGAAATTACGATTCAATTTTTTTTCCAGGAGTTACGCCCCTTTGAACTTATTTGCCCAATTTACTACTGCAACCTTTTGTCATCGGAACTCCTCTCAAACCACACAACAGAATTTCATGAAACCTTTTCAGATAATAAGGACATACTACGTAGATGTGCATATCGACAGGAAATTATGATTCAATTTTTTTTCCAGGAGTTATGTCCCTTTGAACTTATTTGCCCAATATACTACTGCAACCTTTTGTCATCGCAACTCCTCTCAAACCACACAACAGAATTTCATGAAACCTTTTCAGAAAATATCGAAGGAAATTACTATTCAATTTTTTCCAAGTGTTACGCCCTTTGAACTTATTTTCCCAATATACTACTGCAACATTTTGTCATCGCAACTCCTCTCAAACCACACAACAGAATTTCATGAAACCTTTTCAGAAAATAAGGACATACTACGTAGATGTGCATATTGACAGGAAATTACGATTCAATTTTTTTCCAGGAGTTCAGCCCTTTGAACTTATTTTCCCAATATACTACTGCAACCTTTTGTCATCGCAACTCCTCTCAAACCACACAACAGAATTTCATGAAACTGTGTAGATAATAAGGACATACTATGTAGATGTGCATATTGACAGGAAATTATGATTCAATTTTTTTTTTTCTGATACAATTTTTTTTTCTTACACTTATTTTATTTCTCCAATGACAATGTGGGGACGTGGGGTATGTGAGTGAGCTCACTAAGGTTCTTTCATTAAATTTTGGATTTTTGGGCCCAGTTTTCAAGTTGGTCCAAAATGAAACTTTGTTTGATTTCAACAAAAATTGAATTTATGGGGTTCTTTGAAATGCTGAATCTAACCATGTATTTAGAGATTTGGATTTTGGGCTCTATCAAATTGGTCCACATTGATGTTAAAAGGGTCCTAAATTACTTTTGTTTGATTTCATCAAAAATTGAATTCTTGGGGATCTCTGATATGCTGATTCTACCAATGTACTTAGATTTTGGATAATGGACCATAACAGGTAAATGTCCAATTTCAAATTTTTCAGTTCTTTGACCACATTCATTTTGTGTCACAAACCTATGCTGTGTCAAATATTCAATCACAATCCGAATTCAGAACTGTTTTAAGCTTAAATGTTGTGTCTATACTTTCTCAACTGTTCAGGGTTCGACCTCTGCCGCAAAATCCGGTTTGGTGTCACTCTGACAGCCTCTTGTTTTGAATGATTTTAAAATTATGACCATATCAATTAGATTTCATTCAAATTTATTTGCAGCTGGCTTCCATAGGTAATCTGTGTAGTCCGTCAAAAACAGACTCACTTAAAAAGAGGTCATAGTTAATGACATGTTATGGCCATTAAGATGTTAAGATGGTTGAACGTGTATAAAAAATAAATGACCTGTGACAGTGAAATATAGGGTTGACCCTGCCCCCATGGTAAGAAAATATCACCTAACATTTGCATCAGTCATTAAGCTGGTCTGACCTGTAAAATTAGTTCTGATTATCTGTCAGTCAAGAAATGACTGATGGCTAGTTATGGATGTTCCACATGCGTATTATGACCACTGTAATCTTGAAGTGCCATGTAGTAAACCACTGCTGGTCCCAGACACTGCTGTTGATCATGGTGTGTATATCAAAAGACATCAGAGTACCCTGTACCTATGGTGTTATACAATGATCCTTACCAGGCTTGGTTTCCTGTAGTTATCTATGACATCTTCTTGTCTAATTCTGCTGGTGTAAATCAACATGCTGACTATGTTGTAAATCTGATGAATCAGGGCCTTTCAAAAGAGCCTCGTACTTAAGTTTAAATATCAAGCCATCAAACGTTACAACAAAAGTCAAGCCGTTTAACATGACAGCAAGATCAAGCCGAAAATAGCTAAATTCTTACTTAGATATAGGAAGATGTGGTATGAGTGCCAATGAGACAACTCTCCACCCAAGTAACAATTTATAAAAGTAAACCATTATGGGTCAAGGTCTTACTTACCAGGTATTGTGTTCTGATTCTTTCCCCATCATAAGTAGGAACGTTATTGCAACCAGATGATAAGGTAGTATGGGATTATGAATAATAAATGACAGAATTCTCTTTATATTTGCAAAAACGTAGTTTAAATGAGAATAACACATCATTAATTTCATGAGCCAGAAGCACTTCTGAATGCCCCAACCCAAACATTTTAAAAGCCAGGGATGTATTAGACCTAAACACCTGAATAGCTATATGAACACAAGGGACCTAAAAGCAAAGCCAAATTCATTTGGTGCTTTTTTGAAAATTATGATAAATAGTATAGGTCACCGTGTTTGTTTTCAAGCAAAAAACTTGGCCAAATTCTCATAATGACATGGATTGTACAGAGGAAAAGCAGTTTTATGTGCATAGAAAAAAAAGAATTGATAGCATAAAAAGTTACCTATTATAAAAGAGGCTCCCGTAGGGTCAAAAACGACCTGCGACCTCCGGGCTTTTTAGAGGCGACTTCCGACCTGAGGGCCTTCTAAAAACGACCTGCGACCTGTAAAATTTGGAAAAAAACTCCGACTTCACCCACGCTAAAAACGACCTTGACATTTTGGGCGCGATCAACAACTACCGCAGAGAAAGCTACAAAAGATTCGATAATCCGGAAACTTGACAAGTCAGAGTATACTTCAATGAACGAAGAAGATTGTGATCATTTTCATCTTAATGAAGATGACTACAACATTCTTCTTGATCAGTGTCAATTGGTTCGCCCTGAAGAAGAATCCGACGAGGACGAAAATGAGACTGACAATGTTGACCGAGTTGTACATCAGAGAATTGTGTCGGAAAACTACGTTCTTCCCACCAGTAGAACTAGATCGGGAAGAACAATCGGCTGGCGTCATGACCGATTAGGATGGTAGATATGATAAAATAAAATGCCCAAATCACATGTCTGTTATTAAACATAAACTGATGACTGTTGGTCCCACCAACCATGGTTTTTCCGGCCATCTGTCACACTTTTGTCTACTTTATTATACTCCACTGCACGCAGTAGAGAAGTATTACATGGTTGGGTATCCGTCCGTACTTCCATCTGTCTGACCATCCCATTGTGGTATCCAGATAAAAACTTGAGAACGGATCAAAGATTTATTTCATTTGTTCCCAATTGTTTAGCACTATAAAGTACAAGTTAAGTTCGATTTTCATCTTAAATCAACATGCAGTTTTCAAATAATCAATTTTGAACTATTTGTGACCCTTTTTGTATCTATAGTCGGTTAGAAGTCTTCGTTTCTTTGTTTCTAGAGCCTGATAAGCTATCAAATTGTCAAATTATGATCATTTTTGATCCAATTTTGTTTCATAAAAAAGATTTAAGTTGGTCTGGGTTATTGCTTCAAATACACTATGGACACTATGGGGGATGGTCATCACTAGCGCATAGGGCACTAGCTACTAGCGTCTCTGTGTGTGCTCCAAAGAGACAAATGTATCCAAGTAAGGTTGATGATCAGTTTCATGTTTTATGTCCCGACGACATTGTTGCGGTAAATACAGTTTTTCGGTCTGTTCGTCCATCCGTTCGTTCGTCAGTTACACTTTGCGTTTAAGATGATTTCCTAAAAAGTTTCAAGTCGAATCTTCATGAAATTTTGTACCGTACTCTTTATTTATCATGATATGGACTAACAACTGTGTAAAAACGGGGGAGTTCCATCGAAAATGGAAATAAGCTCCGAGCGGGACACCCCTGTCTTTAAGACATTTCCTTGTTGCCATCAGTCTATAGATTTTATAAGAGTTCTGGGGACTTGCTCAATATGAATATTGTGTTGGATAAGTGAAATACTGAATGTTTGATTGAAACTACATACTGTTCTGAAAAATCTAAAAGTTCAAGTCCTGTTTTGGTCTCAATATGGAAAAGAACGGATATGGGTTAATGACACGAAGACATCACATATTGATCATTAAATGCCACACAAAAATAAATCTAGAGCTGACGACAGATATAGAGCAGGAACTTCCAACTTACAGACAGCCATCTCTGGAAGGCCTCAAACACTGAAACAAGAACAACCGAACCCAAGGGCACAGCAAAATGTCCAAATATCTAATTTAAAACTAAATGGATCCTTTAAATATAAAAACGACTTCCGACGACCTGCGACCTGTACATTTCCCTTTAAAACGACCTCGTGACCTTGCGACGAATTTAAAAGCGACCTTGCGACCTGAGGGGGGTACCCTGTGGGAGCCCCATAAAATGCTGTCAAAAAATGTAAAGAAAAAAATGGTTCACTGAATTGATCCATTGCTACATGAACAGAAGAAAAAAGAGATGTCAGGATAAAGTCAAATGAACTGAGTTGTCATCATTTATGAAAACTTAAGTCTAGGACAATTGTTTGCTTTGTTGTCAATGTTGATACTGTACAATTATTTAAACATTTTCTCTGATGGACAATACAAACACAAATTGTTTAAAAATCTGCATATATATTCTGTGCAAGCCTGTTGGTACTATTTGAACAAAAACATCATTTGTTGGCCTGATAGTATATAAATTCAATACCGTTTAACATGACCCCTGCTCTACAAATATCTAGAGACATAATCAGTGCTAGTCACCTGTAACTAACCAGTTATTAAGTAACAATGAAATGTGAAATGCGCAATTGGTTTAGTCAAATTGATACCGTTATTAATATTGATTATTTGAAAAATATAAACTCAAAAACTTGATATTGGGAACATGATTTGATAAAAATATGAGCTTGCTGTTCACAAGAATTGGCCATGCATATTTAGTGACCTGCTGAAATGGACACACATGAAGCTAATTTTTCTGCTGAAAAAAAGCTTATTTTTCTAAATAACTGTATTATCTAATAGAAGACTTAAATATGATTTGAAATCATTCAACCAAAGAGTTAGACCACTATGATTTATGGTCTCCTAAGTATCTTGGTCCTTTCCTAGTAAACGCATTCGTATCAAATCAGACAGCTTTACAGCTGTTGCTAGTATTAATATTTTCCTTCAGTATATAATAATGAGCTAGATGTGTGTCAATTTCAGCAGGTCATAAAAATTGCAAAGTTTGCCTTAGATGGATTTGGCTATTTTTTTAGGTCCTTTTTGGTCATATAGCTCTTCAACTGTTTCGGTTCTTATACATCCTTGGATTTCAAATATTCGGTTTTGAGCGTTCCTGATGAAGGTAAATACAGAAATTTATAACGTGTTGTTTTCATTTTTTGCATGTATATCAATTTCTTTTGAATTGCAATTTAATATTTTACAATTCCGCATTCACCCAGCTTTTAGTCTTATTCATAGAATTTTATCTAATTTGATAGAAGTATTAGTGAACAATCTAACTAATATGTTGTACCAAATTATAAGCCTGGTATCTTCGAAGAGTTTTTGCAACCACTGGATCGATACCACTGGTGTTGGACGTTTTGTCCAAAAGGGTATCACCAGCCCTGAAGTAAGCCCTTCTGTGCTAGTAAGCAAAATCAATGATTCCTCATCTTATGTAATTTAATCTTTTTTGAAACGTTAAAATTATTTGATATACTAAGGTTTTTCTACCCCAAGGCATAGATCGCCTTAGTCATATCTGACACAACGTTTTTGAATTTCAATTTTGCTCTCACGCTCTTCAACTTCGTTATTGATTTACACTTCTAAATGTTTTGAATCGAGCTCCATTGAGGAATCTTATGTATATGAAACGCGCGTCCGGCGTACCAAATTATATCCTTGGTATTTTTTATGTTTTTTTTAATACGATATGATGTGTCGGTGTCTCCACTCACTAGCGACATGTCTTCGCGATTTTAGATCCTTAGATACCAGTATAGTCGACTGATCGGTAATTTTACCGATTTTGTCCTATTCCCGATTGTGACATTTTGACTGAATGTGAATTCGCATGGCGATTGATGCATCCATAGGAGGAGACGCATACCCTGTTGACACACTGGTCTCGGCCCTTTGGAGTTCTGATACCCGCGGTTTTTGTTTATTACCTTGATTTGTCTCTTCCTAACCAATTTACGATATTTGAAAATCGGTTAACTACCGGCGCCCTACTTTACAAACACTGGATCGATACTGCTGCTGTTGGATCCCGAGGGTATTACCAGTCCAGTTGTCAGCGCTTTTGTGCTGGTATGAAATATCATTGATATGTCATTTTCTGTGAATTTACCGTTTATAAAATATTATTCAAAACATTAAGGTTTTTCTATCAACAGGCAAAAATAGCCTCAGCCATATTTGTCACAATTGTTTCCGAATTTTTGACTTACAAATGCTTTGATTTGAGGCCCACTGTTCAGTCATTTCTAGACGATACGAGCGCCAGGTTGATCAAATTGTAAGCCGTGTATCTTTTTCGTTTTTTTCTTATTGTTTGTGAAATAAACTTTTTGATATTACATATACTTTTATAGATCAAAATAATACTTTAGCGTGTCAAAGGTGATTAATCATTTAAGTTCATGGTTTCATCTTCCTGTAAAATTGTTCTTTCTGGTAAAATTTAGACACGGTTGGTTCCTATACCTCAGTTTGTAATGCATATCAAATATTTAAAGGCATTATCAATAATTTCCATCGCTAAACTATCAAATAAAGTAAAACAATGTGATAATTCGTCAGAACACAGTGAGATATCAATTTATAGAATGCATACATGTGCCTGTGGAATAATGTAAGAACACAATGTTTATGGTTGTCGTTTTCGTAAATTTGTTAGCTCAGCAAATATATAGAACAGTTGAAAAAAAGTAACATTTCTTAAATGTTATTATGTTGGAGTATTTTTCCTAAATATTACCATACAGTTTGCGATTTTAAAATTTAATCAAACGAAGGGTTGTTTTAGAGAGCAAAGTTTTTTTTTCACATAAAGAACCTAAGGACATTAATTACAAGTACATTGCCCTTTTTAGTGCTCAAAATCTATTTTAAGGAAGTAAATAATAAGTTGAATTGCACCACTTCAAACTTAATTAAGTTACGGGAAAAAATAAGGAAGTTCAATTCGCCATGTTTCGAGGGTTTAAATAACATTTTTCGGATCGTATACTTCATAACGTAAGTCGTGTTTTTATTAAAAGACAGGCGAAAGATACTAAACGCATTAGTCGAAAATAAACTGACAACGCCATGGCAAAAAAAGGGGAAAGACCAAATGACAAACAACAGTATACAAAACACAACATAGAAAATTTGGTAGGTGACATTCGGGGAAAAGGAGAAAGGGATTGTGGTTACAACGATTGGAACATATCCGTCGCATCTGTGAAACAGATATTCAATAACGGTCAACCGTGATGATTTCAACTTCACCACTTGGAACTCTTGTATTTGTCACTGTACGCTCAATTTAAAATTAGGAAAAGCGTGAACACGTGGACGAGACAGATTTCAAATTAAATTTTTTAAAGCCAAGGGTTTCAAGTCGACCCCAGATGCCGTTTAGAACTAGCAACTAGGTATGAATTAAACGGTTTATGAACCATCAAGATAAAGAACAGCATCGCATTTCATGAGAATAAAAATATACCGCGTATCATTTTCCAAAATTTGACCTCAAACAAAAGACTAGATGTTACCTTAAAACTAAAATGTATAGTACACTTTCTTTACTGTATTTTAATCTCCTGGTATATATGATGAGTTTATTTACAGCCACTGGGTCGATGCCACTGCTGGTAAAGGTTTCATCCCCGAGGTTATCACCAGCCCAGTAGACATCACTTCTGTGTTGACATAAATTATCATTGATATGGTCAAAATTATAAATTAACTGTTTACAAAACTTTGAATTTTTCGAAATACTGGGGATTTTCTACCCTAGGAATATATTACCGTAGCTGTATTTGGCAAAACCTATCGGAATTTCGGGTCCTCAATGCTCTTTAATTTCGTACTTTGTTTGGCCTTTTAACTTTTTTTATTCGAGCGTCACTAATTGGTCTTTTGTAGACGAAACTCGCGTCTGGCGTACAAAATTTTAATCCTGGTATCTATGATGAGTTTATTTACTGATATGTATGGCCATTGTTTTTATATGTGAATCATACCCGCTTTTTGCTCTATTTATTTTCCTAGCTTCTAACATGTCTAACGTTAGTTTGCATTGAGACAACAAATTTTTTTTGCAGACTTACTTTTAGATTTGCTACAGAGGAAAGTTGTTATAACTACTAATTGTCATAGGTTCCGCGTCTTGAAAAGGTTTGATCAAATGAAAATTATTATATGTCTTCTCAAAAGCGCACGTACGCATGTGTACACAGATAGTTAATTTTGACATGTACTCAAGTGGTCATCAGATAGCTAACATATTACACTAAAAAATTGATGAAGTGGTTTATACGAATACATCAGATGTATATTGATAACTACGGAATTGAAACATTAAGGTTAGTTCTCTTTTTCTAGAGATTTTAAGAAAAGAACCATCACCGGAGAAATATTACCACTTGCTTTTTGTTTTCTGTGCTATTAGAAATGTTGTTACGACTGTCATACAAGTGAGAGGTTTAGATAGCAATAAAAGCAGGTTTAATCCACCATTTTCTACATAAGGAAATGCCTGTACCAAGTCTGGAATATGACAGTTGTTTTCCATTCGTTTGATATGTATGAGCTTTTGATTTTTCCATTTGATAAGAGACTTTCCGTTTTGAATTTTGCTTGGAGTATGGTATTTTTGTTATTTTACCTTTTGGTAGTAATATATTGTAAATAATTTATTTTGATACGCATAATATTTCAATATTTTTATATTGTTTTTGTTGCAATTCATGGATGCTATGGATAAAATAGACATGATAAAAACAGGTTAGTTCTTATATCCACATTTATCATTTGTCAGAATATGTCCCAAAGATAAATCCACGTACATAAAGGACATACACCTTTGTTAAAATGTCCAATGAATCAATAGTTTTGTAAAATAGTTTTGGTTCTAAGATGAAAGAATAAGTGATTTAACTATCTTATATGTTTAACCCTTCATATCAACAAAGTTTTTGTCCACCAAATTCAGGGTTATTTTATCTGTTATAACAAGGATTTAAATGGATATTTGTGATTTTTCAAATTGAAAAACAAATGCGCATGGTATGTATGCTCATATTGCTAGAAAAAAGATCGCGTTACTAATTTTAATGTGTGGTCGGAGAGGTGCACAAATTCGCTTTCATAATCTGGTTCAAAGAGTTAAAATCAGAGATGCTTAATACAGAAATCATCGATGACTCTTGTGAAAGCGTCGGTCGATAAGAAAAATATACAGTGTTTACATATGATAATATATATATACTGTATGTAAAAAATGTATATAATACCGTCAAAAATATATTATAACATAATAATAAACTAAGATAACATTTAATTTTTTTCAATATTATCTGCCTGAAGTAAAATTGCGCAAAACATAATATTCACCGTAAAAGATTCTGATTATCAAACAAATTGAACATCATGCATCAAAGCAATCAGGGTTTTAAAAAAAAGATACTCAAATATGCGTTCTGTGACCTTTACTGTCATAAGCATTTACTATTTAATAATTTGATAGTATATTTCAAAAGGGGAAGAATATACCAATTGGACAATCGAAAATCCAAAAAGGAAGAAAAAATATCGTCGCCAAAAAAGGAAAAGTAAAACAATAGTTCACAAAACACTACACAGAAAAGCTAGAGAATGAGAGACGAGAATCCCACAAAAAACTGGACATAGACACAGGTGCTCCAGAGGTTAACCTACTTTTAAAATTTGTTTTACAGTTTTAGACGTATATTTTATTCTAGAAAATTCATATTTAACTGATATTTCGAAAAAAAAAATAAAACACAGCTTTTAACCCAAGTCTTTGGTGAGGTTTGTGTTTGTTCATTCATTA
Organism: Mytilus coruscus; assembly: GCA_017311375.1. NCBI lineage: Eukaryota > Metazoa > Mollusca > Bivalvia > Mytilida > Mytilidae > Mytilus > Mytilus coruscus. The sequence continues at coordinate 123,624,920 of CM029595.1, read as the reverse complement.
GTTTCTATGTAGTGTTATGAGGACTTGTTTGTCTTTCGTGTTCTTTCGCTTTAGCCATGGCGTTGCCAGTTTCTCTTTGACAAATAAGTTTTAAATGTCCCCTTGGTATTTTCCAAATCTTTTTTAAATTATAAAGATTTCAAGCTGTCTCAAAAGAAGTAATGCTCAAATGTTCTGATATCTGAAATAAAAGTGCTTGATGGTGCCTTTCAATCTATTCTAACCAAGAAATTCGTACAGTGATAAAAAAGAGGCGGTAAATACTAAGGGAGCATTAAAACTCAAAAGTCGTAGAAAATCTGACAACACCATACAAAATGAAAACGACAAAGAGAAAAACAAGTCTACAAAACACTACATAGAAAATAAAGATTGATCAACACGACCCCCACCAACAAAAGGGGCTGCTCCGGAAGGGTAAGCACTTCCTGCTCCATATGTGCTACCATTCGTTTTGCACATGCAAGTTCATATCCAGTGAAATGTCTGATTTTGTGATGTCACAATCGAGGAACACGGGATTGTGGTTGGGACAACTGAAACATATTTGTGGTCATCTGTGACACAGATATTCCATAATGGCCAACCAACTCGGAATGGTGTCCGTAAAACTTTCAAATGGATGACTTCAACTTCACTATTTAAAACCCTTTGTTCAATAGCAACTTTATAAGCAGCAACCCTCTATCAAGGAAATCATCAATGGTAACGCAAGCTCTGGAATATCGTATTAACTGAGAGATATATACTTCATATGCAGGTGCTGCTGGAATATTGTTACATAGAAATGGAAAGTTCATAACTGAGAGGTGAAATCGTCCCCTTTCTCGTAAAGTTATAAGCAAGTTTCATGCAAGTTATACGCAACTTTCATTGTTTTATTGGCGATTGTAGTATTACGTACATTTAGATAAATTATTAGCTTACTTATCTCGTATTTTATGCCTTGAACTAAGGAAGAAAATCAATCTGAAAATGTTGACCTCTGAAAGGTTTCGTTTTTTTTTTTGTCGGGCCTGTGATGTAAGCCTCGGAAGCAACACAACTATATAGCGATCCTACATTTCGTCTTCTGTGTCGTCAAAACTTATGCCAGTCTGTGATGAAAGTTTTAAGATATAAATTACTGAGTCAAACCTTCATGGAATTTTACGAACCTTTTAGAGAAGCTTATTTAAAATCAAAAGACAGTACCAGAGCAAAAATTTAGAAACATTTTTCTTCATTTTTCCGTATTCTTTAGATAAATGGTCTTCGATTTTTAGCTTTATAGTTTATATGTAGTCTGGGGTTAAACTTTTTACAAAATATTAACCATTAACCTTGTCAAGCCTTCACAGAATTTTATGACACTTTGAAGACAGCTTTTTCATGATTAAAAGGTAACACATTAAGTAAAAATTTTAAATCAAATATTTTTCATTTTCAGTCTTTAATTGTCAATATAATGGAATTTTATACGACTGTCATATAAGTGAGAGGTTTAGCTAGCTATAAAACCAGGTTGTATCCACCATTTTCTACACAAGGAAATGCCTGATCCAAGTCAGGAATATGACAGTTGTTTACCATTCGTTTGATGAGTTCGAGCTTTTAATTTTGATAAGGGACTTTCCGTTTTGAATTTTCCTTGGAGTTCGGTATTTTTGTTATTTTACTTTTTACTGATAGATGGACTTATATTATTTATAGTTAACATATACATTCAATTTAGGGTTATATTTCTATACATCAATGAAATGTTTCGAAACTTAGACAGAAGCTTCTTCAAGGTCAAGAAATAGCTTCTGAAAATGTTTTTAATTATTTTTTTTTCGTATTTTACTGATAAATAAACTTATTTTTTTGGCAGTCAACACTTTACTTTTACACCGACAGCGGCAATCGCTAGCGATACATAGGGTTCTATGGAACCCTTTCCAATATTTAGTAAAAGTAAATGACGATTCGCGCTTAGAAAATTGAAAGCAGCAAACTCGGTGCGTTTTATTTAAGGCTTTTACCATTCTGTATCTTGTATACTGTAAAATCTTTATCTTTATTTATTTGAATCCAGTTTTCCTGGACACGGAAAAGGCAAACGAGATACATGTATGCTAATTGAGAGAATGATTCTTTAAATCTGTGTCTTCATTAGTTGAAACGAATTGCATGATATAGTTCTGAATTAACCATACAATGTTATAGTCTTTATTTGTTCTGTACTCAAAACATATTATCTTCCTACAGATATACATGATATGATGTCATCTGTTGAATGGACAACACAAATATCATTTTATATCAGTAGTCAAGATAAATGCATATACATTGTTTTTCAAAATCCACGAGAAGAGACGGAATTCCATGAATTCAAAGTACGATTAGTTGAGCTTGACAAGGATGATGATGAGGTGAAACTTGTAATATCTGACAGCACATCACAGGTATATATTATACTTTGTTAGTTACATATCTTTTTACAAGAGTTTTTATATACGTTCTGTTTACTATAAATACGATATGGACATTTTGCTAAACTGTTTTAATATATCAAATTCAGCACGTGCATTTCATACGTTTTGGATATGTTATAAATAGAGACTTTTTTCTGATGGTTAATTTGCATCGAACGTCTTAGGATAAACAAAATTTACCTCCAGTCTCGTTTTTTAAGCCTCAAGTTCCTGACATACTTTTGAATCACATCTAACTAACTATTTGAAGTGAGACTAGGATTTGAATACAAAGATATTTTTCCGTCATGCTTTCACTTGATTTTTCAATTGTGAGACTACATCGTATTGATATAACATTAACTCTTATGTTACGACTAAGTTGAGGTTTCCAAAAACTATTTTGTCATACACAGCCTGAATGTGTGATAATGACACAATCCTAAGTTTGAATTATTAGGGTTGTTAATTTCATAAAATTATAAACGATTACCAATTCATCCAGGACATACTAACAGCTATATAGACACACCGGTAAGCCGTAAAGCATAGACACTTGTTTGTTGTTGAGTACCAATGTTGACCTTTATATATCTTTGGATTTTGCGTAGTTTGGTTGCTGTTCAATTGGTAAATACAAATCATATCCCTTCATTCATGTGTACCTTCAACTTTGTTATGTACGTTTCTGAGAACCTTTTCAATCAGGTTTGTAAATAACGAGAATAAAGCAGTCATTTTGAATCTTAATATGTTTTCTACAATGACGAGTAAAGTCCATTTTCAATTTTCTTTTTCAAAGCATTTGAAGATAATGGGTTTGTACCCAAGGTCATATCAACATACTGTATACTTTGTGGGCACTAGCTTGTATCTTGTTATCATTCAGTAGAGATTGACGAACGACAGCTAAATAAATATATTTTCCTGGTATCCTGCTCCAAATATTTGCCCATTTTGTTCTATTGAATCTTTCTGTTGATATTGAAACTTCTGTCTTACTAATCAAGACATGGAGCGCAAAAAACGAATAGAATAAAATTTCATCGAACCTCGTTAGAGGTATATAATAATAATAATAATAATAATAATAATAATAATAATAATAATAATAATAATAAATTATATATCTAAAGAGGGTAACTCAATTAGAACTAGTCTAATTTTCATTGAGGCCCTAAAAAATATATGTATACTTTTTACATTCATACATCAAAATACAACATATATAAATATATAAATCAATCATTCATACATTTAAATGGCAACAGTTAATAAACTTTTCACACTCTAACCATAAAAGAAAAATTATTTAACTTCCATAGAATTTTCAATAAAATGATTGTAACAATGTTTCTTGAATAACTCTACGTTATGACAATTTTTTATTGTGAATGGTTAATTATTTCATACCTTGGTTGCAGAATAATAAAAATATTGTTTATAAAAATTATTATTTGGTCTTGGAAAATGAAACATCGTTATCAGAGACAGATCGTAAGTTGTAGTGTTGAACATCATTAATAATTAGCATCGATAAGTATTCAGGTGTTAGTCAATTTACAAACTTATACATCCTTGGCTTTCAAGTATTCGTCTTTGAGTGTTCCTGATGAAGCTTAATCCAGAAAAACGCTTCGGACGGTAACAATTTATCAAATGTAATTTTAAATTTTTACGTCTATAATATCCAGGGTTCGCAATTTATTTATATTCAGTACTTGCGGCTAGAAATCGTGTCTTTTTGGTACGAATAAGTATTTCGAAATTATTAACATAAAGCATAGCTTCATGTGTGACAGATTAATTAACATATCACACTTATACGATTTTTTTTTCTAGAACAAATACAAGTTTGTCAATTTACAACCAGGTCGATATAAAGTTACAGTAAGTACGGAATATACAAATTAATTTGAAATTCAGAGTTTTATATTCGAAATAATGACAAAAAGATATAAAACTAAATGTATGAAAAAGGGGATCAATTGAAATTGAAATCCAGAGGACAATATACGAAGGAAACAAGTAAAAAAAAAACGGAAAAAGGTTTATGGACAATTTAAAAGATCAGATCATTGATTCAATGATACTAAAAATTAGATATTCATAAATTCTTTCTCTATATTTTTAAAAGACAGTAGTAGATTGATATCTTTGTGACTTGTTCAGAAGAGGGGGGAAGGGGGTGGAACATAGAGATATATTGTCAGGGGCTGTAGGAAATTATTTTTCGTTTAATAGTTTAAGTTTTACAGTTTTAGTTGAACTTCATGAAACTTTTGATTGTCTTTCTTTTGTTGAGGTTGAACCCAAAAATTGCGACTCCTGTGGTAGAGCTGTAACAAGACCTCTAATAATAGAAAGCAGTAAGTAACTGATCAGTTACATCTATAGACATCAGAACTTACTTTATAAAATATTGAATACTGTACATGTAAATGATAAATGAAAAAATGTATCAATAGTATTCTATTTCACATGAAAATAAAAGAAAGGCGAAATATACCAAAGGGATATTAAAACTCATAAGTCGAAAACAAACTGACAATGTCTTGGCAAAAAAATGAAAAACATCCAAAAGACAAACAACAGTAAACAAAACACAACATAGAAAACTAAAGACTGAGCAACACGAACCCCACCAAAACCATAAATTATCAACTAAATAACTTTTGTGTTACAGTCAGCTTTCTGATACAATTAAATCTATTTTTAAGGCATAACTGACTTCACTCAAAGAGCCACTGTAAGCTATTACCTTCACACGGTGTCCATAGTGCGTCGAGTGGTCATTGCATAGAAGTTCCTTTATAATATCAGTTCAAAATGGCAGAACTAATCTTGAATATTATTTACACTGGAAAAAAATATTACAATATCTGTCCTGACAGAATAATGTGTATAGAATATTTATTCCGATAAAAACATATGTTATAACACTGTTTATAACAAAGAGAAACTTCTGTTAGGAAGTTACACATGTATGTTTACAGGGACGTACTTCATTTTACATCTTTTACATTGATATAAGAAGTCTACATCATTTTTAAGGGATCTACCTTAAAAATTCTGCCTGATGAACCTATTTAAATTATATAGTGATTTACACCTGCCCAGTAGTCAGCACTTTTGTGTTGACATAAAATGTTAGTCACATGTTCATTTTTCTGTAAATTTACTATTTACAAAATGTTGACTTATACGAATCACTAAGGTTTTTTATACCTATGTTTTGATTGTCTGAGCTTTATTGGCCACAACTTTTTGGAATTTCGGTTTTTAGTTATCTTCAAATTTTGATTTTGGCTTCCAACTGTTTTGATTCGAGCGTCACTAATAAGTCTTATGTAAACGAAACGCGCGTCTGGCGTACAAACTTATTAGATTGGTATCTTTGATAAGTTTTTCAACAATTTGGTCAATGCCACTGCCGGTTGTAGGTTTCATCCCCGAGAGTATCATCATCATATATATAAAATGACTGAATAATAGTCAACGATAAATCTTATGGGGCGATGGATCATATAAATATGATACAGTACACTACAAAATATAATATATAACCAGTCTAAAAGGGTACAACATCACCAAAAAATGACAATAAACGAACAAATGTAACTATAAATATTTCGGATAACAGATATCCTTCATCAATATGAGCACGATGTAAATAGTTTGATCTGATTCATTTTACATCGTGCTCATATTGATGAAGGATATCTGTTATCCGAAATATTTATAGTTACATTTGTTCGTTTATTGTCATTTTTTGGTGATGTTATATATATACAATTCGTCTAAACAACAGCCCAACAATGTTAGATCTGTAAATTTGCGCAAGCAAATTTTTTGTTCTTCCCTGGCCGGGATTCGAACTCATGCTACTGAGATATCGTGGCACCAAATCGCCTTGCACTATGCCCGACGCGCTAGACCACCCGACCACCTAGGCTCTATAATAATAAAGCTTTCGGTGGCCGGGTGTTACCTTTCCTCGTCAGTTTTTATCTAGCGTCGTAACACAGTACATGATATATAAGGCATGAAGATGGAATTGTTACAGATCAGCTGAATTATCTATTGTAAAGGATCCTACAAATTAATGTAAGATGCAGTCACAGAAATAATTATATTATAAGTACGTCTGAACCAGTGACGACTCTACAACAGATTTTATCCATCGGATCACCAGCAGTGATGGTGATACAAGGGTGAAAATACATTCTGTATATATAATTCGTCTAAACAACAGCCCAACAATGTTAGATCTGTAAATTTGTGCAAGCAAATTTTTTGTTCTTTCCTGGCCGGGATTCGAACTCATGCTACTGAGATATCGTGGCACCAAATCGCCTTGCACTATGCCCGACGCGCTAGATTATATATTTATATTCCTCTTCGAACGGCTAATAGTATTCGTTCACCGTTACTAATAATGATTTGTTATTACTATTACAAAAGTACCTTTAAAGAACATAGCATCGGATGGAAAGCCAGATACCACGACTGACAGCACCGATACTACAACTTCATTGTTAGCTACACATACAGGGGAAATAACATCACAGCAAAATGTATATACCGAAAAAGACACAACCCTTGCTAAAACTACTTTAGCATCAGCACATACACAGAAAATAACATCTGATGGAAAGCCAGATACCACTACTGACAGCACCCAGACGTCAACTTCGCTGTTAGTTACACATACAGGGAAAATAACATCACAGAGAAATCTATATACCGAAAAGACACAACACTTGCAAAAACTTCTTTATCATCAGAACATACACAGACCATAACATCTGATGGAAATTCCTATACCACCATTGACAACACCCGTACTGCAGCTTCATTAAGATTTGCATATACTCGGGAGATTGCGTCGATGAGTTCAGTTTCATGGACCAATCAGAAAACAGGAATGATTGTTGGCGCTGTACTTGGAACCTTTCTTGGTTTATTGCTGGTATTTATATTGGTCTACAATGTGTACATTAGTAGAAAAAGAAAGCATGGTAAGTTAAATAACATAGAGTTAAAATCTTAAATACCTTATAGAAATATTGAGATATATTACAGTGGTATGCCCTATAATAATTGCTAGTTTACACACCAAGGTTTTTATACTTTGAAATGTTAATTTGATTTGACACATTCTTTCGCCGAAAAGATAAGCATATTTTAGATTTTTACAGAAATATTTCCGGTGCAATTTTGCACAGGATTGGTACCGAATATCACTACAGTTTAAACGAGAGGCGAAAGATACCAAAGGGACATTCAAATTCTACTTCAATCCACTAATTTTATTACTCGTGCTAAAATCGGTTTGTATCAGAGTTGATTTATTCGTTAAAAAAAATAAGGCTAGATTTACGAAGTAGGATTATGCACGAGGTTATGTAAGTGTCGTACATAGAAATATGAAAAAAAACATGGATGTTTAGCGAAACAATGACAATTACAGTATCAATATCCTGTACCCTATCAGCAGCACATCTATACAAAAAGAAGGATTTTAATTTTATATTTTTGACAAAATCTTGGTAAAAGTAAATGACGTAAATTATGCATTAGATCTGTCCATTTATATATTACGAAATACTACATGACAAAACGATCGAAGTTACAAGTTATTCCCTACCATCCTTTTCATGAGTCAAGTTAGTGTGTATACTTATTCATATTTTCGAATTAAGTTTTTCCTTAGTATTCATCTAATTTGGAATGAGAATTTGTAATAAAACCTCAAAATACTTGAAACTGATATAATGCTAAATAATTTTTGAGCTTAGGAAATGAAACAACCATACATTTACAACCTAACTTTTTCAGAACTTAGAAAGATTGGTCTAGAGAGGCCTGCTGAATGCGACGAACCCTCAGATTCGACCATTAAAACGTTTGTCATTAAAGAAACTATAGGTAAGATGATTTGATACAGTAAGCCAAAAAAAGTGGAATATTCAAAAATCGACGAAAAACAGACAATATCAAGGCAAAACAAGTGAAACTGTGAGCTACTGCTCACTGATGATACCCCCGCCCAAATATTTCGATAAACAGGAAGTTCTTGAGTGATGAATCTGAAAACACATCACACGGTTATAGTTGACTCATATAAACCCTGAAACCAAATTTCAGAAATCCTTGTAATGTAGTTCCTGATAAATGTGACGAAAATGTTCAACTACTTGGATGTCATGTGTAAAATGATGTAAGTGTTCGGTATATTGGAAGTTGTTGAGTGATGAATCTGAAAACGCATCACACGGTATAGCTGACTCATATAAACCCTGAAACCAAATTTCAGAAATCTTTGTAATGTAGTTCCTGAGAAAAATGCGACAAAAAATATTCATGGGACGGACGGACGGACGGACTGACAGATGGACTGACGGATGGACTGACGAACGGACTGACGGATGGACGGATGGATGGACGGATGCACAGTCAGAGTTAAAACAGTATACCCCCACTTTTTTTAAAGCGGGGGTATAAAAAGAAAAAGAAAAAAGACAATACCAAGTCAAAATAGAAAAAAAAACCTAGACAAAACCAAGGCAAATAAGAAAAATGACGATTAGAAAAACAACAGCGCATAAATCACTACACAGAAAACTAAGGATTGAAAATTTTATTACTTCAACTTGCAATATAAATAATTTCATTTTTACTGTTTTGATGAAGGTATTCTAATAATGAGCTAGTATACCGTTGTCAGTTGAAGTATCATAATCAGCCATCAACATACTCGAGAACAAACTTATCTCCCTAATTCGAATATATTTCAAGCAGACTGATACCATGTTTGTTGTTAGGGGAGGAACTCCACATTTACATACATCATTTCACTAAAATCATATTGAGAATCAAGTTTCAATTACCAGAAGAGCTTAAAAAGGGGAAGGTACTTAGATAGCAATACAAAAAGTTCTTGTTTAATTAATGAAACCAATCGTGCTGCTCATGGCAAGTACTATTCGGTGACGTGTTGCCTCCGATTATATCATAAGTGAAGAAATAAGGACCGGATTGTGACCATGACATCTGAAACATACTCAAGGCATTAATTACCAGAATATTTCATAAGGGCCGAAACCTTCCAAATTGATGACTTAAACGTAATCATTCAGAACCCTCGGCTTCGTTTTTAGTCGTCCATCGGCATCGGTTTCAAGAAAAAAGAAATTCTAGGTATAGATCCATTCTTTTGTATCTCTAGTAACTTTTAATTTCAAATACATTTCGATACTATTAGATGTAAAGACCAACTTAAATATGAATTAATGTTTTCGGAATTTGGGTGAGTAGTATGTTTCTAGACCACTATATTTATCATCTACTTTAAAGAGAGTAATTTATAATTCTATATATCAATACCAATGTACGGAATAAGCGAACAGAGAAACGGTTAATTGGTGTGGGTGAATCGATGAAGTGTTTTAAAAATGGTTATTTGTATGTTTTGCCAACCGATGAAACGGGTGTTATTTATTCCTTTGAAAAACACCAATAACCAACCGTTATTTAAAATGTTACTTTATTGAAACACAAGAACGCTATTTAACCCCTTTATCTGTTGGCATTCCCATATCAGCATTTTTTCTGCTTGCACTTTCTTGCAATGTGTTCTAAGCAGGAGCGGATCCAGCCATTTTAAAAAAGGGGGGGGGGGTTCCCAACCCAGGATAAAGGGGGGGTTCCAACTATATGTCCCCATTCAAATACATTGATCGTCCAAAAAGGGGTTCCAACCTCGAACCCCCTCTGGATCCGCTACTGCTAAGTAAATCCGACGGATGTGTTTGATTTCAATTTATAATTTGAATTATGTTTCAATGTTTAACCGGTTTAACCAAAGATGTCTTAACTAAACTAGGGTGGAGATCGATACCCTAAGCCTGTTCTTGTTTTTTATTTCTAGTCGTGCTAATTTTGTTTTACATCTGAATTTATTTGAAATTTTCTTTTATTCAGACGATCTCCTCAAATTACCTAAAGTATACATTGTAAATGCAGAAGACCATTTACCACATGTGAAAGCTGTTGAAGCCTTTGCTAAATTTCTAGATGTTCAATGCCACTGCGACGTAATTTATGCTCCGTGGTGTCTTCGTGAATATCTAGATAATAAATTTAAATGGGTCATCAACTCAATTGACAAAGCCGATTTTGTCATTATTGTGAACTCTGGCCTAACTTACCATCAATTTAAATCCTGGAAGAACCAGGAAAACAGATGTGGCAACTCAACAGACCCAAACCAAACATTCGATTTTTTCATGTCACCAATCAGTCAAATAACTGAACGTATTATTAATGTTCACAATCCTTTCAAATGCATAGTTGTACATTTTAATTACACTGCTGATAACTTATCTCTGGACGAGCTATACACAGGAGCGGACTATTTGATTCCAAAACATATTCACGAGTTAATATGTCAAATACATCAAATGGATACCCGTCGTGTAGGTTATTGCAGTATTGGGTATTTTGCAGATCTTTTGTCTTCCACCACAGAAGGGCAAGATTTGACTAAATGTATCGCCACAGCTGCAAATTTTGAAACACAACGTACCAATTCGTTGAATAAAAATGTTGGAACCAATTTGCAGTGTGAATCTAATATTGATATTCACTTTAATTCTTTTGAAAGTGTAAATTGTAAAAAACCAAGTTATGAATCTTTCCTTGATTACAATATAAATGCACACATTTCGCCAACTTCGCATAATCAAAACAACGTCATTCAAGGCAACACACTTAGACAGGATTCATTCGAAGACAATAATGCTGTTGCTATTACAGATATTTTATATCACCAAACATTACAGAACTGTTATTTATTGAATGATAACTTCAGTTTTAAAGCCCCAAGTGATACTAACAATGACGATGTTTTGAGCCAGAACTTACATCAACAAATATATGATCTAAACAAAAGGATGATGGATCCATGCTACCAAAATAGTATGGAGCCTCGCTGCCAACGTGCAGTGTTAAGTCACGAAGATGAAGTCATAAGTTTGGGTGGTCAGAGCGTTTGAATCTTGAATTAACATCTAAAATGGTTCAAAATGTTAATTTGACGTTCTGGTGTACCTTATTATGTTTAATAAAAATTTGCAACGTATTTCTTTATGTCTTATTTTACCAGTTAAACCATATGAAAAACGTGCAAAACTTTGGAAACTATATATATATATATATAAAAAAACAATAAACTAACAAGGCAATATAATAATAATAAAAAAAACGAACAAACAACAAACACATCGAAGAAAAAAAATACGTCTGTAACTAAAACATACATAAATCTACTATCAGTTGTATGTAAATTCGTCTTCATAAATGAAAACAACGCAAAAAGGAATCTAAAAGGACAGCCGAATACATCTAAGGTAAACTTTGCAGTGGCGGATCCAGAACTTTTCATAAGGGGCGCTGACTGACCTAAAAGGGGGGGGCGCTCCTGTCATGCTTTAGTGATTCCCTATATAATCAACCAAATTTTTCCCACAAAAGGGGGGGGGCGAACCCCCCAGGTCCCCCCTGGATCCGCCTATGCTTTGTCTGAGAAAGTTACAACCTTAGTTTTCATAGTAGTTTCTAAATCTATCAATGGAGAATTTAAGAAAAAAAATGAATAAATCATGTCATTACCGAAGCACTGACTACTAGCTGAAGATCCCATCTTGGACTAACAGTCAACCATTAGTGAAATCTACCAAGTGCACGTAAGTTCACATATTAACTAAGATATTTAAAGAAGACTGTATACGTAGGGAAATATATCATATTTACGTTGACCTCAAAATGATAGGTAGAACAGATGTATAAATAGCAGAATTAATTATGAGGACATTACTAAATAGATATATATTTATTGTTTACAGCATTTAGTAAATCGGAGCAGTACGCCATTTATTTATTTCTTAACATTATTAGGAAAACTCTGCCGCAGAGGACTGCAAAAGAGAGGCGAAAGATACCAAAGGGACATTCAAACTCATAAGTCGAAAATAAACTGACAACGCCCTGGTGAAAAAGACAAACAGACAAACAATAGGACACAAAACACAACATAGAAAACTAAAGACTGAGCAACACGAACCCCACCAAAAACTGAGGGTGATCTCAGGTGCTCCGGAAGGGTAAGCCTGCTCCACATGTGGCACCCGTCGTGTTGCTCATGTTAGTACAAACCCGGTAATAAGTCTAAATCGGTAGGTCACATTCAGGGAAAAGGGGACGGGATTGTAGGTACGACATTTGGAACCTATCCGCTATCATCTGTGAAACGGATATTCCATAACGGTCAACCAACTCGTGATTGCGTCCGTAAAATTTATGAAGGGATGATTTCAACTTCACCGCTTGAGACTCTGGGTTTAATACCTTCCTTGTGAGCAGCAACCCTCTATCAAGGAAATCATGATAGGAAATACAAGCCCTGGAATATCGTATCAACTGGGAGATATATACTCCGTATGAAGGCGCTGCCGGAATGTTGTACATAGAAATGGACAGTTCACAATCGGGAAGATGAAATCATCTCTTTTGTTTTGTTTTCAACCGACCCTCAAAATTTATGCTAAAAATGGATAACAAAGATATCCCAATCAAAGATAAATTCAAAATAGGGAAGTCCATAAAAACTTACTAAACCAAATGCTCGACTATATCAACCAAAGTAACAACTGGAAAATAACTGTCATATTTCTGACTTGGTATGGACGAATATGGTTGATCAACCTGGTTTTTGCATGAAGCTTAAATTCTCACTTATATGACAGTTCACTATCATAGCTCTTTTATATTGACAAAAAACAGTGTCAGCAACACAAACAGACATAATTGGTTATCGTGACAATAATTGGGATTCAGCAGCCATAATTGTGTAAAAATACATCATAGATATATAACATTACTAGATAAGATAATTAAACTGTAGGTTACCGATTTTTTAAAAATAAGATACAAATCATGGTAACAAACAAAAACCGAAAGAATCGCATGAACTACAAAAGAAACGAGGCCGTATGCATCGACAAGGAATGTCTCTACTTCTATGCATTCATCACCCCGCCATGCCCACCCAAACTCAAACAAAATGCCACAATCAGGAATCGGACACAATCGGTAAAATTACAGGGATCAGACTACTATTCTGGTATCTAAAGATCTAAGTAAGGCAACAGTTGTTATCCGATGTTCAAATCTCAGCAATCGACTAAGAAGTCAAATCAAGGTTGCAAACTATAAGTGAGGAAATTTCTTGTAAACTCCAAAACGACCGCTTAAACATGTCGTCAGTGTGTTTAGGCACAGACACATTGTATCGGGCAATTAATTTTGTGATGGCGACTATTGAACTTACAAAATAACATGATTCTAAAATTAGTCTGGTGCATCATATTGGCTTTTTGAACAGTTATATCATCATTGGTTCTCCAAACCAAAGGTTACATCCTCGTCAATTGGTATCTGGTGGATAGTTGTTTCACTGTCAATCACACCACATCTCCTTATTTTTATATTTAGAGATTTGGGTGTACATGTTTTTTCCTATTCTTGTGTCAGTAGATCAGTTCTTAATAAGTCTCTAAGACCACTCCAAACTGATTTATAGTTCTTAAATTCACTCGCTCCAAAATATTGGAAACCTAAAAAAGTTTACAGCTATTTTCTGAATACTTTCTAAATTAACGCTCCATTTAGACGAAAAAAAAATTAAATCAATTCACAGAAAATTTCCGAACTTTTTGGTGTGAAAAAAAATGTCTCGCTCCTGAAAACTGTAGTAGTTGTAGAATAAAACTCAAAAGAGAGGCGAAAGATATCAAAAGGGATATTCAAACTCAAAATCGAAAACAAACTGACAATGCCATGGCAAAAAACGAAAACAAACTGTCAATGCCATGGCAAAAACAGTACACAAAACACAACATAGAAAACTTAAGACTGAGCAAAACGAACCCCTCCAAAAACTGGGGTGATATCAGGTGCTCTGGTAAGGTAAGCAGATTCAGCTCCACATGTGGCACCCGTATTGTTGCTTATGCAAGTGCCAACCCGGTAATAGTCTAATTCGGTAGGTCACATTCGAGTAAAGGAGGATGGGATTGCGGTTACGACAATTGGAACATAAGCGTCGTCATTTGTGAAACAGATATTCTATAATGGTAAACCAAGTCGTGATTGCGTCCGTAAAATGTTTGAAGGGATGATTTCAACTTCACAACTTGGAACACTAGGTTCAATAGTTTCCTTGTAAGCAGCAACCCTCTATCAAGGAAATCGTGATAGGAAATGTAAGCTCTGGAATGTCGTATCAACTGGGAGATAAAATTTCAGGTAAGAAAAAAATTGAAAATAAAACATTCGCTCGCTCGCTTCAATTTGTGTACATAAAAGTCTAAAGAACAAGCATTCAATTTGGAGTGGCCTATTGCGATAGATAATGAAAATAAGACACTATGAATTAATGTGGATCATTTTGCAATAACATAGTTTAACACTTTTTTTTTGTATAACTGTGGTTTCCAAATAACTTTACGTCAATTCTTAAAAGATCTTAAAATATGTTACATTTTAAGTAAATTATCCATTTTTTATCGTGTGTATATCTATTTTTATAGATTAATTTTTTGTTATACATACTTTTACATTAATCTCTTTGTTAATGCAAACCCTTGTTACAATATAGAGCAACAAAACTACCCTGTTCAATAGTTTACTTGTAAGCAGTAACCTTCTATAAATTGAATCTCAAACTAAATTTGAAATAAAGGATACCACAGATAGAGCTATTTATGCTAATTCTGTGCATTTTACCTTAAAATAGATAAAAAGCAACAACAAACAGCTAGAGGTTAACACATGGTCTTCAAAAATAGAGTTTCAACACAATATGCCCAACTCCAAATCGACCGACTCTAGATAAGAAAAGTTGAGAGTAACTTAATAGAGGCTATCAAAATATATCATCGAAACCTACTTCCTGAAAAGACATAAACATTAAGTTATAGGAAAATAAACCACTAGAGAGGTTTCTGCATGTCTTGGGACAGGAACAGTTTACTATTGGTTAAGGTATAAGATAATAAATAACATTTAATTGCGTTTTAAGAGCATTTTTAATACTAAACGAAGGGACGTGTTTTAAATGATGCTTCCCATATTAAATAATTCAATATGACAATAGTAAAATATATACATTTATGGTTAGAATATTTATATACAAATCCATATAAATTCAAATATATTATCATAATCAAAACAGTAGAAACACTTTGATTAATTAGGAGAGAAAATACCACAGAGGCAAATTTATTGTTAAATTTCGTACAAATGATGTAGAGAAAAACTAACCAGTGATGATGAATAGTGGAATGAACATTTTTTTTAATTGAAAAATTATCTAACAGTAGGTTTTAAAACA
The DNA here is from genome assembly GCA_017311375.1 of Mytilus coruscus. Taxonomy (NCBI): domain Eukaryota; kingdom Metazoa; phylum Mollusca; class Bivalvia; order Mytilida; family Mytilidae; genus Mytilus; species Mytilus coruscus. Next base: position 123,609,029 of record CM029595.1, on the reverse strand, counting down.
GATGTACAAATTATCAAAAGATTCCGTACGAGTTCCCTGGCCTCGAAATTGAAAGAGGAAGATAGTAATGTATTAAAGCACAAACACGAATATGGTATGCAAAAATGCAGTGGAAGTATGCTCGTATGGAGTTGTCTCTCCTTTCCCTCCAAAACATTAAAACTAAATATCTCTCTTGCGTTGTTAAGGGATTGGGCTGTTTTTGCTTGGGGACTATTTTATGGCTTCCTGCTTTTAGGGATTATAGCATCTTTCGATGGTCTAGGGAATTCTAGCTCACTGTCTATGTTATGCCCTAATCATGTGTGTCCATCTTCTTGGACACTTGTTCTTTCGAGATATGGCGCTGGTGAATAAAATACAGTGTTGTTTTAATGATTTATAAACAGCAATCTAATGAAGTATGATATGTGATCAAATTAATTTGAATAAAATTCTTTATTTCTAACATATCTATGTTAATGAAAATCTTTATTATGAATAAACTCTTCTTTTTTATATCATCATAGATACCAGGATTGAAATCATTTTGTACGCCAGACGCGCGTTTTGTTTACAAAAGTCAAAAGGCCAAATAAAGAATGAAGGTGAAGAGCATTCAGGACCCAAAATTCCTACAGGTTTTTCAAAATACAGCTATGTTAATCTATTCATGTGGTAGAATATCCTTAGTATTTTCGAAAAATTCAATGTTTTGTTAACAGTTAATTTATAGCTATGACTATATCAATGATAATAGTTTTAATTTAAGTTTAAAATATCTAACTTTATTTATAAAATCAGAAGATAAATGCATGCTTTAAATTCACTTGAAAATGGTTTAAACTATACAATTTACAAACATGGTGAATAAAATACAATGTTGCTTCAATGATTTATTCCAAATAGCAATCTAAATTGAAGTGTGATATGTGATGTTGGGAGTTTGCGGACTTCCCCTTTTTAAAAACATAACATCACATGCTGATTGGAACTATTTTATTCACCTCTGAAATTTCAACGTCAATTTTGAATGTTCTTAGGTTACTTTCTATTTATCAATTATTCTTATTTCAATGTCATAGATTTATATGATTGACATATATTTTATTTAGTTATGTATTAAAAGCAATTAATGGAAAAATCATTATTACTTAATTAATTTACAGGATTATGTATATTATTAGTGAACAATAGAAACACTTTTAAATTTATCCTTTTCCTACGGCAAATGACATACATGTTTTAAAATGCTTTAAGAAAATGACAGATTATTTACTTGAATTCTCAACGTCACCTTAAAAGGTGTGATCAAAAGAACTCTAGAAATAAGATTTACTTTGTTATCAAAAATACGAATTATCTGTTATTTAATCTTACGTCATCTATTCTATCTCAAAACTTTAGCATAGCAATTTCATTTTTATTTCATCATCATACAATTTTCCATCATTATACTATTACACAAAATATACAGCGATATTGAATTGAATGGTGTCCCTTTGGTCAATATTTCAAAATGCGGGAAGAATTTTGAGGACATCGAATTTTTCAATTGTTTCATGTATAATTCTCCGTAAGCCTTCTGAAAATTTAATAAAGTCTTCTATTATCGAAAAGAGTATAAATTAAACGCCTGAGCATGGTCGTTAATGTCCGATCTCTTGTATGAATTTTTTTTTAAATACACATTTTAAACTTGAAATCGCACATATTCATGAAAAAAATTGTTTCCAAAAGATAAATAGCCCTAACCTGATATACTGAGAATTTACAAGCCTTTTGCTATAAAAACTTTTTCAAGGCTACTAACTTTTTTGAAACCTGCAATAAAAATATGTTTTTGTTTAAGAAGTGATTCCATTTCTATATATTTGTGTAATTTTAAGTTAAAAGACTCAGCTAAGATATGATCTTGTTTTTAGCACTATCAAATGATAACTCAATTGAGGGATAGTTACTCACTAAGGGGAAAGTTCCCCATTTGGTGGGTTGTCCCCAACCTGTATGAGGCAAGCTAAACTTATTAAGAACTTGTGCTATTAAATTGGTTAGAAATATTGAAGATGAAAAGCAAATTTAACCTGATTATAGGCAGTCCATTATATGGTGTCACCGTATCACTGTTATTTGGATCGTTCGTGCATGTAAATTATTGTTTGTTAGTTTGTAAATTATCCCATGTACCTTTCGTCCCTTCTTTAAGGTAACTAGTACGTAAATTACCGTTTCATGAAATTTGGCTAGCGACTATAGAACATGTAAAACTGCATATGAATATACTGGAAAATATATAAATAAGTATTTTTGAACATCGGAAAACTACTGTCGCCTTAATATATACTTTACGAGATCAAATAGAATTAAATAAGCTACAGATAGAAGTACAAATTATAGGATGCACGTAATTGTCGCATTTTAATAACAATTTAGCTTTGAATTAATGTCTTTTCTCAAAACTTGATATACAAATCATAGGGATCATCGCATTCGCTTTTTCACGGTCGTATATACCATTCATCATAACTACGTTGGTTATATCAATAAAACGTAAATTTCACATTTTCTATATTTATCTGCATGCTCTGGTTTCATGTAAAATTTCATGAAACATGATCCGTCAGATCGGTCAATTAACAAATCGCATTTAGAAACAAAACGTCCTTATGCTACATAGCTTATAGTCTCAGAGAATGAAACATTTAACATTTCCAAAACTAGAACCAGAGACATGTATATATGTCTCTGCTAGAACCAAGGACACAAAAATCACTAATATCTAAACCCATATAGCTGAGTCGCAAAAGAGCAGGCTACACCAAACAAACTAGTATTGGAGTTATCTCATTTGTTATGAAAAGTTATAGGTCCAAATGACCCTTTCGTCGCTATAGATGAAAAAAGCTAACACAATTTTATGGTAGCTGTTTAAAAGTTAAATAAATGAAGTGTTTAAATATTCGTTGTACATGACTTCTGAAATGAAGTATTTTTTGTTTGCTTTGGGGATATATTATCTATCACAATCGATCGATTCACCTGATCCTTCTTGTTTTGATCGTCTCATTTTGATCAAAATAACATTAAAAGTCTTTTGTATTTCAACTTATTAGCGTTATTGGATCAACGTGTTAACAGGTGTGAAGAAAGTTTTGGTCTCTGATCATCGAACCCTACCGCCATGTTGTTTACAGTCACCTAAGCAACTTATTTGCATATGAACTGCTATTAGTGTGAAATTTCACTTTTGAACTTTGACTACATTGGGATTTAAAAAAGTCTTCTGAAAGTTACAAAAATGTGAAGAAAAAAAGTTGACGCAATTGTAGTGGATTTTTAAGTGTTTATATGTATATATAGTTTATTGGATAATAAAAGGAGTATATATTCATGGAAAGGAAAAAGTAAATTATATAAAAATGCCGCTAAAACAGGTAGGGACTTTAAATGGACAGAATACAAATACTTCTGTATTTAATTAAATCTCTTAAGTATTATTTAATGTCTGAAATATACGATAAAAGCCGCATTACACTGTTAATGAATAACTATCTTCAATTTTAAAGATCTGAAAATAAATAATTTTTTTCTTCATTTTTTCTCATAAATTCACAGAATTTTCAGAATATATTTGATAAAAATTGTAATCCTTAAAAGGCTCGCCCCTACTGCTCATGTCTGTTATAAAATGGAACAATGACAAGTCTTTAGAAAATAGACACAAACACCTACTTTATACATCATCTTGTCATTTACCCAAATTTTCTAACATCTTCATAAGTGCGTGTAATCAGAGGCATATAATACAATTCATGTATATTGTATTATATGTCTCAGGTGTAGGGAAGGGGCATGGGTGGGTGTACCTTTGAAATACAAACTTTTTTTCAACGTTGCTGTGCTGACTTCAAAATTAAGGTAAAGAGCTCAAATATCACAGTAACAAGGTACACCCCACGACTGACAAACAAAATTCGCGAAAGTTAGACCATAAAACGACAACAAATGAACAAATAAGAACAGTTGATTTTTCTGTTGTTGGCCTTTCTAGTTTTTGCTCTCTCTCCTGTTTTATATGTTTGACAATCCAAACATTTATTATAGAACATAAACATTACCTGACAAACTTTATTCAAGAAACACGTGTTGTGCGAACGAAAATCACAGTCAGAAATATTTTTACTGCATGCAATGCAGGATGAATTTCTGTCCCCGAAAGTAGCAAACTCCTCAGTGCCAGTATTTGCCACGATTCAAATGATACAATATGTGTTGAAATTTCAAGTTTAAAAAATACATTATGTGCTAAAGCTAATGTTGCAATTCCATCCGACAGAGTTGATCCGTGAGACTTTTTGGGTTGTTCTGTTTCGATGGGCCCTTTTGTGTGTTTGCTTCCAAACATGTTATATTTTTGGCTTTCCACACTAATGATCTCGAGCTTATTTGATGAGGGTTGTTCCAGACACACATGTTGTGCACACGGAATTAAGTCAGACAAACAAGCAAACTGTTTTATATACGTTAAATCACTCTCTTATAGATGTTGTTTTAACATGATTCAGATCTTTTGTGTCTAGAAAATCTTTAAAATATAATGACATAAGTAAGGAAAATTGAAAATGAAATTAGGAAGTGCATTAATAATTGAAACAATTATGATACAACGGTAAAATGGGTTAAAACGAAAATTAGACAACCCAACATCACAAGCCCCAGTTAGCAAAAATTGCCGCCATGTAACATTAAACGGTAGGCAAGCTCTCTGGATCCTTTTCGAATCAAATGAAACGACTTCAGATTTTACCCTTACACTGAATTCCATAAAAAGTTAAAATGAAATCTTATAGAGAAGAGTGGCAAGGATCATTAAAAATAAAACTTAATGAGGTTAATAAATGAGTGTTCATAATTTCAAGCATCACTGTGAGGACATTATTTTTCAAATGTGCATATGGTGCGATAAACAAACATAATATCTATTAAGTATGTACATGTCGGAATTAAAGTGCACCTATCTGCATGTCTTAAACAAGTAACATGAGAACAAACTGTACTAAATGCCCTTGAAGTATTTGTCAGAATTTACATTATGTGATGCATTTTTATCAATCAGTATATATAATCCTAAGAAGATATAAATGTCATTCAGATTGTGAACTGGTGATCGCGAATATGTCATGCCAATAAGTTTTTGGTAAATATTATTTTGCACATAGCCTTTCCGCGAAAATAAGTGCATGGGTTGGCAGTCAAATACGCGGATGGAGTGTTATATATATATATGCGTGTAAAGTGTTACAGGGCTATTTAGTACAAAATCCTATTATTCTCAATGTTCTTTGTTGAAAAAAAGCGGGCATGCTGGATGACATGAAGCCGTAAACTGCTTTTAGTATCATTTAGTTAAATCTCTTTTTTGGCGTCAATATCATGGCATAGAAACAATTACTATTATAGTTGTCCATTTGAAGTGATGCATATGTCTTAATTATCATTATGTTAATGCTGCACTGGTCAATTTTGTGTTTTTAGACTTAGTTGTGTTCCATTAGAACTATGAATGAAAGATCAGCAATATGTGCTATGTGATTTTGATTTATGAATTCTATGTCCTTCTGACATGTCATAGGACTTACGATTTGATCAAGTATATGGCTATAGCATGGTGATTGTCAGACTTCAAAAACAGACTTCGAGTACTCGCAAAATGTTTACTGTTTGTACAGGCATCGATGCAGACACGGAAGTTCTTAAGAATAAAATTATAAATTCTCCTATTTAAAAGGCCTTAACTAAATAATCAACAATCATATCATTATCACATCTTAGCTTAGGATCTCCTCTGAAGAATGTTCAAAATTTATATCGGCTACCTAAACTACATTAAAAAAAAAAAACGTCAAAATATCGGTACATCTCGGATTCTAGTAAGTGTTCCGCAACCTTTAAGTCCAGTTTAGTATTTCCTTGACCGCAATTAAAGATCTTATTATTAATTTTTGTAATAAAGCAGGGGAAAAATGATGGATTGCATTATTGTTGGAGTGAAATAACTCTTTTGATGGAAAGATAAATTACGTGCTTTTGAGGATTCTTTAAAATCGGTCGACAGTTTCACTTTTCTACTCTCTACACTACACATCCACACAATCTTTTCAAGCTGTAATTATTTTTAATCAATTAGTCCTTTGCAAAATTATTTGCTGCAACTCATATAAAGTCTTCTGAAAAAAGTAAATATGCCACACTTACGGGAACTGTGATGAGATAATTAAAGCTGTTAATTGTGTCCTTTACAACATTTATGTACGTTACGGCAATTAAGTTGTAGGTATTCCTATGGGTACCTTATGCGCCCCTTCAATAGCAGACTTATTCCTGTATTGTTATGAATCTCAGTTTATAGCCAAACTCATTTAAGTTCCGTTTTAATTCCTTTAATTAGAAAAAATTAAATACACTTACCGTTACTTTTATGATATTTTTGCTTTAAATTATCAAGAATTCGCTAATTTTACTGCTAAAATTTAGTCAAAGAAACTGACTTTATAAATAAATCTGATAAAAACAACAACAATTGTCCTTCTCTAGATTTGTCGGTTCGGTTATTCCACTGAAAGTTTATGACATAGAGACGATTTTTCGTTTCCTGATGTTAGATTTCCTTTATTGGACGGGGATGCTCCTTTGGTCCTTTCTTACAGTTTGTATCTGTCCCAACTCGTTCGTTTTGTCCTTTATTGTTGTGACATTTCAGATTTTAATGATTGTATTCTTTGTATAACTGGTAAATTGTTAAGTTTTTTTACCATACATTACTTAAAATCATTTACTAAATTCCTTCATAGCTACACAGATTTGGTTTGGAAGTTTGACGGTACCTGTAGAAATCTCATTACAAACGGGATATCACATCCTAATTATTAACACTGTAGTAAGATCTTTGAATATTGTCTTCATCAGCAATAACTATGCTAGACTATGTGTGGCTATACAGTTTTGAACGCTTTTGGTCCTACAGCCTGTCGATACTTTTATTTTGGTATTGCAAAAGACCATGCTTTCCTCAGACTGTTGATGATGGTTTTACACTAAATCCATTGGACGTGTACTGATTCAAGTTTTAGTCTTGACAACGTGGTTTATTTATTAGTGGGAACTGATTGGATTTGAATTAGCTGCACATGTACTCTTAGATCGGTACCTTGTGTCTTTTAATCTGATAAGTCAAGTTTTTGTAAACTGATTTTTATAGTTTCTTATGTTGTGCCAGGTTATAGGAGGGGGTTGGTCGCTCACAAACATACCTAAACCCGCCACATTCTTTATGCGCTTGTCCCAAGCCAGAAGCCTTAATAATATAAATCGTTTGTTGTTTTTAGCAAAAATCAGGCCGATGTTTTTTTTTCAGTTTCTTTTGAATCACTACAGCTTATCATTTGGTCATGTCAGCGTTTTTTTTTTAAAGCTTACAATACGGCATGGGTTTCGCCCATTGTTGCATACAGTGCCCAACATATAGTTGTTTACCAGAACATCTTTGTCCTTTGGTCTCTGGTTGATAGTCTCATTGGAAATCATACCACATTTCTAAATTTTCATAGTATCCTATGTATGGTTAAAGTTTAATAAAACTTCACTGAATGCTAATGAACACTGAGTTCGACATATAATCTGTAGCATTAGTTTATTTTCGATACAAAGAAATGAAGACGCGATTTTTTTTTACGTATTCCAATGATTATAAACTTATTATTTTTGTCCTATCAATATTGTGATTTATTATTGTCCATTATACCCCATAATGGTAAAGTTACAGTAAATGACCATGTCACGGATTTTGGCAAAAGTTTGCATACAACTTGGGCATATTGAACCCTTACTGAAATCGAATAAACAGTTCATGTAACTGTTTTATTTGCTAACATCCTATTGAATGAAAATCCGTAGATATGCACTGTATACAAACACAATCAGAAACTTGTCAATAAAAACTATCTTTAAAAACTCCTAGTTCTCAACACCCTGCTTTAATACTTAAAATGATACATTTTTACTACATAATTTTCCGTTTTAATGATACAAAATAATTATAAAATCAGGGTAACAGTATACTCTAGCATCGGCCCTCCTTTTCCCCCTAAAAAAAGGCGAAAAATCAAAATAAAACAAAACAAACAAAACACCATAAGCAACAACAAATAAATAAAAAGAAAAGAGAAAAATTTTAAAAGAAAAGACGCTGTAAAAAAAAAAACACACAATATCGTAAAATTACGACATCAGCAACTTTACGACATGAAATCCTATTGAGGATAGCTGAGCAGTATCGAAGCTAATGAAGATTTAAAAAAAAAATACCCATGTCACTTAAATTGAATAATAAGCATAAGATATTTTATGACCAAATCAAAGCTCTGAAAAGATCAACATGATTTATAAAAAGGACGCACAAATCTATCGTCTACAAGGTACACACTCAACAACACTGTCCAGTAGACTTCAGCTGTTCAGAATATAATATTAAGGTATATATAGGTAATTTGTTCAGAGACAAGTACCTGTGCTCAGAATATATAACTATGAAAATAAGATGTGGTATAACTGCCAATGAGACAACTCTCCATAACAGAGGGTCGTAATGGGGTACTTTCATGACGAATAACGGTAAAAATTCTTGCCAAATGACATTAACGGTAATTTTTGGTGCATGACATAAAAATGCACACTTTCTTTTAGACGATAAAAAAATCGACTGATTTTGATGAATCACGTTTGATTTTTTTCCAAAAATAACGGTAACGATAATTATTTGAGACCTCTGACAAATCACCCTAAGGATATTTTGACAAATCACGGTAAAATTTTAACCAATTTGAAGCTTACGGTGGCGAAAATGACCGTTTGACGCCTAACGGTAAAGGGCATTCCTTCCCTCCATAAGAGACCATATGATGTAGAAGTTAACAACTATAAGTCACGGTATGGCCTCTAACAAGACCCTGAAATGACCATTGTAAAACAATTAAAATGAGAAAAAAGGCCTGATTTATCATTTGTATTAAAAGGATAAAAGGAAAACAAATATAATGCAGTGAGGAATTATAGTTATTTCGTACTATTGCAAACTTGTACCACTAAAAACAAACTCTTACCACTGCAAACTCGTACCACTGCCAACTCGTACTACGGTAAATTTGTACCATTGCAAATTCGTATCAACTTATTCAAATGCATTCAAATGGTGTTAAAATATGAATAAATATTTAAATTTCACTAAATAACTCATAAGTCTGTAAAAAGTATATGATTTGAAATCACAATGACCAATTTATAGCTGATTTGTCCTTGGCTAATTGGATAAAGAAAACTGAAGAAGATTTGCTTTGTTGTCTCCCTTGAACAGTTCCATCATTTAACTTTTACTGATAAATATATGATTTAATGCTTAATCATTACAAATTAATTAAATTGAATAGATTTTGGTATTTATAATTTGTTTCTAAAAGGAAATTTATTTATTTAGAGATATTATTTAACCTGTTTTGAAAAGTTTGAAATTGTTTATGACCAAAACTTAGAAAGTTTGAAATTTCTATATATAAAAAATATTTCAATACCAACTGAGCTTATGAAATAACTTAACCCATATGAAACATAAACTGTGTCAAAAATTTTGTGGTGTGTCTATTTATATCTTAACTAGTATGCATAATAACATAACATACAATAAATTTCACTTTGATAATCAGGAATATTATTTAATAATAGACATTCCAAGCTGTTAAATTATATAGTACTAATCATAATTTAATAATTGGATTAAGCAAGTTGATAAGTTAACTAAAGACATAATCACACAATCAAAGGAATTTAATTTCTCAATTAGAATGGTAATTAAAAAATTCAGTTTTTTTTATAAAGATTTGAAAAAACAATTCATCAAACATTGGTATATTATATATTTTTTCATAAAACAATGCATATATTTTTAATGGTACAAGTTTGAAGTGGTACGAGTTCGCAATGGTACGACTATGCAGTGGTACAAGTTAACATTGATATGAGTTGCCTTTGAGTGGTATGATTTTGCAATGGTATGAGTTAACTTGTTTCCTATACTGGGTACGAGCAACAAACAACAACCACTTAATTACAGGCTTCTGAATAGGGACGGGCACATACAGAATGTTGTGGGGTTAAACATGTTTGCTGGTGCCATACCCTGGCATACCATTCCCCTAACCTGGGACGATGGTGAAACAGTAAAGTAGTAGTCCAAATAATTATCATGTATTTGTTTGCTGTGATGCCTTCCTTATTTTAATATTCTGCCTTGTAAATTAAAAAAATCCAAGTTATTCAAAGAAAAAAGCCTGCAACACAAGACTATTAATCATTTCTGTATTAGAAAGTATAATTAATAGGATCATTATGGGGGAAGAAATATATGACTTCATAAGGACATGAAATGAAATGTAATTTCATAATACTTGAGGTACATGTAGACAAAATAAATTTAAGCTTTTGACTGGATTTTATTCTTAAGCATACATAAAACAGAAAATAACTTCTATAAAAAGGTGAAGTTAAGTCTGACAAATACTTTTTAAGAAAATAACTCTTGATCTCTCTCAATAATATAGTATACTTATATACCTAAAATGTTCTGATATTTGGTATGGAGGAATCAACTTTAATAAGTGTGAATTATTTTGGTTTTGAAAATCACTGAATTAGAAAAGTGTGATTGAAAAATGATAAAAAGTTTTGGACAAAGGGAATCTTTTAATCATGTATGTTGTGCTGTAGGTCTGTAATTTGAACTATGGTGTAATATGGGCAAGGTTCATTTGTATTGTTCGTCTCTTAATTATCTTCTAATTAAACCTGTGTTGTCATTCAAATAATTGAATATGTCATTTGTAGTATTCAGATAAAAGTGTTTTGTTTCCTTTTATTTTGAATAGACATGACATAATACAAAGCATATATAAGAATGATTTTACATTATTTTCTGCTGTTTTTTCTATGAACCTGACCTCTAGGAGGTAATACAAAACTTTTCTTTATAAAAATAAGGAGATGTGGTATTGATTTGTTTATTTTTGGCCATTTAAATATGAAAGCAACCGTAATGGAAAGAGACTTTTAGAACAACACAAAATTTCGTAAAAATTTGAGAAATTGCCCATTTAATTATTGTTACCTTAACCCTCTTTCTTTTTTCATTTTTAAATATATAGAAACATGTTTTGGGGTGAGGGTTGATGGTACATGAGTTTGCATTATAATTTTATCATTTTCCTATGAAATACATTTATGAAGTATCAAACGAAAGATATGATATACACACCTTGGTTGTTATCATTGTAAAAAACTATTATACTGGTTGTTATCATTGTAATAAACTATTATACTGGTTGTTATCATTGTAATAAACTATTATACTGGTTGTTATCATTGCAATAAACTATTATACTGGTTACACAGTAACCAGGCATTTTATAAAAGATATGTTGCATAAATATGACATACTGCTGTTATTTACAGACACATATTTTTATTTCCTTAAAAAAAACTTCAATATGTGAGAACTTTGTTGCGTTCAGACATAGCAGTATCTAAGCATGCTTTTGACTAAAAATTTCTTTCAAATGCAGTACAAAGATTTTAAATTTCAAAATTAAACACCTAAGCTCCTCTTCAATACAATGTAGCTTGTTGATTTTAAGTGACATGAATTCATGTTAGGTTCAGATTTTAATTGAGGAGGAAGAAGAGCTTCAAAATTAAATTTCCAGAATAAAGAGAAGTTTAGTTCATTTGAAAAACCTTCTTCTCTTCTTACAAAAAATAAACCAAACAAAATTTGACATTAATGTCCTGATTAAATGAAAAGTTCTTATCATGTAGTGGCTAGATTGGTCAGTTACTGGTCCTGCATCCTTAAAATACCACACAAAAATTACTAGTATAAAGATAAGATGTGGTATAATTGCCAATGAGACAACTCTCCACCGGATACCAAATGACGTAAAAGTTAACAACCATAGGTCACTGTACCACCTTCAACAATGAGCAAAACCCATACAGCAAAGTGGGCTATGAAAGACCCTGAAATGACAAATCTAAAACAATTCAAACAAGAAAACTAACAGCCTGATTTATGTACAACATAATTAATGAAAAACATATATGGTATACAGCAACAAACAACAACCAGTGAATTAAAGGCTCCTAACTTAAGACAGGCACATAATGTGGCAGGGGTTAAACAGGCTTGATGGCGCCAAACCTTTACCCTAACCAGGGACAGTGGTGTAACAGTATAACATAAGAACAAACTATAAAAATCAGTTGAAAAGGACTTAACTAATCAGATCGTTACAAACCACAATAAAACCTTAACAAAAGCACAAAAGACACAAAGTACAGATCTGAGAGTACTTGCAGCTACTGAAAAATAGTTCAGTAACCTGTTTTACTTTGCTAATAAGAAGATTTCAAGTCTGAGCCATTGATAATGTACGAAACATGTATTAAGATGGTAAACCACATATTTGGTGCACTTTATATGTTACAACAATATTTACAAACAGAGTTCATGATATACAATATCCATTAAATATGAATTTCTCACTGTAACTGGTACTAGATCAGAAGGAACTGCATATTGTCAAAATATAACAGTATTATATCAGAACATTTTCTTATATAATTTTGTATTTGTTTGCTTTTTTTTAGAGGGCACATGGAATTAAAATATCACAACCTAATGAATTTGAACAGCAGTACAGACCTGCTGTTATTGCACATCTTCCTCCGTTGAGTGCTAAAGAGGTAAGTGACATGTAATCATGTAGCAGTATATCTGACAAAGGATGACAGTAAACAGGACATTCTGATGTGGTTTTTCTATTTTCAGGTGTGTTATATCAGTGTTCTGGTCAGTTATAACAATGTTTTTTTACACTTTAGAAGGATTGGTTAAGATCTTACTACATGAATTATCATTGTCCTTCGGTTTGTGGTGAATTGTTGTCTCATTGGCAACCATACCACATCTTCTTATTTTTATAGTATATGGCACTGGCTCTTTTGGTTATATTGTTCTGACTGGAATTAAAAATGCAGTTTTAAATATTGGCTCAAGTCATGATGTTACTTTTCATATGTGGTCTTTAAGTGAAATGGAAATTTTTATAAAAATAAGAGATGTTATTAAGTTTTTAGGTGTAAGTAAAATTGAACAAATCATCAAAAAGACTAATTTAACTCACTGTACAATATAAACAGAAGTTACAAAATGCACTTTCGGAAGCTGATATTTCTGAGTAAATGCTGTCTGTTGTGTGTTATTCACTCTGTATATACGATTGATACATGACAGAGTAAGAAATGTGAGAATTGTGACTTTCGGTCACCAGCAATTATTCTGGTTTAGTCAAATGTTAGTGAATCACTCAACACCAGCAAGATCAATTTTTTGCACATCATTTTGTAAATATTCTATGGTTAAGAGCAACATATAAACTAACCCGAAAAGTATATTTATGATTGACCTTAGATATAATTTGATCAGTTTTCGAAGTCCCTTAAACCACAGTAATATGGAATGAAATGATATTTTTCATTACCATATTTTGAAAACCGCTATCAATTGCAAAGTCATTAATTAAAGCAAATAAATTAAAAAAATAATGTTTTGGCACTAAATTTTTTCTCAATTGGTAAAAATACCGATGTACAAATGTAGGTCTCATTATAATCTGTTCTATCTCTGAATATATTATGTGTTAACTTGTTGGACTTTCAGATTTAAGTCTTATCCAGACATTTTATTTGTTAAACCACAACCAGTGTGATGTTAAATGTAAATTAAATATTTAATTGGTTTTGGGAAGTGTTTGTAACTCAGTAATATGATAATTCATTAAATATATGTTTATATTAGTAAAGAAGTGTAAATACATCAGTGTTATTAAATGTATAACACTCAGTCTCCTTCATGTTTGACATGGACAGTAGAAGTTCGTCGTCCAAGGGAAGATGTTTGACTTCTATTCTATACTGTATGTACATAAATATTGATTTGACGTTAACAGAAGCCAATCTTCAAAATTAGTGAGACTTCTGTTTATGTTGTGTTTATACTCAGGTTGTCATTACAAACCATATGAGAATTGAAATTATCTGTTTAAACAGTTTAAGGCAAGTCATGATAAGTTACTAGTTAAATTAATACATACACAATAAAGGGCTGTACCATGAACACATGATATGCCCATCCCCCTTATTTTGATCGTTGAAGTCCCATAAGTCATCTGAAAATACTAAAAACACTGTTTAATCTCCCATTGAGCAATGTCACATATATGATATAATAGCAATATTGTTTTGTAAATATTATCAAAACTCTTGGACACAAAAGGGCTCTTCAAATTAATTTTTCTCTCAGTTTCACTTAATGTCCACTGTTAAAGGCTCACAAAGTAAAGAAGATTGATCAAGAGCACGAATTTTTGAACATTTAAAGACTTTTGGACAATTTATTTTATTTACTTTAGTTATGTATTAAAACATTTTAATTCTATAAAAGTATATTTACATTGTTACGTTGACCCCCAGTGTTTTTTTTATCAAAGAACCTTGAAAGCAATAAAACTTAATAAATATATGATAATTGTGTATATAGTGTTTAAAGAATTTAGTATTTCACAAGAGGCTACTAAAAACTGTCAAAAGTTAAGGTCAGAAAGAGAACTTAACAATGAATTGGTAACCCAAAGAAGCTTTTTAACATTGGTGTCATCTTTGAAGTATATAGGTTTGTAATTTTTATGTTAAAAAGTGTGAAAAGTTTGATTTTTCTTAAGAAAAAAAAAGGGAATATATTATGATTGTGAGTGAGACAACTATCCATCAAACATAAGAAGGTTGAGAAAGTTGAATACTAATAATGAAACTTGTCATAGATTTTGTGTCATGAATTAACACCATTTCCCTCCCTTTCTTTCATATAGTTAATATTATTTTGATAAGTTTTGTTAAAAGCTTTGTATTCTGTTATATGAACTGCATGCTATAGTAGGGGAACATTATGTTTTCTGGTCTGTTTGTCTGTCAGTCCTGTACCAGGTTAACATTTAGGCTTTTGGTAGTTTATCATATAGCTGTGGTCACATCAACTTTAAACTTACCACACATGTTAATTACGACTTCAACATTTAAAGATATATTCCAAAGTAGTGTTTTTACCCAAATTCTGTGGTTTACTGATCATGTTAAAGTTTTTGTTTAAGGTGATTTACCATGAAGTTATGGAATTAAGTGCACATTTTCATTATGACAATAAATGTGGCTTAACTTCTTGAATTTGACCAAATTGAATACATCATTGTGATAATGTTAAGTACTAAAATAATGTGGAATTTTGAAACAATGAATTGATGATGGTTTGCACTGTAGTTCTGTTTAGAACAGATAAGATCCAAAAAATGTGAAAATTCCATATGTCTCATTCCTTAATTACTGAACATGTTAATTCAGTGGAAAATTTCGGTTTGTTTAGGTTTGATGTCATGATTTATAATATTAAAATAACAGTCAAATTACCCATGTACAAGTATTTTTATACCCACTTCTAAATATTTTCTGTTCCAGTACATTTGAGTACTATCCAATATTATTATTGCATATTGCAGTGCAAGTATTTGTTATCCATTCTTTTTGATCTGTGAAAATATTCATTTATCTTTCAGGATTGGTTTTTCTTCACAGGCAGATTTAAATATCATTTCAGTAGTTAATATCATGAAATAGATATATTTATGAATTCCTTTCAGTTGAGTTTCTAAACGAAGTTCTCAATATGTCATCGTCTTTTGTCCGAAATTTATTTTTTTAGACTGTGTCAATAAAGATAGGTACATGGATATGTATGTTATATAAGTTCAAAGTGATTATTATTAGATTTTGTTGTCGAACATTTCAAAGCCTCAAAGTTCATCTGATTTATAATAAGTTCATGATTGATAAGTGATAAATCTTCAAAAGCTCGTTTACTGACAGTCAGTATTCAATGACATCTGAGAGTAGATTTATAAATTATCTCACATATCAATGGTACAAATAGTTCAAAATTACGAAATATAAATTAACATGATCAATGCATGATAACTACTTAATGTCCAGTAGCAAATATTACATGGATTTTCAATAAGATTACATAATAATGAGTCAATAGCTTACAAATATACTAACTTTGAAGCATATTTTTAAACTTGCTAGCTCATTAGGTAAGCATGTACCATGAAGAAATGTACACTGTAATTAGTTACATTTTTCTGATGTCGAGCTGACATATGCTCTTGTCTCTAAATGTTGCATACTTGATAAAAAAGGAAATAATAAATACCAATTTAAAGTCTTTGGGTTGACCAAGTCAAGGATCAATCCCATGACCTCTAGTACAGCATTTGCCTCTGATTTCATGGTTGTAAGTAATGGATGTAGATATTGTATGAGAGTAATTCTGATACAAATACCAGCTTAAAGTGAAGAGATCCTGAATATTAACCTTCTAATAGTTACAAGCTTGAGAATAGAGTTGTTTTCATTAAAGTGTTTGTTCTGTTATACCTTGAAGATAAAATAGGACACAATCCTTCCCCATTTAAAGTTTCCTGTATAATTATTCATTTAGGCAAAATTTTATACCCCAGGAAACATCAAGATTAAAAAAACTGACACTTTAAAATTCAAATTAAGAATTACATTGCATTTGTTCATACTTGTTACTTATACCTATCATTTAGAAACTGATATGGATATTTGTGATATAATGTCTGTGTATTACATAGATGTAGGGACTTCCACTGTTCGATTTGAGTTTTTTGACATAACAAAATTTCAGTTTACAGTTTTAATTTTAAAACATGAATGAGCAATTTCACAACTTAGATAGAATAGGAGATTAAGGTGTGGGTAACAAGTAGAGTTTTTATTTTAAAGTATGGTTGTATAATAGTTGTATTCACACGAATCGAGTGTAAGTTGATATATGTATTGAAGAATAATACACCCATATGCAGAGTAATTACGGTATCATAATTCTTTTTGTACAAGTGGACATTTTTTGTCGCACAAATTTTTCATTTTACTTTTAATTTGAATTTTGAAAAAATCATAAATTTTATATCTGTCAATGTAGCAGGTTTTTACTATTGTACAATGATTATTGGAGAATTTTAGCGTATAATTTGATTAATTTTTTTAATTGACTGAACATTTTAATAGACCGGTGACAGCTAATAATTCATTTAATCACTCACTTGAAAATTATTTACAATTCTGAAGTCTACAATAAAAGAATGGAAAGGTCATGCGTTTAAGTCTTGTCTTTGATCTTAGTAACAGAATATATTTACACCTGGGTCATCAAAGAAATGTGAATTTCAAACCTTGAAACTCAAATTAACACTGAAATCCATAATACTAGAAATAATTATAACAGGGGGGCCTCGGTGGCAGAGTGGTCTAAGTAGTTGAACTGCTGTATCACTATCCTGTCAACACCGATGTTGTGAGTTCAAATCCTACACAGGGTAGGTGCGCTCGACTCCAATCTTAATTGACTATAATTGTCAGTTTTCCTACCGAAGGGTGTGGTTCTCTCTGGGAACTCTGGCTTCCTCCACCAATAAAAGTTGACCGCCACAAAATAGCACAATAGTGTTGAAAGTAGTGTTAAATACCAATCAATCAATCAATCAATGAGACTTAACAGACATTTTACAAATAGAGGAGATGGTGGTAAACACTAACAATATTGTAACCCAACAACTCAAACCCATCTAGAGGTCTTCATTGTGTCTTCAACAGTGGACATTATTGTTCACATATATATACAATGTGAATAATTCAATCGTTATATTCCGCTGGTCTGTGATAGCTACATTAGGCCTAGTCAATATAAATCGTCAATAAATCATTTGGAATTAGCTCAAAATTTACCTATCTTGATAACATTAAGCTACCAGCAGATTGGTTCTCTCATTCAGATAGTGCCTCTAAAAATCCTGGATTTGTGACACGTTGTCCATCAGAAGTGGGAAGTTGATCTCAGGGAGGGACTAAATTATTCAGTTTAATTAAATAATAAACATTTTTATCATAAATTTCATCAAAATATGCACCTCTGTATGTCTCCCAGATTATGGAAGATATAGTTTTTGACTCATTTGAAAATTTGCTTTACTGACACTTTGAAATTTTGGTTCATGGTCATTGTTCTCATGTTTTCTCTTTCATCAAATTAAAAGTTTTCTCTTAAATGTCATTCTGGATGAAAATTTTGATTCATTGTTCATAAGTTGTGTAACAAAATTTTTTTCTATACATAATGTCATGCAGGGTGACACGCCAATTACTACTTTGTAACCAAGTAAAAATTAGCGAAAACTAATGAACTCTATTGTTAATTCTTGATTGTGTCTTATTGATTCTGTCACAATAATTACCTCCCTTTTGTGTTTGAAAAAATGTAAACATTCTTTTACTAATGAAGCAAGAAAAATCAACTATTTTGAGTTAAACTTGATTTAAAAAATTGGATCAATTGTTAACCATATATAATTCTCAGTGAGAACAATACAGATGGAAAGTACATATTTAAACTCTGTCCTAGTTCTTTCAAAAGTAGTTCATATGCAATATAGTCCAGATTCATTTTAAATTAAACTAGTTGTAGATAGGGTGGTCAGATGATAAGAAGAAAATTTTAAGAAAAACCTGCATAAATTAATTTAAGCATAGTTAAACAATACATATCATGGTTAAATGATAAATGAAGTTGTGTAGAAAAGTATTGATTGATTGATTGTTGGTTGCTTAATGCCCAGTGTAAAAAAGTAGATTCATTTTTCATAGTTAGACAGTAAATAGGGTTGTTATAGAATGAGTAAAATTTTGTGTATAAAAATTCCTAGTTTTTCAGAAATGAATGATAATTCGAATTCATGACCAATATTAACAAAATTATGGAAATAAAAAAACTAACTAGAGGTACTGCGTACAAAGATCACAAAATTATACCCCTTCCCCATGCAAAGTTCATACTTTAGTAATCGAAAACTCAAAAATAAAAGATTAATTGCTTACATCCACTTCATTTGAACTTTGGTGAATAGTTGTCTCATTGGCAATCATACCACATCTCCTTTATTTTTATATAAAACAAAAATAGGAGGTGCACAACAGCATTATCTGGTGAAGATTCTTAGAAAGTTTCATCAAATTCTGCTAAGGGTTTAGGTTAGGATGAGAAGCGAATATAAATGTGACTGTATTGTCCACATGATTTGCGGAAAAAAACTGTGAAAAAAATTCTGAAAAAATTATTATATGGATAAGATTTTAAGAAAATTTTCAATAAATTGCAATAAGTAGTTAAGAAGGAGATGTGTATATAAAAGGGATACCCCAAAGATAAAGCAATGACAAAGTCCATTCTTCTGTATTGGAAACTCCAAAAATGATTTCAGACCAAAAAAACACAACAAAATAGGAGGTGCACAATGGCATAAACTGATTCTGAGAAAGTTTCATTTAATTGGTATTAGGGGTTAAGAGGAATAAGCTGATAAAAATGTGTCCTATAATGTGTAGATATGATGAAATCCATTTCATCCCAAAGTTAACTTTAACAATCATTCAGATGGAGGAATGAAATAAGAGGTGCAAAAGTAAATCATGTTTGTAAGATTCTGTGAAAAGTTTCACAAAATTTGATCTAGCAGTTCAGGAGCAGTAGTTTAAATACAAGAGTGGGACAGGACAAATGAACAGATGGATGAATGGACAGGCAGACTGATGGACTCCCCTATCACTATATACGGCCCACTTTAAAAATGTAAAAAAAAACATTTTTACTTTCAGTTTCTCTTTTAGAAAATTTATTCATAACATAAAAGCTGTAGATGTACTATTACAATATTCAGTTGATGTTTATTAGTCTTTAACATGGAACACTTTGATGATGAGTAAAACATGCTCTGATCATGTCTCATGTACCTCTAGGAAGTTATACATGGCAAAAAATTTAAAATCAAATAACTGTGTTGTATGTTTAATCTTACAGATGTCAACCATTAATAATACTGTTGCAAATATAGTTTTTTGGGAGTAGAGCAGCAAATAAAAAGAGAAATAATCAAGGATTAGATTTGTTTGTTTAAAAAAAAGAAAGTATTTCTGATAGTAAGAAAACAAGAGTCTGGAGGACTGTTGTAATATACAGTCCATTATTAACCTTTATAAGAGTTAATTATTACCTGGCCAAAGGACGAAGATGTCAATTAAATGCAGTTATTTAAAACTGCTCGGACTTGAAATTTTCTACTGTATTAGTAATAATGTATTTAAAATTGCATCATTGTTTTTTTTTTTTTGTTTCATTGCACAGATCTTTTTCCTATAAATGATTTCTTTTATAAGTAGTGCAAATTTAATTGCATTAAAGGACTTACATTACTTAATTCTATTATCAAAGGAAAGTATTTCATTATGTGATGCTAACATTGAAACATTTTGTGTCCCAGGTTAATGAAGCCTTTTCAAATAATTTGTTACATTGCATGACAATGGTGTGCGATTCCGTTAAATTATATTGTGAAATTGATTGTTTGTAGTTTATATATTATTGATAACCAGTAATTACAGATGAAATAACCCTAATTAGGTAATAAAAAACCTATCAGTTCTTTCTGACATTGTTTTTTATTGCCCATACAAAACAGTACACAATAATACATCTGTGCTTGGATGTTAGAACAGATTAAGCTATGCTTTTAGAACTAAGATTTTAATCAAAAACTAATAAATCAGAATTAAATTAGTTAATTGGTTAGAAAAAATTAATTGGTTACTGACATTCTTTATTTTTTCTGTGCAAAGCAGCATTTCAGCCAAGTTTTCTCGTTTACATTTATCATTTCGGGGCCTTTTATAGCTAACTATGAGGTATGGTTTTTGCTCATTGTTGAAGTTAGTACGGTTACCTATAGTTGTTCAGTATTAATGTCATCTGGTCTCTAGTGGAGAGTTGTCTCATTGGCAATCATTCTTTATATTTTGTGTCATCGTGTGGATGAAGTTTTTAAGTACCAATGTTGTTGTAATGTTAGAATAGGGTCACAGTGACCTTTATTTTGTGCTAGCTCTAAAAGAGTACATGATTAATTGCAAAGTGGTAGAATCTTTAGTTAGTTGAGTGTATAGGACACCACTTTTAATTTTAAACATTGAAGTTTTGCACAGAAGTTTAAAAAGAACATTTGAAAATGATTATCAAAGATTTATAAATTGGTTGATTTGGTTTGACTTATGGTTTATGATAGCACCCTTGCTCAGTTTTTAGTTTTTTATGCCCAACCTACGATAGTAGAGGGGCATTATGTTTTTTGATCTGTGCGTCCGTTTGTTCGTTTGTTCAATCGTCTGTCCGTCTGTCCCGCTTCAGGTTAAAGTTTTTGGTCAAGGTAGTTTTTGATGAAGTTGAAGTCCAATCAAATTGAAACTTAGTACATATGTTCCCTATGATATGATCTTTCTAATTTTAATGCCAAATTAGAGTTTTGACCCCAATTTCACGTTCCACTGAACATAGAAAATGATAGTGCAAGTAGGGCATCCGTGTACTATGGACACATTCTTGTTATGTAGTGTTTTGTAGATGTTGTTTGTCTGTTTCTTTCTTGCCATAATTTTGCCTGTCTCTCTTAGACTTATGAGTTTTGATTCTCCCTTTGGTATCAGATGCCTCTTTTTTTTGTCTCTCCTTTATTTTCATGTTAGAAATAAATAATATAGTATGAAAGTATCGTTAGTTTGGATCTGATGTTATATCAACACTGCAGTCTTCACACAATAGACTGGTCATACATATATAACATGTTAAACTGATACACTTTATAGTTACAGAGATTTAAAGAAAAGAACTTAAGTCAAAATATTCAATAGTTTTACATGTTTGTATTAGGTGGGTGTAAAACATTTAATAACAACTGTTAAAGAATTTTATATTATTTTCATTACTTGTTTCACATTAATTCTTTCTGAAGGAGATCCATCCAAGCAGAAATTCTTCCTTAAAAGATAAAAATTTGGGAAGTTTTATGATAATTTGTAAGTTTATGAACTGAAAGATAAATCTTTTACTGCATTCAAACAAAATATAATTGAAGTATTTTACTTCAAATTAAAAGTTTACATTTGAGAGGATTTCACATAAAATGAATTCAGGCGAAAGAAATTTGTTTACTTGGTTTAAATGCTGTAAGTTGTACATTTTGGGGGTCATTTTTTTTTCTATCAGTTTGAAAATGTTTACTTTGATGGCTATTTGGTTAAGAATCTGAAAGAAATTATTTGGATGTACAATATTGGTTTAATCTAAAACATAACTGTGTCATACAAGACAACCATTGCCTTTAAATAGGTTTATACAGTTTTGAACTAAATAGCCTTTAGCTTGGTATATCTTGATAGAGTTGTTTTTGGTCATAATCATATTTCTATTATAAATCAATTGACTGAAAAAAATACATCAGTTTTGCAAATAGTTTTTTTTTTAATTTTCAATTGTGAATATATCTTTTTGACTTATATGGAATGTGCTAGCCTTTGTTTGAATAAAGTGGGTACATAGATTTGATAGGACAATTTTGTGTCCAAATTCCTCTTATCCTATAATTTTATATTTATTCTGTACCAGTACTTAAAAACAAAAATGATAAATTAAATTGTTTTATAGGTCAGCAGTTTTAAGTTATATCCTGTCATTGTAGCTTATTTTAAAAAAAGAGGACTGTCTTAATTTGATTAAATTTAGCTGCAAGTAATAGGATTCAAAAATTCTATTGTGTGGTGCTTAGATTGCTATCATTTATCTTCATTATCCAAATCGGAAGGTGGTACATATTTTCATTTTGCTATAAAACCAGTATTATGTTCAGATCAAGTTTTTATTTGTACATGTTTATTTTCCTTTTAGCTATTGAATAATACAATTTATAAACAATAAAATCTTTCCTTTATTACACCCATTAAAAATTTGTATGGAATTTTCAATAAAATTCTCCATTGTAACTCTAAATCCTAATATGTTTGCTTTGTTTCATACAACACAGACTTTTCACAACATACCGTGAATGGTGTCTTGTTGTTGTAAGGATAAGCTAATAATCTTCAGAGTAATCAATAAAATATATTTAATATTGATTTGATAAATTTAATAGGTCATTTCATGTGTCTTCTCGAGGATTGAAAAATCATTTATAATTTGGTAAATCTCATATCTTGATAGACATTTTTGTACTGTTATGACACTGTATCTCTGAAATAAAGTAAAATTAAATCAGAGATTTCACATGCATTAAAATCAAATTAAGATGTCTTTTGATATCGTTGCATGTAGATGTATAATGAATTAAGAATTTGATGATAGATAATTTATTATAGAAAATTCACTTGTTATGTCCTAATGAGGTCAGAAATGATATAAAGCCTAATTTATATATATATATATATATATAAACAAGTCTTAATTAAAAACATATATATATACAGCTACCACTGGGTGAAAACTCATACTATAAGTCCTTGGTCTTTCATAAACTTTTCATAAAAACGGTTATAAAAATGTTGTTGATTGATAACCAATGTATAGTTTATATAGTTTGTCATCTTGATCCATTCCCTGGTACAGTTTGGTTCCATATAATTACTTTAACCTAATTTATGGTTGTTTGGACATATAAACCCTATGTTCCTTGTTAGACTGCATATGATTTTGTTAAAATTCTGGTCTTCTACAATAAAGAGATTGTTTAAATGAATTTTACATGTCAATATTTCATAATTTAACTAAAGACAAATTAGCTCATTTGAAGTTTTTGTATCACATACATATATTGCACAGGTCATTGTAGGTCATTTACAAAACAGTTACCTAATTGTGATTTTTTAGTTTTTATAAAGATTTTCTTTTTCTTGTCATTTATAAACTTCTCATTGTGTGTCTACATGATGATGATAAGAGATGTACTCTTGCTTCAGAAAAGCAGGCCTTAGTGAACAATTTAATCAGACTAGGTTTCAGCATAAACTAGTACAGAATTAACTTATGATACTTTAGGGTATAAAAGTTTTTTGTTTATTGAAGACGAGAAATCAACAACTTGTTGGAAAAATATGTCATTTACTGAATTTGTCATTGATAGAAAATCTTTGGTATCCTCTGGTAAATGTATACACAACTTTTATTACAACTTGGGCAACTTATAACACATGTTTTGGTGATTTACAACTTGACAGACATATCACAAAAATTCTTCATCTATGCTTGAAGTTGGTATGTTGACCTGTGGTGTCTTTGTTTTTTTTGTCTTGTTTGGTTGCTGTCTCAGTGAAGTCTAACTTACGTCTCTTTTATTCATATCTTTTACACTTTAAAAAAGATATCAAATTATGAAGTAAAAATGATTTTTTTTTAAGTATTTATGTGAATCATGCTTTAAAATGATAAACACAGGAGACTTTTGAATTAAATTCTTCTGTGGACAAATATTTGAAAGTCACAACTGAAATTTTGATTCTTAACAAAAGATTTCAATAGATTAAACATATCTGGAGGTGCATCAGAAATTAAATTTTTGACAAATAATTTCTATAGAAAACTATCTAACAGTGCATCTATACTTAATCTATGTACAAAAACTGTCATACTGGGCATGATTAATCGTAGAAAAAAACATGTTATAATAAGATAACCTTAGCTTTTTTTTTACGTGCGTCAAACACCATTCATTGTATTTTAATAAGTAATTAGGTTGTTTACATTAATGAAAAGTCCAGGAGAGTTGATAGTCTAATGATTATTAATAACCAATAAAAAATTCCTCCAATTTAAATACTATGGTCTTCTTTAAACTATGTTTGTAAATGGGTCGCACTGCCATTATTGCCATAGCATACACTTGCTTAACAAAATTAGGGAACTGATTACCATAGCAAACACATGCTTAACAAAATTAGGTAACTGATCACCTTAGCAAACACATGCTTAACAAAATTAGGTAACTGATCACCATAGCATACACTTGCTTAAAAAAATTAGGTAACTGATCACCAGAGCATACACTTGCTTAACAAAATAAGGCAACTGATCGCCATAGCATACACTTACTTAACAAAATTAGGGAACTGATCGCCATAGCATACACTTGCTTAACAAAATTAGGGAACTGATCACCATAGCATACACTTGCTTAACAAAATTAGGGAACTGATCGCCATAGCATACACTTGCTTAACAAAATAAGGAACTGATCACCATAGCATACACTTGCTTAACAAAATTAGGGAACTGATCACCATAGCATACACTTGCTTAACAAAATTAGGAACTGATCACCATAGCATACACTTGCTTAACAAAATTAGGTAACTGATCACCATAGCATACACATGCTTAACATATTAAGGCAACTGATCACCATAGCATAGTCTTGCTTAACAAAATTAGGTAACTGATCACCATAGCATACACTTGCTTAACATATTAAGGAACTGATCACCATAGCATACACTTGCTTAACAAAATTAGGCAACTGATCACCATAGCATACACTTGCTTAACAAAATTAGGCAACTGATCGCCATAGCATACACTTGCTTAACAAAATTAGGGAACTGATTGCCATAGCATACACTTGCTTAACAAAATAGGGAACTGATCACCATAGCATACACTTGTTTAACAAAATTAGGCAACTGATCGCCATAGCATACACTTGCTTAACAAAATTAGGGAACTGATCACCATAGCATACACTTGCTTAACAAAATTAGGAGCTGATCACCATAGCATACACATGCTTAACATATTAAGGAACTGATCACCATAGCATACACTTGCTTAACAAAATTAGGGAACTGATCACCATAGCATACACTTGCTTAACAAAATAAGGCAACTGATCGCCATAGCATACACTTACTTAACAAAATTAGGGAACTGATCGCCATAGCATACACTTGCTTAACAAAATTAGGGAACTGATCACCATAGCATACACTTGCTTAACAAAATTAGGGAACTGATCGCCATAGCATACACTTGCTTAACAAAATAAGGGAACTGATCACCATAGCATACACTTGCTTAACAAAATTAGGGAACTGATCGCCATAGCATACACTTGCTTAACAAAATTAGGGAACTGATCACCATAGCATACACTTGCTTAACAAAATTAGGTAACTGATCACCATAGCATACACATGCTTAACATATTAAGGCAACTGATCACCATAGCATAGTCTTGCTTAAGAAAATTAGGTAACTGATCACCATAGCATACACTTGCTTAACATATTAAGGGAACTGATCACCATAGCATACACTTGCTTAACAAAATTAGGCAACTGATCACCATAGCATACACTTGCTTAACAAAATTAGGCAACTGATCGCCATAGCATACACTTGCTTAACAAAATTAGGGAACTGATCGCCATAGCATACACTTGCTTAACAAAATAAGGGAACTGATCACCATAGCATACACTTGTTTAACAAAATTAGGCAACTGATCGCCATAGCATACACTTGCTTAACAAAATTAGGGAACTGATCACCATAGCATACACTTGCTTAACAAAATTAGGAGCTGATCACCATAGCATACACATGCTTAACATATTAAGGAACTGATCACCATAGCATACACTTGCTTAACAAAATTAGGCAACTGATCACCATAGCATACACATGCTTAACATATTAAGGAACTGATCACCATAGCATACACTTGCTTAACAAAATTAGGCAACTGATCACCATAGCATACATGCTTAACAAAATTAGGAACTGATCACCATAGCATACACTTGCTTAACATATTAGGGAACTGATCACCATAGCATACACTTGCTTAACAAAATAAGGTAACTGATCGCCATAGCATACACTTGCTTAACAAAATTAGGGAACTGATCACCATAGCATACACTTGCTTAACAAAATTAGGGAACTGATCGCCATAGCATACACTTGCTTAACAAAATTAGGGAACTGATCACCATAGCATACACATGCTTAACGAAATTAGGTAGCTGATCACCATAGCATACACTTGCTTAACGAAATTAGGGAGCTGATCACCATAGCATACACTTGCTTAACGAAATTAGGGAGCTGATCACCATAGCATACACTTGCTTAACGAAATTAGGTAGCTGATCACCATAGCATACACTTGCTTAACGAAATTAGGTAACTGATCACCATAGCATACACTTGCTTAACGAAATTAGGTAGCTGATCACCATAGCATACACTTGCTTAATGAAATTAGGTAGCTGATCACCATAGCATACACTTGCTAAATGAAATTAGGTAACTGATCACCATAGCATACACTTGCTTAACAAAATTAGGCAACTGATCACCATAGCATACACTTGCTTAACAAAATTAGGGAACTGATCACCATAGCATACACTTGCTTAACAAAATTAGGTAACTGATCACCATAGCATACACTTGCTTAACAAAATTAGGTAACTGATCACCATAGCATACACATGCTTAACAAAATTAGGTAACTGATCACCATAGCATACACATGCTTAACAAAATTAGGTAACTGATTACCATAGCATACACTTGCTTAACAAAATTAGGCAACTGATCACCATAGCATACACATGCTTAACAAAATTAGGGAACTGATAGCCATAGCAAACACATGCTTAACAAAATTAGGGAACTGATAGCCTTATTCTTTTACTTTTATCTGAGAACTTTTGTATTCCCAATTCTTATAATTATTATTACTCTTCTTCTTCTCCCGGCTTTTTAGAATTTGAACTTGTCTGCAGCAGTTCTCCAAAACCGCTAGTCAGATTTACTTTTTAAAACGTTCCACAATATGTAAGCTAACATGTCCAGTGGTGCCAGCAGGGTTTTGTTTGTGCATTGGGTTCTATAAAGGGGTACTTTGAGGGGCCAAAAGAAGGGAGGGGTTTACTATGGAACCCTATGGGTTTTTTAATGTTTTTATTTTCAAATGGTTATCACTTGAAAATAGTTAGTGATAGACACATGGGGTCTTCAATAATGACCTTGGAAAATATGGCCTACTTTAGGTCAAAAGGTCAATGGTCACTTATAACCTTGACCTTTGACCTTGACCATATTTTTTTCAATTTAAACAAAATATTTAAAAAAATTTGAGAAATGAAATAATAGGAGAGTCCTTAGGGGTTTATACTTATGGGTATTTGTTTTGGGGGCCTTTGTAACAATATCCTGTTACAATCATTTCTTGTTTTATCTAGTCTTTGAACTAGTTTGGTCAGTCACCTTGCAGGATTAGTGTTTAATGGTATTTTTACCTGTGTAGCCAAAGGCGGAAGCAGGTCTAGTGACCACTCGACTTAAACCATTGGTCCATCCGTCTTTCTGTCTGAAAGAAATCTTTTGTTACAGTTTTCATGGCTTCTTTGAAAGGGAATGATTTGATATTTTGTTTGCAGCTTGATAACGTTAATTTGTAGGGAGTAAGCAATTTTTACATCTGCCGTGTAGTCACTTCCTGTTTGTTGGTAGTTTGAAATTTTACAACATTCATGGTACTAGGAAAATTTTGTCAAAGTTTTCTTGGCTTCAGTGATGGGGAATGATCAGTGATGCTCCAGTATACATGTTACCTCAAACAATTGCATGCAGGGAAGCATGTCCAGACCTGGTATTGTTCTTGTTTTATTTAGTCTTTGAACTAGTTTGATCAGACACCTTGCAGCATTAGTGTTAAATGGTATTTTTTTAATTATTCTTTGAACTGGTTTGATCAGACACCTTAAAGGATAAGTATGTAATGATATTGTTTATCTAGCCTTTGAACTTACAGCTAGGATTATTATGTAATGGTATGTCTGTTACATATGTTTTTTTTCTTCTGTTGAGTAATAATATATTTAAGTGATTTGTTACACAATAAAGATTAATGGGATCAAAGAGATTTATCTTAAATATTCAAAACTTCAAGATCATATGATTCTTATTATCACAATGTTTTAAAACTTCAGTTAAATTAGCAGTCATAAATTAATCGATCATTTGCGAACACAATTGTATAGGACTGATGCCACCTTTCTTTAAATAAAAATCTCCGAAAAACCTTTCTAGAAAAACAATCTTACTAGAGCAACAGATTTTTGAATTGTGTTCAATTATTTAACATGGTAACTGTTTTATGTGTCGAGCTTGATGTTACCATGTAACTTCAAGATGAACAGTTGAGACAATATAGCATGCCTAAAACACCAACCTGATAAGCTAAAACATGTTGAATGAGATATCATGTACGATATTTCAATAAATTAATCTTGAGATGTAATTATTTTTAATTTGAAGAGTGGAATTTAAAGATGAGACTCAATTCATACCTGCCTATAAGTCCAACAGCAAATATCTGACAAGAGCAGAAAAGCAGCTGAAACCACATCTAAAATATTATAAGGTGCTTTCACAATGAAAAAAACAAAAACAGAAAAGCATGAAATTTTGTTGCATCAGTATTAATTAGTAAGTTTACCAGGTAGATTTTTGTAAATCATGCTGCAGCACGTGCAATTATGTTGCAATGTTACATCTATGTTGTAACTAGGAAATAATGAACTTCAGTATTGTGTCTGACCCAGGATTTAGTTATTTTATGTGATTGTCATTTAAAAGACCAGGAAGGAAGAACAGTATTTATGAAAATATTTCAGAAAACTACAAATTTACTTGTAAAACTTCTGAAACAGTATTTTGGAATAATATCTCTATATGCATCTAACTTGTGGTATTTGGTGATGTTCACCATTTTGGGTATTTCCTTAATTTACCATTATCTTAAGTATTATATGCTCGAATGAAATGACAATAAAATGAGATGGGACAATTTAGCAGGATAGCAATAAGTAATATAAGTAATATCTGGTCTTATGTTTTCTTGCTCTTTGATATATCAAATAGTGTGCTCATTGATAATGAGACAGCAATTGCAAAAGTCTACACTTTTCGTAAATTATAAACACATACTTTTAATTAAAGGGACAAAAAGACTATGTGGTCAATATTTAGGCATAAAGGATTAATTTTGTCACCTATAAAACTTGTAATATGGAACAGACTTTCCACTCCAGTTTGTAAGGGTGGATTAGTTCACACATATTGTATTTCATGTGATTTGTGGTTGGGAACATTTCCAAATTACTACATATTATATAATTTCTGGTTAAATGATTTATCAATGTTTCCAGTGTTTAAAAAATTTTGCACTAGAATTTAATTTTAAACAGATTAAAAATAGGAAATACTTTGTTCTTTGATCTTCAGACAAAAGTACATACAATTACTTATGTCAGGCAAACCCCTTTTAGCTGATTTTATAGTTTGTTTTGATAATATGCTGTTGCTCTGCAGTAACTGTTGCTCTGCAGTAACACAGTTGGTGGATGTGGGTAGGGGTCAAGGTAGAATTGAGCAATCACAAACAGGTTTGACCCTGCCAGATTCTTTGTGGGTATGTGGTTAGATGGTTTACCAATGGTTTCTATCAGTCATGGGTATTTATCGTTTGATGTTAATAGCTTAAATCAGATAGTTTTCTATTGTTATATAGTTTCACAATGCCTGATGACAAAAGTTTGGAATATCAAATAAATTATTTGAAGCATAAAAACCAAACTAGGCTTATAATAAATATTTAAACAGGGGCCTTTTATAGCTGACTATGCGGTATGGGCTTTGCTCATTGTTGAAGGCCGTACGGTGACCTATAGTTGTTAATTTCTGTATCATTTTGGTCTCTTGTGGACAGTTGTCTCATTGGCAATCATACCACATCTTCTTTTTTATATTAACTCCATCTAAAGCTAAGTTTGGGAATGGAAAATATACCTTTATTTTAAGTTCAATAACTGAATGTGTAGTAAAAGTTTCAAGTGAAAAAGTCAGTTATATCAAAGCACCAACTCACAGTGATTATGCTATTATCATGGCCTATTCCTTTAGTATAATATATAATGTACTAGCAACATACTCACAAATTTAATCAATTACATAGTTGTTTAGATGGTAAATTTAAGCTTTAAATCTGAACATGAAATATTAATAAGCAACTAGTTTCTCATGAATTACAGTACAGGGATACATAAAATCTAAATGATAAGTATGAAAATTTATAATCAATTGGAAGATTTTTAAAGATTAATACCTGTGGAAATTCATATCTTATTTTTCAGGGATGGAAAGGGGACAGAAATGTTAAATTGTTTAATATATGGAGTCTAATATATATGTCATGAAGAAAAAAACCATGAAAACTCTTTATACTTTTAAATAAGGTGTACGAACTTGTAGTTTTAGAATCTTATAAATTAGGATTTTTTTTTTAATTATAAAGAAAAGTTGAAATCCTTTATCAATCCTCACATAGATGATTTGTTTGAATGGGTACGAAGATCATTGCAAATTATAAATTTCTATTCTATATATTTGATCGATATGGTTTATTTTAAGAGATTTTATGTTCCTTGTTGGCATAAATTAGAATTTTTAATATCTTCAGATTTGTCACATAATCACCCTCAGTGTGATAAGTTTATGGATGTCACTCATCCGTGCTGTGTTCCGTTTTAAAATGTTTTGGATCTTTTTATAAGAAAAGATTAATATGATTTTATATAGAAGTTTTGAATATATATCTAATTATTTTCATATTTTATCATGTAAAACGATACTTACATTGCATTATTGAAGAATATGATTATTCAATGATTTATATTTTGTCATACGGTGTATCAGGTTTTTTTCATGTTTGGTTTTGTTCAAGATTTGGGCCTTATGTTTGGGCTGTTAAATCTTCACTGTGTTAATTATTCTCGTTGCATTGCCCTTTACAATGCATTTCACTTGACAAGTAATAATTAGTTAACCTCAAATGTATTTAACATTTGGTCAAGTCAACCTCCAACATGTGTCCTTTGCAAACTCTTGGTGTTATTTCAGATATAATGTAGAAGATAAAACTGTATTCCTCTGTTTTATAACAAAAAGCCTTGTGCAGATGAATATAACAATAAAAGGATAACATGAATTACCAAAAATACTGAACAGTACAACAGACCATTACAACCACTAACATCTGACTCCTCCTTAAAAGGAGGTGTACAAATTAATACAAACATAACAAACAACACATTGTCTAAATAACCTGACTTGATACAGACGCAACATGTGGTGAGGTTAAACCAACTTTACCTACACACAATCCTCTCCCTCTGCATCTCTAGACCATCATGTCATAAAAGGAAAGCACAATAAAAACCCTGCACAGTGCAGCTACCAACAGGATGATATCTAACTTGAACAAAGAAAAATAAAAGGAGGTGCATAATTTGGAAAGCAGGGTCAAAATGTGCTCCTTACTAAGCTAAGGTACCAAAAGCTGTTGCTTGAATACTTAAATGCTGAAGAAAACAAAAGAATAAAAAAAAACTATTCCTAACAGGTTTTATATGATTAAGTCTTATCATAAGATTTAATTGAAATCAGCTTTATTTGTGAAAATGAGAATCAAAACTATGAAAGTAACAAAATTGATTCTAATAAGAATTAATTAAATGGTTATAAATGTGTTCTATTAGTGATCTTCCCTATAATGACAGAAAATGGATGTATAATTTGACATAATAAGTCCTATGATAGTGTTTTATCCTAACAGGAGCACACTGACATCAGTAAAAGACTTCAACATAAATCTTATGAGACACTGAATAGTCATAATTAATCAATAGATAAAAGGATATCTGTAGAAATATATGAGAATGATTGGTAAATTAATTTTATAATTACAGTTAAAATGTCCTGTTGCTCTTATTATAAAACCGAAAATAGTTTTAATGATATTATTTAAGAGTGGGCAATTTTCAGTTTGTCTTTTCAAACATAGAAAATAAGATTTAATTATTGATAAATGTAAATTATTCCAAAAAAATTAACATTGTCATTTTCAGTTTAAGGAAAAAGATAAAAATTTTGTAATCACAGAGTTCTGTTTAATTTCTTTCTCTCTCTATAGTCTTTGATGAAGATGTAATATGACAACAATTACTTTTGTCATACCACACCTTATTACTGGGTGTTAGTGCAGCAGCTGCAATAGGTAATAATACAGATCATAATCTATAGTACACGTTTGCAAATCCTATTGTATAGCAATGGGAATCGGAAATACAGACAAAAATCTCTTGTACACGACAGCAAAAACAAGTTTTTCATAGCAATCGAGAACACAGATCCAATTATAACTGCCCTAACAATAGCCATAGCCAGTAATAGGGTGTGTTTATAGCTGAATATGGATTCTACCACTTCCATCTATTAAGATATGACATTTTTTAATCAAGACATTAAAATTTCGAGTTTTATAACACAAGACTTGCAGAGCATTTAAACGTATTTAAAGTTATTTTAAAAATAATTATGACATCAAATACTTGATTCATGATTACAAAAAACAAGAAAGTTATTCTTAGTGTATGCTTACAGTTACGATGATCATTTTCTTGTGTTTTCTTTGACCTTTCCTTATTATATTTGAAGTCATTATTATTACAAATTACGGACGAAGTTGGATGATAGAAATTTTGCCTTTTCTAGCAACAAAATTCTGATTTTCCTGTTTGTGCAGTTTCTTCTATTTCTTTCAACCTTTAGCCCTATAGTTAGCTCACCAGGGCCCGAAGGGACCCATGTGAGCTTATGCCATCACTTGGCGTCCATCGCCGTCTGTTGTCGTCTGTCGTCGTAAACTATTTCAAAATCTTCTCCTCTGAAACTACTGGGCCAAATACCTTCAAACTTTAACTAAATGTTCCTTAGGGTATCTAGTTTATAAATTTTATCCGAAGTTTTGATCCATCGACAAACATGGCGCCATGGCTAAAAAAGAGCATAGGGTCAAATGCAGTTTTTGCTTATATCTCAAAAACTAAAGCTTTTAGAGCAAATCTGACATGGGGTAAAATTGTTCAATTGGTCAAGATCTATCAGCCCTGAAATTTTCAGACGAATCGAACAACTCATTGTTGGATTGCTGCCACTAAATTGGTAGTTTTAAGGAAATTTTGCAGTTTTTGTTATTATCTTTAATATTATTATAGATAGATATAAACTGTAAACAGCAATAATGTTCAGCAAAGTAAGATCTACAAAAAGTTTAATATGACTAAAATTGTCAATTGACCCTTAAGGAGTTATTGCCCTTTAAAGACAATTTTACACAATTTGTTCATAAAGTTTGCTAACATTTAAAAATCTTCTCTTCTGAAACTATTGTGCCTAATTCTTCTTAACTTTGACTGCATGTTCCTTTAGGAATCTAGATTATGAATTGTATCCGAAATTTTGATCCATCAACAAACATGGCCGCCATGGCTAAAAATAGAACATAGGGTGAAATTCAGTTTTTGGCTTATATCTCAGAAACTAAAG
This sequence comes from Mytilus coruscus, assembly GCA_017311375.1. NCBI lineage: Eukaryota > Metazoa > Mollusca > Bivalvia > Mytilida > Mytilidae > Mytilus > Mytilus coruscus. The sequence continues at coordinate 123,574,432 of CM029595.1, read as the reverse complement.
CATTTAGAGCAAATCTGACATGGGGTTAAAATGTTCAAAAGGTCAAGATTTATCAGCCAAGAAATTTTCAGACACACCGAACAACCCATTGTTGGGTTGCTGCCACTAAATTGGTTGTTTTAAGGAAATTTTGTAGTTTTTGGTTATTATCTTGAATATTATTGAAGATAAAGATAAACTGTAAACAGCAAAAATGTTCAGCAAAGTAAGATCTACAAAAAAGTTTATATGACCAAAATTGTCAATTGACCCATTAAGGAGTTATTGCCCTTTAAGGACAATTTTACACAAGTTGTTATATGTTTTTTAACTTTAAAAATCTTCTCAAATGAATCTAGTATAAATTTTGTATTTCATTTCCTTGTACGTCAAGAAACATAGACACTATGGCTAAAATGGAATATATGGGTAAAAAGCAAAAATAATCATTGATGAAAGATTTAAGCAAAAAAAATAACAGGTGAGCGATTCAGGCTCTTGAGAGCCTCTTGTTTTTATAAATACAGCATTGAATAACCTCCCATAATGTAGGCTAAATGTCAGTTGGTTAAATTCAGTGGTCAAACCCAAATTATATCATTTCTTTTTCATATTTTCGTATTTGACCTGTGTTTACCACACATTGAAACAGATTGTGTGTACCTGTAATATGGAAATGTCTTGTCTTTTTCAGCCTGCTTATAGTGGAAAACCAAAAATCTTACAGCAAGGATCATTTACAAAAGCAGCCCCTGCTAAAGAGCACAAACATTTCCGGCTTGTCAGTGATTCAATTGGGAATAACTATAGTCCACAGGCTCGTAACTTGACTACATCTTACATCTATGATACAACCAGATTTTGTAAGTAGATTAAGAATTGAAAATATTGCAGAAAAATCTTCAGAAGAATTTTTATACACGATAACAGTTTTGATATTTTACCATTGGACGGGTAAACTTGACTGCTAACTATCATATTCCTACTAGAAAATCTTTCTACATGGAATCTTTTAATTATCTTAAACTGGATTCCTGTTTGCTGTGTTAAAATGCAAACAAGTTCCAGTTCACAAATTCAAAAGTTGGAGGGTAGAAGGTTGGAACACAGTATGCTGCAAGGGTTAAACAACTACAATATTGAAATATGAGAAAATATGTCTCATGTAGAGACATTTTGCCCATCTACATATATGTTTGGATATATCACAGCTTCCTCATACAGTATTCAAAAGTCAACTTTTTAAATGAATATGTTCCATGCATTTCCTTTGTTTTGTGTTGTTGAGATTCAAACTTAAATAATTGACCCACTAGTTTTGAAAAATTCCTGCCAGGTTTTCTAGTAGAATTTTATTTTCCGCCAAATTATTCCTGCTAATTTAAATATTCCTGTGGAATATTTCATACAGGTTAAATTTAAACTTTTCAAATCAATTTAGATCAAAATGTCTGTTTCAGTCTTAAAAGTATTTACCTTCAAGTAAACAGGTACACAACAATAGAGATTATTGCAATAAAATCTTTATGCATTATTTTATTTTATATTATAAAAAGTTATAGCTATTCAAACATGAATTATAATGTGATTTAAGTTTATTTGATCAAACTAGTTCTGTCAAAAACTTCATGAGGAGTATGGATATTATTGTTCCATTGTAAAAAAGTCAGATTGTTTTTTTATACAAACAATTAAACAATTAAACAAGTTATGACTGGTAACAAGTGCTTAGAAATTATGGGTCCTGTTTTGCTGAACATGAGATGCAATAAACTTGCTTCTTTAATGTTTGAAAAAATATCAAGAATCATCAAAAATTAGATAACTTTTTCATTGAAATTTGGCCTTCAAATAATCTGCAGAATTTAATGTTATTTGACCCATTATTTTACTGAGTCTAGATCTGAATACTACCTTCGCTTTACTTGTCCAATTCAGACTATTACTTGTTTACATGTGCAGAAAATATATTTATAACCACTTAAGAACTTGTTAACTTTAGATCAAATGTTTCATATAACACATTTTACCATAGGCATAAAACATAATTATTGATACAGAGTTAAAATTTTGTTATAGTCAGTAAAGCAGTGTCAACTTAATGCCCTTACATATATGATATATGATGTAAATATAAATATTTGTATATCATAAACAGGCTTATATCCACTGAATTGCGGTAGTTAATAAAGGTCTTTATACAAGCACTGTACCCCACAAATAGGTATGGACAATTTTATAAGCTGTTGAGTCGCCCATCAATAACGCTATTATCCCAAGTTTAAAAGGACAGCTCAAACTGATAATGTGTTTATCTGTATTCAGTTTATTGGCAATCAATTTAAAATATAGATTTGATATACTAACATTCAATAAAGGGTAAATGTTATATGGATAGGTTGCCACAGAAGACATTTAATTATGTAAATTAAAAATTTTCATGAGAAATTTATGTTGTACCCCCCACAAATGTCTAACTGTCCCTCAGATCATCTGCTCAGGGTCATGTTAGATGAACTTCAATGAAACTATGCAAAAAGTAGTACACCAGATGACAATGTGAATGAAGCAACATGATTATAGTTTGATTATTGAAAGAAAGATAATCAAACTTATGATATCTTCTATAAGGTTATTCATAGTTGAGGGTGGGCATCTTTTTGTGAATCAAGCACAATTTGTCTGATTGATTTGATATTGATAACAAACAAAAGTTAGCAATTGCCACATTTCTCTGGTGGATAGTTATCTCTATGGCAATCATACTACCTCCTCTTATTTGGGTATAGATGGAAGAAGTTCAAAACCAGCTTATAGTATGGTGATGTCGGCTGGGCGAGGAAAAGTGGGTACCCTGTTTGTGCAATCAATTCCTCCTGTAATTTTCAACCTTCGAAAGTTTTACTTTTTACGTTTTCATATGTTTAAATGTTCAGTTTAGACCATTCTCCATTCTTTAAGAAACAATCTGCACAACCTAGCCATTTGAGTCAATATGATGTCATAAACATGGTGAAATTCATATTTTTTACCTAAAATTGACATTTAAACTTATTTTCTGGCGAAACTAAATTAAATCAGATATGAGTATTAACAGTTTTACCAAAAAAGATATTATACCCACACAAAATTCTTAAAAATAAGTTGTCTTACAGAAAAATTTCTGTCCTGTTACTTGTATATGATACAGAATAGAAAATGAGGCTATTCATGAAAATTTTTTCAGTTTCCTTAAATTAATGAAATTTAGATGTTGAAATCAGATATGTAAATGAAAAATTTAAAATATAAATACTTATAAAAAACCCGATCTCAAGTCTTAGGTACAATTTAAGGATGTTATTTTTTTTTTTATATAGATACAGTATTTAATACTTTCTGATTGTTGAAGTCAAGGGGCAAAAAAAAGCTGCTTATCATACCTTCACCCTTGTGGAGAATTTACCATCTAAATTATATAGTTGTGCATGACTACATTAAAAATCTGGACCTTATTTTTTCTTCAAAATTTTAAAAACTCATTGTAGGCAAACACTAATACAATATATAAGTTTAAATAAATGTTTTGATCTGTTTGTCTAACTTGCACTTGAAAGTGATATCACCAGGAGGCCTTAGAATTATATATAATTTGATGTTTATAATTATTAGTATTAAAAATTCATAAAGTTTTTTGTGTTTAAGGGTTCATTTTAATTCAAGTATATCTCATATTATTACCATTTAAAAAAAGAATAATGATTTTTTTATATAAAGTTTTAGGCGTATTGTGAAAGGCTTTTTAAATCAAGTGAAGTTTATTGTGACGATACTTATATTAATATTTATAAGTACTGGCAATTTTATGGTAGTTAATATTACATAAGCAGTTTGAAATTAAATGTATTTTGATATCGCTTGAGAATATAAATTCAAGTTTTAAATAAAAGAGCTTTTAAAAGAAAAAATGGAGGTAAAAATATTAATAAAACCTACTCAAGATACGGATTTATCTTAGTGATGAAAATTATTTTGCATATGGCATTTAAATTTTGTTGCAAACTTGTAAATTAACACGGCTAGTATTCATTTGATGTGGACTTAAATTCAATATTGATGTACTAACAGTTTCTAGAATTTGTGGTATCATCCAAAGAATAAATTTTGTTTATTTAAAAAAATGCCCTATCATAACTTCAGTTTGATTTAATTATTTATAATGAAAAATGAAGTTCTTTTCAATGTTTCTTTCTAAGTTTTCTGTTCCTAATTTCTTTTTAGCTGAAAAGTAGAAAATTAAAAGTTTTCCCATGTACTATAGAGAAAAACCCTTTTTTGCTAAGACCATTTATTTCATAAGATATCTTAGGAATTATTATTGTTAAAAGGGGCCTTGATGGCCAAGTGGTCTTAGTAGTTATACTACTGTATCACAAGTCTTTCAAGACTGAGGTGCATTGACTCCAATCTTACTTGACTAAGATTGTCAGTTTTCTAACCTACATCACCAAACTCCTACAAGAAGATTCATTTTGACCTTAATTTATCTTTTCGGGGGGGGAGTGCTTGTGTAATAGTTTGCTTTCTCATTAACATTTATAACATTTACCCACATCTCTTATTTCATTCATACATTAAGGTTTGACAAATATAGCTTTAGAGTTTATAGTTTACAATATGTCTTAACTTTCACTGTTGTGCTCTACAGTAAGAACAAATATTTAAATGTATTAACAAATTAATGTCAATGTTTGCCAATTTTTTGAGTGTTCCAAGTAAATAACTTGGTTCAACATTCATAACAAAACTTGACCATTAGTAGTTATTTATCTAAATAATTTAACTTTAAAGTCAGAAAACATTAATTCTATAATTAAATAGTACATTTTATGATCATTTTTTTTGGAATTGACCCAAGGCAATTGTGATTGCTAATGGTAGACGAATCCTTCCTGTGCTATGTTTTAGTTTTGTTTTGAGATTAAATGTGTCTTCTTGTCTGTGACCGAGTTCAAGGCCAGTACAGAGGCCAATGGCCATTATTAAATCAAATACAAAAAAATTGTTCTCATGAATTACTAGTAACAAACATTACTTTTTGTAAATAAGCAAACATTGAGTCCTTAAACATGAAGAAAGTCACTGTCATTGGCAATACTAGATTGTCTGGTACATACTAAATAGTAATGTGAATTTGCAAACCGACTGGACAGCACAACAAACTACATCAGCCACCAACACCCAACTCTTAAGAAACAAAATGCACAGAGACAAACAACAACAAACATCACATGGTCCAAAATGCCTAACTTGGTACAGGAACAAAATGTGGTTTGTCTAGGTTTGCAAGGAAGAATAAACAACAATCAACCAATCTGCACATGCTGACATCACAGTTCAGACTCAAAAACAATAACTATCAATCAATTAATTCTTACAAAACTTAGATAGTTTAAACATATTTTATTGTTCAAAATGACAAATGGATCAGACACAAGTTTTACAACTTAGTAACGTCTTCTCCAAAACTTAGATGGAAATGTCATTTGGAGGGAGGTCACAACAGCTCTAAATACTATAACATTTTGTGAAAAGTTTTGTTGCCTGATGTCTCAAACAGAGACAAATCTTAAAGTCAGGCATAGAAATAAGTATTGTGTCACATTAATTAAACAAATGGGCAAGTTCCGTTTGACAATGACGTCCCTTATAAAACATTTGCTGATTGAATTATAGAGACATAGATAGATCCAGTAGTGGGCTACTTAATCAAAGTCCCTGCTTAAATTGTTCTTGTCATGAGCAAGTGTTCAAGGTTTGAACATGAAGTAGTAATCTTAGGTTACCTATTTTTGAATGTTGTGGTAGCTAACTCAGTTTACCTTTTTTGAAATTTCAGCATTTACAACAGAAGAAAACTATTTTTTATCCCCAAGACCTCCAAGACCAAGTAGTCCAGATGATCCTAGACTCAGACAGTCACTTCCTGCTCCTAGAAGGAAAAGGTATTTCAATAATGTTAGATGATGTCGGACTATATTCCATGCATACTGATAACATTTATATATGCCTGGGATTGAACGTAAGAAGGGTCATAAGTTGAATTGTACTATATTAGTGGTTAAAACGAGGAATTATTTGAATCTGGAATAATTTTGAATTGTGGAAAATTGATAACAAATTTTTGATGAAAACTAACCCAACTAAATCAGTCAAGGGTATAACTTAAACAAGTTATTACAGAAAATAACAGGTATACTGTTATTGTGCAAAGAAACAATGTCTGTAATAATGACCATGTGTTATTTCAACACAATTTATGACAGGAGGAAATAACTCTGGCAGAATTCCCACAATAACAGTATGCCTGTTATTTTCTGTAATAACTTGTTTAAGTTATACCCTTGACTGTAAATAGGGTTAGCATGCATGGCTAAAAAAGGGGGGAGGGGGTAGTTAGTTCATACTGAAATATAAGTGAAAGTAACTTGAACCTTAGTCATGCACGCATGGCTACCCACTAAAGTTGGGTAAAGTTTTCATCATACATTTCTTATCAATTTTCCAGAATTCAAAATTATTCCAGATTCAAATAATTCCTTGTTTTAATTGAAAGTACTGTAAATGCAGCAGAATCTTGCATTGTATTTAAAATCAAACTGTATCAGAGGCAGATTTAGGAGGGGGGAGGGCTTTATGGAGCTTCATATATGATAAATGCATAGACTTTTCACAGGTATCACTCCAAAAATTGGCTTGCCAGCTGACCACCCTTTTTCAAAGTCCTGGGTCCACACCTGTGTATGAAACCAAGGATACAGGAGATTTGAGACAAAGAAATTGTGTCTGGGTTAATTGTAGTTTGGATTTTACAGGAGGATATATTAATCACCAACTATATTCTGTTTCTTTAATCATTATAGAAAGTATTGTTATAAAGTTCCAATTTTATCTTATTTTCGGCATTTACAAGGTTAACAAATTGTGAAAAGTTAATCTTATCAGAACTTTACATATATATAAGACTATGCAATGATTTGTAAAATAATAACTTGCATTAACTTTTTATTTGAAGCCTCCATGAGTTTCTGCTTAGTAGAGACGACAAAGTTGGAGGTCCAGTAGAAAGGTTTGGTCTATCACCAAGGATAACACAGAGACAACAGAATGGTGCCACTAACGGGCATACCAGACTTCCACCAATCAATTCTTCAGGAATACAAAGTGATTATGACAGTAGCAGTTATATAAATGGTATGCTCAGTTCTTGCATAGTTTGTCAGATTTAAAAGTTGAAGTACATGTAATAAAAAGAAATACAGACTAATGACAGATAATGCCTCCCTACTATCATAGATGGGGTATAAAATTTACATTGAGTGATAAAATTATAGTTATCATGGATTACGAAGTTTCTTAGATTATAATAGATACATAAAAACTTTACTTGCATTAAATTGTTTTACAGGTTTTGTTGTCATTGGCATCAGTGTTGTAATATAAAGACTTCATCTCTGATCTTTTACAAATTTTAATGTTACGTTCCTTGGCACAGATAAAGCTTCAAACCGATTTTGTGATTGAAGCCAAATAGGACAGAAAGACATAAAAATGGTGTTACATGTAGATTAATTTTCATCTTCTGATTTTTATTGTTTTTTTTTTCTTTATTAAAATATGATAATTTTTAAACAAAAATATGATTGTCTTCTGAAAAAATTAGTTTGCAAGAATTGCGGAAGTATGCTGTGAACTAAACTAGTATACATTATCATCAAGGGGCCAGCTGAAGCCCGCCTCTAGATGCAGGATTTATCTCACTGTGTTGAAGACCCATTGGTGGCCTTGGGCTGTTTTCTGCTCTTTGGTGGGGTTGTTGTATCTTTGAAACATTCCCCGCTTCTATTCTCAATTCTATGTAATAACATTTTTCTGTGCTATGAAATTCCCAAGAATTTTATTCAATGACTAAATATTTTTGGTACATGGTTATTAAATGTATTTTGGGATATTATGGCAGTCAAATAAACATTTCTAAATTGTTTGAGAAAATAAATGGATTCTTAAGTAATTTTTTATCTGTTTTCTATAGATATATTTACATTTTAAATGTTTGTTGGTCAAAGTCATTAAATTTCATGCATTTCTATGGGTAAATTACCCCACATTTTGTATGTGTCATAAGCATAATTTAGCAATAATCATTTTATATTTGTACTTCCCCAATTAAATTTACATCGTTGTTCTGGAAAAGCTACTCAGTATATTTACATCTAAACAGCTGAAAATCATACATTGATTTTTTCTTATAAAGTTTGAATAATTTTAACAAAAGTGTCAGTAAAAGTATTTATTTTTTCCTTTTTCGATTAAAATCATATCAAAAAGATATAAAATTGAACTTATTAACAGGTAATGAGAGTTCTGTTTACCTATGGCTAAATTTAGAAATATAAATTGAATTTTTTCATCACAATAAAGGAATGACTATAAAGTTATTAGTACATGTATTTGCTGTTGATATTGACTTCTCTTATAACTGAGGATTAAGTACAATCACCCTTTTGTTGGTAATTTTCACGGGGTAACAATTAAATTAAATAGTTTGTAGAAAGTGTGTAGCTCAAATGTAAATATTTACTTTAAGGGCTGCAACAGAGTTAAACAGATAATATCTCAATACATATGAATAACTTATAGTCATGTAAAGTCACAACTATAAGTAAATTACCAGATAAAAAAGATTTTATTTTTTAACATCCTTTTTTCTGTGCTTCAAAAGCCCCATAACTACGGCCTCACAAGTTCTTAACAACCCAACTTAGTTAGATCAACTTTGATAGTATTTAATTGGCAGTTTTTTGGTTTTTGTTTTTAAAAGGTCCTATCTTTCCTGCTAATAAGGTTATAGATATAATTATGTTTTTCTGTTATCTGCAGAATTTTGATGATGATGGCAGATCATTGACAGTCTCTTTTGAATTTACTCACAACTTTTTAGACTCGGGTGATTTGGGGTTTGACATATTAAATAGACATATGTCTATTGTTGAAACTGAATGTTGACCTCTAGACATCTTTTGTGTTGTTGGGTTACTGTCTGATTGCCAATGAGACAACTATCCACCTGAGACTAAAGGATGTGGATATAAGCAACTCTAGGTCATGGTGCAGTCTTCAACAATGAGCAAAACCCATAATGTATAATGTAAATTATAAATTGTCTTGGCATGACAAAAGTTCTGCAAAACAAACCTGATAACCAACAGCTTGATTTATGATAAAACAAAGACTCAATACAAATATGACAGACAGAAATGCCAATGACAACCACTGGATCTAGCCCACTTCTTTGAGATTGAATGTAAACAATTTTCCAAACATAGAACATATGAAACACTTGATGTTAAGAAAAGACATAGATACAAATTAATTACAGTCCTAGAATGCTAAATTTATGTCATGCTGTACTGCATTTATCTAGATCTGTAATATTTCTATTCGTGGATTCATTATTATTTGTGGGATACCAATTTTTTGTGGTTTTCGTGGGTACAGTTAAAACACAAATTTTAATGTTCAACAAAGAAGAAATTATCTATGCGCTGGTATGCAGACTTTGGCAAAACCACGAAATCCAATATCCATAAAAAATACCATTTATCTCAATCTACGAAAATTGGTATCCACGAAAATAAATGAATCGACAGTATCTATGATATGAATCATTTGTTGCTAAGGGATCATTTGTTTTAAAAGCCTATTTACATAAGTGTCATAAACATAAACACTTTTAACTAATTGACAAAAGGTTAAGAAATTCAACATATATGTAAAATTTATTTTGATAAATATCTGTCATATATGCTTGTAAGTCTTTTTATCGCCGGATTGTGTGTTGTTACTAGGAGGATTTTGAACAGGTGCTACTAATTATCTAATACAATTTCTATCCCTGAGTAACATATATATCTTCTGAAGTGTACAACATGAATGGTGTTTGTTTTTAGTCTTTGTTTAATGCAATTGTACTTTTAGAAAGTTCACGATGTTTAGTGTCATCATGTTTAGGCTAAATAAGGTGGATCCATGTTGCTATGCATAAAACTGTTTTTTTTTGGTAATTTATGATATAGAAAATTAAACAAAAACTGCATATGATATAACAATAGAATAAATATTTACTCAAAAACTTGATAAAGTTAAATTAAAAAATGTATATTATATCATGCACAGTAAGCACTTTTATCTATCTGACTAGCACTTTAAAAAAATCTAGAGTTTAAATATTCAAGGAGAACTGTTTGAAGAGGAAAATATTTTTAGTTTTTGACTCTCCACTGAGAATTAGCACTAAATTGATGATATTAATTATATATTAGGCTACTTATGATGAAAATATCATCTATATTTGAAAAGACGAGTTGTTATGACAATTGTTTCTATAAATTTTAGTACTAAATGTGAAAGAATTCATAAAATCATAAGTATGTTTTCAACAGAAAGTATAAATGTTTGAAACAGGGAGTCAACAGTCCAAGTTTCATAAGAATGTGTTAATTCAATTGGGTATGGTAATGACTCACTATTATTGTAAGCTGCAAACTGGACTTAAAAAGTTCTGATACCTGTATGTTACCTCTATTTTTTTGGGTAAGTGTGGACCTCCCAAGTAAAAGAATGCCCACAGTATGACATAAGTGTCAAGGCAACATGGAAAATTCATAGGGTATAAATATGTTTCAAGCTAATCTGCATTTCATTAATAAGGATATCAAAATCACATTAAAGTTATTGAAATTGCTTTAAAAATAGTCATTAACTCTTTATTTGATGGAACTTATTTATTTTTACATGTGGTGTATTTTTAGATATGTTGAGTAATAGCTTTTAAATTATTTCATTTCAGCTTGAAATAATCACTAGTAAACAAATATCATATTCATGAGAAAATAGTAATTTTCCTTCTAAAGATTACAATGTAAATAATTTAAATCGGTGTTATATACCTAGAACATGTAATCATGTGCAATTTCTGTCAACATCTATCAGGAATAAGTGATTGGAAATATACTTAATATAGTGTTTGATAGATGAATGAAATGATATACTGAAAGAAAAAAATGTACATGTATTGGAAGATTCTTGATAGGTCTTGCTAAAAACAAATTATGGAAGATCCTCATTTGGTCTAGTTCTGAATAGATCATAGAAAAGTTGTTTGATAAGCTAGCTTACAACAAATTAGATAGATCATTGGTAGGTTTTCCTCTAAACAAATTGAAAACGGCCATTGATGATCTAGGTCTGAAGGTGCTTTATAAGTCTTGCTCTGAACAAATTAAAGAAGACCCATGGAAGAGTTAGCTACAGAAAAATTATGGATGACCCTTTTTAGGTCTAGCTCTAAACAAATTATAGAAGACTCTTGGTATAGGTCTCTAGCTCTTAAAAAGTTAAAGAAGATCCTTTGTAGGTCTAGCTTTGAATAAGTTATAGAAGGTTAAGCATTGATCAAATTTCAGATGATCCATGGTAAGTTTAAATATGAACTAATAATGGAAGATCTTTTGAAGATCTGGCTCTGAAAAAATTATAGACAACCCAGTTCTGTACAAAATAAAGGCAATCTGCTGCAAAGTCTAGATCTTTACAAATTATAGAAGACCTATTAGAAGTTGTAGCCCAATATAAATTCTAGAACCTTTGTAGGTTTAGCTCTTAACAAAATAAAGATTTTTGGGAGGATTCATTCACTGACTACAACTGCATTTTATACAGAGATTTTGCATTGAACATTAGTAAATGAGGTCAAGTATCAAATACTGCTCAGAGGGTACAACATCAACTTACATAAAGACAGAAAAAAAATAGGTTGATGAGGTGCAAGTTAAGATTGTGTAGTTTTCAAAGAGCTTGTTATGTTGCTTAAGATTAAATCTATTATTATAGCTTTTTGTCTCGCCTTGACGGAGTCAAAAAGCGAGACATAGGTATGCTGTTTCCGGCGTCGGCGGCGTCAACAATGTATTAGTTTGTGATTAGGTCTAGTTCATGGTGAACCACTAGTGGTAGGTCAATGATATTTGGTATGCAGTTGTATTAGCATTGGCACATCTCATTACCATGGAGATTATTTGGCCCCGCCCCCTCAGTCAAGGTCTATTGACTTTGAAACTTTTCATAGTTAACATGTATTAGTTTGTGATTAGGTCAATTTATGGGGAACCACTAGTGGTAGGTCAATGATATTTGGTATGCAGTTGTATAAGCATGGGCATATCTCATTTCCATGGAGATTATTTGGCTCCGCCCCCTTAGTCATGGTCTATAGACTTTGAAAATTTTGCTAAGTTTACATGTATAAGTTTGTGATTAGGTCAGTTCAAGGGGAACCATTAGTGGTAGGCCAATGTTAATTGGTGTTCAGTTGTATAAGCATTAGCACATCTCATTTCCATGGAGAATATTTGGCCCAGCCTCCTCAGTCATGGTCTATTTACTTTGAAACTTTTGCTTAGTTTATATGTATCAGTTTGTGATTAGATCAGTTTAAGATGAACTGCTAATGTTAAGACATTGATATTTGGTATGCAAATTTATTGGCATTTGCAAGTATCGTTTCCATGGAGATTATATAGCCCCACCCCTGATCATGGTTCATTGACTTTGAAACTTTTACATAGTTTACAAGTTAATGTTTTTGTTAAGGTTTGTTTAAAGGGAACGACTTATAATAAGTCAATGGTATTTGGTATGCAGTTGTATTAGCATTGGCACATCTCATTCCATGGAGATTGTTTAGACATGTACCTTCAGTCATGGTTCATCGACTTTGAAAATTTGCATTACTTACATGTTAAAGTATTGCAATTTTAATTTCAACATTTGCATTATCAAAATTACAAAAAGGCGAGACATATCTCTGTGATAACAGTTTATTAACAAATTTATATCAAAATAAGATGTTCAAGACAGGAAATCCACCTCTTTTGAAACATTTGAACTTCCAGATCTGCTGTTTTTGCATATTATTGAAATTGCTTGAATTAAATCTGAAACATCAATACAAAAGTGGTGGCTGATTGATTTGGCAAGTTCATGGATTTGTTTTTATTGGAATAATTGGTGTATTGTTATATATATATGTATTGGACATGCATACAACAAGTTTATGGATTAATATGCAGTCGGAGATTCATTATTTAACTTTATTAATGCCAAAGAACAATGTATGATAAGGGTCATTAAAATTAAGATTGGAATAAATAATATCCTCAGTACATATTTATATTACATATTAAACTGGAATGCACCCAAAATAAACTGTGAAGAATTAAACATGAAAGTAGCAATTGTCTTTTTAAATTTCACACAATAAATGAATTATATTTGAAGGTATTAGGCTAAATGGATTTAAATGAACTTTAAAATATTTGTACAGATTTAGGTGATTGACTATAACAGTATTATATGGGATTACTTGTAAAGAGTTCATCAAAGTATTAACACATTAAATGTATTAAAAAACACTCAAGTAAAATAGTAATTATTTGAAGTGAAACCAACTATATTACATGTATAATGAAATTAGAAACTGATTCTAGAGGACAACACACAAACAAAAGTCAAAAACAAAAAAAAGACAGTTGTATGAACAAGTAAGACACTTTTTAATGATTTATACACTAACTCCCAAAAAAACAAGATTGATATAAGGTGCTCTTGAAGGGTTACAATATCCTGCTTCACAAGTCGGTGATATCAGGTGTTCTTGAAGGGTTACAATATCCTGTTTCACATGTCGGTGATATCAGGTGTTCTTGAAGTGTAACCATATACTGCTTCACATGACAGAGATAACAGATTATCTTGAAGGGTAACCATATCCTGCTTCACAATCTAGTGATATCAGATACTCTTGAAGGGTAACCATATCTTGTTTCACATGACCGTGATGTCAAGTTACCTTGAGGGGTTACCATATACTGCTTCACATGACAATGATATCAGATGCTCTTAAAGTGTTACTATATCCTGCTTCACATGTCAGTGATATTAGGTTACCTTGGATATCAGGTTACCTTGAAGGTTGACCATATCCAACTTCATATTACAATGACATCAGATGCTCTTAAAGGGGTACCTTATCCTACTACACATGACACTGATAACAGGTTACCTTGGAGGCTAACCATATCCTGCTTCTCATGACAGTTATCAGGTTCTATTATGGTATAACAGTATCCTGCTTCATGACATTTCATATATCTATAAGTCAAATAGAGGCTAGATCGGATTGGGTTCAGAATCTATAAAAGAGCATTAAATTTGTCAATTATGCCTGCAAATAAAATAAATGTCTTTGTCTTTTTCAGTATTCTGTTTTCTGTTGGTTACTGGACATATAAACCATTGAACTCCAAGACAATCATATCACATTGATGAGTTGAATTATATCCCAACACATAGATTGATAGGTGTCCTACAATGACCTTGTTCATGGATCTGTCCTTTTTGCCTGTTTGCCAGTTCATCCATAACTTTCTTTACATATTACTCAGCTTCTGTATTAACGCATGATATAACATATGGTGTGGATAATTTAAGTTGTACAGTGTAACTGATTTTCAGATCTGTTGGGCAGTTACTTTCTGTTTGAAGATACTTTGAATTATATCACCAGCCTGGTGTGAAATATTTTGTCAGTTTAAAGTGGTTTATAGTTTGCATGGCATCCTGTGCAACTTCTTATTTAATGAGCCTTGGCATAGATGACTATTTGAATTCGAATGTTGAGGTTTCACAGAAGTACTAAAATAAACTTTTATTTCAGGTATAAGTAATGGGGACTACTCTATTGGACAGAATGGGTATGATGACTTGGCCAAATCAGCTGTGTACAGTCATGTTAGTAGTGTGGACAGTGGTAAACCACTTTCAGGTTTCTATATCCCAGACATGGACACTATCTCAGAAAGACCTTCAGAACATGGTAAACATTGTTATTAGAGGACAAAGTTCTCAGTAATTACAGTAGAAACATCTATATAATGAGTTCATTATTAGTTATCAAAATCTTTGACAAGATTTTTCTGTGAGAACTTCAGAATATGCACAATTTTCCAGGATTTTTTGCAAAACAGCATGAAGGAGCATATGATTGCCTGAAAATTAGTATATATCTGATTACTACAAAGCATTATTGCAATAAAGTAATGGAAATAAGATATGAACCATGTCCTGGACAATTTTTCAGTTCTCAATACAGTAAAAAAGTCTGATTTTGAAAGTAAGTTTGGTATTTATGAATTATTCTTATAATTATTGTCCATCAGTACTATTTAGCGTGCATATTTTGCACTTCCAGTGCACTGATCACTTCTGCTTATCAATACTATGATTGGAGTGAAAACAATTTACAGTAATTTACAAAAAATGACAACTAACACTTGTTTACCTGTATTTAATGCAGAGTTTGTTGGTTATTTTCAACGTTTTAAGCATTTATCCTAGGTATCAAAAAAAGGTTCATTACGAAAAAGAATGAATGTATAAAAAAAGGCTTAAAACATAATCACTCCAACACTGGGACAGATTCAGATGGAATGGGCCCATCCAGATTTTCTTTTAGAACACATTACCAGTCTTAATTTAATCAGATCTCTTTCAGTTTTGGTTCCTTTTTTTTATAATTTCTTAATTTTTATTATTATAGGTGACCATGAAGAAAAGAAGGAGGAGCAACAAGAAGAAAGTGAAGAAGAGACATGTGACATGAAGAATGATTTCTATGATTTACATGATGAGTACAGCAAAGATATACTGAATGTAGAGTTTCCGCCATTCTACTTCTCGACACATGGCCTCTCCAGACCACCAACTCCGGATGAGGAGGACAGACAAAGGTATAAAATATACACAACTTAGTAACATAATGATTAAAATTATTTGATTTGGGGATCATGTAATATACCGGGGTATTTGGTAATGTTTGTTTTTTTCCTTTAATTTCTAATGGCATATAGTTCAGGACAATTTTAAAGAATCTAGTTCATTGAAACAGGACTATTATAAAGAAGTTAGTGCATTGAAACAGGACCATTTTAAGGAATTTAGTGCATTGAAACAGGACCATTTTAAAGAATTTAGTGCATTGAAACAGGACCATTTTAAGGAATTTAGTGCATTGAAACAGGACCATTTTAAAGAAGTTAGTGCATTGAAACAGGACCATTTTAAGGAATTTAGTGCATTGAAACAGGACCATTTTAAGGAATTTAGTGCATTGAAACAGGACCATTTTAAGGAATTTAGTGCATTGAAACAGGACCATTTTAAAGAAGTTAGTGCATTGAAACAGGACCATTTTAAGGAATTTAGTGCATTGAAACAGGACCATTTTAAATAATTTAGTGCATTGAAACGGGATCATTTTAAAGAATTTAGTGCATTGAAACAGGACCATTCTAAAGAATCTAGTGCATTGAAACAGGACCATTTTAAAGAATTTAGTGCATTGAAACAGGACCATTCTAAAGAATCTAGTGCATTAAAAGAAAAGATGAAAACAAACAATTAGATATATCAATATATAGGTTAAGCACAACCATTAACAACAAAATAAAAAACAGATAAAAAGATCTGCTTTTTTCTTATGGACGAAGAAATTTTGAATTGTTTTGCCAAATTAGGTCATTAATGTGCAATGTTATTTTAGGTATTACCAACTGATAGACGACTCAATAGACAATGATATGGTTTCCTTATTGGAGAGAGAAACATTAGAAGGCATTTACAAATTTGTTCCTCAATCCTTGCGACGAGACAATCCTGAAGCTTCTAGAGACTTTATAATTGTAAGTTGATCAGCTAATTCTACTTTCTGAATTGTATGGCATAATTTTTAATGATAAAAGATGGAATTCATAGATACAGCTTCTATCACTCTGGCTTTTCTATTATATACTACACTGCCTTGAACAAGAGAAAAATAACCATTTTGTTTGTATACTTTCAAACTGATTTCAAAAAATTAGCCATTTAAGGGGATCGCAATCAGTATTCTTTTTTTCTGTCACTGGCTTTATAATTTTGGGTTAAGATATCAAGATAATACATTTTTTGGTCTGTTTATTTGAACAACTTTACAAGTACTCTTCAAAAATAGGAAATATACAGTTCACTCTCCTTAGCTCAGAATCTTTTATCTCAAAATTCCTTATTGCAAAGTAAAATGTCTGTCACAATGATAGATTTGATTTACATTTACTCCTGATCTGTCAAAATTCCTACATCTCAAATTTTTTTTGTCAGTGATCAACTTTGAGATAATGAGATTTCACTGTATATACATGTGTTGAAAAACTGTAGCATATGATCATGACCCTTTATATATAAGAACTTTATTTATAATAGGAAATGAAGAATGATAGAAGATATGCAATAAAGAAAGGAATGCTGGACTACATACTACAGGATGAAGACGAACAAGAGAGATTGGGTGTTCCTGTTCCATATAAGGTATGTCAAGAAAAATCAGACATTTTGCATATTTGCACATGTAATTTTGCAGTTATGTCTTGTATGTTGTTGTCTATAAAGTTAACATTCTGAAAAATCATCTACTAGAACATTTGGACCAGTTTGAAGAAACCAAAGCCAGATTTGTCATAGGGTTTTATATTTTTCTTATTACAGGTGCTATTTTCACTAAATTTTATCTATTATTTAAAAAAAAAATGTGTTTTTTTAGCAGGAGAATAGTTTTGTTCACGTTTGTTTCTCCTGGGTAACATTCCTATAAAATAGGTTAGAAAAATTTGACATGCTTTTCATTGTGATAAAAGAATAGGGTTGGTGAAAACTGGATTGATACATCAGATAAGAAGTGAAACAGAAGGACAGGGGAACAGTCTAAACAGGATTAGGACTATATAATTTGACAGTACGTCTCTGTTAGACATTCAATTTTAAAAGTAGTTTTATGTAGGACCTTATGGGAAAATAATTAGAAACATATTATTTAAAACTACCATGTCAATACCAATAATCTTAATAATCCTTCAACCATCCATATTACATGAAATGTTCTAATGTATACTATCTTATCTAATGTATACTATCTTATCCAATGTATACTATCTTATCTAATGTATACTATCTTATCTAGTGTATACTATCTTATCTAATGTATACTATCTTATCTTGTGTATACTATCTCATCTAGTGTATACTATCTTATCTGATGCTTATCTGATGTATACTATCTGTTCTAACGTATACTATCTTATCTAATGTATACTATCTTATCTAATGTATACTATCTTATCTAATGTATACTATCTTATCTAATGTATACTATCTTATCTAATGTATACTATCTTGTATACTATCTTATGTAACGATACTATCTTATTTAATGTATACTATCTTATCAAACGTATACTATCTTATCTAATGTATACTATCTTATCTAATGTATACTATCTTATCTAACATATACTATCTTATCTAGTGTGTACTATCTTATCTAATGTATACTATCTTATTATACCCCATGCAACGAGTTGCAGAGGGTATAATGTTTTTGACCCGTCCGTCAGTCCATCCGTCCGTCAGTCCTGTCATCGCAACTCCTCTCAAACCACACAACAGAATTTCACGAAACCTTTTCAGATAATAAGGACATACTACGTAGATGTGCATATCGACAGGAAATTACGATTCAATTTTTTTTCCCAGGAGTTACGCCCCTTTGAACTTATTTGCCCAATATACTACTGCAACCTTTTGTCATCGCAACTCCTCTGAAACCACACAACAGAATTTCATGAAACCTTTTCAGATAATAAGGACATACTACGTAGATGTGCATATCGACAGGAAATTACGATTCAATTTTTTTCCAGGAGTTACGCCCCTTTGAACTTATTTGCTTCAATGTACTTCTGCAACAGTTTGTCATCGCAACTCCTCTGAAACCACACAACAGAATTTCATGAAACTGTGTAGATAATAAGGACATACTATGTAGATGTGCATATTGACAGGAAATTATGATTTTTTTTTTTTTCTGATACAATTTTTTTTTCTTACACTTATTTTATTTCTCCAATGACAATGTGGGGACGTTGGGTATGTGAGCGCGCTCACTAAGGTTCTTTCATTAAATATCTAATGTATACTATCTTATCTAATGTATACTATCTTATTTAATATCTAATGTATACTATCTTATATTTATAGGAGTCAAACTCAGCAGGTAGACATAGATACCCTTGGCATAACATGGTCAATGAGATGAGAGAGTTTATGAAGACAGATGTATATATCACACATCCTGTCATGTACACCATATTGTACGACTTTGAAACAAAGTAAGTATGGATAAAGGAAGATTAGGGGAATACATCATTGAAATAGTAACCCAACAAACGAATAAAAAACAACAGGAAACACTTCATGAATGTCAGCATAGGGTCTTCAACAACAAATGCTTATACCATATGTCATGGTCTAAATTGTCTTGACAAACTGTGAATACGTTAATAAATTCAAGAGTGACTAACAATAATTTGCCATCAACACTAGATTATTTAATAAATTCATCATAGATACCAGGCTTAAAATGTTGAACCTCTGACGCTTGTTTCATCTACAAAAGACTCATCAGTGACACTCGAATCAAAAAAGTTTAAAAGGTCAAATAAAGTAACTTCCAAAAGGATAAACACTAAGATATTTCATAGACAACCTCTGACAAAGTTCCTGACTGTGGACTTGGATACTGCTCTAGTTTACTTGCATATGGCAAAAACTAATAGCTATTCAATGTCAAAGAAAGGTCCTCATCATTTTTAGACAGAATGAGGAGCCATAAGAAGAAAAATATACATCTGTAGAAATATGTTTTATAAATAAAGATAGTACTGCACTGAAAGTAAGGAGGACACAGTATGAGATAAATTTGTATCACATTTTCAGAATTTCCACTGTATAGGTCTGTATGTGTGTTTTGATTATCAACTGTTTAATTTTCATGGAGAAGACATTTGGGAAATATATCACTAAAAATAGTATATGTTCTATTATTAGGGCAATGATCAATTTTGTATGAGAAAACTAAAAAGAAGGTTCTTAATACATCAGAGTCGGCAAACTTTTAAAACAAAAAATATAATATACATCATTGTAAAATGAATATTTTGTTTCAGGTATGGTGACTTTAGGTTGATAGATATTCCTGACTTAAGGAAGAAAATGCCTGTTACCATGGAAGTATTTTATAAACATGTGAAGACATCAAGTGAGCACGGTGCTATGATGTTAGAGGAGGAGTGGTTACGAGAATGCTGTGATACCATAGATACTCTCAGGGATTCCATTGAAGATTGGATGCCACAAGACAATCAGGTCAGAGGTCGTTTTGTGTGGATAAAAGTTCAAATTATTAGTTTAAAATAAGGTTAACTTAATTACCACAGATATTTCAAATCGTCTTCATCATTAATGGAAGATTAATTAATGAAAGATATTTCAGATAACAAGTTTTTACTTGACTTTCAGACAAATTCATATAATATGTAGCAGATAATATATATGAATTGCACTTGAAAAGTACAATTAATTGAAGGTAGATAGACGTTAAAATCCGTATATATCAGGTTTTTTCGCACGTGTTTAATTTTTGCATTGTTCATGGCTGTTTAAGAAACACCAAAATTTGACCCTCCATAAGTTTTCCTGCAAATTTAAAGATCAATTGTTGTTTGAAAGTTTCATAATTTATCATTATACTGTTAATTATCAAATTTTTTGTGGTGTTTGACAGATCAAAAGAATGGGCATTCTTAATTAAAGACATATGAAATGAGTTTCTTGTAAATTTAATGTTATCGAAATTATTGAACCAATGCATGCATATATACTGACCTTGTTGTAGGGTATGAATGATTTGTTCATTGTTGAAGACCCTACATCAACTGTCAAGATGAAGAACAGGAATAAAAGCCCTGTTCATTGATAATTTTCTATGTTTTCTATGTATTGTGTGCGATTTTGTCCCATGTACATTTACTCCATATGCTTTCATTTTCTAAGTCATGTATGCACGTTTTTTATACTTATTACGAATCTATAGCATATTATTGACAAATAATATTTCACTCAGTGATTGTTGATAGCAAGGTAATTAACTTTCATGTTTGTTGCCAAAGTTTACCAGATCATGACATTGATAAACAATCAACACAGTGCATGTGGAGCACATAACAAATAAGTGAATTGATAAAGCCTTGATATTTGTTTTTATATTTTCCATGCTTTCCCATTTGTTATTTAAACTTTTCCTTAAATAGTTGTTAAATGATTTGTTGTATTAAAATTGTTCTGTAAGAATCAGTTATTACTATTTACCTTCCAGTGCATGTTTGTTTACATTATTTCATCACCATTTCCCCCTCCCACTTGCGCTGTGTGGTGGCAAGTTCTATCGAGAGGTCTTGTAGTTAAGGTCACTGCATACGGGAAAATATCGGCGAATAAGTGTACTGGTATACAATAATTCAATAGCAGTACTTTTATGAAGATTTTGATAAAATAAAGGATTTTCTTTTACAAGAAAGTTCATGTAGACTTGTTTCATAGTAAAACTTATCCATTTATGTATATAAATCAATAGGAATGGGAATCATATTCAGCTTTTTTTTATTTGAAGTTTCATATGACTTTAAGATCTCTGTTTTCATAGTAATTAAATTGGCTAATCGTGCATGTCACACCTTTTGACAACACAGCAATCAGTGATATGTTAGAAATTATTAATTAGAGACATTTTTAGCATGCCCCTATGTACATAATATAAGTTCCTTGAAAATTCTCTGAATTATGTGTATTTTCATTTATAGTACTCATATTTATTTGTACTCCATTACCTGTTAATTAATCAAGTTTATGTTGTTTACAGTTTTACCAATACGATATAGTTATTTTTTTGTATGTATTCTACCATTCAGCAAAATTATACACAGTTAAAAGTAAACCTGCCCATTTTGTCATCGAATCATGAAAAAAAGCTGATGTTATGGTATAAATGGTGTAAAACTGGTGCATGAAATTTTATTATATGAGATTGCTATTGTTTTAGTGAATCTTTAATTGAACTTAATTTGTAGGAATTGAGAACAGAAAAGATGGAACATTTCTTTGAAAGTGTGTCATCTCTAATGTCTAACTTGCTCAGGAGTTGTGTGCAAAAGTCAATCTATGATCTGGTAGACCTAGTGGAAGAATATTTCACTGGAAATAACTATGAGGGAGCATACAATATAATGAAAGATCTTGGACTACCCTTAAAACCACATGTTGTTCATTTCTTTATGGTAGGTCCAAGTTAAGGTTAATAGTTTCTGTATTTTCAAAGAATTTGTTCTGTAGAAGATATGTTAAATTAAATTATATATACAAATATTTGAAGTTATGAAGTTAAGTTTTCATCAAATTTATTTTTGATAAATTTACACTTTTTATATATATATATATATATAGACCTTTAAATGTTTTGTGCACCATTGCACAAATATCATTTCATCTCAGTTTAAAAATGAATAACATTGATACCTGCTACATTAGTGGCAACAAATACTTGCCTACTCAAAGATAGACCATTGATACCTGCTACATTAGTGGCAACAAATACTTGCCTACTCAAAGATAGACCATTGATACCTGCTACATTAGTGGCAACAAATACTTGCCTACTCAAGGACTGCTCAGATGATCCTATTTTGGTTTTTGATATCAGTATGTACATAACATCAGTTTAATTATATCACCATTAAGTTTTGATAACATGTGACATGGTCATGTGTCTGAAAGCTTTTTTCAATGATTTTGTTATCCCTATTATCTAGGCTATAAAATATATCATACTCCATAAATGAGAAACATATAGCATTGAATAATTTGTTTATATTAGGAATTTGATCTAGTTAAGGTAAGCATGGTAACCAGGGAAAAGATTTTTCTGTGTGAATAAAATAAAATAAAGAATGTATTCAATGAGTGTTAGTTTTATACAAAACATATGGAAATGAATTGTATTTATCACTTAATCTTGTGAACACTCAGCAACTGGGAGATGGGCATTGATGTTATGTTTATTTTTTGTTGCAACAGGATAGGTTTTGCAAAAATAAAAACTCACATTTTGAATTTTGATAGCTTTATTGGAATGTAGCATTTTCTGAAATCACAATAATAAATCTCTCATTTGTGTTGTTAGTTTAACAATCGAAAAATGAATGAATACAAAAATTTCTGAATTTACTGTACTACTTAAAAAAATGACTTCCTATTTGGTCACCAGCCTGACAGTGATGCATTGTTATGTGATAGTGTAAAGTACTCACTTACTGTTTTCAGATACTTTGAATTATGAGGGGGAGTATTTTTAGCATGACAACACCTGCAATTTCATGTTTTATTGAATTTCAACCAATAAAGAACCCAAAACAAGCAAAATACAAGCCTGAAACATGTAAAAATAACCAGTATTTAGAAATTTTTTTAATCTGCTAAGAAATGAAGCGAACTTTTTTCAGCCAATACTATACTAGAGATTTAAATACCATCTTTAGCTAATGTGACTTTATCTTTGATATATTTCACTGTTTTTACAGATAGAAGATACAGTAAAAGTGGGATTACAGTTTCTGCCCTCTTTCCCAGATATTTATGACTTTTTCTGTTTAATTATTGACACTATGGTTATGAGTGTATCAAAGTTACCGTGTATAGACAGTTTATTGTTTCAAACTCCTGAGAACCTGGAGGAAAGTTATATTAGAACAGTTAGGATAGACGAGGAATTAGTCAATATTGCAAAAGAAAGGATACAAAAAATGATAACAGCAAATAGCTTTGGGCCAGAAAAGTAAGTATTTAAACAGTAATAGAGCCGTTTAAAAAAAAATTGTTACACCATCTGTTGTCAATAGATGTTTTTGGAAATCCATTAAATCATGCTCTCACTTTATTTAACAGTTAACCAATAAAGTTCCTTGATTGTTGATGCTTCTAATTAATTGTCAATTTAGCCAATAAAAATTTTAAAATCTGAAAAATTACCAAAAAAGGCACATTTTAGGGGACAATACAGGACAAAGACAACCTCTAAATGAACAAAGAAAGATGTTTAGACAAACAACACTGAAAATATAGCAATGTTCAAACATTAAAGAACACTGAAAATAAGACAAATATTTAAATATTAAGGGACACTGAATATAAGAGAGGTTTTCAAACAAGCAAAATTGAAAACAAGACACTTTCAAATAAAAAACACTCAAAAAAAAAGACTGGTATTTTAATAACTTAAGGCCCCTTAAATTTAACAAGTTCAAGCAAACCACAAAATAGGGGTAATATAGAAATAATATTGAAAACAAGACATATTCAAACACTTGAAACATAATGGTAGATGAAATCCTTGATTTCCTGGATGCGTGTCTAAATGTGGCGTAAAGTGTAAATCTTTATTTTCAGATACAAGGCAACCTACAAACCATACCTGCATTTAGTGTCAGACGATTCCAAAACAAAAGTTCAGAGGTTCATACAAAGAGACAAGTCATTGAGAGAATATGTTGCAGAGATAGAAAAGCTGAAAAAATTAAAGTCAGAAGTCTCATCGCTTCCTGTCTTAATACCTATGCATTTATTTCTGTTGGATTGTACAAAGATTAACAAGGTTATCACATTTATAAAATAAAACTTTTCACATTGTTATTTCGTAAGCAAACACCTCCAAGTTTTTTAGTTTTGTTTTCCTGCAAAGATTAAGGGTAATTTCATGGCTAAATATCTCCTGAATGAAAATCAAAGTTAATTCAGTTTTGTTTTATCATAGCAATGGTTAATTCCACTAAAATGAAAAAGCTTTTTCATTGCTTTACTTTTGCATAAATATAATACAATTTTTTTCCTACAGAAAAAACATAATTCATTTTAGGGGCATTTTAATGCTTAGCACAGTACATACTGAAATTAACTCCATGTGCTTGGAAAAGCTATCAGATAGAAGTTCAAAAATCTTGAAGATTTTATATGTTCTATTTCTTTGAATTTCTGTCCATTTTTTAACAACATATCACTAATACCATATGAAACAAAGACACATTTATAGTATTAAAAATCAAAATATTTTAAACGATATTTGTTTTACAGTGGTTGATAGAACGAGTGAATTTCTTAACAGACGTCATGGTAACCAACATCAAGGAGATGAGTAAGACATTTAACACAGGAATCTGTGAGCAGTACAATACAATTCTTACAAAGGTTTCTGTACATCCTGAAAACACTGAGGAACTAGTCAGACTGAAAAACTATGTGGAAAATCTCAAATGTGGTGAACTTTTACAATTAAAGGTGAGACAGAAATTTAAAAACACATAAATATTGTAAGACTTAATGTTTCATACCATTTCTTGACTTTTATCACTATTTTGGATTTTATTGCTTCACTGCTATTTAGTCTTAAAATATGTAAGATCTGGAACTTGACTCTAGTTTGACATGTTACTTAATATGAATAGTAAACACAGTCCTGTAGAATTTAAGTGGTTTCTTAAAATGAATAAGTTAGATTAAAGCTTCCGTTTAAACTGTCCACCTGAATAGTTAGAGTTAAATTTAGACTTAGACTATTAAAACAGCACATTTTGCACTCTTTTTATGTCTTTATCTACTTTTCTTTGTGTTCAGAGTTCACAAATGAGCAAAACAACTGAAATAAATACCACAAACACAAATAGATATCAGAAAAAACCTGTCAGAGAAAAAGTAAAGATGCTGCTTTTGCAAAAAATATTGAAAAAAGTGAAAAAGCTACATTTTGGGCATATAAGCTGAGAAGTGACTTTTTTTTTTACAAAATTTATCAAATAAAAGTGGAAATTATTTCTTCTCATATAGTTTGACAAATTAATACCAATAGATCATTCAGAGAAGTTGTCAAAGTAAAAATTCAAAATTTGCTGAAATGTACCTCTTAGGCCCGAGACCACAATTAATTCCTCTATCAGTTCTTTATAATGTTTTGTTGCATTAAAAAAAATTTCCCTATTTTTTTTGTCTAATTTTTTGTGTGTGTAATGTACAGTACAAGTCCCAAAATGTATCCAATTTTCAGAAAAATTGCATGTATACATCATACAAATTTGGCCAATACACATCCATACCCCTATAGGCAAGTCAAGAGATGTTCAAAAGTGTAAATATTACCTTTATGCACCTGGCCTAATCACTCTTTCCATATCAAAATCAGTTAAAATAAAACATCCAAAAGTTTATTTCAGCTCTTCTTTCATTTCCACCCCAGAAAAACTTAGAAATGTATGAGAAAGGAAAGAAAAAATAAAGAAAAATACACTATAATTAAAGGAACTATATTCGTGGACAACGAAAAGCGGGATCATTAATTGTGGTCTTGGGCCTATTACTATAGAGCCCTCACGCGGTCAGTAGTTCTATAAGCAAATTACCATAAATAAATTTTTGTATCTAATCTCAACAACTAAGTAAAATTGATTGTATGTTATCTTTAAAAATAGAAAAGTGTTAATTTTAGAATGATATGCAAATTATGTTCTATTTGTAGGATAAACAAGAAGTAGCTGTTGGCAATGTTATGTTCCTCTTGACTTATGCAAAATTACCTAAAGAGGACATTGGACACAATACAAACACTTTCAGTTGGGCTGACAGAATAGCTCCCATTATAACCAATAGGTAAGTCTTATTAATCACGAATATGTTCATTTTGTCTAAAAATGTCAGTATTAAGAGCATCTTTATACTGTAAATTCAGAAATTATTGCGAGGTTTTCATTAATGCGAATAATGCAAATAGATGTGTATTGCAATAATAAGAAGTCGCATTATGATATCTGATACAAATGTCTGTAGGCAGCTTTTCCCGAAATCGCAATAATTAATCTCGCATTTTTGTCCATTCTTCAAAAATCGCAATAATTAATGCACGTGATAATTTCTGAATTTACAGTATTCACTATGCTGTAAGAATTGTACTAGTGGGAATTTAAGAAAAAAGAATTTGGAATTTAGATTTATGATAGTATAGATTTTGTCTCTTGTAAGTAGACTTCATAACAATATTGGGTTGCATTCATCTACCATCAACAGCTATAAGTATGCTAAGAATTTAAACTAGTTTATGAAATCATTGCCTTTAAATGATAAAATGTTGAATATTGTATTTCTAGTGACAACGAACTGCAAAAGACCTGTGACATTTACAAGAAACGACTAGAAGACAGAAAGAAAGCATTTAAAGAATCATTGAACTCCACAGCAGCTAAGGTCAAGGGATTCACTGTCAAACATAAAATGAGTGAGGATGAGAAATACCTCAGTGAAATACAACAAATCGGCAGAGATATTGAGGAATTCACAGAGGAGGTTTGTTGATAATTTAGACAACAATATCATGTTTGATATGAAATTTCTCTATTTAAAATTCTCTTTTTTAAAGTTGTCCATTCATAAATTAAGAAAGTAAGATTCTTACTCCATCAGGCAAAATTGACAATAAGGCTATTTTTTTTAGGTCCCCTTAATCATAAAGCTCCTTACGTATTCAGGTTTTTTTTCATCCATTGTTTTCAAATTTTTAGGTTTGATTGTTCCTTATGAAGGTAAACCAAGAAAAGCACTTCAGATGCAACAAATTTTTATAGTGTTACTTTTAGTGAATTTAAGGGAAAAACCTAGATTAAGCTCAATATAAAATGTTTATCTTTTGAATTAGTGGTTGAATCCCTTCTTGTCGGATGATTTTTGAGAAACATGATAAAATAAGGAAAATATTTATGGAGATTAGGACTTGTCATATTTCATAACATCACAAAGTCAAAAGTATAGAGAAGGACAAAGGAATTTGATATCTCAAATTAGTGAAACCATAAAATGACATGTACTTTCAGATTTGTGAAATATTGCATTTGTATTATACTTAGTTAAAAAGTACTGTTACCAATTTACATGAAAAATTCTGTCAAGATCATGACAGTAAGTACTATTAAAAAGTTTAATCTGAATTTGTTTTAAATATTAAAAAAAAACATGTTGGATATCAAATCTTTTAAAACAGCCAACATTTGGTCAGCTTATCCTACCGTAGTCTATAATCGGTCATCATGTTGGTTCGTTCGGACTTTGTAATTGTACTTATCACACGGGAAAACTCCGCATTGACGTCACTACGCTTATACCAGCGTACAAAATTAGTGCAGAATACATTTTTCTACTCTTCTAATTAAAAAAAAACATTTCTAAAGATATGTTTTCATTGTTATTCTAAACTATTGTAAAAAAATGCCAATTTTCTAATGGCCGTTTCAAACCTGACTTCCAAATGCCTAAAAACATATCAGAACTTCAGAAAACCCCACTTCCGGCCTCCATTGCTTTGTTTACATTCCATTAAGCGTCATCAATCTTAATGGCAGATCAAACAGGCCAAGCAAATCGTATTTTTAAGAATTTCAAAATAACAAGCACCTTACGTCTTTCGCGATTTTCCAAAAACCCATCCAAATTGAAAGAAAACTTTGGAAAACAAACGATAATCATGCCATGTTTTGTTCAGGAATATAGAGTAGGTTAATAAAAACAATATACATATATTTTCATAAAAAAATGTTGGTTCAATATAAAGAGATCGATATTCTGACCATAAGTAAATATTCATATAAAATTCCATTGATGTCAAATTTCATGGCTAATAATGAGGTTTCCTATTGAATAAACCCCAATTTATTGCAAACTATTTCAAAGCAATATCATACAAACAAATAATATAATTGCCCTGTACTACAAAATCACCTAATTGACAGTAGAGCAGTTTGATTGGTTATATCGATTCAATGTGTCACGTGGTTTTCAAGCCATTAGAATTTGAATGTAAACAAACCGGTCAGCTGCTCCAGTATGGAACAACATCGTACATTCAGTGACTGAGAAACAATTATGAGTAACCAGCTTGACAATACAGTAATAAAAAACAAAGCTGTCTACAGAAAATAAAATAAAAATGCCCTTTGCGACTTACCACCATTATGGATACTTTGAAACCAGTAAGATAAATAAATGTTTTTTTCTTCACTACACAGAAAGCCAAGATAAACAGAGAGGAGTTGTTACTTGAATTTGATGCCATAACACCTTATAATGAGATCCAGGAAATAGCTGCAGCCAAAGAACCGTATGAGAAGTTATGGTCCACGGCTGTCAAGTTCAGAGCACAACACAAAACATGGATGAAATCTCCTGTTATCAAAGTCAATTCTGAGGAGGTTGAGGAGGAGGTATGTAAATACTCTATGAATTACAAAGGAAAAGTTCTGTTTACAATGAACACTAAATATAACACAGTCTGTGGAACCAACACTGGTTATCACTGGCTATCAAACTTACGAAAAAAATTTTCAGGCTATTATCCACACTATTATCCATAAAAGAATTCTCATTTCAATACCATGTTTTGTTTTGTGTATAATCATAACTAGCATTCCTTGAGATATGTTGTGTACTGTACTGCAAATTACCAGTGTATATTGATTTGATTTTTAAGTGATAAAATTGTTTGTTTTATATTTTATTCATAATTATATATGTTGGAAACTTATTATAAGGGTCGGTTGAAAACAAAACTTTACGACAAAAGAGATGATTTCAGCTTCCCAATTGTGAACTTTCCATTTCTATGTAGCAACATTCCAGCAGCGCCTGCATACGGAGTATATATCTCCCAATTGATACGATATTCCCGGACTTGTGTTTCCTATCATGATTTCCTTGATAGAGGATTGCTGCTCACAAGGAAGCTATTAAACCAAGAGTTCCAAATGGTGAAGTTGAAATCATCCCTTCGTAAATTTTACGGACGCCATCTACGAGTTGGTTGACCGTTATGGAATAACCGTTTCACAGATGATATCGAATATGTTCCTTATGTCGTAACTACAATACCCTTCCCTTTTCACGAATGTGACTTACCGAATTAGACTATTTACCGGATTTGTAATAACATAAGCAACACGACGGGTGCCACATGTGGAGCAGGATCTGCTTACCCTTCCGGAGCAACTGAGATAACCCCCAGTTTTTGATGGGGTTCGTGTTGCTTAGTCTTTAGTTTTCTATGTTGTGTCATCTGTACTATTATTTGTCTGTTTGTCTTTTTTATTTTTGGCCATGGCGTTGTCAGTTTGTTTTCGATCTATGAGTTTGACTGTCCCTCTGGTATCTTTCGTCCCTCTTTTATTTTCATGGATTTAGACTTTACGTTAAACAACCGACAATCAATCAGTCATGGATTTAGGTTACCAGTTATCACAAATATAAATTGCCTAAAGGCTTGTTTGCAGAATGTGTTAATTAAAGCTGCTAAATCTAGTTTTTAACCAAATACAATTTTTCTGAATCTGAAAATATGGAAACAAGGGAAATAAAGAAATCTACAGTGTAAGATATACTCATATGATTTGTTCATTATTAATCTGTATTATTGTAATACATTTTATAATTTGTTCTAGGTACAAAACTTGTGGAAGACTTCATATAAGTTAACCAAACTGTTCAATACAGCCTCTACAAAAGGAGCATTCCAGGCGTCACGTAGTATCAAAAGTTCTTTAGAGCACTTCAGGATTAACATGCCTAAGATTAATGCCATCTGTAATCCTGGCATCAAACAGAGACATTGGGATATGATGAATGAAAAGGTATGTTAATAACTGTGGAAGGGAAATTGACCAAATATAAGTTCTTTTTTATAATTGAGTTACATTGTTTGACATCATGGTAAATCAGTGTAATTGACATCATCCAACAATCCACTTTTACTGTGACAAAATAACATCAGCATTGTGACATCAGAAATGTACGAGAAAATGCATAAATGTTAAAGTCTTCTATTGATCTTGACCTCGTTCATTGATCAGCATTCATTTTTATGATTTTTTTTCAGTTACTAGTACTAGTTACTATAAGAAAAGGTCAGCTTCATAATTAATGTGATATGGTATTTGGCCACAATAACTACTAACTATTAATTTAAAACATTTTCAGTTTATTTGTTCTTAAAATATTAATTGGAAATTCTGGACTTAATTAGACTTGTAATTTGTTTTGATTTGATATTATGAATCTTTTTTTTGCTATATCATAATGTATTTTCCTTGGGTAAACTTTAGGTTGGGTTTAATATGACACCTACAGAAGAAACTACACTAGAAGAAGAACTGGCATTAGGTCTAGACAAATATGTAGAACAGTTACAAGCTATCAGTGCTCAAGCCAGCAAGGAATATGCATTGGAAAAGGTAAAATATTGGTTATTTATGTGCAAGATATCTAAAATATTCCTTACAATAGGAAAATGAAGGATTTTTACTTTTTCAGAAAGTAAAATTTAGGCTATTTGCAAATAAGGAAGTTGACATAGAAAATAACACAGTGATCAGTGATCAGGCTATAAGAAAGATAACACCAATGTATAAAACATAGGCTATTGTAAATTCAGGAATTTTTACATGCAATTATTATTGCAATTGTTGAAGAAAGGACAAAAATGTAAAATTTATTGTTACAATTTCAGAAACTGCTGCATACAGATAATGATTTCAGAAACTGCTGCATACAGATTATACTTTCAGAAACTGCTGTAGACAGATTATAATTTCAGAAACTGCTGTAGACAGGTTATGATTTCAGAAACTGCTGTAGACAGATTATAATTTCAGAAACTGCTGTAGACAGATTATAATTTCAGAAACTGCTGTAGACAGATTATGATTTCAGAAACTGCTGTAGACAGATAATGATTTCAGAAACTGCTGCATACAGATAATGATTTCAGAAACTGCTGCATACAGATAATGATTTCAGATACTGCTGCATACAGATAATGATTTCAGAAACTGCTGTAGACAGATTATAATTTCAGAAACTGCTGTAGACAGATTATAATTACAGAAACTACTGTATACAGATAATGATTTCAGAAACTGCTGTATAATGATAATGATTTCAGAAATTGAAATGCAAGTTTTTATTTTTCTGAAACCTATCCCATCTCCATTTTCACAATAACTAAGACAAAAATATTAGCAGAGTAAATTTTTTAGTATACCATCAGAATGCATAATAAGGTGTTCTGTCCTATATATTCACTGATTATTACCCTGCACTGCTTTCATTGAGACAGAATCTTAAATTCATTGTAATATTTTACAGGCCTTACAAAAGATGAAAGACGACTGGGAATCTATGTTGTTTGCTTTTGTTCCATACAAAGATACAGGGATAAATATCATGTCAGCACCAGATGAAATCCAGGTTCTCCTTGATGACCATATCGTCAAGACAACCACCATGAAAGGGTCACCATTCATTGCACCATTTGAAACAGAAATTAATGAATGGGATTTGAAACTGGTACGTGATTGGTTTTCTGTGTTACATTTCTTGCTGCTCTAAGTCAAAGGGAAATTATGCAAGTCCCTTGCTGTTGCATCTAGTGAGAGTCAAAGGCTTAGATTTTATATGTAATCAAAGCTTATAGCTATAAGATACAAGAGAATCATTACAATTCTGTCGGTCTTTTTTCTGATGATTAAAATTAAACGTAAGTTATACTGAAATGTACATGACTATTTTTTTTGTAAAATTAAAAGTATCTCTTACCAGAGTTTTAATTGTAAAATGTTCTGTTGTATTTATAGCACAGAATAAAGGATATATTAGACTCCTGGTTAAAGGTGCAAGCTGCCTGGTTGTATCTGGAACCTATATTTGGATCACAGGACATCAGAAATCAAATACCAGTAGAAGGGAAAATGTTTGAAGAAGTTGATGAACACTGGTATGTAAAAAATAAAGAAAGCCTAGAATGATTTTATATGTAGTATTTCAAAACAAAATAGCACTGTTCTTTTTATGCCCCAGTCTTGGACGATAGTAGTTTTGAAAAAATAAAGGTTACACCACTTAAAGTCAGGTGTATAGGCATAAACATGTAAGGTCTGTAAAACTGGCCCTTATTATTGATCATTAGGTCTCCAAGCAAAAGGTAGACAGTATGTAAAATTTTTAAAGTATATATGAATTTATGAACTTGTTATAAATAAAGACTGCAGTTGTCATTAAAACATTAACATACTCAAGTTGTATATTATTCACGAATAGATAGAAGTGATCACAATATAAAAGTTGTAATAAGTATTTGCAATGAATTTAATATTATTTAGTTAAGTATGAAACCATTATGCAATTACAGGAGAACAATAATGGAGAATGCTGTCAAGGACTGCAGAGCTTTGGTGGTCACTTCTCAAGATGAGATGTTGGAGAAATTACAACGCTCAGAGGTAAAAATAATAGATGGATAGCCTGCTAACATTTAATTAACATTACTGTCCCCCTTTATTTAGCTGAATATTCACTTTCACAGGATTCAACAAGCAGTATATGATATGGTCTAAATACTGTCATGGTCAATGAAAATTACACTGTCCAGCCAGATAACCTTGACCATAGACTTGAGTGTTGCTCTGTCTGCTTGCAATCACATCACTGAAAGTAGAAGAAACACATATCAGTTTGAAAGATAATGGTAAAATACCTTTTAATTTTTTTTTCAAAAAGGACGTAAACATGGTACCATATATAACTAAATTCTGGCATGGATGCATGGTTATTTAGTATTTCCAATAATCACTAAAAGTACCCATTCAGCAAGTACATAGAGAATTTTGTCTATCATTTATATATTATGTTTATGTTTGTGTTTTTTTTCTTTTTCTAGTCTATGTTAGATGATATCCAAAAGGGACTGAATGATTATTTGGAAAAGAAAAGGCTGTTTTTCCCAAGGTTAGTAATAAGCTTAAGATTTCAATCTTCTTTGAAATGTAAGGAACATTTCATTTTACATAGAAAGAAGACATTAAAATTACTTTATAGATATTTTATGTAACCTTGCTATTAATCTGCCAATTTAGATGTCCTAAATTTATCCATATAGATATATAAACCTATATTCTTGTAATCAATTTATTTATCAATGAGACAACAACCAAACCAAATCAAAGACAAAGTTTGTAAGTAATTCTCTGAAATTATTGGTGACATATTTTTTCAAAACCTTGGTGAATAGTCCACTTATAATTAACTCTGCTGCTCTTTGGTTAATTTAAGGTTTTCAGTAGGGTTATTTTATTTGCATAGAATGTAGTTCTTACTGCTGATTCTGTGTTTTTAATACTTTGATTTCTTGATTATTTGTTGGTTACTAAGTTTGATCATTTTCATGAGTAAAGTGAGAACTTTGATTTTGATATAAAAGTTATTTTAGTTTTAACAAAAAACAAATTTCTTATAGGCTTGTATGCAGGTCTGAATTTCACAAAAAAATTACAACCAAAATTGATTGTAAGTCTTGAACAATTCATATACTTACAATCAATTTTAGTCATAAAATATATGATTGTGAAATGCAGGCCAGATCTTTTATGTACATATCTCATTGCACAAAAATTGTTACACCTTTTTTATGAATAGGTTTTTCTTCTTGTCTAATGATGAATTGCTTGAGATACTGTCAGAGACCAAAGATCCTCTTCGTGTACAACCACATCTCAAGAAATGTTTTGAAGGAATTTACCAACTGTCCTTCACTGAAGCAAAGGTCATCATTGCAATGGAGTCTGCTGAGAAAGAGCAAGTAGAATTTTGTAAGGTCATAATACCAGCCGATGCTAATGGATTGGTAGAAAGATGGTTATCACAGGTCAGTATAAAATAGTAGTTCCATACAGAGAGGAGATGTGAAGGTGTTATACGTCCCCTCCCCTCCCCATATTTCAATTTCAAAATCTTGACAATATAAAAGGAAATTGTATCCTGTGCATTCCAAACAAAATGACTTTTAATGCCCATGCAAACAGTTAGGGGTATATTGTGGTACCTCTGTCTGTTTGTCCATCCATGAACATACAGGATGCATTATATAATTAATAAAAAATGCATCTATAGATGTAAGTTATGAATAAAAACTTTTCTGTATTTTCACATCAGTCTCACATTCACCAAGAATGGTTATTATAAGAACATGGCAATTAAAATTCACATTTGTGTATAACGAATGTTCACATTTTTGTTCACATATGTTTTCTACCTTCTGTTAACTTTACAAAACTTGAGTTATGAAGTTTGAAAGGAACAAGAATATTATACTATGTATTGTTGAACAATGATTGGCTCAGATTTTTGCTGTCATACATTGGACTATGATGAATCACCTTTTTAGGAACTTGATACTTTTACATGAATAAAATTACAAAGATTCAGGTTTATGATATAAACATAAAACCTATTACCAGCTGATATCAGAGACAGACTCTACAGATTGACATTTTTACTTAATTTTAATATTTTAAATCATCTTTTTTAATAGGTTGAAGAAGTAATGAAGCTAAGTTTACGAGTAGTATCTGCTAAAGCTGTACAAGCATATACAAAGAAGCCACGATGTGAATGGGTGTTAGAATGGCCTGGGCAAATTGTTTTGGCAGCTAGTCAGATACACTGGACATCAGAGGTTACTCAGGTAGGAATAGCTCTAGCAAATTTAAATTGACCACTAGTTAAATGCATGTAAAGTCAAAATTGATGCTGACAGGTGAAAATGGCCAGGCAAATTGTTTAGGTGGGTAGTTAAAAACAAAGGACACCAGATGTCACTCAGGCAATGTATAAGTACTCACTTTTTTTAATCACTTGTATTTTACTATGTATATTGTTAAATTTTTATCAAAATTTGTCAATATAGACAGTTCTCATTATTCGTTTACGTTTTATTTTTAATAAAACATGGATAATTGTGCAAGTGACTGAATAAGAATACTTTTAATACAATAAAGCAAACATGTAGGAAGCATTTTAGTTTATTCAGAGTATATTATTTCTTTAATGATGTCATATCTTGTTAAAAATAATTTTCAGGCAATCACTGGTGGTTTCCTAGGTCCATACTTAGCAAAAAGTAACAAACAAATAGAAGAAGTGGTCAAACTTGTCCGAGGTCAGCTGACATCTATGGCTAGAATAACACTTGGTGCTCTTATTGTTATTGATGTCCATGGTAAGTTTGTTGTATAAATTGTTGTTTTGTTATTCTAAAACAAATTTACAGAGGCTTTAAACCATACAAATTAAAAATAATTGCTTTTTGAAGTTAAAAAAAACTTCATTTTATTTGAAATTGAATGTATCTATTTGTTGTTTTGTTTGGGTGAGAAGTGATGACTAATTATATTCAAATGAATATAGAATAACTAATCCAAGAATTCAAATACAGAAAAATATTCTAGATATTTGAATTCTTGTATTATTAGTATTCTTTTATTACATTGACTTTTATGGAATTAAAGTAGAAAATGCAAGGAACTATAACTTTTTTCTACGAATTCTCAATTTGTTTTGATACAACTTCATTGACTATGACTTGACTACACCCATTGTTGTATGACGTCAGAGGAGTGAATTTATTGGATTTATTTTACATGCAATACTATCAATTTTTATTTTACTGGGAAATCTGGGTATTTCATTGCAACCAATGTAATATTTATTGGTATCATTAATTGCAATAATTTTGTAGTTAATAAAAGATTTTCTTAATTTTACAGCAAGGGATGTTGTAAATAATTTAAAAGAAAAAGAAATCAGAAGTCCACAGGACTTCTCGTGGATCAGTCAGCTAAGATACTACTTTGAGGAGGAGTCTGTAATGGTACGGATGATAACAACCTGTGTGGCCTATGCCTATGAATACCTGGGGAATACAGGACGTCTCGTCATTACTCCACTTACAGATAGGTGTTACAGGTATAAATTGCTTCAAATGGAATTTCATGAATTGGTTCATTAATTGTTGGTTATTTAACTATCAGTTACTAATATTACAGATATGTTTAAATTATCCATGCTTTGAACTTCATGTAGTTTGTTGAGAGATATTTTCATAAAAAATGAGTTCTGTGTTTACAGTACTATTAAACAATATATTTTCATGCTTTAAGAACCTTGATGGGAGCTTTATTGCTGAACTTAGGAGGTGCACCTGAAGGTCCAGCTGGTACTGGTAAAACAGAAACGTCAAAAGATTTGGCCAAAGCAGTGGCTAAACAGGTGGGTGTCAATAATTGCATCTACATAAAAGTGTAATATTTACATGCCTTAGGGTTAAACTAATTATTTGATTACTCCCCTGTTTTTCTCTACCAGTGAAATAACAATTGGCTTCCTCTACCAATAAAAACTGGCTACCATAATATAGCTAGGATGTGGAAAGACGCCATGAAACAAAAAAAACCAAATCCAAGTCAATTTTTAATGGCAAAAGTACAGAAATCATGACCCTGGGCAATTTCCAAAGAAATATTTTATATAGAATATAATACAGATAAGAAAAACTTTATTTTTCAGAAACCCATGACCATATCAATATCAGTCATAGTATTCATCTGTGATGTTGTATTGCCTTTATATTAAAATTATTTGTGTATATTATCATTTCATTATTTTTTTACAGTGTGTTGTATTCAACTGTTCTGATGGTTTGGATTATCAAGCCATGGGAAAGTTTTTTAAAGGGCTAGCCCAGTCTGGTGCATGGGCATGCTTTGATGAATTCAACAGGATTGAACTGGAGGTGAGTATAAATTAAAACTCATTTGTTTACTTTTGATTGGAAATTACTTTTTAAGTTATTGAGACACAAAGAAAAGTCTTGACCACTGAACCATCTTGTTACAATAGGATACAGAAGAACACATGATAGTTGAAAGACTCTACATTTTCTACTTTTTACTACATGACATAGATAGGTTAAAGGGAATGTTTGTGCTACTACATTTTGTGTCTGTACTAAGTCAGGCTATCTGGACCATGTGTTGTTTGTCTTTATTTTCTCAGAAAAGTTATGTGGTGTTGTTTTGTAAGTTTTCTTGTCCTGTCCAATGTTTTTGGTTATTCAAGGTATTCCTTTTATGTTTTATATCTCATTGATTTTATATCAAAAATTGAAAATGAGTATTTATTGTATATGAGATTTATCAGAATTTCTGCCATTGCATTGTGAAAATAGAAATGCCAACATTTTTAGATTGTGTACTTTGCCTTCCCACAATCTTGGACACTCCCTTCTGTCATGAGCATAGACATTGCATCATAACTGATATTTATTTTTTAAAATTGTATTTCAGGTGTTATCGGTGATAGCACAACAAGTACAGACTATACAAAGGGCTGTAGCAGAACAAGTGAAGATGTTTGTATTTGAGGGAACTGAGATATCATTGGATAGAACTTGTACTATTTTTATTACAATGAATCCTGGTTATGCTGGTAGAGCGGAACTTCCTGATAATTTGAAAGTAATTAATTCAGTGTATTATGAAAAAGAAAATTTTAATATTGTATACAGGTTCATATTTGTTCACCTTTATTTTTGCAATGAAATGAATCATTCAAATGTAAACTTTATAAATTTAAATTCTAAAAGGGTATTTATTTTAAATATATTATTAATCAAAATAAAATTAACTCTGCCGTTTGCATCATAGGGAGTATTGATCAATAATTATCCTTGCATGCCAGACTGGTGTTGGATTGCCGCTGTGCCTGTCTGAACTCGGACGACAGTCCATATTTGGTCAAGAGACTGGCACCACCAGGACCTGGTTGAGACTCCTCATATAGAAGTTGCATACTCACACTTTTACACCAGGAAAATACACGCATAGGTTACCTTACATATACATGTAGGATGTTGTCTGAGAGGTGGTAGCAGCATGGCAAAACTTACCATGGGGCAAAAAGGGTAGGGGTGGGGGTGCTTAAGAGTTATGATTGGATTAATCACATCCTTCATATAAATATTGTGGAAAGCATAAAACAAAAAACTGAAAGAAAAAGAATTGATGAATACAGATCTCTTAAATAACATAGAACAAGAGACATCTTAGTATACAATAACTTACTGAAACAAGCAACAAAAATTGTCGACAAACAATATCACAGAAAAAGAATGACCGGTTGAAGAATAAATTTAACATTTATGTATTTTGAATAATAATGAGCAATCAAACTGGTTTAAATATAGATTCAGTGCCGTAAGAAGGCTACACAACAACTGCCATAATTGCAGAAGTAGTAAATTCAGTATTATATATAAAGACGTTTTTCACAATGTTATGTGATATTATAGTTTACTTCTGTGTTGACTTGAGTTATCATTGATATGTTCATAATTCATGTAATTATAAATTAACTGTTTACAAAACTTTGAATTTTTGAAATAATACTAAGGCTTTTCTACCCCAGGAATAGATTACCTTAGCTGTATTTGGCAAAACTTTTAGGAATTTTTGGTCATCAATGCTCTTCAAGTTCATACTTTATTTGGCTTTTTAATATTTTTGATTCGAGCGTCACTGAGTCTTTTGTAGACGAAAGCGCTGCTGGCGTAAATATAAAATTTCAATCCTGGTATCTATGATGAGTTTATTTAGA
The DNA here is from genome assembly GCA_017311375.1 of Mytilus coruscus. NCBI lineage: Eukaryota > Metazoa > Mollusca > Bivalvia > Mytilida > Mytilidae > Mytilus > Mytilus coruscus. Next base: position 123,534,811 of record CM029595.1, on the reverse strand, counting down.
TGTTCAATTACAATAAAAATTTCTGATTGGTCAATTATAGATTTATTTGAATATATAAATGGTAATTGACACTAAATTTATTTCATTTCAGGTGTTATTCCGAACTGTAGCAATGATGATACCGGACTACGCAATGATTGCCGAGATATCTTTATATTCTATGGGTTTTGTTGATGCTCGAAGCATGGCTACAAAGATAGTAGATACATATAAACTGTGTTCAGAACAATTGTCTTCCCAGTCTCACTACGATTACGGAATGAGAGCTGTCAAATCGGTATTGACGGCAGCAGGAAATCTTAAACTGAAATATCCTGAACATCAGGAGGATGTATTGGTGCTCAAATCTATAAATGATGTTAATCTTCCAAAGGTAAATAATCCCTCTTTCTGCCTTTCTTAGATTTATATGTGTATTGTTGAAGGAATCCAGAGTGCCTTGGTTATGAGATCTTTAATTTATAATGATAATAGTAAAAATTCAACAGTAGTAACCTATACATCCACATCAACTAAACTCTGGTGGATAGTTGTCTCATTGGCAATCATACTTTCTCTCTTTATTTTCATACTTATACCCAATGACATTTCCTTGTTAGAGTGTTAGAAACTAATCTACAAATATTTTTTGACCATGCATATTATTAACAGTTTTTTTTCATGATTTTTCAGTAATTAATGCTCTCCAACTTCATAATTTGATTTGGCTTTGCAACATTTTTTTTTCAAGCACCACTAATGAGTGTTATGTTGTTGAAATGTGTGTCTGGTGTACCAAATTATAATCCTGGTATCATTGATGAGTTTTTATACCATTGTTTGAGGGTGTTGGAAACTAATCTACAAATATTTTTAACCATACATTTCTTTTACAGTTTTTATCCCATGACATACCATTATTTGAGGGTATTATATCTGACTTATTCCCTCAAGTAGAACTACCTCAGATAGACTATGGACATTTGGAGACAAGACTGAAAGAAAACCTACATAAACGAAAGTTACAAAGTGTGCCATGGTTTATAGAGAAAATTATTCAAGTAAGAGTACATTAAAACTATTATTTAAAATAGTTATTAAAAGGATTTCAGTTAGGATTCTAATTTATTGCTTATCATAATTTTAATCATCTATTCTAAGAATGAAATGCAGAGTTTTAAATTTTAAGCATTAGGAAAGCTAATGGCATAGCACACTTTTCACAAAATTTGAAGAATATGATAATTGACTTTGCATTTGAATAGACAAGTTATGATATTAACTTTGTATGAGAGTGTATAAGAAACCATTTTGAAAGAAAAGCAAGTAAACAAAAGTGAATTTAAACCATTAATCAAAACTCCCAAGGGTAACTGATCAAATGGATATATAATGAAAAAAAATTATGACATACTCTTATAAAAGAATGCATGTTATCAGCTATTTAATTTAGACATATGTATTACGTCATACTTTAAAACAACAATGGCCAGCTTAATTTCCTTTTTTTGCATATCAATAAAAATAAAATAAGCAAGAAATAGCATAAGTATCATCCCTTATAATTCATTAGTAATGTGAGATATTAAATTGAAATTTATCTCTTTCAGATTTATGATATGATATTGGTGCGGCATGGTTTAATGATAGTTGGGGATCCTTTAGGAGGAAAAACTAGTGCATTTAAAGTGTTAGCAGAATCCCTTGGTGACCTCCAAAAAAGTGGGGAGATGGATGAATACAGTGTAAGACACCTTTGTAAATTTTACAAAAGTTTAATCTTTATTTAGTTGTACTGTTACACAATTCATGTAGATGTCATTTGCAGTGTAAACAAATGTTGATTTTACTCCTAGTAGATTTGAGCACTGACAAGGAATACTTTTTCAAGCAATTTTTTTAAAGATCAGAAATTCAGGCATGATGCAAAATGCTATCTGTATAAATGAAATTTAAAGGAAACAAACTGGTTATTATGTATCTAAAAATAACTTTCAGTTGTAGGGTTTAATTAGCAAAATAGTGAAAAAGAGTAATACATATTGGAGCTTTTACTCTATTTGGATCAGATTTCAGTTAAGTGTAAGAGTTGAGTTAAATGTTTAGGTACTATAAGGTTGAAGTCAAGAATATTAATGTTAGGGATGGATGATACTCACAGTATTACCCTATAGTTACATTGTTCTTCAAGATCTCATTCAGAAGAATACATAGACATATCATTCCATGCAGTCTTTACTATTTCTATACAAAAAACTGATATTTTTTTTTAGGTGAAGTACAGAGTAATTAACCCCAAGGCTGTGACCATGGGTCAGCTGTATGGTAGATTTGATTCTGTATCACATGAATGGTTTGATGGTCAGTTTTAAAACATTATATAAAGCATTATATAAATATATTGTACAGGCTATAGTTCAAATTTTAAAGTGTATAAATATAAGTTTTAGTAAATATGCATGATTCATGCAAGATAGAATGAGTGCCATTCACCAGTAAAACTTTCTAAGACACCATAGGTTATTCTTTGACTACTGTAATCGGGCTTCAATAGTTCGCACTGGTACATAGTCCGCACCCATCTCCCCACAAAATTTCAGGTAAAAAAACTTTTTGTATCTGTTAGAAAAGGTCTAATGAAACTCCGGTAATATCAAATCGTGCATGGTCGTTTGCGGTATTTTCTTGGAAAAACCTGTTTTCCATCATCAAACAGAAGCTGAAACTGCTTGTAAATGATTCTAGAACACTTCACGATTGTTAAAATAAATCTAAATCACACAAAAACAATTTAGAAACTTGTGTATGTTTAAACCGGAAGTTTGAATAGCATGTGTAAAAGAAGAAAAATGGTGAGAGTCGAAATACGTACATCATAGATATCACTATAATACGACTTTGAATGTAAAACAGTTCCATCTTTATGTAAAACAGTGTTTAATATATCTATTACATTAATGTTTGAAGGGTTTTAAGCTAATATAAAACACGGAAACGGAACGAATATTAACCGATTACGTTTTGTAATTTACACATTGTAAGCTGGTTTACGATTGTCTTTTACTTTTTTGTATCGTTTCATTCAAGCAGATACCAGTTTATTTTAATCAATGCATTGAAAAGAAACAAGAAATTTGTAATGAAGTGTTTAGCTTTTAAATTTATCAGTTTTAATTTGATACTGAATAAAAATAACTTATTAATATGGATTAGGTAAAATTATTAGTTTGAAAATGATAAGAGCGCCTCTACAATATCAATAACAAACATGGCGGAACGTAAACAAACCACCTCACGATTTTTTCTCTTATTTCTTGCTTATTGTACTCTATAGTCCGCACCCTTCTGGCAGGTTCAATTTTGGAGAAAAACGCGGACTATACAAGCCTTTTAACGGTAGTATACTTTTATGGTACTAAGAAAACTTCAGTAAACTACATATGGTTTCAATGAATAAGTTTACCTAACAGACAAATATTTTAAATGAATAAGAGGTTGCAGACATTAAGAGCTATTTTCCTAATGCGTGTAGTTTAAAGGTTTGGTTGGCTTGCTTGCTTTGTTTGCATAAATGTTTGCTCAAGCATTGTGATTAAGATTGACATCCGCAATCAATAGACAGGTGGGGCTTCAGCTTGTATAATGTTATTGGATGTTAAGTATAATGCAGAGTATAATGTATACAAGCTGAAGCCCGCCTATCTATTGATTGCAGATGTCAATCTTAATTACAATGCTTGAGCAAACATTTATACAAACAAAACAATTTTTTCTCTTATTTCTTGCTTATTGTACTCTATAGTCCGCACCCCTTCTGGCAGGTTCAATTTTGGAGGAAAAAACGCGGACTATACAAGCCTTTTAACGGTAGTATACTTTTATGGTACTAAGAAAACATCAGCAAACTACATATGATATCAATGAAGAAGTTTACCTAACACACAAATATTTATATGAATAAGAGATTGCAGACATTTAGAGCTATTTTCCTAATGCTTGTAGTTTAAAGGTTTGGTTGGCTTGCTTGCTTTGTTTGCATAAATGTTTGCTCAAGCATTGTGATTAAGATTGACATCTGCAATCAATAGACATGTGGGGCTTCAGCTTGTATAATGTTATTGGATGTAAAGTATAATGCAGAGTATAATGTATACAAGCTGAAGCCCGCCTATCTATTGATTGCAGATGTCAATCTTAATTACAATGCTTGAGCAAACATTTATACAAACAAAACAATTTTTTCTCTTATTTCTTGCTTATTGTACTCTATAGTCCGCACCCTTCTGGCAGGTTCAATTTTGGAGAAAAAATGCGGACTATACAAGCCTTTTAACGGTAGTATACTTTTATGGTACTAAGAAAACTTCAGTAAACTACATATGGTTTCAATGAATAAGTTTACCTAACAGACAAATATTTTAAATGAATAAGAGGTTGCAGACATTAAGAGCTATTTTCCTAATGCGTGTAGTTTAAAGGTCTGGTTGGCTTGCTTGCTTTGTTTGCATAAATGTTTGCTCAAGCATTGTGATTAAGATTGACATCCGCAATCAATAGACAGGTGGGGCTTCAGCTTGTATAATGTTATTGGATGTAAAGTATAATGCAGAGTATAATGTATACAAGCTGAAGCCCCGCCTATCTATTGATTGCAGATGTCAATCTTAATTACAATGCTTGAGCAAACATTTATACAAACAAAACAAGCAAGCCAACCAAACCTTTAAACTACAAGCATTAGGAAAATAGCTCTAAAGCTTATACAATTTTGTTCTGTTTTATTTATCACTCTATAAACCAGTCTAAGTTTTTTATAATACTTTTTATAAACAATCTGACATTGTTAAGTGCTTGAGTCAGCTTCTTTCAAAAGCTTATTTTTGAGAACTGAAATAAATATTTTCCATGTTAACAGGTATATTAGCAAATACATTCCGTGAACATGCAGCAGACATGTCAGATTACAGGAAGTGGATTATATTTGATGGTCCTGTGGATGCAGTGTGGATTGAGAACATGAATACAGTATTGGATGATAATAAAAAGGTACTGCAAATTGGTTTACCTTAGTTGAGTTTACAGTTTTAGTTCTTGGACCAACCTGTATGGGAGTCATGTATTTTTTGTCTATTATTCTGACCTTCCTGAAAGGTCAAGTTTACATGAGGGATATTTTCTTGATTTTATCTTAATTTGTAAATTAGCAAAATTAAAACAAAAAATTCCATTTTACCGTATAATGATGTGTTAGCTTGGCTGCGGAATCACAAGCTTTCCTTAAAATTCCTATGGACTTTTATTTTGTTTCTAGAAAAATTTGTTAATTCTTAGAATAAAATATAATTTATTGCTCTTCTATTTCTAGACTTAATAGTAAAAAGTAAAATAACAAAAATACTGAACTCCAAGGAAAATTCAAAACGGAAAGTCCCTTATCAAATGGCAAAATCAAAAGCTCAAACACATCAAACGAATGGAAAACAACTGTCATATTCTTGACTTGGTACAGGCATTTCCTTATATAGAAAATGGTGGATTAAACCTGGTTTTATAGCTAGCTAAACCTCTCACTTGTATGACAGTCGTATATAATTCTAAGTAAGACCTTGTATGCTAATTTCACATTGAGAGAAGAAGTCAACATTTTTTTTTATAGTTCTCTGATTTCAAATTTTTTCAATTCTTATTTTTAGATCTAGTTCATACCAAAGAAGAAGAAAGATTTGAATGTTAGGTGGAAACATATGCTTGTATCAGAATTTTTATTCAATTTAAAACATATCACTAAATAATTCTTGTCTTTTTACACAAATGGGATTCATTATTTAAATTTTCAGCTTTGCTTGATGAGTGGGGAAATTATACAGATGAACAACAAACAGAATATGATATTTGAAGCTCAGGATTTAGAACAGGCCTCTCCAGCTACAGTAAGCAGGTAATGTAGCAGGGATGCATCATCCTTCATTAAATACCCTAATGGAGTATTTTGTAGGTTAGTTGATAGAGCAGTGGCTTATTGTGCAGAGTGGCATTTTTCATCCCAATTGGTAAATTTGGATGGAAAGAAATCTTCTCCAATCAAACATGTAATTTTTTCATTCAAGATGTCAATTTTTGGAGATTTTGGAAATTCTTTAGTAATTATCCCTTCAGAATCAAAATTCTTTGATTTGCTAAACATTTATTTTTCCTTTCATTGATTTATAAGTTTCATAATATTTATATATAAAACAAAAGTCCTTCGAAATTGATTCTTCCATGAAAACAATATTTATAAAGTCAAAGGATAGTCATAGTACATATATTTATTTTATGCAATACTTTTAGGGTTGGTATGATCTACCTAGATCCTTTACAGCTTGGCTGGGATCCACTGATTAAATCCTGGATGGAAAATGAACTACCACCAAATTTGAATGAAGAACAAAAAGAAACAATACAGGTTTGGCATATGACTTTATTATAGATGGTGTAGGTTTTGTTTGCTAGATTTGGCCTTGATTACCTGAATAACCTCGACTTTAATCCAAGTTTGAATTTATCATGATTTGATATCATATGCCTTTTTTTATTTGAAAAATCCATTTGAAGCCTTTTTCACCAACATCAATTACCATGCAGGTATTATAATTGAATGCATTAGGTATGTAAATTTTAATTGCTTTGTGAATCAGGTAATGATCCAAGAAAATAGACAGATATATCATTATTTTACACAAAGAGAAATTTTGTAAATAAGAGGAGAGATTGAGAATGTCTGTAGTTTTATGTATCTATATTGTAGGCTGATCATTATATTTTGCAACAAATAAATTTTATGTTTTGTAACCAAGGATAAAAATTTTATGTAAAACTGTATCTACTCCCTTTAAAAGGTTTATAAACATTACAGTTAATACAATCAAATTGTAAATGGAAAGTTAACTGGTTTATGGCCAGCACTCTTATGGGCTGGTCAGATATCAGAAAAGTTGACCTTTATTTTTTCTTGGACGTTTTATAAGGTGACCACTGACAGTCCTTAAGTTTCCTTAAAATCTCAATGAAACACTACCCTTTGTCCTTTTCCAACAAATACATACAAGATCTAATTTTTTTAATAGAATGTAGATTTGAAGGTCTTTGTCAAAATTAAGGTATTTTAAATAAGTAAGTTCTATATAATTGAGATTTAAAATATCCATACATGTAACAGTAAAAATATTTGTGTCATAGTAATTGTGTTGATAATCATAATAACTGTAAATTCAGAATTTTTTGTGTTCATTTATTATTGTGATTGTTGAAAAATAAAAAAATGACATATTGTTTATAACGATTTTAGGAAATTCTGCTTTCAAGAGTTTTAATTTTTGAGTAACCTATCCTGTTACAATTATTGCAATAATATAAACAAAGCAAAACTCTGAATTAACAGTAGTTGTAATGCTAGATTATGTAGAAAATGTTTGCTGTTTTGTTTTTGCTAGCTACTTTTTGACTGGTTGTTGCCGCCATGTTTGACTTTTGTGTCAAAGTATTGTCGCTGTTTGCTGACATGCCATCCATTACATTTGACAAAGAGTATGTTGACGTTATATGGATGTATGTTAGATGATGTCAGGTTAGTATCAGTTAATTTTTTTCAAAAATGTAAATGAAATATGTTTGGTGATAGAGTTAAATTTCTATTTATTTTTTATTCTTTTATTTATATGAATAAAAGGAAATGTTGGAAATTTGTCAATGAGACAGCAACCCAACAACACAAAAACCAAAAGCCAAAAGATATCTAGAGGTCATGCTAAGATCCTCAACATATAACCTTCTATGTCATTTAGTCTGGTGGAGAGTTGTCTCATTGGCAATCATACCACATCTTCTTATTTTTAAATAGACAGTTGTCTTATGGCATTTTAAGTTGCAATCTGATTTGTAAATAGAAATTTACTACAATGTCAACACTTTTACGCACCAAGTCTCAATTTAAATTGCACTATAAAAACTTTAAGAAATATTAATATTGACTTTGAAGGAAAATTGGAGAAGATGAAGAAGAAGATGATTTTATTGATGAAGGTGATGAAGAAAATCTAGATGAAGATTCAGAACAAGAAAAACCTCAGGCTTCTGAAGAGGAGAGGAAAATGATAGAAGAAAGAACCAATATGGTTGTTAGTTACTTCTTCTTTTCCATTGTCTGGTCTATTGGTGCTACGTTAGACTTGAATTCAAGAATCAAGTTTGATGAGTTTTTCCGTGCTTTGTGTGAGATGGATGCCAACACATCCAAATACCCAAAGTAAGTGTCTGTTTAGTATTGATACACATCCAAATACCCAAAGTAAGTGTCTGTTTAGTATTGATACACATCCAAATACCCAAAGTAAGTGTCTGTTTAGTATTGATACACATATATAAAATTCTGTATATTTGACATTTTACATTTGTAGTTTTATGTTTCATGTCTTTCTAGTTTTATTTATTTTAATAATCTTTTTCCCCTTTAAATTATATTTAGTTGTTGCATTTAATTAAATAAAGTGATTTTAGGTCCATAAATAACACCGTTTCCTTTACAATCAGCAATTTAAGTTAACTGATAAACAAATTCAGTCTGTGTTTAGAATTTGACATACTAAGTTATCCGAGCACAAAAAATGAAATCATTTTTATTCTGTATATTGAAGACAAATTTGAGTTGTAGATGTTGATTTATTACATATTACAAAGTGATTAGTTTATTAGATATATTTCATACCTGTTTTTTTTATACAAAATACTATGACATTAGTTCTAGTGGAACATATATTTTATTACAAAAATTATTTCCTTTTTTAAATTTTTATCCTGCACAAATATTGTCACTGTAGTTGAACTGCTTTACCAACAAACTTGAATCATACTGTCAATCCTGTACAGTCAAACTCACCATTGGGGACACCTCTTTGAAGGGTCACCTCAATTTAATGGCCATTTTCTTATTATTTGGTAAGTTTTTTTATCAAAATTAATAAGTTCACTTTGTACTGATTTAGTTTTATATATAGGTCACTTTAGAAATTTGTTTTATTAAAAAAAAAACATATTGTTAAATAGTATGATAGCATTGTTAGTTGGAAAAGCAGTATCAAAAATATTTTGATCATTTCCATGTTGTGTCTTACATAATTATGGAATATTTATGACAGAGTCATATTAATTTATGACAGAGTCATATTGTGTCCATAAATGTAGAAACACTGTAAAAACTGTAAGCTTTCACAACAATTACACCTCCTTAAGGAGTAAGATAGACTTTTAGAGTGGAAACTCTCCAACTTCATACACATGCAACTGGTCAAATAAATAGATATTAATGATAGCTTTTGAAAAGGATAGGTGTTGAATATTGAATTGTTCATACAAAACAATAAATCCTATAAACTGATAGGTATATCGCTGCTAATGGTTAATGATAAAAGCTATCAGATTTTTAGATACTGTTTGGATTCAATTATTTTCTTGAGTACCAAATTTTATGGATTGAAAATACATTGGATTTCGTGGATACTTGAATTTGTGGTTTTGAACAAATTCATTAAGTATGCCTATATGAAATTTGTATTTTGTTGAATGCTAAAATTGAAGGGCCACCTTAACCTACAAAATCCACAAATGAATATGAATTCACAATAGCTGTTACTAAAATTAAATACAGTTGACCAGATGCAAGAAAATATATGTATAAAGGCTGGAACATTTCTGCTCCAAAACTTTAATATTCAGTTGTCCTAAATTTCATTTTTGACAGTTGGAAAATTAAGACACAAATTGGAATGATGGTACTTAACACTTACACTATGTAATCAGCTTTATGTAATTTAAATGTTATAGGGTTAGAGGCATGACTAGGTAAGAACCCCAGTGAGGAGGTAGATTGAGGAATTCCCCTTAGCTATAAATAGTATCCTCCCATATGTCTTTTCAAGCTTCATGTGGCAAGAATGCTGGCGTTTAATTTGTTAGATATCATATTTGTATTTTATTGCAAGAAAGCATTTCTCTATAAATCTGCTCAAATCCTGTCCAAACAAAAGACTTGCTAATAGATGAAGAAGGTGATGAAAAGTTTGGTTTATACATTTATTTATAAGTCGGATGAATTCATCCCTATGATATATAGAATTGTGAATGCTTCAGCTAAAACAGAACTTACCTTAGATAGAACCAAAGTGTGAATAATTTTAATTTTAAGAATTGTGAAGAACAATTCTAGTGGAAAACTCTACGAGTCAGCATTAAGATTTTAGTTGTTGTCTTTATGCACAAATTTCAGAAGTCTTTGGATTCCAGATGATGAATGTAGAAATTGTAATCCAGTGGATGCAAATTTCTACTGAAAGTTATGTACAAAAAATTTGATTAACTTTTATTATTTCGTTATGTAAGAACTAATACTCGTGATGTCATAAAATGGGTTTCTACATGTATGAATCTTTTAGTTGCCATGACTCTTACTGATGAAATAAGACCTAAAACATACACAGTAACAGTATTTCTAAAGTTTACAAGTAGAAATTGTTAGGTATCTTTAATCACAAAATCTACTTCTTGTGTTGTAGTAAATAGTTATGTCTATAGTAAAATAAGTGGTTGTGAAACTTAAAATTAATGTTGAGCTTATAAATACAGATCCCCTTTAATTGAATATTACCCTCAATCTGTCTCAAGCTACAAGTATGGGATGGTGGTAGATTTTATTTCAATATGGTTTGCTTATATACATTTTATTTTTATTATGAATTGAACAATATTGGCGACAGTTTATATCAGTGGTTTATTAACAATCATTTAGTATTTAGATTTTAACATGGGATGTTTTGTTTGTGAACATAACTAACTAGCATGATTTAATAAATAAATCATTAACAAAAATTAAGAAAATTGTATTCTTCTGTTTTTGTGACAGCCACACTGTGGTAGAAAATTATCTTCTTCTATTTTTAGTGACTGAAATTAATTGGCCACACTTTGATGGTTTAATATTAATCTGTAATTCATCAAATTTTCTGTTTTCTCACCATTTGAATTTTCCGGATTGATTCTTTGTATCCCATATTTGCAATATATATCTGATATAAAAAAAATGTGTAAGTTTAAATGTTAAAACCTCACAACAGCCCTGAAATAAAGAATACAGAGAATTACAAGTTACAGTTATTGTTTTTGGTTGTGTGTACTTGATGCATAAAACATTTTTTTTTATTGACAATCACTCTTCAGAAAATATTTTAAAATGACAAATATTTAACTTGCAATAATTTTTTTGACTGATACCTTTTGTAGAAATCATGATTTAGTAGCAGTAATAATGTTGCAGTTATTTCCATGTTAGTAAGATATTAAAGCAATTGGAGTGTATTCTTGTTTTGCAATGTACATATTTAATATGCTGATTCATATTTAATTTATGATAGACCAAAAGATTTAAAGTTTGCACGCAACCTGTTAATTCCAAAGAAAGGAACCGTTTATGATCATGTTTACATCAAGCGCCAATATGGATCCTGGAATCTGTGGAGCAGTATGATCACTCCATTCAGTATTGATGAAAAAGCAAAGGTAACATTGAAGACACATGTCAATTTCTCTTAGATTGTCAAAATTTCACTGGAAAATTTGTATTTGATGTTCTGCAGAGCTTTTGTTGTTGCAATGCTTATTGAATCACATGAAATTCATCTTTTTATTTAGAATTATTTTTATTCTTGAAAAAAAAAGTACCAGGTACAAATTATGTACAACCACAGTGAACATCATGAAACTTTTCTTCTCTATATCCTTTCTTCATATTCCCAAAATTTCATCTCATCATATCATATTACATGTTTGAAAATCTTTGGGTACACTTAAACACAAGAGCTTGTATTGTTACTCATACACAGTATTAATTTTTTTTGATATTCAGTTATTCTGAATTATGTCAGACACATGGGTAATTTCCTAAAGTTAAAATTTTCTTTTGCTTTTAAATGTTTGTTTATTTTGATTAGATGTGAATTCATTTGCTTAATTATTCATTTGCATAAATGTTTGCTCATTTGCTTAATTTTAATGTCTATTTTCCAGGCAATTCAGGTAAATTTAGATCATATATTGCATGTATATTATATAGAATATTCATTCTGGAAAGGGACAATATAAAATATTTAAAAACGTGGAATATTGATTGTGGAGAGGAACTAAATATGAAATATTAAAAAACATGGAATATTATTCTGGTGAGGGACAATGAAAATAAAAAAACATAGAATATTTAGTCTGGAGGGGGTCAAAATATAAAGTATAAAAAAGCAAGAATATTCCTTGGAAATAGGGACAAAATATAAAATATTACAAATAAAAAAATATCATTTTGGATATAACCTTTTTTTTAGGTGTCAGGTTTTTTTCGTCATGACATTTTATTTTCCAAGTGTGGCATCTGTTTTGATTTGTTAAATATGAGGGTAGTCCTGGAAGATACAAGGACTTACCATATGAAGGGGGGACTGGTCTACATATTTTGAAAAGATAAAACTGGTCCATGTGTGTTTTCATTGTACATCAAATTATTGAAATAACAAGAGATGTGTTTCAAACAGTCACATTTAAAGTATTAAATATCAACCTTAGACTGAAATAGCTAAAAGATGATATTCTATTGTCACACTTATTTGGTTGATTTGTTGGATTTTTCAAATAAAAATTGTCTGTTTCAATTTTGTTTTTAAAAAAAAAAGTTAGATAACAATAATACTGAAGTTTATATAATAACAGGTTGGTTTTCCCCCTGACATAAGACAAAAAAAAAGTATGGATTCATCATTGTTTGGAATGTATTCTTCAAGAATTTTTTTTTTCGATATAAAAATCTTTTCCTTTTTCAAAGTTTAAAAATCTGAAATTCTAAAAGTTGAATTAGTAATAATTTAAGATTCAACTGGGTCCAGTTTGAAAATGAATGTTGAATAAAATAATTCATTATTTTGTTAATATTTAAAACTACTGGAAATTTTTCTAAAGTTTATTATATAATTTATTTAAATACAATATTTATAATATATAGAAATATTCCTGCATTTAATCATTTTAGATTAGTTATATACCTATTGCATGCCTGTGCACAAGTGCATTACAGCTTTATATCTAATTCTTTTAGAAATATAAGGTTAAAGTATTTAATGTCACTTATTGAATTCATATGGCATTTATACATCTTGTTAAATGTGAAATTTGGTGCAATTATGTTGATAGATTTTCAATCAAGACCTTAAAAGAGTGAAGTCCCTTTTTAACTGGTATCTTCATGTATTTCATATACAAAGTACCAGTTTTGTTGGTTTTACAAAAATATATATCAGCATCAAATTTAAGGGGATCCAACTTTCAGTTTTATTTTAAAATCCCTTTTTCTTGAAATCAAATAATTAACAGAATTAATTATGCAAAAAATAACTTTAATAATCAGATTTTTTAAAAACTTTTTATGGGCAAGGGGGTTATACATAAAATTAGATATAACAAAAAGGCATATTGCACTGTTTAATATTTTTGCATGGGTTTTTAGAGGACTAGTGAACTGCAGTAGAATTAATATGAAACTATATATCATGCATTGTTCTGTATTATAAAGAAGAATAAAAAAATCATCTTTAATTGCATGTGTTGTTAAATTACCATAATACATTCGTAATTAGTTTCTTTGCTTATAATGTCAGACTACATGAAAATAGTCATTTTCTGCTGCTTGATACTCCTTCATGAATTCCAGTTAATTTATCTTATTACAAAACATTATCCCTATATATATTGCAAGAAATATCAAAGATGGTTTATATATAGAAAATTGCAAGAAATATCATAGATGGTTTATATATAGAAAATTAGTTATGGAATAAAATCCTCAAAAGTCTGAGAATCTTAGCCAAAATAATTATATATGAATGACCTTTAGACTATCTTGTTTACAGAACTTTGATTCACCTTACATTGTAAGCTAAATGAGTTATAAACAATAACGTCCAAAGGATACTGGTAAATGACCAATTGGACCTTTTTATTGTATATTTTGGTTTTTGTTGATCTGGGATCGTTTTGTTTCTAAGTATGCTAAATATGTATCATACTTCTTTGGTATACTCATTTTATTCATGTTTATATAGAAATGACTTATGATTTTTGCCTGAATTTCAATTAGATGAAACCCAAGGATGCATTTGGAGGACAAGAAATGGTAACGTTATGCATTTCAATGCATATTTAAAAATAAATAACCGCATGTATTTATAGATATATTGTGCATGAGTTTATGCTGCTGTTTTACATGTGGCCTGTTTTTAGACTAGTCTTGTTTGTAACAAAATTTATTTGCATGTTGTTTGAATTGGTAGGACTAAAATCATCTCATCACTTTTATCTTTGACAACTTTGTGTGTGATATAAGTAGGATTTTAGTATTTTTAATTAGCATATTTATAAAGCGGTAGGACTGAAATAATCATTTCACTTTTCAATAATACTTTGCATAGTGTTGAAACTGTTGACTAAAGCATATCTTATCTTATTTGATGGAAACTCTGTAATGACTAAAGCATATCACATCTTATTTGATAGTGGAACTTAGATTGATCACTTTTTATCTTTTTTTCAATTTAGGGGTGACAAAAACAGTAGGATTTTATGACCATCTATCACATTATATGTTTTATCATAAGATGCTATTAATTTTTGTATTGTTATTCAGGAAATAACAAAATACATGAACTGTTTAAACCATCTTCCTTTTTTTGGATTGAAACTTGTTTTTTTTATCCTGTATCATTTTCTCAAAGAACAGAATATGATTTTATCTTCACAGTTTTATAGATGTAGATTCTGTATTTTTAGTCAACATTAAACTTAGAAAAGAGTACCACTCTACCGGTAGGTGATATGTGTGTGAATAGGTTTAAATTGATTTGTAAAAATGGGAATCGTGGTGTTTATAACTCGCACAATTACTGCAAATTATATCAAAGTTTTGCATGGGGAAAGTTAGATGAGTATAAGAGGAAAGTTTGCACTTTGAACTTGATATATTTGAAGTCTAAGTTTTGCATAGTTACATATATTTAAGATAATAATTCCATGTAATAGCAACAGTGGCATGTCTTTTATAAAATTGAAATGAAAGGAATTAAATGTACTTATATATGTGCAGGAAATGAGAAGATCACAAAACATACATTTTTCTGCTCTTTATGTTAAAAATTTTGTTATATTCACCACAAGTGAACATTTTAGATAGGACATATTTTTTGTGCCTCACTTTCAGTCTGTAAAAATATTTAAATATAGAGAGGTCTAGAGGTACAAGTAGATTGTTTCCATTACTTTAATGTTTCAGAAAAAATATTCAGATAATACCATCAATAATGACAATCTGCATAATATGATTTACCTATTTGCATGTGCATGACAATATAAGTACTGCTTGAAGATTCTATAAATAGAATGCATTTCTGAATGATGTTAAAATGATGGGAATCCTTAACTTCTGATTGCATGCTTAAATAATCTATAAATAGAATGCATGATACAATGGTGAAATAGCTCTCTGTCAAATACACCATATATATACAACATATAATATTCTGCTACAAATATATAACTCCTAACCACTAACATCTCCATATCCTTACTTCTTTAATATCTTACTGAATAAAAAGAATCTATATTCTTGGTAAACATTTAAGATAATAAATGTACATTCTTTAGTAGAATTATGGGCAATTATCTAGTATATTTTCATCACTTAGTTTTAACTTGCTACGGCTAATTTAACAAGATTTTACTGAAAAATTACCACCAAAGAATAATTAATAATACATCTTTTCATAATTTTTTATGAAATATTTATAGAGATTTTGTAATATTTGAATTTGAACTAATATTTTTCTCTATAGGTAAACATTTTCTTAAACAACATATTAATGATAGAAATTAGAATGCTTGCTGTAACAGATGCCTAAAATTTAATTTGTATATAAGTTCTAGGTTAGATGTTAAGTTTAACTTAGAAACGATAATATTTAGGACTAAGATTTTACTTTACACAGTGATTATCAGTTTTTATTTTTATTCAAATATTTATTGATAGATAATCAATATTAAAATGACCTTATATATCTTCAGGTTCATATCAGCAGTTATCATAAAGTCAGCATGTTTTGTGTTAATATGTAGAAAATTACCCAAGCAAGACTGTTTATGTTTTTTTTATGCTCCACCTATAATTTACTACAAAGCTCTGGTCACATCAACTTGAAAGTTAGTAGGCATGTTCATTATGATGTGAACTTTTAAAGAAATATTCCAAATTAGGGTTTTCGGCCAGATTTTATGGTTCACTGAACATCGAAATGTGATAGTAAAAGCATGGCAAGGTGTCCTATGGACACAGTTCTTCATCTTTGGTGTTTTATGGAAATTTAACTTTTTAAAAGTCAGAAAATCTTTCACTGTTACAGGAAATTTAGTTTTCTAATGTGGATTTTTGTTACTTTGTACTCAATTTTGAGATTTAGGACACAAAGCTTCCATTTGATTTTTATAATTTCTTGTTCTATAGTTATATGATTTTAATTGTGATAAAATTTGGGTTTTACCTATTGCTTCAACTTTAGATGGTGAATTTATGTTTTCTGTTTATGTCCCTTGGAATTTAGCTGCAGACAGTGGAATTCCTTTGTTAACTTTTGTCCAGCAGAAAGTGCTTATTTTTAGCAATATAAGCAAACAAAGTATGCTGGCTTTACAATAACCTATGTTGTTTTAAGATAATAGTCACATACTTAATGTTTTTCATGTACTACCATTTATTTTACCACACCTATGTATTTTAAAAAAGTTTTATAGTATATTAAAGATTACCATATATTATTTACTTAACATGTTGTAGTCAGTGCATAATACACACGAATACATAAATGTTCACTTAAGGATCACACAAGAATGTTATGATCCAAAATAATATGTTTACTCAAAACGTGCCAAAATTATAACTCATTCAATGCAAAAATTATACATTACAATTTTGATACTTTAAAGCAAAAAAATTCTTGTTTTAAACAAGTGCTCAGTTTTGAGATAGTTTCGATGAAAAAGAATTTATGACTTGAAATTTGAATAAGATATGAATGGTTGTAATTATGAAATATCTGTTAATACAAAAAAGTAGGATTTCCCTTGTATATGTTTCTTTCTCAGTGTTCATAACTAAAAAGGTTGTAAAATCCTACCGTGATTGGAATATTTATTAGTATGTATCATAAACTAAAAACGTTTTATAACTATTTTTCATATTCCAATAAAATCAAAATGTTATTCAGCACTTTAACGCACTTAAGGTCAAGGAACAGTAACTGGGCTATGTCACAGGTTTTGGTAAAATTTTGCATACAACTTTGGCATGTTGAACTGTAACTGAAAATTAAAAAATATTGAGTTTATCTCTTTTACTTTTACGCCTACAACATGATGACATTATGCATATTTTGACAATTTTTTTGTATTTTTTCTCCTACAACACCACTTTGAATGGTGTATACTGTAAATCAAAGTCGGTGACCTTTTTATTATCTTACATCATTGAAACAGAAATTTATATACCAACAACATATAGTTTTCTTAAGAAAAATCTATGGTTTAAAAATTGGAGATTTGATGATTTAAAGACAAATTTAAGAACTTTTTTCGCATATTATGTACTTTCTATACAAATGTTCACCTATTTTGAAATAATTCAATCAGTAATATTTTAGAAAGAAAAAGAGATAAACGCAGTTATAGTTCAACGAGACAAAGTTATATGCAAAATTTTACCAAAATCTGTGATATAGCCCATTTACTGTAACTTGACCTTAAAACTCTGTCAAAATTGCAGTTTTAGGCAATCTTCATGTGTTTATGATTTGGTGATCTGCTTAGAAATAAGCCATAACTTTGTCTGAACCTTTAACTACACACATGGAGCTGTGATACTGTGAATTTAAGTAAAGATTGAAAGACATTTTGAAAATGACCATGGCTGGAAATAAATTCAGGGGAAATTGGAACTACTTCTTTGTATTCATGATCCTTAACTAGATAAAGAGTATTCAGGTTGGTGAAAGTATCAATCAAAATCATTGTACTGTGTTTGAAATGTGGAATACCATTTTAATTCCAATATAATAGCATTTAAACCCATAAGTTCTGTAACTAAACCATATAACCATTTACAACTTTTTGTTGAAGACCATTTAGTCACCTCTAAAAGTACATTTTTAGCTATCATGTGTTTATGGGTTGCTGTGAAAAATTGACATCTGCCCAAGATCCACTTTTATCTTAAATATCGATAAATTTTTTGGCTACCTACAAAAGCACATGAAAATGATATCGATTAAACTGTATAATATCATCTAAAAAATAGTTACACATATTCTTAGCGAATTTATTATGCAAATTTATAAAGTTATTGAAATGGTTGTATGGTGTCATTTGAGAATTATATAGTAACAGATATAATAAAATGGTATTCACTTCCAAGCTAATATTTATACTAACATGTTTGTTTTTTATTATTTTCATTAACACTTCACGTTGTGTGTTTTACAGAAAGACAATGAGCTACGGATCATGGTAAGACATGCACTTAAATTCTTGGGATAAAACTTGGGAATTCTAATGCATGCAAACTTCTACTGAACTTTTCATTTTGGGGATCAATCAGGGATAATCAAATGCATGCAATCTTCAACTGAACTTTCAGTTCTTGGTGAAACTAAAACGGGAATTATCATGCAGGCAAACTTCTACTGAACTTTTCATTCTGGAGATAAGCGTGGAAAAATAAAATGCAAGCAAACTTCTAGTGAACTTTCTGTTCTCAGGGAATCAAACGAGGGAATTCTCATGCATCCAGATTTCAACTGATCAATCCATTATTGGTTTTTGTATAGAGAATTCCAATACATTTTTGAATTTCTGCTAAATCTTTTATTCATGTGCAAATATATGTTACGGTTATGTTAAGTTTTCTTAAGTTTAATGTCTGCTTTAACAGTGCAGTAGTACTGAGATAGTAGCCTTTTCATTATGAAGGTTGAAAAAGTGCAATTAGACCTTACTAGAAACTTACTATCTCTGAACTTCTGCATTGTCTTTGAGGTTTCTAAGTGTGGGTTTCATTGTTTTGAACTTGCCTAAAATGATAAACTGTTTAGCATGAAAAATTGAAATCAGAGTAAACATTCATCTATAGGCATGATGTTCTGCACATGAAAGCTCACCAAATACTGCATGTAAAAAATCTGCAAAAGTGTTCTCTTTATTCCCTTTCAAAATGTTTTTAGACACCATTGATGAATATAATTTTTACATAGGACACAATTCCCACCATGCCACTACAAAGCATGACTTATATACATAGAACAGAATGGTGAGATGGAAAACAACTTCTATTAGTATATTTGTTTCATTGTTTGTTTTTTAGGGCAAAATATTTATTCATGTTACATGCATGATTTCGATTTTTGTCAGACTCATTATGAAACATAGGTAAACATGAGTTTATTCAAGATTTTGTCTATGTAGAACCTGTTTTACAAGTAAAATATTTTGTTCATTATTTATAAAAACATGTAAAAACATCAGTTCAAATGTGGTTTCATTTATTGAGTGTGGATTCATTTATGTTAATTTAAGTGCAGTTTATGTCACTATACAATTAACAATAAGCCAAGACAGCTTAAGTTAACGATAGAGGGTATAAGGACATTCTGTTTCCTCTGTATCTTTTGGTGGTTATTGACTTTTAGACGGAAAGAGTCCAGAACATTTAAAATAAATTTTATTCATTCATTTTACACACATTCCTTATGAGTATCAGCTTAACACATTCAGTTTTGTCATGGAATTGATCAAATCTTATGATTTTGTTGTAGTTTTTAATTAAAAGTGTGCAGAAAATAAGTAGATTAAAATATGTGTGGTAAATGTTTGTCCTTTTCAATATTACTAGATAAATGAGCTAATTATAAACACTGTGGAGACAGAGAGACAAAAGTACTTCCTGGAGAAACTAATTATGCAGGAGAAACCATTATTATTTGTTGGACCTACAGGGACGGGAAAGTCTGCTATCAGTAATAACTACCTGATACGGCTACCCAAAGAAAAGTTCATTATCACCAATGTCAACTTCTCAGCTCAAACATCAGCCAATCAAACACAAGATATTATATTCTCCAAACTTGACAGGTAATTATAAGTTTATATCATTGTCTCGGCCTAAAACTCGGCCAATCATATGCATGATATCATATCCTTCAAACTTGACAGGAAAAATAATGATATGATTTTGGTCACTTTTTAAGTTCTTCCATTGTAAAAGCATAATTTTTTAAAGAATTTAAGCCTTTGACCTTCCTCAGTTAATACTTGTTCTGAAAAATAATTGCCTTCAAATAAAAATGATAAAATAGATGAAGAAACTGAAATACATTCACAGGCGAAAGAAAGGGGTACATGGTCCAGCTCCTGGTAAGAAGTTAATGGTATTTGTGGATGACTTAAACATGCCAGCCAAAGAGAAATATGGTGCACAACCACCAATAGAGATATTACGACAGTGGATTGATCATGGATATTGGTTTGACAGGTAACATTTGTTTTAAAATACTACCGCAGATGAATTTAACTTTTCTTACCAACTTGGTTAAAGCATTAGTCTGTAATGAGCAACAAATTTTTATAATTATTCATGGTTTGTTAGAGATCTTTCTGTATCATTTACATTAAGAATGTTTCATAGTTAAAACTAAACATATTTATAAACTACTGTCAGTACTGATGAAGAATTATGCTTTATTATATACTTAGTAATTAAATGGGCATTTAAAAGTCAGAATGTGAATACATATGTTCTAACTCTTTAGGTCATTTTCAGTAGCAATAAACAAAAGAACTATGTCAATTGGACATGCTTTGATACTATATCTGCCCTTGAATTTTACTAGATAATATTTTTGTTCGCTTTGGAGATTCCGTATATCGTCAGGTTATCGAATTCCAATGGGGACTAACTGTGCACCACTTATTGCGGACCTGTTTTTGTATTGCTATGAGTTACAATTTATGACTAAAATCAGCAAAGACCCATCGAAACAACATCTGGTACAAAAATTTAATAATACTTTTAGATATTTAGATGATATATTGGCTCTCAATAATGACGACTTCAGTATGTATACTAAAGAAATTTATCCTGTTGAACTTACTTTAAATAAAGCTAATACTTACAATGACCACTGCCCTTTCCTCGATCTTGATATCTATATCATTAACGGAAAGCTTAATACAAAATTTATGATAAAAGAGATGATTTTTCATTTCCTATCGTTAATTATCCATTTTAGATGGTGACGTTCCTTGTCACCATCTTACGGTGTTTATATATCTCAACTTGTACGATTCGCTCATGTATGTAACAATGTTTCAGATTTTAACGAAAGAAATTTATGTATTACTGAAAAATTATTACACCAGGGTTTTCGATATCACAAACTAGTCAAAACATTTACTAAATTTTACCATCGGTACAAGGACATCATTCGTAAATATAGCTCAACATGCAGACTTCTTATACGTTCAGGTATTTCACATCCAATCTTTTATGGTAATATTCTTTATAAAGCACTAAAATGTCAGTATTCACCTCAGAAGCTAACAAAACCTTTAAATAGACTTATTAAGAAGGGATATAGTTACGATACTGTTGTCAGGTCATTAAAGATTGCATATTTTGGCTTTAATATTGATTCACTTATAGGGTCTTTGCATCGAACTAAACACATTTATTTAAAACCAGTTGTTGGCATGACACGGGTTATGCTCTTCTCATATATTTTATGATGGTATGATACTAAACCCTAACGGGAGGGATTGTGCCTGATATTCATATGATGAAGACATAATCTTTCAATCAGTTTAATTGAGGTCTGGAGCTGGCATGTCAGTTAACTGCTAGTAGTCTGTTGTTATTTATGTATTATTGTCATTTTGTTTATTTTCTTTGTTACATCTTCTGACATAGGACTCGGACTTCTTTAACTGACTTTTAATGTTCGTATTGTTATGCGCTTACTTTTCTACATTGGCTAGAGGTATAGGGGAGGTTGAGATCTCATAAACATGTTTAACCTCACCGCATTTTTGCGCCTGTCCCAAGTCAGGAGCCTCTGGCCTTGTTAGTCTTGTATTATTTTACTTTTAGTTTCTTGTGTATAATTTGGAGTTTAGTATGACGTCCATTATCACTGATCTAGTATATATATTTGTTTAGAGGCCAGCTTAAGGACACCTCCGGTGCGGAATTTCGCTGCATTGAAGACCTATTGGTGACCTTCTGTTGTTGTCTGTTCTGTGGTCGGTTGTTGTCTCTTTGACACATTCCCCATTTCCATTCTCAATTTTATTAGTAAATACAGATAAATAGTATGTGTAATACGATCAATGGCAATAGTGCTGTATCAGCTTTCCATGATGATATCGATATCAGTCACGGTTGCAAAGGCTTTATCACACCCTAATCTGTATTAATCATGTCACGTGAAAACATCTACCAGGAGTATATAATAAAGTGTATATGATATTATTGATATGGCTTTTCAATATCTCACATATCAACCCTCAACCAATATAATCCTCGAGCGGAGCTCTTGGGATTATATTGGTGTCTCGGGTTGATACGGGTGCAATATTAAAAAGCCATATAATATTCTGTATGTATTTTGATATGTGGTTATTTCTTATTTAATGTAAATCCAAAATTTGTTTGTGCATTTATAATTGTGATTGTTGAACAATGGACAAAATGCCAAATAAGTTATTGCTAGTTATATGGAAAAGCAGCATACAAGTTAATGCTTTTATTTTTAAATGCAAGTTTGTATTTTGCAAAACCTATCCCATTGCAATTTTGCAGTAATAAAACGTCTCAAACATTTCTGAATTAACAGTATTCCATCTCAAACATTTCTGAATTAACAGTATTCCATCTCAAACATTTCTGAATTAACAGTATTCCATCTCAACCATTTCTGAATTAACAGTATTCCATCTCAAACATTTCTGAATTAACAGTATTCCATCTCAAACATTTCTGAATTAACAGTATTCCTTAGGATTGCTTTCTCCAAATCTGTCCCAATTTTACATCCGTGCATTTGAATTGGAAAATGTAGGAATTACTATCCAGTACTTCATGTTATGTCTCTGTTACAGGAAGGACACAAGTATCCTAGAACTGGTAGACATCAACATATTATCTGCCATGGGGCCACCAGGAGGGGCAGGAATGATGTCACACCTAGATTTATCAGACATTTTAATGTGATTGCTATTGAATCTTTGATGAAGATACCATGAAGAGTATATTTAATCCCATCATAGAATGGCATTTCAAGTCATTTGAGACAAGTCTCAGGAGGTTCTCAAGAGTAAGATATTTTGCTTTGAATTATAGACAGTTTAGATTGGCTGAGTTCATAAATGTTAGAAATTTTGTGAAATAAAACAAAATCATGCTGGTTTTCATTAGAAAAGTAATATGTATTGTGTGAGACAAAGTATTCAGTGGTTTCTTTTACATGGAAAACAAAATTGAAATTTCTAATTGAATAAGGTATGAATGAAGAAATTTTACATTTTGTTTGATGATCAATTGCTGTTGAATTGGCATAAAATTATCAAACTGTTTCAAGTGTAAAATCTTTTGAAAATATATGATTTATTTAAAGATTGGTGTAAATGTCTTTATTGAATGAAAGAAATATTTGATGTTTTTATTGGAAAAATAGATATAAAGTGATAAATAGATATAAAGTGATGTCCAAAGCTCATATGATTTTTAAAATGTATATACACATTATTATTTTACTTATAGATAATCATAACCAATACAATGGAAATCTACAACAGTGCCATATCCAAATTCCTGCCGACACCATCAAGATCACATTATGTCTTCAACTTGCGGGACTTTGCCAGAGTTGTACAGGTAAGTCCTGCCAAAACTGTCCAGTTTGCATTTTGTCTTCTACTAGACTAAGGGATATTTGTACAGGCAAACACCATTCAGATCACATTTTCTCCCTTTCACACAATACTGCTGGAATTGCATGTGTAAATCTTAACAATATTATTTAGATTATATTTTTTTTTAACTTTTGAGACAGATAAATCCTGCAAGCATGAATAAATAATATGTTAAAATTATTATACTTTTAAGTCTAGATAAGATTCTGACATTTTGACCCAGATTCCATGGTTCACTGAATATGGAGATGTGATAATGTGAACGGAACATGGTTTCCAATGGACACATTTTCTGGCTCTTGATTAAAGTACAGAACAAATATCAACATGAATAGTTATCAGCTGGTTGTTATGATTTTATTTCCATATCGTAAAGACAAATCATACTTGATATTTTGAATATTTTTTATTTAGGGTGTATTACTGTTAAAACCTGAGGTAATCCCAGAGGGAAATGAAGGAGGACACAAGATCATACGACTGTGGATACACGAGGTCTACAGGGTCTTCTATGACAGACTTATTAATGAAAGTGACAGAGAGTTATTCTTCCAGATGGTCAAGGTCAGTTTGAAATATAATAAACATTGTTACAATATTTCACTATACATAATTATACATTTAATTCCATTGCAAAATTTATATTTTGATTTATCAGTATTGTAATATAGTTGATACTACAGAGGATGACTTTTAATTTCAAATGTCACAGAAAAATTAATTCTAAAACATTAAGGGACATAATAATTCACACAAATTACTGGCATAAATGTTCATTCTAAGTCTCACACCTCATTTGTCTTTAATGAGATGTCCATCTTTTAATTCCAGAAGATACCATATTTTGCTGTAGCTTTTAAATTTGTCTTTTTAATAACAGGAATGCATTTTAATAACAAGATGTACTGTTGAATAATGCTATTCATATATAATTATGTCACTTAAACATTTTCTCATTTCAGTCCTGTGTTGAAACTAACTGTAAGGAAAAATATTCCAACTTATTCAGCCACCTTGTGAAAGAGAAAGGAGACCAGGTTACAGATGATGACTTAAGAAGTCTGATATTTGGGGATTATCTGTCTAAAACAAAGGATGAGAAATTATATGATGAAATTATGGACTTGAAGGAATTAACTGAGGTAATGTCATAAATTGACCTCCATTAAATTAATAGGATCCTTTTACTAAACTTCTTTACCTCCATTGAATTTATTTGATTCATTGACCAATTCTGTTCCTGTTAGTGTTACCCTCATTGAATTTATCTGATTCATTGACTATCTCTGTTTCCTTATTAGATTTATCTGATTCATTGACCAAACCTGTTATCTGTCATAAAATTCATCTGATTCCTCGACCAAACTTGTTTACCTCCTTAAACACATCTGATTCATTGATCAAACCTGTTTATCTCCTTAAATTCATCTGGTTCCTTGGCCAAACTGGTTTACCTCCTTAAATTCATCTGATTCATTGACTAAACCTGTTTACCTCCTAAAACACATCTGATTCCTTGACCAAACCTATTTACCTCCCTAAACACATCTGATTCATTGACCAAACCTGTTTACCTCCTTCAACACATCTGATTCCTTGACCAAACCTGTTTACCTCCTTAAACACATCTGATTCATTGACCAAACCTGTTTATCTCCTTAAACACATCTGATTCCTTGACCAAACCTGTATACCTCCTTAAACACATCTGATTCATTGACCAAACCTGTTTATCTCCTTAAACACATCTGATTCCTTGACCAAACCCATTTACCTCCTTAAACAAGGTAAATGAAAGATGTTTTATTCCAGGAAACTGTATTCTAATCATGAGGATGAGGTTAAAATTAAGGATATGGGGTATTCATTCATGACACAAAATCAGTAAATGCGCAAAGAAAAGGAACAGCCCTTTTATTGCTGTTTTTCATCTCAAAGTCACAGTGAGGCTTTCAACAGGGAGCAAAAACTCTCACCTCACTGCAAGTTATATCAGTTTATAATTAGTAATGATAAATATGTGCAAAATTATTGTTATTAGTAAATACAGATAAATAGTATGTAATGTCGATCAATGGCAATAGTGCTGTATCAGCTTTCCATGATGATATCGATATCAGTCACGGTTGCAAAGGCTTTATCACACCCTAATCTGTATTAATCATGTCACGTGAAAACATCTACCAGGAGTATATAATAAAGTGTATATGATATTATTGATATGGCTTTTCAATATCTCACCATATCAACCCTCAACCAATATAATCCCGAGCGGAGCTCTTGGGATTATATTGGTGTCTCGGTTGATACTGGTGCAATATTAAAAAGCCATATAATATTCTGTATGTATTTTGATATGTGGTTATTTCTTATTTAATGTAAATCCAAAATTTGTTTGTGCATTTATAATTGTGATTGTTGAACAATGGACAAAATGCCAAATAAGTTATTGCTAGTTATATGGAAAAGCAGCATACAAGTTAATGCTTTTATTTTTAAATGCAAGTTTGTATTTTGCAAAACCTATCCCATTGCAATTTTGCAGTAATAAAACGTCTCAAACATTTCTGAATTAACAGTATTCCATCTCAAACATTTCTGAATTAACAGTATTCCATCTCAAACATTTCTGAATTAACAGTATTCCATCTCAACCATTTCTGAATTAACAGTATTCCATCTCAAACATTTCTGAATTAACAGTATTCCATCTCAAACATTTCTGAATTAACAGTATTCCTTAGGATTGCTTTCTCCAAATCTGTCCCAATTTTACATCCGTGCATTTGAATTGGAAAATGTAGGAATTACTATCCAGTACTTCATGTTATGTCTCTGTTACAGGAAGGACACAAGTATCCTAGAACTGGTAGACATCAACATATTATCTGCCATGGGGCCACCAGGAGGGGCAGGAATGATGTCACACCTAGATTTATCAGACATTTTAATGTGATTGCTATTGAATCTTTTGATGAAGATACCATGAAGAGTATATTTAATCCTATCATAGAATGGCATTTCAAGTCATTTGAGACAAGTCTCAGGAGGTTCTCAAGAGTAAGATATTTTGCTTTGAATTATAGACAGTTTAGATTGGCTGAGTTCATAAATGTTAGAAATTTTGTGAAATAAAACAAAATCATGCTGGTTTTTCATTAGAAAAGTAATATGTATTGTGTGAGACAAAGTATTCAGTGGTTTCTTTTTACATGGAAAACAAAAATTGAAATTTCTAATTGAATGAGGTATGAATGAAGAAATTTTTACATTTTGTTTGATGATCAATTGCTGCTGAATTGGCATAAAATTATCAAACTGTTTCAAGTGTAAAATCTTTTGAAAATATATGATTTATTTAAAGATTGGTGTAAATGTCTTTATTGAATGAAAGAAATATTTGATGTTTTTATTGGAAAAATAGATATAAAGTGATAAATAGATATAAAGTGATGTCCAAAGCTCATATGATTTTTAAAATGTATATACACATTATTATTTTTACTTATAGATAATCATAACCAATACAATGGAAATCTACAACAGTGCCATATCCAAATTCCTGCCGACACCATCAAGATCACATTATGTCTTCAACTTGCGGGACTTTGCCAGAGTTGTACAGGTAAGTCCTGCCAAAACTGTCCAGTTTGCATTTTGTCTTCTACTAGACTAAGGGATATTTGTACAGGCAAACACCATTCAGATCACATTTTCTCCATTTCACACAATACTGCTGGAATTGCATGTGTAAATCTTAGCAATATTATTTAGGTTATATTTTTTTTAACTTTTGAGACTTTGATGGAATTGTACAGATAAATCCTGCAAGCATGAATAAATAATATGTTAAAATTATTATACTTTTAGATCTCTATAAGTTTCTGAGATTTGACCCAGATTCCATGGTTCACTGAATATGGAAATGTGATAATGTGAACGGAACATGGTTTCCAATGTACACATTTTCTGGCTCTTGATTTAAGTACAGAACAAATATCAACATGAATAGTTGTTATCAGCTGGTTGTTATGATTTTGTTTTCCATATCATAAAGACAAATCATACTTGATATTTTGAATATTTTTTATTTAGGGTGTATTACTGTTAAAACCTGAGGTAGTCCCAGAGGGAAATGAAGGAGGACACAAGATCATACGACTGTGGATACACGAGGTCTACAGGGTTTTCTATGACAGACTTATTAATGAAAGTGACAGAGAGTTATTCTTCCAGATGGTCAAGGTCAGTTTGAAATATAATAAACATTGTTACAATATTTCACTATACATAATTATACATTTAATTCCATTGCAAAATTTATATTTTGATTTATCAGTATTGTAATATAGTTGATACTACAGAGGATGACTTTTAATTTCAAATGTCACAGAAAAATTAATTCTAAAACATTAAGGGACATAATAATTCACACAAATTACTGGCATAAATGTTCATTCTAAGTCTCACACCTCATTTGTCTTTAATGAGATGTCCATCTTTTAATTCCAGAAGATACCATATTTTGCTGTAGCTTTTAAATTTGTCTTTTTTAATAACAGGAATGCATTTTAATAACAAGATGTACTGTTGAATAATGCTATTCATATATAATTATGTCACTTAAACATTTTCTCATTTCAGTCCTGTGTTGAAACTAACTGTAAGGAAAAATATTCCAACTTATTCAGCCACCTTGTGAAAGAGAAAGGAGACCAGGTTACAGATGATGACTTAAGAAGTCTGATATTTGGGGATTATCTGTCTAAAACAAAGGATGAGAAATTATATGATGAAATTATGGACTTGAAGGAATTAACTGAGGTAATGTCATAAATTGACCTCCATTAAATTAATAGGATCCTTTTACCAAACCTCTTTACCTCCATTGAATTTATTTGATTCATTGACCAATTCTGTTCCTGTTACCCTCATTGAATTTATCTGATTCATTGACTATCTCTGTTTCCTCATTAGATTTATCTGATTCATTGACCAAACCTGTTATCTGTCATAAAATTCATCTGATTCCTCGACCAAACTTGTTTACCTCCTTAAACACATCTGATTCATTGACCAAACCTGTTTATCTCCTTAAATTCATCTGGTTCCTTGGCCAAACTGGTTTACCTCCTTAAATTCATCTGATTCATTGACCAAACCTGTTTACCTCCTAAAACACATCTGATTCCTTGACAAAACCTATTTACCTCCCTAAACACATCTGATTCATTGACCAAACCTGTTTACCTCCTTAAACACATCTGATTCCTTGACCAAACCTGTTTACCTCCTTAAACACATCTGATTCATTGACCAAACCTGTTTATTTCCTTAAACACATCTGATTCCTTGACCAAACCTGTTTACCTCCTTAAACACATCTGATTCATTGACCAAATCTGTTTATCTCCTTAAACACATCTGATTCCTTGACCAGACCCATTTACCTCCTTAAACAAGGTAAATGAAAGATGTTTATTCAGGAAACTGTATTCTAATCATGAGGATGAGGTTAAAATTAAGGATATGAGGTATTCATTCATGACACAAAATCAGTAAATGCGCAAAGAAAAGGAACAGCCCTTTTATTGCTGTTTTTCATCTCAAAGTCACAGTGAGGCTTTCAACAGGGAGCAAAAACTCTCACCTCACTGCAAGTTATATCAGTTTATAATTAGTAATGATAAATATGTGCAAAATTATTGTTATTGAACAGCAACATAATGGTTCTTTATTTGATAGAAGCAAATGCTTGTGCATAATTTATCATTTTTGGTGGAAGAAGACTTCAAGTCTTCTGAAGGCCTATGGTGCCGACTTTAAAATCATTGAACCACCTCCGTATGCCGCATGCGTTTCTGTGTATTACAATTTCATAACAACTTCCGATTCTTGACACCGATTTTTACACATGATTAAGCATCTGAATCATTTAATTTGTAAATTAGGATTGAAAAACAATCACTATCGTTAATATTTACCCTTTTATTTATGTAATTTATTAGATTTCATCTCATCTACATGAACGTTATTTGTTTACTTGTAACCGGATGTTTTTAATGTAGATATTTGTAGTACCATGCGTGAATTTGGTATCGGGACAACTCGCCCTGTTTACATGTTCGCCTTGGTCTGTTCGTCATGAGTTCTTTCGCCCGTATAGTACGTTCACCCTGTGTTCATTCTCTTCACTCTTATCTTACACAACGTTTTATAATACGTCCTTGCATTTATTAAAAAATATTGATATTAAGGGTATCGTTAAAAAAGCTCTAAAACACGATTTAGTGAAAATCATCTGTTCCTTATTTTGTTCCCAAGGTAAGACAATAGTGTTCAGCCAATCAAATTCTGTGTTTCTTATGATCAAATTAATAAGCCAATCAAAAATGTTTTCTGAAGATTATCCTAACATGCTAGATTTTGAACTTGTGTTGTTTTCATCTAGTACTTTAAAAAAAAACTTTTAAATAATACAAGTGAAAACAACTCCGTTTCTACTTGGTGTTCCTAATTGGAAGGAAATAAGAAGAAGAAGAAGAAGTTGTAAAATCGTGAACATGGCATGTGAATTTTCATCTGCAAGGAGGTTCTTACACAGCTTAAGGATAAAAGCATGACTGATTGACCAAATTCAATGATGCAGTACTACCATAAAGATAATAAATAGTATTTTTTCACTAATTTATTGACATTATACTTTTGTAACATATGTTATTTTTGTATTCAATTAAATCATTTAAAGCACAATGTACTATTCTTTTTCACAAAGACAAACAAACAGGTTGGGACCCCCACCCCACCCATTATGAGTGGTGTCCCTTAAATGAGGGACTGTCCCTAAAAAAGGGTCATTTACTGTTGAAAAAAAAGAAAGAAAATTTTTAAGATTTTTAACTCAAAAGTGGGAAAATTCATTATATTTGGAACAACTTTTCTAAATGAGGGTCAAATTAATAAAGAAGATATAAGTTTAGAAACATCACAAAATTCTTTTGACATGTTTTGACACTTTAATACTTGATAGATGCATAGTTCTTGGGGAAAAGTTTCATCAAATAATATGAATATAGAGGTGCTCATTTTTACAGTGGGTTGTAATGTTCTTCTAATGAGGGTGACACATCTTTGCATAATTCAAAATTGGAAATTTCAACAAGCATCTAATATTCTTACACAAGAAAATAAACCCTGGTCTGCTAGCTACATGTTCATCTTTTCTACTGATTTAAAACTTAAATCATGCAAACAGACTTAAGAAAAGGCATGTAAGCTCATCATAAAAATATGACACTTTTTCAAGACAATCCAGATCGTGCAAAATACTTAGCTAAAATTGTAACCTTTAAAATTGTTGTCGCACACTAAAAACCCCATGGGAAATTTCAAAAGTTGGCAGGTATGTAACAAGTCTTACTATTTTTATGCCCCATTTATGGGCATTATGTTTACTGGTCTGTCCGTCCGTCCTGCTTCAGGTTAAAGTTTATGGTTGTGGTAGTTTTTAATGAAGTTGAAATCCAATCAATTTGAAACTTAGTACACATGTGTTCCTTATGATATGATCTTTCTAATTTTACTGCCAAATTAAAGATTTTACCTAATTTTCACAGTCCACTGAACATAGAAAATGATTGTATAGATTGAAATCCATGTACTTATGACACATTCTTGTTTGAAGAAAAAAAATACATCATAGCGATAATGGAACAAAGCAGGCTGGGCTAGTGGGGCTGCTTTTATGGTAATTCAAGTTACCTTTTAATTTATTCACCTTCTTCCACCTCAGAGCTATCAGCTCTTTGATTTATGAATGGAATTTAAATATCAGGGGTTCTTGTATTTATTAAAAAAGATCTGACTCCATCAAAACAGATGATTGAGTGAAAACACATTGAAATTGTGTTTTATTGTTTGGTCTATAATTTACTAGTAATGAAAACTAATTTGTTACTGCTGTAAAGGCAGTAAGGTTGGATTTTTGTACTTAATCATCAAATTTTATTTCAGACAATAGAAAGATCCCTTGAAGACTATAATTATGAGATGAGCAAAGCACCAATGGACTTAGTTATGTTTAGATTTGCTATTGAACATATATCAAGAATAAGCAGAGTTCTCAAACAACCAAATGGTCATTGTTTATTAGTTGGTAAGTGTTTTTGTCATCAACTTATGTAAAAGGCTAATAATTTTTTGTTCAGTTTATAAGGGTCATTAAAATAATAATGATGTTTTTTAATGATTTGGGATAAATTTTCAAGGGATAAAATAATACTGGAAAACTATTTACTAGTTGAAAATCTGGTGCTAATAGTTATGTAAACAAGTATTGTGATACCATACTGTAGAAGGCATTATTACCACCTTTCATTGGTGTTGTGATACCATACTGTAGAAGGCATTATTACCACCTTTCATTGGCTTGATTTGAAGGAAACAATTGTAGCACCCTGATGTTTTTCATTATATTGAAAGTTTTTTTCACTGTAGGAAAGTGAGAAAAAAATCAGTGATTAAACAGCAATAGAATTATTTTTCTTAAATGATAGCCAAAAGGGACTAAGCTCAAATAATACGTGACACAATTTAAAATAATGAAATAGATATAACTACATTCAGCCTTTTGAGGGAATATGGTGAAGCTTTGATTTTTTAAATGGAATGACATGATAGTATGAGAAAGAAACTCACACCTTTTACATACATTGTATATACTTTTACAACCAGGTATTGGTGGCAGTGGAAGACAGAGTGCTGCAAGGCTTGCTGCCTTTATGTCAGATTTTGAACTTTTCCAAATAGAGATCACTAAAAATTACATGACTGCTGAATGGCGGGATGACTTGAGAAGAATGATACGGAAGGCAGGAGATGATGGAGTATCTACTGTATTCCTGTTTGGAGATCACCAAATAAAGGTTATTTTTTCATTTGAGTTTGAACTTTAATCCATATTTATTTTATAATTACAATAAGCATTTTCACAATTATTTTTCAAGTTATAAAGATGTATGCCATGACAAACTGCATCATAATTTTGGAAATGAACCTAGTTGTGGAAATTAAAAAAAAGGTTCAGGAGGAACTTAGATATAAGTATGGTTATGATCAGGAGGAACTTAGATATAAGTATGGTTAGATTCAGGAGGAACTTAGATATAAGTATGGTTAGGTTCAGGAGGAACTTAGATATAAGTATGGTTAGGTTGAGGAGGAACTTAGATATAAGTATGGTTAGGTTGAGGAGGAACTTAGATATAAGTATGGTTAGGTTCAGGAGGAACTTAGATATAAGTATGGTTATGTTCAGGAGGTAAGTAGGTTATGAACAGGAGGAACTTAGATATAAGTATGGTTAGGTTCAGGAGGAACTTAGATATAAGTATGGTTATGTTCAGGAGGAACTTAGATATAAGTATGGTTAGGTTCAGGAGGAACTTAGATATAAGTATGGTTAGGTTCAGGAGGAACTTAGATATAAGTATGGTTATGAACCTTATTATAAGAATTGTGATTTTATAATATTTAGACTTAATTTTCTTGCAGGATAATTTGATTGTCTCTATTTTTTACAGGATGAATCATTTTTAGAAGACGTCAACATGATATTAAATACAGGAGATATTCCTAACCTGTATGAAAATGAAGAACGATTAGAAATTATTGAAAAGGTATGACGAAAGAGGGTTTTCTTTTTCATGTTTAGCATATCAACTTTTTAAATGACATTTTATGAAAACTTCCCTTCATAGATTTTATGAAATAGGATAGGAAAACAGAGGACCTAGCTTTTAGACAAATTTCTTATGTAAGTGTTAGGCTAACTATAAAAGTTTATCAGCATTGGTTGTATTGATTGCACTTTGTTATTTTAGATGCAATTAAAAGCACAGCAGTTAAATCTCCAGATGGAGATGACTCCATTGAACATGTATAACATGTTTATAGAGAGAGTAAGAAGAAATCTTCATGTAGTTCTTGCCTTCAGTCCTATAGGAGATGCCTTCAGGTCTAGGATTAGGATGTTTCCTTCACTCATTAACTGTTGTACCATAGATTGGTTTATGGTAAGTAATGGCATTTTAATATTAAACTTTTGGTGAGTTAAATTTGCTTGCATTAGGGGGATTTCAATTTTTTTTTACATTTACATGAATTCATTTAATGGTTTATATATAGATATATTTTGTGAAAAATATATCTGAAAAACAAAAAAATGGAAATATTGTTCATTGTTTTCTTTCTTGATGTCATAAGTCTATTAAATTCTAGTTATTTGATCGACTGTAATAAGTGATTTAAACAAATCTGTATGTGCTTTAACAAGTATTTTATTTGCAAATTATGAAAATGGAACAATATTCTGTTTTAAAAAGGTTATTTCATTTATCTACCAAATTTTAGAATTGAGGAATAGGATCATATTTTTATGATTGATTGAAATTTCTCAATATGAAGCTTATTAATCATAATAACCTTTGAACTACATTATTTCTCTCCATTTAATTTTGATACATACTTTGAGATGAACAAATTATTTAAATTTTATTACATTAGGCATGGCCTCAAGATGCTTTAGAATTGGTAGCCAACAAATTTCTGGAGTATGTCGAGATGTCTCAAGATAAGGTCAGAGACACAGAAGTACGGGATCAAACGATAGAGATGTGTCAACACTTCCATCAGAGTGTTAGAGCCATGTCTGACAGGTAGTTTATTGAAATTTTGAGCAAAACCAGAAATTTGAAATACTCAATAAAAACCAATCTTTAGCTTCTTTGACAGGAGTAGATGTAAAATCATGCAATCAAGTACCATAGCAATTTTTTTCTCCAACAATGAAAATTGATACCAACACATATGAGACTACAATACTAAAACTCAAATGAATTGAATAACCTGTTATAAAAGTCCAGTGTAGACAAGTTAAATTTCACATATAATCTGCCTTTTTACTTTGAAGGTATTATGACACACTGAGGAGGAGGAATTATGTGACTCCTACATCTTACCTTGAGTTGATTAAGACATTTAAACGCTTGCTTGATCAAAAGAGAATGGAAATCCTTACTCTGAAAGAGAGATACATAGTCGGTCTTCAAAAGCTTGATTATTCTGAACAACAGGTAAAATACACAATTGAACAATTGATATGAAAAAACATGTTTTTTTTCATCTATGAATTTTTTTTTAACTCTTCTCTTTGTCATATAAGTTATTCGTTCTTATTAATATAGAAGTTATGGGTTTATACTTATGAGGACTTTGTTTGGGAGACTTAGTAACAACATCCTGTTACAATCATTCCTTGTTAAAATAGCAGTGTCTTAAAATATTGTTACTGGTTGTACGATGCTTAAAATGGTAAGCAGTAGGTTAAATACTATATATATATAATTATTGGATTTGTACAATCGTACAAAGCTGCTGTGTTTAAAACATCAATCAGCTGGGGTACTTCTGCATATATATGCATTCAAAGATGATTATGCTTAGGGCTATTCCATTAAAATGTATGTGGGAGGGTAGGAAGGGACTTTCAAAATATCCCTACAACCAAGAATCATTTTTTAGATAATTTTGCATAATGGTAATAGACGCATACTGAAAAAAGACCCATGACCCACATTCAATAATTAAACTTCCCTTCCTACCCTCCCACATACATTTTAATGGAATAGCCCTTATGAATAAAAGGAGATGCAGTTTATACATCTGTGAGATAGCAGCCCAATGTAAAAAATAACCAAAAGTCCTGTAGATGGCAATATACTGTTTTCAACAATAGAGAGGTCTTAGTACAATATGGCAAGCTCTATAAACAGAAACTATCGAATATCTATCAGGTTAAATCTTACAATATGGAGCAACTATATAACTTCTCTTTAAATTTATTAATCAGTCTTGGTTTGGTGACGAGACACTTCTGAAATGACAAGTACCTTTTGAAATGCCTACAACTAGAGTTCTTTTTTAAGGTTTTTCTAATTAGTATGTGTTATTCTTGAAGGTGAATAGTTTGCAAGAGATGTTGATCAAGTTAAAACCAGAGTTAATAGAGAAAGGAAAACAAGTTGCCGAGTTGCTAATAGTCATTGGAAAAGAAAGGGAAAGAGTTGAAGCTGTAAAAATTAATGTTGAAGAGGACGAAAAAGTGGCTAACAAGGCAGCAATGGAAGCTAAAGCTATAAAGGTAAGGAGGTTTGGAATCTTCAGCCATTGAAATGTTAAATAGCCAGTGGGGCTTTTTAAAGCTATTATAAATGACAGAGGCTAGTCTACAAATTAGTTATGACATACCTGCTAGTTGGCTTTAAAAAAAAGTAATGGTGCCTTATATTATCAAATGTAAAATGACTACAAAACAATTGTAAGAAAGTGATATTAGTCTGAAATTCTTAATCTATAAAATTAAAAGAAATTACTTTTTACTTTGCAGGATGAGTGTGAAGAACAATTGAACATAGCCATGCCTTTACTAAATGCTGCTGTAAATGCCTTGGATACACTGAAACAGAATGACATTACAATAGTGAAAAATTTCACCAATCCTCCTCTGGGGGTTAGACTCGTCATGGAATCCATTTGCATTATGAAGGTAAGATATGATAGGCAATATGAAGGTATGATGTGATAGGCAATATGAAGCAGTTGCTCATTAATTACCTGCCAACATGCACTTAGTTTATACCTTGACCTAATTGTAAAATTGGGATCTTGATATTAGCTCTAAAACACAATTTGTGCTACGTGAATGATACGGATTAACATATCTTTATTTAAATGTTTGTAAATGCAGCAAAACAGTCAGGTCAATTAACCTTTCAACTGCAATGTATTGAATTTGTAGGCAATAGACAAATTTCGAATTCGTGCACTTTCCCGTAAAAATTTCATATGTGACAATGCTTATGTTATTACGACACAGTTAGAACCAATTGTTCGATGACGTTGTTTACACCGATTGACCTCAGGTCAACCAGTGTAACTCATTCATAAAAAACAACTCGAGATTGGTGTATTAGAAATTTGAAAATTGTTTTGCATTTTTTTTAATTATTTTTTTAGGAGGAGTGGGTGGTGTTTTTCTAAAAGAATATTTGTTTTAGCACAGTTTATTGTACATTTGTTCTATTTTTAAAACAATTTATCTACATTTGTGCATTTATTGCTTATTGTTATGACAGAATGTTTTCTTTAAACATTTTTTCTTTTAGCAAATAAAACCAGAGAAAAAAGTGGATGGAAGTGGGAAAGCCGTCGAAAATTATTGGCCTGCTGCAAAAAGGGTAAGGTTTCCTCTTCTGTAAATGACCACCTTCTATGGGAGACATCCCAGTGAGGATAAATGTACAACTGCCAAGGACTTTTTCAGTAGTTTGTGGGAAAGGTTATCAGCAATCTATCAAAACATATTTTTTTCTTTTTCAAAACTTTACAAAGAAACATGTCTTGAAATTTTAAAATAATGAAAATCTTTTTTAATGTGGTTTTATGAGTGAGATTATTTTCTGAACTAAAAGTGATTTATAACACACTTTCTTCTCATTTCTGCAGTAGATCTATGCGACAAGTAATCAAATTAAGTTAGAGGTCACAAATACAAACATTTCTTTAGTTTGAAATTATGCAACTGAAACATACATATATTCTTACTTAGATGCTGGGAGATTTGAAGTTCCTTGATTCATTAAAAGACTATGACAAAGATGATATTCCACCACCAGTGATCAAGAAAATAAGGGACAGCTATATCAACAACCCAGATTTTGATCCACAAATCATCAAAAATGTATCCTCTGCTTGTGAGGGTCTGTGTAAATGGGTTAAAGCAATGGAAAAATATGATAAAGTTATAAAGGTTAGTCATTACAAATTATAACCGAAGAATAATATAAACTGGAACCAGTATTATCTCCTGATAATTTCAAATGAATAAAGTTGTCTACTGTATTACTAATAACTAACATTGATACATATGTTCTGGGAAAAGTGACATTAGAAAAATTATGATTATGGGATGTTTAATGTTTGTGCTAATGAATATTTAGATGTTTTATACGAAGTATACTTTACAGATAATGGTGATATAAGATGTTTTATACAATAATATACTAGTTTAAAAAAAAATAACACACAGAAAGGTTAACAGAAATTACTAAAAATATGAGACAGTTCAACAGACCACACTATCAACTGACTAAGCCTTATTTTAAAGCTACTAATACATGTTTTCTTTGCCTTTGTCCATCGTCATTTCCTAAGATTACCGGGTATTATGCCAAAAAAGAATCTTATTCGAATCAGGTTGAAATATTTTATTTTGATTGTTGTTTGGTCTGATTTTCATTTTGCATTAACAAGATAAATCGTTTTTGAATAAATGTTAATAAAAATTTTATTGATTCAGTTTAATTCTAAGTTTTTACTTTATCAGGTTGTTGCCCCTAAAAAGAGAAGTTTAGAATCAGCTGAGGCTGTATTAGCCACACAGATGGCAAAACTAGAGGAGAAAAGAGCAGAACTGAAGGCTGTTACTGATGAACTGAATGAATTGGAAGACAATCTAGCCAGTAATCAAAATGAAAAAGAGGTAAAAAGAAGGTGTAATATTCAACAGGTGTTCATATCTTCAATAAGATGATATGCAATAGGTGTAGAGAAAGCAGCAAAACTCTTGAAATGAACCAGTTATCAAAGAAAGTGCTCTTTGTTGCTGTATATTATCCTGGAGAGTTTCTGGAGATTTTCAGCAATGAGTAATTTCATATCTTTGCAGCAATTTATTTAGTAGATAGTCAAATCAGCCTTATAAAGAAATCAACAGTATCATACTAGAAAAGATACCACAGCATCAACTGTTTTGAAGCTAAACAAAATATTAAATATAAAAGGAAATGTTTAAAGGTTTCCTTTATTAGCTCAACTGGCCCACAGGGCCAAGTGAGCTTTTCTCATCACTTGGCATCTTGCGTCTGTCGTCATCGTCTGTTTACCATCTCCTCTGAAACTAAAGGACCAAATTTAACAAAACTTGGCCACAATCATCATTGGATATATAGTTTAAAAAATGTGTCCAATGACCCTACCTGCCAACCAAGATGGCCGACATGGCTGAAAATAGAACATAGGGGTAAAATGCAAGTTTTGTCTATTATTTTGAAAACCGTTATAAAAAGAGAAAATCTGACTGAGCAAAAATGTTCATAATGTTGAGCTCTACTATTGTTTTTTTACGTCAAAACTGTCAGGCGACTTTTTACAGGAGTTATTGCCCTTAAATGACAAATTTTAACATTTTTTTCATTTTTGCCGTTTATCTTGAAAACTATAATAGATAGAGATAAACTTTTAGTTGCAAAAATGATCAGCAAGACAAGATCTACGTATAAGTATGACGGTTGAAATCGTCAGTTGACTCCTAATTAGAGTTATTGCCCTTTGATGACGATTTTACCAATTTTTGCGTTTTTGCCTTATATCTTTAAAATTATTATAGATAGATAGAAACTTAAATAAGCAAAAATGATCAGCAAGACAAAATCTACATTTAAGACAATATGGAGGAAATTTCCCAATGACTCCTTATTGGAGTTTTTTCCCTTTAATGATGATTTTTACCAATTTTTTTGTGTTTTGCCTTATATGATAAAATTTATAATAGATAAATAGAAACTTTAAATAACAAAAATGATCAGCAAGGCAAGATCCACAAACAAGTCAAATTGTGCTGATATAGATAGTAGACTGACACTCTTCATACAAGTGATTGCCCTTAAGGTAGTACAACAAATGGAAGTTTTAACGACCTTGACTGGCTATACAGCCCTTGCACGGTCGGTTAAGGTAGTATGGGTGTCTTTCGCCATCTTGGATTGTAAAATAGCAGAGCACCTAAGGTCCAGATTTTCAATCAAGTCAGCAAAATTTGATGAGGAATGCAGTTAACTAATGTGAATTTTCATTTAAAATAACAAATTATAAGATTTTAACTTATAATTATATATATTTTTACAAACATAGATTATTTTTGCTTGATTTTCAATGTTTTTAAATTGGCATATTAAGGGGAGGAAACTCTGAAATAGTTCATTCTCTAAAGGAATCTACATGAAATTTTGCTATTTTATGTTTTAGCAGGAAAAAAGTACGGTGACCCTATCGTTTTGTTTGATATTCTGAAAGCGTTTTCTAAAAGCTATCTTCTTGTATTTTATTTTACACTTCTATTATTTAGTGTAGCTTCTATTCACATAATGATGTTTTTTCCTGTATAATCCATACAAAATGTGTCATTTTTTCACTACCTGTAGCTTGAGAAAAAACTCAGTGACCTATCATTTTTATTACATTTTTGAACATATCACAATATATACTACATTTTGGCAAAGTATGAAAAAATTCTATCATTTTTAATTTATACTCCCATACCACCTTAAATGAGGATTTTTTTACCCTCTTTTGTGTTTTGAGCCAAACCTAAAGAAGATAGAGAGAAGCTGAACTGACAAAATGATCAGCAATACAAGATCAACAAAAAAGAAATTTTTATCATGAATTCTATTCTTGCCTACAATGTTGGAGAGAGTTCAGTGTTGATTATGCATATAGACCTAGATGAGTGACACAGGCTCTTTAGAGTCTCTAGTTTTTTACATTTAACCCTTATAACTCCCTTGAAAAATTGTTATTCATCAAGATTGCTGCAAGTGAGATTTTAAACCCTTAATTTGATTTCATGCAAATTTCTTCATGCATATGATTATGAATTTTTATTTCCAGAACCTAGAAGCCAATATTGAACTAACAAAAGTCAAAATAGACAGAGCAGAAAAATTGATAAGTGGACTTGGTGGTGAGAAGGAAAGATGGACAAAGGTAGAGTTACTGTAAAGGGCTAATATGTACTCTTAATTTTATCTCTATTTTTTGCCCTGCCTACAAATTGTTGGAGGCGTTATGTTTTCAGTCTGTACTGGTTGTCTCTCCCACACCAGTTTGGTTTCATGTAGCTTACCTTAAAGTTGTGGTCTCATCAACTTGAGAATTACTACACATTTTCCTAAATATGCTGAATGATACAAACTTTTTAAGAATACGTGCCAATTTTGAACATGGAAATGTCAAGAGTGCAAATGAGGGTTGTTGTTCTATGGACACATATTTCTTAAAGTTATTTTGTCTTTTTTTTTAAACATTGTAAACAGATTTTCCATCACATTTGCCTTTTTAATTTAATGGAATTTTCAAATTGAAAGTAATATTATTCCATATATCTTGCCTACTGAATATTTCTATGATATCATGTGCATAAGTTGTAATAATGTTGTTATGATAATCAAAGTATTTTTCTATAAAAAATGTATATCTATTTTACAGAATGTAGAAGATTTAACAGAGACCTATGACAACATTGTAGGAGATGTATTATTGTCAGCCAGTATCGTAGCTTACCTAGGTCCCTTCATCTTAGACTATAGACAGGTATGTAAAATATCCAGTTGTTATATGATAATACATGTATATAGCAATTTAAATCCAGATTTAAAGAATTGTTTGTCATTAAAATATTTGCTGTTGCATTTACATGTACCCTTCATCTCCTTTAAATAACAGAGATTGTTCATATCTTCTTGAGGGGCCCTGATGATGAAGTGGTCAAAGTATTTCATGTACAGTAAGTTTGAACCCAGCTAGTGGTGAGGTGTGTTCGACTCCCATCTAATTTGGCAAGGATTGCCAGTTTTTCTTCTGGGATCTTACATATGTTTGTTAACTAATTGTTTATTTTATAGGAATGTCTAAAAGAATGGTATAGAATGTGTAAAGAAAGAAACATTCCAGTATCTGAAAACTTCTCCCTGCAGGCCAATCTAGGTAACCCTGTCAAAATCAGAGATTGGCAGATTGCTGGGCTGCCAGTGGACAAGTAAGTACATCATATATAGACCTAATGCTTTCTGGGGCTTTCTTTGACATTTGACCCTTGATTTTGTGAAACTTGAACGTTTAATGTTATATTACAACCACTTTTACACTGTTTTAATACTGCTTTTGTGATGTAAGAATTTTAGCATAGGGGATTGTCAAGTTGTTTTGAAATGACAGACACATAGGAACATGTTGAAATAACCTATCTTCACTAAATTTGAACACTTCTATCAGCATACTATAATTAAAATCCCTGACAACACTAGACTAAATGATTGATAAAGCTCCAATAGGTAAGTATGTATATGATCTACACAGAGCAAATCCTCTTCCAATTTTTTAAAACCTTCTAAATATTTTATAACTTGTCTAAAAACACTTAAAAGACTTCTTCAAATCATTGGATAGAAGTGACAGATGAGAAACATATGCTGGCTTTTATTGGTAGTTCTAATATTAATCTCTTATTTCACTTTGTAAACAAACATTTGTTCTAATTCCAACAAAACATAGGATATATGTGCTTGACATCAAAATTGAATTTGCAAGACATTATTTCTTAGTTTTCAGAACACGATATAATTAATTATTGAATCATTTTAGTTACTCTTTGGAAAATGCCCTAGTAGTAATGAATGCCAACAGATGGCCATTAATGATTGATCCACAAGGCCAAGCCAATAAATGGATTAAAAACATGGAGAAATCTAATAAATTAGAAGTTATCAAATTGTCAGATCCTAACTACAGCAGACAATTAGAAAATTGTGTACAGGTAAATTATTTTAAGGTGTAAGAAATGTAAATTGCTAAAAGACAGTTGATACGCTACACCTCAAGGTTTATCTAAAAATGGACCTTAAAATAATGAATATGAAAATGGTAGTAACTAACAGATACAACCAAATGTTTTTCTTAATTATGTGGAAAACTAAATTCAGCAAAATTGAAAATACTACATTTAGTTCTATGACGACAACTTATTCTCATTTCTGTTTTGCAACTATTTGAATGTCTTAATGTTATTATTGACTATTACAGTTTGGAAACCCCTGTCTATTGGAGAATGTTGGAGAAGAATTAGATCCTATACTGGATCCTGTCTTATTAAAGCAAACATTTAAACAGGTATACAGTCATTGATTTAATCTTACAATTGGCTTTCTGTGCTTCTATTAAAAGGCAGTGAAATATTCTTGACAATTTTGTCTTTGATGTGAGTGTATGTAGTTATTGAAAATGAATTTATGACAAAAAATCTAGAAACGCATTTCTCTCGAATAACTGTTTTTGAAACGATATTTTATTTGGCATGTATTGTATTAAATTTTTCAGTTTTATGAAGAAATGGTTATATATTCTATCTTAACATGAAAATTATTTTCTTTCCATAATTTCTACAAACATCTAACATTCTTATGTTTTTTTTATTTTTCAAGATGAATTAAAATGTTTGTCACAAGCTATGTTATGCTTTTATGACAATAATAAGCTTAAAGAAATATGCTCAACCTGTTTATACAATAAACATGTGAAGAGAAAAATAGACAATACACTGTACAGACAATGTCCCTAAAGTCTGTTTGTCTGATTCTTATACAAGGATCTTTTTTTGTTTCAGAACAACATGGATTATATCAGAGTTGGAGATAATATCATAGAATACAGCAAAGACTTTAAATTCTATATAACAACTAGGTTACGGAATCCTCATTATCTTCCAGAGGTTTCAGTCAAGGTAGGACTGTAACAATAGTAGCACTTTTTATAACTTCTCACAGCTGTATACATAAAGATTTGCTAAAGCAACTCTATTAGAACACTTTCATTTCATAGGTTTTCCTCTTGTTTATGATGATTGGTCACCATTTTAAATGGTGAAATTTTACTGCTGTTTGAAATGAGAATAAGTACAAAACACCTTTCATCTAGGACTGTGAGTAAACAGTATGGCAGTTATTTCATGTAGGAAATATGTGAAATTTTTACTATTTTACAGGTGACATTAATCAACTTCATGATAACACTGCTAGGATTAGAAGATCAGCTATTAGGAATTGTGGCTGCTAAAGAAAAACCAGACTTAGAAGAAAAGAAAAATGAACTTATTATAGAAAGTGCCAAAAATAAAAGACAACTCAAAGAAATTGAAGATAAAATTTTAGAAGTACTTTCATCCTCTGAGGTATAATTTTATACTATTCTTTTTCTCTTTTTTTTTTTAAGTTCAATGTTCAATTTATATTGTGAAGCATAGAAAGAAGTCTATATCATAGCATGAGAGATTAAATCTTTTTAAAAATTATTGAACATATAATTATTGATATACAGCCTTAAACATAAGTATAAATAAGAAGATGTGGTATGAATGCCAATGAGACAACTCTCCATCCAAGTCACAATGTATAAAAAGTTAACAATAATATG
The DNA here is from genome assembly GCA_017311375.1 of Mytilus coruscus. Lineage (NCBI taxonomy): Eukaryota > Metazoa > Mollusca > Bivalvia > Mytilida > Mytilidae > Mytilus > Mytilus coruscus. The sequence continues at coordinate 123,490,342 of CM029595.1, read as the reverse complement.
TCAAAGTACAGCCTTCAACACGGAGCCTTGGTTCTCTTGGAACAGCAAGCTATAAAGGGCCCCAAAATGACTAGTGTAAAACAATTCAAACAGGAAAACCAAAGCATGCACTTGGATAATAAGTAATCTTTATGAGCATGTCCTAGCAGTCTTTAAACACTGATTATATTTGAAATTTAGTTGTGTGAATTTTCTCAGTCCCTAATAGCTGCTTCCAGGAATAATTGAGCATATAGAAAGAAGGGGAAGGGGGGTCCAAGGCCATTCAAGTTAAATTGGATGGATGGTTGTAGATTTTTTTAATCTTAGGGTATAATTCTCTTTAAATTTTAAGCATGGTAAGATCAAATATGCAGTGCTCCTAGTCCTTTCTATCACAAACTTCTTGAGGAATGGAGGAACTAAAAGACATACAGTTGAAAACAAATGAAACAACTTGGTTTCGTAAGAAGAAAAAGTTTAAATTGTGGTCATTATTGGTTTTTGTCTGCATTCAGTAATTAAAAATATGCTGTAAACAGATAACTCCTTTTTGAAATTTAAGTATTCTTATGTATGTATTTTCAGGGTAATATATTAGATGATGAAAGTGCCATCGAGATATTGTCTTCCAGTAAAGTCTTATCACAAGAAATATCAGAGAAACAGGAAGTAGCCTCTGTCACCGAGGAAAAAATTGACAAAGTCCGAGATGGTTATAAACCTGTAAGTCAATAGTATTAGGTTAATCATTTGGTAATTGGACCTTTGTAAAAAACTGAAATTGATAAATTACTTCTTACAGTGGAAAAAAATCTTGCATGAACTTTATTCCAGAAAAGTAGGGATTTAATATATTTTCTAAGGTTTCCAAAAACCTCTTCATAATTATCACTGACAGCATATAGGTCAAAGTACATTGGAACTAACTAATAGCAAGTAAAGAAGCAAGAAAAAGGGAATATTTGTTTCCAATAAAAATTTTTTTAGAAATATATTTGTATTTATATTTTTGTCTTTTTGCAGGTTGCAAAACATGGCAGCATATTATTTTTTGTGATACAAGACCTAGCCAACATTGACCCTATGTACCAGTATTCACTATCATGGTTTATTAATCTGTATATTCAGGTAAGGATGTTTGTCAAGAATTAGCCAACATTAACCAAATTTATATCTTGTACATTATTGAACCATATGATGGATTTACAATACAACTTTGGTAGGTTAAAGATTGATTGTATAGGGCTTAATTTACTAGAATTAAAGTAGTTTATAGGTATATTTTGTAGGCTTCTTCCCTACTTATAACTGAACACACAAGTGGCTTAACAAATAAGGATTAATGAATGACAGGGGTGCTCAGTTACTATAAAGGATGTTCAAGACTTTAATGTGTGCAGCATAATTTCTGTATGTAATAAGTTCTTTAAAATCTACCAATGTTAGATATATGTAAATACACCTTATCGCTATTTGTCCCCCATAACTGGACATCACAGAGGCTCCCATAAAATTCTGACGTCACAACTCACAAGAGAAAATATCTGACGCCAGAAAGGAAAAGTGATGGCTGTTTGATGTCATTAGTTCAAGTGTTGCAAATTTTAGGGTCAAGTGTCGCAGATTCCCAAATAGCGATAAGGTCTATGGTTATCACTCCATTATGTATATGATAAAACTGTTCTTTATGGTTAAGTGTACAAATGAAATGTTTTTGGACTTTCGTATATTTCAGTCTATATTGAACAGCAAACAGACATCAGAGTTAAGTGAAAGAATAGACAACCTGAATGAGCATTTTACCTATAGTATTTATCTGAATGTGTGTCGCTCCTTGTTTGAGAAAGACAAGTTACTGTTTTCATTCCTGTTGTGTATTGGAATACAAAAACAAGAGTAAGTATTAAATAATGACTGCAAAAAACAATGATAAACTCTTGTTTTTCATTTTTTACAGTACTGGGTCGATACCGCTGCTGGTGGACTATTAGTTCCCGAGTGTATCATCAGCTTAGTAGTCAGTACTTCGGTACTGATATGATTTATAACAAACCTTTTGTAAATTGTCCATTTAGAAAATTAAAAACTATTAAGAAACTAAGATTTCAACTCCCTCAGGCAAAATTGTCCTTAGATGGATTTGGCTGTTTTTGGTTGTTATACATCCTTGGCTTTCAAATATTTGGCTTTTAGCATTCCTGATGAAGGTAAATCCAGAAAAGCACTTCAGACGCATGAAATTTATAAAGTGTTGTTTTCATTTTTTGATGCTGTACTGGGACAGTAAGATAGTTTTAAGTCCTATTAGTAAACTATTAGTTCCAAGATATACAGATCAAGATGTCATTTGTTTAATTTTGTTGTTGGGTTGTTTCCTCATTGACATATACCCCTGTCAACTTGTTTCATTGTTGGTTAATTTCAGGTAGACGAGTTCATGATATTTTATTGTCCATTAAATAGTTATTTACTATCCTTCATGTTAAACAAATCTTATTTTCACAGAGGGACTGTTGATGACAGAGAATGGCGGTTCTTACTGACTGGTGGTGTGGCTTTGGAGAATCCATTCCCTAATCCTGCTTCAGCATGGCTTCCTGAAAAGTCATGGAGTGAAATTGTGCGATGCTCAGATTTACCTGCTTTTAAAGGTTTTATGGACCAGTTTAAGAGCCTGGTATGTTCTACACAGTGTGCATACTTAAGGTTCAGAAGAAAAAGAGAGTGCTATTTTTAGTAGTAGGTGACTTCCACAACACCTCATGGCACTACAATATCTTAAACAATGGTTGAAGATTGGTATATAGATATATGTACAGTTCAGGATAAATCTGGTTCTCATGAAGTTAAGCTTTGTTCGAATAAACAAGGGTTTTAAAATGATGGTCTGACACCTTAATAATCAGATAACTTATGACTCAAATTAAACTCTGTCTGGTGAACCAACGCCTGTGTGAATCCTTTCGGTAGAGTCCATGAAGTGGATACCTTAAGTGGTATGCCGGGTTGTCAAATAATGCAAATGAATGCAACACTTAAGTAATAACTCAAATGTTTTATTTCCAAAGTTCTTGTATTTGAAACTCTTTTATAGATATTTTGAAATTAAATAAGGATGACAATTTGCATATAAAATGTTGAAGACTTCGAAGCAAAACTTGTCTGTGAAAATGACATAGACCTGTTATGAAGTATTATTCAATTAATTCATGATATGTTTAACTATTTCTCTTGATAACATTAAATGACAAACCAAATTTAGACAGGGATGTATGGGATTATGTGTATTCAAAGAATTTTTTTCTTTCATTTATTGATAATAAAGTGTAATACATCTATATTTTAGTTGCCCCAATGGAAGAAAATCTATGATTCACCCTCACCTGAAACTGAAGATTTGCCAAAGCCTTGGTGTGAAAGACTGGATAAATTACAGAAACTAATAGTCCTCAGATGTCTAAGACCTGATAAGGTTTGTATTTCCAGAAACTCATAGTCCTCAGATGTCTAAGACCTGATAAGGTTTGTATTTCCAGAAACTCATAGTCCTCAGATGTCTAAGACCTGATTAGGTTTGTATTTTCAGAAACTAATAGTTATCCGATGTCTAAGACCTGACAAGATTTGTATTTCCAGAAACTCATAATTCTTATATCTCTGAGATCTTATAAGGCTTGTATAAATAAAACAAATGGTCCTTTTAAATTTGTATGACCTAATAAGGTGCCTTTCAAGAAGTTGAAAGTCCTTGAATATCTGAGACTTAATACAGTTTATTAAAACTCAGTCATTTCTGTTAACAGATGATTCCTGCTATCCAGAACTTCATTGTGGATACCATGGAACATAAGTATGTTGAACCACCGACCTTTGATCTGTCTCTCAGCTTTAGTGATTCGTCATATTTTACTCCATTGATATTTGTTCTCTCACCTGGTGCTGATCCAATGGCTGGCCTCTACAGATTTGCAGAAGAGAAAGGTATATTTTTATTCATTTAATTTTTTTTTTAAGTAGAACTATATTTAAATTTTGAAGTGATTTTTCAAGTTAATATAATTGAGTGGCTTACGTAAAGATACATTTAGTCAGTTCTGCAGAAATGTTAGCCTTATTTTAATTTTCCCTCGTTTTGTTTCCTTAGTCAAATGTTAATTTTTACAGTTAATGCTTCAATGCTTGTACAGATTAGTTTTATTTATTCATATTTGATCACTGTAAAATCAACATAGGTCACAGTGATGTGTTAAATCTATATAGTTTTGCATAATTGAAGAATTATAGGCTATAGATAATATGTTTTTTAATATAAGATTGGCTAGTTATAGAACCACAATTTATATGATGCTAGTTATATAGTTTATGATTAACAAAATTGAGCTAGTGAACCTTTAGGGATGAAATTTCTCAATTAGTTGGTGGTTTTTTTTAATAACTCAGTTACAAACTAGATAATTCTTTAAATTATAAGTAAACCTTTAGCTGATTTGAAATTCACAAAATTTCTTTCAAATATTTTGGAAAATTTTGTAATTGAAACTTTTCCTTTGAGAAAGATATTGTTTTAAATCATGCTTTTGTTTTTACTTTAAAATTTATGTTTTGTTTTCAACAAATCTATTTTAAGCTTTTAGTTTGATACGTTCAAATTTTTGAAATACATTATACCTACAAATGACAAAAAAATTGCATTTATCTGAAATAGGAGTGTCTTACCATGTTTCCAAAACATTTAACGACATTAAGTGTAAGTTACATTTGGGTTTTTGTTCTGTTGTTTTTGAAAAAAAAGATTCATTATTCCACTTTAGGTTTAAGGGTACATGGATTTTGATTGTATTGTGCTCACTGAGTTACTAGTAAAAGGTTTATTATTTCAATTTAGGTTTAAGGGATACATGAATTTTGATTTTATTGTGCTCACTGAGTTTGGTGATTTTTGGTTGAGTGAAGTACATTACTTACAGGTTATTTGAAATAATTCATTAAAGCTTTTAGTAATTTTAGTTGCATTGTACGCCATACAAGTGGGATTTTTAAACAAATAGTGATAGAATTTCGGTAGTATTGGAGTATAAGCAAAAAAAAATATGCTTAAATAAAATATGGATTATTTCATGCAAAATAGAAATTATGGTAAGCGTATATCAAAAACTATTTTGAACTTTATATTTTCAATGAATTGATTAAAAATCAATAAATTGAATTTTTGGGAAAATGAAGATGCTCCTGTATAATATAAATTTCTCTCTTAGAGAATTATATTTTAAATAGAAATCATTAATTTTTATCATCTTTTTTCCACTTGTTTGGTTTTAAGATTTATTTTTTACGTATTATTAACACATATCCTAACGTTAACAGGTCTCCTCCCAAGGATCATTAAACCAATGGTCACAATGACCAAGGCCGAATCCAAAATGAGACTTATTACATCAATTATTGGACTTAATCCAAAAATAGAAAGTGAGAGTATGTCACGTAGATCATATATATGTCTACAAACATGCATGCCAAATTAGATGCACACACATGGTAGGGATGCACATTATATGACATAATCACATATACATAGAGTTAGATGAATCTTATGATTGCTACATGTTTAAAAAATGTATTCATTATGTTCTCATTTGTTTATGCGGTTACTGAGACTGCATAACACACAATTTATGAGAACTGAAGTTGAATAGGTGCCTTCTATATAAATGTCTAGCATTGAAAGTAAAGTTGCTCATGTGGATCTTCTGTATATTTGTTTGTCTAAGTTGAGTTACCTGAATCAAGCCATTTCACTTGGAGCAGTTTTGATTTTGATACCCAACTTTTTTTTTTAAATCTAAATATAACTGACATAGGAAGATACTTTGGTAACACACAAATGATTCATGCTAAAAGTCATAATAGTCAGTTTAATTTGTTTTATTTTTTACAACATTGAGTCAAATCTTACAAAGGATAATTTATGTAGCAGTCATAGTTTTCATCGAACACTTAATACTCAAATTTTCAGTTATGAATTTTGTACAAAGCACACAAAATCTACTCTTCAATATATTTTCAGATAAAAGATTAATATTTTATTGAATACTCTTATATCTGAATTATATTTGTGAATTCACAAGTCCCCTTCAATTACATACTGTACATATTAGTGGACACTAAAACTTCAGTCGTTTTAGAAGATCTCCAAAACGCTAAAAAAAAAAAATGTTATAAATTTACGTAGGAGTGTATAAATAACATTAGTGCATGTTCTGTTCAAAATAATAACAATTGCATGATACATATATAAATTTAACTGCATGTGTGTTTATGGAATTTTCTTCATTCCTAGTGATTTGATTACTTTTAAAAATTACAACACTGTAATAGTAATTTAATAATTGATGGCAGTTTTTGTGGATAGGTTGGTATAATACTAAGCAATAATATATTCGGATTGTAAATTTTTCTAAATTCATGAAAATTTGTCTCCCAGAAATAATAATAGCTCAGCAATATTAAAATTTAATGTGTATGAATAGTTACTATTCCTATTATAGTAACTGCTGTAGAATTTGTATGTCTTACTAGATATTGTTCTCCTCGTTACTTTTTAGCTACTTTCATCTTAAGAAAAAATTTCATTCATATGAGAACATATTCAATAAGTGGATTTGTTCAGTTGAGAAATTTGCTGACATTATGTACACCAAATATCATATTCTAATAACTTTCTTAAATATATTTATATTCAATTTATCCCCATATTCTGCATTTTATTTTCTATCACCTTAAAGAACAGAAACAAGTTCCAAGTCTTTGACAATTATATCTGTTTATATATGGAGATTTACTAAAAGTTTGGTCTTTGGCATTAATCAATCAATATAGACTACGACGTTTATTGAAGTTATTTACAAATGATGGCAGGTGTATACTTACATAGCTAAAAGATGGTCTTGCCCTGAGGAAAGATTAAAATAAAAGTGAGAAGATGTGGTATGATTGCTAATGACAAAACTAAATGAAAAAAAATATGACAGACAGCAACCAACCACAACCACTGAATGACAGACTCCTGATATGGGGCAGACACATTTAGCATGTGGTGGGATTAAACATGTTTGTGAGCTCTCAGCCCTCACCGCTAACCTGGCACAGCGGTGTGACAGCACAACATAAGAACAAACTGTAAAAATCAGATGATTTGATTTTAAATATGGATGGTTGATGTATAAGAATGTATATGAACCTGTAATGCTTGATTGATAATGCATAGGCTGTGTCAAAAATAAAAAAATAGTAGATATAAATCAAACTGAAGACGTCAGTTTGAAATTTAATGCATAAACCAAAGGGATTCACTCTGAGTTCTTTATATAATTTTTCAAATTAATCACACAGGTGTTGAAAATTCCTAATGCTGCATGTATGCCTGCTGCATTATATTATCTCACACCTAAATACACAATAGATGCCTCGGCTTTATAATGAGTTAATACTCTTATGTATAAAATATCTCTCTTGTAAGTAAAATAAATTTGTATATCTTTTGTAACTGTTCATTACATTCTAATATTACTGACAATGAAGCAGAAATGATATGTTGCATGATACAAGTCTTGAAACTTTCTGGAAAACAGTATGTTAATTAATGTGATGATATTCTATTCAGATGTTTATAAGTTTTTTTTTTTTTTTTTTTTTTGGGGGGAGAGGTTAAAACTTTACTTGACTATTTTTTTTCATTTACATGTATTGGAAATTTTTTGAGAGTGTCTATTTTGCCCTGTGTTTGTATATAAAACATATATATAGTAAAAGCAGTGTCCGACTCAGCACTATTGAACTTTACTGATACTTGGTATAATTGAATTGTTGCCCTTCACCAGAGGGTGTGTCTCAAAAGAGGGTTAGAATATCTGTCTGCAAGGTCAAGGCCACGAACATATTTTAGAATATACAATTAGGTGTATAACTCAGAACTTTTGAATATGTTGAAGGATATTATTGAAGCCCACTACTAGAAGGTATGTCGCTTATAAGGATGGAATGTCTGTCTGCAAGGTCAAATTCAGTACTTTGTATCACAGTATGATAAATACAAGGGGAAAGGTATAATATTTTGGAAGCTGTAAATAGTTCTCTTTTTTTTTTTGCCAAGTTTTCGGGTCTTTGTCCTTTTTCAATTTAGATAAAAACTTTGATGGCCACCCTTTTTTTAATTATTTTTTTTACCCACAGTGTATCATATCAATGCCTTTACACTTTGTTTGTGAATGATTGCAATATCAACTAGCTATTTGAATTTACAGCTATCAGAGCAAGCTAGTAGAATTTATTTAAATTGTAACATATCATTTCTATAAGTGTTCTTTTATTTGTAAATAGTTCATTCATTTTATGAATTTCCTCTTTGTTTTAACAAGTAATTTGTCATTTTGCTGCAATACTGTAAATCAGATCTTTAAAAAAATCTTTTTTTTGACTTTTATTTATCAAGTAGTATAAATACTAAAGCTTGTTGTAAAGATAATTGGATATATCTGATTTCATTAAAGAATTTAAAAGATATTGCAGTAAATTCGGTCTACGCTAATCAGGTTTCAGTATAGTTGTTAGAATTAATGCATATGTATATGAAATATTATTTTCAATGGGTAAGGCATTTTAATCTAAAACTCTCAATCATTTTTAACACAATTATTCATATGTATACAAATTAATATTTATATAATACAATACAAATACAAATATGAAATATCTATTTTCTTTGGGTCAGGCATTTTAATCTAAAACTCTCAATCATTTTTAACATGAATTATTCATATGTATATAAATTAATCTTTATATAATATAATACTTGAATAAAACTTTCCATTTCCACATAATAACTTGTATCCCTTATATTACAGCTCCTGGCAGTAAGGGTTTGCAGACAATTTCTTTGGGTCAAGGTCAAGGACCTATAGCAGAAAAGATGATACAGGAGGTATGATAGGTTTCTATGATTTTAATTGTTATTAACTTGCTATTGATATGAATAAATCCTTTTAGGACAATTAAGTTTGAATTAATGATTTAGATAATGACTGTTAGTGCTAATTTATTTTAAAAAAATAAACACTGAATTGTATGGTTTTGGCAGAAATAAGCAACACTGATACCTCCTAAATCTATGACATTCAAGTGAAATAATATACACTTACAATACAAGTGTATATATTGTATATAATATGTCAAGTTGTGAATAAATTTAACAGAAACAATCAAAGATCTGCTCTAAACACCCAATTTTCCAAAGAAAGAAAAGCATTAAGATATGACATACAAGAACTACTGAAGAGGTTCTTGATTTGGAACAGGCATTTGAACATGTGGGTGGGGTTAAACCAGTCTTTTGAGATCACCACCCTCCCCATTTTTAATCCAATCTGTAGATTGATAAAACATATATTAAAGAATCATATTCATATTATATATATAATATAATCTATTCATTTATGGATGGAACCAATAACATAATCTTGAAAGGATTCAAGAATTTTACTATTTTTGCAATTTCAGGGACCAAATAACAGCTCTTTTCATACCTCCTTCTTTTAAAGTGATATTGAAGTAATAATTGATAACAAAGCAAGATTGTCATTCAACAAAAATAAGTCAGGTATTCATTGATTGTATGCTGTTTTAATTTCTGATTACATATGGACAGGATCTGCTACCCTTCCAGAGCACCTGAGATCATTGATTTTTGGTGGGTTTTGTGTTGCTCAGTCTTTATTTTTCTATGTTGTGTTTTGTATACTGTTGTTTAATTCTATTGAGTAAACTTAATTGTTTTGGCACAGAAATTATAAATACTTGTAAACAGAGGTTCAAATTGAATGAACTGGTCTTAATGTTTATAATCCATTTTCAGGCTGTTGAAGATGGGACATGGGTGGTGCTACAGAATTGTCATTTAGCAGCATCATGGCTTGGAGAATTAGAGAGAATCTGTGAAACAGTATGTAAATGATTATTAGTTAGCTGGACAGCAAAGATGTTGCAACACATAGGGGTCACTTCTGCTTTTTAAGTCTCTCAAATGAAGTTTGGGAATACTTATTGGTTTTGCTCAGTTCTTATTATTATTCTTCTTCCCTCTTCCCTCTTCCTCTTCTGCAGCTTTTAAATTTGAACTTGTCTGCACCTGTTCTCCAAAACCGCTTGTCAGATGAACTAAGGATTCCACAATATGTTAGACTAACATGTCTAGTGGTGCAATCATGGTTTTGTTTGTGCAATGGAATTTATAAAGGGGTACTTTGAGGGACAAAAAGAAAGGAGGGGTTTACTATAGAACCCTATGGGATTTCAAATGATTATAACTTGAAAACAGTTTGTGATAGACACAATCTTCATAATTGTAAATGTTCTAAATGATAAAGCACATTAAATGGAAAAAAAAAGGTTAGTCCCCAGAGGTTACCCCACCCCCTGCCATTTGAGAAAGTTTTAATATATTGTAAGTGGTCAAGATCCCCACCACTAAACCATATATATTCTGGTTTGTTATAATAAAGTATGTCAAAAGAGATACAAGGTTAGACCCCTGGGGTCACCCCCACCCCCTGCCATTTGAGAAAGTTCCAATATCTTGTAAGTGGTTGAGATCCCCATCTCTAAACCATATATATTTCAGATTTGTCATGCCAAGATGATTTGAATGATATACAGGGTTAGTCCCCAGGAGTCATCCCCACCCCCTGCCATTTGAGAAAGTTCTAATATCTTGTAAGTGGTCGAGATCTCCATCTCTAAACCATATATATTCTGATTTGTAATGCCAAGATGAATTGAATGATATACAGGGTTTAGTCCTTAGGAGTCATCCTGACCCCCTGCGATTTGAGAAAGTTCTAATATCTTGTAAATGGTCAAGATCCCTATCCCTAAACCATATATATTCCTGTTCATCATGTCTCGAAGATTTCAATAATATAAAGGGTCAGTCCCCAGGGGTTTCTTCCACCCCCAATGTTCTAATATCTTGTAACTGGTCAAGATTCCCACCCCTAAACCATGTAGATTCTGGTTTGTCATGCCAAGATGATTTGAATGGTATACAGGGTAAGACCCAAGGGGTCATCCCCACCCCTGTCATTTGAATTTGTTCTAATATCTTGTAAATGTTCAAGATCCCCATCCCTAAACCATATATATTCCTGTACGTCATTTCACGAAGATTTGAATGATATGCAGGGTCAGTCTGCAGGCGTCACTAATGCATATCACTTTACTGGACCGAACCAATTTTTCCTGGACTTTGCCCAATGTCTGGCGACCCTGGGAATGACAAACTATGGGAGCTTCATTTGGGAGATTTCGTAACAGCATCCTGTTACAATCATTTCTTGTTTAATTTTGATCTGAGACTTTTTTAGTTTTTTCATATCAAAACATAGATGTTGCCATTTCTGTTTTCATTTTGGAGACAGCATGAGGCACACATATTCTTTGGAAGACACATTATATTACACAAAATTTTTTTTTTATAGGAAATGTTTCAGTTTTGTTGCTTTATATTATTGTGTCCCATTTTAATGATAAAATGATATATATTAGTAGTTATAGTTCCTTTGGTTTTAACTGAAAATTGCAATGGCAAACATTACACTGAAATGAACATGGGATTTTATGATCACTTCATCTTTGTATTATAATATTTTGTTGTAGGCATGTATGACACAGAAAATTGTAAGATATGATTTCTATGTCAAAAAACTTTTTTTTTATACCTTTCTTTATGCAGACCAAAAATTCACAAAACCAAAAATAAAAAGGTTTGAAAGCATAAATTTGCCAAAAGCTGCTAATCAGAACAGCCATAACCTGTTTTATGGGTTAACTTTGCCCAAGGAAATTCCAACCTTAGTTTTAGTACAATTTAGATTTACGGAAAAAAAGCATCATTTAAATCATGCCAATATGCGAGTACTGGAAATTTGGAAGAAGGTATTCTCAATGATATACTGTAAATTAAGAAATTATTGCGATTTTTAAAGAATGGACAAAAATGTGAGATAAATTATTGCTCTTTTCAGGAAAATCTGCATACAGATATATGTATCAGATGTCTGAATGCAAGTTCTTATAATTACAATACCCACCCAGTTGCATTATTTACATTAAAGGGGCATTAGCTAAGAGATATACAAAAAATTAGAATATCATTTATTTTTGTTCAATCATTAATAAAAGTGAAATAGTGAAATAATAATTCGCTTTTAGCAGCCAGTTTAGTTCAATTTTGTCAAAATAAGCTAAGAAACATTGCTGATGAATTATTCACTTGCAAGTGAATAAATTGACCTCATTGCATCCGTATTCATGTGACCTTCAATTAAACTCCTTAGCTAGAGATTGGTTACACATGAATTATGCATGTTCACAAAGGAAAAGAATGTCAACATTGAAAATGAAACAAAGGTGAACCATTTCGTTGACTGATTCGATCCACATAAAATCATTCTTATACAGGTAAAAATGATGATTAACTGATTTTTTTAACCTTTAACATTACATCAAACAGACCTAGAAAAATCCAGTTGCACGTCATTGCTATCTATTTATATTTATGCTGATGTTTATATCGGGTTATGTGACCATCAGCAGTCTTCGGATGTCATCTTGAAGGTTAATTAGATGGCGTCTAGACTAAAATACACACGAAATGCTGATATATATTATCGAGTCCATGCATTGTTAATTGTCTATTTCAGACTTATTGAAATTTGGATATACATTTTAGTGTGTTATAAATCAAATATGAGAATTTGAGTCAAATTGGTGAGCATGAATTTGACAGCTAATGCCCCTTTAATAAAAACCTCACAATAATTTCTGAATTTACAGTAGTCAATTAGCAGAAGTATCAAAGAGCAAAATAGGTGATGAGGCATGATTTATTAAGTAATACCTTAGAATAAAGTAAACTTTTATCTATTCAGATAATAACAGATCCAGCTAAAACCAAACCATCGTTTAGACTGTGGCTAACCAGTTATCCTTCACCTGTCTTCCCAGTATCTGTACTACAGAATGGGGTCAAAATGACCAATGAACCACCAAAAGGTCTACGAGCCAACCTGCTCAGATCATACCTCAATGATCCTATCTCGGACCCAGAATTCTTTAATTTGTGCAATAAACCTGTGGTAAGTAAAGTAATAATATATTATGAATTGTCACAAGAAAAGAATTTTTTTTTCAAATAGTAACCTTAGAATTTCTTTGTTAGTCTTACAGACTAGAAAGTCAATTAACTTCAGTTTTTACATGTAACCTTTGCAATAAAGTATACTCTGTTATCGTGTATTTTGAAAACAAAATAACTTTAGAAAAATGTAGGTGCTTGAGTCTGTGAACTACCAGGTCAAATGACCTGCAAAAATGTCAGGTTGATAACACAGCATTTATGATGATGTACATTTTGAAACATTGCTGAAAGCTCTTCCTTCAATCCCAAAGCATTCACACATGAAAAACTTCAACAAGATCAACAGAACCCAGTTGTTTAAATCTTCTCTCCCCTAGATAAGTCATGTTTGAATAATGAGATTCAAGCGTCCATTGTATAAATCTTTTGAACAACTGCACTGAGACTGCTACACATGCTACATATCAACTAATGACAGAACGTTCAGCACTGTTAGTGGAGTTTGTCACTTGTAGACCTATTAACACATTTAAGTCTCAAAAATAAATTTCACTTGCAGAGTTTCATTTAAAACATAGCTTAATTCTCTAGTTGTTTTACCATGTAATCCTTATTTTTTTTTTATATATTTTTGGCAGATAAGCAAACAAAGAATTTTTTGTCAATTTGTTGAATTGAACTTACATATATGAATTATATCCTTTCAGATTTTTGAGAAGTTATTATTTGGATTATGTTTCTTCCATGGCTTGGTACAAGAGAGGAGGAAGTTTGGTCCATTAGGTTGGAATATACCATATGAATTTAATGAATCTGATCTCAGAATATCTGTCAGACAACTTGAGGTAAATCATGAAAACAAATTTGCTACTTGTTTAAAATATTTAACTTTGTTTACAGTGGGGTTTTTTCTCTTGCATATTTTTTTTCATGAATTTTCTGAGGATATAGTGTCTTATTTTGGCATAATATAATTTATTGATTTTCTACTTACTAGTTAGAGTGAGAGACCCATATTCGCCGCATAATTCGCTCATTTCCACTTACATCCGACCTACATTCAAATATTTGGAACTTTTATGAAGGTTTCAGAAATTTAACTATATGAAAAATGTTTGATAAAGAAATTATCTTCAAAACTTTGGTTAATTGTTCTAAAACGTCGCAAACTCAAGAGGAAATCAAGTTGTTCGTGTACCATGGGGAACACATTTCGCCGCAGAATGTATGATATGAGCATCCTCATTATCCTGGTGTATTTCAAAACGAATGTTTGCAATTTAATAAATTAGCTTGAGAGATCATTCCTATACGATTTTCCTCACAAATATTTACTTTAAGACTGCATGATTGCCATATAAATCTTACATAATTGACAAAATCATTTAAAACACCTGCGTATTTCTCAATATGTGACTAACCTTGGAAATGGGGTAAGAGGAATATCAACAGTTGTAACATTACAAACAGCCTTTACCAACTATTTAGGCAAGTACTGGGTAAAGGCACACAAAATTTACACAAAAATAGCAAAGCGAAAATGTGTCCAAGGCGAATATGCGCCACCCACTCTACAAATAATATTTTTCACATAAGGAATTTCAACAGTAATATTGAAGTAAAATGAAAATAACAACTGATTCTCAAAAATTCTCAGCGGTAAAAAATCAGAACTTCTTATTATTGTCTTTTCTTTGCAGATGTTTGTAAATGATTATGATGAACCACCATTGGAAGCCCTGACATATCTAACAGGAGAGTGTAACTATGGTGGTAGAGTAACAGATGACCTTGACAGAAGGTTAATTCTTAGTCTGCTGAAAATATTTTACTGTGAAGAGATTATTTCAGATGATGAATATAAGTTTTCAACAAGTGGATTGTACTATGCTCCACCTAAAGGAACCTACAATAATTATATTGAGTACATCAGGAAATTACCACTAATGCCACATCCTGAGGTATGCATGAGTTTACTTTATCTACTGTCCACCCAGAGGTATACATTAGTATACACCTTATTGCTATGTGTCTGCTATAACAAGACATCAAAGATGTTCCTGTAAAATTCTGATGTCACAAGGCAAAATTTTTGTTTGCCCATTTCAAAATTGACTGTTGAATGATGTCTATAGGTCAAGTGTGACAAAATTGTATCTCCCTTTATAATTATAACTATATGCAGCAATTTTCAGTGGTGTAAAATGTTAACAATTCTTGTTTCCAGTCACGATAGAATTAGCCTTTGGGAAAGTAGCCTGATATATGGTAATCGGTCTATTTTTATAAGAATAAGATAAATATGGTATAAGCAATTATATTATTAGATGACAGTCATTATGTGCTTAAAGTTTTTATACATTATTACAGGTGTTTGGCTTACATGAAAATGCAGATATATCTAAAGACCAACAGGAAACTCAGCAGTTGTTTGAAGGGATTCTTCTTACATTACCACGTCAGGTGAGGCAATATACCAGTAATTGTACCGAATGTTGTGCTCATAATTATTTGTATAAAAAAATAAGTTTTTTATATATAGAACTACCTTGTAATCTTGATTGCTAGAAATATATTGGAAATTTGCTGAGACCAAAACCAATGATAAAATGCTTTTCATCCCTTTTAATAATAGATTTTGTCTTCTGTGTGAGATGAGACAAAGATGTTACTTTTCAATAAGCATAAAAATTTTTAACATGCTTTTATAAAAGCATATCTTGTGAAGCAGATTATATATGTGGAAGCAATATTTAATGATGTGACTTTTGACCTCATTTTCAATCTCCTTTAACCATGTTAAATTTTTAGATGGGGTCTGTCTTTAAGTATAAACTATATATGAAAGGTCAAGAGGTAAATATTAGTATGACATAAACCATATATGTCTTGACCTCAATGAAATATTCCAAAGGTCAGTTAAATGTTTTTATGATGTCTATTTCTTAAAAACAATCCAAAGAACAACATTGATAAATTGAGCATTTCATACTCATTTGCAGGAGGGTGTCCTTTTTGCATTGACCAAGTCAACAATTGACCTCTACAACTTTTAGAATGATAATCAAATGTTGCTGTTGGCAGGCCAGACATTTTAGTGTGCCAAAATTGATTTTCAGTTCAAAATGTTTACAGAAAGTCATATATGTACTGCCATTTTGAAGTTGTATTTCTTGCTAGAACAAATAATTCTTTAAAAATCAAAAGATAATAGGAAGCATTAATGTAAATGAATTATAAATTGAAGTTACCATATAAATAACTTATTACTGTTAAACATCACTTAGTATTACAGTAGCATTTGGATCCACAGAAAATGAAAAAAATGTACAGTGAAATTCACCGTTTTAGAATCGAAAGGACTATGAGTAATTTAATTTCTCGTACCCAAAAATAAAAACAGTGTCATGTCATTGGTTGAATTTCAATTGTTTGGGACTTAGTTAGCCAATCAAAGTTCTTTTAAAAATATTACTTAGAATGCATTAGATTTAAACGGTGAATTGAATAAGAATATGTTTAAACTTTTTGATTTCACCGATAAAAATGAAGGAACTTTCTTTTTGTTCTATATTTATTATTTTATTCAATATTTTGTTTCAGACATTTATTTACTTCATTACTTGTAAATCATTTACCATAAACTTATTTGTTTTTGTTTTTTTTACCCTTATTTTGCATGCATGGTATGTGTTTGTGTGATTTTTGTGTGACTAGGACCCGGTACTAATTTCTGTATTGATTGGTTTTTTACTTCACTTTTATTTTTATTTGCTTATGAACTTTTGTTTATCTCTTTGCCCATCAAACTGCCACTGTGAAGTAAGCAAGTATAAATTACCAAGGAATGATCTTTTGATGGTTAATGCATCATGTTTATTGACAAAACATCACACTAAATTAGGTGAACTTGACCTTTTTTTTGTGCATCAAAAGTTTCAATTAAGTTTTGTGCTTGGTCTAGATCTAAACTCCTACAAATCATTGAAGAATATTCTTTTGTCATTTGATGCATAATGTTAAGTGATGAAGGTCAACATCAAAAT
The DNA here is from genome assembly GCA_017311375.1 of Mytilus coruscus. Classification (NCBI taxonomy): domain Eukaryota; kingdom Metazoa; phylum Mollusca; class Bivalvia; order Mytilida; family Mytilidae; genus Mytilus; species Mytilus coruscus. The sequence goes on along the minus strand of CM029595.1, from coordinate 123,473,125 downwards.
TTGGTGAATTGAACTTTTATTTTATGCATGAATGACTTTGGTTAGTTCTGTGCTAAGGTCCAGATATAAACCAACTACAACTCACAGAACAATGACATTTTGTCCATGATCCATCCTATTTAGTGACAAAGGTTCACATTAAAAAAAAAGATGACCATGACATTCATTTTATTCGTGAATTGATTTTGTTAAGTTTTATATGAAGGTCCATATCTATGCAATTAGATATTATAGAGAAGTGATCTTTTGTCAGTTCATACATCATATTTGTGACAAAGGTCTCTGCAAAAATCAGGTGACATTGACCTTTACTCTAGTCATAAATTACTTTGGTTAAGTTTTTGGATGTGTTTTTCCACATCCAAGACAGCCAAACAGAACACCCTCTTAAGCATGGGTTTTACTGCTGGATTGGTGAGGTACAGGGGACTTAATTTCTGTACCCCATTCAACCCTTAGGGGTTTTTGTCAGTTGATGCATTATATTTAGTGATAAAGGTCCACACTAAGATTAGGTCACCATGACATTCATTAATGATATAAATGAAATCTTGAATAAAAGAAAGGGGATTAACTGTCCTTTATGATGACTCCATTTCTTTATTTCTATTTTTACCTTTTTGAGTTGTTTTATTTGCAGTTTTATTGCTTCTGTACAGTGCTTTATTATGGTTTGGAAAGAGAATCTGGGAATCTCTTTTCAAGATTTTTCATCATTACAGATCTTTTACAATTCTATTTCATTCACTTTATTACATTTATACTAAGTGTGACTGGATTGCATCCTTGGAAGTTTTGCTTTCAAATTTTTAAGCTTCATTTAATATGGTTACCTAGTGCTAGATAACTGTCAAATAATCAATATTATGTGCAGGTTTCTTAACATCCAGTGTCCGATATTACAGAACATACAAAGTGGCTAAACATTTATTGGTCAGTATTACTGGTATATTAAGCTTTCTAATTTCTAATGACCAAAACCTTAGCTTGAGAAATTAGAAATTAGTTTACTGGTATTGTTAACCTGAATAAACTAGACTCTTGCCTTATCTTAGTAAGAGGAAGCAAGAACCCTCTCTAAACTAAGTCTTGAATAAGTTGGTACAGTACTTGACATATCTTTGAAAGAGGAAACCAAAAACCACTTTTAACTTAGTCCTGAATAAACCAGACACTAGCCTAACTTACTAAGCAGATACCAGAAGCCCTCTAAATCAAGTCCTGAATAAACCAGAAATTTGGTTCATCTAAGATGGAGGAAACCAGAAACCACTCTTAACGTATTCCTGAAAGTAATGAGATGAATAAAAAATGTTTACAGGAAAACTATTCTGAGAAATTTTATAACATGACAAATTGCCTGGCTGCTTATTACTTTTGTAAAATTAAGGAGATGTGTATGATTGCCAATGAAACAACTATCCACCAAAGAGGTTGTAAAGTACTTCAGATCACCATACAGCCTTCAACAATGAGCATAGCCCATACTGTAAGGCCCAATAATAACAAAATGTGACTCAAGTCAACAGAAAAAACAACAGCCTGATTATGACTGTTTTGAAAATAAATATTTTTATAACATGTTATTGTGGTTGAAATAAGTTGAAGAGGAAAAATCAAGTAGCTGTTGGCTAAAACTATCAATGACAAAATATTAATTATTGAATTTGCTGTTTATGTTTCTATAGATAGTGAAGGTGAGTAGGGACACCGTAGCTGAAACATTGTTCATTTATTACTTGATTGCTCTCTTTGAATACAACTCTAGATCCTAAATGATCTTTACTTACTTAGAAGGGAAAATATATCTATAATAATTGCATGAAATGTAGAGATTTATATGCATGTTTTTGTATGAATTTATCACCAAATCCTAATTTTACAGATTGGATTCTTAGTGATATTATGTTCACTTGGCACCTAAATATTTCTAAGCTACATTACACTTTATTGATATTTATTCTGTATACATTGTATTACACTATAGATGACTTCTTTTCACAGTTATAACTATTTTTGTTTCAGTAGTAATCATTTTATTTGTTAGTTTTGGTAATACACAGATATATTTTAGACATTTGAATTGTCTACTCATATTCAGTATTATATTTGAGTATCTGTCAGCTGAATGAGTTTAGTAAAACACTTGACAATTTCAGGATTTTGAAGATGAACATGGTGATAAAGTAAGATTGTGGGTGAAAAGTCCTGTCTAAATCCATTTTGTTTCCTTTCATTAATGTTGTGTACAAGTTTGAAAATAATACTCTTAACCCACATCAACAGGGACTGTCCTGCTAACATGTTTGAATCAGAAGAAAACCAATAAAATAAATAAAGTGGCAATTGTTGGAAAATCGTTGTTTTTAGGATGTGCTTGTATGTTTGAGGTGCCATCTTTCACATATTTCATAGGTAAACCCATGGAACAAATTTGCTAGTAATACGTTTTCAATATTTGGTACATGGATTACTAGTGAGAGATATATCATTTTTTTGGATGAACCAGTGGTCACATAATTAAATTTTGATAAGTCAATATTGATACTAAAATTCATGGTTGACTGACTTTATTATGAGAGATTGAATTTGAATTAACTGAAGTTTTCAGTTATGAGTTGCTGTAAATTATCATGATTTTGGTAACTTTGAATGATCTCAAGACAGTCTTGAAAATCATTCCATTCTTTCAAAATTTAATTGAAACTCTCTTTTTTGCCATGTCTGCCTAAAGTAAGCTGATTTTCTAGTAATGTTATATAGAGGTTTATTTCATTTATATTTCCTTACTTTTAACTTGAACCTAGAAGAACTTCCTATATAATGGTTGATGTGGGCATTCATGTGTACCAACACAATCAGTTAACTCGTTTTTTTTTAGCATGTTAACTGAGGACAGTCCTTGTACAAACACAAAACACTGATATTTTTAAATCCATTCTTATTCTAAAAATAGTTTTACCTCATTTCAAGTGCACTTGATTGAAATGAAATCTTTATATATTTTTGATACTTTGAATTTTTTTGAATAGGGAATTTCAAAATTTTATTCCATGAGGTTATATCTAAAAATGTAATTTTAGAAATCTAGCATGTATATGTATTAATTTATATGTCACCTGTATATTATATGAAATAGTGTACTATATTAGTTATTTATGTATTTATGTTAAAGGATTACATATATGTATTATATATCTATGTATGTGAATATTCAAAAAAAAAGATTTGCATAAAAGCATTTTTTGTCACAAATCTCACACTATTTGCTTCATTGCTGTTCCTGAATGAGAACAAAAAGAATTGCATAACATAAAGTAAAAGTAGATTTGGTTTGTAATTGAACCAGTATAAATTGCTAAAATTTGGAAATTAATGTTATGATTTTAGTTACCTATACAATTTATTGATTCATATCTTTTTGTTACAAAAAATTAAGAAAGAAAAAATCCTGATATCAACACTTTAGATTGGAAAAGTTGTTTAAAATATTGCATATTCCATTTAGGCTAAGATCTTTGTTCTCATTTTCTCACAATACCACATTTATATTATTACACACATGTATAAACAATATTGTATATATTTTTTCAGGCTATGGTAGCATACAGATTTGTAACGTTTTCTAGAGCAGTAATTGAATAAATTTTTCTTTCATTTTAACAGTCTGCAGGTGGTGGGAAGTCATCTCAAGAAATTATTGAAGAATTGGCATCAGATATTTTGTCAAAAATTCCACCAGATTTTAACTTGGATGAAGTTCAGGTAATTAAAAAGGAGGTGTAACAGTAATTAATAAAATATCATTTCCTGTGATTTTGATTGGCTAACACAAAAGTTTTGAAGGGTTATTTTTTTATGTGACTGAACCAAGGACAGTGCCATCATATGATGAATACTTGTGAATAAATGTAATGAGAGGTATCTGTCAATGGGACAGTAACCAAACAACAAAATCAAGAAGACATTGAGAGATCAGCGTACAATCTTCAACAGTTGACAAGTGTTTATACTTTTACTATGTCAAGTTCTAAATTGTCCAAAATCAGTAAAAGATAAAAAAATTTATTTAACAAAGATGACCAAACATCTGGCATAAACACCAAATTCCTAAAATGACAAAACATTAAGATAATGATTAACCACTTACATGTTCCTATCTTCTAGATGTTTTTTTTTACCAAAAATGCCCTGATATTAAAAGATTTAATGCTCATCTTCTGAAATGTTAGGAGTTAATAATAATGCTTAATATGTGTGTTTATCACCTACAGAGGGTGAATATAAATGGGGACTTAAAATGTTATTTATGATTTTCCACCCAGAACCGTTACCCAGTGAGATATAACGAGTCCATGAACACTGTACTGCTACAGGAACTGATTAGATTTAACAGATTGATACAAGTGGTCAGAACTTCACTGCAGGATATTAAGAAAGCAATAAAGGGATTGGTTGTAATGTCAGCTGATCTTGAGGACGTATTTGATAGCATGATGGTGGGAAAGGTAAGTTTAATCTCTTTGTCAGCTGACCTTGAGGACTAATTTGATAGCATGATGGTGGGAAAGGTAAGTTTAATCTCTTTGTCAGCTGACCTTGAGGACTAATTTGATAGCATGATGGTGGGAAAGGTAAGTTTAATCTCTATGTCAGCTGATCTTAAGGATGTGTTTGATAGCATGATGGTGGGAAAGGTAAGTTTAATCTGTATGTCAGCTGACCTTGAGGACTAATTTGATAGCATGATGGTGGGAAAGGTAAGTTTAATCTCTTGTCAGCTGATCTTAAGGATGTGTTTGATAGCATGATGGTGGGAAAAGTAAGTTTAATCTCTTTGTCAGCTGATCTTAAGGTTGTGTTTGATAGCATGGTGGTGGGAAAAGTAAGTTTAATCTCTATGTCAGCTGATCTTAAGGATGTGTTTGATAGCATGATGGTGGGAAAGGTAAGTTTAATCTGTATGTCAGCTGATCTTAAGGATGTGTTTGATAGCATGATGGTGGGAAAGGTAAGTTTAATCTCTTTGTCAGCTGACCATGAGGACATATTTGATAGAATGATGGTGGGAAAGGTAAGTTAATCTTTGCACAAATGTATGATTACCTACAGAAAGATCATATTTTTCAAGCTATATATTATATCAAGTGAAAAAAAAGACTTTATTGCTTAAATGATTACTCTCTTTCAATTTTACAGCTGAAATTATAAATTATAAATAGCAAGAATGTTAATATTAAATTTTATGACACTTGGAAAGAAGAAGCTTCAGAGTGTCTTTACATTCCAAAGATCATCATCAGGGAAGACTTTGAAATGATGAAGTTTATTTGATTGGTGATAACACTCAGAAAATAATGTCTTTTTGCTACAGAACAAAATAAATTACAATAGATTTCTTCATAAAACTAAATTTGAATATCTCCCCTTATAAACAATCTTTTTATTCGTTAAAAAAAAGTTTTATATCATAAGGTAAATTCTCGATAGTTCATTGAAATAAAAAGTCTCACAAAGAGATTGTATTTTTTATGGAAGCCCATTTAGGACCTTCCAAAAAAGTTGAATTCGAAATCACGAATTTAAATCGTTATCACAAATTGTATAGTTTGTTATAATGGATTACATTCCTGATAACACATTTGTGGAATTAGTTATCACAATTTTTTGGTAATTTTTGATTTCAGATTAAATTCAGTATCACAGATTTTTAGCTCACCTGACACAAAGGGTTAAGTGAGCTTTACTCTTGCTTTGCGTCCTTTGTTGTTCGTTAACTTTTACAAAAATCTTCTTCCCTGAAACCTTCTAGCCAAATTAAAACAAACTTGGCCACAATCAATTTAGTTTTAACATATTTTATTTGCAAAATTATCAAAAGGGATCGGTATGCTAATAAATAAAAAGTTTTCCAGATGTAAAAATCCAATGCTTTAATTACTACTACCCAATGTATTATTTTGGAGATGAATTTTAAACTGTGATCTGGAATGTTTTCCTCTGTTATGTTAAAGAATATCAAATGTTTAGTATAAATTATTTTTTTACTAGACTTCTTAAAAAAACAAAAAATACTTAAAGCTATTTTCCTAATGCTTGTAGTTTAAAGGTTTGGTTGGCTTGCCCCGCCTATCTATTGATTGCAGATGTCAATCTTAATTACAATGCTCGAGTAAACAAATATACAGACAAAGCAAGCAAGCCAACCAAACCTTTAAACTACAAGCATTAGGAAAATAGCTCTAAAAGTACTACTGACACTGCGTTATTAAAAATGATGAATTTAAAAATAATGCTTGGTATTTGTATTTTATGCATGTGAAATTTAAACTGCAAGTGAATTTTGTTTTAGGTGCCATCTGTCTGGGCTTCTAAATCATATCCCTCTCTGAAGCCACTTGGGTCATATATTACAGATCTTATAGCCAGATTACAGTTTTTTAAGGTAATGTAACTTTATTAATACTGTAAACCAACTAATTATCACAAGTAATTTATTTACACAACTTTTGCAAATGGAAAAAAACAATATAAATATGAATTGTCATGAAAATGTCAAAGTTGGATCTACAACAACAAAGTTTTAAAAAATTTGAAATCGCTGCAAATTCAGCTGGAAATGGATAAACGAGAAAAGGGTATCCACAAAAATAAGGTGGTTTACAGTATCTGAATACGTTATAAAGGCTTCAGAATTTTTAAATGGATTTGTGACTAATTTTAATTGATCAGAGTATCATTTTAGTACGGGGAAATACTTGCAGACTGTACATTTTACTGTTATTGGAATTGTTGTTTGAAAGATTGTAAAATGTTGATGAAAACAATATCAGGTTATTTTAACTTATTTTAGTAACTGTCTGATAAAAAAAAGTCCTATTGAACTTACTCAATTTCCTTTAGAACCACTGTACTAATTAAACCAGCTATTACTAGGAACAGCAATCCTTTCAAATATTTTTGAATTAGTGGGCTATATATTTATGGAATAAAATGTATATTTCAGGACTGGATATACAGTGGTACCCCACCAGTATTCTGGATTTCTGGATTTTATTTCACTCAGTCCTTCCTGACGGGTGTACTGCAGAACTATGCCAGGAAATACAAAACTCCAATCGATCATTTAGGATATGAGTTTGAAGTAACAACAACAGAAACTTCCATGGCAACTAAACCTGTAAGTTGTGACTATTCAGGAGAACACACTGTTGTATATTTGTTGTGATTTGTTTTATCTGTCTTGTGACAAATGTTGCTACAGTAGCAGCTCTATGAATCAGACCCATCCTGAGACAGCCACCTTCTCCTTATCTGAACAAAGTTTTGCTTGCATTGACCGTTTACATTCAAAAGGGTGGTCTTATATATTGAGGGACTTCTGTACTTTAAAAAATAGGTTTTTATACCAGTGGCATTGATGACTATGTTTATAATTTGAACAAAGCTTAAATATAAGATGGTACATAAGCTAGACAATCCATATTTTGTATGTGGTGCCTTATGATCTTAATCTTTTGTAATCTTTACTTGACTTCATTTTCATGGCTGAAGTGGCTTTGTTTAAAGTACCATGATAAGGCCAGTTTCTCAGAATTTCTACACCCTTTATTGAATCAATTAAAGGTGTACTTGAATATCTGATAGGAACCACTTAACTTTGACCTGATTTCCCCCTCCTGTGGTTAACATTATTTGTTTTCATAGGGTTAAAATGTAGATTTTGGCATGTAACTCTGAAACCAAAGCATTTAAAGCAAATCTTACAGGGATTAACTTGTTTATCAAGTAAATATCTATCTGCCCTCAAATTTTCAGATGAATTGGACAACTGGTTGTTGGGTTGCTGCCACTGAATTGGTAATTTTTAAGGAAATTTTGCCGTTTTTGGTTATTATCTTGAAAATTATTACAGATAGAGATAAACTGTAAACAGCAATAATGTTCAGCAAAGTAAGATCTTCAAATAAATCAACATGATCAAAATGGTCAGTTGACCCCTTAAGGAGTTATTGCCCTTTAAAGTAATTTTTTACCAATTTTTTGTAAATTTTTGTAATCTTTTACAAAAATCTTCTCCTCTGAAACTACTGGACCAAATTCAACCAAACTTAGCCACAATCATTATTAGGGTATTTAGTTTAAAAAATGTGTGCGGTGACCCAGCCAACAAACCAAGATGGCTGCCATGGCTAAAAATAGAACATAGGGGTAAAATGTAGATTTTGGCTTGTAACTCTGAAACCAAAGCATTTAAAGCAAATCTTACAGGGATTAACTTGTTTATCAAGTAAATATCTATCTGCCCTCAAATTTTCAGATGAATTGGACAACTGGTTGTTGGGTTGCTGCCCTGAATTGGTAATTTTAAGGAAATTTTTTGCTTTTGGTTATTATCTTGAAAATTATTACAGATAGAGATAAACTGTAAACAGCAATAATGTTCAACAAAGTAAGATCTTCAAATAAGTCAACATGACCAAAATGGTCAGTTGACCCTTAAGGAGTTATTGCCCTTTATAGTCAATTTTAACAATTTTCATTAATTTGGTAAATTTTGGTAAGTTTTACAAAATGTTTTCCTTTTGTAATCTTCTTTTCTGAAACTGCAGTAGAAAATCAATATAGAAAACAATCTACTAATGTACTGGCAATAAAAATAATTGATAATTCTATAACATGAAAAAAAACACATTAATACCTGATGATGGTGTTTCTTTCTTTACATTGAAAATGATGTCACAACTATAATCCCGAACAATGGGTCGAATGTCAGATATGTTTCAGTACTTTGGCTTCATTTTCTACAGATTCAAGTGCAAATGATGCTTGAATTCCTACACTAATTTATACAGACTTCATCCCTTTCACAGGTAATGCCTGCCTCATATTATATTTAAAACTTTAATAGAATATCAGAAATTTTGAGAGAAAATTAATCAACCATGCAAGATCTAAAACTTAATTAATATTGTTCAAATTATCAATTAACTATTAAAAAGAAAATTCTCATTAAAAAATATAGTTCTTCATTTTATATTTTATCAGAAATTTAGGGAAAAAATTGAATTTAATTGTGTCCCTTGTTCTCATTTCCTGGGATAAATCCAATACAAATTAAAGTATTGGTATTGAATTAATATTTAAGAAATATTTCAAACCTTATCATTTTCTTCACAAGAATGAAGACCATATTTTCAGTGTCATGTATGATGACCCTTTTTAATACATGTCACAACATCCAGTTAATATAAGTAAAAAATCAAATGTTGCATTTACAGTGTCATAAGGTATACATGTCTGTCTAAATTTTGCCATCATAATCATAACCTGCTTTCATTATTTGATATAAAGTTTCATAATTATATTCATTGGCATTATTATTATACCCCCACTAACATCAGTATTTATTATTATACCCCCACTAACAGCGGTATACTGCAATTACCATGTCTGTTCATTTATCCCTAACTTTTGTTATGTAGAACTCAGCTTCTGTACTAAGGAATGGTTTGATAATTGGTCTGGAAGTTTTCTATAGTGACAAGTATCATCTAAGCAATATTTGTCTTTTTACAGTTGGAATTTTCCCATTAAACTAAGAAAAAAAGTCCTTCAGATATGTGTATTTTATTAAGTGTTATTATCTATTACTAGCACTGGGTTGATACTACTGCTGTTATGCTTATTTCAGAGAACTTTTTTCAAAACACCTAATATTTTATTGCAGATTTTGCCTACTTTGGTATAACTTTACTATTTATGTTATAGAAATGAGTCAGCACAATAATGTAACAGTCCTAAAAATGGATTTATACCACTTGTTTTTTTTTAGAGTTAAATAGTGGCAGATTTACAGGGGGCATAGTCCCCTTATGTAAAGGCAGATATTGTTAATTAATGCAAATGAGATGTATGCTCTTATAATATTTACAGTTATGGTGTGCTTGTTCATGTGAAAATTTCTCATATTAATACACCGTCAAAATTTCATGTTTGGTTAAATTTCTTCAAAATACTGGTCTGGTCATCTGTTTTGTATATTGCCCTTTCATACTATTTTAAACTGCTAGGTTTTCTTACATATATTTCGATGTGCCCGTGCTGTCTATCATTTGTTGTTTAGTTATATATGTATTGTCTATCATTTGTTGTTTCAAATTAATGGTCTTTTGTTGGGCAATGTATGACAAATATATGTTCAAAAACCTCGCCCGTAATTATAAATTATGTAATTCATTGACCGCTCCCGACATGTGTAACTTCAAGGCATATTTTAGCGGCGATCGATGTCTTTCAAAATTACTTTATTTTTATCAATAGTACCGCTTAAGTCGACTAGGGAGCCGTCTTGACCTTGTTGTAGGGTATGAATGATTTGTTCATTGTTGAAGGCCCTACATCAACTGTCAAGATGAAGAACAGGAATAAAAGCCCTGTTCATTGATAATTTTCTATGTTTTCTATGTATTGTGTGCGATTTTGTCCCATGTACATTTACTCCATATCCTTTCATTTTCTAAAGACTTTTCATTGGAAAGGGGGTGTATAAAAAAAAGGTCCAATTCCCTTTTTGAAATCTTCTCTGCCACTGTTGATAATGGAATAATAAAATCCCTTGTGGTGTAATCGAAAGTATTTGTCAATTTTACTTTAATGACTGAATTATTTTATAATTATGGATCAAAAGGATAATAGATGACTGTTACATAAAAAAATGTATTAAATCAATTAATTTCATCTGATCGAAGAAGGGGTTTAATTTTTAAATACCTGTTACAAATTTCTGATAGAGATTGTATTTAGAAAAGTAATCTGTAAATCTTTGCTTTCAATACATTATATATTTAAATAGAAAATTTAATCTCATGATTAGAAAATGACATCACTGTTTTACTCAGGTTTCTTAATCATATGCAATATTAGCTACACCCAGTCAGATGAAATTAATACAGTAATATCTGAATGTGATGTATATATGATAGGTCTCTGGATAGTTAAATATAGTATAACTTTGTGATTGGTTTCTGGATAGATAATATAGTATATTTTTTGTGATAGATAATATAGTACATGTAAAATAGGAAAAGGATCCAGTTTGAAGGTCAATTGTAAATGATCACACTTTGCACTTGTTTTAGATATATAATTATATATTGAGAGAATGATTTTTTTCACACAGGAAGAAAAGGTTGTCTGAACATGTGGTTCTGGTGATGAAACACTACTACTGTCCTAAATAAATATTTTACAAAATTTACAGAACTGACTAACTAATTGTTTGTGCTCAGTTATGATGACTTCTTCTACCTGGCCCCTGAACTAAGTTTTGTCTGCAATTCTCATAAGCAGCAAGTTATTAAAATGTGCTTGAAGTTCAAAAGTGAATAAACCTTATTTCTGTTGTGGCCCAAAGAAGGGTTGAGTTTACTATATAAACATATCAAAAAGACTTGCTTTGAGATATTTTAATTCTTATAACAATTTTGATTATGCAACATTTTTACTTGCCATAAAATGCAAGTCAAATTTGATTTTCACTGTTGCTACTAATACCATTCCATAGTTATTTTCCTAGAATTGTCTCAAACAGGCAAAAAACAGTTTCAAAATGAAAAATAAGTTAGCTTTGGCTTAGAAATGGATAACTTTGCATTATTTCTAACAACAATGAAATTCTGGTCAAAATCATTTTTAACTGTTGTCACAATTAACATTCCAGAAATCTTTATGCCCTTTGAATTGTCTCAAAATAGAAAAATTAGATGTTTCCAGATAATATCATTCATTTGCTAAAAGGGAGGCTTTTATAGCTTGTAGTTATAGTTGCTATTCTCTTATGGTTCAGGGAGCATTTGTTGTATGTCATAATAATAAATGCTTAGTCTGATAAAACTAATTGAAGGTTTTTTTAAAGGATTATGAACAAGCTATTGAAGTTGTGCTATTTATCCTATGTATTATTCATTGATATATTACCTTAAAATAATGATCCATGACATTTTTGTTCCATAGACAAATGGTGCTTATATCAGAGGGCTTTTCATGGAAGGAGCTCGCTGGTGTAGGACAAAGAGGAAAATAGTGGAATCTGAACCAAAGATACTGTATGATCTGATGCCTATTGTATCCTTTGTTTACACAAACTAGTATTATACTTCCATCTGACTGTATATGTAAAAAAAAACATTGAAATTGGTAACTTTAGTAATATGAAAAATTATTTATTATATTTTGAGTAATCTCTTTTAGTTGCTCATGAGCAGTAATCATTGTTAAGTATTTCTGTGTGATTGAGGTTTGTAATACAGCAAATCAGCGGCCAAAAAGGCTGTAATGAAATACAGTGGCATGAGTCGTCTAGGGAGTTGATCTTCATCTACTTTAATATTCCTGCCTATAACAACTATGGTAGAAGTTTAATTTATACCCTGAACATTTTCAAAGGCATGTTGCATAATCATATATCGTCAATATGTTATCATCCTGAATATGTATGTTATATTTGCCACTGGCATTAAGCATCAATCAACCACACCCAATGTCTGTATTCAGGAGACATTTAGATAAACTTTTGTGATAAACAGAGGAAGATGTAAATTTTTTACTTAACCAATTTTGTAAACAAAAAAGAATAGTTATTATGAACAAATAGACCATTTAATTCCTTAAATCATTGTGTAGATACAATTGAAACCAGGAGAAAAACATAAATTTGAGGAAAAGCAAACCTATTCATGTCCAGGTAAGTTGTCATATTGAACAGACAAACATGAAATTCTGTTTGAATTTTTTTTATGGCCTCGCAACAAAGTTGTCTAGGCCATATAGTTTTACCCTTATTTGTCATTTTGTCATTCTGCAACAAACAGTTATACAGTTTTTTCTAAAAGCCTTCACATATTAAGCTAATTTTTAGTATGTGAATCTACTATGATGAGTTACAGATCAAGTTTACGTTTAGTTCCACTCTGCTGAATTTTGCCGAATTTAGGGGCTTTGGACTTTGAAAATTTCATGAAAATAGCAGTTACTGTGAAAGTACTTTTATTCGTTGGGAACCAATTTTCGTGGTTTTCGTGGATGACTCTATCCACGAATTTAAGTGTCCAGCGAAATATAACAACTGATATCCAAATATAGACAAAGAAAGATCCCCATGTACGTTTGACTACATGGATACGGCCCATATAATATAGATAATACATCGAATATTGGCAAATGCACTATGAACTACAACTTCTGGCAGGATTATACCCATTTGATCTTTAAAAAGCCTAAACTGTACACTTTTAATCTTTTAATTCATAAAAAAAAATGATTGATGAAAGTCAGATCTATTTCCGGTGATGATATGCTATGATGAAGTGTTCATTCTATATCCTCTAATTCTCATACGGAAAATAATAATTTCATATTGGGCTTACTTTTGATAAGAATTTATTTTATAATTCAAGGTACATTTATAGCAATTGTTTATGTAACTGTTTTCTTTAAGTAACATGTTTATGGTCTAATTAACACCTTTGTGGTCTTTAATCTGTTGATCACTCGTTCTCGGGTTAATTAGTGTCATATAACTTCTGATTACACGTGTGCATCAATTCAAATGTTTACTTTGCAATTTCCTTCAATCGAGACAATTTTTAATCATGGATTAATCATCTCATTTCTGAAAGCAATTATTTTATTTCAAACGTGTTGAATGTTGTCAATTGAAGACGAACAAGTAAGTGAAAGTGAACACCTTATTTTGCAATGTCCACAAATCATTGTAAAACATCATATTGTTACTATAAATTATCTTCGTTTCTGATGGCTACAATTCTTCACTCAATTTGTTTTTTCTTCAGAAAACTAAAATCCACGAATTTAAAAACCCACGAACATGTAATTTTTGCTCAAACCACGAAAATTGATACCCACAATTAAAGTACTTTCACAGTATAGAGACTTTTTTCTAAACGCCTTCACATATTAAGCTGATTTTCAGTATGTGAGTCTACTATGATGAGTTACAGATCGAGTTTGTGTTTGATTGTGCTATGCTGATTTTTGTTAAAACAACAGGCTTTGGACTTTGAACATTTTAAAAATAACAGTTATACAGACTTTTTTCTATTCTAAAAGACAAACAATACTTTATTCAAAACACAACATATCAAACTAAAGACTGAGCAACACAAACCCAGGATCGTTATCCACATGTAGATGTACAAACAACATTGAACAACAAATGGTCCCAAGTAGCCCGACTTGGTACAGGGTTAAGCCAGTTTAAGTTCTAAACCAATTAACAGACTAATGTTTAGAACATATACATGTGTAACATAATTTTGAAGCAAATTATATTATCCTCTTAGTTATATTTGAACACAAAATGTATGATGATATCTAGCTAGAAAAAGCTTACTTAATATTTACATTTTTTAGAAGTTGTTACAACAATTTATATTCATTGTCTTTTATCAATCTGTTTTCAGTATATAAAACAAGTGCAAGAAGAGGTACATTATCAACTACTGGTCACTCAACAAATTATGTATTAAACATTCTTATACCATCCACAGAACCAGAGGACCATTGGATCAACAGAGGGGTAGCTTTGTTGTGTCAACTTGATGACTGAGAAACAAAACAACCATAACACTTAAAAAAATGTTTAGTGCTAACATTTATGAAGCTAAATGAAATATACTTAGAAACATTTTAGTGCTATCATTTCTAATCCTAAGCTACAATATCTATTAGAATTCACATACATTCAGTAGAACAATTGAATAACTGTTTTTATTTCAATTATATATTTGACAATTTATTGGGCGACATCATCAAATAATCACTAATTGGTATTTTTTTCATTTTGCATTGTGACATTGTTATGGGTTACAAGAGTTGAAAATGGAGGGAATCATAAGTCATTCATTTTTATACATTTTTATATTCATACAAAAACTCACAGAGTGCTCATTAAAGATTAGATTTTTTTGGAGTTTGAAAATAAATTCTGAAGGTAAATCTTTCATTGGATGACAGTAAGAGGTGCATGTCGTTTATTTTAAGGGAGCTACAATATTCAAATATAAATCTTATCGTAAAAATGCATGAAATATTTGTCACTGGGTGTTAACCATAGAACAATCAATCAATTCCATTATAAAACTGATAATTCTGTATCTATCAGATTAGATTGCATGATCAGATGTTGTATTTTAGAAAAAGTTAATTCAGAAAAATGTATACTCCTAGACATTTATGTTGTAAGGATTTTATATTGAACTGATGATGTGGAAATTTTTCATGTACGGCTGTTTTTTTGCTTATTTTGTATTTTTTGAAACAATAGGAGAAAAAGAGTGTTATGTGCAAGTTTGCTTCAAAATGTTAATCTGAATGTAAATTGCTTCAGTTTAATGTATGTTAACCTTGTGTCAAGTATTATTTACAGTATTCAAAGCGGGAAAATTAGGGTAAAAATACAGTTTCAGATTCATTTGGGTAGTATATAGAGATATATTGGTTAAGTTTTATATTCGTTTATGTGCATGCAATTTAAAATCAATTATAACCAAAAAACTCTGCTCCCACAAATCACCTCTTGATCTGACCTGCATTTCATAAAAATCTTACGACTAACATTGAACGTAAGTCATGAACAATTCAGTATACTTTATTCAATAGTCAATTTTAGTCCTAAGACAATTTTTTTTTTGAAATGCAGACCAGCACTTAAAAGTATGCAAGAACATATTGGCAGACTTGTTTATATAAGCTTATCTGTGATAAGATACTTTGTAACTTAGTATGGTATCAGATATATTGTAACTTAGTATTGTATCATTGCATTTATAAAGCTTTGTTTAGCTTATTATATTATTAGTCACTTAGATGGTTCTATCTTGTATATAAGTTGTAGCATTTTAATGCCAAATCAAAGTCTTTCAAACTAATGTATATTCACTGTAAATATTTTTTATAATTTTTTTTAATGAATGAGGGAAATCATAAGATCTTGATGCAATAATGTTGTTTTTGTAAACCAATTACTTTTCACATATTTTACATGCTCTTAGACCAATCTGAGACAACTTGATGCTTACTTCTCTTGTGAATTTGATTGGTTTATAGTTTCATGTTGCCATGACAATGATTTGGAGTAATTATTTTAGTTTTCCTAGTCTAGTTTGACCATCTACATGCTTGTAGGCATATAGCGTTACATTTAGATCAAATGATCATGTTAACTTTTATATTTTTATAACATTAAAATGCTGTTATTTTATGTTTAAGAAATTATTTCATGTAGTAAAATTAAGGCCCCTGTTACTAATTATAAAGTGAAACAATTTTAATGGAGGTTAGTAATTATCTACCCTCAATTAAGGGTAGGTAAGTTAATTATATTATACATACATATATTTCCATGTACAATGCTGGGGTGTAAGTCTGTTCATTCAAAGATATGCCATTTTGGACAAACAAAATTACCAGACTTGATGGTCAAATTTCATATCTTGTTTACAAAGTTTCGAAATTAATTCTGTTTCAAAGGTTTCTGCTCTTAAAGGCTCATACTTCTTTTCCATTGGGTTTAATTTAATCTGGGTTTGAAATTTCATAAAAGAATCATGTTTAAACCATGTTTGAGTAAATATTTAATTAAGTATATAAATTGTATTATGCAGTTAACTATGGTATAACTTTAATTCAACAATTGTTATCAATCATATTAGATTTATATTTACGTTAACTTGTATTTGTTTTTTTTTAAATCTTTGTTGTTTTGGTGATTTATGAAATATTACGCTGTAAATAAGTGTAAATATTACAATATAATTTATTTAGTGATTTTCACAGCTTTGTTGTAAAGAATTTGTACCGTCCTATTGTATTCTGTGATAAATGTTTATATAGAATTCTGTTTACAAAGAAATAATATATTTTTACATTTTACATACATGACTCACTCTTAATAAAAGTAGAAGATAATTTATACATAGTTATGTTCATTTTGAGAACCTCGGTATAAAATGGGCTTGTGAATTACTATACAATAACATTGCATCAATAGTTAGTTATCTCCCTTTTTAAACCACTTACTGTGGATTCATTTATTTTCGTGGGTACCAATTTTCGTGGATAGCGGAAAACTTTCCTTTTCGTTGATACATGATTTCGTGGTTTTGCCAAAGTCTGCATACCACCTGATAGAAATTTGTATTTCGTTGAATATTTAAATTCATGGTGCACCTGTACCAACGAAACCCACGAAATTGGTATCCAACGAATAATAATGAATCCACTGTAGTTAAGTTGAAATGGTCCCTTGGTGTCTGATAAGATTTTTTGGGAAAGTTTTATGATGACAAGGTGATGGTAATATCTCACAATGGCACAAAAACCAAAGTCTGCATAGAAGACTACAGAAAATGTGTACTTCATTGAACATTTAAATTTGTGGTTATGAACAAAATCAACAAAAATTGTTATCCCATGAATAATAATGAATCCATAGTATGCCAAAGCTGTAAAAAAATATGAGAGCTTACCCCTGGATCCCAGGGTAACTTTCTACAGCCTCCATAGAGCATGAAAGACAAAATTCTTTTAATAAGGAAAGAAGTGATAAGGTGTATTAAATCTTTACCTAAAACCTAAAAAAAATGCTCAACAAAACTCAGGGAAATTCTGTTCTTGATGTCAATAACTCTTCACCAGTGCATATTAAACTGACTCTAATGAGGGTAAAACTTATGAAATAACAATCTATACTGGGCAAAGAAATGTAACAAATACTTATAAAAACAAATAATTTGCTTAATTGTATTGTAAAATACTGAAAACAAAAAGTTGTATGCGTTGTTGTGCTTAGCATACCACCACTCATAATTCAAAGTACCAGTATCATTTAAAACAGGGCCCAAAATCCAAAAACTTAATACACGGTTAGATTCAGCATATTAAAGAACCCCAGGAATTCAAGAATAAAACCCCATTGAAATTGGTCAAGAAATAAGCAATTTATACAAAGTATCTTCTTTTGCACAATACTGTGCAATTGAATATTTCTTGCAATTGCACAATACTGTGCAATTGAATATTTCTTGCTATTGTGCAATACTGTACAATTGACAATCTCTTGCTATATGCAATATTGTGCTATTGGATATTTCTTGCTATTGCGCAATACTGTGCAATTGTAGATTTCTTGCTATTGCGCAATACTGTGCAATTGAAAATTTCTTGCTATTGCACAATACTTATTATATAATAATTTAAACATCCTGTTTGGTGTGTATCTCCTGCCATATCATTATTATTTGCTTTTTAATATAAATCAGAAATAACCAACTTAAAATGGAAAATTTTAAAGAAAAAAAAAGGAAAAAAAGGAAAAAATTTTTTAAAATCCCCCAAATTTTTGAACCCCTTATGATTCATCACCCCAAAATCAATCCCAGCCTTCCCTTTGAGATATGGTACCTTGCAGTACAATTTCAGAGAGATCCATACACTTGAACACAAGTTATTGTCTGAAACTAGAAAATGCTTATTTTGGCCCCTTTTGGCCCAAATTCCTAAACGTTTAGGGCAATTACCCCAAACTCAAACCCAGCTTTCCCTTTGTGACATGGAACCTTGTCGTACAATTTCATAAAGATCCATACACTTACACACAAGTTATTGTCCTGAAACTAGAAAATGCTTGTTTTTGCCCTTTTGGCCCCTCATTCCTAAAATTTTGAGGCAATTACCCCAAAATCAATCCCAGCATTCCTTTGAGGTATGGTACCTTGCAGTACAATTTCAGAGAGATCCAAACACTTGAACACAAGTTATTGTCTGAAACTAGAAAATACTTATTTTTGGCCCTTTTGGCGCTTATTTCTAAACGTTTGGGCAATTACCCCAAACTCAATTCCAGCTTTTCCTTTGTGATATGGAATCTTGTAGTACAATTTCAGAAAGATCCATACACTTACACACAGTTATTGTCATGAAACTAGAAAAATGCTTGTTTTTGCCCCTTTTGGCCCCTAATTCCTAAAATTTTGAGGCAATTACCCCAAAATCAATCCCAGCATTCCCTTTGTGATATGGAACCTTGTGGTACAATGTCAGAGATCCATACACTAACACACAAGTTATGTCTGGAAGTTACAAAATGCTTATTTTGGCCTTTGGGCCCCTAATTCCTTAACTGTTGGTACCACAACCCCAAAATCAATCCCAACCTTCCTTTGTGGTATTGAACCTTATGGTAAAATTTCATAGAGATCAATTATCTTAAACTAAAGTTAGAGTGCGAAAACCAATGTGTCTTGGACGACGACGACGACACCGGATGACGGCGCACGACGACGCTAACGTCATACCAATACATCGACCAAAATTTTTTGCGGTCGGTATAAAAAGCTGAAATAGGTATCTGTCAGATCTGAACACGTTCCACATTATAACTCGTCACTGCCAAAATACTGACTGTGACAAAACTTAAGTTCATTCAACATATTGAAGTATTCCAAGTATAGGCAAATAGGTATCTGACAGATCTTAAAAGTGATATGTGACAACTTAATTGTCAATCTGCTGATAAAATATGAAGACAATCTGTTAAGTAGTACTAAAGAAATGTATGACAAAAAAATTACAAGTTTGTTCAACATATTGAAAAATTCAAACAGGAAGTCGGTGTCTGGCAGACCTGAAAAGTGCTCACATGTAAAAACATGTCACTATCAAGCTGCTGACAAACGGACTGACATATAAGATGAATGCAATATAGCCCCCACTCATAGATTGGGATATGAAATTCAAATAGAGAGATGACCACAGGGCACATTTAGATATTTTTTAGGTTTGGAAGAAATCCTATATGAATAGGGCAAATAATTCATCTGGACTGAATACATGTAAAAATTTTGCTAAACATACAGACTGAAAGAGAAAAGGTGTAGTACTACACATAAAAGAAATAATCCGAAGAATAAATGTGCCAAACTTGTGACCAAGGAAAATGTGTTTATGTCTGCAACAGGTTGAGAAATTTGTCGTGGATGTTTTTGTCCTTCAAACAATTTGGTGTTGATGACAAATCTTTGTTAGTTTCTGTTAAATTTACAACTTTTCTTGATTCTAAAGATTAAGAGCTTGACATACAGTACATTGTTGGTTTCTTGTTTTGTGTTGTTGGATGGTTGTCTCATTAACATATCTATTTATATACAGAAGATAGTTTGTTTACCTGGAAATGAATGATATAAAACTTAACAATCAAGATTTTTAAAAGCTTTGATATGTCCATTTTTTTCCCCTAGTAATTGAAACTGCCAAGTGAAATGTTTACTTTTTTCACAGGAATGATGACAAAGCAATGCTTATTTTGCTGCTAATCCAGTGGGTCACTGTTACAGTTCTCCCTCCATCTTTACAGGAAAATTTGGGTAAAACATTCTGATTTTTACAGTAATCTCATTTGATGCAAATTCGGTAGCCACACATAAAGTGGATTTTTCTACAATAGATTACTGGCAAATGTCCAATGTATGACTCATAACAACAAGCACTGGTTCCTTCAGTCTGGTGACGCAATGGTAGAAAAGTGAGAATTCTGTTATTAACCAAAATTATCTGTATTCTTGAATATTGAAAAGTGCTTATTATTCATCAAGGTCTTTGGTTTTCTCAAATACAATTATTTTCTCAAACAATAAAAGTCATATTAAGACAAACAATTTAAAAATATAAAATTTTATTTCATTTATTTTTCTTCATTACAGTCAAGATGACATGATTTTGGTGATCTACAATATATACATATTCAATAATAATAATAATAATAATAATTATAAAAACTTAACAAATTTAAAGGAAAAGGTAAGATTCGAGGTCAGAATTATTGTTGTTTTAAATTATCTACATGTCTTTTCAAATGTTTAACTTCAATGATTTGCCTAGTTTTGGCCTTTTGCTAAATCAGGAACATCTTTCCAATTAACGACATCATTTTAATGCTGTCACAGCTTAACTGCTACTGTAGATTCAGTTATTTTTCGTGGGTATCAATTTTCATGGATTGAGGAAAACTTGCATTTTCGTGAGTATCTTACTCGTTGTTTTGGCAAAGTCTGTATTCATTCCTTTAGAAATTTTGTTATTTGTTGAACATTTAAATTGTGGTTCCTCTGTACCCACGAAATTGGTATCCAACGAATATTAATAAATCTACAGTATATCAAGCCACAGTTAATCCTTACATAACCTTTATTCAGACATTAAATCTATCATCAGTTGAATCATACAACTCTTTTATTTTCAGAATTTTAAACAACCAAATAAGAGCAAATATGAGAACTTTCCTTACTTAAAATAGTTTATGGCTTTCATCTGAATATATTTCATATTTAAGCAACAAATTAGAGACAACTGTTAATAAATTATCACAGGTATATATTTATATTGCAAGCTGTTCTGTCTGTTGTTCACTAAAAGCTTCATAAATATTGGCAGCAAAGGTCTTTGTTGGTTCTAACAATAAAATCTCCTAAAAACAGGAACAAAATGGTAAAACAAAAGTTAAACAAAACATTATATGATATATATGACACTTACAATCTACATCATGCATCTGTAAGGTTGTTGGATGTTATCATTATGTACTATTGAAGTGATTGTGTTGGCATGCTAATAACTATGTAGCTATGTTAATATGTATAAGACCAAAATTCAAATATCAACAAGATTGCCATATAGAAACCAATGTCCACGCTAATATAGTGAAATATTCTTTCTAAGGGAAAACTCTCTTAAAAATAGTCAATAATTGGGGCTGGGTTTCTGTTGCTAATTATGTAATTGTATGTTAAGCCTTTTTTCTGTCTTTTGGGAATAATGTTGTTTGTTTTTATTGCTAAAAACAGGAAATAGGTATCTGTCAGATCTGAACACGTTCCACATTATAACTCGTTACTGCCAAAATACTGACTGTGACAAAACTTAAGTTCATTCAACATATTGAAGTATTCCAAGTATAGGCAAATAGGTATCTGACAGATCTTAAAAGTGATATGTGACAACTTAATTGTCAATCTGCTGATAAAATATGAAGACAATCTGTTAAGTAGTACTAAAGAAATGTATGACAAAAAAAATTACAAGTTTGTTCAACATATTGAAAAATTCAAACAGGAAGTCTGGCAGACCTGAAAAGTGCTCACATGTAAAAACATGTCATCAAGCTGCTGACAAACGGACTGACATATAAGATGAATGCAATATAGCCCCCACTCATAGATTGGGATATGAAAATTCAAATAGAGAGATGACCACAGGGCACATTTAGATATTTTTTAGGTTTTGCAAGAAATCCTATATGAATAGGGCAAATAATTCATCTGGACTGAATACATGTAAAAATTTTGCTAAACATACAGACTGAAAGAGAAAAGGTGTAGTACTACACATAAAAGAAATAATCCGAAGAATAAATGTGCCAAACTTGTGACCAAGGAAAATGTGTTTATGTCTGCAACAGGTTGAGAAATTTGTCGTGGATGTTTTTGTCCTTCAAACAATTTGGTGTTGATGACAAATCTTTGTTAGTTTCTGTTAAATTTACAACTTTTCTTGATTCTAAAGATTAAGAGCTTGACATACAGTACATTGTTGGTTTCTTGTTTTGTGTTGTTGGATGGTTGTCTCATTAACATATCTATTTATATACAGAAGATAGTTTGTTTACCTGGAAATGAATGATATAAAACTTAACAATCAGGATTTTTTTAAGTTTTGATATGTCCATTTTTTTCCCCCCTGGTAATTGAAACTGCCAAGTGAAATGTTTACTTTTTTCACAGGAATGATGACAAAGCAATGCTTATTTTGCTGCTAATCCAGTGGGTCACTGTTACAGTTCTCCCTCCATCTTTACAGGAAAATTTGGGTAAAACATTCTGATTTTTACAGTAATCTCATTTGATGCAAATCCGGTTGCCACACATAAAGTGGATTTTTCTACAATAGATTACTGGCAAATGTCCAATGTAGGACTCATAACAACAAGCACTGGTTCCTTCAGTCTGGTGACGCAATGGTAGAAAAGTGAGAATTCTGTTATTAACCAAAATTATCTGTATTCATCAAGGTCTTTTGGTTTTCTCAAATACAATTATTTTCTCAAACAATAAAAGTCATATTAAGACAAACAATTTAAAAAATACAAAATTTTATTTCATTTATTTTTTTCTTCATTACAGTCAAGATGACATGATTTTGGTGATCTACAATATATACATATTCAATAATAATAATAATAATAATAATAATTATAAAAAAACTTAACAAATTTAAAGGAAAAGGTAAGATTTGAGGTCAGAATTATTGTTGTTTTAAATTATCTACATGTTTTTTCAAATGTTTAACTTCAATGATTTGCCTAGTTTTGGCCTTTTTGCTAAATCAGGAACATCTTTCCAATTAACGACATCATTTTCATGCTGTCACAGCTTAACTGCTACTGTAGATTCAGTTATTTTTCGTGGGTATCAATTTTCATGGATTGAGGAAAACTTGCATTTTCGTAAGTATCTTACTTCGTTGTTTTGGCAAAGTCTGTATTCATTCCTTTAGAAATTTTGTTATTCGTTGAACATTTAAATTCGTGGTTCCTCTGTACCCACGAAAATTGGTATCCAACGAATATTAATAAATCTACAGTATATCAAGCCACAGTTAATCCTTACATATCCTTTATTCAGACATTAAATCTATCATCAGTTGAATCATACAACTCTTTTATTTTCAGAATTTTAAACAACCAAATAAGAGCAAATATGAGAACTTTCCCTTACTTAAAATAGTTTATGGCTTTCATCTGAATATATTTCATATTTAAGCAACAAATTAGAGACAACTGTTAATAAATTATCACAGGTATATATTTATATTGCAAGCTGTTCTGTCTGTTGTTCACTAAAAGCTTCATAAATATTGGCAGCAAAGGTCTTTGTTGGTTCTAACAATAAAATCTCCTAAAAAACAGGAACAAAATGGTAAAACAAAAGTTAAACAAAATATTATATGATATATATGCCACTTACAATCTACATATCTGTAAGGTTGTTGGATGTTATCATTATGTACTATTGAAGTGATTGTGTTGGCATGCTAATAACTGTGTAGCTATGTTAATATGTATAGGACCAAAATTCAAATATCAACAAGATTGCCATATAGAAACCAATGTCCACGCTAATATAGTGAAATATTCTTTCTAAGGGGAAAACTCTCTTAAAAATAGTCAATAATTGGGGCTGAGTTTCTGTTGCTAATTATGTAATTGTATGTTAAGCCTTTTTTTCTGTCTTTTGGGAATAATGTTGTTTGTTTTTTATTGCTTCCTTTAGCACCTTCTCCCCTTTTTTACAATGTTGATTTTTCAAATTATTTATAATTCAAAGGCATTAAAAAGTTTTAATATCAGTACTGATTTTCAAAATTGTCTGAATTATTGCTCATGTTACCTTTTCAACATCCATATCATAAAACTACAATAACAAATGGAGGCACACAAGTGCTTGCATTGTTGATTTTCCATAATGGTTACATTTCCAAGGGCAATAATTCCTCCAACAATCAGCACTGATTTTTCTGTCTGAGATATTGCCAATCTAAACCTATTACATTGATTAACAAGATGAGAACTGTAGATGTGAGAGTGCTTTTAATGTCATATAGATATGGGGAAAATAACAGACAGACAGACAGCAGCATTTGACTTTTTTGCTGAATAACCTACTCAAAAAACTTCTCCTTCCCCCAAAAAACAAGCATTCTGAGAGTATTGCATGGCAATACATAGTCCCCTACCAGATAAAAGTTCATTGTACTGGAAGAAAATTCAAACTTGATTTGTAACTTGTCATGGTTAAACTTCATAACAAATATAAAATCAATATCTTCAAGCATAACAAAAAAAAGAGCAGAAAACTGATTATTTGTCCGAGGACCATAACTCTGCAAAAAAATCATTTGAACCAAACAACATTTGAACTTGATCTGTAACTTGTCATGGTAAAACTATATACCAGATATCAAATCAATAATTTCAAGCATGATGAAAAAAAATGCGGAAAACTGATTACTTGCCTGAATTTTCTAAGTCCAAGGACCATAACTCTGCACAAAATCATCAGACCGGAACAAAATTCTGACTTGATCTGTAACTTGTCTTAGTAAAACTATACACCAAATATCAAATCAATATCTTCAAGAATGACGAAAAAAACTGCAGAAAACTGATTACTTGCATAAATTTTCGAAGTCCAAGGACCATAACTCTGCACAAAAACCATCAGACAGGAATAACATTCAAACTCGATCTGTAACTGGTCATGATAAAACTATAGACCAGATATCATATCAATATCTTCAAGCACAAAGAAAAAAAGTGTGGAAAACTGATTTGCCCGATGATGGGCGGACAGACCGATGGACAAAGTACAAACCTATAGTCCCATTGACTTCGTTGGTAGGGGACTAATAAAAGAAGGATGTGTCTGAGGACACAAATGCCCCCACTCAAGCTTTGCAATGAAAATGGGACAGAAGAAAGACAGAAGGATGGAAGGATGGAAAGACGGAAGATCAAGGGTAACACTTAATGCCCCTGTCGCCTACGGCAGGGGCATAAAAATCTGTTGACTTGCATCATATTCTACTGCTTGGTATACTGATTTAGAGGGTATCTACTACTCATTAGCAGGGAAAAGGATAAAATTTCCCTAACCAACTATTTTTGAATAGGATTGAAAGGCATGAAATACTTTACTCTGTTATCCTCTTAATATGGTTTGTGTACTATTTAGTGTTGTAAAGTCTGTTGAAAAATCATGAATGGTATGAGTAAATATGACAAATGAAAACCTATGGTCTGTCAAACCTTACCTGTATTAAAGGATTTGGTGCATCACTACAAAGTTTATATAACAGCCCACTCACTATAGGAATTAATTTGGCCATAGGCAATGCCACTTCATGGAAACTGAAATAAAAAAAAATAAAATAGATATTAAAATTACCTCTTTATGTTTACAAAAGAGGACTAACAAGTTTCCCGTAAATCTTGAGCAACAAGTAGCATGACTTCATTTTATCTCTAGAATATTATATTACAAAGAAACAGACACTCAAATTTTTCACATGTCTCTCTGGGTGTTTTTATAACTTTATAGCTGATAAAATGAAAATATGTTACAGGAGACCAGCTAATTCATTATTTCATTATTTAATCTATTTGTATTGAGATTTGTTTAACATTTGAAGTTTTACATACTTTTGTCTATGTTGATCTTCTAACATGTGTTTATAATGGTCTGCTAAACTGTCTAGTAATTTGGCAAACCCTCGGTCCAAACATAACTTTAGTACACTATGGAAATCGGCACTGTAAATATATATACATTTTCTAAGTGATGAGAATTAAGATATCTTCATACAAAAAATTTCTATCAGTATTAAGCCATTCATTATAAAGTTTCATAAGGTGTTTTAATTATCATTTGTGAAATAATAATGCACATAAGATTTTTGAAATATGAAAAAAATAAACAGAAATAAACTGATAAATAAAATCTTGGAAATTAGTTATGTCAATTAATGAATCTAAAAAAAATTTTGTGTCACAGGATTTTCAAGTAAAGAGGGCATATGATAAAAAAAATGTCTGTAGTATTGAAATTTATTTTATGCTATCACTCAGACATAATTTTCGTAATTGTCAATAAATGCATATTTTCAACAGACAAACATAATCAGTGTTCATTTCATTTTTATAACTGTTCATGTAATCTACCTTATATTTCCATTTTTTCAAGAAAAAGTATTTTTTTGGTATTTCTAAATGGGAAATTGAAATAACTAGAGTAAATTTATGAATAAGACAAAACACAAGGGTTTCCAACAGAGGGAGACTGTAGTAATGAAGTAATTTAACATACCTTTCTATTATATCTTTAGTTTCTGTATGAAGCCTAGTATACATGGCATCTTCTTCCTTTAATACAATAAATAATATTGGTGTCAGAGTATACTTATAAGGTATTACTAATATGATTGGATTCATTAAATCTTTAAACTCCTCACAATTTCTAGATAAACATTGATAAGAAATATTTCTAAAAGATCTTTCTATAAAAGAATAGGCATGATAAGAGCCATTATTTGGCCCCTGAAATTGCAAAAACAGTAAACTCATTCACGCCTTTCAAATTTATATTAATTTTCTTGATAATTGAGTTAATATACACTTTAGTGCAAAAAAGTCCCTTGTAATGTCACAATAAAGTCATAAACATGACAAATGTATGTATATGACCTAAATGGCTGTTTCACACAGTTGGTCAAAATATATATGAGCAACAACTCTACCCAAAAATATACCAGTATTTTACACACATAAATAAATATTAATGACAAGATCTCAAAATGAGGCTATTTTGGCAGTTTTTGCTGCTTTACACTAAATGAGAAGTTTGAAGCCTTAATGCAAATAGTTAAGACAAAATTCAAAAAATATGAATACTGATGTCAGACCCAATAATGTCTGAGGCATGTTATTTGATAGATATATAATACTTTTTGACCTCGAATTCAAGTGGCCAAAAAAGTGGCCTTATCCTTTGTTTGCATTTAAAAGTAGACAGGATGGATAGCTGGTGGACGCATCAATACCTCCAAAAACTGAAACATCACTTACAAAGGAACGCTGCATTCATTGATGTCCTTAAACTTAACATTTAAGTTTTAAACAATGAACTTAACAACCCCAGTTCATACACTATGATCCAGATGACATCTAGCATAGACAATCAGAATTATTTCATATTTACTGATAACCATCACAAACATTTCTATGTCCCGAAAAAGTAATCACTCCATAAAGGGAGAGGCGGAAGATACCAAAGGGTTTTTTTACTCATAAGTCGATGACAAACTGACAATGTCATAGTATATAATATACAAATCTGTATATTCGAAAACTTCTTGGTTTTAATGTTTAAATTGTTCTTACCTGCTGAGAAATCTGGATGCAAGGTACCATATATTTACATAAGATAAAGGTTGGTGATAAGTCTGATATATCTGGACTCGTTTCTATTCTCTCTCTAATCTGCTGGATTATTGCTTGTAAATTATCTATTGTTAATCTCTCCTTTAAGGATATACTGGAACAGAAAATATATATTAAGTGTATCGTTCTTAATTCACATAGAGCAACAAATACTGTGAAAACCACAGGTAAATGAAAAATTTACAGCTTTCATGAGAAGACCTACATAAAGACAAGAGTTATTTCCCATGTTGCAAGAAAAAAGGAAACCATAGCTATGTAACCGAAATTATGGAAATAAACCTTTCTATAGCTTACTATTTGATATGGGTTTTCAAAGTTGAAGGCTGCAGGGTGACCTATAGTTTTTTTACATCCTTTTTCTTTGGTCTCTGGGAAATTGTAGTGTCATTGGCAATCATAACACATTTCCTTTTTAATAATGTTCTTTGATAATATTGATTAAATCGCCCATATGATATCACAGTCAAATTGAAACCATAAAGACTTACCTACTATTTACATTTCTGTAAAGGCCTATTTCTTACAGATTAAAATGTAATCAATCAAACATGTAGTATCGTTCCATCTTTTCATTTTTAGTCAATTTACAATACCATATAAGCCCAAAAATGTACCTCCAAATTTCTTCATCAAAATGTTTTTGATCAATACACAGCAGTTTCGTGTAATCTAAATGTAGTTTCAATAAAGCAAAGAGCAAAAGCACTGCAATCAACATTCCCAAATACTGATTTGAGAATAAACCTACCTTAATATTTCCTTTCTAACAACATGCTGCACTGTTTCTGTCAATTCTGTTAATCCTGTAAAATTTGTTAAAAATAATAAAGGTAGGTCCATATGCTTATTTTTGAGATACAAACATTGAAAACACTAATTTTTGGAGGGAAATAGATGTTTGTGGAATTTTCTCATGAAAGGAAAATGATTTTCATATTTTTACTAGCATTCAGTAATTAGCAAAAATAAATGCAGGCATTAATTTCTGAATTTTAAACTGCATTAAAATATATCATAAATAAAACAAATTTCCAAATATTTGACTAAAAGTGTATTTGATTTTAAGATGTACAAAATTAGTAATGTATATTTTTAAGTAATATCTTAGGAAAAAGTTTGATGAGTTACAAAATATTAGGGGGAAAAAGTAGAGAACCCAACATCCTTAATCCACTTTAACGTTACAGAATTCTACAAATGAAATTAGTGTACTTTATGTTAACAGCAGAATGTTGTATTTATGAAAACATCTGCAATTGCCAAAGATACTAGTCCCAGTAGCTGGCCCTGACCTATTCTCTAATATATTAATCAATCAATGTCCTTGGTTCGTCTATCAGGTGAAATGATGAAATATATTGTTGCAGATAAACAGCATATTCATACTAACCTGTGCTGAAAAAATGCTGAATATCTGATAAATATTTCTGTTGAAGTTCTTTAGAAATTAAAATTTTTCAGTCTACAATTAAAAAAACAAAAATATTAATCTTTTTTAATATTCTTCTTTCCTCCCATACACATTTATAACATAATTTACCTCAGGAATTTACTGATAAGAAAATGTTAATTACTATCAAGGATGTCCATAGTTTATTCAAGGGTGATGCTCTTAAACAATTGACAATTGGGGTCATTTTGTTTCGAAATAATAAAACAACAATACAACTACACAATTCAACCAAAATATATTTTTTTCACATTGTGAAAATTTCTTCAAATATTTTTGCACACATTTATCTAGTGGCAGGTCACAATTTAGGTCATATTTATCGTAAATACAAGAAGCATTCTGAGAGTATTGAAATATATACAATAATAAAATCGATCTAATTAAAGGATTTCACTTCACAATTATTTTATATATATATAGCATTCAGAAAATTAGTTTATACAAAATAACAAACAAACCTGCAAAAGAAATCTTCATACAATTTATAAAAGAATGTCTTTTAAAAATGAGTTATCTCCTTTGTACAGAAATATGGTTTAACATAGTACTCTATCA
This sequence comes from Mytilus coruscus, assembly GCA_017311375.1. Taxonomy (NCBI): domain Eukaryota; kingdom Metazoa; phylum Mollusca; class Bivalvia; order Mytilida; family Mytilidae; genus Mytilus; species Mytilus coruscus. Next base: position 123,442,985 of record CM029595.1, on the reverse strand, counting down.
TTAGATATGGTCCAGAGTTATGATCCATAACTCTGGACTAAATAATCAGACCAGAACAAAATTCGAACTTGATCTATAACTTATCATTATAAAACTATATACCAAATATCAAATCAATATCTTCAAGAACGAAGAAAAAAAGTGTGGAAAACTGATTTGCCGGACTGACGGATGGACAGAAGGACAGACGAATGGAGTGCAAACCTAAAGTCCCCTTCGACTTCGTCAGTAGGGGACTAAAAAAATAATGGAAAATGTCAATGAAACCACAATCTTTTGACACAGAAAAAGACATCTAGAGGTCAATATTTGTAGAAAATATATTTCCTAAAAGAAACGACATTATATCAAAATTTTTAAATTTTGAAGGAAACTTACTTTTCCATTTTGCTGGTGCATACTATCTATGAACATATAACCACCAATCACATTTAGCTGGACTCTTAAAAGTAAGGCCATGATACTACAACTATATACAATACTGACAGTTCTAGCAAAACCTATAACAAAATTATTACAAACATAATTTCAATATATTAAAAGATACAGTGCTCAACAAATATTCCTACGTAAAAGTAAAATCATGCTAACCACTAAGAAATTTATAGGGTGAGTCCTCAGATTCATCACTATTTGAAATAGTGAGTCACAGCTGATTCTGATCAGTCAATAATATAATAACTCAAATAGTTCTCATCTGAAGCATCTAATTTGGATACCTGGACTTTCTCAATGGAAGGATCTTTTATAATATAAAAATAAGAAGACGTGGTATGATTGCCAATGAGACAACTCTCCACCAGAGTCAAAATGACACAGAAGTAAACAACAGTAGCTCACTGTAAAGCCTTCAACAACAGCAAAATCCATACTGTATAGAAAGCTATACTTTTTTTTCATTCATTGTTTTGCACATAAATCAGGTCGTTAGTTTTCTCATTTGAATTATTTTACATTTGTCATTTACGGGCCTTTTTAAGCTGACTATGCGGCATGAGTTTTGCTCATTGGCAATTATACCACTCATGGTAAAGACTTTGACAGTTGTTGAATATTGTCTTAATCAAAATAAATATATTAACATGATTAATATATATAATTATTTCAATTTAATGATGAAAACATCAAATTATCTGCTTAATATTATTTCCTACCAATTACATGAACTAATTTTCATATTCCAAAAATAGGAATTTGGAATTTGTAAACTTTTATCATTCCTACTTACTCATGATTTTCAAGTCTTCCCATAACTGTAATTTATTTTCTGGGCTGAAAAAGAAAAAAAAACTTTTTTTCCATTATACAGTATTATTTAACAACCACAGAGAAATGTTTCATAAAATGTATTTCATTCCTTGTGTTAATTTGAACGGCATACAGGAAATTGGACAGATTAACACTAATTATTAAAAAATATTACATAACTTTCCCTACTTGACACATGAAATTGAATAATAAAGCATTATTTGACTAGTCACAATCTTTGAAACAATAACTTCATTTCACTTAAATGTTTGATATAAAATGTTATGGAACTTAATGAATCAAGGCTATTGCAAATCAGAGCACTAATTCTGAAATTGAACATATCAATAGGAGGGCTGTTTTCTCTTATCTCATCTTTATCTCTGGTCTTGAAGCTGTGGTTTTATTGAGAATAAGCATTGTACCAAGTTCTATGAAGAAATGCCTTAAAATCTAGCTTCAAAAGGCATACAGCATTTCCTTTTGATTTCATTCTGCAAACTAAATCTTAAAGTATTTAACCCTAAAATTAGTTTAGATTCATTATCCTTAAAAGACTGTATATGTGCAAAATGTTAATTGTGTCTTGAAGTGTTTCACATATGAAATAAAATAACTCTAGAACGGTTAAAGTGACACCACCCAAATTCAAACTTGATCTGTGTTTTGTGGTAATAAGCATTGTGTATAAGTTTCATAATATTTGGTTGAGGCAAACTTAAGTTAGAGAACGGAAACTAAAAATTTTGCAATTTTTCCATTTATAAAGGGGCATAACTCTAGAACAGTTAAAGTGACGCCACTAAAATTCCAACTTGATCTGTGTTTTGTGGTAATAAGCATTGTGTTTAAGTTTCATAACATTTGGTTGAGGCAAACTCAAGTTAGAAAACGGAAACCAATTTTGGGACGTACGTATGTACAGACGGACAAGGGTAAAACTTAATGCCCCCTCCACTATAGCGAGGCATAAAAATGTTATTACAGTCTTATAGAGATATTTCTCGCCTTTTTAACTCATTAAAAAATTTAACAATGGTTGGAACTGCACATCATGACTCTATGACCATCATCACAGACAAAACATAATATATTAGACATAATGAAATTAAAACACCAAAATGAACCCAATTATATACTTTTACATACTTATTTTTTAATTGTTCTGTTATCTCTTCAGTGTTAAATGTTCTTATCAATGCCTCACGAAGTGTAGATACCATGGATAAAACTGAAACATTAAGTTTATGACCTCATTAGAAATGCAATTCAATGTATTAATTCTTTCATTTCAACCAAAATGTCAGTGAAGTAATCTTGCTCTGAAAAACAAATCTAAAAATAAATTTCTATCAATCTTAAATCAATTGAAAACATTGTCAACTTTCTTATGAAAATAACACAAAAAAATCTAATTGATCTGATAGTTACAATTTCCTAAATAATGTTACCATTAAAGAAGAAATTTAAAAATTCATCTTCAGACTCAAGGGTTTTAACCTTTCAGAAGGTATCTAATTGATTTATATGGTTCTCATCCTGAATATACATGATTAGCTCCACAGGGTGCAGCTTGATACGACTGCAAAGTCAAACCCTGAACAGTTGGGGCATGTATGGACACAACATTCAAGCTTGATACAGCCCTGAATGTGGATTGTGATTAAATATTTGACACAGCTTAGGCTTCTGACACAGAATGAATGTGGTCTAAGAAATTAAAAATTTGAAACTGGATATTTACTTATTATGTTCCAATATCAAAAATCTAATTACGTGGTTAAATTCAGCATATCACAGAACTCAATTTTTGATGAAATAAAACTGAGCAAGTTTAATTTTGGACCCATTAGACCACAATGTAGACTAATTTGATGATGGGACCCAAAATTCAAAATCTAAATACACTGTTAGATTCAGCATATCAAAGAACCCCATATATCCAATCTTTGTTGAAAGCAAACGAAGTTTAATTTTGGACCCAAATTTGGACCAACTTGAAAACTGGGCCCAAAATCAAAAATCTAAAAACATGTTTAGATTCAGCAGATCAAAGTACCCAAGAATTCAATTTTTGTTTAATTTTGGACCCTTTGGACATAAATGTAGACGAATTCCAAAACCTGGCCCGAAATTAAAAATCTAAAATCATGGTTAGATTTGGCAAATATCAATGAACCCCAACAATTCATTCAATTTTTGATGAATTCAAACAAAGTTTAATTTTGGAACCTTTGGACCTCAATGTGCGCCAATTTTAAAAAGGGGCCAATAATCCATAATCTAAATACACAGTTAGATTCAGCATATTAAAGAACCCCAACAATTCAAGACTTTGAATTAAACCCCATTGAAATTGGTCAAGAAATAAGCATTTATACAGAGTATTAAAAAGTATTGTTTTTGGCCCCTTATTCCTAAATGGTTAAGGCCATAACCCCCAAAATCAATTCAAACCTTCCTTTTATGGTATGAAACCTTGTTGTACAATTTCATAGAGATCCATACACTTATACTCAAGTTATTGTCTGCAAACTAGAAAATCCTTGTTTTTTGGCCCTTAATTCCTAAATGGATTGGGCCATAACCCGAAAATCAATCCCAACCTTCCTTTTGAGATATGAAACCTTGTGGTACAATTTCATAGAGAACCGTATAATTATACACAAGTTACTGTCCTGAAACAAGAAAAATGCTTGTTTTTGGCCCCCAATTCCTAAACAAACAGTTAATACAATAACCCTCAAAATCAATCCAAACCTTCCTTTTGTGGTATGGAACCTTGTGGTACAATTTCATAGGGATCCATGCACTTATACAGTTATTGTGTGGAAACCAAATGTCTTCTGACAATGACAACGACAACAACGTCATACCATTATACACCTGCAAAATTTTTATTTGTATAGGCAATCAGGTAAAAGTTATACTAACCTGTCATATTACAAGTTCTCTGGTTACTGTCAAAATGGTGCTGTTTTCTGTAAAATTGATCATACATTAGAGAATAATACATTAAGATGATAACCATGATTTATAACAGGAATAACATGTACCAACAAAAACAAAATTGACAGTACAGACCTCATATATCATACACAGACATCAATAAGTATTTTCTTATTATTTACAAGTTGGTTAATGTTAATAAATTGCTTCGCCAAGTGCAGCTAGATATGACCGCAGAGGTCCAACCCTGAACAGTTTGGGCAAAAAAGGACACAATATTCGCACTTGATACAGGTCTGAATTTGGATTTTAATTAAATAATTGACTCATAATAGGTTTCTGAACCAGAATAACTGTAGTCAAAGAACTTGAATTGGTTATGATTTGGATTTATATTCATTTTTTTGCTTTTTTGCAATACACTATGCTGTTGTAAATTGACACCCTTCCCCAAATAAAAAATTTTTACCCCTTTTTTTTGCAAAAAAATTAACATTGAAAAATTTTCTTTTAATTTCTGAATCTTGAGAACAAATTGTTCCCAACCCCCAATTTTTTAACCTCCTCCCCTTTTTCCCCAAAAATTCTTTCCCTCGAGATATGGTCATAATCTCAATTCAAATTTCCAATGGAGATTGCAACCATAATAACCCATTAAAATACATCATAAAAGTCTTAAAATAGAAAATGACATACATAATCATGGCTAAAATAAAATTACCGTCATCAGCATTTTTAAAATAGTAACTTCTAAAAATAAATTGACAGCTTATCACCTCAAGACAATACACTATTTCTTTATACATAATTTAGAAGCAGTGTAAGGAAGGTAATTCAAAATGTTGTGTTTGAATTACTTCCCTTACACTGCTTTAAAATTATGTATTGTACTTAAGTAATTGTCCATTAACCTGGAGACCCTTGTTTTTCCCCCTTTTTTGCCCCTAATTCCTAAACGGTTTGAGCCATAACCCCTCAAAGCCAATTTTTACCATCCCTTTGTGGCATGGAAACTTGTGGTATAATTTCGGAGAGATCCATACACCATTCCACAAGTTATTGGCTGGAAACTAGAAAAATGCTTATTTGGGCCCCTTTCTGGCCCCTAATTCCTAAACTGTTGGGACCATAACCCCCAAAATCAATCCCAACCTTCCTTTTGTGGTGATAAACCATGTGTTTAAATTTCATAGATTTCTATTCACTTTTACTAAAGTTACTGTGTGAAAACCAAATGTCTTCGGACAACGCGGACGATGATGACAACGACGTGATACCAATATACGACCGCAAAAAATTTAGCGGTCATATAATAAAAAATGTTTACTTTTCAATTTCATCTTTTTGTAAGTGTTTCTTTACAGCCATCTAAATATCAACAAGGTCATCCAAAGCAGAAATGTGAAATTTACTTTGAAAGTAAGACAAATGGTAAACCTTTGGTAGTCTGTTAAATTTATTCATGTTTTTTCTTGACTAAAGATGTTGAAGACCTTAACATATTGAATAGGCACTCATCTTTTGATAAAATTGTATGTTAAGCTCTCTGGATGTCATTTGTCTTTTTGAGCTGTTGGGTTGCTGTCTCATTGATATATACACCGTATCTCCTTTTATTTATATCTTTATTCTAGACCTGCATGGTTTTAAACTCTGCCATTCCAAATTGACAATTATATATATTTGAAACCTCTACACCAGTAACAAACAAGCCAGCAGACTTTACAAGAGAAATCTTTGATGACTCCAAGAAAAATTTAGATAGATTAAGTTATGCTTTATATTATGATACAAACCTTAAAAAAATATTTGAATACCTTGCTTGGAACCTATTAAGATCTAAAAGTAAATATTTTTAATGCTCTGCAATACCTCACCAACACAATACATATACTTAATCAATATTACAAATGTACATTTTTTCTTATCACATTACCATAATTACAATGTAGTACATTAATTTTATAACTATCTTAACAAGCCATGAGGCCTTGGATCATTTTTAATAGCCTATACATGTGCATTAAATAAATGTACCTGGCATGGGCTAAACATTCTGAAGCTTCCTTTTCTTGTATTTCTTTTACTTTTTCTTGCAAATATCTGTAAAAATATGTTCCACCTAAAACACAAAAAAGGCTATTAACAGTTCAGATCTCCAATTAGTATTTTGTAGAAATTATCAGGAGATTTTCCTTGACTATGGATTTCTTTTCATATCTAAATTCTATTTCTTAAGTACAGAACAAAATATAAATAGGAAAACTCTTCATGATTGAAATAGATACATGTAATGTATCTTTAGGAAGCCCTCCCTTAAAAAACTATGTAAACAAGTTTCAACTTTGACTTAAATAAAAAAAATCATGAATTACAGCATTTTGCTTTGTGCTAATAAAAGATAAATAAGCGTATGACTACGGCCAAAATAAAAATAATTGTGTTTATGGTTTCAATACAGACCCTCATTTTCAATGACCCAAAAATATGCTTTAAGTTTTATACTCAAAGAAAAAAATAAGCTAAAAAAACAATGAGGGACAGAGTTCCAATGTCCCCCACATTGTACATATTTCAATTATCAAAGGGCAATACCTAAAAAACTTTTTTTGGTTCTTTAAAACTTTTACAATCTGGCAAGAATTGTACACATGAGAGCGCTAACAATGCAATTTTCCATATCATTAACATTTCCAAGGGGCATAACTCTTTTAAAAAACAGTTGATCGGCACTGATTTTCGAACTCATCCGAGACATTTCCACGGGGAACAAAAAGGTTCCTACCCACCTACTTCTGTTTCTCCTCACGCAGGAAACCCTTTGCACAAATACTGATTTGTGTGACCTAATGTTAGCTTTAAACATGTTAAATATCTTTAATTTAATTTTCAACTAATTTCTTAAGTCTTCAAGCAGTGGTAATTCAAGGTCTGAGACATTGATGCCAACTCATATGTCTTTTCAACTGTTTAAAGCCTTAAAGGTATCTGAAAAAAAAGTAAATGATCCAAAAAAAGGAAATATGTCTTCTTATTTTTCTTACTTGCTTTAGGTATATACCACGGTGCTGTATGCCTAAAAGGACCAGTTCAAGGTGTGAAAAGTTTGTAGAAATTTTCATAAAACGACAAGCTAAAAATAACAGCAGAAAAATCAATATACTAATGAATCCCAATTAGTTAACAAAATTTCAGAGTTTCGCATTTGTGCAGAAATCTATTTTGGTATCATTTCTCTCTTCCAGTAATATTTCTCTCAGGAATTTGTTTCCAATACAAGGAAGGAGCACCATATGATTTCTGCAATTTTTTACTTTAATTGAGTAAAAGTGACTCCTTAATAAAGTCTTTATGATAAATAGATAAACGGAAAAAAAGTCACAGGAAAAAAGTCACAAATCTGATAGGAAATAATGTCCATTTTTGTACAAATGTTTAATAGTATTTCGTTGCTTTAATTTCTCTTTTCTCTTCTCTTAAAGTTGTACAGAACTTTCAACGGTAAATAAATGACATATTAAGGGAATCCCATACAGTTTCGCGTTATATTGTCATTTTTATAATTTTGAAATATGTTGTAGGCCTGGTTGAGTTATAAAAAAAAATCACCAAATAAAACATAGGTCACCGTGCTTGTTTTTTCGAGAAAATTGAGGCTGAAAATTCGGGATTTTTGCACTTTTGTAAAAAGTCGAATAAAGTTATAAAATTGGAGTAGATATTCTTCGTCATAAATTAATAAGATTGGATTCAATCTGAAGCTGTGAAAATAAGGGAAAAATAAATCCATACAAGAATGACAAGTCAATTATTCAAGCCATGCTTAACATTACAGTTAAGATGCTCAAAAGTGGGATATTTTTTGGACCTTAAAATGTGGAAATCAAGCGGTTCTTATAATGTAACTTTTCTCATTTTTCTATATTAACTGCCTTTTTCATGCTTTCTCCAAATAGCTAATAAAAATATATATGTCGCTGTGCTGCATTCGAAGATAAATCGCATTAACCAAAAATATTGTGTCCCTCAACTATAGCGAAAATGCACGACGTAGCTGGCTGATAATTTTGATGTCTCCCGCCAATTATCCCTGCAAGTTTATCGGCAACATTTTTTAGGTGTATATATATTGCTTATAAAGAGCTATCTTAAAATAATGATATAGTTTTTGGAAATAAAAACATGTGTATCATGTATATTAAAAAAAAATCTCATCAGTGTGTAATAAATTTATGGAAAGTTTGCCCTTCCTCTTTGGTTTTGTACTATTATACTGCCATACTTTCTCCTCATATTATCTAGTTTTTCATGAGTTTTTGTTGTTGTTAAGTTTCTGTTAAAATCAGAATAATTTCATTCATTACAGCGTAGTTTTGCAAGTAAATAACTACTGGTATATATATACATGTATATATGAGTTGTATCATTGTCAATAATGGTGGCTTATCATTATTACCATGTCCTCTCATATTTGACATATATAAATAAATGGAATGAAATGTTTCGTCAGGAAATTTATCTCATTTGAAATGTTGTTTTTCTTATACTAGGGATCACAATACTAGTAATTAAAACTGGATTTTTGCGCTATTTGAATTTTTTGTGTGCTGACTAACAGGTTCTCAGAAAATTGGATTCAAATCAAAATTCAATCAAGGATGAATTATAAAAAAAAATGATAATTGGCATGCATTATGTTAGAACCAAAAGGGTCAGACGTCTGGAGATTCCTAACTGTACAATATTTTATTGACTACGATGAAGAACAGCAGAAACAGTAATATGTGTTTAATTTCTCATGATTTCATAAGACTTTTGAACCGTGTGTATAATACCCAAAAAGTTTGCTTCAAATGCACTAATCATAAGGACGTAGAAGTTGACAAGTGTGAAAAACATAAATTGGAGCATCGTTTATACTAAATATCGTTCAAAAGGGTTTATTTGATTACGGAAAATTACATGCATGACGTCCTACCGAAAGTGACATTTTTAGGGAATTTGAATGCTCAACATCGCGCCAAGAATTAACTCCCTTGAAACTGTATCAGATGCTCTTTTAAAAAAAAAGGTACATTTTTTTAAGGTTTTAAGTGTTAATCTGTTCAGACAGTAGATGATTGACAGGAAATGTAAAAAGTGAATTGAAACTAGTTAATTAGTTAATTACCATCTGTTGAAATTCATTTTAAAAAATTGACATTTTCACGGACAACATTTTGTTTCAATCTGGAAAAACCGCCTCCGTTGTCATGGTAGCCTGTTCGCCTCAAGTGCAGGAGGTTGTGGGTTTCGAAACCCTGGCTGGGTCAAACCAAGGACTTTAAAATTGGTATTTGCTGCTTCTCCACTAAGCATGTGGCATTAAGGAGTAAGAGCAAAGACTGGTCAGCTCGGAGTCAGAATATGCATATTAATTTGCCGCTGGACATTAAGCAGTCATCCATCATCATCATCAATGTTGGAATATTTATCAAATTGCAAAAAACACAAACACTGAAATACCATACCCTGTATTCTAATATTATTCATTTGATATAATTTACTACATACAATTTCAAAAAAAAATTTGTGAGACTTTTTCTATATAATATGAGGCAGGTGTTACCTGTGAAAGCGGACGGTCCATATAAATTTTTTGAATTCAAGCATATATCAGAATCTGTTGAAAAAGAAACAGAAATACGGAAAAGTTTCCGATGTTGGTCCTGTTGTTAGGGATTTTAATTGTGACGTCATTTTCAGTGTAAACAAAAAACGCTATCATCAGGTATCAAAGAATTATTAAAATAAAATTGTTATAATTCAAATCTTTAAACAACAAGGTGACAAAGATACCAAGTCAGCTTGTTATTCTTGTCAGATACTGAAATCTGACTGATTGATCAGGTGAGTTTCCCAAGAGAATACATTTTGTTTGCAATAAAATCGTATACTGAATAAGCTTCAGACTCATTTTAAAATGTAAGGAATTTATTTTTTTTGTTTAACTGGCAGTATTCTTTCAGAAATCAAAAACAACAAATTTGCGGGAAATAATGTGATGCTCCTTCCTATATTTTACTCTAAGTCCTGTGACAAACCTTCTTCTTCTTCTTCTTCTTCTGATTAAGTGTAGGACTCATTTTGAGTATATTTACACTGACACATACGTACCATAGCAGTACAGCTCCCCTATATATACAGTTAAAAAAATGTGAATTTACAGTTAAATTCCAATAATTACAATTTAGATGGTGGAGGTAGCCAGTGCCTGTTTAAACCCATCGAGGGTTGGCAAACTGACCAGTGGCTGTGGCAGGTAGTTCCAAATTCTGATGGCACTCGGGAAGAAGGAATGTTGGTATACTAGGGTTCGACAGTGTGGTTGGAGGTATCTGATGTTATGTCCTCTAGTGGAAACACCTGTTGGTATGAGGTATGGTTCTGTTGGGATGTCTACGAGATGGTTGACTATTTTGTATAGTAAGATGGTTTTTACTTTGGCTCTTCTAGATTGTAGGGTTTCCCATCCAAGGTTGGTGAGCATGGTACTAACACTTCTTGTTTGTTGATAGTCTTTGGAAACGAATCTGGTCCTCTACATTGTACCATTTCAAGTTGGTTGATGTTCCGTTTTGTGTGGGGGTTCCATGCACTTGTGGCGTACTCTACAGTTGGTCTGACGAAGGTGTTAAATGCTCGTTCTTTAGCTTTTGGTGGGCAATGTCCGATGTTTCTTCTTAGGAAAGCCAGAGTGTTGTTTGCCTTCTTAGTGACAGTATCAGTGTGGGTGTTCCAAGATAAGTTTTTCGATATGTTTAGGCCTAAATATTTTGCTGAGTCAACATGAAGAAGGGTATGACCATGGATGAGGTAGTCATAATGGATTGGGTTCCGCTTCTTAGTGACAAAGATAACTTCGCATTTGTCTGGGTTAAACTGCATCTGCCATTTTTGCTCCCAACCGATGAGGCAGTCGAGGTCTTTTTGTAGGAGTGATGCATCATCAGTAAATCTGATCCTGCGGTACATGAGGCAGTCATCTGCGAAGAGTCTAGTCTGTGATTTTGCACAACTAGGCATGTTGTGGTTGTAGGTGAGAAAAAGAAGATGCTCTAGGACAGTACCTTGTGGGACACCAGATGTGACAGGGTCTACTGAGGACGATTTACCTTCTAGAATGACTTTCTAGGTTCTATCCGACAGGAAGTCTTCAATCCATTTGAGGATACTTCCTCGGAAACAATAGTGGTTGAATTTTAGAAGAAGACAGTGAGGAACCTTGTCAAATGCTTTGGAAAAGACAAGAAGTATCCCATCTATTTGTTCGCCAGCATCGAGGTCTTTAGCAAGGGCGTGGAAAGTTAATGCGAGATGTGTCTCACAGGATCTTCGTTTACAGCCATGTTGTTCTTCAGCGAGGATGTTATAATGCTCTAAATGAGTAATATGCTACCATGGATAATGTGCTCGTTAATTTTACAACAGATGGAAGTTAAGGAGATAGGCCTACAGTTGGAAGCTTGGCTTCTGTCTCCCTTTTTGGATACAGGTGCGACTGTAGCTGTTTTGCAGTCAGATGGAATTTTGCCCTGGTCAATCGAGGCCTGGAATATTTCGTTTGCGGCCTCTTTCAGGAAGCGTGCTGGAATACTGTCTGGGCCAGTAGCTTTATGAGGGTTAAACCTTTGTAGGAGTTTGACGACCCCAAGACCGATGAAAATTGTGAGTTCAAGATGTTAGCCTTGATTTCACTGTCACTAAAACAAAGTCCATTCTGTTTTAGTGGAGCCACCCAAAAGCGGTCGTTCTTCTTGTTCTTAATATAATTCCAGAACAATTTTGGGCTGGAATCATCATTGCATATCATGTTGTTAATGTGTGACGGTGGTCACTTTGTTTACTTGTTACGTTTATTATATTGGGGAAATTGGTTAAAGTTAGCATTATTTATAGTTCCACAAATACTTTGTCCCGAGACCGGCCACGTAAATTCTCATCGGGTTACTTCCTGTTCTTGCACGTGCCTGATGTCCCGACCGGGCTCGTTCACGGTCCATAGGAACTATAAATATGACGTCACTCACCGGGTCTTTGGGCAGTCTACGAGAGGATATGAAATGAGCAGACGCTCATACTTTGGCTCGTACATTTTAGGCAACATGTAGACTAGCTACCACCGTACTTTTGTATCTTTTTATATGTCATTATTGTATGACTTGTATATTTCAACCATGTATTTATTCAAATAAACATTCTGTTTATATCGTAGTTTTTCCAATATCCCAGAACTTGGGTTAGACAACGGGAAGACAGCGAAGCCAGAAGGAAATTACCTTCACTTCCGTTACAAATGTACTGATTATATGTATCTCTACATTTCCTCTGGTGTAGTTATTTGATGTTCTTGTACTTGTTCCAATCCTTTGTTTTACCTGACTTCTTGGCTTGATTGTGGAGCTTTTGTTTTCGTCGAGACATAGAGCGGAGTTCCTTCGTTATCCATGGTTGCGATATCCTTGTAGGTGTAGATTTAGATGGTACCAGGGATGGGCACGATTACTGACAAATGTAATCGATTAATAATCGATTACTTGAAGGATTTTTGTGCAATCGATTAATAATCGATTACTCAAATTATTGTATGTAATTGATTGCAATCGATTACTTTATCAAAAGTAATTACATTACTTTTCGATTACTGTCAATTACATGCTTCAAAATTTCAACAAAAAAATAAAGTTAGTTAAACACAATTATGTTGCTCAAAGTTTGTATAGTGAAAATTTAGAACTTTACCAAAAACAGCATTTAAAGCATTGTTTCCAAATTATAAGTTGAAAGTTGTTTTCTAGATGGAATCTCTTACTGAGAATCAGAAATATTAAAATAAATCTTGAAACTTTGACTTTCAATATGAATGAGAGATGACATCGCATTGCATCAATCACTTATTTATATTTAATTTTTTTTCAAACATTTTGCCTTCTTACTGACTTAAGTTAACTTTTTTGTTTTTACTCATTAAAAACAGGTATATATTAGCATAGTTAATTACAAGTTTTGAAGTTTTCTCTGAAAAAAATATAAAAAAGTAGAATAATTAATTTGTTCAGCTAATTTTAAAGATCAAAATTTGTACAATTTATTACCTGGGGCAAAATAATGTAAATCTCCCTCTTAATTTGACATACAGTAATTGAAATAAAAACAAAGTCTGTATCTTATTAATTAGAAGACTTTGATCATCTGATAAGTAAAGACAAGAAGTTTGTTCAGATTTTTTATTCTCTAATCAAATTATAAACAATATATATTTATAGTGTCAAAGAGGATACATGTATCTATTTCTGAAAAGAATTATAATGCATAGCCATTGGTTCATTGTTAAAAGGATTTTGTGTACTTTCTCAATTTTATATACATGTATATCATAACATATTATAAGAAATCAACTGTTTATCTATTTTAGCTTAAATTTCAACTCTTATTGAAAATTATGCTTAAAGGAATTTTAATACAAATAAGGTTACTACTTTAATGTAGTACAGAACTTAACTTAAGACACATTTCTTATTCTAAATCTATTTTCTTATTTCAAATCTATTTTCTTATTTAAATATAAAAGGTCTTTAATTGTTGACAAGCACATAAATCCATTTGTTTCAAAAGCTAGATATAAAGTAAATTTTGGTAGGGGATCTGGTTGAACATAATGCAGTTTGAGACAATAGATAGAAATAAGGCAGTTGATAAACTCTTTAAGTCATATCAATACATTCTATTTTATCTGTACTACAAAGTGATGAATATATACATATTTCCATTTAAAATAGGTTATATTTCTTCAAACTATTTTACTAAAGTAATCGAAATGTAATTATAAAGTAATCGATGATTACATCATATTTTTTGCTGTAATCGATTAAATTACGATTACATGTAATCGAAAACGTCTTCGATTACAGATTACTGTCGATTACTGGAAAAAATGTAATCAATTACAATCGATTACGATTACAGATTACGATTACCCCATCCCTGGACGGTACATCTTTATTTATTATAATGAGGCAGTTATTTTTAAATTTATTCCACAAGGTGTTAATGTCAGACTGTACGTTGAATTTGTTGGTAAACTCTGAAGCCAATAACTTTGCATTGTCTTTGAGGGAGCTTGAGGTTATATCTGCTTTCTTCCACATTTGGATTATTCTTTTGATCGGTTTTTATCTCATGACGGCTATGCTGGAGTCTATTAAAACAATTTCATGGTTGTTTATTCCAGGTACTGGCTCACATGACTACATGAAGAAAGAAAGAGATTTCTGCGAAAATGCAGGAAACTGAAAAAGTTAACGATTTTGAGTTCATTAGTATCTGAGACTACTATAACACAGAGATTGGTCACTTCCCGTACTGACCAGTCAAATAGTAATTAATTCTAAGTCGTCGATCACGTGACTCGCACGTGACCAAGTGTTTGACAAGAAGGACACGATCCGCCATCTTTGACAGTGGAAGAGGATTTAATAATTAGCAAATGTGGATGTATAAAGAGTTTTATGTTTCGGTAAGTGTGAATTAAAGATTTGAAATAATCATAAATGTTTGTTTATAAGCACTTTAAATAAAATAAGTGCAGTTATGGACTTGAATTTACTGTCCAAACCGAAGGTAACCTCGAGTTTTACCAGTCCGTGGGATCGGGTCAATGAGCAACTCACCCATAACTTACATTCAGATGAACAATCTGTTTTCCGGATATTTCATTTGCAAGCCTTAATAATAAACCTGTGTAATGATGTAAAATTTGTAATTATATGAAATATCATTTTTCTGTATCAGTGTTACAATTCGATGCAGAACTGAGAATCACACGTGACAAGGTGCATACACACAACATGAAGTCTGATACTGAGTGATAGGTCAATTTGTATTGTTAATTTAAGAAATTCAGACTTATATTTTGTTCCGTTGATAATATATATATTCAGTCTATACATGTGAGAATAATAAATGTATGCAATGAAAGTTTGTAGCCATGTCTACATAAAGAGTTATAGACATATATATATATTTTTAAATACTAGACCCAAACATGATATTCTAAGTACATGCACCTTGGTCTGCTTTCTTTATCAGTTTAAATGTTTTGATAAATACTGACATGATTGTTCAATTACTGCTGAGCCTTATCTCAGATTACTGTCTTAACAAATACTGATTTGCCTATGCTATAAACTTCATAAAAGTTATTTTTTTTATTCATAATATATTCTTTATTGTAGGATTAAGAATGCCTCCCAGAAAGAAATCACGCATTGGAAGAATGGCGAAGTACCATTATAATAAAAGGAACAGAAGCATGAAATTTGATATAATAAAGGAATAGCCACTTGTAGCAATACTAATAAAAATAAGGAGATTTTGATTTTTAATAATGATCGCCAATCAGACAACTACTTAAGTTAAATTAAGTTCAATGATGTGGATGTAAGCTATTGGAATCCACCGTACATGTAATTACCTTCAACAATGAGAAAACTTATACTGTGCTTCAAAATTCCCGACATGAAAATATAAAACAATTCAGTAGAGAAAGCGAAGAGTCTACATTAACAAAGCAATTTACAAAAAAATCAAATATGACCGACATCAACCAACGGCAACCACTGAAATACAGGCTCCTGACTTGAGACAGGCACATAAAAAAACACTAGCATGGGACATTGGTGTAACGACACAACATAAGAACAAACTTTAAACAGAAAGTTGTAAAGTGTTCATTTCGGTCTAATCAGACTGACTGTACATGAAATATTCGCCATTGACAAGCAGTTGTGAATCGAAGTTGAATTTACAGAAAGGGTGACATCATCATGTGCTATCATATTTAACATTCTGGTTTAGATCTGACATTGCTACGTATTTATTTACACATTCCACAATTTTTGGCTTCTCAGAATTTTCACATGGAAAACTGTCAGCAGATACCCAAACGAAAAATGTTATAGGAACCTATAAAGCATCATGCCGGCAACAAGCACATTTATATTTGCTGTGGTTAAAGCAGTTCTCTACTCTTCATCTAAGTGGCTCGATTATTTGGGTTACAAAAAATATACGAAGAGCCTAGTGTTATAACTAAAACATACGACACTTTTAACAACAGACAATATTCAAATTTTCAAACCACTGGACGTTAAGCAACCAACAATCAATCAAATTTTAAAAAACTTTCTGGTTCTATATTGAAACACAAAATGCCTTGTTTGGGTTTACGAAAGAGGGTCAATATTTCTGGTGTTGAAAAAAATATTATCGTGATTTACACAAATGCTGTTCTATTTATGTGAACAAAGAGATAATTTGTTAGATATTTTGATTATTTAGTCATGCAATTTGGAAGCTTTCTTCATTTAGAATATCTTACGATTCGTCATTAAACCTGGAGCTACACTATATATTTAATTATATATAACAACATTTAGTACACCCAGAAATACACCACCAAAAAAGGAACTTCAATTGAGGCGTTGCTATATTTGGAAACTGGCAACTAATATTACAAATTAAATTGAGTTTTGAGATACTTAGTATAGCTTCAATCACTAGGATACAGAGAATAGTGTCGTCATAAAGATTCTGTAAAACGCAATGAACCCCATTTAGAAATATTTGCCACTGACGCTCTCATGTAGCTTAGAAATTGAAAACTTGACAATTCTTAACCACCAGTCTTTTCATTGATCAAATTGAAAAGGATTTTAATTTTAATTCAAAATTGTTGCTTTGGTTCTAGACAATAACTCCTGTTTAAGCATTTCGTGGTAAATGTTGTCGTTTAACACAAGATTTGGACACAACAATGTACTATCTTGACCATGTTAATATATTGATGTTTGCTTTATGTACCCATTGAAGTTATAAACCTCTTTGCTGATCTGTTACGTAAGGAAATTACTCATTTACCTTTAATGATATATTTTCTCTCTTCTGTGATCGCCGCTAATTACATTGTTTGCAAAAACTTAATCTAAATTGATTGAATAATTAAACCTTTTAATTATCATGTATACTAAGAAAGGCATCCTGATTAAACTGATTCTTTAGAAAGGAATGTGATAAAAAAAACTAATTATCAGACTGAAATTTAAGGTTGAAACCGAAAAAAATGGTTTGAAAAATAAAATTTACGTTGGATAATCTGATGAGGGTCTGGATGGGGGTTCTTTATTTCCTATAATTTCTATGCCATTTTTCTCTATTTAAATTTTATCACCTAAATATTTTCTCTTCTCTATTCTTTATTTGTCGGTCCATTTTTCTCCATTCTATACTTTTTTTTCCCCTTATTCTCTATTCTATAAAACCCCATCCACACCCTCCTGAATCCTACCACAAGTGCACCGACGATATTTGACAAGGTTGACTACAATAAACATGCATATTGGGCACTCAGCAGTGAAACATACCTTTACAAGTATAGAATAAAATTTTAAAGTTTACTGCAATAAACGGAGCCTCGTGTATCTTGGGCACCCAGCTGTGAAACAAAATTCATCTCCCATGCTTTTGAGACTACCTGTCCTTACAGGTAAAATATTTGTATATTAGATACAATTAACGGACGTGTAGCAAAACAATGTAACTGTAAGATTGATAAGATTAATCACATTCACAATTTCAAGAGTGGCCGCATAATAACAACATGAAACTATTAACAAATTATTAATGATTAAAACAAAATTTAAATATTAATAGAGATAACTACATTTAAAAGATAAAACTATTTTCCTTTTTGATTAATTCAATTTTGTTTTTAATTTATTTTTAAAGAAAATAATAATATCCGATACTTTTATAGCAGTCTCAGTGATTAGGTGATGATTTATGTCGTCTGCTACGGTCGAATACGAAACTACGGTTAAATACGAAACTACGTTAAAATAATGTAGCTAACTATACCGGAGACTCAGATAATCCAATAAATCGATAGTGACCAATCTCTGTGTTATAGTAGTCTCAGTTAGTATATATTGCTTTTTTTTTTTATTTATTCTATTGATTTTCTTATTGTAATTGGGGAATTGGTCCCCATATAAGGGACATCTATCTATCAGCAGAGACATAGTATATATGTCTCTGCTATCAGTACAAGCACTATTAGACCTTATAATTTAAGAGTTTTCAAGGTATATCAACAGTTTTCGGAAAGTTATCAGTGTACCCTTCTGTGGGCAGCCAAAACAGAAAAACGCTCTGAGCTCAAAATCCCAAAAGCATACCTACCAACTTTTCACATCTATATATATATAATATATATATTTGTGTGGGCAGGTTATGATGGATAAATGACTTTAACGTGTAAATTTACCTCCGGCAAGAATGCCACCAAATATAAATTTTCGTTTATGACGCTTTATAAAATTCCACAAACTTCCGATTCCTAACATCTTCTAAAGTAGTGAAATGTCGTTGCTATTGATTTATCAACGGTTTTGTCGCAAAAGTCGTGAGATTTTATTTCGTGGTCAAACTCCTAATTTTTTTTTTTTTTCAATGTTGAGTACGAACTTAATTTCTCATTGAGGCTTTATCTTGATTAAAGCACTTAAATGATTTCATTATAATAATAGAATGTGTTTCAATGTTGGATACGGAAATGTTTCGTTTCCGCTTTGTTTTATCTTTTGCTTGAAATGTACAAGCCTGAAGTTAGGATCACTCTTCCAAATTAAATAAAACAAAACGTTTGGGATGAAAAAGCATACTTTTTTTTGTGGAAAATATTGCAGAGGCTCCAAAGAGCCTGAATTCTCTAAACTGGTAAAAATATGCAATTTTGATATTTATTCTATTTTAAGTAGCAATCAGTGCTTTATATTTGTAAATCTTATTTAGTGGCATTTTTGTAGATCTTGTATTGATGATCATTTTTGTCCCGCCTTGACGGAGTCAAAAAGCGAGACATAGGTAGGCATTTAAAAAGTCGGAATACGCATATATATGTTCAAACTCTTTTAGGTCATTTTTTAGTAACAACAAACAAAAGAACTATGTCAATTGGACCTGCTTTGATACTATAACTGCCCTTGAATTTTTACTAGATAACATTTTTGTTCGCTATGGAGATTCCGTATAACGTCAGGTTATCGGAATTCCCATGGGAACTAACTGCATGTGCACCACTTATTGCGGACCTGTTTCTGTATTGTTATGAGTTACAATTTATGACTAAAATCAGCAAAGACCCATCGAAACAACACCTGATTCAAAAATTTGATAACACTTTTAGATATTTAGATGATATATTGGCTCTCAATAATGACGACTTCAGTATGTACACTAAAGAGATTTATCCTGTCAAACTGACTTTAAATAAAGCTAATACCAACAATGAACACTGCCCTTTCCTGGATCTTGATATCTTTATCTTTAACGGCAAGCTTAATACCAAAATTTATGATAAAAGAGATGATTTTTCATTTCCTATTGTTAATCATCCATTTTTAGATGGTGATGTTCCCTTGTCGCCATCTTATGGTGTTTATATATCTCAACTTGTTCGATTCGCTCGTGTATGTAAAAACATATTTGATTTCAACGAAAGAAATCTCTGTATTACTAAAAAATTATTACACCAGGGTTTTCGATATCACAAGCTAGTCAAAACATTTACTAAATTTTATTATCAGTACAAGGACATCATTCGTAAATATAAATCAACATGCAGACATCTAATACATTCAGGTATTTCACATCCAATATTTTATGGTAATATTCTTTACAAAGCACAAAAATGTCGGCATTCTCCTCAAAAGCTAATCAAACCTTTAAACAGACTCATTCGGAAAGGATATAGTTACGATACTGTTGTCAAGTCATTAAGGATTGCATACTTTGGTATTAATATTGATTCACTCATAGGGTCTTTGCATCGGAAATAAACACATTTATTCTAAAACCAGTTGTTGGCATGATGCGGGTTATGTTCTTCTCATATATTTTATGATGGTATGATACTAAACCCCTAACGGGAGGGATTGTACTTGATTTTCATATGATGAAGACATAATCTTTCAATCAGTTTGATTGAGGTCTGGAGCTGACATGTCAGTAACTGCTAGTAGTCCTTTGTTCATTTATGTATCATTGTCATTTTGCTTAGTTTCTTTTGTTACCTATTCTGAAATCGGACTCAGAATTCTTTTAAACTGAGTTTTACTGTGCGTATTGCTATGTGTTTCTTTATTCTACATTGGCTAGAGGTATAGGGGGAGGGTTGAGATCTCACAAAACATGTTTAACCCCGCTGCATTTTTGTGCCTGTCCCAAGTCAGGAGCCTCTGGCCTTTGTTAGTCTAGTATGTTTTTTAACTTTTGTTCATTTATATGTTTTGGAGTTTAGTGTGACGTCCATTTTTCCCTGAACTAGCACACAATTTTAGTTAGGGGCCAGCTGAGGACCACCTCCAGGTGCGGGATTTTCTCGCTGCATTGACGACCCATTGGTGACCTTCGGCTGTTGTCTGCTCTTTGGTCAGGTTGTTGTCTCTTTGACATATTCCCCATTTCCATTCTCAATTTTATTGCTCCGGCGTCGGTGGCGTCAACAAAGTATTTGTTTGTGATTAGGTCTAGTTCATGGTGAACCACTAGTGGTAGGTCAATGATATTTGGTATGCAGTTGTATTAGCATTGGCACATCTCATTACCATGGAGATTATTTGGCCCCACCCCCTAAGTCAAGGTCTATTGACTTTGAAACTTTGCTTAGTTTACATGTATTAGTTTGTGATTAGGTCAGTTTATGGGGAACCACTAGTGGTAGGTCAATGATATTTGGTATGCAGTTGTATAAGCATCAGCACATCTCATTTCCAAGGAGAATATTTGGTCCCTACCCCACAGTCATGGTCTATTGACTTTGAAACTTTTGCTTAGTTTACATGTATTAGTTTGTGATTAGTTCAGTTTAAGATGAACCACTAATGTTAAGTCAATGATATTCGGTATACAAATGTATTGGCATTTGCAAGTTTCATTTCCATGGAGATTATATAACCCCACCCCCTAATTATGGTTCATTGACTTTGAAACTTTTACATAGTTTACAAGTTAATGTTTGTGTTTAGGTTTGTTTAAAGGGAACGACTTATGAAAAGTCAATGGTATTTGGTTTGCAGTTGTATTAGCATTGGCACATCTCATTTCCGTGGAGATTGTTTAGCCCTGTACCTTCAGTCATGGTTCATTGACTTTGAATATTTGCATAACTTACATGTTAAAGTATTGCTATTTTAATTTCAACATTTGCATTATCAAAAGAACAAATAGGCGAGACATATCAAAGTTTTTGTGACCACCAACACGAGTTGGCTGACTGATATGGAATATAAGTTTCACAGATGACAATGGATATGTTCCAATTGCCGTATAATAATAAACCACAATCTCAGTTGTGACCTACTGAATTAGACTTATTACTAGGTTTGTACTAACATGAGCAACACAATGGGTGCCACATATGGAGCAGGATATGCTTATCCTTCAGGAGCACCTGAGATCACCCTCAGTTTATTGTGGGGTTAGTGTTGCTGAGTCTTTAGTTTTCTTTGTTGTGTTTTGTGTACTATTGTTTGTGTTTTTGTCGGTTTTCGTTTTTTGCCTTGACATTGTCCATTTTGTACATCTTATTGTACTTTACACCTTTGCTGAAACAATTTCTCTATATCTATTATGGCTTCATTTTACCTTATTGTTCTGTTTTAAGCAACAGTGGCCATGTTTAATGATGGATCAACTCCCCCTGATACTATTTTAAAACTACATTACAGAAGGAACATTCAGGTTAAGTTTGGTAACATTTAATTGGCCCAGTAGTTTAAGAGAAAATTTCACGACGGACGCCAAGTGATGGCAAAAATCCTGTGGCCATTTTCCATTTCTAGGCGTTTAGAAAAAATGCCGATAATGGTTTGTTGCAGAATGACGGAATGACGGAATGACAGAATGACGGACAAGGGTAAAACTATATGGCCCCGACAACTTTGTTGCGGGGCCATAAAAATGATAATTGGCAAGCATTATGTTAGAACCAAAGGGGTCAGACGTCTTGAGATTCCTCACTGTACAATATTTTATAGACTTCATTGTTGAAGACCTCACAGAAGTTTCAAGATGAGGAACAACAGAAATAGTAATATGTGTTTAATTTCTTATGATTTCATTAGACTTTTGTACCGTGTGTATAATACCCAAAATGTTAGATTCAAATGCACTAATCATAAAGACTTAGAAGTTGACAAGTGTGAAAAACATAAATTGGAGTATCGTTTCTACTAAATATTGTTCAAACAGGTTTATTTGATTACGGAAAATTACATGCATGACATCCTGCAGAAAGTGACATTTTTAGAGAATTTGAACGCTCTACATTACGCCAAGAGTTAATCCCTTGAAACTGTATTATATTTATCTTTTTAATACTGGTTAATGAAATCATAATACAGTGTGTACTGGCTGGTCATGATCGCGTATGAAACGATTTTGACACGCATACATAGCTGATGAATATTCATGACTTGATAGATAAGAACAGCACGTGTAGCCAAAAACTGAGAGTTGTAGATTTGTAGCATCAATGTATATATGTAGTTTATAGAATAGAAAATTAGAACAGAAATATAGTGTTTAATTATTTAATAATCTGAGAGGTATATTTTTTTAAGTTTTTAAGTGTTAATCTGTTCAGACAGAAGATGATTGACAGGAAATGTAAAAAGTGAATTGAAACTAGTTAATTAGTTAATTAACATCTGTTGAATTTGTTTTAAAAAATTGACATTTTCATGGACAACATTTTGTTTTAATCATGGAAAAACTGCCTCGATGGTCTCGTGGTAGGGTGTTTGCCTCGAGTGCGGGAGGTTGTGGGTTTCAACCCGGCCGGGTCAAACCAAGGGCTTTAAAATTGGTATTTGCTGCTTCTCCACTTAGCACGCGGCATTAAGGAGCTCGGAGTCAGAATACATGTATGCATATTAATTTGCTGCAAGACGTTAAGCAGCCATCCATCATCATAATCATCAATCTTGGGATATTTATCAAATTGCAAAAAACACAAACATTGAAATACCATACCCTGTATTCTAATATTATTCATTTGATATAATTTATTACATACAATTTCAAAAAAAATTTTGTTTGACTTTTTCTATATAATATGTCAGAGGCAGGTTTTACCTGTGAAAGCGGACGAAGTCCATATAAATTTTTTGAATTCAAGCATATTTTAACATTGATCAGAATCTGTTGAAAAAGAAACAGAAATACGGAAACGTTTCCGATGTTGGTCCTATTGTTAGGGATTTTAGTAGTGGTCATTTTCAATGTAAACAAAGAAACGCTATCATCAGGGATCAAAGAATTATTAAAATAAAATTGTTATAATTCAGATCTTTAAACAACAATTAGACAAAGATACCATGTTGGCTTGTTATTCTTATCAGATACTGAAATTTGACTGATTGACCAGGCGAGTTTCCCAAGAGAATACATTTTGTTTGCTATAAAATTGTATGTTGAATAAGCTCCAGACTCATTTAAAATGTAAGGAATTTATTTTAATTGTTTAACTGGCAGTATTCTTTCAGAAATCAAAAACAACAAATTTACGGGAAACAATATGATGCTCCTTCCTATATTTTACTCAAAGTCCCATGACAAACGAGACTTGAAGAGAGAAAGAAATTTCTGCGAAAAATGCGGGAAACTGGAAAAGTTGGGGAAAAAAGTTAACAATTTTGAGTTCATTAGTATATTGCTTTTTTTTTTTATTCTATTGATTTTCTTACTGTAATTGGGAACTTTGTCCCCATAGAAGGGACGTCTATCTATCAGTATTAGCACTATTACACCTTATAATTTAGAGTTTTCAAGGTATATCAATCAGTTTTCGAAAAGTTATCAGTGTACCCTTCTGTGGACAGCCAAAACAGAAAAACGCTCCGAGCTCAGAATCCCAAAAGCATACCTGCCAACTTTTCAAATCTATATATATATATGTTTTTATCCAACACAATCATAGGTTTGAACGTTGTTTTCAATTTAGACTTGTTTATATTTTTTCGTATGGGCTTGTATTATGGCCTTCACGTTTATATGATCCGTTCATCCTTTTTTGACTCCTCATAATTCAAGAGTCTATCCTAAATTGAGGTAAACTGTATGGCTTTCCAAATACCGTTTCGATTCCTAACATCACTGAAGAGACATTAATTGTCGAAATCCGGATATGGTGTACAAAAACCTTTGCACCTTTTGTTTGCGGTATACCACCTTTTCCGCAAGTGTATTGTTTTCTCTTTAGTATTAAATTTTTAATTAAGATCCATTTATTACATCGGTGATCTGTTTATTTGGCAATCGCCAATGGCAGTCAGCAAGGCTTAAGAACATATGTTGTTCGACCTGTTAGTCACATGCGTTTTGTTAAAATATACTTTTTCACTTTTTTGGTCTTTTGGTAAATGTTGTTTGTGCTGTATTTAGGGAGCTACCATTTGATTTTTATCGGGGGGCTAGGATGAAAAATTTTGTCCTGCATTTTTTTTTAGTTGTAATCTCTGTCCTGCCTTTTTATTTTTCACTCTAATCGGTCCTGCCTTTTTTTTTTTTTAAGTTTATCCTGACTTTTTTACCTAAATTGTCATCCTGACTTTATTTTTGCAATTGTTTATTATATATATATATATTTGTTTGTGCAGGTTATGATGAATAAACGACTTTTTAACGTGTAAATTTACCTCCGGCAAGAATGCCACCAAATATAAATTTTCGTTTATGACGCTTTATAAAATTCCACAAACTTCCGATTCCTAACATCTTCTAAAGTAGTGAAATGTCTTGCCACTGATTTATCAACGGTTTTATTTCGTGGTCAAACTCCTATTTTTTTTTTTTCTTTCAATGTTGAGTACGAACTTAATTTCTCGTTGAGGCTTTACCTTGATTAAAGCACTGAAGTGATTTCATTATAATAATAGAATGTGTTTCAATGTTGGATACGGAAATGTTTCGTTTCCGCTTTGTTTTATCTTTTGCTTGAAATGTGCAAGCCTGAAGTTAGGATCACTCTTCCAAATTAAATAAAACAAAATGTTTGGGATGAAAAAGCATACATTTTTTGTGGAAAATATTGCAGAGGTCCAAAGAGCCTGAATCCCCAAAACTAGTAAAAATATGCCATTTTGATATTTCTTCAATTTTAAGTAGCAATTAGTGCTTTATATTTGTAAATCATATTTAGTGGCATTTTTGTAGATCTTGTATTGATGATCATTTTCTACTGTTTACAGTTTATAAATTTGAAAATTTTTGCTACCACCAACACAAGTTGGCTGACTGATATGGAATATAAGTTTCACAGATGACAACGGATATGTTCCAATTGCCTAATAATAAAAAAACCACAATCTCAATTGTGACCTACTGAATTAGACTTATGACTGGGTTTGTCCTAACATGAGCAACACAATTGGTGCCACATATGGAGCAGGATATGCGTATCCTTCCAGAGCACCTAAGAATCACCCTCAGTTTTTGTGGGGTTAGTGTTGCTCAGTCTTTAGTTTTCTTTGTTGTGTTTTGTGTACTATTGTTTAGTGTTTTTGTCGGTTTTACGTTTTTTGCCATGACATTGTCCATTTTGTACATCTTATTGTGCTTTACATCTTTTCTAAAACAATTTCTCTCTTTTATTTTTGCTTAAGCATAAAATGCAAAAATGGATAAAAGCTATCTCTATCGAGAGCAATATCTATTTCAGTCATGTTGTCTTATTTGTAGATCTTATTTGCTGAACATTTTGCTATTTACATTTTCTTTCTATATATTATGGTTTCTGCAAAATGGGTGAAAATTATCTTTCAAGGGCAATAATTTAACCTTATTTAATTTTTACAGGTTACGTTTGGTAACATTTAGGAGCTACCATTTGATTTTTAGGGGTGGGGGCTAGGATGAAAATTTTGTCCTGCCTTTTTTTAGTTGTAATCTCTGTCCTGCCTTTTATTTTTCACTCTAATCGGTCCTGTCTTTTTTTTAAAGTTTATCCTGACTTTTTACCTAAGGGAGCTTCCATTTGATTTTATGGGGGTGCTAGGATGAAATTTGAAAAATAGGCAGGACAGGAGTTTTGAGTAAAAAAGGCAGGATGAGATTATTTGCAAAAAAAAAGGCAGGATGACAATTTATGTACAAAAAAGTCAGGATAAACTAAAAAAAAGGCAGGACCGAATAGAGTGAAAAATAAAAGGCAGGACTGAATAGAGGGAAAAATAAAAAGGCAGGACAAAAAATTTTTCATCCTAGCCCCCCCATAAAAATCAAATGGTAGCTCCCTAAATTGTCATCCTGACTTTTTTTTTTTGCAAGTGTCAAATCCTGCCTTTTTTTTTTTTTACTCAAAACTCCTGTCCTGCCTATTTTTTTCAAATTTCATCCTAGCCCCCCCCCCCCTATAAAAATCAAATGGTAGCTCCCTTAATTGGCCCAGTAGTTTAACAGAAAATTTCAAGACGGACGCCAAGTGATGGCAAAACTCCCATGGCCATTTTCCATTTCTTGATGATTGGTGATTTTAAGTTTGATCCTTTCTCAAATAGAGGTTTTCAGAGGATCAAACTAGCAAATTATTCATTTCTCAGTGTCTAGTATTGATCTAAACAAAGGAAGTTACAGTACCATTTTATTTGCACTGTAAATGTGTATAGTTGTGGTAATTTGATAGGGATTTGGGGTGTTGCAAATAAATAGTCTGGTCTGCCCTCTTGTAGAACTGAAAGTGTTAGACTTGCCTAAGGCAGACTGAAAATGAAAATCCTGCCCAACAAACATAGACAAAATGCAGGATATAAGTGTTAAAAATAAAAACACAATAAGCAAGTCTAAAAAACAGTGAAAATGAATATTCTGCCTGCAAAATATCTCTGAGATGATCCCTAGTTTTTGGTGGGGTTTGTATTGCTAAGTCATTAGTTTTCTAAGTTGTGTTTTGTGAAACTTGTTCGTCTTTTTGTCATCAATTCTTCCATGGTGTTGTCAGTTTCTCTCAACTTTTGAATGTCCTTTTGGTATCTTCCATCTCTTTTGGATTTTTGAAAGATTCTTTTTTAATTCTAGTTTTTTTTTATATTCTGGTAGAAACTAGCAGTTAAAACATTTATTGATAGGTCTTGTACCAGGGGTGATCTAAGATGAGTTTTGACTATCTATCAGCCACTTTTTTGTAGCTTATCTGACTCAAAGGTTTATTCACTGTGAGCTTTGCTTATCACCTAGCATTAGCTGTCTTTTCTGCATCATAAACTTTGTGAAAATCATGTCTTCTTAAACTATTGGCCTAGTTGGAACTAAGAAGCAAACTATATGTGAGCTGCCTTGGTTCCAAACCTTATACAAGGTTCCCATGATATCCAGAGTGGTGTGCCAGATTGTAAGTCTCAAAAATCAAAGAAATCATGAAAATGTGGTCAAACATGTCATACATGTGCACCTTGCAAACGATTCTCGAATTACCAAAATAGTTGATCTTCAACTTGTTCTTACAGAAAGAAAAAAAAATTTCAACTAACAAAACAATTTTACCCTGCCAAGATCATTAATTAGACTACAATGTAAAACTGTAACATTTTTTCTTAATGTGCTCTTGTAATCTTTGTTTACATTGGACCATTTCTTGCCCTTTATGTAATTTGGTTTTGAAGGAAGATTTCTGGTACTTTTGGATCATTTATTCAAAACTTGCCTCTACTCACAGTAATACAGAGCTTGGTATATGGTATAAGAACTAATCTTTTGTTGAGGACAACGATTTGACTGTTAATTTGTGTAGTTTTGTTGTGTTGAGATGTTGTCTCAATGACCTATACATACTTTTCCTTTTGTTTAAACCAATAAGTAAGAATCAATACTTTTACTGACAAAACTACCTTGATAAAGTCATTAATACTTAAAGGGAAAATCCGTGATTTTTTACTTATCATCTAAATATGTTCATTGTAATATAAATAAATGGGGAATGTGTCCATGGTACACAGATGATGCTCCCGCTTGCATATCATATAAAGTTATAAAGGGACATAACTGAAGAACAGTAAAAATGATGCTACCCAAATTTGATATTGATCTGAGTTTTGTAGTAATAAGTATTGTGTATAGGTTTCATAACATTTGGTTGAGGCAAACTTAAGTTAGAGAACGGAAACGAAAAATTCAGCAATTTTTCCTTTTGTAAAGGGGCATAACTCTAGAACAGTAAAAGTCACACTACCAAAAGTCAAACTTGATCTGTATTTTGTGGTAATAAGCATTGTGTATAAGTTTCATAACATTTGGTTGAGGCAAACTTAAGTTAGAGAACGGAAACGAAAAATTCAGCAATTTTTCCATTTGTAAAGGGGCATAACTCTAGAACTGTTAAAGTGACACCACTAAAATTCAAACTTGATCTGTTTTTTGTGATAATAATCAATGTGTATAAGTCTCATAACATTTGGTTGAGGCAAACTAAAGTTAGAGAAGGGAAACGAAAAATTCAGCAATTTTTCCATTTGTAATGGGGCATAACTCTAGAACGGTTAAAGTGATGCCACCAAATTCAAACTTGATCTGTGTTTTGTGGTAATAAGCATTGTGTATAAGTTGCATAACATTTGGTTTAGGCAAATTAAAGTTAGAGAACGGAAACCAACTTTGGGACATACGGATAGACGGACGTATGGATGTACTGACGGACAACTTTGCTACGGCGGGACATAAAAACACATTCACAAAGTTTTAAATTCCCTCTAATAAAGGAGAACATCGAATATTTGTAACTTTTTTGGTTGACATACGTCATCGGGTTGTGACGTTTTAGCCTGATTTTGAATGCTGGGTAGGAAATTAAAATCAGTTAAAGTCTTAATCGCATGTAGATGGTATTGATTTTTTATCTTACTGACATCAACTGATGATTAAACTGTTGAAAATTCAGTTTTCCAGCAATGCTTTAGCAGAGCCAGAAAAGGGATATTTCCAACTGAAAATCTAGGTTTGAAATTACCAAGTATTAAATACATTACGGTTAATCTATTCTAATACATTTGCTAAATTGTGTCTGTTAAATATTAATTGTCCCATTGCTATCTTTTCATTTTTTTAATGTAAAATAATGTTTACTTTTTATGTTAAAATTACACTTTCCGAAGATGCTCCTTAACCAACATATTACTATTACTAAATACTAATATAAAAGACAAAACACTCTCTTTGTAATAATTTTATGTTCACAAATTATCAATGGAAAATACATGTACATGTAACTTCCCCTGCACTTGAAAACATGTACATTGTACGTGAAACTGCCCCTGTACATGAGAAAACAAATAATCAATTTATGTTAAACACAAGAAACTTCATGATTATGTTAGGATTACACTGTTGAGTCTTCAAACAAGTATTTAAATGAACATTAAATAGAATGAAATGTTTACCATTTCCAGGTTTGCATAACGTATTGATGTGTTTTTTTCATAAATGCCATTAAATATTTCTTATTCATGTAAATTCATTTTTAAATTCAAAGTCCTAACCATATTTTTATTTTAGGAAAAAAAAATCATTTTACTACAAGAAAGATATACAAATAATTACTTTATCATTATTGATTATTAATATACAGCAAAGTTAAAGTGTGCATTAACTTTAAAAAGATATAGTGCACACTCAAACACACATAGCTGTAGAAATCATATTGTTCAGAACACATATGGCAAAGAGAATAAAAAATAAATATCATTCTCACATATTTACATACATATATACAAATGAATCATGTAATATAAAAATTCATATTCAAAACGGTTCTCTCATCCCATTTGATAATAAATTTCATATCTTTCCAAAAAACAAACACTCAAATATATTACATTCACTCCTATCAAAATCCTTCTGTTAGTTTTACTGCTCAAATCTAAAATTATTTCAACAAAAAAAAACTCCAACACTTATCCAGGTAAAATGTTTACTACTATAAAATTGATGAAATGAAATTTCTTTGAAAATTGTTTCAAAGAGGGCCATTAAAAGGGGTCAATTCAAATTGTTTGACTTATGATTTATCACAAACAAAATTTTTTAAAAATCTGTTACAAATGGATATCTGCATTTTTTAATAAGAAATTATGACTACTTCTATATATGAATCATTAAAAGGATGAATTTCTGATATTGGAAAAACAAATCTCAAAGGACTGTTATTTTTCAACCAGAGACCAAAAGAAGTAGAAGTTATCAACTATAGGTCACCATACAGCCATCAACAGTGATCATACCATATAGCGAGCTATCAAAGGCCCTGACAATTGAAAATAAATCTTTATTTTTCTAAATGGTGGAAAAAATAGAGTTAGTCTAAAACACAATTCATGTTATTTTCAACCAGACAATTGAGAGAAAAATTTACTGATAAAATTTACCAAATATACAGTGTTCTTTCATTCATGGAAACAGCCAATTTTAGTGATAAAAATTTAATTTAATATTTTGAGTAACAATTACTTTTGTGACATTAAATGTTGATAAGCTGACTAAATAAGTGTCTATTCCCAAAAGGTTTATTTTTTACATGTCAAAGTAAAAAGAACTCAGAAAAATCAATATGTGATTCTTCTTTTAGTATTGGCCTACTAACCCAAAATAAATCTCAAATGTTAAACATAAAACAGGAAAACTATGTGAATCTTTTATTGTGATAAACATCAGCTTTACAGTATTCATGATACATTGTATCTGCTAAGTGCCTAGAATCAGCTGTCCACTTAATCATCATACCCAAAATGTTACAACTCTGTCAACTTTGACTGTTAATAAAAGCACAAGGGTACTCATGATCACATTAGCTTGTTTTACATCAAATGATTCTAAATGACATACCTTACTCTATGCATCAAATGTGATCTATAATTTATCATGTGTAAATGATTTTAAAATCTCACAATGTCAACTATTTCATCAATAACCCAAATACAAATCATAATTACTATGTACAAAATAACCACAGTGGAATCCTGAAGATTTTGATTAATATATTTCCATAACTATTTGAATGTATGGGTTTAAATAAAACTGATAGCAATGGAAAAAATCTAGTTACTGTCTTCTTCAAAAATTTCAAAGGGCAGTAACTGAGAAAAAAAAATCAACCAATGGCACAAAACTTCCATATGCACAACTACACATATTATGGAGCAATTCTTTAATCTGTCATGTTAAAACTATCTTATATCGCTCTAATGAAAACATCAGGTGCATTTTCAGTATAAAAAACATTTATGATGAACATCATTACATGCAGATTTTGGAGGTAACTATGTTATCAATTATATAGACATATTCATCTAACTGGTATAGTGATAACATTAAATTAAAAAGAAGAGAGAACTGCAATTCAAACTATTTGCCTAATACAATGTAGCATGATGTAAATCATCATTAAATCCAAGAACAGGTAAAATGGGTAGATATTTTTCTACCATATAAACCCATACATGTATGGTAAATGGCCAAATCAAATATACCAGTAACAAAGGTTGCAGGGTCACTATTAAAACAACTTATTTCTAAGGTAAAAATTGATGGAAGAATACTTGTGCACTTGTGTGTTATTTCATATATACTACAAATGATGCAATGATTCTATGATAAATTACAATGTAATTTTTCAAATGATAAAAATCAATGTGGCCATATTTGTCAAAAGCACCATTTCATACAAAATATTTTTACTTTTACTTTCATTCTTCAATTTTTGCAATATTCTTCTACAAAAAATGTTTTCTAATGCATAGTCATGAGAGAGAATGAGGTAATATAGTGTATATAATATGAGACATTATTTACTTCAGTGAACTTTTACAATATAATAACTTCTTGCATAAAACTAAAATGATTCAAATGCATCAATTAAAATTTGAAAGTATTTAGTGAGGTTCAAAAGTAACAAGTTTCCAAAATAATTCTTATATATTGAAAGACATTTGCTAAAGTACATAAATTTGTTTTAAAGGCAGAAAAGTTATATGTTTGTCCGCATGATTTTGTGATATAAGCATTTAAAATTTTTACAGGAAACAGGAGCTCTTGTTTTTTCATATTTTTTGTATAAAGGGGTCAAAATCTTTTAAAAATTAACAGGATTTCACCAGATTTTGCAGGGATGTCATTTAACTTAATTTAAGGTTTATTTTATGAAATTATAAAAAAGAAAATTGGAGGTTACCAGTCACAATTATTGAAAGATGTTAAATTGAAAAAGTCAAAGGAACTCATGATAACAAGGAGATCACTGATATGTCCAGCAAATATTCTGAATTGAAATAAAAGCTCAAAATATTTTGAAAATGCAATTTCAATTCCTACATCATCAATAACTAGCAAACTAAAATCCAAACTAGGATACTAGATTAGCAAACAGCCTCACAAATGAGTCACATGTATGTAACATAATAAGAAAGCTGCTTCAGTTTTTTAGTATCAATGGCTTATGTGGTTCAGAAGCTATGTCCCTTCCTTGTATAACTTTAGCCTGGAAACATGAATTTTCAATGGACCACATCAGCCATTTTGATAATCAAACTTAACATGTATTTCAAAGTAAAAAGTACTTATTTGTATGCTGTCTCACAATTCTTTTATTCATATTATGAAACACAAACAGTAAAAAGATATTTGTCAAAACAATTTGAAATTACAAACCAAAAACCATTTGTTTAATATAAACGCAGAAGCGGCAGTAATATGCTCCCAAAAAATAAGTTTTTGAACAACAAAATATCATTTTTAAGGCATGTTCTTGATATGAGAAATTTTTGGGACAAAAAGTATATTTCTGTTACTGTGACTTGACTGTAAGTGTTGCCACCTATTGCAGTTTATTCAAAATTCTGAACAAATTGCCATTTGTTATATCAAACCAAACTGTTTAACTGGTCAGAAATTTAAACAAACTGCTGTAAAAATCACAGTCAAGTCGTGAAAGTGCAAGGTTGTAAATTTAGTGTAGTAGGATTGTAAGTTTGCTTTATTTTATCACCTTGCACTTTCACGACTTGACTTTGTTTTTCTACAGTAGTTCGTTAAAATTTCTGACAATCTGAACATTTTGGTTTGATAAAACAAATGGCATTTTGGTTGGAATTTTAAATAAACTGCAATAAGTGGAGAGCAACACTTACAGTCAAGTCACAGTAAAATAAATAAAAAGGAAACATTAAAAGAATACAAGATAATAAAATTTAAAATAAAAAATAAAGAATGCAACCAAAAATTGGAACAAGTTCTTGATCATAGACTGATAAACTGTGTCATGTTGTTATTAAACAGTTTACACAAAGTCTTGATGATCCAATACAGTCATGATGACAGAAGGCTCCACATTTGTTACACATAATCATAGCCTTAAGATTACATGCACAATCCTTCGACACATTATTTGGTACCACCTTTATATTTTGATTAGAGGTGGCTTGAGTGGACAACTTTACGGTATTATGTTTAGCACTGAGCTGTTGAACCAGTTGAGCGGCACTGCAAACCACAATTTTTGTAACTTGTTTGTCACCTGATTGACTGATTTGATTGGCTGAAGCAGGTCTCTGAATCAATATTTGCGGCGTTTTATGACCTGATGTGGTAACAGTGCCACTCTTGGATAAAAAATTCAACTGTTCTTGTGTTAGATTTAAAGTTGTAGTATCAGTAACAGAAGTCTTTGGTTGTAAAGGTGCACTTGATTCATTCAAACCAACACTAGCAGAACGTACAAGATTTTGTATCTGCACATTATTTATCGGTGGAGCACTTGATGCTCTGGCTGGTGATGAAGAAACAGTACTTAAACCTTGGGAAGAAGATATCAATTGCATTAATGCTTGGTTTGTCATTGTATTTCCTGCTGGTATCAGGAACTTTGTGTTGGTTCCTGGTACAGTTACTACACTTGCAGGTGTTACTGTTGTTGATGGCACACGTGTCACTGATACCACATACCCTCCTTCTTTAGCACCTGATGTCTGTTTATTTGAAGCACTAGTATTTACAACACTTGAAGAAGTCTGAAGATTTGAAGATGTGGTCAGTAGTAATTTTGAGGCACTTATGTGATTAGCTAAAGGTACCAGTTTAACTGGTGATTGAGATTTCAGGTTTATATTGCACATTTCTGGAGCATTTTGTTGTGGATTCTCAGATTGAAACTGAGCCATTGTTTTTTGTATAACACTCTGACATATTTCCATTGAGCGTTTGATATTTATTCCACTCAAACCTGTATTTTTACATATCTCCATCGACCGTCTCAAGTTGATTCCATCCTTTGTTAACTCCTCCTTCTCTTGATCTGATGATTTAACAGGTGTCTTACTCCCAGGTTGAAGAACAGGTTTGTTAACAGGCGATTGTTTTTTAGCCAGTATAATATTTGGGATGTTTGATGATTTACTGCCAAGATTAACAGGAGATAGTTTTTTACCTAGCATTATATTTGGGATATGTCTGTTTGGTGGACTCTGTATTGGACTGTGATCACTTTGGGGACTTAACTGAACATTACGCATCTGCACTCTTGCCTTTGTCTGAGCTTTGATTTGAGCTAATGTTCTTGTTCCTTGAGTACGCACAGCATTTGTCACTTTTATCTGAGCAAGCGTTCGTGTCTGAGCTGGGGGTCGAATAATTGGAATATTGTGCAGTATAGAGGTTGTTCTTGGAGGCTGACTCAAGGAAGCTTGAAGAGAGGTATGTTTGATGATAGGAGGTTGTGATAGAGAGGTAGTCAATGCCGATGTCAACAAAGAAACTTGAGGTTTTGTTGAAATTGCTTCTGACACTTCTGTTATAACTATTGGATGATTGTACGTGCCTATGCTTGAAGTTACAATAGGAGGAGGAGTCTTTGCTTTTTTTATTGGACTAACACTAGCAATATCATCCTCCTGTTTTATTGAAGGCGACACAGGCCGTTTGACTGCATGTGGCTCATGTTTATGCTCTTTATGAACAACCTTTAATAACAGTCCTCCAGGAGAGTCATGGTTGTCTTTGAATCTGTTGACAGTCTGAAAAATTGACCTTTGTTTCAACATATTAGCTACAATAGTAGCCTTTTTAATCTGAGGTTTCCTACTAACGACTGGGTGTACCTCTGATGTTGGTGAAGGCATATCAGCTTTAGGAACATCGTGCTTGATTCTCCTGTAAAATATTTGTATGATATTAACAAAGGTACAATATGAGCATTTTTTTTTTCTCATTAGACACAAAAAAAAATATTAAGCATAATTCAAAACAGGCTGTTAGTTTTCTCAATTCAATTGTTTCATATTTTTCATGTCAGGGCCTTTTATAGCAGACTATAATGTATGGGTTTTTTTCATTGTTGAAGGCTGTACGGTGACCTATAATTGCTTACATCCACTTAATTTGAACTTTGGTGGATAGTTGTCTTATTGGCAATCATACCACATCTCCTTATTTCCATATAGTAAGCCTTTCATGGTTTTTAGTATTATTTGGTTGCTGCCACACTGGATTCCTCTTTATGTCTAGTTTGTGTTACAGGTTTCAACATAACATTTATGGTTTTATATATATATATATGGTTTTACACTAGTAATTTTTGGGGCCCTTTATAGCTTACTGTTCGGTGTGAGCCTAGGCTCCGTGTTGAAGACCGTACTTTGACCTATAATGGTTTACATTTATAAATTTTGACTTGGATGGAGAGTTGTCTCATAGGCACTCATACCACATCTTCTTATATCTATATGCATGTATTTTGTGTTGACTGTTTCTAAAATATGACAAAAGTAAGTCAAAATAACTCTCATGCAGAAACCAACAATTTTATGATGTATAGCCATTTCAAGGTGCATTACTCTGGAATAGTGTATGGAACAAAGGTGAAAATCAAATTTAAACTGCATCTTACAGTTGATAGTACTATATAACTCATAGCAAACTAATAGTAGTACTGTCATCATGAAACCATAAATTTTACCATTCCGAGACAACTCAAAGGGGCATAACTCTGGAACAGTAAATATATAACAACTTGCATTTCCTGCATTACTCAAAAGCAAAATCAAGATATCTTCCAGAAGTACTGAATTCAGGCTTGTATAGTCTACGGTTTTATTCACCAAAAATTGAGCCTGCCAGACAGGGGTGCGGACTATAGAGTACGATAAGCAAGAAATAAAAGAAAAACTTGATTTTGCGAGTTTTGTTTACGTTGCTCCATGTTTGTTATTGAAATTGTAGAGGGCACTCATCATTTTCAAAACTAATAATTTACCTAATCCATATTAATATCATGCAATTTTTATTCCAAATCTAATAAAAACTGATAAATTTCAAAACTAAATGCTTCATTACAAATTTCTCGTTTCTTTTCACTGCATTGCATATAATAAATGGAACTAAAAAAGTGTATAAGTCAGCGGGGACACAGCTTATGTGTAATGATGTATAAACTACAAAATGTAATCTGTTATTCGTTCCAATTTGGTGTTTCATACTGACGCATGTGTTATGTTTTAGCTTAAGATGGTTCAAACATCAATGTGATGGATATGTTTAACATTATTTTACTTCAGGATGGAACTGTTTTACTTTCAAAGTCGTATTTTAGTGAAATCTATTATGTACGGAATTTCCGTACACTCTCACCGTATTTATTTTCGATTTACACGTGCTATTTGAACTTCTGGTAAAAAATCACAATTTCCCAATTGTTTTATTGTGTGGTTTTGACTTATTTTGACATTCATGAAGTGTTCTAGAATCATTTACAAGCATTTTCAACTTCTTATTGATGATGGGGAAACAGGTTTTTCAATGAAAATACCGCAAACGATTACACACGATTTGAAATTACCGGAGTTTCATTAGACATTTACGACCAGTTACAAAAAGTTTTTTACTACCCGTTGCAAGAAGGGTGTGCGGACAATGTACCAGTGCAAACTATACAAGGCCGATTATGGTAGTTTACTCAAGATCAACAACAGTATTTTTTAGAAGCATAGAAAAGTAATCAGATGGCAAAGCTTTAGTAAAATCTATCATGTTTCAACATCCTTTTGTGAATGTAAATACCAATATAGCAAATCAGCCAAAATTAATCTCATTTCTGACATGTCCTAAAGCTTCATTTAACAGAAAATGGAAACTGTACGATTTAATTTACAAGGATGGACATTGAAATTCTAAATTTGTCAATTTTGGATTGGGAAAGGATGCCTTCCATGTTTTTCAACCAGAAATCCACACCAATTCATATCATAGTTAAGCCATTTAGAAACGTTGACACTGAACATATCCAATGATATTATAAAAAGTTTTTTTTTTTTTATTAAATTCACTCATATATCCAGTACCATAATTTGCAACTCCTACTTTTACTTATCATTTTATTCATTTAATTGCTTGTCTCTTGACAATTATCTTTCATTATGAGCACCATTAACATATTCAGCTTCATTTCCTCGTACTGAGATTTAAAAAAAAACATAAATGTGAAAATAATTTCTTAAGATATTTAGGAAAAGACACAATACATACCTTTTACCCCATACTGGTTCAAAGTGTTTGACCTAAAAATGACAAATAAAATTATTACAAAAATTATCATAAATATCTACATGTATTAAGATATATTCACATAAATATAAGGAGATGTGGTATGATAGCTAATGAGACAACTTTCTACCGGAGACCAATGGATCTGAATGTAAGCAAAATGTACAGCCTTCAACAAAAATATCTGACTGGATCAAGACTTTCAAATGCCAATGTTATGAATAAGTAAATTTTTGCTGTGGGAAACCTAAACTTTGCTTCTATAGTTTATAACATTTATCAAAAACTTTTGTTTTTTACTTGAATATTAGGGGCGAAAAAATTTACACAATCTTCCAAATATAAATTAAAATAAATGTAAGTTTGTATTTGACACAAACCATATATCCTCCTGTCAATGTAAAGGAAACAAAGGTCAATTTTACAAATGTTAGGACAAAGGGCATAACCTGAAAGGCAGAAGTAACAGAATGGTTGTATTTTGGGATAGTGAGGACACTGTTACTGGATATTCAAACTGCAAAAAAAAATATATTAATAATTATGAAACAGTAAACTACATGTGAGTCATTTGCTATAAAAATTTCAAGTATTTAACAAAATTCCAAAATAAGTACATTTTGACAAACTTTTAAACAAGTAACAAACCTTCCAAGGATCTAATCTACTCTGTTCTCTTTCCTCATCCTGTTTTAACCTGCCTTGATTTTCTGGAGTTAATTCTCCTGTAACAAGGAAAAAACAGAAATTAAAAAAACTCATCATTAAATAATTTTTTGATATAATAATTAACCAATTTTTTTCGTTTACAGAAGACAACTTTTCGACAACAGAAACCTGAACCAATGATGTAAATAATGTACTATTCCTAATGTAAATATATTTCCAAAAATCTATGTATAAAGTGAATTCATTATTGTTTATAGTATACAAGTCATACAAGTGCATGGTGGACAGATGATAAAAATCTAAAACACTTTCTGAATTTCGTTTTTCAGAAAACAAATCATAAAATTCCATGCAAATTTGTGTTAAGTATATATCCCACTTGTTCTTTTTCTGAAATGCATGATTGGTCTGGGAGAGTAGACAGAGGAACAAGGAAGTCATATAAGCTAAATTTAGTAGGTATATTATTATTATTAATAAGTTTCAACAACATTGAAAGTGACAGTGCACTTGATATGAAAAATACCATGTGGTGTACATCTCAATATTATAAAATTCATGCTCAATTATGTTATCTTTCTCTTTCATACAAGTTAAGAATGTTTGATGAATATTTTATGTTAAGACAGTAGATGCACATATATCAGATTTGAAAATCAAATCAATGCATTATATAACCACCATATGAGTGGACATGTATAAATAAAGCCTTCCATGTTATTAGTTATCTCATTGAAAATCCGTATAATTGATATTTAAAAATTCTTGAAATGAAATTCATGAATTGAAGATTTAAGCAAATACTTGAACTATTCAGAATAGGTTAGTTTAGAATTTTGGTAATGAAACAAGTAAAACTGCTATTCTCTTTATTTCAAGACATCTGTCAACAATCCAATTATAGCTGAAAAAAATACTATGTTGGCAAAATGTCTATCTCATTACTAATGAATCCATTCTTTAGCACTGACTTATATTCAGTTCAAAATGTGAAATAAATGAAAGGCAGTGTTTAAAATAAATGAACTTGTTTACTAACCATCTGCTAATCTTTGCGTCCATTCTTGACATGCTTTGGCAAAAAATTCATTATTAAAAGCTGTACAACTTAACCTACAAAATAAATATAAACATAAAATTAGCATTTTCATGAAACTGCTATAACCTAAATAAAGTAGCTATGTAATACTATTCAAAGTGACAATATGATTTCTCTTACGGTTGTGGCCGGTTATCTATTTCTTGCATGAAGAAATATTTCTTGTATCACACTACACAGAGTGTGATATGAAAAAGTGATACGAAAAACTGTGTTAATTTGATTGGCTTATCCAGCATCATGAAACAATATTACGACATTTCCATTGGCTATTCATTAGGTCATTGTTTTTCATTACAATATACATTTCGTCCATGGCAACAGACATATACGATTTCATCAATGATACACAAAACACTCTCAATTTTAACCTGGAAATCTTCTTTTTGTCATATTTCATTACATTCCAAAGCTTAAAAAAAGTTTTAAAATGTCTGATGTTAAAGTTTGACGCTAGAACAGTTTATATGATGTCATACTGGTATGTGCAAAAGACTAGATCAAGGATTCGTGGAATTTTTAATTAAACACAATGAGAGTGTTGACTATAAGAGAAATATGTTTAACAACTCGTGAGAATTTGATATCCCTTGATAAAAACTCTTGTTATTCAATATAAATAGTAATTATTATATTGAAATTAAATAACTCAAGTTGATATGAAGCGATATCCAATTCTCACTCATTATGAAACCTATAATTATCATTAAATGCAACTAAAATGGTAGTTTATCACATAAATCATATACTTCTCAAACAGATTTCTTCAAAATGGTAATTCAATTAAATTAAACTATTATACTTATGTCTATTTCAATAAAAAAAGAATGTGTCTTTTGGACACAGATGCCCCTGCTTGTAAATATACGGCAAATCAGCAATTTTCCCATTAATAAAGGGATGTAACTTGAGAACAGTGAAGGTGATGCCCCCCAAATTCGAACTTGATCTGTGTTTGGTGGTAATAAGCATTGTTTATAAGTTTCATAACATTTGGATGAGGCAAAGTAAATAAAAAGAGTTGGAAAACAACAAATTCAGCATTTTGTTCCTGTATAAAGGGACTTAACTCCAGAACTGTGAAAATGACGCCACCCAAATTTGAACCTGATCTGTATTTGGTGGTAATAAGCATTGTGTATAAGTTTTAGAACATTTGGTTCAAGCAAAGTAAAGTAAGAGTGTGGAAATGACAACTTCAGCATTTTTTTCCTTTATAGAGGGACATAACTCCAGAAGGATAAAAGTGACACCACTCAAATTTGAACTTGTTGTGTGTTTGGTGGTAACAAGCTTCGTGTTTCATAACATTTGGTCAAGGGAAAGTATGTTAGAGAACGAAAACCAATTTCTGTATGTACATACAGGCAGGCAATGGTAAACCTTAATGCCCTCTCCGCCACAGTGGGGCCATAAAGTACTGTAAATTCAGAAATTATTGCGAGGTTTTTATTATTGCGAAAAATGCGACAGAGTTGTAAACGCAATAATTTGAACTCGCATTTTGAATTATTTTATATGAATTAAACAGGATTTTTCTCAAAATAGTAAAAATTAAAATCGCATTTAAGTCTAAAATGACAAAATCGCAATAATAAGTGCACGCAATAATTTCAGAATTTACAGTAGTTGAATAAGCTTAATTAGACTGGTTATAACTTACTCCCATATAAGTTCCATCTGACCAAATATGATATTTTTTTTAGATGAAGAACAGCAATTAAAGCACTGTTTTTGGTTTTATCATAAGCCTTTAGTGATTTTGAATCATGAATTCTTTTCTATCATTTTAACAGTTTGTCTCTCTTGCTCTTTAGAGATTGTAAAAAGTTTCCCATGCACTATGTTTATTTTCTACATGCTTTGTTATGGTTATGGTGTATTTATCTTGCATAACTTCTTTCAGCTAGTTAAATATTTATAATTTTTATCAAACTGTATCTAGGAAAGGGAATATGATTGAAGTAACAAAATTACTGGCTATTCAGTGTAAAGTTGCATTGTAAGGGATGAAATTACTTGAACTGGTATCTACCTCATTCCACTGTCTTTGCCTATACATCTATCACATTCAGGTAACAATTGAAGTAATTTGTACTGGTAATTTGGTGGTAACAAATCAAAGGTATGTCGATCAATCAAAGTCTGAAACAAAAAAAGATTTAAAATACATTTCATATTTTAAGTAAGCTTATAAGATAATAAAAATACAAAAAAGATTGACAACAAGGTTAAGTAGCTATGGTTTGAAGTCGGTGAGGAATATTATTAATATAAGATGATTTTGAAAAAAAATACCAAGAAATTGTGATTTGGAGTTGCTGTGGTAATGAATTATCATATGGTTGTGGCATATTTCACACATGAAGAAATATTTAACGTATCACACTGAATGGAGTATGATACGAATATGTGATACCACATTTATTAATTTGGTTGGGCTATGTTGCAATTTTAAAGAACCTGAGACGATATGCTATTTGTAAGGTAAAAAAATACTAGCAAAGGACTACCTTATCTACTTTCTGCTTTTTTAGATGTGGTCTACAAAGGAGCCAGTGTGCACTCATGCAATGACAACAAGATAAGTCACACAGAGAGAAGTTTACCATAAGAGAAATAGTTATAACAACTAATTATGAAACCTAAAATTAAAATGCTTTGTTTATCATTATATGTGGTACATCACAAGGTAATAGTCTCAAGCCATAAGCCTGAAAGTTTTCATACTTGGTAGGATTGTTTGTCATTATGATTACTATACAAAATGTACCATCTTTTTATTTGACAATTTTTGAATGAGTTATTGGACTTTAACCATTAAGGGTCTATTGCAGCAGGTTGACTCCTTGTGAAAACAACTCATTTTAAACCAAAGGTCTGAAAACTTTCATTCTTAGTAAGATTGTTTGTTATTATTGTTTTGGTGATAGTACTTTGTCGCCTTTTTGATTGGCATTTTTGAGGTAATTTTGTGACTTTTACCATTTTTGCCTATTGCAACAAAATGACTCCAAGAGACAAAAGCATTTCTTTTTACCCCTGAAATTGTCTTACAATTTGGTCACCACTGAGTGCAGCTTCACATAAAAATCTAGCATTTTGCCAAAAATTTCAACACAATCCCAAAATTTCAAAAAGGCATAGAAATGGCAATAATAAAGGAGATAATTACAAAAGCTAAAAACAAGGAATTGAATGTAATGTGTCAAGCAGTTTTCTTCAGCCTAGTATTGAGACTATATTCTTCCTTTCTTCAGCTGAGCTGAGTAACCTACCCTAAGATTTGTTGTTACAAGGATCGAATCAGGAGTTTCTAAGTCTATACAACCTTCTTTTGTTTGGGCAATTTGAGCAGCATGGCTTAATTTCTTTGTTCTTTTCCTTGGCTGGAAGAAAATTTAAATAATATATTAATCATAAATAAGCTTCGTACATATTCTTATTTCAAAACATTGGTAGTAACTGAAATAATTGTCTTTTA
Organism: Mytilus coruscus; assembly: GCA_017311375.1. Lineage (NCBI taxonomy): Eukaryota > Metazoa > Mollusca > Bivalvia > Mytilida > Mytilidae > Mytilus > Mytilus coruscus. The sequence continues at coordinate 123,399,864 of CM029595.1, read as the reverse complement.
CCGAAAATGTGTATCCTGTACATTGGAATTAGTTTAATAATTTGTTTTCGTCATTGGCAATTATTAGTGTATTAAAAATAATTAAAAAAATGGCATCAAAGTATTTAGTTTATACAGCAGTTTTTATCACTAAATTTTTTTATTCGTATAATACCACACAGCAAACACATTGATAATATATAGGCTAGAGAACTAAATCCTTGAAAGAGAAGATGTCATCACCTTAGTTTACAACAGAAAAAACGGACAAATATGCATAAATAAAGAATGCTTTTGTACTGGAAATAATTCGCCAGGGTCATGCAAGCTAAATGAGCTACAAAAGTAATACAAATAATACGCTACCCTCATACTAAAACCAGGAATACCAGCTAAAATTTCCCTCATTGTCTGTGGTCTCTGAGATTGTGAGCTATCTGTTTCCGAGTCTTCTGAGTTTTGATTACCATTCTGTTGTGGTATATCATCAGTAACATCAATTATAATTTCTTCCTTTGGTTCTTCTTTCTTCTCTATAAATTAAAATTAAGGAATGCATTGGAGACAGCTAATTCTCTATATTACATTTGATTCAACTCTAACATATACATTCACAGACAATATATCATTCTTGTACGATTTTTAGTCACTTATATCCACTGTACCAATAGAATCATATTGAACAGGAAATTTTCAAATACAATCCTGTTGAACAAATCTATTGTATCAGGGCAAATAACTCATGATATAAGGAGTTTCAAACAACTTCCTGTACACATCAGTGTGAATGATATTGGTTGATAACTAAAGAAATGATTCCATAAACTATGTATCTTTAGTTGAAAATTCCTATACACATCAGTGTGAATGATATTGGTTGATAACTAAAGAAATGATTCCATAAACTATATATCTTTAGTTGAAAATTCCTATACACATCAGTGTGAATGATATTGGTTGATAACTAAAGAAATGATTCCATAAACTATATATCTTTCGTTGAAAATGATCATGAAAAGTAACAAGTTTCAGAATATAGAAACTATAATATAAACTCATCAAAAAGTACATGTAATCAATAATAATATTGGCAAGATCTCCATGGATGAAAATTTAACTATGGAGGAACTTTCACCATGACAAAACCCCATGTCTACCGTGTGTAGTGATCGAAAGTATTTCAATCCTCCATTTCTATGTAAGAAATGGTGAACAGACTGATATATTGCTTATTATATTTATTTCATTATAGAATAACCAATATTTTCATTAATTGTCATTTGTAACTATTTCAATGTCAAGCCTGCATGGCTCCCGTTTAGTCAAGAATGGCCACAAACTGTCCTTAAGGTCCAAAGTCGTTTTCTTGCTATTTTGGTAATTGTTTAGGACTTAAAATCCGGCGGTTCTTTTTTTCACTGTAAAATTCAGAAGTCAATCTCATGAACCGGTATTGATGATTTGCAGCATCAACAACAATAAGTTTCGTACCCGTGTTGAATAAAGATTTGGACGGCAAATGTTTACAACTTAAAATGGTTTTAATGACTTTAAACTGCAAACTTCATAGTAATAGACTATGCAACATGCATCTTTTGATTCTGAATGTAACCTGATGTATTCATTTGATTGTAAGCTACGAAATGAATTCAGAATTAAGATATGCAATTTCTTCATATTATCAAGTTGCAGTTAATATTCATGTATTCTATTTACTTGTAAAATAGTAAAGTGTTTCAATAATATTGATAATTGCTGTACTCATGTTATTTGGTATGAAATTATGTTCTGTTTTACATCTTATTTTGTACTCATTTAAAAAGGGGGATGCTGATTGCGTAAGTCAATATAAAAGCATGTGTTCGACTTGTTAAATTTTTTTTTTCATAACTGGATTTAAAATTTATTTTTTAATCTAAATTTTCATCAGCATTTGCTAAAACGTAATTAAATAAAGCAATGAATCGTCTATCTTGATAAAGTGTTCTCCTGTCCGGTGTGTTGATCTACCTGTAGTGATTAGCGATCTTAAGATAAATATCCCTCAGGGCTTTACAACTGTAATCAAGAGGACCCTTTAGATTATAATACAATAAGGTTTATGCAATTACATGCAATTGTTTATAATTGCTAAGAAAAATTGATGCAGCTAGCAAAACAAAAACAAATTTTGACAATGGCGGGGATCATTTGACGATGGTGGAAGATAATTTAACGATGGCGGTGCACCATCATAAAGCAGGTCATGGAGATCCCTGATGGGGTCAAATTAATTATCTTCCCACCAATTGCATTCACCATACACATGTTAGAAACTCCTACACAGGGTTTCCGCTGGCGGTCGCCATTTTCGCATTTTGCGAAAAAATAAAATTGTGGCGATTAAAATTGTTATTGGCGAAAGAATTTGGGAAAGAAATATAACTGTTCGACTGCGTCCATCTTGTTTACTTTTTTCGTGCTTCTCTGACTTTTCCTGATCAGACAATACTGAGAATTCACCTTGAACTCTTTATGACAATAATCATCTGATTGCATTTTATAGCCATCGGCAACAAAGGATTATAATTAATAAATGTATTGATTGTATTGTTTCGTGAAATGGTGTGGTTAAATGGCTTCACATGTCACTTAAAGGATATTTTACAACTTTGATTGAAATAATTGTTTTGAAGTGGGTACTTTACAATCCTTTTAGCGACGCACATTTTACGTCTCCTCTTTTCTTTTAACGATGGTCTGGAAAAAATCTGTTGTTATGACAAAATGTTCAAAAGTAAGAAAAATCTCTGACTTAAAATTTTATCTTATAACTTTTGAGAGTAATAATTCTTTTGAAATTGGTAATTTACAATCGTTTTAGCAACGCACGTGTTTGAGACATAATTTTACGTCCAAACTTTTTAACGATGGTCCTGAAAAGAAATCTATTGTTAAGAAAAATATTCAAAAGTAAGAAAAATCTCTGATTTTATCCTTCAACTAGACGGAAGTATCTTATAAACTATTAAAGATGAATCCGTGCTCTCTTGCAGAAGTCAACATGATGATTTCATGATCTTATTCTATATTGCAATTTTACAGTATCTTTTAAAAACTAAATAATTGTTATTATTGAGTGTTTATTTATGACAATGAGATTAAAAATATATATTTAGAATTATAAAAGACATAGTTAGTTTTCTCGCTTGAATTGTTTCACACTTGTCATTTCGGGCCTTTTATAGATGACTATGTGGTATGGGTTTTGCTCAATTGTTGAAGGCTGTACGGTGACCTATAGTTTAGTAACTTCTATTTCATTTGGTCTCTTGTGAAGAATCGTCCCATTGGCAATCATACAACATCTTCTTATTTTCATATACTAGTACCAATGTGGCAAACTAATTTTGTTTTGTTAGAGAAGGAAATTTTAAACGAAAAATATGTTTTTGTTTGTTGGCGAAAAAAATTGAAAGTTGCGAAAATATATTGTTCTGGCGAAAGAGGTGGCGAAAAGAAAATTGACCCAGGGAAACCCTGTCCCTACAATAAATAAGAAGTGAAATATAAAAATTACCCTCTTTAGGAGGAGGTTGAATAGGTTTGATGATAATCCTTGGATATTCTAGTTTCTTCTTCTTCTGTCTTAATGATTGTCTTATGCTACGTCGCAAGTTTGTGGTTTCTGTGTTATTTTTGTTCTCTCCATTAATTTGAGGGGGTAGATCCATTTCACCAACATCATCATCCTCTTCATTTTCTTCTTCATCTTTCAGTGGTATAGTTGTTATACCAATGGGTAATTTGACATATACCACTGAAATAAAAATATAAAGTTAACAATGTACATATTTACATATTACTAAAGGATTTTTTTTTTAAATCTTCACTAAAGAAACTTATTCTCAAAGGTTACCAATTCAACACTGTTATTATATCTTTGAATATTGTTTTTATTGGTATAAATATTGTTTTTGTTATTAGTAAAATGATTGTTATACACATATGCACATGTATGGTACAACAGTTTGTCGATACCTATATTTTGGCGTTACACAAGGTCATGTTTTTCTATGACTGTTAATGAGGTCTTTACGCTAACTTCATTGGATGTTGGATGTGTACTGATTGATATTCTATTCTTAGTGCATGATTTTTTTATTAGTTGTTATTGGCTTTGAACTAGCTGTCAGTAACTGTGAGTACTCTCAGATCTTTACTTAGTGTCTTTTTTGTTGTTGGATGTATAGATATGCTGTCACGTCCAGTCTGTGTTTTCGTTAGATGTTTTCTGCTGTGTATCGATCTGATGAGTTCAGCCCTTTTCAACTGATCTTTATAGTGTGTTCTTATGTTGTACTGTTACACCACTGTCCCAGGTTAGGGGGAGAGTTTGGCACCAGCAAACTAGTTTAACCAAGCCACATTCTATATGTGCCTGTCTCAAGTCAGGAGCCTACAGTTCAGTGGTTGTCGTTTGTTCATGTCTGTCATATTTGTTTTTCGTAAATTTTTTTGTTATAAATTTGTTTTCTCAATTGAATTGTTTCCTATTTTTCATGTCAGGGCCTTTTATAGCCGACTATGTGGTATGGGTTTTTCTCATTGTTGAAGGCCGTATTGTTGCCTATAATTGCTTACATCCACTTCATTTGAACTTTGGTCGATAGTTGTCTCATTGGCAATCATACCACATCTCCTTATTTTTACATAGACAACTATTACAATGTTTGGACATTAAAAAAGTAACTCAGCTGGCACTGTTGATTACAATATACCAAGTGGCAGTTTCATTGCAGAATTTAGTTATTGATAACCAAAAATAGCACTTTCAGACAAAAGGCATTGAAAATGTCTGGTCATGATAAATTTCAAATCTGTTTCATTTCAGTCATTTGTATTTTAAATTGGTCAAGACCGGCAAATATGACCATTTCCACACCATTGGTGGTAAAAGCATAATCTTACAATTTTCTTTTTCTGATCTGGAAATGTACTGTCTGTAATCTGTATGTCTTCATCTTCTTCTTTTACACTGATTATTTCAGAACCTTCTGGTAAATCACTCTGAAAAGAATACACAGAAAGGGTGAATAATAATTAAACAAATGAAATTTTCTTGTACTATAATAATGGTTAAACAAATGAAATTTTCTTGTATTATAAGTTCAAACACATATTAAAACTTTAAAAGAAAATGTAAATAAAGTATAATTAGAGAAATTAAAAGTAAGTGAACATATAAACAAACAAAAAAAAACGTTAAATTTACTGAAGTTTCATCAGTCTTTTCTGCAAGTGATGAATAAGTTTTTTTTCATAAATTCTCATGGCAAATTATATAAGGAGTGCAGATTATACATACAGATAGACTATACACAACTTTTGATGCCAGACGGTATTCAGAAATATGTGATGCTTCATTTTACTACACTTATTATATATTCTGTAAAAAAAAATCTAAATCAATTTTTACTTACTCGTAGTCCATAAACGTCTGATCTTCCATACACTTTATAAAATACACTGTCTTTGCCTCTTGAGTTAGTATCCAGACAGGAGTTTAAACATGCTAATGGTACTGAACCACTGAAATAAGAAAACATAAATACATGTTTCAAGTTGATGTCTTCAGGAATACTTACTGCTTTAATAATAATAATGGCATAAAACTTCTGTGAGCAATCTCACTAAATGATATCCTGGATCATATAATATCCCTTAAAGATGTTGGTCAGTAAGTTCAATGTTTCCTCCCAAGATGTTGGACGGGAATTACTACCTTTGTATTAAATTTTGATAGAAAACCATCTTGCATTTTTAAAAGAGGTCAAAAACATATCATGACTTAGTTGTTCACATCCTTGTTCTTTGGTTTATGATTTGTGATCTCATTTTCAATCAAATAACTAATTAATGCTCAAGATCAACTGTATTCTCTCAAAGATATTGGAAAGGCTTATTTTTATGTACACCTTCAATCAACGAGGACCTTTTGTTATGTTTCATTAAAATCCTGAGGACAGTTACAGAGAAGATGAGCTTACATAAATCAAATTGAATAAATGTGCAGGGACCGCTGTGCGTCGCCAATGTCGCAATTTGCGATTTTTATTTTATCTGGCGACAAAATACGGCTGCTGGCGATATTTCTTGCGCCAACATTTTCCTATGTCAAAATTTTCATTTCTTGACAATATCGATCTTCATTTAAATTGGTAAAATAAATTGTACGAAATTTTACCTGGCGACAAGTTTATGACTTTGTTTATGACCACGGTTACAACAGGTGTCATAATCTGTTGTTACAGGTAATCCATTTATCGGATGGGTCATTAATGATCATTAACATTAATTCATTCAAATAGAATTGGTCAGTCAGCGTTTGTCTTTTCATTTGAATAAATGTTCATACGACAACACAATTTGCAATGTTTACCGTAGTTTAATGAAGAAAACGTAATTGACAGGAAGTCGAAAACCATAATCAACTTATACAAAGACAAAGTTTTTCTTGTTTTCCGTAAAAATAGCAAATTCAGACTTAATTTGTCTTTGCATGCCCTCAGTTAAGATCTGAAAATAACAAAACCGGCCGCCATATTGTTGATCACATTTACCTCTTCTCGTACTATGTATAATCCTCCAAAGAAGGAGCACACCCGAATAAAGAAAGATAACTCAATTTTATTTTTTCCTACCATTGGGAGACCTACATTAGATATGTCTAAGATATGTCTTCTGACTGAAGAATTCATATGTTTATGTATTTTGAGATATGGGTAGAGTTAAAGAGGGTCTTAGTAGCAGGATGGGTAATGTTTGAAGAGTGCCTTGGTCATCTTTTTCTGTACTCTTTATTTTTAATACAAATTTTCACTATTCTGTAAATCTAAACACCCATTATTATGTTTTCTTCATTCAATTACCAATTTTTTTCTCTTTATTTTTTTTTTTATTTAAAACAATTTTTCTATTCTGTAGCATATAGAGACCATAACTAAGCTAATTATATTCTTATACATATGAAATACTGACAAAGAAAATAAAAGTACATGTTGGACCTTAATGTAGACCAATTTGAAAACGGACCAAAATTTAAGAATCTAAATACTTGGTTAGATTCAGCATATCAAAGAACCCCATGTATTCAATTTTTGTTGAAATCAAACAAAGTTTAATTTTGGACCCTTTTGACCTCAATGTGGAAAAAGTTGATAACGGGGCCCAAAAATCAAAAAAATAAATACATAGTTAGATTCAGCATATCAAAGAACCCCATATATTCAATTTTTGTTGAAATCAAACAAAGTTTAATTTTGGACCCCGATTTGGACCAACTTGAAAACTGGGCCCATAATCAAAAATTTAAAGACATGTTTAGATTCAGCATATCAAAGAACCCTAAGAATTCAATTTTTGTTAAAATCAAATTAAGTTTAATTTTGGACCCTTTGGACCTTAATGTAGACCAATTTGAAAACGGGACCAAAAATTAAGAATCTAAATACATGGTTAGATTCAGCATATCAAAGAACCCCATATATTCAATTTTTGTTGAAATCAAACAAAGTTTAATTTTGGACCCCAATTTGGACCAACTTGAAAACTGGGCCCATAATAAAAGATCTAAATACATGATTAGATTCAGTATATCAAAGAACCCTAAGAATTCAATTTTTGTTAAAATCAAACTTAGTTTAATTTTGGACCCTTTGGACCTTAATGTAGACCAATTTGAAAACGGGACCAAAAATTAAGAATCTAAATACACGGTTAAATTCGGCATATCAAAGAACCCAAATAATTCAATTTTTGATGAAATCAAACAAAGTTTAATTTTGGACCCTATGGACCTCAATGTGGACCAATTTAAAACAGCGCCCAAAATCCAAAAACTTAATACACGGTTAGATTCAGCATATTAAAGAACCCTAGAATTCAAGAATAAAACCCCATTGAAATTGGTCAAGAAATAAGCAATTTATACAAAGTATCTTCTTTTGCACAATACTGTGCAATTGAATATTTCTTGCAATTGCGCAATACTGTGCAATTGAATATTTCTTGCTATTGTTGCAATACTGTACAATTGACAATTTCTTCCTATTGTGCAATATTGTGCTATTGGATATTTCTTGCTATTGCATAATACTGTGCAATTGAAGATTTCTTGCTATTGCGCAATACTGTGCAATTGAAAATTTCTTGCTATTGCACAATACTTATTATATAATAATTTACACATCCTGTTTGGTGTGTATCTCCTGCCATATCATTATTATTTGCTTTTAAATATAAATCAGAAATAACCAACTTAAAATGGAAAATTTTAAAGAAAAAAAAAAGGAAAAAGGAAAAAAAGGGAAAAAAAATCCCCCCAATTTTTGAACCCTCTTATGATTAATCACCCCCAAACTCAATCCCAGCCTTCAATGAGGTATGGTACCTTGTGCAGTACAATTTCAGAGAGATCCATACACTTAAACACAAGTTATTGTCTGGAAACTAGAAAAATGCTTATTTTTGGCCCCTTTTTGGACCCTAATTCCTAAACGTTTAGGGCAATTACCCCCAAACTCAATTCCAGCTTTCCCTTTGTGATATGGAACCTTGTAGTAAAATTTCAGAAAGATCCATACACTTACACACAAATTATTGTCCTGAAACTAGAAAATGCTTATTTTTGCCCTTTTTGGCCCTAATTCCTAAAATTTTGAGGCAATTACCCCAAAATCAATCCCAGCATTCCCTTTGTGATATGGAACCTTGTGGTACAATGTCAGAGAGATCCATACACTTACACACAAGTTATTGTCTGGAAGTTACAAAAATGCTTATTTTTGGCCCCTAATTCCTTAACTGTTGGTACCACTTTAAAAATCAATCCCAACCTTCCTTTTTGGTATTGAACCTTATGGTAAAATTTCCTAGAGATCCATTTACTTAAACTAAAGTTAGAGTGCACGACCAATGTGTCTTCGGACGCTACGAATTTACACACCGGACTTACCGACGACGTAGCGTCCATACCAATATCGACCACAAAAAATATTTTTGCGATCGTATAAAAATTACCCTCTTTAGGAGGAGGTTGAATAGGTTTGATGATAATCCTTGGATATTCTAGTTTCTTCTTCTTCTGTCTTAATGATTGTCTTATGCTACGCCGCAAGTTTGTGGTTTCTGTGTTATTTTGTTCTCTCCATTAATTTGAGGGGTAGATCCATTTCACCAACATCATCATCCTCTTCATTTTCTTCTTCATCTTTCAGTGGTATAGTTGTTATACCAATGGGTAAGTTGACATATACCACTGAAATAAAAATATAAAGTTAACAATGTACATATTTACATATTACTAAAGGTTTTTTTTTTTAATCTTCACTAAAAGAAACTTATTCTCAAAGGTTACCAATTCAACACTGTTATTATATCTTTGAATATTGTTTTTTATTGAATTAAATATTGTTTTGTTATTAGTAAAATGATTGTTATACACATACACTGCACATGTATGGTACCTCAGTTTGTCGATACCTATATTTTGGCGTTACACAAGGTCATGTTTTTCTATGACTGTTAATGAGGTCTTTACACTAACTTCATTGGATGTTGGATGTGTACTGATTGATATTCTATTCTTAGTGCATGATTTTTTTATTAGTTGTTATTGGCTTTGAACTAGCTGTCAGTAACTGTGAGTACTCTCAGATCTTTACTTAGTGTCTTTTTTGTTGTTGGATGTATAGATATGCTGTCACGTCCAGTCTGTGTTTTCGTTAGATGTTTTCTGCTGTGTATCGATCTGATGAGTTCAGCCCTTTTCAACTAGTCTTTATAATGTGTTCTTATCTTGTACTGTTACACCACTGTCCCAGGTTAGGGGAGGAGTTTGGCACCAACAAACTAGTTTAACCAAACCACAATTCTGTATGTGCCTGTCTCAAGTCAGGAACCTACAGTTCAGTGGTTGTCGTTTGTTCATGTCTGTCATATTTGTTTTTCGTAAATTTTTTTGTTATAAATTTGTTTTCTCAATTGAATTGTTTCCTATTTTTCATGTCAGGGCCTTTTATAGCCGACTATGTGGTATGGGTTTTTCTCATTGTTGAAGGCCGTATTGTTGCCTATAATTGCTTACATCCACTTCATTTGAACTTTGGTCGATAGTTGTCTCATTGGCAATCATACCACATCTCCTTATTTTTACATAGACAACTATTACAATGTTTGGACATTAAAAAAGTAACTCAGCTGGCACTGTTGATTACAATATACCAAGTGGCAGTTTCATTGCAGAATTTAGTTATTGATAACCAAAAATAGCACTTTCAGACAAAAGGCATTGAAAATGTCTGGTCATGATAAATTTCAAAATCTGTTTCATTTCAGTCATTTGTATTTTAAATTGGTCAAGACCGGCAAATATGACCATTTCCACACCATTGGTGGTAAAAGCATAATCTTACAATTTTCTTTTTTCTGATCTGGAAATGTACTGTCTGTAATCTGTATGTCTTCATCTTCTTCTTTTACACTGATTATTTCAGAACCTTCTGGTAAATCACTCTGAAAAAGAATACACAGAAAGGGTGAATAATAATTAAACAAATGAAATTTTCTTGTACTATAATAATGGTTAAACAAATGAAATTTTCTTGTATTATAAGTTCAAACACATATTAAAACTTTAAAAGAAAATGTAAATAAAGTATAATTAGAGAAATTAAAAGTAAGTGAACATATAAACAAACAAAAATAAAATGCTCCGCAGGGCGCAGCTTGATACGACCGCAGAGGTCGAACCCTGAATAGTTGGGGCAAGTATGGACACAACATTCAAGCTTGATACAGCTCTGAATTTGGATTGTGATTAAATATTTGACACAGCATAGGTTTCTGACACAGAATGAATGTGGTCTAAGAACTTTAAAATTTTAAATTGGACATTCACCTATTATGGTCCAATATCCAAAATCTAAATACATGGTTAGATTCAGCATATCAAAGAACCCCAAGAGTTCAATTTTGATGAAATCAAACAAAGTTTAATTTTGGACCCTTTTGACCTCAATGTGGACAAAGTTGATAACGGGCCCAAAAATCAAAAATCTAAATACATGGTTAAATTCAGCATATCAAAGAACCCCATATATTCAATTTTGTTGAAATCAAACAAAGTTTAATTTTGGATCCCGATTTGGACCAACTTGAAAACTGGGCCCATAATCAAAAATCTAAATACATGTTAAGATTCAGCATATCAATGAACCCTAAGAATTCAATTTTGTTAAAATCAAACTAAGTTTAATTTTGGACCCTTTGGACCTTAATGTAGACCAATTTGAAAACGGGACCAAAAATTAAGAATCTAAATACACGGTTAGATTCGGCATATCAAAGAACCCCAATAATTAAATTTTGATGAAATCAAACAAAGTTTAATTTTGGACCCTTTGACCTCAATGTGGAAAAATTGATAATGGGGCCCAAAAATCAAAAATCTAAATACATGGTTAGATTCAGCATATCAAAGAACCCCATATATTCAATTTTGTTGAAATCAAACAAAGTTTAATTTTGGAACCCGATTTGGACCAACTTGAAAACTGGGCCCATCATCAAAAATCTAAATACATGTTTAGATTCAGCATATCAAAGAACCCTAAGAATTCAATTTTGTTAAAATCAAACTAAGTTTAATTTTGGACCCTTTGGACCTTAATGTAGACCAATTTGAAAACGGGACCAAATATTAAGAATCTAAATACAAGGTTAGATTTGGCATATCAAAGAACCCCAATAATTCAATTTTTGATGAAATCAAACAAAGTTTAATTTTGGACCCTTTGGACCTCAATGTGGACCAATTTAAAAACGGGGCCCAAAATCCAAAAACTTAATACACGATTAGATTCAGCATATTAAAGAACCCCAAGAGTTCAAGAATAAAACCATTGAAATTGGTCAAGAAATAAGCAATTTATACAAAGTATCTTCTTTACACAATACTGTGCAATTGAAATTTCTTGCAATTGCGCAATACTGTGCAATTGAATATTTCTTGCTATTGCGCAATACTGTACAATTGACAATTTCTTGCTATTGCGCAATATTGTGCTATTGGATATTTCTTGCTATTGCGCAATACTGTGCAATTGAAGATTTCTTGCTATTGCGCAATACTGTGCAATTGAAAATTTCTTGCTATTGCACAATACTTATTATATAATAATTTACACATCCTGTTTGGTGTGTATCTCCTGCCATATCATTATTATTTGCTTTTAAATATAAATCAGAAATAACCAACTTAAAATGGAAAATTTTAATGAAAAAAAAGGAAAAAAGACCCCCAAATTTTTGAACCCCTTATGATTCATCACCCCAAACTCAATCCCAGCCTTCCCTTTGAGGTATGGTACCTTGCAGTACAATTTCAGAGAAATCAATACACTTGAACACAAGTTATTGTCTGGAAACTAGAAAATGCTTATTTTGGCCCTTTTGGCCCCTAGTTCCTAAACGTTTCAGACAATTACTCCCAAACTCAATTCCAGCTTTCCTTTGTGATATGGAACCTTGTAGTACAATTTCAGAAAGATCCATACACTTACACACAAGTTATTGTCATGAAACTAGAAAAATGCTTGTTTTTGCCCTTTTTGGCCCCTAATTCCTAAAATTTTGAGGCAAGTACCCCCAAAATCAATCCCAGCATTCCCTTTGTGATATGGAACCTTGTGGTACAATGTCAGAGAGATCCATACACTAACACACAAGTTATGTCTGGAAGTTACAAAATGCTTATTTTGGCCCTTTTGGCCCCTAATTCCTTAACTGTTGGTACCATAACCCCAAAATCAATCCCAACCTTCCTTTTGTGATATTGAACCTTATGGTAAAATTTCATAGAGATCCATTCACTTATACTAAAGTTAGAGTGCGAAAAACCAATGCGTCTTCATACGACGACGGCGACGACGACGCTAACGTCATACCAATATACGACCACAAAAATTTTTTGCGGTCGTAAAAACGTTAAATTTACTGAAGTTTCATCAGTCTTTTCTGCAAGTGATGAATAAGTATTTTTTCATAAATTCTCATGGCAAATTATATAAGGAGTGCAGATTATACATACATATAGACTATACACAACTTTTGATGCCAGACGGTATTCAGAAATATGTGATGCTTCATTTTACTACACTTATTATATATTCTGTAAAAAAAAATCTAAATCAATTTTTACTTACTCGTAGTCCATAAACGTCTGATCTTCCATACACTTTATAAAATACACTGTCTTTGCCTCTTGAGTTAGTATCCAGACAGGAGTTTAAACATGCTAATGGTACTGAACCACTGAAATAAGAAAACATAAATACATGTTTCAAGTTGATGTCTTCAGGAATACTTACTGCTTTAATAATAATAATGGCATAAAACTTCTGTGAGCAATCTCACTAAATGATATCCTGGATCATATAATATCCCCTTAAAGATGTTGGTCAGTAAGTTCAATGTTTCCTCCCAAGATGTTGGACGGGAATTACTACCTTTGTATTAAATTTTGATAGAAAACCATCTTGCATTTTTAAAAGAGGTCAAAAACATATCATGACTTAGTTGTTCACATCCTTGTTCTTTGGTTTATGATTTGTGATCTCATTTTCAATCAAATAACTAATTAATGCTCAAGATCAACTGTATTCTCTCCAAGATATTGGAAAGGCTTATTTTTATGTACACCTTCAATCAACGAGGACCTTTTGTTATGTTTCATTAAAATCCTGAGGACAGTTACAGAGAAGATGAGCTTACATAAATCAAATTGAATAAATGTGTCATGTCAATTATCTCCCCTTCAAGATGTCATTCAACTTTTATTATGTAATCTAGAATGGAAAAATAAACAGTGTTCCGCACAGCAGTTTTGGTTAACTCCATGGTATGTGGTAGACTGTTTATCCTGTCGAATGGTTTTGAAGCTTGATGCAGCTCTGAATTTGGATTGTGATTGACTATTTGACACAGCATGGTTTCTGACACAGAATGAATGTGGTCTAAGAACTTAAAATTTTAAATTGGACATTCACCTATTATGGTCCAATATCCAAAATCTAAATACATGGTTAGATTCAGCATATCAAAGAACCCTAAGAGTTCAATTTTGATGAAATCAAACAAAGTTTAATTTTGGACCCTTTTGACCTCAATGTGGACAAAGTTGATAACGGGCCCAAAAATCAAAAATCTAAATACATGGTTAGATTCAGCATATCAAAGAACCCCATATATTCAATTTTGTTGAAATCAAACAAAGTTTAATTTTGGACCCGATTTGGACCAACTTGAAAACTGGGCCCATAATCAAAAATTTAAAGACATGTTTAGACTCAGCATATCAAAGAACCCTCAGAATTCAATTTTGTTAAAATCAAATTAAGTTTAATTTTGGACCCTTTGGACCTTAATGTAGACCAATTTGAAAACAGGACCAAAAATTAAGAATCTAAATACATGGTTAGATTCAGCATATCAAAGAACCCCATATATTCAATTTTTGTTGAAATCAAACAAAGTTTAATTTTGGACCCCAATTTGGACCAACTTGAAAACTGGGCCCATAATCAAAAATCTAAATACATGATTAGATTCAGCATATCAAAGAACCCTAAGAATTCAATTTTGTTAAAATCAAACTAAGTTTAATTTTGGACCCTTTGGACCTTAATGTATACCAATTTGAAAACGGGACCAAAATTAAGAATCTAAATACAGTTAGATTCAGCATATCAAAGAACCCCATATATTCAATTTTGTTGAAATCAAACAAAGTTTAATTTTGGACCCTTTGGACCTTAATGTAGACCAATTTGATAACGGGACCAAAAATTAAGAATCTAAATACATGGTTAGATTCAGCATATCAAAGAACCCCATATATTCAATTTTGTTGAAATCAAACAAAGTTTAATTTTGGACCCGATTTGGACCAACTTGAAAACTGGGCCCATAATCAAAAATTGAAAGGCATGTTTAGATTCAGCATATCAAAGAACCCTAAGAATTCATTTTTGTTAAAATCAAACTAAGTTTAATTTTGGACCCTTTGGACCTTAATGTAGACCAATTTGAAAACAGGACCAAAAATTAAGAATCTAAATACAGTTAGATTCGGCATATCAAAGAACCCCAATAATTCAATTTTGATGAAATCAAACAAAGTTTAATTTTGGACCCTTTGGACCTCAATGTGGACCAATTTAAAACGGGCCCAAAATCCAAAAACTTAATACACGGTTAGATTCAGCATATTAAAGAACCCCAAGAATTCAAGAATAAAACCCCATTGAAATTGGTCAAGAAATAAGCAATTTATACAAAGTATCTTCTTTTGCACAATACTGTGCAATTAAATATTTCTTGCAATTGCGCAATACTGTGCAATTGAATATTTCTTGCTATTGCGCAATACTGTACAATTGACAATTTCTTGCTATTGTGCAATATTGTGCTATTGGATATTTCTTGCTATTGCAATACTGTGCAATTGAAGATTTCTTGCTATTACGCAATACTGTGCAATTGAAAATTTCTTGCTATTGCACAATACTTATTATATAATTATATATATCCTATTCGTGTGTATCTCCTGCCATATCATTATTATTTGCTTTTAAATATAAATCAGAAATAACAAACTTAAAATGGAAAATTTTAAAGAAAAAAAAAGAAAAAAGGAAGAAAAAGGGGAAAAAAAATCCCCCAATTTTTGAACCCCTTATGATTCATCACCCCAAACTCAATCCCAGCCTTCAATGAGGTATGGTACCTTGCAGTACAATTTCAGAGAGATCCATACACTTAAACACAAGGTATTGTCTGGAAACTAGAAAATGCTTATTTTGACCAGTTTTTGGCCCTAATTCCTAAACGTTTAGGGCAATTACCCCAAACTCAATTCCAGCTTTCCCTTTGTGATATGGAACCTTGTAGTACAATTTCAGAAAGATCCATACACTTACACACAAGTTATTGTCCTGAAACTAGAAAAATGCTTATTTTGCCCTTTTTGGCCCCTAATTCCTAAAATTTTGAGGCAATTACCCCAAAATCAATCCCAGCATTCCCTTTGTGATATGGAACCTTGTGGCACAATGTCAGAGATCCATACACTTACACACAAGTTATTGTCTGGAAGTTACAAAATGCTTATTTTGGCCCTTTTTGCCCCTAATTCCTTAACTGTTGGTACCATAACCCCAAAATCAATCCCAACCTTCCTTTTGTGGTATTGAACCTTATGGTAAAATTTCCTAGAGATCCATTTACTTAAACTAAAGTTAGAGTGCGAAAACCAATGTGTCTTCGGACGACGGACGGACGACGACGACGACGCGATAACGTCATACCAATATCGACCACAAAAAATTTTTGCGGTCGTATAAAAATAAAGGTGTAACCTGATCTCTAGTGATTGGGCACACAGGGACTTATGCAAGGGAGAGAGAAAAATAGTTATGGCAACAGCATAGAGGTTTCCACCTCACATTCCACCCAATTTCAAAGTTTCATTTGAATATGTCATTGATTCTTAATGAAATAATCCCAATGAGTAACAGAAGAAGATACATCAGATTAATATACTTGGCTGTAATCCAACCTTAACATCCACATGCAGGGTATGCATTTTGTTAGGAGATAAGATTTTCAGAATTTGAAATTGAATTTCTTGTAAGAGTCCACCTTTATTAATTAATACACCATCTTAGACTTAGACTAACTGATTTAAAATATCTCATCAAATAAATACTTATCTTATATGAATTTCAGTATATCATAATTATTATGGATATGTTCAACTTACAAATTATAAAAGAAAGTAAAATGATGAAAATCGATCAAATAAAATCTAAATTCTGTCTATATAAGGTGATCTTACGATTTTCGCAGCCTCATATCTATGTGTACTTTTCTTCTGATATTGAAGACCCAACATACTGAAATTGCATATTTATTATATATATCCTATTTCAATATGTTGAGTCTTCAAGCTAATTCTGGTGGTAAATTTCAAACAGACAAGTTGTCCATTTTCATAGATGATTATCTTCATACTGACCTAATAGGGAAACATTACAATGTTCAAAAGGTTATCGTATTTTAACAAAATCATGAAAATGGATTTAGACACCATGTATTATACATATAAAGGGTAACAAGAATTACCAAAAATATTGGACAGTACAACAGACCACACAAATCCCCAACAACAGACTCTTAAATAAGCAAATAAATAAAAATACCCACCAAAATTATAATGAAGTGTTAAGAAACAATTTTCCATTGGCATTAGCATCTACTGTGCTTAAATTACATAAGAAGTTGTAAAGTCTACAGAGATTGAAATTGATCTGTAAATTTTTATATTCAAATCTACATTATTCAATCTGATATCTTATTGACTATATATATATATTTGTTTTTGTATGTCAGTCCAAATATAGACATTACCTTATATCCTTTAAATTATCATCTTTTATTCTTTGCAGGATTGTTTTACAATTCATAGGAGTCTGTGGATTACCTTCTAAAACCTGAAATAGAAAAAAATATAGTTTATGACATTAACCAAGTAATATTATTTCAAAGGAAACAAGTGTACATGAAACAATTGTAATTTTCAACAAATTAAATTTGTTACTTCATTAAACTATGATTAAAATTATCCTTAAATGATGTTTGACACATTTATGGCTGTATTATCATCATATTCCCTTTCATGTCATGTGATTATGGTAATATGCATATGTCTTTCTTTAGTTGTGATAAAATAACATTGCAGCTAGCAACAGGATGACATCACTACAGGAAGTTACAGCTGTTGGTTGGATACTGCCAGCGGCAGCCTCTCAAGAAAACAAAAATTCAGAAACAACACTCCTAGCAGATTTCATGATGTCTCATAACAAAATAAATTGAAATCAAGAGTATTTTGTCAGCATGGTAAGAGGCCAGCTAAAGGATTCTAAATAGTAAGACCATCAGTAGAAAGAACTATTTTTATTGAATTAGTCTCTACATGTACTAGTGAGTCTATTCCATCTATATAAAATGTATAACACTTTCTGTTAAATGATTTCAGAAATAAGCATTTTAAAACATTATCATATTAATGACAAACATTATCAATAATGCTTAGTTCTGTAAGTATACACCTTTGAGATCCTAAGGAAAAATCAAAGTACTGAAGTACTGAACATCAGATGACTGCAAGTTCTTGTGGATGGTCAAAAGCACTAGTCACAGAAAAAAATCACATCTCTATACCTGAAACTGAGGTTAATGTACAGAGATATATTTTTTTCTGAGACAAGTTCGTGCGTGGATGATGAATAAATAACAGGAAATTCAACCTCACCATAATAACTATTATATTGTAGTGATACAAATCAGTATACACTGGTTTGTTGTTATATATTATATTAATATAACAGTTACATGTATATATAATTTTCATCCATTTGTATATCATTCTATTCTACTATTCTAATAATAGTGCAGTGCAAGTGCATGGTGGACACTCTTCTGTAAACATTCAATTTTTTAAAAGATTGGATATGAGTAGGCATTCATATTTTCCCACAAAAACAATTACTGAGTTACCGGTCCCAGTGTTCTCCATTTTTCACTAAGGTAAGGTGGGTGTTTTGAAAAAATCACTTGCAATCGGTCGTATTATTTTTTTTTTATACTTTTCCAACCGAGTCTTTTTACTGTGGGTGTTGTCACAAAAAGAATGGTTAGTATTGTATTCACATTTAATGGAATTGAATAGCAGATGGCTTTTGCAGGACTCCCTCCTCCTGCCAAGTTTCTGTCCTGTTCCTTGCTTTAGTGCTGTATTTTTTGGCACACAGAACAGTAACATCCTTCTTCTGTGACGATTAGACATTTAAAGTCCTGTTCATATTTCTCAGCTTGGAAACAACCCCTCAATGTAATGACTATCTCTTTTATGAAGGGTACTTTTCAAGAGATACAAATGAGCACATATTTATTTCATTTACAGAAACTTTTTCCAAAGAACTATACATCTATTTGGTAATAATTTAATTTTGGATGTAACGCGTCTTCTGATTGGCTGACGTTGTTTTGTTTATCAGCTCATAGACATAATTTTGTCATGTGACCGTGACGTCATCAACGTTTTCATGGTTTCCTCCGGTTTAAAATGGAATATAGAATTAAATTATAAGAATGACTGTAATATTTTTCTGTCTATTCGAATAACATAAAAATGTGGTGCACACTTTAGAATAACCGCTACGCTGGTTATTCAGTGTGCACCACATTTTGATGTTATTTCTTCATAGACAGAAAAATATTACAGTCATTCATAATTATATGGTCAAAACATGTCCAAGAATTTTGTAATATTCCTGGACTTATATCTACTTTATCATTAAAAATAAAGGGACCCTCTTTAAGAAAAGTTGTTCCAAATATTATATAACTGTACAATGTCTCATGTTTGTTGCTAATAGTTATACTATCATAAATTATTGTTAGTTGTAAATGCCCCCTGTGGGACCCTGATTGGAATAATAAAATATCTGATTTGATTAGATTTTATAACGAGTTTTCCCCCTTTTAAGTTAAAAAATCTTAGTTTTTCTTTTTTCTTTTCTTCAACAGTAGGACGACCTCTTGTCTCTCATTTAAGGAATATCCCTCATTAGGGGGATTGTTTCCAACCTGTTTACCTTTGCGATCACTTGCGTGCCTTTTCCGTTGTTTTGATACTTTTTTTTCAATTTTAACAATTTCAATACAACTATCCGTTTTAGTGACTTATTTTGCATAGTATTTTCCTTATCACCATCGTCATCTGCCTTTCTCTTCCCCCGATTAATAAAAGAAAATATTGAAATTTGACGATCCGCCATTTTTGTCAATGAAAACAAATCAGCGAGGCGCGATTAGTATTTAAATTTTTACGGTGCAGAACCTAAAAAAATCTAGAATTTGAAAAAAAAGCCGACCACCTCCTAAAATGGAAAGGTGGTCGGCACACCCGGCTTAAATGCCGAATGGAAAACACTGGGTCTTTGCTGGGATTGTCGCAAAACGTTCTTGAGATATTCTTCCGCATGCTTTAACACAATTTTTCGGCACATGTGCATAGATATTATCAATGATTTTTACTATATATATATATATATATATATATATATATATATATATATATATATATATATATATATATATATATATATATATATGTAACGACAAAACATTTTCATATTATTAATTTATGCTCTAAACAAAAATATTTTTATCAGTATTCATTGAAGAGATGTTTTTATAACAAACAATAAGGAATGTTAGTTTGCACTCGTTAATATACGCATATTTACCATGTTTAGATCGGTTACAAACCCAAAACGAAAGTTACATAATGGAAATCTAGGCGATAGCAATACATCGGAATGCCCTCACAGTCATCGCGATGTAAAAATTAAACAGATGTAAAAACAGTGATTTACAAACAGATACAATTCCATTCATCAAATACAGTTTCTGTTGTAATACCTTTCAAATACAACATTGCTTTCTTGTACTTTCAATCTTTAGACATCAAAAGTCATAATTTAATGTCACTGCATTTAAATAATTTTGTCAGCTGGGGAATAAAATCTTTTACATATTTATATGTCAAATCATGACCCTCTCAATGAAGAATTTGTGCATTCTCATGAAGGAGTACAATGTAAACAAATCCCAAAAAACAGTCTAGCATGTCCTGACACTCAGCCCAGTCATGTGGCTGGTGAAGTTTTATCGCCAAAGTAAATACATGAAAAACAAACCATTTCTCAAATATTAGTTAGGATTAACAATTTTCTTGTTATTTGGTAAAGCATCAAGTAAATAATCTTTTGATTCTGATTACCTCCTAGGTCTTGGAAAAAACAAGCATACATCAACAAGAAAGATGCTTGTACTGCAAGATAACTCCCAAGATATCAGAAATTATTTTAATTATCTATCATGATGATGATGCTAATATAAAGGTGTAACCTGATCTCCCGTGATTGGGCACACAGGGGACTTATACAAGGGGAGAGAGAAAATATAGTATTAACAGCAACGATAGAGGTTTCCCACCTCACATTCCACACAATTTCAAAGTTTCATTTGAATATGTCATTGATTCTTAATGAAATAATCCCAATGAGTAACAGAAGAAGATACATCCGATTAAGATACTTGGCTGTAATCCAACCTTAACATACACATGCAGGGTATGCATTTTGTTAGGAGATAAGATTTTCAGAATTTGAAATTGAATTTCTTGTAAGAGTCCACCTTTATTAATTGATACACCATCTTAGACTTAGACTAACTGATTTGAAATATCTCATCAAATAAATACTTATCTTATATGAATTTCAGTATATCATAATTATTATGGATATGTTCAACTTACAAATTATAAAAGAAAGTATAATGATGAAAATCGATCAAATAAAATCTAAATTCTGTCTATAAGGTGATCTTACGATTTTCGCAGCCTCAATCCATGTTCTACTTTTCTTCTTTTTAAATTGTTTATCTTTATTTGGGTCCGTCTGCATTATGTTTGATTTGTCATAATCAGACATATGGGAATAAACAGCCGAAAATTCAACTCATCAACAAAAAGAAAATACTTTTCGCCATTTTGCTTTGGTCACGTGACATTCCTCCTAAATCCAATGAAAAGTCACGTTACAAATTTGTCCATAGAAACTGCAATGGCGTCAAAATGGTGGAACTATCACAAACAAAATTTTTCGCGATAGAATTTTTCTCATGAACAAAAAAAATCAGCTCAATCAACTAAACATACAAGACTTTTAATGCTTAACAGTTCATTCTGATAAAATGATTATGTGAAAATCTTGGTAGGTGATAAAAACTTTCTTAACTCAATAACTGTGTATACTCTTTAGTCTTTAGTTCTTGATTCAGTCCAATTTGAAGATCCCATTGATTTAATTAGTTATTATGATAATAAATAAGTGATTATGTAAAGCTGTCAAATCGTTAATTATCGTAATCATTGTGGACATTTCTATGATCAATTACAAATTAATGTTATGAATAAATTACCCATTGACTGATCTAGAATATAATTATACATTTTGGATGATTATATACATGTACATATAGACCTTATTGCTATTTGGGAATCTGCAACACTTGACCCGAGAAATTGCAACACTTGAACTATTGACGTCATACAACAATCACAAGTTTCTGTGTCAGACATTTTCTCTTGTGGCGTCAAAATTTTACGGGAACTTCTGTGATACCCAAGAATAGCGGACAAATAGTGATAAGGTGTATTAACATGTATGCAAATTTGTCTACCATTACTTCAATCACACAAGTTCATGCAATATTTTATATGGTGATTGTTGCTTGACATCAGAAGGTAGTAAATATGTCTATTGTGGTGGCCTTCTCCTGTTTTCTGCTCTTGTCGGGTTGTTGTCGCTTTGACACATTCCCCATTCCCATTTCCATTCTCAATTTTATTAGCATTAACAATGCTTAATTTATGCTTTTTAATTAAGAGAGCAACTCAAAACTACCTAGCTAATCAAGAATACACCTTATCGCTATTTATTCCAATCCGGAAAAGTTCTAAAATTACACAACTCTTTCAAACCAGTTGAAGCTATCTGGGGCCCTGTTTACCATGTTTACTGTTTTCAAAGAGTTGTGTTTGAATCATTGTAAACACTTCATACAGAGCATTTTTCTAACTTTAATTTGTGTTCAAAAATTAGATCATAAACTAAACAAATTTCAAAATGTTCATATTCTACTCATTTTCTGTCCTCAGCTCATTACTGATGACCTTTGTTCTTGCATCACTTGTCTAAGTGACTGTCTTTTTTCTGGACTGGACTAAATAGCGATAAGGTGTATTGTTTCCCTTTTTCTGTCAAACTTTTGATTTTTCAAGTAGTAGAACCAGGGATATCTCAAAAAATTTCTGTGGTCTGGCTGACTTCCAGATAATGATTTGTGTTGTGGATGTTTTAGGATTTTGTCATTATATTATATTATGATTTTGATAGAATTGTAACTTCAATAAAGCACATACATGTAGTACAATATTTTATACAAAACTTTTTGACAATGTCAAGGCAAATAGCTAAAAGAAAACCGTAGATGGGCAAATTAACTGGACAGCATTAGTATGTGAAAATGATATAAGGTGTCAAATAGCCTTCATTTTTTGGGTAAAGATTGCATGAAATGCAATCAAAACCCTATGGTACTGACGATAACTATATCTTCCAAGGTTTACTAATACCTTTGATAGTTTGAACAAAATAGTGCAGTGAACTGATCATTAATGATTATTTTAATATTATCCAGTCAATGTCATGCAATTTATTGATGATATGTTATACTTTGTATATTTATGTTACAATATGATGTGTATTTGAATTACCATACTTGACAAGAAAACATTTTTTAATTAAAAATTACATAAGTAATGCATGATGTATGAATCTGTTAAAAAATAGGTTCAACTTCAAAAATTTAAAATTTGCATACATTCAATGTTGGATTTAAAAATTCACGAAATTGCAAAATGAAAGCAATCTTTACCCTTCAGTATTCATAAGCACTTTGATTTAACTGTGTGCTTTAGTTTATGATTCTTTACAAAGTTGTGGAGCAAGAAATTTACTTATTTCCTTGTTTATTGTTGATAACTTTTTTGCAAATATGGCTGTTTTCACTTCAAAATTTATTCTGAGTGAAGACAAATCTGTACCACTGAAAAAGTTTTGCAGGGCCTAAATACATATCAGTTACATGCATTTTTGTTTCAGAAAGTGAAATTAACAAAATTGACAATACAATGTGAAACTCTATGGACTCCCATTAGATCCATTACAGGGTTTTAAATTATTTAAGTACAGACTGTGGATTGGCTTTACACAGATATCTAGATATTAATGCATTACTTGTTGAACTTTTCAGACTATGTCACAGACTAAAGTTGTAAAAGTTGAGGAAGTTGAGATACGACCAGATTCATATTCACTGGGAGAAAGGTTTTCAAGTCAAGAAAAATTTAATAATGCAGTTCAAGAAATTGAAGGTAAAGCTAATTTAATTCATTCCATAAAATAACATCACACACGTACATGTATTGCTATTGTTAGGAAGAAATGACTTCCTTTTAGCTAGCTATAAAACAGGTATAATCCACCATTTTCTACAAAAACATGTGTGACAGCTTTCAAGTAAACATTGCTGGTCAAGTATATACTGTCACTCAAAAAAACTATTTTGTAGGTTAACCTTGTTAAGAACTTGTTTAAAAATTCTTGTCAGTCAACTTCTTATGCAAATTATCATCCTTGTTATCTGCGATTAAGAAGACAGTCACTGTGTTTATAACCTGTAGATGTGTATTCCATTGGTAAACAAACTAAAAGTTGTGTATTCAAATCAAGTGCTTTTGATTGGATGACCTAATTTATGTTGTTCAATCAAACGTGCTGAATAAGAAAGGGAATGTGTCAAAATATTTGTGAAGCTATGATGGGTGGAATAAAACAGATGTGAAAGATCTTAAATTGACGTAAATTTTACGTTTTGATGGAAAGGACATGCTTAATAAACGGAGAATGTAAGAAAAACAATGTCAATGATGCCTTTATAGTTTTTTTTTTATTTGCGTGGAAATAACGCAGGACTTGATTTATTTTGCGTATTTTTTTTAAATTCTGCATGAGAAACACATAATTTTGCGTTAACGCGACCGCTGATAAGGAAATGTCTGTACCAAACCAGGAATATGACAGTTGTTTTCCATTCGTTTGATGTGTTTGAACTTTTGATTTTCCCATTTGATAAGAGACTTTCTGTTTTGAATTTTCCTTGGAGTTAGTTATTTTTGTTATTTTACTTTTTCCTTATGATACAATGGAATTATTTGTTTAACTCTAGACATTACAGTCTGGAACATTTGAAGTAAACTGAAACCAAGCCCCTAACATTTGCATCTGCATAATTTCTGAGACATTTTATATTGATCAAGGTGTAGAAGTTTGGTCTCAAAGTTCACATTTAATTCTAATAAGTCCTCTTTTGATGAAAAGTCTGTGAAATATTTTAATTTGGCATAAAAGAATTTTTGAATTCTAACAAACATCTTCAGGGCTTCTATTTACAAATTATTACGAAAGATCCTTTCATCTAGATAGGTAAAAGATCCTTGATCTAAGGCATATTTTTTTACTCCTGGTCTATGATATAGGAGGACCTAGATTTTCTGTAACTCCTTGTCCAAAAAAAAAGGAAAAATAAATTATCTTTTATATTTCTTCCTGAAGGTTTATTGTCTGTGACAGTAAAAACTTTTATTGTACTAACATTTTTATCAATACACTGAAAAAAGAATTTTTGTCCCAACAGTATTTATCTATAAAGAAATGAAGTCATTTTTATTTTTGATTGTAAATTTTCTTCGTTTTTGTCAACAAGTCTTAAAATTGTGTAATAAGAAATGGATTATTTTATATTTAAAGCAACATTTATTGGTTCAAGTGGTGATGGTCTAAATGAAGAGGAGCTTTCAGAAACTGCAGGTAAATTTATCAATCTATAAATTTAGTCAGTTGCTTTAATCTCAAAAATAAGTGCAGGAAATCTTATTTGAAATGAACAGATTTGCAAAGTGATTGAAAAAAATATTCTTTTAAAGTTCAACAGTAATACCACTTTGATATATTTATAAGGAAATTAGAATTACATGTATTATTCATTTATTTAAGATGTTAGCCTAAAATAGCACATTTACATCTTTACGTTTCTATATATTTATACATCCCTGCAAATTTGGACTGGATAAGTAAAGGGATGTGATTCATTTTGTTCTTTAAATAAGCTTTATGGCAGGTACATTTTATGTCGGTGGGACATAATACAGCAACAAAAGGCATTAAATAACGCAGATCAAAAGGTCACTCAATGGCCTTACACCATGTGTATATGCATTTTATACAACGTTGTATTCTTAAATTCTTTACTCCATAATGACATAATAATTTATGATATTGTACTTCATAGATAAAGTTTATCCACTGCCTGAAAACTGGCCAAAGATACCTCAGATTTTCCGTCGTAAGAGTTGTGAACTAACAAAAGCCACCTCACCATGTGTAAAGAAGGCAGTTTCTCATCTAGAACTTATACAAAACATAATAGAAGAGTGGTTCAGAGAAAGAGATGAGGAACAAAAGAGTAGACCATCTTCTGTAAGACCAGGTAATGTCTGATTTTTCAGGTTATCTTGTCTCATTTTTGAACTGATATCTAACACATCATTCTGGAAAATTTTAGTTTTAAAAGCACTTCAAGTTGCTAGACTATTGACACTAAGTGCAAAATAAAAATTCTTATTTAATATTTCGTTATCTGTATAATTGAAAGATTCTGACCAAATTAATCCAATTATATGCTGTTTTCTGGAAATATTATGGCAATTAGATAGTTGATAGAACTATAACCGTTTGTGATAATTATATAATTGTTTCTCACGTGTCATCATTCACACCCTTTCCTTTATATCAGTAAACTGTATAATTATGGAAAATATTGATATTTTTTCACAGTTGCAAGTAAGAAGCAGTTGAGATTTTCTGGTACTAGTGGAAATCATAATGTCATCAAATCAACAGGAAGTGCTAAAGGGAGACAAAGTGCAGCATCAGGTCGCACAACAATATCACTTTCATCAGCCAATCAACTTTCAATCACAGGCATTGGGGCCATTAAAGGTGAAGCATGCAATAACTTATAAAGCATTAAATTTGAATTAATTGAAATCTTCAGTTTTTGTCTCGAGACATTTCAATGTGGTCTCTCTCATTTTGTTTTTTGGTCATCACAAAATGCATGAAAATTTATATTCATCATTATAATTGATCTGTTATAACAAGATTTATCGGATAACAGTGGCATGTAAGTTTCATGTTTATATATGTATGTGTGTAATTTCAGAAGAGGATGGTGCCTTATTACCATATTTAGGAGCTGAAGATGTGTTGGATGAAGTTGTTACCCTACTTGCCAGATTAGAAAATGATAGAGTAGAAATTTTAAAATCACTTGAAAATGAGAAAGAAAAAGTTGTTAGATTGAATGACAAGATAGACCACCTATGTTTAGTGAGGATGAGGGAATTACCAATAGCTGTACAAAGAGGTAGCAATTTTGGTTATAACAAAGATGTTCAGATTTCCACTGTTGTCAAAGCATAAATCTTTGAGCTTACCTTTATGATTTTATATTGATTAAATTTAATATTAAATTGTAATTCCATGTGGTGAATTATACCAACACTTGGTGTGGTAGGGAAAATTCTGAGAACAAATTTAAGGTATTCATAGTTGTCTTTCACAGGGGTAATAAACTAATTGAAGACAACAATACCCTCAATTACAGTAGACTTATTTGTTGACTCTAATGATGAATTAGTTTAATTTTAATGTTCAATAATAATTGAAGAAAGGATATTGTATGGGACTTGCATATATTAATAGATTAAAAAAATAGATTTAAATTTTTTTGACTAAACAGGGCTCACGCTACCAGGCGACTAGGGCGAAGAAGTCGCTTTCCCGTCCGTCATTCGCTTTGCCCAACCCTCAAAAGCGAAAACAAGTCACCCTGATGTTTACGATACTCGCTTTCAGTCGCTTTCGTCATCAGACATTTTCAATTTTTACCAAGTTGATAAAACATCAATATTTTATCGATTATTAAAGAAATTCAGACATAAATGATTCATTTTCTTAAGAAAAGAGGTTTAAGCATTGACTTTACAGTGTGTAGCAGGTTATTTAATAAAAGACAACTTTTATCACTGCATGCACTTCGGTACTTGTTACTCAGAGAGCGTACATCAATCTAACTTTCGCGGCAAAATAAGTTTGTTACTACATTTGAAAGTGATAAAGTTGCCTCAGTAAATGTTTAATCCATTTATTGCGTTAAAACGTCATATTTCTTTCCAAATAGCTTGTCAAACATCGTTTATTTTGTAAATTTTCATCGTCCGCCATTAATCGTTTACTAACTACGGATCGAACCGGACCAGCTATGACCGAAATCAGTATTTTTACAATAATAACCACGGACGCATGAATGGAAAAGCTGACAGAAGAATATTGATCCCAAAAGGAAAATTACGCATTCCACACGCATTAACAGATTTTTGGTTTGATCTAATTGATTAATGTATATAATTCCATATAATTTATATGGATTGTTTCAAAATATTGATTAGGTTGCTTAACTACTAATATCAATATAGTATGGCCCAGCTTAACTTTGTATATCTTTTGATGAGAAACACTGAATTTCATAACATGATAAACAAGATAGTTTTTAATTGAATTGTAATTCATATATTATAATTTCTTTACCTTTTTGACATAAAAAAAAATTCTATTTAGTGCTAGATATCTAGTTGGTAGTTTCTCACAAGAACCTAAACTTAAACAACTTTGAATTTGAACTGTTAATTTAATTGTATACTCAGATATGAATTGAACAATATAAAAAGAACATTATTTACATATGACCCTTTATACATAGTAAAATCAAAACATTGTAGCGCAGCACGCGAAGGAGCACTTCTCTTTCAAATCTCACCACTTCTCCCTATCAGTTTCAAAAAGAGAAGTCACTTCTCCCTATGATTCTGAAGTAGTGTGAGCCCTGACTAAAGTAACATTTTTTATATAAAAAATGAGGCAGATTTACAAGTAAATAAATTAGTTGTTATTGATTCATGTTATACTTTAGATTGTTCACTGTTATTGCATACATGGTAGACTTAAAATAAGTTTCATGATATATTTTTTAAATATTTACAAATATATTTTTTTTTCAATTAAAAAAAAAGATTAATGTTAATAAAGGGAAGAACAGAAGTAAAAATATAGATCCTGATATATTAATAAATGGAGTTGTGGTAGACATCGATGAAATAGCAACCTAACAACACAGTATATGTTCTTTAGAAAAGGACAACCATTTACACATGAAGCATTTTGTGAATTATTTCAGAGCATGAAGCATGCATCATGGATTTGAATGAACTAACATGGCATGTTTCCTACAGTAGTAGAACAGAGAAAAGAATTCATCAGAGAACTCATACTGCTGAAGTTAATAACCAAAGATTAAAAGAAGAAATATCGTTTGTACAGAGACACATGTAAGTACTTGCAAGTAACATAATGCAAAAGCAGTGGTCTTTTTCAGTGAATATGATTATTCTGGTGCCTTCAAAAGTATACAAAGTATTGGCCCAGAAATTATTTCTAATAAAAAAACACATATCAATATAATTGTATAATAAACTGCATTTTTTTTTAAAGAAAATTATGTCTTGACAAACATAGGTAAACTCTAGAAATCACATAACTAGTAGGACACATATGCATATCACATATACTGGCCCTTTATAATACAGTATAGACCCCTTTATATTTGTGGAGCATACTTTGAAGATAAGAATGACTGAATAAAATTGTACAATGTTCAAAACTATGCTTTTGTAATGTAATCAACAACAAATATTTATGCAATCAACCCTTCCTCTCCACATTGTGGTGGAGGGGAAATAAGGATACAATTATATATATGTGCTAAGTTTTGCAATAAGGTCCAGATTTAAGTAATTGAAAGTCATAGAAAGTGATACTTTGTCAGTTCCCTCATCTTTATTAGTACCTATTGAATGTCCATGCAAAAACTGGGTCATCTTGAAATGTTTTTCTCTGGTTTAGTCAAAATTGCAATTATTTTTAGAATTTGTAAATAGATATAATGTGAGTATTTTTTGTGTAAATGGTTAGGTCTAAGCAATTTCTAGTCATAGAGGAATATGGAATATATTAACTTTTTTCCACACATCTTTGATAGTGACACAGGTCTTTGAAAAAAAAGATTTCCTAACTTATTTTAACAAACAAAATAAATGAAGTTTTACATTTAGTTCATTGTATAAAGAATAAGTCATAGAGGAATGATATTTTGCCAAGAAGCACATTTTGGATAGTAACCAATGACCTACACTGTTTGCATAAATTATTTACATTTTATTATACCTCAGTTATCATTTTTTATATAAAATAAGTACACAATATTTTCACTATTTTTATGCCCGCCCGTAGCGGAGGGGGCATTAAGTTTTACCCTTGTCCGTCCATACGTACGTCCCAAAGTTGGTTTCCATTCTTTAACTTTAGTTTGCCTCAACCTAATGTTATGAAACTTGTACACAATGCTTATTACCACAAAACACAGATCAAGTTTGAATTTTGGTGGCATCACTTTAACCTCTCTAGAGTTATGCCCCTTTACAAATGGAAAAATTGCTGAATTTTCGTTGCCTCAACCAAATGTTATGAAACTTGTACACAATGCTTAACACAAAACACAGATCAAGTTTGAATTTTGGTGGCGTCACTTAAAACCGTTCTAGAGTTATGCCCCTTTACAAATGAAAAATTGCTGAATTTTTCGTTTCCATTTTCTAACTTTAGTTTGCCTCAACCAAATGTTATGAAACTTATACATAATGCTTATTACCAAAAACACAGATTAAGTTATAATTTTGGTGGTGTCACTTTTACTGTTCTAGAGTTATGCCCCTTTACAAACGGAAAAATTGCAGAATTTTTCGTTTCCGTTCTCTAACTTAAGTTTGCCTCAACCAAATGTTATGAAACTTATACACAATACTTATTAGCACAAAACTCAGATCAAGTACCAATTTGGGTAGTGTCACTTTTACCGTTCTTCAGTTATGTCTCTTTATAACTTTATGATATGCGAGCGGGGGCATCATCTGTGTCCATGGAACACATTCCCAACTTATTCAAATTGCAAGCGTTGAACTATTTGACCGGTCAATAGTTTCCAACTATTTGCCCTTGATGAAACTATTTGACTGCAAGCATCATTATATTTCAACTGCAGCTACGGGATTGGCTAACGGGTTTTAACATTTCATTCAGGACTATCGGAATTCATCTCAATTATTAATGTTGATTCCAGAGTCGTTAGAACATACACACATATTTGAAAAAAAAATTAAGCTTTAAAATTACAAATTGCCTGCTTGTTGCTTGTTATTGGAATTTACAATCAGATAATTGTCATCACTATGTGTCCGTTGTCTCTTACAAATGGTCAACTGTGTCGTTCAGTCCTTGGCATAACTTTGTGTCTGTTCTCTTTCCATATAATAAAACACCTACCGACTGGATATTTGTGGAATAGTAAGTTTATTGTTCCTCGGATACAACTATTGCCCTCGGCTACGCCTCAGGGCAATAGTTGCAACTCGGGGACAATAAACTTAATATTCCACTCATACCCAGTCAATAAGTATAAAAAATTGTGTTCACAATTCAAGAGCTAAGCTAAGAAAAGTCACTGAGCATTGGTGTTTTTATTAAAGACACATGTTGGATAAGAACAAAGTTCTATACATTTTAGACTAGAGTGTTGAACTTGTATACATAAAAGATTTTATCTATTTACAGACCTCTAGTAAAAGAAAAGTTACAGTTAGAGATACAGGCAATGGAAAGTATTAAGAATGCACAGTCAAAGGTAAGTTAGCAAAACATACTTTAGTCTGTTTGAAGTAGTTAGTACATAAAGGTGCATTTTTAATAAGGAGTAGAGCCACAAAGGCCTTAATTTGGCCCTAAAATTAAACTTTTTAACATCATATGTAAAAAACCTATAATTATGATATTACATATGCTGTTTGTTATACCCCCGCTTTAAAAAGTTGGGGTATACTGTTTTACCTCTGTCTGTACTTCCCGTCAGTCCGTCTCAGGAATATTTTCGTCGCATTTTTCTCAGGAACTACTTGACAAGGATTTCTGAAATTTGGTTTCAGGGTGTATGTAAGTAAGTTACACCATGTGATGCGTTTTCAGATTCATCACTCAACAACTTCCTGTTGACTGAACACTTGTATTATTTTACACATGATAGCCAAATTGAAAATTTTGTCATTTTCTCAGGAACTACTTGACCTGTTTTCTGAAATTTGGTTTCAGGGTGTATTAGTTACACCATGTGATGCGTTTTCAGATTCATCACTCAACAACTTCCTGTTGACTGAACACTTGTATTATTTTACACATGATAGCCAAATTGAAAATTTTGTCACATTTTTCTCAGGAACTGGAACTACTTGACAAGGATTTCTGAAATTTGGTTTCAGGGTGTATATAAGTAAGTTACACCATGTGATGCGTTTTCAGATTCATCACTCAACAACTTCCTGTTGACTGAACACTTGTATTATTTACACATGATAGCCAAATTGAAAATTTTGTCACATTTTCTCAGGAACTACTTGGTGGTTTCTGAAATTTGGTTTCAGGGTTGTTTGAAGTAAGTTACACTGTGAAAATTTCAGATTCATCAGTCAACAACTTCCTGTTTACTTAACACTTGTACTACAATACATGATAGCCAAGTTGAAAATTTTCGTACATTTTTCTCAGGAACTACTTGACATTGATTTCTGAAATTTGGTTTCAGGGTTTATTTAAGTCAGCTATACTGTATGATGTGTTTTCAGATTCATCACTCAACAATTACCTGTTTACCGAAATATTTTGGCGGGGGTATCATCAGTGAGCAGTAGTTCACAGTTTTACTTGTTTTAAATATTTTGACAGCTTGCTTCAAAAGTATGATTTTTTTCACTAACAGAAATCAAGTCTGCTTTTTAAATTATACTATATTCCGTATAGAGGCTCAAAATAATTTTGATTATAGTTTTTCTTTTTATCTTATAGACTTATGTAGAATTAGATAATACTCAGAAGAGAAGGCATAAAACAGAAGCAAAGTCCAATGATGCTGTGGAAAAAGCTACTACAGAAAGAAATCATATAAAACGAGAACTTGATGTAGTTAAAGAATCATTGGATAAAATAAGGTTTGTACTGCTGTATAATATCATTCTACATATTTAAAGCAAGGAGTATATAAGAAGAAAGCTTGTCATTTGCTAGTTTGTTAGCTTTGAAAGGGAATCATCCAAAGTAATTGGATATCATCAGGACTTAACAATTTAATAGTATTCCTTTTTTTCTCAAAAAGTTCAACATTAAAGAGTTTGGTTTTATATAGACAGATATTGGTGCTTCTTAGATAGTGATTTTCCCATAAAATGTGTTTAACCATTTAAACTTTGACTCAAAAGTTTACCATTGTATTTTTATAACAACAACATGTCCAACCAGATTTTGTGCTATTTTTTTTTCTTCTCAAAAGCATTTAATATATATCTGCTGCATAATAGTTCAAGTTGATAAAACAAAACAACATTAGTACAGAGCATTTCTATAATAATTTTATTTTATATAACCTGCATTTCACACTGCTTCACTATTTTAGCTCACCGTTCCGAAGGAACTGTGAGCTTTTGCCATCACTTGGCGTCCGTCGTTGTTGTTCGTTGTTGTCCGTCTGGTGTAAACTATTTCAAACATCTTCTCCTCTGAAACTACTGAACCAATTCCAACCAAACTTAAGCTGAATGATGCTTAGGGTATCTAGAATAAAGTTTGTGTTTTATTTACTGTTTCGTCAAATAACATGGCCGCTATGGCTAAAAATAGAACATAGGGGTAAATGCAGTTTTTGGCTTATATCTCAAAAACCAAAGCATTTAGAGCAAATCTGACTGGAGTTAAAGTGTTCATTAGGTGAAGTTCTATCAGCCCTGAAATTTTCAGTTGAATCTGATAACCCATTGTTGGGTTGCTGCCACTAAATTGGTAATTTTAAGGAAATTTTGCAGATTTTTGTTATTATCTTGAATATTATTAATGATAAAGATAAACTGTGAACAGCAAAACTGTTCAGCAAGGTAAGATCTACAAATAAGTTCATATGATCAAAATTGTCAATTGACCCCTCAAGGAGTTATTGCCCTTTAAGGACAATTTTACACAGTTTGTTTATCATGTTTTCTAACTTTAAAAAATCTTCTTCTCTGAAACTACTGAACCAATTCCAACCAAACTTAAGCTGAATGATTCTAAAATAAAGTTTGTGTTTTATTTTCTGTTTTGTAAAAAAACATGACCACCATGGCTAAAAATAGAACGTAGGGGTAAAATGCAATTTTTGGCTTATATCTCAAAAACCAAAGCATTTAGAGCTAATCTGATGGAAGTAAAAATGTTTATTAGGCCAAGCTCTGTCAGCCCTGAAATTTTCAGATGAATCTAACAACCCATTGTTGGATTGCTGCCACTTAATTGGTAATTTTAAGGAAATTTTGCAGATTTTGGTTATTATCTTGAATATTATTAATGATAAAGATAAACTGTAAACAGCAAAAATGTTCAGCAAAGTAAGATCTACTAATAAGTTTGATGACCAAAATTGTCAATTGTCCCCTTAAGGAGTTATTGCCCTTTAAAATCAATTTTTCACAATTTGTTCATTTAGTTTGCTTACTTTAAAAAATCTTCTCCTTTGAAACTGCTGAATCAATTTCAGCCAAACTTGGGCTGAATGAGTTTCAGAGTATCTAGTATAAATTTTGTATTTTATTTTCATGTACGTTAAGAAACATAGCCACTATGGCTAAAATGAAACATAGGGGTAAAATGCATTTCTTTGATTTTGAAGAAAATATGACTGATACAAAGAACATTTCAATGGAAGTTTTAAGCCATTCATTAATATATATTGAAAAGCAAATATAATCATTGATGAAAGATTTAAGCAAAAAATTACAGGTGAGCGATTCAGGCTCTTGAGAGCCTCTTGTTTTTCAAGCCATTACTACATTGGCACATGGATGAAAGTCATAAAAAAATAAACTTGGAGAGGGGAAAGGTTATAAAAATATTGAATACTGCATAGAGATTTTTAAAAGATAAATAATTCTGATAATCAGACAATTGTAAATATTTCTTGGAGGCTATCAGACATCCGATTAGAAACAAAGACAATTTGCTTGAACCAACAGGATTTGGCCCCTTATACAAACAAGGGAGATAACTATTGTCAACAGCAATCAATACAGAGACCTTTTTTTCAGTGATGATTATGCTCAGTCCAGATTGACATATGATACATACATCAAACAGATCAATGACATCAAAGCCAAACTTATCGCAAATGATATGGAAATTAAAGTTCTGCATGTCAAAAATGAAAACGCTAAAGTTGCTGAGGAAATGAAGGCCAAACAGGTAAAAATAATGGAAAAAATTCAGTGTATTTTAAATGTGTTTTAATTTTCAATTTGATAAAAAAAAGAATAATGTTATATGATCTTATATACAATGACAATATGGTATTGGTTTGTCGACAACAACATTGTCATTAGTATATGGATACTGGTTTTCCATGGAAAGACTTGTTCTATTTAACCAGTCCTTGTGAAATTTAAAAACCTTTTGTTTCCTGGCATGATACAAATGCTTGTTTAGATTTTGGAATTCTGGTCCAATCACTTTTGTCGAGCCTGCAAAATTTATTTTCGCGAAAGACAAAGCAATTTTTTTAGACATCAATAATTTGTCAAACCTACATGGAGTTTTATAAAATTTGGACAGAAGCTTGTATATGACCAAAAGACAGTATCCAGAGCAAAATTTTGAAAATATTTGTTTTCATTTTTCCGTATTTTCTGGATAAATGGATTTAGTGTTTTTTACAGCTAACAAGTAGATACAGTCTGGGGTTAAAGTTTGTTACACATCAATTATTTTGTCAAACCTTCATAGAGTTTTATGAAACTTTGGCAGAAGCTTTTTAATGGTCCGTCTTGACCTTGTTGTAGGGTATGAATGATTCTTCATTGTTGAAGACCCTACATGAACTGTCAAGATGAAGAACAGGAATTAAAGCCCTGTTCATTGATAATTTTCTATGTTTTCTATGTATTGTGTGTGATTTTGTCCCATGTACATTTACTCCATATCCTTTCATTTTCTATTGAAGAAATATAGTTTTTCATTTTTTTTTTTTTTTTTTGATAGATGGACTTAGTTTTTACAGTTAACATTTGCAGACAGTCTGGGATTAAATTTTGTTCACATGATATTTGTAAACCTTCATGGATTGTTATGAAACTTGAACAGAAGCTCATCTTCAAGACCAAGAAATAGCACCTAAAGAAAAGTTTGATTTTTTTTTAAATTCTGTATTTTACTGATAAATGGACTTACTTTTTAAGTCAACATTACACTTTTACATTGTCAGCAGATTTCACAGGCGAGACACAGGGTTCGATGGAACCCCTTACCAATTTTTATTTTAAAAAGGATAACCGTTGTAATTTCATATATCTATATATAAAACAAAGGAGAGTTGAAGTTATTTTTAATCCTCATGTTCTGTCAATGACATAGATCACTAAATACATTTAATTCAGGTCTAATTTAAATTTTCTAGTTAAGTGTTAAGGCCTGTTTGCAAAGGTAAATCTGTTTATAATATGTATAAAGGTTAAAAGTCCACATGATTTATGATTTACAGGTTAGGGAACTACAAACACAGATCACAGAAGCTGAATTTGAACATGATCGACTTGATAATGAAAATTTACAGTTACAGAGTGAACTGGATACTAGAGTAAGTAGTTGTATAGCCCTCAATGGTAAAGATAAGTTAATGAAATATGTCTATTTCAAGTTTACCATTTATATGCCAAGAAGAAATGTCAGGGAAATCAGTCACTCCACTAAAAGAGATCATCATGATGCATTTGCACTATTCTAGAAATAAAACTACAAACACAATTCTGCACTATGATTTTTAATGCAGAGAAAAGAAATACAGTACAAAATATTTTGAATATGAACCAGTGTTCAGGACATGCATTTTCTGATGTATTAAAAATGGGTCACAATGATCTGTATTTAGATAAAATTTTCTTATGTATTAAAAATAGGTCACAATGGTCTGTATTTAGATATCAATATTAAAAAGACTTGAATATGAGTAAAAGAGGATGTGGGAAAATATTCTCTAAAGGCTTTGAAAATGAAAATAAAACTTTTGATGACTGATTTGTGCAACAAGCAATTATGTATCATTAATTTATTGTCACAAAGTTTGTTGACAGATGCACATGTATAATATATATGGACTAAGGCACATTTTTTTAACTGCTTCTGTACCTTATACTATAATGCACTTTTTATTAAAAAAAATATTTAGATAAAAACACTTAAACATTTCTGATCATGTCAAGGAATTAAAAAACAAACAATGTCCAAGTATCCTAGAGACTACATATATCAAAAAATGTTACCATCAATGGTTGCAATGTTTCAAATTTGTTTCTCTTATTCTTGTTTGCTTCCTTCCCATGTGAATAAGGCAGACTTCTTTATATTTTTTTATATGTTGACATTGTAGAAGCATAAAATGAACAAAAGAATATCAGAGTTAGAAAGAGGAGCCAATGTCAGGGATGCTAGGCTAAGAAACATTACATTAAAGAATAAAGAGGCTGAAATGGAAGTCCAGGATTATATGGATAAAATCAGTGACTGGTAGGCTTAAGTTATGTTTCTCATTTGCTTCTTTTAGATTGAAGAATGATTTGTTTGAAAACCAAGTTTAACCATCAGCTTCTTTTAAATCAAAGAATGATTTGTTTAAAAACCAAGCATATCCATCAGTCCGTGTGGTACAGAATTATTTCTTATATGTTGCTAAGCCCTACAAATGGTAATAACAGTGTCACAATGTTTGGTGAGTTTTGAAATTTCATTATTTAAGACAAATATTATTTATTTTGCCTTATACAGTGCACAATAGTCAGTTAGACAAAAAATAATGTTGTGTTTATAGTTACCCACCCAACTCTTTTTTTTTATTTGTTTGATGGGATATCAATTTATTACTAAAACTGTTTTTTTATAAAGATTATGAAAATGAAAAAAAATGCCAGTTATATCAGTCTTGCCAAAGCAAGATATTTTTTTTATCTGTTACAACTTCCAATATTAAATAAAATGATATAAGATTTTGATGACAAAAACATTCAACTGGACTTCAGCTGTGCATAATTCTTTACATGATAAAATACATTACAATTATAATCTCTAACAAAGGAAATGCGCAAAAAATCATGCTTCATATCA
The DNA here is from genome assembly GCA_017311375.1 of Mytilus coruscus. NCBI lineage: Eukaryota > Metazoa > Mollusca > Bivalvia > Mytilida > Mytilidae > Mytilus > Mytilus coruscus. The sequence goes on along the minus strand of CM029595.1, from coordinate 123,361,639 downwards.
ATGACATTTTTTTCTCAATTTTGTTTGATCCACATTCCATCTGATTTGAAACAGAACAGATTTTTATCTTCGCCTTTGAAGATCGTCTGAATGTTTTCAATGTTTTCAATATTTTCAAATTTTTAGTATCTGATTTAATGATGCTAACAAAAAAGAAAAAAATTAAGAAAAACATTTCCAAAATATTCAGGGATTTTTTTATTAAAAATACTGTCAGATGAAATTAATGGACTGAAATATCATAAATTGAAAAATTTTGCAATCAAAGGCTAGAAGCGTAAGTAGATGTGTGTCTTAAGTAAGATCTCTTACTGGTTTATTTAGATTCTTAAGGGTTCTGTACCATAATGAAAAAGATGGAAACATAAGAGATTATGAGCAATGGCGGAATTCACTTTACCATAACAAAAAGATCCACATGTATTAACATTCTGTAGAAAGTGCTTAATATATACTGTTTGAAATTTTTTGAGGAAATCCCAAGTTTACAGAAATCATGAACTTTTTACTTACATCCTGGTCTTTTTAGGGGTCAAGGGGTCAATTATGGTACAGCTTCCTTACTAGGATAATTTCAACAGGAGTTATAGTTAAATAGTTTATATTTAGGAATGAACAACTTCTAGAATATGTACAGATCTTCCAAAATAAGAAAAGCCAAAGTTCATTTAAGTAGTGCATTTGTTCTTGAAATTAGAAAATTAAAAAATTATCTCAAAAACAAAATATCATCAGATGTTAACAAATATCTGCTATCGGTAGTAATATGTAAATTTTGTTTTGATATTACTTTAGTCCTCAAAACGTCACAATTTAAATCTACAAATACTGTTATAATTTCCTTAAAATGACATACCGTCTCAATGCTAATTTGATTAAGGCAATAATCTTACCTAATAAGATTTTTGTCTCAATATGTTCAATACAGCAATGTTGATCTGCTTAAAGCTGCTCATTTTGAAAGTAGACCAACACTGTGTAAAACAACCAGCTTTCTTTAAATATGACCATCAATTCATGTTTATAAGGTCACAGTGATGTAATAAAATGGCAGCACTGCACTGAAGTGATTGCACTAGATGATCCATTTTTGAAATACAGGGGCTTGACACAATATACCCTTTTTGTGCTGATGCAGCATAAAGCAATCATTAATCAATCAATAAACTACAGGGGCCAAATAAGGATTCTTATTATACCTAATCCTCTGAGAACCAACAATTGATCAAAATAGATTCATCAAATAATGTGAATGCCAGAGTACTTATACAAAAACAAATTAAATAATGAATGTAGGATGGCAAATAGCTGTAGAACGTTTTATATTTTAATGTAAGTTAAATACTGATGACCTTTTCAGTTGTAGCATTATCTATTATATTTTCAGAATTTATTACAATCTTTCTGAAAAACTTAAATTTTCTTTGGTAGCCATATGATTTTTATTTTTGGTTGGTATGAGAAATCAAATGCTGTAGATTTTTTTTTTTTTCTCAGAGGTAATTTAGTATGGATGATTCTTTGATGCAATGATGCCATCTGACTTTCATTGTAAAAATGAAAAATAAAAATATCTCAAATATTTTTGGTCTTTTAACAATTGTAGAACATAATATATACAGTAATCAAAAGTCATAACAATGACTTTAATCACTGAAACGTGTGTCAACATTTTAGACATAATGACGGTTGGTCAAAGAAAAAGATTTTTTCCCATTTTAATGATTATTCTTGTGCATTGTTTTGTTGCATTTTATTTCACCTCAAGAAATAATGAAAATTTAAGGAAGAACTTGGGTTGGGAGAAAAAAGTCCCAATTTAGAATTAATTGACTTTTTTTAAAACAAAATTGATAAACCTGAAATATTCATAATTACCTATTTTTTTCTGACAGCCAAAGACAGAAGGTGGCTGATGAGAAGAACATCTCTCGTATCCACAAAGAACAGGCTAGGTTACAACAACAAATGGCCGTGACAGAGGATGAATATAAAAAAATAGCAATCATTAACTCTGCTGTTAGAGAACAGTTGTTAGGGGAACAGGAAAAAGCATTTAAAATGGAGGAATCACTCAAGGTATACAAATCATACTATTTATCCTTAGAACTATAGATATTTTCCTCTGGACAAGACTGTTGTTAAAATTGTAATTCAATACATATAATTTTTGTGCAGTATTAGTTTGTCGTGAAATCTTTTTATATATATGCATGATAACTTTTTATAAAAGTTCTTAATGGTTTTTCAACATATGTACGTGTGACTACAGTTCTTGTAATAAGCTCTGACAGTTTCTCTGTAGAATTCTTTTATTTATTTTAATCAGATTTGATAACTTTTAAATTAAACTGTAAAATGATAAGAGACAATAAGGGTCCAAAACATGACTTGTTTTCCAAATGAAAGAGATAATGAACCAGCTGTTATCATAAGATTGAAACAACTCATTTAAAAAAAAGAAAATATTCACATTCTTTGAACTGTCATTGCAACAAAATGGCATAGAAATTCAATTTTAAGTAGATATAATTACAAAAGTACATTTTTTGTCTATTTTTACACCTATTGGGTTGTAAAGTTACTTCCACATTTGAGAAACAACTGTATATTTGGTATTAAAGCTTGTGCTTTATTAAGGTGGATGCATCTTATTTTGAAGAAAAAATTGTTGTAATGTTTGATCTTATCTCATATACAGAAGCAATTTCCCAACATTGCAATTAGTGGAAAAGTACAGGAATTCTGGAAATATTTGGCAACTTTCAAAAAAAATTAATGAGGTCTTGATGCTATTTTTAATGCATTAGTAACTATTTTTGTTTATTTTAAGTATATTTTTTTTAATAGTAGGGAAACACTTTTATCTTCTACTAAATTTGGTCTCCAAAGTTAAGCCTTATTTTGACTTAATATTTTACTAGTAGAATAGAAATTTACTTATAAAGTACTGAATTTACATCATTTTGCCTATTTAGCAAGCACAGCAGAAAGAGAATATGACATCCTATAATTTTTTACTGTAGCTATTTTTAGAAACAAATTTATTCCATTTACAACCAGCCTTTACACTTACAACAAAGCTATATAGTGTAAGTTGCACATTGAATTATTGCTTTGTTCATAATTACAAGTATTATATTTAATCAGCATAAAAAAGATTTAAGATCCAAACAGATGCTTTTGTTGTACATGTATATATATGTCTTTTCTTGAGTTCAGTATTCTAAAAATTATTTGTAATATATTTACACACATTCAATTTTTTTTGTACCTAGTTTTTTCTCTAGCCGGCTTAAAGGATATGGTACAAAGTACATGAATGCATGGTACATAGCCTCTGAAGATGTTTCTATTAAAAGAATGTGAACTAAGAAAATAATCATTAACTGTATTCCATATTTGAATAACTTCAGCCTCCTAACAATACATTACAAATATATATTTTCTTAAATCTCACAAAATGTATATAACCACACTAAACATGCATTAAAAGATAAGGTCATACTGAAAAAAATTGAATAACGTGGAGGTCACAGGAATTATACATTATTCATATTATACTTATATACCTATATGGAGTTATTTTGTTTCAGAACGATAGGTCATTCTTTCGAAGAATCAACCTAGACAATACCATGTTTCAATGAAATATGCTCCAAGGCATAAAATAATGACCTGTGTGAGGTCATTATTTTCCTTGATAAAAATGCAAACTATAATTTACTGCAAAATTATATTCGTCTGCTAGTTTTTTGTTGCCGATTTGGGAATTTATTTTTTAAAGTTCAATCTATGATAGGTGTAAAAAAAATCGTCATTGGCCGCATTTTAATTTTAGAAACAAATAATGTGAAATTTGTTAATTTATCGCTACAATACAGAGACATTATCATATCTGTGAGATGAATTTTAATGTAAATCTTTCATAACACTTTAAAATAAAGCCAGATTTAACATATTCGTGTGTAAGATTTTGAAAATCTTATTGATTCACACTGAATAGGTTGATTGATTGTTGGTTGCTTAATGTCCAGTGGCAAATATTTCATGCATGTTCAGGACGATACACTTTGAAAAAGGAAATCATACTGTGACCTACATGTATTGATATTCGTTTTCGTGTTACATGTACATGTATCACGATTTCATGCTCCCTTCGTGTCAGTTTTTAACTTTTTTACATTTATGTATACCTTTTACTCTATCAAATGATCAACTAATAAAATATTCTTATATTCTATTGAATAACATTCTCGTACCTCACATTGGGGGTGTGGGGAGGGTATATAATTATATCCTGATTATCTGTTAAAAAAAATGTATTGCTATTCAAAAGAAAATCATTCTGAATATTTCATTCGATTCAATTAAAATTGATGAAAAAATAATCACTTTTCTGCAAAAGAAATGTCATTACAAATAGAAAAAAAAAACATAGCACCCCCCTCCTTTTCCATAAACTAAGTTGGTACAATAAATTACTTACAAAGTGTCTTGTATGTCTTTTCATACACCGTTATCGGATGGTAACAATTCATTTGTGTCTTACTTCATGCAGTTACAGTAATATTTTTATTGTGTATGGATAATAATTTCTAAGGTTTATATCTAGATTAATTTGTGAGTTTTATTTCACTTTTTAAATGAGCCGTAGGGCGTATTAAAACCTTAACGCATTAAAAAGGAATATCCCACTTTAGTGTGGTTGGTAAAATAGGATGCTAAATTTTGCAAATCTTTATAAAAAATAATATTTGTTGACGGTATATAAGTCAGTTAATGCATATTTTAAGGTTTTCTTGTCGTAGAACACACCTCGGGGTGTCAGGATTTGCCCAAAGAAAAACCTCCCTACGGTCGGTCTTTCATTTGATCAATCCTGACACCCCTCGATGTGTTCTACGACAAGAAAAACCTTAAAATATGCATTATCTATAACATAACTGTTTGGGTAGAAATATATCATAAATAAACTATGTTACCATAATTTTCCCTCTACTTATGATATTATTATGATATTATAACCTATAGGGTTAGTTTAGATATTATATTGATCTAAAGGACAAATAGTTCAGACACAAGTTTTTCAACTTCAAAATGTCTCCTTTAACCTATAAGGTTGACTTGCCCATCAAGGAAAACCTACCAGTCATATAGAATTTTTTACAATCAATGTATGTTTTGATATCATTTTCAGCATTTTAAAAGCTTGGTATTATATTTCATGTTGAATAGATATGATTTTTTCCAGGGAAAATGTTTTTACAGGAGTTGAAGGCAATTTACAACATTTTAAAGATAATTGTTTTTAAAAAGGGATTTATTACTATCCAATTCATGATACTATATGCCTTCTACATTCCCTGTAGAAATATTTCTGGAATAGTCAAACAGCACAAAGGCACACATTTTTAATTTTATATTTTGATACATATATACAACAGCATAGAAGGGTATGTATGACCAGATCTGCTTCAAATATAGCCTTTCAGATTTTTAACACTCTTTTATTTCAGTACTTTTTTTAAGAATACACATATTTGTAAATTATTTTTTAGAAATGATGAATATAATTTAATAGAAGTGAATTAATTTAGATTTTATATCCACTGCTTTTATTTGTTATGTAATATGTTTAAAGTTAGACATCTTAGTAAATTAGATTTTTCATTTTACAATAGAAGTGTAAAGATTAAGTTTAATTCTTTCATCTATGCATGATAAAATCTGCTTTTAGTCCAAAAATAAAATGTTTGTTTGCCATATCTTGACCACCAATAGTTTGTAATAACTGTTGGAACTCAATAGTTATTTTTGCTCTCTCATTTTTCTTTTGAGTAAGAAAAAGGTTGGTCTAGCATTGGCAAATAGATTTATTTTAATGATAATATTGATTTGTATCTAAATGTACAACTCTTTTTTTCTGTATGCCTTTCTGTATTGCAAATCTATAATCCCAACCAAAGAATGTTGCTAACTTCTTATACTTATCTGCATATTCTTCATATAAAACATCTGGTTAACAGAAAGAAGCCTGTTACCTGTAAACTTTAGATAACTCAACAAAATTTATGGAATATTTTAACAAAGCAATTTTCTGTAAAAGTTTTTTAATATGAAAGTTAGTTGAAAGTTTCAATCTGTACATCATTGAAATTTTAAAATTTCAGTTTTAACATCCAGACTTGTCAGTTTGAGAGGGATCGTTTCCTAAGGTCTAAAGATTAAAAGTGATGATGTACTAGGCATGATATTCTTGTTGGTCTTGTTTCTTTTGCAAACACCTGTTTTTCCTAAAATTTCACAAAGAGTTTTAGAGTAAAATAATGTGAAAAAATACAATTTTTTTATTGCTTCTTCAGTTATCAAAAGCAAATAAGTATATGACTTCAAAAATTTATATGTATACATGTGGATAACAAGAAAAGTCTATATAAACATTTATATTTTACAAAATATTAAGGTATTAAATGTATTATAATAGATGTTTTGCAGGAGTATGATTTGTTTATCCCAATTAGCTTAAACATATTTTATTGTTTTAAAATGACAAATGGATCAGACTAAAGTTTTACAACCAAAACCCAGTTGTTGACAATTCTTATTGAAAGTCTTGATCTCCACATGGCCGCTCTCTATTGTTTATGTCCTTCTGTCCAAAAATGTTCAACTAAGAATTCTCAGAAATGACCATTAATTTTATATTAAATGTCAGCTAAGATTTTCCTAGACATCACCATGGGTTGAATTTAAGACATTAGAAATGACATGAAAAAGTGTATAAATTACTCATAGTCTGATTTGACTGTTTCATGTTCTTCTTGAATTTGACAGATTTATGCTTCAGCTTTACTCTTCTAAGAACCTGACACCAGTTGTTTGTTCATCTTGAATTTGACAGATTTATGCTTCAGCTTTACTATTCTAAGAATCTGACATCAGTTGTTTGTTCTTCTAGATCTTGAATTTGATAGATTTATTCCTAAGCTATACTCTTCTAAGAACCTGACACCAGTTGTTTGTTCTTCTTGAATTTGACAGATTTATGCTTCAGCTTTACTATTCTAAGAACCTGACATCAGTTGTTTGTTCTTCTAGATCTTGAATTTGACAGATTTATTCCTAAGCTATACTCTTCTAAGAACCTGACACCAGTTGTCATTGTTTTGCTGACTTTCATCTATTTCAGTTTATTTCTACACACCCTTTTTCTGTGCAGTTTTACACATTTATTATAAACAGTTGACATTTGTGTGATCATCTTTGCTAGTGACAGTTTGTCTCATGTAATAAGACAGGTTCAGTTTTACAATCTTTTTGATAAAGATCTCTCTACATACATATATATGGTATCAGTTACTAAGTTCTGTCTCTTGGCTAACAACCATGTATAACATTGACTTGTTATACTCTAGGGTAGTACCAGTGTTTTTTGTTTTGTTATTGAATAAAAATACATGTAATTAGATACACAAAGATAGCAGATTAAAGGTTTTGAAATATCTTATATTATTTTGAATTTAACAATTCATTGTAATTTTATGTGTGATTTCATGTGAATATTTTAAAAGTTACTCCATGAAAAGGATCAGCTATTTAATTTCTATGTTCCATATGTTATGATATTTCAGAAATAATGGAAGGTAAATAGTTAGGGAAAAAAAATGTTCTAGAACAGTTTAAACTTACTATTTAAGGAAACCATTTTTATTCAAAACACTTTAATTGAAAAATTGCTTTTAGTTTTGCTGGTTTTTTTACAAAGAACATTATATGCCAAATATATGAAATCATTACTGCTATAGATAGACATTTTCCAATTGTAAATGATTCTTAGTATCATTAAAGTTAGTTATTTATAACTTTGCCATTATAAATGCGCTATTCCCTTACATGGTATTAACAATATCATGCACTGCTTTACACATTATTAATCATTCAACTAAAAAGATCTTGTGTTTAAAAACTATATAAATTGTGTGTACACTATATATTTTAGGCAACAGCTGAAACATTAAGGAGACAAGTGAAGGATGAATTGCACACAAAGTCTGTCCTCGTAGCCAGGATTAATTCTGATTCCACTGACCTAGTCAAGTATAAGAAAGATACAACGCAAAAAAGAGATAAGGTAAAATATTGCTTTTTTGTATGCAGTATTTGAATGTCAGGAAATACTGGAAAAACTTGTTTTTAAAATTTTTTCTTCTTTTCCCATTTCTAAAATGATTTTTTTTACTATGAACAATGATTCCATTACAAAATGCAGAATTAGATTTCAAAAACAAAAATGTTCACACATTACCTCAGGCAGCGAACAAGTGATGAAATAATCTTGAGAATTAGCACTTCAGACTTTATTATTGCATATTAGCTCAGTCAGTATTAGTGATAATTTACTTTATGTTTTAAACCTGACCTTGCACATGTAAAATTTCATCACTTCAGTCTGATTATTACTTTCTTTCCTAGGAACATAATTATTATGATAGTCTTATACCTATATTATTGAACTTAAAACTGACAGTGTTAGCATGAACACTTTTAGTTTAGGAGAAGAAAAGTTTTAGAGGAGATAGCATCTAGCTCTGAGGAAAGTGAAGAGGAAGAGGAGGTTGATGAAACTCAAAAACAAATTGATTCCATGAATAAAGAGGCAGCTAAAGTAGGAAGAAATGCTGATCTGTGTTTTAACTATGACAAACTGTATGACTGAGATCAGGCATTTGTGTTCTAACAATGCCTGGCTGTATTATTGGGATTGGACATTTGTGGGTTATTGTATTCTAACAATGTCTGGCTGTTTTATTGGGCAGTTTTGAGTAATTGTGTTATAACTATGTCTAGCTGTATTATTGGATTTATCAGCTGTTGGGACAATTTATCTAATATGTCCTGATTTGTGTTCTAACAGTTTAATGTTTAGTCTTGTGTTGACAAAGAAGCAGTTGAAAGTTCCTGCCACTATTCTGCTTTTATAAATTAACTTGAGATTGACTGTTTTATACATGTATTCATATATATGTGTGAATTGCTGTTATGTATGATTAGTTTCAGGTTTGAGTTCATGATTGTTTTACAGTTATAATACATACAGTCAGAGAATGCAGTATTTATAACTAACACTTCACTTTGTGAAGCATTAACTAAGTGTGCATAATTTTGGCCTGGAATAGATTAAGATACTTTTTCCCATGGCTACAATATTGATTGAAGGCCATGATAAAAACTTTTAATTATGCCATCAAAACTTCCTACTGTTCATGGGGTAAAATTGTTCAATTGGTCAAAATCTATCAGCTCTGAAATTTTCAGACAAATCGAACAACCCATTGTTGGGTTGCTGCCACCAAATTAGTAATTTTAACAATATTTTGCAGTTTTTGTTATTATTTTGAATATTATTATAGATATATATAAACTGTAAGCAGCAATAATGTTCAGCAAAGTAAGATCTACAAAAAGTTAATATGACCGTAATTGTCAATTGACCTGTTAAGAAGTTATTGCCCTTTAAAGACAATTTTACACAATTTGTTCATCAAGTTTGCTAACATTTAAAATCTTCTCCTCTGAAACTACTGGGCCAATTACCTTCAAACTTTAACTAAATGTTCCTTAAGGTATCTTGTTTATAAATTGTATCCAAAGTTTGTATCCATCGACAAACATGGCGCCATGGCTAAAAATAGAACATAAGGGTCAAATGCAGTTTTTGGCTTATATCTCAAAAACTAAATCTTTTAGAGAAATGTGACATGGGGTAAAATTGTTTAATTGGTCAAGATCTATTGGCCCTGATATTTTCAGACGAATCGGACAACCCATTGTTGGGTTGCTGCCACCAAATTGGTAGTTTTAACAAAATTTTGCAGTTTTTGTTATTATTTTGAATATTATTATAGATATATATAAACTGTAAGCAGCAATAATGTTCAGCAAAGTAAGATCTACAAGAAAGTTAATATGACCCTAATTGTCAATTGACCCTTAAGGAGTTATTGCCCTTTAAAGACAATTTTACACAATTTGTTCATCAAGTTTGCTAACATTTAAAAATCTTCTCCTCTGAAACTACTGGACCAATTACCTTCAAACTGTAACTAAATGTTCCTTAGGGTATCTAGTTTATAAATTGTATCTGAAGTTTTGATCCATCGACAAACATGGCCGCCATGGCTAAAAATAGAACATAAGGGTCAAATGCAGTTTTGGCTTATATCTCAAAAACTAAAGCTTTTAGAGCAAATGTGACATGGGGTAAAATTGTTTAATTGGTCAAGATCTATCGGCCCTGAAATTATCAGATGAATCGAACAACCCATTGTTGGGTTGCTGCCACCAAATTGGTAGTTTAAGTTTGCTCACATTTAAAATCTTCTCCTCTGAAATACAGGTGAGCGATTCAGGCTCTTGAGAGCCTCTTATTCTTTTATATTAATATTTCAGTGTTTCTTTTTCTATACTAATTATTAAAAGAAATTGCTTTTATATTGACCATTCAGGTTATTCTGTTTCTTAGTCTTTCAATTTTGTTTTGTTTTGTTTTGGTATTAACATTAAATAGATTACAAAAATGTTTAAAGATTGAGGATTATCAAATTTATTATAAACTGTGTATGAAAAATCATTGCAGAAATTGCATGGATGACATTGTAATATGATAAATGGTGTCAGTCCAGGTATCAGCATGTAGGGCTTCCGTCATTATCTTTAAACCCCAGCCTTTATTTCCATTTCCTATTTCAAAGTATCCAAGTTAAGGTCAAGGTCATGGTCATGGTAGCTAAAAATAGAGCTTTCAAGAAAGATTTTGTTACAGACATTACATTTTGAATCATGCAATAAATCTTTAACAAATTTAGATGGATTATGCTTATAGGAGCTGAAACCTTTAGAATTTTAGGTAGAAACTAGTTCATAGAACATTGGCAAATTTACTATAAATAGACAGAAATTTGTGTGAACATTTGAATTTCAGAATGGGATTGGATAAATGCGTTTTTTTATGTTTTTGGAGCTTTTACTGGTGCAAATAAAGTATTTGATGTCTGTCTTCAATTAATAGATATAAGAAGATATGATATGAGTGCCAATGAGACAACTCTCCATCAAAGTCACAATTTATAAAAGTAAACCATTATAGGTCAAAGTACGGTCTTCAACATGGAGCCTTGGCTCACACTGCACAGCAAGCTATAAAGGGCCCCAAAAATTACTAGTGTAAAACCATTCAAACAGGAAAACCAACGGTCTAATCTATATAAAAAACAAGAAACGAGAAACACTAATGAACCACATCAACAAACGACAACCACTGAACAACAGGCTCCTGACTTATGACAAGTGTTTAAAAATGCAGCGGGTTCTAAAAACTGTTTCTAACTACAATGACGTACAAATACAAGTTAAATATTTGAATACAAATATTGTGAAATCATAGTGATTTGACATTTTTCTTTATGTTCAGGTCGATTTTAATCAAGCATGTGTAACTACTTCCCCGATTAAAACTGAAAACTTAAAATATCCGACCAAGGACTGAACATCAGATTCATTTATTTCTTGAATTCCTTGGTTTCAACTAGGCTATTCCACCCTTGGGGCTTCAAGATTTTTTTGAATGTGATATGAAGTGAGGTTAATATGATAGAAGAATTATAAGTTCAAGAAAGCAGTAGTTAGTGTTTAAATGACATAAATGTACATGGTATATGTATTTACAGGCACAGAAAGTAGCCAATGAAGTACAGACAGCTGTTCATACTGTTCTAACTAAAGTAGAAAAACTCAGATCAACAAAGAGGGAAAAAACAGAGGTAAAAACTCAAACAGATTTGTTTCTTTCATGATACAATTTTTGATGTTATGAACAGTTTTAAACTCACCTTTATAAAGACAACCAAGTTAAAGCAAGAGCTGTGCCATGAGTGCATGATGCTCCCATTGACCTTTTAGCTTGTCTTTATGCTTTAATTGAATTTATATGATCAACTAGAAATACTGCTCAAATAGACCTCCCTCCCCCAAAAAAAACTTGCACACACAGTGGTACTTATTGACACAAAACATAAATAATTTGGAACTATTACAGTTAGGCTACTTCAAGTTTAACTAAGTTTGTGGCCATCGATTTTTGAACGAATAAAATTCTATCATTTTTTGCCTACAAATGTGCAACGTGACAAATTGTATCTTTGATAATCATAACTCTATATGTTTTTCTTCAGACCAAGGACAAAATAAGGCAACAGATGGAAGAGACAGAAAAACAAAAAGAAGAATCAAGGAATAAATTTATGGAGCAAATTAATAACTTGGAACCACACCATACTCATCTTAAGGTATACCGGTATTTAGTTCAAGGGATTGAGCTGCAGTATAGTGGTTATGGATTGTATAGCATCAAATTCAATATTGGTGCTCTTTCTTCAAGTTTTTTTCATCCATGTTTTTCTATCTTTTGCATTGGTCACAACAGGCATTGAGTCAACCAATGTAACCATGGGAATATCAAGGGCGAAGAATTTGGTAACACATGGAAATGACTAACTTGTTTAGATAAGGTTTCTCTTATTAACTGACAGCACATGCAGTGTAGAACATTAGTGGACTTGTTCTCATTATTGAATTCAATTAAGCACTAAAAAAACAGGGGTTTATCCCTGATGAGGTAGGCAGATAAAACTTAGGCTATGGTCATCTTTGCCTGGTGGTAGAAAAACCTTAGTGTTTCGAATGATTTTAACATTGTATGAACTGTAAACTGACAGAAAATGACAGCCTGAATAATATTTTTATCCCGGCTTAGTATATTTCTAGGAGTTTGATTGGTTAACGCACGTCGTTACAAAACCCATAGCCCCTGGGTGTTGCTAACCCATATCCCGGACGTTGCTACCCATTACATCGGGAATTTCACGCGTTTTCCTTAGTTCCACGGTTGTTCCTTCTGAAATATCGAATTCTGTAGATTTTCAATGATGTCTGTGTAATTAAATACTTAATCCACTAACGATTTTATCTTATTATATCGATTATTTCCACTCATTTTAGTAAATGCATCACTATGCAGCCACATTATCAATGAATGGTACTACTGACCTAGCTATGCAAATGACCCACGTTGACGTTACACGTTTATGATGTAACTCTCACAACATTGCGCCAAATTCGACCCATTTCAGTTTCTCTGTCTCTACTTTAAAAACGTCTTATATTTGTCTACCTGTAGGGTTCTACCAAAGGTAGTACCCTACACCCGTTAAAAATATGTCAAATTCCCAAATTTCAATAAAAGATATTTAAAAATGAAAAAACGTTGCTTTCACGTTAAACTTTGTGGTCGAATTTCTCTAAAATCGCCATATTTAGACTAAGACCGAGGATAAATTAGTTATCTACGTTCATATCCATAGATATGGATATTTTAACACCTTTCAGTACCCTGTACACCCTTCGCTGCGCCTCAGGGTGTACTTGGATACTTCAGGGTGTTAAAATATCCATATCTGATATGAACGTGATAACTTATAATGTCAGCACAGAAATGTAAGAGATAATAGAAATAACAGAAACAGAATATGTGACATCCAAGAGATCTATTACATGTACAAGAATTTACTTGACCATGCAATTACATGTATCTATATATACACCATTGCTTGCCCCATTATATATGATATAAAGTTAGTAAAGTTAGTGTGTAAATGAAGAGAGTCTGAAAACATAAAACATCTTATTCAAAGTAATTTTTATTATAGCATATATCTTCACACCAAATATAACTGTAGTACACAAACTGCTCTCGGTAGACTGAAAAAGACCAAAATGACCATTCAAAGAATTGTACTGATTTTTGTAATATCTGTTTTTAACTAAACTGTAACTGAAAAATTTAAAGAAAACAGCCTACAATGATATTTTCTATGTCGAAACAGTACTTTCTGTCCAAATCTGTCAAATTTTGTTTTTAATGACTGATTCAATTAAAAAAATTAAAACCATCTTTTTGGGTATGTTTTACCTCAATTTCAAACAAACATTCATGAATTTTCAGGACAAGTATGGCAATTTATATGACCATTTTAGAAACAGTGTTCTAACTGCAATGATTTGTTAACTTTATTCTAATGAAGTATAATACTTGAAAAAGGTTGTTAATATTATCTAGTCAATAGCTGTTGCAACATTTTATTTGAGTTCTGCAAAGTCATGTATTCCAAGTTATAAGAGTGGTGTGATGATGTGTAGAAGTAAGATGCAGATATTATGCTCAGGATATTGTAAAATATATATGAAACAATATACAATTTTTATAATATAGCCCACATTCACGGTAAAGTATTTAATTGGGTTTTAGGTAAAATCTATCAAATATGTTCTCGTGCTTGATATGATTATTTATTGAGGATTACAGTTTAAATTTTGTTCCTGGTTAAAACTATTTGAATTACTTGTTAATGCTTACATTTATTACATATATCAAGTTACTGTTGAGTTATTTGTTGAGTGCATGAATTCTAATTTTTCACAGTATATATATTAAAGGAATGCATTGAAGATAAAATGCTTATCAATATTGATATTTTTAGTCACAAAGCTAAATGTAGAATTATATGTATTTAATGTTTAACAGAATTTGCAGATTATTTGAAACTCTTATACAGAATTAATTTTATTAAAAAAGTAATTTCAGTCACTATAATTAAGATACAGTGTATATATAATTTTGAAAGTGTTCATATATTTGATCTTCAAAATTAAACCAATTTTAATGCAAAATTAATTCTGCACAGGATGATGTAACAAAGTTAGAAAAGAGATTAGACTATATGGAATGGAAGACAGAACAGATGAACAAACAAATACATGATATGGACAGGGAAGAGGTCACCTTTAAAAAACTGGTTGACAATGCACAAAAAGCTATAGTTGACTTAGAGTAGGTTTATTTGTTATTTGTGTCTTACTTGTCTCATCACGAGATCTTTAACTTCTAGAAACAAGCTATTATAATATATTAAAACATTGGAATTGCAATGATTTTTATTATCCCCATGTCTTCAGAGTTGAAGGAGGGATAGATACCATTTTATTTCTTGCTTGAATTAGGTAGTTGATTTCTTTATTCATGCATTCACCAGTTTTCTTTCTTCATGTGTTCACCTGTTTTCTTTGGCTTAAGCTCAATTGATTACTTATTGGGGAACAATATTTTGTTGTCACTTTAGGTAATAATGGGGGTCCATATTTAAACTTTGAAATCGTGACTACCAGTATATTTCTAAATGGCTTTTTAATAAAGATTTGCATTACAGTTCAAATATAAACAACAAGTATAGAGTTCTTGTAATCATTTTGTCAATGGCCGCATCTTTAAAAGTTTTGAATGTATATATGCATTCAGTTACCTTAACATTGTCATATAAGCAGGAGGTTTGGCTAGCCATAAAACCAGGTTCAACCCACCATTTTTTCTTAAAATGTCCTGTACCAAGTCAGGAATATGGCAGTTATTATCAAATAGTTTGTTTTTATGTATGTTGGCATTTTTGTTGCACTTTAGTGTTCCTGTTGTTCCTTTGTTTTCCTCTTATAGTTGATGTGTTTCCCTCGGTTTTAGTTTGTAACCCGGATTTGTTTTCTCTCAATCCATTTATGACTTTTGAACACTGGTACACTACTGTTGCCTTTACTTGACCTACATTTTATGTTTAGTTTGCATTAAGGTCTAAATATAAGCAACTTGGTTAAGTTTTGTTTTCAATATACAAGTCATGCATAGAATAAATTTTGTCAGTGAATGATGGATGGATGTGTAACAATGAAATGGCAATCTTTCAACCATATTGAAGATGATATTATTATTACATTCAATAGGCAACCTTTCAACCATATTGAGGGTTAGATTATGTTTATGTGATTAAGTATGAATCCTGTGTTTTACCACACTAGCCATATAATGCTCCTTTTAGCTCACAAGGAAACTATCTGCAGATAGTCGAGTTACTGTGACACATAATTCTCTTAGCTAACCAGTATTTACTTTTACTTTTAAATGCTGTGTAGAAGCAATTTTAGTTCTTGGTTGACCAGACTGGCAATCAACCTTATGACCCCCTTCTTGTAAGGCACCCACACTACCATGACTTTACCAAGACAAATTCTTTCAGGGAGAAAACGTTAATAGCAGTGAAGGTCTGCACTAAAAACTTAGTTAAAATTATATTTTAGGCTCAGTTGAATCTGACGAGTCTGCCTTATGTTATTTTGGTTCATTTAGGTTAGAGGATAAGCTAATGTTATTTTCAACTGCTCCTTTGATTCAATTTTCAGAGAAAGACGACAAGAACTAGATTTACAAATGGAAGCTTTGAAAAAGATTGAAGATGACCTGAAAAAAAGCTATGAAGAAGTCCTAGGTAATTTAACAAATCATTCTATGTGTTGTAGATTTTATATATTCTCCCGTTGTTCTTTATGCCCCTGCTCTTACAGTGGGGGTATTAAGCTTAACCCTTGTCTGTCCGTACATCCCAAAATTAGTTTCCATTTTCTAACTTTAGTTTGCCTCAATCAAATGTTATGAAACTTATACACAATGCTTATTACCACCAAACACAGATCAAGTTTAAATTTGGGTGGCGTCACTTTCACCATTCTCAAGTTATGTCCCTTTATAACTAGAAAATTTGCCATTTCTGCACTCTAACTTTAGTTTGCCTTAACCAAATGTCAAATGTCAAATAAAACTTATACACAATCCTTATTACCGCCAAATACAGGTCAAGTTCAAATATGGTGGCGTCATTTTCACCGTTCTCAAGTTATGTCCCTTTATATTAATGGAAAATTGGTAAATTTGCCGTTTCCACAATCTAACTTTACTTTGCCTCAAATGTTATGAAACTTTTACACTTACCACCAAACATAGGTCAAGTTCAAAATTGGGTGGCGTCACTTTCACCATTCTCAAGTCATGTCCCTTTATAAATTGAAAAATTGCTGAATTTGCCGTATATTTACAAGTGGGGGCATCTGTGGACACATACTTCTTTTGTTTATTTCCATGTCCATTAAGGACCATTATATAACATTGAATGTGAAATATACCAGACTTAATAAGTAATCAAGTTGTTATTTTTAGGAAGAATCAGAGACAATGAAGCTTCCCACAGAAAGTTGATAGAGGAAAGAAAGAAATTCCTAGGAGAATCAGAGGTAAATATGCAAAAGTGAATTAACCTTTCAGAAATCATCCATTTTTCATCTAGCTTGGGAGGAACATTGCTGGAGGCTGTAAACCATTTTTATAAAGCTTTACACTTAAACAGCTTGGTAATTCATATCTTGTATACAGATACCTTATTGTCGGCAGTTTTTACCAGAATAAGAAAGATAGCTCCAATTTTTTAAAAATTATTTGATATTTAGAAGAAAATAAAATTTTTGCAATTTTCCATTTATAAAGGGCATAACTCTAAAACGGTTAAAGTGACGCCACCAAAATTCAAACTTGATCTGTGTTTTGTGGTAATAAGCATTGTGTATAAGTTTCATAATATTTGGTTGAAGCAAACTAAGGTTAGAGAACGAAACAATAAATTTAACAATTTTTAGCTCACCTGGCCCAAAGGGCCAAGTGAGCTTTTCTCATCACTTGGCGTCCGTCGTCCGTTAACTTTTACAAAAATCTTCTCCTCTGAAACTACTTGGCCACAATCATCATTGGGGTATCTAGTTTAAAAATTGTGTCTGGTGACCCGGCCAACCAACCAAGATGGCCACCATGGCTAAAAATAGAACATAGGGTAAAATGTAGATTTTGGCTTATATCTCTGAAACCAAAGCATTTAGAGCAAATCTGACGGGGTAAAGTTGTTGATCAAGTCAAGATCTATCTGCCCAGAAATTTTCAGATGAATCGAACAGTGGGTTGTTGGGTTGCTGCCCTGAATTAGTAATTTTAAGGATTTTTTCCGTTTCGGTTATTATCTTGAAAATTATTATAGATAGAGATAAACTGTAAACAGCAATAATGTTCAGCAAAGTAAGATCTTCAAATAAGTCAACATGACCAAAATGGTCAGTTGACCCTTAAGGAGTTATTGCCCTTTAAAGTAATTTTTTACCAATTTTTTGTAAATTTTTGTAATCTTTTACAAAAATCTTCTCCTCTGAAACTACTGGACCAAATTCAACCAAACTTAGCCACAATCATTATTAGGGTATTTAGTTTTAAAAATTTGTGCGGTGACCCAGCCAACCAACCAAGATGGCTGCCATGGCTAAAAATAGAACATAGGGGTAAAATGTAGATTTTGGCTTGTAACTCTGAAACCAAAGCATTTAAAGCAAATCTTACGGGGATTAACTTGTTTATCAAGTAAATATCTATCTGCCCTCAATTTTCAGATGAATTGGACAACTGGTTGTTGGGTTGCTACCCTGAATTGGTAATTTTAAGGAAATTTTGCCGTTTTGGTTATTATCTTGAAAATTATTACAGATAGAGATAAACTGTAAACAGCAATAATGTTCAGCAAAGTAAGATCTTCAAATAAGTCAACATGACCAAAATGGTCAGTTGACCCTTAAGGAGTTATTGCCCTTTATAGTCAATTTTAACAATTTTCAACAATTTGGTAAATTTTGGTAAGTTTTACAAAATGTTTTCCTATTGTAATCTTCTTTTCTGAAACTGCAGTAGAAAATCAATATAGAAAACAATCTACTAATGTACTGGCAATAAAAATAATTGATAATTCTATAACATGAAAAAAAAAACACATTAATACCTGATGATGGTGTTTCTTTCTTTACATTGAAAATGGTGTCACAACTATAATCCCGAACAATAGGTCAATTGTCAGATATGTTTCAGTACTTTGGCTTCATTTTCTACAGATTCCGAAGTGCAAATGATGCTTGAATTCCTACACTAATTTATACAGACTTCATCCCTTTCACAGGTAATGCCTGCCTCATATTATATTTAAAACTTTAATAGAATATCAGAAATTTTGAGAGAAAATTAATCAACCATGCAAGATCTAAAACTTAATTAATATTGTTCAAATTATCAATTAACTATTAAAAAAAAATTCTCATTAAAAAATATAGTTCTTCATTTTATATTTTATCAGAAATTTAGGGAAAAAATTGAATTTAATTGTGTCCCTTGTTCTCATTTCCTCGGATAAATCCAATACAAATTAAAGTATTGGTATTGAATTAATATTTAAGAAATATTTCAAACCTTACCATTTTCTTCACAAGAATGAAGACCATATTTTCAGTGTCATGAGTATCAGTCATCATATTTGTTGTACTTTGTTGTTTAAAAGTTGAATACAAAAAGATCAACAAAGCAATTCAAAAACCACTTGAATTTTGCAACAACAAATGAGAGTTTTTAATGACCTCAGCTGGCTATACAACCCTTGCACAATCAACTGAATTTTGCAGAAATCATTAATAGGAAAGATTGCCCTTAAATGATAATTTTTATTACCTTTTTGTTTTGGGGGTGTTGTGCAACAACAAAACTTCACAACAAACTTTCTCATCACTTAGCATTTCTCGTTAGATAAATTTCACAAAATTCTCCCTGAAACTACTGTCAAATTAAACCAAACTTGGTTTAAATCACCACTAGGATATCCAGGGACCACTGTGTATGATGACCCTGCCTGCCAACATGGCACACATGGCTGAAATAAAACACACTTTATAGTCTTATATCTCTGAAACTAAACGACAGTACAACAGTTGCATTTATCATGCATCAATTGTAAATAAAAATATCAGGTGAGCGACACAGGGTCCTTGGAGCCTCTAGTTCCAATTGTAAAGGGCATAACTCTATAACGGTAAAAGTGATGCCACCAAAATTCAAACTTGATCTGTGTTTTATGGTAATAAGCATTGTGTATAAGTTTCATAACATTTGGTTGGGGCAAACTAAAGTTAGAGAACGGAAACCAATTTTGGGACATATGTACAGACGGACAAGGGTAAAGTTAATGCCCCTCCGCTACAGCGGGGCATAAAAATAGCCAAATCCATCCAAGGTCAAATTTGCCTGAGAGAGTTGCAATATGCAAGTTTCATGATTTTGTGACCCCTACAGTTAATATGATTAAAATCTCTATCATATTTGATTAAAAGAATCATTTTAAGGTGTACATGTCTGTCTGATATGGGAAACATGATCCTGCTCTCATTTTAATGGTTCAATACTCAGCAAGTTTTTATGGTAAGGTTGAGTTCTCAGTTCTTATAAAAGAAGATCAACTGTATTTTTCTGTATACTGATTAAAAGGTGTATGTGTCCATCTAACAACATTTCAACTGACACAGTTTTTGTCTCGCCTTGGCGGAGTCAAAAGCGAGACATAGGTATGCTGTTTCCAGCGGCGGTGGCGTCAACAATGTATTAGTTTGTGATTAGGTCTAGTTCATGGTGAACCACTAGTGGTAGGTCAATGATATAGGGTATGCAGTTGTATTAGCATTGGCACATCTCATTACCATGGAGATTATTTGGCCCCACCGCTCAGTCAAGGTCTATAGACTTTGAAACTTTGCTTTGTTTACATGTATTAGTTTGTGATTAGGTCAGTTTATGGGGAACCATAGTGGTAGGTCAGTGATATTTGGTATGCAGTTGTATAAGCATTGGCATATCTCATTTCCATGGAGATTATTTGGCCCCCCCCTCATTCATGGTCTATTGACTTTGAAACTTTTGCTTAGTTTTCATGTATTAGTTTGTGATTAGGTCAGTTTAAGGGGAACCGTTAGTGGTAGGTCAGTGATAATTGGTATGCAGTTGTATAAGCATTGGCACATCTCATATTCATGGAGAATATTTGGTCCTTACCCCTCAGTCATGGTCTATTGACTTTGAAACTTTTGCTTAGTTTTCATGTATTAGTTTGTGATTAGGTCAGTTTAAGATGAACCATTAATGTTAAGTCAATGATATTTGGTATGCAAATGTATTGGCATTTGCAAGTTTCATTTCCATGGAGATTATATAACCCCACCCCTAATTATGGTTTATTGACTTTGAAACTTTTACATAGTTTACAAGTTAATGTTTGTGTTTAGGTTTGTTTAAAGGGAACGACTTATGAAAAGTCAAAGGTATTTGGTTTGCAGTTGTATTACGTTGGCACATCTCATTTCCATGGAGATTGTTTAGCCCTGTACCTTCAGTCATGGTTCATTGACTTTGAATATTTGCATAACTTACATGTTAGAGTATTGCTATTTTAATTTCAACATTTATCAAAATAAAAATAAGTGAGACATATCTCTGTGTTAACAGTTTATCATGGTTCATTGATCAACATTCAGTTTCCTTATTTGGGGTTTATTACAATCACTCCTCTGAAAATGATTTTTTTCTCAACCAGTATAGGTTTGTGTAGTCGCTTCAAGATATATATAAATGCATCAGAATTCAAACTACACTAGTCAATATAAACGGAGGAAGTAGTATATAAGAAGGTTATTTTGGGTGAGTGGTTGGGACATAATGTACAAAACTAACTTCTATGTCCCAACTTTCCTGGTAACAATGTTGCCTTAGATTTTCTTTATATACAGGCTGCTGAAAATGTCTGTGCAGAAAGGAAATCAATGAATACAATATTTAAGTATCCAAAAAGTGTTATGGTAAACTCAGGACCATAAAGAAATTGAATAATTGTTAGCTTGACATGTCTATTTGACAGGATTCATCTGATGCAGACTATTTTCATGGTTTATTGAACTATTTAGAGCTTTTGCTATTAGGCCAATTTAACGTATAAACTATAAGCAATAGCTAAACTACAATGTGTCTATAGAATTATTGTAAGTTGTATCGTTCCAACTAACAAGGTTCAACTAGCCTTGGCCTTATTTTCATGATTTTTTCACCTCTTTTCATGTGATAAAATATTATTGTAGGTGCAGAAATCGCACAAACTGGAGATAAATAAAGAACTGGCATCTAAATATAGACAGTTACAGAATGAACACATGATTGTCAAAGATAAAATGATGAATAATTTTGATGACAGGGTTAAGATTGAAGTACAAATTAAAGACACTACACAGGTAGGCTTAATAATTTTGATGACAGGGTTAAGATTGAAGTACAAATTAAAGACACTACACAGGTAGGCTTAATAATTTTGATGAAAGGGTTAAGATTGAAGTACAAATTAAAGACACTACACAGGTAGGCTTAATAATTTTGATGACAGGGTTAAGATTGAAGTACAAATTAAAGACACTACACAGGTAGGCTTAATAATTTTGATGACAGGGTTAAGATTGAAGTACAAATTAAAGACACTACACAGGTAGGCTTAATAATTTTGATGACAGGGTTAAGATTGAAGTGCAAATTAAAGACACTACACAGGTAGGCTTAATAATTTTGATGACAGGGTTAAGATTGAAGTACAAATTAAAGACACTACACAGGTAGGCTTAATAATTTTGCCAAAACAGACTCATACTTTACTCATTTTTATTGATCTCACCAATGATGCCATGATTAGCATAACATTGATTCCTGCATTTAGCAAAACACAAATTTACTGCATGCTATTTTTGAAAGAGAACCACTATTAAACACTAGAGTCATGTTGTAAGATTTTAGTTATTCAGCTCATCCCTAAAGACCATCCAATAACAGGCAAAATGAAGAACTCCAATAAAAGTGTTGTTCCCTTGATATATAGATATTCTCTCATGTACATCTACCACACACCCCTTATACATATCTATAATACTAAAATAACGAGGTCCAATTTGTCAGCCGTCATGACGTAATAACGATGAATCAAAGAATTCAACTTTATATATAACTAATATAGTACAATGGTGTTGATTAAAAATTACACCACTCCAGGCCCATTTGTTTTCCACGTAATTAATATTGCCAATAATTAAGAAGTTCGGTCGAGTCCGACATCGATACCAATAGTATATGTAACATATAGCTTCGGTCGAATCACAAAATAACATGTAAGTTGAACGTTCTGGAAAAACTTTTAAGTCGAACTCAGTTGAACTGAAAAGTAATGCTTACAGTGTAGGGTTGCCTTGATGACCAACACACGCCCCGCTTTAGCTGTATCCTAAGGCGCGATGTCACGGGTGTGTTCTAGTATCTACCTAAGTATTACATAAAGAGATGTCAGGTACATGTAAATGATTGATTGATTGATGGAAGTTTGATAGGTGTAAATGAGAAAGCAAACAATAAACCTTTATAATTAAAAAAGGCATCTAGAGAAATACATGTTTTGGTATTTGATTTAATCAGATAGTGTAGACACCTACTGTTTACTAATTTACTAAAACCAAACAAAACATCCAGACAGGGAAACAAAAGGGGCTTTAAATCAAACATATAAAAAGTGTTTTTTTTTCTGAAAACACGGAATTTAATTATTATGTCAATTAAAAAATTCCTGAATTGTGTTTTAATTTTCTGTTAAAATGATCTTTGAATCAAATAGATTATAGGGAACTTATTTTTGTTAAATTTATTTTTTTGTACAACAGAAACAGGTATTTCAGTTTTCATTGGAATGTAAATTTTCATATGCTAACCATGATACCTATGGAAACTAATTATAATACAAAACCAAACAGCAATTTTGTATTGGATATTGAGTTTAAACATAATTGTGCCTCTAAAAATCAAAGTTAGTCTCTTCATTATATATAAATTATATAAATATCAAATAGATATGCTGTAATTTAACCTAGATATGAATAAAAAGAGGTTTGTTTACGTCAATCAGACACAAACCTAATGACACTAAAAACATCTGGTGTTATTTTGCTGTTTGGTTGCTGTCTCATGAACATATACTCTCATCACTTTTATTTGTTTAATACATAAGAAACCTCTACATAATTTTAAATTTTATTATAGTTACAAGCATTACAGAGGAGGATGCATGTAGCCATGTTAGCTTACTTGAAGTATAGAGGGCTATACAACAGATCTGAACTGGACAGGATGGAGACAGAAACAGACCAAAACAGTGAACAAGTACAACATCTACAGGTCAAGATGGACGAGGCTATAAAACAAATCACAGAGTTCCTCCAGACTCAAGTGCAAGGTGGTGCTGCAGCTAAACGTGTGGCATGGGGGTCTGTAGGGAAAACTTCAAGAGGAGTTGGACTTTCACAGCCTCCTAGTAGACAACCAACTGTTGTTGAAGCATAAGTTACAGCATTTAAATATTATACTGAAATGTGATCAAACATTCTGTGTGAAACTGAGGCTTTAAAAGCCATTATTTTTTTTTTCAGAAATATTTTTAGACATATATTGCTGACAGTCTGCTTTGTCCGAATTTCAAACATTAGTAGTATTGAACTTTACATATATTTCCTAAAAACTTCTTATAAGAAACAAAATAGATATTGTAGATATTAGAAATAGGAATGTCTCCTGCAAAAGCCATTTTACTATTCAAAGCAGGAGTACAAAATTTGTATAGTGTAGAAATATTGTTTTCATGTATCCTACTTCTATTGTCAGGAACTGTCATATTCAAATTATGAAGCATGTTAATTTTGTGACCTCTGCATTGTGTCTGCACATAACATTTATCTGAGGATAAAACAATATGCAAACAATGACCGAAAACTGTACTCTGTTCAAAACAGAAAAAAGCCTTGCAAGCCTCGCCTTTCTTCCTGTTTTAAAAGTTAACATAAATAAATTTCTTTTCGACAATGTATGTACAGTATATATTTAAGAATATTTGCTGTTGATATCTTATAGAAATATATTAAATGGAATAGTTGAGAAACTTTGTAAGGTTAAAGAAAAATTATTAAAAAAAAATTGAAAGGAGCATTTACAGCTCTTTTCATAAACAAGACAAGGGCTTTTTGGCTTATTTGCCATGTTTGTATCAATGTTTGCTCAAGCATTGTAATTAAGATTGACATCTGAAAATAACATAAAAAGGCAGATTTAAACTTGAATACATTATATTTGAATTTGATTGGACATTATCAAATAATCAAATTTACCTATACTCTGGTTTAACTCCGCCTACTTATATTGTTTGCAGATGTCAGTCTTAAATACAATGCTTGAGCAAACATTTTAAACAAAGCAAGCAAGTCAAACAAACCTTTGTCTTGCTAGCATTATGAAAAACTGTAAAGATATCCTGGGTTTCTTATGCATGCATGGTTATCTGTCCTTTGTAATGTTGCTTCCAAGGTACATGTATTTGTATTCATAAGAACTTTTTATTCTGAGAATTATTAATTATAGTTGTTGGTATGTATTTTCTTAAGAAGTATTTGGTACTTGCAGGGTTCTCAGAAACATTGTTTGTGCAATTAAAATGTTAAAAATATTATGTTTGTTTATATATACTTTTTGAAATATTTTTTGTGAAGGAAAAAAAAATCTTGTAACTGCTGACAGAGCATTATGTACCTCAAGCTTACACGGAAATTGGTTTCATTTAGAGTGTTGTGAGTAATATGAAGAAGCTTTCAAACAGCTGTAAATTTGATATTTTTGTTCTGATTTTGAAGAAAATAGAATTAATTATTGTGTTCTTTGATAAAAGTGCACATATTTCCCTATGAAATTCTAGTTCTTTGAAACAGTTTGTATTATTTTATGAGACAACCAGATTAAGGTAGAAAATTAGTTTTATACAACTTATTTGTATTGATTTAATATTTATTATCATTTCAATTGAAAAGATGGTATCATTTTAATTTCAGAATATTTACAAATAAACAAGGCAATTTATATTTATACATGATTTAACTTTGGATTATTGATTCCTGTACAAAAGTGATGATTGACCTTTTTTCTTTGATTGGTTATAAAGTTGATAGCTTTCAACCATTTCATATTGAACCAAATGTCTAATTTATAATTTTTAAAACACTCAATAATTTTTATACTGTTCCGTCCTTTTAGCATTTTTGA
The DNA here is from genome assembly GCA_017311375.1 of Mytilus coruscus. Taxonomy (NCBI): domain Eukaryota; kingdom Metazoa; phylum Mollusca; class Bivalvia; order Mytilida; family Mytilidae; genus Mytilus; species Mytilus coruscus. The sequence goes on along the minus strand of CM029595.1, from coordinate 123,335,643 downwards.
AAGTGCCTGATTGTGATTTTTGACTATGTGCTCCTTTATTTCAAGTATTGCCAATGTACAAGTGTTTCAGCACTTGGAATTCTGTGATAAATTTGTGCTATTATTGATATGTAATAATAAAAGGTAAAATGTCTGACTTATATTCTTATTATTGGAATCTCAAGTGTTGTCCTCAATCACAATGCATGTAAGATTGAAGCAAACAAATCAGTAATTCATACTCAAGCTTCAACAACAAGAATGCTTTCACCAACTTGCATGAAATTTTGTTTATATCTATTGACATGAGTGGGGCATACTAGGTTACCTTTACCATTCTTTGCTATATGTGTAAATGGCCTGTGATTTAGTATTTTTATTGATTGCCTTCATATCTGTTTTTAGTAAATTTTCTTTCACTCAAAATCAAGAGATGGGTATGAATTTTTGAGCTACAGTTAAAACGTATGCACCAAACACAAACCAGACACTGTTTAACTATCATAGAGGTCAGACGAGAAAGGTCAGTGGTATATGATACACCCCAAGCCCAAAATGCAACAGCATTTTAAAGTACAAAAGATATGACTCAGACACGAATTGTACAAGATTTTACTATAGGTATCAAAGGACAATGTCAAGGTCGAATTGATCTGACTTTGGGATATGACATGTCAACGCCGGCCTAGTCAAAATATAAACATGTTGCTTATTCAGTAATGTCAATTACGCTTCTGGATAACTCGACTAAAACAAACTCGGACTAGAACAAACTTACTCTGCCTACCATTATTTATATGCAGAAATATATTGAACAAACTCGGACTACTATAGATTGTGTGCCGTGTGGTTAACGTTTTTTTCTGACTTTTTAAAAATGTTTACTTAATACAAGAAATAATTGCAACAGGATGCTGTTACGAAGTCTCCCAAACAAAGCTCTCATAATTAGTCATTCCCATGGTCGCCTGACATTGGACAAAGTCCAGTACAAATCGGTTTGGTCTAGTAAAGTGATATGCATAAGTGACGCCTAGGGATTAACCCTGTATGTCATTCAAATCTTCTTGAAATCATGAACAGAAATATATATGGTTTAGGGGTGGGGATCTCAATCGTTTACAAGTTCTCAAAGAAGGAGGGAAGGGGTGGGATTCTCAGGTGACTCGCCCTTTATTTCATTTGATTTGTTTTTTGTCCCATACAAGAATATACATATGGTAGGGGTGGGGATCTCGACTGTTTACAAGTTCTCAAACAGGAAGGGGGTGGGAGTGACCGCATGGGACTCGCCTTTTATTTCATTTGATTTGTTTTATTGTCCCTTTCAAGAATAAATATGGTTTTTGGGTGGGGATCTCGACCGTTAACAAGTTTTCAAAAAGAAGGGGGGGTGGGGGTCACCCTCGTGGACTTCTCCTATATTTCATTTGATTTGTTTTATTGTCCCATACAAGAATATAAATGGTTTAGGGGTGGGGATCTCGACCGTTTACAAGTTCTCAAACAGGAGGGTGGGGGTGACTCCTAGGGACTCCCCTATATTTCATTTGATTTGTTTTATTGTCCCATACAAAAATATATATGGTTTAGGGGTGGGGATCTCGACCGTTAACAAGTTCTCAAACAGGAGGGGGGGGGGTGACTCCCAGGGACTCCCCTATATTTCATTTGATTTGTTTTATTGTCCCATATAAGAATATATATGGTTAAGGGGTGGGGATCTCGACCGTTTACAAGTACTCATACAGGAGGGGGTGGGGTGACCCCAGGGACTCCCCAATATTTCATTTGATTTGTTTTATTGTCCCATACAAGAAAATATATGGTTTAGGGGTGGGGATCTCGACCGTTCACAAGTTCTCAAACAGGAGGGGGTGTGTCTATCACTTACTGTTTTCAAGTAATAGTCATTTGAAAATTTAAAAAAATAAAATCCCATAGGGTTCTATAGTAAATCCCTCCCTTCTGTAGGCCCTCAAAATACCCCTAAATAGACCCAAGAAGAAAAATAATAAGAACTGAGCAAAAACAATAAGTCTCCAAACTTTGTTTGGGAGACTTAATAACAAATAGTATATACGAAATTTGTTATAGTCCGATTTTGTGAGGCCGATTATGTAATAAGCCGAGTTCGTTATAGTCCGAGTTTGTTATTGTCCGAGTCTTTTACGGGCCGAGATGAAATACCAGGATACTTTCGATACACTCGGGCTTTTACGTCTTTAATAATCATTTTGTAAAAATCGTAGTGAAAATAGCGTCGAAAAATTTTCATTCGTGAATTATTTTAAACACGGTATTTATTTCCTCTTCAACTGGAGGACGGGAGGTAACCCCTGAAACCGGGATTATTGTACTCCCGTCGGGAGGCACACATATATGGATATCACGCATGTCTGGGGAATGTGTATTGATTTTTTTTCCGCGCAGCGCAGATCCGCGAAGTAGTGTTTGTGATAGCCATTTTCAGAATGAAGTTGAATTCATTTGAATTATCGATGAACATTCAATAGATATAGGAAGATGTGGTGTGAGTGCCAATGAGACAACTCTCCATCCAAATAACAATTTATAAAAGTAAACCATTATAGGTCAATGTACGGCCTTCAACACGGAGCCTTGGCTCACACCGAACAACAAGCTATAAAGGGCCCCAAAAATACTAGTGTAAAACCATTCAAACGGTAAAACCAACGGTCTAGTCTATATAAAAAACGAGAAACAAGAAACACGTATAAATTACATAAACAAACGACAACTACTGTACATCAGATTCCTGACTTAGGACAGGTGCAAACATTTGCAGCGGGATTAAACGTTTTAATGGTACCAAACCTTCTCCCTTTTTCTGAAACAATAGTATAACATCACAACATAGAAAAACACACCATAAAACATCAATTGGAAGGCTTAACTCAATCAAAAACGTAAATTGACACACTATGAACGAATAAATTCGATCTGTGATACCTGAAAGTAAATACATAGTTAATGAAATATTATATTTTAATTCCAGCTGTAAGCTAATCAAAATAGAAGTAACTCAAAATTTCAAAAGCATCTACCTAGAATTAGTATTCCAACACTAGTACTACATTATCTAGGAGTAGAACACACATCCTATAGTAAGATAGTCTGTCCAACTTCCGGTTTGATGCGGATGCCTTAGGAAAGTATATTGCTAGAGCAAGCTATAGCAAACTTTCCAAAAAAACCTGAAGCATAAACATAGCCTACCAATAGCAGACCTAAAAGGGTACTAACTTGAAGCAAAAAAATAGCATACCAATAGCAGACCTAAAAGGGTAAAAACCTGAAGCAAAAAATTAGCAGACCTAAAAGGTTAAAAACCTGAAGCTAAAAAAAACAATGCAGTCTGATATCTTACTACATATAGGCACTAAACTTTGTCACGAAAGTAAAAAGTTCTATAACAGCAATGTTAAAGAGCGTTTGTCAAAGTTATATCAAAACTGATAAGAATCCTTGTTCATAGTGAGCTAAAGCATTAACCATACCGAATTCATATCAGAGGAAAGGCTGAGTTCACAGCATGACATAAAAGACACAGAAATATTGACTTCTGTTTCCAATCTGTCTTAAAAATCATACTGTGAATAGAATGGTAACATGTACAAAATGAATCCTATAACCCTATTCGATGTCAAAGGTCTAAAGTGAAGTCACTAGAATAATCATTAAATATTGATGTGACTGGATGCTTCGAATAGCAGTAACATTGTCATACCCTGTAGTTTGCTAGTGTGAAGTTGTCGTTAATTAGAACAAGTATTTTAAATCTCTGGAACAGATCATTGTTAATTATCAGCAGGGTGGAACTGGTACCATCTAGCACTCGGTTCCCCTACAAATCACCTATAAATCCCTTCATGATTATTAGATTCAAAAAGCAGTCAGGATATACGGGAAGTTCAGTGAGCAAAAATCCACATACTGACGAGGCACCTTATAAAAGTAAAATAAATCTTTTTAAACTTGAAATTTGTTCACCTCACGTTAACCAAACATAGATCAATATGTTATCTTACTGAATCTACCGAAGCCAGATGCAACTGCATTTGGTTAAATATTCTTTTGTAATTCATCGTCAGAGTTTCAAAAAGATAGCACCACTATCCAGTTTGATTATGTCATGCAAGTTCAAGGTCAAAATCTTATATCCATTTGTACTAGCCATGTTTTAATATTGGATGAGAAAATTCTGTGTCTATGACTTGAACAAAACAGATCCAGCAAAACACAGCAAAATAAGCCTATTACAGACAAACAGATATGCTCAGGATCATCTGTTGTTATGGAATCTACTGAAAGATAATTAAAACTTGCAGTCCATAGCTTCACTCTGCACAAAAGAATAGATGTAACTTCATTTCAAGATGATGTAAAATACTAGTATTACTAAACACATTTCTTATAAGAGACACAGTACATAACAAGTGAAAGATGATCTCGATGGATCAATGTTCAACAACAAATACTACATTCATTTATACGCTGGGCACTGCAACAATCATAAATATATACAATTAAATTTCAAGGATTGTACAACTTATTACTGGGCGTCATAATTGACAATAAAATAACTTTGTATTTGTAAATATGTTCCAAGTATCTGGTCCCAACGTCCATCTGCAGATATTACACATTATCCTGTACATCAACATTCGACTATTTTGGCATTTACGAAATTCGTTGTTAGTTTCATATCTTCTGTCTCAAATATCTTGTCTTTCTGGATTGCTGCCTCATTTGAGAATCTCACATCATTTCATATTTTATTTATTCATATTGAAGCACTCTCGCGTCACGATTAGCCTAATTTCGCCCGACATTTCCATGTTGAATAGCATGAAATATAGTAGTGGTCTGTAACTTAATGATGAGTTCGATTTGGCAGAACTTGCACTCATTATTCTGAATTATCGTCCTTGATTGTCAGTAATATAATTATTTTAACCATGAAACCAAAATTACATATTTGTTTAGAGATGTGTATATGCGTGTGTGTGTGTGTGTTTTTTTTTTTTTGGGGGGTCAGATCATCGTTCTATATTTATATATCTTTTAATTTTTTACATTTCACTATCTTTCTCTATAGTATTCGTCCTACACATGCATGAAATGTTTGCCACTGGACGTCAAACAACCAACGATCAATCAATCTTGTCTTTATATTTCATCACCTCTTTATATTCTGTTATCTATATTTTTTGGTCCCACTTCTAATCTAACTTTTTTGCCCATTATTCTCATATATGTAAACCCCATACATATCCTTATGAATGGTGACCCATTCATAGCCTCATACATGTACATGGTAATTGAAACAAGAAACATATACATATATTACTGTATGCTTGGGCTATAAGATAAATGTATTAGTCCCAGATTATGTTATAAAGTAGGTCTTATAAAAATACAATAGCATTTTATATATTTTTATTGTATGACCAGATTTTACAGGACGAGCTCGATTTTACCGCTTGATATTTATTGTATCTGATAACCAGAAAAAAATGCTTTCCAATTGATCTTTTTTATGACAATCGTCTACCATCGGTGTTTACCTCCAGATGTATGTGCATCACGATCCATACATGTGCACTGTGATAAATTTAGTCGTATCAGAGACATGATATTATCTGTTCATATACAGTGGCGGATTCTGGGTGAGGCGTAGATGGCGTACGCCCCCTTTTATTGGAAAATATATATCATTTTTCAACACAAAATCACAAAATCGTCCAAAGAAATGTTTGCCTCAATATGCTCGGCGGTATTTATTCAGTTTTAAGGAATTACGCCCCCTTTCCTGGTTTACCTTTCCGTGATGTGTCAAACAAATTTAACTATGTCAATTTTCAAAACAGTTGTACAGAAACTAAAATTTAGGATCACGTAAACCTGCCTTACTGTAAGTCGCCATCTATGTACCAAATATGTCATTCTGACCTACTTTTCACGCCATACCGATTTTGTTTAAGGTTTTTAGATTTTTTTAGATTTCTATGTTCTAAAATGTTATAGCAAAATTCACCTACTTTTCTTTTTTTGATATTCATACAAACTTCAGCTTCATTGAAATCAAACCCAGTAACATATGCTTTTGGAAATAGCCTGATGTAAAGACAGTTTTTTAGTACAGTATTTTTGGGTTTTTTTTTTTGCTTATGGTCACATACACGTAGATTATACTTGAGCCATACGATAGTCTATAATTATCAGTTCAAGTTAGCCTGAGGATCTGGCAAAGAAGCTTATTGGCCGTGTGTGTTCTTTTAAATTTTGTTAGCGCCGTCAACTTTCCCTTTTAAAACCTACCAGATAGGCAGGAATTGAGGTTGGCACACACTAATAAAAACACGTCCGCAATAAACTAAAGCATGCATAGTTTGAAGTCACTAAATAACATCAAAATTTTTCTTGTTCAAAATATTTACCAAGAAAATAAGTATTGAACCAAATAATGATATGAAACTAGCTTTCAGTAACTGAGAGTATGCGTAAGGGACCATTTGATATTCGGGGGAGGGGGGCGATTTTGAAAATGAATATCCTGTCCTGGTAACACCTTAAAACATAATAGGACAGTATGAATATGAATATTCTGCAACACGAAATGCAGGATATAATTGTATACAAAAGTGATAGCAAGTTTAGGTGAGGGTTGAGCACTCACAAACATGTTAAACCTTGCCACGTTCTTTATATGTCTGTCCCAAGTCAGGGGCCTGTAATTCAGTTGTTGTCGTGGGTTCTGTCTGTCATGGTTGTTTTGTTTTGTTGTTTTGGTTTGTCATAAATCAGGCTGTTGCTTTTTTTCTATTATACGGTGACATGTAGTTCAGTATGGGTTTTGACTACTTAGACGTTGCGCACGATATTGGTACCACTGAGCGTTACACGACGTCCCAATAAAACAAGGATGTTGACGTTGTTTCAAAGAACGTTTCAAGCATACAAGCTTTTACTTATGTCAAAATGCCACTTAAAGTTATCATAGAATTTACATTCTTTTAAGAAGTCTTCATTTTGCAGAGATTTTCGTAGTCGCTTCATTATGTATTTTCATTTTCCATGCCGGGATTGGCATTAAAAATGCAAACATTGATATCCAAATTTCCATAGAATTAAAAATATTTAAAACACTCATGAAAAATTGCCCCCAACAGCAATGTTTAGCACTGAATAACAATTTGACGTTTTGAATCATTTGTATGTGAGAAGATTTAACATCTTTTTTGTATATTATTTAGCGTCTTTCATTTTCAAAATCCAGAATGTTTTGAAACTTCAAAACTGATTTTGATACAATGAGCGAAACAAATGTAGGGAAAAACTGACACTACCGTGTTTCTCTTATGAAGAGTGTGCTTCAAAATATTATGAGTATATATATCTGTATTATCAGTTTCTTCTTTTTCTAAAAATTAAGTTATGTTCTTTGTGCCGCAAGACTTCTTCAATCTTGGCTAGTAAAATTGTTAAAACTTTGTTTCTTGTTTCTGTTTCTACCCTTCTATTATTAGTTTCTTTTTGTCACGTTGTTGATGTTGGTATTTTCTCTCCCTCAATTTGTCTTTTAAAATTTAGCTACTATTCAAATGCTTCTTAATTTGATTATTTGAAAGATGTTGATAGACGATAGCCTGATATTTTTCTTTTCATAATCTCATTTTATCTCCACTTTATTCATAAGAGGTCCGTTGTATTCATTTTTTTTTCTAAAAATAAAAGTCGCTTATACTAGTGTTATAATTCATAATTCATATATTATCGGTTTAACTAGAAGAATCATCATCATATGCGTATTAGTTCACGATTTTGACATCAATAACGATTTTGTGGAAATTGTTTAAAATAAGCAATATTTTTTATAAATCCTTGGGAAAACTTAATGGAATATGCATCACGTTTGAAATAGAAATACGTGTTCTTGTGCTGCCATTGTTGATTTTCAATATTTGAAGGTAGAATTAGTTTTATACAACTTATTTGTATTTAATATTTATTATCATTTCAATTGAAAAGATGGTATCATTTTAATTTCAGAATATTTACAAATAAACAAGGCAATTTATATTTATACATGATTTAACTTTGGATTATTGATTCCTGTACAAAAGTGATGATTGACTTTTATCTCTGATTGGTTATAAAGTTGATAGCTTTCAACCATTTCCTATTGAACCAAATGTCTAATTTATAATTTTAAAACACTCAATAATTTTATACTGTTCCGTCCTTTTAGCATTTTTGAAAGTGCCTGATTGTGATTTTTGACTATGTGCTCCTTTATTTCAAGCATTGCCAATGTACAAGTGTTTCAGCACTTGGAATTCTGTGATAAATTTGTGCTATTATTGATATGTAATAATAAAAAGGTAAAAATGTCTGACTGTTATATTCTTATTATTGGAATCTCAAGTGTTGTCCTCAATCACGATGCATGTAAGATTGGAAGCAAACAAATCAGTAATTCATACTCAAGCTTCAACAACGGAGTGGGGTATACTAGGTTACCTCTACCATTCTTTGCTATATGTATTTTCTTTCACTCAAAATCAAGAGATGGGTATGAATTTGTGAGCTGTGGCTCACACTACATCTTGTTTTTGCAAAAACTAACTAGCAGAAAAGAATATCTGTTTATATTCATTATACAGTCACATGTAAGAGGGGGAAAAAACTAGATACAAACAAAACACATAATTGGAAAAGAAAGAATGTGGAAAAAATCATTAGACAAGATCATACAAAATATCAAGCAATGTCATGACTAAGAAAATAAATTTTGCTTTGCTGCTTGCAAAACTCTTAACCATAATATTACTTTGACACCTAAAAGTTAAACATTAATTGCCCAGCATAACAATAGCAGACCTAAAGGTATAAAACCACTAATTCATAGCCCCATTGCTTTCTATGTTAAATTCTGCAGTTATTTCATGTCAAAACTATACCTTATCCTGACTTGTGCTGAAAAATTCAACATACCTTTAATTGCATATTAGAGCGTACTGGTTCCCGGAAGTTTGATAGTACAAAAATTCGTAAGGGTTCCACGGAACCCAGTGTCTCGCCTTCTTTTGCTGTTAATCATAGGCTGAACAAAAATGAGATGAGGAAAATATTTAATAAAAATATTCCTCTTGATACAATTTTTTATTGTAAGAAGCTTCTGTCTAAGTTTGGTAAAAATCCAGGATAGTTTATGAATCTTATAATTGTTTTAAAAATTTAACTGCAGACTGTATGTAATGTTAACTAGAAGAAAAACTAAGTCCATTTATAAGTAAAATATGGATAAACAAGTACAAAATTTTAATAAAAATTTCCTTCTAGATACTAGCTTTTGATCATAAACAAACTTCTGTCCAAGTTTGGTAGAAATCCAGGATAGTTTGAGAAAGTTATTAAAATTTTAAAAACTTTAACCACAGAGTGAATGTAATGTTTCCTGGCAGAAAAACTAAGTCCATTTATAAGTAAAATACAGAAAAACAGGAATTTTTTTTTACAAAATTTACTTCTGGATACTATCTTATGATCATAAACAAGCTTCTGCCCAAGTTTGGTAGAAATCAAGGATAGTTTTAAGAAAGTTATTAAAATTTTAAAACTTTAACCACAGAGTGAATATTTGTGACGACAACGTCGACGCCAACGGAATGTAGGATCGCTATGTCTCGCTTTTACGACAAAAGTCAAAGGCTCGACAAAAACAGGTACTTCTGATCTGAACAACAGGGCAAATGTGCCCTCCTATTTAAATTTTATATACTTATTTATTATTCAAAAGAAATTTTCAGTAAGGGCTCTACAGTGATCCCAAGTCCCCAAGCTTTCATTTGATATCAAAACTACACAAATATTTCACCTATTGACAAAAGATACAGCTATGCGTAGGAACTATTTTGTTTAAAATATGTACTACCTTCCTGTATGTTCTTTCCGACCGGGCCTGAATTAGTGGTTCTATACCTAAAAGGATTCAAACCTGAAGCAAAAAAATAGCATACCAATAGCAGACCTAAAAGGGTAAAAACTTGAAGCAAAAAAAATAGCAGACCTAAAAGGGTAAAAACCTGAAGCAAAAAAAAAATAGCAGACCTTAAAGGGTAAAAACTTGAAGCCAAAAAAATAGCAGACCTAAAAGGTTAAAAACCTGAAGCAAAAAAAATAGCAGACCTAAAAGGGTAAAAACCTGAAGCATAAAAATAGCATACCAATAGCAGACCTTAAAAGGGTAAAACCTTAAAAAAAAAAAATAGCAGACCTAACAGGGTAAAACCTGAAGGAAAAAAATAGCAGACCTAAAAGGGTAAAAATCTGAAGCAAAAAAAAAATAGCAGACCTTAAAGGGTAAAAACCTGAAGCATAAAAATAGCCTACCAATAGAAGACCTTAAAAGGGTAAAAACCTTAAGCAAAAAAATAGCAGACCTAAAAGGGTAAAAACCTGAAGCAAAAAAAATTGCAGACCTAAAAGGGTAAAAAAACCTGAAGCATAAACATAGCCTACCAATAGCAGACCTAAAAGGGTACTTACTAACTTGAAGCAAGAAAATAGCAGACCTGAAAGGGTAAAAACCTGAAGCAAAAAATTAGCAGACCTAAAAGGGTAAAAACCTGAAACTAAAAAAAAACAATGCAGTCTGATATCTTACTACATATAGGCACTAAACTTTGTAAAGTAAAAAGTTCTATTACAGCAAGGTTAAAGAGCGTTTGTCCGAGTTATATCAAAACTGATAAGAATCCTTGTTCATAGTGAGCTAAAGCATTAACCATACCGAATTCATATCAGGGGAAAGGCTGAGTTCACAGCATGACATAAAAGACACAGAAATATTGACTTCTGTTTCCAATCTGTCTTAAAAATCATACTATGAATAGAATGGTAGCATGTACAAAATGAATCCTATAACCCTATTCGATGTCAAAGTTAAAGTGAAGTCACTAGAATAATCATTAAATATTTATGTGACTGGATGCTTCGAATTGCAGTAACATTGCCATATTTTATTTTTTTGTCTCGAACTAGTACACCTGTAGTGTGCTAGTGTGAAGTTGTCATTAATTAGAACAAGTATTTTAAATCTCTGGAACAGATCATTGTTAATTATGAGCAGGGTGGAACTGGTACCATCTAGCACTCGGTTCCCCTTCAAATCACCTATAAATCCCTTCATGATTATTAGATTCAAAAAGCAGTCAGGATATACGGGAAGTTCAGTGAGCAAAAATCCACATACTGACGAGGCACCTTATAAAAGTAAAATAAATCTTTTCAAACTTGAAATTTGTTCACCTCATGTTAACCAAACATAGATCAATATGTTATCTTACTGAATCTACCGAAGCCAGATGAAACTGCATTTGGTTAAATATTCTTTTGTTATTCATCGTCAGAGTTTCAAAAAGATAGTACCACTATCCAGTTTGATTATGTCATGCAAGTTCAAGGTCAAAATCTTATATCCATTTGTACTAGGTATGTTTTAATATTGGATGAGAAAATTCTGTGTATATGACTTGAACAAAACAGATCCAGCAAAACACAGCAAAATAAGCCTGTTACAGATATGCTCAGGATCATCTGTTGTCATGGAATCTACTGGAAGATAATTAAAACTTGCAGTCCATAGCTTCACTCTACACAAAAAGAATAGATGTAACTTCATTTCAAGATGATGTAAAATAGTAGTTTTATAAGAAACACAGTACATAACATGTGAAAGATGATCTCGATGGATCAATGTTCAACAACAAATGTTACATTCATTTATACGCTGGGCACTGCAACAATCATAAATATATACAATTAAATTTCAAGGATTGTACAACTTATTACTGGGCATCATAATTGACAATAAAATAACTTTGCATTTGTATATATGTTCCAAGTATCTGTTCCCAATGTCCATCTGCAGATATTACACATCCTGTACATCCACATTCGACTATTTTGGCATTTACGAAATTCGTTGTTAGTTTCATATCTTCTGTCTCCTTTATTGAAATAAATTACAACTTACCTGACCTTGCTGGGTGTTATTTAGATCATTGTTGATTGTCATATGTTGAACTCCAGAAGTTCATTTTCAAATATCTTGTCTTTCTGGATTGCTGCCTCATTTGAGAATCTCAGATCATTTCATATTTTATTTATTCATATTGAAGCACTCTCGCGTCACGATAAGCCTAATTTCGCCCGACATTTCCATGCTGAATACCATGAAATAAAGTAGTGGTCTGTAACTTAATGAGTTCGATTTGGCAGAACTTACACTCATTATTCTGAATTATCGTCCTTGATTGTCAGTAATATAATTATTTTAACCATGAAACCAAAATTACATATTTGTTTAGAGATGTGTATATGCGAGTGTATGTGGGTTTTTTTTTTTTTTTTGGGAGGTCAGATCATCGTTCTATATTTCTATATCTTTTAATTTTTAACATTTCACTTTGTTTCTCTATTGTATTCGTCCTAAACATGCATGAAATGTTTGCCACTGCACGTTAAACAACCAACGATCAATCAATCTTGTCTTTATATTTCATCACCTCTTTATATTCTGTTATCTATATTTTTTGGTCCCGATCCTAATCTAACTTTTTTGCCTATTATTCTCATATCTGTAAACCCCATACATATCCTTATTAATGGTGACCCATTCATAGCCTCATACATGTACATGGTAATTGAAACAAGAAACATAAACATATATTACTGTATGCTTGGGCTATAAGATAAATGTATTAGTCCCAGATTATGTTATAAAGTAGGTCTTATGAAAATATAATAGCATTTTATATATTTTTATTGTATGGCCAGATTTTACAGGACGAGCTCGATTTTACCGCTTGACATTTATTGTATCTGATAACCAGAAAAAAATGCTTTCCAATTGATCTTTTTTATGACAATGGGCTACCATCGGTGTTTAGCTCCAGATGTATGTGCATCACAACCCATACATGAACTGTGATAAATTTAGTCGTATCAGAGACATGATATTATATGTCTCTGGTCGTATACAGTGGCGGATTCTGGGTGAGGCGTAGATGGCGTACGCCCCCTTTTATTGGAAAATATATATCATTTTTTAACACAAAATCACAAAATCGTCCAAAGAAATGTTTGCCTCGATATGCTCGGCGGTATTTATTCAGTTTTAAGGAATTACGCCCCTTTCCTTGTTTACCTTTTCGTGATGTGTCAAAAGAATTTAACTATGTCAATTTTCAAAACAGTTGTACAGAAACTAAAATTTAGGATCACGTAAACCTGCCTTACTGTAAGTCGCCATCTATGTACCAAATATGTCATTCTGACCTACTTTTCATGCCATACCGATTTTGTTTTTAAGGTTTTTAGATTTTTGTTTAGATTTTTATGTTCTAAAATGTTATAGCAAAATTCACCTACTTTTTTTTCTTTTGTTGATATTCATACAAACTGCAGCTTCATTGAAATCAAACCCAGTAACATATGCTTTTATAACAATTTGAAATAGCCTGATGTAAAGACAGTTTTAAGTATAGTATTTTTTTTTTTTTTTTTATGGTCACATACACGTAGTTTATACTTGAGCCATACGATAATCTATATTTATCAGTTCAAGTTAGCCTGAGGGTCTGACAAAGAAGCTTATTGGCCGTGTGTGTTCTTTTAAATTTTGTTTGCGCCGTCAACTTTCTCTTTTAAAACCTACCAGATAGGCAGGAATTAAGGTTGGCACACACTAATAAAAACACGTCCGCAATAAACTACATCATACATAGTTTGAAGTCACTAAATAACATCAAAAGTTTTCTTGTTCAGAATATTTACCAAGAAAATAAGTATTGAACCAAATAATGATATGAAACTAGCTTTCAGTAACTGAGAGTATGCGTAAGGGACCATTTGATATTCGGGGGAGGGGGACGATTTTGAAAATGAATATCCTGTCCTGGTAACACCTTAAAAACATAATAGGACAGTATGAATATGAATATTCTGCAACACGAAATGCAGAATATAATTGTATACAAAAGTGATAGCAAGTTTAGGCGAGGGTTGAGCACTCACAAACATGTTAAACCTTGCCACGTTCTTTATATGTCTGTCCCAAGTCAGGGGCCTGTAATTCAGTTGTTGTCGTGGGTTCTGTCTGTCATGGTTGTTTTGTTTTTGTTGTTTTTGGTTTGTCATAAATCAGGCTGTTGCTTTTTTTTTCTATTATACGGTGACATGTAGTTCAGTATGGGTTTTGACTACTATACTGTAACATGAAGTTGTTCGTATTCTTGTCATTTGGTCCGTTTGATGGATAGTTGTATCATTGGCATTTTCATATGCTTAACTAAGTTCAAATTATTCATTAAATACATTTTGGGTCTGTTTTTTAACCTCGGATCATCAAAATCATACTAGCAAACGAAAGCAAAATAAAGGGGAAAAAAAAGCTCTTTGTCCTTCGGTCATATTGGATTCAATAAATATTCTTATTCTTATTCTTATTCTTCTTATAAAAATGAATGTAGTTTTGGTGTTCCTAGGAAGATTATTTTTCTTCTCTTTCTTCATCATCTTTAAATTAACCTTTATTTTTTTTTATAAAACTCTAGATTTTATATTATAGCAGAAAAAATAAAATAAAATGGAAAGATGCTTTTGTTTGAATTAAACTGTATTTGAAATTTGTATGAAGAATGTTTGAAGCGAGCGAATCCGACGCACGACAATTTAGATATATTTTGCTTGAGAAATTATGGATCATTACATTCATAATCAAACAAAATACTCCATTAGAACCACCACGTTTTACGAAGACAGTGCATCGAGAACTGAAATCTATAAACGTCATAATATTTGGTATGGGACGTCACAAATACCACAGAGTATGTTACTAACGACAAACAATTCCGACTCCAGATAAAATTGTGGCAGGATGCTGGTGGGTAACACAAAGAAACTTGATGTTGTTATTCCAACAGTGGTGCCAAAGACAGGAAAGAGATTAAATACAAAATCAAGTCAGGTTTGTATGAAAAAAGTACTTTGGTGTATTTTGATATATCAATTGTTTTTCGGTGTTTAATGTGGACTTTTATCATAACTCTTCAATATCGTAAGCATCTCATTTGATCGGCTTCTGTTTATACTTATCATGCAGTGTTACATATCCTTGCAAGTGCATTTTCTCAAATTACAGCTTTACTATACTGATCTATACTGTTTGACTGAGTTTTATACATAAAATTAAAGTTTATTTGCTTGCTAGGTGAGACATGCATAAAAGTAGAGAATACAAATCTTTACAAATTACCACTCTATTACCCAAGGCTCGAATCCAGGACGCATTGTACAGTATGTCACATGCATACCAACTTCTTAATTAGTACGATATATATGGTAGTGCGGTGGCATATTGTCCTAGGGTTCCTGGTTCAGTGCCTGGCTTGTACAGTGTTGGTATTTGGGAAAACTAAACAAACGAGTTTAACAGCCACACTTCTGTTCGTTGCTCAACTTCCATTGGCAAATATGTCATGCATGTTCAGGACGAGAACAAATTAACAATAAATACAATAGGTAGGTCCTGTAATAGAACCCGTCCGGAATGCAGGCCGGGGAAATTTTGACTGCCACTGGAAAATAAGGGTATATCGGATAGGGGCAGAAATTTTACCCTGCAACAGGTCACCTACTGACCTCTTGAAGCATTGTTGCAAGTGTTCTCAACGTGCAGAGAGCTTAGCACTCTCTCTACACGGGGCATCGGATTTAACGTCCCCATTCTGACCGGACGTGACTGCGTGCTTGTACATCATGCACAGTCAAACGGACGCCCCACTTTGGCAAGGGTTTTATTGTCGGTCTTTCTATTCCCCAGTCACCGTTGATGGCTGCTGTAAAAGAGCGGCTGAAGATTCCAAAGGGATACTCATAATTCGAAAACGAACTGACAATACCATGGCAAAAAAAGAAAAACTTGAAAATTTTTATTTTAATAAAAATGATTAATTACTGCGAAAGAAATTCCCTTTCTTGGTAGATTTAACTTTTTCGCGGATTCATTATTGATTTTTTTCTGCTCTTAACGAATAAAATTTTTCAATTGCTACTTAATTTTCGTCATCCTAAGTTTGTCATAACTTTTCTTATTGGATTATCAGTTGAATTCTACTCACTTTCATAACTCTTTTCTTCACTCCAAGATTTGTTTTCAAACTGTAAACACTTAGTTCTTTTTATGTTATTTTTGAATTTTGAGTTGAAGCGTCGATCAACAATTTTCGATAGTTTAGAGAACATTTTTAGCCCGCCCACCCGTGACCTATTTATAAATGGGTATTACAGTATTTTTTTCTGCTGGTCTTTAGGGTTAATTTTATGTATTAACAATTTTTGAATTTCTATCTGAACTATTGTGTTGTGTGAATCCATTTCTTCATTAGCCTAATAAATGTTTTATTATATTAATTGTTTCATGTTTTTGAAAGTAATTACCAAAAGAAAATCAATAGTATACAATACACAACATAGAAAACTAAAACATTATCAACACGAACCCCATCAAAAACCAGTTCTAGTACCTAGAATAAGAAAAGAATAAAAACAAATACAGCTATTTCTGTGTGTGTTTAGTGACACTGTACGATGACCTAAGCTATAAGTGCCTTAATGACTTGTGAAAAAAGTACATTGTAAGTCAAAATCTCAGGTGCTCTTGAAGGGTAAGGGGATCCTGCTCCACATGTGGCACCCGTCGTGTTGCTCATGTAAGTTATGGATAAGTCTGTAACTTATGGAACTTTTTTTTTTTTTTTTTGTGAATTGATTCCAACAATGACAAAAGACAAAAATGTCATAAATCACCTGTTACATAGATTAGGTGGCTTGAGTGCTTTGAATTATATGTTGCATATATATCAATCAAATCTGCTACGTATAGTGATAGTTTGAGACATTTGAACAAATCAACCTCACTGATAATGTAGCTAACAGGGCAAAGAATTGCGTATCTTGTTTTACATTTTATCGACAGATGGCGCAGTTAGTATGGATCTCCGCAATTTCATATTATCAATTTCTGAATTGTAGTTTCCAGATACTTGGAAAACATACAAACGGCTGGTCAACCCCAACCAACCAGTGCCTAGACTTCGAGAAAAGTACGTCAACAAAGGTTGTCTTCTTGGTAAGTATAATTATACCTCGGCCAACCGTTAACAACGAAATAAGTCAAGAGCACTCTAATGATAGGCGTCTTCTTGGCAAGTATAAGTATACCCAAGTAAACCAATACCAACGAATCAAGAGGAGAATACGCCAATGGAATGTGTCTTCAGGGGAAGTACATAAATGTATAAGTTTACCTAAGTCAACCAAAAAAATCATCGAAATATGAGAAGAATACACCAATGAAGGGACTATCCGTGGTAAGTATAAGTCTACCTTAGACAACCAATATCATCAAGAAAAAGAAGAATACTCCATAGAAAAGTGTCGTCTGGGCAAGTATAAATTTTCCTCGGTCCACCAATACAAAATGAAGAATAATCCAATGAAGGGTTTCTTCTATGAAAGTATAAGTCTGTCCAATTATCTAGTACCTAGAATAAAAAAAGAATAAAACAAATACAGTCATTTCTGTGTGTGTTTAGTGACACTGTGCGATGACCTAAGCTATACATGCCTGAATGACCTGTGAAAAAGTACATTGTAAGTCAACATACAGTGACACGTTAAATATAAAATTTTATTTTCTATCATATATTATTACAAACAATTATTCCTATAGAATTAAATGAATGACTACATAAAAGTGTTTCAGTAAGAAGAAACGATGTTGTTGGTATACTATTTCATCCCCTTACCCACCCCATCCCCCACCCCCACCCCTTTATATGATCCATTATCTTACCTCTTCTACACTTTTAGCTCTCGCCCCATATGGAATTTACTTCCCCCGTATATAATATATCGTATTCGGTCATTAGCACACAGTACAACTAATATTATTTCCTTTAGACAAATGAGAAAAGGTGAACTGCGACTTGTTATATTTCGACGCCCGTTTTCAAGTGTTACCTCTCCTCATGCACAAAATAGATTGTATTTTAGTATGAATACGTACACGATGCGATTTTTCGTCAAATTTAGAACTATAAGATATTACTTCATTTTTATAGATATACCAACAGTTGACGTGCCAAGCAAACAAGGATTAAAATGTACGTGTTATGAGAATGTAGTCCATGCTGTACGTGAGATATGCTCCTACACTCCACCAATGATGAATAGACTGATGAAAAATCAACAAACCCATAGGTAGAAAACCCTTAAAACAGGTATAGGTCACCGTACAGCCTTCAATAATGAGCAAAACCCATAAGTGTAGTAAGATATAAAAGACCTCGGCATTACAAAATGTGAAACAATTCAAGCGAGAAAAGAAACAACGGTCCGTGATTTATGTTAAAAACTATGAACGAAAAAAAAGATATGACAAACAGCTACCAACGACAATTAGTTTAAACATATTTTATTTGCTAAATATCAGCAAAATGGATGAGACACAAGTAAATCATAGTTATGCCGACTTCTCCATATTACGATATAAGTATATACTGAAGTCCATTACTAGGGCTAGTAATGGACTTCTGATATTATACAACGACAATTATATACTGACTTACGGGCTCTCGACTTTGGATAGGTACATACAGAATGTGGCGGGGTTAAACATGTTTGTGAACTCAAACATCCCCTAACATGGAACAGTGGTGTCAGAACCTGGACAGACCAAGAACAAAATGTAAAAATCAACTGAAAGGATCATAACTCATCAGATCGGAACGCAGCAAAAGTTTCCAAAAGACAAAATAAAATTGAGAATGGAAATGGGGAATGTGTCAAAGAAACAACAACCCGACCAAAGAGCTGAAAACAGCCCAAGGTCACCAATGGGTCTTCAACACAACGAGAAAATCCCGCACCCGGAGGCAGGCTTCAGCTGGCCCCTAAACAAAAATGTGTACTAGTTTAGTGAAAATGGAAGTCACACTAAAAACAATACCGTTACGTTACTTCTCCTTCCAGTAAGCGGCCAACGTCTACTAATTGTTTGGCATAAAGCTGTAGTTTAATGCCAATGTCAACTACGAAATAAACGGAAATATCAATCATTACACATCCAACTTACACTATTTAGTGTAAAGACGTCAGAAAGCATGACGTCTTGTATTGCCAAAAACCAAGTATGAACAGGATGTAGCCCCACAATTGTTCATAACTTTATATCAATATATAAACAGTTAGTTATATTCTAATTTATCAAAAACAAAATCAATGTTAGTACCTATAAAGACAATATTCAAAGACTCCTATTGAGGTCATTTATCAAGCGCTGTCATACGATATCACCATGACAACCTAAATATAAGACTAATGATACACGTTTATATAAATTTGATAACCTAAATTGTTTAAACTTTTCTACTTATGGAGTTCCGTAGAAATGCATATTTTATCTCGACTTGAAGAAGTACCGTATCCGATTTCAGATGGATGAAGGAAACCAAGAATCTTGTCAAAGAAAACGAACGATACCAGCGCCCCCTGGCAACACTAATGGTTCGATGGCAACTGAAAAGAATATTACCTGGTTATGATTTGTCTTCATTGTATAAAATATTTTCCCGTCATGGAGAAATCAGAGATCTACGTATGACAAGTCCTAACAGTGCAATGGTAGTGTTTGATGAACTGGCTGTGGCCTGCAATGTAGCAAATTCCCGGTATTTAGGTGATCCACAAAATAGGCTACATTGTCGATTTTGGCATAGAACAATGGAAAACAAAGCAGTAGTCATTACTCAAAGGGGATCATGTAAAGTTAAACCAATTCCGTTTTTATGAAAAGTTAACTATGACTTCTACGTATATTTGTAATGTAAAACGATAGAGAAATTTTAGATATGATCACCTGGTTGAATTTTTATTTTGACAAATCTAGAAATAAGATATTTGATTTTTTATGATTCTATCTGAATACTTCTATATAACATATTTTTGTGCTATAGATGAATGCGAAAACTTTAAAACTGTATATTATCACTTTTTTCCCACAGCTTTTCTCTATAATATAAATTGTCCAGCGCACATCCGCTGATCAAAGCTATCTCTGCGTTTCTGTATTGTGTGATCAGTCCTAGCCAAAATCGCGACTAAAAGTTTAGTTACATTATGTTGCAAGATTCAGGAAAAAAACAATCCATTCTTTGTTAATATAAATGTTAAAGGTCTTTTCTTTATGATGCGACTTAATTAGGTTTTATTTTTAAAATGATTTGTTTTCTGGTTCCGTAGATGAGAGGATGCACATATAGACTTAATAATCTTTTGATCCTGGTTCAAATCCCGGGGGAATATAAAAGTGCAGTTACTCACTTGATACCACAAGAGTCTACCAGTGTATATGCATTTTTCATGTGTAAGAACATTTTCAAAATCTTTGTTCAATAAACACTAGTACTTGCGTTTAAAAAAATTCCATGCAGAAAATCCTTTCGTTTACAATTGTTATACATATAGTTGTATCTACAGCTGTTCAGTTTAAAGCAGCAGAACTTGGACTTGAATAAGAAGTGCGCACTATTCGATTTTAATTTGTCATTTTTAACTTGCTTACAGTCAGTCACCTTTTCAACTTTTTTTTATTCGAGCGTCACTGGTGAGTCTTTTGTAGACGAAACGCGCGTCTGGCGTACACAATTTTAATCCTGGTTATTTATGACGAGTTTATTCACATTTCCTTTATGAAGCTGTTATCGAGTTCAGAGGTGCCCTTTATCTTTTCGAAATCAATTGAATTTGAAACGTAAATTTTAGACTGCACATCAGATATTTAGTTTAATCTATTCTTAAAACATAGCAACATCACGGAGTGGACTTGTAAGCGATTTTTGTGAAAGATTAAATGGTGAAAATATACTCTGCCCAGCAACACAAGTACTAGTGGTATACAAACCTCTCACTCTCTCTCTCTCAACGTAAAACAATGAATGTAATATAATGTTGTATCCAGAATTTCTTGTAGCTAGGACTAATATATTGTTATTATATACTGTTGTTTATCTTTTGGTCTTTTTTTTTTTTTTTTTTTGCCATGGCGTTGCCAGTTTATTTTCGACTTATGAGTTTGAGTGTCCCTTTAGTATCTTTCGCCTCTCTTTAAGGGTAAACGTCACAGCTCGCTGTTACTAAGGCGAACTCCTGGTTCTTCTGTCGTAAAAGCATGCGTATGATACAGTGCTTTTTGTCCGAAGTTTACTTTTTGTCCAACTTCCTTTTTGTCCGAAAATTTTGCTTTTTGGCAGCAAATTTTGCTTTTTGTCAAAAATTTAGCTTTTCGTCAGAGATTTTGCCTTTTTGTTCAATTTCTATCTTGTCCAATAATTTGCTTTATATCCCGTATTTGCGATATGTATCTGTTTAACGACGTGTGTGTGTTTGTTTGAATTGTTTAGTGCCAAGTTTTCCTTTGTAACTCGCAAAGAGAATCACCGTTTAGGATGATTGTTGTATCATTTTCTAACTGTCTTATAAGTTGTTTAAAGATATGTCGAGTCAGGTTAAGGCAACGAACATTTTAAAATTGTGTGATTTTCCATTTGTCGTCAGTTTTAATTGTTTAAAGTGATATTCGTCGGACAAGGGACAAGGGGCATAACTGAGATTAATAGTATTAAAACCTGTAAGTTTTTACTTCGACGGTCGGTGTTCTCTTTGTAACAGGCACCCAATGAAAAAAAAAAATTGGATGCTTTTATGATATGCAAAATATGTGTAAAGGAACAGAATGATACATTTCGAATAGTCAAAATGTATTTTTGATGCAGCATGCTATTTATGAACACTATTTTGCTCCTTCTTTAATCTTTTAACATTTTGTCGGAATGCCTATACGAATTGCAGCGATTGAACAGCAACAGTATAATTATACATGACGACGGATGGCTGTTTAACTTCCAGTGGCAAATTAAATGTGTATTCAGGACGATAACTTGTTATTGCGATATGGATGTTGCCCTGCTTTGAATTAGATCGACACACACTTAGCGGGATTTTTAACGTGCTAGTTCACAAGCTAACTATCCGCAGGAAGAAATGACACCTTACTCGGACACACTATTCTGACTCCGAGTCAACCAGGCTTTGCTCTTACTTCTTAACTCCGCGTGCTTTTTGGAGAAGCAAAAAATACAAATTTTAAAGTCCTTGGTTCGACTCGGGCGGGGATCGATCCCACAACCTCCCGCGCTCGGGGCGAGCACCCTACCATGAAACCGCTTAGAAGGTCCTTTATTAGGAAGTCTATTAAGTAAAAGGGACATATATCTATTTGAAGGACAATTCCTAAATTTGTGAACTTTATTAATGATATTTACGTAGATAAATGGATGCACATTGCAACTTTTTATAAAATTCTGCACTTTGAATCATAATTTTAAAATAAATCTCTATATTTGTGATAAAATTAAGTAGAGGTTTTGACAAATTTATGATATCCATATTCCGAGGTAAATTTTGTGGATAAAAAAGTAATCCTTATTTCATCTTATTTTTGTTTTTGTTTTTTTTTGCTGTTTAATCGATAAATAGTAATCAGAAAATGTATGATCACATGTGATAACATTGTTAAGTTAGTGTAATTGATTACTATGATTACGATAACTGATTATGATTACCCCATGCCAGGTTTAGTAAAAGGACAGGTTCTGTAGTGATTAAACAGACTTTTTCTAGTAATTTATTTATAATGATTAAAAAAAGGATTTATACAACAAGTAAAACCTATATATACAACCATTAGAGACAGACAATTGTAAAACACGTAATGCTTCTTTTAAATAGGTGGAAAGTAGTATACAAATCTTGAATGGATTGAAACTAATTGCACAGTATTTTGATTCGAATGTGTCGGAAAAAATGCAACATATTCTGACGATATTGGCTTCCGTGGTCATCTACGACATGGATATACCATAATATTCAACTAAATCATGTTGACATCCTTAAAATCCGACGGGGAGAATTCAATTATATCTATGATGAGTTTATTTACCTATAGCCTAGGAACCCATGATTTAGTACCTGCCTTGTAAGAAGCAACACTCGTCCAAAATATGAGAATACAGGTACAGCCAAACTTCCAAACCAAACCTTTATCATATACATGTATGTGAAAGGTTTTACTCAATTTGTGGTAGCAAACCCTGATTGGTAATTACCATATATGTAACACAATGCGGGTTAGAACATTATTTAATTACATAACGACAAATGTGTAATGCATTAACAGACTATACAAGTGGTGTTACACTTATTTTGACAATCGTAATAAAATAACATTTGGACAATTGGTAATAGTATTTCATTACATACAGACAAATGAAATAGACTGTACTATTAGTTACATATATATAGTGTGGTAGTGACCTAATACGATATATATGGGGTCAATAAATTCCATATGGGGTTCGGCGAGCGACCTAATACGATTCGCTCTCACCCCATATGGAATTTACTGACCCCATATATATCGTATTAGGTCACTAGCACACTGTGTAACGAATTTATCTTACCGACTATCTTAGCATGTGGTATTTAGACTAGTGGCCTATCAAAGTGATCAAGTCTTCAATATAAAGAACCTACTTCTATTGGTCTATACAAAAACAAATGCCAACAATCACAACTTGTTAGCTTTTAATGTGTTTTCTGCATTTATTTCAATCGTTCATCATCAATTTCTTTGTTTGTAGAAACGTTTCAGATTTTTCATCAACGCCGTATTGTTTTTATAACGGGACGTAACACCACTACTTACCGTGTATTAGAATAAGCCCGCCTACTAACTCCATATGAAATATTCACGGTCTCCACGCGGTAGCTTTTAACCAATGATATTCCTAGAAATGTATAGGAGGTAAGATAAACTTTATTATACAATCCCTTTTGACTTCAATTACGCTGCTACATGTATCCTGCAGCATATTAATAGCCTTACACAGACTGACCAGGAAGATTGACGGTCATGTGCAAGACTATGTCACATTTCAAGCGAGATAACCCAATCTGTTTAAATTTGACAGTAGATAATTAACGATAACTCTTAACTCCTTCCAACAGACGTCGTTGCTTTACTAATCTTGTTAAATATAACAGAGACATGTCTCTGATAAAAATTAATTCGCGTTTTCACGGGAGTTATAAATTACGATACTTGAGTTCATGGAAGTAATATTGAAAGGAATAACAACGTCGTCACTTCAAAGGTTTCATCTGCGTTACCGCCCATCTTTCGATAACTCGTTAATTGGTTTAATATATGGTATGGTAATTGACTCTCGGCATGTGACAGATCAAATCACTGACACTTTTTGGTCATTTTCGTGTTCCCGGAAAATTACGAATAGACCGGTTGTTGTCGTATATACATACGAAGTAACCCGAATAGTTCACTCGTTACATTCCGCTGCTGTACGCAACCGAATAGAGTTAGTCGTTCAATGTTGATTTTAGTCTATTTTTCCTATTTATGTCTTTTTCAACCTTAATAGTTTAGGCCGACAGTTATCACATATGGAATTTAAGAAAAAGAGTGGATCATTTTCAATTTTAATATAAAGCTTTTACAGCCATTGCCCATCCATCATCAGTTACACGGGCAAGACATTTCCCTGTGAGCATTCCTGATCATTCCTGACCAAGTCATAAAGCCATTTGGGACAAATTTTGATAACATTGTTCTTAACACCTATTAATATACATATGGTGTAACATTCTAATGTTTTCATTGGATATGACGATCACGTGTTTCAAATGTTATTTTACGTATCTGACGCCTTGTTTCTATTTTTCGTAAATTGACGCTGTGTTTCTATTTAGGCAGTAACCATTTTCGGGAGGGTGGGGGTTAGGGGGCTATTGATTTTTTTTTGGAAAAAATTTGTTTCCAGTTTTTGGAGAAAAAAATAATTTGTTTATGACCCTGAGAAAATTTTTTTTTTGTTTCACCCTCAGATGCCACTAAATGTAATGCTAAAATTGAAAGAAAAAAATTGTTTTCGACTTGCCGCCAAAAAAATAGATTGTTATGGTCTGGAAACCCCGGAAAATCTTTATTTTAACCTTTATTCCTAAACTGTTAGGGCAATAACCCCAAATTCAATTCATACCTTCCTTTTGTGGTATGGGACCTTGTGGTTTTATTTCTTTGAGATCTATACACTTATACTCAAGTAATTGTCTGGAAAACATATGTCTACAGACCACAATGACGACATATCCACACCATTATAAAATGGCAAAAGTTTTGCAGTCTATAAAAACTTAATGTTGACCACACTTCAAAAAAAGGCCAAGGTCAGATGTATCTCATCAGACAATCATATTCACATTACAATCATTCTGTACACCATACATTGTTGACCTAGAGAATCTGCCCGAGAACAGACCAAATCATGGAACCTAAATGATGACCAAATGGTGCAGGATAAGCCACTCAAATTAACAAATTTTTCGTTAACCTTTTCTTATCCCAATCCATGCAATGTGATACAAAATATATCTCTTCATGTGAGAAATAGATCACAGGCAATAACCATAAGAGAATTAATTGTCCTTATTACACATAAAAACTGTCAAATTATTTTGAAAACAAATAATGTACACATACCCTTAAAAATGGAATCAAGATAATGTTCATATGCCAGATTAAACCAGACCATAAGGCAACTGCATACAAGACATGGATTAACTCATTCTTCTTCAGTCTGGATTATGAAGTTTTATATCAGGAGCATCCACTGCTAGATCTGTATCCCTGTGTTTTGTATCTGATGAGCCTTTATATAAACTAGATCATTTTAGAATTCTAGATCTATTTAAAGACTTGGCAGCCAATCAGGTAATCAGCAAGTCCAATGAACATTTCTGTCATGTAATTCCTAAGTATCATTTGTGTCAAGTCTTGTTTAAACTAGCAAAGAAGTTTCTGTGACATTTAAAACTCAAAACATGATGTTGAAAGATACCAAGAGATGGAAATATAAACTGTTGACACAGAGATATGTCTTGCGTTTTTGGTGGTATAATGCAAATGTTGAAATTAAATTGCAATATTTAAACTTGTTATCTATGCAATGAACCATGACTGACGGTTCAGGGCAAAATAAAAACACCATGGAAATGCTAATGCTTATAAAACTGCATACCCAACACCATTGACTTATCAATATCAAAACTTGAGGAACAAAATGTTGAGATGCCCCCATTTGAGAATAGAACGGAAAGTATAATTAGTGATATTCAAATAACAGAGAGTGAAATAGTCGATATACTTCTTACTCTTGATCCTAAAAAAGCATCTGGGCCAGACAGAATCAGTCACAGGATGCTTAAAATATCCCCCAAAAAATTGCAAAACCCCTTAAAATTATATTTAATAAATCCCTGTCCCAAGGTAAATACCCTTCTTCATGGAAAATAGCCAATGTAATTGCCATATTTAAGAAAGCAGATGCATCCCTACCATCTAATTATCGACCGATATCCCTAATTAGCTGTGTAGGAAAAGTAATGGAGAGGGTAGTCTACAAACATATTTATAACCATTTACATAGGAACAAACTTATTTATATGTATCAGTCAGGATTTTTACCAAAACATTCAGCTGTAGATCAACTTATTGAACTTTATAACACTATATTAAATTCTCTTGAAAAAAAGAATTCAGTTGCTTCGTATTCTGTGATTTTTCCAAAGCATTTGATAAAGTATGGCATAATGGACTTATATATAAAATGAATTCTTATGGAATAAAGGGAAATTTACTTGCATGGACTAAAAATTATCTTTTTCAAAGAAAACAAAAAGTAGTTATCAGAGATTCGTCTTCGTCATTGTCCATTGTTTCTGCGGGGGTACCCCAAGGCTCTGTTCTCGGTCCCCTTTTATTTTTCTGTATATAAATGATATTGGCGAAAATTTAATTTCACTGACTAGACTTTTTGCTGATGATACGTCGCTGGGATATTCCACCGCAATCATTACAGACTTAGAGGTAGTAGTTAATCATGATTTAAACAAACTCAATGATTGGTCAAAAAATTGATTAATGTCCTCTGACCCAGATAAAACGGAAATAATGATTTGTTCAAATACTAAGATTCCAAGTAATTTAAGTTTTTCTTTCATATCTAACACATCAAGTCATAAACACTTGGGTGTAACTCTCTCCCAGAACGCAAAGTGGAATGAGCACTTAGAAAATATTTCCAAAAATATCACAAAGCATTTAGGAGTCTTAAGAAAATTAAAATTTAAGATGAAAAGACAGAACTTAGAAAAAATGTATCTGGTATATATTCGTCCTATATTTGAGTATGCTTGCGAAGTGTGGGACAATTGTGGTATTTGCTATTCAAAGAAATTAGAAAAACTTCAACTGCAAGCTGCGAGGATTGTAACAGGACTGCCAAATCTTTACTAAAACCGAATATCTATATTTAGAGACTGGCTGGGAACCCCTTCACAGTAGGAGGCACAGAAGAAAACTCCAATTATTTTATAAGATGTACAATGGTCTCGCTCCACAATATTTATGTGATTTAATTCCCCCAACTATACAAAGTACAACTGTTGATCCACTCAGGAACATATATATTTAGATATACTGTTCCCAGATCCACTGCGTAATGGCAATGACTTAATAGTCCTCCCTTTGTCGACTCTCCTAACAAATTCTGCATTTATTCCTCGTCCATCAGAGAATGGAACAAACTTGATAATTCTATCCGTACACTTGATACCCTATCTAAGTTCAAACGCTATTTGTTGAATAATACATACAAGCAACGACTGTACCCAGAGACATATATACACAGAGATTGGCAACTCCGTGAAATCCCGTTACGGCCCGGAATGAGATTCTCGTCGATAATTATTCTACAACATGTAAACAAGTCAGGATGAATAACCTCGATAGCTAATCAAGAAAAGTAATAGGAAAACTTATTTCAGATCAAATCATTTCTTTTTCTAAAAAACTACTTGAAATAGTTGTATTTTTTTAATGTATTTGATTGAGAAAATATTTTTTTCCTTTTTTCGGCATTTCTTTTAATTTAAAAAGTAAAATCTGGTAATGATCATGATATTACAAGAAACATTTCTTTGCTAAAGTTTGCTTCTAAATTACACAGTGAAATTATGTGTGTCCGATTTTCTGGTCATTATTTCCTTAGAGTTGTGACTGTGGATTCACAGGTGTGCGATTACGCAATTTATTGCCCTCCGATCACCTGAATTTTGCCGGAGGTGAAGTTCTAAATGGATTATTACTTGGTAATTGTTTTTACAACTAAACAAATTCTGACATATTAGTTTAACCATGACCAGAACTTCATTTCAACAGAAACACTGGGCTATACTATAGTATTCAATCAGGAAAAAATAGTCATTTAACATGTCAAGAAAAGAAATAAAGCAACTTTTTCATATAAAAAATATGTAGCCAGTAGAATTTTATCTCGTGGGAAACTGATTTTATATCTGCTTTAATTTAATTATAATGTTTAATTTTGATTGACCTAAAATTAAATTATTTGTGGAACCTTTGCATGAATTTCCTAAATGAAGTGAGTACATTATAGTGTTGTCGAAATCACCTTTTTGCTGCCATGAAATATTGAATATGAATCTGTCATTATTTGTAGTTTTTAAAGACTTAATATCACAGACTCTGATTAAAATAATTTGTATCATAAGTACAGTAAAATGCTCTGCTGAACTGTAGAGTTTTAATGTTCTGTTTCATAGACCACCGGAGTACTGCAACATTCTTATCTTTACTCTTTCCTATCGGGTAGTGAAACTCGAGTTTGAAATAAGATTTAAAATTGTACACAAGTTTTATCTGATCTTTTGTGGGTTTATGTTGTTCAACGTAATTTTCGGTGCAGTGCTATGTGGGCTGTTATTTTCTTTTCATTTGTTATTTTTTCCTGTGTTACACGACCTTGTACTTTTTGTATTGCCCCTTGACATCTCCTGCTTCTGTTCAAACCTTTACCACTAATATCTCATCTGGTTTAAATAAAATAGTGTCTCATTCCCGGAATTTGTTATACAGGAATTCATTTTAATATCAGTTTTTTTATAAGCATATAAACTGCTTGGTCTCTTCACACAACTTATGTTTAGGACGGAATGCATCAATAGGTACATACATGTACCAGGTCACGGATATATAAGTACACGTTATGTGCTTTTGACCTCCACAAGAATTTTTAAACATTCATAGATGTGCAAAGAATATTTTGTCGTCGGGTTGTTGTCTCATTGACATATACCTCACATTTCTGTTTAGTCATAGCATCTGTGCCTTTTCAATTTATTGCAGAAAATATTTGCATAAACATTTTCAAAACAGGAGAGGTGAAATAGTGATCACAGAATGAGGACATGTAAACTGAAACAACACAACACAACAGATAAATATAAACAGGCACCATTGTTAAATAACTGAAACAAACATAGATGATGACCAATATGAGCGACTAGTGTACAAGTAGAGTGAACATTTCTTGCTTCTTATTCTACACATTTTGTCATTTCATGTAAACAATTAAATATGTTACTTTCCGAGGAGAGGAAAGAATTTGTGAAACGAAATATTTTGCCTTTAGTACTGTCAAGTTATATATTCACAGGAGTGTTGTTGAATAAATGAACATTTTCTCTTTTTTTTTACATTATGCTACCTTTATGGTACAAAGGAAGCATTTCCATTCTCATGATGTACAAAGATATTATAGAGTGGCCTTCCAATGATAGTCATACATGTAAATCATTGTCTCATTGGCAATCATACTACATCATCATATTGTTATACATGTATGTAAAACTATGTACATGTATACTTTGTAAACGTAAAGAAGACAAATGAAGTTGAACATAAGATATTTATTTGCATTTTTTCCATATAGTCTCTGCACAACTGCCACTGTGTCACTTCTGCTTCAAATTCAATAGATTGAATGCAGTCTTGTATTTGTTCTTAGTTCAATGATGTCACCATCACTTGCACAAAATCGCATACACATGTACATCAAGTTTGGCATATGAACTATAATATATGAACTACAATAATATGGTGGATAAGTACATGTAATTTTCTCTCCTACATAACCATTTTTAAGTATCACATTGATAGTAGTAATCAGTCCAATACAAGACTGTGCAGTCACATTTGAAAAAGTCATCACTAATAAATAGTTGTTCCTGTCTGCCAGGGAGTCTTATTTTCAATCAGAAAGGCTTGGGAGTCCTAAATTTAGCACATGTATGATATTACATCTCTTGTATGCTGCACTGTTAGGTAAATTTGATCAACATCTTTGTTCTTTTATAACATGCAGGATCCTGTTAAAAAGAAATGCTGTCAGATACTGAATGTAAATATATATAAAATTGTAAATGTCATCAAAGTGGTGGAAATAATGAAAAAAACAATTTATATACACAAAACCAGTATGTCTTGGGAAAGGAATACCTGTGATGGGTACAATTGTTCTTTAAAGATAGACAATCTTATAAACTGTAGCCATGGACAGGTGTCTGTCTTTATACTGAAGAGAATGAACATGGCAACAGCTTGAATAGTGATTTTAAATTGTAAATTGCATCAAAGTGGGTGGAAATATGGAAAAACAACTGTTATACACAATTCCAGTATGTCATAGGAAAGTAATTCATGTGCTGGGAACAATTATTCTCTCAAGATGGACAAGTTTATAAACTGTAGCCATGGACAGGTGTCTGTCTTTATTTTGAAGAGAATGAACATGGCCGACAGCTTGAATAGTGATTTTAATTGTAAATTGCATCAAAGTGGGTGAAAATATGGAAAAACAACTGTTATACACAAATCCAGTATGTCATAGGAAAGTAATTCAAGTGCTGGGAACAATTATTCTCTAAAGATGGAAAAGTTTATTGACTGTAGCCATGGACAGGGGCCTGTCTTTATATTGAAGAAATTGAACGTGGCCGACAGCGAGAATACTGAATTTTAATTGTAAATTGCATCAAAGTGGGTGATTTAATGAAAAATTCAACTTATTTACACAAAACCAGCATGTCTTGGGAAAGTAATTCATCTCATAAATGTTTTATTCCTTTTCGAATGAAAAGGTTTTAATAAAAATACGTCCGTGTTCAAAATTTTCATAACAGCCAAGCTTTCCCTTATTATTGACTACAATAAAACGTTAATCGTCACAATATTTTAACTAATAATTACTGCAAACTGGATAAAACAAGGTAAATAATTTATGAAATTGAAATATATACTTACATTATGCTGTTTTGAAATGCTTGATGTAAAATAAAAATCGAGCGAGGTGGTGTACTTGTCGTGATAGAATCAAAATGGCGATCTCGTTAAAGTCTCGTGTGCTGCGTGTTTTGATCAGATTTCGCTGACCACTGTTACAGTTGCCAATCTCTGTGTATATATGTCTCTGCTGTACCTAAGCATTTTATGTATGGTCCATGGAAATTGAGTGTAATTTTAACACAGCTGCGATGTTCAGCCTCATTTCTAAATAACGACCTATTTGAATCAAATATAATACAAAGTCCATATTGTGCTTGTGGCGCCCACGTGAGGATTCATTTCATTTCTTCTTTAATTGCAATATATACGCTGATATAAGGAACGATCTATTTACCAACATTCATCGTTTACAAGTGACAAGAAGTCTACAGTTGCTCACTGAGGATAGCTAAACTTTAACATACGAGGAAAACTGTGAAATTTTAAAAAAGTCTTTAAATATATAAAAAAATCAAAAAGATTCCTTGTAGTATAATCAAATAAGATATGAATGAACAAAAACACCGTGTCCACAGAATTTCATTTATTATTTTTTTTTTATATTTGTATTATTTCCTAATTTTCTTTTTTTCTTTTATTTATATTTTTTTCTTTTTCTCAATTCTCTATACTTTTCCTTGTTAATTGTGTTAGGCTTTTTTTCTTTTTCTTTTTCTTCTCTGACTGTGCAAATGCCTCATTTTACTATTACCTTTAATATATATCTACTGAACTGTGCATGCTCTGTATAATTGTTATTGTAATATTATGTAAAGGAGAAGACTTCATAAGTTGGTTAAACTTGTGTCCGATCCTTTTTGTATCTATGAGCGAATAAAATCTTTATAAACTAAAAAATTGACATATCAATTGGTTTCTTGTTAAACTGTGAAAGTTTCAAAGTCCATGAACCATGATAAGGAAGTGGGACCAAATAATCTCTATGAAAATGAGACTTGCAAATGTCAATACAACTGCATACCAAATATCAGATATTAGTCACTCATCTTAAACTGATCTAATCACAAATCACATGTAAATAATGCAAAACATTCAGTCAATAAACCATGACTGAGGCTGGAGCTGAACAATCTCTATGGAACTGAGATTTGTAAATGCTTATACATCTGTTTACCAAATATCATTGACATACTACTTATAGTTCTCTTTCAATTGACCTAATCACAAACTCATACATGTAAACTAATTAAAAGTTTTAAATCGACTATGACTGAGGGAGAGAAGCAATATAATCTCCTTAGAACTTAGTGAGCGCTCACATACCCCACGTCCCACATTGTAATTGGAGAAATAAAATAAGTGTAAGAAAAAAATTGTATCAGAAAAAAATTGAATCATAATTTCCTGTCAATATGCACATCTACATAGTATGTTCTTATTATCAACACAGTTTCATGAAATTCTGTTGTGTGGTTTCAGAGGAGTTGCGATGACAAACTTGCAGAAGTACATTGAAGCAAATAAGTTCAAAGGGCATAACTCCTGAAAAAAATTGAATCGTAATTTCCTGTCGATATGCACATCTACATAGTATGTCCTTATTATCTGAAAAGGTTTCATGAAATTCTGTTGTGTGGTTTGAGAGGAGTTGCGATGACAAAAGGTTGCAGTAGTATATTGGGCAAATAAGTTCAAAGGGGCTTAACTCCTGGAAAAAATTGAATCGTAATTTCCTGTCAATATGCACATCTACATAGTATATGTCATTATCTGAAAAGGTTTCATGAAATTCTGTTGTGTGGTTTGAGAGGAGTTGCGATGACAAACTGTTGCTGTAGTAGATTAAAGTAAATAAGTTCAAAGGGGTATAACTCCTAGAAAAAGAATTGAATTGTAATTTCCTGTCGATATGCACAACTACATAGTATGTCCTTATTATGTAAAAGGTTTCGTGAAATTCTGTTGTGTGGTTTGAGGAGTTGCGATGACAAGAAACAGGACTGACGGACGGACGGACGGACGGAAGGGTAAAAAACATTATACCCTCCGCAACTCGTTGCGTGGGGGTATAATAAGATGTTTCAATGCTTATATAACTGCATACCAAATATCATTGACCTACCACTAGTTGTTTTCTTTAACTTGAACTTATCACAATCAAATACATTGTTGAAGCTGCTGCTTATGGAAAAAGCATGCCCAAGTCTCGCTTTTTCAAATTCGTCCATACCATACAATAAATCAGCTGTGTGTTACCCTTGACCACAGAAACCTCTTCCCTTTATTCGTCATTCAGACTCAAATAAAATATAAGATAGGTTTTCTCAATTAAATTTTTATTTACCTATTTATTTATATCATTATCATGCATCATAATATAAAATACCCAAATTAAACCAGACCCATTCTGCTCCATCAAGTGTGTACAAATACCAAAGAAATTGTAATAATAATAAGTTTTTAGTCCCTTTATAAGTAAAAGGAGGAAAAGGATCTGCATCATGGGTAAGGTATCATTGGTTAAATATTACAATTATACAAAATAACTGACAGAGCTGAGGATTCTTTTTAGTTTCTTGATACCAGTTCCCAGACTAGCTGTTTTAAATAGAATTTAGAAAATCAATTCTGTTCTGAGATACATGTCTTAAATTTTAATATCCTTAGGTCTTAAAGGAATATTTTTTGCTCAATATTAAACTTGGTGCTCGAATGTTAGTCCCGTCCGGTCAACTGTTTTGAAGAAAACAATGTTTTTACTATAAAGTTTATATTTTCATATCATATATATATTGATCTCGTAAATTTCTTAGTTTCATGTAAAAATATTGTAAAACAAAAAATATAAACACTTTTGTCGATCAGTTCAATATAACCAACGCGTACATCGGCGAATGTCAATACCGTCCGGTCAACTTTTTGCAGAAAAACATTTTTGTTTACTATAAAGTTTATATTTTCGTTTTATATATTTATTATTCTCACAGATTCCTTGATTTCATCGACAAATATTGTAAAACAAAGAGATATTAACTCTTGTTTTCGACCAGTTGAATATATGTATAGCGTGTATCGGCGAGTGTGAAATCCGTCCGGTCAACTTTAATTGCTCAAAAATATTTTTTTTTCACTTATTTTGTTTTATTTTCATAAAATATAGTATAATATCTCTAAGGTCTACAAATATTAAAAAAATCTACCGAATAACAAAAAAGTTATGACTATTTATATCTCATCCGGTCAATCGTCCTGTCACTATCCGGGCAATCGTCCTGTCATTAGTGCTTCCCTGCTTGCGAAATGTGGGACAATTGTGGTATTTGCTATTCAAAGAAATTAGAAAACTTCAACTGCAAGCTGCGAGGATTGTAACAGGACTGCCAAATCTTTCCTAAAACCGAATATTTATATTTAGAGACTGGCTGGGAACCCTTCACAGTAGGAGGCACAGAAGAAAACTCCAATTATTTTATAAGATGTACAATGGTCTCGCTCCACAATATTTATGTGATTTAATTCCCCCAACTATACAAAGTACAACTGTTGATCCACTCAGGAACATATATATTTAGATATACTGTTCCCAGATCCACTGCGTAATGGCAATGACTTAATAGTCCCCTTTTGTCGACTCTCCTAACAAATTCTGCATTTATTCCCTCGTCCATCAGAGAATGGAACAAACTTGATAATTCTATCCGTACACTTGATACCCTATCTAAGTTCAAACGCTATTTGTTGAATAATACATACGAAGCAACGACTGTACCTAAGCATTTTATGTATGGTCCGCGGAAATTGAGTGTAATTTTAACACAGCTGCGATGTTCAGCCTCATTTCTAAATAACGACCTATTTGAATCAAATATAATACAAAGTCCATATTGTGCTTGTGGCGCTCCGCGTGAGGATTCATTTCATTTCTTCTTTAATTGCAATAAATACGCTGATATAAGGAACGATCTATTTACCAACATTCATCGTTTACAAGTGACAAGAAGTCTACAGTTGCTCACTGAGGATAGCCAAACTTTAACATACGAGGAAAACTGTGAAATTTTAAAGAAGTCTTTAAATATATAAAAATCAAAAGATTCCTTGTAGTATAATCAAATAAGATATGAATGAACAAAACACCGTGTCCACAGAATTTCATTTATTATTTTTTTTATATTTGTATTATTTCCTAATTTTCTTTTTTCTTTTATTTATATTTTTCTTTTCTCAATTCTCTATACTTTTACTTGTTAATTGTGTTAGGCTTTTTTCTTTTTCTTTTCTTCTTTGACTGTGCAAATGCCTCATTTTACTATTACCTTTAATATATATCTACTGAACTGTGCATGTTCTGTATAATTGTTATTGTAATATTATGTAAAGGAGAAGACTTCATAAGTTGGTTAAACTTGTGTCCGATCCTTTTTGTATCTATGAGCGGATAAAATCGTTATAAACTAAAAAATTGACATATCAATTGGTTTCTTGTTAAACTGTGAAAGTTTCAAAGTCCATGAACCATGATAAGGAAGTGGGACGAAATAATCTCTATGAAAATGAGACTTGCAAATGTCAATACAACTGCATACCAAATATCAGATATTAGTCATCTTAAACTGATCTAATCACAAATCACATGTAAATAATGCAAAACATTCAGTCAATAAACCATGACTGAGGCTGGAGCTGAACAATCTCTATGGAACTGAGATTTGTAAATGCTTATACATCTGTTTACCAAATATCATTGACATACTACTTATAGTTCTCTTTCAATTGACCTAATCACAAACTTATACATGTAAACTAATTAAAAGTTTTAAGTCGACTATGACTGAGGGAGAGAAGCAAAATAATCTCCTTAGAACTTAGTGAGCGCGCTCACATACCCCACGTCCCACATTGTAATTGGAGAAATAAAATAAGTGTAAGAAAAAAAAATTGTATCAGAAAAAAAATTGAATCATAATTTCCTGTCAATATGTCATAGTATGTTCTTATTATCTACACAGTTTCATGAAATTCTGTTGTGTGGTTTCAGAGGAGTTGTGATGACAAACTGTTGCAGAAGTACATTGAAGCAAATAAGTTCAAAGGGCATAACTCCTGAAAAAAAATTGAATCGTAATTTCCTGTCGATATGCACATCTACATAGTATGTCCTTATCTGAAAAGGTTTCATGAAATTCTGTTGTGTGGTTTGAGAGGAGTTGCGATGACAAAAGGTTGCAGTAGTATATTGGGCAAATAAGTTCAAAGGGGCTTAACTCCTGGAAAAAAAATTGAATCGTAATTTCCTGTCAATATGCACATCTACATAGTATATGTCCTTATTATCTGAAAAGGTTTCATGAAATTCTGTTGTGTGGTTTGAGAGGAGTTGCGATGACAAACTGTTGCTGTAGTAGATTAAAGTAAATAAGTTCAAAGGGGTATAACTCCTAGAAAAAGAATTGAATTGTAATTTCCTGTCGATATGCACAACTACATAGTATGTCCTTATTATCTAAAAAGGTTTCGTGAAATTCTGTTGTGTGGTTTGAGAGGAGTTGCGATGACAAGAAACAGGACTGACGGACGGACGGGTCAAAAACATTATACCCTCCGCAACTCGTTGCGTGGGGGTATAATAAGATGTTTCAATGCTTATATAACTGCATACCAAATATCATTGACCTACCACTAGTTGTTTTCTTTAACTTGAACTTATCACAATCAAATACATTGTTGAAGCTGCTGCTTATGGAAAAAGCATGCCCAAGTCTCGCTTTTTCAACTTCGTCCATACCATACAATAAATCAGCTGTGTGTTACCCTTGACCACAGAAACCTCTTCCCCTTTATTTGTCATTCAGACTCAAATAAAATATAAGATAGGTTTTCTCAATTAAATTTTATTTACCTATTTATTTATATCATTATCATGCATCATAATATAAAATACCCAAATTAAACCAGACCCATTCTGCTCCATCAAGTGTGTACAAATACCAAAGAAATTGTAATAATAATAAGTTTTAGTCCCTTTATAAGTAAAAGGAGGAAAAGGATCTGCATCATGGGTAAGGTATCATTGGTTAAATATTACAATTATACAACATAACTGACAGAGCTGAGGATTCTTTTAGTTTCTTGATACCAGTTCCCAGACTAGCTGTTTTAAATAGAATTTAGAAAATCAATTCTGTTCTGAGATACATGTCTTAAATTTTAATATCCTTAGGTCTTAAAGGAATGTTTTTTTGCTCAATATTAAACTTGGTGCTTTCCAATACTTTTAAATACCAAACTTAAAAATAAATTTATATAATTCCATAAAATATATGAATCCTCAGTTTGTTACATACGAAGAGGCATTTACAAAGATAACAAGGAATACAATGGTAAATACTAAGATAAAAATGCATAAAATACATGAATCAAATTCGTTTATGAGGTGTACTCAATTTATTTACTGTGTTATTTAAATAAACTAATATTGTGATCTGTGCAAAATTATTAGATCACCAAGGAAATAGTTAACTGCATTTCATTAAACATTTATAACCCCAAGCTTTTATATTGTATATAAAGTTTCTTTATAATTCCTCCCAATTTCTAACCAAAGTCAATTTTTATATCAAAGTAGGATAGTTATTTAACAATACATGTATGATATAAGTATTTTTTTTATTATTTTCTTGGAACCAGAACTTTTTGCCCAAGAAGTAATAAGTAATTATTTCATATAAAATAAAAAGAGGAGATATGATTGCCAACAAGACAACTCTCCACCAGAGACCAAATGACATAGAATTTAACAACTATCAGTCACCTACAGCCTTCAACCATGAGCAAAACCCATACCCATAGTCCATATCCTTTAGGAAATGTGCCATAGTAAGCAAGTATATCATCTGTTTGCTCATCCGTCTACAACTTCCAATCACAATTAAAGGATTGAATTGTTTTTGCCTAAACTTTCAAATAATCTTCAGTATCTGTTGGCATTGTGTATATTTTTTTCACATCCAAAGGTTCCCCAATCGAAGAATGGACTTTTCCATTTATAAAATTTTATTACTCATATTGAAGGATAGGTTGGTTCAGCTGATAAGAACATAGATTTAGTTAGAGCAAGATTCTGCATTTATAAATCTTGTAATTTGGTCAATCTTCAATGACCACTTCAATATTTATGTTCATTCATTTATCTATTTTATCCACTAAGAAGAGTTAAAAGCATAATAAATGTCTGATCTCATTATGTAAATTTATATTTTGAATTGCATGTATATAATCAAAATATATAAACTCAATCATACTAAGGCTTGGTATAACAAGATTTGACAGTAAAAACAAATAAAATCACATAAAAACCACTAAAATCAGATAAAACAAGATAAAACACAAATCTTGTTATTATGCAAAGCCTTATAAAATTTACATTAAAGCTACAGTGGTAATATATATCAGTGTGAACCCCAAATTTATTTTGAATTTAAGTCATTAAAATTTTGTCATAATGAGATCCAACTACTAAAAACATGATTAAAAACAAATATATTTGAACCAACCTATCCTTCACATGATAAAATGGTGGTATGAGAAGCTTCTTTCCCTTTTTTTTCAAATACTTAGGAGGTCCATTCATTACAATTGAGAACCCCAAAATTTCATTATAATAAAATAAAATACACACAGCCACTAGATACAGAAGATAATCTGAAAGTTTAAATGAAAACCTTCCAATAGTTTATAAGCTGTGGATGAGAGATGATGATGGACAAACAGACACTCAGACAGACAAATCTTCTTTAATAACCTTTTTATGCTCAACATGAGTGCAGATGGGCATGGGATTTGGTCCTGCCCTGGGTCATATCAATGAATTGAAAATTGGTATTTGATGCTCCCCTGCTAAGCATTCAGCAATTAGGAGTAGGAGCAGACTGGTCAGCTGGAAATCAGAATAATGTGTTCAGGTAGGGTTAGATGTCTTGTGCAGACTTTTACATTATGAACTAGCACATTAAAAAAATCTTGCATTTTTAATTATCCATCCATCCTTCAAAATCAAAACTTCTTTTACAGGATCCTGGTTATATATGTGGAGGGGAGGTAATTGTTTAGAAGCTGAGTACAAGCCTCAAAATCAAACATTAAAATATAAATAATCATAAATGAGAAACAATATAGAAATCAATCACACAAAATGAGAAAATATGACAAACTGCAAAAACTATGTAATTATTTTCACTTGAGTGGTCTCAGATGCTGAATAATGCATTTATAATATATAAACAAAACCAATAAATAAAACTGACAGCCATTAATTTGTATGAATGTAAAGAATGCAGTCAAAACAAACCATCTAACTAAACATTTTATTTCTAGTTCATATTGCACCAAAACTCAGTACTTAAATTGTTTAATAGGGATTTGCTTTATTCCCTTTTAGTGTTTGGCCATCAAAGTCCTACTTAATAGGTTTCTAACCAGAAAAATCATTTCACAAAGGACTTATAATTCTTAACCAGTGTACATAACTTAAAAATATATGTAAACTGAAGCAAGTCTTATGGGTATCTTGTGAAACCATACATCATACCTTTGGGACCTCTCAAATAACAATAATTTCACAGTTTTGTTTTTATATTTCTTCAATCACAAAACAATAATTGATTTAATAATTAATTCATTCTGCTTATAAGACAAATATCTGCTGATTTTTTACAAAAGATAGCAACAGTTCATCCAATGGTTTGCAGGATTGTAGTCTGAGAATTTTACCATACAAGGAAGGCAGCAACAGCAACTCTTTCAGCTGAAAAAGAAACAAAGTTAAATTTCAATTGTTGATTCTTAATTTTAAAATAATCTAACAGGAATAAAGAAACAGACATTAATGTATGTTAAACAATTTGTTTATTACTTATATTGATTACTCAAAATATATAGTATCAAAAATATCCGATTTTATTGTTATCTCCCCTTCATATATCCTCTTCAGATTTTATTGTTATCTCCTTCAGATCTAGTATATGCTTTAAAGGTACATTATTTTAAAATGAAAAGATTGAATACTGATTTTTTAATTGTAAATTAAAAAACTATATATATTGAAAACTATTTAGTGACATTCATCACACTATAACATAAACACATTATAGTTGTATGTTGATGAATAAGTTCTCACCT
This sequence comes from Mytilus coruscus, assembly GCA_017311375.1. Classification (NCBI taxonomy): domain Eukaryota; kingdom Metazoa; phylum Mollusca; class Bivalvia; order Mytilida; family Mytilidae; genus Mytilus; species Mytilus coruscus. Next base: position 123,295,055 of record CM029595.1, on the reverse strand, counting down.
TATAACAGCTTTATCCCAGCAAGTAACCCAATGGAAACCTGTTGCTAACCTGGAATATAAAAGTAGTCAGTTATACTAAACTTTCCTAAAAAATTATTACACATGTACTAAATTTAAAATTGCACTAGGATAACAAAAATCATGGAAAAATATTTGGTATTCTGAATTATAAACTCAGTTTTATATTTACCAAAAAATTCAACCGGTATCTCATCAGTGTAAAATTATTTTTTGGTACTAAAGAACCTTATGAAATTGATTTCAAATATTATATTACTAAAAGATGCTTGATTACCTACCAACATGTTAACAATATCAGACATCCAAGTCTTACTCCCAACACCATGAAAACATAATAATAATAATAATAATAATAAATTCTTTATTTAACGAAGGTAACTCATTTAACATACAATTGTTAATCTCACACAAGGCCTTCACACATTTAAATGAATCATCATCATTATAACAACCTAAATATAAAAAAATGAAAAATTATTACTTGTTTTACAGATCAATCTGTCTCTAAGAAGACTAACAAAATAATGCTATGTTTCATTTATTAAAACCTGTTATACATTATTATCTTCACTATATAAACTTTAAACCGCTAGAGATAGAAATTGACCTTGTGCAAGTGCACGTATATGTATAAGACAATGATTTTGGAATATTCAATTACAAAATCGGATGGTTTTGTTCTCTTTTGATGGTTCTTAAAATCATTTTCATAACAGCGTAGACAACCCTAATACTTATGTTGGTAATAATACTAACTCGATCAATTACTGTAAATTCAGAAACTATTGCAATGTTTTTATTATTGCGAAAAATGCAATATGGTTGTATTGGCAATAATTTCAACTAGCATTTTGAAATTTTTTATATGAATTAAACAGGATTTTTCTCAATATCGCAAAAATTAAAATCGCATTTCAGTCTAAAATTACAAAATCGCAATTAATGAATGGTTCACGGATTATGTAAAATGTGAAGAGTCAAAAATTAATTTTATGGTTCAATAAATTCAAAATAAATTATAGCCATTCATTATAAATAAATTTCTTTCAAAAATAAGGCTCAAAGAACTTTTTATATTATTTATATTAACCATTACAACGTACACGGATGTTGGCGTATGAATATACAACGTCAGAGTGGGCGTGTCACCATAAAAATTGACAACATTGAAAATAAAAGTAATACTTTTAACCAATCAGAAGACAGTAAATACACCAAATTTATCTATTAATAATTGCACGCAATAATTTCTGAATTTACAGTACCTTTAACTTGTTTGCCATTGCAATTGGCTATCGATAACAGTGATTTTACGCTCACTCAGTCTGTCAGAGGCCTTCCAATAGGGATTTAAATAGAATAAAAGAGCAAAGTACATGTAGGCACAAGAGAAGAAAAAAGAAAATAATTATTCAACATTTAAATCAACACACAAGGTTAAGTCCTCTGCTAGTAATTCGTACTATTTGATGTAGGCATTTAGAACCTTTGGCGACCCCAGTTTAAATGTCTATAACACATTCAATGTGACAAGTGGGCGTTACAGACAAACTTTCACCTTATCTGACCCAGTCAATAGATAACATAAGAGCGCCAAGAAATAGAAATCGTCTTGTCCACGCTTTTATGAAAATGATTCTATATCAATTCAATATTCAAACAGTTACAGACTTTGCATAAAAATTTGTTCGACCCAAATAAGTTTACAAATTCATTGATAATAACTTGCATACAGATGGTTTCTATCCAACATAGCTCACTCGATACCAGACAGAAAACAAATGTAAGACTAGATACTCTAAAATCAAACACTGATAGAACCCTTAAAAATAATGTTAAATGCCTATATATATATTATTACCATAAAATTTGTGGAATATATAAACTTACCACATATTTTTCATGGTAAAGTCTCAGACTTGGTGAAGATTAAATTGACCATCTCCCTTAGAGCTGCTCTCCCGGCTGACAAGGTGGCTCTCCTCATCATCTTAACATCTTTTTTTTTTAAATATAGTTTTATACATTAAATATATCAGATGCATTTCCAATAAATCCCCTTTCTTGAAAATTTCAGCAAATCAATTGTTGACCCAAGATTTCTCCCACCCTGCATACTTATTATCTAGAGTTCTGCTTACATTTATTTTTTTTATTACAGAGCTCTAAATAATAGTCAATATTAGCTAGTATACATCTGATATTAAAAAAAAATGTACAAACATGAATATCCAAGTACCGGTAGATGAAAATCCTAACATTGAGGGAATTTCAAGTATGTAGAGTTAAATTGCCTCCTTTGACCCAAATTTCACCCTGTTCAGACTCCATATCCTTGTTATATTAAACAAAATAAATAAAATAGTACAATTAAAATTAAAAAATAGATTGATAACAAAAATATAACACATTTCAATAAAATATTTCGTACTGATCGACTTATGGTGGCAGAGTGGTAGTTCAACTACTGTATCACTAGCCTGTCAACACTCAGAGAACCATCACATGAAATGTGTAACTTCATTCTTAATTTGACTAAGGTTTGCCTGTTTCCCTGATGAAGGTGATGTTTTCACCAGGCACTCTGGCTGTCTCCACAAATAAAAATTTACAGCCAAAATTATAGTAAATCATGTTAAAGTGGTGTTTAACACCAAAAATCAAACAATCCAATTTCAACAAGATGTTCTTCAACTATGCCTTTTGTAAAATTATTCTTTAAAAAATATCACCTTGGTTATATATTTACCAAAATCAGCTAAAAATGACAAAAAAGTGCAAAAAATATATTCCTAACTTCTTAACTTCGTAAATTCCTCTGCATTAGAGCACCCTTGTCACATATCTTAAAGATATTAAAATTAACATGAAAGAAAAGGTTGTTAGGGGATATATTTACTGCAGACCATTATTCATCTTTTTAGTTTACACTAGAGAGGCATTTGCTATGGTAAGGTATTTTGAAACATTGCTAAAAAAAACAAAAATAATTAAAATTTTTGCTAAGAAATTTAGTGGGAATATTCACATCGGCAGATTTAATTGCATTAACTACATGTATAAAGTAACTTGTAAAATTTGAAAGTATCTCAAATCCTAAAATAACAAAAGATGGCAAAATATATACATTACAATTTGCAAAAAAAATACATTTCTATAACTGAAATATTTTTTTCTTTTTCTTTCTTTTCTTTTAGATTATCCATTCTTAAACTGCTGGAAGTGTTTTGACTAGACATGAGTATAAATGGAAAATAGAAAGAATTTTTGTAATGTCAAATACAAGTTAACCTACAACTTCCAATCTTGTTGAAAATGGAGAATCTACATATTTTTTTTTTGTTTGTAAAAAAAATATAAACATTTTCTCAAGCATACACAAAAATAGTCTGAATTACATTCTTTACTGTTGCAGTTATATCACACAACCATTTTATGCAGCCACAGTTATCTGAAAAAGAAATATACATTACTCATGAACATTGAAATAATATTTAATGCAAAACAATTACAATTAACTGAGCATTACAATTATAATGTATAGAACATTTCTTTTTCTTTGTTATAAAGTGATTTGTTGACATAAATTTTAAAATACCAGTATTTCTTAGCAATAAAAGGATGAAAAACAAGTCATTGGCTGATGTCTTGACAAATATCTTTTTAACATTGTTTTATAGCTATATATAGTATATCAGGCTATTAACATACTTGATTGTATTTTTTAACATTTAGTCATGTTGAACCTTTATAGCTAACTATACAATATAGGTTTTGCTCATTGTTGAAGGCATAGGGTGACATTTAGTTGCATCCACATCATTTGGTCTCTGGTTGATAGCTGTCTCATTGGCATACATACCACACTTACATATTTTCATATATGGGGACAACTATAGATAACAAAAAAACTGAAATCCCAAGATTTTGCATTATACATTATACTTTTTGACTAATCCCTTATATATCTTTATATCTCCTTCTAAATTGTTTATTCAAATATAAGTAAAGACGACATTAATATGTAAGATTTACAGCTGTGTCTAACAAAATCTTGGGCTTTAAAATGCTCTTGGATGAAAAGTTCATAAATCTATGTATTGATTCTTACCATAAAAGTCAGCTCAATGCCCACTCCCAGCTTCAATCCTTACAGACAAGTTGTGATGCTAACCTGAAATATAAAATGATAATTCATTAATAAAACCCTGTAACTCGGAAACGTAAAATCTAAAATTTATAAAAATCGAAAGGGAGCTCATGTCAATAGATATAAACAATTCACCACAATTTCTTGCAAGTTGGTGAAAGCATTCTTGAGTTATTGTCCGAAAACTGGAAAACCCCCCCTTTTTTAATGAATAAAACCCTATAACTCGGAAACGTAAAATCTAAAATTTATAAAAAAATGAAAGGGAGCTCACGTCAATAGATATAAACAATTCACCAAAGTTTTATGCAAATTGGTTAAAGCGTTTTCGAGTTAATGTCTGACATGTTGACGACGGACGGACAGACGGACAACGGTATACCATAATATGTCCTGTAAACGGGCGTATAAAAACTGTTTAAAAGGTTCTTTGTTGGTATTATGTATGTATATTGAATAGATTGAATGACTGGTTGTTGGTTGCTTAAGGTCCAGTGGCAAATCATTAAATAGAAATAGTCTTAAAATGTGTTATATATGTCAAGAACATTTGGATGAGACAGCAATCCAACAAGCCAACCCATTTTTATGTAAACAATTCAGATCCTAAACTTTACTCTTATTTGGTTACTGATATAATAATAAGAGTAGATTCCTGTAAAAAATCTTTTAAGCGTTCAAATCTTGTTTTTCCATAAAATATTTATAATACATTTCCAAAACAGGACTAACATACTGGTACATACCTTTGTATTAGCTGTATAAGACCACCAAGTCTTATTCCCACACCATGAAAACATGTCTCAGAAAGAACCTGAAATGAAATTATAATCAACACATTATATACATTTTGTAAATCAATTTATGTGTAACAGATAACCTAAAATTTACTAAATATTATTCTGATTTCTTATTGCAGGTAGACAATTGTATAAAATCATTTTTTTTTTAAATCAATATAAAAGATAGAAAAGTAAAAAACATCAGATTTAAATTCAGCTGCACAAAAATATCTGAATATTTTACAAAGTTATCTCCCATTGAATGCAAAATCGTGTTTTAAATTGTACTGGTCTTTTCTTGAAGTTTAATGACTATTTTAGGATTTACTATTGATATTTTAATAGAAAATTTTGTTCATGTATCTTGTATCTTTAAATACTAAACTGGTAAATTAATTCATCAATGGTGTTTTAAATGCAATATTTCAGAAGGGTCTGTTATCTTAAAAGATCTGGCTAAAATAAACTTGCCTTTTCTATTTTCATGGTAAAGAGTCAGACTTGGTTGAAGATTTAATTGACCATCTTCCTAAGAGCTGCTATCCTGGCTGACAAGGTGGTTCTTCTCAATATCTTATTGTCAATCTATGTTGTATCCATTTGTTTTTAGAAAATAAAGCAACATACATAAAAAATATCAGATGCACTTTCAATTAATAAACTTTTTGAAAAATTTCACGTAATTTTTTTAAGTGACACATAATTTTTCCCACCCTAAATTTCTATTATCTAGAAAACATCTGATATGTAAAAAGTGCATAAATGTGAGTATCCAAGTAAATAAAAATCTAACATTGAGGAATTTCAAGTATTTGAAGTTAAACACAGTATAATAAATTACCTCCTTTGAACTAAATTTCACCGTTAGAACTCCACATCTTTGTTATATATAACAAAAAAACATAAATAGTATACCGGTAATCAAAATAAAAAAATAATTAAATTACAAAAATTCAACACATTTCAATAACATTTTTAGTGCGGATGGAGTAATGGTGGCTGAATGGTCAAAGTAGTTCAACTACTGTATCACTAGCCTGTCAACACTCTGAACCCTCACATTGTAGGTGTGTTTAACGTCAATCTTAATTGACTAGAGTTGCCAGTTTCTCTGTTGAAGGGGATGTTTTCACCAGGCTGTCTCCACAAATAAAAACTGGCAGCCAAGATATAGCAAATCATGCTGAAAGTGGTGTTAAATACCAAAAATCAATCAATCTACTTTCATCAAGATATTCTTCAACTATGCTTCTTGTAAAATATTCTTAAAATAATATACCCTTTGTTATAAACTCAGCTAAAAATGACACAAAGGTGAAAAAATATATTACAATTTGCAAAAATAAAAAACATTTCAATAATTGAACATTTTTTCTTTTTTTTTTTTTCTTTTCTTTTCTTTTTTTTTAGATTCTCCATTCTTAAACTACTGGAAGTGTTTTGCCTAGACATGAGTATGAACAGAAAATGGAAAGTAATTTTTGAAATTTCAAAGACCTTTTAACCTACAACTTCCAATCTTGTTGAAAATGGAGAACCTGTACATTATAATTTTTACAAAAAGAAAAAAAAAATTAACATTTTCTCAAACATACACAAAAATAGTCTGAATTACATTCTTTACTGTTACAGTAAAATCACACAGCCCTTTTATGCAGCCACAGTTACCTGAAAAAGAAATATACAGAATTAAACGTAATTGTCAAAATCTGAAAATTGAAACAATATCAAATGCAAAATAATAAATAACTGGCCATTATAATCATGATTCATAAAACCTTTCTCTTACTTTGTTTAAAAGTGGATTGCTGATATATTTTTTGAACTACCAGTCTTTATTAGCAGAAAAGGATGAAAAACAAGTCAATGGTAGATGTCTAACATATTTCTTTTTTTACATATTGTTCTTTTTTGTATTGGTTCTTACCATAAAAGTCAGCTCCAATGCTCACTCCCAGCTTCAATCTTTACAGACAAGCTGTGATGCTAACCTGAAAAATAAAATGATTAGTCATTCAAGATTGTTTAAAAGGATCATTTTTGATATACTGTATGTATATTCCATATTTTGAATGATTGATTCATTTGATTGTTGATTGCTAAATGTCCAGTGGCAAATTAAATAAAAGTCTATAAATATGTAATAGAAGTTGAGCAAACCAGCATCCCAACAAACTTTTACATAATCAAATCAGATAATTAAATTTACTCCTTTAAAGGCAATTAAAGAAAGCAAAGACTTCTTACCAAACTCCTACAAACCTTCACGCTTAGAGCACATGCTATTTCCAAATACATTTTATAATACTTTTTCTTTTTTCAAAACAGGACTAACATACTGGTACATACCTTCATATTAGCTGTATTAGACCACCAAGTCTTATTCCCACACCATGAAAACATATCACAGAAGAACCTAAAAAGAATTAAAAAAGACACATTATATATTTTACAAATCCATTTCTCTATAAATATAAAGTCACTATATAATGTTCTGATTTCTTACAAAATGTACACAATAGTATCAACACAAGTTTGTAAGATAAATTGTTGAAATAGATGTCTCGCCTAGCAGCGGAAAATAAAAAACATCTGATGATTAGCAACACTGCTAATTAATTCGATAATTTGTTAGTAATGCAAATAAATACAAAATGTCATTGATCTATAGCAAGGAGTAACTATTAACCTGACTAAACAGAAAACTTGACATAATAAAAATAAAACAAGTCAAAGGTTTTTGTTTGGAATTTAACTGCACAAAAGTGATGTGCAAATTTAACAGTTATATCCCATTGAATGAACAAATCTTGCTGTTAATTGTACTTGTCTCCCCTTGGTTTTAAATATTTTGATCGAAAATCTTGTTCAAGAAAATGTTAACTTAAATTATAAAACTTATTAAAATTAATACATCAATGGTGTTTTGCATGCAGAAGATCAGAAGGGTGCTGGCGTGTTGTCTTAATATGCACTTCTTGTCCAATATTTCTAGAAAATGTATACAAATATTTGGCTTAAATAAACTTGCCTTCTTAATTTCTTGGTAAATCCTCAGACTTGGTTGAAGATTTATTTGACCATCTTCCTTGGAGCTGCTATCCTGGCTGCTTTCAAAGGTTTTCCATCATAGTTTTTTATGCTAATCAGTCCACTGAATCCATTTTATCTAAGTAATGAAATGTCCTTTCCATTGTACATTATAAAATGTACAATAGTCACCAGAATGTTCCAAGGCATCTCACATTATTTTTCCAATCATGGAAACTGAAGAAATTCTCAATTTAAAATACAAATAATTTATTAAATTCATTTAAAAGTACTGTAAAAATACCAGACATCCTTTTAAACAGGTAACTTGTATTTTGATAATTTACGAAATGTATTCTGTACCCACAATTTCTTCCACTCATTAAAAGTATATTTTAGAACTATGTTTACATTTTTTTATTTACAGAGCTCTAGATAGTAGCTTATATATAAGTTACCAGACATCTGATATGAAAATACTTATACAAATGTAAGAAAAAAGTACAGTGTAGTAATAGTATAATAAACACATATAAATCAACATTTTTAAATATTTTGAAGCATAGTTTAATCAAAAATATCTCATTTTCAAGGTTTACTACTCATGTACATAGAAGTCATGTATAGTCCCAAAATTTGTAAAAGCCTCTATAGATTTGCAAACTCTCTGTGAATTCCAAAAGATATGGGTTAAAAACTGTTTATTTTACCTTTGATGAAAAATTACTTAGTTCTCAAGTCAGGAAAAAAATTATCAAACAATTCCATAGTACCAAGTGGACAACTTAAAATATTTGTACAATCATTGCGTGAAGTTAAAAAGATTGAGATTGAAAACTGCAGGAGTTGATTACACAAAATCAGTACCATCTTTGAAAATTTTGGAAAACAATCATCAAGATCAGAATTAAGGGAAAAATGGGGGGAAATTCCTCAAACAATTTCATATAAGCAGGTACACAACTTCAAAATGTACGCAATTATTTTGTGAAGTTTCAGTGGTACAAGAAAAGAAGCTGAAATGAAAAATACAAATATGATGCAAAATGATATTGCATGTATCAAGTATGAAATCTTTAGATTTAATAAAAAATTTAGAAAGAAAAATTAAGAACTCAAAGAAATGATATAAATACTGATTCTTTATAATAAAAATTAATTTCAATACTTTATAATTTAAATTAATTTCAAAACTCAAATGGCACGTAATACTTCAATAAAATAGATTTTTACTTTTTACTTTAGTTTTAAACTTGAAAAATAGTAGCAAAATTTACAATTGAAAAAGTAAAATTGTTTGTTCCCAGATTATTTATGATAGCATTTTTAATTGGTTATATCAAAATTTGTTTTATGTAAGATTACTTCCAATGACTTTTGTCAGAAAAAAAGGAAAATCACTGATATCTTGACAATAAAGGACTGAGGCAAGGTTACTGCACTCTCCGGAATCATTGGTTCCTTAAATGGATAAGAACCAGAAGCAGCCAATATACAGACTTACAGGAATCAGCTCTTTTTTGCTACCGGAAAAGAAAACAGATTACCAGTTAAATCTAAAATAGTCTGGTTATCTTTAACTTTTTAGTGATTAAATCCCCAAAGTCTGAAACAGGGTCTAATATAAATCTAAAACTGCTTATTAACAGAACTGATTGTAAGCTATCGCTCAGGCAAAAATAATCACCTATATAATGCCTACCCATGTTAAAACTACAATAAAGTATAGCTTGCAACAATTATTTCTTAATTATTATGGACTAATGGAAAACTCCTTTGAACTAATGAGGCTAAAGTTGGATCCCTGTTAAAGAGTCAAGCTCTTAGATTACTCTTTGTCTGGCCACGAGTTTCAAAAAGGATCCAATGAAGAATAGCTGCAGTCAGTTATTGATAATTGGGTTTTACTTATTTTATTTTTTTAAAGTATTTTATGATGGCAAGTGCTTTACCTATATTGTAATTACCAAATTTGAAAAAGATAGAATGGTTTGATACCAAGGAGCAAATTAATTTATGTTGTAATTCAAAAGGTATGATAGGGTTAAGATCAGTCTAATACCTTTTTCAATAAAAGATCTAAATTGTATAAAATGAGCTATATTTCAACAAACTTATGATTTGAAATTTGAAATTTTTGTGTTGTACAATCTATTCCTTTTCATGTACACATGATAAATAGAATAAAATACACCAGTTTTCAGCTCCTTTTTTGTGATCTTGAAATGATCCTGCTCACTGTCAATACTTTTGATTGCAAAAAAGAAAAATTGTTTCAAGAAGCTGGACAAAATTATCCTTTAATATATTGATCACAGAATGGCTTGGGAAGTTAAAAAGATTAATTTTCTATTAAACAGGAAATTTTTACAAAGAAATGCTTAAACTCAAGACAATTTAATTTTACAAATTACGATGAGCAATTGTTAAATGGGACTAACAAGTAAAATTAAAACATTAATACCAGTTGTCAATTATGGTCTCATAATAATGAAGTTATCATTAAATATCTGGAAACTGTGGATGAAAACCTAGTGTTGAAGGTGACAGTTGAAAATTAACCCAAGGTTGAGAAGCTTGAAGCAAAGGGAGATAACTACTGTAAGATATCGGGATTGATAAGTTAGATAACTCTTCACTTGGAGATGATGATAGTTTCAGATAACTCAAAATGAAGTTTTTAGGGTATTGGAAATCATTATAAATTTCGTTGGTCAACTCAACGAGATTGATTTTCTCCCTTGAGCCGGTACCGCGAAAGTGAGAAAAACAATCAAGTTGAGATGACCAATGATAATCTGTTTATCGCTATTTTGCTTATGACGACGTTGAAATTTACATTGACAATGGCACGTGCAACCTTAGTTTCTAGAGATACTTTCCATATCTTTCTACTATGCTGAGAAAGGAAATTATCAGTAAGATCAAAGGAAAATTCAGTAAAATAGTGATAATAATATATATATCATAAAAATTTATTATTGTTCACCAAATATTAAGACTTGTACAAGCTTTCAGTCATGTAAGAATTAATAACCTTTGCGATTATGTTTATAACTCTATAATAAATGTAGATTAAACATTTAAATTCTTTTTTGTATGGCAGAATTTTCGTTATGGCTTGACTGTTATAAAAATGTATTTTTACTTCTTTATTATCTTAATAGCGATCAGTGCTTTTAAGATGTAGATACCTAGAAACAATTTTGAAGAAGATAAAGTATATCTAAAAAACTTTTGGGATCATTTTCCACTTCCCCTGAATTCAACTGAATTTACGAGAATATGTTTTCTAGTTTTCCATTCCATCATAATATGTCAGATACAATTTAGATTTTGATTTTGATTGAAGATATTCATTTTCAATTTTGAAAATAAGAAATTAAAGAAAGTATGAAAATTGTACAGATTCAAAGTTCAAAGCAGCTTTATGCTCAAACATTTGATTATTTTTTATGACTAGAAATATCAAATATTTTCATTTCAGAATTACATATATAGATTCCTTCGAATGGTAAACACCACACCCTAAATACCTCAAAACCAAAGAACCATCCAAAGAACAACTGAAACAAACAGAAGATATAACCAACCCTACTACTTAAACACCAATAAGCAGCTTTGTTATATGTTAGTAAAGACACGCAGCGCTCCCAGCATAATGTATTTCTGAAATGATCATTTGATATTTGTTAAGTCTACACCAAAACTCTGAAGATAAAGAATGTTTTGCTTCGGAACTTTGCATGCACTAGACTATGAGTTTAAATCAATTTCAAGTACTATGTTATTCTATAATCTGACAACTACAATGCTTTGAAAATGTAAAAATTTTAGGAAAATTATTATTTCACTATAAATCTTAAATTCTAATTTAAATGTCTTAGGAAAATTTTCATTATAAATCTGAAATTTTAATTTAAATGACATTTTTTTTTTTAAAGAAGAACCAAAAAAAATGCATTTACTCATTATCTTTTGATTTTGCCATTTGATTAGGGACTTTCCGTTTTGACTTTTCCTCAGCGTTCAGTATTTTTGTGATTTTACTTTTTTTTTCAGCACAAAAAAAGCACTGATAGACCTTTAAGACAATGTTAAAAAAACTTTCAATCGTTGGATCAAATGACAGTCTGTAGTGGTGAAAATACAGAGAAATTAATCATAACCAGGATAAACCTCATCTGAAGTTATTGCAACTATCATCATCTCTATATTGATAACTTTTAATTTAAATTAACACCCCAAATATAAAGAAGGCATTATACCCTGGGTTAATCTCCAACTTCTATATTTTGCTTCTTATGTTGTTGCACATTAATAGATGCATAATTTAACTATTGAAAATTATGGACAAATCTTTTACTGCATTCAAGAAGAAAAGATAGACATGTTTTGAGTACAGGTACTTGGCTATCATGGATCAAATGATCATTTGGCTACTGTTGTAATAAATAACATGAAAACTTTCACAATTAAAAATTGCTCATCATAATCCTTCAGAAATATTAGAAATTTTAATGGTGAATATTTATAACAACTTTTTCATATAAAAATAACTAATTCAGAATTAAAGTATTTTTAACCTGGGGTGTACTGGATGACACACACAGTACAGCTGTGTTACAGAAATTTCGCCTGCAGATTAACCACATAGGAGTAGTAGTAGAAGTAAATGTGTGCATTTTCAAATCATCAAAAGTTGAGATATTTAAAAAATTACTGCATTCAAATTTTGTTCTAAATACCGGTACATATTAAGAGTAAAAATATGAAATTTAAATAATCTGAACCCAGTCATATTTTTTCAATTGATAAATACTTCACATAAATATCTAAATTTTGAGTCTGGGGATTGGAATCCCTCCTTTTATTCTGATTCCTCTTTTTTTTAATATGTGAACGTTTCATGGTGTTTCTACGTTTGGAACCCCCCTTTTCAAAATGGCTGTATCCACACATTGTACTGACTCAACTTCCCTAATGTAAAATAATATACACAAATGACTTCTCTGAGCATGGTCCCTGGGTCTTACTTTACAAATGTATAGCTCAATTGGATCATGTAGTTTAAATTCTTTAAAATTTGTAAATTCATTTCATATGAGTTACCTCCCCTTCACTCAGTGAAATTTTAAAATTTTCTATCATCAAGGAGGGGCATAAGGATTTTTTACATACTTCAAGGTTATTTATTTTTTAAGCCAAAGAGAATTCAGTATAAGGACTTTATTTTTTTTTCGTGGGAATTTGATTCACCCTTATCAGAACTCTGGATTTAATGAGTAATTTTTCTGACTCAGTGAGTGAAAGCTTTATTCTTTTACACAAATTTTGGTAGCAACCCTTGCTAAAGCCCCTCATAATGCAAGATACCAGTGTTTTCATGGAGTAAGACTGAGTCATCATGATCTTAACTTGACTCACATGAATGTTAAAATAGATAACCAATATTTTCTGTGAAAAAAAGGTGTATCAATTTAATAAATTTTGGAGCATATTTTTTTTAAGTTAAATTGAAGTTAAAATTTTGTCAAACATGAAGATACTTCAAAATAACAAACAAAGAATAATAATTCTAAAAAACTATATTTGAAAATTATGTGCCATCTTTATCTTGTCACATTTAAAATTTAGAATTGAAGAAAGAATGAATGAAAAAAACACCCTTGACTTTGTCAATTTGTAAATTTGTTAACATATCAATTACTTAATTACCCACTTCTGTCCTGTCCTGGTAGTAAAAAACCCATCCTAGTAGTACTTCTGTCCTGGGTCACCTGAGTTCATCCCCTGGTCTCTGGTTGGCTTGATGTTGTACATTTTTAGTTTTCAGTTTAGTGTTTTGTAGACTTTTGTCTGTCATTTCTTTTGGTTCCAACTTCCTGGATCACCTGAGTTCATCCTTGGTCTTTGATTGGGTTGTTGTACATTTTTTAGTTTGTGTATTTTGTATATTTTTGTCTGTCCTTTCTTTTGGTTATGGGGTAGTCTGTCTTTCTTCATCCATACTTATAAAGGTATTTAACTTATTTTCTTCTGTGTGTTTTATCCCATTGACATTAATACCACATACAATTTCTTTATGACAAACTTACAAACATAGGACCATACGGTATACCTATATTCTCTGTATAAACTCTGTAATGGAAACAGATAATAAAGATTAGTGATGTGTTTGAGAAAATTGTTGTCAATTCCATCGAAGCAGATCTCTAATAAGCAATATTCAAGGTTTATGACTGAATCTGCCTCTGGTCCCCATCTGTAACAAACATTAAATTTACAAATTAGTAGTGTTGGGGAATGTTGGCATCACTTCTATCAAACAGGCCCTTTAACAATCTCAGAGTAGAATGATCTTGTTACTATTGTATAGCGTTACGAGAACTATATGCTACTCTCCTAGTCTGCTACAACGGAGTCTATCCAAGGTCTATGACTGAAACATCCTCCCAGCTGCATCTGTAACAAAATAAAATTCATAAATTAGTAGTGTTGGGGAATGTTGGCGTCACTTCTATCAAACAGGCCCTTTAACAATCTCAGAGTAGAATGATCTTGTTACTATTGTATAGCGTTACGAGAACTATATGCTACTCTCCTAGTCTGCTACAACGGAGTCTATCCAAGGTCTATGACTGAAACATCCTCCCAGCTGCATCTGTAACAAAAATAAAATTCATAAATTAGTAGTGTTGGAGAACGTTGGCGTCACTTCTATCAAACAGGCCCTTTAACAATCTCAGAGTAGAATGATCTTGTTACTATTGTATAGCGTTACGAGAACTATATGCTACTCTCCCTAGTCTGCTACAACGGAGTCTATCCAAGGTCTATGACTGAAACATCCTCCCAGCTGCATCTGTAACAAAATAAAATTCATAAATTAGTAGTGTTGGAGAACGTTGGCGTCACTTCTATCAAACAGGCCCTTTAACAATCTCAGAGTAGAATGATCTTGTTACTATTGTATAGCGTTACGAGAACTATATGCTACTCTCCCTAGTCTGCTACAACGGAGTCTATCCAAGGTCTATGACTGAAACATCCTCCCAGCTGCATCTGTAACAAAATAAAATTCATAAATTAAATGTCTTTGGTAAACCTTAAAATGAAATGAAATACATATAAAACATTACACATAAAAACATAAAATAAAATGGATCAACCAACCTTATTTCAATTCTTTGAAGTAACTTTGCCCCTGAAATGAAATATAAATATTTATTATACCTCAATTACCAATTTCTATATAAAATAAGTACACAATATTTTGACTTACAAGCTTTGAACTATTGGACCTTGTTGAAACTACTTGACTGCAAGCTTCATTATATTTCGCGGGATTTCCAATGCAGCTATAATGGAGGATTTTGAAAATACCATGGAGAGTAATTTTTACCTATTGGATCTAGGGTTGACGTCAGTGCAAGATGTAGCCTTAGCATTTCAGAATATTTATGAAGTAAACGTTATGGTTGGGTTTCTGCTTTATATATTACGATAGTTGATTTATCACAGCCATTTATTGTCTGTTGTCTTTTTTTGATATAATAAAACACTTACGGACTGGATATTTGTGGAAAAGTAAGTTTATTGTCCCCTCGGATACAACTATTGCCCTCGGCTACGCCTCAGGACAATAGTTGCACCATGAGGGACAATAAACTTACTACTCCATTCATACACAGTCAATAAGTATACAATATGCATTACACATAAACATATAAAAAAAGAAGATTATTATATATAAAACAACCTTTTTTTAGTTCTTTTAAGTAACTTTAAACCTTTATAGAAACTTGAATTATTTTTTTTCAAAGTTTTTTTTACCTCACTTTACCATATAATTTGCAGGGAATAAGACTGCTGTCAAAAAATAATATAAGATTTTTACTTTCGAAGAAAATTTCTCTCAAGCTAGTCAAAAATGGAAGCATAAAAATTTTAGTTTTACCTGTGAAAGAATATTTTATGGGGACCAAATTAGTCAGGGATGCTGTTTTTTGTGGTTGCTTCCTTTTTATTAAATTTTGACATTTCTTTACTTTAAAGATCTGACCATGCTGTACATATGTCCAACCATCCACTACTATTGGTCAAATTAAATGTTGCATGCAATACAGACCAAAATGAGGTTCAATTTTCGTCTTGGAAAACATTAATATATCAGCTATGTTTTTAAGCTCAATTTTACAAAATTTACCCCAGTGGCTGCTTAAATCAAATTATTACTTCATTATTTCATATTAATTAATGTTTAAAAAAAATCCTGTTACCCTTTAAGGGATAAATATTTTAAATGTTTTTTTTTTCAAACTTTAAAAAAAGAGTGGAAGCTGGCTAAAATACACAATATAATTAAACGTTTTTTATAACCATTTCAACCTCAAAGAAAAAGATAGTCTTTCCTAAGCATGTCTCTAGCTTAGCTTTACAAATTTGTTCGTTAATTTTTTGTTGAGGAACAGTGACAACCTCTTTGTCCAAAAAAGTTTACTCTAGTGCATAAACCCTCAGCCTTGCTATCAAAAGTAAAAAATATAAATTAATGGAATATTGAAATCAAATCTTCTCAACACTTGGAATAGATAAGCTGGGTTTTAATCAAACTCATTTAAACTCTGCAGACACTAAAAATAAGTCTACAGTCAAAGTCAATCAGATGTCTGGCAGTTATAATGCACTGAACATTTATATGAAACTAAGGAACATATGTTTCTAAGTGAGACCTCATCTAAGAGATCAAAGCACTTTAAACTACCAACAATGACAGAGTGCTTTCCACGTCCTCAAACCAGGTCGCCAATAGTGCATTCAACTCTATTGATCATGAGTACCGGTACTTATTTGTCAGAAGTCTCTGTGCATCAGTCAAAGTGCTGGTGAAAAGTCTCTACAGAGTAGAAATGAATAAATCTTTTAAATAAAAATTCTTTTTCACAAACTTGTATATTAACATTATTAAATAATATTTGCATTATGAAGTAGGATACACTTTTGACATGTTAGTGTGATGATGTGGGTCTCCATGCTGTGATGTTTTGTTAGAATGACATCCTACATCACTGCCTTATTTTTGTGGAAAATGAAAGAAAAAATGTGTTGATGTAAGCATGGCAAAGGGGTATGTTATATAACCAATTTCTGTAATTCTTTATCTTCAGTTATCAATTATGAATATAAAAGACATTACAAATAGGAACAATTGAGAGAAGAAATTCAGTTTCTTTTAAAAATGAAATTTTGCTTCATTTAAAAACACATAAGAAAAAGCTATCAAAGTTACCTCCCATTGATAAAAGGTGATTTTCATCAAAACAACTTCCATTCACTTGTAAAAATTTGAATAAATTAAAGTACCAGAGCAATTGATAAATTAACAATGTTAAAGGCCAATGATAAAGTATTTAAAAAAATAAAAGGATTGAATTTTTTCTCTTGGTGTCATCTCATAGATTTTCAAAAATATTTAGTTGCATCTGGTAGTTTTGTTTAAAAGAACATAAATTATCAAATCTAAACTTTGAAGCAGTTCAAAAAAATAATTCTGCTTGAAATTATGTAGTTTGATTTAGGCATTGCACAAGTTTTCATATCAACAGGTCTAAAAATTTGAGCACTTTTCAATTCATTTCTAAGGGTGGGCTTTGAGATATGAAAAAAATACTTTTGTTGGGTTGCTGCTTCATTGATGTATACCTGCATCCCCTTTTTTCCTAATGAGGATCTAAGAAAAAAATTATAGTGTCCTGATGCATAATTTTTAACCAACAAAAAATACTTACCATGTATAATTATAGACGAGGTTCTTACCACTCTTTGGTAACTACAAAGATGGATATCTTACTGTACACATTGCTTACTCTTCAAGGTCATTGCTCAATTTTGGGTTCCTGAAAAATATTGGTTTTGTATATAATATTTGAAAGGGTGTAAACTTATATTATTTCTGGTTCTTTAAAAAATTTCAATCTAAGACAGTCATCATGGTCATATGTTTTCTTTGATGCATCTCCTTTAATCATTGCTATCTTTCACTTAAATTCTAATACTGTAAATTTAGAAATTATTGCAATGTTTTTATTATACATGATTTTCTCAATATCACAAAAAATAAAATTGCATTTTAGTCTAAAACAAGAGTGCACACGCTGACATGTCTCGCCTTCTTTACTAACCATTGATTCTATGTTGATAGTCCTAAATATAAAGCTTTACTACAAGTAACACATAAACTTAACATGATCCAAGAAAATGAGGTCAAGGTCAGATAAACCAAACGAGAAATACATGTACACCTTACAATCATTCAATAAACCAAACATAGTTGACCTATTGCTTATAGTTTCTAAGAAACAGTCTTGACAAGAAAACTTAACATTGACCAATGAACCATGAAAATGAGGTCAAGGTCAGGTGAACCATGCCAGACAGACATGTACACCTTACAATCAATCTATGCATTAAATATAGTTGACCTATTGCTTATAGTATCTAAGAAACAAACTTAACCATGAAAACTTAACATTGACCAATGAACCATGAAAATGAGGTCAAGGTCAGATGATACCTGCCAGACAGACATATACACTTTACAATCCTTCCATACAACAAATATAGTTGATCTATTGCTTATAGTTGAAGAAAAACAGACCAAAACACAAAAACTTAACACTGAGAAATGAACCGTGAAAATGAGGTCAAGGTCAAATAAAACCTGCGAGACTGACATGCACATCATAAAATATTTCCATACCCCAAATATAGTTGACATATTGCATATAGTATTAGAAAAAAAGACCAAAACTCAAAAACTTAACTTTGACCACTGAACCATGAAAATGAGGTCAAGGTCAGATGACACCTACCAGTTGGACATGTACACCTTACAATCATTCCATACACCAAATATAGTAGACCTACTGCTTATAGTATCTGATATATGGACTTGACCACGAAAACTTAACCTTGTTCACTGATCCATGAAATGAGGTCGAGGTCAAATGAAAATTGTCTGACGGGCATGAGGACCTTGCAAGGTACGCACATTCTAAATATAGTTATCCTATTACTCATAATAAGAAAGAAATTAACATTACAAAAAATGTTGACTTTTTTTTCAAGTAGTCACTGAACCATCAAAATGAGGTCAAGGACAATGGACATATGACAGACGGAAACTTCGTAACATAAGGCATCTATATACAAAGTATGAAGCATCCAGGTCTTCTAGCTTCTAAAATATAAAGCTTTTAAGAAGTTAGCTAACACCGCCGCCGCCATAGCCGGATCACTATCCCTATGTCGAGCTTTCTGCGACAAAAGTCGCAGGCTCCACAATGACAAATTCACAATAATAAATGCATGCAACAATTTCTGAATTTACAATACATGTGAAGACCGTACTTTGACCTATAATGGTTTACATTTATAAATTTTGACTTGGATGGAGAGTTGTCTCATTGGCACTCATACCACATCTTCTTATATCTATGTATATTTATCTCAAAAAGATATTAATATTGTCCTGTAAAAATAACCGATCAAAATTTTTTTGCATGCAAGTATCATTAACTTTGATTATGGTTATTGTTCCATGACCTATGGCTGTTTATAAACAGAAATTGTCTCAATAGCAATCATACCACATCATCTTATTAATACCAGTATTATTTATACTGTCAAACCCAGTCATTTGTTTTTTTCTTTCTGTTCAGATTTGTTAGCTTATAGATTGAACCTCTGTAAATATAGACAATGCAATTTCCAAAAGGAACTCCTTTTAAGGATAAAAAAAAAAAATTACTATAAAGTTTCGTAAATAAACTGTTATCATAGAGAAATGTCTCGCTTTTTTGTAATTTCAATAATGCAAATGTTGAAATTAAAATAGCAACACTTTAACATGTAAGTTTTGCAATTATTCAAAGTAAATGAACCCTGACTGAAGGTACATGGCAAAGCAATTTCCATGGAAATGAGATGTACCAAAGCTAATACAACTGCATACCAAATACCACTGACTTATCATAAGTAGTTTCCTTTAGACAAACTTAACAAAAACTAATACATGTAAACTAAGCAAAATTTCAAAGTCAATAAACCATAACTGAGGGGGTGGGGTCAAATAATCTCCATGGTAATGAGATGTGCCAATGCTAATACAATTGCATACCAAATATCATTGACCTACCACTAGTGGTTCCCCATAAACAGACCTAATCACAAACTAATACATGAAAACTAAGCAAAAGTTTCAAAGTCAATAGACCATGACTGAGGGGGCAGGGCCAAATAATCTCCATGGAAATGAGATATACCATTGCTTATACAACTGCAGACCTATTATCATTAACCTACCACTAGTGGTTCCCCACAAACTAATACATGAAAACTAAGCAAAAATTACAAAGTCAATAGACCATAACTAAGAGGGCAGGGCCAAACAGTCTCCATGGAAATGAGATATGCCAATGTTTATACAACTGCAGACCTATTATCATTAACCTACCACTAGTGGTTCCCCATAAATTAGACCTTATCACAAACTAATACATTGTTGACGTCGCCGCCGCCGAAAACAGCATACCTATGTCTCGCTTTTTTACTGTCAAGCGAGACAAAAATCATATCCTGGAATCTTAAGTTCATATGCACTATTATTCTTTACAAAGTTCAAAACACAGGGCTGTGCAGTATATTTTCAACATGTTTATGCCTTTCAAAGCCTTTTTAATAAGCAAGGTAATTAATATTGTACTTAAAAAAAAAATTATTTTAATGTTGAAAATTGATGAAGGGAAATGTAATATTCAACTAATACAAACCTTATAGATGAACGCAACTGGCCGATTCTTTTATATTGTTGTATATACTATACAGCCTAGATTTTCTGTAGGTCTTCTTTAAGTTTCTGTGGTTTAACAATTCATCAAAATGAGAATGTTGTGGATAGTCTTTTAAATTCTCTGAAATACAAAATTCAATTTACTTTTCCATATATATATATGCCTTTTCAGCTGCACTGGTTTTTCTGTGATCAATTTGCTGTAATATTTTCAAAAGCATATACAAAAACATTGATTGGTTTAAAAAATCTTAAAATGGAAATTAATCAATGATATAACGTTGTTTTTTTTTGGTGTACAACCAATGAGATAACCCATAGTCCTTAGATTTTGAAAAGGAAAATTACATTTGTTGCGTAAACACAGCCAACTTTGCCAAATGATTATGATGAACTAAAACCAAAGGAAATTACATATAAGCTTTCCAAATAGATACCATGGTCCCAATTTATTATATTAGTAAACTCAAGGAGATGGTGTTTATAACCTCCTTGTTTAATTAAATGTCTTTTACTGACCTTTGTGGCATTTTAAATAGCTACTGAAAGTACAATTTCTTTGAAAAATATTGATTTTAGTTGAAATGATAGGACGTTTTTTCAGTGGGAACTCACTTTTGTCCTGACTGTACATACTCTGAGTCTAGCAATGTTGAAAATCTATATAATGGCGTATAGTGTCTGGTTTTCCTATCTAATACCAATTTAGATGACTTTAAGTTCCTAGAATCCAAGAACTGAAAAGAAACATTAAATATTAAAACAAGTCAATGAAAAATGTTATACTTTATAAAAAGGATTTGTATAGTTAAGACTATAGTCAACTATACAAATAAACCAACATGAAGAAATGGTTAAGAGTCATTGTGTTTCCCATCCAACCTTATTATGTATGAAAATTTGTGAAATCTTTAATTCTTTAAAAGTAATTTTATGGAACTAAAAGTTTGATAATGTACAGTAGAGATTGGCCATTTTGTACATATACCAAGGGGAAACTTCGAACAAAGAATTATTATTTAGAGTTTCATTGCATTCGATAGAAAATGGGAATTTTGAGACAAATAAGATAAGATAAGATAAGATAAGATAAGATAAGATAAGAGATAAGATAAGATAAGATAAGATAAGATAAGATAAGATAAGATAAGATAAGATAAGATAAGATAAGATAAGATAAGAGATAAGATAAGATAAGATAAGATAAAATAAAACCAGATTTTTGTAGAAAATCCATAGACTTTAATACTGAAATTTTCGTTATAAAATTCTAAACATAGATTACTTACTTGTTTGTCCATGGTGTGCTTACAAAAAGTCCTAAATAACCTTTTAATTCCAAAAAAACTCGTGGTGAGTCATGCAAGTCTAGCGCACCCTAGAAGGTGTACTTGAATAGGTCCGTATTTACATTTGTTTTAACCAATATCTTAATTTATAATTTTGTTTTAAGGAAATCTTTGCTAGCACTGCATACAATTATCGTCTATCAATCAAGCACCGAATTGTCAAATATTAGATTACAAGGGGGAAGGCTGTGGATTTTCTATAAAATTTCCATATGTTTAGCATTGAACATGTTGAATCAACAGAAGGGTACATAATCCTTAAAGTAAATAATTATTACTACATTAGATACCTTAAACTCGTCATGAAACTTTAATCTTTTTCATGTCTTCAAAAATTTTAAGGAAATAATGCAAGTCTTTGTCCAAGTAAAGATCAAACTAATTTGAATTCAAATCCTAACCTGTAAGTCACATGATCATACGTACAGGTAAAAATCTTTTCACTTGAAATCTACTCACTTCATACTTGAGTAACTGGCTGGGTAGAAAAATATAATAAATGAAACCTGACACAAGGTGTTTCTCAAAATATGTAACAGAATTTTGTTCAGATAATAAAGCATTCCCCTAAAGGGAAAATGAACAGTAAAACCTAAAAACATGAGGCTCCAATAACCTGCATAATTTTTGAAAATTTTGCATGATATTGTCTCAGTAAAGCATTTAAATGAGTACATACCTAAACACTGATATTTAGGTTAACTCAGTTAAAAAAAACGTTTTTACAATATGAACAAATTAATTTTGGACCCTTTGGGCCCTTATGTTGACCCATAGTAAAATGTGGCAAAAATTAAAAAAATCCAAATACACAGTTAAATTCAGCATATCAAAGAACCTCAACAATGCAATTTTTGATGACACTTTAGACCCCAATGTGGACCAATTTAAAACGGGGCCCAAAATCTGAATACAAGAGTAGATTCAGCATATTTTAAAAAGTTTGATTGATTGATTTTTGGTGTTTTGGTGTTAATATCAAGATCAGAATAATGTGATAAAGAAGAATAGTTATACACCAAACACAAATCAGAAAACGTTTTACTATCACGGGGGTCATAGGACAATTTCAAAGTCAGAGTGACCCTACTTTGGTAAATGATACACCCCAATCTCCATGTTGTATCAGCATAACAAAATTGGTCTACCTAAGTTCTATGGTACAAAAATTATGAGTGACCTGACTTTTGGATATGGCACATCCTTGAAGCCCATGATGCAACTGTATACCAAGTTTGGTTAACGTAAGTTGAATAGTATAAAAGTAACCTGACATAGACGGACAGACACATATTACTATATTAGATACGTGTACGCTGTTCATCTACAGTAGAGACATTATGATCCATTATAATATCCACCAAATCTGTGACTGTTATGTGGGACCATAATCAGTTCTTTGAATAGTTATTTCCAATATAGAAACAAAGTTGTTATTGGTTGTTTGCAGAAAAAAGACTCTTGAATGAAGATCTCTGTTACAGTCATTTCCATTGCAGTCTTGGATACAGGTTTTTTGTAATAATCTTGGAATGTCACCAATTTTATTTCTAATATTTGAGTATCAGACACAGTTGAAATCAATTTGAAGATTTTTTTTGCTCTTATAGTCACATTAATGATTTTGACATTATATAGGCATCTGTTGAAGATCATATCAAGATCTCTTCCTATTGTTTTTGTTTTGTTATGATGTGTCTCATTGGCATATACTCCACATCTCTTTTTAAACTTATTCATTCAAGCTGTTATTTCAATTTTGAAACTTAAAGAATCGTAGCAAGCATGCTCATGTACCCCATGCCCCCACATTGTCACCGAACAAACAAAATCTCACCAGAATCCTAAGTTCAAAGACTCATAACTCCTACAAAAGATAAGTTCTTGTAGATATACACATCTACATATTATGTCCTATTTAACTACAAAGTTTCATGAAATTCTGTTATGTGGTTTCAGATGAGTTGCTCCAACTTACTGTTGCAGTAGTATATTTAGACGAAAATTCTAAGTTCAAAGGGCATAACTCTAAGAAGAATAAAATTGAATCATAATTTCCTGTCATTTTGCACATCTATTTACTATGTCCTTAACAGTAACCTACACAGTTTGATTTTGATATGGTTTCAGAGGGTGGGATGGCAAGAACAGGACTGATGAATAGACAGAAAGACTGACAGACAGATCTACTTTCAATATTATTATTTTATTTACACTTTCACCTCAGCATCACTTGTGCCTATGTGTTTTTTATTCATTGTATTATATGTAATTCTAAATATTTCATGAAATTTTTGTCTTAAGTATATCCATCTTATACCCTATAGCGGTTATGACAAAATGGATTAGTAAAAATTGACTGTTGTCAATGTAACGAAAATAAGATACAGTCTGTGTTTGAGGCAATAATTATGTCAAAAATGAAAATTTTAAAACAGAATATGACGGTAAATTTTACTAGCTTTAAAAAAAAAAATGAAAGATACAACAATGAAAAAATTATATAATTTGTCCATCACATTTAATTGTAGTACAGTACAGTCTTAAGTTTCTTCTTCGGTGTACATTTAAAATTCATTTATGCCATGTCAAGTTTTTGTCTCTTTTGATCAGGAGGAGATAATCCATTCTCTTCTTCGTCATCATCTTCTTCATCATTTTCTTCATCATCTTTATTTTTTCTGCAGACTTTTCACCTATTTAAAATTTTACTTAACATATTATATAGGTAAATATATAAAAAAATCTTTATTAAAATCTATATCTTTACAATTATAGTTAATAGATATATGGAGATGTGGTATGAGTGTCAATGGCAATGATACAACTCTCCATCCAAGTCTAATTTGTAAAAGTAAACCATTATAGGTCAAAGTACGGTCTTCATTTTACCATGTTAATTGCCCATTATCAATACTGCCAACTCTTGCCAATTTCGCATGAGATGCCAGTCTTTTGTCCAGCAATACTAAATTCTTTTAAAAGAATAATCACCCAAATTAAAAACAGTATTTTCTTCCATGAAAAGGGTCCCATGAATAACCTGTTTGTTTGTATTTATTCATTAGACCTTTTTGTACACAGTTGCGGATCCAGAGGGGGATCCAGGGTTGGACCCTCCCTTTTTTTAACAATCATTGCTTTGGAATGGGGACATATGGTTGGACCCTACCCCCTTTTATCCTGGGTTGGAACCCCTTTTAAAAATGGCTGGATCCACCCCTGCTACAACATATATAAAATGATAAAATACTAATTCATTTGTTATATATCTGTATTTTTTTTAATCAAGCATCATTAGTCATGGATTTAAAAATTAACCAAAATAAAGAACTTAAGTTGAATAGTTAACATGATTCTGTGATTTTTTTTTTTAGATTTAATTAACATTTCAAATGTGCTCGACTTCAACACACTGTATGAGGGTTATGATGAATGGTACATTCATGACAAATAAAAGTAAAAATTCATGTCAAATGATGTTAACGGTAATTTTTGGTGCATGACAATAAAACGTACACTTTCTTTTAGACGATAAAAAAAAACGGCTAATCAGTTTAAATTAAAAAAAAAGTCAGGGACACAAATTCGTCGGACAAAATAAATTAATAAATTCAAGTTAGATTTTATGAGTCGTGGCATATGCACCAGACAAAAGGTGTTTTGAAATACAAGGAAAACCCAATATATCAACGAAGAAGGACCTCTTTTGCTGTGCATAAGATTAAAACTTGTCACCAGGTCTTCAGCAATCTGCTTTTTAATATTCATTTACAATGACAACACATTCATCATTATAACAGAAACCAACATTCAATGTGTTGTAAGCGTTACATTTTTTCACACAAGAACATTTTAAACAGTGTATTTCTAAAATGACCGAGAGTCAACTTAATTACATGTGTTTTGTATTGCACCATTACGTAAAAATAACATATATATAGAAAATGACAAATTAAAAGAAGAAATAAAGAAATATAAGCAGCAAATTAAACTATCTATACATAGATAACACTAATCAATTTACTTCCATGGTCAAACTTAAGAGGCTAGACAAAGATACGGGAACATAAAGAGTGAAGAAAATAAAAACGCTCTGAAAGAAGCAAGTAAATCTTATAAAAAAGAACTAAATCGAAGTTATAATGACTTCCAAATGAATACCGCGAAAGATCTTAGAAAACTGGCTAAATCTGACCCAAAACGGCTTTGGAAAAAACTAAATAGTATAGATACCAACAAATCAAATAAAACTGATGCTGTTAAAATTGAAGATTTATATGAACATTTTAAACGTCTAATCCAAGATGAAGTGATTGAAGACAACTCAGACATAGATTTAACAAAGGTACCACCAGAGAACATTAACAGAATTTTAAATTCTCCAATCACAGAAGAAGAAATTTTGAATGTCGTCAAAAAACTTAAAAACAATAAGGCTTCCGGATATGATGGTATTGTGAATGGACATATTAAACATACGGTTAAGGAAATGTTGCCCATCTATCACAAGTTATTCAACATTGTTTTAAGTACTAGGAAGGTCCCAGATTCATGGACAATGGGAATTATTCAACCTATCTTCAAGAATAAAGGCAATATATATGATCCTAGCTCGTACAAACCAATAACTTTAGTGTCATGTCTAGGAAAACTTTCACATCGATCTTAAATGAAAGACTTGGGAACTTTTAATTGAGATTAATCTGATTTCCGAGGCTCAAACAGGATTCAGAAAAGGTTATAGTACATTGGATAATATATTTGTATTACATTCATTAATATCAATTTATCAAGCTCTTGGAAAAAAACTCTTTTGCACTTTTGTTGATTTTTCGAGAGCATTTGACACAATCTGTCATACATCTTTATGGATAAAATTACAAAAGGCGAATATTTCAGGGAAAATTTTAAGGTAATATATAGCATGTATAGTAATGTTAAATCGTGCGTTAGGAATGGTAACGAAGTGTCAGCCGTTTTAACTGTAACATTGGAGTGAGACAGGGAAAAATTTATCCCCTTTTATTTGCTGTTTATCTAAACGATCTTGAGTCTTTCTTTGCTGAAAATGATGTTCAGAACTTGCAAGTTATGAAAATATTTGCCGCAATTATTTGCATATCTGTATAAAACTTTTCGTTCTTTTGTACGCCGACGACACTATAATTATATCTGAAACGGCCGAATCAATGCAACAAGCCTTAAATGTTTTTGAAAGATACTGTGTCCGATGGAAGTTAAACGTTAATTTATCGAAGACAAAGGTTGTTGTGTTCTGCAAACGGAAATCACGAACATTACCAAAGTTTCAAATATTTAACCAGTCTATAGGAATTCAAGATTTTTATCCATATTTAGGACTAACTTTTAACTACAATGGTTCATTTGAAACAGCGAAGAAACGTCTTAGCGAACAAGCACAGAAAACACTTTTTAGTCTTCATACAAAGATACGTAACCTCTCAAAACCTGTCGATTTACAATTACAACTCTTTGGTGCACTTATACTTCCAATTCTGACATATGGGTGTGAAATATGGGGATTCGGAAACAATTACATGCTGGAAAAAATCCAACTACAGTTTTGCCGGAATGTGTTGAAAATTAGATCCTCGACACCAAATTTTATGACATATGGAGAACTTGGTCGTACACCAATAGATACCGTTATAAAATGTAGAATGGTGTGTTTTTGGAACAAACTTCTCGCCAATGAAAATAAACTAAGCAGTATACTTTATCAAATTATGTTCAACTTAAAAGACGATCACATGTTCAAATGGATTGACTATATTAAATCGATTTTAGACAATTCCGGACTTAGCTATGTTTGGACTCAGCAATTACCATTAGATGTAAATCAACTAAAATCGTTCTGAAAGATAAACTTAAAGATGCATTCATTCAAAATTGGCATAGTCAAATTGACAACTCATCCAGAGGAGAATTTTATGGTCTTTTAAAACAATGTTTGGCTTAGAAAACTATCTTGTACAATTATCACCAATCGAGCGTGAATATATTTCAAAATTAAGATGCTGTAATGTAAAAATTCCAGTAGAGCTGGGTAGATGGTACAATATTCCAAAAGACGAGAGGACATGTAATTTGTGTTTAAATGCTATTGGTAATGAATACCATTATTTATTTGAATGCAATTCTGTATTAGTAAAAAGTATCAGAAATCAGCACATTCCAGAATACTATATTAAATATCCCAGTGCAGCAAAAATGAAAGGACTACTATCATTGGTTAATATTAATGTACTTAAGAATGTATCTTTATTCGTTTCAAAGTTAACGAAAATATTATAAAGTAAAGTAATTATTAATATATTTCAATTCTAAGTTGTTCTATTTATTTCTATGATTGTATGTGATTGTATTTTGTATATATTTACCTCTTGTTTCACATGTCAATGTGACGGAGTGTTTTTAAATAAAGCATATTGTATTGTATTGAAGAGCGAGAAACACGATTCCCTAAAAAAGAGAAACTTAAGAGCGAGGAACACGATTCCCTAAAAAAGAGAAACTTAAGAGCGAGGAACAAAAGAGAAACTTAAGAGCGAGGAACACGATTCCCTACAAGTGATTTGAAAGATTTTTTGCATTAGATTTCGAGTTCTCAAATTTGTTTTAATAGTTCCACCACGTTGATGTAATGTCATTACAGGATGATACTCCCATAACAAACCGTGCATACATTCATTACATGTACATACGTCACCAATTAACACAAATTGTATTGTTTCAGATTCAATTTAATAAAACAAACAGTGGCATCCTGTTGAGCATATATAAGACATCGTAATTGGAGATAGGAAAGACAATCAAGCGACAGGGTGCCTGCTGATAATAAAATTCATTTGACAATATATCAATTTCGAGCTTTTTTAATATACCACCTTTTCATTTTCTTTAAATATTATCGAAATACAAATGATGGAAAAATGTTGTACGGGTGAAAAAAAAAAATTGAACAGCGAATCGTTTATTATTATTTAAATGTAAATGTATACTTTATCATTTATCATTAAATACGTTTCGCCAAATATGAATAAAAATATCCTCTATAGTCTCTATTATGTGAAATTATGCGAACTATGAACTATCATGAACAAGAACCCTTATAGTAAAACTCCATTATATCCTTTGAACAGATGAGTTATCCCGACGAATACAATTTAATATAATTAAATATAATTTTATTTTGTATTCAATATTTATCGTTTCTATTTGAACAATAAAAAATAGCCGCAGTGAATACTTTGAATTTGAACTTATTATGTATTATTTAATTTATTTAAGTCAGAGACATATAATACAAATTTCCTTAAATCAGTCCTTCATTTTTGTGCACTATGAAATTTATATCCTGCATTTTGTTAGGCAATTTATTCATTTTTCATTCTGTTTATGGCAAAGTTCCTTATTTTCTCCTATTCTGAAGTCATTGTTTTTTTCTTCTTTTTAGGGTGCCAAAGATGAACGAATGCAGTAAATTTACAAAAGGAGTAAAATTTTCCTAGAAAAGGAAACCTTCTGCTGGTCGTAATATTATGAATGAGCTTCATGCATCTGTTGTCGTTTCAGACTACGCTTCTCATTCAAAACATGAACCTAATTCATTTTTAAATTAAAATCGTATTGAGGACATTTCAATAGTGACTGCAAAAGATATATATATATTTGATAATAAAAGATTTTATTTACACCTAGGATTTGTATATGTATACACATAAACAATCTTACTTTTAAACTGCCATCTCTTTACCCCAGAATAAAAAGACAAACCGTGACAAATGATTAAAAGACAAAAACCACTACAAATGATTGTCTCGTGGAAATAGGTTATAAAATACTTGTTAAATAGTGTCTTCCATGTTGCTTTGATGTATGACCTCGTCTCCCATTTCAATGTTGTGTTTTTTATAGATTTTTTGTTGCTTCGAGGACACACATATCCATCTATGTATGCAGTATTGTCAATTGTTTTTGCTGGTGGGTCTCTCGCTTATGTCTTCGTCACTTTCACTATCAACAAAGAGTTCGTTATCAGTTTATTCAACTAGGAGTAAATCTAAGAGCGCATTTGTTTCTAACCTAAACGATGTAAACGATTACGCGCGTAGCCGTTTAATCCATTTGTTTCTGTCATTTTTTGGTCAACGTTGACATCGTTCACATATAAAACGATGTACGCGCAAAATAGTCGCGTAGTCGTTGATCGTTTATCGTTGAGACGTGTAAACGATACATTTGTTTCTGCATCTGTCGTTTAAATAATTACGAGCACGTGTTGTTTTCGCAAAGTCCTGGTCATTCATTTCCCGCACTTTTACCTGTTTGTTTACAGTGCGTGTATGTAATCTATTTCTGTCTTACTAGAGATTTCCAATAAAATGACTTTACTCGACATAACCGACCTTACTCAACGTATTTCGTCCTATTGCATTGAAGCATGACGGAGGGGAGCATACACTGCATGCTTTTTTTTACTCTTTGAACAGGCATTTTTTGCTAATATAGACTTAATGTAGAAAATCAACCCAAACTACTTTTTTTAATCTTTAAATATTTTGTTATAAAATTTTGAAAGATTTTATTGACACAAATATTTTAATGGAATAAGTAAGCTAGCAACTTGTAATCAAATGCACCCATCATTTCTTGTCATTTCGCTTGACCCATATTTCAGTTCTTCTCAAAATATGAATTTTAAAAACTACCAAGTAAAATTTAGCATGAAAATATTAAAATTATGAAATCCGAAGCGAGAAAGTTATCTTTTTTTTTGTTTTCATAAGTTTTAACGTTTAAAAGTAGATTCCAACACACCCGAATGAAAAGGTGTACGCGACTAACTTTTTAAAATTATTTTGTATAATTTAATTCAAGATAATTTGACGTGGGCAGAAATTCATATCATTTATAGATTAATCAAATAGTACTTTTCGTCTTTAACTATAATAATGCATGGGACGAGGTTTTGGTCCATGTATACCTTAACATGCATTCGGGATACAGGGGTAGAGGGGGTACTCCCCCTTTCGATCACCAAATAATTTTGAAAATCTCACGTTTTCCACGTTATCTATACAAATTTTTAATATAAAATCATCCAATTTTTTTTTGGCATCGCTACGCTCGGCAGTATGAATTCAATTATCGGGAACTACGCCTTCTTTCAAATATCTTGGATCCGGCCTTAATCACAAATTGTAAAGCACCAAAAAAAAAATATAATGATTGTCGTTTGACTTTGATAAATACGTTTTAAAAACAACAATGTTTGTGAACATTTAACATCTCTCGTGAGATTTAAAATTTTAAGACTACATACTGAATTGCATTTTTTCCTGGATTTAGAGCTCACTTAACACGAAAATGTGATACTGGCGTGCAATCTAATGGACAAATAATCTTGTTTCTGATGTTTCTTTTTATATAAATATTTATTTATTAAGTAATATATAATTCCACTAAAAAATCATCATGGATCTTTTGCCGATCAATTATTATTACATTTTATAGAAACAACATATAATCTGCTATACAGTTATGAACACTAATGGTTCTGCAGACACTCTGTGCTTTTGACATGACAAAAGGTCTTGCTTTTCTAGACTGTTTATGTACTTTTTATATTTAATTTGTGAACTGTACAAAAAAGAAGATGTAGTATGATTTGCAATGAGACAACTCTTCACAAGTGACCAAATGACACAGAAATTAAAAACTATAAGCCATCGTACGGCCTTCAACAATGAGCAAAGCAAATACCGCATAGACAGCTCTAAGAGGCCACAGAATGACAAATGTAAAACTAAAACGACAAATCTAACGGCCTATTTAATGTACAGAAAAATGAACGAAAGCACAGCAACAGCACGATAACCACTGAATTACAGGCTCCTGACTTGGGACAGGCACATCCATACATAAAGTGGCGGGGTTAAACATGTTAGCGGGCCCACCTACCTAGGACAGTGGTGTAACAGTACGAAATAATTGATTAATATTCTAGACTGGATTATTAGTTGTATAAAAAAGAAGATGTGGTATGATTGCCAATGAGACAACTCTCCACAAGAGACCAAATGACACAGAAGTTAACAACTATAGGTCACGTGTAGTTGTTTTTAAGATAGTGCTCAGTAGCTGCGAATAATCTAAGATGGAGTTTATTTGTAAATACTAGTAATTGCTGTTTTTGTGCTTTGTTTGAGTCGGACGAGTAAATCCATTGCTTACTGTTTTAGTTATGAGTAGACATGATCATTTGATAAATATACTTCTATGATCTCTATTGGCCTTAACTTGGACATTAACAAAACCTATAATTGGACAAAATATCAGATGCGAATTTAGTCTCGCTATAATACTTACGACGAAGAAGCCTCAAGCTGTAATACATACGACGAAGATTTAGTCTCAGGCTTTAATACTTATGGTGATGATGATGATGATGATGATGATGATGGTGGTGATGATGATGATGATGATGATGATGATGATGATGATGATGATGATGATGATGATGATGATGATGATGATGATGATGATGATGATGATGATACTGATGTATGTCTTATATCCAGCGACAAATATTACATATATTTTATGGTTTATGTGCATATATTATTATTCTAGCAACACTTGTTTCGATTTGATAACACTTTTTATTGCATAATTTATTTGATTTTTGGCCTTGTTTTTCTGTATCAAAAAGCTCAGTTTTTATTGTAAAATGGTGTTTCACAGCTTCCTTTATCCTTGTGACTTGCTATTGTATTAATATCCAGTAGGCATGCAATTATTATTCTACATAGTATAAAATGTTTTTAACAATGCAAGTAAAGATTACCCCGTTTTGATACAGACTTCCTTACCACTAGCATCTAAGATACATACACTGAAAAAATATTGTACCCGCACTCATATTACAATCACCCTGTCTGTCCTGTCCGTCCGCCAGTCTGTCCGTTCAACAAATAAATTCAATTTTCTCTTCAAAAGCATAAGTATGCTTAGCATATTTTTTTTTTTTTCGATTCATTCCTTACACTCCGACATGTATATACCTGGATCCGTGTGGAGCGTCAAACTATCAAACAGAGTCCAAATGGTGTGAATAGCAACTACAGTGGTTCGTGCTGTTGTCAACAATAAGCAAATACGCATATCGTATTATCAGATACTAGTATATAAGGCATTGACTTTGAAAAATGTAAACAGTTCAAACGAAAATGAATATTTTTACAAGAGTAAAATAACTCAAAAATGACAGAAAGTAACAGAAAGTAACCAACGACATCCACTGAATTGAAAGCTCCTGACTTGGGAAAGCCAATATTGAATTTGGTTTGATTAAACGCGTTTATCAGCGCTCAACACTCTGGTGTAACAGCACAATATAAGAAAAAAACCTGTAAAAATTCAGTTGGAAATAGCTCAACTAATCAAATTTGAATTAAGCCCAAAACAATTACATTTTTATGATGAAAGACACAGAGTACCGATCTTAAAGTACCCCCAGGTACTGAAAGCTGATTCTTACATGTTAAATTATCTGAAAATATTCAACGTATTTAGTTAAAAAATATTAAGGAGATGTGGTATGATTACCAATAAGAAATGAAGTGGATGTAAGCAATGATAGGCAACCGTACGGCCTTCATCAATGAGAAAAATCCATACCATATAGTCGACTATAAAAGGGTCCAACTTGAAAAATATGAAACAATTCAATTGAGAAAACTGATTTAAAACAAAACAATTTACGAAAAACAAATATTAGAGATATGAACCAACGACAACAAGTGAACCACCGGCACCTGACATGGGACAGGCACATAAAGAATATATACATATTTAAAGTAATTATGAATATAAAATGTGTTTTCAGCCGTGTATCACCTTCAATGGTGATGCAATGCATGGATAAGTCGTAGAGTTAAACTTTATATATAAATATATACCTCTAAGGCGAGACAAAATTGAATCTCAAATTTTTTCTTTACTCAATCAATATGTGATAGTTTTAGAATCCACTTTTGGATTAGTAAGAGTTGTCTTAATCCAAAACAACTATGCCAATATCAATAGATATAAGAAGATGTGGTATGAGTGCCAATGAGACAACTATCCATCAAAGTCAAAATTTATAAATGTAAACCATTATAGGTCAAAGTACGGTCTTCAACACGGAGCCTTGGCTCACACCGAACAGTAAGCTATAAAGGGCCCCAAAATTACTAGTGTAAAACCATTCAAACGGGAAAACCAACGGTCTAATCTATATAAAAAGCCTTACTAATTAAAGTTTATTTTAAAAGAAAATTTCTGTAAAGACTGAAGTGGCATTATAGTTGTCTTAAAAATGTAACAAGTATGTAAAT
The DNA here is from genome assembly GCA_017311375.1 of Mytilus coruscus. Lineage (NCBI taxonomy): Eukaryota > Metazoa > Mollusca > Bivalvia > Mytilida > Mytilidae > Mytilus > Mytilus coruscus. Next base: position 123,260,463 of record CM029595.1, on the reverse strand, counting down.
TGGCATTCTCATCCACTTTTAATCAGAGATTCTTTGGGACAGGACATTTTTAGCCAATTACTATGTACTATAAATTGATAGTTTACTATCTACAGCGGTCAATGTTTATATGCAGATTAGTCATCAATTGCTTAATCAAGTACACCTTCCAACTTACAATGTATATAACGAATTGGTGTCCACACTTATTTACATATATCATTATTATTTACAAAATTCTTTTTTTTTAAATATAGGTTGAAACTATTAAAATTTTAATAAGTAGTACAAGACCTGTATCAATTTTTTAAATATACACATCCTTTGTCGTACCTTTTCCCTGGGGAAAACATCTGAGATTATAAATAAACAAGATTAACTACAGTAGAAGAGAACGTTTGAAATAATGCTTAATAAAGTATGATGCAATCCCAACTTTAACAGAGACAAATTTTGACTAACACTTTGAAATCGATATTTCTGAAATTGCTAGAAAAATCTCTGTCTAAAAATAAATACCTACGGAAATTAAATATTTTAAAAACATTAAGAGACGAAAGGAAAAAGGGACACCAATCTGATATAACGACAAATAAAATCATGTCAAATATTAAATAATAGAAGGTTCATTTGCTAAGTATATCGAAAACAAAGTCATGGTCGAAACCATGAAAGATAACTCGAATCAATCGTATGATAGGTAAAGATACGTGTATATACGTGGTCTTATGACAGCAATGTTTTGGCGGGAATCTCAATAATCACGTGATATATAAAATCATGATTTCTTTCGTTTTCATCATCTTAGAAATACTTGATATTGATAAAATTTATCATGAATGGGTTTAATAGTTTAGGAATACTTAGTTAAAACTTGAGTGACGCATTTAACAAAATTAATAGGTTAGCAATAACCGGTCCCGTTACGTGCGTACGTCGAGTTAGGTACGTATGTCATTTTATTGGAAATCTCTACTACACGGTGTCGATAAAGTTCATTAAACGATGTATTTGTTTCTTGCAGCTTAACGTTTACTAAACGATAGTCATCGATGACAAAATTTCGGGTTAGAAACAAATGCACTCTAAGTCGTAACTATTAAGATTGTCATCCCACGAAATAAAATCGGAATTTTCCATATTGCGTGCACATGAATGATTCTTTATTCAAATGAGAAATTAATTGTAATTTTCTTAACTATTAATTCTCAATACACACTTCGAACATGAAGAAACCGTAAATTTACCGACAGTCATTTAAAAAACAACTCAATGCAAGCCTATGATGAAACTGTCAAACAACACTTAGAAATCAAACATTTACCGACAATCCTACAGAAAAAACTCAATGCAAGCCCAATTAATGATGAATATAAAAATAAATAAAATTTTAATAATTTATAAATATCAAGAATAAAAAACAAAGCCTATCATTATTAACAATTAGTTAACAAATAAATTCAGTTTTTTTCCACATTAATTAATTTTACATTCTGTGAATTGTATTTTTGGAAAGAGTGTGGACACCTGTGGTGTAACAACTTCTTGTTTACAAGGTGTCAATTAAAACTCATTATTTATAACATGTTCGTGATTTACCTGGTCATCGAATAATTCAAACTTAATATACATGTCACACTGTGAAATTATGTCTCCGAGACATCAATAGAAACCCATTACATTATGAAACTATCAAATAAAATGAACTCTGACACAATTTATCAAGTGTTAATTATTTAATATCAGTTTTTTTTTAATACAGTAGGTCTCTTTTTCAATAATACAAATCTAAAATCAAAATTAGATTGAAATAAATAATTATATATGAACTCAAATTATCTAATTAATTATGATAAATTTAACACTGAAACAGTTTATGTTATGCTTAAACCTTCTTCCTTACTTCGAGTACTTTTAATACTTTTATTAATGACTTTATTACCCAAGGAGATCTCGCGAGGTTTAACCAGTGGCCGCGTGTTTTTACGGGATTTCGCCGAGTTGCCAATCTCTTGTATTATATGTCTCTGTTTCAGTACAACTGGAATTTATTTTACATGTATAACAGTATGATCTCGCTAATGTAAAAATATACGAAAACAACGTATATTTTTACATTTGTGTTGGTTATTTTTTTCAAAGACAACTTTTCAGAACGCCGGAGACCTACGAATTTCTTAATTTAAACTGACTTTTCTGACATCAAAATACAGCTTTTTGACAGGAGTATTCAACAGTATGTGTTAATAGTATTTCATTCAAATCCAGAAAGGGACAAATATTGCTCTTCATATCCGATTGGTCCAGATTGTATTTTTGTACAACCTCCTAGGTTGTCTTGAGGTAATGTTCTGACCTCGCATATTTGTGTACAGGAGAACGGATTAAACATGATTGAGACTTAACATTTGAATTAAATGCTTCTCCGTCGAGGAGTAAGAACAAAGACTTGTCGGTTCGGAGTTGGAATAATGCCTTAGGTCAAGTGGACAAGTACGCAGCACGTTAAGAATCAGCGACTCTTTCACAAAATATCTTACGATTAAAACTGATCGTAAGTAATACTGAAATGTTCATGACTTACGAGTAAAAATACTCGTAAGTTTTTTTGTGAAAAGAGACCCAGTCTCAGCTTTATCCAAAGCAGGGTATCATCGTCCTGACTATAAGTGTAATATTTGTCATTTTAACTTTTCAAGCAACCACCAAAGCGTAATCAATCTACAGTTTCCTTTACTACGTTATGAAATAAATAATTATCTAGCTAGATAAGATACCCATCTTAACAAATATTTGGTTTAGTATATCAGAGTGAAATACTAGTAGTAAGAATTAAAAATTAAAGATGAACTTAACTTCAAGGTTATTTTCTATATGATACGGAAGAAGAAAGTCAATTGCTAAAACAGGAACACATTTCGCTGAACCAACTAACGGATACTGATAACTGTTTTATACATTTTTAAGACGCAGAAGAAGGAAAAATAAATTCAATTAACAGGAAAGTTTAAAGTACACATATGAAACAATTTCCGGGGTATAATTTGAAGAAATTTCTACATTTCTTGAACAGTTCTAAATCATTTCTTGAACAGTTTTAAATCATTTCTTGAACAGTTTTAAATCATTTCTTGAACAGTTTTAAATCATTTTTTTAAACAGTTTTAAATCATTTCTTGGACAGTTCTAAATCATTTCATGCACAGAAGTGGACCGCAGCAAACATCTGTGACCGATCAGAAGTTCACAGTTTTGTCAAGAATTGATCAAAAACTTCTGTTTAAACAGGTCGGAGTAAATTTTGTCTTCTGTGATAGCATAGACACATGGTAATCTGCCCGTTGGTTGGCAAGAGTTGATGTTTCCTAACTTCCACGAATCACGGCATATTTCTTTCATAAAAATGAATTGGTAAAGTGTAAAGTCTTGTTTTCGCTTTATTTCTTGTACTCCTTAAGCTTGTCTGTAATCCAACTTTTAATTTATTCAAAAGGCAATGTCGAAAATGGTATTCTGGTTGTTACAGGGTCCTTTCCCAGGCGCGAATCCAGCCATTTTTAAAGGGGGGTTCCAACACATGCAAGTCATATAAAAAGGGGTGTTCCAACCATATGTCCCCATATAAAAGCATTAGTTGTAAAACAAAAAGGGGGGTTCCAAACCCCGAAACATCCCCTGGATCCTCCACTTTTTTCCAAACGACGTGTTTGCGTTTTCTACACTCGACCCATAAAAATTGCGATTTTTCTTTGGTAACCCGAAAAAAACAGAACACCTATTTTAAAGAGGCAAAATAATTAAGAACACGAATGACAATCATAATAAACTGTACCGAAAAAAATTTCATGTTTTATCAATATGTGATTAACAAATCTAAGTCACTGTTGTTAGGAAACTAACGTAACTTTGCTTGGATAACACTAATTCCCTTCCATGGTAACTAAAATTTGCAGGTTAAACCGAATCGGAGACAATCATGGCCTTTTGTGTGAACATTCTCCTTTACCACGAGAGACAGAAAAACTAGTAAGGACACTTCTTCTAGTTCTTTTTAATGTAGTACTTTCAAAACAATCGCTCACACTTGTATTCGTATATCAAAATATTACAAGGTTCTCAATTTCCTCATAGGGATAGGGTCGTGATATTTGTGAGATATAAGATCAGCGGTATCTATATATGTTATTATCCACTGCTTTAATATACTCTAAGTAGTTATCGATTGATTTTTGAGTTCAGTGGCAAATATTTAGCGCATTTTTGGACAAGAACAAATTAGCAATTCATACATAAGTAGGTCTGCTAAGTAGGCCAACTAAGTTGAAGGGCCGATAAGTTGGACCACTGGAAAATGAAGGCAACTCAGTTATATATAGGAGCAAAACTTTTGTCTTGCAGCAGGGCACCTAGAAGGATCCATCAGAAGGTTGTTGCAACGGTTTGTTGGTGTGTAGTGAATGTAGCACTCACCTTACACGAAGCAACGGATGTAACGTCCCAGTTCTGACCGTACGTGGCTGCGAATTTATATATCTCGAACAGCCAAATGGACGCCACATTTTAACAAGGGTTTTACTTTCTGATGCGAGAAGTCCAGGGATTACTATATTTCATTACCAAAGTCAACTCTTGGGGTGACATAATGAGTAGTTAAGAATACAACTTCCACATAAATACCGATTCTATGAAATAGATTTTATTAACAAATTTCGGATTAATGGGGTGTTGGGCAAATGGGGATGTCGCGTCGGAACAAAAGGGTGTCGGAATATTGGGCGACTGCAAAAAGGTTTAGTTTCTGACAAAAAGGAAATCGGACAAAAAAACAACAGGAAAAAGGCAAAAGTTGCGGACGAAAAGCAAATTTCCAGACAAAAAGTGACGAACATAAAGCAAATGCTGCTGACAGAAATCAACATTTTTCGGACAAAAAGCAACGTCGGACAAAAAAGCAAATTCCGAACAAAAAATACTACGTACTACCCATTAACGGTTTTGTTGATTTGGCAAGTACAATTAAAAATGCTGACCATTTGTTTGAAGAACAATATGGTGTTTTTTTTTTAACGATGGCTATCAAAAATACCTAATAAGATCTTTTGAAATTAATACACATTGTTATGCACCAAAATACAAATCAAGTTTGATTTTGGATTGCACACTTGTCGTTCAAAGGTTATGTCTCTTTTTTGCATTAAAAACTTACATCTTCTATAAGGTTTCTTATTTGCCTATTAAAGAAAAACTTAAATATCTATTTAAATTGCTACAAAAAGTAATCTTCAATAATATACAAAGTGAAACGTATATAATGTCTGACCCTTGAAGTATAATTCCACGGTCACTCAGATTGAAATGTCTAAATTCATTTGACTTTCATTGGCGTATACTCCACATCTTTTATTTATCTACATTATGTTAAAGTTTCCTTTAAGCTGGACAATCTCTTTATCTTTAATTAACTATAATGAATAGAATTTATCCATAATGACCTTGTGGGTTTTTTTTCAGTAAGAACAAACTTACAACTGGATTTAACATGCCACCTTATCAAAATCCGCCCAAGATAACATTGGAATGACTATCACTTGAAACATTACAAGTTATGCTAAACAAATAAACTAACTGGTTTATAAGTAGTCTGTTCTTCGTGCCACAGCAGTAGTTTCTGAAATGATCCCATGCATACCAAATATGACAATCGTATCCGTAAACACAAAACTCTTTAAAAGAATACTACTTCGTATATTTACTTTAGATATTTTGTTTAGTTTGCTGTAGACATAATTTTGTATGTTATCTGCGGAGGATGATCAAGTCTTGTCAAATGTACACTATGTTGAATAGATAATGAAAAGGAGGGGAAATAAAAAACACAGTATTCATTTTCAAGTAACTACTATTTCCAGAATCCAGTACTCTGTTTCAAATTATTTTTTTTTTAATGAATTTTGTTTATTGTAACAAATAGACTAGCACAACATGTATGAACAAATGTATACAGAATGGCATATTCACACAAAGATAGTATTAAATAATAAAACAACAATTGAATATATAATGGTGCAACAATAGGTTGAACATAAATAATCATCTAATAACAATGGAATCTAATTCGTTCTTGCAATATCTATTTATGGTGTTTAAGTCAAAATTCGACATTTATTAATTATTCTATAATAGGGGCCCAGGGACTCCAGTATTTGTTAAAGTCCTCTACAGAGAGGTTTTTAAATGAAATGTATTTTTCTAAGTTCAAGTGTTCCTTTAAATAGTTTTTTAAAGCATTTAAATTTGGCAATACTTCTTGTAACTTGGTTCGGTAAATATAGTATTTTGTAAGCAGAATAATCTTATTTTTAACAAAATTCAATTTAACATTTTCGTAGTTACCAAATAGAATAATCTTAATATTCAAAGGCAGTTCAATATTTGTCATTTCAAAAATCCAGTTGTTTAGTGCATGCCAGGGACTGGCGACCATCAGACAGCCCCAAAATAAATGTTCTATGGTCTTTGGTTCAAAATTTACATATGTTGCTACTATTTATTTTCATCTTGTAAAGTAGTGAATTCGTTCCTAAAATCTATGGATAATTCTATATTGGAACCAGCAAAGCTTAGTGCTTCTAGTATATTTTGTACACGAAGTGTGTATTTTTTTCCAGTTAATACCAGTCATATTAAGATGGTTCTCCCATTTTTCCTTTGCAGCAAAAGTAATATATTTCTCATTCAATACTTTGTACATGTCCTTTGAACCTTTTTTTGATTCAAAGAAAATACTTATATTAAAAAGCAGTATTGCTTGAATTTTTTTCTCCTTTACTTCAATATTGATAGTGTTTAACCACTCATTAAGCGAGTGTGCTATTCCATAATAATGATAAACATTTGGCCTAAATTGATATAATTGTTGAAAATTTTGAAATGACATAATTTTGCCATGATAATCTAACAGGTCATGCACTGTCCAAATTCCCAGCTTTAGCCCAGTTTTTATAGTAGAACCACAAATTTTAATGTTAACTTTTCTCCCTCCCATAAAGGATAAGATAGAACTTCATCAATACATCTTGGTTTTCTAATTTGATTAAGGGTTTTCCAAGCATCAAAAATCTCTTGCCAAAATGTATTTGATGACCTTTTAATAGGCCCAATATAACTTAGTTCAATAAAATTTATTTGCTCCACAATAGAGACTAATCTCACCCACTTTGAATTCGAGTTATAACAGCCGTCTTACCCATGTAAGTTTCAGTCCCTGTATAAATGCTTTTAAATTTAGCATTTTTAAACCACCCATATAATAATCTTGACATAAAAGATCTCGCTTGACCTTATCTGGTTTATTATCCCAGATAAAGCATACATTTTATTTGTTAAATTACGTAACATATTCTCCTCTGGACTAGGGATAAATAGAAACAGATGATTTAATTTAGATATGACCAAAGTTTTTAAAATAGTAATCTTTCCAAAGGGGGTGAGATACTGTTTTGACCATTTTTTCAAAGTGTTGTCTGTATTATTTAACACTGGCCTATAATTTAAATTAATCATTCTATCTAGGTCAACTGAAAAAGTAATTCCAAGGAGCTTAAATGCACTGGAGCCCCATTTCAATCCCCACTTTACACAAATTTGATCTTGGCTATGTTTTTGCTACCTATCCAAATAACACTTGTTTTTTCTATGTTAATCTTAAGTCCCGAGATTTCAGCATAAAATTGGAGAACACGAAGAGATGCATCGAGCGATTCTGGCGAGCCATCTAATATTAATGATGTATCATCTGCATATTGAGAAAGTACAAATTCTGTATCATCTATAGTAATACCCTTTATCTCCTTACTATTTCTTACTAAAATGCCTAATATTTCTGCACATAGCAAGAAAATATAAGGGGACCAAGGATCTCCCTGTCTACAGCCTCTCAGTGAAGAATTCTGACAGAAAACGGTTTTGTGTCACTGCAGCTGTTATATTATTATAGAAGGTTTTAACCCAGGATATAACTGAATTACCAAAATTAAAATATCTTAATGTATCATAAAGACAGGACCAAGATATGGAATCAAATGCCTTCTCAAAATCAATCAGCAAAAGAATTCCTGGAATATTATTTTCTTAAGTAAAATGTAGAATATCATATATCAATCGACAATTTTCGCCTATATATCTACATGGAATAAAACCAATTGATCAGAACTTATTAGTTTTGACAAAACAGATTTTATTCTCTCTGCTATACAGCCTGATGCCAATTTATATGTAGAATTTAGAAGAGTAATAGGTCTCCAATTTTGTTTTGTTTTACCTTCTTTTGGAATACATGTAATCACTCCCTGCCTCTGGGTAACAGACATTTGACCCTTCCCACATCCAAAATTTATAAATCTAAGATAAATTTACCAACATCAATCCAAAAAAATAATTCTGCAGTGTAACCATCAGATCCTGGACTCTTGTTATTTTTCATTCTCTTTAATGCTGCAGAATTCAGAAAAACTAATATTTCCCTCCAATAACTGCTTTTCATCCTCGCCCAGCTTCGGTATATCATCAAAAAAATTATCCCGTGTTAAATCAACCGTTTTCAAACAATCTCGTTTTTTATAAAGTTTCTCATAAAACACTTTTGTCTGATTTAAGATTTCTTTTTGTTCTTCCACTACAACCCCATTTTCTAAAGTAAGTTTTTGAATAGTCTTATTAATGTAATTTCTAGTCTCTAGATTTAAAAAAAGTTGGTAGGTTTTTCTCCTTCTTCAATCCACTGACTTCTTGACCTAACATATTGTCCCTGAACCTTCTTTTGTCTATACATTTTAAGTTCTGCTTTTTTCTGATCAATCTCTTCCAGATTTTATTCTGTTAGTGCATTTTCTTCTAATTGTTTTTCAAATTATAATACGTTTGATTTCATCTGGTTTGATTTCATCTTAGAGGTCAGGCTACTGAAAAGGGGGAGAAAATAAGTTTGTCAAACTATTCTCTTTAATTATAGATAATTCGTTACTTCCTTTTATCACGCGGCAGAAATTCATAACTTGGAACTTCCACTGTCCGAAAAACTAATACAAACAGAAGAAACTATTTTTATATTCGTTGAAAGCTTGATTTCGTCGCTTGTTAGCAGATATGATACTGCACCCAATCAATCATTAACCATATTCAGAAGAGATCCTGTTGCATACAATCAGTTAGATAGTACGTGGTAGCTGCGTCATTATTTTTTTATTTCTTGAAATAATATATGTTACGTTTAGTTGACATTTCAAATAAGGTGATATGTAAAGTACATTTAATTAATATGCATATAGGAAATTTACTTTGGTATGAATTGTTGACGATTTTTAAGTTATGAATTATATTTACGCATTAAACTTTTACCATCCAAATGAATTAGTGTGTCTCCATTTTATCACATTGTCACGCGTGATTTAATATATGGGAGAAGAAGAAAATAATCAGGAAAGGAATAAGCAATATGAAGGCTAACAAATACGGATTTGAATTACAACAGGTAAGGTTTTTATGCATGTACATTGTGGTCTCAAATTTACTTCACCTATTTATGTAAAAAATGATTCGGTTTATGTAATATACCATTTATGCCTTTTCGAGTGTGAAGTAAATAATGTCACATTTCCGTGTTTCTTTATGAAAGCACAGGAATGCACGCCACAATAAACAGAATAGTTTTTGCTCTCTATGAATAATCAGAAATATCATCACCATAAAGAGAAAGGATTTTATAACAACCTTCATTACAGTTCCAAAGAAGAAAATCTGTCGGTTAAAAAGAAACAAAAGTTATAATATTTTCACAACCAGCAGTCATATTTTTTCTATAATCATTTCCAATGTATTTCATAAGGCTACTTTGATTATGAGAACAGAAAAAAAAAAAAAAAACAACGCTAATAAATTTTTTCAATCTTTCTTAACCATAAAGTTTCAAAAAGTGTTCATCTTTTTTTTTTACAAGAACTGGTAAAGGGTTTATGAATGTTTATTTGTATGAAAGAATAAATAAATATTGTTTTTTCTGTTCAATGTCATTCGACTTTTTTTATGTCCACCCCTATTTATTATGCCTGAAATTTTCAGGTTTTGTTAACTACACGATAACGTGAAGTTATCCAGATACTACTGTTTACAGTAATTTCTTTCTGTAAACAAATTAGATAAATGTCATACAATTCATGCACTTAAATCTCCTGCGTATTCAAATCCTGTTTTTCTTTCTCTCTCAATATAGTTATTTGGTCTGATATCTGATTTTTTTTTCTTTAATCACAGACGTACAGTTTTATGGCACCAATAAACCTATCTAGCCTATCAACCATTTTCTCCAATTTTAAAGGAGTAGGGTCAATTTCCACCGAATTGATTTAAAACTAGGGCTATTTCCAAAAAGTCTTCCAATCTTTTCTTAATTCATAGTATCAAACATCCACTGATCGCATGCATCACCCATAGATGTAATAGCCATTATTATATCTATGCATCACCCTAAAAAATTTAAAGAGTCTTCGTGATTCAAACCCCCATTGTTTATTTGGACAATAAATCACTGAGTACTGAGATGATGATACCATAATAGTCCAACAGCTTTTTACCGGTACCACTACAAATTTTGTCTAGTTTTGGGGCCCGCAGCCCCTCCCTTTTCAAAATCCTGGATCCCCATCGGAGTTCAGCATCGCAGCCGGTATTTTAGATCAATTTAATTCCATCATTGAATATGAAGGAAATATTGACATGTACTTCCAAAATATAGATATTCTTTATTTTGACAATAGTAAGTACAAATACAACTATCCCATATTACAAGAATAAAAGTACGAATATAGACATCCCTTACTGTACAAAATCAAATCAAAAGCTTTATTTAGAATCAGTACATATACATATGTTATATTACAAACATAAGCTAAAACCGACAAAGATGCTACATAAATACAAATTACACACATAAGACATTACATGCACAATATAGATAAAACACAATCTTATCAAAAGCAAACACATGTCATTACACAAGTCATTTCGCGCATTTTTAAATAGTTCAAAGCAAAGAACATATCTTATATGTTTAAAACTAAAGCACTAAAACAAAATTCATGCACTAAGCTTAAGCAGTAAAAAAGTACATGTCATGCATTAAGATGAAGCACATAGTAATATAAAAGGCACAAATAATTTGAGACAAGAAAACAATAAAACAGTAAAATATTGATCCATGAAAATTTATGTTAAACAGTAAGCATTGTCGCGGCACGAGTTGCCATTCCATGAGTTTATTACATTTTTGAACTGGCCAAATGATGTTTGTGATCTAAAGTAGTCTGGCAACTCTTTCCATAATTTAGCAGCAGCATATCGAAATGATTTAAGCCCATACCTTGTCGTTCATTATGATGGAATTTCTGTAATGTTCTGGTACCTAAATTAATATTTGTTTCCTGGGTAGAAGTGATATACTGTAAGAATAAAAAGTACAATAATCTGATAAATCATATGTGTGTTTCTGTTTTTGTTATGTGTGTTTGCGTCAGTGTTTGTGTGTTGGTGTTGTGTGTAATACGTTAATTGTCGTGATTGTTATAGGGGACGAATAATGTCAATATATGAGTTCTGAATTCCCTCCGCTTAATGAAGGTAATTCTTTTCAGCCCGGAGAGCTACAGTCTTCGTACAGTATCGGCGCCATAGGATCGACACGTGAGGTATGTCTTTGATAGATTAAAAAAAAAAATAATAAAAAAAAAAAAATAAATAAACGGAAATGCAAACTTATATATTATAGGAGAAAGTTTAATAACAGATTTGACAGTAGTTTCGGTTTTTGTGTACAGCTACACACAAAACTGTTGTACTGAAATGAACCATTTGTACAATAAATAGAGATTTAAATACAGTTCCTGAACAGAAAGTAAAAGTCCAAACAAACTCATAGGCGGCTGAAGAGGTGAAAAATGTAAAAGACAAACACATATTGTGAAAAAAGTTGTTGTAGTCTCGAGCATTGCAGTCCTCCCCTTTCATATCCCACCTTGTCGCCACTTCTTCCGACGTCTATGAGTCAAAAATGATTTCAGCATACCTTTTAATCTGTTGTTATGTACGATCCGAAGCGTTCTACACTCTTCATACCTCATATTAAAGTACAATAAAAAGTACTCTGTATTGCGAGGGGCCCGGGATGATACCGCATGTCCTTAATTAAAAGATAGCTGTTGTTCTATAATCATGATTATATTTATTCGCAGGTACTCGATACTACTAATTTTAATTATCTATAACGCGGAGTTCCTTGGGTTTATTCTTACTGCTGTTAACAAGTAAATGAAAACGCCAATCATGAAGCCATGAATATTCAAGTCAATTTTTTTTAGTTAATAGGAGAGAAAAGTACTAAAAAGCCAAACTATAGACTTAGAATAGGAATTGCAGTAAGTAGCCGTTTATTTGTGTTATTTGTGTTTTATATAATGATACCAGCATCTTTGTTACTTTGTATGTCAATGATACCAAGGATTTGTATAGAAAGACCTTCTTACTATACATGATGATACTAATGATGTAGTGTCAAAAAATCCCGAAACATTGACATCCGTTATCGGTGCAAATTTTATAATAGAGGTTTCCGGTTTGATATTTCCACACAGAGTCAGAGAAGAGTGGTTACGATGGAATAATATTATTTTCTTGGCTATAGGGACAATAATCCGTCAATTGTACCCAGGATTCTAAATAAGGACTTTAGAATGCGAGTCAAACAGTGAGAAGATGAAACTTATTGCTATATACTTCATAATTTTAGTCCCCATGACAAAATTATTGAAAATATAGAGCAAGGAAATGACATCAAATTTAGATTATTTTTAAACTTTTGTTATAAAATTGATATTTGTGCTTAGTTGATACAACATTTTATAATCTTGGTGCATCTTTGGACCTTCCAGTTTTGAAAATGATGAGTCCAGACAGATATTTATGAGTCGGGACACACGGACTCGCCTTAATGAGAACCCTGTGTACCCTTTTGATACTTTTCACTTGCTTAAAATTACCACAATCTACAAACACACAGTTAACTAAAGTACTTTCATTAAATAAACAAATATGTTTGTACTATTCAAATTTGTCTGCTTTTTGTCTGGCCTTGACAAAGTCAAAAAGCGAGACATAGGTATGCTGTTTCGTGCAGCGGCGGCACCATCAACAATGTATTAGTTTGTGATTAGGTCTAGTTTATGGTGAACCACTAGTGGTAGGTCAATGATATTTGGTATGCAGTTGTATTAGCATTGGCACATCTCATTACCATGGAGATCATTTGGCCCCGCCCCCTCAGTCATGGTCTGTTGACTTTTAAACTTTGCTTAGTTTACATGTATTAGTTTGTGATTAGGTCAGTTTATGGGGAACCACTAGTGGTAGGTCAATGATATTTGGTATGCAGTTGTATAAGCATTGGCATATCTCATTTCCATGGAGATTATTTGGCCCCGCCCCCTCAGTCATGGTCTATTGACTTTGAAACTTTTGCTTCGTTTGCATGTATTAGTTTGTGATTTGGTCAGTTTAAGATGAACCACTAATGTTAAGTCAATGATATTTGGTATGCAAATGTATTGGCATTTGCAAGTTTCATTTCGAAGGAGATTATATAACCCAACACTCATTATGGTTCATTGACTTTAAAACTTTTACATAGTTTACAAGTTAATGTTTGTGTTTGTTTAAAGGGAAAGACTTATTAGATTTCAGTGGTATTTGGTATACAGTTGTATTAGTATTGGCACATCTCATTTCCATGGAGATTGTTTAGCCCTGTACCTTCAGTCATGGTTCATTTACTTTGAATATTTGCATAACTTACATGTCTAAGTATTGCTATTTTAATTTCAACATTTGCATTATCAAAATAACAAATAGGTGAGACATATCTCTGTGTTAACAGTTTATTATACAGTGAACTTCAAGTTGTTGGGAATAGTATAATGCCTCAGCTAAAAGTCTCACAAGTTCCTGCAAAATTTTGTATCACAAGGTAAAAAATATGACATCATAATTAACATGTGATTGCTGCATGACGTCAGAAGGTTATTTGGAGATGATTCTAGAGGGCAGAAGGACCTATTTCTGGATGTCGGGATTAGGCCTTTATATTGGCAGGAATTCTGGATTTACCCTTAGGACATTAAAATTGAGAATGGAAATGGGGAATGTGTCAAAGAGACAACAACCTGACTAAATGGCAGAAAACAGCCGAAGGCCACCAATGGGTCTTCAACACAGCGAAAAAAAATCCTGCACTTGGAGGCAGGCTTCAGCTGGCCCCTAAACAACAATGTGCACTAGTTCAGTGAAAATTGGCATCATACTAAACTCCAAAACATATAAATGAACTAAAATTAAAAATCATACAAGACTAACAAAGGCCAGAGGCTCCTGACTTTGGACAGGCGCATTTGGACAGGTGCAAAAATGCGCCTGACTCGGGAATTAATGATTGATTTTTCAGGAACCGGGAAAGAATGTTTTATTTTTTCAGGATTTTGGGATGACATCCCCTCCTACAGCCCCTCTTGGTAGGGTATGCATAATGATTGTCATGGTTTCCATTTTTCAGGATTTCGGGATCACACCCCCTCCTACAGCCCCTCATGGTAGGGTAGGCATTATGACTGTCATCGTTTCTTTTTTTCAGGATTTTGGGATGACACCCCCTCCTTCAGCCCCTCGTGGTAGGGTAGGCATTATGACTGTCATCGTTTCCTTTTTTCAGGATTTCTGAATGACTACCCCTCCTACAGCCCCTCGTGGTAGGGTAGGCATTATGACATCATTTTGCCTAGTCCAAATAATCAATTATGGCGTCTTATAAGAAAGGTGTCCCAACAAAATATAAAAATAGCCCTACAATCTGTAATAGTAATTAAGGTTGAATAAACCCAATGCAAATAGTACTTTGTGACTATGTTATTTGCAGTAATTATTTTCACCTTTGATAAGTATTCATTTACTGCGAAAGTTATATTTAGGAAATTGAGGTGAATTATAATATTCAAAAATATATATCCACGTACACATACACTTGACACATAAACTTATTATATTGGTACACTGGACGTATAACTTCAGACACTTTTCACAACAGATCTAACAGTTGAAATTTTAAGGTCATGTTTTTTTCATTTTGAGCCAAACAGGACATATTTATTAATGCTTTATTAATTATCATGACTCTTGCTATATTGAAAACCGTAGTATTTATTCTTCCATTTTAGAAATTGAAGTCAAATAGTATCATGACCATCTTCCAACGGAGCTTGTTTATGGTATTCATGCCCACCGTCATTTTACATCAAATTTATGAAAATTTGGAAGTCTTTTCAATAATTCTCAAGAAAATATTTCAATGGGTTTCAAATTTATATTGTATAAAATATACACACTGCAGTTATTATAAATAAATAAATATATTGTACCCTTACATCAAATCACAGCACTCCTAAGTTGACTTCCTTCACCTGCCTTGGGTTCACAAAAGGCCAACCTAAAGAGGGAAAATGTAATACTACTTTTTCCTATAGAACATACAGGTAGATCTTATTTGGGATTTTAATATTAACATTATTGGCAAGGTTCCAGTACAATGTAAAAGATGCACAATTGTTGGCATCCACATTTAGCACACACAACAGAACAGCTATATCTAAAGATCCTTGATCTAAGGAAAGGACTTTGACTTTAAGGCTTAAAGCTGGATAAAGATCTTAGTTTAAGATTTATATACCCCAGTATGTTTTTTTTCTCAATATTATAAAAGTAGTCATACAGTCTTTTTGATAAAGTTGGTTAAGTTTGTTATTGCCAAATGAATTAATTTTGCTACATATCCATAAATGTGTTCCAAGGGCCTAGTCTAGAATTATGGAAAGGAGAAATGACTTCTCTTTCCATTAGAGAGTAGGAAAAGTGAAATTCCATTACAGTTTCGATTGTGTTTTCCCAAAAAAACTTGCCAGGGACAGAGATGCAAATTAATGCTTGAAAAAGATCAATCTTTTATCTTTCTGTGGAATTTTTCTCAATGGAATTTATGCTGATGCACAAAATAGATCCACATATATTTGCACCTACAACAAATGTACCACAGTAGACTGTTTTGTGAAATTTTGTCTTTGATTTAAAGTTTACAATTATCTCGAAGATCCATACTATAATTTAAGTAAAAACATGTATATAAGATGTATAAAATCCTAACTTATGCACTTATATTAAACTTTTAAAGCCCATAGAATCAGATGTAAACAATTCAAATTTTCAAACTAGGCCTTCTTTACTTCCTCCAATAAAGAGTTCCATTTCTTTTGTTTATTTTCAACTAGAAATCAGCCTGAAATAGGATAATTTCCAGTGAGTAAAATGTATAAGTATGTTTTAGTGATTGAGATGTTTGTGTGTAGAAAGTATGACACATTGATTTATTATTGCACTAAAATTGTCCCTCTTTACAAAAATGTACATGTTGAAATAGGTTAATGACCCTATCATATAATTCACAGTTTGACATAACAGACCCATTAAAGCTTTACAACTGTACTACATTACTATATCTACATATCATGCATATAGGACTGATAGTCTGATATAAAAATAAGAAGATGTATTATGATTCCCTGGAATGAGACAACTCACAACCAAAGACCAATTGAAATATAGACATTAACAACTACAGGTAACCCGTACAGCCTTCTACAAGGAGCAAAACCAAACTGCATAGTAAGCTATAAAAGGCCTGAAATGTCAATTGTAAAACAATTCAAACGAGAATATTGACAGCCTGATATATGTACAAAACAATTAACAAAAAACAAAAGTGATTTACATCAACAAACAATAACCACTGAGTTACAGGCTTCTGACCTGGGACAGGCACATACAGAACGTGGTTTAGTTAAACAAGTTTGCAGACGCCGAACCCTACCTTAAGCCCGGGACAGTGGTGTAGCAGCACAACATAAGAACAAACTATAAAAATCAGATTAAAAGGGCTTCAACTCATCAGATCAATACATAGCACAAAAACAACTGATATAAATTCAAAACACAGACACAAAGTATAGATCTGAGGGCAATATCAGTTACTGAAAGCTACATTTGTTTTGTAGTTCAAAGCCAATACAGCTGCAATAACTACTGATAAAAAAAATCATGCATCTAAGCCTATTCTAACTGACCTGTTCCATGGTTTTGGTGCATTTTGATTATTTATTTTTTGTTTCATTACCTAAACGGAATAAAGCGCTAACATCAAAATATACAGTAGCTACTTTATAGAAATTGTTGTATAAGATGGATACCATAGACTAAGTGTGTTAAGCTTGAGAGATTATAAGTGTGTATTCCTTCAGCTGTAGGCATGAGTAAAATTCATGCCATTTTTGGGGCATTTAGAGAGAAGCAAGTAAGAATAACCTAAAGGGCAGGAAAAAGGTCCAAACCTGGAATTTTTGTCCAAAATGAACCAAAACATCAGAAAATTTTTCATACACATGATACATGTGATATATGAAGAGTTTTTAATATGACAATGCCTGTTTACCTCTATAATGTTGCACTTGATCGACTCATGGAACAAATAATTTGTAATTAGACCAAATTAATTTATATAAATAAATGCAATTCATTGTAGGTAGTTCTTATATCAATTGCCATACTAGTTGTTGTGTTAGTCTTGGTATTTGATAAAAAGAATGACTCTAATAAATCTGGGGTGAGCTCTGCTCAAGATCATGGTAAATATACAACATCCAGACTTACTTCATCAACAACAAATCAGCAACCTATGTCAACAACAGATCATTCAACACATTCAGCTACCAATTCTCATTCAACGAAACCACAACCAGAGTTGACAACTACTGATCCTGGACAAGATTGGTTAAAGGAGCCATGCCAACCCCTTGATGCTGTCACATGTCCATGGAAGTAAGACTATTTTTTCATTAGCTCAAGAAATAAAAGTCACATTAGTCTATAGTCTTTATCTTGATGTAAGGTTTCAAGCACATCAGCTTATTGTGGAAGATTGGAGTCGAAAGCACTTGCAACATGCAGGGTTTGAACAGCAGGGGCTTCAAGTACAGCAAATGAAGTATTGAACAATGTAAAAATATTATACTGTAACATATTTAATGCAAGGTTTAATATTAACACACAAATATAGCAATTGACTTAGTCCATCAAAGATACTGGCCAATGAACATTATTTTGATGTAGTTAACTTATTTTCAGGGGAAAACAACTGCTTGTATTTCATGTCTGATAAAATATATAAGGAAAGGAGAGAAACAAGTATTCAGAACTCTGCTACATGTTTAATATGGTGTAGACCATTAAGCAATATTCAAAATGAAGAAAAACAATAAAAGCACTGCTTATTTTTGTCTCGCCTGCGATGAAAGTCATGGAAAGCGAGAAATAGAGATTGCTTTTCTGGCTGCGGCTGCGGCGTCAACAATTGTTAAGTTTTCTACTTAGGTTAGTTTGATAGGAACTACTTGTAATAGACCATTGATATTTAATATAAAGTTGCATTACTATCAGTACATATCAGTTTGACGACTATTTTGAGGCCCTGCCCCCTAGGTCATGCTCCAGCAACTTTGAATTAACTAGCAATTTTCAATGTTAAGTTTTCTGCTTAAGTTAGTTTGATTGGATCTACTTGTGATAGATCAATGATATTTTGTATGAAGTCTCATTACTATCAGTACATATCTGTTTGATGACTAATGGTTGACTGTTAGTTCCGAGGGTATCCCTAGCTCAATAGTCAGTGCTTCAGTACTGACATGATTTATAATCTATTTTTTTTTAAATTTTATGTTGATAGATAATTAAGAAACTAAGGTTTAAACTCCTTCATGAAAGTTTACATTAGATGAATTCAGCTATTTTAACATTTCTACACTTTTGGTATTTAGCTATATATTGCCTCGGAATGACTTTAGATCTACTCCGAATCACCTTTTGACGTCAGGCAACAATCACTTTTAATTGTGATGTCAAATGTTTTGAATTATGATGTCAAAGTTTACGGGAACGTGTGTGATTTTACGTAATGGCGGACAAATTTGCATACAAGTGTAAATACGTCTATTATTAGGGTTAGAGTATTCCTGAAGAATGTTTAAATCTTAAAAAGGCATCCAGATGTACAAAAATAATAAAAGGCATCCAGATGTACAAAAATAATAAAAGGCATCCAGATGTACAAAAATAATAAAAGGCATCCAGATGTACAAAAATAATAAAAAGGCATCCAGATGTACAAAAATAATAAAAGGCATCCAGATGTACAAAAATCTTAAAAGGCATCCAGATGTACAAAAATCTTAAAAGGCATCCAGATGTACAAAAATAATAAAATACTATTTTCACTAATTTCATGAATTCTTTCTTTGATGCTTTAGTCAGTTAGTACATTGTAGAGGAATTTACACACAAAAATAAAAGTTTGCTAATGCTCATGAAGTATTTGATGCAGCACATTTCACCAAAAGACCTTACATGGTGCACTTTATGTCCTTTTACTTCTGGTAATAAGAAATGGGATTACATAAAACTCTATGTGCATTTTTTTACTGATTGATTGAATTCATAATGTAACAATTGACAAAATTGTTATCGTGGAATCATAAATCTTGTACTGTTTTCATAGGTTTGTTGAGAACTTGAATAACAGATAGTGTTAAACACACATTGTAAAGTTATTAATTTACATTTTATTCACCAGCAAGGACACATTCTGTGATAAAAGCTTAGGAAAACATTTCAAATTGATGTGCTTAATCCTTTTTTGCCAAATAAGATCAATTTAATATCTTGGGTAAACAAAATTGGTGGGTCTCAGGCTTATTTATGAGATTGAGTTCCCCATGCCATCATTATGCTTCTGAGTTCTTCTTGATATGTGTCCCATATATCTATGTAAGTCAGTCAATATTTAAAGGTAGATAGCAATGTCTGAGTGAAATAGAAAATTTAGTGTAAGTGTCCTTATCATGTGTGGATCAAGGATTTAAGGTTATGAGGTGCACGGAATAATCAAATGGTCTGATGGTCTCGGCATCTCTCAGCTTTGCCATGATAGTGCAAAATTAAATTAAGAAATATTATATAGACTTGTTGGAAATTTTCAAATGACCTGGGCATTGGGAGTCTAAAAATTTACAGGCATGATTATGAAATGATAGATAAATATATTTTGTAGAAAATTTCTTCATAACTTGAAATAAAAAAACTATACCTGTTGAAAATTGAGTCTGTCTGTTATACTTGCTGAAAGGGTTTGTATGTCTAATTGTTAATTTAAATTCATGGATAGTTTTCATTGACATGTCACATTTCTCTATTCAAATATGTATGAAAGAATAAAAAATATAGATGTAAAAATTCTTTTACTGCAGGTTATAAACCAGTTTATTTCAAGTTTTGTTACACATTGTAACTATATTATAATCTTATTTCATCTCAAATTTCCAGAATTGTCAGATTTTAACGTCAAAGTTGGAGCAAATTAACATCATCAAAAGATTATAAAACTTTTTCTCCACTTAATAAATGGGTCTGATATCTTTATAGCAGAACGGCTATGTGAGCTTTGCTATCACTTTGTGTCTGTTGTCTATGTTTAAAAATAAACATTTCTTTAAAAATCAACAGCTCAATATGAGTGAAACCAAAAATTGTCTGCTTCATCTATAGTCTGTGATTTCGTCCAGGTCCATCAATCAACATGACTAGGTAAAAAGTGTAAAACTGCTAAAAAAGATCAGCATGCCAAGATTTATCTACTCTGAAAATTTGACAACCTGTTTTGGAGTTATTTCTCCTGAAATGTTGATTTTTTATTGTTTTTTGCAGTTTTGACTGATATCTTAAAAACTATAGGAACTAGGTTAAAAATCTAAATTGCAAAAATGACCAGCAACACAAAAAATAACTATATTATGTGCATAGAAAAGTCCTAATTAGAAAATTGTTATTTTTTTCACTAGGTTAGCCTCACAGGCACAGATGTGTAAAGATAGTTCTTGTTTTTGTTCATTTTTAATTTGTAAGATATGCTTGGGATAGTTGTAGATTTTTGCTATTTCTATGGACAAATAACCTGGAAAAATCTCCTGATACAGAGGGGAATCTCTCGGCCTCACCCCTATGTAAACCACAAAAACCTATATTTAGATGCTACTTTAATTCTTAGTTAAAAAGTCATCCATACTCAAGTATGAAACATGGGAAGCCGCTATCAGTATCTGACTAACATTTTTGACTTCCATTTCAGTTTTGGTCTTTCTTCTTGTAATTTTATAAATTTTTGTAGAGTCTGTCTAGCAGGTATCATCTGACCTTGACCTCATTTTCATGGTTCATTGGTCAATGTTAAGTTTTCCTGGTTAAGTTTGTTTCTTAGATACTATAAGCAATAGGTCAACTATATTTAATGCATAGATTGATTGTAAGGTGTACATGTCTGTCTGGCAGGGTTCATCTGACCTTGACCTCATTTTCATGATTCATTGGTCAATGTTTAGTTTTCCTGGTTAAGTTTGTTTCTTAGAAACTATAAGCAATAGGTCAACTATATTTGGTGTATGGAATGACTGTAAGGTGTACATGTATTTCTGGTTTGGTTTATCTGACCTTGACCTCATTTTCTTGGATCATGCTAGTTTATGTGATACTTGTAGTAAAGCTTTTTATTTAGGACTATCAACATAAAATCAATGGCCAGTAAAGCAGGCGAAACATTTCAGTGTGTGCACGCTTGTTATGTTTACTGTGTGGGCAATATTGACACATTGAGCTAAATCGTAAATGATTTTTTGAACTGATATAAAAAAAAACATTTTTAATGTTGTCTTTAATCTTTTGAAAGATAATTTTTGATGTAGGTATGTTTATTTGAATTTATTAGTAAGAATTAACAATAATATTTAGGCACATTTAATTTCAGATCAAATCCTGTGTTGCTGATTTCATTGGATGGTTTTCGTGCAGAATATCTGACAAGGAACCTGACACCAACACTTCGAAGGTTAACTTCTTGTGGAGTACATACACCATATATGAGGGCTGTCTATCCTACATTGACATTCCCTAATCACTACACTATAGTCACAGTAAGTTAAACAAATTCATACACTATAAGATTTGAACCAATAAAAGAACATGTACCAGTATTGTCCTTTTATCAGTACATCCTTAGTCCAAATAAGTCTGAAGAAGGCTATATCATGATTTTTTTCTTTGAATCTTTTTTAAATTGAAAAATCGCCTTCAAAAACATCATAATTATAAAGCTAAACTTATCATAAACCAGTGATTAAGTTTCAATAAGAAGTCTCCTTTTTTAAATACATATTGCTGTTATTTTATTAGATGATCATAATGAGATATTTTATTAACTATTAACTATTTCCATGTCAATAGACTAAATGTTAATCCATCAGGTGAGTATTTTGTGACCTGTGCTTACTAAACATGTGTAGCAGTAGTGCTGATAAAGTTTTATAAAAATATTTTTACATTCTAATAACAGTTACGTTTAAGAGTTGTCTCAGGTCACCTGGTCACTTTAAAGCAAATTTGTTTTTAACAGTTAACCTGTGAAAAGGTCACAGGTCCTTTTAAATGAGACATCAGTGGCATGATCAACTGCCAAACCCCAAAAGTTTGGAGGTCCAATATGACCATGTTGGAGTCACACTGATATATACTTAAATTATGTGGTCTTATTTTGAAATTTGAAGAAAGGCAAGAGTCACATGGTAATGTAGATAACAACATTTATGATCCTGACTTCTCTATTTACAGGGGTTATATCCTGAGTCACATGGTATTGTAGATAACAATATGTATGATCCTGACTTCTCTATTTACAGGGGTTATATCCTGAGTCACATGGTATTGTAGACAACAATATGTATGATCCTATCATTAATGAAAAGTTCTCTATTGGTGGATCCTCAAAAATGAATCCAGCATGGTGGGGTGGTGAACCTGTAAGTTTTACCGTGGGAAGTTACTCTTATTCTGTATGCATTTAAGCATAAGTTCTATCTAGTTTGATAAATTTTGAAAACCCTACCTAAGTGATTGAATATGTCTTGTTTAATTTCCTGCCATATGCATTTGGCAAATTGCACTCAACATTTTCATTACATCCTTATAGAAACAGATGCTACCACTTTACCCTGTTGATTTCAGAATTTAACAACTATGATAGTTTTTTAAAATTTTAAAATGCTTGGTAAACATTCCATCTTAGAGTTTGAAATTTAAGTAACCTGAGTTGATAAATTTAACAGGGTGGTATAGTAGAATCTAAATATAACCCACTCTTTTCTTGTATACCATGCTTAAAGGGTCAGTGTTAGTTAAATATTGGCTGCATTTGGTATCTACAGTCCATTGTTTTAACTATTCAAAAATCTTCTATAACTGTTTGGTTTATTTTGACCAAACTAGTGCCTTGAAACTTACATAGGGTATCTACTTTAAAATTGAGTATTTGCATTTTGTGTGGAAAAATTGTTAGGATAGGCTATAGATAACTTATAGAATAAACAAACATAATTTTATTTTGGAAGTGGTTAAGTGAAAGAACTAGCTCTTAACCAAAATAAGAATCTTTGTTTTAAAGTTTAAAAATATTATATTGCATATTTTATATTTTACAGATTTGGTCAACAGCCAAAAAACAAGGAAAGAAAACAGCCACTTATTTCTGGGTTGGATCTGAAGTCAACATATCTGGTATAATGCCTGATATATATTATTCTTATGATGGGTAAGGTATTGGAATTTAGTTTACCGTACCTTTTCAGTGTTTCAATTTTTTTTAAGTACATCAAAGATAATCATCAGTTCAGTTGGCCCCAGACCACAATTAATGATCCCGCTTTTCGTTGTCCACGAATATAGTTCCCTTTAATTAAAGTGTATTTTTTCTTTATTTTTTTCTTTCCTTTTCTCATACATTTCTTAGTTTTTATAAGGTGGAAATGAAAGAAGAGAGCTGAAATAAATTTTTGGATGTTTTATTTTAACTGATTTTGATATGGAAAGAGTGATTAGGCTAGGTGCAAAAAGGTAATATTTACAGTTTTCGGAACATCTCTTGACTTGTCCATAGGGGTATGGATGTGTATTGGCTAAATTTGTAAGATGTAAATGTTCAATTTTCCTGAAACTTGGATATATTTTTGGACTTGTACTGTACAATAGACACACAAAAGATTTGACCAAAAAAACAGGTAAATTTTTTTTAATGAAACAAAACGTTATAAAGAACTAATAGGGGGAATTAATTGTGGTCTGTGGCCAGTTAAAAATCTTATAAATTGCATAAAAAGATGAGTTATCCCCATTACTCAGTGAATCATATTGATTCACTAAGTAATGGGAGACAATTCATTTATAAATCTTCAAAATATACCTCTGGCTTTATTGGTTATTTCTATTGCTTTGAGAAGGAATATTTGGATACAAGTTTTAATTGATATTGGTGGTGTATTCACGAAATGATTAAAAAATATCAGCATCATGATTAGAATCGTATTCACCCGGGTCTAATACTTTTTGATCTGAACTGATTTTACTGAAAAGGAGAAATTTTGTTTATTTCGTGGATAGATATTATCCATGTTATTAAACCCATAATTAAAATTAACCTGTAAAGAACAAAACTTTCTCAAACTGGAAACCATGAATATTATACCCCAGGAAATCAATTTAAGAAACAAAACCACAAAGTTTTAACCCTACGAAAATTGATATTTCTACAGTATATTAAAATTGATTTAAACCCATTTGATTATACAGGATTTTTTAATTGACTTGTTATTAAGTGTGCAATTGAAGAAATAATTTTTTCACAAAATGAAAGCCTGGCTTTAAGATGACTTAATAATTTTTGACTATTAAACCATGTATCAGATCTGTCACATTTGAAGAACGTGTGGACACAGCATTAAAATGGTTGAGTTGGCCAGAGAATAAAAGACCTGATTTGATAACACTGTACTTTGATGAGCCTGATCATACTGGACATGGGAGTGGCCCTGTTAGTCCTGAGGTAAATGGCTTTGTTAATCATGAGGTAAAAAACATCACTATCTCTTATCATAATGGACATGGGAGTGGCCCTGTTAGTCCTGAGGTAAATGGCTCTGTTAATCATGAGGTAAAAAACATCACTATCTCTTATCATAATGGACATGGGAGTGGCCCTGTTAGTCCTGAGGTAAATGGCTCAGTTAATCATGAGGTAAAAAACATCACTATCTCTTATCATAATGGACATGGGGGTGGCCCTGTTAGTCCTGAGGTAAATGGCTCAGTTAATCATGAGGTAAAAAACATCACTATCTCTTATCATAATGGACATGGGAGTGGCCCTGTTAGTCCTGAGGTAAATGGCTCAGTTAATTAGAGGTAAAAAACATCACTATCTCTTATCATAATGGACATGGGAGTGGCCCTGTTAGTCCTGAGGTAAATGGCTCTGTTAATCCTGAGGTAAAATACTACTTATCATAATGGACATGAGAATGGCCCTATTTGTCCTGTGGTAAATGGCACTAATAGTCCTGATGTAATAAAATCACTATCTCTTAAATTTTATAACATATATGTTAGACTCAGATCGACGTCCGGTCTCTAATTGACTTCTGTTCCTCAAATCGATGTCACATTCTCTAATAAGTGTCCAATATTTTGACCCTCTAATTGTCGTGCAATGTGACGTCATGTATTACCAAAACGATGTCCGATCGATCAAAGTCTTCTCTAATCGACGTCCAATATAATTTAATAATTCATTCTTAGTTTGATTATTATCTATATTATCTGTAGTAATCGTTTTTTTTTTTTGCATTGTGTAAACTTCTTACAAAAACTTATTGTTTTTGTAATATTGTTTGTTTTTGTTTGGTATGTTGTGTCACATGCTATAAATGTATGGTGTAATGGAAATAAAGATTTGAAGTGAATTAAATTTAATATCTTTATACATAAGGAATCATAATGACTTAGTTGACGTATATGAGAAGGAACAACACAGAATCCAAATAATCAACTTAATCAAAATCAAAGGACAAACATCAGTAAATGACAACAAGACAACCACCGACATCATATTACATGTACAATTTGGAATCTTGACTGTTTCTCTTACAACTGGAAAAACTGTGGTCCGTATTGCTTCATTGATTGTATCAGCCTTTCTGTGGCCTGCCTTGTGGTTTACATGGAATTTTATACGACTGTCATACAAGTGAGAGGTTTAGCTAGCTATAAAATCAGGTTTAATCCACCATTTTCTACATTTTTATAATAGGAAATGCCTTTACCAAGTCAGGAATATAACAGTTGTTTTCCATTCGTTTGATGTGTTTGTGAGCTTTTGATTTTGCCATTTGATAAGGGATTTTCCATTTTGAATTTTCTTTGGAGTTCTGTATTTTTGTTATTTTACATTTTTCTTTTATCATATTCAATAACTCATTTGTACTCCTGCAACTTCTATAGTAAACAATATCAAATCAGCTGATATCCTGAACATTGATTCTGTATTTTTGTCATAGAAATATTGACACAGAACGGTCATCACAACTCTTGCGGACAATCCAAGTTTTAGTTGTGTTATGATCATTGTAGGTCCTCATTTGCTGTTTTGTTCCTTTGCAACAGTTAATATTTACTTATTAAACAGCATGTCAGTCCAAAATTTCTTGATGTTTGGATTCTTTCACGCTTATTCCTTTCTTACCTTTTTTTCTCTAAAAACATATCCATTATAAGAACTGTGTCTTGTTCCATTTTTGAGTCATCAATGACGTCTTTTAATAAAGTTGAGACGTCATTACAGGGATTCTGTAAAAAGAACATCGATCAGAGAAGCCAAGAATTGGATGTCTATTTGAGAACAAAAAGAAGACGTAGATTAGTGTGTGATGTCAGTTTTGGACGTCAATTTGAGGAATGGACGTCGATCTGAGTCTTACATATATGTTTAATTTTTATTGAAACTTCATTTCATTGTCATCCACATATTGTTTTACCCATTTTAATCATTTTTTTATTCAGTGTTTTGTGAAAAGTACAATACTTATTGTTGAAAAAAATGAGTGAGTTACATGCATTCCCTTTTTAGCTCACCTGGCCCAAAGGGCCAAGTGAGCTTTTCTCATCACTTGTCGTCTGGCGTCTGTCGTCGTCCGTCGTCGTTAACTTTTACAAAAATCTTCTCCTCTGAAACTACTGGGCCAAATTTAACCAAACTTGGCCACAATCATCATTTGGGTATCTAGTTTAAAAAATGTGTCCGCTGACCCGGCCAACCAACCAAGATGGCCGCCATGGCTAAAAATAGAACATAGGGGTAAAATGTAGATTTTGGCTTATATCTCTGAAACCAAAGCATTTAGAGCAAATCTGACATGGGGTGAAATTGTTTACCAGGTCAAGATCTATCTGCCATGAGATGAATCGGAGAACCTGTTGTTGGGTTGCTGCCACTAAATTGGTAATTTTAAGAAAATTTTGAAGCTTTTGGTTATTATCTTGAATATTATTATAGATAGAGATAAACTGTAAACAGCAGTAATGTTCAGCAAAGTAAGATCTACAAAAGGTCAACATGACCAAAATGGTCAATTGACCCTTAAGGAGTTATTGCCCTTTATAGTCATTTTTAACAATTTTCATAAATTTTGTAATCTTTACAAAATCTTCTCTTCTGAAACTACTCAGCCAAATTTAACCAAACTTGGCCACAGTCATCACTAGGGTATCTAGTTTAAAAATATGTCCGATGACCCGCCCACCAGTCAAGATGGCCGACATGGCTAAAATAGTACATAGGGTAAAATGCAGTTTTGGCTTATATCTCTGAAAATAAAGCATTTAGAGCCAATTTGACAGGGATTAAAATGTTCATCAGGTTAAGATCTATCTGTCCTGAAATTTACAGACGAATCAGACAAGCCGTTGTTGGGTTGCTGCCCTGAATTAGTAATTTTAAGGAAATTTTGCAGTTTTGGTTATTATCTTGAATATTATTATAGATAGAGATAAACTGTAAACAGCAGTAATGTTCAGCAAAGTAAGATCTACAAATAAGTCAACATGACCAAAATGGTCAATTGACCTCTTAAGGAGTTATTGCCCTTTATAGTCAATTTTAACAATTTTCCGTAAATTTTGTAATCTTTGACAAAATCTTCTCTTCTGAAACTACTCAGTCAAATTTAACCAAACTTGGCCACAGTCATCACTAGGGTATCTAGTTTAAAAAATGTGTCCGATGACCCCACCTACCAACCAAGATGGCCGATATGGCTAAAAATAGAACATAGGGTAAAATGCAGTTTTTGGCTTATATCTCTGAAACTAAAGCATTTAGAGCAAATCTGACATGGGGTTAAAATGTTCATCAGGTTAAGATCTATCTGCCCTGAAATTTTCAAATGAATCAGACAACCTGTTGTTGGGTTGCTGCCCCTGAATTAGTAAATTTAAGGAAATTTTGCAGTTTTTGGTTATTATCTTGAATATTATTATAGATAGACATAAACTGTATACAGCAGTAATGTTCAGCAAAGTAAGATCTACAAATAAGTCAACATGACCAAAATGGTCAATTGACCCCTTAAGGAGCTATTGCCCTTTATAGTCAATTTTTAACAATTTTTCATAAATTTTTGTAATCTTTTACAAAAATCTTCTCTTCTGAAACTACTCAGCCAAATTTAACCAAACTTGGCCACAGTCATCACTAGGGTATCTAGTTTAAAAAATGTGTCCGATGACCCCGCCCACCAGTCAAGATGGCCGACATGGCTAGAAATAGAACATAGGGGTAAAATGTAGATTTTGGCTTATATCTCTGAAACCAAAGCATTTAGAGCAAATCTGACATGGGGTAAAATTGTTTACCAGGTCATGATCTATCTGCCCTGAAATTTTCAGATGAATCGGAGAACCTGTTGTTGGGTTGCTGCCACTAAATTGGTAATTTTAAGAAAATTTTGAAGCTTTTGGTTATTATCTTGAATATTATTATAGATAGAGATAAACTGTAAACAGCAGTAATGTTCAGCAAAGTAAGATCTACAAATAAGTCAGCATGACCAAAATGGTCAATTGACCCCTTAAGGAGTTATTGCCCTTTATAGTCATTTTTTAACAATTTTTCATAAATTTTTGTAATCTTTTACAAAAATCTTCTCTTCTGAAACTACTCAGCCAAATTTAACCAAATTTGGCCACAGTCATCACTAGGGTATCTAGTTTAAAAAATATGTCTGATGACCCCGCCCACTAGTCAAGATGGCCGACATGGCTAAAATAGTACATAGGGGTAAAATGCAGTTTTTGGCTTATATCTCTGAAACTAAAGCATTTAGAGCCAATTTGACAGGGGTTAAAATGTTCATCAGGTTAAGATCTATCTGTCCTGAAATTTTCAGACGAATCAGACAAGCCGTTGTTGGGTTGCTGCCCCTGAATTAGTAATTTTAAGGAAATTTTGCAGTTTTTTGTAATTATCTTGAATATTATTATAGATAGAGATAAACTGTAAACAGCAATAATGTTCAGCAAAGTAAGATCTACAAATAAGTCACATGACCAAAATGGTCAATTGACCCCATAAGGAGTTATTGCCAATTAAAGTCAAACTTAACAATTGTTCGTAAATTTTTGTAATCTTTTACAAAAATCTTCTCTCCTGAGAAACAACTGAGACAAATTAACCAAACTTGGCCACAATCATCACTAGGGTATCTAGTTTAAAAAATGTGTCTGATGACCCTGCCTGCCAACCAACATGTCAGACATGGCAAAAAATAGAACTTAGAGGGAAAATGCAGTTTTTGACTTATATCTTTGAAACTAAAGCAAATGTATAACGGTTGCATTATTTCATGCATCAATTGTAAAAATATATCAGGTGAGCGACACAGGCTCCTTGGAGCCTCTAGTTTAAGAATCTTGTCCAGATAGCTAAAATAAAATGGTATTAGATCTCACAGGGTGTAGAGAAGACAAAACAAAATGCCATCTTGTTAATGAAAGGAATAATTGATATTCAAAATGAATAACATTAATTTTCTATGAATTATGAAGCAACTTAAAATGATCTCAATTAATTAACCCTTTCACAACCTCATGACCCTTTTGGTTTAAATTGATTTTTCACATGACTTTGCCGAGGACTAAACAGAGAAATTTAAGACTTTAATGATATTAATATTTTCCTTATAATTCCTGCAGGTAGATGCCATGTTGGGTAGAGTAGATGGAATTATAAACAGACTGATGAATGGATTATACAGACGTCAGATACACAACTGTGTCAATTTGATAGTACTTGCTGACCATGGTAAGGACTGATTTATTTTTAACAAATAGTACTACAGTCAAACCTGCACTGAAAATTACCTCTACAGCCAAAATATTTCTTGTCAGATCATCCTCTTTTTGTCCTGTTGTAGTAATAATGCATTGTGAAACTCAGCTGAATTGTCACCTCTCTTACATGTATAAGGTCAGTTTTCTCTGACCGGTGTTCAAAATGTGTCAGGATCTTCATTTTCAGAGTTATGTTATCATAAGTAAATGGTAATTGTGATTATTTAGAGCAGCTACTACAACTTTTTGTTAAATTTTTTACAGAACTTTTGCACAGAAATCTAAATGCTGCAGATTTTTTTTCGTTTCAGGAATGGAATCTACCTCCTGTGACAGAAGAGTTTATCTCAATCAATATATGAATACTTCACACTTTCTCATCTTTGATGGAACAATAGGACAGTTACATACAAAGTTTCATGAAGAAAAAGTTGGTAGAAGTTACGTAGTCAAGAACACCTCTAATCGTATGTATACATATTACCAATATATAGTATTTTGTACTTAAAATCTGAAGTAAATTTTAATTTTTCAAATGTTTTTTCTCCACTATCTCCTAGAACAATCCATTTAAAACTGAAACAGTACAAGAATATTTCAAAATCAGTATATTTCAGGTAAGCAAGGATTTATTGCATGCAATAGGTTGATAATAAGGACTACTAAATATATAGAGGAGTAAATTTGAATAAATTTTTGTATTTCAATGGTGTGACCACAGAAATCTTTTGACTCATAAACTCTTACGAGACAGCAAGAGTAGACTGTATATAAATTCAGAGAAGTTGGATGTATGAAAATCTTGAAATCTGTAAATAATTTTGGGTACTATATGTAAAATGTATGTGATATATGAATGATGAGGTGGGAGCAGATTCTATATTTTGGAGAGTATGTTCAAGTGCAAGGGATATGTCTTGCATTCACATGCTAGGGCATGCTTTTATTTCTACTTTGATATTAAAAATGTCATTCATTTTATTATAGCTTTATCATTAGAAGAAGTTAATAAATTGCTCCAGTGTAAAAGTGGACACATTCAGATGTTTGATAAAACAACAATGCCTGTTAGACATCATTACACAAACAATCAAAGAGTTGGTGATGTTATACTAGACATGCAGAACAGATGGACTGTTGCTAGGTAATGTTGTATAGTCAGACATTTAAAACAATTGAGCGTTGGTGATGTCAAACTTAACATAATGGGTTTTTACCAGTGGTCATCAATGTGCGACATTTCTAATCACTTGAAATGGTAAAAAATTGAAGAAAACAAAATGGGAAAGATCAGTTGACACATATTTATGAGTAGGAAATGTCAAGCCTATTCAAGAGCCATGGAAGTATTTGTAAGTTAGGTGGTGTTTATGTAAAGACGAAAATTGATTCTCACATGCATTCTATATTTTCGATACCAAGAACCATCTTAAGATCTTCCGAAATAGAAGTATGTTGGCCTCTAGATGTCTTTTGACTTTCTGTGTTGAAGTTTTTCTGTCTAATTGACATATATCCCACATCAAGTTTTAGTCATATCTTCATGTAAAGCTTAAATGGGTTGTTTTGATTGTGTTACAACTTGATTTATTGTGACATGGTAGCTCCTAAACAACTTGTTTTCAGTTTTGTATTATCTCAACTTTAATGCAAACATACTTTCATGAAAACCCTATATTAAATGTTTTTTGTCTCCCAAGGGATTGCAATCCAGTGATGGCAATGACGACGGCGTAAAATATGTGTATTAAGCTTTATATTTCAGAAGCTAGAAGACCTGGATGCTTCATTTCTTGAGTGAAGATACCTTATGTTGCGAAGTTTCTGTCTGTCATATGTCCATTGTCCTTGGCCTCGTTTTCATGGTTCAGCGACGGCTTGAAAAAACTGTTTAATTGAAAAGTGAAATACTCTTTATTATGAGTAATAGGATAACTATATTTGGTCTACGGTTCCGTGCAAGGTCTACATGTCTGTCAGGTAGGGTTCACCTGACCTTGACCTCATTTTGATGGTTCATTTGTCAATGTTAAGATTTTGTGGGTGATCTGTTTCTCAAGTATTGTAAGCAAATAGGACCACTATATTTGGTGTATGGAATGATTGTTAGGTGTATATGTCTGTCAGGTATGGTTCATCTGATTGTGTCTTCATTGTCATTGATCATTGATAATGTTAAGTTTATGTGATACTTGTTTCAAAACCTTCATATTATAGACTTTCAACTTGAATTCAATCATAAATAAAACAGATGAGACATTTCAGTGTGTGCACTCTTGTTTTTTTTCAGTGAAAAATTAGACTTGTAGTTTTTCCATGTCATCTTCAAATGGCTGCTTTGGTGGTTGATTGGTTGGTAGGTTGTTTGGTCGCTTGTCATATAAGTTTGATAGTGAATTGAGATCTAAATGAGATTTTGTTTTGTAGAAACAGTAGAAGCTATTGTTTAAAAGGAAGATTTTGTTTTGTAGAAACAGTAGAAGCTATTGTTTAAAAGGAAGATTTTGTTTTGTAGAAACAGTAGAAGCTATTGTTTAAAAGGAAGATTTTGTTTTGTAGAAACAGTAAAAGCTATTGTTTAAAAGGAAACCATGGATTTGACAATTTGTACAAAAGTATGCAGGTAATTTATCTCCAAGATTTTTTATTTTTGTGCACAATGCTAATTATAATAAATATCTGTTATAGTTAATTCAATTCATTTTTATGTCCTAGTCTATCTGAATGGAGTTCTAAGCAACAACACACTATTTTGTTTTTGGGTATGCCTTGGATAGCAATTAAACTATCAAAATAAGTACATTAAAGTGTGTTCGTCTGAAAAAGTTTGAGATGTTTTTATAGGACCGCAAAAAATTTGTGTTGGTATAATGCTATCATGTTGTCGTTGGCGTCCGAAAAAACACATGTTTTTTCCGGACAATAACTTTATTTTAAGTAAATGGATCTCTATGAAATTTTACCAGAAAGTTCAATAACACAAAAGGAAGGTTGGGATTGATTTTGGAGGTTATGGAATTAACAGTTTAGGAATAAGGGGCCAAAAAGAAGCATTTTTGTAGTTTCCTGACAATAACTTGTGTGTAAGTGTATTGATCTCTCTGAAATTGTACCACAAGGTTTCATATCACAAAGGGAAGGCTGGGATTGAGTTTGATGGTAATTGCCCCAAACGTTCAGGAATTAGGGGCAAAAAAGGGGCCAAAAACAAGCATTTTTCTGGTTTCCAGACAATAACTTGTGTTTAAGTGTACTGATCTCTCTGAAATTGTACTACAAGGTTCCATACCACAAAGGGAAAGCTTTGATTGAGTTTTGGGGTAATTGCCCCAAAGGTTTAGAAATTAGGGGCAAAAAAGGGGCCAAAAACAAGCATTTTTCTAGTTTCCTGACAATAACTTGTGTTAAAGTTTATGGAACTCTCTGAAATTGTACATTTTTCCTGAAAAAGAAAATAATCTTCAAAATTTCAAAAAAAATGGGGGTTTCAAATGTTTATGGGAGGATCATATTTTTTTTCTTCAAAATTTCAAATTTTCATATTTGTTTTTTTTTTTTTTCTAAAAATTTTCCATTTTCACATTGATTATTTCTGATTTATACATAAAAGTAACAAATACTGGTATGGCAGGAAATACACACCAAACAGGGTGTGTAAATTATTATATATAACAGATTAACTAAGTATTGTGCAGCAGCCCAGTATTGTGCAATAGCAAGAAATCTTCAGTTGAAAATAAATACAAATCTTTTAACCAATTTCAATGGGATTAATTAAAAGTCTTTAAATTTTGGGGGTTCTTACCTTGTATTACTATTTTGGATATTGGGCCCCATTTTTAAATTGGTCTACATTGAGGTCCAAAGTATTTGATTTCATCAAAAACTGAATTATTGTGGCTCTATGATATGTTGAATCTTATTGTGCATTTAGATTTTTTATTTTGGGCCCTGTTTTCAAATTAGTTCATATTAAAGTTTGAAGGGTCCAAAATTCAACTTTGTTTGAGTTCAACTAAAATTAAATTTTTGGTGTTTTTTTATATGCTGAATCTAACCATGTTGTTAGATTTTGGATATCAGACCATACTATGTAAATTAAATGTCCCATTTCAAAATTTTAAGATCTTTGACCACATTTATTTTATGTCAGAAACCTATATTATGTCAAAAATTTGATCACAATCTAAATTCAGACAGTATCTATATTGAATATTGTGTCCAAACTTGCCCCAACTGTTCAGGGTTCGACCTCTGCAGTCTTATCAGGCTGCACTTGGCGAAGCAGTTTATTAAAATATAATTTTTCAAACTCTGATGCAGCAAATCATAATTAGGGCCCCGCCAAATGGTGCACGCCCTAAAGTGATCAGTCTGTCCATCCGTCTGTCTGTCCGTAACAAATTGTGTCCGCACTATATCTAGAGAACTGTTATGATCTCAAAGTTTATACTTGACATGTATATAAACCAACACCAGAGGGTGTGTCATAATTTATGTACAACTTCCTAGGTCAAAGGTCAAGGTCAAAAACTTTGGTTTTAGTTGACAACCCCATGTCCTATGGTAAAGATCGTGTCCACTCTATATCTTGATAACCATTATGATTTCAAAGTTTATACTTGACATGTATATAAACCAACACCAGAGGGTGTGTCATAATTTATGTACAACTTCCTAGGTCAAAGGTCAAGGTCAAAAACGTTGGTTTCAGTTGACAACCCCATGTC
The DNA here is from genome assembly GCA_017311375.1 of Mytilus coruscus. Taxonomy (NCBI): domain Eukaryota; kingdom Metazoa; phylum Mollusca; class Bivalvia; order Mytilida; family Mytilidae; genus Mytilus; species Mytilus coruscus. The sequence continues at coordinate 123,225,244 of CM029595.1, read as the reverse complement.
CAATGATAAAGATACAAATTTTTTACCACTCATTATTCACAGCGGGGCCCACAGAGATGGCTCCCATCTCAATGATATCTAGTTGAATTAACTTCCAATTGTCTTACTCACATATATCTTTTGTATTACAGGCTTTATTCATGGCTCATGGTCCAGATTTTAGACAAGGAATACAAAGCGATCCTTTTGAAAATATTGAACTTTATAACCTAATGTGTGGTAAGAGGAAATTTCATTGTTAAGATTTAGCTTTTTGTCTCACCTTGACCGAGTCAAAAAGTGAGACATAGGTATGCTGTTTCCAGCCTTGGCGGCGGCGGCAACAATGTATTAGTTTGTGATTAGGTCTTGTTTATGGTGAACTACTCGTGGTAGGTAAATGATATTTGGTATGCAGTTGTATTAGCATTGGCACATCTCATTTCCATGCAGATTATTTTGCTTTTCCCCCTCAGTCATGGTCTATTGACTTTGAAACTTTTGCTTAGTTTACATTTATTAGTTTGTGATTAGGTCAGTTTATGGTGAACCACTAGTGGTAGGTCAATGATATTTGGTATGCAGTTGTATAAGCATTGGCATAACTCATTTCCATGGAGATTATTTGGCTTTGTCCCCTCAGTCATGGTCTGTTGACTTTGAAAATTTTGCTTAGTTTACTGATATATTAGTTTGTGATTAGGTCAGTTCAAGGTGAACCATTAGTGGTAGGACAATATTAATTGGTATGCAGTTGTATAAGCATTAGCACATTTCATTTCCTTGGAGAATATTTTGCCCCTCCCCCTCAGTCATGGTCTGTTGACTTTGAAACTTTTGCTTAGTTTACATGTATTAGTTTGTGATTAGATCAGTTTAAGATGAACTGCTAATGTTAAGTCAGTGATATTTGGTATACAAATTAATTGGCATTTGCAAGTCTCATTTCCATGGAGATTATATAGCCCCACCCCTTCATCATGGTACATTGACTTTGAAACTTTTACATTGTTTAGAAGTTAATGTTTCTGTTTAGGTTTGTTTAAAGGGAACATCTTATGATAGGTCGATGGTATTTGGTACGGAGTTGTATTAGCATTGGTACATCTCATTTCTATGGAGATTGTTTAGCCATGTAACTTCAGTCATGGTTCATTGACTTTGAATTTTTGCATATCTTATATGTTAAAGTATTGCTATTTCAATTTCAACATTAGCATTATCAAAATTACAAAAAGGCGAGACATATCTCTGCATTAACAGTTTATATAAATTATTTTTGGTATGAGGAATTTCACTCATTTTAAGTAAATGATAACTTTATAATAGAAATAATTCTTCAATATTTAAAGTACTGCATCACAACTGCTGGTAAATATTTGTGAACATTTTTATCGTATAGCACTTATAGTTGGTTATAATATTGCTTCATTAATGCTTGATTGGGCAACTTTTAAATTATTTGAAAGAATTCACAAATAATTTTAACAGATTTTTCACTATGACAACAATTATTACAAAATATTTTTTTTTAATAAATTGCACGGTCATCAATGGCATGTTATATGTCATAACTGACTTAATGTTTGCTTATTACTAAAAAAAATCTTTTGTTTTTGAATTACTTATCAGGGGTGGAGTTTACATTTAACTAATTAACTATTATTTTATCAATTGTTTATCTAATCTGTTATTGTTGAAATGGCGTGATGATCAATTACCAAGAAGTAGTTCAAATCCACTAAGTATTATTTGTTACTTGTATTGCTGGTACAGGGCCTCACTTAACATACTTACATGACCATTTCCTTACAGAATTGTTGAAAATTTCTCCAGCACCAAATAATGGTACAATGGGATCATTGAATCACTTGTTGCGTAGACCTCCAGCAATACCAACATTAAATAGAACTATGTCACCAGTATGTAGTCACAACAAAACAGTCAGTATCCCTGGCCAAGACTGTTTCTGTAGCCATAAGGTAAATCTTCAATGATTGATATCAGTCAAAACCTAGCATCCATCTAGGAGTTAACAAATACTTGCCCAGAAAACAGTTGAATATAGAGATATCCCTAATGATTTATGTCTGAGTTAAAAAAAGAAAAAAAAACTAGCCCCAAAGAATCATGATAATTGTTTTTATATCTCTTTATAAAAATTTTCCAAAATGATTTAATATTTATTACGCTATTTAGGAAATGCAAACACTCTTATAAAGGCTACATTGCCAAATTCATAGCAAAAACTTTGAAGTTTATTTTGAAAGAATTAACTCTAGATATTTGGAAAAAAATTACAACCTTTTAAAAATACTTTTTGTAATTGTTCTTTAGGTACAATCTTTTACCAGTAATACCGTTTATAGCAGCCCATTTGGTAAACCAGAGATGAGTGTAGCTGAAGATGTGTGTATATTGAGTAATAATGATACAGTCAGTGGCTACAGTAAAACACATAGGATGCCTGTATGGACTTCATTTATACTCTATCCTAATAAGGTAAGATCCATAGAAACCATTTTTATGCAATTCTTGTATTTGAACACTCAGATACCTCTCAAATCGTTCAGGCAAAATCTTCCCTGGAACTTTTACCGTTGAAGAAAATGGAAGAGGAGCATGAATCGTAGACATCAATAAATAGCCAAATTAAATGACTCACTAAGACCGTTCAGAATAGTCTTCACAATATATTATGGTACTCACCATCTAAAGTCATAATCATAAAATAACTTTTTCTTTCCAGACTATAGACAATATGACTGGTAATTGTGTGAACATTGATCCTAAAGTACAGTCTCTCCCCTGCAGTAGTTATAGGAATGATAACATGTCAATATCACACCATTTTATTTTCAATTCAGGTACAAGAAATAGTTTTATTTTTATATTGTATGTCATCTAAAGCAGTAGTAATTTTTCACGTTGTGGAAGAATTTTTCCTTAAATTAATAATTTAAATGTTTGTTCAATCCCTAATCTTATCAAAGTATAAGATAAATACAAATTACCCTGTTTTTGTGCAAAGTTAATATGTGTACTTGTTTACATCATATATAGCCTTTTAGTGTGTCAAATTATTGTCTTCCACTTTAAAAAAAAAACAGCCATTCAATAAAATGAGACTATTCATGTTCAAGTCTAGCTGCTGAACTGTAGCTCTTAGGTCCTTATGATATTTTTGACAATTTGGGGACCATATGGTCTATGGTCCGCAAATTGTCAAAAAATATCATAAGGACCTAAGAGCAATGGTTCGCAGCTAGTTCAAGTCTATCATAAAAACCTATTATTAATTAGTTGGATGAGGAAATGAATAACAATGCTATATATTTACAGGCTTTTCTGTTAAAAACTCTGACCTGGAGAACAGTCTAAGTTCTAGTCTTGTTCCTATGTATCATGGATTTAGAGATGGTAATTTATTTATATTGAATTGTTTGCAAAAGAAGAAATGACTATAACAATTTACCATTATATGTTTATTTGTGAATAAAAAAAAGATGTGGGGTTTACACCAATGAAACAGCAACCCAATGGCACTGAAAAACAGGAGATATTGAGAAGTTACGGTCTTCAATAATAGACAAGTGTATCAAGTCCATAATTGGCCTCAGTCTAGAAAGGTTGAACACAATTGTAATTATCCCCAAGATATCAAGATGGAAAAAAATGTACTGTGATTAATTTATTTTGTGGTTGTTAATTTTTAGTGAATAGAGGACAATTTGTATTATTATGGATATTTCATTTTCGGGATTTTGTCAAAGTTTGCTTACAAACCAATAGAAAATTTGTACTTTGTTAAATCATTTGAATTCATCTCCGTTACCCACAAAATCCACAAAAATATATCCTACAAATAATAATGTATCCTTAGTATCACATTTGATGCAGTGGTATATACATCTCATCCTTATCCCTGCCGTCCTGAACATGCATGAAATATTTGCCACTGGATGTTAAGCAAACAACAATCAATCAATCAATCATTTTTATCTGATAAACAAAGTATAGAAATACTGAGCATAAAAATTAGTAGAGCTAAACAGTAGAAAAGAGTGATGGCAAGGGAGATAATATTTACTCTCAACTATACAGCGGTTTTATCATCTCCAAGTATGTGTTATTCTGTTTCGAAAAATGTTTTTATTAATATATTCTAAAACTCCTGTCTCTTCCAGTTTTTCTGAAACTAATAATTTTCTTTCCATTTTTTTTATTTCCAACTTGGTGTTCCTAAGAATTAAAAATAAAATGTTCAGGAATTCGCACTGAAGATGCATCAAGACTATTCTATTAATAAATGGGGGATTTCCATCACAAGTCACATATTATTTTCTCCAACTTGCATAAAACTTTAATGACAATGTCCTTTACTTCTTAACGTGTGGATTTAAAAAAAATAACCACTTTATTTGAGCCTTACAAGCATTTATTGTAAAGAAATAATCAGAGAGGTACTTTTCAGGAATATGGGAGTACACAATGAAGTTGATACTAGACTATGGTAATCAGAGGTCTGGTATGGAAGTGATCATTGGTTCAGCTTTTGACAATAACAGAGACGGATTATGGGAAGCTGTTTCAAATGAGACAAAGTAAGAGTTTTTTTATTTTATATTTCCTTTTAATGTTCCCCAAATCTTAAATAACATATCTTGTATGAATAACATATTATCAAATGATTTCCTTTGGTATTTTATATTGGTCTGCATGTTGATTGAAATGAATGAGTCTTGTGAACAAACTCAAAAAGATTTAAAATGTGCTGATCATCTTTTACATGATATGCAGAAAAATGTCAGTCTGTTTATAATTAGTCCCCCACCGATAAGGGGACTTTAGGTTTGCACTCCGTCTGTCTGTCTGTCTGTCCATCCGTCAGTCCGGCAAATCAGTTTTCCTCACTTTTTTCTTCGTGCTTGAAGATATTGATTTGATATTTGGTATATTGTTTTATCATGACAAGTTACAGATCAAGTTCGAATTTTGTTTTGGTCTGATAATTTTGTGCAGAGTTATGGTCCTTGGACTTAGAAAATTTCACTCAAATATTCAGTTTTTAGCACTTTTTTCGTCATGCTTGAAGATATTAATTTAATAATTAGTACATTGTTTTATCATGACAAGTTACAGATCAAGTTAGAATTTTGTTCCTGTCAGATGATTTTAAGCAGAGTTATGGTTCTTGGACTTAGAAAATTCACTCAAATAATCAGTTTTCCTCAATTTTTTTTGTCATGCTTGAAGATATTGATTTGATAATTGGTATATAGTTTTAGCATGGCAAGTTACAGACCAATTTTGAATTTTGTTCCAGTCTGATAGTTTTGTGCAGAGTTATGGTCCTTGGACTTAGAAAATTCACTTAAATAATCAGTTTCCACACTTTTTTTCGTCATGCTTGAAGATATTGACTTGATATTTGTTAAATAGTTTACTTGTTCCAGTACAATTAATTTTTAACTGGTAGGGGACTATGTATTGCCATGCAATACTTTCAGAATGCTTGTTAATTTCAGTGTAGTTATCAATTGAAAATATAGTTATTTATATGTTAAGAACATGTAGATACAATGATTTGTCAAGGTACTAATCACAGTAATCTCAGATCTCCATGGCAATGAAATTAATTAAAAAATAATTACTTTTAGTTCGAAGATACAAAATTTTAGCAGTACAATTGTGTGTACAAGAATGTGCAGGTAATTAAAGAGGTACTAAAACGCACATAACAAGTAATTCTTATCTAAAAGTTCGAAATAATTGATAAAAATGCAAAAACCCGATGTAATTTGGTCCACTAATAACAGAGATAATAGCGTAAAGTTCAACTATTTTACCTTAGGAAAATCCAATCAACGCTACTTCGAAACAGCACTAAAACCAAATCTACCGGAAGTAATGCACTGTGGGTCACTTCTTGGCTTATCTGAGCGTTGTTTAATAAATGAACTTTCTTCTGATCGTTGATTGAAAGCACTGCCAATGAATTTCGCTACCCTTCAAGGTTCATTCTTCATTATGACCAATTTGTCAAGAGAAACAAAATATGTTTCAGAAGGAAATGTATTTATAACGTGTTCCAATATAAAAGGGGTATTGGGTTGGGGTGATTCAACATTGAGTTTTCAACTGAAAACAATGTTCCTGATCGTATAACTGAGACAAATTGACGGTCAATATATTATATTCTAGCTATTAATTAAAAAACTATTGAGTCGAGAAAATATGGTTTATATTTACATGTACGTAAAGTTGCATAATATTTTGACAAGATATGACGGTAGAGAGCGGTAGAGGCGTCTAATCCATGTAATAAAAATAATTACTGGCAAGTTAAAAACTGGGTATATGCAATTCCTTTTTATAATGTTAATTATCAAACTATAAAGTTTATCACTTTATAAACAACAGGTGGCATTTCTACATGGCCATGATGTTAATTACCTGAGTGGAGGGATAATAGCTAGTGTTTGATCTTTATAAGCTTACAGGATGTTTACTTATCAGTAGTGTCAAAGTACGGACAGTTTTAATTACCAGATCGAGAGGATTAACATTTTTCTTGTTTGGTTATCTATTTGTCATTGCTTAAATTTCAAATGAAAGAAAAGGTCAATATTTTAAAAGCAGTATGGTATATTTTTTTATTAAAAAACATTTAGGATTTAGGACACAAGTAATTTGGGAATACACACCTTTTCTAAAAATTTTATATCAGTGGTTTTGTTGTAGTTTTAAATGCTCTTAGATATCTTAACCTATTTAATAATTCTATTGCTCTAATATTTCTACGAAATAGGTTTTATATCTTATTTTCTAATAACAAAAAAAATTAATATATATTTACATATAAAATAGGCCTGTGATTTAGGACACAGACATAGATTATAATTGTATAATTTGTCTCTATGGCAAACGTACTGAAAGTTACAGGACAGAAAGTAACAAATGTGTTAGTACAAAAGTCACACATACTATTTGTTTAGTTTTGTTTGAAAACATAGGAAAAATTTCGACAATTTTTAGGTTACTTGCATATATTCCTTTTTCAATTTATGAAATAGTTCATTTAAACCTTGAGTAATGAATAGATGTCAAATTTTATGCAATAAAAGGATAAATTTATTAACACTATGTCACAATGAAACCATTTAAGTACCAAGCCACTTTAACAAATTGTTATCTTTACAATTATTTTTCATTATTTTTTTTTTTTCAGAATAAATTTTGTTTACAGTTGCCATATATATAAAAGTTCTAGAAAAATACAAAAATATTTTGACAAATATCTTCTAATATTAAAAAAAAGAATAAACTAATAACTGAATTGTGAATTTTGTACTGCGACTTTCTATCCTACATTCGTCCGTAGGTAGGACCATGGAAGTATTATATTGACATAATACTTCCATGGTAGGACTATGCTCGTGATGCTGAGGTCTGATATAACGTTAGTATATATATGACAAATATAACATTGTTTTACATAAGGTCCAAGGACCATGACCATCATATATACTTATACTGATTTCAGTCGATTTAAAAATTTTGTTTGATGTGTAAATCTCGTATAGGTTAATTACAGGTCTATTCGGTATTTTATTTTTAATGAAAATAGCTTAATCAATACATATTCAGGTTTTTGCTAAACCAGTCAAGCAGATTACTGTGACTGACAGTACTCAATTCTCCACATTATCTGGATTATAAACTTATATAATTTTGAAATGCTGCTGTCACTAAAGTCCTTCGGTAACTAAGTACATGTAAGTTAGAGAATTTTTATTGTTTTGTAGCTCAGAAAACCCACATAATTTAATTTAACAAATCAACAAGTTACGCCCTCCGCGTCTTTTGGAAGCATGTGTCGGAGTGTCCTATTTTGAATGCCATTTTTCGCCATGGAAAACAACATGCACGGTTCTACTTCTGCTTCTACCGTCACTTTAGGATGCACATGTTAATATTTTATAGAAAAAAGGTTGATTTGTCTTCTTCCAAATACCGTCCATATTCAACATGATGAATATTCTGGCAAGTTGTGCTTTTGGTTTTCAATACTTTTCTAATGATAAACATTTGTTTAAAATATTTATGCAATTATCAAGCCCCGATTAATGTATAACAATATTCTCAATGTAATAATTGTCACCGATATATATCAAAACTGTTATTTTACTTAAGCAAGCCGTGATCTGTTTACATACGATATAACACACGTATTTGATCAGGGTGACCCACTGTGCGTCACTTCCGTTGGGTATAAGTAGTGAGTTGTAGTGGTGTGTTTTACTAAATCGTTCAGGTGTTCAAATGACATACTGACAGTAATTTGCAATTATCTCGATAATTACAAGATGAAATTTTATTGGGTTTTTGCATTCTTAAACATTAATTACGTACTCTAGAATAAGACAAACATGATTTTAGCGTTTTAGTACCTCTTTAATAGAAATTAATTGAAATTATGGAAAAAAATTCCAAAGTATTGTTTTAAATTAGCCCAACTGGCCAAATTTATTGTAATATAACTTTGAGCTTAACAATAATTGAACTGCGATAGTGTTTGTCTCTACACAATCATTATATCATACTTCCAAAAACTTGACACTAATATTTACTGTTTCAGGTATGTCAGTGAAGATGGAGTACCTTTACCAACCCATTATTACATTATCATAATAGCATGTAAATATGGAGATATTCTCAACTGTAAAACAGCTGATATTGAACTTATGTCATTTGTATTACCACACTTACCTGCTGTACCTAACTGTATGGTAAGTTGTCAAGCAGTTGTTCATCATAAACTTAAAATACAGAACTTTCCTTTATATTGCCTAATATATTGTGAAATATTGTTGTTGTTTGCAAGTACTAAGTTACTGTTTTGTAAGATATTGATGAATGCATAAAACTTAGAAGGTAAATCAATAAAAACACAAGTTACTATCAACATTAAGGAGAATATAGAGAATTATTCAAAATTTGACTTAAAATTTCCTGATTGAAAATAACGTGAGGGTTCCCAAATTGCACCTATTTTAACAGTTTTTTCAACTTTTATTTATGACCCAGAGAAAAGTTTCCAATCTGTGTTTATTTTGTAGATGTATCCTTATTTGCTATTAGTTCCACCAATTTGATTTTGAATCCATATTCAATCATAGAAAAATGGGTTTGGACTAACCTCCAAACAATCCATGATTCTGTAATGAGGATTACCCAAATTGCATCCATGCTTAAAATCACATCTGTAAAAATTGAATAACTGATGTATTGTTTTATTTCTCAAAGTATTAAGAACAATTTGACAATAGTCCATGCTTACTATTCATTTTATTAAGAAATAGATGCCTGTAACATATTTTAATTGCTCATTTTTAAAAGCTGACTTCTTGTGGACGTCACATGGCGACTTTTCTGTAGATTTTTAACTTTTCCAGTGAATACTTCATCTGTTGATACATGCTGTGAACATTTTGTGTCTATATAAATATATTTAGCTATGTTGAAAGCATGCATAATGTCAAATCATAAAAATATAAATTGTTTAGTCTCTAAAAAAACTTGAAAGATTTCCACTGCTTTTTTTGCTAAATGGTTGCAATTTGGGTACTCGGTGCAATTTGGGTTATAGGTGTAGATAAAAAATAAAATAAAAACACTCAGTCGTACGGACAACTCATTTTGATACTCATTGTGTCATCTACCACCAAGCGATTGTTCGAAACATAGAAATTGTCATTTGAAACAAGCAATCTACAGTTGAAATATTCTATCCCATATTGGATACCTCTATTTGAAGATATATGATAACTACTGAAAACACAGGATCATGTCTACTGACATGGCATGGTTACTAAGCTAGTTACAGTAATATTTTTTTTTGATGCCCCACCTACGATAGTAGCAGGGCCATTATGTTTTCTGGTCTGTGTGTCCGTTCGTTCATCCGTCCATCCGTCCGTCTGTCCGTCCGTCTGTACGGCTTCAGGTTAAAGTTTTTGGTCAAGGTAGTTTTTGATGAAGTTGAAGTCCAATCAACTTGAAACTTAGTACACATGTTCCCTATAATATTATCTTTCTAATTTTAATGCCAAATGAGAGTTTTGACCCAAATTTCACGGTCCACTGAACATAGAAAATGATAGATTGAGTGGGGCATCCGTGTACTATGGACACATTGTTGTTTTTTTTTTATTTCTAGCCTGATGAGGATTATTTAATGGAAAATGTTGCCAGAATAAGAGATATAGAGTTATTAACAGGGATCCAGTTTCTGACAGGGTTACCAGATGACATTGCTGCCAGTTTAAGGACATTTTTACCTACGTCATTGTGGAAGCCATCAAAGATGTCCCTTCACTGGAAAGATATACCATGTAGTGTTCCAAGTGATACAAAATGTCAAGGGTAAAATATAATATATTCTTTCATTTGCCCAACCACAACCAAGTATGAATTAAAAGATATTCATAATCATTTACTTGGATCAAATATTTGACATTTTTTCGGAAGAAATAACACGATTGTTTAATGTAAAGAAAATGGGCTCCACTTCTTTTTTGCTTTCAGTAAAATATTAATTATGTACACAAAGAGATTTCTGTCACATGACATTTTCTCATCTGCATTGATTTATATTTACTTAAAACAATACAGCTAACATATATACCTTGTAATTCTTTAGAGTTTATATAAATTTTGATATTAACAATATTTTCCAAAAGGCAACAATAAAATGTATAAACATAATAATTTTCAGGAAAATTCCACTTATATTAATATCATTAGATGGGTTTAGAGCTGATTATGTGAAGAGAAAGTTAACACCAGTCATAGAGAAACTGAGGACATGTGGTGTTCATACACCATACATGAGATCTGTATATCCTACTGTCACATTCCCAAACCATTACACAATAGCTACAGTAAGTTCAAATTTATTTTAAAACAATTGAACAATAGTTTCAGTTGGTTTATATTAAGATGCAATCCCTAAATATGTTTTACACTGTAGTTCGATTAGTTTAATTTAAATATGGAGTTTCTTTCGTAAACATTACACACTAGGTATACAACCAGTAAAATGAGCTCACATTCATAATTACTTAACAGTACATCATTAGGATGAAATCAAGCACCTGTTCTGTAACCATTTTTCACAACTTGTTCACTTTGCCTGTATCTGTAGTCACAATTTAGATTTCAATGAACGTAATTTATGTATAACTGGTAAATTATTAAGTAAGGTATATTGTCATTATCACAAATTAATTAAAACTATTACTAAATTCTTTCAAAGATACAATGATTTAGTTAGAAAGTTTGGCTGTACCTGTAGAATTCTTACTAAAAACAGGATATCACATCTTCATTTTTACAGTGATGTTGTTTATAGAGCCTGTAAATTTAGATATGATCAATGCACTCATTAATCCTTTGAATAAACTTATTCTTAAAGGTTATCAATTTCACACCATAATAAAATCTTTAAGTATTGTTTTTTATCTGTTCTACATTGATTTTTTTTTTTTTTTTGAAATTAATCCTGTCGATACTGTTTACCAATATTTTGCACAAGGTCATGAGTTTTTCAGACTGCTAATGACTCTTTATGCTAAATCGATTGGATGTGTACTGATTGATACATTAGTTTGGGATAACATGACTTATTTTTCAACTATTTGGCTTTGAACTAGCTTTCAATATGAAATGTTTTTATTTGAATTAGGAAACGGATTAATATAAGTTAACAGCTTGTTTCCGGATCCTATTAATTATTCAATTGTTTTAATATGCAAATGCCAAATTGTGTACATTATTTAACTTGAATTTAATTAATAAAATATGTTTACACTAACTATCTTTCAGTAACTGCGGGTTCTCTTATATCGGTGCTTTGTGTCTATTGTTTGATGTTAGTTGTTTGTTTTTTTTTGTGTGATTCATACCAATATATTGAGTAAAGCTAATCGCAACAGATTTTTTCAGCTTGTTCTCATGTTGTGCTGTTACACCACTGTCCAAGGTTAGGAGGAGAGTTGAAAGTTCAAACATGTTCATCCAATGTCACAAATGTTGTTGTTTCTTCCTTACAAATCATATCGTCTCTATATATTTAGTCAGACTTAAAGTTTAATCATAAGTTAGTTTTTAAGATCTAAACAAACACAAAAAAGGGAATCACACAGAGGGTTACAATTTCTAGCTTAAAGGTCTAGACCAAAAGGACTCAGAAAACTTTCACATGTATTGAGCTAAAAAACAAAATATGGATATGTATATGAATACTTTTGAATAGTTTGCTTCCATCTAAAAAGGTATCTTCTCGGTTCAGTCTAAAGCCAGTTTCATCATTTTGGAGATAAAAAAACAAAACAATTATCCACTACTGTAGGTTCTACTCAAATAAATAAAAATGATTTTTATAGGAATATTGTATGTAGAATGCAAGTTTTGTATTCTAATCAAACTTAAATTTGCATGATAATGTACTTGTTAGTGTAAAACAACTTGTTTTTAGGGTTTGTATCCAGAGTCCCATGGTATTATATCTAACAACATGTATGATGCAGAAATTGGTGAAGTTTTCTCACTCTCAAGTCATACAAAAATGGACCCCCGTTGGTGGGGAGGAGAGCCAGTAAGTTCATTTCTTTATCAGACTATTATTTTTTGTTATTCACATATTTAATCTAAGAAGGTTAATATGACTTAAGGGCATACAATACAGTTACAGGGGAGATAATGACGTTGCTAACGTAAAATGCTATTTTTCACTAAGTCAAACTGTGGCATATTGCGAAAAGATGCATTTTTAGACTCATTTTAATCATTAGCTTGAAAACGAGTGCATTGACCCCTATTTTTTAAAATGACATTTGGTTTGATTATGTATGAAGATTATTTGTAACAATTTTTATGAACAAATCACTGATGGAAATTTTTAAATTAGATAAATATACAAGAAATGCCTTTCTTTATCTAAAATTATGAAAAGTTAATAAAAATGAATTACTTCCAAAGAATTGTTGTACACATTTAGAGCATACTTATGTAAATAAGATAATCCAAATGTTTTACAAAAATTCTTTGGTGTTTATCTTTTGAAACAAAGAAGTTAGGTAAATCTATCCCATGGATAGAATAATCTGAGGAACCAAAATTTTGAGTAATTGTCTAAAATTTTGACCCCATTTATCTCTAAAAGTAGCACATGAAGGTATATTTTAAATAACATAGGTGAAAAATAGCTTGTATGCAAACTGTATCGTATGCCCTTAAAGATGATGTGGGGTATGTGTCAACGACCCAACAATAGAAATAATCAAATGATCAAATGATTTTTAAAAGTATGTTATGCTGTTCATGCATTTCATCCCATTAATTTCTGTTTTTAGCTTTAAATTTCCCAAAATAAATGAGTTATATCAATGTTACTACAAGTTTTTTTGTGCAGGTTGAATTTACATCTTACAGTTAACATTATATTTTAGATTTGGAATACAGCAAAGAAGCAAGGAAAGAAAGCTTATACCTTCTTTTGGCCAGGATCAGATGTTAATATCTCAGGTGAGTATGTACCAGATTTGAAATTGCAAAAAATTATGACTTTTTTTCATCCAGATGGGTCAGCAGAGAAAAATCTTATTTATCAGTTTCCCTGGGCTGTATATGTTATGAATTTATATATAACAGTATCAGTATAAAATGTACTCTAAGTCTTAGATATTCAAGGGATATAGTTCAATTCTGAACTCAGTTGCAAATTCAGAACTTATAGTCTTTTGAATCTTATTCAGTATAAAGCGCCCAAAGTTTTTTTGTAAAAAGCTCAAATAAATTCATTTCCGTATCTGTTCCAGATTCCTGATTCCTGGTTTTGTAAAGATTAGATTAAGGAACTGCAGTTCTTCTTTATGCATGGATTCCATTATCCTTTTCAGATGTGAACATTTCACTTACTGGTACATTAATAAACATTTATTTTTATTTATTTTAGGAAGTTATCCAGATGTATGGGTAGGATATGATGGGTAAGTAAAGTAGAGTATTTGTTTATTATTTTGAGATTGTTAAAAATACAACTCATAGACAACTTTCCCATTTGTGATTTTCCTGTACATTTCAAATGTAACCGTACTGCTTATGTTATTACCTCACAGTAAGATCTGTTTGACGTAATTTATGCCGATTGACCTTCAGAAAACTGTTGCAACCAACAAGAAATTGGTCTTTTGTAAATCACTTCATTCTTACTGTAGCACTAGTTCTATTCATGATACAGTATAATATTACAAGTCTTACAGGTATTATATAAATCATTTGAGAACTCTATTCAGTTACCTACAGTACATGGACAAAAGTATTTGTCACCTACAATTTTTTGCTATATATTTCATATAAAAACAAATTTTTCCAAAAAATATTTTAAAGGCATTTATGGTTGGATTTTAACAAATAAGGTATTCAAAGACACAGACTTGTCTAAAAAATATTTGTTTATTTGGTCATAGTTTTGTCTTCAGTTGTTTTTGTTTTCTCTTAATGTTGACTTGTATAATAATTTTTCAATTTAATTTGTTATAAATATATAGCAAATTTCTGAACAGAAAATGATATTTCATGAGGAAATGAAAATGCTCCACAACAAAATAAACAAATAAACCTGTCACAATCCTGCTTCTATTCGTACCAAGTTGCTTAAAATCAAACCAGAAATGACCCCAAAATATATTTTTTTTAGACCGTAAGACGCAGTTTTATATGAAATATAAAATGAAAAGTTCCAAGTGACGAATACATATGGCCAAACTCTGTATATGCTCTCTTGCAATGTTTAACAAGCTGTTATGATGTTACTGCCATAGTTTACAAAATTAGAACACATTATATATGTTAAAACCTTTGTAAAAAAAGTATGAGAATTACAGTCCAAATAATTGGAAGGTTACTTTTCATTTTGGCATGAAATGTAAGCATAAATTTCAAACTTTCATCAAATTATTTGATTTAAATTTATGTGTTTTGTAAAATAGATTTAAACAGTACTTATTTTATATGACAACAGATTTAATTTGATAAAATTGCATGGAAAATTATGTTAATGCTTTCAAGTCCTTTGTAAGAGTTAAATATTTGGGGGACAATTTAGTCTTAATCTAATTCAGAATTTATCTGTTACTATAAATGTGGTATGATATTGAAATGACTTAAATCTATTGTTACAGTAAAATAGGATTCCCAGAGAGACTTGAGAAAGTAATGGAATGGTTACTACTCCCTGATGACAAGAAACCAGACATAATTACATTATACTTTGATGAACCAGATCATGCAGGGCACCAGAAAGGACCTGACAGTGAACTGGTATTTACATTATGATTTTAACATAAAATTCCATGAAACTTTTGATACTAAAATTCTATTGAGAACAAATAATGCAGAAGAACTTGAAAATTAAATGAATGGATGACTACTGAAGTCTTGTTTAAAAATCATTTTCCTCCATAATACGGTCTTCCTTTAATCAAGTACTGTATTGACCACTTTTAAAATTTTTAACCTAAAATCACCATCATGGATTCAGTCTTTGAATGAGAAAAAGTTGAAGTAATTTGTTTTTGTGGAAAATAAAAAAATAGTGATATGTTTCAACATTAATTTCAATGAATTTAGTAATCCAAAATGATTTTTTCCATAGCTAAATGGTCAGTTAGAGACGGCTGATGAGATGTTAGGTAGATTGATGAACACTTTATATCAGGAAGGACTGCATGATTGTGTCAATCTTATTGTTATAGCTGATCACGGTAATTTTTATTTAACATTAGAATGGTCAAACTTTAAAAACCTGCTTATCATGATCAGATGAGTCCATATTTTTATCTATAAATGTTACAGGCTATCATAATTTGCTGATCATTAAAAATATTAAAGAATCAAAAATGATAAACAGTACAACAGATCACATCAACCACCAACACTCAACTCCTCTTAAAAAACAGACACACAAACAAAACCAGATAGCCTGACTTGGTACAGGCACAAAATGTGGTGGGGTTAAACCAGTTTTATGTGTGCGCAAACCTCCCCACCATATGTGGTAAAACTAAAGAACTAAAAAAAAAATACATATTATATATCAAATATTAGGACATCGATACAATATGATTAATTTTTGTACTTTTGCATTTACATATTTATGGGGAGATCTGTTATGTAAAGATGCCCTGATATCTACCAGAATGTTTATTTTTTGCAATCAATCAGTATTTCCTTGATCAGACCAATTGTTATATAAGTTAATTGTTAAATCATTTTACAGTGAAACCTACATTACTGTAAATGGAAGTTTGTCATATTTTTACAGGTATGCAGCATGTGTCTTGTAGTAACATAGTCAAGCTTCCTGAGTATATGCCTGATGACATAAAAAGAGTACTTGTATTTGATGGAACATTTGGAAGAATTGAAAATGATTATGCAAGAATATCAAAGTATAAAGTCAAAACAGAAAGTAAGCTAAATATAATCTCAGATAATATGTTTCATAAGCCACATGGAACTGTACTAATTCTGACTTTTCAGTGCACTTTATGATGTAACAGTACAATATTAGAAGTGTGGAAACACACAGTGTTAATGTTGATAAATGTTTTGTTAGATAAAAGTAAATGTTTTGTTAGATAAAAGTAAATGTTTTACATTTTAAATATTTGGCCCTGAATATTAAGTCCATTGTTTCAAGTTAAGAAAGGTTTCAAGTTTAAGAAAAGACATTTAAGAAAGTGAAAAGAACTATTTTTGTCAAGCTTTTAAACTATAACATTTACACCCAAACTAGGCCAAAAATAGAAATTTTTTTTTTGGTGAAAGCTAACAATATTTTCTGTATTTAGGCCTAGGAAACATAAAGAGCAGGCTTAGACAAACTAACTATTTAAGTTAGATAAGTAAATTCTTATAACAATATAATGTTAAAGAGCTCTTTCTAATCAATTCATAGTTTTAGCTTTGAATCATTGTGGTGTTGGTTTGTAAATCCTGATTTGAAATTTAATCTACAAATAGGGGCCATTCTTAAAGCAAATGCCATAACTTGCTTGACAATATTGTTTTATGTTATGAAGATAATATCACCTTGGGTATGTCCTCTCATTATTAGAACACACAACCTAAGAGTTGATCACTACAGACAAGCTACTTAGACAGCTCGGCCTCTGAGGCCCCCAGAACATAATAACTTTGTAATTTATTGACACAATATTCTTCTATAATGATAAAATTTTCTGATGATTTTTATTGTATTTTTCTAGATGTCACTCATGTACCTGTATCTAAGATAACGGATGAGTTAATGTGCAAAAACCCAGCTATGAAAGTGTTTACCAAAGAAACAGCACCAAAGCGCTTCCATTACCTTAACAACAAACGAATTGGTGATGTATTACTAGATATGCAGGATCAGTGGCTAGTTACAGAGTAAGTGTGGCTTTTTTTACTTGTCAATGACCTTGCTCTCTAGATCTCTGTCATTATGCAATACCAAGCAAATTTTGTCAACCCCCTCCCCAAAAAAAAATAAATTTGAATAGATGTGGATTGAATTAATAAAAAAAATATTTGCTTATCTTTTGATACAGACCTTATTTTCTGGGTAGTTGATTTTGTTCAGTTTATGTCCAGTTTTCATGACAAGTATAAATTTTCATAACCAAAATCTTGTACTCTTTTGCTTGTCTTACCCAATATTGTTTCCATTTTGATCTTGATTGCTTGGATGTTAAGCAACAACGATCAATCAAATTATTGATTAAAAGCTGTCCATGTATGGAAATTTAAAACAAAATAATTACACTGTGTAAATTTTTTTTGTGTCCAATGGGCTTTTCTGGATTTACCTTCATTAGGAAGGCTCAAAGTCAAATATTTGAAAGCCAAGGGTGTATAAGTACCGGAACTATTGAAGAGCTATATGACCAAAATGGACCTTAAGAAATAATAGCCAAATCCATCTAAGGTCAACTTTGCCTTAGGAAGTTGGAACCGTAATTTCTTAATAATTTATAAATTTATAAATGGACAATTTAAGAAATTTTTGTTATAAATTATGTCAGTACAGAAGCACTGACTACTGAGCTGATGATACCCTTAGGAACTAATAGTCCACAATAAATGGTTATTGTATATTTCAGTACAAAATCATTTTGGTGTACTGGTGGAAACCATGGATGGGATAATCTTTACAAATCTATGCATGTAAGTTTTTATGCACAGTAACTCCTTTATATTTCAACTGATTTTATTAAAACTTTATACATGATTAATTGTAGGGTAGTTTTCCAGATGAAAATTAATGTGGAATGTAAAGATTTAAAAAAAGAAGATAGTAGGACTTGACAATTTTTTAACAGGGTAACAGGGAACACTACGGTACTTATCTGCAAGGGATTAACAAATTTCATTCTAACACATGCAGATAAAATTCTGTTTTATATTTATTGGATTGAAATAGCCTTTTCCATTCTTTGGTCATGGAAATGAGTTATAAAACTATGAAATCTGTTGACAGTATGTTTAGCTTGAATAATATCTCTACATAATTCATATTGTAGGCTTTGTTTTTGGCACATGGACCAGCATTTAAACAACAACTAGAAATAAAACCTTTTGAAAATATAGAATTATATAATCTTATGTGTGGTAAGTACTCAGTACCTTAAGTAAAACACCTTGGAGTAAGATTGATAGCGACAACATTTCTGTTAAACTTGGATGAAATCAACAGTTTTTCTATATGATGTCATTTTTTGAGGGATCATTCATAAGTGATCCCTCAAACACCCTTAGTGGTGTTTTTTTTTAATGAATAAGATACTTGTGTAAAGCTAGATATCAATGGAATTAAGGACTTTCTCATTTGAAATAAAATAAAACTAAAAGTTTTTTTGATATAATCAAACAGTTCTGCCCAATGACAATGATAAAAAAAGTCCTCTCCCAACATCAAAAACCTGCAATCAGGTCATGTGTATACTAATGAAGATATGGTAAATGCACATTTCAGATAATCAAAACTGTATGAATCTCAAAGATTTTTACCTGTTCTTTATGAACAAATTTCATTCCAGCATACATTTGCCTGCTCCCTAAAGAGCTACAGTAGTTACAAAGAATTTTTCAATTTTCCATACCAAAAAACAAGAAATTTCCATAGTTGCCTCCCCATAAACCAAGGAGATGTATTCTTATT
The DNA here is from genome assembly GCA_017311375.1 of Mytilus coruscus. NCBI lineage: Eukaryota > Metazoa > Mollusca > Bivalvia > Mytilida > Mytilidae > Mytilus > Mytilus coruscus. The sequence goes on along the minus strand of CM029595.1, from coordinate 123,205,992 downwards.
TTTATTATATTATATTATATTATGATCTTTCAACATGCTTTGATTGAAAACCAACTATAATTGATGATACTTCTTACTATAAAATGCCAAAAACATATACTTTTTCAGTTTATGAAAATAAACAGAGAACTCTCTCTACCACTATTTTTTTGTGTGAATTACATAGTATTTTATATGAAGCTGTTTATATCACCCTTGGGAAAATCCTCTCAAAATCAGGCTAGTTACCATGGGGAAGGAATCTGTAAAGAAAAGAATGCTGAAAGTTCATTGTTTTTGCCAAATTATATCCTTAGAATGAACCAGTGCTTTTCAATACCATAACTAGTACAGTTGTTCAGCTGGATTATTCAGCTGAACAAATGAGTCAACAAATTGTCTTTGACTTTTTTTTATGTAAGTATGGAATATCACTTAAATATTTTAAATGGTCAGTGTCAGGGAGTGTCAACATTTTACCACTATATTATGGGATTATTGTGGTATTAATATTGCCATGACATATTGCCTTGCATGTTCAAGAATCTGAGTTAAAGTTGATGTCTGTGGACTAATTCTGTTTCCCTATGACGATGGTTAGTTGTGACCATAGATTGTACCCTTCCTCCACACTAATGCAACTAGTACCTTTAGAAAGTCCCATTATTTGAATATATAAAATTGTGCCATTACAAACAAGAATATTATCCAGCATGAAATCTAAAGTCTTAATAATTGTAAAATTATTTTTTTCAGAGATAACTGGTATCAAACCAGGACCAAACAATGGAACATTAGGAGCACTAAACCATATTTTAAATCAACCTAATACTATACCTCAAGTAAAAGCCAATCAAACTAAGAGTAATATTACTACACCTATTCCTCTCTGTGGATGTGGTTCAAAGGTGAGATTGGTATAAATATGATTAGTAATTTTTATATGCAGCTTCCTCCACCAATAAAAACTGACCTCCACAATATAGCTTAAAATTGCATTAAACACAAACAATCAATCAATAATATGTGTCCTGAGATGAATTATACATTTTGTGCTAACACTCTTAATTGTGCAGTAATTAATTTGTTTTTATTTTTAACTTGTAATGCTGTTTATATTTATACAAATTTATTCATTCCTTACAGAATTTTGCAGGAAAATTTCCTATATTATTTATATGATACATAGAATATTCCAAGAACATTTTTTTCTTTGGTTTAAATAGATGTGATAAACTTTATTTGAACATTGAAACTTATAGATCACAGAGAAATAGAAACTCCAAAAACCCTTGTGGTTTAAAGAAGAAATTTTTGTTGAATAAACTGAATATAATTATTTTTCTGTGAAATACTGGTTATTTCAAGCATTACTGTCAAGTTTTGTCATAATCAGTTTTGTAGTTTTAGAAAAATTAAGTATAATGTTAGACGACATCTACAGCGATTTGAGCAAAATTTCTTCGAAAAATCCAAATCACACTGCATCTTGATAGAATATATTGTGTACCTATAAATTCGCCAATAAATGATCAAATATTCATCTCTTCTGCATAGTTGAATATGATACAAAAGATGACTCTTAAGATGATAAATACCACTAATTTACCTCTTTGTCTATATTATAAGGTCCTTTTTGGTCCTTTATACCTCTCATTTCCCAAAATTTCTAACTTTTTACGCTAATGAATCAAAATTTTGGGGTAACTATCACACATTTATGTAAGAAATGTGATAATAAATGAGTAATTGAAGTGTTCAAGCTGAATAAACTATCCATATAAAAGTTTACTGACTCCATGGAGGTTTCAATAAGGCCATACGTAAAACTTTAGTTTACACCACGTTCCAGAGAGGGACATATAATGGTTCCTTTTGTAAATAATTTGTTGTTACTGCTTCAAAAACATTTCATTTACTTATTACTGTATATTTCTTAAAGAATTACTCAGGATAAAGTGTTCTTTTATAGCCCAATATAGGAAATAAGGAGTAAAATTCAGAAAAAGCTCCTCAAAACACTGAGTATGGCTTGCTCTGCCTACTAATATTCATGGTAGAGCCCTATTTCAAGGTAATTGTCCCTTAAATATGTTTTTTAGATTCAATCCACACAGAATAATTCATGTTTGCAATATTTCAGTGAAATAGCATGAAATTAAAAAATGTCAATAGATATAGGAAGATGTGGTGTGAGTGCCAATGAGACAACTCTCCATCCAAATAACAATTTATAAAAGTAAACCATTATAGGTCAATGTACGGCCTTCAACACGGAGCCTTGGCTCACACGAACAACAAGCTATAAAGGGCCCCAAAAGTACTAGTGTAAAACCATTCAAAGGTAAACCAACGGTCTAGTCTATATAAAAAGCGAGAAATGAGAAACACGTATAAATTACATAAACAAACGACAATGCATACAAGGTCAGAGGTGCATGTGTAGCTTCCCTATTTAGGAGTAATATCACCATTGTTTTTCCTTGTTAGTCTTTGTTAAATTGGCATTTTAAAAAACAATATGCAGAATTTATCTTTGTTTCAAATAGAGAAATACTTGGCATGAGTAACGTTTATCCTGTCCAGTACTACATTGAAAATTTCACATTACGTTTCATTGCATATAAGATAATAACCATCACCTGAAGTAAACCAATCAAATTTTCACACTTATTTTTCTCCTTTTTACAAGCTTTAGTAACCATGTCACCTCAAGTTTTCAAAATATTATAGATGCACCAAATAAAAAAAGAAATGTGCTTTGAAACACCCAATATATATGTTTGTGAATCAGAATTTTTTTTCTGCAGTGAAATGCAGGGTTAACTTCCAACAACTATCAAATTCAAGGGAATATTTTTTTTCAACTCTTTTTCATATAAAACCGGATGTGATTTACTATGATTTGGTGGTATTACACCTTTATGTTCAGAAGTACGTACAGAGAACTTGCTTGAACACTTGTGACACTTTTGACATAAAAAAAAAACCCCATCATGACACATTTGTTCTGTGACATGTACTGGTAGCAATATTTTGTCAAACATAGACTTGCAGTCAGCTGCCTCTTTGGCTATGTGTAATGTAAAAATATGCAACCATGTCTTGTCATAATGGTATGTTAAATTATATGCCTTATGTAGGGGGAGTACCAAGCAGTCTTCATGTCTTTGGTCTCTAAAGGGTGTATTGGTTTTCTGTTGAAATGCTGAATTTCTGCCATTATCCATCACACCCACAATCCCAATTTTCTGCCCTTTTTCATGGTCCACCTACATTACAGAAATTTTTATTCGATGTATTGTATCTTTTGTTCTTGTTCTTACAATGCATTTATTAAATATTTGCCTTTTGCTTTAGCAATGTTTAGGCAAACAACAATCACTCTTATTTTACCTTGTATTTTGAACAATCTACTAAAATTAACAATACTTGTTTCTTAATTGGGTCAATATCCCTAATGTGCCTCAGAGTGAGGTACTCAACTATAAAAAGAAATAAAAAACCTGTATGCAAGGAAATTAGATATGATGCTATTTTTAGTAATTGACTGAGCTTAACCATTTGTGCTTTTTTGAAGAGCAGAATACTGTACAATAAAGATGTAAAAACTTTGGAGTTATTAAATGTTTGTACAGAACTGAATTTCCAGAGAATTGAGCTGTGTGAAAATAAGGACTTTTCACTTGCTGAAGCAGCATCATGTGGGCCCTTACGGGGTTGCCCAATTTGTGAAAAATTTAATCTCACTTCTTACCCAGAAAATTTAACCACATGTGTGAAAATTTGTCAGCTTTGAAACGAGCCATCATACATATCCAAGTTTACGATTTGGACAGAGGAATGGAAGAAAAGGCTACCATTGTCGCCTATGGGAAATGAATTGCGCATCTTGAACCAATTGTTGGTTTGTTCAAATTGATTATGTTTAAGACTTCATGTTCAAGTAGTGCTTTTATTTTGTACTAAATTCAATGTGCCATTCTTACTGGAACTAAAAGCTTCCTCTTGTCCATGAAATTTGCTTTTAAGTTTTAATATAAAAAAGGTAGTAAATGCTTTATAAATGCAACTTTGTATTTGCAGAATTTAAATTTACCAGATACATCACCAGATTCAGCCAGAATTTTACCTTTTGGAGTACCTGTATCATCTCATGGCACACTGTATACAAAACTGTATGAAGACTTAGCATCAGGTTACAATGACAAAAGACCTTTCTGGGCAACAGTTACCATACCACAGTCACAGGTTAGAAAGTAAAACTTTTTTTTCCTGAATTTTGTTAACCTTGTATTATTAACTATAGATCACATAATAGAATATCACAAGATCCTTTTTGGAAAGTTTGCTATAGCAATAAACTTTCCTAAGACATCAGCCTCAAACCGGAAGTGACAGACTATCTTACTTTAGGATGTGTGTTCTACTCCTAGATAATGTAGTACATTTGTACTGGTGTTTGAAAACTAATTCTAGGAAGATGCTTTTGAAATTTTCAGTTACTTATATTTTGATTAGCTTACAGCTTGAATTAAAATGTACTGAATGTTCATCGATAATTCAAATAATTCAACTTCATTTTGAAAATGGCTATCACAAACACTACTTCGTGGATCTGCGCTGCGCAGAAAGTAAAATCAATACACACACGAGAGAGCAGTTTCTACGTTATGCTTTTATCGGTATTCTCCAGACATGCGTGAGATCCATATATGTGTGCCTCCAAATGGGAGTACTATAATCCCGGTTTCAGGGGTTTCCTCACGTCCTCCAGTTGAAGAGAAAATTAATACTGTGTTTAAAATATTTCATGAATGAACATTTTTTGACGCTTACTATGATTTTTACAAATGTTTATTAAAGACATAAAAGCCCGAGTGTATCGAAAGTATCCTGGTATCTCATCTCGGCCCACAACAAACTCGAACTATAATAAACTTGACCTATTACATAATCGGCATCAGAAAATCGAACTGTAACAAAATTCGTAATTATACTACTTGCTATTAAGTCTCCCAAACAAAGTTTGGAGACATATTGTTTTTTTCTCAGTTCTTATTATTTTTCTTCTTGGGGTCTATTTAGGAGTATTTTGAGGAGCCAACAGAAGGGAGGGATTTACTATAGAACCCTATGGGATTTATTTTTTTAAAATTTTCAAATGACTATAGCTTGAAAACAGTAAGTGATAGACACACCCGGTTTTCAGTAATGATCACAGGACCATAAAACAAATCAAATAAGATATAGGTTGAGTCCCTGGGGTCACCCCACCCACCCTATTCTGTTTGAGTACTTGTAAACAGTCAAGATCCCCACCCCTAAACCATATATATTTTTATATGGGGCAACAAAACAAATCAAATGAAATATAGTGGGAGTCCCTCTGGGTCAGCCCCACCCCCTCCTGTCTGAGAACTTGTAAACAGTTGAGATCCCACCCCTAAACCATATATATTCTTGTATGGGACAATAAAACAAATCAAATGAAATATAGGGGGAGTCCCTGGGTGTCACCCCCACCCCATCCTGTTTTGAGAACTTGTGAACAGTCAAGATCCCCACCCTGAAACCATATATTTTCTTGTACGGGACAATAAAACAAATCAAATGAAATAAAAGGTGAGTCTCCTGGGGTCACTCCCACCCCCTTGCTGTTTGAGAACTTGTAAACGGTCGAGATCCTCTCCCATAAACCATATATATTCTTGTATGGGACAATAAAACAAATCAAATGAAATATAGAGGAAGTCCACAGGGGTCACCCCACCCCCCTTCTTTTTGAAAATTTGTAAACGGTTGAGATCCCCACCCCGAAACCATATATATTCTTGTAAGGAACAATAAAACAAATCAGATGAAATAAAAGGCGAGTCCCCTAGGGTCACTCTCACCCCCACCCCCTTCCTGTTTGAGAACTTGTAAACGGTCGAGATCCCCACCCCTAAATCATAAATATTCCTGTTCATGATTTCAAAAAGATTTGAATGACATACAGGGGTAGTCCCTAGGCATCACTTATGCATATCACTTTACTAGACCAAACCAATTTGTACTGGACTTTGCCCAATGTCAGGCGACCGTGGGAATGACTAATTATGGGAGCTTTGTTTGGGAGACTTCGTAATAGCATCCAATTATTTCTTGTATTAAGTTTTTTAAAGTCGGAAAAAAGTTAACCACGCAATCTACACATTTACAACCTATTTGAAATATTACAATCTACCGTTGCAAACTTTCCACAGGTGCTATCCAGCACTTTGATTAGATATAACTCATACATTCAATGTGTTTGAATAACAAATATTTATTTAAATATATCTTAGTATTTATCTCATTAAATCTAATTATATTTCTTAACTTTGTACAGTAATGATAAACAATGGCTACATGTGTGACTTTAAGACTTCTTTTTCTAGGAGACTTGAATTCGACAGAAGTATGTTATGTAAATGACCTGAGCAATGGAGAACTAACCTGTGATGACTATGTTAACAGAGACAGAAACATTTCATTACAAACTTTGTATCGTAAGTTACTGAGTTAAGGAGAATTCACCAAAAAAGTTTTTTTTATTTTGGAACACTCATTCTAAGAAATTGAATTTTCAAATTCACATTAATGTGTATATGAAAATATATTTTGTATGAAATTGTGAAAAAAAAAAATTATATTAATCAAGATCTTGATCTGATGTATTATGTGCTATTTATATATTATATAGTTTATGCAGTGTGAAATTGAAATTTGTTATTTCTTTTTTATGTTAAACAGGGTTTACATGCTAATTTCATAAAATTTCAGATTTGTTCAAAGATGTTTTTGTCAGTTTTTTCCACAATTGCTTCAATAACTGATTGATTTTACCTTGCAATTATAGTAATTTTGATTTCTCCTTTCTCTTTAGCGAGACCAGTTGCAGGTGCCAATTTTCTTAGTTCTGCAGTGCCAATGTTTGATGGATTTAAACATGGTATGTTTTTATAAAAGTAAATAGACAAGTGAAAAGAGAGAGTAGTCATGATATCTAGCGAAAGATTATTACTTTATAAATGAATAGATGTGGTATGATTGCCAATTAGGCAACTTTCCACCAGAGACCAAATTACTTAGGAGTTAGCAACTATGGGTCACTGTATGCCTTTCAACTCCAAGATGGCAAATGGTATGTTGTTTAACAGTTTAAAAATCATACCATTCATTTAAGTACAACCAGTAATACTTTATTATTTCACCTGTACAATGCATTCTGACACAGAAACAAAAGTAATATAAGCATAGATTCTTTTCACACATACACAATAAAAACTTCTCGCCTCTTGGGCTTGGTTGTAACTGTGAATAACTTTTTATAGTAATGGATTAGTTTGGTAAGGTGTTACAAACTGTAATTTGATAAAATCAGTTTAATTAGTAGCAATGACAAGACTACAACACTTATAGTCAAGTTACAGTTAATAAAAGTGTTGGCATAGTTAGTAAAAGGTATTAATGACCACTTTTGACTTGCAAAGAGTAAACGATGGTTAAACCTTGAATGGTTTATACTGCAATTTACAACACTGTTATTGATTTAACAGCATAAGAGCTATATGCAAACATAAACATTATTAATAATATAAATTATATTTGATATTTGAATGAAATGTACTTTATAGGTATATGGGAGTATATATGGCAGTTGGCTAGAGATTACAGTAAAGGATATGGTAACATGAGTGTCACGACAGGACCTATATATGATTATAATGGTGATGGATCAGTAGATGTTTTGTTTGACAGTCAAAGGTACATCAACTATAGGCTTTTAATGTTGTATATTAGTATAACCTTGCAAGTTCTGAAAAGGGATTAAGAAATGTATTGAAATTCTAGTATTTTCTGGTACAGGCACTTTTAAATGAAAGCTGAAGGTTGTACCAGCTTTTGCATTGCACCAAACACTTGTATGACATTAATTTCAGTTCCAAATTGCCATATACTGTGAAAATACTTTTATTCGTGGGTATCAATTTTTGTGGTTTGAGCAAAAGTTACATGTTCATGGGTTCTTAAATTCGTGGATTTTAGTTTTCTGAAAAATTTAGGTGAGGAAATTGAAGTCATCAGGAATGAAGATTCTTGTAAACTACAAAATAAGGTGTTCATTTTCACTTACTTGTTCGTCTTTCATTACTGACAACATTCATCAAATTTTAATAAAATAATTGTTTTATAAATGTACTTTGAATTGTGTATTAATTTGTATAAAATATAAAAGCAGACCCAATATGAGTTTTTTCGTATGAGACTAGTATCAGGAAATCAAATGATACTTAATTGAGAATTTACATATTATTATAGATGGCTTTAAACAAAATAGTTAAAAAAATAAATACGGTTTTTCTTTTATTTCTGTCTTGAATAGGAAGAAGTTTATGTAACAAATCTTTATGTTTTCAATATTTTCAAGTTAGTTGTTGATCATGTACAGTTTGTTTTTATCAAGATAAATAGACAAGAATGATTTCAGCTGTCTTCTGTATGAAGAAGTTCATTAGAACTTTTTTTTTTTACATTTTAGCACAGTAAACAGTAACAGTTCAGTAATTTTACCAACTCATTACTATATGATATTAATGAAGTGCAAGGACAAAACTCTCAATCTTCCATGTACCAATGGTGACATTGATGTACAGTCATACATATTACCACATGTACAGAGTGTACCCAATTGTTTGGTAAGTATTCTGGTGTATAACTGTCAAAATCTATGCTAAAGATGTATATTTCACAGTAACCTGTGCATAAAGTGCATAACTATTTTGGGCATGTTTATTTCTTTGTTAGTGAATGGCACTAACAAAGTCACTTACAAAGTCTTGACATTTAATATTTTATATATATGTATATACATTTTTGTACAACATTTTGATTATAGACTGATTTCAAGGAAACTCCCAGCGCCTCATATGACATACATAATAGTTGCTTTACACCCAAACTTATAGAAGGGTAAACTACTTTCCTTGCAAATTCTAATTTCAACTAGAAATATTGCTTAGATAAAACATCTCATTTCAGGGGATTACCTGAAAAAAAATTTCATGAAAATTGTACTTGTCTATCCATTTTCTGTTATGCCTGCAGATCTGGTGCTGATGTTTGGTACATTGGTGTATTATGATGACTTACAGATTGAGTAGGCATTTTTTCTGGTTGTTCAATTTTGGGCAGAATTACAGGGGCTTGGACATAGAAAATTTCATGCAATTGTTCTTGTCTGGACTTTTTTGTAATGCCAGCAGATCTGGATCTGATTTTTTTGTTCATAAGTTTATAATGATAACTTAAAGATCGAGGTTGGGTTTTGTTCAGGCATACCTGTCAACTGACCCGGATCCTGCGGGTGTGACCCGAGATTTTCACAATTCTGAGAGGTCACCCGGGACACCCGCCGGGTGACCAAATAACCTGGGAATTCGGAAAATAACCCGTTTTCACCCAGATACCTAAGCTTTCAGACTGATTTCGTAAGTGATTTTCCTTTGAAATAACCGGTAAATTCGTAATTCTTCCTGGACAAGAAGTTCAACTACCTGTGTAAACTCAAATCAAGTGACCCATTTCAGTGCATGGCTTCACTTGACAGCTTTGGTGTCAAGGTACCAGTCTTGTATTACAACTCCAGTTTCCGGTGCATGTCAAAACATGGAGGGAAATAAAATAGTTCATTTTTTTCTGAATTTTTTTCTGGACTCAATTTTTTCTGTTTGATTAAAAGTTTATACTGAATTGAAACATATATATAGATTTAAAAAAAATCTTGCATCTTTTTGGGGATATCAATCCAGGAAAGTGGAAGGATATCATGTTTACTGGAAGTGGTGCGGCCTAGTAAAAACAGCAAACAGAAAGTAGAAAAAAATAGTTTTGACTTCAGGGTTACATAACTTTTTATTCTTCGTGGCATGACCCACTTTTTTTTCGATTAAATCACAATTTCACATTAGTACATACATGATATGAACACGAAAAAAATTTCTATGTAGAATTTTAATTTTTTTTATTTTCAAAGATCAGCTGTATAGCATGTAAGCCTATGGAGCAGTCAATTACAAGACTGCAACCTGCATAGGGTAATTTTTTCATATGTTCACTGCAAAGAAGTTGCTCATGTGGACTTTTGTGTGCCCAGAATGACAAAACATCATGATTTAAGGACTTTTTAAGAAATAAAAATCATGGGGTATCAAGTTACACTGAAAAAATGAAATTATGTAATAATTATGATTTTTTTATACAAGACACCATTCAAAAGTATAAAAAGATATAAAGCAAAACAGTTTGAGGTAAATTGAGATTCTGGTAGTATTACATACATGACTTTTAATTTATAAGAACATGGAAAGATTTTTTCCTCCATGAAATCTTCTTCTTGGGATGAAAATTCTAGTTGCGCAGTTTCATTGAAAATCAGTGTAAATATGAAGAGACAGCTACATACAAAAGTAATTTTTTTCTTTAGGGTTATTATTTTTATGGCTCAATTGTTGACATTTAGGTAGAATATATATAAAATGAACTTTTGGTGAAAAGATTTTCACAAAATTTTCACTTTACAAGAGTCTATGACTTCTTTTCCTGTCTGCAGCACTGCATGGTTAATTGCAAATTCCATATTTGGGTTAAAAATTTGTTTAAAAAGTAGAATTTTTCTAAAACTATCCATTATGACAAGGATTTTTGTGCTTAGATGTGACAAGTAATCAATATTCTTACCAAAAACACCAACTTGAGTATTCATTTTGTTTTTTCTTGAATTTTATTGCCAATTTTATATGCATGGGGGTATGAAGTACAGTCTAAAAACCATCATATAGTAGGCATGTATAAAGACATGTGTAGTCAAAAAATAGAAAGGTATGGCCATTCTTGTCTTTAAACAGTTGTATTACAACAAATTCTTCAATATGAAAAAGTTTTGGGGTAGTTTTTCAATTTGACTTAAACAAGAGGCCCACTTGGATAGATTTCATGGAAAAAAGGGGGAGGGGTAAAATATTGAATGTGGTTCAATCAAAGAGAAGGAAAAAAATAAAAATAAAAGATAAGAATTCTCTTCTAGCTTCACACTATCCAAATAATTAGTAAACATTCATAAAGATAGACTAGAATGAGATTTACAGATCATTTGATAGGCATGACTTATTTCCAAATTTTGCCTTGTTTCAGAAAAGGGTACTCCTTTAATAATGGGATTATATTTAATAATACAACCAAACAATTCTTTTAATGGCATTTTTTATGTTCAAATATGGCTACTTAATGAAACAAAATAAATGATTTATTTTTTTAAGACATGTCATTACAGTTATAAGGTAATTTTTTCATATGTTCACTGCAAGGAAGTTGCTCATGTGGACTTTTGTGTGCCCAGAATGACAAAACATCATGATTTAAGGACTTTTTAAGAAATAAAAATCATGGGGTATCAAGTTACACTGAAAAAATGAAATTATATAATAATTATGATTTTTTTATACAAGACACCATTCAAAAGTATAAAAAGATATAAAGCAAAACAGTTTGAGGTAAATTGAAATAATTTGTGTATTTCAAGAGTTACTTCCCTTTTGTCATCTCACAATATTCTCCTTAAACTTATGTTTTTTTTGTAAAAAGATTAAATCTGAAATGAATTGAATGCAAAAACATATCAGAATAATACTTTTACTTATTTTTCTACCTTAGAACAATTAAAAAATTAAAAATTTTGAAAATTACTTTTTTCATCTATACCTCTTTTGATTGTTTAACTTTATCTTATTATATTCGAATATCAACTTTTAATATGTTCAGCCGACCGTGCAAGGGCTGTATAGCCAGTCAAGGTCGTTAAAAACTCCCATTTGTTGTAATATGTTCATATGATTAATCCTGCACAAATGTATATAATGAAAACAGAAATTGGCACATTGTATGTCATGGATTGAATATGAAAAGGAATGAAGGCAATATAACAAAAATCTATCAATGGCCTTCAAGTGCAATGAAATAATAATGTGTACAATTTTAAATTACTTAATCATGTGGACATGTTTTGGAAACTTTGATATAAATTATAAGAAAAATATCCCCTAAATACTGAAATTCAGCTCGAAAAAGTTCGTACGCGTTATGACCTGAGATTTCATTCTTCTATGCAGGTCATCACCTGCATTTTCATTGTCATAGGTTGACAGGTATGTTCAGGTTGACTGACTTTTGACAGAATTATGGCCCTTGGACTATTTCTGTTATGCCTGCAGATCTGGATTTGATATTTTGGTAAAGAAATGAATATCAATGACTTACAGGCCAAGTTTGCATTTCATTCAGATTGACAGACTTCTTACAATCTTGCAGGCAAGGACATACATGTAATACAGACCCATCTAATTTAGATAGCTCTACATAATAGCAAAACAGAATTGACCAATTGCAAAAAATTGGTTCACAGTTTTATGATTAAGAATGTTAAAAAACATTATGTTGATGCTCTAATAGCTAATGCATTGCTTTCGGAAGTTTATAAATTTATATTTTATGTTTATTTCAGTATAATTTGGAGTATTTAAAAGACAATGTAGCCAGGATAAGAGACATTGAATTATTAACAGGGATCCAGTTTCTCACTGAAAACATTGATCAAGCATTAGCTGCTCAACTTAGAACCTATTTACCTGTAGATCTATGGCCAACAGAACTGACGGAAACCTGGTTAGATAAACCATGCCCTTCTCAACTAGAAACATGCAGCTCAGAGTAAGATATTTGCTCAGATTAAGATGTTTTAACAAAAAGGGGTTTAGTAACAATATTACTGCTGATGGGATTTATGTTGTTTCGTGACTTATTATAACAAAAATTCTATGGTTAGTGGATTATTAAAAGTAAGATTTTACATTATTTTCAATAAATTTTGCTATAGTCATATGAAATAAAGTGCATAATATGATTTTTCCATTTGTTTGACATTACCTCAATTAAAATTGTTCTTAATTTTCAATATCTTAAGATAGAGATTTACAATCAATAATTCAATTTTCTGGATATATTAAATGAATTAATCATTTACTTGGACATAAAGGCAGTTGACATTCAATTGTAATTTATATTAAGATTTAAGGCTATGTTTTTTAATTTTAAATGTTAATTTTCAGTTACCAGCCTCTGATTTTAATATCATTAGATGGATTTAGAGCTGATTATTTACTAAGGAACTTTACTCCTTATGTCAGAAAACTGAGTCAGTGTGGAGTACATGCTCCATATATGAGATCTGTATACCCAACAAAGACTTTCCCAAACCATTATTCTATTGTTACGGTAAGACATATATGAGATCTGTATACCCAACAAAGACATTTCCAAATCATTATTCTATTGTTACGGTAAGACATATATGAGATCTGTATACCCAACAAAGACTTTCCCAAACCATTATTCTATTGTTACGGTAAGACATATATGAGATCTGTATACCCAACAAAGACATTCCCAAACCATTATTCTATTGTTACGGTAAGACATATATGAGATCTGTATACCCAACAAAGACTTTCCCAAACCATTATTCTATTGTTACGGTAAGACATATATGAGATCTGTATACCCAACAAAGACTTTCCCAAACCATTATTCTATTGTTACGGTAAGACATATATGAGATCTGTATACCCAACAAAGACATTCCCAAACCATTATTCTATTGTTACGGTAAGACATATATGAGATCTGTATACCCAACAAAGACTTTCCCAAACCATTATTCTATTGTTACGGTAAGACATATATGAGATCTGTATACCCAACAAAGACTTTCCCAAACCATTATTCTATTGTTGCGGTAAGACATATATGAGATCTGTATACCCAACAAAGACTTTCCCAAACCATTATTCTATTGTTGCGGTAAGACATATATGAGATCTGTATACCCAACAAAGACTTTCCCAAACCATTATTCTATTGTTACGGTAAGACATATATGAGATCTGTATACCCAACAAAGACATTCCCAAACTATTATTCTATTGTTACGGTAAGACATATATGAGATCTGTATACCCAACAAAGACATTCCCAAACCATTATTCTATTGTTACGGTAAGACATATATGAGATCTGTATACCCAACAAAGACATTCCCAAACCATTATTCTATTGTTACGGTAAGACATATATGAGATCTGTATACCCAACAAAGACATTCCCAAACCATTATTCTATTGTTACGGTAAGACATATATGAGATCTGTATACCCAACAAAGACTTTCCCAAACCATTATTCTATTGTTACGGTAAGACATATATGAGATCTGTATACCCAACAAAGACATTCCCAAACCATTATTCTATTGTTACGGTAAGACATATATGAGATCTGCATACCCAACAAAGACTTTCCCAAACCATTATTCTATTGTTACGGTAAGACATATATGAGATCTGTATACCCAACAAAGACTTTCCCAAACCATTATTCTATTGTTACGGTAAGACAATTTTCTAACTATTTGTTTGACTTCAAAGTTTGAAAAAATACACACAGAAATAAACAAAATGGTGAAAAATTTAGTGTAAACATTAAGATAAAAAAAAAATCTTGTGAAAAATTAAATGAAGTTTATCTAGAAAAATTGATATTTCAGACATTAAGCACAGGGGAGTTACAGATAATTATGGATTGCAGAAAATGATATTGCTGCATGTAAAAAACATTTTTTTACATTATACATTCATGTTCATATGTAATGGTGCTTAAGCTAAGACTATAACTTCATCGGGCCAAGTTGACAGTATAGACTTTGCTGTTTGGGCACTTGGTTTATGTGCTCTCCAAGGTTTATATCTTTAGCTTTCCAAAATGTTAGTCTTGAGTATTTATTCCAGAAATGTGTTGTTTGGATATCGCTGATTGTAAAACAGATATTTATTGCCTTTTTATCAGGGTCTGTATCCTGAATCCCATGGTGTGATAGACAACAATATGTATGATGATTCTATTGGTGCTTGGTTTGGTATGAGTAAACCTAATGCTAGTGATCCAAGATGGTGGAAAGGGGAACCAGTAAGTAAAGGAGACAATTTGGTAAACTGAATTTTCCTATTGTATGCACACTTTTCCAGTCATGCTTAGTAACATTTGGAATGTACTGGAATAGTTCCAATAGAACATGCTCTACTTTATGTTATATGTTGTTATAACCTTCTTATATCTTACTGTTCTATCATTTGGGGAATTTTGTGTTATTGTAGATTTGATGTTCTGCTGCCTTACATTATTGGGGAAATCCTGGAATCAAGTACGTGTGTACCAAAGTATAGTGACTGGAAGAAATCTGTTTTTTACTGTGCAATTTGGACAAATTTTTTTGAATAATTTTAGGTTAAATTCAAATTGAATTGACC
This sequence comes from Mytilus coruscus, assembly GCA_017311375.1. Taxonomy (NCBI): domain Eukaryota; kingdom Metazoa; phylum Mollusca; class Bivalvia; order Mytilida; family Mytilidae; genus Mytilus; species Mytilus coruscus. Next base: position 123,190,574 of record CM029595.1, on the reverse strand, counting down.
ATAAAAACTAGTTTACACTGTATTAGTTTTGGTTAAGTCCAAGATATCAGCAAATGCAAGTTATAGAGGAATTATATTCTGTCAGTGGACACATCTTTGAAAGTTACGAAGAATGCTATACCATGTGATGCTTTTTCACAGCCATTGCTATTCAATTTCCTGTTAACCAAATACTCAAATATGGGTTACCTCAGTTAAAAAATATAACAAAAATATTGAGCAATAGCTCACTGTTCATCTTTTTTGTTGTTAAATTGTAATCTTTGTGCTAGTTATAATTTAAAATGAAATCTTTAAAAGTCAACATATAGTTAAATCTTCTAGATATGGAATACAATAAAGAAGAATAATAAAAGATCAGCTACATATTTCTGGCCAGGATCTGATGTACAGATTCAGGGTAGGTATGGCTGTCCATACAGGATTTTGTTAAAAGGGAATAAGATAGCAAGGGCCATTGAAAATAATAATTTGAAAGAAGGAAACACAACACAATGACAAGAAGAAAATAGATGAACAGACAACAGTTTGCAAAGCAGGACTGAAAAAATTGAGATTGAAAAACAAGAACCAGACTAAAAACTTGAGTGTAACTTTGGTGCTTCAAAATAGTAAGCACTTCTTGCTTCACTCATGGCATCTGCATTGTTAACAAGTTATGCTTTATAAATATATTTCTATAAGGCCAAAAGTTGGATTTAATACAAGTAAAACCATATAAGATTTCCATATCCATCAGTTTCATAATCAATCTTAAGGGTAACTTCAGTCTTAAAATCAAGCATAGGACAAGCTCTGTATTGTTGTTCGAATTGCTATGTGAAGAGGTTGAAACAAAACAAAAACTGACATGATAAGGTACATTTGTACCAGTTAATATAGTAATACAGGAAGATATTCAGAGTGTTTTGTTGCTAATCTGTGCATAATATTTCTCTTAGACCATTTTAAAACCATAACATTTAAAATTGAGGTCTTCTAGGTATAACACCAGATACACATGTATCAATCCAATTGATAAATTATAGAATCTCTATTCAGCTATAGGTGGTATCAATAATGCCTCAGATTTATGCCATAGTGTTAAAATTTTTTAATCTAATGTAAAGTTTGATTTCTAGGAATAAATCCTGATATTTGTTTAAACTTATGTAAAGTTTGATTTTCTAGGAATGTATCTTGATATTTGTTTAATCTAATGTAAAGTTTGATTTTCTAGGAATGTATCCTGATATTTGGAAGAAGTATGATGGGTAAGATCTGTTTAAATCAATTGATCCTCTCTTGTTATTATTATTTAACTATTTCCCTCTTATGATATCAGGAAATCTCTACATAATGATGGATAATCTCAGTAGTATGATATAGATAAAGTTTATTGGGAAATTTTCATGTGTGTCTTTTTTTCACTTATTTTGTGGAAGACATTGTACTGCAAAATTTACCCTTAGCAAACATTTAACTGTTCTTTTAAATTCATTGTTCAAGGCCATGAAACACAAATAATGAACACTACAAAGATTGAACTGCCCCATCTAAGGCCTGAACCATGAACAAAACCTGACACAAAAATAACCTGATATACAGTAGTCAAAAATAACCTGATATACAGTAGTCAAAAATAACCTGATATACAGTAGTCAAAAATAACCTGATATAGGTAGTCAAAAATAACCTGATATACAGTAGTCAAAAATAACCTGATATACAGTAGTCAAAAATAACCTGATATACAGTAGTCAAAAATAACCTGATATAGGTAGTCAAAAATAACCTGATATACAGTAGTCAAAAATAGCCTGATATACAGTAGTCAAAAATAACCTGATATACAGTAGTCAAAAATAACCTGATATACAGTAGTCAAAAATAACCTGATATACAGTAGTCTAATAAATCTTGTCTTTGAGCACATTTAGCACTTTTATTGCAATGGATAAATATTTGCAATAAATTTAGTTAAGGAACTTAAAAGAACACTGAGAGAACTGAGATCTGAAATTGATTAATATATGAATATAAATTTGTTTTTAATAAATTTGGTATTGTCCTTCTACAGAAAAGTTCCATTTGACTCTCGAGTAGATGAGTTATTAAGATGGGTAGAATTACCAGCGGGACAGAGACCTGATTTTATCACATTATATTTTGATGAACCAGATCATGCTGGACATTCCTATGGGCCTGATGATATTCCAAAGGTATATTAAATGTCATACTGTCCAGTCAGTGATTCAATTTTTCTACCTAATATAAAATATATTTGATTTGATTTTTTGGTGTTTTTTACGCCACTTTTAAGCACCGCTTTTGGGCTATTTCGTGGCGGTCAGTTTTTATTGGTGGAGGAAGCCGGAGAAAACCACGACCTTCGATAGGAAAACTGACAATCCTAGTCAATTAAGATTGGAGTCAAGTGCACCCGCCCGAGCGGGGTTCGAACTCACAACCTCAGTGTTGACTGGCTAGTGATTACAATAGTAACTACTTAGACCACGCGGTCACTGAGGCCCCAATTTAAAATATAAGAGATGATTCTATTCCCTTTTGAATTTCTATTATTGTTAATCTAAATCTGCCATTACATAATGAAATATTCACTTTGTTGTCATTAAGCAGTAGTAAGGACTTATGATTTTGGGCATCCTGCTTAGTTGCCTTCTTTTCCTTTTTAAGAAAGTCAAATCTATTTGCTCCGTCGCTTTCAGCTTTTGATCCTTTGCGACAATTATCTCGAGAGGATATCACTTTTCATGCAGAAGGTGTCCAGTTAATAGTAAGACAAACCAAAACCATCCAATTCTCAGACCGTGTGTTAGAAATCCCACTTCCCAGAGTGAACAACTCTCATTTATGTCCCTCAAAGGCTCTCCTTCTTAATTTCGAGCAGGTGCCAGCCATTAGCTCCTCATTACCGGTTTTCTTGTACTTAGTGCACGGCAAGGTAACCCCTCTTACCTATGCCACCTTTGTAAAAATGCTAAAACATTACTTATTTTTGTTAAATTATGACAGCACCAAATATTCGGGACATAGTTTTCGCAGAGGGGGAGCCTCCTTTGCCTTAGAAAGTGGGGTTCCAGCTGATCTTATTCAGTCACAGGGTGATTGGAAAACATTGGATGCATATAAGTTATACTTAGATCCTTCCTTTGCTCAACAACAGAAAGTCATGAATAAATTTGCTGCAGCCTTGGGAAATGATAAACTATACATATCTACCCCTACTGGTTCCACTTAACATGTTTGGGAAGTTTGGAATACCACAGATTGTTCATTAATTAATTTGTTTATTGTTTGAAAACTGTACTGTTGTTTGTTGTTTTATATTAAGTATTAAACTGTGGTTCTTTTCCCAAACATGTGTTTGTTTTACTAGTACAGACTGGATTCACTGGTTTCTAGACTGCATTCCGAACAGAGTATGTCAGATGCTATTCTGCATCCGTTCTGAATTTGGTCTAGATTCCAACACATTTACACTGTCTGTTCAAGGGGATTTAGGGGGAGGGGGGCTCTTTTCTGAATGCTGTAGATTAATAATTATTTTATTATACCCCACGCAACGAGTTGCGGAGGGTATAATGTTTTTGACCCGTCTGTCCGTCCGTCCGTCCGTCCGTCCGTCCGTCAGTCCGTCCGTCAGTCCTGTTTCTTGTCATCGCAACTCCTCTCAAACCACACAACAGAATTTCACGAAATCTCTTTACATAATAAGGACATACTATGTAGTTGTGCATATCGACAGGAAATTACGATTCAATTTTTTTTCCAGGAGTTACGCCCCTTTGAAATTATTTGCCCAATATACTACTGCAACCTTTTGTCATCGCAACTCCTCTCAAACCACACAACAGAATTTCATGAAACCTTTTCAGATAATAAGGTCATACTACGTAGATGTGCATATCGACAGGAAATTACGATTCAATTTTTTTTCCAGGAGTTACGCCCCTTTGAACTTATTTGCCCAATATACTACTGCAACCTTTTGTCATCGCAACTCCTCTCAAACCACACAACAGAATTTCATGAAACCTTTTCAGATAATAAGGACATACTACGTAGATGTGCATATCGACAGGAAATTACGATTCAATTTTTTTTTCCGGGAGTTACGCCCCTTTGAACTTATTTGCTTCAATGTACTTCTGCAACAGTTTGTCATCGCAACTCGCTCAAACCACACTACAGAATTTCATGAAACTGTGTACATAATATGGACATACTATGTAGATGTGCATATTGACAGGAAATTATGATTCAATTTTTTTTTCTGGTACAATTTTTTTTTTCTTACACTTATTTTATTTCTCCAATGACAATGTGGGGACGTGGGGTATGTGAGCGTGCTCATTAAGGTTCTTTCATTGTGCATATCAATTGGCTTCATGCATATCTATTCTTTCTTTTATTTTTGATTAAGAAAATCATCTCATGGTCTAATGAATGAATATATATTAGAAATACATATTTATTGTCAGGGAATCTTTGATTCAATTGAATATCAAAGACTTGGTCAGAAATGTTACATATTAACTTGCTACTAGATTGTAAAGACTCATAGGAAACAACATTAATGATTGACATATGCAATTTGTTTCTGATTTGAGAGAAGTGTAAATAAAATATAAGCTAATTAATGAAGCTTCTCTTAACCTTGGACAGTTACAAACATTACAAAATGCCAATAGTATGAACTTACCAGTAACTAAATGTTATTTTCTGATTACAGATTGGTCAGGCACTAGATAAAGTAGATGAAGCAGTAGGCAGATTAATGGAAGGGTTATATCGGCGTAACTTGCATAATTGTGCTAATATTATAATAGTAGCTGACCATGGTAGGTGTTTGAGGAATCATTCAGGAAGGTTTTATAAATGGTGGACCTGCTTTCTAGTTCTATACACTTTCTCATCATTTCTTAGTATTATACCTGAATTTTAAAATGGGTGCAGAAATTCAAAGACATGAAAAATTTTATCAAGTAAACTTTCTACACATCTTATTTGTTATCAAATTCGGTGATAATTGCAGTTTTAAAGAATATATATGCCTTCCTTTATTGATACAGTTGATCTTGGATACTTTTTGGAAAGTTTGCTATAGCTTGCTGTAGCAATAAACTTTTCTATGGCATCGGCTTCAAACTAGAAGTGACAGACTATCTTACTTTAGGATGTGTGTTCTACTCCTAGATAATGTAGTACTGGTGTTTGAAAACTAATTCTAGGAAGATGCTTTTGAAATTTTGAGTTACTTATATTTTTATAAGCTTACAGCTTGAATTAAAATGTACTGAATGTTCATCGATAATTCAAATAATTCAACTTCATTTTGAAAATGGCTATTACAAACACTACTTCGCGGATCTGCACTGCGCGGAAAGTAAAATCAATACACACTCGAGACAGCAGTTTCTACGTTATGCTTTTATCGGTATTCTCCAGACATGCTTGAGATCCATATATGTGTGCCTCCCAACGGGAGTACTATAATCCCGGTTTCAGGGGTTTCCTCCCGCTCTCCGGTTGAAGAGAAAATTAATATTGGTTTAAAATATTTTATGAATGAACATTTTTCCATGCTTACTATGATTTTTACAAATGTTTATTAAAGACGTAAAAGCCTGAGTGTATCGAAAGTATCCTGGTATCTCATCTCGGTCCACAACAAACTCGGACTATAATAAACTTGGCCTATTACATAATTGGCATCAGAAAATCGGACTATAACAAAATTCGTAATTATACTACTTGGTATTAAGTCTTCCAAACAGAGTTTGGAGACTTATTGTTTTTGCTCAGTTCTTATTGTTTTTCTTCTTGGGGTCTATTTAGGGGTATTTTGAGGAGCCAACAGAAGGGAGGGATTTACTATAGAACCCTATGGATTTATTTTTTTAAAATTTTCAAATGACTATAGCTTGAAAACAGTAAGTGATAGACACACCCAGTTTTCAGTAATGATCACAGGACCATAAAACAAATCAAATAAAATATAGGTTGAGTCCTTGGGGTCACCCCACCCACCCCATTCTGTTTAAGAACTTGTAAACGGTCAAGATCCCCACCCCTAAACCATATATATTCTTGTATTGGGCAACAAAACAAATCAAATGAAATATACAGGAAGTCCACAGGGGTCACCTCATCCCCCTTCTTTTTGAAAACTTGTAAACGGTCAAGATCCCCACCCCGAAACCATATATATTCTTGTAGGGAATAATAAAACAAATCAGATGTAATAAAAGGCAAGTCCCCTAGGGTCACTCTCACCCCCACCTCCTCCCTGTTTGAGAACTTGTAAACGGTTGAGATCCCTACCCTTAAATCATAAATATTCCTGTTCATGATTTCAAAAAGATTTGAATGACATACAGGGGTAGTCCCTAGGCGTCACTCATGCATATAACTTTACTAGACCAAACCATTTTGAACTGGACTTTGCCCAATATCAGGCGACCACACAATCTTCATATTTACAACCTATTTGAAATATTACAATCGACCGTTGCAAACTTTCCACAGGTGCTATCCAGCACTTTGATTTCATGATCCTTGGAATGTACAAAAGTACATGATATTGGGGTACTTTTTTGCATGATTTAATGAATGTACAAATGTACAAGATCCTGGGTATTTTTTTTTTTGCATGATTTTTTAACTGAAGAAAGCAGTACACCATGGGTCATAAAACTGTGTACAGTATAATTTATTTATGAAATAGTTTTTTTTGATCCATAGTTTACTGAACTTTAAATCAGGTCTACAATTAATATCTGAATTAAACGTGTTTTCAGGAATGTCTGATACATCATGTGACAGATTGATAACTGTGAGAGATTATATAACAGAGTATAATAACATGTATGTCTATGAGGGAGCATTCAGCAGAATAAATCCTAAAATCAAATATGGGAGCAATCATCCGAAACCTGTACCCAATCCAGGTAATATATATGAGAAGAATAGTGAAATATGTTATTGGAGGACACATCCTCAGCTTATCTTAAATGGAAAAAACATGTTCTTCTATATTTTGGTCACCATGACCTACATACATCTCATCGGTGACAATGAAATTGCAAGTTTAGATCAGGGCTTCCAAAAAATATTTGAGCCAGCCGGACATTTTTTTCAATCCCGTTTTTATCCCTTTAGACAGGTTCCCCATAACAAAAGATGGACATAACCATATGATAAAGCCATTAAACTATTAAAGGATGATAAACTTCATAGACTTCATACTTTTTCAGTTTTTATATAACTTCCATGTTTGACATTAACAATTACATTGATAGTGCATGGTTCAAATTGGCATATAACCACAGACTTAACAAAGTGTATTAGTTAGTCTAGGACTAGCTGCGGAACCGTAGCTCATAGGTCCTTATGATATTTTTTGACAATTTGCGGACCATATGGTTCCGCAGCTAGTCGAGGACCAGCTTTAGTTATTTGATGCAGGGCCTAATCTAGGATTTTGAAGAGGAGAAGTGACTTCTCCTTCCAAGAGAGAGAAGGAGAAGTGGTCAATTTCTTGGAGAAGTGAGATTCCATTACCGTTTCGGTTGCATCGTGTTTTCATGCTTATCACTAAGGAAATTGTTTTATATATATTCAATAAAAGATATACTTGCAGTTTTTTCATGTGTTTTTTGTACACAATGTATATAAAGAAAGTTCTAAATAAAAAGGTTTAGACAATATATAGTTGTTATTTATTTATTGATACCATTGTGTTCTAAATAAAATTTGTTGATTTGGACATGAGGGAGTAGCCTAGTAATATTATCATGATTATGATGCATTAAGTTCATGTGCATCTGCCTCAATTTATTTTTAAAAGTCCAGAAAAAATATAACTCCCAATTTACCTGATGAATTTCACATGACTGGGAATTTAATTTAGATCACCACTTGTCATTATTTTGTAAAACAGTATTGAATGTCCAGGACATTATGTTCGTTGTAAATTGAGATTATCGTTGAAGATTGCAAGTCTATAAATGAAAATATCTTTCAATCGCATATTAATTATCCGACAAAGAGCTAATTTCTATCATTTTTTAAAAATATCATCCATATCAACGAAATAGTCGTGAGAAAAAATCCACTGCTGATCACAACCGGTCGGTGTTGTACGTTTGCAATCACATTATCCATCAGCAGTCTTTCTACCTTTATATTTCAATTTTATTCAATCAATATAATAAATCTACCCTTAATTACCACCTTTTACCTACCGAATAGTAAAATTGATCGACTCGTGTAAGTTAAAAAATAAAACAAATCAGCTGAGTGATTACGCAACATCCTCAGATGAAAATCATCGTAAAATGATACCTTAAACAGACGGTCAGTTTTCTGTTTGAATAGTTTTGAAAGTTATATCCAAGGATGTTCAAAGTGGCCGTTGTATTTATTAATTTGATCGTTGACAGTATTAGTCCTGGGTAGTTTGAAAATCTCGATTTTTCCGTGTCAGCCGCCATTTTTTACCTGTGAGACTTGTCAATCACAAGTTGTCTCCCTTTTACCGATTTTGGTAGCGATTTGACTTCGCTATGAAGTCAGTCGTCTGGCGAGATTTAGCGATTTTCAAAATTCTTTGGCGACTTAAATCGTCATTTCGCCGGCAAGATTATGGCCTGTTGATGAACACGTTTTCCAATACCAGATTTTTACTTGACGACGATAGAACGTGGAATGGAGACGGTTGTGCAAAATCTGTGTATTTTTATCTAGCATTGTTCTTTCTATGTTATTTCTTAGGGAAAATACTTGAGTAAGATAATGGTATAAATGACATTTTTATCGTTATTGATGAATTCGGACGCATTATTAAATAATAAATATCACACTTGAGCACATGTGCGCACTTCTAATATTTCAATCTACGTGGTTCTGTCTGTTAAACTTTTTTACCACCTTTGTAAATTATGATCTTACTGCTTTAAATACGTTTTTCTGAGAGTCTAAATCTCTTTTGCTAAAAAGTAGTTAGATTTAAACAGGAATGTTTTTAATTTTAATAAAAAAATAACTTCCAAAAAGATCGATTGATGTCCGGTACAAAAAGTTTACCTGACACATTTGATCACAGGTAAATCTCACCTGTTAGGCACTTAATTAATCTTGATTGTAATGAGAGGGGATTATAGTAGGGCTTGTTTATAGAGTACTGTCACTTTTATGACCGGAAAAGTGTGGCTGTTTAAGGCACAAGTTCAAGTCAAAATGGTTGATTTTTCTGAATTACATGGATGTTGAAATGGCAAACCCACGTAGGATGTCCGATTCACGCTTGGCCCAGCCAGACAATGTCAGATAAATTTATATTTGTCTGACAAATGTGACAGTTTTGGAAGCCTTGGTTTAGATTCATTTTAGGAAAACAAATTACATCAGTGGTACATGTCAAGGCTTCCAAAACGGTCATATATTCCGGACATTTGTATAATGTCCGGTAAAAGTCCGGCTGGGCAAAGCATGAAACGGTCATCTACTTTTTAGTTTTCAAGGCTTTCTTAAGAGACGGCCATTTTAACATAATTCACGATCTTTTTGACCCAACCTTTTGCCTTTAACAGCCACACATTTCCGGTCATAAAAGTGACATGATCATTAAGTACTATCAAAACAACCCCTACTTTAATACCTTCTCATTTTGATCAAGGCTAATTAGTTGTCGAACAGCTGAAATTTACCTGTTCAGGTGACAGGTAAACTATTTTGAACCAGACATTGATCAGTCTATTCAAAGTTATTTTCTTACATTTCACCGGTTTGCATCTAATTAATTTAGTCAAAAAGATTTAAATTATCAGAAATACATTTACAAATTTGATTTGATGAAAAAAATTAAAAAGGTGAAAATGAAAAATCGTCATAACCATGTTGTTTGAAACAGAGACATGTCTCTGTTTGAACTAGTAAACGTGTGCGCATGTGCGCAGGTGTGAAATTTAATTATGGATCCTAATTTCTTCAAAAAGTGCTTAAATTGTCATTGATACCTTTATCTCACGTTTATTTCGAATATTTTCTTGAAGAAATAACGTAGAAAGAGCTACTTACACTCATTCATGCTTTGCAAACGTACACAGAATTTACATATCCGTCTCTAGTCCATGTTTTACCATTGTCAAGATAACATCCGGTATTAGATTTAAAAACGAAAGTAAAGTTTTTGACAACGTTATTTTGCACAAATAAAGAGTCTAAGGCAGATATAACGATTTAACAGTTTACGTCTGAACTTCGAAATTTGAATCAAAGAAAGTTTAATATCGTTTTTTTTTAATGTCAATCATTTGGATGGCCAACTCGGTTACTGATTACCATAATTGCCTTTGGTTTATTTAGTCTTAAGGGATTAAAATCGGGATAATATATAAAATGTCCGACTGGCTAAAAATAATTTTGGAAGCCCTGGTACATGTGCTTTAATCTACTATCACCACCTATATTTGTTCTCAAATGACTAAGTTTATTTGAGGTCTAACTAAGGTTCATTTCATCAAATACTTTTAAAGTATTTCATCAGTGTTTCTATACCATTACTTACATCTCTTATAATCACCACACTACTGTCATATATTGGTCTACAACACCTGAAACTATAATTTATACTTGAGTTTTAACTTTTACTTAGAAATAACTCAGTAATTATTTGTAATTTTTGACAATTTTGTTTTTGTTTTTAAAGTGGTAACTAATTACTGGTAATTTTTGTGTCATCTGCGACAAAAGTGGCAGTATGCAAGACCAGGGCTTCCAAAATTTTTTTGAGCCAGCCGGACATTTCATATCTTATCCCGATTTTAAATCCCTTTAGACTTAGTAAATTAGGCAACTATGATAATCAGTTGGCCATCATATATGATATAACCAATGATTGACATTAAAACGATATTAAACTTTACTTTGATATAGATTCAATGTTCTGACGTAAAGTGTTAAATTGAAAGTGCAGCATTGGAAGTGTGCAACATCCGCATACTAATTCTGCCTAATTCCACTTTAGACTCTTCATTTGTGCAAAATAACGTTGTCAAAAACTTTACTTTTGTTTTTAAAATCACATTTTCTTAATGCCGGATGTTGACTAGACAATGGTAAATCACGGATCAGAGACGGATACGTAATATCCGTGTAAGTTTACGATTGAGTTACGTAGCCTTTTCAAGTTATTTCTTCAAGAAAATACTTGAAATGAAAGTTAGATAAAGGTATCAATGATAATTTTAGCATTATTGAAGAATTAGGATGCATAATTAAATTTCTCACCAGCAAACAATAGACAATATAGATTCATGCGCACACGTGTACTAGTTCAAACAATGTGGTTCTGACGATTATTCGTTTAAGAGCTTTTCAAATTTTTCATCAAATCATATTTATTAACGTATTTCTTATAATTTCAAACTTTTCGACTAATTTAATTAGATGCAACCCGCTGAAATGTAAGAAAATAACTTTGAATACCCTTTAGCGTACCCCAGTATTTAACACGATGTACAGTGTTTATAATGAATATCATACAAATTCGAATTCATTTATAAATATTCTTATTTGAAGAATTATTTTAAAATCTAAGGATACTTTTTTAAAAACTGAATGCTCATTTACAATAATATCTACAAAGCGTAATTAAATAGGATGTTGTTCCATACACGCTTACATGTTTGACCTCGTTTACCTGATCACCTTTATGTCCATTGTTATGCATCATCAATTCTATTGATTAAGACAAGCTAAGGTCTCTCATCAAAGGTAATGACATGTAATCAGTGAATGATTTATGGCTTCAATATTACTTATTGAAGGATAATTGTTTGACAGCTTGTTGTTTTTAAATAAATGAACAAATGTTTTTCTACTTTTATTGATGTACCAAGCCGTGCATTTATGCACCCAGAGGATTATACTAACTGAGACACTTCAAAGTATGAAATATGCTGCATCTGTTTAATTAAACCCAAATATGACCGAAATATCTTTGTGAAATAGATTGCCACAATTATAAACTATAATGCCCAAACGGACATTTTTACCGATCGATAGTTGGTAAAAAAAGTGAAATGACCGTTTTATGAAAATGCCTTGAATAACAAAAAGTGGCAAACCTATGATATTTGACCGTTTGAGGCTGAGAGCAGCCGGACTTTTTATATAAATTTCGGTCAAGTCCGGAATATATGATCGTTTTGGAAGCCATGTGTGAGACATAGGTATTACTATCCTGCGGCGGCGGTGTAAACTATTTGTATAAAGCTTTATATTTCAGAAGGTAGAAGACCTGGATGCTTCATATCTTGTATACAGATACTTTATGTTACGAAGTTTCCGTCAATCATATGTCCATTGTCCTTGACCTCATTTTCATAGTTCAGCGACTGCTTGAAAAAAAATTTGAGTTATTTTGTCATGTGAATTTCTCACTTATTATGAGTAATAGGATAACTATATTTGGTATATGGGTTCCTTGCAATGTCTACATGTCTGTCAGACAGAGTTCACCTGACCTCGACCTCATTAAATGGATCATTGATCAAGGTTAAAGTTACGTGATTAGATCCGTTTCTCAAATACTATAAGCAGTAGGTCAACTACATTTGGTGTATGGAATGATTGTAATGGGTACATGTCAGTCTGGCAGGTTTCATCTGACTTTGACCTCATTTTCATGGTTCATTGGTTAATGTTAAGTTTTTATGTTTTGGTCTGTTTTCAAGTACTATAAGCAATAGATCAAATTTATTTGGTGTATGGAATTATTGTAATGGGTACATGTCTATCTGGCAGGTATCATCTGACCTTGACCTCATTCTGATGGTTCATTGGTCAATGTTAAGTTTTTGTGTTTTTGTCTGTTTTTCAAGTACTATAAGCAAAAGGTCAACTATATTTTGTTTATGGAATGATTGTAAGGTGTACATGTCTGTCTGGCAGGTATCATCTGACCTGGACCTCATATTTATGATTCATTGGTTTATGTTAAGTTTTTGTGCTTTGGTCTGTTTTTCAATTAGCATACGCAATAGGTCAACTATATTTGGTGTATAAAAAAATTGTAAGGTATATATGTCTGTCTGACACAATTTATCTGACCTTGACCTCATTGTCATAGATTTTTAAAAATGTTAAGTTTCTGTAATGCTTTTGGTAAAACCTTTATCTTTAAGACTTTTGACATACAATTAATGGTCAGTAAAGCAGGCGAGACATTTCAGCGTGTGCACTCTTGTTTAAACTATTAGTTAGTTTGTTTATAACTTGATATTTATTTTAATTTTTATTTTCCAGTGCCTGTTTCAAACATTATAGCCAATATGAGTTGTAAAACACCACATATGAAAGTGTATAACAAACTTTTGTTACCAAAGAGACATCACTATGCCAACAGTAAAAGGATAGCAGACATTATAGTTGATGTGGAAGATAAATGGTTGTTTACTTATAGGTATTTACAGATAAAAATTACAATGCTTCAGTGCATAAGGTGTAATTTTGAGATCAAAATCTTGTAATGAAATAATTTTTTCTGTAATTTTTAAGAAATTTTGTTTGATCCATATATACAGTCAAACCTGTATTAAACAGTCACTCTTGGGAAGTATCAAAATTACTGCACAAGAGAGGTGACCTTTTAAACGAGGTTCCAAAGAAATTTGATTACAACATCATCTGTGGCTGGGATCAGGTCAAATTGTTTTAGTTCTTTCAATTGGTAGAGTTATCATACTTGCGAGCAGTGAAATAAAAAATGGTGGATCCTGGCTCTGTAAATTTGAAGAAAATGTTGAAATATGTTAATATTCGTAGGGAAATAAGTTGCTGATACTGATTTCAATGAAAACTGAAAAGTATTGAAAAACTGAATTTAAAATTCACCTTTTATTGCACGATCTGGGTTGCAAACAGGTTTTGATTTTCATTTTGACTTCGATATTGACAACATAGATAATCGTCATGAAGATTTTTGGTAGTTAAAAACATTAAAATGACCATTGTTAAATGTTGAACTGACGATTTCGTTCGAAAATAATGTGACCGCTAACCATGTTAGACAGGTGACCGCTGAAACGAGTTAAATTATATAGAGAAAACGTTTGGGAGGGTCTGAAAGTGACTGTTAGAGGCAGGTGACTGCTGAAACGAGTTAAATTATTTAGAGAAAACGTTTGGGAGGGTCTGAAAATGACTGTTTGAGTCAGGTGACTGCTGAAACAAGTTTAATTATATTGAGAATACATTTGGCAGGGTCTGAAAGTGACTGTTTGAGGCAGGTGACTGCTGAAACGAGTTAACTTATAGAGAGAAAATGTTTGGGAGGGTCTGAAAGTGACTGTTAGAGGCAGGTGACTGCTGAAACGAGTAAAATTATATAGAGAAAATGTTTGGGAGGGTCTGAAAGTGACTGTTAGTGGCAGGTGACTGCTGAAACGCGTTTGGGAGGGTTTGAAAGTGACTGTTAGAGGCAGTTGACTGCTGAAAAGAGTTAAATTATAGAGAGAAAATGTTTGGGAGGGTCTGAAAGTGACTATTAGAGGCAGGTGACCGCTGAAACAAGTTAAATTATAGAGAGAAAACATTTCCCAGGGTCTAAAAGTGACTGTTAGAGGCAGGTGACTGCTGAAACGAGTTAAATTATAGAGAGAAAACGTTTGGGAGGGTCTGAAAGTGACTGTTAGAGGCAGGTGACTGCTGAAACGAGTTAAATTATAGAGAGAAAACGTTTGGGAGGGTCTGAAAGTGACTGTTAGAGGCAAGTTACTACTGAAAAGAGTTAAATTATAGAGAGAAAATGTTTGGGAAGGTCTGAAAGTGACTGTTAGAGGCAGGTGACTGCTGAAACGAGTTAAATTATAGAGAGAAAACATTTCCCAGGGTCTAAAAGTGACTGTTAGAGGCAGGTAACTGCTGAAACGAGTTAAATTATAGAGAGAAAACATTTCCCAGGGTCTAAAAGTGACTGTTAGAGGCAGGTGACTGCTGAAATGAGTTAAATTATAGAGAGAAAACGTTTGGGAGGGTTTGAAAGGGACTGTTAGAGGCAGGTGACTGCTGAAACGACTTAAATTATTTAGAGAAAACGTTTGGGAGGGTCTGAAAATGACTGTTTGAGGCAGGTGACTGCTGAAACAAGTTAAATTATATTGAGAAAACATTTGGCAGGGTCTGAAAGTGACTGTTTGAGGCAGGTGACTGCTGAAACGAGTTAACTTATAGAGAGAAAATGTTTGGGAGGGTCTGAAAGTGACTTAGAGGCAGTTGACTGCTGAAACGAGTAAAATTATATAGAGAAAATGTTTGGGAGGGTCTGAAATCGACTGTTAGTGGCAGGTGACTGCTGAAACGAGTTAAATTATAGAGAGAAAACATTTCCCAGGGTCTAAAAGTGACTGTTAGAGGCAGGTGACTGCTGAAACGAGTTAAATTATAGAGAGAAAACGTTTGGGAGGGTTTGAAAGTGACTGTTAGAGGCAGTTGACTGCTGAAAAGAGTTAAATTATAGAGAGAAAATGTTTGGGAGGGTCTGGAAGTGACTATTAGAGGCAGGTGACCGCTGGAACAAGTTAAATTATAGAGAGAAAACATTTCCCAGGGTCTAAAAGTGACTGTTAGAGGCAGGTGACTGCTGAAACGAGTTAAATTATAGAGAGAAAACGTTTGGGAGGGTCTGAAGGTGACTGTTTGAGGCAAGTGACTGCTGAAACGAGTTAAATTATAGAGAAAACGTTTGGGAGGGTTTGAAGGTGACTGTTTGAGGCAAGTGACTGCTGAAACGAGTTAAATTATAGAGAAAACGTTTGGGAGGGTTTGAAGGTGACTGTTTGAGGCAAGTGACTGCTGAAAAGAGTTAAATTATAGAGAGAAAATGTTTGGGAGGGTCTGGAAGTGACTATTAGAGGCAGGTGACCGCTGAAACAAGTTAAATTATAGAGAGAAAACATTTCCCAGGGTCTAAAAGTGACTGTTAGAGGCAGGTGACTGCTGAAACGAGTTAAATTCTAGAGAGAAAACGTTTGGGAGGGTCTGAAAGTGACTGTTAGAGGCAGGTGACTGCTGAAACGAGTTAAATTCTAGAGAGAAAATGTTTGGGAAGGTCTGAAAGTGACTGTTAGAGGCAGGTGACTGCTGAAACGAGTCAAATTATAGAGAGAAAACGTTTGGGAGGGTCTGAAAGTGACCGTTTGAGGCAGGTGACTGCTGAAACGAGTTAAATTATAGAGAGAAAACGTTTGGGAGGGTCTGAAAGTGACTGTTAGAGGCAGGTGACTGCTGAAACGAGTAAAATTATAGACAGAAAACATTTCCCAGGGTCTAAAAGTGACTGTTAGAGGCAGGTGACTGCTGAAACGAGTTAAATTATAGAGAGAAAACGTTTGGGAGGGTTTGAAAGTGACTGTTAGAGGCAGTTGACTGCTGAAAAGAGTTAAATTATAGAGAGAAAATGTTTGGGAGGGTCTGGAAGTGACTATTAGAGGCAGGTGACCGCTGGAACAAGTTAAATTATAGAGAGAAAACATTTCCCAGGGTCTAAAAGTGACTGTTAGAGGCAGGTGACTGCTGAAACGAGTTAAATTATAGAGAGAAAACGTTTGGGAGGGTCTGAAAGTGACTGTTAGAGGCAGGTGACTGCTGAAACGAGTAAAATTATAGAGAGAAAACATTTCCCAGGGTCTAAAAGTGACTGTTATAGGCAGGTGACTGCTGAAACGAGTTAAATTATAGAGAGAAAACATTTCCCAGGGTCTAAAAGTGACTGTTAGAGGCAGGTGACTGCTGAAATGAGTTAAATTATAGAGAGAAAACGTTTGGGAGGGTTTGAAAGTGACTGTTAGAGGCAGTTGACTGCTGAAAAGAGTTAAATTATAGAGAGAAAATGTTTGGGAGGGTCTGAAAGTGACTATTAGAGGCAGGTGACCGCTGAAACAAGTTAAATTATAGAGAGAAAACATTTCCCAGGGTCTAAAAGTGACTGTTAGAGGCAGGTGACTGCTGAAACGAGTTAAATTATAGAGAGAAAACATTTCCCAGGGTCTAAAAGTGACTGTTAGAGGCAGGTGACTGCTGAAATGAGTTAAATTATAGAGAGAAAACGTTTGGGAGGGTTTGAAAGTGACTGTTAGAGGCAGTTGACTGCTGAAAAGAGTTAAATTATAGAGAGAAAATGTTTGGGAGGGTCTGAAAGTGACTATTAGAGGCAGGTGACCGCTGAAACAAGTTAAATTATAGAGAGAAAACATTTCCCAGGGTCTAAAAGTGACTGTTAGAGGCAGGTGACTGCTGAAACGAGTTAAATTCTAGAGAGAAAACGTTTGGGAGGGTCTGAAAGTGACTGTTAGAGGCAGGTGACTGCTGAAACGAGTTAAATTCTAGAGAGAAAATGTTTGGGAAGGTCTGAAAGTGACTGTTAGAGGCAGGTGACTGCTGAAACGAGTTAAATTATAGAGAGAAAATGTTTGGGAAGGTCTGAAAGTGACTGTTAGAGGCAGGTGACTGCTGAAATGAGTCAAATTATAGAGAGAAAACGTTTGGGAGGGTCTGAAAGTGACTGTTAGAGGCAGGTGACTGCTGAAACGAGTCAAATTATAGAGAGAAAACGTTTGGGAGGGTCTGAAAGTGACTGTTTGAGGCAGGTGACTGCTGAATCGAGGTGACCGTTAAGGCAGGTTTGACTGTATATGTATTTTTTTTTTATAATTTTATATGGCTGCAATGACTAACATTAGAACATTAGGATAAAATGCAAATAATTGTCTGATACAAGTATCTAGAAAACTCACAGTAGCAGACAGGCAAATAATTGTCTGATACAAGTATCTAGAAAACTCACAGTAGTAGACAGGCAAATAATTGTCTAATACAAGTATCTAGAAAACTCACAGTAGCAGACAGGCAAATAATTGTCTGATACAAGTATCTAGAAAACTCACAGTAGTAGACAGGCAAATAATTGTCTAATACAAGTATCTAGAAAACTTACAGTAGCAGACAGGCAAATAATTGTCTAATACAAGTATCTAGAAAACTTACAGTAGCAGACAGGCAAATAATTGTCTAATACAAGTATCTAGAAAACTTACAGTAGCAGACAGGCAAATAATTGTCTAATACAAGTATCTAGAAAACTTACAGTAGCAGACGGGCAAATAATTGTCTAATACAAGTATCTAGAAAACTTACAGTAGCAGACAGGCAAATAATTGTCTAATACAAGTATCTAGAAAACTTACAGTAGCAGACAGGCAAATAATTGTCTAATACAAGTATCTAGAAAACTCACAGTAGCAGACAGGCAAATAATTGTCTGATACAAGTATCTAGAAAACTTACAGTAGCAGACAGGCAAATAATTGTCTAATACAAGTATCTAGAAAACTCACAGTAGCAGACAGGCAAATAATTGTCTAATACAAGTATCTAGAAAACTCACAGTAGCAGACGGGCAAATAATTGTCTAATACAAGTATCTAGAAAACTCACAGTAGCAGACAGGCAAATAATTGTCTAATACAAGTATCTAGAAAACTCACAGTAGCAGACAGGCAAATAATTGTCTAATACAAGTATCTAGAAAACTCACAGTAGCAGACAGGCAAATAATTGTCTGATACAAGTATCTAGAAAACTTACAGTAGTAGACAGGCAAATAATTGTCTAATACAAGTATCTAGAAAACTTACAGTAGTAGACAGGCAAATAATTGTCTAATACAAGTATCTAGAAAACTCACAGTAGTAGACAGGCAAATAATTGTCTAATACAAGTATCTAGAAAACTTACAGTAGTAGACGGGCAAATAATTGTCTGATACAAGTATCTAGAAAACTCACAGTAGTAGACAGGCAAATAATTGTCTAATACAAGTATCTAGAAAACTCACAGTAGCAGACAGGCAAATAATTGTCTAATACAAGTATCTAGAAAACTCACAGTAGTAGACAGGCAAATAATTGTCTAATACAAGTATCTAGAAAACTCACAGTAGTAGACAGGCAAATAATTGTCTAATACAAGTATCTAGAAAACTTACAGTAGCAGACAGGCAAATAATTGTCTGATACAAGTATCTAGAAAACTCACAGTAGCAGACGGGCAAATAATTGTCTAATACAAGTATCTAGAAAACTCACAGTAGCAGACAGGCAAATAATTGTCTAATACAAGTATCTAGAAAACTCACAGTAGTAGACAGGCAAAATCTGACATGGACAAACATTCTAGAAAATCTCTATATCTACTGAAAAATTGTACTCATCAAAACTGTTATACTATATCTCATTGAGATTCAATATTATCTTAAAAAAAATAGACAGTCTTTTCTTATCTTGTGATCAATATCACAAAAAATTTTATGAGAAAAAACTCTTTAAGTCATGAACATTTCAGTATGACTTACGATCAATTTTTATAAGATTTTTTATGAAAAGAGCCCCTGATGTAAATAAAATGTGATCCTGGCATTTATTAAAAATTTTAAAAATAAAACTTTGTTCACAAGAAATTTTGAATTTGGTGAAAATTAATTTGAATATGGCATATCAATGCTCATATGAGTTCTAAGCCCTAAATCAACCTATAATTTAAAACAGTCCTAGAAGGTATGCATTGATGAATAAAGAATGAAAATATTATGGAATGGAGCTTTATTAAAGAATTCACAATTTTTTGTAGAGCACTTGCAAGTTATAAGAAGCGCTTCTGTGTTGGTGGAAACCATGGATATGATAACATATATAAATCTATGAATGTAAGTAAAATATATTTTTACCTGCTAACATTCGCTTTTTAAATAAATATTATTTGTATGTGATGATTATTTTAGACCTCTTTATTTGGCAGTAAAGAAAGAATAAATATTGGATGGACATTAATTAGACAACATCTCATAAATAACTAACTGAAACAAGGAATATATCAAAGGGACAGTACTTTAATGGCTTCTTTATAATCAATGGAAAATCTTCAGTGACACAACTTACATCAAGAACCAGATTGTCTGTAGCATCGGTTTGAATGATACTGTTTGATTTCTATTTTAAAATAACTGCAATACTGTTATTGGAGAAATAAATATACAGTACATGTAGTACCAAATTGCATATAAAATGGATGAATAGTTCTTACAGAATGATAAAAAATTGGAAAACTTTTTCTTATAAGGGGAGATAACTCAGATAATTTAGTTTTATGAAAAAATGTCCTGTGAATGTATCCATTTTTAATTCTACTGTTCAGCTTTGTGCACTGAAAAAACTAAAATTGAAATTTCATGATCAACTAAAAATAATATTCCTCTTATGCTTGGAGCAAAATGGTAGTCCACAGAAGACAATGAATAACCAACTTTAACTCTGTAGCAAGATAGACAATAATATTGATAGAAGTAACTCTTAACCACCTGCATAAAATATTTAATAATTATGACTTTTTCAGGCTTTGTTTTTGGCACATGGGCCTTCCTTTAAACAGAATCTTAAAGTAGAACCTTTTGAGAATATTGAGCTATACAATTTGATGTCTGGTATGTATTCTATGGATTGATACATGTGGTTAGGTCCTTAAACCAACACCCTCAAGTTGTATTAGTATGACAGGGTATTGTAAGGGTTGATACCTGTGTGGTATTCTTCATTTTCTACTTATTTCACATATAGAAAATAGCACCAAAGTTGTTACTTCGAATTATGTTTCACCACATTTCAGGACGGTTGAATAATGGATAATTTAAGTGTTGATAAATAATTTTAAAAACTGATTAGTTCAGAACATTTGGATTATCACTGGTTCAATAAATAGAGAATATCATATGGCTTTTTCAATATCACATCTGTATCAACCTGAGACACCAATATAATCCCAAGAGCTCTGCTCAAGGGATTATAATTTGGTTGAGGGTTGATACGGTGTATGATATTGAAAAAGCCGTATCATATACACTTTATTATATACATTTGAACTTCAAGTAGATGTTTTTCACATGACATGACATAAAACAAATTAGGAGTTTGATAAAGCCTTTGCAACCGTGACTGATATTGATGACGTGAAGTCATTCAGATTAGGGTAGTGATAAAGCCTTTGCAACCGTGACTGATATCGATATCATCTCGAATAGATGATACAGCACGGTTGCTATTGATCGTATTATACATATAATTTATCTGTATTTACTACTAAGTATATAATAAAAGAATTTATAAGAGTGATTACAAAGGAAGACTTTTAATAAATTGTGTGAAAAGTATAAATTTAGATTCCTGCAAGTTGTTGAAGCAACAAATCATAATGTTAATGATATCTGATATATGAATAGTAGAGCTGTAATACAGTAAGAATAATCACCTCTGTATATACAAAGACAAGATTTAATACCCATGATATCTTTTCAAATAGCAATTGTTACAGAATTATAAGATATTTAAAACTAAAATTCCTTACTATGAAAGCTTTTAGTTTGAATTGAAATTTCATACAATTTATCTGTATTTACTACTAAGTATATAATAAAAGAATTTATAAGAGTGATTACAAAGGAAGACTTTCAATAAATTGTGTGAAAAGTATAAATTTAGATTCCATGCAAGTTGTTGAAGCAACAAATCATAATGTCAATGATATCTGATATATGAATAGTAGAGCTGTAATACAGTAAGAATAATCACCTCTGTATATACAAAGACAAGATTTAATACCCATGATATCTTTTCAAATAGCAATTGTTACAGATTTATAAGATTTAAAACTAAAATTCCTTACTATGAAAGCTTTTAGTTTGAATTGAAATTTCTAGCAAATGGTATGATAATAAAGTGTAGTAATTTCATATGAAATCTTGTCAATTTAAACAAATGACCACAATGATCATACATGCTGTTGTTTTTTTTTTTTCTTTCTCTTTACTTAAAATTTAACTATAAATATTCCAGCTATATTGAATATTACTGCTGCACCAAACAATGGAACCCAAGGATCTATGTATCAACTTCTACGACAACCACCTGTTACAATGACCAGTCCACCCACCAATGTATACAACAAAACCATCACTGATACAATAGATATAACAATGACATCAGAATGTCTAAAGAGATGTCCATCATTTAGAAATATAATCAAGGTACTTTCTTCTTTAAAGAAAGGTTTGATCGCATGAGCTTAAATATGCATATTGCACTATCTGACTAAATGAAATATATTTTGTATCTGTATTTAAGATGTTTTCAACACATGATCCAAAGAAAACCCTAAAGAATAATTGGAAAGGACCTTCAACAAGATAAATCTGTGCATATAGGATTATTAAATTACAGAATGCACAGAAGAAGAGTGCATGAAATAATGAAAGATATGCATACAGCATGAAACAGATATTTTGTATGATATAAATATAGGTTCTTAAACAATAGATAAATGTCTATGCAATATATTAAAGCTCTAAACTGCCGTGAGTCTTGAAAAGAGAGACCTGCCATCATGTCTTTCATTCAAGGGTGAATTCAAGGACTTTTGTTTATAAATTGCAAATATTACACCACCCTAAAAAAAAAATTTTTTCTGTTAAAGGGATCATGTGTTTTTCATTTGAGGTGGATAAGATACCTTTAATTGAACCTGGTCAGTGTTATTTAATATAAGGTCTACATTTTAAGACTCTCTTTGGTGATCGAAATATAAAGTAAATGAAAGCTGTGCAGCATTGTTAATTGTCTTTAAATTCTATTTACAGTCTGCCAACAACAGGAACAGAACAGAAACAAGACACACACCTTTTGGTATTCCTGTGTTGCAGACATATCCTAGATTATCTGTAGATTTGTTATATCAGTCATCACATATCACTGGATTTGACAGAAACCTAAAAAGTCCTGCCTGGATATCATACACTATTGGTCAAAATGTGAGTATCATCAAGGTTTATATATATATATATATAAGTCTAAAAATTTGCACAACGATACTAATATAAGATGGTATTATACGAAGATGTTGTTATTAAATCGTGTTGACAAATATTTCGCTTAACAAATAGCCTTCTTCGGTGTCAATGAGTTTAACAATACTGATTGTAGGTTAAAAATAGATCAATAATACAGGTAAGTTTTAATCTATTGATTTTAATCCATAATCTCGAACATCATAATATAAACAAAACTTGATACAGTCGAACCTCGTTGTGTCGAAGTCGAAGGACCGGACCAAAGTATTCGACTCATCCGAGGTTCGACTCATCCGAGGTCGAGTGTGTCGTCATAAATTTTGAATGCATGAAATACGGTATGAGATTTGTGTAAACTAGATACAATGAACAGTGTGCCTTTTTTTCTATATGACACTTTATGATTGTGTAATCAATCTCCATTTTTGGTCCTTTGTAATAATTAAAAACACAAGTACAGATACAAATCATGCACAAATAAAATCAATAGTCTACACAAATATTTACAAAGGTCAGTCGCTAAAAATTATGAAATCACTCGCGGCACGAAATAAGTTCTGAACGGTCTGTGATGAGGTCGTCTGCTTTACATTAAATTATCATGAATTTATTATAATTGTCCTAATCCTTTTATCTATTGTAATTAATGAGTTTTAAATCTAACGATTCATTTAATCTCGGCTTGGGTCATTTAAATTGTTTCGCTTTTATCTCGGTGAAAATGTTCAACACACTAACATTCCGCTTGAACGATCAACAAAGGTGTTAATTGGCGGTCACCATAAACATGTCATTTTAACTGTTATACAAACAAGTATGTTTACTCGGCTTTAATCTCTTTTGAAAATGATAAGTGACATAAGAAATACATCTGATTTGAATTTTTATCATTAGGTCTGCATCTTTGAAAATTCTTACTTTCGAAGTTCGAGACATCGGGTCAATTTACATTAATTTTACTTGACGGGACTATAAAATTTACTCGACTTAACCGAGTATTCGAATCAACCGAGTTCGACTCATCAGAGGTAATTATGCATTGATCAAACGGAATTTTACCGACCGAGAAATTACTTCGACTCAACGAGTTTTCGACACAACCGAGTTCGACACAACGAGGTTCGACTGTACTCTAATATACGTGACTGTGTATATTTACATTCCAAAATGCGTGAAAAACAAAACTTAGTATTTCCTATTGATGCCGTTTGGATGATGTACATTTAGTTCCTTTATCCAAAAGCTTTCCCGAACCTGTCGCTGGGCATCACTCCAGTGAATGTTCTGTTCAATCACTAGGATTTTCATGCGATTAAAGTCATCAAGTTTGTGACCTGATTGTCTGAAATGCTGAAAATTCTCCCAGTTTCTCAGCATTTCATCCCGTACAGTCAGGCACTAAGAGTCAAGCGAATATGTTCCAACACAGAAACAACCAAAAAACAATTACGTCAACTTGAAACCCGCTTGAAGAGAAGGGGATACAAACACAGAAATATCAAAAAAAGTTTTCAGAAAGCGGAATCAATTCCTAGGAGTAAACTTTTAGAATACAAAGATAAAAAGAAAATAAAAGGACTCCATGTGTCCTCACTTACCACCCATCCCTCAAAAACAGCTTTAGTGTCATTCGTGAGCATTGGAAAACAGTTGAAAAGAATTCCAAACTATCCAAGATTTTCCTGAGCCTCCCATGATAGCTTTTAGGCAACCCAACAGTCTGCGGAACCTGCTAGTGCGGGCTGAAGTGTCTGATAATAGAAGTTCTTCTGGAGAATGTCGTTCGTGTGAGGAAAACGCTGCAAATGCTGCCTACAGATGCAGCATTCGTCAACATTTCACAGTAAGGCAACCGAAAATAACTATAAGATATTTTGCAATGTTACTTGCAAAAGTATGAACGTTATTTACATACTGGAATGTTCGGTTTGTGGCCTCCAATATGTTGGTGAGTCAAAGCAGCCTTTCCACAAACGCCTCAATGACCATAGGAGTGATATCTCTAAGAAGCCACTTCTCCCAGTTTCTCAGCATTTCAGACAATCAGGTCACAAACTTGATGACTTTAATCGCATGAAAATCCTAGTGATTGAACAGAACATTCACTGGAGTGATGCCCAGCGACAGGTTCGGGAAAGCTTTTGGATAAAGGAACTAAATGTACATCATCCAAACGACATCAATAAGAAATACTAAGTTTTGTTTTTCACTCATTTTGGAATGTAAATATACACAGTCACGTATATTAGAGTATCGAGTTTTGTTTATATTATGATGTTCGAGATTATGGATTAAAATCAATAGATTAAAACTTACCTGTATTATTGATCTATTTTAACCTACAATCAGTATTGTTAAACTCATTGACACCGAAGAAGGCTATTTGTTAAGCGAAATATTTGTCAACACGATTTAATAACAACATCTTCGTATAATACCATCTTATATTAGTATCGTTGTGCAAATTTTTAGACTTATATAATTTTTTCCTTATCTGCACAGTATCGTCTATTCTAGACGATCCGGTACATAGTAAATTTGCTGGTTGGTCCTTTTTATAGACTTCTATATATATATATATTATCAACTATCTAGAGGTATACATTACCTGCTGAGAGGGTCATAATCATGAAAAACTATCTATTTTTTTCATGAATGATAGAGAGTATAAAGAGTTATGTGTGGCCTAAATAAGGCATAATAATTCTTATATGATTTTCATGTCTACAGATACTTAAATTTGATTGGTTCGTTAGCATTTTCCCCCTTGGTTTACACTTCGATAGACCATGTTGCAGAAACTATTTTCGTAACCTTCATTGTGATCTATTCATGCACGATACAGATGTATGGGATCAAGGGGTTGAAGCAAATTGAGATTGAAAAAACAAATACATAACTGTTATTTCTATTCTAATGAATAATAAAAAGAAATAATACATTAAAGCTTGGAAAATGTATAAATTTACAATAAAATAAAATTCCGCGAAATTTCATGAATTAACTTGGCGCATTAACGTCATGGGAAAACTTGACGTCACACGAATGAAAACTCTCAAGATGAAGATTATTCCGTTTCTTATACGCTTCAAATTTAAATAATATCTCATTAAAATGCAGTTTTTGAGGTAGGTGTTATTTCATTTTAGAATCTATTGCATTAATCGAACATTAATGGATTTCAGAAAGTCAAAATGGTGGCTTACTCCTTAGTTACGAAACGTCAATTGTGCATTTGATGGTAAATAGTAGCCAACAATGAATCTAAAATTGTTAATTAAAAATTGCAAATGTTTGGGTTAAGAATTAGAAGGATTAAAAACATTTTTTCTGGAGGTTATTGATGTGTAAACTGGGTCGCTGACTCACAAACTTTACATAAAAGTAGTTTGTGAGTTAATCGCCCAGTTACACATCAATAACCTCTAGAAAAATGTGTTTAATCCTATAATAATGGAAAAGCAGATACCAAAGATGATATAGGGGCTATGATAACATTAAATCAACAACTTTTCAGAAAAATATTAGAACAAATGTTTGAACAGTAGTTATTTAATTACATTAGAGTTGAACTGGAAATTGCAAAGTTTTTTCTATTTTATTTTACTTGCATTTTCCAATTAATTTTTGGTTGGGAAGCTGCCTCAACATTTGTTAAATAACAAAATCTATAATCAAATTAGATCCCTTGACCTTTGACCTCAAGTGTAAATAATTGAGATTTCTGTGACATTTTTGTGTCCACCCTAAAACCATATACATCCTTGTTTGTCATGGCATGATCTGTCTTAGTGCACCATAGTGCTTGTCCTTTGGGGTAAAAAACTGTTTACGTCCCCATATATGTTCTAATTGTCATAATAAGACCTTTCCAGTGTACTATAGGTTTTATCCACGGGAGTCATGCCTCGCACCCTCATATCATGAACTATTTAAATATCTCTGTAACTGTTAAGATTTCCACCTCTGAACCCCTAAACCATTTTTCTTGTGCACAATAGATTTGTTCCTTTCCTTTACAGCAGTGACTTCTGTAGATGAAGGGGAGAAACACAGATTCAACCACTACAATACATTCTCCTTGTGTGTTTTCATGATTTTTACAAGCTTTTGAAAATAACAATTTTATGATATGATTTTCAAAATTTTGACGGGATGTATTACCAGGTATAGAAATGTCTGGCAGACCTGTCCGATACTGTTTCTGGTGATAACAAAACATGTGCAATAAATAGTAACTTACCTGCTAATTTTACGTGGGCATCATTTATGATTTCAGGTAAGTTATTATAGCTTACAAGCACTTAGCAAAAATATATCTATCTGTACAAAGATTATTTCAGGTAAATTGATTCAGGTTCCTCAGTTGTTACTGTAATTGTGATACAATATTAATCCTATTATTTAATATGCAAAATTTGAAGAAAAAATATGATCTGAAAAATGAAGAAATTGAAATATAGTTTGCCTTAATTCTACAATATTGATAGATCCATTTTATTTTCAGATGACAAAGATGCCACAGGTTATAACAGATTATCATCAGTATTTTTACCTGTCTATAAAGGCTTTTATATGGGTAAGAAAAAAATATATGCCCGTTACTTCCAATCATTTTCATAACAAATATCAGTATGTGCCGTGTGTATTTTGTAAGTACAGGGCTCAATTGTTATTGTTACAGCTTCTCCACCTAAACCCCTCATCATAATTTAATGAAACTTTTTCAAACATTCTTTACGATAAGATGATATTGTGCACCTCCTATTTTTGTCTCTCCTGCGATGAAAGTCGCAGAAAGGAGGACATAGGGATTGCTTTTCTGGCAATGACGACGGCTGCGGCGTCAAAAATTGTTAAGTTTTCTGCTTAAGTTAGTTTGATAGGAACTACTTGTGATAGATCATTGATATTTAATATAAAGTTGCATTACTATCAGTACGTATCAGTTTGACAACTATTTTGAGGCCCTGCCCACTAGGACATGGTCCAGTGACTTTGAATTAGTTAGCAATTTTCAATGTTAAGTTTT
The DNA here is from genome assembly GCA_017311375.1 of Mytilus coruscus. Classification (NCBI taxonomy): domain Eukaryota; kingdom Metazoa; phylum Mollusca; class Bivalvia; order Mytilida; family Mytilidae; genus Mytilus; species Mytilus coruscus. The sequence continues at coordinate 123,162,585 of CM029595.1, read as the reverse complement.
CTGCTTAAGTTAGTTTGATAGGATCTACTTGTTATAGATCAATGATATTTTGTATGAAGTCGCATTACTATCGGTACATATTAGTTTGACAACTATTTTGAGGCCTTGTCCCCTAGGACATGGTCCAGTGACTTTGAATTAATTAGCAGTTTTCAATGTTTTTTTCTTAAGCATGTTAAGTCAGTTTGATAAGAACTACTTGTAAAGATCTGTATACTTTTGATTTTGATTCAAAATTTTATTTTAGAGGGGATTGAGTTTTACATGTCGCGCCATATCTCAAAAACAATTTATGATTATTGCTTAAAACTTTACACACTTATTAGTTATATTAATCTAAAGATCTGTATACTTTTTGATTTTGATTCAAAATTTTATTTTAGAGGTATTGAGTTTTGTAAAAAAGGGGGTGGTTCACAGGTCGTGCCGTATCTCAAAAACAATTTATGATTATTGCTTAAGACTTTACACACTTCTTAGATATTAATCTCAAGATCTGTATACTTTTGGTGATGATTCAAAATTTTATTTAAGAGTTATTGAGTTTTTGTTAAAAAGGTGTGTTTTCACATGTCGCACTGTATCTCAAAAAATATATGATTATTGCTTAAAACTTTACACACTTCTTAGTTATATTAATCTCAAGATCTGTATACTTTTGGTGATGATTCAAAATTTTATTTAAGAGTTATTGAGTTTTTTTGTTAAAAAAGGTGTGTTTTCACATGTCGCGCTGTATCTCAGAAACTATTTATGATTATTGCATAAAACGACGGGCGTATCATGCGCTCATGGCGCAGCTGTTTATTGTGATATGATTTTCAATTGAATTTGCTCTTTTTGTAGTCAACAACCAGCGAACTGGATCCTGGGTGCATAATACCAGACAAAAGGACAGATACTGTTTCTGGTGATAACAAAACATGTGCAATAAATAATAAATTACCTAATAATTTTACCTGGGCATCATCTATGATTTCAGGTAAGTTATTATAGCTTACAAACACTAAGCAAAAATATATTTTACTGTGCACAAGGATTACCTCAGGTATATTGATTCAGGTTCTTCAGTTGTTACAGTAATTGTGATAAAATATTAAACTTATTACTTAATATGCAAAATTTGAAAAGGAAATATGATTTGAAAATGAAGAAATTAAAACATAGTATGCCTTTACTTCTATAATGTTACAATTGACAATTGATAGATCCATTTTATTTTCAGATGACAAAGAAGGGACAGGTTATAGTTACTACAGATTACTATCAGTACATTTTATCAACTATTTTGGTTTTGAGGCCTTGCCCCTAGGACATAGTTCAATGACTTTGAATTAGTTAGCAATTTTCAATGTTAAGTTTTCTGCCTAAGTTAGTTTGATAGTATCTAGGTAAGAAATGAATATTTGCCCATTACTTTACATATCAGTTTATTATAACAAAATCAGGACATGGTCCAGTGATTTTGAATAAAGTTGCAATTTTCAATGTTAAGTTTTTCTGCTTAAGCATGTTAAGTCAGTTTGATAAGAACTACTTGTGACAGATTAATGATATTTTGTATAAAGTTACTATAAAATTACTATCAGTACATTTAAGTTTGACAACTATTTTGGTTTTGAGGCCTTGTCCCCTAGGACATGGTTCAGTGACTTTGAATTAATTAGCAATTTTCAATGTTAAGTTTTTCTGCTTAAGTTATATTGATAGGAACTACTTACAATAGACAACTATATTTTCTATAAAGTTACATTACTGTCTGTACACCTCAGTTTGTCGACCATTTTCAGGCCCTGCCCACTAGATCATGGTCCAGTGACTGAATTAATAAGTATTGTTGCTGTCCATTAGATTGTCTTTTTCTGAATTTTATGCCAATAGGTGAGACATATCTTTGTGTCAACAGTTTATGTTTTTTATCAGAAACATTTTTGGGGTTTCTTTTACCAAATCATAGACTTGCAAAGGACTTGGGGTATCATTTTATGAGCCTTACTTGCAAAATTTCTAGTTTTAACTATTGTGAAGTTAGAACTTTATAGGTACTGAAGAAGTAGTGAATTTAAATGATACAGGATATAAGGAATACAACAATCTATGAATTACTGGAAAAAAACAAACATACTGTGGATTCATTAATATTTGTGGGATACCAGTTTTGTTGATTTCTTGGGTATAGGTAAACCACAAATTTAAATATTCAACGAAATTCAAATTTTCGATAGTCTTGTATGGAGAATTTGGCAAAACCACAAAATCTTATATCCATGAAGATACACTCTTTCCTCAATCTACGAAAATTGGTATCCACAAAAATAAATTAATCTACAGTAGCATTATTATACACAATATATTAGAAAGTACAACAGACCACTAATCAACAACATCTGACTCCTCTAACAAAATAGATGTACAAGCAAAGATGAACAATTAGTTTTACATACACACCAACCTCCCTCTGCCAATTGAGACCACATGTCTTAAAAAGTAAAATACACAAATAAACATCTGCACAGACATGCTACCAAACGGTGACCATTAGATCTAACTTGAAAAAGAAAGTAAATTAATGTCACATAATATGGCCATTATGGGGAGCAAAGTCATAAAATATGCTTGATACTACAGGATGCTAGCTAAGGTAGCCTCATGTTTTTTTTATTAGTGTATGTGCAAGTAGCTTGCCTCATTTTCATGCTCTTCGACAACAATCTAAATAAAATTGACACAGCATGCCAAAATATACTATGAATGATTTCATTGTCAATGCTGTAAAGAATATTATAAACAATTAGTAATAGTTTATAAGGTATTGTACTATTTTTCTTCAGGAATCTGGAATAAATTGAAAGAAAAAATTATTCAGTGGTCTGCAAAATACAGAGCAGTAAACATTGTAGCAGGTCCTGCATATGATTATGATTATAATGGCCAAGCTGACACAACAGATATTTTACAGAAATATATTAAAAAATTGTATGTATTATGGTTATAATAAGTTCATTAAATAGGAACACTGGTGTATATTTCTATGGGAATCTAAGTCTTAACCATTTGTTCATTAAATATTGAGCAAAATTAAAATAAAAAACACGTGTAAGGTCTGACATATTGAAAGTTCATATCAAGAGAAAATCCTGGATTATTTTATATTTTACATGTAGATATAACATTGCAAAAATAAAAATAAGACTTTATAAATTTGGTGCCTGTGAAGGGCTTTTCTGGATCTACCTTTATCAGTGCCTGCTAAGGGCTTTTCTGGATCTACCTTTATCAGTGCCTGTTAAGGGCTTTTCTGGATCTACCTTTATCAGTGCCTGTTAAGGACTTTTCTGGATCTACCTTTATCAGTGCCTGTTAAGGGCTTTTCTGGATCTACCTTTATCAGTGCCTGTTAAGGACTTTTCTGGATCTACCTTTATCAGTGCCTGTTAAGGGCTTTTCTGGATCTACCTTTATCAGTGCCTGTTAAGGACTTTTCTGGATCTACCTTTATCAGGAATGCTCAAAACAAACATTTGAAAGCTGTGGATGTATAAATACTATGGAACTAAATATAATAGCTAAAACCATCTAAGGTCAACTTTACCATAGGAAGTTAGAACCTTGGTTTATCATAATAATTTCTGAATTTATCAACGGAAAGTTTAAAAAATGTATGTCGTTAATCATGTCCATTGCAAAGCTGTGACTACTAGACTGAAGATACCATCAGGGACTAACGGTCTACCAAGCTGTAATCAACATATAACATACACTTTTGAAATTCCTACGCATAATTCATCATATAGTTGGACTAATGATAATATTTTGTTTCATTTGTAACTACTTGTTGATGCCAAATAATGAAATGTTGACCTTTAGTTGATTTCTGGAATTACATTTTTTTTTCTATAAATGGCTTCAAGATTTTAAGAATTTGTTTTGTATTTGCAGCCATGGTAACAATACAGACATTGCCATACCTAGTCACCTTTTTCTTATAGTGACTAGATGTGATACTTCAGGGTCCAATTTAAATTTGTGTTCCAGTCTTAGGACCATGTCATTTATTTTACCTAACATACAATATGATAATAATTGTCAGGTAAGGTCATATATTGTCATGGCAATGAAACAAGTAATAAGTTGATAGTTGATATTATATGACTATAAAACTTCTGTTTTCTTATTGGCTAAAAGCATAGGAAATCTTCTTTCGTAAAACATTATAATTACTGCAGGAAAAATCTTGAGAGGTTAATATAAGATTTGAAACAAATAACATGTGCCTAAATATAGTAATGGAGAATTTTATGAGCTATGGTAACTGATGAAAAAATAAAATGTTTTTTATGGGATAACTGAATAAATATCAACCAATCAGCTCTTTCATCATCAAATGGTTTTGATATAGCAGACAGAACCTAAACAAAAGTGATCACAAACTGGTAAAATGAACCAATGGTCTAATGGATATATTTGACAATCTGAAAATATTCAAATGACACTGAGAACTAAATCTAATACATTCATGCATGCAATTAAAAAATATGCATTTAATTCAAAGCCATTTCTGCTTATATCACTTTGTTAATCTGCAACTCCTTGTAGAATTGAACCAAACTTGAAGTTGTGCACCTACTAATTTAATCTTGATCCAACTTAATTTAGGGTTACACATACCAAAATGTTGACTTCACCATTTCTGCTTATATTATTTTGAGCGTGAAGGCGACACAAGTCTTCCAACATTAGTATTCAGTATATTGAAAAAAATATAACTAAATGTCATCTGACCTGATATAATTTAATTCTGCTTGAACTAGTGAAGATTTTAAAATGAGAATCAATTGATATTTTTATTTTCAGAGTGCAGAGGACTATTTGACAGACAATGAGGCCAGATTAAGGGATATAGAATTATTGACTGGTTTACAGTTTTATGTTAATTATAAAAACAGTTTACAATTGAGAACATTTTTACCTCATGGTTTATGGAGCATTTGAAAACCTATCTGTGATCTTTTTAATAATATCCAAGATTTTTTATTAATATTTAGAATTTATGTGTATAAAGATATATCTCTAATGTATAATTTAGTTTGATAGAGATAAGACATATTTGTGCAAAGGAAAAGCCAATTAGCCTCTCTATTTTAGAAATAGCGAAACTGATTACATTTTTGTATGTTTGAGGAGAGTATGTAGTGATGACGTCGCATTGTTATCATGAGTGATAGACTATACTAAAACATGATTTGTATCTATTATATAAAACAACTGCTTTAATGTAGAAATGATTTTATAATTACCAGTTTGAATTTCAAGAAACCTTAGTGTTAGCATTGACTGTTTCTGATAGTCCTACATTTACTATATTATAACATGAAATTGCATTTAATTGGATTGTTTAATATTTTATGTCTAAAATATCCCTCCGTCCAAAATTTTGTCTCATCAGCAAAGTAGCTTTAATAAGGAAGGATGACACTGGTAGAGAAAAGGATAGTAGGACAAACTCCAAATTGACATATCTGCTAAGTAGTTAAGTTCAAAAGGCTCATATTGTCTTCAATCAAATTTAACTCAGGGATTTGTACTTTTATCCAAAATTGACTGTAAGATCCTTACTTTTATAGTGTGTAACTTTTATGATCTTAAACATTTCTTAACACAGTTTGTTTTCTAGAAAAATTGACTTTTTTAGCTTTTATTTGTTGATAATGCCTTGTTTTGTCACTCAAGTCTTAATGTTCAATGATGTTTTGTGTTTATATATTTTTGCATACAAAAAGGAAAGCCATTCAATAAAAGAGATGATATATTTAATTGACTTATTACTCGTATTATGAAAAACATTAATGCTTGTTATTACTGAACTGCAATCACCTTGTCCATCTGTCGTTTTTCATTACATTTTAGCTTCTGTATTAAGGAATTAGTATACCCTGCATTCACCTTGCATTCGTTTGTCTATTTCTGTTGCAAATTTCTCATTGAGTACTAAAGAGAATGACTGTATATTTGAGCAATTATTCAGATTTTTTTAATAATTTTTTAATATGTTGAAAGAACTTTATTGTCACAAATTCTTCAGTACTACTGAACACATTAATTTGATATTTGGTCAGCAGCTTGATTATGATTTGTTGTAATGTGTGAGCACTTTAAGGATCTGTCAGACACCTACTTCCTGTTTTCCAATTTTTAAAATTACGAGTGGGGGTATGCTAAGCACCACAATGCATGCATTTGTGTTTGATAATTGGTCTTGAAATTTATAAATGTACCTTGTAAGTGGTTTTTATACGCCCATTTACGGGACGTATTATGGTATACCATTGTCTGTTCGTCTGTGGTCAACATGGCGGACAATAACTCAAAAAACGCTTTAACCAATTTGCATGAAACTTTGGTGAATTGTTTATATCTATTGACGTGAGCTCCCTTTCGATTTCTATAAATTTACCTTTCAGAGTTATGGGGTTTTATTCATTAAAATGGGGGGATTTTCCAGTTTTAGGACAATAACTAAAAAATGCTTCGAGCCATTTTCATGAAACTTTGGTGAATTGTTTATACTATTGACGTAGGGTCCCTTTCAATTTTAACAAATTTTAGATTTTACGTTTCTGAGTTATGGGATTTTATTCATAAATAAATGGGGAATGTGTCTGTGGGACACAGATGATGCCCCTGCTTGCATATACAAGAGGTTCATGAGAGCCTGTAATTTCAGTTTCAGGCATTTGATTTATTTGTAGATATTACTTTGTTGAACAATTTTGTCATTTACACTTTCTCTCTATAATAATATTAAAGATGATACATAACCCAAAACTGTCAAATTTCCTAAAAATTAACTATTTCTGGACAGTAACCCAACAATAAGTTGTCCTATTGGTCTAAAGATTACTTGACAGGTAGATCTAAACCTGTTTAACACTTTCACCTATGTCAGTTTTGCTCTTACTGCTTTAGTTTTTGAGATTAAAGCCAAAAACTTCACTTGACCCCTATGTTCTATTTTTTAGAAACTGACGCCATGTTTTTGAATGGATCAAATTCCCGAATACAATCTATAAACTAGATACCCTAAGGAACATTCAATTAAAGCTTTTAAGTATTTGGCCAAGTAGTTTCAGAAGATTTTTGAAAAAGTAATTAGACTTTCACAAAAAATGTAAAAAAAAAAACGTTTTAAGGGCAATAACTCCTTAAGGGGTCAATTGACTATTTTGATCATGTTAACTTATTTGTAGATCTTACTTAGCTGAACATTTATTGCCATTTATACTTTCTCTCTATCTATTATAATATTAAAGAAAATAACCTTAAACAGTAAAATTATTAATAAAAATAAACTATTTCCAACAGTAACCGAACAATGGGTTGTCGAACTTGTCTGAAAATTTCACAACAGATAAAAGACCAATTTATCACTTAAACTCCCTTTCACTTTTGCTCTAACTGCTGAACTTTTTGAGATATAAGCCAAAAACTGGTTTTGTCCCCCATGTTCTATTTTTAGCCATGGTGGCCATGTTTGTTGATGGATTCAAAACTTCGGATACAATTTATGAACTAGATACCCTAAGGAACATTCAGTTTAAAGGGCAATAACTCCTTAAGGAGTCAATTAACTATTTTGATCATTTGACTTATTTGTAGATCCTACTTAGCTGAACATTTTTGCCATTTACACTTTCTCTCTATCTATTATAATATTAAAGATAATAACCACAAACAGTAAAATTTCATAAAAATAAACTATTTCGGACAGTAACCCTACAATTGGTGGTCCAATTGGTCTGAAAATTTCAAAGCAAATAGATCTTGACTTATTCATCCCTTTAACTCCATGTCACTTTTGCTCTAACTGCTAGGTTTTTGAGATAAAAGCCAAAAACTGCATTTGACCCCTATGTTCTATTTTTAGCCATGGCGGCCATGTTTGTCAATGGATCAAAACTTCGGATACAATTTATGAACCAGTTACCCTAAGGAACATTCAGTTAAGTTTAGAAGTATTAGGCCCAGTAGTTTCGGAGGAGAAAATTTTTAAATGTTAGCAAACATGATGAACAAATTGTGTAAAATTGTCTTTAAAGGGCAATAACTCCTTAAGGGGTCAATTGACAATTTTGGTCATATAAAAACTTTTTTGTAGATCTTACTTTGCTGAATATTTTTGCTGTTTACAGTTTATCTTTATCTTCAATAATATTCAAGATAATAACCAAAAACTGCAAAATTTCCTTAAAATTACCAATTTAGTTGCAGCAACCCAACAATGGGTTGTTTGGTTCGTCTGAAAATTTCAGGGCTGATAGATCTTGACCTATAGAACATTACTACCTCGTCAGATTTGCTCTAAATGCTTTAGTTTTTGAGATATACGCCAAAAACTGCATTTGACCCTTATGTTCTATTTTTTGCCATTGACCATGTTTGTTGATTGATCAAAGATTCAGATACAATTTATAAACTAGATACCCTAAGGAACATTCAGTTAAATTTTGAAGGTATTTGGCCCAGTAGTTTCAGAGGAGAAGATTCTTGCAATAGTTTACGAAGACGACAGACGACGACATATGACGGACGACAACGGACGCCAAATGATGGCATAAGCTCACATGGGGCCCTTCGGGCCCAGGTGAGCTAAAAAGGGACATAACTCAAGAATGTTAAAAGTGATGCCACCCAAATTTAAACTTGATCCGTGTTTTGTGGTAATAAGCATTATGTATAAGTTTCATAAAATTTGGTTGATGCAAACTTAAGTTAGAAAACGGAAACAAAAAATTCAGCAATTTTTCCATTTGTAAAGGGGCATAACTCTAGAACGGTAAAAGTGACGCCACCAAAATTCAAACTTGATCTGTGTTTTGTGGTAATAAGCATTGTGTATGAGATTTATAACATTTGGTTGAGGCAAACTAAAGTTAGAGAACTGAAACGAAAAATTCAGCAATTTTTCCATTTGTAAAGGTCATAACTCTAGAAAGAAATAAGTGATGCCAACCAAATTTACACTTGATCTGTGTTTTGTGGTAATAAGCATTGTGTATAAGTTTCATAACATTTGGTTGAGGCAAACTAGAGTTAGAGAACGGAAACCAATTTGGGACACACGGACGTACAGATAGACAAGGGTAAAACTTAATGCCCCCTCCACTATGGCAGGGGCATAATAAAAAGGGGGGATTTTCAAGTTTTCAGACAATAAGTCAAAAGTACTTTGAGCAGTTTTCATGAAACTTTGGTGACTGGTTTATATCTATTAAAATAACCTCCCTTTTTTTATAAATTTCTAATATGACATTGAGGAGTTATGGAACTTTATTTCTTTGAAAAAGCAATGGGCGCATCATGCGCTCATGGCGCAGCTCTTTATTAGATCTAATGTGCAGTCACTTCCTGTTTCACAATACATGTACTATGAACTTTTATCATACCCACTGAACATTGAATGTTTTGTAAATGACTAAATAAGAAGGGGGTAAATTTTGCATGACAGCACATGTAACTTCTTGTTATTATTGTCACTTTTTCTCTCAGCTTTTAGCTATGATATTGAAAAATAGAATTGTTTCAATTAAATAAAATACAGGTCGTTCCTTCAAATCCAAATGTGGACAGATATAGCTGTATGCGAAAAAGAACTACAAATATCTTAAAGGTAAGAACTGTCCATACGTTAGCTACCATAAAATACCAAACATTTGCTTTATATGATTTTTAATCTACCAGCCAATTACAAGTCTACACAAAAAAAATTAAAGTTCTGACCAAGACAAGCCTTCAGGGAAAACAATAATTTGATCTCGAGGTTGAAGGTAAAATGTCATTATTATGGTATGCCGCATATCACCATATAGTGATACACCTACATGCCAAATATAAGTTTATGTTAAATGGTAATGGTCTGGTTTCAACATCCCTGCATGTAATCATAGAGCTCCATAGATCTAAGAGGAAAAGAAGATACATAAAAAAGATAACAGGAATAACCATAAATATTTGACAGTAAAACTTGCAACACCAACCTGAAACAACGAAACAAGAGTGCACATGCTGAAATGTCTCGCCTACTATACTGACCATTGATTTTATGTTGATAGTCCTAAATATAAAGTTTTACTACAAGTATCACATTAACATTTATGATCCAAGAAAATGAGGTCAAAGTCAGAGAAACCAAGCCAGAAATACAATCATTCCATACACCAAATATAGATGACCTATTGCTTATAATATAAAAGAAACAGACCAAACCATGGAAATTTTATATTGACCAATGAACCATGAAAATGATGTCAAGGTCAGATGAACCCTGCCAGACACACATGTACACCTAAAATCATTCCATGCATCAAATATAGTTGACCTATTGCTTATAGTATCTGAGACCAGGAAAACTGAACATTGACCAAGGAACCATGAAAATGAGGTGAAGGCCAGATGATACCTGCCAGACACACATATACACCTTACAATCATTCCATACACCAAATATAGTTGACCTATTGCTTAAAGTTTAAGAAAAACAGACCAAAACACAAAAACTTAACATTGAGCAATGAACCATGAAAATGAGATCAAGGTCAAATAAAACCTGCCAGACTGACATATACATCAAAAAAAATTTCCAAACACCAAATATAGTTGACCTATTGCATACAGTATTAAAAAAACAGACCAAAACACAAAAACTTAACTTTAACCACTGAACCATGAAAATGAGGTCAAGGTCAGATGACACCTGCCAGTTGGACATGTACATCTTACAATCATTACATACACCAAATATAGTATACCAATTGCTTATAGTATCTGAGATATGGACTTGACCACGAAAACTTAACCTTGTTCACTGATCCATGAAATGAGGTTGAGGTCAAGTGAAAACTGTCTGACAGTCATGAGGACCTTGCAAGGTACGCACATACCAAATATAGTTATCCTATTACTCATTATAAGAGAGAAATCAACATTACAAAAAATCTTAACTTTTTTTTCAAGTAGTCACTGAACCATGAAAATGAGGTCAAGGACAACGGAAATATGACAGATGGAAACTTCATAACATAAGGCATCTATATACAAAGTATGAAGCATCCAGGTCTTCTACCTTCTGAAATATTAAGCTTTTAAGATGTTAGTTAACGCTGCCGCCACCTCCGCCGAATCACTATCCCTATGTAGAGCTTTCTGCGACAGAAATCGCAGGCTCGACAAAAACCATGTAGTTACTTTGAGACATACATGTATGAAATATTACCTAGTTTTTGACAATAAAAACTCCATTACTCTGAAACAATAAATAAAGTGAACACAGTTCAAACTTATTCAGACCCTAAGACAACGATTTCTAATATATGGTGAAGTTTGAATAAAGTACATCACCCTTATCACTCATCATGGAAATTTGATTTTTGACATTTAAAAATTACTAACTTTTGAAGACTGAAGTCCAATGATGGTGAAAATCATTAAACTGCAGAGTACCAAACCACAATTCTTAATTCTAAGTTTGATAAAGTTTGAAATATAACAAATTAAAGTGTAAAATGGTCAAAATGTATATTTTCGGATGGATATTGCTAATAATTTTATAATAGACTTGTTTGTTTTCAATCAAAATACAAGACCAGTTCTTTCACATATTTTATTTCTGCTCAGATAATAACAATATTATAAAACTTCAACAGTTTTAATAATTAAAAACGATAAAAACATGTGCATAATTATTTCATACAGTTAAATTCTCTATTCAATGTAAAAATAATTCTATTATTTTTCTTATAATTTTATTAAGAATATGTTTCAGACTTACTTTAATGCCATCTTAAGATTTTCCAGACAATCTAATATTAATGCTATTCTTAACAATTGCCGTACTTTGATCAAAATATTAAACTAAATTCCAATAAATTTAAATAGGTCAATTTTAGATCAATCTGAATTCTACTGCTCTTTTTGTAAGTATGATGATTTAGACTCCAAAAGTGTTAAAAGTAACAGACAAGAGAGTCAAATACTGGTTACACTTATTGCTGAAATAGGTAGAACAATACACACTTTAAAAATTTCTGCCATGCTGGCCAGTTGACCAAATCTAGCAAGATGTTTATAAATAATCAGGAAGGGAGAATGTTTTGAAATAGTATCTTCCAGAGGCATTACGCCTTTTAATACTGAATATTTTTCAATTTTGTGAATTTAACCAAAAAATTTGTAACCACACTAAAAAAAATAATCTAGAAAATGTGTAACTACATTCTAAAATTGTAAAAGAAACCAATAATCTATGCATAAAATTGATTTATGTTTACAATGAGAAAATGTGGAATTCAATGAAAAAATTATCAAAAATCACTCTGCCATAAAATGTAGGTCAAAGTGACTGATTTAAGCAGGTGATCAACACCATGACAGTCTTAACAAATGGTAAAGTAAATGTCATGTTATCTATATATCATTTTGACTAAATTGTAGAAATTCATTCCTTCTTTAAAAGTACAAACAGAGTATATATCCTAAGACAATAGAAAATGTTAGTGGTGGATATAAAATACTAATAATAATCATATTATCCAGACTATCTCCCCCACTCACCCCCTTATTTCTTAAACCAGCTTACATTTAAGACACATTCGAAATAAGATTGTGCAAACAAACTGAACCCAGACTTCATTCAGAGGTATGCTAGCTGCTACTTTTAATATTATCAACAGTTTAACAAAATGAATGAACAGATGATTTCACCCAACATCCATTTCATTGTGCATATTCACAGTTAATGGAAGAGTTCTTCCACATTGAGATCCACTAAGAACCAAGGAACCATTACAGTCTTCTAAATCTTGATCCAGGTTACAACTGTATAAATTTACAACTACTAAATTGTCTATGGCTCTTCCAAGCTCACATAAATACTCTGAAACATTGATAACAAAACTAAATATTTTAATGCTTTTCAAAAGTAAAAGTAGTAAATTAAATAAATATATTATTACAGTAAATTAAAAATAATTGATTCAATTAATTTTTGCCATTTTTAAAGAATAGACAAAAATGTGAGATTTATTATTGCAGAATGCTGCATACAAATAACTCTATCAAATTTCAAATGCCAGTTTTTATTTTTGCCAAACCTAGGCTATGCAATTTTCACAATGATAAAAAATATGCAAACATTTTTGAATTTTCAGTAGAAAAAAACAACAGCAATAATAACTGAATATCTGTGCACAAGTGTCCATATTGTGATTGGCTATTTGTGTAGAAAGTGAAAAAATGGTTCACAATTCAATGTAATACAAGTTACATCAATTACAGTACAGCAAATGTAGCTACTACAGTTATCAACATCATTTTATTGCTATTTCAATGTTTAATTTCCTGTATCATTGCAGAAATTGATGATCTAATATGATCTAGCAGTATTGGTTGACATTTAAGTACAATTTAATACATGCCTTTGAAACCAACAAAAGAGTTATTCAGAAATTTAATACTTATTCTTTGTAAGACCTCTTATGCTTTTTGAATTATTGTTAAATTTTTGCAATGTCAACAATGATACCTTTAATAAAAAAAAAGGTTATGGAGGGATCAAAGAATTTCTTATTAACTTATATTGAACCAAAGAAAATATTAGATTGTATGAACCTTGATACATAATGATTGTTAAATAAAATGTTTGGCTGAGCGCAGCCTGATACGACCGCAGAGGTCAAACCCTGAACAGTTGGGGCAAATTTGGACACCAATATTCAAGCTTGATACTATCTAAATTTGGATTTTGATCAAATTTTTGACATAATGTAGGTTTCTGACACAAAATAAATGTGGTCAAAGATCTTACAAATCTAATGCGCAATACTGTGCAATTGAAGATTTCTCCTTGAAACTTTTCAAAAATTTGAAATTTGAAAAATTTTGAAAAAAAATATGAACCCCTTAAAAAAATTGAACCCCCCCCCCCAAACTTTTTGATCCTCCCTTGGAACAGTAACCATCAAACTCAATCCCAGTCTTTCCTTTGTAGTATGGAACCTTGTAGTACAATTTTAGAGAGATCCATACACTTAAACACAAGTTATTGTCTGGAAACTAGAAAAATGCTTGTTTTTTGTACTTTTTTTACCCTAATTCCGGCAATTACCCCCAAACTCAATCCCAGCCTTCCCTTTGTGATATGGAACCATGTCGTACAATGTCAGAGAGATCCATACACTTACACACAAGTTATTGTTCGGAAACTACAAAAATGCTTGTTTTTGGCCCCTTTTTGGCCCTTAATTCCTTAACTGTTGACCCCATATCCCCTAAAATGTTTCTTAACCTTCTACTTGTGGTATTAAACATTGTGGTACAATTTCAGAGCAATCGAAATACTTATACACAAGTTATTATCCTGAAACTAGAAAAAGCTTGTTTTGGGCCCCTTTTGGGCTCCTAATTCCTAAACAGTTAGGACCATCATCCCCAAAATCATTCCCAACTTTCCTTTTGTGGTATTGAACCTTCTCTAAAAATTTCATAGAGATCCATTCACTTAAACTAAAGTAACTGTCCAGAAACCAAATGTGTCTTCGGACGACGCAGACAACGACATTATAGCATTATACGAACCAAAAAAAATTTATGCGGTCGTATAAAAATTAACTGCCATTATACTTGGCATATTTTCAATAAAAAAAATAACATGTGCAAGATCTATTTACCTTTTGTTACATAGCTGCCTTTAAATTCAAGAGTTGTCAGGTTAGGTGAATACTGAAAAAAAAGCATTATAGAAAAAATAATCTAATGGTTCTGAAAATGTCTAAATTTTCTTCCAACTCTAATACTTCAAAGTACATTCAAATTTGAGAGTGACAGTGTAATGTACTAAGTCTGCTTCACTAAAATGGTCTTCATGCAATATTGTGCCAGATATTTGAATATGTTTAATACAATGTAAGTTTATTCACATTTTTTATTATGGTTTTGTCAGCCTCTTTTCAACTTTGAGTTTTGATTCTTCCTTTGGTATCTTCCATCTCTTTTTGTCATATATATATTGATAATGTCATTTAAGTATGTTCATACACATCTATTGTCATAGACTTTCAAACAGTGTCATTAAAGGTGTGTTCAAACACAGTTATTGTCCTAGACTAGCTAATGCCCTTCAAATAGTGTATAGGTTTGTTCACACCAAACTGTTGTCCTAGATGTTCAAATGTTATTCAATATACAATTGTGTCCTAGAAGTTACACAATGTTATGTAAGTTTATTAAATATGTATTACATTTGAATAATATGTTAATCTTATTCCCCTACTTACATGAGCTAAAACATTGGCAACATGCTGAACATGTAGTACATGTAAAACCATGGTTTTGAGAGCCAGTAATGGAGAACTATGATTAACCTGTAGCTGAGATAACTTGTTTAGTTGTAACAACATGTGATTCAGTCTAGGACATCCCTATAAAAAAAAAATAAAAAAAGAATAATGACACATTTTTACTTCCAAGAGTAATCATATCAACTAAGGATTTAGGACGATATGAATACACCTACCTGCTGCAGAATTGTTAAAGCAAATAAAATGCTCCGCAGGGTGCAGCTTGATACGACCGCAGAGGTCGAACCCTGAATAGTTGGGGCAAGTATGGACACAACATTCAAGCTTGATACAGCTCTGAATTTGGATTGTGATTAAATATTTGACACAGCATAGGTTTCTGACACAGAATGAATGTGGTCTAAGAACTTAAAAATTTTTAAAT
Source organism: Mytilus coruscus (assembly GCA_017311375.1). Classification (NCBI taxonomy): domain Eukaryota; kingdom Metazoa; phylum Mollusca; class Bivalvia; order Mytilida; family Mytilidae; genus Mytilus; species Mytilus coruscus. The sequence goes on along the minus strand of CM029595.1, from coordinate 123,146,811 downwards.
TGGACATTCACCTATTATGGTCCAATATCCAAAATCTAAATACATGGTTAGATTCAGCATATCAAAGAACCCCAAGAGTTCAATTTTTGATGAAATCAAACAAAGTTTATTTTGGACCCTTTTGACCTCAATGTGGACAAAGTTGATAACGGGGCCCAAAAATCAAAAATCTAAATACATGGTTAGATTCAGCATATCAAAGAACCCCATATATTCAATTTTTGTTGAAATCAAACAAAGTTTAATTTTAGACCCCGATTTGGACCAACTTGAAAACTGGGCCCATAATCAAAAATCTAAATACATGTTTAGATTCAGCATATCAAAGAACCTGAAGAATTCAATTTTTGTTAAAATCAAACTAAGTTTAATTTTGGACCCTTTGGACCTTAATGTAGACCAATTTGAAAACAGGACCAAAAATTAAGAATCTAAATACACGGTTAGATTCAGCATATCAAAGAACCCCAATAATTCAATTTTGATGAAATCAAACAAAGTTTATTTTGGACCCTTTTGACCTCAATGTGGACAAAGTTGATAACGGGCCAAAAATCAAAAATCTAAATACATGGTTAGATTCAGCATATCAAAGAACCCCATATATTTAATTTTGTTGAAATCAAACAAAGTTTAATTTTGGACCCGATTTGGACCAACTTGAAAACTGGGCCCATAATCAAAAATCTAAATACATGTTTAGATTCAGCATATCAAAGAACCCTAAGAATTCAATTTTGTTAATATCAAACTAAGTTTAATTTTGGACCCTTTGGATCTTAATGTAGACCAAATTGAAAACGGGACCAAAAATTAAGAATCTAAATACACGGTTAGAAACGGCATATCAAAGAACCCCAATAATTCAATTTTGATGAAATCAAAGAAAGTTTAATTTTGGACCCTTTTGACCTCAATGTGGACAAAGTTGATAACGGGGCCCAAAATCAAAAATCTAAATACATGGTTAGATTCAGCATATCAAAGAACCCCATATATTCAATTTTGTTGAAATCAAACAAAGTTTAATTTTGGACCCGATTTGGACCAACTTGAAAACTGGGCCCATAATCAAAAATCTAAATACATGTTTAGATTCAGCATATCAAAGAACCCTAAGAATTCAATTTTGTTAAAATCAAACTAAGTTCAATTTTGGACCCTTTGGACCTTAATGTAGACCAATTTGAAAACGGAACCAAAAATTACGAATCTAAATACACGGTTAGATTCGCATATCAAAGAACCCCAATAATTCAATTTTGATGAAATCAAACAAAGTTTAATTTTGGACCCTTTGGACCTCAATGTGGACCAATTTAAAAACGGGGCCCAAAATCCAAAAACTTGATACACGGTTAGATTCAGCATATTAAAGAACCACAAGAGTTCAAGAAAAACCCCATTGAAATTGGTCAAGAAATAAGCAATTTATACAAAGTATCTTCTTTGCACAATACTGTGCAATTGAATATTTCTTGCAATTGCGCAATACTGTGCAATTGAATATTTCTTGCTATTGCGCAATACTGTAAAATTGACAATTTCTTGCTATTGCGCAATATTGTGCTATTGGATATTTCTTGCTATTGCGCAATACTGTGCAATTGAAGATTTCTTGCTATTGCGCAATACTGTGCAATTGAAAATTTCTTGCTATTGCACAATACTTATTATATAATAATTTACACATCCTGTTTGGTGTGTATCTCCTGCCATATCATTATTATTTGCTTTTAAATATAAATCAGAAATAACCAACTTAAAATGGAAAATTTTAAAGAAAAAAAAGGAAAAAAGAAAAAAATCCCCCAAATTTTTTGAACCCCCTTATGATTCATCACCCCCAAACTCAATCCCAGCCTTCCCTTTGAGGTATGGTACCTTGCAGTACAATTTCAGAGAGATCCATACACTTACACACAAGTTATTGTCATGAAACTAGAAAAATGCTTGTTTTTGCCCTTTTGGCCCCTAATTCCTAAAATTTTGAGGCAATTACCCCAAAATCAATCCCAGCATTCCCTTTGTGATATGGAACCTTGTGGTACAATGTTAGAGATCCATACACTAACACACATGTTATGTCTGGAAGTTACAAAATGCTTATTTTGGCCCTTTTGGCCCCTAATTCCTTAACTGTTGGTACCATAACCCCAAAATCAATCCCAACCTTCCTTTTGTGATATTGAACCTTATGGTAAAATTTCATAGAAATCCATTCATTTAAACTAAAGTTAGAGTGCGAAAACCAATGCGTCTTCGGACGACGACGGCACGACGACGACGTAATGTCATATTAATATCGACCACAAAATTTTTTTGCGGTCGTATAAAAATGAATACAAGTATGGCAAATAAAAAGTCCAAGGGCTGTAAATTCTTGGAAATGTAGGTCATTCAAAATTATCTGTTATTCACCATTATATACAAATAAACCAAAATTCAGATCAAATGTACAGAAAAAAGTCTGAACAGTTGTTGGACTTAAAAAGGACAGACATAGGTAATACAATATGCCCAAGCCACAGAATAGCAGGGTATAAAAATTTCTAAACAGTACATAATACAGACACAGCATCAAAATTCAGATATGACAAGTCCAACGGTAAATAGAGATACCAAATATTTTTGAAAAAATGTATTCAAACAACAATTTTTTATTTATGTATTATTGTGAACACTTGTATATGTGAAATAATATTATGTTGTAAAGCTGTAAAGGTAATTTTCATATATAATGCCCTGTTAAAAATACTGCATAATGATAATGCACCTTAATGTATATACATAAAGATTAATACATGGCCTTTTCCATATCGGCCCAGTTGTCATCCTGAGACCCCCATATCAGCCAGAGACATTAGTTGAGGGCTGATATGGGTTGACAGATGACACTCCGGCCAATATGGAAAAGGACATGTATAAATCTTTTTATCATATACTACCGATGTATGAACGCACCAAGGCTGATAACCCCATATCAGCCAGACCATGTGACGTCACATAGGGCTGATATGGGTTATCAGCCTGGGTGTGAATTTAGGGCTAGGTTACTTCCGCTTGTTACACATATGCAAAAACTATCATTAATGCTAGGAATATGATAAATCATCTTAAATTATTGAACAAATTTGTATTTACCTGTATCCGAAGGTATAGTAACTTTGGGCAGAAAATTTCTGTAAAATAAAAATGTTGTATATAAAACCACATGGTTTAAAGAAATGGTATCAGTTTAGTTGCAAAATCCATGCATATTAATATTGATAACAGATCTATAATATTTTCGTTATATTCAATCAAACTTTTTCTGGACTTATGTGATTTAGAGATCTGATTTAGAGAAATAAATTTTGTATAGACACTTGTTTATTATAGCAGTAGATGTGTTGACCTTTAGATGTATTTTTGTGTTGTTCGTTTGCTGTCTCATTCACATCATTCCTCATATTTTTTCATGCCTACACTTTCTTTCAAATAAATTAAAATTATGTTATACCAATTAATACCAAAAAAGTCATTTCCTACTTGGCAAAGTTTCTTAGCATATCTTACAGTATCCCTTATTAACCCCTAACTTTCTTCAACAGTTACATCTGTTGTTTTGGTGAGTTCAAACCCTTCATATGGCAAGTGGGCTAGACTCCAATCTTATTTGACAAGGATTGTCAGTTTTCCTGACGAAGGTCAGTGGTTCTCGACAAGCACTCGGCTTCCTCCACCAATAAAAACTGACTGCTATGAAACAGCCTATAGTGCTGAAAGTGGCATTCAACACCAACCAATCAATCAACTGTTGTTTTGCAAGATAACAAATTCTATTTTATGAGCAGTATTTTTCACAACTTTAAAGAGACAGACTAGAATTATTTACATAATTTAAAATCATCGATGGAACATACCTAATTCAACTAAATCTATGCCTTGATCAAGAGTTAATGATTCTAAGTTAGGTAGTTCTAAGCACAATGCTTGCTCTTTTGGAATTGCCCTAACTTCTAGTTTAGTAAGTGTTGATGAACATGTATTCAGTATGTCAACTCTGCTTGAAGGAGTAAACTAAAAAGATAATCATTGTGTTAAATTATCAAGAGGTTAATCCATAAAAACCATTCCCTTACATAAATTATAAAATATTCTTTCACAAATTTTGTATGCATTTCTATTAATAATTTAAAGTATTTCTTTGTTTTTTATCAATGTTTATAGAATTTTCTTCACTCATTTTTCGAACTTATTGTTGAAGATGTTATAATGTAAGTAAATTTTGAATAAACATCAATTGAAACAGATAAATGATCAAGATTTTTAGAGCTATTCAATTGAAACATATCTGATAACAAGAAAAGAAATTCTTACATTCACATCATTTGGACTCTGGTGGATAGTTGTCTCATTGGCAATCATACCTCATCTCCATATTTTTATATTCTGTTATTGATTAAAGCAAATCACTTTTTAAAAATCTAATGAAAAATGAATGAAATTTTCTAAAGTTTATACTAAATGTTGTGATTAGTCAAAAACATCCTAAGCAATGGTTATCCAACCAATGGCTTGACGTTATTTTCATTTTAAATTCCAACAATGAAATTACCCATAATCCTTTTATTTCTGAAACAGTGAATTCTATTACTTCCCATTTGTTATCTCTCCATAAAGGGATTGTTTGTAACAAACAGAACAGATACCAAAAAATACTATCTTTCTCTAAACATACAAGCATACCTAAAAACTAAAAATTTGTAGTAAACTGTCAATTACTTTGACCTTAATTTCAGCAAAATTACCTTTATAAGATTATTGAGTTTGAGATGCTGGATTTTGATTGGTTTTTCCATAGTTATTGCTTGCAGTCGTTTTAGAGCAGTAATACTGAAAGATGTCACTCCTGATGGTACTGATATACATCTGAATAAAATAATTAGAAGATAAATTTTTGAAATGAAGCAAAGGTAACTTAATCTTTTTACTACGAAATACCTTCTACAGATTATTTTCACTAATAAATGTCCAATCTACTATCTAGACACAGATAATGTAAAGACAAGTAGTATTACAATTATCTTCCATACCTATTTAAAAGACCAAAATAAAAACTATAACGGAAAGATAAAACTTGGGACTACCCTTCCTATCCTATGAGATTATACACTGACAATGTAAGATAGATAATGTTTGGATTATCTCCCTTACTATAGAGCAGATGCTGACGATGTTAAACAGATATAATTTAAATTATCTCCCCTACTTCCCTATAAGATCAGACAATGACAATGTCTAATAGGTTATATTAACATTATCTTCCCTACTTAACCTATGAGATAAGACACTGACAATCCCAGAGGTATTTCTTTTTATTATCTCCCCTATCTTACCAATGACAATGTCACTATGGTAATATTTGAATTATCTCCCCTATGAGACCAGACAATGACCATGTCAGACAGGTTATATTTAGATTATCTTCCTTACCTACCTCATGTAATCAGACACAATGTCAGAGTGGTAATATTTGGAATATCTTCACAATCAGAAACAATGTCAGACAGTAGGTATTTGGATTATCTCCCCTACCTTTCCTATAAGATCAGATTCTGACAAAGTGAGATAGCTTATTTTTTTAATAATTTCCCCTTATCTACCTTATGTGCTGAAATACAATGTCAGAGAGGTAATATTTGATTATCTCCCTACTCACCTTATATAATCAGAAACAGACAATGTTAGACAGGTTATATTTGGATTATCTGTAAAAAGACGATGTAATGTCACATCATCAAGTGAATTACACTTATTAATGGCTAGCTCCGTCATCTTCGGACATCTGCAATGTAAAAGACATCTTCAAATTCACTTTGATTGTAATATTATTTGTTTAGTTGTAAAATTAAAAGTACTATAATACATGAGTAGTTGTGATCTATAGGCCTGTACAGATCACTTCACCTCTACCTTTTGTTTTCAAGCAATTTGTTAACGGTGACAAAACTCATTTCATACATTTAAAAGGAACTTATAATAGATAATTGGAATGTGCAATACAGTTGCATTGGAATCGATATATTTTATATGGTGAAGAATATGAGACTCCTCCCTCAGTCATACTGCAGTGACTTTGAAACTGTTGCATTGTTCAAAATGATGTACAAATATATTTTGAACAGTTGTGATCATAAAAAGTATTTATAAGCCATTGATAATTGGTATGCTATTGCCTATGCATGTCTGTACTCACGGATGAAAGTACAGAATCAAGGCAATTTAATATTATGTTTAGGAATATATAGGGACAAAATATGTTAATATCAGGAAACTTTCATATACATATATATTATATAAATATATCTATATGTATGTACAGTTTTAAGCAGAATAAAAGGCTTCAGTCCATCAAATTACTGGGTCTTATTTTTTATTTAAACTATCTATAAAACAATTTGAATTAATTCCATATCACTTAATGTTTTTCCTTAGTAAATTCTTTTAAAAACTTACTTAAGAGACAAGGTATGAGAAGGTTGGGTACAAACTCCAGACAGACTAAGATCTGACAATGTTGCTGAATATAAGGTAAAGTGAGCAAAGTTACATCCAGTTACATCCAGTTTGAGCAGGTTCACATCCACTACATTGAAGTAATTTATCATACTGCACCACTGAAATTATAAATATCAAATTCTTTTTGAACAAAAAAAAAGTTTGAATAATCTGTTGATTCATTTCTAGTATGTCAAGTACTTGATGATGGCTGAGAGTTCATTACTGTAAAAGGACCACCAATAAAGTCAACTGATGTGCAGAAAGAGGTGTTGAATTAAAATAATTATCAGTTAACTAAGAACTATAATTTTTAGTAGCATTCCACCAATATGTATATTAAAATTGTTAGATCACTGCAAAATGACTTTGTGTTAATGAAATCTATTAAAAAGCAGCAACTGTATTATAAAAAGTCTTACAAGAAGAAATACTGGCAGGTCTTGAATGTTTCAGTTGAATTCATAATAAATTTTTATCATAAGAATTTTTGTGAAAAAAGCAAAAGGCATGTTTGAATTAAGAGACTATGTATACTTAAATTAAAATGTAGATATCTAAAATGTTAAAACTTACATTTTTTAATCTTAAAAAAAAACCACATTATTGAACAGAACAGTACAATATAACCATGAATAATACCTTTAAAGTCATAATTTTCAGGTTGCTAACACTATGGACTTTAACTGTCGACAGATGATTACAACTTTCTATTGTCAAGGTAAATAACTGCCTCAAGTTTCGGAAGTGTAGTCTATAAAAAATATTTAGAACAAATTATATCACTCTACAGACAACTGAAATTTATTTTAAGACTCCAATGGAGAAAATAGCCAACACTGATATTTCATTAACTGCCCATCAATGGAACCCTAATAAATGGAGAAAAAGTCAGGGGTGGCAAAAATTAAATGAAACTATACTAACTAGGCACAAAGAAACAATCTAACACTATATACTGATATTCAAAACAAAATAGGTTGTACACAACATCTGTAGTTTGACAGGAATCATTTCCTTGTTCATAGCCATATCACTTTGGATGAACAGAAGAATGGAAAAACCTTACTTTTACTTTCCTTAAATTAAAATGGAAAGATTTTTCTCACATATTGTTGGCTCATATTTATACTTACTCCTTGAGACAGGCACAATTTTTCAACTGAACATCTGTCAGATTTTTAAAATAAGACAGGGAATCAGACAACAGATGACCTTGAATCCCTGGTACCTGTTGTAGAACTAGCGTCTCTAAACCTGGTACCCCTACTCTTCCTCTAAATGGAGTATAATCACCTATATCTTTTATGAGAGTTTCTAATCCTTCAACTCCATGATTCTGAAAATATTTGAGTTACATTTAATTGTTCTGATTTTAAAGAATATGTAAGGTTTCTGAAAACACAAGAGAGAGTTAGACACTAATGTATGATATTTTCAATTAGAACAATCATATTGTTCCATACTTTTGTAAACATTTCTAGAAACATTAGAATCATCTTTATGACAATGAAATATTCTATATTCTTATGTAATTTGTTTCCTATCAACATTTTTATAGGAAAACATCATATATTTTGAGGAGGTAAAATCAGGTTTACAGGTCTGTAACTTAGTGGACATCACTGTGAATTTTGAATCTTATTGCTCTTTGATTTCTTTATCATTAAACCAAATAATCAAAAGTCTCATTTGAAATCTCCTTTTGTCAAATTCTATTTCATTTTGAAGTGGACATAAAGCCAATGATTCCCTGGTATTTACGTTTGATGCCGCTAGCGTATCTTTGACATGATACTATTAAGGTTGAGAACAATATTTTATGGAAGTTTTTAATTATGAGATATCAAACCAATATAATACTGTCCCAAATATCATTCGCAAGGTAATCTCAATATGTGACAGTAAAACCTATGTTTTACGTAGCCAAGTGTACAATCAGTCCATTTATCTCCTAATTGATATGTATTAACTTTTTATGTAATTATAATTATTTGTAAGTAATGCATTATCTACTGCGAAAAAAAAATCAACATAAATTACCTTTTTCTCACCAAACAGTAACCCATCCATCAAGTGTTGTTCTGTTAACCCAGAGCACTTGTCACATTTCAATGTCTTTAAGGTAGGAATGTTCAGAGCTAGGCAAGACATGATTTTGTTTGCCTAAAATATAATAACAACAAGTTTCTGTTAACATTAATTAGAGATGTAAGGAAATGAAACAAATCAATGCCTTTAATTTCACAAAATGTCTACTGCAATATGAAAAAAGACTATAACAAATGTAGCCAGAATACAATGAAACAGAAAGCTTTTTTCAAAATCATTCCTAATTCATTCAATTTTAATAATAAAATAAAACACAAATTCTACAGTTTTTGTTTGCATCATGAAAATATGTGCATCTCATTGATTCTTCTTTGCATCTATTTAATACTTGTCTATATTCTTCAATACACTGGATAATTTGTAAACGTTTTTATAAACAATACAAACTTATGTCCTCTATTTGTATCAGATTGACTTATGTTCATCTTGTCCCCTCATACAAGTCAACACTTTACAATTTCATACCTATCCTGACTTTCAGTTATGTATGAGAAATGAGTATGAACTCATTTACATTATCATGAAGTACTGCACAAAATTTCTTGCACAAGCATCTTTCTACCCAGTAAACAACAAACTTGGTATTTTTTAAATTGTAACTAAATACTAACAAACCTTAAAACACAATGTTGTTAAATCTACCGAACTTATTTCTGCATTTGTTAAGTGGTCTCCTCCAAACACAAAAGAATTCAGATTTGGAAACTGAAAAAGATGAATTTGTTAACAAGAAAGAAGAAAAAAAATATACTGAGTAGCAATGCTTTGTTGTCAAAATTGAAAATCTTTAAGAGAAGATTTTTAAATGTTTTAAAATGATTAGAATCTGTTTGAGTGACAGATGTGAAATAAAGCTAAATATTAGAATTTAAAAAAAATCCTCATTGAATATTCAAAATATAATCAACAAAACTGACTGATAAATATGTCTGAAAATAAAAATTACCTCCTTTATAATGCTATCAATATCTGTTGAATTCATCTTGTTACATCCACTCATGTTTAAATAGTCTACACAACTCTTAATATTTACACCAATCAAAAACTGATGAGATGTCAAACTGCAAATAAAAAACACCACACTCATAAAATGAATTTAATTTTAATTTTAACCATTTTAAACCAAAAAATTATTAGCTAAGAAAGAGTAAAAAAAAAATATGATAAAACTTCAAAAGATCTATAGATAAAACTAGCTGATCTACAGGTTTCTGATAGGGAACATAATACATTTTCAATTTTACTGGTAGCAAGTAACTTTTAAAATTGACACTCCAAGACCTCATCAGCCACTTAAATTTTGACTATTTTTTAAAGAAGTACCTAAAGATTTTTGTTGATATTTATCTGAATTTGAAGCATTTTATCACTAGATTTTGTCATTAAGCGATCTGTTTCAACTGGCTACCTGCTTCTAAGAAAAATACTGTGAAGTGTATTCGACAGTCTGGTGTATACCATTATGTCTATGTTTATTTAAAAATATATACATAAGAATAGTTGTGAATCATGGTATCAGGGAAGTTAACAGCTATATGTTATAAAATGAAATACCTTTTACAATCAGAAATATCTATTGACTTGAGAACAGGGCTGTCAACGCCTATCAAACTGAGATTTTCACAACCAGACAAGTTTATTTCAGTTAATCTGACATCATAGAAATTCACAGACTTTAGATTATCACATTTAGCAATCTGGAAACAATGCACTGCAAAAAAAAATTTTAATACTTTATAATCTAACATACAATATAAACAATTCACATTATAGTTTTTATGATTTTATCTATATGATAAATCTGGATTTACCTGTACATCTAACTTCTAAGATAAATATAAAATTATGCATTCTCTTGTCACATTTCTTATGCTGTAATCCAAATCATATGCTATGAAACAATAACTATTATTCCACTGGATGTAACTATTCATATCTACCTTACATAAATATTTGATTGAATGACTTGAACAAAGCATATTATTCCACTTTCAGTAATTATTTAATGTGAAATCAATATCTGACTGGTTGAGACTATCCCATGTGACATTGATTGATTGATTGTTGTTTGGTTAACTTCAATTGGCAAATATTTCAGGCAAGTTGAGGACAAGAACAAATTAACAATAAATAAAATAGGTAGGTCCTGCAATAGGGGGCTGACCTCGATGATAGGTGGGAAAATTACTGAATGCCACTGGAAATGATGGTTTATTGGATATGGACAGAAATTTACCCTTCCAACAGATCACCTACAAACCCCTCCAAGAGTTGTTGCAAGGGTTCTTAACATGCAGAGAGTGTGGCACCTCCTCATCAGATATAATTGTGAATTTGTACACCTTGCACAGCCAAAGGATACGCCACATTGGCAAGGGTTTTACTGCCGATCAAATGAAGACCAAGAGATGATCATATTTCTATACCCTTGGGGTGCACATTGAAAACAATAACATATTCCCCTCCCCAAAAAAAAACAAGGCTTCACTTTCATATTCATCTTTTGTTGTTCCTGAAATGCTTAGTATTTACAAGTTCTACTGATGCAGTGAAAAAGTGTCCTTTTGTAAATTTCATGCCATAAATTGAAATAGAAAAAGGAAGTCCTTGTCAGCTGGGTTTTTTTAACACCAGAAAACTGGGGTGTTCCTGAAAACAGGAATATCCCACTTTTCCTGACTTGTGCCCAACCTGTTCAAAGTAGATAGATTTTAAGGTTTATTCCTGCTATTCCTACATTTGATAATCTGGTATGAAAATGTAAGAAATCCATGTAGGAATAGGAGGAATGCTTGTACAAACATGGGATTAAGGCGAATTAGGTTGTAAAAACATGAAGCTAATTAACTTCAGGTAAATTTAAATGAAATATCCTTTTAGTTTTCAATTCATGTGCAATTTTAGTATACTAACTGTATAAAATGTTGCAAATTATCAAAAGAAATCTATATTCTTGTCTTTTTGTATGTTAAGTTATGTTTGTTTCATCTTATATCACTGAGAAACAATAAATTTTAAAAATCTGTATAGTTGCAAATCTTTATTTCATCATGTTCATGAAAAATAGTGAATAGCACAATAATGTAAACACTTTTCTTTAAATCTTTAAGCACTTGTTACAAATACATGAGCAAAACGAAATCAAAATTATAGGACATTAGTCAACATATAGTGCGGTGACAGAGGTGTAAAAAGTCGTCTAAATTTTGAGTTTAATCTCCCAAAAAAACACACAACTAAAAATGGTCTTAATATCAAGACAAATATGTCTACTATATTTACTGTCGTAAGAATTGCGTATGGTCATATTTTTCGAAAAAGTCGTTTTAATGACTAGAATATATTGGAAAGTTTGCAACCCCCTTTTTACAAAAGTAAAAATGAAAACTTGAATCACATGATATTTGCTTACATTTAATGAATATATTTTTTTCTAGCTACTGTCATATGTTAAAATGTTTTATTCTGTATTGTATCATCATCTAATCTATAAAATTTGCAAAGTGTTGAGTGTTTAAAAGTTAAGTAATTTTTATTGCAAATTCAGTCACAAACTTTAGTTTCTTCTTCATAGTATTTGTCATTACTACCTAATACTGTTTTAAGCATATAATACTTCATAAAACTTGTTACTGTTTGGTACAGTGTCTGGCCATTCTTGCAAGGCAAATACAGTTTGAATGGCCTCTGGGTCTGGCAATATGTGATGGTGTACGAAGAAGGTCAGACACATCGATGTCAAACCCCTCTTTAAAATCTATCCTATAACTCTTACTTCTAGGTTTGAATGAAAAATAGAAGTATCGGCGATGGCATGCCTTCTGGGAGTTGTATGGATTGGTTTAAAAAAAAGAACTCCAAATTAACAACTTGGCTTGGTCTTTTTCATTTTGATCAACTGTATAATTTTGTACCATTTACTAAGAACATAGTCAAAATAAATAAAGATCACCGTACAATATAATATCCTCATAAAGATATCTATTAAACTTTAAAATAAAAGTAGTATTTACAGTTTATTATTTTATTTTTAAAACATTTTCATTGTTTTTTAAATTTTAACAGAAATACATTTTTGAGGAATGTTCTATTTTATATTCTCTACAATGCATCTTCTTTTTCATTATTTATTTATATAATTGTAATAATCCTTTCCATATTACCTGTACTTACCTGTATTTCAATCAAATTTAAATTGCTAAAACAACAAAACACGTTATACCAACATCTATTGTTCTTTGTTTGTAGGAATAGAAGGAATATGAATTATAAAATGTAGGAATAGCAGGAAGACACCGATTTTAAAGCATGATTCAGACCATTTTTACTCAAAGTTTTATCCTTTACACAGGAACAGAGATTAAAGACCAAGCAAATCAATATACACTCAGTGGGTTGAAAGATGCTTCATTTTTTTTATTAAAGATCACCCTTGCAGACACACAAATCGTGTGACCAGCCATTTTGTTTGTTTTTCTTGATTCTGAATCATTCAGACGCTTAAATGCAAAAAAGCCTTGAATTAAAACGCTCGTTGAAGGTATCACCAAAAACCAAAATAGAAAAAAAAATATTAGACACAAACGGCCAATAAAATTTTTCGGATCACGGTGATTTAACTGGGTTGGTCATGGGAGGAAACAAACAATATTTTATTTTTGGCCTTACACAGCAATATCATTGGCAATATAATGCATATGATTAAAACAGATAAAACATGTCATATAATGATGATGCCCTTGGAAAACTGTTTAACATGAAATTTCTTGGGTCAAAAAATTTTCATATTTCCCTAAGTTTAATGAAATAATTATATAGAGGACAATGTTAGCCAATCACCATATACAAGTTTTTTATGACCAATGTATTACTTTATCCCACAGCCTTGAAGGCTACCATATAATGCAATATCGTATTCTTCTAAGCAACTCTTCATGTAATCAACATCATCATATTGATTTACAATAGCTCTGAATTTCAATGTGACCAATGAAAAAGCAGGTTTTTTTTTCAGTGGAGTGATAATTCATTTCATTCTTCTTAGTAAAAACAATTAGATGTGGTATGAATGTCCTAATCCAGGACAGAACAAAGCTGAAGATGTAATCAACTAAAGGTCACCGAACCACATTTAGTGATGAGCAAAACACATCCATATAATGGATCCTATAAAAGGCCTCTGAATACCAAAAAGTGAAAAAATTCAAAAGGAATAGCTAAAGGCTAACCTTAGTTAATGTCTCTTCATGAAAACAATTATGTCCCATTCAAACAAATACAATTTAAAAAATGACAAAGATTTACATTTTGAAAGCTATTAGTGGATAAAGTGTTTCACTTACTATTATATAACTGAAACTTACATTTTGGGGCCCACATATTTACATGAAGTAACTGTGGACAATCTTTTACTTTCAAACTCTCTAACTGCTCCATCTTTTCAAAATTTACTTCTCTCATATCTGAAAATAACACGGACTAATTAAATTTTATACATAGTTTATTTAGCTGACCTCAAATATAAGCAATCTAATTTTCTTTCTGTTGAATTCTTTCAAAACATGTCGAGACTTAAAGGAATTAGAACATGACATATGGATATTTGTTTTATAACAAAATTTGTTGTTAAATTGCTCACTCGATTTATAGCCCACATCTCCTTTTATACATTATATAAAAACTTAATTCAACTTTTGCTCTCTTTTTATTTCTAAGTGTTTTGTTTGTTTGTTTGTTTGAAGGGGGAATGGGGGTTAATATCATGTTGAAAGTTCGTATATACAAATTACAAAGTTAAGTTGTGTGTATATTGATACACACATAACATACCTGGCTGAGAATATAATTTCAATGTTTTTAAAGTATTCATTCCACTTTTTTCTGTCTGAAATATAATAAAAATAAATGTCAGTAACTACATTTCTTTGCATCATTTTTAAATATAGGTGTCAAAGTTATAAGATTTAAATCTAATAGTTACTCTCATTACTTTGAATTAGTAGGCACATATTTTTTCTTCTGTAAATAACTAAGCAAATGTGTATAAGTTTGGAAAGAAGGATTTTTTTTAAACCTGAGACTTCTGCACACAGATTTTGACATATTAAGTGGTTATCATTCCAGGAAGACAAAAACCATGTACTGTTAACCTGCCAAACCTTGAGTTACTTTTGAAATTTCAGTTGAAAGTTAATATTAAAATGAAACCTAAGTAGAAAATCTGTTTTTTGCATTTAAATGTCTATATATTTTACCATACTTTATCATCTGACATATCAATGCACAACTTCTGTTGTACAGAAATCTTAAAATCTTTGAAATTTAAAAAATTTGGTGTTGATGGCAGATCTTTAGTAGTCTCTGGTAAATGTATTCAAAACTTGTCTCAACTCCAGGACATTTAGAGCTTGACATTTAGAGCTTGGTAGAGACACTTGGATATTGTTGACAAATCTATGTTGACTCCTAGATGTTTTTGGTGATTCTTGATGCTTTGTTTCATTGATTTTATATGAAGACATTTTGTTCAGTAATTTCTGAGAAAAGTGTGATGAAAATATTTGTTGGATGAACAGATGGACTAATGGATAAGGTGATTGCAATAGTACAGTCTGCACCAAAATCTTTTCCAGCTTCTAGTCTGAAGACCAATATTCTGACATTTTACTTATGTGTTTAAATTTTTGCAAATACTTACTAGTCTGAATAAAATTTTACTAGTCTGGGGCATTGGACTAGTGTCTAACAGTGCAGACTGTAATATAGCCCCCTTTTGGATTTGGGGCATAATATTGTACAAACTTACATTTGGTATATTGCTAGGGAATCCTTGTAGAACTACATTATCAATCAAACATAGATGTTCTAACTGTACACAACTTTTTAACAATGTGGATACATTCGCTTTAAATAACTCACAGGACTCTAATCTGAAATATAACAATCATTCTAAGTTTACCATTCAAGCAATACAATTCATGGGTTCTAATTCTGTAAAAATAACCAAAATAATCTATAAGTGCCATTTCTATAAAAATAAACAATAAAATCTACAAGTTATCATTCTGTAAAAATAGGTAATACAACTTATGAGTTCCATTTCTCTTAAAGTAATCAATAAAATCCATAAGTTATAATGTAAAAAAAAAATAATCCTATGTAAAATGAAACTTAAACATAATCTCTATCTTCCATAAACACAAAATTGTTTACCAAGAACCATTTTCCAAATTTCTAAGTACAACAGCTGAAACATCAACCGATGAAGAAGCTCTGGTATAATGTTTTAACATGCCAATAATTAGATATTACTGTTATTGGTTGTTTGTATTTCTTCTCATTATTCATATGCAATTGGGTTTAATAAGTAATTTGACATGACATGAAATTTTGATGAAAACTGTTTATCAAATAATCAATTGAAATAATCAGAGGACAATTTCAAGCTGTAACAGACAAAAAATTAAACTAGAGGCTCTAAAGAGCCTGTGTCGCTCACCTTGGTCTATGTGCAAATTCAACAAAGGACACTCTCCAACATGCAGATGAGAATAGAATTCATGACAAAAATCTCTGTTTTGTTGATCTTGTATTGCTGATCATTTAGTCTGTTTAGTTTCTCTCTATCTTCTTTAGTTTTTGGTCAAAACACAAAAGACGGTAAAAAAAAAATCCTCATTTAAGGGCACAAATTCACTCTTATAAAGAGTGACAGTATACTAACTATATCGGCAAAATTTGACTTGTTAGTAGATCTTGCCTTGCTGATCATTTTTGTGATTTAAAGTGTCAAATTATCTATTACAAAGTCTGTTAATTTCCCAATCCAGATAATTCAGTCGTTTTATTCCATGGCTCTAAGAAGGCTACTTTAACGCCTGAAGGGCCTAGTCAATGAAAATTGTCAATTGTAATTAGCTTGAATTTTACCTACAATGATAACATTAAGATACTAGCTGATTGGCTCTCTAATCCAGAGAGAGCCAATCAAAATCCTGCATTTGTGACCATTTTTATTGTATAAAGTGTTCCAGTTGTCGACCCAAGAGAGGCCGGAATTATTCAAGTAAAAAACTTCCTGGATGAACTGGATATGATACACAAGTAATCTTGTAATATTCATGGCATAAAAGAGCATATCATTTAGACTCTGGAGGTGTCATTGGCAATCATACCACATCTCCTTATTCTTATATTGATCTGATTATTCATACCTTATATCCTTGAGAGTCAGAACTTTTCCTTCATCTTTATGTTTTATCATGGGGATCACATTTGTGCATCTGCAATGCAAAATAAATAAACTAAAAAAAAAATATCTGAATAACTCTTCAAATAGTTTTACGGATAGAAGGTATCATTCATATAACCTAAAGGACGATTACTGAATGCATTTTCAACAAAGATATTTATCGAGAAAGATATAGAAACTTTGTTGTTGACAAAATTAAATTTAAGTCACAGAAAAAACAAAAAATGAAAATTGTTGAAAATAACTAAATCTCATCGGCTGAGGTAAGTGATATGGTTGAAAGAAAATATGGTAAAAGTTTTATCAATAAAAGGGAAATTTCAGTGGCAATTTATATATCATTTTCAAATAAATTCATGGGTCAAGGTTTCAAGAAAAGGTAATTTAAAGTCAAATGACTGAATTTATTTGCTATATTCATGTTCATTTTTTACTTATGTAATTGGTATTTGAAGAATGTATAACTTTTTTTTTTCTCTAAAAGTATAAAAGTTAAATATATATGCTCTAGTTAATGGTAAAAATTTCATAAAAATCTGTGACATCATCAATTTATGTAACTATTACCTAAATTCAACCTACCTAATAATATGAAGCTGACTAAGTAGTGGAAGATAAGACAGTAGATTTACAATTCCTTCGTTACTGATAAAATCATTATCTGTTAGAGTCAGGCAGCGCAACTGTTCACATTTCGTACATATTGCATTTACTGAAAAAAAATGTAAGAAGACATTTTATTAATTATCTGTGACATAAGAGTTCTATATAAATCAAAGTAACAGGTTCCAAATTAATAATGTTCCATGCACCTTTCTAAGATCAGATAAAACATAATTTGAAATAATATGTCTGAACCATAGAACCAATGATTAAAGAAGATGATTGATGCCTGTTTAATATGTAGCAGCAAATTAAATGATTATTCAGGATGAGGAACATGTCAATGTATAAATGTGAATTTTAACCCTGCATTGTACTAGACTGACACGCTGAGCTGGAGCACGAGACCACTGACACAGTAAATTGACCTTTAAAGAAATAGTAAATAATATTTACCAGAATTGTCAGTTAATTCTGTCATTGACAAGTTCAAATTGTATAGACTTGTACAATGCCGTAAGACTTCCAGAAGAAATCTGTCAGCAGGAGTTGTCTCCTCTTCTCTGAACTCTCTAGCATTTTCTGATGAAACCACATTAGTCAGCTTCAACATTCCTATAAAATTAAATGATGTAAAAACTTTACTTAATTCAAATTAAAAAAAAACAACACATTAAAAATATGCTATTTAAAGTGCAAAGGCTGCTTAATACATAGGAGGCAGAGAGAGCACTTACTTTTCAAGCCAATATTTTTAGAAAGTCAGTGAAAAAAAGATAATAAATTTTGAGCTTGTAAAGTTTAGAAAACTAAAAAAGAAAAACCATATCAAATCATGGAATATAAAAAACTATTATGAATATAACAAGGCATTTTCCTGCACTAATTATCAATTAATTGATGGATGTTTAATGTCAAGTGGCAAATATAACATGCATTTTCAAAATGAAAACATATATTTGATAAAACTTATCGGTATGTTGGGTATACATCAATGGAACAGTAAACCAACAACAACAAAAAACTGGACAACATTAAAGGTTAGCATTAGACTAGTTTCTGTACAATATGTTAGGCTCTAAATAAACTGGAATCAACAGAAGTCTGAATAATAGAGACTACCAAAGATCTGTAATCAACACCAACATTCAACCAGTCTTACTCCTAAATGTTTGTGCTTTAAGAAGCAGCTAATGTCTTTGGTTTAGCCTGGCAGCTCTAGAGGATCAAATCAACAAACTCTCTCACTCAAGGTGAGCACACTTCTGGCCTGGCAGCTCTAGAGGATCAAATCAACAAACTCTCTCACTCAAGGTGAGCACACTTCTGGCCTGGCAGCTCTAGAGGATCAAATCAACAAACTCTCTCACTCAAGGTGAGCACACTTCTGGCCTGGCAGCTCTAGAGGATCAAATCAACAAACTCTCCACTCAAGGTGAGCACACTTCTGGCCTGGCAGCTCTAGAGGATCAAATCAACAAACTCTCATACTCAAGGTGAGCACACTTCTGGCCTGGCAGCTCTAGAGGATCAAATCAACAAACTCTCTCACTCAAGGTGAGCACACTTCTGGCCTGGCAGCTCTAGAGGATCAAATCAACAAACTCTCTCACTCAAGGTGAGCACACTTCTGGCCTGGCAGCTCTAGAGGATCAAATTAATAAACTCTCTCACTCAAGGTGAGCACACTTCTGGCCTGGCAGCTCTAGAGGATCAAATCAACAAACTCTCTCACTCAAGGTGAGCACACTTCTGGCCTGGCAGCTCTAGAGGATCAAATCAACAAACTCTCTCACTCAAGGTGAGCACACTTCTGGCCTGGCAGCTCTAGAGGATCAAATCAACAAACTCTCATACTCAAGGTGAGCACACTTCTGGCCTGGCAGCTCTAGAGGATCAAATCAACAAACTCTCTCACTCAAGGTGAGCACACTTCTGGCCTGGCAGCTCTAGAGGATCAAATCAACAAACTCTCTCACTCAAGGTGAGCACACTTCTGGCCTGGCAGCTCTAGAGGATCAAATCAACAAACTCTCTCACTCAAGGTGAGCACACTTCTGGCCTGGCAGCTCTAGAGGATCAAATCAACAAACTTTCTCACTCAAGGTGAGCACACTTCTGGCCTGGCAGCTCTAGAGGATCAAATCAACAAACTCTCTCACTCAAGGTGAGCACACTTCTGGCCTGGCAGCTCTAGAGGATCAAATCAACAAACTCTCTCACTCAAGGTGAGCACACTTCTGGCCTGGCAGCTCTAGAGGATCAAATCAACAAACTCTCTCACTCAAGGTGAGCACACTTCTGGCCTGGCAGCTCTAGAGGATCAAATCAACAAACTCTCTCACTCAAGGTGAGCACACTTCTATGAACTCACTGATTCAGAAGTGTTTCTTAGCAAAATTAAATAATTGTCAGAACATAAAAATCACAAGAGAAAATTTTCCATGTTGTTGCTGAATTTGTTAAATTTTCATAAATTCAAACAGTTGAATTCAAGATTTAAGTCAGTTCACTTTTACAGTCCAAAAATTAAAGATTAATGTGTGTGCTCTCTCATTGGTGATTAAAATAACTTACTTGTTGGTAATCTTAATTCTTCAGGAATTGGGAAACATACAATTTGCATAAAGATATTTACCTATTTGAGGACATCTTTTTACAACATCTAGAACTTTAAAGTCTAATGGAATCATACATCTACTAAAATCTAGAGATTTCAACTGTAGCCTGTAAATATCATGATTCAAAATGATCACACAAAAAACTAATAATACAATCATAAATATTAGTCAAGAATTGATAGTGATTGTAACTGTGGATTGATAGTGATTGTAACTGTGGATTGATAGTGATTGTAACTGTGGATTGATAGTGATTATAACTGTGGATTCATTATTACTTGTGGGATACTTATTTGTGTGGATTTAGTTTAAGGACATATGTTTCTTTACAATTAGGTAGGACTTTTTCTCATATTATTAAAGTAATAAAAATCTAAAATACTAGAATGTGCTAACTGAACAAAGAACTAAAATCGCTCAAATCATTGGCTTTTTCTTTTTCCAAATTAGTGGCTCCCAAAAATATTTAAAGTATTTTTGTGTTTAACTTTTTGGACTTTTTTTTTTTTTTTTTATTCTACCATTCATTTAGTAAAGCCACAAGTCAAATCAAAGATTTAAAAAATGGTACTTCACAAGATCTGGTTTGCGCTAACCCAGTTTTAATTAGCGTGGGGCGTTTGTCTTCCTGCGGACAGCGTTCCAGTGTTCTAGCACTATAAAGTCCTCAATATAAGTAGGCTAGCACAAAGCAGTCAAAATTATACATACACCCTTTGGTTTTTTATTTATTTTATTTACTTATCTTTTTTTTGTACATAATAAACCTTTTACTAGTTATTTTTGCAAAATTCACATACACATATTTACGCCTATTTCGGTCTATACAAAATATTTGGCAACTAAATTCACATACCCAATTTGGCATATCAAAATTATCCGCTGTTTACTTGGCTGCTGGTGTACCAGGACAACGTTGCTGCCGCTCACTGCCGTTTGCTGTGCCTAGCTTTCCTCCTATTCCTACTTTTGGTGGCTCCAAAAAATTTTTTTTTTTTCATTTATTTACTTTCTATTTTTATTTTCTTTGGTTTCTTATTTTTATATTCTTTTATTTTATTTAAGTTCTGTTTTATTTTCAACATTCATTTTTATTCATCAATTTATTTATTTATTAATTATTCTATCCTTCAAATTTTTGCTCATTTTTACTTTTTATTCATATTATTTTTTTTATATTTATCACTCAAATTATTTCAATTACCTTATGGTAAAAACCAAATTATTTAAATGCCCAAAAAGGCGCAAGCCAGGGCCGACCGTGCGAGGGCTGTATAGCCAGTCAAGGTCATTAAAAACTCCCATCATCATCATTTGTGTGAATTTTGTGGATGTACTAAGGTAAACCACAAATTTTTCAACGAAATACACATTTTCTATAAGCTTGTTTGGAGACTTTTGCAAAACCTTGAAATCTGATAGCCATGAAACAAAATTTTTCCTCAATCCAAGAGAATTAATATCCACGAAAATAAATGAATCAAGGGTATCAGTAATAATACTGGAATTAATGCATCATTAGCATAATTTCATGTATTTCCCTACATCTTATTGAAAAGAAAGAATATTTTGTATAAGGTCATGACACAAAATACCTACACATACTTAACAAACCCAAAAGCAAAGGAACATAAACAATGCATTTATTGCTGTTCTTCATACTTAAATCATTTTGCAAAGTTTTTCTCAAATCCTATACCATGAACAACAAATATGAACTGATGACAGCAAGTATGACGCTGGAGCTATCCCATTGCAATAATGTTTTTGACCTGACATTATTATCATGATTGCAAAATTCAAAAAAAAAATAAAAAAGAACTGTTCCAATATCTATATACTAATCTGGATACCTTATAAACATAAATTGTGCTATGAAAAAAATATTGCACACAATATTACACACACAACATGTTTTTTAGTTGTAATCTTCTTTGAGTATGCTCTATGCAAACATATTACATTAGAACAAAATAAAACACTGAGAACATATAAACACCTTCATGTGTAGTGCTAAAAAGAAGACAAAACCATCTGAAGTCAGATATATCAGAGGGAACCATGCAAAGGTTTTAAAAAAATTTCTAAACTTGAAAAACTGAGAATTCAAACCACCTATCATCTTTTGAATCATATCAGAAAGAAATATATGTAGTATGAATTGGATGATATATACATTAGACATAGATAAGGTTGTAAATGAGACAGCTGACCAACAATATATGGTAGCCAAAGATGTAACATTGTGAAAGGAGTAAACAAGTATCCTGTCCATGAGGGAGTAAACTATAATCATTGAATAACAATATGCCTTTATTATCTTAATTCTTTTCAGTAAAAGCCAAAAGATAAAATACCAAGAAGGCAATACAAAGTCATTCAGTCAAAGAAGAATGCCAGAAAACATGACCAAAAGTAAAAGAAAAGAAAACAAGAGTGCACTCGCTGAAATGTCTCGCCTGCTTTACTACTATTGATTTTATGTTGATAGTCCTAAATATAAAGTTTTACTACAAGTATCACATTAACTTACCATGATCCAAGAAAAAAAGGTCAAGGTCAGATAAACCAAGCCAGAAATACATGTACACCTTACAATCATTCCATACATTGAATATAGTTGACCTATTGCTAATAGTATACAAGAAACAGACCAGACCATGAAAACTTTATATTGACCAATGAACCATGAATATGAGGTCAAGGTCAGATGAACCCTGCCAGACAAACATCTACACTTTACAATCATTCCATGGATCAAATATAGCTGACGTATCAAATATTGTATTTAAGAAACAAATTTAATCAGGAAAAACTTAACATTGACCAAGGAACCATGAAAATGAGGTCAAGGTCAGATGATACCTGCCAGACAGACATATAAAACTTACAATCATTTCCATACACCAAATATAGTTGACCTATTGCTTATAGTTGAAGAATAACAGACCAAAACACAAAAACTTAACATTGAGCAATGAACCGTGAAAATGAGTTCAAGGTCAAGTAAAACCTGCCAGACTGACATGTACATCGTAAAATATTTCCATACACCAAATATATCTGACTTATTGCATATAGTATTAGAAAAACAGACCAAAACACAAAAACTTAATTTTAACCACTGAACCAGGAAAATGAGGTCAAGGTCAGATGACACCTGCCAGTTGGATATGTACACCTTACAATCATTCCATACAACAAATATAGTAGACCTATTGCTTACAGTATCTGAGATATGGACTTGACCACAAAAACTTAACCCTGTTCACTGATCCATGAAATGAGGTCGAGGTCAAGTGAAAACTGTCTGACAGACATGAGGACCGTGCAAGGTACGCATATACCAAATATAGTTATTCTATTACTCATAATAAGAGACAAATTAACATTACAAAAAAAACATAACTTTTTTTCGAGTAGTCACTGAACCATGAAAATGAGGTCAAGGACAAAGGACATATGACAGACATAAACTTCATAACATAAGGCATCTATATACAAAGTATGAAGCATCCAGGTCTACTACCTTCTAAAATATTAAGCTTTTAAGAAGTTAATTTATGCTGCTGCTGCCACCGCCGGATCACTATCCCTATGTCCAATAAACAGCTGCGCCACGAGCCCATGATACGCCTGTCGTCTTGTGTGTGAGGTTTTATGCAATAATCATAAATCGTTTCTGAGATACGGCGCGACATGTGAAAACCCCCTTTTTTTTATAAAAAAATCAATAACTCTAAAATAAAATTTTGAATCATCACCAAAAAGTATACAGATCTTAAGATTAATATAATTAAGAAGTGTGTAAAGTTTTAAGCAATAATCATAAATGTTTTTGAGATACGGTGCGACATGTGAAAACCCCGCCTTTTTTTACAAAAAACTCAATAACTCTAAAACAAAATTTTGAATCATCACCAAAAAGTATACAGATCTTTAGATTAATATAACTAAGAAGTGTGTAAAGTTTTAAGCAATAATCATAAATCATTTTTGAGATACGGCGCGACATGTGAAAAAAACACCCCCTGTTTTAGTTACAAAGTCCCGTAACTCAAAAGTTTTAATCTTATTTTCACTAAAAAGTATACAGATCGTTTGACCATCATAAAAAACAAACTATGTTAAGTTTCATGAAATTTGGATAAGTCGTTGCTACATGTCAGACAGACAGACAGACAGTGACTACATGACAGACGACGGACAGACAGACAGACAGACAGACAGACAGACGGATGCCAGACATTTGTATACCATAATAACAATTTTAGAGAAGACCAAAAAAGAGAGTGAGATACCAAAGGGACATCCAACTCACAAGTCCAAAACAAACTGATAACGCAATGACAAAAACCAAAAAGACAAACAGTACACAAAACACAACATAGAAAACTAAAGACTAAATGTTGAGCAACAGAAACCCCACTAAATATTATATAACCTTCACATAATATTATGACCAGATGTGGCTGGGAAGTTATATATCCTGCACAGCCAATCTGACACCCCTTTTAAGAATGGGTTCAACTATTGGATGGGAGAAGTCTAGGTGACCTCATTTCTATACCCAAGTCAAGCCTTTGGGTTGTAAACTATTAGAAGTCTATTAAGAAATTGCATTAGTGTTTCATAAATAAAGATTGACCTATAATGGTCTACTTTTATAAATTTTGACTTGGATGGAGAGTTGTCTCATTGGCACTCATACCACATCTTATTTATCTATTAGTAGATAATCACTGGTATAAAATTAAGATGATATTTCACTTACCAGATAGTCGCTTTGTCACATAATTGGTTGAATCTCCTACATGTCTGACTAATGTGAAAAATATCTTGCCAAGTCAAATGTTTGCAGATTTCAAATATAACACCTGATGGAAGATACTCAAGCAGGATGTTTGACCTAAAAAATTAATTATAAATTCATGTTAAAATAGTTCTATATTTTGAGGTGCATTATCATCTTAAGAATATGTCGTGCATTTGTATAAACCACTTAAGAATGTTACTAGTTAATGACTTAAAATCAAACAGACCTGGAAAAATCATCACTATATATGATTGCATGTGCATGTCTGTCTATTTACACTTACATGTATAAATACACATCCACGTTTATTTTTCTATTTAGAGATTGCTTTATCTATATATATATAACATCATACATATTTATTATAAGGTTAAATCCTAACTTTCCTACTGCCTGTCGATACTTTTATTTTGGCATTGCACAAGTCATGTCTTCTTTGACTGTCCATGGCGTTAAAACACTAAATCCCTGGGATGTGTTTTAATTGATTTTAATCTCTGATGTATGATTTTTTTATTATTGTTTTTGGCTTTTAACTAGCTTTCAGTAACTGAGAGTACTCTCAAATCGTACTTTCGTGTTAATTTGACCTGTTGACACAATTTGTAAAGCATTTCTGTAATTCAATGTTTACTTTTTTTATGTTATATCTTGTCTCACTATTTTTAATATGTACCACCTTTGATAAGTATTTAGTATGACAATAAATTTTCACTTCTGTACTAGTACTGTGAACAACAAATTTATCAATTTTGTATTAAATGTTTATTTCCGTACTCCTAACAACAAAATTATTATATTTAAATTTACCTGTGTACGTTATTTTATTTAACGCCATTTTGTCCCAGGTTAGAGTTGTCTTTTTGACACTGTTCCTACATCGTTTTTATTTATTTTGTATTCATAATGTGTCATAGATCAAACTTATTCCTTCAGTGTATGTTTACTTGATTTTGTTTAAATGTCTTTTTGATCGAGTTAAGCCATTTCAATTGATATTTTATAGTGTAAAATTGAGAATGGAAATGGGGAATGTGTCAAAGAGACAAACCCGACCAAAGAGCAGAAAACAACTGAAGGCCACCAATGGGTCTTCAACACAGCAAGAAAATCCCGCACCCAGAGGCGGGCTTCAGCTGGCCCTAAACAAAAATGTGTACTAGTTCAGTGAAAATGGAGGTCACACTAAACTCCAAAACATATAAATGAACTAAAATTAAAAACATACAAGACTTACAAAGGTGAGAGGCTCCTGACTTGGGCCAGGCGCAAAAATGCAGCGGGTTAAACATGTTTTGTGAGATCTTAACCCTCCCCCTATACCTCTAGCCAATGTAAAATAAACAAACACACAGCAATACGCACAGTAAAACTCAGTTTAAAAGAAGTCTGAGTCCGATGTCAGAATAGGTAACAAAAGAAACTAAGCAAAATGACAATGATACATAAATTAACAAAGGACTACTAGCAGTTACTGACATGCCAGCTCTAGACCTCAATTAAACTGATTGAAAGATTATGTCTTCATCATATGAAAATCAAGCACAATCCCTCCCGTTAGGGGTTTAGTATCATACCATCATAAAATATATGAGAAGAAAATATATGAGAAGAAAATAACCCATATCATGCCAACAACTGGTTTTAGAATAATGTGTTTATTTCGTGTGTCTTTTTATGTTGTAATGTTACACTACTGTCTCAGGTTAGGATGAATGTTGGCGCCTGTTAAAACGTTTAAACCCGCTGCATTTTTATGCACCTGTCCTAAGTCAGGAGCCTGTTGATCAGTAGTTGTCGTTTGTTGGTGTGGTTCATAAGTGTTTCTCATTTCTCGTTTTTTTATATAGATTAGACTGTTGGTTTTCCTGTTTGAATTGTTTAACACGAGTCATTTTGGGGCCCTTTGTAGCTTGCTGTTCATTGTGAGCCAAGGCTCTGTGTTGAAGGCCGTACTTTGACCTATGATTGTTTACTTTTTATACATGTGACATTGGCACTCATACCACATCTTCTTATTTATATATTTATGCTTAATAGGGTCACATGCATTATAGCATGTCTTTAGATTGTTAATTGTTTCTTTCAGATTTTTTCTTATTTGGATATAAGTTTTCGTATGTTACAAATCAAAGATGAGAATGTTAGTGAAATGGATGAACATGTAATTCGTTGGAACGATAATTTTCATTGGACATTGACAAATAATTTGAAAGGTTTGATTCGATATTCTACCAGTCAGTAACTAAGGACAGCCACAACTTTGAATTCTGAATCTGTTTGGTATGTA
Source organism: Mytilus coruscus (assembly GCA_017311375.1). Lineage (NCBI taxonomy): Eukaryota > Metazoa > Mollusca > Bivalvia > Mytilida > Mytilidae > Mytilus > Mytilus coruscus. The sequence continues at coordinate 123,119,575 of CM029595.1, read as the reverse complement.
ATTTCTCAAAAATAAACAAAAAAGTCACATTTTGTGCCTCAAAATCTTCTTTTAGTCAATATTTAAACCATTCAGAAGCGTACGAAAAGTATAATTATATCTAGTGTTTATGTTTGACATCACGAGCATACCTATGATGTCACATTGTTTAGATGCCAAAGACAATGTAACAGTTTCACAGACTTTTTCATTAACAGTCAAGGGTCTAACTTAAATAAGTAATTAGAGAAAAATAACATACATGTCGTTATTCAATATTGTGGGCTAAAATATTAAAAAACTGTGATAACATATGTATGTTACATGTTTCAAAGAGGCAATATACATCGTTTACTTTGTTAAATTGTATTCAAGTTCTATTGGTATTATTATTGTCTTTATGTATACTAAACTTTAGAAAGATATAACAGTTTAAAATTTGCCAATCATGTATAGTACACCTATGTTATTACAGAAAATATATGCCTGTAATAACTAAAGGGTGTTATTACAGCTTTTCTACACCTCTTCAAAGCCATTTCTCAGACATATATCACAATGTATTTTAATTCATTGTAAGAAATAATGATCAGAGCATGTAATGAGGTTCTGCAAGCGTCCCAGTAATTCCCAAGTGTCTCATTCTATAAGTTACATGCCTATAATAACTAAGCCTTGTTATTACAGCTTAGTGTATCGCTTAAAAGCCTTGTCTCATTGATTTACCATGGTTAATCAAAAATGTATTAATATAATTAATTGAATTGGAAAATAAATTATCAAGGTTATGCATTAAGTTTCTGGGCAAAGTTTCAAGAAATCCCAAGAGCCCACTAAAAATGAAAAATATATTTTGTTATATTAACTAATAACAAACATATGTTACTACAGATTAAGAAATAAAGAGCAGACAACTCATGAAAGTATCTGTAATAACACATGTATGTTATTTTTCTCTAATAACTTATTTAAGTTAGAACCTTGACTGATTAATGTCATTTTAAAGCCAAAGTATTTACTAAAATGGAATTTATTTTGATATGTGGCATTAGAATGAAGATAACTGTATTATAATTTAAGCTTGACCTTCGTAAAACTTGATTTTACTGTCGCAAATATCCATTTACATAGCTCCACTACGCATCGCTAGGTAAACTCAATTTGCGACAGTAAAATCTATGTTTTACAAAGGCCAAGCTTCAAATACAATACAGTTATCTCCTAATTTGACAACTAATTAATGCCCTTTAACCACAGAGTTCGCGAAAATGGTCGGTCCTGTCGGTCAAAATGAGGCTCGGACCAGTATTTTGAAGGCTAGTGCCGGTCCCGATGACCGATGTAAAAACGGCTGTTGTAGTCCATATTTCGGCACTTTTTTACATCGGTTATTAGATGTACCGCAACTGTTTCCAATAAGTGTTTACATCGGTTATCAGATGTACCCGCTGCCAATTTCCAGTACTTGTTTACGGATTTATTATAAACAAACCAAAGCGGCGACCTACATGTGGCCTACTAAATTTGTTCATAGAGCCATTCCCTGGCAAACAATCGGGGATTGAACCCTACAATTAATGGAGCAAACAAATACTGTAACAGCCGAGAAAGTGATTCAGATGATGAAATGGATAGTGAAGATGACTTTAAATAAGAACAATCAAAACTGGTCCTTCATTGTTAATTTGCCTGTGGGTGTGAAGAATAAAACTAATATTAATAAAGTTATTTTTCTATAAAATATGTTATTAATTTTATTTCAGGATAAAATTGACAGATTTTGTAGGACTGGCTAAAATTTTGTAGGACTGACAAATAATCATGCTTTGTCGGTCCCATGACCGACGGGTCAAAATTAGTTTTCGCGAACTCTGTAACCAATCATTTCAAAATGCTTCATATGGAGCAATGATGCATTTTCAACAATAAATATCATAATGTTTCATAATTTTCATCATTTTTTTTTTGAGTAAAGAAAATATATTCCTGTTTACAAATTCCAAAATGTTCACACTTTTTGGTAAATATTCATAATATAGTCTACTTCTGCTTTGGGATCTTGAGTGAAGTGAAAGAAACTTTGAAAAATAAAATAAATATAAAACTATCAGTTCTTTGCAGACAAACTGTTCTTAAATCACAAATAGCTATATGGAAATAATGAATGGGCCCCATACAAATATTGGATTCAAGCTGTGGTGCACCTGATAATTTCTGTGACATTGCAGCCAACAAGTAAAACAAAATGAATTTTGGGAGTTCATCAGATAGCACCTGCTTTATATGAGGAGATGACTATAGTTCAAAAAAAAAAAAACAGCAAGAAAACAAAACAACAACAAAAAAGACAAAAAAAAGCATTTTTCTATCAGTGTTTACACAAAAAAAATCCAATGTGTCATCACAAAAAACAGTTAGTTTACCATTCATATTTGTCTGTTCCTTCCATATTCAACAACAAGCTGACTAAAGAAGATTTGCTTTGGACATAATTCAGTTTGTTATTCTGAACAACTTGCAAAATTGGCAAACTGAAAGTAGATCAGAGTACCACAGAAGCTTATGTGTAGGGTAAATATATTATACACTTATAAACATTTATGTGTTGTGATTTCTGCTGTAAAATATGTTGTCCAGTAGTTGGAAATAATTATTTTTAAAGAATACCCTCTCTTTAAACGATATTTAAAAATCTTTTAGTGATTTAATTAAACTGCTTTCCTGTGTGCGTTTTATCTTTCTAAAATGAAAGTAGACATATTCATACGCTATGAATATTATTTATTCTCAACAACATCAAAATTTTATTCTCCTATATTATTGTGTAGTACTTATTTATACAAAGTTTCAGATGTTCCATCAAGTATATTCAATATAAGAAAATATTTATTCTATTTCAATATAAAAAATATTCCCTTTTATTTACGTCAACATATGCGGAAGGATAAAAAATATTGGTGTTGTTCGATGTGTTTTGGTGCAGAATATCGTCAACAATGACCGATTAAATAACCTACTTTGAAAGACTAAATATTTGTGAGATATGGGCAACTGTTTCAAAACACCAAGTACGGACGACATTACGCTGTTACATGACAATGACAGCCAAGATGGACCTCAGCAAGCAGCTCCTGTTCCAGTGGGACCTCCACCACCATATCAGGTCAATATTTCTTCTTTTATTGTCATCATGAGAAATGTACACATCACCACACACATTTATTTTTCAGTAAGACTGGGATTTAATGGATATTTTTGAAGTTTTGAAAATAAAAATATCTTAGCTGATGTCAGTATATTTGTATATTAAATGTACCCCATGATCAGCTGATCTTGACAACAAAGACAGTCTTATCCTATTTTTAGAACAGTGACACACACAAACACATGGACCTGTGAACAATGTATGTTTCTGCCGGATATTAAAATTCATGTTGGTTCAAAAATTAATGTCAGTTTAAAAATCTTTATTACAGAGACTATGTTTATAAAGTTATTTTATATATACAGACTATACAATATAAATGAAGGTTATTGCATTGACTGAGAATTTTGAAAATTTCACCTCAGAATAAAGATAGTAAAGATGACTTATAAAGGAGATGCATGAGTACTGGCATTAGTTAGGTTAGGATTTGTTTCAGGTAAGGGTATTGGTTAGTTTAGTATATTTCCTTATGGGTATGAACCTCTAAAATCAAAGTAGCCATAAACATTTTACATGTAGAAAATAACATGTTACACTGATGTGTAGACTATAGAAATTCCATTAACTGGCATTAAGGAATGTGCAGTTTCATAATTGAGGTAAATTCTTAAACCATTATCATGACATGTTGAAGTACATAGGGCTTCTTCTTTCATCAAATGCTTAACTTGTAACTTTTGTCTTGGTCATTTCAGGAGCGAGCTCCAGTGTATTATCCATCACCCAATGTCAGTCGACCAGCTAATATGCTTACAGAAGATGAACAGATAAAGATTGCCCAGCGATTAGGTCTTATAAGTCATTTACCTTTAGGAGTTTATGATGGATGTAGTAAACGAGGAAAAGAGTAAGTTGATCATATTTATACATGGATGTCACTATTTAAGTGGTTACCTAATATCATTCCTTGTATTTAAATCAGGGTTTTGAAAAGGTCATATAAATGCACCTTATGATTTTTTTTTTAATATTTGTATGAATAGAAGTTATCTGAAACAAAGCATGTCAAGTATTTTATTTAACTAAGAAAAAGTTGAGAGCAGATTATTTTGGCTTGACCATTTTCCATAACAAAGGAACACTATATTGATCATTAAAATGACATGAGAGTATTAAATTCTGTATCTCAATAATTTTAGCAAAACAACTATGACTTACTTTTTCAAAACAGATTAAACTCCAAATGTTTTGAAGCATACAATTTTCATTAAAGATTGCATATTTTGGCTTTAATATTGATTCACTTATAGGGTCTTTGCATCGGAACTAAACACATTTATTTAAAACCAGTTGTTGGCATGACACGGGTTATGCTCTTCTCATATATTTATGATGGTATGATACTAAACCCTAACGGGAGGGATTGTGCTTGATATTCATATGATGAAGACATAATCTTTCAATCAGTTTAATTGAGGTCTGGAGCTGGCATGTCAGTTAACTGCTAGTAGTCTGTTGTTATTTATGTATTATTGTCATTTTATACGACCGCAAAAAATTTTTGTGGTCATATATTGGTATGACGTTGGCGTCGTCGTCGTCGTCCGAAGACACATTGGTTTTCGCACTCTAACTTTAGTTTAAGTAAATGGATCTCTAGGAAATTTTACCATAAGGTTCAATACCACAAAAGGAAGGTTGGGATTGATTTTGGGGGTTATGGTACCAACAGTTAAGGAATTAGGGGCCAAAAATAAGCATTTTTGTAACTTCCAGACAATAACTTGTGTGTAAGTGTATGGATCTCTGACATTGTACCACAAGGTTCCATATCACAAAGGGAATGCTGGGATTGATTTTGGGGTAATTGCCTCAAAATTTTAGGAATTAGGGGCCAAAAAGGGCAAAAATAAGCATTTTCTAGTTTCAGGACAATAACTTGTGTGTAAGTGTATGGATCTTTCTGAAATTGTACTACAAGGTTCCATATCACAAAGGGAAAGCTGGAATTGAGTTTGGGGTAATTTCCTAAACGTTTAGGAATTAGGGGCCAAAAGGGGCCAAAAATAAGCATTTTCTAGTTTCCAGACAATAACTTGTGTTTAAGTGTATGGATCTCTCTGAAATTGTACTGCAAGGTACCATACCTCATTGAAGGCTGGGATTGAGTTTGGGGTGATGAATCATAAGGGGTTCAAAAATTGGAGGGTGGGGATTTTTTTCCCTTTTCTTCCTTTTTTTTTTTTTTTTCTTTAAAATTTTCCATTTTAAGTTGGTTATTTCTGATTTATATTTAAAAGCAAATAATAATGATATGGCAGGAGATACACACCAAACAGGATGTGTAAATTATTATATAATAAGTATTGTGCAATAGCAAGAAATTTTCAATTGCACAGTATTGCGCAATAGCAAGAAATCTTCAATTGCACAGTATTGCGCAATAGCAAGAAATATCCAATAGCACAATATTGCACAATAGGAAGAAATTGTCAATTGTACAGTATTGCACAATAGCAAGAAATATTCAATTGCACAGTATTGCGCAATTGCAAGAATATTTAATTGCACAGTATTGTGCAAAAGAAGATACTTTGTATAAATTGCTTATTTCTTGACCAATTTCAATGGGGTTTTATTCTTGAATTCTTGGGGTTCTTTAATATGCTGAATCTAACCGTGTATTAAGTTTTTGGATTTTGGGCCCTGTTTTAAATTGGTCCACATTGAGGTCCAAAGGGTCCAAAATTAAACTTTGTTTGATTTCATCAAAATTGAATTATTGGGGTTCTTTGATATGCCGAATCTAACCGTGTATTTAGATTCTTAATTTTGGTCCCGTTTTCAAATTGGTCTACATTAAGGTCCAAAGGGTCCAAAATTAAACTTAGTTTGATTTTAACAAAATTGAATTCTTAGGGTTCTTTTATATGCTGAATCTAATCATGTATTTAGATTTTGATTATGGGCCCAGTTTTCAAGTTGGTCCAAATTGGGGTCCAAAATTAAACTTTGTTTGATTTCAACAAAATTGAATATATGGGGTTCTTTGATATGCTGAATCTAACCGTGTATTTAGATTCTTAATTTTGGTCCCGTTTTCAAATTGGTATACATTAAGGTCCAAAGGGTCCAAAATTAAACTTAGTTTGATTTTAACAAAATTGAATTCTTAGGGTTCTTTGATATGCTGAATCTAATCATGTATTTAGATTTTTGATTATGGGCCCAGTTTTCAAGTTGGTCCAAATTGGGGTCCAAAATTAAACTTTGTTTGATTTCAACAAAATTGAATATATGGGGTTCTTTGATATGCTGAATCTAACCATGTATTTAGATTCTAAATTTTTGGTCCTGTTTTCAAATTGGTCTACATTAAGGTCCAAAGGGTCCAAAATTAAACTTAATTTGATTTTAACAAAATTGAATTCTTAGGGTTCTTTGATATGCTGAGTCTAAACATGTCTTTAAATTTTGATTATGGGCCCAGTTTTCAAGTTGGTCCAAATCGGGTCCAAAATTAAACTTTGTTTGATTTCAACAAAATTGAATATATTGGGTTCTTTGATATGCTGAATCTAACCATGTATTTAGATTTTTGATTTTTGGGCCCCGTATCAACTTTGTCCACATTGAGGTCAAAAGGGTCCAAAATTAAACTTTGTTTGATTTCAACAAAATTGAATATATGGGGTTCTTTGATATGCTGAATCTAACCATGTATTTAGATTTTTGATTTTTGGGCCCGTTATCAACTTTGTCCACATTGAGGTCAAAAGGGTCCAAAATTAAACTTTGTTTGATTTCATCAAAATTGAACTCTTAGGGTTCTTTGATATGCTGAATCTAACCATGTATTTAGATTTTGGATATTGGACCATAATAGGTGAATGTCCAATTTAAAATTTTTAAGTTCTTAGACCACATTCATTCTGTGTCAGAAACCTATGCTGTGTCAAATAGTCAATCACAATCCAAATTCAGAGCTGTATCAAGCTTGAATGTTGTGTCCATACTTGCCCCAACTGTTCAGGGTTCGACCTCTGCGGTCGTATCAAGCTGCGCCCTGGAGCATTTTATGTTTATTTTCTTTTGTTACATCTTCTGACATCGGACTCGGACTTCTCTTTAACTGACTTTTAATGTGCGTATTGTTATCGTTTACTTTTCTACATTGGCTAGAGGTATAGGGGAGGTTGAGATCTCATAAACATGTTTAACCCGCGCATTTTGCGCCTGTCCCAAGTCAGGAGCCTCTGGCCTTTGTTAGTCTTGTATTATTTTTACTTTTAGTTTCTTGTGTATAATTTGGAGTTTAGTATGACGTCCATTATCACTGAACTAGTATATATATTTGTTTAGGGGCCAGCTTAAGGGCGCCTCGGTGCGGAAATTTCGCTGCATTGAAGACCTATTGGTGACCTTCTGTTGTTGTCTGTTCTGTGGTCGGGTTGTTGTCTCTTTGACACATTCCCCATTTCCATTCTCAATTTTAATTTACATAAACCAAGTTTTTTTTATTATACATTGCTTATGCACTCAAGTGCACCTGACACAGATTAATATCTTCATGATGAATCCAAAAAGATTTAAAGTGAATAAATGTAGCTGCACCATCTGTCCTATTTTGCCTAAGTTTTTCCTGAAAAAAGAACTGCCACAAAATGGGTGTTATCAAACAATGGTTAACTTTCTGTCAGTTTGTTATTGCAGCAATATTATTATCATTAATTCACATGCGTGACCAAATTCCCTGCCCATTATCTCCCCATGGTTACCCTGAATGGCTTGAATGTAAAAATAAAAAGTTATCATAAATCTCTATCTTTTTTTTTAAACCTGTATGCACACATGCTTGGTTAAAATATGAAATCATTAAAATCCAGACAACAAACCGATACTTAAATATATTTGAAATGCCATCACGGTAAGCGAGTGACCTTCATAAAGAAATATTTTTCTCCAATTGGTAGCCAATGATAATAGAAGTCTAATATGAATTTTATCGGTAACTAACTGCTTTCACAAAAAGCTTCATCCACTGACATGCATACATAAAATAGAGAATGAGAGAATGGAAATGGGGAATGTGTCAAAGAGACAGCAATCCGACCAAAGAACAGAAAACAGTATGTTTTACATTCACGATAGATTGGTAGAGACAATGCAATTTCTCCAAATTTTCATTTGAAAGAGTTAGTAAAATTTTTATTTTATGACAATTATGTGTTAAAATGCTTAATCTCTACAGCAAATTGGCCAGGTAGGAGGAGACATGAAAATTGCTTGTTTAAATACTAGTGTAATAGAGATAATACTCAAATATTGTAATTCATTATTTATAAGGCAAATGAAATGTGGACCCCTTACTTTTTTTTCACAGAATAGAAACTATTTGACATCACAGATCAGAATTTTTTTGTTTTGCAAATGTCCTTCTGTTAATCTGCTAAAAAATGAGTTCAATCAGGGCAAAATTTATGAATTCCAAATAGGTGCAACAGGCATTTTGCTTCGTACTTTGTGTTCATAAGCTATGTTTTACATTAGGCCAGAAGTTTTAGGCTCTTTTTATAAAAAACCTAATAGTAAATTTAAAATGCTTATTATAAGATTTGTTCTGAAGAGTCACTTAGACATTGCACATAGGCTCTGAAGTTTTTATTTGCAGTATACAGATTGTGGTTATTCTAATAAAATTATCTGTAGCTTATATTTCAGTTTAAATTTTGGTACCCACTTCTACCTAATATGTTTGATAAGTATATATTAATGTGTTTATTGATTTTGTGTAAGTAGTCAAAAAAGAGTTCAATTGATTTACATTTATATTCTCTACCATAAATAAACATACATTATTTATATTTTCATGTAAGTAGACAGGTTAAAGAAAATAGCTTGGTAAACTATCTCCAAATCTAGCTTTACTAAGCACTTGAATGTGACCTACTTATTAGAATAATAGAACATAAGGAAGTACTCATATAGTAAACAGGAATTAGTTATAAATTGTTTCATTTATATTATTTAGTCAAAACTTCCTGTTAAGGTCACATGATATTAAGTGCATTAAAAGTTTATTTGTAAATAAATTTATATAAAGGCCAACGAAAAATATTCATATTTTTACTGTCACATGATGAAACAAATTAGGATTGTTAGATAGGTTATTTATTTTCCATTATTTTTACCTTAGTCTATTGCATAGACATTGTGTCCTTAATAGTGCTTAATAGAATGGAAATGATAATAAAAAAAGGGTAGGGGTTAAAATGGGGAAGTTTGGGTGACTGTATGCACAGTGTTACAGTGTTTTTTTTCCCTAAGAAATAATTTTAAACTTCGTTTTTAAAGAACAAATATTGTAGGAATATTTCTTTAGTAGGAATTCCCCATAGCTGTGACCTTAAAAGTTTAAACTTTTGCAAAATACCAGGATATTGTCATTTTGATTGTAGCACGTACTACTGTTTGTACTTTTAAATGTCAACAAATTGAATAATATGAATACAAACAATACAAACAAAGATGATAAAAAAACTTTTTATTTTCTTATTTAAATTGTGGTGTGCATAAAGAATACATGTATAAACATTAGCCCTTTCCTGTCTCACTAAATCCTTAATCATTTATCACAAAAGTGGAAAGGCTCTCATGAAAAGGTCATTTGTCAAGATAAGAGGCCACGCCAAGAACAAATCAGAGACAAGAAAAACCCATCCCATTAACAGTTAAATGGTCCGAAAAAAAAGTCACTTCAGACAATAGGTCATGCAATGAAAAGACTAATGGCTGATTTACTTATTGATATCATACATACGCAGGAGTCTTACATATTTCTGACCCTGACATACCCTAACATATATATGAGGCAAATGTAAATTGTTGATAGAATAATTATTTTTATTATCATTTTTAGGTGTGCAATTTGTATGTGTGAGTTTGTTATGGGTGAAGCCTTACGATTTTTACCTTGTATGCATGTGTACCACAAAGACTGTATAGATGACTGGTTAATGAGATCTTTTACTTGTCCATCTTGTTGTGAACCAGTAGATGCTGCACTTCTCACGACGTATGAAACTAATTGATGGTACATACTTAGTTATAAAATTCGGTGCTACTTGGATGAGGGAATAATTTGTTTACAGGCTGTGATCTCACAAAGGATAACAAAAGGGCTTTCAATATTGTTGCAATTTTCAATGTTGCAGATTAAGAAGTTGAATGTATTCTGATTTTTGTTATAAAGTGAAGGAAGACATTTTTAGTCAGTGATTTGTCCATTAGATTAGAAGTTGTGTAAAATGGCAGTCAAACACTATTTTTGGGTTTAAAAAAAAGATCTAGCATAATATCATTAGATTTGCAATACCAAGGCAAATTTTAAAGATAATTTTAGCTTTTTTCCGAAAGAAAATACATGTGCAATGAAAACTTATGCATATTCATGTAGTTGATTGTCTAGTTTGAGTAATTGTGTGATAATGTACATCTGTGATTGTATGTAACAAGTTATACAGGTCTGTTTGCGTGTGAGTGCTCAAGTGTTCTTTTTTCACATGTCTCTATGTGAGTGCTAGAGTGATTTTTTTTTTCATGAAAACTCAATAATATATGAATGCTTCAAGTCAGTTTGAGTTAAAACTAACACATCTTCAAGAAAGCCTTTTGAAATATTTTCTTATCTTGACTTCCTCTGATATTCAACTTAACATTTATAAAGTTTCCTTTGTGGCTTTCTCACTGATATTTTCCAACAGTATTTCACATTTTATCACACACATCTATGTGTCTACAGTGGTTATGTAAGAAAGACACAATATACAGATAAATATAGCAAAATATTCACATTCGATTCAGAAAAAAGACAATTTACTTATTCTTCTTTTAGCTGCTTTTGTGTACAGAATGAAAGGATGGGGGGAAATAACGTAGTTTTTGCATTTCAATTTGTATCTTCTTTAGTTCTGTTTGAGAAAAAAATATTTTATTCAATATTTCTTTTTTCTCAGTTTTTTTGTTGTTGTTGTTTCAATTTAATTCAGATCAATGCACAAATTTCAAGTACCATTTTATTTAGGAAATTCTATCTTGCGAAATATATTAATTGTTTCAATCAATTTTGTGGTTTTATCTACCTATTGTCAATTTCTAGTGGATAAAAGTTGACAGCTGTGATAATTAAATTTTGTATAATGTTATAACATATGAATTATTGATTATAAAACTAATAATGTTAGAAATTTGCATAATGTTGAAATTGATTTTGAAATCCATCGCAATCAGTATTGTGATTGAAGATAGGACAAATATATTAGTCTGGAATATTAAAGATGTTATAAAGAAGTATGAAATGGAACATAATAATATAAGGTTAATATGTCTCTATGTATTCCTGGAAATCTTTGGAATTTTAAAGGTGTTTAATTTATGAAATAATATCTGATTAGTCAGTCAGACTAATTTAGTTCTTCAATTTAAGGGGATAAACATATTTGTAAAGGAAAACAATTGCATTTTCATTTTGAAAAACAAATACGATTTTTAAAATGAAAAATTGTATGGCAACATTTTGTGTCTTAATATATTTGTAAAAAAAAAAAATCTGCTATTTAGCAATATAGTGATATGAATTTTTAATCAATTATAGAACAGGGAAGTAAAATTATTTTTTTCCGTTTCCTTTCAAATATGACAGATACATCTGAAATTTTGGTGTTTTGTCTGGTGAATGCTATGAAAATATTAATGGCATTGTTGAATAGTTGGTGAATAAAAATCATAGTAAATAAAAATCAAACTTTATCCTGCCTTATAGAGAATATTAAACATGAAAATGAAGAAAATGATAGGTGTTTAAATATTGTTTGTTTTAATTCGATATCAAGTGGGATTGCAAATTTAAATGGACTTGGTTCTTCATAAAAGTCACTCTCTATCGTTCTCTGGCTGGAAGGATGTAAATTTTTTTAAATGATCTGAAATTACTCATTCAAAATTAACAAATTTCTGAATTAAAAGAAAGACTCCAAAATTTTCTTATTCTATTTTTATTTAAAAGGATAAGACAGATGGTGGTTTTTGTAAAGAAAGACATATCCACCTTATATTATGCATGTTGTTTTTTATTTAAATATTTAATGTGATATGAATTCATTGTAATCTATGAGACAGTATTGCTGCATTTAATTATGACTCGCCAATTCTCCAAAATGCATTTGAATTATCTCCCTTTAGCCATTTTAATCTCAATATTTGATATTATAGATAGATGGCATAATGAATTCCATTGCTGCATTTATACATGTTAGTGAGTGTTTTAATCTCCACTGATCATCATTCAAAAATGGATATTCTTATAAAATAGATTACCGGTATGTTATATTGTATAAAGTTTCTCTTATTTTTTGGGCAAGGGTTGAAAGTATAGGTAAAATGTAGTATGAGGTCCCAACTGCCCTTTTCAAGTGATACCTCTGAAAACAGTCCTTCAAACTGTGAATTTATGTTATTGACCTTTCTTCTACTTCAATTTTGCCAGAATATAGACATAGAAGTGCCACATCACTTAATCTTATTTATGGTGACAAAATCTGTGTTGATGTATTTCAGATAGTGTTTGTCAAATTTCGTGTAATTTAGTTACATCGATTTAAAAATTACTTTATCTTCCAATATAAGCCAAGATAAAAACCTCAAAACGAAAGTAGACAGATCATTTGTGAGTAAATATAAACAGTAAAAAATATCAAAATTCAATATAGGAGTTATAATGGCAATACATATCTTAAACCATGTAAATGGCCTTATATCAAATTATAAATTATGGTATTCCAGAGTTTTTTTTACAGCTTCTGAGATTTTCATTTATACACAAACTATCTTGACTGATCAAAGCTATGTTGTCTTGGAATGAATTTACATAAAATATATTGCACTGTCTGCTGAGATAAACATTCTGTCAAAAAGATATACATATTTTGAAAATTACTTTTCAGTGCAGTTTGTGAACTTTGTAAGAATGCTTCTGAATGAAGATTTAGACATTTGTAGTAAAATGTTTAATAGTTGAAGTGTGAGTTTTTATGTTATAAAAATAGTACCAAATATTAGGATTTCTCTGAAGCATCTGGTACAGTTCCTAAAACTTGATGATTTTACTGTTGGTAATAAGTTGTAGATTAAGTTGTCTTTGTGTTTCAAAAGGAAATACTTCAGTCATTCAGAACCTGAATGTGAAACCAATATACTGTAATATATTATATTACAATGTCATAACTTAATTACTCAATGTAAATATTATATTACAATGTAATAACTTATTACTCAATGTTTTTCTTTCTTAAATAAGTTTTTTGCTGCATTTTGCATGGAACAAAAATGACAATATTTGGACAATTAAAGCAAATATTTTAATGTTAAATTCAAATCGACAATTTTATTGGTAAAAATCCAGATCAACAATTTTATTGGTAAAATTTTTAGATTAAGAACTTTTTTTCTTTGAATCCTTAAACCATCATCATAACTCTTATCATAGCATGCAATATATTTTTTTTGTAGAGTTCTATATTTATTTCCTGAATTATCTTGGAGTTGTCCAATTTTCTGTAAATCCTTTTGATGTCTTACATACTTTGCTTTATTTTTCCTATCTAGTTAAAAGATAGAATATTTATTGGGTATGCCATAGTTTTAACATTTATTTGATCCTAGTTAAAACTCGCGTTATAGCTAGCGAAAGATTTGAATGTATATGCTAGATGTGAATTTTTCTCAGATTTATCTTTAACTAAATTCAATTGAAATTTATTTTATGGTAACTCAGTAATATGTTTTAAAATTTAAGGGGAAAATTGTGTTCTGGGCCTTTCTACGTTCATGACCAAAATTCTTGCATTTGGTTACCAAATTTTGGTATAAATCACCCATTTATACTTTTATTTCTTATGAATAAGAAAAAAATGATCATATTAAACTTTATAGTAAAGTCATTATCGATTACTTGTGTTCATTTTCTTTACATAATTTTAAAATGTGTCCAGTATACTAGTTTAAAAATTCAAATAATTGTCTTTGTACACATTTTTACATCATTTCCAATACATGCACTAGTTAAAATTAAACAAGTTGGGAATATTTCATTTTTCTTGATAAATTCTTAGATTTTCTTGATTTGTTATATTTTTTATCTACAATAGAGGGTCTGTATTGAGGTCTTCATTTCTTGTTTAATTATTTAGGCCATTATTCTCTATTCGTTGGTTTTTGTCAATTATTATTTATTCTTTATAATTTAATACCCTATTATTCTCTATTCTTTTAGCTCATATCATTCCATTATTTATTATTTTGGCCAATTTTTCTCTATTCTTTAAATCCCATCCAGACCCTCATAAACAAACCCTTATGGGATTCAGTGAAGGGTCGTTCTTTAATTCAGTTATGATTCATATGTTTGAACGAGGACACAGGTTACAATGGTTCTATTTATTGTTTTTTGTTAAATTTATTTATTATGGTTTATATTGTGTTAGATTGTTCAGTTTCATTATTTTTATTATGTTATTAATATTTCAAGCTTGTTTGTTAATTTTATGTAAAAATATGTGGTCTTATGTGATTTTCTTTATGATTTATATGTACAAAATGTAGCTTTACTTTTATAGTTTTCCAGGGCTTTAAATTCTATACATGCATTTGCATTCAATGCTTTGAACTCCATATCAAGAAAAGTGTTTAAGCATCTGTAATACGAGCTTTTATGACTTTAATATTCTTGAAATATGTGTTTAAATTCCATATATTAGGTTGTTTCTTTAAAAATAGAGATTTGGAGTTGTAAAGTATTATAATCGATAATTTTATAATTGTGGAAATTACAAAAAAAATATAAACATCATTTTTGTCGAGCCTGTGACTTTTGTAGCAGAAAGCTCGACATAGGGATAGTGATCCGGCGGCAGTGGCGGCGGCGTTAACTAACTTCTTAAAAGCTTAATACTTCAGAAGGTAGAAGTCCTGGATGCTTCATACTTTGTATGTAGATGCCTTATGATATGAAGTTTCCGTCTGTCATAAGTCCATTGTCCTTGACCTCATTTTCATGGTTCAGTGACTACTTGAAAAAGAAGTTAAAGATTTTTTGTAATATTAATTTCTCTCTTATTATTTGTAATAGGATAACTATATTTTCTATGTGCGTACCTTGCAAGGTCCTCATGCCTGTCAGACAGTTTTCACTTGACCTCGACCTCATTTCATGGATCAGTAAACAAGATTAAGTTTTTGTGGTCAAGTCCATATCTCAGATACCATAAGCAATAGGTCTACTATATTTGGTGTATGTAGTGATTGTAAGGTGTACATGTCCAACTGGCATCTGTCATCTGATCTTGACCTCATTTTCATGGTTCAGTGACAAAAGATAAGTTTTTGTGTTTTGGTCTGTTTTTTTAATACTGTATGCAATAGGTCAACTATATTTGGTATATGGAAATATTTTACAATGTACATGTCAGTCTGGTAGGTTTTATTTGACCTTGACCTCATTTTCACAGTTCATTGCTCAATGTTAAGTTTTTGTGTTTTGATCTGTTTTTCTTTTACTGTATGCAATAGGTTAACAATATTTGGTGTATGGAAATATTTTACGATGAACATGTCAGTCTGGCAGGTTTTATTTGACCTTGACCTCATTTTTATGGTTCATTTCTCAATGTTAAGTTTTTGTGTTTTGGTCTGTTTTTCTTAAACTTTAAGCAAGAGGTCAACTATATTTGGTGTATGGAATGAATTTAAGGTGTATATGTCTGTCTGGCAGGTATCATCTGACCTTCACCTCATTTTCATGGTTCATTGGTCAATATATATAATTTCCAAGGTTTGGTCTGTTTCTTTTATACTATAAGCAATAGTCATCTATATTCGGTGTATGGATGGTTGTATAAAAGGTGTACGGTACATGTATTTTCGGCTTGGTTTATCTGACCTTGACCTCAATTTTTTGGATCATTAATGTTAATGTGATACAATGTACTTGTAGTAAAACTTTATATTTAGGACTATCAACATAAAATCAGTGATCAGTATAGTAGGCGAGACATTTCAGCGTGTGCACTCTTGTTAAACAAAGAATTAATTTATTTTCCGTCTTAAAATAAAAATGTGAAAGATAGATTAACTCTTTTTTCCAGGTCACAATTAAAGCAAAAAGGGACAATTACTTGATTGTTTGATAAAATGATGGGATAATTTTGTTCTTGAATTTCTATTATCAATTTTTTTATATATTTATTGTTTACGATGGACATAATGGCTTTGTTTCTAGGAAAATCAAATGATTTTTTACATTTCAATCATTATACATTTGTATGAATGGTCATATTTAAAGTAATCGTTTTACATGTTTTTTCATCTTGACTATGTTATATGAAAATTTTCTCTCACAACATAATGTGAGATAGATGAATAAAAGATCTTTAAATAATCTAATAATTTTTATTTCACATATATTGCTATATTGGATGAGCATGAAGTATTATATACCTGGCAAGGATTGCTAGTTTTTCTGCTGAAAGTAGTGGTTCTATCCGACGATTCTGTCTAATCCACCACCAATAATACCTAACTGCCATGATATAGCAAAGATTGCTGAAAGTAGTGGTTCTATCCGACGATTCTGGCTAATCCACCACCAATAATACCTAACTGCCATGATATAGCAAAGATTGCTGAAAGTAGTGGTTCTATCCGGCGATTCTGTCTAATCCACCACCAATAATACCTAACTGCCATGATATAGCAAAGATTGCTGAAAGTAGTGGTTCTATCCGGAGATTCTGTCTAATCCACCACCAATAATACCTAACTGCCATGATATAGCAAAGATTGCTGAAAGTAGTGGTTCTATCCAGCGATTCTGTCTAATCCACCACCAATAATACCTAACTGCCATGATATAGCAAAGATTGCTGAAAGTAGTGGTTCTATCCGACGATTCTGGCTAATCCACCACCAATAATACCTAACTGCCATGATATAGCAAAGATTGCTGAAAGTAGTGGTTCTATCCGGCGATTCTGTCTAATCCACCACCAATAATACCTAACTGCCATGATATAGCAAAGATTGCTGAAAGTAGTGGTTCTATCCGGCGATTCTGGCTAATCCACCACCAATAATACCTAACTGCCATGATATAGCAAAGATTGCTGAAAGTAGTGGTTCTATCCGACGATTCTGGCTAATCCACCACCAATAATACCTAACTGCCATGATATAGCAAAGATTGCTGAAAGTAGTGGTTCTATCCGGTGATTCTGTCTAATCCACCACCAATAATACCTGGCTGCCATGATATAGCAAAGATTGCTGAAAGTAGTGGTTCTATCCGGCGATTCTGTCTAATCCACCACCAATAATACCTAACTGCCATGATATAGCAAAGATTGCTGAAAGTAGTGGTTCTATCCGACGATTCTGGCTAATCCACCACCAATAATACCTAACTGCCATGATATAGCAAAGATTGCTGAAAGTGGTGGTTCTATCCAGCGATTATGTCTAATCCACCACCAATAATACCTAACTGCCATGATATAGCAAAGATTGCTGAAAGTAGTGGTTCTATCCGCGATTCTGGCTAATCCACCACCAATAATACCTAACTGCCATGATATAGCAAAGATTGCTGAAAGTAGTGGTTCTATCCGGTGATTCTGGCTAATCCACCACCAATAATACCTAACTGCCATGATATAGCAAAGATTGCTGAAAGTAGTGGTTCTATCCAGCGATTATGTCTAATCCACCACCAATAATACCTAACTGCCATGATATAGCAAAGATTGCTGAAAGTAGTGGTTCTATCCGGTGATTCTGTAAATCCACCACCAATAAAATCTGGCTGCCATGATATAGCAAAGATTGCTGAAAGTGGTGTTAAACATCAACAATCAGTCAGTCAATTATATACCTGGTTTGTCTACATTTTGTTTTCTTGAGCGGCAATATTCAACCAAAGCTATATCTACCTTGCTTTTATACGACCGCAAAAAATTTTTGTGGTCGATATTGGTATGACGTTGGCGTCGTCGTCGTCGTCGTCCGTCGGCGTCGCCGTCGTCCCAAGACGCATTGGTTTCGCACTCTAACTTTAGTTTAAGTGAATGGATCTCTATGAAATTTTACCATAAGGTTCAATATCATAAAAGGAAGGTTGGGATCGATTTTGGGGTTATGGTACCAACAGTTAAGGAATTAGGGGCCAAAAGGGGCCAAAATAAGCATTTTGTAACTTCCAGACATAACTTGTGTGTTAGTGTATGGATCTCTGACATTGTACCACAAGGTTCCATATCACAAAGGGAATGCTGGGATTGATTTTGGGGTAATTGCCTCAAAATTTTAGGAATTAGGGGCCAAAAGGGCAAAAACAAGCATTTTCTAGTTTCATGACAATAACTTGTGTGTAAGTGTATGGATCTTTCTGAAATTGTACTGCAAGGTACCATACCTCAAAAGGAAGGCTGGGATTGAGTTAGGGGTGATGAATCATAAGGGGTTCAAAAATTTGGGGAGGTTTTCTTTTTTTTTTTTTGGGATACGATTGCTTTCAAGCAATCTGTAGACTTATACAGGTGGCTCAGAGCATTGCCCTCACGTCAATCGTTTTATTCTAAACATTAAGGAACATCTCAGATTCTTATGATTGTCTTGCTTTAAAAGGTAAAACAAACAAAGGGATTGAACTTAAACAACTTTCCTATAATGTTCTTTTCATAATCTTCATGTTTGATAATTCCCTAGACTTATATGCGTGTTTTAACATCACGGAAAATCAGAATTAAGCAGTATTTATATTTAGTGTATTTATAAATTTAGAAACACGTCAGAGGAATTCCCAGTTTTGATAAAATGCGAGAGTTCTCTGAATTCAATAAATCTCTTTCTGTCATATAAGAACTGAAGTGGAGTTTTTCTTATATGTTACCGTTATGAAACTGGTATTTGAGATTGTAATTCCATAAAGAAATAGAGAACCGTCTAGGTCGTTTAATAAACATTAATATACGTTCTTGCTCCAGGGTTTGTTTTGGAAATTATGCGCATGCGTATAGTTTTCTTGACTTCAAGGGGTTTTAGATTGAATGGTTGCTCTGGATTCCCACTCAATTAATTAATTTATAACTCATGGGATCTTTTCTATGTATGTCTGCTATTGAGGGTTATTGTTGTTGCATAATTTTAATTCATATGCATCATTTAAATTAAAATAAATGTAGTCCTTATCGTAGAACACCCTTCAGGCGAAATGGAGTCTTCCATATTATCGTTTCGAGTTGTCTCCTTCCGATAGTAACTTCCGTGAATTCTGAAACAACACGTCGAGTATTAGCCACAGGGACTCAGTTAGCAGATTAAAATTTTGTTAATCAATGTTTTTAATTTTTTTTTAGTATTTCCTGTCTATTTGTATTACTCTATTAACGTATTTGACGTTGACATCACTATTTCTTTGTTTTCTAGCAATGTGCAGTTTACTATCCATATCCGTATACTGAAAAATCTAGTCAACGTCAAATACGTTAATAGAGTAATACAAATAGACAGGAAATACTAAAAAAATTAAAAACATTGATTAACAAAATTTTAATCTACAACTGAGTCCCTGTGGTATTAGCTCGTTCTGTCAAAAACGTCGTATTATATTAAAACGATCGCAATTTAAACCGATAAATGTGTACGGAAAGGAGTCATGATCACTGACCCAAAGGAAATTAAATATTTAAAGAGTTAGGAATGGGGTTCCTCCTAGAATTAACGTAGGAAAATAGGTGATAAGATACGAAGTGAAATACCCAAATCGAAATACCTTCTCTCACTCTGAGTCTCAGTGACTGCTGTGGAAAGTAAACTTGGAATTGATAGTACAAACATAAAACAGAATAGGCCTAATTACATTGTTCATACACTTTTATCCGGGATTGGCTATTTTGTAACTATTTTACATGTGCAGTTGAATTAGTTTTGAAAATAATATTATCCAGCTACATGTATACATGTGTCAATGAAACAACGGCAATCGTATCCCTCAGAGCAATCTGCTCTTTGATTTTCTTTAAAATTTTCCATTTTAAGTTGGTTATTTCTGATTTATATTTAAAAGCAAATAATAATGATATGGCAGGAGATACACACCTAACAGGATGTGTAAATTATTATATAATAAGTATTGTGCAATAGCAAGAAATTTTCAATTGCACAGTATTGCGCAATAGCAAGAAATCTTCAATTGCACAGTATTGCGCAATAGCAAGAAATATCCAATAGCACAATATTGCGCAATAGCAAGAAATTGTCAATTGTACAGTATTGCGCAATAGCAAGAAATATTCAATCGCACAGTATTGCGCAATTGCAAGAAATATTCAATTGCACAGTATTGTGCAAAGAAGATACTTTGTATAAATTGCTTATTTCTTGACCAATTTCAATGGGGTTTTATTCTTGACCTCTTGGGGTTCTTTAATATGCTGAATCTAATCGTGTATTAAGTTTTTGGATTTTGGGCCCTGTTTTTAAATTGGTCCACATTGAGGTCCAAAGGGTCCAAAATTAAACTTTGTTTGATTTCATCAAAATTGAATTATTGGGGTTCTTTGATATGCCGAATCTAACCGTGTATTTAGATTCTTAATTTTGGTCCCGTTTTCAAATTGGTCTACATTAAGGTCCAAAGGGTCCAAAATTAAACTTAGTTTGATTTTAACAAAATTGAATTCTTAGGGTTCTTTGATATGCTGAATCTAAACATGTATTTAGATTTTTGATTATGGGCCCAGTTTTCAAGTTGGTCCAAATCGGGGTCCAAAATTAAACTTTGTTTGATTTCAACAAAATTGAATATATGGGGTTCTTTGATATGCTGAATCTAACCATGTGTTTAGATTTTGATTTTCGGCCCCGTTATCAATTTTTTCCACATTGAGGTCAAAAGGGTCCAACATTAAACTTTGTTTGATTTCATCAAAAATTGAATTATTGGGGTTCTTTGATATGCCGAATCTAACCGTGTATTTAGATTCTTAATTTTGGTCCTGTTTTCAAATTGGTCTACATTAAGGTCCAAAGGGTCCAAAATTAAACTTAGTTTGATTTTAACAAAATTGAATTCTTAGGTTTCTTTGATATGCTGAATCTAAACATGTATTTAGATTTTTGATTATGGGCCCAGTTTTCAAGTTGGTCCAAATCAGGGTCCAAAATTAAACTTTGTTTGATTTCAACAAAATTGAATATATGGGGTTCTTTGATATGCTGAATCTAACCATGTATTTAGATTTTTGATTTTGGGCCCGTTATCAACTTTGTCCACATTGAGGTCAAAAGGGTCCAAAATTAAACTTTGTTTGATTTCATCAAAATTGAACTCTTGTGGTTCTTTGATATGCTGAATCTAACCATGTATTTAGATTTTGGATATTGGACCATAATAGGTGAATGTCCAATTTAAAAATTTTTAAGTTCTTAGACCACATTCATTCTGTGTCAGAAACCTATGCTGTGTCAAATATTTAATCACAATCCAAATTCAGAGCTTTATCAAGCTTGAATGTTGTGTCCATACTTGCCCCAACTATTCAGGGTTCGACCTCTGCGGTCGTATCAAGCTGCGCCCTGCGGAGCATTTTATTGTAGTAGCAATCATATTTCGATCCTGCTTCCCAAATTATGTGCCATCTTTTATTTCATTGTTTAAGTCAGTGGTTACCATATTTGTAGCTGGACACTCCAGGTTTTGTGTTTGTTTTACTTTTACATCATATGTTCAAAGTAGGAAGTAAGTGTACATGTAAAACTGGCTTACCCACCTCATATGTTGTTAGTCTTTGTTGTTATGTCTTTTTTTTTAGTTATCTGATGTAGTTGGTATGGTCAGTTGAACTGTCCAAATTTTTCGGTGATTTCTGTTTCCCTCTTGTGATATTGTTACTGACTGAAACAAAATGTATAAAAGTTATATATCATTCAACAGGGTTAAGAATAAATTATTCCTCTGAGTTTTAAGAAGGAGATTATTTCTTAAACTTAAGTAGGAAGCTTTTTTCTATTATATTTGTTTTATTTGAAAAGCAATTCAAGATAAGATCAAATTCACTTCAATAGGGGACCAGTCATGCTTAATAGCAACAAACCTTATTTCCAATCTTTGCTCCCCTCTGATAACAGCAAAGAACTTAAGCTGCAAATATAAAAGATCAAACAAACATTTAAGTTCATCAGAACAAACAAATACTGTATGTTGACCTCTGTATAAAAATATGTGATATGATTGCCAATGAGACAAATATCCATCAAAGACAAGAAAATGAATAACTACAGGTCACCGTTTGGACTTCAACAATGAGTAGAACTTGTGCCATATAGTATGCTATAAACAATTCAAAATTCAACAACTGATTGAATTACCTGGTATACTAAAACAATGAAAGAAAAGCAAATATTGGAGACAGCAATCAACAACAACCAATGGATTACAAGCTATGGGCTTGGGACAGGCACAAAAAGAATAGGGTAGGAAAACGTGTGAGTGCACAACCTCCCCTAACCTATGACAGTAATGAAACAGTACAACATAAGAACAAAATACAAATCAGTTGGAAAGGGCTTGACTCATTTAAAAAAAAAACTAACAAAAAGACAAGACACAAAGAATCAATGTAAGAGTTTTTGCAGTTACTGAATTCAAATTCAACTAAGTTTCAATAAACAAGCCATGTTCAAATCTTTTTTTTTGTATAGGGGATAGGGGGTTAGTTTTATGCAAACTTCTCAATCACCTGGTCCCACTCTATCAGAATATAATTAATTCAATGAAATGGATGTATATAGCGGTCATCAGTATGGCTTGTGTCCACAGCAAATCATCATGGATTTATAATGATATATAAATGTTGAAACCAATTTAGTTGACTTGACCATACTTGGTATTGCCTTACTCTTACAAATACAGGAACTCAATATGTTGAACAGCTTATGTTATTTGCTACATTCTCATTAAATGTTGATTTAAAACTTCTTTAAATCATATTGAAATATTCTGTATTATAGCCATAAACAAATTGCAGAAGTCAATCACAATTTGCTAATTTTAACTGACCTGGCCAAAAGTTCAAGCTTGAGCTATTTTCATCGCATGGAGCCCAGCGTCTTCATCTGTTTTTAAACTTTTTTTAAAAATCCTCTCTGAAACCACAGTCAATTTTGATATCAGAAAATTTGAAATTTTATATCATTCTTTATTTTTTAATATCAAGAATGGATTTTCTGATATCAAAATTTCGAATTCCTGATATCAGAAAATAAGAAACAATAATGAAGGATGGCTCCATGTGTGTCAACAAAAGCATCCAAGCTCACCCATGAGCCCAAACATCAGGAAATATATGCAAATAATGTTCCAGGTAGACCAATTGTTTCATAAAGTGGAACACTACTACAAGATATTGGTTATATTATAGATGACATCGGTTCCCTTGTTACAAAAACATAATACTTAAATCAAGGATACTTCAAGTCAAGTTTTATAAACAGGATTTAAACTTCAAAGCCTCCAGAAAACTGCTATTTAATACCTTTTGAAGCAAAAACATGTACAATACTCTTCAGTTTGACGAAACTGAACGAGTACTGAATTACCTCAATTTAACTAATTACGAAATTCGAGTCCCACCAAAGACAATATATTGAAACTTTAAGAAATTATTCTAAAAATAAGACAAAATATTTCTGTCTAATCCACCACCAATAATACCTAACTGCCATGATATAGCAAAGATTGCTGAAAGTAGTGGTTCTATCCGGTGATTCTGTCTAATCCACCACCAATAATACCTAACTGCCATGATATAGCAAAGATTGCTGAAAATAGTGGTTCTATCCGCGATTCTGTCTAATCCACCACCAATAATACCTAACTGCCATGATATAGCAAAGATTGCTGAAAGTAGTGGTTCTATCCGGCGATTCTGGCTAATCCACCACCAATAATACCTAACTGCCATGATATAGCAAAGATTGCTGAAAATAGTGGTTCTATCCGCGATTCTGTCTAATCCACCACCAATAATACCTAACTGCCATGATATAGCAAAGATTGCTGAAAGTAGTGGTTCTATCCGGTGATTCTGTAAATCCACCACCAATAAAATCTGGCTGCCATGATATAGCAAAGATTGCTGAAAGTGGTGTTAAACATCAACAATCAGTCAGTCAATTATATACCTGGTTTGTCTACATTTTTGTTTTCTTGAGCGGCAATATTCAACCAAAGCTATATCTACCTTGCTTTTTGTAGTAGCAATCATATTTCGATCCTGCTTCCCAAATTATGTGCCATCTTTTATTTCATTGTTTAAGTCAGTGGTTACCATATTTGTAGCTGGACACTCCAGGTTTTTGTGTTTGTTTTACATCATATTTTCAAAGTAGGAAGTAAGTGTACATGTAAAACTGGCTTACCCACCTCATATGTTGTTAGTCTTTGTTGTTATGTCTTTTTTTTTTAGTTATCTGATGTAGTTGGTATGGTCAGTTGAACTGTCCAAATTTTTCGGTGATTTCTGTTTCCCTCTTGTGATATTGTTACTGACTGAAACAAAATGTATAAAAGTTATATATCATTCAACAGGGTTAAGAATAAATTATTCCTCTGAGTTTTAAGAAGGAGATTATTTCTTAAACTTAAGTAGGAAGCTTTTTCTATTATTTTGTTTTATTTGAAAAGCAATTCAAGATAAGATCAAATTCACTTCAATAGGGGACCAGTCGTGCTTAATAGCAACAAACCTTATTTCCAATCTTTGCTCCCCTCTGATAACAGCAAAGAACTTAAGCTGCAAATATAAAAGATCAAACAAACATTTAAGTTCATCAGAACAAACAAATACTGTATGTTGACCTCTGTATAAAAATATGTGATATGATTGCCAATGAGACAAATATCCATCAAAGACAAGAAAATGAATAACTACAGGTCACCGTTTGGACTTCAACAATGAGTAGAACTTGTGCCATATAGTATGCTATAAACAATTCAAAATTCAACAACTGATTGAATTACCTGGTATACTAAAACAATGAAAGAAAAGCAAATATTGGAGACAGCAATCAACAACAACCAATGGATTACAAGCTATGGGCTTGGGACAGGCACAAAAAGAATAGGGTAGGAAAACGTGTGAGTGCACAACCCTCCCCCTAACCTATGACAGTAATGAAACAGTACAACATAAGAACAAAATACAAATCAGTTGGAAAGGGCTTGACTCATTTAAAAAAAAAACTAACAAAAAGACAAGACACAAAGAATCAATGTAAGAGTTTTTGCAGTTACTGAATTCAAATTCAACTAAGTTTCAATAAACAAGCCATGTTCAAATCTTTTTTTTTTTGTATAGGGGATAGGGGGTTAGTTTTATGCAAACTTCTCAATCACCTGGTCCCACTCTATCAGAATATAATTAATTCAATGAAATGGATGTATATAGCGGTCATCAGTATGGCTTTGTGTCCACAGCAAATCATCATGGATTTATAATGATATATAAATGTTGAAACCAATTTAGTTGACTTGACCATACTTGGTATTGCCTTACTCTTACAAATACAGAAACTCAATATGTTGAACAGCTTATGTTATTTGCTACATTCTCATTAAATGTTGATTTAAAACTTCTTTAAATCATATTGAAATATTCTGTATTATAGCCATAAACAAATTGCAGAAGTCAATCACAATTTGCTAATTTTAACTGACCTGGCCAAAAGTTCAAGCTTGAGCTATTTTCATCGCATGGAGCCCAGCGTCTTCATCTGTTTTTAAACTTTTTTTAAAAATCCTCTCTGAAACCACAGTCAATTTTTGATATCAGAAAATTTGAAATTTTGATATCATTCTTTATTTTTTTTTATATCAAGAATGGATTTTCTGATATCAAAATTTCGAATTCCTGATATCAGAAAATAAGAAACAATAATGAAGGATGGCTCCATGTGTGTCAACAAAAGCATCCAAGCTCACCCATGAGCCCAAACATCAGGAAATATATGCAAATAATGTTCCAGGTAGACCAATTGTTTCATAAAGTGGAACACTACTACAAGATATTGGTTATATTATAGATGACATCGGTTCCCTTGTTACAAAAACATAATACTTAAATCAAGGATACTTCAAGTCAAGTTTTATAAACAGGATTTAAACTTCAAAGCCTCCAGAAAACTGCTATTTAATACCTTTTGAAGCAAAAACATGTACAATACTCTTCAGTTTGACGAAACTGAACGAGTACTGAATTACCTCAATTTAACTAATTACGAAATTCGAGTCCCACCAAAAGACAATATATTGAAACTTTAAGAAATTATTCTAAAAAAAATAAGACAAAATATTGAAACTTTTAGAAATTATCCTAAAAAAATACATATTTACTTTTGTGTCAAGCACTTGGAATCCCAGTTGGCGGAACTAGTTGACCTACGAATTTACGAAATACTGGAAAATGTTTAACAAAGCTTGACACATCGAATTAAAGATTTAGAGACGATGGTTGGATTATATATTCAGGTTCAACTGACGTAAAACACGATATTTTAGCCTTATATATCTAATACAATACATACCCACCTTAATTTTACATACACATTTTCTCAAAATGAAGTTAACTTTCTTGACAGTCGTTTACAAAGACAATGACTTCCAAAATGAAAGTATTTCAGATATAAAAAAGTACATCAAAACTACTGAAACTTTTCAATACTTCACAGAAAAAGCTCGTATCATATAAATGTATTTAAGGGATTTATTCAAGGCGAGGTACATAAGAAATATCATACTAGCAGTCTTTCACGAAATAGACGAAGTATTTGAAAATACAAAACATGCAAACAGAACCAACTTACTAAATCCGCAACATAAGCAACGGAAAAAAATAAAAACGAAATTACCAAAATACTGGGGCGTAACTTCACTAAATCCTGGCTGCACAAATCTGTTTAAGAGTAAACCAATAATTGCTCATAACAGAAACGGAAACTGAAGGGAGCTACCATTTGATTTTTATGGGGGCTAGGATGAAATTTGAAAAAAATAGGCAGGACAGGAGTTTTGAGTTAAAAAAAAGGCAGGATGAGACACTTGCAAACAAAAAAGTCAGGATGACAATTTAGGTAAAAAAAGGTCAGGATAAACTTTCAAAAAAAAAAAAGGCAGGACCGAATAGAGTGAAAAATAAAGAGGCAGGACAGAGATTACAACTAAAAAAAAAGATGCAGGACAAAATTTTTCATCCTAGCCCCCATAAAAATCAAATGGTAGCTTCCTTACACGAAGTATGTGAGCACTATTCGGAACTGTCCGATACCTACTCCCTGTGTTCCTATACTTTGAATAACGAGTCGGATTTGGTATGCACGACAACACGTGCACTCTTTATCAGTTCTGTCATTGATTTAATGACATAACTGAATATGTATTGCTATCCAGCAATTAATACTTTTGCTTTCTTGCTGGGTTTTGGCTAAACATTTAGGTCCATTGAAATCTATTCTTTCAGCTCTTCAACTTTTGTACTAGGTTTTGATTTTTAAATATTTTGACCGCGAGCATCAGCTGTAGAGACATTAATTGTTCAAATGCGTATCCGGTGCAGAAAAAAAAATAGTATCATTAATTCTATTATGGTTCTGTATCCTGTCGATACTTATATTTTAGCATTGTAAAATATAATGCTTTTCTCAAACTGCTTATGACCTATTTATGCTAATTCCGTTTGGTGGTGTAATGATTGATACTTTAGTATGAGAGTATTCTCCTTACTGCGACCATTGTTGCAAAAGGTCAGATATATTGATGAGATAAAATGAAATTTGTTTGGATTCTTTCATTTGAAGATTTGTTTGTTACTTCAAACTTATTTAAATTATTGCACTCCCTATTCGAAGAACGAAAGAAACTCTAGAAAATATCAACGGTGGCTTCTAAAAGACTTAATGTTTTGTCAATAACATTGTTTATATATAATGGTGTCAGGCATAAGCGGTGACGACGGATTTAAGTATAAAGCTTGTGTTTAAGAAGGTAGAAGAACATTGATACTTCCTATCTGGTGCAAATATGCCTTATGTTTTGAATATGTCCGTTGTCCTTGACTTCATTTTCAATGTTCGTTGGTCAAAATTAAGGTTTTCTCGATTAGGTCCGTTTCTCAGATACCGTTTAAGCAATAGGTCCACTATATATATAGGGTATGGAAAGATTGTAAGGTGAACGATGATGTGCGTCTGGCAGATGTATCTTAAAATGTCTGTTACTCAGATACTTTATCCAAAAGGGCATCTTTATTTGGTGTATGGATTGATTGTAAGGTGTTTACGTCCATCTGGCAGTTTTCAGCTGTCCTCGGTCTCATTGTCATGATTCATTCGTCAACGTTAAGGTTTTTAATTGGTTCATTTCTCACAATACTATAAGCAAATGGGTAAACTATATTTGGTGTGTACTGATTGACTAAAGTGTACATGTCCCTGACATGATTCTTCTGACTTTTACCTCATTTTCATAGATCATTGTTAATGTTACGTTTCTTTTATCCCTGAAGTAAGGTTTTATCTTATAGACTGCCAGCAATACAGTCGTGTTTGTAGGTTCCCGTCTATGGCAAATTTTATAAGATATCTCATATATACTTTATAAGATATCTCATATAATTTTATAAGATATATTATATAGTTTATAAGATATCTCATATAATTTATAAGATATCTCATATAATTTTCTTTATAAGATATCTTATAAATTATATGAGATAACTTATAAACTATATGAGATATCTTATAAACTATATGAGATATCTTATAAAGTATATGAGATATCTTATAAATTATATGAGATATCTTATTAACTATATGAGATGTCTTATAAACTATATTAGATATCCTATAAAATATATGAGATATCTTATAAAGTATATAAGATGTCGTATAATAAAAATATTAATAAGATATCTTATAAACTATATAAGATATCTTATATACTTTATGAGATATCTCATATAGTTTATAAGATATCTCATATAATATAGAATATATCTTATATTATCTAGTTTTCATTAGATATCTTATAAACTTTAGAAGTTATCTTATAAAGTATATAAGATATCTTATGAATATTACAAGATATCTTATTAAGTTTATAAGATATCTCATGAAAACTAGATTATATAAGATATCCTATATATTATATGAGATATCTTATAAACTGTCACTCTATCATATAAAGTTTGTAAGATATCATATAAATATTTTTATATAAGATATCTTATATACTTTATAAGATATCTCATATATTTTATAAGATATCTTATATAGTTTATAAGATATCTCATATAATTTATAAGATATATTATAAAGAAAATTATATGAGATATCTTATAAATTATATGAGATATCTTATAAACTATATAAGATATCTTATAAACTATATAAGATATCGTATAAACTTTATGAGATATCTTATAAAGTTTATTAGATATCTTGACCCCTCTGTCATACGTGTTTTCCGTTTAATGTTATAAACGGGACGTTAGTTTTCTCGTTTTTTTTCATATTTGGTATCCGGGGCCTTTTATGTCTTCTATATGGTATAGGGTTTAATTATTGTTAAAGGCCGTGATGTGACCTATAGTTGATTATATCCTTTTCCTTTGGTCTTTGTGTTACATGTATAATATAAGGGGCGGGGAATGACAACCCGGGCCATACCGTAACTAGCAACTGTTGTGGAAAATGTTCCTTAAAGTCAATTATTTTATTTCAAGAACGAAGGTAGATTTCAGAGGTTATTTTCAATGGTACGCGACATTTTGTCTTGAAGGCATGCATCCGTGTGCCAATTATATCTGCCACATGTGGCGCAGGATCTGCCTACCCTTCCGGAGCCCCCTTTTTTGGTGGGGTTCGTATTGCTGAGTCATTAGTTTTCTATATTGTGTTTTGTATACTGTTGTTTGTCTTTTGGTCGTTTCCTTTTTTTGCCATGGCGTTGTCAGTTTATTTTCGACTTTTGGGTTTGAATGTCCCTTTGGTATCTTTCGCCTCTCTTTTTTTTAACATGTCACACGACGGTAGAATATCGTCTTATGGTGATACTACTTCGTACCTATTACCATAATAAATGTCAAAAGCCAACACAAAAATTTGGCCAGCACAAGGTTATTGGTTGTACTATTTATACCAATCATTTGGTGTTAACAAACGTTTTGTGTATTTGTCGTCCAAAACTACTTGTGGTCTCAATTTAACTAGTGAAGGTTATTCCCAAAACATATCATGTACCTTCGTTTTTATCACATTTATAATAAAAATCAGCAAACAAAATAAATAAAATTTATGTAAAAATATTTTTTTTTATAAAACTATATAATAAAGCAAAGTAAATATCGAAATGATATAGTTCTGCCATCAGCTTACTTACTGATTTTTTTTTCAACCAGAACTTTGAGTCTATAATATATTCTAAATAGGTGAAGGCGTGCTTATTCTTTGCAACAGGCAGGAGCAGGAGGATTTTGTAAATTGCTGTTCTGCCCTGGTAAGAACAGAACAAAAAATACTAATGCCCAAGACAGGATGAAAATGGACATTCCACCAAACACAACACAGGCAATAATTGTGTACAAAAAAAGTGAAAATAAATAAATTTTCGCATGGCTCTGTCATTCACAAAAATAAGCCATTCTAGCAAGAAAAATCCTGCTTTCCTCCCAAAGATCAAATGGTTGTCCTCCTATCTGTTGTTGGTTAACTACACATAAAAGATACACAAACTGTGTATTCCGGAATGAAGACATACGGTAAATAAAATAAAACATAGCTATGCATATTAGATAAAAAAATATATAAATATTACTAAGGGAATCTGTTCAGAACACATATGTCAATAGAGAATATTTATACTTAACCTTTCCTCTTTAAAGTCCTTTAAAGGTCACATTTATATAAATACAAACAATTAGAATTATTCCAAGTGACATGCATACTTGATAACAAGAATACTTCCTGAAATGGGATATGATTGTTGATTTCATCCTGAAACAAATAAATATCACATTTTTCAAGTCCAATTCTTTTTAAATCAAACCAAAATCACGTTCGACTACACTGTGTGTGCTGACAAAATGAAACATTGCAAATTAGAAACTTGTTCAACGTTATCGAATGCAGTTCTGCATAAAGACTAGACAAATTCACTACGAGGCTGTTTGAATGAAAGTTTCCATTGAGCATGTTTCTGGACATGTACTGCAAGTGTCTTTGAATCATCTTCTGGATCAGAATCTGTTTCCACTATTTCATTTAAATGAAAACGTCCTCTCTTTATTTGAATAATAACAATATCTGCAAGAATTACCTACAAGAAAGAGTAGCTCAACTTATAATTAATATAAAATGGTAGTCTTTTTTGAATTTTACACTCACGTGCATCAGTGCAAATACATAAAATAATGACGATAAAAGCAGTAAAATTACAATAAACTTGTTTTCGTTGGTCATCTTATCAATCTATATATCATCTTAATTTATCCTCCTGAATATGGATGAAATATTTCTCACCGGACATTAAGCCAACAACAATTTATCAATCACTCAGCCTTTTCTACTTGTATAAACATCTAACAAAAAGTCTGCATATATGTAATGATAATATTGTATTACGCTTTATATAAAATTGACGTAGAATTATACTTATAGCTCTACTTATACTAGTAGTTTGAATCCGAATCGATACATACACGATGTGAATGAATTCAACATAAATATGTTCTTTAGTGTACAAAAAAGTTAAGAAAACAGGCTTAATTTTAATTCTACGGTGGTAAAAATATAATAATGTACCTAGTAAAAAATATCAGATTTTAATTTTACTGAGTAAAAGACATATGACAATACAATTTTACATAGGTTTGAATATGGTTTTACTTAGGTAAAATAAAATTAGTGTCTTAAAGACTGTTGTTTGTATTTTCGTCATTTTGCCATGATATTGTCAGCTTTCTTTCGACTAATGATTTTTTATTGTCCCTTTGGTGAATTCTGCCTCTATTTATATCATGCTAGAGACTATATATACGTCTCGTATTGTAACTTTTTTTTGGAAAGGTAATACTTTTGAAAATGTATACATTTCATTAAAACATGCATGTTTTCCATGTAAGTATTTTACATTATGTAATACCATGCCAGAGACATATGTCTCTGGATGTGTCTCTGGTAATAATACACTGTACAACATACAACGAGGCCCTACAGGCAAAGTGAAAGAAATTGTGGTAAAGACCTGATGGCAGTCTGTAAGTATTGAGCTTTAGATTTCATGTCTAACTGAATACAAAAACTTAAGTGTAACATGTATGTGCATACCATAATTAATGAATATATTCCTCCAGCACATCCTAATCCAAAAGACCATGAAAGCTGCGATACACGATGAGTAGCTAGTATAATACATCCTATGAGAGTTAGTAATCCTGGAAAAGATAAAAACATTGCTATTCAAATTGATTTGACGTGTAATAAACTCTTTGCAAATTCTGAAAGCTTGAAAATTTTAGATTATCCATAACTATATTCTTTTTTCATTGTTTTGGAAGAATGTGCATTCTCTTTGAAGAAGATGTTTATTGTTTCATTAAATGAGCCCAAAAGAAACATAGGGCTTTATAAGACATTATTTTAAGCAAAAACAATCAAGTACACCGTACAAACAGTTTGAACATGCATTATTGCCTTTTGAATTAAAAAAAAAAAAAAGATCTGAAGTTATATTTGGGTGCTTGTTCGTAATTTAATATCGTTTGGTGACGCCTATATCTGTGAGTGTAATAAAATCAAAACCTTGAAAGATGTTAGTAGTTTGCACAATATATCATACCACAGATTGGGGTAAAACTAAAGCAATTACCTACCTGAAATTGTATAAATTAAATTAAAGATACAGCCTGCAATGATTTCATGGAGCCAGTCGTAGTCGAATGGGTTTCCCGAGTCCGTACCATCACCCACCACATCTCGTACATAGAAACGCCACAGCGTGAAAACTATTAAGACAACCAGCAGGAAAGTGTTGAACAAAAGTGAAATTACCTGAAACCAGAGATTCACTTCGTGATCTGAAAATAAAAGTGAAATGTATAATGTAAAAAATAATGATATACATGGATAGTTATTATGCAGTGTAATAGGGAAATAAGGAGGTGGCCGGCCATTTGGCTTCTCTTCTTCACGACTTATTACTTCTTTCGTATGAGGCAGACTTCATAAAAGACTCTCGAGAGAGAACGCAAAGAATCTGGCATCATCCTTTAACTTCAAAACCTCAATAAAGATGTCATTAAACCTAAAAATTCAAAGTTTGGTAACTATAAAGATAAGGAGATGTGGTAGATTACCAATGAGACAACAATCCACCACATTCCAAATGACGTGGATGTAAGCAACTATATATGTCACCGTACGCCCTTCAACAATGTGAAAAACACATACAGATCGGTTAGCTATATAAAAGACACCGAAATGAATCCAAACGAGATAACCAACGTCCTGATTTATAACAAAAACAATAAACTAAAAACTAGTATGACAGACAGCAACCACGGGCACCTCAGAATAACGGGAGCCTGACTTTGGACAAGCACATAAAGAATGTGACGGGGTTGCACGTTTGTGAACGTTCAACCCTCTCTTAACCTAACCTAGTACAGTAGTGTAACGGCACAAAATAAGAACAAACTAAAAATCAGCTGGACATGGCTTGACCCATCAGTTTGGCACGAAGCAGAATAAAACTAACTTAAAGTCAAAAGACACAAAGTACCGATCTAAGAGCAAACGAAGTTACTGAAAGCCAGTCCAAAGCCAATTACAAGTTATTAAATCATCACGGTTCTCCTAGACTAAAGTATCAATCAGTACAAATCCTACGGATTTAGTATAATGACGTCTTAAACAGCCTGCGAAACGTATGACCTTGTGCAATGACAAAACATAAGTACATAAAGATGGCTGCTGTATTTTTCTACCATACACTGGCGGCGACTGGCAACAATCAACGACGATCAAACAACATAAGATGAACGACTAATTCAGAAGTTTTTTTTTACGAGCATGCAATTCATTTTTTCGATATCCTTGAAATGTCCGGTTTTACGTAAAGATGTAGGACCTAAGACCTTGTTTTATACCAGGCCACTTTTAAAAGGTCTTTCAATCTAGACTAAAATTTACAGACTCACAGATTCTTGTGGTTACAGTGAGGTTCTAATGTCATATGTAGTATTTTTCAAAAAGCAGTCAAAATATAAATGCCTAAGCATAGATATTCAAAGTATATCATTGAGACTCTAATGTTTGAATTCAATGAGACCAGATTCCACCAACTTTCAGATTTTGACCCGTTGGAAATTATTGCCCCTTCTTTCTACGGGAAAGAGGCTTAGGATCT
The DNA here is from genome assembly GCA_017311375.1 of Mytilus coruscus. NCBI lineage: Eukaryota > Metazoa > Mollusca > Bivalvia > Mytilida > Mytilidae > Mytilus > Mytilus coruscus. The sequence continues at coordinate 123,084,881 of CM029595.1, read as the reverse complement.
GTAAAATAGAGACGGAAGATACCAAGGGACATCAAAACTCTTAAGTAGAAGAGAAACTGACAACGCCATCGCAAAAATACGAAAGACGACGAAAAGATAGAGAAGTCCACAAAACACTACATAGAAAGCTTAAGACTGAGCAACAGGAACCCCATTAAAACTGTAACATTGTTATCCAACACAATTGATTTATGTGCAAGTGACTATTTGCCTTCATGATGCAACCATTGCCAGAACAAACACAAACTCTCGTCTCATTCTTATTTCAAATGTTGATGCGATCACTTTTTCTTTACATCGTGACTTTGAAATGAAAAACAGTAATAAAAGCGCTGTCCCATTGGTCTGAGTTTTGTCAACAACATACAGGGGTTTTGTGTCATGAATTAAGTAGCACACCATATCCATTCTTCCAGGTTCTAAAAGCTACGAATATTAACTGTATACACGAATTAAATGTTAAAGCACGCAAATCAACGGAACTAAATTGTATAATAACACAACTGATAGATTAAAAAGATTAAATATGAATGTGTCGATAATTCAATAAATTGTAAACAAATTAAATCCTAGTAGTATGTTGCATATGCATAACTGCGTTTTTAACTCAGTTTGAAAACAATCCTACTCTTAATGTTTTGCCTGTCTGTCTAAATAGGCGGTGCCAATGACTAAGGCATTTGTCTAAAAAGGTGGTGCCAATGACTAAGGCATTTGTCTAAATAGGTGGTGCCAATGACTAAGGCATTTGTGTTTTAGTCGGTATATAAGTATGGGTATGTAAAGTCAGTGCTGATGAATCGTGCTCTAAAAAAACAAAATTTTTTAAACATAAAAAAAATCTTTCACAAACATAGTCTATGTGAAATAATTTCCAAAATTACAAATTGTTCGGGTTTCAAAAAAGAAAACGGTGATCTTAGACAAATTAGGAATTTCCAAGTGTTCATGAGAATGTTATCTTATTTCCACCAACACCTTATCCGTTGTTTTCATGCAATACTTTTAAAGGAGAGCCATATCTGTTTTATATATTTACATAACAGGTATATATAACGGATACCTCCAGAGGCGGATTTAGAGGGTTTTTCAGGGGGCCCGCTTGGGGAAAAAATTTGGTTGATTATATAGGGAATCACTGAAGCATGACTGCAGCGGGCCCCCTCTTAGGCAGTCAGTGGGCCCCACTTATGAAAATTTCTGGATCCGCCACTGACCTCTGACTATTTTCCTTCCTCCTAAAACTGTAAAATGTTTAGATAAGTAGATCTATACAGCCGAAATCGAAAGTACATAATTTGAAATAGTCACCAACGCGTGGTAGAAAATGCTGAACTATACTTAAAAATGGACTTAAAAGATATGAATACTTACATGAACTATCGTGAATGAAACATCCCCTTACACTGCTTGTATGATTCAATGTCATACAGTCACTACAGCTGTAAAACAGTCCAATTTCGTGACATCCTTCGATCACCCAGAATGGTGAAAAAAATCCTATGAAATGTAGTGCATATCCGAACAAAAATATACTTAGTAAAGTGCACGGAGTGATTTGGAACACACCTATATCTATACGTACAGTTCGTCTTTTCGCCATATTTATTTTTACCTATATTTATATATATATATATATCGGTATATACCTGTTGTAAGGTCCAATGATTTCTAAAATAGTTATTATATGAGTGTAAAACGATAGCGTGGGAGATAAAAGGGACGAAAGGTGATATTTAACTAAATTGTCGATTAAATGTTAAGATCACGTATTTTCCGTACGACTTTTTTAAATCACTTTATAGAGAATAATAATAAAAATGAATAGATAAAACATGGAACTTCTGTGTATACATGCAGTCGTTTTGTATTACAGTGTTCTGATAATTGCCCACTGTCACGAATTATATCAAGAGCGTCATTCGGTATAGAGGAATCAGTCCGTTGATCTATACGTTTGTATGAAGGTACGTAGGAGAAAAGTCCGTTGATCGAGAAGGATAAGGGTTCGTTGAAAAAAAATTGTGAAAAGTTGCCATGAATTGTGTAGAATTTTATAATTTTCTCCGTTATTCATATTGTTGTAGCAAGTTATATTGAGTATTAGTTAAAAAAAAAAAAAAGAAACCGGCCCGGTGTATTGTAAATTCAGGAGCTAAATGTTGGTTATATCTACATGAACCTAAAAGGCGACAAGACATCCATGCAAATCTTCATCCCAATGTGTTTGAAAATTTAGGATGAAAACCTGAAGAGCAATAAAAAACGGTGAAATTTGAATCAAATCGTGATAAGATCGACGAAGAAACTTAATTATGTTTATATGCATTTTAACTATTTCCAGAGCAAAGAATGCAAAAGATGAAATATATTTAGGTTATATCAACAATATACATGGGTAATTACATAAATCCATTACTCAATTAAAAGTAAAACACAAAACCCATCATCGGTCATTGAATTTCAATACCTTAAAATAATGCTGGATATTGTTTTAACCAAGGATAACACATGAATGCCATACAGCTTATTTCTAATGGGGTCCTTTATATGTATCGGCTTAATGTGGATATTCAAAGATGAAAATGAATAATATAAGAGGGACATGGTGTTATTTGATAAAGAAAAGAGAATCCAATATTCAAAAATATACATTTATCTACAGAAGGTATGTTCCTCACTGGCACATTTCACGTGACATTTTTAAACTTTAGTAGCTGGAATTAAAATGGATTTAATTGAATCAGATGGGAATTCCAATCCTGGCTTGCATTATGATAAAGTGTAGTGGATTCGATACCTCTTATTTTAGGTGTAAAATACAATATATTTGTTATAAAACTACTAATAAACTATCCGTTCAATGTTGAGTAATATGCATTTACTCAGTCCGTTGACGATTTGTAACCATCAAACTTTCGTACATTTGATATACCAATTTCTTATTTTTACAACTTCACATAAATTTTTAAGTGATCATAAGAAATAACTTGCTGTGCGTGGTACTTTTAATTAGGCAGTAAGCTGATCGAAATAAACAAATAAGTGCAAGCTATCTTCAGTGTTGCATTTCAAATCAATCAGATATTTTGAAAAAAATAAATGATCATCCAGGAATAAAAGGAGATATGAAATACACAATACGGCATTTCAAAATCAACCAGCGCCTAAAACAGAAGATAAAAAACAACCTATGAATGAATTTAACAAAGACTTCAAAATATTTCACATCCTGAACAAAATTTGACAGAAATCCTGAATATTCTACAAACCCAACGTCGTTTGATGAAAACATAGAATCAAGCGTTCTGTAACGTACCTTGGGAGTCCTACAAATTAGTGTTATTATGCTGCGTTCACACGTAATTCGAATTCGTTTCGCATTAACTAATTCGAATTAGTTTAATTCGCATTCGAAACGTTTTACGTCCAAACGTAAATTCTGATTCGAATTGCAATGCGCGTCAAATTTGCTTTACTGTCCGAACGACGTTAACTTTTAATTCGTATCAACAAAAACGGATTTCTAATGCAAATTGGTTAATGCGAATTAGCCGATTCGAATCAACTTGAATTAAAAAGGAAGAGTGTGTGAACGCGATTAGTGAATTCGATTCGCATTCGATCCGAATTCAATTCGAATTAAATGTACGTGTGAACTATAGGCATCAACAGATTTTAAAACCGCAATTTACATAAACTTCGTCTGGAATTTAACCGAACAATGTTAGAATGTCAATATGTTCTTTTCCCAGTGGGGTTTTTGAACCCATGCTACCGTTCTGTGACATTGTGGCAACACCACCAGCACTGATAATCTATCATTGGGACATTTTAAATATTCAGCTTCACTACAAGTGTCTATCGTGCAATACAACGGACACAAGGAGATCAACAAAATCCATTTATTGGCCTATAATTCGCAATTAGCTTTAAGAATCTGGCCACAGTGGCCCTTTCTCTGTCATCATTCCGAAGTTAGAGGGTTAGCTGTGAGAGAAAGACAAAGGAAAGAAAATTTAGAAAATAATATTCATAATATGACATATATGTCGATTCCTTGCAAAGAGATAGCCCTGAGTGGAGAATTGCAGTGAACTTAAAAATATATATATATGGCTTTCCAAATACCGTTTCGATTCCTAACATCACTGAAGAGATATTAATTGTCGAAATCTGGATATGGTGTACAAAAACCTTTGCACCTTTTGTTTGCGGTATATCATTTTTTCCGCAAGTTTATTGTTTTCTGTTTAGTATTAAATTTATAATTAAGATCCATTTATTACATCGGTGATCCGTTTATTTGGCAATCGCCAATGGCAGTCAACAGGGTTTAAGAACATTTGTTGTTCGACCTGTTAGTCAAATGCGTTTTGTTAAAATGTGTATAGACTTTCAGATAAGAGTATATGTTGCCTTAAAATCTATACTTCGATCCATATTGTGATAATTTGTATGTAAAACATGGCCTCAATTAAACAAATAAATGATAATTCCTAAATTAAAATTGGATCAAAAGGATGGATTTCCGACTTCAACCCAGATTGTGTAGCCCTATAGAAAAAAGTTAATTTCAATTAACACAAAACTCAATTTTCAAAAAACATACTTGGGGTTCATGGAAAGTCTTACTTAGCAGTAAGTTGTGAATTAGGTTCATTCCCTGTTAGCATAAAGTCTTATCAACTTACTAATGTATAAATATTATGTGTGTCTTAAGATTGATGAATAGTCTGGCAGTCCACCTGGAATTCTTAGTGCTGAATTTGAAGTATATAAAACCCTCACAAAGTATAGACAGTTCATGGTCAAATAAATTATCTGAATTATCAAAACATATTGGAATATTGGATTTTTACAAAACCAAAATAAAAAATTAGAACTGTCAGAGACATATATAGCAGGGTACTATATATGTCCATGGAACTGTCTAACATAAGAGATGGCACCTCTGGGAATCGTTTAGTATTTTTTTTTGTATTCAAATCTGTAAGGATTCAAACAGCAAAGAATAGTCGTTAAACTATGATGTTCCTGAGGATCTTAGAAAAAAAACTTATGAATGAGTGCACGCACTAGCCATAGAAACTGGTAGATATACTAACACCCTCTAGTGATAGATTTTGTAAATTTTGCACGGAACACGTTGAAAATGAGATACATTTCTTGCTCAAATGTCCGCAATATACCAGAATTGTCCGCAATACACCAGAATTAGAACTTCAATTACTATGGAATGAAAGAAATAGATACAAATATTACGAATGTAATGTTTATCAAAATGACAAACCCTTATACTGAAAAGAACTAAAATCAGTTTGTATATTTATATAAGAATCTGTCACCAAGGGCCAGTGCACACCAGATAGAGGGGACAATGGATCATGCACCCACCCATGGGACAGGGGTCATTCTTTCATTAGGCTTAAGGTGTGGTAAGCATAACTATAAGGCACACAACTATAATTTCAACAATTTGAAAAATACTGTTTAACGAATAATTAAAGAATATAAAGCCAAAACCATGATGAAACAAAATTTCCAAAATAGTCCTTTAAAGTTCTTGTAATTCACAATTAGTCGTACGCCACTAATCTCATAGAACAGTCAATTCTGAACGTCTAAAAGTCCAGAAATTGGAATTGTTGAGTCGTTAAATTTGAGTTTGTTCCAGTTGTTACGTCCGAAACACGGTCACATCTTTGACAGCTACAGTGAACATCCTGAGTTGCCGCGACGGTTCTGATACGTAAGATCGTACTGCTTATTCACAGTTTTGAAGCTAACTTCTTTCCTCCTACTAATATATCACTTGAAGGTATTTTGTTCTGGAGCTCAGATAACTGCTGTTACTGGATGGTCACCTTAAGTGACTATGATGTTACTGCCTCTACATGGTGATTCCGTCTGGTGACTCTCTATTGACCGATTTCAACGGTCGCGGTTATTTGTTTCGATGGACGGCTTGTCAACTGGTAAATGGACCCTGGTAACTAACTCTTTGGAATAATCTATTACATTTTAATGAACATTACTGTTGTAAATTTCTGTGTCATTTGGTCTCTTGTGGAGAGTTGTCTCATTGGCAATTATACCACATCTTCTTATTTTTATAATTACTGTTAAATAGAGTTTGATGGAGACTATCCTTGTGGGTAATGTGCCAGATTGCCTTATTATATTAAAACGTATCTAATATATTTCAAAAATTTATTGTTAATTAAGAATTTTAAAACCTGAATATTCTATTCATTTTAAAGTTGTGTGAGTTTTTTCTTCTTATTTTTTTTTGCTTTCTTAACTTTATCTGTTTAATATATTAAAACATTTGTGTAAATGTATTATCAAACAATTCTTCTGCCATTATTCTTTAAGAATGATGTTTTAATATAAAAATGACAAGTATAACTAATTTCATAGTCCTACATTGCAGTTATCAAAATTTATTACAAAACTTCATAAGGAAAAAATATGAATAGTGTCTTTTAAATTAAGCTAATTAAAAGGTAAAACTGACTATGTTAAAGGTGTCTGAAGTAATTAGTGACATTCAGACAGAACCAAATTTACCTGGCATAATTTTATTTTTTTACAATTTTCTTACCAATAATTTCAAAATAAAATATTTGAAAAAGGACTAAAAACTGAAAACACAAAAATAACTGTATTAAAAAGCTATAAAAACAAGCAGAGACGTATATATGCATATGTCTCTAAATTAAGAGACTACAATACCGTTTCACCAAATACAAATCATTAAGATACACAATGATTACCAATAATTGTACTATAATAGTCAGTACACACGGTATATCTGATAAAACTATCAGTTAAAATTATTACTTATATACCATATGTAAACTAATACGATTTCTTTGTACAGCCAGTTTATTTGTGTAATGTATTTAGAATATTTTCATTGAAATATTGAATTAAATATAACTTTGTGGACAGGTTCGGGATAATACCTCTGTCTTTTAGAAGTATCTACCCTAGAAATAATGTCATGTGACCAATGTACACAAATTTCAAGATGGCGGAAGACAAGTTTTGACGTTTCAGTTTCTTGTTCCACAATAATCATGGATTTAAATTCATCTTGGGGAATTCAGTCTAAAAATTTATCGAAAAACAGAAAATGCTCAGCTGAAGTAACCTCATTAGACTCATGGAGTGAAGCAATCGACGACGAAGAAGTTAATTTAAAAGCGAAATCCGAACGAGAAACCGGTACAGGACAATATCAGAAAAAACAAGCTAAATCGAAAACTGAGTCACAAAAACATCTAAACGATTTAAAGAATCGGAAAAGTTTAAAAAAAACATCTGTCGTTTTGAATCCTAAAGCATTGCATAGCATCAATAATGAAGAACATGTAAGGTGGAGCTTAGATTCGAGTCCAGATAATTATTCCAATGAAACTGTACAAAATTCAACCCTACAGACATTAGACCAAATTCCATCCACTTCATCAAATAGAGTTAGTGGTTGGTCAACTTTCTCGTGTGAATCTGATCAGTTCAATTCATTAGACTATTCGTCTCTTCCTTTACCCCTGAACAGGGAATCTTCAGGTTTCCAAAGTGACATTATGAAGGCACAAGGACAATCTTCAAAACTCAAAAGTAAATCTTATCAAGGGTTAAGCAAGAACTTATCTGCCGAAGTTGGTTCTTTTTTTGCTGGAGATGAAGATGAATCTGATCAACCTCGATCTCTACCTCCAGATCTGAATAGAAGTTACTTGTGGACAGATGATGTGGATCAGAAAGAAAAAGTTAAAAATAAGCTAATGTCAGTTTGGAACAACATGAAATATGGTAAAAAATATTTAGAGGAAAAGGGTGGTTTTGAAACCTAACATCTTTGACAATTCAATATCTACTCCATATACAATGTGTACTTTCTGAAAATACAATGTCCTATGTTGTACATTGTACATGTATAATTTATTAATATTTACAACTAGAGGAGATAAAATCGAGTTTATACAATCAATGTTTATGTTCTCCCTCTGACCTATGTATAATTTAGAAATAATAAATATTTACTACTAGAGGAGATATATACTGTACAATAGAATTTATACAATTAATGTTCTAATCGAACTTTTGATACATGTATCTATGTAGCACCATGCTGGTAGAATGCTATGGTCCTATTTGATTAGATTTTATAATAGGATGTAAAACAAATGTGTTGCTATAGTTTAAAGGAAAATGTTTTATTTCAAATCCCATGGTGCTATTTAAAAATACAATGGAGAACCTTATAGCTTGAGTCAATATTTTTAGTTTTGATATGTTCTTGCTAGTAAATTAGAAAGTCTAATTATAGTTTCAAAGATTTAGCATTTTTAAATAATTCTCCATAATGTTGTATATGTACATTGTACATCAATTTGTAAGTAAAAATTACGACCTACAGCTAGTACACAATCTACCATGTGTTATTCATAAAAGCATGTACTAAAGACACTAATAGCACATAAAATTGATGATTGATGGTACTTTAAAGCTTAAAGAACTACATGTACAATTCTGATTTATGATGTCAGTGACTGCAATGTACAATGAAGGGTATTTTATGTATACATATATGTACTGTATGAGCTCTTTTGAATTTTAGGTTGGACTTTAAAGACAAAAACAGCATTTAAATGTGACAGTCCAATTTTCTTACTGGGAACCTGTTACCATATAAGACCATCTGGTATGATTATTTACTAATAGCTTATATTACAAGACTACTTATATGGTTAAAACATTGTTAACTTATGTTTTACAAGAAAATAAACTGGTTGAGAACTTTTTTAAATTTGCACAAAATGTTTGGAAATGCATAAAATCAAGAAATATAATTTGAGTTACATAAGATTCTTTATGTTATGACGTCATGATATGCACCATTTTCATGAAAACAAAGAAAACTGCAGAGTTTATGCAATTTTCCATCATTATTTCCATTGTGGAAACGTTAACTGTGTGAGCAGCCAAGAAACAAAATAATTTAAGAGAAGCTTTATTATGACTATTGACATAATCGAGCAAAACATAAGGTTGTTTCTTGAGTGTGCACATACTTTTCCAATCTAATTTATACTTTAAAGTTGATGTAAAATTATGAAAATCAAGACATTTTACAAAATTTACAAATTTTGTCATAGTTTGTTGCCATGGTAACTTGACATTTGTTCTTATTTTTTTAACACCTTAAACTTGTACCTTGGTGTAGTTATGGTAAATTTAAGAATATATATAGTAACTTTTCATTTTAAACTTATATATTTGGTCCATATACATGATATAAAGGCCTTATTGCCCCTACTCCATGACAGTGTTCTCCCCAGGATTTTTGGATAGCACCAGGGTTACGCATGTGGACAGCTTGGTGAAATGATTCATACAATCAGTCGCGTCGCGTTGCTTAGCTAAATTTCTAGTTACTGTAGTTTTATGTCTCTTGTTTTGTTTTAATACTGTGGTACTGTGTTATGTAGACATTAAGAGAAAATTATTTGTAAAAAAAGTAAATCAATAAACAGTTTGTATACTTTAATATTTTTAAAAATAAATAAAACATGATTCATTACAAAATATTCATCATAAATTTAAAGTAATTAAATCTTTATAAAATCCATAATCAATAAAAATAAAATATCATTCAAAGAGAACAAAATGTTCAATTTAAAAATTTCTAGTTTCTAGAAGGAAAGTTGTTGGATGTGAAAGGATTCCTGTCATAAGGAGATATAAAATTAAGAAGAACAAATATTGATTTATTATTTGAACCAGTTTCTATCTTAAATTTTAATAAAAAGAAATTTTTCATAAATTTTAAAACAATTTGCCATAGATTTCATGTAAATATTAACCTTTCTTGTCTTTGGTGATAATCAAACATAGATACAGACTTAATACTGCACTGAAATCTAAATTTTTTTTTTTCATGATACATTTAAAAAGAATTCCTAAATCTATAAATTTCTCTTATGTCTAGGTGTATAAACCATATTCAATGTCAACAACAAAGTCTCCCTATTTTCCCGCCTAAATGACAGGAAGTAGATATAAATAGATTTAACATGTGCTTTTGGATAAAATTTGCAAGATTACTTCTGTTATTGAATTCATTAATTATGGATATAGATACCCAGTTTGAAGGTACAGCCATGCATTTAATTTATAAAATATAATTGTCATGATTGTAAATAAACTTGAATATTCTACGTGAACAAAATGGGTCATGTGATATGTACAGATATCTGTCTCCTTTGAATTACTTGACAGATACTATAGTTTGAAACCCGACGATCATGCAATAACTGTCATAATTAAAGATAATTTTGGCCATGGTTTAATCAGAGACATATAATACTATGATATAAGAATTGAGAAATGTATAATTGTCAACTATCGGGTCGACACTGTTTCAGTGTTTGTGTACAAAGCCTACAAAGTATTTGCCGACTTGTCACAGGTCAGCGCTTGGGTGGTGAGTGAAGCCCTAAAATAGTTTTCTGTGATCATATAGTTGTGATCTCTTAATTAAAAGACAAAAGAATCATGTAACAAGTGTTAATTACATCGATTAAATCCAATCAACAAGGTTAACCTCGTAAGGTAAATCGATCACGTGGTGTAAACAATCTTTACAACTGAAGTTGAACTGGTTTGAACTGGTTTGAACTAGTCAAATTTCACCTGAAATTTTATACCGCACGGAAAAGATTTAACAAGTCGTTTAAAACTTTACCGATTTACGATTTTTTAACTGAAAATTTTAGCACCACGGAAAAAAATTATACATCGCGGTAAGAACGATACCACCACGGTAAAAAAATATACATCGCTGGCCCGCGGTCCTTTAAGGGCTTGGGGAGAACACTGCATGAAGGACGAAAGAACACAATTTTAAACATACATTTTGTACATGTATGCTAAATTGCTAGTAAATAAATTTTTGAAGTCACGATTTATTCAAATGGTTTTATCTTATACACATTATATTGTAATTTTGTACCCTGCACATGTACACACACTTTTATTTATTCATATTTTTATCATGACTATTGCAAGTGTTTATGGTTCTTTAAAAGATATATTTTATCCCTTGATTCTGCTTATATCATGTATATTGTAAAATTTTTGTGTTACAATATGTGTAGGCTTTACTATAAAAAAATTTAAAAACAATTATAAAAAACCTACATGTATAAGTAAAATAGACCATTGCTTTTTGTAATTGAATGGATTATCCTAAATTTTGAACAGACGAGGAAGTGAGGCCAGGTGAAAGAAAGAAAAGACCACCAAATGTTGAGATGTTTAAACAAGATTTTGCTAGTCAGATCTGGTTTACGTACCGCCAAGATTTTCCACAGATACCAGGAACAAAGATGACATCAGACTGTGGCTGGGGATGTATGTTACGAAGCGGACAGATGATGTTAGCAAGAGCTTTCCTTACTCATTTCTTAGGAAGAGGTAAAAATTGTCGTTTGATGTAGTCCAGGGCTCACGCTAGCAGGCGACTGGGGCGAAAAAGTCGCTTTCCGTCCGTCACTTCGCTTTGCCAGACCGTCAAAAGCGATATCTAGTTGCCCTGGTGTTCACAATAGTCGCTTTCGTCATCGGCAATTTCTCCTTCTTACCAAGTCAATGAAACAGCAAATTTTTCGTTTAAAAGTGAAGAAATTCAAAAACATAAACGATTCATTTCTTCATGTTCTTTACAAAAGATGTGAAAGTATTGCCTTAAAAAATTGGTAGTATGTTATTTCAAAGAAACAACTTTTATGAAGTATTTTCTTTCACTTCCGGTACTTGTTACTCGAGATCGTATATAAAACAATCTGTTTGTTACTTCATTAGAAAGTGATCAAAATTGCCATTAGCTAATGTTTGATCCATTGATTGCATTAAAAGCGTCATATTCCTTTCCGAATCGCTTGTCAAACTTTGCTTATTTTCCTAAATTTTCTTCGTCCGCCATTGAAATATTTGTACGAACCACCGATCGGAGGCGGAATTCATCGGAAGCAGACCAGCTATGATCGAAATCCGTATTCTTACTATAATAACTACAGACGCCTGAATTGAACAGCTGACAATAGAATAATGACCCAAAAAGTGAAAATTACGCATTCCACACGCATTTATAGACTTTTAGTTAGATCTCCTTGCTTAATGTATATATTTCCATGTAAATGCATTGTTTCAATTTATTGATTAAAGTTGCTGAACTTTGTTAAATTTATATATCTTTTAATGAAAAACGGTGAATTTCATTAAGATAATAAACAGAATAGTTTTTTAATTGCATTTTAATTGATATATGATACTTTCTTTCCTTTTTGATATAAAAAAAGTTCTTTTAAGTGCTAGATATTTAGTTGGTAGATTCTGTCAAGAGGATTAATATAATTATGCAACAGTATAAATGACTATTTAAGACATAAATTGAAACAACTGTTACTTTAATTGACTAAGGTATGAATTGAACACCTGTATAGTAAAAAAAAAAGGATACATATGGCCCTTTATATTATAGTAAAAACCAAACATTGTAGCGCCGCGAGCGAACAAGCACTTCTTTCAAATCTCATCATTTCTCCCTACCAGTTTCAAAAAGAGAAGTCACTTCTCCCCATGATTTTGAAGTAGTGTGAGCCCTGATGTACATTGATTAATATCAGAAAAGTTGACTGCTCTAATGTACTAAAAAATCTGTACAGAATCTGTTTAGGGCTTTTACCAACAAATGTATTTAATTCAAAATAGAATAAATCAAGTAAGATTTGGAAATTGCCAGCATTGATTTTTGAAGTCAATTGAAGTTGTACTCCATCATACATAGTTACATATACAAGCCATCATTTCTTAGTAAGTTCATATAAGTTCAAAATTTCCTTGGTTTCTTTTCACTTATTTATAATCATTCTACATGTTCTATACATGTAACAGTATCAGTCATTCAACACACACATGAACAAATATCTATGAACAAGTACAAATGTATGTTTTAAATCCATACACAATAAATTTGTTGATGAATATGAAATTTGTTGATTTTATAAATCAGTTGCAAATATATTTTCAACATGATCAACAAACACATTGCACATTCTGAAGTACAATGTTATTGTTTTTCGGATGTATATAAAATATCTGATGTAAAGGCTGGTTTTCAACGAAAATCTGGTCATTAATAGGGGTGGTACAACAGGTGGAAGGATGGCTCCAGCTGTTTCCATGTCATAACTTATAACTGTTCAACCAATGCTTGTCAAATTTACATATGTTGTTATCGTAGATAAAATGGAGGTAAAGTTTGATATTGACTGTTTTCACCTTTGCCATGCTAAAATGAAGAGTTATGATCCTAAATTGATTGGAAAATGGCACTTTATGTCATTTTCGTGCAATAAGTTGAGTTACTGATGACAAAATTGTGGTCAAGTTTGATTATGACGTTTCAGTTTTCATTTTTACTCTTCACGAGTTATGGTCGTTGATTGATTGGATTGGCACTTAATAAGCAACTATTGGTGGTCACTGTCTGGCCTCCAACAATGATCAAATCCCATACCATATAGTCTTAATACATGTAGTCAGCTATAAAAGCCCAATATGACAAAATGTGAAACAATTCAAACAAAAGGCCTGATAAAAGAAAAACAAATATGATGACTGCAACCAACACGTGAGGCTTGCCAAGCTTTTTAAATAATTTAAGTTTAACTGTTGAGAGGAAGAAAAATCATAATACACGAGTTATAGTGGTGGAATCTGTTTCTCTAATGATTTTTAGACCATGTCTAAACAAAGTTTATCTTTCCTCTTGAAAGATTTTCAGAAAGTTGTGTTCTTTTATGTGACGTCACCAGACATGGTCGCCTTTTTTCATGACGTCACAATAGGAAATTCAGAATAAACCAAGAAAATTTGACATCATAATTAAATTTTGACCATTCATTTGCCAAGAACAAAGTTTTCTCTAGAGATGAGAAATATTTTTATCACACCGATCGAGAAATGTGAAAAAAGCATGAAAATTAGAGAATACATTTTCTCCTCACCATGGCATTTCAAATTTTTTTCCTTTTATTTATACTTTCCTTCTTTCTGGTAAATAATTATTTGAAATTTATGGTTATAGATTGGAGTGTATTTCGGCAGCAGTCAAGAGAGCATGATACATACAGAAGACAAATCATTCGTTGGTTTGGTGATTTTCCCAGTGAAAACTCACCATTTTCAATTCATCGGCTAGTAGAAGCTGGGAAGTCACATGGTAAACAGCCAGGTGATTGGTATGGTCCTTCTTCTGTGGCTTTTATACTCAGGTAATCTAACATAATGTGTGTATGGTATTCTGCTCTAGTTTTGTCTTGTGACTGCATTGAATAAAACAGAGCCAAACATAGTTGTTGCTTTTTCAGTAATTGCAATTGTCAACACTAATCTCAATTGTTTGTAGTAGTTGAGGTCTCATCCCTTCAGCATATTGCAGTGATTTTTACATTGTTTAAATGTTAAGTTTTTGAGTATGTACATTTATATTTAATTAATTGGTCATTCATGTATGGTATGCTGTCATTTCATTTACAAGCAGAATGTTAGGCTGTGCCATTCTGATATTGTTCAGTGGCTTATTCATTTTGATTTTATAAGTGATAAGTTTTGAGATAAGGTCAGGGGTCTCTTCCTATATAAAGGTATACACAGATGTGTCGCTGGGTGAGTCACTTTTTGGAATGTCAATTATAGCATTGTGGTGCACTTTCTTGGAGGTACCGTAATATAATAATGTTAAGAAATTTATATGTCAATGGGTCATAAATGTTGTTAAGATGTCTGTAAAAACTGTGTGCTGATCTTTTCATCTACTAATATGAATGATCCCGATCCCATGTATTTAACATCTAAATAAGATATCACATATTGTATGTCTGATAGCCAGGAAATGTATAAACGGGTCATCATTTATGACATTCCTATGAAATATATATGTGGGTACCGTAAGTATTTTCGCAAAAGTCAATATATGAAGGGGGTGGGGTGTGTTCTAAACCCCAGACAGCCCCTCTATGGGATAAGTTTATTTTAGAAAAAGTAGTAATAATACGTGTTACGGTAGTACATTGGATGTTAAGTTTGCTTCTGCATTCATGAAGCTTTGACTGTTTATTCATTCTTCTGTGATTATGAAAATTTTGCTTTTCCTCAAATGTGTGTTTTCTGATTAGGTATGTTCTTACATTAGACCATTGAGATTTCGTATACTGTTGTATTAATATGTAGCATGTCATGTAGGAGCTGCATTTATGCATCTTTTGTTAATATTTTAATTTTGAACTTGAAATTATCTCCCTTATATGACAGTGCAAAGTAAAATACCTAGGCAAAACAAAGTTATATGTTTAGAGTTTCCCAACTGACACTCTTATTTTTATGAATATATCTTTCAACAATGAGCAAAAGCCATAGTTAGCTATAATAGGCCTAGGTTTACAAAATGTGAAACAATTCAAAAGTGAAAACCAACCACCAGATTCAAACAACAATAAACAAAAAACAATTATGACAGAGGACAAGCAATGACAACCACTGGATTACAGGCTCTTGGCATGGGATATGTACATGTGAGTGGATTAGCACTCAACCTTAAAAGACCTTTTCTTCAATACTTGAATTATGGGGTTGTTGAACATCACTTTAATCCCAGTTTGCATAAAAATTAATATAAAAATAACACATAGCTGAGACGGTGATAGAGCAGATTGTTACCCTGAGAAAACATTGTCAACTGAGGTGAAGCCAAGGTTGACAATGTCTTTTCGAGGGGTAACAATCTGCTCTATCACCCTCTCAGATATGTGTTATTTAATTTATTATACTGAATGTTCTGTTATTACTGTCTATTAAATTTCAAATTCAAAGTAATAAATTATGACGTCTTGTACATAACAACCATCCGTATTTAATAAAGCGCACACTTGATCAAGCGTCTCCGTGAAGGGTAATAGAGTATTTACCATAGGATAGAGTAAATTATCTCCCTCGTATTTATCAAAATCTGGCATTTTGACATGAAGTATAATAAATTTAGTTGTTTACACTCTTGTCCTTTTGACTCTTGTGGATAGTTTTCTCATTGACAACCAAGCCACATCTCCTTATTTTTATATTGATCAAATTTTAATCTAGCAGTCTTGGCAACATTCAATACAATTCATTTGTGGCATGTTTTAAAGGAGTTTTTGAGAGAGAGAAAAAACACACAAATATTATTCGATACTTTGAATTTTGAAAACATTATTTCTAAAACTTGTTTCTTTACAGAGAATCTATGCAGAAAGCCATAGAGACCCAGCCTCTTCTTGAAAACGTTGTAGTCTATGTGGCACAGGATTGTACAGGTATGATAAAACTGTAAAATAAGAATAAAAAGAATACCATCTGGCCCATGAAAGCTAGAAAGATGACAATTATTCATATTTTACTTAAAAATAAAGACATGGAAATAATAACATGGTCTAGATTTAAAGTTGATGATTTGAAATGTCCACCAATGATCCTGACTTGCAAATGAAGTTTTCTGCATTTGATCACAATGCATATATATGTATATGTCTTTAGAATATATTCTCTCCACTCATATATGTCTTTAGAACACATTCTCTCCGCTCATATATGTCTTTAGAACACATTCTCTCCGCTTTTTTAACCAACTAAACCACAAAATAAAAAAAAATAAAAAATCTTGAAATTTGACTGAATTGGCCAGTGCAGTTTAACATTCTTCTTTGATGAAATTTTGGCATCTTAAAATTAGCTGATCTCATAGTGGAAGATTAATTTATTTAAAACAAAATGAAAAATTACATTTTGTGACTTTTGTTATGAAAAAAGAAGCTGTTAAAACATGAAATACTATGTATTGATAATATACAGCTATGAAATAATATTTTTCCAAAAAACTAGAAATTATAGTATTCAAACAAATTCTATGTAACCAATAGACTATTTTCATATTACCGACTTTTGACACTGGATTATAAAATTTTACCTTTTCTGTGGTTAGACATCCTGGTACTCTGTCAAGTGAGAGCAACCTAAAGAAGTAAAATCAAACATATAATCCGTGCAATTTGAGGGGAAAGTTTTCTGTTTTCTGATGATTTTGTCATGTTAAGGAGATATAAAGCAGTTACTTTTCCCCATAAATTGTATTTATTAAAAGCTTGATTTTACTGTTTTACGTTGCTCTTACTTGACTGAGTACCAGGATATCCTACCACAGAGACAGAGTAGGTAACCTGTCGAAAAAATATAAACTCTGGAGTCAAAAGTCGGTAATATGAAAAAGGTCTATTTTTGTGTGGAGATTGTAGGGAACATTTTATTCAATAAAGGAGATTTTGACCTTTTTTGAACGGGACATTCTATTGGAATAGGGAGTGCATTTAATGTGATTAATTAGGTTTGTGATTTTTGGAGTACTTCCAGATGATTTTAAGCAAATTGTATGAATAACATGTTCAAAGAACTTTTCAATGAAGTAACCAGGGCTTTAAATAGACAAAATGCATTAATTATCTTTTAAAGCTGCATAAAGAAATATAAAAAGAATATTAAAGGTGTGGAATTATCATTAATAAGACAACTATTTATCAAAGACCAAGGGATGTTCTAATAAATCCTTGTATATGTAGTACAAAATGTATATGATGTAAATTATTAAATATTTTATCAAAACACTTGATTTACAAGATTGTGTCAGTGAAAATGATCTTATTTTCTGCATGGGCTTGATAAAATATTTTTATGAAATTTGTTAACACTTCACATGCTGAATTGTTTTCAGAAAATGTCTAATTTCCGTTTATTTGCAAAAATATGCAAATTATATGCAAATGAGCTTTACCCTGCTGCTGAAGCATATTGATCCCTTTATATCTAAGGTAGGTGATCATGGGGTGGGGGGAGGCAGGTGGGAATTTGTCCCAAAGTTGGTCATCATGTGCAAAAAGCATCAATTTTGATGATTTTTCGTCCTATATCTTGACCCCAAAGACCGAGGGATGCTGATATAGGTATCCAGCTGTAGTCTGCATGTACAATGGACCCCAGTAAACACATTAACCCCAACAGTTCTTAGGTTAGAGTGAAACTGATCTGGGAACACCAGTCTTAAGAAGGTCATTTGGACAAAAAAATGACGAATTTCACGATTTTTTCCAATTTTTGACTTCAACTGGACCTGAAACCGGAAGTAGTCGTTTCCTATGCGTATTTCAATAATAATTATAATCAGTAGATATATGCCTGCAGGTTTACACTATTTTTGAAAGTTTTAGGCCTCTGAACTTCCTGTATAAGACACAGAAGGGAGCCCACCCCTCCAGAAAAACCAATTTTATCCGATTTCAATTTTCCAAGTTCGTATTTGAGCTCAAAATGCGACTTTAACATGAGAAACATGACAATAGATAGCCTCAGGTTGAGGGAACATGCATCAATTTCGAAATAAGTATCATAAAGTTGACCTCTAAAAGTATGGAGAGCCATTGGAGCCAAATAACGGTGGTTTGGGTAATCCCGTCATATGACAGGCACAGCATTGTAAGGGTTAATAATATACAGGGGTAACTAAGGATGAATAAGTTGTGCCATGACTACATTATTTTTTTCTGTTGTAGTATACAAAAATGACATCCATGAGATGTGTTGTGCTAGAGGAAGATCTACAACTAAATTTGGCAGTTCTGAAGACTCAGCAGATACAGTTGTGGACACACAGACAGAGGAGTGGAAGAGAGCAGCAATTATTCTAGTCCCAGTCCGACTTGGAGGAGAGGAATTAAACCCTGTTTACATACCTTGCATTAAGAGTCTGCTAGCACAGGACGGTTGTATTGGTATCATAGGAGGAAAGCCTAAAACGTCCCTATATTTTGTAGGATGGCAAGGTAACTATTCTAATGTGAAACAGATATTGAAAATGGAATATTTATTGTATTTTGTGAAGCATAAAAAAAATGCTCTTTTCAAAATTGATTTGAGGGACATTTATCAATTATAACAACAAAATTGACCTTCAAACAGGGGCGGATCCAGAACCTTGATGTCTGGGGGCTGTGCACCATGAAACCAAAATTAAACATTTAATTAGGGATGTATATATATTCGAGTGTGGATGGTAATGGTGGGGGTTGTCATATCATCGTTTATATACTTCTATATCTTTTATTTTTTTACCATTTAACTCTATTCTTTAATCTTCTGCTTATTGATCTCTATTATATTATTCGAAAACATGCATGGAATATTTGCAACTGGACGTTAAGCAAACAACAATCAATCAATCTGTTCTTTATATTTCATCACCTCTTTATTCTGTTATCTATATGTTTTGGTCCCGCTTCTAATCTAATTGTTATGTCCATTATTCTCTTATCTGTAAACCCCATTAATAGCCTCATACATGGTAATTGAAACAGGATAAATATACATATGTTACTGTATGCATGGACTAATCGATAAATGTATTAGTCCCAGATTATGTTATAAAGTATGTCTTATAAAAATACAATAGCATTTTATTAATTATTATAAATTAGACAATTCCAATCCAATCCATTTTTTGTGGAGGGGAGGGGGGCAAATTTTTGGTTTCGTTTGAAAATAAGAGGGAAAAGAAAAACGACATTCAGTTTTAAAAAAATCTTCTATGGTGTTAAAAAATTGAATAAAGTCACAAAAATGACAGTTTTTCGAAAAAAAAATAAATTCACAAGAAATGGTAAATGTGAGTATTTTGTTATGAAGACATATCCCATATATCTATCCAACATTCCTGGCACTAAACATCTATTTGTACATATTCTTCAAAAACACAGCTTTTAGTTAGTCATTTCTTTCCTGATATCAGAAGATTTCACCTGTTAATCAATCTTAACCTGTGATATTGTATCAAAAACCAATAATAATATTTGAACTATTCCAATCAACATGTACATGTAGTTTACATAAAATTTTTTGAAAAGTGACATTACACACAGGTGTCAATATTTACACACCAACCGATAAGTTGTCATAAATCACGCATGTTGATGCTGGGGTTATTTAACAGCCAGTTTAAGAAGTCAAATCAAGCTGTGATTAATTTCCTCTCTCAGTGTCTCTAGATAAGCAGATTCAGTAGCAATAAAATTATGTTAGAATTTTTTTTGGTGACCTGGACTTGGGGCACATGCCCCCCTGTGCACCCTGGTAAATCCGCCACTGTGAAAGAACACATGACCTTCAAGTACATAACTAAAACCTTAATGGTATTGAATACAGAGTAAACGAAATGTCTACAATTCCCACTGTGTATCAATACTTAAATTACATAGATATTTCTTAAGGATTAAAAATTTATTATGGTTTTATCAAGATAGAAAACATCACTTTGAAAAACAGTGTGATTATAGTCTTTCATTCCAAATAATGGAATGGCAGACAATAGTCTAATGGTGTTTAAAAAAGATGCTTTTTATTCTTATAAAACCCAAAATCCATAATTGCATATGCTCTTCATGACAAAGTTACAACAATGCAAAAGTAATATTAAAACAAAGCAAATGAATGGCTTGATTTACATTTGTAACTTGAAATTTTCTGTTTTTTTTCTGTATCGTATTATTAGGTAGTAATGTATTGATTGTGCACTCCTTATAAGTATGAACATGGAAGTAATATTTAAAAGGAATAACAACGACTAATTAGCATGTATTAACAGCCTGCAGAGCTCTGTACTAAAGTCATATGATTTTATCCAATTATAGTCTCAGTGGCAAGACCCCTTTGGTTACTATCTGTGATACCGCGGTTGTAAAATGGCATCTGGAATTTCTTATCAGTCACGTGATTTTATCGAGTCCGGTAATTATAAAGCACCTGTGTGAAATCCGAGGTTTATTAATAAGAAGGTGGCGCTGTATCATATAAAACCTCTACCTTCAGAAAGAAGTCGTATGATGTAAAAAACTTGAAAAACAGACGAGAATTGTTCAACTTACAACAGTTTAGCATGGAAAATTGTATTTAATTTAGCATATTTTTGCTTTTTACCGTTTGTTTTAAACTGTTCTAAAAGTATTTTCTGGTTAAAAGCGGATCTAGAGTAAAACAGTTAAATACCGATGAATCAATGAGGTTTCACATGATGTTTAACAAAATAATGTAGACAAATCTAGACATAGATTTTTTTACTGTTGAAATGTGCAAAGTTTATCAAGAAGTATTCTAAATTTATATATATGTCATAAATGTCATTGATTACATTATTGAAACTGGACAGCTAAAATAGGGATAATATAGTTTAAACATATTTTATTTGCTTAAATATGCAAAAGGGATGAGACACAAGTTAATCAAACTTATAAAGTCTTCTCCCATGAACAATTTATAACAATAGGATTTTTTACAAAGCATGCAGGCAAACAATACATTATATATATTGGATATGTAAAAACATGATGTGATGTGTGATGATGTGAATGGTTGTACACAATATACATGTATATACACTTTAGTGTGCTATATTACACAATAAGAAACCTCTTTGACTCTTTAATAATAGGGATAATATGGTCGTAAACATATATTTTTTTAAAAAGTGTTTATTGTGGAATACTTGTATTAATATAACAAGCTACAGCAAAATTAAAACAAACCGACAAAATGAGCTTGATTATTCATATTTAATAAAAGGGGTCCAAACGTATTTTTGCTATCTGTCTTACGTAACTGTCTGTAAATATTAAAATTGGAGAATCAACTTCCATGCCAGATATTAAACCAATTAATGAGTTATCGTGAAAGATGGGCAGTGATTTGATCAATCACATGCAGATGAAACCTTTGGGCGAAGTGAAACCTTTGAAGTGACGACGTTGTTATTCCTTTTAAATATTACTTCCATGGTATGAAACACTTCCATGTTTCATGCAACATATGCTTCAGTCAATGATTGTACACCCAAATAAAACTACAAAAAGAAACATTCAATTCATAAACATTTAGGTTCAATAAAAGTTAGGTTCCTCAGGTGTAAGTAAACCACAAATGTTTTACAGAAATCTTTAAGAGGAAACTTAACCATTAAAAATTAGTGAATGTTTTTATGATTTAATCATGTATCAATTTATATTTTTCTGTTTTCAGATGACAAAGTTATATATTTAGATCCTCACTACTGTCAAGATGCAATAGACACTAGAGAAAGAAATTTTCCAATTCAGGTTTGTTGTGTTGTAGATCTGTCAGAAATTTACAGATACACATCACTTCCTTCTTCAGACACTGGAAAATATTTAGAAACAATCTTAACCAGTTTTTAATCACCAACCATAGTCACCTCATGCAAATAACTAGGTTGTGATCTTTTGTTTGACTAATATTTATTTGCCAGTAGATGACCAATTGATATAAATATCTTAATGTTTTGAATATTTTTAAGAATTGGGTATTAATTGCAGATGTTTTAATTTTTAAATCTGAATTGTTGAAAGTCTTGGCTGAAAGATTTAAAAATGAAGCAACTTGTCATGGAATAGAATTTTTTATAATATTAGTTCTGAGCTTGGTCTCTACCTTTTCCTGTCAGGTGTGAACACTGGTAAAATGTAATCAGCAATCATTAGCCAATATCTCAGGGGGAATTAAAATGGTAATTAGGAGCGACTTTAAATTATCATACAATTCCAGATAGGCAGTTTTATTACCAGAAAAGCATTTCTGTAAAAATTTTGCATCACCTCAATCCAAGATACTATTTCGGTAATTGGCCTTTCAGTTAAGGTCTTGACTGTCAATTATGACTGTTTTAAAGACCCTTAGTATAATAAGTTTGATACAATGGAACTTTGAGGTTATCTGTGTACATGAGAGTTGTTATTATTGATTTTTACAATTGACTTTAAACCATTGCATTTTTACATTTAAACCTTTGTGAAATATAAACACAAATTAAAAATTGTTATATAGAATTTTTCTTAATTCCATTATTTAATTTTTTCAGACTTTTCACTGTTTATCACCTAGGAAAATCTCTTTAACAAAAATGGATCCTAGTTGTACAATTGGGTTTTACTGTAAGACAAGAGCTGAATTTAACAGTTTTGTAAAGCAAACAGAAGAGGTTTGTACATTCACATTTAGTATTATATAAATTATAAAGGAAGAGAGTAGGTAGCTGAAGTGGTGAACTTTGCTATTGTATACAGTAACAAAACACCTTTATTTGCAACTGATTTTTATGCCCCATTTATGGGCATTATGTTTTTCGGTCTGTGTGTCTGTTTGTTCATTCATCTGTCCGTCCGTTAATCCGTCTGTCCCGCTTCAGGTTAAAGTTTTGCAGGTTAAAGTTTTTGGTCAAGGTAGTTTTTGATGAAGTTTAAGTCCAATCAACTTGAAACTTAGTACACATGTTTCCAATGATATGATCTTTCTAATTTTAATGCCAAATTAGAGTTTTGACCCCAATTTCACGGTCCACTAAACATAGAAAATGATAGTGCGAGTGGGACATCCGTGTACTATGGACACATTCTTGTTTTCTACTAATTTTGTGAAATATTTTTAAATACTGAATTGTAGGAAGTCATATTTTTAGTTTATTGCGATTCCTGTTCAAATTTGTTCATTTATGACTACTTGTTGAAAAGACAGCAATTGTTACTACAAACAGAAAGTTTTGTGGGAGTATTGTTGATGGTTGAATGAGTAATACATGCTCTCAGTAAGATTTTTGAATAATTTTGTCCACTGAGTTGTTTCAAAGCTTCATAATTGAAGGAGATGTGGTATGGTTGCCAATAAGACAGCTATACATAAGACCAAAAAACAATGGTGTTAACAACTGCAGGTCACTGTCATGCAAATGACACCCTGAAAATAAAAAGGTGTCATATTTACATCTTGGGTCCAACTCATCATAAATTTAGAATAGTAGTTTGAAAAATATCATTCTTTTAATAATGACACATATTTAATAACTGCATATTTTTAGATGATTTCACCACCTAAACAAAAACTTTCCTATCCAATGTTTGTATTCAATGAAGGAAACTCAACAGATGCTAATATAGAGAGTGATAGCTTTGAGAAAGAAGACCGTCTGCTTAGAGTGAAACATTATAAAATGGATCAGTATGGACGTATAAGATCTGGAACAGAAGAAACAGAAGAATTTGTTGTATTATAACAAATATTTTAATAGGGTTGACATTTGTTTTTTAACAGCTATGTTATTGAAATGCTAAATATTAGGAAACTTATTTTGAATTTGTTTTAAGCTTTATTGTTTATAAATAAAACACATTATTAGTCAAGTAGATATAATTAATATCTAATTTTTATTAGAAAAGTTGAAAAGAAATTGAAAGTTATTTAAAAAAAATATTATGGAAGTTTCAGCTAAAAAAACTTGTTATTTACATTCAAGTTTGGGACTAAAAATTTTTCAAATTATGAATATGATTCTGCCTTTGCATAATATTATTTTGAATATGGCTGGGAAGTACTTGAATGTTTGAACACTCTTATCAAAGTGCTAAATTATAATAAGTGAAAACCAGTTATCAATCTTGATGAAATATTGATTAATATACAATATAAAATAATTTAACCTTTATAATCTGGTCTGTTGATAAAAGGCAGATTTAAAAAAAAATTGTTGCATTGAAATGTCACGGGTCAGAGCTAGTGTTTAAATCCCTCCAATCTGTTTTCAGGTTATGTTCAGTTGGTCAGTAACAAATAATTATGTTTTAAATAGATTATTTTATTTGCATTTCATGATTTTAAAATTATTCATATACAAAAGAAGACATATATTCTACTTAAACAATTTTAAGCTGTTTTAAGAAAACACTTCCATGTCTTTTTAAATTTCTTTCTGTAAATGAGAATGGAATATTAAAAATACATAAGTATTAATTATATATATTAAGAGTGTTGTTACTTTTAAACAAGCAGTTCGCCATCCACAAAATAAAATTAGAGGCAAACATTTAAATTTTGGACTGGAAAGCTATATGGATATTGTTCTCCTGTGTCTATTGTTTGACCCCTGATGAATGTGTGATGGAATAGACTTATTGATAATGTTGATAGCATTTTAGCTTCATATAAGTATCTGTCCTAATTCATGTACAGATTTTAGATCAAATGTAAATTTGGAAATCAATGCTACATTTATTATTGTAAATCTTTGACAGTAAAAAAAATAGTATTTTACATTGTGATTTACATTAAACCATTGTAAGAAGTGGAAATGAAAAAACATTCTAAAAATGTCAGTTTTTATGCGTGGGGGCATTAAGTTTTACCCTTGTCCATCTGTAGGTCCCTACGTACGTCCCGAAATTGGTTTCCGTTCTCTTACTTGTTTGCCTCAACCAAATGTTATGAAACTTTATACAAAATGCTTATTACCACAAAACAAAGATCAAGTTTAAATTTTGGTGGCGTCACTTTTACCGTTCTAGAGTTATGCCCTTTACAAATGGAAAAATTGCTAAATTTTTCATTTCCGTTCTCTAACTTAAGTTTGCCTCAACCAATTGTTGTGAAACTTATACAAAATGCTTTATACCACATAACTCAGATCACGTACAAATTTGGGTAGCGTCATTATTACCGTTCGTGAATTATGTTCCTTTATAACGTTACATGCAAGCGGGGGCATCATCTGTGTCCTATGGACACATTCCCCATTTATTATACTTGTCCTTTTCCATTTACTAGTAGGATTGTCAGTGGTCAAATGTATTCATTATTTTTGTTTCTTTTCTTAGAAATGTCTGCAGATTCTATGGTTTTAGGTTAATTTTAGTGATAATTGTTTTAATGGTAATTTAAATACAAATTTACCCTATTTTTACAATTTTAATTCAATTGATTTGTACAGTAAATTTCAAGGTGAAATTTTATACATTTAGTAGTTTAAATCATAAAGAAAATTAATGATTTTATTTCAAATAAACAAATACACAAGATCAATTTTGAAAATTTTATCTCTTAATGAAAAAAATAGACCAGACCTGATTATTTCACTTTCTATTTCATGAGATTACAAAGGAAGATATATAAATCATGAATACCGATGAAAAGTATAATGTAGCATAAACCTGTAAATTTACAATATTAGTCATGAGGTGCAATATTGCCATAATATATTTATATAACCATATAATCTGTTAAGAATTTTGTTATGTATATAATGTAGATATGTTATTTATTTTTTCTATTTTTTCAGTGTTGAATGTATGTTTTGATTTGTTATACCTGAAAGCCTATAGTATCTGTCATTATTAATTGTTAAATTGGTGATAATTCCAAGTAAAAAATCCTTTTAAATATTAACAAGAAAATAGTTTTAACATTAAATCAATACTCTTAACTTGAAGAATTAAATTCTTCCTTTGATATTTCTTCCCAGTAAATCAAATTTTTTTTATCAGCTTTGTGTATGCATTGAACAGACTTTGGGGACTCTGGTGGATAGTTGTCTAATTGGCAATCATACCACTTCTCATTAATTCATCAGCTTTGTGTATGCACTGAACATACTTGTTGCATTTTCTAAGGAATAAAGTTAATATTGCACCTTTCACAATCTAATAAATCAAAAGAAACTAAAAGACTTTAGTTTTTAAATGGCATTCATGTTTCTTGCATTACTTCATTCATTAGCAGTGCAGGTATCAGTGGTAATAAACGAAAGATGATACTTACATTTATATTCATTCACGCAAAGGGTGTTACTGGAATACTGTGAATTCATATTTGTGGGTTCTAATTTTTGTGGTTTGGGGAAAAATTGTATTTTTGATTTTGTGGTTTTGACCAAGTGTGCATTCAAGTCTACAGACATTTGTACTTCGTTGAACATTTAAATTCGTGGTTGACCAATACCCACGAAACTCACAAAAAATTGGTATCCCATGAATAATGGTGCATCAAAAGCAGCTAGTTAGACAGTCTTTGGTCAATTTTGCCTGGGAGGATTGAAGCCTTAGTTTTAGTATTATTACATAGTTAATGAAATGACAATAAACAGTCAGAATATATCATTTTATTCATACCTCTACCAAAGAACTAGACAATGGGTGCAGTGTACCTTTGGGGATTACATGTCCTCAAACTAGGGTACTGATCCAGAGGTCCTAATAAAAAACCTCAGATAAACTTGAGGAAAGTTAGGAAGCCAAATACATAAAACTTGTGAGCATCAAAACTAAAAAGTCCTTAACAGAACGAACATTTTTAAAATCAATTTTTGCCAGAGGAGATGCAATATTACTTTTAATACAAATTGAAGAAATTCATTTCATTGTCAATTACTGTCTTGTATATGTCTCTATAATCCTTCCCTTAATGTGCAAATATATTAAAGTCTGTTAAGAGAATTCAGTTTTTAGAAGATTCCTGGAATAAAAATGAATTTAAATGTATCTACCCACAATCTGAATTATATAATCTGTAGGTTTCTGCCAGAGGAGTGTCTCTTGAACATATTCAAACACATTGTATATGAACCGATTCAAGAAGAAAATTGATTTGTACTTAAATTAATTAAAACTCAGATCCTGCATCCATGCTTTCCTTACAAGGATCTGACAACACAGAATTCTAATTTCTGTTCTGTAAATTATAATACCAGCCATTGACATTTCTGCCTACAAATTTTTGAAGGTGTGTATCACTATGACAAAACCAGATGATCCCTCTTTAAAACAGAAGTTTATTATTGTAAATCTTTGACAGTAAAAAATAGTATTTTACATTGTGATTTACATTAAACCATTGTAAAAGTGGAAATAAAAACATTCTAAAATGTCAGTTTTTATGCGTGGGCATTAAGTTTTACCCTTGTCCATCTGTAGGTCCCTACGTACGTCCCGAAATTGGTTTCCGTTCTCTTACTTGTTTGCCTCAACCAAATGTTATAGAAACTTTATACAAAATGCTTATTACCACAAAACAAAGATCAAGTTTAAATTTTGGTGGCGTCACTTTTACCGTTCTAGAGTTATGCCCTTTACAAATGGAAAAATTGCTAAATTTTTCATTTCCGTTCTCTAACTTAAGTTTGCCTCAACCAATTGTTGTGAAACTTATACAAAATGCTTTATACCACATAACTCAGATCACGTACAAATTTGGGTAGCGTCATTATTACCGTTCGTGAATTATGTTCCTTTATAACGTTACATGCAAGCGGGGGCATCATCTGTGTCCTATGGACACATTCCCCATTTATTATACTTGTCCTTTTCCATTTACTAGTAGGATTGTCAGTGGTCAAATGTATTCATTATTTTTGTTTCTTTTCTTAGAAATGTCTGCAGATTCTATGGTTTTAGGTTAATTTTAGTGATAATTGTTTTTAATGGTAATTTAAATACAAATTTACCCTATTTTTACAATTTTAATTCAATTGATTTGTACAGTAAATTTCAAGGTGAAATTTTATACATTTAGTAGTTTAAATCATAAAGAAAATTAATGATTTTATTTCAAATAAACAAATACACAAGATCAATTTTGAAAATTTTATCTCTTAATGAAAAAATAGACCAGACCTGATTATTTCATTTCTATTTCATGAGATTACAAAGGAAGATATATAAATCATGAATACCGATGAAAAGTATAATGTAGCATAAACCTGTAAATTTACAATATTAGTCATGAGGTGCAATATTGCCATAATATATTTATTTTTTTTTTTTTTTTTTTTTTTTTTTTTTTTTTCCCCCTGAAAGCCTATAGTATCTGTCATTATTAATTGTTAAATTGGTGATAATTCCAAGTAAAAAAACCTTTTAAATATTAACAAGAAAATAGTTTTAACATTAAATCAATACTCTTAACTTGAAGAATTAAATTCTTCCCTTTGATATTTCTTCCCAGTAAATCAAATTTTTTTTATCAGCTTTGTGTATGCATTGAACAGACTTTGGGGACTCTGGTGGATAGTTGTCTAATTGGCAATCATACCACTTCTCATTAATTCATCAGCTTTGTGTATGCACTGAACATACTTGTTGCATTTTCTAAGGAATAAAGTTAATATTGCACCTTTCACAATCTAATAAATCAAAAGAAACTAAAAGACTTTAGTTTTTAAATGGCATTCATGTTTCTTGCATTACTTCATTCATTAGCAGTGCAGGTATCAGTGGTAATAAACGAAAGATGATACTTACATTTATATTCATTCACGCAAAGGGTGTTACTGGAATACTGTGAATTCATATTTGTGGGTTCTAATTTTTGTGGTTTGGGGAAAAATTGTATTTTTGATTTTGTGGTTTTGACCAAGTGTGCATTCAAGTCTACAGACATTTGTACTTCGTTGAACATTTAAATTCGTGGTTGACCAATACCCACGAAACTCACAAAAAATTGGTATCCCATGAATAATGGTGCATCAAAAGCAGCTAGTTAGACAGTCTTTGGTCAATTTTGCCTGGGAGGATTGAAGCCTTAGTTTTAGTATTATTACATAGTTAATGAAATGACAATAAACAGTCAGAATATATCATTTTATTCATACCTCTACCAAAGAACTAGACAATGGGTGCAGTGTACCTTTGGGGATTACATGTCCTCAAACTAGGGTACTGATCCAGAGGTCCTAATAAAAAAAACCTCAGATAAACTTGAGGGAAAGTTAGGGAAGCCAAATACATAAAACTTGTGAGCATCAAAACTAAAAAGTCCTTAACAGAACGAACATTTTTTAAAATCAATTTTTTGCCAGAGGGAGATGCAATATTACTTTTAATACAAATTAAAGAAATTCATTTCATTGTCAATTACTGTCTTGTATATGTCTCTCTATAATCCTTCCCTTAATGTGCAAATATATTAAAGTCTGTTAAGAGAATTCAGTTTTTTAGTAGATTCCTGGAATAAAAATGAATTTAAATGTATCTACCCACAATCTGAATTATATAATCTGTAGGTTTCTGCCAGAGGGAGTGTCTCTTGAACATATTCAAACACATTGTATATGAACCGATTCAAGAAGAAAATTGATTTGTATTAATTAATTAATAAACAGATCCTGCATCCACGCTTTCCTTACAAGGATCTAACAACACATTGTTCTAATTACTGTTCTGTTAATTATTTCTGCCTACAAATTTTTAAAAGTGTGTATCACTAGAACAAAACCAGATCCCTCTTTAAAACCAAAAGTATAACTTTTGTCAGTGTTGTCATATCTTTGTAAGCAACATATTTTAGATCAAATATAAATTTGGAAATCAATGCTACATTTATTATTGTAAATCTTTGACAGTAAAAAAATAGTACTTCACATTGTGATTTACATTAAACCATTGTAAGAAATGGAAATGGAAAAAACATTCTAAAAATGTCAGTTTTTATGTATGGGGGCATTAAGTTTTACCCTTGTCCATCTGTACGTCTGTACATACATCCTAAAATTGGTTTCCATTCTCTAACTTGTTTGCCTCAACCAAATGTTATGAAACTTTATACAACATGCTTATTACCACAAAACAAAGATCAAGTTTGAATTTTGGTGGCGTCACTTTTACCGTTCTAGAGTTATGCCCTTTACAAATGGAAAAATTGCTAAATTTTTAATTTCCGTTCTCTAACTTAAGTTTGCCTCAACCAATTGTTGTGAAACTTATACAAAATGCTTATTACCACATAACTCAGATCAAGTACAAATATGGGTAGCGTCATTATTACCGTTCGTGAATTATGTTCCTTTATAACGTTACATGCAAGCGGGGGCATCATCTGTGTCCTGTGGACACATTCCCCATTTATTATACTTATCCTTTTCCATTTACTAGTAGGATTGTCAGTGGTCAAATGTATTCATTATTTTTGTTTCTTTTCTTAGAAATGTCTACAGATTCTATGGTTTTAGGTTAATTTTAGTGATAATTGTTTTTAATGGTAATTTAAATACAAATTTACCCTATTTTTACAATTTTAATTCAATTGATTTGTACAGTAAATTTCAAGGTGAAATTTTCTAAATTTAGTAGTTTAAATCATATAGAAAATTAATGATTTTTTCAAATAAACAAATACACAAGATCAATTTTGAAAATTTTATCTCTTAATGAAAAAAATGGACCAGACATGATTATTTCACTTTATATTTCATGAGATTACAAAGGAAGATATATAAATCATGAATACTGATGAAAAGTATAATGTAGCATAAACCTGTAAATTTACAATATTAGTCATGAGGTGCAATATTGCCATAATATATTTATATAACCATATAATCTGTTAAGAATTTTGTTATGTATATAATGTAGATATGTTATTTATTTTTTTCTATTTTATTCAGTGTTGAATGTATGTTTTGATTTGTTATACCTGAAAGCCTATAGTATCTGTCATTATTAATTGTTAAATTGGTCATAATTCCAAGTAAAAAAATCCTTTTAAATATTAACAAGAAAATAGTTTTAACATTAAATCAATACTCTTAACTTGAAGAATTAAATTCTTCCCTTTGATATTTCTTCCCAGTAAATCAAATTTTTTTTATCAGCTTTGTGTATGCATTGAACAGACTTTGGGGACTCTGGTGGATAGTTGTCTAATTGGCAATCATACCACTTCTCATTAATTCATCAGCTTTGTGTATGCACTGAACATACTTGTTGCATTTTCTAAGGAATAAAGTTAATATTGCACCTTTCACAATCTAATAAATCAAAAGAAACTAAAAGACTTTAGTTTTTAAATGGCATTCATGTTTCTTGCATTACTTCATTCATTAGCAGTGCAGGTATCAGTGGTAATAAACGAAAGATGATACTTACATTTATATTCATTCACGCAAAGGGTGTTACTGGAATACTGTGAATTCATATTTGTGGGTTCTAATTTTTGTGGTTTGGGGAAAAATTGTATTTTTGATTTTGTAGTTTTGACCAAGTGTGCATTCAAGTCTACAGACATTTGTACTTCGTTGAACATTTAAATTGTGGTTGACCAATACCCACGAAACTCACAAAAATTGGTATCCATGAATAATGGTGCATCAAAAGCAGCTAGTTAGACAGTCTTTGGTCAATTTTGCCTGGGAGGATTGAAGCCTTAGTTTTAGTATTATTACATAGTTAATGAAATGACAATAAACAGTCAGAATATATCATTTTATTCATACCTCTACCAAAGAACTAGACAATGGGTGCAGTGTACCTTTGGGGATTACATGTCCTCAAACTAGGGTACTGATCCAGAGGTCCTAATAAAAAAAACCTCAGATAAACTTGAGGAAAGTTAGGAAGCCAAATACATAAAACTTGTGAGCATCAAAACTAAAAAGTCCTTAACAGAACGAACATTTTTTAAAATCAATTTTTTGCCAGAGGGAGATGCAATATTACTTTTAATACAAATTAAAGAAATTCATTTCATTGTCAATTACTGTCTTGTATATGTCTCTCTATAATCCTTCCCTTAATGTGCAAATATATTAAAGTCTGTTAAGAGAATTCAGTTTTTTAGTAGATTCCTGGAATAAAAATGAATTTAAATGTATCTACCCACAATCTGAATTATATAATCTGTAGGTTTCTGCCAGAGGGAGTGTCTCTTGAACATATTCAAACACATTGTATATGAACCGATTCAAGAAGAAAATTGATTTGTACTTAAATTAATTAAAACTCAGATCCTGCATCCATGCTTTCCTTACAAGGATCTGACAACACATAATTCTAATTTCTGTTCTGTAAATTATAATACCAGCCATTGACATTTCTGCCTACAAATTTTTGAAGGTGTGTATCACTATGACAAAACCAGATGATCCCTCTTTAAAACAGAAGGTAGAACTTTTGTTAGTGTTGTCATATCTTTGTAAGCAAAACATTGACACAGGATCTGTATTTTAATTAATAATAACATCCACACAGTATCTTTAATCTCTTTATATAAATAAGGAGATGAGGTATGATTGCCAATGAGACAACTATCCACGTAAGTTCAAATAAAGTGGATGTAAGCAATTATAGGCAACCGTACGGCCTTCAACAATGAGAAAAACCCATACCATATAGTCGGCTATAAAAGGTATGTCCATATTCTCATGAGCCTATAGAATACCAAATTGTCTCAGCCCTTAAAGATTGAAGAATTTGCAATTGTATGCCATTATTCTAAAAAGCACCCGAGGTAGCCAGGAGCAGCCTTGAGCATACAAATAGAGAGACTATATAAATTCATAGTTTGAGTAAAGAATAGGATTCATTTCAGAGACTGTAAATAGCACTTTACGGAATTAACAGTAAAGTTTAAATTGTACATTGCCAAAATCGGGCAGCTGGGGACTGAAAAAGGCTTCAAGGGATTAAAAAAAAGAAATTTATTCTATTTTATATGAATTATCTATTTAAGATCCCTTTAGGAACTGAAAACATTTGGATTTTTACAGTCCTTCTAGATACGTCTGTGGTGAAGAAAAGTGAATTACTATACAGAATATCATTAATTCTTTTTATATCATTTTGTTTGTGTTTATTCATATAATTTTTATTCCAATGATCTTTTAATATACAGTGTGCACTTACCAGTCAGCCTTGGAGTTCATCTTGTCTTAAAACGATGACCTGACATATATAGTTGATGTCTAGACACACTTTAAACAATTGGGGGAAGTATTTTTTTTTTATAAAAGGCAATTCCTGTAACTTAAACATCTCAAATAAACAATTATTCTAAGATATACTTATAGTGCATTGATATAAAAAAAATCGATAAGAATTTTTTGATAATTGACTTTTCTTCTCATATTTAAAGCCTTATTAAAGTCCCCAATTATCATAAAAATGTATCAATATTTGTTATGAATTTGAATGCATGAATAAATGATAATTTGTTTTTGTTTTATTTGTTTTTCTTATTGGTTTTGTTGTCCTAGACTGAATCAATCAGGTTTTTGTTTTTTATATATAACCCACTGTGATTGAAGTGGGCAGTTAAAATAATTGCTATGAAGTCGAGGAAGCAAGTCAGTTTCAGCAGCCTCAGCAATTGTTTAATTTTGTGATTAGGTCAGTTAAAGGGGAACCTCTACATGTAATGGTAAGTCAATGATATATGGTATTCAGATGAAGTATTCCCCTCAGTCATGGTCCATTGATGCTGAAACAATGTAGTATTTTTATACGCCTGTTTACGGGACGTATTATGGTATACCTCTGTCCGTCCGTTCGTCCGTCCCTCCGTCCGTCCGTCGTCAACATGTCAGACATTAACTCGAAAATGCTTTAACCAATTTGCATAAAACTTTGGTGAATTGTTTTTTATTGACGTGAGCTCCCTTTCGTTTTTTATAAATTTTAGATTTTACGTTTCCGAGTTATGGGGTTTTATTCATTAAAAAAAGGGGGATTTTCCAGTTTTCTGACAAAAAATCAAAAATGCTTTCAGCAGTTCTTATGAAACTTTGGTGAATTGTTTATATCTATTGATGTAAGCTCCGTTTAGAATTTTATAAATTTTTCATTTATCATTTCTGAGTTATGGGGTTTTATTCATTAAAAAAAGGGGGGATTTTCCAGTTTTCGGACAAAAAATCAAAAATGCTTTCAGCAGCTCTTATGAAACTTTAGTGAATTGTTTATATCTATTAATGTAAGCTCCATTTAGAATTTTATAAATTTTTCATTTATCATTTCTGAGTTATGGGGTTTTATTCATTAAAAAAGGGGGGATTTTCCAGTTTTCGGACAATATCTCAAAAATGCTGTCAGCAATTCTCATGAAACTTTGGTGAATTGTTTATATCTATTGATGTAAGCTCCATTTACATTTTCATAAATTTCTAATATGACATTGAGAATTAATTGAACTTTATTTGTTTATAGTCTGACAACAGATTTACTAAGTATTGCGCAACAGCACAGTGTATTGCGCAACAGCAAGAAATCTTTAATTGAATATAAATTCAATTCATATAACCAATTTCAAGTTCTTTGATTACATTTATTCAGAAACCTATAATATGTCAAATATTTAATTACAATCCAAATTCAGACCTGTATCAAGCTTGAATATTGTGTCCATTCTTGCCCCAACTGTTCAGGGTTGGACCTCTGCGGGCGTATCCAGCTGCGCTCAGCGAAGCAGTTTATTTTCTTAGATATACGATTTTGATCGTCCATTTATTATCTTTTGCTTTATTTTTACATGTTGAAGTTTGTGATTATGTCATTTTAATGGGTACAACTAATGGTTAGTCAGTGGGATTTTGTTTTGCATATTTCATTCCAATGGAGATTATTAGTCCTGCCCACTCAGTCATGATCCATGGACTTAGAGTTGACTTGTTAAAGTTTGTGATTAAGTCAGCTTCAAGGAAACTTCTATTGCATGGTATTTTAGTCAATGAGAAATTCCATGGAGATTATTAAATTACATCTAACTTTTCAGTCATACATGATCCATTGACTACAAAACTTTTGCATTGTATTCATGTAAAAGTGTTCCTATTTTAATTTAAACTTTGTATTATACTGCATGTATCAAATTACACGGAGGCAAGACATCTTTATGTCAACAGTTTATAATCTATAGAAATTAATACATTGTATCACAGAATACCACAGAATTAGTTGAAATAAAGTATTTTTTACCTAAATGATGTACAATATGATAAAATTACAAGTTTCCCATGCATAATTATACCCCCTGCTTACTAAAGTGATGAGGAGTCTGTCTATCTGTCCGTATGTCTGTTCCTTCATCCATTTGATTGTCCTCCTGTCCCACTTATGTATCTGCAACTGCTCCAGATCATGAAGCTTTCACAGAATCTTACTCACATGAAATACATTTACAACTTCTATTTCATTTATTCATCTAAATGAATTTTGGGTTTACTTTTGGATGACATAGGCTTTTTCATATCTCCATACTATTGGAGTATAGTACTCATTTGTATCTGCAACTCCTTCTATTCCCCTTTTTATAATGTATAGAAAATTTCTCAGAATCTTTACCATATAATGCCAATGTGCACCTCCTTTTTTGTGTTTAGGTCCAAATTTTTTTTTCGTCACGTTTTCCTTACCAAAGCATGGACTTCGCCATAATTCATGCTTTCTACATAAGAAAATGCCTGTACCAAGTCAGGAATATGACAGTTGTTGTCCATTCGTTTGATGTGTTTGTGCTTTTGATTTTGCCATTTGATTAGGGACTTTCCGTTTTGAATTTTCCTCGGAGTTCAGTATTTTTGTGATTTAACTTTTTATTTAGGGGTACTCATTTTGTGTCAGCAATGACTCATTAACCCCTATTACAAAGTGATAATTCATTGGAACTTTTGCATAATCTTAACAATATAATGCTTTTGTGCATGTCCTATATTTTTTTCAGAATCATTGTTACCTTACCTAAGCATGGATTTTTGCCGGTTTTTATGCAAACAATTTTGCGGTCGTATATTGGTATCACGTCGTCGTTGTCGTCAACATCGTCCGAAGACATTTGGTTTCCGGACAATAACTTTAGTATTAGTAAATAGAAATCTATGAAATTTAAAAATAAGGTTTATAACCACAAAAGGAAGGTTGGGATTGATTTTGGGGGTTATGGTCCCAACAGTTTAGGAATAAGGGGCCAAAAAGGGGGTCAAATAAGCATTTTTCTAGTTTCATGACAATAACTTGTGGAACAGTGTATGGATCTCTCTGAAATTACCATACCACAAAGGGATGGTAAGGATTGGCTTTGCGGGGTTATGGCTCAAACCGTTTAGGAATTGGGGGCAAAAAAGTGAGAAAAAAACAAGGGTGTCCTGGTTAATGGACAATTACTTAAGTACAAATTACAGTGTAAGGGAGGTAATTCAAACACAACTTTGAATTACCTCCCTTACACTGCTTTTAAATTATGTATAAAGATATGTTGTATTGTCTTGAGGTGATTAGCTATCAATACATTTTTAGAAGTTACTATTTTGAGATAATTTTAAAAATGCTGATTAAGGTCAATTAAATTTAACTATGATTATGTATGTCATTTTCTATTTTAAGACTTTTATGATGTATTTAAATGGGTTATTATGGTTGCAAGCTCCAAATGGAATTTGAATTGACATTATGACCATGTCTTGAGGGAAAGAAATTTTTTTTGGGGAGGTCAATTCGCAACAGCATAGTGTATTGCACAATAGCAAAAAATTGAATATAAATTCAAATCATATAACCAATTCTAAGTTCTTCGACTACAGTTATTCTGCGTCAGAAACCTATTATGTGTTAAATATTGAATTACAACCAAATTCAGACCTGTATCAAACGCGAATATTGTGTCCATTTTGCCCCAACTGTTCAGGGTTGGACCTCTGCGGTCATATCCAGCTGCGGTCGTATCCAGCTGCGGTCATATCCAGCTGCGCTCGGCGAAGCAATTTATTTTTAATTGAGAGTTATCCATTTTGTATCCACAACTCCTAAAACCTGCTATTTAGACCTTTTCACCATAAACATAGGTTACTAAAGTTATTTCAGCAGCATGGTTTATTGAAGTGTAAACTAAGGGAAAAACAGACCAATCATATTCAAGTATTCATAGATATGCAAATCATATAAGAATTATACTGTACATTAGTGTCCAATTCAAGGGCAGATGCGGATCCAGGATTTTGAAAGAGGGGGGGCGGGGGGCAGCAGGCCCCCAAACTAGACAAAATTTGTTGTTGAACTGGTAAAAAGTCTGGATTAACCATGTATGAAGCTCCATAAGAGGGGGCGTAGTGGGCATAGGCCAACCTTTGTTTGGAAATAATATCATTTTTCGCTTAAAGTTGTCAAACATTATATTTTTACCATTATGGTATAAATTTACACACACCATTTTCTTGAAACCAGGATTCGCTCCTGTACATTATTCAGTTAAATATACTTTATTCTATAAACCAAGGATTTATATAGTGAGACTAATTTGAGGGTACCCAAATTGCACCTAATCAGACAGTTTTTTTCACCTACCTTTACGTTTTTTTATGATCCAGACAAAAGTTTCCATTCTGTGTTTATTTTGTAGACATATCCTTATTTACTATGTAGTAAAACCAATTTAATTTTGAATTCATATTGAATCATAGAAAAATGGGCTTGAACCAACCTCCAAACGTTCCATGATTCTGTAATGAGGAGTACCCAAATTGCATCCATGCTTGAATTCACATCCTTAAAAATCGAATTACAGATGTTTGATTTTATTTCTTCAAATATTTAGAACCATTTGACATTAGTCCATGTTTACTATTAATTTTTTAAGAAATGGATGCTTGCAACATATTTTATTTGCTCATTTTTAAAAGATTACTTTTTGTGAACGTTGCAACGCGACATTTCCATATATTTTACTTTTTCCAGTGAATGCTTCATCCGTTGGTGTATACTGTGAGCGTTTTGTGAATATTTAGATATATTTATCTATGTTAAAAGACGTGCATAATGTCAAATCATAAAAATACAAATTGTTTAGTCTCAAAGAAA
This sequence comes from Mytilus coruscus, assembly GCA_017311375.1. Classification (NCBI taxonomy): domain Eukaryota; kingdom Metazoa; phylum Mollusca; class Bivalvia; order Mytilida; family Mytilidae; genus Mytilus; species Mytilus coruscus. Next base: position 123,046,287 of record CM029595.1, on the reverse strand, counting down.
ACTTGTAAGATTTCCACAGCTATTTTTGTTGAATAGGTGCAATTTGGGTATCCCAAATCCTTGTATAAACTAAAAATAAAAAAAAAATAGAGGTATTTTGCGGTATTTTATGTTGTATGTCTTTAAAATTATGTTTACTACCTATATCACATAAACTTAACAAAATCTAAAAAGGTCGAGTTATCGAGAGTACGAGTTGGTGAACATGGGTACGAGTTCGCGAAGGGACGAGTTTGGCCAAACCAGAATATTCATTCGGAACTCTCCACTGAGATGGCTTGTCGGAGGTATAATAGTAGTGGTTCTTAGGATTTAAAACCACGATATGGACCACGCTCTGATTGGCTTATTTATTTTCATTTTGTTATCTATCATACAATTGGTTCTCAATGTAACTCGGATTTATTCTGCGAAAAAGAGAATTTCCGAAGTGTACTTTCTGTTTCGATTTCACGATATATTTATACTGCTGTTAACTGACAGGTAAGTGAGTCCTAAAGATGCAGAAAAGGGTAAACACTAAAACAAAAATTGCATGTTTACGACCAAATAACAAACATACCTTCGCTTTAAACATTTAGGCCAAAATATCAGGCTCTGGTCCAACCTGGGATTTATAAAGTTCCCTGTATAAGTCTGTAACTAGTGAGTAGTGTGATCATGTTGATAGTAAGAGTTTTCCCCTGATATTCATGATTATATGATTACAGAGTTGGGCCCCTATGATTGTTTGATTGTTGCGCTTAATATTCGTAATCATATGATTACACAGTTAGACCGTGATGATCGTCTGAATATTGCCCTTGTTAATAATGATCATATGATTAAACAGTTAGGCCATGATGATTGTTTGATTATTGCCATTAATATTCATAATCATATGATTACACAGTTAGGCCGTGATGATTGTCTGATTATTGCCCTTGATAATCATGATCATATGATTACACAGTTAGGCCATGATGATTGTTTGATTATTGCCCTTAATATATAAAACCATATGATTACACAGTTAGGCCATGATGATCGTCTGATTATTGCCCTTGATAATCATGATCATATGATTAAACAGTTAGGCCATGATGATCGATTGATTTTTGCCCCTGATAATCATGATCATATGATTAAGAAGTTAGACCATGATGATTGTTTGATTATTGCCATTAATATTCATGACTATCTGATTACGTAGTTTGACTATGATGATCATTAGATTACTGCCCTTAATATTCATGATTATCTAATTACACAGGTTGAACATGATGATCGTTTGATTATTGCTCTTATATTCATGATCATCTGAATACACAGTTTCGAACATGATGATCATTTGATTATTACCCTTAATATCCATAATCATATGATTGCACAGTTAAACATGATAATCTTTTGATTATTGACCTTACTATTCATGATTATCTGATTATATATTTTTGATAATTGCCCTTAATATTCATAATTATCTAATTTAAGGTTTGATTATTGCCCTTGATATTCATGATAGATAAGATAATGTAATATCACACTTTGATCATGTTAGTCATTTGATTATTGCCTTATTATTCATGATCAGGTGCAGATCCAGGATTTTGAAAAAGGGGGTGAGGCCCTATGGTAAGCCAACATTTGGAGCAATATGTTTAAATGTTTAAAAAGTCTATACATTTATCATACATGAAGCTCCCTGCCCCCTCTAAATCCGCCTTGGATGATCATGTGATTACAGGGTTTAATCATCATCATCATTTGGAATCGATTGTTTGATTATTGTCCTTTTGTAACCTGGTTTAATCATGCCGATAGTTTTGATTTCTGCCCTAAAAATTCATGATCATGTTATTATATCGGTTGATCATTTTATTAGTTTGAATACTCCCCTAATGTTTATGATTATGTGGTTACACTTCGAACATGTTAATCATGTTAGTAGTTTGATTACTGCACTGGAATTACAATATATATATATATATATAAAGCCTGTACCTAAGAACCATATCAAGAATACATACATGGTACCATTAAAACGTTTAAACCCGCTGCATTTGTTTGCACCTGTCCTAAGTCAGGAATCTGATGTTCAGTAGTTGTCGTTTGTTGATGTGGTTCATAAGTGTTTCTCGTTTCTCGATTTTATATAGATTAGACCGTTGGTTTTCCCGTTTGAATGGTTTTACACTAGTAATTTTTGGGGCCCTTTATAGCTTATTGTTCAGTGTGAGCCTAGGCTCCGTGTTGAAGACCGTACTTTGACCTATAATGGTTTACATTTATAAATTTTGACTTGGATGGAGAGTTGTCTCATTGGCACTCATACCACATCTTCTTATATCTATGTCATATAGACTGTACCTAAGAACCATATAGACAAAACTTATAACCTGAACCTAAGAACCATATAGACAATTAATAAAGCATATATCTAAGAACCATAAACAATACATGTACCCTATATCTAAGAGCCATATATGATACATATAAACTAAACATAAGAACCATAGAAAATACATTAAGGCTATATCTAAGAACCATGGAAAATACATATCCACTGTACCTAAAGACCATAGACAACATATCAAGCTGATATCTAAGAATTATAGACAATATATAATGCCTATATCTAACAACTATATACTATACATATAGACTGAACCTAAGAACCATATAGACAAAACATACAGCCTTTCTCTGAGAACCATAGACAATACATACATTGACATATAGACTGAACATAACCATAGACAAAACATAGCCTATATCTAAGAACCATAGACAATATATGTAGCATATATTTAAGAACCATAGACAATACATATAGACTGTACCTAAGAACCATAGACAATACATATAGACTATATCTAAGAACCATAGACAATATATGTAGCATATATTTTAAAACCATAGACAATACATATAGACTGTACCTAAGAACAATAGACAATACATATAGACTGTACCTAAGAACCATAGACAATACATATACCAGTAGACTATATCTAAGAACCATAGACAATATATATAGCATATATTTTAGAACCATAGACAATACATATAGACTGAACCTAAGAACCTTAGACAATACATATAGACTTAACTTAAGAACCATAGACAATACATAAAGCCTACATCTAAGAACCATAGACAATATATATAGACTGAACGTAAGAACCATAGACAATACATATAGGCTAAACCTAAGAATCATAGACAGTACATATAGACTGAACCTAAGAACCTTAGACAATACATATAGACTGTACCTAAGAACTTTAGACAATACATATAGACTGTATCTAAGAACCATAGACAATATATATACTTAACCTAAGAACCGTACACAATACATATAGACTGAACCTAAGAACCATAGACAATACATATAGAATTAACCTAAGAACCATAGACAATACATATAGACTGAACCTAAGAACCATAGACAATACATATAGACTGAACCTAAGAACCATAAACAATATATATAGACTTAACCTAAGAACCGTACACAATACATATAGACTGAACCTAAGAACCATAGACAATACATATAGAATTAACCTAAGAACCATAGACAATACATATAGAATTAACCTAAGAACCATAGACAATACATATAGACTGAACCTAAGAACTTTAGACAATATATATAGACTGTATCTAAGAACCATAGACAATATATATAGACTTAACCTAAGAACCGTACACAATACATATAGACTGAACCTAAGAACCATCTAGACAATACATATAGACTGAACTTAAGAACCTTAGACAATACATATAGACTTAACCTAAGAACCATAGACAATACATACAGACTGAACCTAAGAACCATAGACAATACATAAAGACTTAACCTAAGAACCATAGATAATACATATAGACTGAACCTAAGAACCTAAGTCAATACATATAGCCTGTATCTAAAACCATAGACAATATATATATATAGACTTAACCTTAGAACCGTAGACAATACATATAGCCTATATCTTAGAACCATAGACAATATATATAGACTGAACGTAAGAACCATAGACAATACATATAGCCTACATCTAAGAACCATAGACAATATATATAGACTGAACGTAAGAACCATAGACAATACATATAGGCTAAACCTAAGAATCATAGACAGTACATATAGACTGAACCTAAGAACCTTAGACAATACATATAGACTGTACCTAAGAACTTTAGACAATACATATAGACTGTATCTAAGAACCATAGACAATATATATACTTAACCTAAGAACCGTCCACAATACATATAGACTGAACCTAAGAACCATAGACAATACATATAGAATTAACCTAAGAACCATAGACAATACATATAGACTGAACCTAAGAACCATAGACAATACATAAAGACTTAACCTAAGAACCATAGATAATACATATAGACTGAACCTAAGAACCTAAGACAATACATATAGCCTGTATCTAAAAACCATAGACATATATATATATAGACTTAACCTTAGAACCGTAGACAATACATACAGCCTATATCTTAGAACCATAGACAATATATATAGAGACTGTACCTAAGAACCATAGACAATACATATAGCCTATATTTAAGAACCATAGACAATACATATAGCCTATATCTAAGAACCATAGACAATACATATAGCCTATATCTAAGAACCATAGACAATATATATTGACTTAACCTTAGAACCATAGACAATACATATAGCCTACATCTAAGAACCATAGACAATACATATAGATTGTACTTAAGAACCATAGACAATACATATAGGCTGAGCCTAAGAACCATAGATAATACATATAGACTGAACCTAAGAACCATAGATAATACATATAGACTGAACCTTAGAACCATAGATAATACATATAGACTGAACCTAAGAACCATAGATAATACATATAGACTGAACCTAAGAACCATAGATAATACATATAGACTGAACCTAAGAACCTAAGACAATACATATAGCCTATATCTAAGAACCATAGACAATACATATATAGAGTTAACCTAAGAACCGTAGACAATACATATAGACTGAACCTAAGAACCATAGACAATACATATATAGACTGAACATAAGAACCTTAACCAATACATATAGCCTATATCTAAGAACCATAGACAATACATATAGACTGAACCTAAGAACCTTAGACAATACATATAGACTTAACCTAAGAACCATAGAAAATACATATAGAATGAACCTAAGAACCATAGACAATACATATAGCCTATATCTAAGAACCATAGACAATATATATAGCCTGTATTTAAGAACCATAGACAATAAATAAACCATATATCTAAGAACCATATACTGTACATAAAGCAATTATATTAGAACCATGGATAATATATTTAAACTGAACCTAGGAACCATAGACAATATATAAAGCCTATATCTAAGAACCATAGACAATATATATATTATTGGTAAACTTTATATAAATATAATAGCATTCCAATTTCTTCTGGCATTCCAGCTTCCACGACCAACAAAAATTGTCAGCCTTGAAGTAAGTCAATAGTGCAAAAATCAACCAAATCAATAGATTTAAATTCAGTCAAGCCTGAGATGTGAGGTATGTTAAATCACACATGATTTAGAGGGGGAGGGTACAGCACATACAGCAAGCACAACATATACATCTTGTTTCCCACTATACTACAGGTTGTGCATGCCTAAGTGTCTTTATTTCTTTTGGTAATTATGATTCATAAAAACGAATGGTAGTGAATAATAGCTGTTCTAGTTTGATAAATAATTTATGATATTTATTTATAGGACCAGAAAAAACATGGAAGATTGGTAAAAGGCGAAGGAGGTGGTAAGTAAAATTTTTTAAAAAACCTACAATTTCTACTAGGAGCTCTACCTTTTATACTTTAGATTATATGTAGCTACATCAATTAATGTGGATTATCTTTTTTTTTTTTGTTAATTGGGAAAAATCAAACTTTAATGGATATTTGGATTCTTGATTTGCAAAAGGCTGCATTCAAGTTAATACAGAATGGCTTCTTTGTTGCATACAATGTATTTAAATTTGTAATAGTGGTTCACCCATGACCAAGAAATCTACGAAAATGGGTATTCCACAAATAATTATGAATCCACAATCCTCATTGTCAAAATTTGATATAGGTCAAAATATCTTATGTTTGGCACTTTCATTAAATTTGTTATACATCTAAACTCATTATTGTCATCAAATTGTTCTTTTGTAAAGTTTACATTGACCAAAAATAATCACAGAGTAGAAATATATTTTTTACCTATGTTTTCTAGGTATATGATACTCTGTACACTTGTTCTGTTCAAGTCTTTTTGAACATTTCTTTTACTTCCAGGTGAATAAAATGTTGGAAAATGGTGAGACTGTGGTATCAATTATATTGAACAAAGAAACCAAGTCCATTGAATTTTGAAGTAAGCACACAAATGATACAATTCCTATTCATGACTCTAATATATTGATTAGGAAATACAGTTGTGACATTGAATGATCATAAACCATTAAGGATCCAAAGTACATGTTGAAAATAAACAAACAAACACTAGTATATCGAGAGAAAAAACATTAAACTTTGAGATTTTTTAGCTGAGCAACTATCCACCAGATACCACATATCTATTCTAAGCAACTAAAGGTCACCATATGGCCCTTTAACAATGAACAACAACTCTACTAGAAAGTAAGCTATAAAAGCTAGTAACATGACAAAATGATAAACAAGAAAACTAACAGTCTGAATTATGTACAAAACAATTAACAACAAAATATATATGATACACAGCAACTTACAACAAATACTGAATAAAAGACAGCTGTCTTCAAAAGGACAATCACTTACAAAATGAGGAAAGGTTAACCATGTTAAAGAGGGTCAACCTTCCATTAACCAGAGAAAGTGATGTTACAGCACAACTTGAGAACTAACTGTAAAAACCAGTTGAAAAGGCTTGACTCATCAAATCAATAAAAGCACCATTGAATAACTAACAAAAGAGTAAAACACAAAATATTGATCTAAGAGTACTCACAGTAATTGAAGGCAATTTCAAAGCCATTACAAAAATAACAAACAGGTTTTCAAGACTGAAATATCAATCAGTTTACCTCCAGTGGATTTAATAAGAAGATGCAATTACCAGTCTAAAAACAATGACACTGTGCAATGCCAAAACATAAGTATCAACAGTATGTAGGACCGGAAGTGTTCACAACTGTATAGAAAATACATATTTAGTTATGTTTTAATTTATATATAACAAAATCAATTTAAGAACAGATAAAAATTGTTAAATTGATAACCTTTTAGAATAAGTTTATTAAAAGAATGGATAAGTTTACAGGTATGCATGTCTGGTCATGTACCAGTATGCACTATAATAGCTTTTGAGATAAGTGTTTTAATAAATATAGTCAATGTGTTTCAAAGGACACATTATTAAAATTTAGCTACCTTTGTACTGAAAGAAGACCGATGACAAGTTTTATGTGTTACTATACATTCTTTCTCCTAGATTTTATATGTGTTCTAATTTTTACAGAATGTTTAGGGTTTAAAATACATCAGCCCAACACGTCCAGGTTTGAACATCCTCATGCTATTCTTCAGGATGTTTAGAACAGAACAATGCAAGTTGCTAAAAGACTGCCAATGGCTGACAAGAGAAATGTGTGACATGGTCGGATGCCATTAGCTGGTACAATTGTCATGGAGAATAAGGTGTTCAGCATGTGGCAGGTGGTCACGCTTTCAATGTGTCAAAATAACAACACATGAGGGACAGGACTTCATTTGCTTAATATGCAAGGCACAATATAATTGATGTACAATGTCTTGTAGTTTATAAGCTTACCTGCCTGTTATTTTCAGAAAAATCTGAAAATCTTATATGTAGTTATTGCCCCTGAAATGTACGTTTTTTTCTATCCATTTTCACATTTTTTTACTTCTACCTTTAAAATAGAGGTTAAAACTGTAAACTGTAATAACTATCAGAGCAAAAGCATGTATCCACTGTGGAAATTGAAAAAAAAATCAAAGTATCTGTTTGGAGTTATTGCCCCTGAAATTTTTTTTTTCGAATCTTTCACTGTTTTTTTTTGCTGTAAGGTATGAAATCTATAGGATGAAGCTTGAAATTTTAAATGCAAAAATATGAATGAACGATGTGGTTCTTTTCAGGTTAACTTATAATTTATTGGGTAATTTGAATTTTGTCAGTACGAAAAAAAAAAAAAATTACGTACTGTGGATTCATTATTATTCGTTGGATATTTTCGTGGGTTTCGTGGATACAGGTGAACCACGAATTTAAATGTTCAACGAAATACAAATTTCTATTAGGTTGTATGCAGAATTTGGCAGAACCACGAAATCACATATCCACGAAAAGGCAAGTTTTCCTCAATCCACGAAAATTGGTACCCAAATAAGTGAATCCACAGTAAACAAAATTAAATGCAGTGAAAAAATATTTTTATCATAGGCAACTATTACAACTCACTATTATAAGCATCAACATTTTGCTTGCATCAATTCATAACATATTTACAGTATAGAAATTAGAAAACATTATTCAGTCAATATCAATAAAAGAGTATAATTTTCCACATGTTTCTATATCAAGTGTACTTATATATTCTTTTGACAGCAAATAAGGAAAATAATGAGACTTTTCATAGTAGGAATGGTTGCAAATGATTATGCAAAATGTTGCTATTAACTACATATAACACAGACATTTCAATGTACTTAATTTTTCATTCATATTTTTTCATTCAAGCTACAAAACTGCAGTTAAATTTCATTGACACTGATTTACATGATAAACAAATGTGTATTGAAACATAGATCAAATATACAAAAAACCGAAACAGCAGAAATATAACATCTTTCATCATTGCCATACTGGGAAAATCATTGTACACAGTGGCTGGTACATGTAGTATAATAGAAAATGAAAGCACCAATTCATGTAAAAAGAAATATTCTATTTTTATATGCATAAATTTTCAGTGATGTATTTAGCTAAAAGTTTGTTGTTATTAGAACATCTTAATAATCCATATCTCAATTGATTTTGAACAGCACACATTTCTTAGATATTTAATATGTAATTGATACAAAATTGATTTATCATGTAACTTGAAATGCTGAAAGAAAATACAACCAGGAGATAAATTTAGAAAATAAATATTTGTGAATCTTTTATTTGTCTTTTATATCCTTTTATGTGGCATTGTTAATTAGACTGCATGACCAATCAACCTTCGTTAAGTTATAGAATATTTATTCATATTTGAATTTACTTTATTGTATTTTAAAATGTTGTAAAATATGATTGGAAAGCCAAAAATATTGTTAACGCAGTCATTTAATTATTTACGAGTATCAAAATTATTACAAATGCAGCCTTCTTCCTATAAGAACGAAACAAAAATACATAACATTTATGAGCATTTACTTGTACTGGCTAATACTGGGGAAAACAGTTGGCCATGATATGGCCCAGTATGCTGCAGAGCCAAAACAACATTTCGATGCTGTCAAAATATTATTGAAATTTACTAACAAAACACTGTTGAAATATACATGAAACAAACATACATAACATTAAGAGTCATTAAGGTGAGAATACAATGAGGACTGTAAATTTGTACATGCAACCTGTGACCAATTATCTTCGTTTGACCATAACACTGTGTGAAAAGATCATATACACTGTCAAATGCAACCAAATGACAAAATTCTAGATGTGAACAGTGTCTCTTCATAACCATAACCTATATTAATACTGTTGTGTAACATTTTTATGAATAACCGGTTGAATCTTCAAATAAAAGTACAGACTTAAGGCGTATATTAATTATATATACTAGTATATCTAAGACAGTTGTCTCATTGGCAATCATACCACATCTTCTTTTTTATAGTATATCTAAGGTTCAAACCTACAGGTTCTTTTTACATGGTATGGTTCTCATATGAAATAGTTTTTAAAATGTGGAGTTCTTTGATACATGTAGTTTTAACAGGTAATGGTTCTTAAAAACAAAAGGAATCAAATAGGTATGTGTCTTAAGTACTGGTTATATAAATAAAGCCTTGTAAGGTTCTTTAATACAGTTAACGTTTTTGGTGGGTTTCATGTTGCTCAGTCTTTAATTTTCTATGTTGTGTTTTGTGCACTATTGTTTGTCTGTTTGTCTGTTGGTCTTTTTTTCTGTTTTAGCCATGGTGTTTTCAGTTTATTTTCGGCTTATGAGTTTGAATGTCTCTTTGGTATCTTTCGCCTCTCTTGTCTATGGTTCTTAGATACAGGTTGGGTTTAAAAGAAAATTAATTTAATATGATGGCTTTCTATACATGGTGTGTTTCTGGAAACACCATGTCTTTAATATCAAGATACAAGTTGTCTTTACTGGGCATGGTTCCTAGATACTAGTTGTCTATATTTCGTATGGTTCCTAGATACATGTTGTCTATATACGGTGTGGTTCCTCAATATGAGTTGTCTATAGATGGTGTGGTTCCTAGACACAAGTGGACTATATATTGTGTGGTTCCTAGAAACATGTTGTCTATATATGGTGTGGTTCCTCGATCTAAGTTGTCTGTAGATGGTGTGGTTCCTAGATACAAGTTTTAAATAAATGGTATGGTTCCTAGAAATAAGTTATATATAGAAGGTATGGTTCCTAGATATAAGTTATCTTTAGATGGCGTGGTTCTTAGATACAAGCTGTCTTTAGGTGTGGTTCCTAGATACAAGTTGTCTTTACATTGTGTGGTTCCTAGATACAAGTTGTTTATAGATGGCGTGGTTCCTAGATACAAGTTATTTATATATGGTGTGGTTCCTAGATACAACTTTTCTATAAATGTGATGGTTGCTGGATACAAGTTTTAAATAAATGGTATGGTTCCTTGAAATAAATTATATATAGGAGGTATGGTTCCTAGATATAAGTTATCTTTAGATGGCGTGGTTCTTAGATACAAGTTGTCTATAGATGGTGTGGTTCCTAGATACAAGTTTTAAATAAATGGTATGGTTTCTTGAAACAAGTTGTTTGCATATGGTGTGGTTCCTGGATACAAGTTGTCTTAAGATGGTATGGTTCCAAGATAGAACTTATCTATATATTGTTTGGTTCCTAGAAACCAGGTGTCTACAGACGGTGTGGTTACTAGATATAAGTTATCTATATACGGTGTGGTTCCTAGATACAGGTTATCTATATAGGATTTGTTCCTCGATATAAGTTGTTTATAGATGTTGGGGTTCCTAGACACAAGTTGTCTATAGATGGTGTGGTTCCAAGATACATTTTGTCATATATGGTGTGGTTCCTTGATACAAGTTTTCTACAGATGGTATGGTTCCTAAATATATGTTATCTATAGAAGGTGTGGTTCTTAAATTTATACATGTTGTCTATATATGGTGTGGTTCCTCAATATGAGTTGTCTATAGATGGTGTGGTTCCTAGATACAAGTTGACTATATATTGTGTGGTTCCTAGAAACATGTTGTCTATATATGGTGTTGTTTCCTCGGTATAAGTTGTCTATTGATAGTATGGTTCCTATATAAAGATGTCTATAGATGGTTTGGTTCCTAGATACAAGTTGTCTATAGATTACTCTACCACTTGGAACTCATAGGTCAATATCTTCCTTGTAAGCAGCAACCCTCTATCAAGGAAATCATGATAGGGAATACAAACTTTGGAATATCGTATCAACTGTGAGATATATAATCAATATGCAGCCGCTGCTGGGATGTTACTACATAGAAATGGAAAATGTACAGTGGGAAGCTGAATCATCTCTATTGTCGTAAAGTTTTGTTATCAGCCGATACTCATTGTCAATTTTATTGTCTGCTCTTTGGTCGGGTTGTTGTCTCTTTGACATATTCCCCATTTCCATTCTCAATTTTATTTAGATATAGGTCATGATATGAGGCACATTTAACTGTATCTTGTGTGTCCTTAATTTCAAGTTCGATGGGATAGATTTGTTCAACATAGTCACTAAACTTTGAATTATTTAGTGAGATGACATCATCTAGATAGCGAAACGTGAACTCATAGATTAATGCTAGCTTCTTTTCATTCTTCCGTATGGAGTCTGCCTCATGTGAATAACGGAAAAAGTCGGCAGGAAGAAGAGTCATGGACTTTCCATTGGAATTTCGATAGTTTGTCGAAAAAAAGTCCTCCGAACGTGATACAAATTGTATCAGAGTTGTTTTGTTTACAAAGTACGATTTATTCCACCCTAAAGCAAGATTTTTGAAGCTACGTTGGCCATTTATTTTTCACGAAACAAAGAAGGATCAATTAAAAGCTTAAATTGTATGTACTGTAACAAATGTTTAGTATCAGCATCTGATTTACATCACCCCTAGAGTAGGTAGTGTCATAGCAGAAAATAGTTCGTTTGAAGGAAATGATTCTGAAATAAAAAGTATTTGAAATTCCCGGGTACACGATATATCTGGAGCTGTATAAGCAGATGCTGCATTATTGCTACATAGTTTTGTCTTTACAAGCCTGTTTTACTACTTTTGTTCGCAGTTGCGCTATATGTACCTCCGCATTGTGTCCTTTATCTATTTTTCTATGGAATTATCTTTAGAATAATGTACACATTGAGTAGGAAAATATTCTGGTCGGCCCGGTCCAATTATACTGAGTCCTGGTAGGTTGAAATGCTTTCCTGTGCACTTATACTTTGTGAACTACCACGGCTCTTTTCACAACAAATCTTACGACTAAAATTGGTCGTAAGTTGTACTGAAATAATCATGGCTTACGAATGATTTTTCTCGTAAGATATTTTGTAAAATGATTAGAGGACCAGTATGTTAGTAAATTACAAAACGGGTTTATATCATATCACCTCATTGTGTTATTGGATAAACACTCATGATTAAATAATGAAGAATTCTATACTTATACTGCCGAATATTTACCTATTGAATCAAATCTTAATAATTAAATTGTATTGTCTTTTCATACGCATCAAACTTTGACCTTGCTGCTTAATAATTGAAATACAAACATGTATAATAACGTTCAGGTCCCTGCACGATTGCCAATTTCACAGTAGTCCTTCTTATATAGTCAAAAGTAACAATATACCCAATTTCATATACGATCTGACAGATTTCAACGTCTTACGATTAGAGATGGTATTCTTGTAAGCTTTTTAGGTTACTTTGAACAAAACTGAAATACCACAATCCTGTACACATGTCTTTTCATAGCTTCTTCATCTTCTGATAATCATGAAAATTTTAAGCCTTCATTTTGATAACCGCGGGGTCAAATATGTATCCTCATTCTCGTTCGGTCACCTATGATCACCTTTCATACATTTGAAATTACAAATTTTTTTGAAATAAAAATTAAAGTTGTTAAAAGCTGGTTCTGTTCGGATTATTAACTGTTTCAAAGTTTTTGTACCCTTTAGTAGACCATGTTTAGTTATTTGCACGAGTACATCTAAAATTAATGGTTATGGCAACACTGTTTGAACATTATACTGATATACAAAATGAACGAACCACTAGGCAGAATTTCTGCTAAAAACGTATCGATGTGTAAAAAAGTACACAGACATAATACATGTATACAATGAAATATAGTTAAGTGTCAACTTCGACTTAGGTTCGTAATACGTAATATATTTTGTTGTGGATTTAAGAACTATGAGATTGGTGAATTTGTGATTTGATAATATAAATTATGTACTTTAGCTGATAAAATAAGGAATGTTAATTTGGTTTTTCGTCTATGACTACTTCTCAGGTTGATATTCATTTCTTATTTTGAATCAATGCCACCTGTCATGCAATTGTTTCATATACATTTACACATTGGTATATAGTTACAAATGGCGGTTGCATTTGCTAATGTATCACTATTAATTCTCATTTCAAATATGCATTATTTCTGTTTTGCCTTTTTCATATGTAAACATAAGGTTCCCTTTCTCCCCAATTCATTTTTTTATTTTTGGGTTTAATGATAATTTGTTTGAGTAGTTGATTGTATTTAATTCGTTCTTTTTTCAAAATAAATTATCGTTATTTTCCCACATTTCGCATTGTAAAGTTAAAGGGCAACTGAGAGTGTTAATAAAACTGAGATAAAGTATCTAATAACCTCAGAAAAAACATATGTTCTTTATATGATAACCATATATGTCATTCCATAAGGTCAAATTACCCCACACATACAGACTGTATCATATAACCATATACGTTGCTATAATACCATAAGGACCAATTACTTCATACAATACATACAGACTGTATCAAATTAAAATATATCTTATACCATGAGGTCGAATTACCCCAGACTACATATGTAGACATATAAACTACCATATACCTTATGTCACAGGTTCGAATTACCTCATGCAAAACTTAAAGACTGTATTGGATAACCATATATCTTATACAATTAAGTCGAATGATCTCATACAACACTTATAATAAACTTGTCAAATAGCCATATACCGTATACCACAAGGTTCATTCATCTCATACAAAGTACAACACGTATAGACTTATCAAATAACCATATACTTTATACCATACATTAGGTCCAAATACCTCATACAACATTTATTGAATTGTATAAAATAACCATATACCTTATACAATTAAGTCGAAAAATCTTATACAGTACCTATAGATTGTATAAATTAACCATACACGTTATACCATTAGACCGAATTACCTCATACAACACTTATAGACTGTATTAGATAACCATATAGCTTATACCATAAAGTCGAATAATCTCATACAACACTTAAAATAGACTGTTTTAAATAGCTACATATCTTATACCAGAAGGTCCAAATACCTCATACAACAATCATAGAATGTACCAAATAGCCATATACCTTATACCTCAAGGTCGAATTATCTCATACAAAACTTATAGACTGTATTAAATAACAATACATCTTATACAATTAAGTCAAATTACCCCATGCAATACTTATAGACTGTATTAAATAACCTTATACCATAAGGTCCAATTACTAGTACAGCATACAACACTTACAGAATTATCAAATAACCGTATACTTTGTATCATTAGGTCCAAGTACATCATACAACACAGTACACACTTTTTATATTTCTATATAAATCTTTGAATATTGTTTTATTGGTATTAATATTGATTGTGTTATCAGTAAATTAAAAGCAAACTAAATGATATTATTGTTATACATTTTATATACATATACACTTTCATGGATCTACAATCTGTCGACTCTCGTATCTTGGCATTGCACAAGGTCATGTTTTTCTCTAACTGTTCATGACGTCTTTACACTAAATCCGTTGGATGTGTACTGATTGATAATTTAGTCTTGGGTGCATGATTTTTTTATATTAGTTGATATTGGCTTTGAACTAGCTGTCGTTAACTGCGAGTACTCTCAGATCTGTACTTAGTGTCTTTGTTGTTGGGATGTACAAGTACCCGGTCACGTCCACGTGGTTTTGTTATATTTATTTCTATTTGTATCATCTCATGAGTTAAACCTTTTTCAACTGATTTTTATAGTTCGTTCTTATGTTGTACTGTTACACCACAGTTCCAGGTTAAGGGAGGGTTGGGATCCCGCTAACATGTTTAACCCCGCCACATTCTGTATCTATCTGCCTGTCCCAAGTCAGGAGCCTGTAATTCAGTGGTTGTCTGTGTTACATATTTGCTTTTCGTTCGTTTTTTTACATTAATTAGGCCATTATTTTTCTCGTTTGAATTGATTTACATTAGTGATTTCTGAGTCTTTTATAGCTGACTATGCGGTATGGGCTTTGCTCATTGTTCAAATCCGTATGGTGACCTATAGCTGTTAATTTCTGTGTCATTTGGTCTCTTGTGGAGAGTTGTCTCATTGGCAATCATACCACATCTTTTTTTTATATATATATTCCTTATAGCATATTAAAGGTCACATTACCTCATACAACAAATACAGACTGTATCATATATAGCTTGCTATAAAACCAGGTTTATTTCAACATTTTCTACATAAGAAAATGCCTGTACCAAGTCAGTTGTTTTCCATTCCTTAGATGTGTTTGAGATTTTGGTTTTGCCATTTTATAAATGCCTTTCCGTTTTGAATTTCCCTTGGAGTTCGGTATTTTTTTATTTTTTTTATTTTTCAATTTTTTAATTTTTTATTTTATATAACCACATCCGTTATATATTTAGGTCCAATTATACCATTAAATATAACAACCATATACAATGTATGCAGACGTTATGCAACAACCACAGACAACGTATACGGAATGTACGTAACAATCAAAGACTATATATACAGATTGTATCTTAGGGAGCTACACATGTCCGGCCTTCTAATTTTGTCACTCTATTCGGTCCTGTCTTTTTGTTATTAGTTTATCCTGATTACATAATTTGTCATCCTGCCTTTTTTTTTTTTTTTTTTGCCAAGTTGCTCACCCTGCCTTTTTTCTTAACTCAAAACTCCTGTCCTGCCTTTTTTTCAAATTGCATCCATTTAGTGTGGCATCCATTTCGTTCGCTTTATTTTAGGAGCCAACTGAAGCCCGTCTCCGGTTGTGGGATTTTCTCTCTTTGTTAAAGACACATTGGTTGTCCTTTTGACACATTCCCCGTTACTATATATTCTCTATTCTAGATTTACCTAACAACCATAGACAACATATACAGACTGTATCTAAAACCCACAGGCAGCATATACTGGCTGTGTCTAACAAGCACAGACAACATATACACACTGTATCTAACAACCACAGACAATATACACAGACTGTATCTAAGAACCACAGACGATATACACAGAATGCATCTAACAACCACAGACAATATACACAGGGTGCATTTAACAACCACAGACAACATATACAGACTGTATCTAAAACCCACAGACAACATATACACACTGTTTCTAACAACCACAGACAATATACACAGACTGTATCTAAGAACAACAGACAATATACACAGAATGCATCTAACAACCACTGACAATATACAGACTGCATTTAACAACCAGAGATAACACATACACACTGTATCTAGCAACCTCAGACAATATACATAGACTGCATCTAACAACCACAAACAACAGATACACACTTTATCTAAGAACCACAGACAATATACACAGACTGTATCTAATAACTACAGGCAACATATACACACTGTATCTAGCAACCACAGACAATATACACAGACTGTATCTAAGAACCACAGACAACATACACAGACTGTATCTAGCAACCACAGACTATATACAGACTGTATCTAGCAACCACAGACAATATACACAGACTGTAATTAAGAACCACAGACAACATATACAGACTGTATCTAATAACCACAGACAACATATACACACTGTATCTAGCAACCACAGACTATATACAGACTGTATCTAGCAACCACAGATAAAATACACAGACTGTAATTAAGAACCACAGGCAACATATACAGACTGTATCTAATAACCACATACAACATATATACACTGTATCTAGCAACCACAGATAACATATACAGACTGTATCTAGCAACCACAGACTATATACAGACTGTATCTAGCAACCACAGATAACATACACCGACTGTAATTAAGAACCGCAGACAACATATACAGACTGTATCTAATAACCACATACAACATATACACACTGTATCTAGCAACCACAGACAATATACACAGACTGTGGTACAACATATACACACTGTATCTAAGAACCACATACAACATATACAGACTGTATCTTATAACCACTGACAACATACACACACTGTATCTAACAACTACAGATAACATATACAGACTGTATCCAATAACCACAGACAATATATGCAGACGGTATCTTATAACTGCACTATTCGTGTGCCTTTCCCAAGTAAGGACACTTAAGTTCAGTGGTTGTTGTTGGTTCATGTCTGTCATATTTGTAAATTGGTTTGCTATAAATTAAGACATAAGTTTTCTCAATTGAATTGTTTCATATTTTTCATGTCGGTGCCTTTTAAAGCTGACTATATGGTATGGGTTTTTTTTTCTCATTGTTGAATTCGATATGGTTGTCAATAATTGCTAACATCCAACTCATTTGAACTTTGGTGGATAGTTGTCTCATTGGAAAGCATACCACATCTCTTTATTCATATACAGACAATTTATATAGTCTGTATCTAACAACTGGAGACAATTGATACAAACTGTATTGAAGAACCACAGACAATATATATAGACTGTATATAATAACCACAGCTAACACATATTTTAGATTTATATTATTTTATTTCTTGTTTATGAATATGTGTATACTCTGTAAAGAACAGAATTGTAACACAAATGTCTTTAATACCTGTGTTTCTGTTATTACCTATATTCTCTAAAACTAATTTGTGTTTGTAAATATGCCTTTACCTCAAAATATGTTTTAATATAACAAGTGATGGCCTCATTAAGTATTAAGCTTATATAATCAAAACTAAGACAGTCCTTTTGCTAATGTGACATATATTCTGAAAATTTACAAAACGTTATGGATAACATGTCCTTCACACCTTGGTTCTAGTTGTCGGTAAGCATTTCTGAGCAAGTTGTTGCAATTAATGGTTATGATATCTATTCATTATTGAAATATAAGCATAAACATTTACAAACAATCGATGGTATTGATTATATTATTATACTCAATAATGCTTCTTTAAAGATATATGTATCATATTCCAAAAGTAGTATACATGTATATACTATTTGTTTATTTGTTTTATATTATTTAAGCAGAATTGCCATCTACCATCTGTTTTATCCAATGAAATTTAAAAAAAACCTTCAAGAAAATGTTCATGGATAATTTAAATATTCTAAAAATATGCATAACATTTTTATAATAGGTAATTTTTCATGTCATCATTATATAATAGACAACTTGTAAATGGTTTGTATAATCAAAGACATCAAAAGTTTATAATTTGTCATGTACATTTTTGTTTAATACCTAGGAAAAACTTTAAATGGTTCATGTATTACAGAATGTTAAATCTTTTTTTTTTTGTATTGTTCAGTTATTCTGCTCAACCATCTGTGTGTTAACTCCTTGAGGTCTTAGGTGAACTTTGGCATAGTAGATGTTGAGCAACCTGAAATATAATATAAAATGCTTATATATGAATGTGTAAGCTCTCATTAATTCTTTGAGTACTGAAACTATGAACTTTCAAAGAAGTCAAAGAGAACACATTGCATTTCGAGAAGAAAGTATAGAAAAACAGGAAGTTGGTGCATGACAGATCTGAAAAGAGCAAATTCTATACAACTCTTTACTGTAAAGCAGTTGACCACATATAAATTCGTTCTGTCATATAATTTCTGGCGAAAGTATCAACATTTTTTTTTCATGCATGATCTTGCAGAATTCATAGTAAAGGCAAGCAAGCGGTTGTGTGAGTTGATACATGTATTTTCATAGATTTAGAAGACCATTTTTTTATTCATGTAAATTAATCATTGAGTGATAGATTTCTATTAGAAGAAATTAAAAGGTCCCAGTGAATAAACTATAAAGAGACTAATAACTATTGTATTTATTCAATTGGTAATAGAACAGATAAATGTTTAAATACCATGACCAATAGTAGATGACCCTATTGAAAAGTTCCATTAGGTTCGCAATAAGATCAATATTACATTCTTACATAGAATAACATTCTTGCATAAATCACTACAGGTTTCTTTGCCACATATTTTATAATGTATATATTTTCTCCTGTTAGAAATATATAAAAGAGTAGGTTAAGAAATGTCTTTTCTGACCATTGTTACAAGCTGAAAGTGTTTCAAATTGATGATTTCATGTGTAAGAAAGTATTAAAACAGGACGCCTTTTGTTGAGCTTTTAATACAGAACTTTGCCCAAGACACTTTAATTATGTATAATGGAGGTTGTTGTAAAAGAGGACAAATGGTAGGAATTCAACTACTATTATAAGTCTAGGAAACATAAAGAGCAGGGCCTTGCAGACTTAATTTTCAAGCCAGATATTTCATTTGTCACAACAAACATGATCAGAAAAATCTTTTTTTGCTGAAAATTGGCTCCAGTTGTTTTGTGGTTTAATTGTCAGCTAATTATTTTCATTTGTTCTTTAATGGGTTTTGCTCATTGTTGAAGGCTGTACAGTGACCTTTAGTTCATTACCTTCTATGTCACTTAGTCTCTGGTGGAGAGTTGTCTTAGTGGCAATCATACCACATCTTTTATTTTTATACCTATGCTTCAAGTCTAAAAGCTATGGGTTTATTGAGAAAAGGAATTTCTAATTTGAAATGATGGGGTCTAAATTAATGTATGGGACACTTACCAAATACTTTAAATCTAAAAATAAAACAATATTGATATTGTTTTATACATACCAGTATCTAATACATCTGGTGTGACATCACAGAGTGTGTCCAAATCCTTTACAATGTGATTTGTTAACTGAGAATGAATGCACCAAGTCTCCTTGCAATCTGTAGACAGAAATATAATTGAATTCAATATAACAATTATTAAACGTAATGGAAACATTGTATTTACATGGATATTTGATTTTGTAGTTTTACAAAAGTCTGCATACAAGCCTTAATAGCTTTAAATATGTGGTTCACTAACTTCACTTGTATCCAAATGTCCATAAAAATAAGTATCCATTGAATAATAACAAATCCAGAGTCTTGACCTATAAGGGGAGCTTGTCCTTTTATATATTGTCTTTTGTTATAAGATAAAGGCTTTATGTTCTAAGAATTGTCCATGGTTCTGAGATAAAGGCTGTATGTTTTGGCTACGGTTCAGAGGACATGTGTATTGTTTATGGTTCTAATTTACAGGTTATATATATTTTTATGCTTCTTAGGTATAAGCTAAATGTATTGTCTATTGTTCTTACATATAGGCTTCATATATTGTCTATGGTTCTTAGGTTCTGTCTATATGTATTGTCTATGGTTCTCAGGTTCAATTCATATGTATTGTCTATGGTTCTTAGGTTCAGTCTATATGTATTGTCTATGGTTCTTAGGTTCAGTCTATATGTATTGTCTATGGTTCTTAGGTTCAGTCTATATGTATTATCTATGGTTCTTAGGTACAGTCTATATGTATTGTCTACAGTTCTTAGGTTAATTCCATATGTACTGTCTACGGTTCTTAGGTTCAGTCTATATGTATTGTTTATGGTTCTTAGGTTCAGTCTATATATGTATTGTCTATAGTTCTTAGATATAGTCTATATGTATTGTCTACGGTTCTTAGGTTCAGTCTATATGTATTGTCTATGGTTCTTAGGTTCAGTCTATATGTATTGTCTACGGTTCTTAGGTTCAGTCTATATGTATTGTCTATGGTTCTTAGGTACAGTCTATATGTATTACCTATGGTTCTTAGGTTCAGTCTATATGTATTGTCTATGGTTCTTAGGTACAGTCTATATATATTGTCTATGGTTCTTATATAAAGTCTATATGTATTGTCTATGGTTCTAAGGTTCAGTCTATATGTATTGTCTATGGTTCTTAGGTTCAGTCTATATGTATTGTGTATGATTCTTAGACATAGTCTATGTGTATTGTCTAAGGTTCTTAGGTTCAGTCTATATATGTATTGTCTATGGTTCTTAGATATAGTCTATATGTATTGTCTCTGGTTCTTAGGTTCAGTCTATATGTATTGTCTATGGTTCTTAGGTTCAGTCCATATGTATTGTCTATGGTTCTTAGGTTCAGTCTATATGTATTACCTATGGTTCTTAGGTTCAGTCTATATGTATTGTCTATGGTTCTTAGGTTAATTCCATATGTACTGTCTACGGTTCTTAGGTTCAGTCTATATGTATTGTTTATGGTTCTTAGGTTCAGTCTATATATGTATTGTCTATAGTTCTTAGATATAGTCTATATGTATTGTCTACGGTTCTTAGGTTCAGTCTATATGTATTGTCTATGGTTCTTAGGTTCAGTCTATATGTATTGTCTACGGTTCTTAGGTTCAGTCTATATGTATTGTCTATATGGTTCTTAGGTACAGTCTATATGTATTACCTATGGTTCTTAGGTTCAGTCTATATGTATTGTCTATGGTTCTTAGGTACAGTCTATATATTGTCTATGGTTCTTATATAAAGTCTATATGTATTGTCTATGGTTCTAAGGTTCAGTCTATATGTATTGTCTATGGTTCTTAGGTTCAGTCTATATATGTATTGTCTATGGTTCTTAGGTTCAGTCTATATGTATTGTCTATGGTTCTTAGGTTCAGTCTATATATGTATTGTCTATGGTTCTTAGATATAGTCTATATGTATTGTCTACGGTTCTTAGGTTCAGTCTATATGTATTGTCTACGGTTCTTAGGTTCAGTCTATATGTATTGTCTACGGTTCTTAGGTTCAGTCTATATGTATTGTCTATGGTTCTTAGGTTCAGTCTATATATGTATTGTCTATGGTTCTTAGGTACAGTCTATATGTATTACCTATGGTTCTTAGGTTCAGTCTATATGTATTGTCTATGGTTCTTAGGTACAGTCTATATATATTGTCTATGGTTCTTATACATAGTCTATATGTATTGTCTATGGTTCTAAGGTTCAGTCTATATGTATTGTCTATGGTTCTTAGGTTCAGTCTATATGTATTGTGTATGATTCTTAGATAGAGTCTATGTGTATTGTCTAAGGTTCTTAGGTTCAGTCTATATATGTATTGTCTATGGTTCTTAGATATAGTCTATATGTATTGTCTCTGGTTCTTAGGTTCAGTCTATATGCATTGTCTATGGTTCTTAGATATAGTCTATATGTATTGTCTATGGTTCTTAGGTTCAGTCTATATGCATTGTCTATGGTTCTTAGATATGGGCTACATGTATTGTCAATGGTTATTAGATATAGGTTTTAATTATTGTCTATGGTTCTTAGGTACAGTCTATATGTATTGTCAATGGTTCTTAGGTTCAGTCTATATGTATTGTCTATGGTTTTTAGGTACAGTCTATATATATTGTCTATGGTTCTTAGATATAGTCTATATGTATTGTCTCTGGTTCTTAGGTTCAGTCTATATGTATTGTCTATGGTTCTTAGGTTCAGTCTATATGTATTGTCTATGGTTCTTAGGTTCAGTCTATATGTATTATCTATGGTTCTTAGGTACAGTCTATATGTATTGTCTACAGTTCTTAGGTTAATTCCATATGTACTGTCTACGGTTCTTAGGTTCAGTCTATATGTATTGTTTATGGTTCTTAGGTTCAGTCTATATATGTATTGTCTATGGTTCTTAGATATAGTCTATATGTATTGTCTACGGTTCTTAGGTTCAGTCTATATGTATTGTCTATGGTTCTTAGGTTCAGTCTATATGTATTGTCTACGGTTCTTAGGTTCAGTCTATATGTATTGTCTATATGGTTCTTAGGTACAGTCTATATGTATTACCTATGGTTCTTAGGTTCAGTCTATATGTATTGTCTATGGTTCTTAGGTACAGTCTATATATTGTCTATGGTTCTTATATAAAGTCTATATGTATTGTCTATGGTTCTAAGGTTCAGTCTATATGTATTGTCTATGGTTCTTAGGTTCAGTCTATATGTATTGTGTATGATTCTTAGACATAGTCTATGTGTATTGTCTAAGGTTCTTAGGTTCAGTCTATATATGTATTGTCTATGGTTCTTAGATATAGTCTATATGTATTGTCTCTGGTTCTTAGGTTCAGTCTATATGCATTGTCTATGGTTCTTAGATATAGTCTATATGTATTGTCTATGGTTCTTAGGTTCAGTCTATATGCATTGTCTATGGTTCTTAGATATGGGCTACATGTATTGTCAATGGTTATTAGATATAGGTTTTAATTATTGTCTATGGTTCTTAGGTACAGTCTATATGTATTGTCTATGGTTTTTAGGTACAGTCTATATATATTGTCTGTGGTTCTTAGATATAGGCTATATGTATTGTCTGTGGTTCTTAAGTAATATCTATATATATTGATTGTCTTTGGTTCTTAGGTACAGTCTATATGTATTGTCTTTGGTTTTTAGGTACCGTCTATATATATAATTTCTATGGTTCTTAGATATAGGCTATATGTATTGGCTATGGTTCTAAGGTTCAGTCTATATGCATTGTCTTTTGTTCTTAGCTTCAGTCTATATGTATTGTATAGTTCTTAAATATGGACTACATGTATTGTCAATGATTCTTAGATATAGGCTTTAATTGTCTATGGTTAGAAGAAAGAAACTGAAAAATAATGAATCCACAGTATGTATATTGTCTTTGGTTCTTAGATATAGGCTTTAAGTATTGTCTGTGGTTCTTAGGTTCAGTCTATATGTATTGTCTATGGTTCTTAGGTTCAGTCTATATATGTATTGTCTATGGTTCTTAGGTTCAGTCTATATGTATTGTCTATGGTTCTTAGGTTCAGTCTATATATGTATTGTCTATGGTTCTTAGATATAGTCTATATGTATTGTCTACGGTTCTTAGGTTCAGTCTATATGTATTGTCTACGGTTCTTAGGTTCAGTCTATATGTATTGTCTACGGTTCTTAGGTTCAGTCTATATGTATTGTCTATGGTTCTTAGGTTCAGTCTATATATGTATTGTCTATGGTTCTTAGGTACAGTCTATATGTATTACCTATGGTTCTTAGGTTCAGTCTATATGTATTGTCTATGGTTCTTAGGTACAGTCTATATATATTGTCTATGGTTCTTATATATAGTCTATATGTATTGTCTATGGTTCTAAGGTTCAGTCTATATGTATTGTCTATGGTTCTTAGGTTCAGTCTATATGTATTGTGTATGATTCTTAGATATAGTCTATGTGTATTGTCTAAGGTTCTTAGGTTCAGTCTATATATGTATTGTCTATGGTTCTTAGATATAGTCTATATGTATTGTCTCTGGTTCTTAGGTTCAGTCTATATGCATTGTCTATGGTTCTTAGATATAGTCTATATGTATTGTCTATGGTTCTTAGGTTCAGTCTATATGCATTGTCTATGGTTCTTAGATATGGGCTACATGTATTGTCAATGGTTATTAGATATAGGTTTTAATTATTGTCTATGGTTCTTAGGTACAGTCTATATGTATTGTCAATGGTTCTTAGGTTCAGTCTATATGTATTGTCTATGGTTTTTAGGTACAGTCTATATATATTGTCTATGGTTCTTAGTTATAGGCTATATGTATTGTCTGTGGTTCTTAAGTACAATCTATATGTATTGTCTTTGGTTCTTAGGTACAGTCTATATGTATTGTCTTTGGTTTTTAGGTACCGTCTATATATATAATGTCTATGGTTCTTAGATATAGGCTATATGTATTGGCTATGGTTCTAAGGTTCAGTCTATATGCATTGTCTTTTGTTCTTAGCTTCAGTCTATATGTATTGTATGGTTCTTAAGTATGGACTACATGTATTGTCAATGATTCTTAGATATAGGCTTTAATTGTCTATGGTTAGAAGAAAGAAACTGAAAAATAATGAATCCACAGTATGTATATTGTCTTTGGTTCTTAGATATAGGCTTTAAGTATTGTCTGTGGTTCTTAGGTTCAGTCTATATGTATTGTCTATGGTTCTTAGGTACAGTCTATATGTATTGCCTTTGGTTCTTGGGTTCAGTCTATATGTATTGTCTATGGTTCTTAGGTACATTCTATATTTATAGTCTATGGTTCTTAGATATAGGCTTTATATATATTGTCTATAATTCTTAGATATAAGCTTATTATGTTGTCTATGGTCTTTAAGTACAGTCTATATGTATTTTCTATGGTTCTTAGATTTAGGCTTAATATATTTTTATGCTTCTTAGATATAGGGTATATGTATTGTTTATGGTTCTTAGGTTCAGGTTATAAGTTTTGTCTATATGGTTCTTAGGTTCAGGTTATAAGTTTTGTCTATATGGTTCTTAGGTTCAGGTTATAAGTTTTGTCTAGATGGTTCTTAGGTACAGTCTATATGACATGTATGTATTGTTGATAAGGTACAGGCTTTATATATGTATTGCAATTCAATTGAAGTAATCAAACTATTAACATGATCAAAGAGTTACCACATAATCATAAATATAAGGGGAGTATTCAAACTATTTAAATTATCAACCTATATAATAACATGATTATGAATTTTTAGGGCAGAAATCAAAACTATTGGCCTGATTAAAGCATGTTATAAAAGACAATAATCAAACAATCGATTCGAAATAATGATGATTAAACCCTGTAATCAAATTATCATCAAAGGTGGATTTAGAGGGGGCAGGAAGATTCATATATGATAAATATATAGACTTTTTAAACATACTGCTCCAAATGTTGGCTTACCATAGGGCCTCACCCCCTTTTTCAAAATCCTGGATCTGCATCTGATCATGAATAATAAGGGCAATAATTAAATGATTAACATGATCAAAGTGTGATATTACATTATCTTATCTACATGTATCATGAATATCAAGGGCAATAATCAAACCTTAAATGAGATAATTAAGAATATTAAGGGCAATAATCAAAAATATGTAATCAGATAATCATGAATAGTAAGGGCAACAATAATCAAAAGGTTATGATGTTTAACTGTGCAATCATATGATTATGGATATTAAGGGTAATAATCAAATCATCATCATGTTCGAAACTGTGTAATCAGATGATCATGAATATAAGGGCAATATTCAAACGATCATCATGTTCAAACTGTGTAATCAGATGATCATGAATATTAAGGGCAATAATCAAACGATCATCATGTTCAAATTGTGTAATCAGATCATCATGAATATTAAGGGCAATATTCAAACGATCATCATGGCCTAACTGTTTAATCATATGATCATGATTATCAAGGGCAATAATCAGAAGATCATCATGGCCTAACTGTTTAATCATATAATCATGATTATCAAGGGCAATAATCGGACGATCATCACGGCCTAACTGTGTAATCACATAATCATGAATATTAATGGCAAAATCAAACAATCATCATGGCTAACTGTTTAATCATATGATCATGATTATCAAGGGCAAAAATCAGATAATCATCAAGGCCTAACTGTTTAATCATTTGATAATGAATATTAGGGGCAATGATCATATGATCATCATGGTCAAACTGTTTAATCACATGATCATTAATATTATGGGCAATGATCAAGCGATCATCATGGGCAGACTGTTTAATCATATGATCATGATTGATTGATTGTTGGTGTTTTAACGCCACTTTTAAGCGCCACTTTTAGACTATTTCTTGGCGGCTAGTTTTTATTGGTTGAGGAAGCCGGAGTGCCGGGAGAAAACCACTGACCTTCGATAGGAAATCCTAGTCAATTCAGATTTTAGTCGAGTGCACCTGCACGTGCTGGGTTCGAACTCACAACCTCAGTGTTGACAGGCTAGTGATACGGTAGTAGAACTACTTAGACAACTTGGCCACCGAGGCCCCCATATGTTCATGAATATTATGGGCAATGATCAAACTATCATCATGGCCTAACTGTTAATCATATGATCATGATTATCAACGGCAATAATCAGACGATCATCACGGCCTAACTGTGTAATCATATGATTATGAATATTAAGGGCAATAATCAAACAATCATAGGGCACAACTGTTTAATCATATGATCATGATTATCAAGGGCAATAATCAGACTATTATCACGGCCTAACTGTTATCATGATCATGAATGTTAATGGCAATAATCAAACAATCATCATGGCCTAACTGTTTAATCATATGATGATGATTATCAAGGGCAATAATCAGACGATCATCACGGCCTAACAGTGTAATCATATGATTACGAATATTAAGCGCAACAATCAAACAATCATAGGCCCAACTGTGTAATCATATAATCATGAATATCAGGGGAAAACTCTTACTATCAACATGATCACACTACTCACTAGTTATAGACTTATACAGGAACTTTATAAATCCCAGGTTGGACCAGAGCCTGATATTTTGGCCTAAATATTTAAAGCGAAGGTATGTTTGTTATAAGGTCGTAAACATGCAGTTTTTGTTTTAGTGTTTACCCTTTTCTGCATCTTTAGGACTCACTTACCTGTCAGTTAACAGCAGTAAAATATATCGTGAAATCGAAACAGAAAGTACACTTCGGAAATTCTCTTTTCGTAGAATAAATCCGAGTTACATTGAGAACCAATTGTATGATAGATAACAAAATGAAAAATAAATAAGCCAATCAGAGCGTGGTCCATATCGTGGTTTTAAATCCTAAAACCCCAACTATTATACCTCCTTGTCGCCTGAAATCTTTGAAATCGTTTTGTTTGCAGAAAATAGCAAGAAACTTTGAAACATTCTGGTTTAAACCTTTTGAGGAGCAGTTTAGCTCAGCAGGAAAACTTCTCCACGTTATTGGTCCTTTTGATGACCTCAGTAAGTGGCCCGAGAACACAGTTATTTCGTAGTGCATTTCTTTTAGACAATAAATTCAAATTAAAAAATCGCACCTGCTCTATCTCGTAAAGATTTTTACAGTGTAGTGTACTACTATTGGGACAAATAATATCAAAATTATAGAAAAGTTTACCAGCTCTAACTCAAAATATTGACAATTCTATGTTAAGGGGTCTAAAACTCAGTTTGACAGCTTCAGACATACTAGTTTTGACCTTTTTAACTGGACCCAATCACTACTTAACATAAAGATTCAGCACCCAAATTTTTTAACATGTAATTTCATCCCTTACTTAATATTTCATGCATAAAATATAAAGAAATAAATTTGGAAAGTGTATGAAAAAATTTGGAAGTTATACACTATCCACACTAGGGACTATATTTGTAGACAACGAAAATCTAAGGACGATAACTGTGTCCTCGGACCTAATAGTATAGAAAGACTTGACCAATTCTAATAAAACTTTGCATGACCTAAGCTTAGGAATTATAAGATAGTTGGCTAAGTTTCATGGCCATAGGATATATATCATAGAAACTATGGCCATTTATTATTGAAATTTGGATGTTTAATTTTGACGTTTAAATCAAATAATTTCAACTATCAAGATTTGGTCTTAAAAATTTAAATATTGCAAAACTTTGCTTTTAAATGCTCTTAAATATAATATATTAAGTATTTAAAGCAACTGAACACTCATTTGATTTATCAGATTTATTAAAATTATCCAAAAGTCAAATTTATATGAGCCTGTGCCTGAAAATAGAGATTTTGAATTAAGGGAGCCTTATATAAACATGCATTTTTTCAACCAATTTGAAGTTTTTGAAGTTTTTAACCATAAATTATTCTTTCATATATATTAAATGTACTTTAAATGGAAAGAAGAGTTATAAAAGCATACCACATGAGTATAAAATGGTCTTAGGCCATGCAAGACTGAACATTATTAAGAGTCAATTTAGGGCGTAGCACATATTTACATATAAAATGCATACAGAAGCTATAAGAAATGGAAATTTGTAACTTTTGTTTTTTCTATGCTAAGCTGCATGATACAAGAAGTCTAATTGAAAAGGACTCTTGCATTCAACTTTTTTGCAGACAGTATGGTCTGATGCATAGTTTTTCACTTTTCAATGGAAATCTTGCATGTAGTTTTAGTCTCAACTGGCATATATTTGAACTACATACTATCCTATAGATGAAAATAAAAGTAGTATATGAAATGGATAAGGTGCACAGTTCATTGAAAAGTGCTTTTTTATAGATTTAGTGAAATATTTATGATGGACTACAAATTTTATGTACAAAGCTCTTAACATTTCGCATACATCAAACAGGCCGTTCGACCAGGGCCTAAATACAACACATTTTGCACATTTTTCTGTGATAATCTACTTTTCTCTACATTCAGAGTTCACAAATGGTTAATACAATTTGAATTAATCATAGAAACCCAAATATGAAAACATGAAAAGCTGTCAGATAGAAAGTCAGCATGCCTCTTAGGCTTAAAATGGACACTGCTTTAAAGCGCTTATTTTAGCCGTATAATGTCAAAATTGGACATTTTAACAGAATTTCTTTAAAATAAAGATGTAAATCCTTTACTTTTATTCAGTTTGACAAATTGAAATGAGCAAACCATTCAGGAAGTTGCCAAAGTACAGAATCTACATTTCCTGAATTCATCTCTTAGGCCGAGAACACAGTTATTTCGTAGTGCATTTCTTTTAGACAATAAATTCAAATTAAAAAAATCGCACCTGCTCTATCTCGTAAAGATTTTTACAGTGTAGTGTACTACTATTGGGACAAATAATATCAAAATTATAGAAAAGTTTACCAGCTCTAACTCAAAATATTGACAATTCTATGTTAAGGGGGTCTAAAACTCAGTTTGACAGCTTCAGACATACTAGTTTTTGACCTTTTTTAACTGGACCCAATCACTACTTAACATAAAGATTCAGCACCCAAATTTTTTTAACATGTAATTTCATCCCCTTACTTAATATTTCATGCATAAAATATAAAGAAATAAATTTGGAAAGTGTATGAAAAAAATTTGGAAGTTATACACTATCCACACTAGGGACTATATTTGTAGACAACGAAAATCTAAGGACGATAACTGTGTCCTCGGACCTAATAGTATAGAAAGACTTGACCAATTCTAATAAAACTTTGCATGACCTAAGCTTAGGGAATTATAAGATAGTTGGCTAAGTTTCATGGCCATAGGATATATATCATAGAAACTATGGCCATTTTATTATTGAAATTTGGATGTTTAATTTTGACGTTTAAATCAAATAATTTCAACTATCAAGATTTGGTCTTAAAAATTTAAATATTGCAAAACTTTGCTTTTAAATGCTCTTAAATATAATATATTAAGTATTTAAAGCAACTGAACACTCATTTGATTTATCAGATTTATTAAAATTATCCAAAGTCAAATTTATATGAGCCTGTGCCTGAAAATAGAGATTTTCGAATTAAGGGGAGCCTTATATAAACATGCATTTTTTTCAACCAATTTGAAGTTTTTGAAGTTTTTTAACCATAAATTATTCTTTCATATATATTAAATGTACTTTAAATGGAAAGAAGAGTTATAAAAAGCATACCACATGAGTATAAAATGGTCTTAGGCCATGCAAGACTGAACATTATTAAGAGTCAATTTAGGCCGTAGCACATATTTACATATAAAAATGCATACAGAAGCTATAAGAAATGGAAATTTGTAACTTTTGTTTTTTCTATGCTAAGATGTCATGATACAAGAAGTCTAATTGAAAAGGACTCTTGCATTCAACTTTTTGCAGACAGTATGGTCTGATGCATAGTTTTTCACTTTTCAATGGAAATCTTGCATGTAGTTTTAGTCTCAACTGGCATATATTTGAACTACATACTATCCTATAGATGAAAATAAAAGTAGTATATGAAATGGATAAGGTGCACAGTTCATTGAAAAGTGCTTTTTTATAGATTTAGTGAAATATTTATGATGGACTACAAATTTTATGTACAAAGCTCTTAACATTTCGCATACATCAAACAGGCCGTTCGACCAGGGCCTAAATACAACACATTTTGCACATTTTTCTGTGATAATCTACTTTTCTCTACATTCAGAGTTCACAAATGGTTAATACAATTTGAATTAATCATAGAAACCCAAATATGAAAACATGAAAAGCTGTCAGATAGAAAGTCAGCATGCCTCTTAGGCTTAAAATGGACACTGCTTTAAAACGCTTATTTTAGCCGTATAATGTCAAAATTGGACATTTTAACAGAATTTCTTTAAAATAAAGATGTAAATCCTTTACTTTTATTCAGTTTGACAAATTGAAATGAGCAAACCATTCAGGAAGTTGCCAAAGTACAGAATCTACATTTCCTGAATTCATCTCTTAGGCCCGAGAACACAGTTATTTCAGTAGTGCATTTCTTTTAGACAATAAATTCAAATTAAAAATCACACCTGCTCTATCTCGTAAAGATTTTTACAGTGTAGTGTACTACTATTGGGACAAATAATATCAAAATTATAGAAAAGTTTACCAGCTCTAACTCAAAATATTGACAATTCTATGTTAAGGGGTCTAAAACTCAGTTTGACAGCTTCAGACATACTAGTTTTTGACCTTTTAACTGGACCCAATCACTACTTAACATAAAGATTCAGCACCCAAATTATTTTAATATGTAATTTCATCCCTTACTTAATATTTCATGCATAAAATATAAAGAAATAAATTTGGAAAGTGTATGAAAAAATTTGGAAGTTATACAATATCCACACTAGGGACTATATTTGTAGACAACGAAAATCTAAGGACGATAACTGTGTCCTCGGACCAAGTCTTCTGTTAATTTTATAGCAGTGCTACTGTTTTGTTTTGGTTGTGAAATACTTTCACTCAGTAGGTCAAAATCTAGTACATTAACTTATATATTATTTTGACAGTAACGTCAGTGTTTAAACGATGAAATTTATTCTTAGTCCAGAGTGCAACTGGACAAATTTAAACATTACAACAACAATTTGTATTTGTCAATCAAGACCTATAATTTGAGGAGCAGAACAATTATAGTTTATATTTAAGTATACAAATAATTTTGATGATTTTTATACGACTGCAAAAAAATTTTGCGGTTGTATATTGGTATGACGTTGGCGTCGTCGTCCGGCGTTGTCCGAAGACACAAAAGTCATTGGTTTTCGCACTCTAACTTTAGTTTAAGTGAATGGATCTCTATGAAATTTTACCATAAGGTTCAGTACCACAAAAGGAAGGTTGGGATTGATTTTGGGGGTTATGGTACCAACAGTTAAGGAATTAGGGGCCAAAAAGGGCCAGAAATAAGCATTTTTGTAACTTCCAGACATAACTTATGTTAGTGTATGGATCTCTCTGACATTGTACCACAAGGTTCCATATCACAAAGGGAATGCTGGGATTGATTTTGGGGGTAATTGCCTCCAAATTTTAGGAATTAGGGGCCAAAAAAGGGGCAAAAAACAAGCATTTTTCTAGTTTCATGACAATAACTTGTGTGTAAGTGTATGGATCTTTCTGAGATTGTACTACAAGGTTCCATATCACAAAGGGAAAGCTGGAATTGAGTTTGGGGGTAATTGCCCAAAACGTTTAGGAATAAGGGGCCAAAAAGGGGCCAAAAATAAGCATTTTTTTTCCAGTTTCCAGACAATAACTTGTGTTCAAGTGTATGGATCTCTTTGAAATTGTACTGAAAGGTACCATACCACAAAGGGAAGGCTGGGATTGATTTTGGGGGTAATTGCCTCAAAATTTTAGGAATTAGGGGCAAAAAAGGGCCAAAATAACAAGCATTTTTCTAGTTTCAGGACAATAACTTGTGTGTAAGTATACATTGTATGGATCTTTATGAAATTGTATTACAAGGTTCCATATCACAAAGGGAAAGCTAGGTATGAGTTTGGGGGTAATTGCCCTAAACGTTAAGGAATTTGGGGTCAAAAAGGGGCAAAAAAACAAGCATTTTTCTAGTTTCCAGACAATAACTTGTGTTCAAGTGTACGGATCTCTCTGAAATTGTACTGCAAGGTACCATACCACAAAAGGAAGGCTGGGATTGAGTTTGGGGGTGATGAATCATAAGGGGGTTCAAAAAATTTGAGGGGGGATTTTTTTTTCATTTTTTTTCTTTAAAATTTTCCATTTTAAATTGGTTATTTCTGATTTATATATAAAAGCAAATAATAATGATATGGTTTGAATAGGTAAATTAAAAATTTTTAAGTTCTTAGACCACATTCATTCTGTGTCAGAAACCTATGCTGTGTCATATATTTAATCACAATCCAAATTCAGTGCTGTATCAAGCTTGAATGTTGTGTCCATACTTGCCCCAACTGTTCAGGGTTCAACGTCTGCGGTCGTATCAAGCTGCGCCCAGCAGAGCATTTTATTTCTATTGAAAAATTAAACTAAAACTATATATGAGAAGGGAGACAACAAAGACAGTGTATCCCCAACGATAATGAGTGAGTGAACACAATCAGTACCATTGTATTATTTCCCTTTGAATAAAAGCCAGAATTGGTATCTTCGACGTATATATACAGATTAAAGGAAGAGCTGGCGGGCACTCTTCATACTTAATTTTGCTCTTCTAGTCTTTATTAAGCTATCTATCAATTTTATCATTATATTATTAACTAGTGGATTTTCATTTGACATCATTGAAACAGCAACATCATCAGAGACCAAACTATTTGCAGACGACAGCCTCCTCTATAGAACCATAAGCAACCAAGCAGAAAGTGACCTATTGCAGAAAGACCTAACATCTTTAGAGGACTGGGAAAATAAATGGCAAATGAGCTTCAATGCGAAAAAATGCGTTGTAATCCGAATACAATCTAAGAACCGTCCTATAATACCAACTTACTACAAACTGCATGGACACACACTAGACACTATTGAAGCTAGCAAATACCTAGGAGTTATAATCAGCGATAACCTATCCTGGGACAGACATATTGACAATATAGTGGGTAAAGGCAACAAAACACTAGGCTTCATAAGATGTAACCTAAAAGATTGCACTTAACCTGTTAAAGCAGCAGCATATTCAACAATAGTAAGACCTTCAGTTGAATATGCATGCAATGGGACCAAACAAAACAGATTAGAATAAAGGCAATCGAACAAGTGCAGAAAAGAGCAGCCAGATTTGTAAACAACAACTATACAGACTGCACACCTGGCTGTGTATCAAACATGTTAAAATCTTTAAAATGGGAAAGCCTTGAAGACTGCAGGAAACAAAATAGGCTATGCATGCTGTTTAAAATACAACATGATCTAATAGAGATAGATCAGCACCAATATCTGACGCCAAACGATAGCCAGACCAGAGGTAAAAACCGCTTCTACCAAGAAAGGGCTACAACAGACGCCTTCGGCCAATCATTCTTCCCAAGGACCATCAGGGACTGGAACCAACTGCCAACATCAGTGACATCGGCTGACACAGTTGAAGGATTCAGAGCTGGCCTGAAGGCATGCTCTGCTAAAATCTAGACAGTAACATCCTGTACATAGTTTTAATTGTATATATATAGAGAATGTTTTAAATGTAAATAGCCAAGAGGAAACTTTCTGTGTTGTCCGACACTGTGTATAGTTTTCGCGGGACCTAATACATTCAATTATTGAATTCGGTTCCTTACCTGGAAGAAGAAGAAGAAGAAGAACCATATAAATTTTGATTTGATTTACATGACTCAAGATTTGATTAACCAATCAAGGATCCTCTAAGGACATATAATCAACTAACTGGAATTATTCTGTGTGCCTAATAGTGCCACAGTTATGGTAATGCAGCAATCAGAGAGTCAGTCAAATATCTGCGAAATATAATAGAAGATGATTCCATGTATTTGATTGACTTAATGCTTTCCAGAGGAGTCCCATGTTATGGAATGAGTCACTTAATACCTTTCCTGATTTATTGAATATATAACTGTTTTGGTTTTGTTTAAATCTACTTTTAAGAGCAAGTCATAATATCACAGAATTTCTATATTCTACTGAGCTTATTTTGGGGTCCTACAGCAGAATGGGATGGTAAATTAACGTCATCTGCATACATTAGACACTCAACACTAAGTTTATTTAAAAATACTGGACAAAATTGATCAGATAAGTAATTTAGGGTCATTAATAAAAAGGTTGAATAGATTAGGACTCTATACATCGCCCTGTCTGATGCTCACACTGGAGCTGAAAGGTTTAGTAAGCTCAGCTATTTTTACATTCGCTTTCAAGAGTTTTATAAATATGGGAATATGTAAAAGTGTATCGTATGCCTTCAGTATGGAAATTTTACAACATAATATAGATCTTTTTATTCTGTGAGAAATACTTATCTATATGGGCTTGTAGTTTATCCTAATGTATTGACAACATGGACAAGTAAGTCCTTGTTTACACCAAAAAATTAAATCTTCAGTAAAGACAAACCTTCGCACCTAGAAAAGCTTTAAGACATGGCAGGACCTATAGATCAATACAATTCAAATGCATTTTATGTTTCAGTAAATTAAAAAACTTTCATGATTAGAGCCCCTTTATACAGTATTATGATAGATGTGCATTTTCTTTTTTCAGCCAGTGAATTGAATCAATATTTGTTGGATGTTCTGGTGAAAGAAAAGTTACTAAAGACAAAATATTTACAACTCCTTATCAGTAGCAGACTAGTGGAGTTAAATTTGAGTAAGGCACCAAATTATGTGTACAGTGATGGTATAGTAAATTGCATAGCTGATAGATGTCATGTAAGTACCACACAGTTCATGGTATACGATGTAGTAATTGGT
The DNA here is from genome assembly GCA_017311375.1 of Mytilus coruscus. Lineage (NCBI taxonomy): Eukaryota > Metazoa > Mollusca > Bivalvia > Mytilida > Mytilidae > Mytilus > Mytilus coruscus. The sequence goes on along the minus strand of CM029595.1, from coordinate 123,009,796 downwards.
CTTCAACAATCTGGTTACTATGTAATCATTATTGATTTTAATTCATTAAAATGTTGAAAGAGATCTTGGTAAAATTCTGAACTGAGCTGAAGGAAATAGTTTTTAACCACTGTTCAAGTCTTACTTTTTCTTTTTTAGCCATGGCATTGTCTGTTTATTTTCGACTTATGAGTTTGAATGTTTCTTTGGTATCTTTCACCTCTCATTTACTGTAAGTGATTTTGTCAGCATTTTAACTTTTTATGCTTTTCCCCTTCATAATGATTTTGAAGTCACAATATAGTGACTTTCTCTGTTTTTTCTCCAATAACTAGCTTAATTGTTGTAATGTGCTCTAATTCCCCCAGATGAGAAAAAAATCATTGGCTGGAAAGAAAATGCCAATCACTGGGAGCAAAAACTGTTTAAACTTGACAACTGAAACCCATTGTAGATCACTTATGCCAGAGAAAGATAAACACTGTGCATATGCATAAATGAACCTTTTTATAAGTGTGCAGAACATAGTAAAAGATAATAAAAAAGTCTTTCTTTCATTTTAGAAACTGACAAAGCTGAATTTATCCTACTGTAATAAAGTATCTTCCCGGGCCTTAGAAAATGTTGCAACCCAGCTGTTAACACTACAGATTCTCATACTTAAAAGTACGAAATGTGATGATAAAGTTCTCATTGCAATAAGTAAGTACATGTGTTCAGATATTAATTTATATAACTTATATAGTTGTGTTTTCTACTAAGTAAAAACATGGATGATATTTATATTTACACAGCAGGTGCTTAGTATCACTTAATGGTCAGTTCCGACAGACCATGAAAATATGAGTTTCAGAAGGTATTTTAACGTTTGTCTAATAATCCTTCCTAAATAATTTTCAAATGCAACAGGCAAGAAAAAACAATTTAAAATTTGACCTCTTTATGGCCACTTTTAGGCTAGTTCAACATTTTACAATGGAATACTCTCCCTGCTTATGAAATGTCACTCAACAAGAATCAGTTGAATATTTAATAATCATTAAATTGATTGGTCTATATCGCTGAACACATTAAACATATAGCAGATTTATTGAGTAAACTTTGCGTGCAATTTCATGTAAGACCTCTTCCAAAAGTAGGTCTGTCCTTAACTGGCTTTATATGTTTTCAAATCTATTGAAATTGTCAGTGATGTATATGTTTCAGATTTACAAGGACGATCATACCTCAGGTTAAGTGTGTGCCAAGGTTTTTATCAAAACATTTTGTAATCTGTATAATTCACTTAAATTTGCATAGATAAACATTAGAGCTAAATATAGGTCAGTATATAGTGAAAGTATGTCATTCTGATCTGGTTTTCATGGTTCACTTACTTTTTAACTAATTTATCAAAATGTTTTCTCATTTGTAAGTAAGATAATCATTTTCCCTTCTGAATGCATTAAGATTTGAATGTTATTGTAAAATTTCATATGTTAGGTAAAGATTTTTCTTCGAGACAAGCTAACTTTTGTTCTGACACTTAAAGTGTAATTGTCGATCATATCTGATTAATGGTGTTTTGTTTTAATTTTCTTTACTAAACTTTTTTTCTAGGTCAGTATAGCTGTGATTTACGACATTTAGACGTTTCAAGTTGCAAGATATCACAGCGAGGATTAAATTCCTTGTGTTCAGATGACAGTCATCTGCCATGTCCAAAGTTACAAACTTTGAGGATAAGAGATTGTGGAGTGTGTAAACCACCAATTACCATAGATCGTGTTGCCTCATTGTTACTACAAAGAACAAAGACATTTGACCTTGACTATGACAAGATCCATTTGGTGTTGTCCAGAATTCACAAACTTAACAATTCACCTAATATTATCACTCCGAATCTCCAGTATCCCAGAATTCAATGTTTAGATTTTGGAACTGAAGATATCTTCACTACAGATGTTGAGTTAATCTGTAAATATTGTCCTAATATTACGATAGCAGCATTAAATCCAGTTGCACATGATGACCAAGTCCTTCCACTTATGACTTTACAGCATTTACGCCATTTAGAAATTGTTTCCGACACACATGACGGTGTGACATTATCATTTGAAGGATCAGTTTCACCCTTGTTATGCAGTGTTGGCATGTATCTTCAAGTCTTGTTGCTTATTGAATTAACCGATGTATGTTTATCCACAATTGGTAAATATTGTCCTCATCTGAAAAATTTAAATTTAATGGTGTCAACATTACAGGACAACAGAAGCCATTTTCCAGACAACATGACATGTTATACAGAACTTGAACAGTTTAAATGTATCATTATCGGAGAGAATGACATGCTACCAGAAGATTCTCTGTCAGTCATTTTGAAAAATTCAAAAGACTTGCGGTCACTTTTATTGACCAATATACAGTTTCTGACCACTGAAGAACTTGGGCGTTATATAAATCATAATGCTCTGCCAAACTTGGAAGAGCTAGAATTGACTAATTGTAATCATATCGAGGGTTCTATATTTTATCATTTTTTAACTATTTCACAGTGTTTGACTAACTTAACATTAGATGTTTGTCAGCAAGTAACAAGGGCTGACTTTTCAAAGTTGTTAAAATATTCAGAACAGCATCTACCAAAACTTCAGGTGCAATGGACATGATCTGAATAAAAGTTATTGTAAAGTTCCATCATGGAACATTTTTGTAAGTCTTATTGACCAATCAGAATCTGAAACTATCAGCTTGACTGAAGAAAACAAGACAATATACCTCTATGCTAAAATCATGCGGCCGTATACAAAAACAGTGAACAAAAATTCCAAATGTGCCGATAGATAAAAGAATACATTCGATTTTGTATGCCCCCAAAGTAGCGGAGGGGGCATTAAGTTTTACCCTTGTCCGTCCGTACGTCCATACGTCTCAAAAATTGGTTTCCGTTCTCTAACTTTAGTTTGCCTCAGCCAAATGTTATGAAACTTATGCACAATGCTATTTACTACAAAACACAGATCAAGTTCGAATTTTGGTGGTGTCACTTTTACCGTTCTAGAGTTACGCCCCTTTACAAAAGGAAAAATTGCTGAATTTTTCGTTTCTGTTCTCTAACTTAAGTTTGCCTCAATTAAATGTTATGAAACGTATACACAATGCTTTATACCACAAAACTCAGAGATGAAGTACAACTTTGGATAGCGTCACTTTTACAGTTCTTGAGTTTTGTCCCTTTATAACATTATATGCAAGCGGGGGCATCATCTGTGTCCCATGGACACATTCCCATTTTTTCAGTATACATCAATGGATTTACAACTCCAATGTGGTATTATTATTTATGTTAACAAACATCTCGTTAACTAACAACAAATTCATTTGTCACGTGAAAAAGGCCGAGCACAAAATTCAAAACTTTGACTGAGTTATCATTTCATGTGGAAATGATTTTAACATTTTCAGTTTTTCGTAATTATTTTATTTATTAACGAACAAAAGAAAACAAGGATCAATATTAATCAAAATTAGGTTTTTCTCATGTTTATTTCCTGTATAGCCAGTGATTTTAAAATTGTGTTTTTTTTCAAATGAAACAAACAGGAAAAAATTAATATTCAAATAATAAGCACTAAATTCCAAACAATGAACTAAAGACTACTGGAATGTATAAAATCTATGAATAAAAACATAAATATCTTCCAGACTATATTAAATAAAATGCTTCGCTGAGCGCAGCCTGATACGACCGCAGTGGTCCAACCCTGAACAGTTGGGGCAAATTTGAATACAATATTCAAGCTTGATACTGTCTGAATTTTGATTGTGATCAAATTTTTGACATAATAAAGGTTTCTGACACAAAATAAATGTGGTCAAAGATCTTACAAATCTATTGCCCAATACTGCGCAATTGAAGATTTCTTCTTTAAACTTTTTAAAAATTTGTGAAATTCGAAAATTTTTGAAAAAAAATATGAATTACTTAAAAAAATTGGAAAAAAAATCCCCTATTTAAACACAAGTTATTGTTTGGAAACTAGAAAAATGCTTGTTTTTTGCCCTTTTTTGGCCCCTAATTCCTACAAGTTTGGGGCAATTATCCCCAAACTCAATCCCAGCCTTCTCTTTGTGGTATGGAACCTTGTGGTACAATGTCAGAGAGATCCATACACTTACACACAAGTTATTGTCCGGAAATTACAAAAATTGTTGTTTTTGGCCCCTTTTTGGCCCTTAATTCCTAAACTGTTGGCCCCATAACCCCTTAAATGAATCCCAACCTTTTACTTGTGGTATTAAACATTGTGGTACAATTTCAGAGCAATCAAAATACTTATACACAAGTCAATATCCTGAAACTAGAAAAATGCCTATTCCTAAATGGTTGGGACCATCATCCCCGAAATCAATCCCAACCTTCCTTTTGTGGTATTGAACCTTCTTAAAAAATTTCATAGCGATCCATTCACTTAAACTAAAGATATTGTCCGGAAACCAATGTGTCTTCGGACGACAACGACATCATACCATTATATGATCCCAAAACATTTTTTGCGGTCGTATAAAAATCTTTATTCCGCATGGCTATCATGCCACCCTTTAGAAAACTATTGTGTAAACCTCCATGTGATGCAAACTGACATTTAAACCATGGTATCGAAGAATTTATAAAATTCAGACACCACTGCTTAAATTATTAAAGTCAAGATAAATTATATTGATTGTTCAAAATTCAGACTTTCTAAAAAACATGTTGAGAATCTATTTTATTAGTTTGAGAAAGAGGCTTCTCAAGTAGCACTGAAAAAAATTTACAAAATTCACTTCCTGTGTAAATATATTTTTGGATGACAGTTGTGCTTAATATTATATTTCTCTGCAAGTGTGTGTCTTACAGTCAATGGGCCATTTTTTCAAATTTTCTGTAAAAGCAATGACAAGGACATCTTTTAATTAAATGCAGTGTTTTATTTGAATTCATCCATTCAACATTTTATTCTGCAAATTGAAGAAAATTAAAATTCATTTGATTTAAGGGCTACTGTGGAAATAAATAATACATCTCCAATATGCTTGATTCCAGTCATTATCTTTCCGTCAAAGTATTTGGTTTTAGGTGATGTCATTTGTGCGTTTGTTGGGCATAAAATCTACGTCAGTACATGAATATTCTAATGGGGATAACTTCCTTATGACTGCTTCGATAACTGTTTTTAAATGATAAAATTTATATATTTCTTTAAGAAGGGTTGGATTATGTACATAAGAATAAAGACAGGTGTTTGAAAAATGTTAAGCAGTCACAATTACTTTATCAGTTCAAAGATGCAGGGATCTAGTTAGCCCATAAAACGTTTAAATGACGTGAGAAATCAGAGTATAGTAAAAGAGAATTTTAGGTAATGGAATTGATATGGATCCAACGTATAGCAGTTGAACAAAATGTGTTCTTTACATGTGTAATTCAGATTTTTTAGAATTTTTGATTAGGTATATTTTGATGTTCAGTTTTATTTATTGAAAATGTTACATAACATGTATTTATTGTTTTAATTTGTTAAATCTTTGTCTTACACATTGATATTGATTATAAGTTATTGAGTTTATTGGGAATTGAATTGATATTCTACTTTGTTACTTATGAATAATTAGAAAAGCAATATTGACATAGAAAACAAATATCTTTTGATTGAACAACATTTTAGATGTACATCTGAACTTCACATAGCTCCACTTTTCTTGATGTGCATTCTTCAGAGTTCTCCCAATCCAAATAAAGGGCAATTGTTTTACATTCTCAAAAAAAAAAAATGAAAAAAATCCTCCATCAGTGGGAAGATATAGCGGATTTAACATTTTTTATCCCCCCACTGTCACCGGAGGGGGCATTAAGTGTTGCCCTTGTCTGTCTGTAAGTCTGTATGTACGTCCCAAAATTGGTTTCCATTCTCTAACTTTAGTTTGCCTCAACCAAATGTTATGAAACTTGCACACAATGCTTATTACCACAAAACACAGATCAAGTTCAAATTTGGGTGGAGTCACTTATACTGTTCTCGAGTTATGTCTCTTTATAACGTAATATGTAAGGCCACACAGTAATCAGTATGATGTTTATTTGTGCATATAAAACAAATTTAAAAGGAACAAAGGAAGATGACAAGGAACTGCATATTTTAGTTTGTTTCCTTATCTTTTTATAAAGTGGAATTGTAATTTAATAATAATTGTGATATATTTATATATGTATTTTAAATAGATGAAGTGTTTATATAGCATATTTATTAAATACAGATTTCAAAATAAAGTGTTGCCTATTCTGTATATTTATTTTGTTTGTAAGTTAAGTTTTGATACCATCTTTCTCATTTAAGGTAGCACTAAAGTCTGATACAAAAATTTCATAATAATGTGACCACATGTCATTCTGAAGAATGTTGCCGAGTGAATCAGCATGGTTAACTTAGATATGTACAAATATATCTTATTTTAGAAATGGAAAAAATCATAATTTATTAAAAACCACTTTGATTTAAACATAAAGTTCTTTGAAACTGACATCATTGTAGTTGGATTTTTTATTGACAACATATTTGTTACGTTTGTCAGACATATTTATTCAAGAGACAATCCACATTCCTATGGGAACCATCTTTACTTCACTACAATTCTTCAGGACTTATTCTTTTGTTTGTATGAGGCAGACTTCATAGAAGAGCTTCTCAATAAGAATAAAAAGAAGCTGGCATCATCCTTAACTTCAAAATCCTCTATGAAGATGTCCTCTCACCAAAGATATCATAGTTTTGGTGACTTTGCTGATCAAATTTATCCTAACAGTACTGAACTTTAAATAATTAATACCACAGATATAGTTAAATATCTTTACTTAAAACTAGAAAGCAACTAAGAATATGGGTTGAGAACTAAACTTTACAAAAAAAAAAAGAGAGAGGATTACTATATTCCTGTTGTAAATTTACATTTATATTTCTTAGTACATGTAGCAACATTCCAGCAGTGCTCCATAAAGAGCATGTATTTCCCAGTTGAAACAATATTCCAGGTCTTGCTTTCCTATCATGATTTCTTTTATGCGGTTACTGCATAAAAGGAAACTATTGAACCAAGGACTCTAAATGGTTAAGTAAAAGTCATCCATTCCTAATTTTTTATGAACACCATCATGAGTTGGTTGACTGTTCTGGAATATCTGAGTCACATGTATATGTTACTCTTGTCCAAGTCACAATCCTACCCTCTTGTCCAAGTCACAATCCTACCCTCTTGTCAAAGTCACAATCCTACCCTCTTGTCCTTGATGACATCACTGAATAATACATATCACAAATTTCCTTACAATGAGTAACATGACAGATGCTACTAGTGGTGCAGGAACTGCTAACCCTTCCAGCAGTTCACCCCTGGGTTTTGTTGAGGTTCACCTTTCCAATCTAGTTTTCTGTGTAGTGCTTCAGTTGTCTGTCTTTGACAACGGCATTGGCCCTCGGTATCTTCTCTTTATACTCTCCTATCAACAGTAATAAACTAGCAAAACAAAAATCAATAAAAGACAAACAATAGTAATAGTTTAAAAAATCATTAAGGGCAATAACTCCTATTGTAGTTGCTTGTTTCATCAGCCAATTGGCTTTCTGGTACTGGTTATATTGTATTATCATTTTTGATGCTTACAGTTTCTGTCTATTCATAATATTTTTCAAGATAATAGAAACACTAAAATTGAAAGAAAAAAATAATTTTATAGGCCATAACTCAATAAGTCAGTATATACTGTAAAGTGATAAAATTTACTAAAATTTTCTAAATGATTTATTTTTCATGAACGTACAATATCTGCACAAAGCTGCAAATATAATCAATATTGTACATGGAGAAATAATAATGATGTACACTATAAATAATAAATAAATAATACATCTCCAATATGCTTGATTCCAGTCATTATCTTTCCGTCAAAGTATTTGGTTTTAGGTGATGTCATTTGTGCGTTTGTTGGGCATAAAATCTACGTCAGTACATGAATATTCTAATGGGGATAACTTCCTTATGACTGCTTGATAACTGTTTTAAATGATAAAATTAATATATTTCTTTAAGAAGGGTTGGATTATGTACATAAGAATAAAGACAGGTGTTTGAAAAATGTTAAGCAGTCACAATTACTTTATCAGTTCAAAGATGCAGGGATCTAGTTAGCCCATAAAACGTTTAAATGACGTGAGAAATCAGAGTATAGTAAAAGAGTATTTTAGGTAATGGAAATGATATGGATCCAACGTATAGCAGTTGAACAAAATGTGTTCTTTACATGTGTAATTCAGATTTTTTAGAATTTTTGATTAGGTATATTTTGATGTTCAGTTTTATTTATTGAAAATGTTACATAACATGTATTTATTGTTTTAATTTGTTAAATCTTTGTCTTACACATTGATATTGATTATAAGTTATTGAGTTTATTGGGAATTGAATTGATATTCTACTTTGTTACTTGTGAATAATTAGAAAAGCAATATTGACATAGAGAAAACAAATATCTTTTGATTGAACAACATTTTTAGATGTACATCTGAACTTCACATAGCTCCACTTTTCTTGATGTGCATTCTTCAGAGTTCTCCCAATCCAAATAAAGGGCAATTGTTTTACATTCTCAAAAAAAAAAAATGAAAAAAATCCTCCATCAGTGGGAAGATATAGCAGATTTAACATTTTTTATCCCCCCAGTGTCACCGGAGGGGGCATTAAGTGTTGCCCTTGTCTGTCTGTAAGTCCGTATGTACGTCCCAAAATTGGTTTCCATTCTCTAACTTTAGTTTGCCTCAACCAAATGTTATGAAACTTGCACACAATGCTTATTACCACAAAACACAGATCAAGTTCAAATTTGGGTGGAGTCACTTATACTGTTCTCGAGTTAAGTCTCTTTATAACGTAATATGTAAGGCCACACAGTAATCAGTATGATGTTTATTTGTGCATATAAAACAAATTTAAAAGGAACAAAGGAAGATGACAAGGAACTGCATATTTTAGTTTGTTTCCTTATCTTTTTATAAAGTAGAATTGTAATTTAATAATAATTGTGATATATTTATATATGTATTTTAAATAGATGAAGTGTTTATATAGCATATTTATTAAATACAGATTTCAAAATAAAGTGTTGCCTATTCTGTATATTTATTTTGTTTGTAAGTTAAGTTTTGATACCATCTTTCTCATTTAAGGTAGCACTAAAGTCTGATACAAAAATTTCATAATAATGTGACACCATGTCATTCTGAAGAATGTTGCCGAGTGAATCACCATGGCTAACTTAGATATGTACAAATATATCTTATTTTAGAAATGGAAAAAATCATAATTTATTAAAAACCACTTTGATTTAAACATAAAGTTCTTTGAAACTGACATCATTGTAGTTGGATTTTTTATTGACAACATATTTGTTACGTTTGTCAGACATATTTATTCAAGAGACAATCCACATTCCTATGGGAACCATCTTTACTTCACTACACTTCTTCAGGACTTATTCTTTTGTTTGTATGAGGCAGACTTCATAGAAGAGCTTCTCAATAAGAATAAAAAGAAGCTGGCATCATCCTTAACTTCAAAATCCTCTATGAAGATGTCCTCTCACCAAAGATATCATAGTTTTGGTGACTTTGCTGATCAAATTTATCCTTACAGTACTGAACTTTAAATAATTAATACCACAGATATAGTTAAATATCTTTACTTAAAACTAGAAAGCAACTAAGAATATGGGTTGAGAACTAAACTTTACAAAAAAAATGAGAGAGGATTACTATATTCCTGTTGTAAATTTACATTTATATTTCTTAGTACATGTAGCAACATTCCAGCAGTGCTCCATAAAGAGCATGTATTTCCCAGTTGAAACAATATTCCAGGTCTTGCTTTCCTATCATGATTTCTTTTATGCGGTTACTGCATAAAAGGAAACTATTGAACCAAGGACTCTAAATGGTTAAGTAAAAGTCATTCATTCCTAATTTTTTATGAACACCATCAAGAGTTGGTTGACTGTTCTGGAATATCTGAGTCACATGCATATGTTACTCTTGTCCAAGTCACAATCCTACCCTCTTGTCCAAGTCACAATCCTACCCTCTTGTCAAAGTCACAATCCTACCCTCTTGTCCTTGATGACATCACTGAATAATACATATCACAAATTTCCTTACAATGAGTAACATGACAGATGCTACTAGTGGTGCAGGAACTGCTAACCCTTCCAGCAGTTCACCCCTGGGTTTTGTCGAGGTTCACATTTCCAATCTAGTTTTCTGTGTAGTGCTTCAGTTGTCTGTCTTTGACAACGGCATTGGCCCTTGGTATCTTCTCTTTATACTCTCCTATCAACAGTAATAAACTAGCAAAACAAAAATCAATAAAAGACAAACAATAGTAATAGTTTAAAAAATCATTAAGGGCAATAACTCCTATTGTAGTTGCTTGTTTCATCAGCCATTTGGCTTTCTGGTACTGGTTATATTGTATTATCATTTTTGATGCTTACAGTTTCTGTCTATTCATAATATTTTTCAAGATAATAGAAACACTAAAATTGATAGAAAAAAATAATTTTATAGGCCATAACTCAATAAGTCAGTATATACTGTAAAGTGATAAAATTTACTAAAATTTGCACAAAGCTGCAAATATAATCAATATTGTACATGGAGAAATAATAATGATGTACACTATAAATAATATAAGGACAATAATAATTAAAGATATGTGTGCCTTCATGTTGAATAAGGTTATTGAGACACATACTCCAATTCTAAAACACAAGATTAATTCAACATTAAAAAAAAAATAAGTCATCATTAATATTGAAAATAACTGATATGAGACATACTATGCAGTCATCTTTAATTCTCAGTAATTTTAAATAAGTCTTTGAAATGTACTCAATAAGATGAGATCCATCACAAAATCATCATTTCTTACACTTTCACAAATGGGAGATTATCAAATATTATTCAACATTTCAGAACAAAGCAATGATTGGTGTACAAAATGTTGGGGGAGTGAGTGATTTCTAAAAAAGAGAGACTCACAGCTTGTTCCACATTAAAATAAAATTATTGAGATTTATGGATGGCCTTGTGATCATTTGAAACAATCTGTATAAAATTATAGTTATACACCACACTGCATTATCAAAATATACTAACAATGCATCATACAATATAAGAGCATTAAAAAAGAAATTTTGTTTAATATTACAAAACCATAGATGCAGTGTTAATCAACATAATATTGTCCTCTCGTAAAAATTCTTATATAAATTATTGTAATGTTAAAAATTTAATCTGTCTAATATCTGTAAATTATACAAGAAGCCATATGCTGAAATGTCTTGCCTGCTTCATTGATCATGATTGAATTTATACTGAAAGACTTTCAGATAAATGTTTAATACAAGTATCATACGGTTAAGGTTAGATAAATACTGTCAGATCGACATTGCTTACATCCACTTCATTTGAACTTTGGTGGATAGTTGTCTTCTTTTATTGTCCTTTTTTTGTATGAACACATCACAATCATGCCATACACCAAATACACTTTGTCTTTTGCCTTATAATAGCTGTGAAAAAGACCTAACCACAAAAAATTAACCTAGACCAATTAACTATGAAAATGAGGTCAAGATCAGATGAACTCTGCCAAATGGACACCATACAATCTTTAAAAACACCAAATACAGTTGACCTATTTCTTATAGTCTATGAGAAACAGACCTCATAACAAAAAATAACATTGAACAATAACCATGAAAATGAAGTCAAGGTCAGATAAACCCTGCCAAACAAACATGAACACCTTGTAATCATTCCATACACCAAATCTAGTTGACCTGTTGCTTAAAGTATTTGAGATGAGGATTCAACCATGAAAAAATTAGCATTGATCACTGATAAAATGAAATGAGGTCAAGGTTAGGTGAATCCAGTCAGAGGACATGTAGACGGTTTATTCCTCCTATTCCTACATTTGCAAATCGGGTATGTCATTTGTAAGAAATCCATGTAGGAATAGGAGGAATACTTGAATAAACAAGGGATTAAATCAGATTAGGTTGTTAAAACATAAAGCTAATTAAATTCAGGTAAATATCCATAAATCCTCTCGAGTTTTCAGTAATGTCCAATTTGAAAATAGCAATAGTAGAAAATGTTTTAAAAAGGTTCTACAACAAATGCCTGTTCTTGTCTCATTGAAATTGTCCTGTATCCTTATTCTGTTTTATCAAATTTTGCTATCTTTTTCAGAATTGTGTTTATTTCCTTGTGAAATGAAAAGTCTTATTCGATGAGTAAATACATTAAATATAAATCAAAACAAATTGGTGCAATGACCCCAAAATAGAGTTAACTTCAACATTGATGTAAGCAGTCAATTTAATCACCATATTATACTTTTACATTATTTTAGCATTACTGTGTAACAAAATGTTATCCTATACACATAAGAGAAAAACATTTCAAAGTTATTAGACAGTATATTATGTTTAGTTATGAGAACGTATCACAATTCAGTCCATGTAAACCAAGGATTTAAGTTCTACACGATGCATGATACAGGAACCATTGGAAAATTAACAAAATGCTGAATATTTTTCAAGACATCAGAATTTATCACAAAATTAGTCTATATAAAGTCATTGTGATCTGAGGCTAATACATTGATCCTATCTATGGGTCCTAGGTGTGAAGCATGCATCATCTGGGTACTGTGGATTATCTTAATAAAAGTGTTATGAAGTGTAGTTTAAATTTGGGCTTGCATCAAGACTATTTATTAACATTACGGTTCAAATTTTAAACTACTTGTGTAATTTAAATTATATTAAATTCAATTTTTTTTTTATTTCTGTATTAAGCGTTTCTTCCTCATTACTTTTCATATTTAAAATATTCGGAATTTCTATGTATATAAATTCAAAGTACATTTCTCTATTTAATATTCAATTTTATTCTTTGCAATGCATCCACTTTTATTTCCATTGTAATCATAAGTAAAAATAAATAGGTAAAAATGGCGGTTTTTTACACTTATTTTCCTGTACATCAATTAAAACTAAGTTGTTCAAACAACAAATTACCTTATATCAACAACTATTGTACTTTGTTTGTAGGAATAGAAGGAATATGTATTTTTAATGTAGGAATAGTAGGAAGACACCCATGTAGACATTGCAAAGATCCCATTTACCAAATATTGTTATCCTAATACTCATAACACTGTTTTTTTAAGCAGTCACTGAACAATGAAAATGAAGTCAAGGACAATGGACATATGACAGGAGGAAAATTCAGAATATAAGGCATATATTTATACAAGGCTTAAAGCATCAAGGTCTTCTCCCTTCTGAAATAAAAAGTTCAACTTTAATTTATACAATTAGTTTTTCCATCACAGGGTTTGCCTCACTTTCTTCAACTTTTGTTGCAGGTGAGACAACAACACAACATGATAGGTGATAAAAGACAAGTGAAATGACAAAAAAAAATCTAACTAGTAATATAGAACTATTAATAAGGTCAACCATAATTATCAACAGTTTAGCACGATTTAAATAAAAAAAAAAAATTTTTTAACTCTTTATTTCCCTAGAAATAAATGTTATATCAAAATTAATTTAGGTTTTCCAAGTTTTTTTTATGTTTGTTATGATATAATTTAGTTTGGAAGACAGTCGTAATAATTCATTCTAAATTTGTATGAAACATTTGCCACTTGACATAAAATTATGTATCAACTCTTAGTAGGTCAATATTGCAATGAATATTATAGTTAACATATCACATTAGGTCAATTTCCCTTAATGTAATACAAGAATTCAAACCAAGTGGAAAAGAAGAGAATTTAAAAAAAGACATGCAAAAAGTATAAAACCTCCCTTTTATACTATGTGTGTGATGTCAATTCTATAAAATGTTAATAACTATGGATAAATCTAGAGGTAAAACTTCTCAATTTGAGCACCTTTGGTAGTCATTATACATAAATGGAAATGTTATGATAAATAGTTTATATAAACATACTTTGTTAGGGAAAAACGAATAGAAAACAGTTCAAAAACAATTAAAGCAATTAAAGCAAAATATATATAATAAATGATTCCAATGCACCTCTCTATATTAAATATATGGCATATAAAAATAAATATGATAGAAATATGTAACATGAGCATAAAAATGGCTCAACACTAACCATCCTTACAAAACATAATTTATGCCCTATGATTCACAACTGACAAAACAGTAATGTAAATTTGTTAACAGTAAATGACCTCAACCTTACAAAACATTTTCAATAATTTATGTGCTATAATTAACAACTGACAAAATGGCTGAAAATGGTAATGTAAATTAGTTAAAGGTACATGACCTTAAATTTTGACTGCTATTTTCATTAATTTAAGAAAGGTTACATGTATTATAAAAGAATCTCACATGACACTTTTAAATATAATAATGGCTTACTTTCATTAGTGATATATCGTTTGAAATTATATTTATTTACTTGCTTTTTCTTGTGGTCCTTTGTAGAAGAGCTTATAAATGAAAATAACAATGTGTGTAAATTTATTTAAAAAGCATATTTGATGTGATACTAATTTTTGCTATCTATGATTTACTGAAAAGGTTTTAATGAAAGAAAATACATCATAATATTGTAAAGTTTGAAAATAAATACATGTGGACTTGTTGAGAAAAATAAAAGTGCAAAAAATCTGACACCACATAAATAAATATCTCTTGCCAATAAGCAAGCTTCTATATTTTCAAATTGGATAATATTTTTAAAAATACAAGATTGTCAGACTTTCTTGAATACTTAAAAATAATGGCAACAGATATAGTGAGTATAACTTAGGCACCAACTATCCCAATTTTTCCTGAGGAGGTGAGGTTTTTTATCAAGACAAATATTTTTAATGAACTTTTTAATATAAACATACAGAAACAAGAAATTGTTTTCTAAATACCAATGTTGTTTATATTTTATTTTATCCATTTTCCCTATTCATTCAATTTTGGTCTGTACAATACCTACCAAAGAAATGTAAATCAAACCAATGTATTAAAAAAATTGCCTCCTCACCCCATTAGATAAATAGTCTGTGCCTTAGTACATGTAGTATTTATTCATCCCTATTCATATACCAATAAGTTATCAACAAATTTTGGAATGTAAATTGATTAACAAATAAAAATCCTAAATTTTCACAACCTTAATTTAAATATCCATATGACTGTCAACACTTGCCAATAGGGGCATTAACAAATAAAATGGACAAAAAATGAGACATTTATCACAGAGTTTTTGTGACTTGTATGTTATTTCGCTGTCATTTCAAAGTCATATCCTATGTTCTGCTTCAGACACTTTATCAGGACTTTGCTGCTGAACTCATTTCAAACATTCGTAGATAAAACAGTTGCTCCTTATATTCCTCATACTTCTTTGGTCCTAAAACTTCTCTTAGTGCAGCCTAAAACAAATAATAATTTTTGTACGATGTAGAATTAGTTGCAGATTTACTGTGGTTGTGTATGCAGATATTTATGTATCTAAAATAAAATGCAATGAGCCAACAAAACCAAATATCTAAATCAATACTTGTATTGGAGTCACAATTTTGAATTAAATCTTTTATTTGTGGATTTCTAAATTTTTTTCTGCATGAATTTTATTTCATATGGTCATGATTTCAATAAGTACTTAACAGGGGGAAATTATTGCTGGTATTTCCATGAACAATGAACTTATATGAACTATTAGAAGCTAGACAAGGTTTTACATGTACATTATTAAAAGCACCCACTGATAGTTAACCAAAAGAATGCTGATTTATTTTTCAATATCTAGTGAGTAATATTCTCCTTTTCCGAGTTACCAATAACATTCATCTTTTTTACTAATAACATCCATCTTTTAACTATCACTTTTCTTCTATAGTCTCATTTTTATACAAAGACTTCCATGTATTTAAGATTATTGCTTAAAATTGCTGAACAATGTATATTGATGGACTTTAATACAATACCACTTGTAACGTATTATCTTTTGAAATCTTAGTTCATCTATCTGACGTCCAGGAGAGTTGTATAATGATACCTACTGTGGATTCATATTTATTCGTTGGTATAGGTGATCATAGGTGAACAACAAATTTAAAAAGTGCAACGTAGTACAAATTTTATATAGGTTTGTATGCAGACTTTGGCAAAAACCACAAAAATCAAGTATCCACGAAAATACAATTGTTCCTCAATCCACAAATATTTGTACCCAGGAAAATAAATGAATCCAAAGTATTTGATGTATGGGAACATAGATGTCAAAATTTCAAACCTCTAACGTTGGAGATCTTGCTCTGAGGAACATTTGCAAAAATTTGTTCCGGTTAATTTATTATCAAAATATTGTTCACCCTTTAAACTTTTACAACTATGGAAATAAATGGAAGCATTTCATCATTATGGTCTTACAGTTTGCAAGTGCTTTAAAACAAGCTATGTTTTCTATGGATGGGTTGTTACCTGAACAATTTTATCATCTTCTATCTGACCCATTACACCATAACACTTTGACAACTGTTGCTCCCCAATGTCTTTAGCAATGTCTCTACAAATGTTAAACAAATGTTAATGAAATACTAAACTATGCACATTATTTCTTTTGCATTAGGCACAACAAATGTATTTTTGCAAGCATGCCCAGTGCGCTATTTTCATTGTAATTAAGACATTTTCCCACTTTTAAAATTCTCTACAGAAAATTATCAATGTTTACCAAGAAAGTAAAATATTTAATTTAATTTAAACCCATTCATTGTATCTTTATTTCTTAGATCAAATTTGCTTGGTATTTTGAAATATATAAGATCACTCCAACTGATGTCTATATAGGTGTATGACAACTTCAACAGTGAGGGGGTTATTCAGTTAGCTACCATGGAAGCTTATTTTCATTAGAAAACTTGCTACTACTAGCCTTACACAAACGAAGGGGTACTGTTTGAGGATATCTATTGACACTATAAATAATATACCTTTGTAACTGTGCTATCTGATCCATAACTATGGTCTTGTTGTTGGGATCTCCTAGCATGGCTAAAATATACCAAATACAGACTTCAGTAAATCAAGTCAAGGGTGGACATGCATTTTTCTTGTGATAGAAAGATATGGTAAATCATAGTATGTATTTTAAATGTGAAATCAATTTTGAAATATACCTTCAATAACAAAGAGTATAACTCTTGATGGTATTTTATGAGTTCGAAAAGTGTACATAAGATTTCTGATAATGAGTATCCCATACTTTGTCTGAGCAAAACCTTTGATTTCATTCAAAAAGAAATATGGTAGGTTTGAACAAGTTATGTAATAACTGAATCACAGTGCATTATTCAAGAGATGATAACTTTGATTTTCAGTTTATTTTTTTTAAGGTATAGACATGTTTTTTTTATAAGGAAGACAGGTGGGAAGGTAAGATTAAGTATTGAAATATATGTGAAAGTGCAGCAGAAAATCAGCAAATATCATATATTGTGGAAACATTGATTTCCAGGAGGTAATATCATTAATGTCTGGGTTCACTGAGACTACTAAATTGTTTCCCTACACAATTTACTCTTTTTATGTAACCATGGCTATTTAAACCTGCAAACAATTTATTAATCTTTAGTTTTTGACAACTATCATGATATTTTCAACTGTCATTTAAATGTTCTTGCTTCATAATCTTTATTCAGACATGTACTAATAAATAACTGCACAGTTTAAATGTTGCATGGTTACGAATAATAAGAACAATGTTATGAATAGAATTAAATGTTAATAGGAAACAAGGACAGTCAATATTTCAGGAAGCCAAAACCAAGTTTGATACTAAGTCTCATAAAAGATCACTTTTGGTATTGCTGTGATGGGAAAACACTTCATACTCACTTGCATCTATAAGAAGTAAAAAATACTTTGGTTAATAAAAGCAATTAGTAAAAAATATAAATTAATGTAAACTAGATCATAGTGAGTATTCGTTGATAATGCTGCGTAAAATATGCACAGACCACAGAATTATACTCCAAAAATGTGCTTCGCTGAGCGCAGCTGGATACGACCGCAGAGGTCCAACCCTGAACAGTTGGGGCAAAAATGGACACAATATTCAAGCTTGATACAGGTCTGAATTTAGATTGTAATTAAATATTTGACACATTATAGGTTTCTGACACAGAATAAATGTAGTCAAAGAACTTGAAATTGGTTATATGATTTGAATTTATATTGAATTGAAGATTTCTTGCTGTTGTGCAATACACTGTGCTGTTGCGCACCCCCCCTCCCACTCCAAAAAAATTAATATTTGAAGAAATTTTCTTTTTGTAAAATGTGGTGCAATTTAAGAGACATCCATACACTTAAACACAAGTTATTGTCTGAAAACTAGACAAATGCTTGTTTTGGCCCCTTTTGGCCCCTAATTCCTGAACGGTTTGGGCAATTACCCCCAAAATGAATCCCAACCTTCTACTTGTGGTATTGAACCTTGTGGTACAATTTCAGAGCAATCAAAATACTTATACACAAGTTATTGTCCTGAAACTAGAAAAATGCTAGTTTTGGGCCCCTTTTTGGCCCCTAATTCCTAAACGGTTGGGACCATCACCCCCAAAAACATTCCCAACATTCCTTTTGTGGTATTGAACCTTTTGATTAAATTTCATAGTGATCCATACACTTAAACTAAAGTTATTTTCTGAAACCAAATGTCTTGGGACGACGACAACGTGATAGCAATATACGAACGCAAATTTTTTGCGGTCGTATAAAATGAAGTACAGGTATGTAAATCTATGATAAATTGAATTTCCTCTCAATACATTGTTATGATTCTATAAAAGATCAGTTTTACCTGTAATTCCTCTCAGTGATTCAGTTGTTACTTTTCTTTCAAATGGCTCATGGCTTCTAAAACACAAATTACATATACAACTTGTTAAAATAAATAGTGGTTTTAAAATCAACTAGTTGGAAAAATTGAAATTGTTTCAAAGTTTTACACATTAATATTACTGAATTTCTTGTACATGTTATATAAATAACTAATGTGAAGTACAGTCACCAAACAAATACAGTTTTCTATAATATTCATGTAAGCCTTTAACAAAGGACAAGCCCACATATATGATAAGCGCTTAATCACACAAAGTCTAAATAAGTTGCATTATATTTTTCATCTATACTAAGCCCACTTGATCATCTAAAACCAAAGATTGAGAAGCTTGGGCATTAAAAGTATTGATACATAGCATAAAGTAAACAGGTTCACAAAGATGTATGACATGTCAATCTCCCAAAAATCTTTAAATATTTTCTAACACCATGTAAAACAATCCATAATGTTAATAAAAAATTGGAAAAAAGTTTTATTTCTGTCAAAAGTATTGTAGTATAACTCAACTCTTGAATTGGAAAAGTAATGCTAATATATAATTCACCAGTTGAGGTTATTAGTGCATGAGTAGATAAGTATAAGTGTTTGATGTTAAATATTGAATAAGTTTATAAACACCTATTACCATCTTGAAATCAACTGATCAGTTGCTCAGCAAGAATTTGTATGGAAGTAGAAAAAAATATATATATCATTGAATTCTAGCTTTTTTTTGGTACCAGTGTAAAAATAAAAATCCCATTTTGTCATAATTTGGTTATTAAAGATGAAATGTATTTTATTTCTCAATAAATTAAAGTTGAATGACAGAAATATATTTCTCGCAGGTAAAGAATTTGTGACTTGATAACCGCGATAAATTCAAATAAAACATCAATGACTTGCATGGAATAAACCTAAACCAATAAAACTTGAGATTGATATTTACTTACAATAAAATTTAAATACCAAAAATTGTCTACCTATCAGTTTCAAAGAACACATTTTCAAAGCATAACCTAGCAACTGAAATGTGAAAATGAATGCACTAATTACAGTACTACCTGTGACATTATCTTACTAATGGTGGCCATAAAAATATGGTCACCATGATGGCTAAATGTCCATCATTATACCTCCTGTTGCTTAATTAATACACAAGGTATTAATCAAGAACTAGTCAATGATAAAGGAAATCATGACTGCATTGAAGTGTTAAAATTATATAACTTACAGGTAAAGTGTCTCAGGTAAAATATATGTGTTTGTCATATTTGATAACTGTTATTATGACAAGAAAATTCTAAAATAAAATGAAATAATAAAACTAGTTGAACATATAGCTTACTAACTTTTGTAAACATTTTCTCATGACTGTTTGTTTTGATGTTATACCTTTTAAATAATTCTATCAATTTAAGTTATTTTTACATGTATATTTAGGCAAGTGAATAATAAATGAATATCATCTTCTAATATAATGCAAACTTTCACAACGCCTGCCTTTTTCCATCGAAAAGGTGTTTCTCAAATTAATTATCTAAAATCAAAATTGTTTATACTAACTGCATTTAACATTGTTTAACAAATTTTAAGATTATCTTTAGGACTTATTCTAACTAAAATTTAGGCAATTCATTAATTCTCTATTGAATAAATACATGTATATTCAAAATATTCATTACAGAAAATTTGATATTTTATTGTCATATAAACATATTACAATTTAATCAAGTTTCTGAAAAAAAAGCCAAAAACAAACATTATAATTTTAAAAGAAATAACAATTCTATAAAAATCAAAACACATGGAAAAAATTATTAGGTTTCTGCCTCAGTTCTAATGACTTTTTTTTTACAAAGGAGCTAATATTTTAAACATGTTCCATGTTATAAAGGTTTAGCATTTCTTTTACTTTTTGCTTTTGGTTAAGATTTTATTCATAAGATTCAAGATTTTATTCACAAACTGGTCAGAGACATTATTATGAGAAGGAAAACAATTTTCAAATAGATTATAGATCTCTAAGTTGTTATGTTAATTTTACAAACAATTCTATCCTTTATAGGAATTTTATCTACCATTTTCTATTTCTAAATTATGACCACTAATTCTTTACTAAGTGAAGCATTTGAGTTTACTGTTTTCATCAGAAGTTTTATTTTATTTTCAAAATATTCTTATTTTGTTCTTAAAATTCATTTTAATCAAGGGCTTTAAAGCATCTAATTCATTCAAGTCCCTGCAATTATTAGCTTTATCTAAAAGGCCTGAGTTCAGTGAAATATTCTTTGCAGATGTATACTAAGAATATGTATCATGAATATGCCAGTCTTGCAGTTTTGACAATATAATACACAGAACAAAAATGATTTAATTAATAGACCATAAAATGTCACAATCTATATAGAAGTGTACTTGATTTTTCTGGAGACAAATTTTGCCTGTTAACTGACAAAAATAGCCAAATTTAAGATAGATAACATATTTGATAAGTTTACAATTGTTTCAAAAGCAAGACAATTTTTCTTTAAATAATTTCTTTTCATACGATTTATTTAATTCAGAGATAAGAACATTTTCATTATGATTAGCACTTATTAAAGTTGATGATAACTAGGTAGCCATTTGGAAAATTAAAGTCTCTTTAGTGATTCTTCATGCACAACTCCAGTTTTGAGATTTGAAAAATATAAAAGATAAACAAAATAGTTTATTCCCATACCATATAATAATATTTGTAGTTTTCCTGAATAATAATCATGATAATAGATTGTACAACTTTGTTAACAAAATTTATTGTGAAAGGCCTGATATTCATGATATTGATAATTTTAATTTGTTAAAAACAGGCTTGTTAAATTACTTGCTTCATGGTTCCTTTAAACATATCATTAGCATGATTATAAGTTATAATTAATAATAATTCATTAAATAATACACACAGACAATTGAATACCATGTACATCATGTACAATAACTTTTTACTGAAAAATAATTATTTAAAGGATTCTCTGTTTTGTTTTCAAATGCTAGTTAATAACTCATCTTTGAATTTTGTCATTTCTACTCAAGATTATTTCCTAGAAGAAATTAAAAGAATAGAAGCAAAAAAACAAATAAAAATAAAAAATAACATAAAAAATAAAACATTAGAAAAAAGGAAAATATGTAAATTTAAAGACAGAAAAATCAACAAATGATATGAATTAACAAAGACTAAAACAACATTCTATTCTACATTTTCAAGAAAAGGTGAAATGTCAATTTGAGAAGAAACCTGAGGTACCTGTACAGGTAAATTTTAATGAAACATACAAACTGAAAACTTCAACCCTGATTTATTTCAACAGGTAACATGATTAGATAAAACATCAACCTATGTTTTATGACTCCAATAAATGGCCAACATTTCAAGATTGAATACCCCAATAAATGGCCACCATTCGATGGTGACCATACAAGAGGGTGGACATTACTAAGAGGAAGTCACAGGTTGTACTGTATTGCTGACTTATCACACATATAGTGAGAAACAACCTGGTTACAGGAGGGAAAAATAGGGTAACTTTTCAGTGACAATGACAGGCTGACAAGGTTTCATCATTAGCTAATTGCATACAATTTTGGTTGAACCCAGTTACAGAGAGGATGAGATATTAGGTATTTGTTATTGTGGAAGCCTAGATGTTATCAAAGTAATGCATGTTTCTGGCTTCCCAAGACCTAATTTTGTAAGTGATACAAAAATGCAGTGTACTCTAATGTTTATGATAAAAGCTGATATATGTTATTTATTGCATATTGTGCTATAATATCCCAAAACAAATACTCATCATGGCAAAGGCAGGACTGAGGATCATGGTATAAAATGAGTAAAAACTAAATTGTGTTACTACTAAAATGAATCAAATCAAACATTGTCTAAACAGCAAACAACCAGCATGCTAAATCAATTTACAGAATTTGTATGTACATCAATGAAAATTTAAAAGGGCTTTAAATAAGCCTTAAAGGAAATTCTGTCTATATGATTGCTACAGCTATTCTATAAACACTGAGAACATTATATGTGCATGTTTGTTTTGGGTATAATACTGGGATAATTAGAAGACACCTTATTAGAATGTCAAAGTTTTAAACTGACTTTCCATCATTTTCTTACAAATATATATCTCTATTTCCTAATAACCTATAAAATTCTACAAAAGTGTCTTCCAAACAAGGATTCAGATATCTTTAGAATAGCTATTCAACAATCATATAGAAGATAAAGGTAGTACCTATCATCATTAAGATAACTAAAATCCTGATCACTGTCTTTGCCTTTAGGGCTGTATGATACATACTCTCCTCTTGGGTAAAGTCTGACAGCCTGGGCAGAGGCATAGGAGGCGTCTGGTGACTAAAATTACAATGTACAATTCTATTAAACTGAATATAACAATATAACAATTATCAAGACATTTTAAGCAATTAATTTGATTTTAAAAAATTCATGAGTGATGTTTCTGTATATATATATATATATATATTCATACTTAATATTTACTGTTTTTATCCAAATAATCAAAAGTTTGTTAATTGAATTGGAAATTAAATGGATTCCTCTTCCAAAAAATATGTTTTTGACAAACAAACTTAGACAGCACCTAATATTTGAATGACTAAAGAAGTCTATCTTCCTATTTTGAATTAACAATAACCTTTACATAACAAAATTTTGTCAAATGTACTGGTACTCACCAGACTGGTACCTGGATCACTGTGTTTTCTGTTCTTTGCTATAATTTACAGAAAATGACATTGATGGAAGGACAGAATGGTCAACATGGCAGATGTATAAAGTTAATAGGAGTTTATATATATGGCCTATATTCTGTCATCAAGGTTCAAACTGCTTAAAGCAGTAGATTTTCTGTTAGAATCAGAAATAAAAGCAATCAGTATAGATGCAGGGCTTAAACAAATTTGTCCAAATTTCTGAAAATTGTGTTGGTATTGACTTGAACTTCAACCGTTAAATTATTTACTTCTCTGTTTGTGCTTGTATTTGATTGTTTATTTGTTCTGATTGTGCCTCGCAGATTTACAGTAAAGCATTTGCGGAATTAAATTTAATTACAATTAACGGTATAATGAAATTGAAATTATCAAAGCAAATATCTAAAGTAAACTTTGATGTGAACAAAATCGAAGTTTATTCAACACAGTTTAGCAGTATTTCAGAAACATTTTAACAGATTTAACAGATTAAGTGTCTTATTATTACCTTCCTTCTTTAAATATCTTTCTTTCTTCTTTTTCAACTATAAGGAGACAAATGTACATTTTTTAAACAATATATGTGGGTATGTTCAATAATTTTTAACTTATCATTATGATCATGGCAACAACAATAAATTGAATTTGAGGAAAAAAAGATTACTCTTTTTAGCTGAGTTTCTGAAGACATTTTCATAGCAGTATTTATCTCACTACGAATATTTTCACTTAATTTGTACTTCTATTTGTAAAATTTTATAATCAGTTAGGATACAATACTTACATGCTTCTCCTCCCCCTTTTGTATGTCCTGCAGAGTTCCATCGGATTTCTCATCATCCAATGACATAGTCTTCTTCAGTCCCTGAACAATTTGTTTTGCTGCATCTTTGGGATTTTTCTTCAATAAATTTTTTAGATCTTCACCACTTAAACCCCTATGTTCTTCAGTCGGACTTTCCCTTCTATTAAGAAGAGTAGCTGCAACTAAGTCCTCTTTCAGATTTTTGCCAGTATTAGAATGTTTAAGTTTCTCTGGACTAGAATTTATACCATTAACATCGCTGTCGTTGGGTTGTATGTTCAGAGGATGTAATATTGTCCCCTCATCATCTGAATCACTTAAATTCTTTATAGTCCCATGGTAAACAAATGTTCCTTGATCCTCCTCATCAGAATCACTTTCACTCTTGAGTGTTCCTCTATAAACAAATGTCCCTGAGTCTTCTTCATCACCATCCTCGTTCTTTTCCACCAGAGTATCACTTGCATTTTTCTGATTTTTTGGCTTTTTTTTTAAATGACGATATTTATTTAATTCTAGTGAGTTTACCAATTCATGAACTTTTTTTTCATTCAATTTCCTAATATCATCCTCCATTTCATGAATACGATTTGTGATATTTTTCCATGAAGTCAATGAGGAGCCACTACCACTGCTGCTGCCGTCCGAACTACCTAGTGATCTGATTTTCTTTTTCTTTGATCTAACGGCAAGTTCTTGGTCATAATCTTCATCAAAATTGTCAAATGCATTTGTCTAAAATAATAAATTTCTTTTTTATTCAAAGTGTCTCTCAATTTATATATTTTTACATGCATTTTCAAATTAATAATCAAGCTTTCACTTGACCTAACCAACTTTTACCAACAAAGATATAATCAAACAAAAGAATAATAATAATAATATTTGTACTAAGACATTGGATTAAACTGTCCAAAGTCAGAAATATTGTAAGTGATTACCAACGTCTCTTCAAGTATATTTGAGAATTTAAATTGGTTGTCTTTATTGAAGTCATGCATTCACAGACTAGCCTGATGGCTATTGTAAAAATAGAGGGATGGGCTTGTTAATCAGTAATGTCTAGATGGTTTTGGGGGAATACTTATGTTCTTGGATTGCTATATCATCATCTCCTTTTGTTAATATAATATCCTTAACGTTTCTTTCTAATCAACATAATAATTAAGTTATATTTTGATATAAAATAGTTAAAACTAATTATACTTGTTTAAGATAAAAACATTACTGCTGTGAATTTTCATCACAGACAAAAAAATATATTTTTCTCAAGTTAATACACATAAGAACCTTTCCATCAATAATTAAAGCGAAAGTTTTTCAAAGTTTATTATTCAGCTAGCATACTAAAAATCAATTGATGTTTGTTATGAATGACTTAGACTTATTTCATATTTAAATGCCAATCTGTACAACTGGCCTCAATGCTTGAGTGGTCTAAGTAGTTTATCTACAGTGATAACTAGCCTGTCAACACTGAAGTTGTGAGGTCAAATACCGCCCATAGAAGGTGTGTCCGACTCCAGTCTTAGTTGACTAGAATTGGCAGTTTCCCTGCTGAAGGTCGGTGGTTCTCTCCATTTCCCTCCACTAGTACAAACCTCACCGCCATGATATAGCCAATAGTGCTGAAAGTGGTGTTAAACACAATCAATCAATCCAATCTGTATTGACACAGAATAAGTAAATTGTCATACCTTTAGTAAATTCTTTTGAACATACTGGTGATTCATGATGTAGAAAGCTGTTGGTCTTAAAAAGTCATCCTTTTGCAACATGGCGTATGCAAGATCTTCTAGAGTTGAGCTATACCCTTGAGGCAGTTTAGGAGGCTGAAGCAAATGACAAATATAAGTAAATATTCTGTGTGAAAATTTTACGGTTGGACTTCCTACAACCAATTATTAATTGAGATTTATTGGGTAATGACTGTCAATATATAAGTAGGCTTTGCAAGGTAGTGAGGCACATTTATATTGGATTAAGTCTGAATATATATATATAGATAAATAGATAGATAAATAAATAAATAAAAATTGAAAATATTAATGAAAATTATATCTCATTTACTTTAAAAAATATTCTGAGCATAACAACATTTTAGTTATACCACTGAGTGATCAACTTCTACTCAATTCAGACTACCTATAAAGTATCATGAAAATAAATTCATCTCACTTAAAATATGGAAACATTTGAATTTACTGAAATTAAAAATAAGATTTATGACATTTTTCTAGTACAAGTTTCTACATACCTTCCCTGATATCACATTATGGATTATTTTAAATATAGCCTTTCCTTCAAATGCTTTCTTTAGTGCCATCATTTCAAAAACACAGCATCCTAAGCTCCATATGTCAGACTGAAAAAAATTAAGTTGTTATATTTAGAAAGACAAATATATACATGTACACCTGGTGTTAAGCTGAACTACATTTCCAGAATAACCCTGCTCATCCATATACTTATATATTATATCACTTTACATCACAATAGCTTTTTGATTCATAAAATGAAGATTATATTCTCTATCTTACCATAAACAGGTTGCTAAGACATAATAAACCCATTTTTTAACCAAACTTGGTGGATGTAGAGCTTTTTGATAAATCACAATTTTAAGTCAGTTAAATTGTAACATAGACATCGACATTACAAAATTCTTAGTACAAGTACCATTTTATACTTACACGATTGTTATAAGCTTTTTGTTCGAACAATTCAGGACACATATAGGCAGGTGTTCCCACAAAACTGTTAGCTTTACTCTGACCAAGGTCCAGTACTCTAAAAAATATATTTCATCTTTATGTATCAAATCTTGAAAAATGCATGCAAGAGTGCTTGAAACATTTATTTTTTAACACCATTTTCAAACATACATTAAAAGCATGCATAACTCAAGAAAAATAACCCATCACTCAGCAACATTGTACAATGAATGTAGTTTGCATCAAACAGAGCCCAACATTGAGATAAACACTTTTTTGAACTTCAAGATGACACAAATTGGCAGAGGAATCCTAAACACGGCCAGTATTTGAACTGAAATAGAAGCTTTCTCTTATAGAATTGTTAGAAAGAACTTTTAATTAATTGAATTTATCATATTATCTGCAATCATTTGATAATTAAAATATAAATTCCCCAAAAAGTTAGAATGGGGTATTCCAAATCCAACATACACTGTAACATGTGATAAGTTCAAAAGCAGGTCAACCATACTTATACTTATAATGGATCTAAAACCTCACTTTACAGATTATTTACACAAAATAAGCTCCATAACTGATTTAAAGGCTAACAAAACAGAAAACTGTTATTTTTTTGACATTGTCTTCTTCAATGAGTCGAAAGCTAGTTTTATAAAATGAAGGTTAACTGGAACAGCAAGGGGTAATCTAGAATTTTAATACAGGGTACCATATTTTTCAATTCACTGACGATATACAGTTATCATCAAAAGAAATGAACAGCATTTATTGCTTCTTCCTATACTTTTATTTTGGATTATAATATAGGATGCTATCTCCTTAATATCGCATTAATTGAAACCAATTTATGGATTTCTAAAAAATATAGGACCATCCTACTATCTATATATAACCTCTCCTTGATATAACTTACTTTGCTATACCTAAATCACCAATTCTAACATTCCAGTCAGTCATTATAAAAATGTTCTTTGTTTTTAAATCTCTGTGTAATATCTTCCTTTCATGTAAATACTAAAAACAAACATCATATGAATTAAAAATTTGTATTGTGTGAGTCTTTTACAAAATGAGGCTACATAATGCATGTAACATGCACACCAACACTCCAAGAAGAAATAAATAAATAACTTGTCTGTTTATTTACATGTATTGTCAATAAATGCTTGTGTAATAATATTATATAAATATTAATTTAGGCTACAACAATCTAGCTAGATTTTAATTATAGCATGCTTATGTACTCTGAAACTTTTTGTTGCAGAGGAAAATATACTTTGAAACTTTTTGATGTTGAGGAAAAGTTAAGTTGAATCACTGGTAAAGGAAAACTTCAGTTGATTAACTGGTAAAGAATGTGATGCACTTAGGACCTTATTTCGATTTGAACATTGTATTACAAAATCTCTTGAATTTTTGCATAAAAATTATTGATTTATAATGTAGGTATATGTCTGAAATGTAAGGTTATTGATGTTTTTCTTAATTTAAACTTACATGTAAACCACTTGCTATCTGATATATCCATATTGCTATCTTATTTTCTGGTAACCTTTCCTGTTGTCGTGACTTGTATTCCAAGTAAGTCTCTAGATCACCACGTTCACAGTATTCTGTCACAATAAACAAGCTATCATCCTCTTCAAATGATTCCACATACTGTAAGATATTGTCATGGCGAAGGTTGGATAACAAATCTGCTTCTCTTTTAGCCTGTTCCCTTTCTGATTCTTGATCACAGAAGTCTATCCTTTTGAGGGCAAACTACAATCAAATGCATATTTAAGGAATGACTGTACTATTTTTTCTGTCTATGAAGAAATAACATCAAAAATGTGGTGCACACTGAATGCACAGGACACTTTTAAATAACCTGAGGTTAGATAAAAATGTGCACCACATTTTTGAGCTTATTTCCAATAGACAGAAAAAATATTACAGTCATTCCTGATTATAAATTCCATTCTAAAGCAGTTAATCATGAAAAAATGTCGATGACATCATGGTCACATGACAAAATTATGTCTATGAGCTGATAGACAAAAAACTTTCAGCCAATCAGAAGACATGTTACATCCAAAATTAAATTATATATATATAACAAGATGTCGCTAGAACACAAATGAGCCAGCAACCCAAAAACACAACTAGCCTGCAGTATTCAACAATAGGCAATTATCATTATCACAGGGTTCTCGCTAAGGATTTTTGCAGGCAAACTCATTGTTTTTGTGCATGGGGAGTCCTATAACAGAGCAATACATTATTAAATATTGTCAAGTCTTCAAAATAGAGCAAGGAAATGAAATCAAAATCAGGATAATTTTTAAACTTTTGCTAATGAAATAATGATAACTGGACTTAGCTGGTACAACCTTGATGCATTTTTGGACTCGCTAATCCGGAAAATGATGAGTTGGACTCATGGATTCCTTTTAGTGGGAATTGTGTTATCAACCTTTAAATTGCAACTGACTCTAGCCAAGCCTGAAATTAATACTACTGCCATAAAAACAATTCTTTGAAGGAAAAAATTCTAAGATAAAAACAAAGACATCCATTTAACATGTTTAAAAGTTCCTGACTTGGGACAAGCATACTGACATAAAGTGGATTTTTTTTAAATACTGTAAATTCAGAAATTATTGCGTGCATTTATTATTGTGATTTATGAAGAATGGACAAAAATGCGAGACTAGTTATTGCGACTTCAGGAAAATCTGCATACTGATGTATGTATCAGATATCTGAATCAATTTCTAATTAATGTGAAACTCAACTAGTCGCATTATTCCCAATAATAAAAACCTCGCAATAATTTCTTTTTTCTCTACTCTCCCTCATTTGTTCTCCTGTATCAAAGTAGAGTAATAAGTATAATCCTTAAAGCATTATCAAAACAGATTACATATGTAGGTCCAGTCTTCCATCCTTACAGAAAAAGTAATCTCAATATTAACTTGCCCCACTCATGTTAACAACCTCACCCAAACTAATGAAAAGGAATTTAATCCTGAGGAATAAAGGCCTGCCAACTCTGAACCAACTACTTAAAAGGAGTTAAATCCCACTGGGCATGCTGGGGTGAGTTGGTAAAAACATGGGCCAGTTGTCTTGTTCCCATATAAGAATATTTTCCTTATTAACATTATTCGATTTAAACAATATTGGTGTACTTAACAATATATTTCTGGCTTTAACATCACCATAAAATATATGAAATAAGCTGTTTAGTGGTTTATTTTATCATATGATACATGTACAAGATGTACTACTTGTGGTTTTCTAGTTTTATTTATGTTTCTCCTAAATCCATGTGTAGACACAAAATTGGATTTAAAAAATCTGAATTATTCAAATACATGTAGAGGCTTAAGATACAAACGGGACATTCATAAGTCTAAAATAAAATTACAATGCCATGGCAAAAAATAAAAAGACTAAAAGACAAACAACAGTATACAAAACACAACATAGAAAATTAAAGACTGAGCAACATGAACCCCACTAAAAACCAGGGTGATCTCTGGTTCTCCAAAAGGGTAAGCAGATCCTGCTCCACATGTGGCACCCGTAGTGTTGCTCATGTAAGTAGAAACCTGGTGATAATTCTAACTCGGTAGGTCATATTCAGGGAAAAGGAGGGCAGGATGGTCACAATTTGTGGTTATGACATTTGGAACATATCCGTCGTCATCTGTGAAACAAATATTCCACAACAGTCATCCAACTTGTGATGGCGCATACCTGTCAACGGACCTGTATTCTGTGGGTGACACCCGTTAATTTCACCTCTCACACGGGATTTTTTTAAATACCCGGTCGTTAAACAACCCAGGAATTCGTAAAATGACCCATTTTCACGCGGATTCTTGAGTCTTCAGACTTTTAAAGTATGAAATGATAAATTTGATAAGTGATTTTTTTTTTGAAATACCGGCATATTCGTAATTCCTCCTGAACAGGAAGTTCAAGTAGCTGTGTAAACTGTCAAATTAAGTGACCCATTAAGTGCTTCACTTGACAGTTTTGGTGTCAAACATACTGTTAATTAAGACCAATTACCTTATCTTAAGTTCATAAATAATTCGTATATTTCAAAGTTGTTTGACAAAAATTTGAGTTAATCCTCCTTTTTTGCCACTATTCATGCTATTTACAGTTTACTTCTTAAATTGATTTTTTTTTTTGTGAAAAGATTAAATCTAAGGCAAATTGAATGCAAATACATATAAGAATATTACTTAAAAATTATTTTTTTCTTTCTAAGAACAATTAAAAAATTAATATTAAGAATATTATTCTTTTCATTTCTACATTCTTTAAATGCTTAAAATATATATTTTAATATCAACTACTCTCAGATGGGGTTCCTGTTAAACTGAATAGTTATTCTGTATAACATAGAATAAAATATGTGGCTTGTGAGTTGTTTTATAACTAAATTGTGATAAGAGGGGGTATGGTTTGACTTGAATTGATATATATAGTAAAATACATAAGTATTACAATGGTTCATAAATGCAATGAAAAAATAAAATAAAAGTTTTAAATGTAAGTCAAGATGTGAGGCAGACTTCATATCAAGTTCGATGGGATAAATGGATTCAACAAAGACACCAAACCCTGAATTATGTTACGTGAGAGGACAACATCTATATATGATATAGCAGCAAGTGAAGTTAAAGGATAAAGCTAGCTTCTTTTCATCCTTCTTAAGAAGCTCCTGTATGAAGTCAGCCTCATATAAATAAAGGAACAAGTGGCAAGAAGAGTATCACATAATAAACAGCTTAACTTGCTTTTTGTTGAGCCTGCGACTTTTGTCGCAAAAGCGAGAAATAGCAATCCTACATTCCCTCGTCGTTGTTGGCGGCAGCGTCCACAAATATTCACTCTGTGGTTAAAGTTTTTGAAATTTTAATAACTTTCTTAAACTATAATGGATTTCTACCAAACTTGGACAATAGCTTGTTTATGATCATAAGATAGTATCCAGAAGTAAATTTGTAAAAACAAAAAAATCCTGTTTATTCGTATTTTACTTACATATGGACTTAGTTTTTCTGCCAGCTAACATAACATTCACTCTGTGGTTAAAGTTTTTAAAATTTTAATAACTTTCTTAAACTATCATGGATTTGTACCAAACTTGGACAGAAGCTTTTTTATGATTAAAAGCTAGTATCTAGAAGGAAATTTTGTAAAATCTATTTCCTGTTTTTCCGTATATTACTTATAAATGGACTTAGTTTTTCTTCCAGTTAACATTACATACAGTCTGCAGTTAAAATTTTTAAAACATTTATTAGATTCATAAACCATCCTGGATTTTTACTAAACTTGGATAGAAGCTTCTTACAATCAAAAGATAGTGACTAGTGATTACAGTAGTAACTACTTTGACCACTCGCCACCGAGGCCCCCATTTTTGTTGAGCTTGCGACTAACAGCAAAAGTAGGCGAGACACTGGGTTCCGCGGAACCCTTACGAATTTTTCAGTTAATAAACCTTAGTTAAATGGTTTCACAAATGGCAAGTTTAGATAATTATAGCTGCGGAACTGTAGCTCATAGACCTATCCGCAAATTGTCAAAAAATATCATAAGGACTTATGTCTCATCTAAGGTTCTGCAGCTAAGATAATACACCTTATGGCTATTTGTCCGCCATTACAGGATATCACATTAAGGTTCCCGTAAAATTTTGACGTCATAATACAAAATATCTGACGCCACAATGGAAAAGTGATTGTTGTATGACGTCAGTAGTTCAAGCAGGACAGATTCTCGTGTCAACCGGGACAGATTTCCAAATAGCTATTTGGTGTATTATAAATGTATGAAAAAATGTGAAAACTCCCAACTAAATTGTGTAGCTTTAATTTTGGGTGAATCGTGAAAAGAAGAGGATATCCAAGAAGAGACATAAATACTGATCTCTGGGGGGTTAAATGTTTGACAGATTGATTTTGTTTAGTTCAGTTGGCAGCTGTTTAGAATGTGCCAACTGTTGCTGCTAAAATTACTCAAAATGATTCATACTTTTTTGTTTGTTTCAATATCTGTTATTTGATATACAATTCCGAACGATCCCTCTCCAAGCAACTTTTCTAATTTAATTTTATCTGATCTTTCCATTGGGTATATATGTTATATTGGTTTGCCCATGTGCAACTGTTTTTCTTTTTTTGTTTGTTGTCCCTTTGAAATATAAACTTCCGGTTAATGACAGGTGCTCGTTATCAGGCGAACGTTTGACATCAACAGTACTTGCAAGTTCTAAAATTCTTGAAACGAGTTTTTATTTGACATTGACAACATTTTTGTCCCATGATCGCAGAGATCTGTCAACTGTTACATTTACTGTTATCAGTTTAAAACATGTAAATTTGATGACAATGTATTGAACATTGATTATTGAAATGCATACAAATTGAGAAAACCTCAAGATGAAGAGTGAAACCTCTAAATTTACTACACACCATCTGGTTGTATTTTTACTGACATTTTTTAGGTAACAATTATTTATTTATATGTCCGAGCTAATATACTACATGCTAAATGTTGTTGATGATAAACATAATCGGGGATTGTGCTGGGATTTGATAACGTCAGAAAATGTGAATGTTAATTCCATCTGTATAATCTCCCAATTACTTATTTTTCATGACTTCCCAAAACAAATATCTTTTTGTTACATTATGTCCCACATGACATGTTTTTCCCAAATGAATCTTTCAAGACGTTCAGGCCATACAAACAGTTTGGCCACACTTTTTCATATTTTATTTAACAAAATATATTGTTGTAGACCTGGGGATATAAAGGGACCCTGACTAGTTGTGTGAGTTAAAGAAGATCTTCTTTGGCTCATTTGGTTAGAGCGCTGCCTTAAGATCCCAAGATTGAGGGTTCGAATCCCGCTGGTACCATCCATGGATTTTCACAACAATGGCGCTGCGAGCAATTACTACTTGTACATACAAGTGTATATAGAATATTGCCTGGCAGTTCGATGTTAGATATGGTCATGAGGTTTGACCAGCCGGTCATCGGGTACCATGACATGTCTAGGTGACATGCAGGGAACTGGCCAGAGGATTTCAGAGTAGATGTTTCGGGATTGTACAGTAGTGGACCTGTGAGTTGCTCGGATGGATGGTACGCAGCCCCAAAAAAGAAAAGTGGGAAGAGTGTTGTAGACCTGGGGATATAAAGGGAGCCTAACTAGTTGAGTTAGGGAAGATCTTCTTTGGCTCAATTGGTTAGAGCGCTGCCTTTAGATCCCGAGATTGAGGGTTCGAATCCCGCTGGTACCATCCATGGATTTTCACAACAATATCCTTGATGATTGGAAGTTTGTTACTCTAACTAGAAACGGAGAAAAAATCACAACCTTTTAGCAACTATTATCCACTGTGAATGTAAATATTCTTTACTTATTTGCAAACAGTCTGATACACTTTATTGATGAATAGCTTCAGAAAACATGGTCAATCTGTCTACGTTTTGTATTGTGACCCGATTCCGTAAAATAAGTAGACATGCTTGTAAGTTCGTGACCTTTGTCTTGGACGTTGGCTTTTGCGCATGTGCAACAATATATGGGTCAGGCCTATTGTATTATGTATTTGAACATTACAGAATAAATTTGAGATCAAGTAACAAATGAATATCTCGAAAAACAAAGAGGGAATGGGACATACTAACTGATTATTCTTCCTACAACAATAATTCTAATTTTTACATGTGACTTTCAATGGTCAATT
This sequence comes from Mytilus coruscus, assembly GCA_017311375.1. NCBI lineage: Eukaryota > Metazoa > Mollusca > Bivalvia > Mytilida > Mytilidae > Mytilus > Mytilus coruscus. The sequence continues at coordinate 122,974,754 of CM029595.1, read as the reverse complement.
GGAAAGTCCAGAATTAAACAATTTAAACACGTTTAAGATAACTATAACGATGTCACAATGTTATTAACGCATCAAAGTATATTTGCATTCAATTTGCATTCAATGCGATAGGAATAAAATTATTTTACGAGCCAATATTCCATAGGTTTTGTTTTATCAAAATATATCAAATCATTTTCTGATCTTAAAAATCTGCTCACATACAAACTTTAAAAAATAATACTCTTTGCCTTAAAAAAAGAAAAAGAGCGTCACATAACCTATAAATAGATGATGACTCATTGTTGAGATGTCAATAACATTGCTGAAAGGATTTTCCCAAGAATTCGACGAAAATTCTAGGAGAGGAGTAAAACAGTCATAGTGGAAATAGACGTTTAAACAAAAATATACTGACTGACTTTAAAAACACAACACTCATTATGTTAATTTTTTTTTACCAAACCACAGTTGATCCTCATACAACTACTCTTCATGCTTACCATACTTCTTCCACTTTAGAAAAAATCAACATCTGACTTTCTTGTGGTTATTGAACATACTGGATTATTGAAGTCGCACAAATTTCTTAAAGCGAAATTTGGAACCCATAAAAGATTTTTTTCTTTTTTTTTCTTCGTGAAACAGTTCTTTCAATCCATTGCCACACTTAAATCAGTTAAAACATGTTGCCTCTCCATACTGCCAAGACTGAGGAATAAAAAACTGAATCAGCCCATAAGAATTTGCAAACAGACAATTTGACATCAGAAACTCGTCTTACTGTCCTTCCGACAACGATACAGGCAGACAGGATTTGTTGTTGGCCATCAGTGACCAGTTCAACATGTAGTGACAATGCAACGTCAATAGAATTTGATTACCCGACGTCATTTGCGAGACATGTTTACCGCATCAAAGTCGACTGCTAATCAAATTGCCGAATGCCATTGCACACAGATTCATGCCTTAAATGTTTATCATAAACTGAAATGCCAAAGAATGGACTGCAGAAAAACATTCAAAACCCTAAAGTTTCACCCGCATAATTGCCAAAACACACTGTAATGGATGGAAAAAGGCAAAATCAGTTGTTCCATAACAAACATAAGTATTAGAAACATAGACACCAACGACTGTGTGTAAACTTTACTAAGTATGGCCAAACTGACAATAAGGCTGAAACAACTATAACCGAACTTGCAGTGTGAAACGTCTTGCATCGCCAATGACCTCCGATCTCTTCTTTAAATATATGATTTATTTTCAATGCTACTCTTTCTAATAGCTGTCTGTTGCTTTGTTTACTAAATCACATATTGATTTACAGCTTGATTAGTAGTACATGTAAGTAATTAACAGTTTCAACATTTATCTTTTGTTAGTTATGCCTTTTTCCATGCAACAAGAAAGACCTTCAGCAATGTCAAAACTACAATTTCAGCAGAGTGGACACCATCATTCCATAATTCTACTATTAACAAGACTAAACCAGACAAGGTAATATATGTGTAAGATATTAAATATCCCAGAGATTTTGAATGCTTCTATCCATAAAAGTGATATAGAAATGTGTATTTCCTCAGGGTTCTCACTAAGGAGTTTTGAAAGCTAGTCCAGGGGCCATGGCGAGTCCAACAGTGTAAAGTTGCGAATAGTATGTAATTTATTATTCCAGTCAAAATAGAGCAAGAAAATGACATCAAAACTAGAGTATTTTTATACGGCCGCAAACATTTTTTTGAGTTCGTATAATGGTATGATGTCGTCGTCGTCTGAAGACACATTTGGTTTATGGACAATAACTTTTAGTTTAATGAATTGACCTCTATGAAATTTTACAAGAAGGTTCAATACCACAAAAGGAAGGTTGGGATTGATTTTGGGGGTTACTGTACCAACAGTTTAGGAATTAGGGGCCAATGAACAAGCATTTTGTAGTTTCCGGACAATAACTTGTGTGTAAGTGTATGGATGTCTCTGAAATTGTACCACAATGTTCCATATCACAAAGGGAAGACTGGGATTCAGTTTGAGGGTAATTGCCCCAAACATGCAGGAATTAGGGGCAAAAAAAGGGGCCAAAAACAAGCATTTTTATAGCTTCCAGACAATTACTTGTGTTTAAGTGCATGGATCTCTCTAAAATTGTACTACAAGGTTCCATACGACAAAGGAAAGGCTGAGATTGAGTTTGGGGTAATTGCTCAAAAAGTGGGGGAATTTTCCAATTTTATTTTACTTTGAAATTTTTCGAATTTCAAATTTTTTGAAAAGTTTCAAGAAGAAATCTTCAATTGCACAGTATTGCACAATAGATTTTAAAGATCTTTGACCACATTTATTTTGTGTCAGAAACCTACATTTTGTAAAGAATTTGATCACAATCCAAATTCAGACAGTATCAAGCTTGAATAATGTGTCCAAATTTGCCCCAACTGATCAGGGTTCAACCTCTGCGGTCGTATCAAGCTGCGCTCAGCGAAGTATTTTATTATACTTTTGCTCTAAAATGATGATATGTGTGTTCAGTTGATGCAATATTTTACAATCTTAAAGCATCTTTTAACCCACCAGTTTTGAAAATGCTGACTCCAGACAGATTTTCACAAGTCCAGGATTCATGGACTCACCTGAATGAGAATCCTGTTTCCTTATTGTCTCACCTGCGACGAAAGTCACAGTATGTGAGACATAGGTATTACTATCCAGCAGCAGCGGCGGTGTAAACTATTTGTAAAAGCTTTATATTTCAGAAGGTAGAAAACCTGGATGCTTCATATCTTGTATGCAGATACCTTATTTTACAAAGTTTCCGTCAATCATATGTCCATTGTCCTTGACCTCATTGTCATGGTTCAGCAACTGCTTGAAAAAAAAGTTGAGTTTTTTTGTCATGTGAATTTCTCACTTATTATGAGTAATAAGATAACTATATTTGGTATATGGGTTCCTTGCAATGTCTACATGTCTGTCAGACAGAGTTCACCTGACCTCGACCTGATTTCATGGATCAGTGATCAAGGTTAAAGTTACGTGATTAGGTCTGTTTCTCAAATACTATAAGCAGTAGGTCAACTATATTTGGTGTATGGAATTATTGTAATGGGTATATGTCAGTCTGGCAAGTTTCATCTGACCTTCACCTCATTTTCATGGTTCATTGGTCATTGCACCTGTCCTAAGTCAGGAATCTGATGTACAGTAGTTGTCGTTCCGTTAAGCGTTTTTATATATTAGACCGTTGGTACCGTTTTGGTCTGTACTTTTTTTCAAGTACTATATTCTATAAGCAATAGGTCAACTATATTTGGTGTATGGAATGATTGTAAGGTGTACATGTCTGTCTAGCAGGTATCATCTGACCTTGACCTCATTTTCATGGTTCATAGGTCAATGTTAAGTTTTTGCTTTTGTCAGTTTTGAAGTTCTATAAGCAATAGGTCAACTAAATTTGGTGTATGGAATGATTGTAAGGTGTACATGTCTGTCTAGCAGGTATCATCTGACCTTGACCTCATTTTCATGGTTCATTGGTCAATGTTAAGTTTTTTTGCTTTTGTCAGTTTTTGAAGTTCTATAAGCAATAGGTCAACTATATTTGGTGTATGGAATGATTGTAAGGTGTACATGTCTGTCTAGCAGGTATCATCTGACCTTGACCTCATTTTATTGGTTCATTGGTCAATGTTAAGTTTTTGTGTTTAGTGTTTTTCAAGTACTATAAGCAATGGGTCAACTATATTTAATGTATGGAATGATTGTTAGTTATACATGTCTGTCTTGGAGGTGTCATCTGACCTTGACCTCATTTTTATGGTTCAATGGTCAATGTTAAGTTTTTGTATTTTGGTCTGATTTTCAAACACTAATAGCAATAGGTCAACTATATTTGGTGTATGGAATAATTGTAAGGTGCACATGTTTGTCTGGCAGATATAATCTAACCTTGACCTCATTTTCAGGGTTCATTGGTCAATGTTAAGTTTTTGTGTTTTGGTCTGTTTTTCAATTAGCGTACGCAATAGGTCAACTATATTTGGTGTATATGTCTGTCTGATATGATTTATCTGACCTTGAACTAATTGTCATAGATCTTTAAAAATGTTAAGTTTCTGTAATTCTTTTAGTAAAACTTTTATCTTTAAGACTTTCAACTTAAAATCAATGGTTAGTAAAGCAGGCGAGACATTTCAACGTGTGTACTCTTGTTTTATTAAACATGTGCCTTATCAATATTTTCTTGCAACTGGTCTGTTCATTTTGAATTTTTAAGAAATGTATAGTTTGATTATATCCACAAGTTTTGATCATATTCACAAACTGATTTGAAGAATGCTGCTGCATTACCAAAAGATCCATAACAGGAGACCAATCACTTCCTATTTTTCAAGTAGTAAGTAGGTCATTGTGTATTCATGTGAGATTACAATGAAATATTGAATATTAACTGTACCTGTTACTGAAAGTTATTCAGTAAAAGAGTTCTTGACTATTACCAAAAATATTAAAAAATTCACTTATATCTTTTAACAGATATGGAATTCTCACACAATGTTTGACAATTCAAAGATGCTGAGCCATTCCTTGGAATATTAGATGGGGCCTTTCTGATATCTTATGCAGTGGTAGGCTTTAACATTATATAAAATCTGTCAGATAGTTATTTAATCTTTAAGATCAACTGATTTCTATTTGGTGGAAACAAATTTAGAATTACTTCAGAGCAAGAAGTTATAACATTGAAAAATATGAGGATGATAATACAGTGAAATCAACCTTTTTATCGACCGCAAAAAATTTTTGTGGTCGTATATTAATATAACGTTGGCGTCGTCGTCGTCGTCGTCGTCGTCGGTTGGTTTCGCACTCTAACTTTAGTTTAAGTGAATGGATCTCTATGAAATTTTACCATAAGGTTCAATATCACAAAAGGAAGGTTGGGATTGATTTTGGGGTTATGGTACCAACAGTTAAGGAATTAGGGGCCAAAAGGGCCAAAAATAAGCATTTTGTAACTTCCAGACATAACTTGTGTGTTAGTGTTTGGATCTCTCTGACATTGTACCACAAGGTTCCATATCACAAAGGAATGCTGGGATTGATTTTTCGGGTAATTGCCTCAAAATTTTAGGAATAAGGGGCCAAAAAGGGCAAAAACAAGCATTTTCTAGTTTCATGACAATAACTTGTGTGTAAGTGTATGGATCTTTCTGAAATTGTACTACAAGGTTCCATATCACAAAGGCAAAGCTGGAATTGAGTTTGGGGTAATTGCCTGAAACGTTTAGGAATTAGGGGCCAAGAGGGCCAAAATAAGCATTTTCTAGTTTCAGACAATAACTTGTGTTCAAGTGTATGGATCTCTCTGAAATTGTACTGCAAGGTACCATACCTCAAAGGAAGGCTGGGATTGAGTTTGGGGTGATGAATCATAAGGGGTTCAAAAATTTGGGGGATTTTTTTTCTTTTTTTCATTTTTTTCTTTAAAATTTTCCATTTTAAGTTGGTTATTTCTGATTTATATTTAAAAGCAAATAATAATGATATGGCAGGAGATACACACCAAACAGGATGTGTAAATTATTATATAATAAGTATTGTGCAATAGCAAGAAATTTTCAATTGCACAGTATTGCATAATAGCAAGAAATCTTCAATTGCACAGTATTGCGCAATAGCAAGAAATATCAATAGCACAATATTGCGCAATAGCAAGAAATTGTCAATTGTACAGTATTGCACAATAGCAAGAAATATTCAATTGCACAGTATTGCGCAATTGCAAGAAATATTCAATTGCACAGTATTGTGCAAAGAAGATACTTTGTATAAATTGCTTATTTCTTGACCAATTTCAATGGGTTTTATTCTTGAACTCTTGGGGTTCTTTAATATGCTGAATCTAATCATGTATTAAGTTTTTGGATTTTGGGCCCGTTTTTAAATTGGTCCACATTGAGGTCAAAAGGGTCCAAAATTAAACTTTGTTTGATTTCATCAAAATTGAATTATTGGGGTTCTTTGATATGCGAATCTAACCATGTATTTAGATTCTTAATTTTGGTCGATTTCAAATTGGTCTACATTAAGGTCCAAAGGGTCCAAAATTAAACTTAGTTTGATTTTAACAAAATTGAATTCTTAGGATTCTTTGATATGCTGAATCTAAACATGTATTTAGATTTTTATTATGGGCCCAGTTTTCAAGTTGGTCCAAATCGGGGTCCAAAATTAAACTTTGTTTGATTTCAACAAAATTGAATATATGGGGTTCTTTGATATGCTGAATCTAACCATGTATTTAGATTTTTGATTTTGGGCCCATTATCAACTTTTCCACATTGAGGTCAAAGGGTCCAAAATTAAACTTTGTTTGATTTCATCAAAATTGAATTATTGGGGTTCTTTGATATGCCGAATCTAACCGTGTATTTAGATTCTTAATTTTGGTCCCATTTTAAATTGGTCTACATTAAGGTCCAAAGGGTCCAAAATTAAACTTAGTTTGATTTTAACAAAATTGAATTCTTAGGGTTCTTTGATATGCAGAATCTAAATATGTATTTAGATATTTTATTATGGGCCCAGTTTTCAAGTTGGTCCAAATCGGGGTCCAAAATTAAACTTTGTTTGATTTCAACAAAAATTGAATATATGGGGTTCTTTGATATGCTGAATCTAACCATGTATTTAGATTTTTGATTTTTGGGCCCGTTATCAATTTTTCCACATTGAGGTCAAAAGGGTCCAAAATTTAACTTTGTTTGATTTCATCAAAATTGAATTATTGGGATTCTTTGATATGCCGAATCTAACCGTGTATTTAGATTCTTAATTTTTGGTCCGTTTTCAAATTGGTCTACATTAAGGTCCAAAGGGTCCAAAATTAAACTTAGTTTGATTTTAACAAAATTGAATTCTTAGGGTTCTTTGATATGCTGAATCTAAACATGTATTTAGATTTTTGATTATGAGCCCAGTTTTCAAGTTGGTCCAAATCGGGGTCCAAAATTAAACTTTGTTTGATTTCAACAAAAATTGAATATATATTTGGATTTTTGATATGCTGAATCTAACCATGTATTTAGATTTTTGGGCCCTGTTATCAACTTTGTCCACATTGAGGTCAAAAGGGTCCAAAATTAAACTTTGTTTGATTTCATCAAAAATTGAACTCTTGGGGTTCTTTGATATGCTGAATCTAACCATGTATTTAGATTTTGGATATTGGACCATAATAGGTGAATGTCCAATTTAAAATTTTTTAGTTCTTAGACCACATTCATTCTGTGTCAGAAACCTATGCTGTGTCAAATATTTAATCACAATCCAAATTCAGAGCTGTATCAAGCTTGAATGTTGTGTCCATACTTGCCCCAACTATTCAGGGTTTGACCTCTGCGGTCGTATCAAGCTGTGCCCTGCGGAGCATTTTATTTAAAAATATTTCTTCTATCAGACTTTTAATCTTGATATGGAATGTGTCAATTTTCAGTTGTTATTAGGAGGCTGATTTTCTCGTACTTATATTTGACTATTTTTAAAGTAGTACTGTACTTATCCGATAATACTACCTTATTAAATGTGAAGTTAATCTTATTAGAAGAACCAGTAATAATGGAAAAGGCAATTATATTTGCAGGGACTCTATATCAGTGGAATTATTGGTGACAGGTAAGAAACTAAGGGAGATAAATCAAAATAAACTTCGTATTGTGTTAACACCTGTATAAAAAAGTAAGAAGACACCAAGGGGATAATCAGAATCTAAAATTGAAGAAGGAAAAACCTTATATTGACCTAGATATGACACAGATGATCAAACAAGGTAATCAATTCTAATAATACCAGATGCTCAAACAAGGTAATCAGTTCTAATAATACCAGATGATCAAATAAGGTAATCAGTTCTAATAATACCAGATGATCAAACAAGGTAATTAGTCCCCTACCGATGAAGTCGAAGGGGACTTTAGGTTTGCACTCTGTCTGTCTGTCTGTGTCCATCCATCAGTCCGGCAAATCAGTTTTCACACTTTTTTTCTTTGTGCTTGAAGATATTGTTTTGATATTTGGTATATAGTAAAAATTATAGTTTTATCATGACAAGTTACAGATCAAGTTTGGATTTTGTGCAGAGTTATGGTCCTTAGACTTAGAAAATTCTCTCAAATAATCAAGTTTTCCACACTTTTTTTCGTCATGCTTAAAGATATTGATTTGATAAGTGGTATATAGTTTTATCATGACAAGTTACTGATCAAGTTCAAATTTTGTTATGGTTTGATGATTTTGTGCAGAGTTATGGTCCTTCGACTTGTAAAATTCACCCAAATAATCAGTTTTCCACCCTTCTTTTGTCATGCTTGAAGATATTGATTTGATTAGTGGTATATAGTTTTATCATGACAAGTTACTGATCAAGTTCAAATTTAGTTCCAGTCTGATGATTTTGTGCAGAGTTATGGTCCTTGGACTTAGAAAATTCACCCAAATAATCAGTTTTCCACCCTTTTTTTTGTCATGCTTGAAGATATTGATTTGATTAGTGGTATATAGTTTTATCATGACAAGTTACAGATCAAGTTCAAATTTTGTTCAGGTCTGATGATTTTGTGCAGAGTTATGGTCCTTGGACTTGGAAAATTCACTCAATCAGTTTTCCACCCTTTTTTTCGTCATGCTTGATGATATTGACTTAATATTTGTTATATAGTTTACAACATGACAAGTTATTGATCAAGTTAGCATTTTGTTCCAGTACAATGAATTTCTATCTGGTAGGGGACTATGTATTGCCATGCAATACTCTCAGAATGCTTGTTAGTTCTAATAATACCAGATGATCAAGCAACGTAATCAGTTCTAATAATACAACATAGGAGTACAAAATGTAAAAAAAAAAAAAAAGGGAACGATTAAAATGTTTTGGATATCCACTAGCACGCCAGGTGGAACTAAATGGTGATACATATAGTGCTCAACTTAGTGTGGTGAATAATGCTTGTTCACTCCTGTTGACCAACAAAAAACACAATTTTAATTATATAGATATTGGAATTATAGTACATGTAATATGCATATGTTGATTTTGAGTTTTGTCGTGTTTAAACGCCACTTTTAAGCACCGCTTTTGGGCTATTTCGTTGCGGCCAGTTTTTATTGGTGGAGGAAGCCGGAGTGCCCGGAGAAACCACAGACCTTCAATAGGAAAACTGACAATCCTAGTCGATTAAGATTGGAGTCGAGTGCACCTGCACGAGCGGGGTTCGAACTCACTAATATGCATATGCAAAAATTACCAAAATATGCTAATAATATTAATGTATATGAATGCAATGTATCAATAAAAGCATTAACATTTTCAGTTTACTTTTCTCATTTAGTGATGAAAGTTGACACATGATCACTGGTCTTCTACAACTGCTTTAATTTGTCATGTTTTTAAAATACACTATGTATGATCATTTTCTGCTTTAATGTGTCATGTTTTTAATATACAATATGTATGATCATTTTCTGCTTTAATGTGTCATATTTTTGATATACACTATGTATGATCATTTTCTGCTTTAATGTGTCATGTTTTTAATATACACTATGTATGATCATTTTCTACTTTAATGTGTCATGTTTTAATATACACTATGTATGATCATTTATAGAGAATAGGAACTTTCTTGAAAAACTGATTTTTTGTAAACTATTTTAACTTAAATAATTGGTTTTATAAGACTACTTATTATAATGTTCTTACAAGATCCATAATTTTTAGATATTAAGATTCTATATGTCTGCAGGATGTTCTTGTAATATATGACAGTAAAGGCTCTTAGTATAAGCAGTGGTGTCTATCTAATGCCTCATCAGTTTGACATCCCAGCTCTCTGGTCATTGGGCTATTAACTTTTGTAATTTGAAATTATACATTTTTCTTGAGATGAAGCTAATTTAGATCTTAAGTCTGTGAATCACATCAAAAATCTTAAAAATTAAGGAACATGAAATATACAGATAACTAACAATTAAATTAATGTACAAAATGTAGCCTTTAATGTTCAACTTTTCATTTCAGATTGAATATGAGATTAGTTCTGTCATTTGGGATGGTTTCATCAGGATTGAGTGTAAGTTATTTAATAGGTGCATTTCAACTAAAATGATACAAAAATATGTTTTAAAATATTAACAAAATTTCAAATGACTGTATGATAGAATTTGAATTTAATATTCAAAGCTAACTTATTTTAGCATCATGGTACAGCAATGTGATGTAATATGCTTGAATGTGATGCTATCTGAAAAGAATGTATAAAAGAGTTTGTTCATCAGGAGGAATTATTTTTGTCACAATAGCCTGGAAGTCTTTAAATACAGGTGGTCACAAAGCAATGTAAATGTCTTGACTGTATTTGGATAGCATACTCCTAAAAGTAATTAGATTGCTTTACATATAAAGCATATACAGCTGAAGTATAAAAATAATGAATTCTGAAACAATTAGTTTATATGTAAAACATTGTTTTTTTAGTCATCCTTTTTCTTGTAATGCTTATTTGTTATGTATGTGAAAAATAAACATTTTATCAAGGATCTTATTCATAAAACTTTACTCAGTACAAAAATTTGTGCTCGAAACACCAAATCCAGTATTTTGATTGGTTGAATTCTGAGTATGAGAATGATAATTGTACTCAAAATTTTTATGACTGCAATGCCTGGACTTTGACATTGTACAAATTGAGGAGATTGGATTCCCATGCTATGTTCATGTGTTTTGTTTGTTCTAGGTTTTTATACGACCGCAAAAAAATTTTGCGGTCGTATATTGGTATGACGTTGGCATCGTCGTCGTCCGGCGTCATTGTCGACGTCCGAAGACGCATTGGTTTTCGCACTCTAACTTTAGTTTAAGTGAATGGATCTCTATGAAATTTTACCATAAGGTTCAATATTACAAAAGGAAGGTTGGGATTGATTTTGGGGGTTATGGTACCAACAGTTAAGGAATTAGGGGCCAAAAATAAGCATTTTTGTAACTTACAGACATAACTTGTGTGTTAGTGTATGGATATCTCTGACATTTTACCACAAGGTTCCATATCACAAAGGGAATGCTAGGATTGATTTTGGGGGTAATTGCCTCAAAATTTTAGGTATTAGGGGCCAAAAGGGGCAAAAACAAGCATTTTCTAGTTTCATGACAATAACTTGTGTGTAAGTGTATGGATCTTTCTGAAATTGTACTACAAGATTCCATATCACAAAGGAAAGCTGGAATTGAGTTTGGGGTAATTGCCTGAAACGTTTAGGAATTAGGGGCCAAAAGGGGCCAAAAATAAGCATTTTCTAGTTTCAGACAATAACTTGTGTTCAAGTGTATGGATCTCTCTGAAATTGTACTGCAAGGTACCATACCTCAAAGGAAGGCTGGGATTGAGTTTGGGGTGATGAATCATAAGGGGTTCAAATTTGGGGGATTTTTTTTTCCTTTTTCCTTTTTTTTCTTTAAAATTTTCCATTTTAAGTTGGTTATTTCTGATTTATATTTAAAAGCAAATAATAATGATATGACAGGAGATACACACCAAACAGGATGTGTAAATTATTATATAATAAATACTGTGCAATAGCAAGAAATTTTCAATTGCACAGTATTGCATAATAACAAGAAATCTTCAATTGCACAGTATTGTGCAATAGCAAGAAATATCCAATAGCACAATATTGCGCAATAGCAAGAAATTGTCAATTGTACAGTATTGCAATAGCAAGAAATATTCAATTGCACAGTAGCAATTGCAAGAAATATTCAATTGCACAGTATTGTGCAAAAGAAGATACTTTGTATAAATTGCTTATTTTTGACCAATTTCAATGGTGTTTTATTCTTGAACACTTGGGGTTCTTTAATATGCTGAATCTAACCGTGTATTAAGTTTTTGGATTTTGGGCCCCGTTTTAAATTGGTCCACATTGAGGTCCAAACGGTCCAAAATTAAACTTTTGTTTGATTTCATGAAAAATTGAATTATTGGGGTTCTTTGATATGCCGAATCTAACCTTGTATTTAGATTCTTAATTTTGGTCCCGTTTTCAAATTGGTCTACATTAAGGTCCAAAGGGTCCAAAATTAAACCAATTTCAAGTTCTTTGACTACATTTATTCTGTGTCAGAAACCTATAATGTGTCAAATATTTAATTACAATCCAAATTCAGACCTGTATCAAGCTTGAATGTTGTGTCCATACTTGCCCCAACTGTTCAGGGTTCGACCTCTGCGGTCGTATCAAGCTGCGTCCTGTGGAGCATTTTATTATATTTGGAACTCTCTTTGAGTGGATTGGTTACTACACTAAGCATGATAAGTATGTTTATGTTTTGTTTTTCTTAGGTTTTTATATTTGGGACTCTCTTTGAGTGGATTGGTTACTACAATAAATATGTATATGTGGTAGTGTGGATATTGAATGGACTCCTTCAGTCAACAGGATGGCCTACTGTTGTAGCTGTAATGGGTAACTGGTTTGGTAGATCAAGGTAAAATATAATGAGATCAGTAATTACCGTTTTTTGGGATGTATAGTGCGCATTTGTGTATAGTGCTCACCCCCTTTAAGGTCCAAGAAACGTGAGAAAAAAAGTTTATTGTTTGTATAAGACTCATAGACATTTTCGGAAAAGTTACAGCTCCAAAATCGGCAAACAGGAAGTCTATCGGTAAACAGGAAGTTTTTTAAATGGACACCGATGTTGGAGAATTCTGTACGGAATAAGTAATTAATATGAAATTGCAAATATTCTGACAATTGAATAAGAATTTTATTAGATTGAGATAAATTGTTTGAGTATCAAGGACAAGATTAAATATCCAAATTAATGTTCTGATTGAAACAATAACATAATTACGAATCAGTCAAATGATTATCATTAACATCATGAGTGCTGTAATAAAATCTCATTATTTTTAATTTTTGTTTGTTAATTCTAGCTGTTAATCCGGATTATCACACCTCAATCAACGGGTCTAATCGATGTCAAAACAAATCAGTGACAGGTTCACCTTGTTCCTAATTAAATTCGTTCATGTTACATTTATGGGATTATCATGTTTTCAATCATAATTTCTTGAACGGTTTTAAACAGTTGTTTAAAAGTTACAAAGTAGAAATGTATTTATAAAAATAAACTTCTCATTGACTAAATCATCACTTTAAAATATCCAGTCACATGACTGACCCACATGACTGGCGATCACCTGATACATTAGAAAAAGTGGCGGTATATCTTTTCAAAACGAGCGTGGTTTAGTCAATTTTCATACACTTTTCTTCTACTCTCCATGAGGAACACATACAAAAACAGTAAGTTATGACAACAAGGAACACAGAGACTAATTTAACCGACAACAAAAGCTTTATTGTGTCTTTTATTTTTATAAATTTCCGGATTGCAAACAGATGGACAAATTTACATGATAAACGTAACTACAGAAATATAAAATGTATTTTATTTGAATAAAACATGACAAATCAAGAACAATAAGATACATATTACAAATATAACATGTAAAACATAATAACAATCGAGGTTGTAGCAAAAAATATTCCGTACTCTTCACTTCTCCTGGAAATTTCTTTGTCGGAGTTTGGACCTGAAAAAAGACTAAGAAAATGTCTGTAGGCATGTATAACACGCACCCCTCTTACAAGAAACATGACCCAGGGTATAAATGTGCACACTATACATACCAAAAAACGGTAGACAAAGTTAAAATATAATAATCTTACTTGTACACACAAATTAAAGTTTTGCACCTGCAATTAAGGAATTGTTTGAGGAATTTCCTTCCATTTACCCACAGAATTTACAAACAAGACTAAACAATTTAGTGTTGTCAACATCTATAGTTTTTAACCCAGATCCGTGAAACTTGATAAAAAGTTTGCCCACATTGAAGTTGAACTCATCCCAATGACCCATTGTGGAGTTGTTTAAAGAATTTTTCCTTTTTTTTTCTCGCCTGCAACCATAGTCCAATGTGAGACATATGGATTTTTATCCTTCAGTTTATTGTCTCCATAAGTTTTATTCAATGTTTTTGTTATAACCTAAGTAAAAAATGTACCTGTATCACTAGAGGATGTATTTTAGATACCAGCAATATACATTTCTACCTGAAAATTTTCTCTAGAATCTGATATAAATCTAAAACCAGATATTAAAATCTTTCATTCTAACATGAATCGAAACAATATTTCATTTTTTTGTATTTTTAGTCGTGGTTTGGTGCTAGGGTTATGGAGTGCCTGTGCTTCTGTTGGGAATATCATCGGAGCACTTCTAGCTTCAGCAGTCCTAGATTATGGATATGATGTAAGTTAATGTGTCACATTTTGTTCATTTGGTTTAAATTCATTTCTAAGAGGAATACTTCTTCCATTTTCATCACCTAAACATTTTGCAACAATCTTTGTGTCAGAAAATTTAAATTTGACAGAATAAAAAAAAGTTGTTTGAAAAATTGATTATAATGCAGAATTAAAGAAAAGTTAAGAGAATGAGAGTATTTTTGTTTTATATTTCAGTATGCCTTCCTTTTATCATCAACAGTACTCATGGCTGGAGGAATAGCCATATTCTTTGGTTTGGTCAGTACACCAAAAGAACTAGGTATGATATAACAGTATATATTTTGGGAATTTAAGTAAGTTGACATACTTTTGAGTGTCATGGTACGAAACTTTTGCATAGCTTACATTAAAGTTTTTATTAGGTCAGTTCAAGGGGACCCTCTTTAGGTTATTAGTAAATGATATTTGGTTTGCAGTTGTTTTATCATTAGCTTATCTCATTTTAATTTAGATTATTTTGCCCCTACCCCCTCAGTCATGGGTCTTTTGAATTTAAAGGTTTTGATTAGTTTACGTGTTAAAGTTTTGCCATTTCAGTTTCAAGATTTGCATTATACCATCAAATTTATATTTAGATGAGACATATCTTTGTGTCAACAGTTTATTTAATTCAAAGGGCCTAAATAGTGGCCGAATTGTACTTAAGTTGAAGAAACTTGCAAGAGCAAGTAAACATTAAAGTGTTTTTTTTTAATTCTGTAAAGGTTTACCTGTTCCTGATGAGATGATCACTAACCAAGAAGTTACCATTGATGATAATTCTGTCATTAATTCAGGTTAGTAGACAACTGTATGGTACTTGTTGATAAGGTCAAGGTAATTACATTTATACATGAGGGGCCTCGGTGGCCGAGTGGTCTAAGTAGTTACTACTGTAATCACTAGCCAGTCAACACTGAGGTTGTGAGTTCGAACCCCGCTCGTGCAGGTGCACTCAACTCCAATCTTAATTGTCTAGGATTGTCAGTTTTCGTATCGTAGCTCGGTGGTTTTCTCCGGGCACTCCGGCTTCCTCCACCAGTAAAAAATGGCCACCACGAAATAGCCCAAAAGCCGTGCTTAAAAGTGGCGTTAAAACACCAAAAATCAAAAAAATCAAATCATTTATACAGGTAAGAGATAATTAATTAGCGTTCACACATTTTGATGCTCATCTATCTAATAAAAGTATGTTTTCTATTTTTAGAAAATGTAGAATCTTTAGAAAGTGATAGTGATGATAGTGAAAGTGGACGGCTGCTGAGCAGTTCCTCAGGTCGAGATAAAGATGTTGTTACCAGACCTAAAGCTATTGGTTTTATTCAAGCTTTGTTATTACCTGGAGTTATATTGGTAAGTTATAAGTATGTTCTTCCATAGATGTAATACCCATAGATAAAGCTCGTCAAAAGTTCCCTACTGTTCTCTATTGTTAGATAAAAAGAACCATGACCAAATTGACTGTCTTTGATGTTTTATGTGTGTTGTCCTCAATCAAGTAACTTTAGCCACATCTGTTATCTGTTGATCTGTATTGACCAGTACAGCATAATAGATTTTCTTAAATGTCTTCTCGAGTTATGTCCCTTCTGTTGTTAGAGTATGTCTATTTTTAGCGCACTGGACAGACAAATAGAATGGTGAAAAAATGGATGAAATCGGTCAAAAATTGCGCATTTTACAATGGAAATATTGAACTAAATTCAAAAATATTTTTTTAGGCTTGTATCTTTATATTTAATAAAAACTATGTTCCTGTTGAATCCTGAAAATGGGAATAGCACGTTGTTGAACACCTTTTATTTGATATGTTTCATTAAAGTGTCGAATTGCGTCGAATTTGGGAAAAAATTAATAACAAAGTACATTCTTTTCTTTATTTCATCAGTTTTCTCCTTTTTTAGAAGAGAAATTGTCTTTTAAATCATTTTATATTTTTCAGAATAAGTTAGCTACTTAAAATCATAGGCGTAATATTTTATACATCTATGGCTAAATTATAATAATTACAATAATTTTGTTCATGATGTTTATAAAATGTGTATATTCCTAAGTAAAGAGTTTTACTAAATTAGTGTACTAACAAAACATGCAAGACATGGAAAATAAATATTATGGAGCATATATTCAACTTGTTCCATGTTTTCTATCAATTATATTTTCAATAAACTTGTTTATAATAGTTAGCATGTACATTGTTAAAATAAAGTTAAATTGTGATAAAAGATATAAAATCTAAAATGTAAATATGATGAAAAATGAAAAGATATCCACATTTTAATATTGTTTCCTTTCCGAGAAAAATTTGTTATATTGTTTTATCTATAATAATATTATTTTTCATAATCAAGTCAATATAAAATATATATTTTGACTTTGTTTCTTACTGATTTTAGCATGTTCAACTGCTAAGTAGCTTTTAATTGTCAGTTTTCTATTGTCTAGATTATCAATCGGCATCTCAATGACCAACTGGTTCATGTCATTATCAGATAAGTGTGAAAGCCATTCAGGGCTCACGCTACCAGGCGACTAGGGCGAAGAAGTCGCTTTCCCGTCAGTCACTTCGCTTTGCCCGACCCTCAAAAGCGAAAACAAGTCGCCCTGTTGTTTACGATACTCGCTTTCAGTCGCTTTTGTCATCGGACAATTTCAATTTTTACCAAGTTGATAAAACATCAATTTTTTATTGATTATTAAAGAAATTCAGACATAAACGAATCATTTTCTTAAGAAAAAAAAGGTTTAGGCATTGACTTTACAGTGTGTAGCAGGTTATTTTAAAAAAGACAACTTTTTATCACTGCATGCACTTCCGGTACTTGTTACTCAGAGAGCGTACACCAATCTAACTTTCGCGGCAAAATAAGTTTGTTACTTCATTTGAAAGTGATAAAGTTGCCTCAGTAAATGTTTAATCCATTTATTGCATTAAAACGTCATATTCCTTTCCAAATAGCTTGTCAAACATCGTTTATTTTGTAAATTTTCTTCGTCCGCCATTAATCGTTTACTAACTACGGATCGGAACCGGACCAGCTATGACCGAAATCCGTATTTTACAATAATAACTACGGACGCATGAATGGAAAAGCTGACAGAAGAATATTGATCCCAAAAGGAAAAATTACGCATTCCACACGCATTAACAGACTTTTGGTTAGATCCAATTGATTAATGTATATAATTCCATATAATTTATATGGATTGTTTCAAAATATTGATTAAATTTGCTTAACTACTAATATCAATATATTATGGCCTAACTTGTATATCTTTTGATGAGAAACACTGAATTTCATAACATGATAAACAAGATGGTTTTAAGTGAATTGTAATTCATATATTATAATTTCTTTACCTTTTGACATAAAAAATTCTTTTTAGTGCTAGATATTTAGCATGTTTAGTTGGTAGTTTCTCACAAGAACCTTAACTTAAACAACTTTGAATTTGAACTGTTAATTTAATTGTATACTCAGATATGAATTGTACAATATAAAAGAACATTATTTACATATGACCCTTTATACTATAGTAAAATCAAAACATTGTAGCGCAGCTGTGAAGAGCACTTCTCTTTCAAATCTCACCACTTCTCCTATCAATTTCAAAAGAGAAGTCACTTCTCCCTATGATTCTGAAGTAGTGTGAGCCCTGCCATTACAACGCACATATAACCTTTGAAGTCAGGGTTGAGCTTCATCTATGGGTATTACATCTATGGTTCTTCACACATGTATTGTACTGCTAAATCTGATATCTGGTATTTTTAAGCAGTAGTTTTTCTAGTTATAATATAGGGGAGAATTGACCAAAGACCTGCTGTCTGTAAAGAGCTCTTGCCAAGTTTCTTTTTGAATGGGATTTAAAATTTTTTTACTTCAAATTGATGTTTTTAATAGTTGCAAATGACAAACAATTAACTTATGCTGAAGTTATCAAAACATTTCTTTTTTTTTTTTTTGGGAGGGGGGATAAAGGATAAATACCTTTAGGGTACACTGGGAAAGACTGAGTTAGGGGAATCTGCTTAAATCATGTCATCTATACAGTTCCAAAAGAGGCTCTGTGCATTGTTTTAATAATTTAACTACCAAAGCACTAATAGCACCATACTATATTTGAAATGAGAGAGAAACAATAAATATAGAATATTATGTATAGAAAATGAGTGAGCTATAAATTCTCCTTTGAGCTTCAAAATAATTTTAATTTTCAGTATGCCTTATCTTATGCCTGTTTGAAGTTTGTGAATTATTCCTTCTTCTTTTGGCTACCATTTTATTTACATGGAGCCTTTGGTTGGAAGGAGACTGTGGCAGATGACATATCTGTATGGTATGACGTTGGTGGAATTATAGGTATGTATGAGACCTGATCAGTACAATTTTTGTCTTCCATTACATTTTTTCATCACAAGATCTTTTCAAATAAACATGTACACAGTCACACATATTTTGTCCAGAAATGGACTTGGACAGGTTCAAATGTCTTATAGTGCTTCATTCAAATGACTGAGGAGAAGGTATGTCAAGGCCAATATTTATTTTTTAAATTAAATGAATTTAAAATAATTTATAGCAGTCAGTGTGTTTTGGGTATAAATAAAACAAAAGTTTGAATATAAGTCAGTCAATTAAACCAAACTACATCTCCAGATCTAAGTTGCCTCATGTCTAGACAAGCTGATGATGTCCCTGGCTTTGGACAGTCTAATAATATGGCACGGTTATACTACTTTTCAGCTCACCTGGCCCAGAGGGCCAAGTGAGCATTTCTCATCACTTGGGGTCTGTCGTCTGTTGTTGTTGTCTGTCGTCCATTAACTTTTACAAAAATCTTCTCCTTTGAAACTACTAGACCAAAACTTGGCCACAATCATCATTGGTGTATTTAGTTTAAAAAATGTGTCTGATGACCCCGTCTGCCAACCAAGATGGCCTACATGGCTTAAAATAGAACATAGGGATAAAATGCAAGTTATGTCTATTAGTAGTCCTCTACCAACGAAGTCGAAGGGGACTTTAGGTTTGCACTCTGTCTGTCTGTCTGTCTGTCTGTCTGTCTGTCTGTCTGTCTGTCTCTGTCTGTCTGTCTGTCTGTCTGTCTGTCTGTCTGTCTGTCTGTCTGTCTGTCTGTCTGTCTGTCTGTCTGTCTGTCTGTCTGTCTGTCAGTCCGGCAAATCAGTTTTCCAAACTTTTTTTCATCATGCTTGAAGACATTGATTTGATAATTGTTATATAGTTTAATCATGACAAGTTACAGATCAAGGTCTAATTTTGTTCCGGTCTGATGATTTTGTGCAGAGTAATGGTCCTTGAATCAAGTTAGCATTTTGTTCCAGTACAATTAATTTTTAAATGGTAGTGCAATACTCTCAGAATGCTTGTTTAGAGAAAATGTGAAAAGGGCAGAAATGTTCAGAATGTTGAGCTCTACCTATTGTCCAGTTACGTCAAAACTGTCAGGGGACTTCATATAGGAGTAGTTGCCCTTAAATGACAAATTTTACCATTTTTTTATACGCCCGTTTACGGGACGTAATATGGTATACCATTGTCCGTCCATCCGTCCGTTGTCAACGTTTCAAAGTAAAGGGTTTTACTCATTAAAAAAGGGAGATTTTCCAGTTTTCAGACATTAACTCAAAAATGCTTTGAGCAGTTTTCATGAAACTTTGATGACTGGTTTATATCTAATAAAGTTACCTCCCTTTAGTTTTTTTTATAAATTTTGATATGATATTGAGGAGTTATGGAACTTTATTCTTGAAAAAGCGACAGGTGTATCATGCGCTCATGGCGCAGCTCTTTATTTTCATTTATGCCTATTATCTGGAAAACTAAAATAGATTCGGAGAAACTTACAGAGAAACTTTAAAGTGCAAAAATGATCAGCAAGACAAGATCTACTTATAGGTCTGCATGGTGAAATCGTCAGTCGACTCCTTATTAGAGTTATTGGTCTTTGAAGACAATTTTTACCAATTTTTTGCATTTTTGCCTTATATCTTAAAAATTATAAAATGTGTAGATAGATAGAAACTTAAATAAGCAAAAATAAGCAGTAAGACAAGATCTACTATTAAGACTAATATGGAGGAAATTGTCTGACGACTCCTTATTGGAGTTATTGCCCTTTAATGGCCCTATATGATAAAAATCAAAATAGATAAATAGAAAATTTGAATAGCAAAAATGATCAGCAAGGCAAGATCTACAAACAAGTCAAATTTTGCTGATATAGTTAGTAGACTGTCACTCTTAATAGGAGTGATTGCCCATCAATGAGGATTTTTTTAACCTCTTTTGTGTTTTGAGCAAAAGAAGATAGAGAAAAACTAAACAGACAAAATGATCAGCAATACAAGATCAACAAAAAAGAGATTTTTGTCATGAATTGTATTCTCTACAATGTTGGAGAGTTTCCTTTGTTGAATATGCACATAGACCTAGGTGAGCGACACAGGCTCTTTAGAGCCTCTATTTTTATTACTCATCCTGCCCCTTTTAATCTTGATCAGTGGAATAACAAAAGGTACATAGAATATAAGAATGCATACTAAAATATCAGTTAAGAAAAAAACACTTAAGTCTGTAATATCAGTAGACATGCAAAAGCACAGGTACATTTGTGTACAAGTAAAAAATACTGATCAATACCTTATCAATGAATGCTTTCAATTACTGAAGTAAAAACAAGCAAAGCGGTCGTATATTGGTATCACCTCGTCGTCGTTGGCATCAGCATCATCTGAAGACATTTGGTTTCCGGACAAAAACTTTAGTTTAAGTGTATGGATCTCTATGAAAATTAAACAAAAGGTTCAATACCACTAAAGGAAGGTTGGGATTGTTTTTGGGGGTGATGGTCCCAACCGTTTAGGAATAAGGGACCAAAAAGGGGCCAAAACAAGCATTTTTTTAGTTTCAGGACAAAAACTTGTGTATAAGTATTTTGATTGCTCTGAAATTGTATCACAAGGTTCAATACCACAAGTAGAAGGTTGGGATTCACTTTGGGGGTAATTGTTCAAACCGTTCAGGAATTAAGGGCCAAAAAGGGTCTAAAACAAGCATTTTTCTAGTTTCCAAATAATAACTTGTTTTTAAGTGTATAGATGTCTCTTAATTTGTACCACAGTTTACAAAAAGAAAATTCTTCAAAATTTTTTTTTTTGGAAAGGGGGGTGGGGTTAAAAAAAAATTTGGGGGTCAATTTTGTTTTCCTCAAGATTTAAGAAATTGTCAATTTTCCAAAGAAAATATTTTAATTGGGGGTCACAAAAAGTTAAATCACAAAAATACTGAACTCCGAGGAAAATTCAAAACGGAAAGTCCTTAATCAAATGGCAAAGTCAAAAGCACAAACACATCAAACGAATGGACAACAACTGTCATATTCCGGATTTGGTACAGGCATTTTCTTTTGTAGCAAATGGTGGTTTGAACCTGGTTTTATAGCGCTAAACCTCTCACTTGTATGACAGTCGCATCAAATTCCATTATATTGACAACGATGCACGAATAAAACAAACAGACATAATAGGTAAAAATGTTAAAATAGGGGTACAGCAGTCAACACTTAATCACAACAAAAACAAACAAATATTTAACAAAGAAGCACAAAAAAGCATATATCACATTTAACAACCTCGTTCATTGCTTACTTATTTTTGTATTTTATTTATGTATGCCAAATCAACCCATAAAGGATCGAGGGATTTTAAGCACTGAGACCGAATCGTAATTTTAACATTAACTCTGGCGTAGAATCACGTGTTTGACGTCAGAATGTAAAGGTCACACAGGTAGAGATATAAAATAATTTTGTCATTCGAAGTATGCAAAAATTATAATAGAACAATAACACATTGGCAGGATGTTTAAAGTACAGAGACACGTCATATGTATCAAAGAAACATAAAAAGTCACACGGACAAAGCACACAAGTAAAAATGAAAAATAATACAAACAACACAATGACGGGATGCATAAGTACAGAGCAACGTCAAATGTATATCACCAAAAACAGACCAAACAGCAAAAGTAACATTAACAAAGACAAACAAAAGAACACTCCATCACGTTATTAAGATGATAAACAGCGTCAGTACGCAGAATCTATACTTCAAGACCATCATGTATTATCTGTGAAGTTGATACGGAATATTTATCAACAAGGTCTTGGTACCTTCGGATGAACTTTTTTTAGAAAAAGGACGAGACGTTCTTTGACATACCCAGGTTCATCAACTTTCTGCTCAGACACTGGTGACATTTTACAAAGTCTGAATAGGAGCTGCAAGCTCTTGCATACCAAATAAGTTGGGAAATGTATGTCCCATATGCAGGTGAAGTTGGTATATTGCTACTAAGGTGGGGGAAATTGATAATTTTAAAATTCAAATCGTCTCGTTTGTCATAGATTCTGGTACTGAGATGACTATGTATGTCAAATTCGAGGTATAAGTCTAAAAATGAGGCGGAGGAAGTCGTGTCTGTTGTTTCTTTAATTTCTAGCGGATATATTAATGGAACCCAATCAGAAAAGTTCGGATTGTTAATGGAAAGAACATCATCAATATATCTGAAAGTGAAATTAAATAATTTGGCTTCTTTGATCTTCTTGTTTTTGACAAGTGTCTGAAGGAACTCCGATTCTTATGAAAATAAGAAGAGGTCGGCAAGGAGAGGCGCACAGTTCGTTCCCATAGGAATGCCGACAATTTGTTTAAAAAAGTCTTCCTCCAAATTCGACAAAAATGTTGTTGATAAGAAACTCCAGCATACTGATTACTTGTTCCTCTGTGTAGCATGTTTTACCTTTTTGTTCGCTATTAACAAAATATGCCTTATGGTATCCCAAAGTAATAAATTTATAGCGTATGCTACCATTTTTATGTTGAAAGGCATTGTGGATTATTTCTTTTAGGCGATTTTTCAATTTCACATGGGGAATGGTGGTATACAGGGTTGAAAAATCAAAAGTTTTGATAGAACTAATTTCAGAAAAAGACTGAGATTTGATTTTATCTAGAAGTTCTTTAGAATTTTTAAAAATCCACATATAATTAATACCACTACGCGAGTAAACAGTTTCACAGTATTTCTGAAGACCCTCTTTCACTGCGGACAGTATTTTAGCCAATCTAATGGACAATTCTTTGGTGGAACATGCAGATGAGCTGGCAATGTACCGTTGTTTGTACGGAATTTTGTGAAGCTTAGGTATCCAATACAAACAAGGTAAGTCCTCTGATTTGTTGTTCAATGTAATGTTCATTGAAGCCATGAAGGACTTATGATTCGCCAAAATCTCATCCTTGTCAAATGATATGTCTTTGTATGTGGAGCCTATCATTATAAGTAAAACGATATTTCTTTTTGAACATTTAATGAGAAAACACTTGTATGATGTGGCTATAAAAAGATCCTATGTCTCTGCTGACCTTGGTTGGTCAGTATTACTCAAGTTACACTTTATATATTTGTATGACCTAATTAGGAATTATCAACAGAATATGTTCATTGCAATTTCGTACAATTCCTTATAATGGCAGTTTTTATATCCATAAAATTGAGAATGGAAATGGGGAATGTGTCAAAGAGATAACAACCCGACTAAAGCAGAAAACAGCCAAAGGCCACCAATGGGTCTTCAACACAGAGAGAAAATCCGGCACCCGGAGGCGGGCTTCAGCTGGCCCCTAAACAAAAATGTGTACGCGTTCAGTGAAAATGGACGTCCCACTAAACTCCAAAACATATAAATGAACTAAAATTAAAAAACTTACAAGATTAACAAAGGCCAGAGGCTCCTGACTTGGGACAGGCGCAAAAATGCGGCTGGGTTAAACATGTTTTGTGAGATCTCAACCCTCCCCCTATACCTCTAGCCAATGTAGAATAAAGAAACACACAGCAATATGCACAGTAAAACTCAGTTTAAAAGAAGTCTGAGTCCGATGTCAGAATAGGTAACAAAAGAAACTAAGCAAAATGACAATGATACATACATTAACAAAGGACTACTAGCAGTTACTGACATGCCAGCTCCAGACCTCAATTAAAGTTAAACTGATTGAAAGATTATGTCTTCATCATATGAAAATCAAGTACAATCCCTCCGGTTAGGGGTTTAGTATCATACAATCATAAAATATATGAGAAGAACATAACCCGTATCATGCCAACAACTGGTTTTAGAATAATAGTGTTTATTTCCAATGCAAAAACCCTATGAGTGAATCAATATTAATACCAAAATATGCAATCCTTAATGACCTGACAACAGTATCGTAACTATATCCTTTCCTAATAAGTCTGTTTAAAGTTTTGGTTAGTTTTTGAGGTGAATGCCAACATTTTTGTGCTTTATAAAGAATATTACCATAAAATATTGGATGTGAAATACCTGAACGTATAAGATGTCTACATGTTGATTTATATTTACGAATGATGTCCTTGTACCGATGATAAAATTTAGTAAATGTTTTGACTAGTTTGTGATATCGAAAACCCTGGTGTAATAATTTTTCAGTAATACAGAGATTTCTTTCGTTGAAATCAAATACGTTGTTACAAACACGAACGAATCAAACAAGTTGAGATATATAAACACCATAAGATGGTGACAAGGGAATGTCACCATCGAAAAATGGATAATTAACAATAGGGAATGAAAAATCATCTCTTTTACGATACATTTTGGTATTAAGCTTCCCGTTAAAGATATAGATATCAAGATCCAGGAAAGGGCAGTGTTCATTGTTAGTATTAGCATGTATTTGTTTTTATTACAGGTGGCACAATAGCAGGTTTTATATCAATGTATATTTTTTTTATCGCAGGTGGCACAATGGCAGGTTTTATATCCATGTATTTGTTTTTATTACAGGTGGCACAATAGCAGGTTTTATATCAATGTATATTTTTTTATTACAGGTGTGACATTAGCAGGTTTTATATCTGATAGATTTAGAAAAAGATCCATAAAAATTTATATTGCTAATTCTTTGTTTAGTCTGAAAACAGATTTACTAAGTATTGCCAACAGCACAGTGTATTGCACAACAGCAAGAAATCTTCAATTGAATATAAATTCAAATCATACATTTGGATTCCGGACAATAACTTTAGTTTAAGTGTATGGATCTCTATGAAATTTAATCAAAAGGTTCAATACCACTAAAGGAAGGTTGGGATTGTTTATGGGGGTGATGGTCCCAACCGTTTAGGAATTAGGGGCCAAAAAGGGACCAAAACAAGCATTTTTCTAGTTTCAGGACAATAACTTGTGTATAAGTATTTTGATTGCTCTGAAATTGTACCACAAGGTTCAATACCACAAGTAGAAGGTTGGGATTCACTTTGGGGGTAATTGCCCAAACTGTTCAGGAATCAGGGTCTAAAACAGGCATTTTTCTAGTTTTCAGACAATAACTTGTGTTTAAGTGTATGGATGTCTCTTAATTTGAACCACATTTTACAAAAAGAAAATTTCTTCAAAATTAATTTTTTTGGGAGGGGGGTAAAAAAAAATTTTTTTGGGAGGGGCAATTTTTTTTCCTCAAAAGAAAATTCTCTTCAAATATTTTTGATTTTGGAGGGGTAAAAAAAAAATTTTTTGGGGGTCAATTTTTTTCCTCAAGATTTAAGAAATTGTCAATTTTCCAAAGAAAAATTTGGGGGGTCACAATTTATTTTGCTAATTCTTTGTATATAGTCTGAAAACAGATTTACTAAGTATTGCGCAACAGCACAGTGTACTGCACAACAGCAAGAAATCTTCAATTGAATATAAATTCAAATCATACAACCAATTTCAAGTTCTTTGACTACATTTATTCTGTGTCAGAAACCTATAATGTGTCAAATATTTAATTACAATCCAAATTCAGACCTGTATCAAGCTTGAATATTGTGTCCATTTTTGCCCCAACTGTTCAGGGTGTGACCTCTGCGGTCGTATCCAGCTGCGCTCGGCAAAGCAGTTTATTTAGTTGGTAGTAATTTAACTTAATTTAACAGATTCATCTTTGCTTAAAATTTGTCGGCAGGTCTAATATCCAAATCCTAGGTATCAGGAGCTTATCATTATAAGTAAAACGATATTTCTTTTTGAACATTTAATGAGAAAACACCTGTATGATGTGGCTATAAAAAGATCCTATGTCTCTGCTGACCTTGGTTGGTCAGTATTACCTCAAGTTACACTTTATATATATGTATGACCTAATTAGGAATTATCAACAGAATATGTTCATTGCAATTTCGTACAATTCCTTTTAATGGCAGTTTTTATATCCATGTATTTGTGTTTTTATCGCAGGTGGCACATTAGCAGGTTTTATATCCATGTATATTTTTTTTATTACAGGTGGCACAATAGCAGGTTTTATATCTGATAGATTTAGAAAAAGATCCATAATAGTAATACCAATGTTAGTGTTAGCAATACCAGCATTATTTATCTTTAGTCGTAAGTATATTTATAGAGTTATTGTTTCAAATCTTTAAAGTGATCTTATAAGAAGAAACAATAATACTCTGCTGGAGAGACTGCACATAGTTGTTACTTTTATGTGGATGAAAAATGTTCATAACTTTTAAAATTAATTTTGACTGAATTGATTTCATATCAGTATGTAATATTTACATGTACTATCAAAATGTGTAGCCTATATATTGGTCTTTTTTCCAATTTAAAGTTTTTTGAATCAACAATGGACCATAAATTGAAATTAATAAAAAGGATAGTCTGATTTACAGTTAGGTGAAAAGTTAAAAACTGTGACAGTGAGTGGTTTACATGCAGCAAAATCTAAGAACATGACCCAACTTGCACCTTATTTCTGCAAGATGATACAATTTCAAACATCTTGACCTATTGCAAGTAATTAATATCTACATTTATATGCAGGACATTAAATTAATAGGGAGAAAATGCATACTGTTGTGATGATCTGTAATTTAATTACATCATTTCACTTTCATTAATTACCAGACTGTAGGCTATTATTTTGCCATTTTGTGTGCTGGAAGACCATCACAAATCAACTTGTTATACCAATACTTTCATACTTTAGTTTGACTATTACATTTCAATATTGCCATTCCATCTCCAAGAGGATAGACAACTCACAATTGTTTATATATGTTTGTTTACAGATTCACCAAATAACAAAACAATCAACGCTGTATTAATGACAGTAGCAGGGTTCTTTGTTGGAGGAGTAGCAAATCTCATTAGTGCTGCTATTTCTGCAGATTTAGGTAACTATACTAAATGTTTGTTTGTTGTTTGCCCAAACGTCAAGTGCAGTTGAATGTTTCGTTTCCACTATTTCCAGCAATTTCAGATATCTTTGTTTTCATTACTTATATTTTGCAAGTTAAAATTTGCACTGTAGGAAACATATGGTTTAATGGCAGTATTAAAAATAGTGAAAAATATAAAGAGCCTGCGACTTTTGTCGCAAAAGGGAGACATAGGGATCCTACATTCCGTCGGCGTTGCTGGCGTCCACAAATATTCACTCTGTGGTTAAAGTTTTTGAAATTTTAATAACTTTCTTAAACTATCCTGCATTTCAACCAAACTTGGACAGAAGCTTGTTTATGATCATAAGATAATATCCAGAAGTAAATTTTGTAAAAAAAAAAATCCTGTTTGTCCGTATTTTACTCATAAATGGACTTAGTTTTCTGCCAGTTAACATTACATTCACTCTGTATTTAAAGTTTTCAAATTTTAATAACTTTCTTAAACTATCCTAGATTTTACCAAACTTGGACAGAAACTTGTTTATAATCATAAGATAGTATCCAGAAGAAAATTTTGTAAAAAAAAATCCTGTTTATCCGTATTTTACTCATATATGGACTTAGTTTTCTGCCAGTTAACATAACATTCACTCTGTGGTTAAAGTTTTTCAAATTTAATAACTTTCTTAAACTATCCTGGATTTGTACCACACTTGGACAGAAGCTTGTTTGTGATCATAAGATAGTATTCAAAAGTAAATTTTGTTAAAAAAAAAAATCCTGTTTATCCATATTTACTTATAAATGGACTTAGTTTTTATCGACCGCAAAAAATTTTGCGGTCGTATATTGGTATGAAGTTGGTGTCGTCGTCGGCGTCTGAAGACGCATTGGTTTCGCACTCTAACTTTAGTTTAAGTGAATGGATCTCTATGAAATTTTACCATAAGGTTCAATATCACAAAAGGAAGGTTGGGATTGATTTTGGGGTTATGGTACCAACAGTTAAGGAATTAAGGGCCAAAAGGGGCCAAAATAAGCATTTTGTAACTTCCAGACATAACTTGTGTGTTAGTGTATGGATCTCTCTGACATTATACCACAAGGTTTCATATCACAAAAGGAATGCTAGGATTGATTTTTGGGGTAATTGCCTCAAAATTTTAGGAATTAGGGGCAAAAAGGGGCAAAAACAAGCATTTTCTAGTTTCATGACAATAACTTGTGTGTAAGTGTATGGATCTTTCTGAAATTGTACTACAAGGTTCCATATCACAAAGGAAAGCTGGAATTGAGTTGGGGGTAATTGCCTGAAATGTTTAGGAATTAGGGCCAAAAGGGGCCAAAATAAGCATTTTCTAGTTTCCAGACAATAACTTGTGTTCATGTGTATGGATCTCTGAAATTGTACTGCAAGGTACCATACCTCAAAGGAAGGCTGGGATTGAGTTTGGGGTGATGAATCATAAGGGGTTCAAAAATTTGGGGGATTTTTTTTCTTTAAAATTTTCCATTTAAGTTGGTTATTTCAGATTTATATTTAAAAGCAAATAATAATGATATGGCAGAAGATACACACCAAACAGGATGTGTAAATTATTATATAATAAGTATTGTGCAATAGCAAGAAATTTTCAATTGCACAGAATTGCGCAATAGCAAGAAATCTTCAATTGCACAGTGTTGCAATAGCAAGAAATATCCAATAGCACAATATTGCGCAATAGCAAGAAATTGTCAATTGTACAGTATTGCGCAATAGCAAGAAATATTCAATTGCACAGTATTGCGCAATTGCAAGAAATATTCAATTGCACAGTATTGTGCAAAAGAAGATACTTTGTATAAATTGCTTATTTCTTGACCAATTTCAAAGGGTTTTATTCTTGAACTCTTGGGTTTCTTTAATATGCTGAATCTAACCGTGTATTAAGTTTTTGGATTTTGGGCCCGTTTTAAATTGGTCCACATTGAGGTCCAAAGGGTCCAAACTTAAACTTTGTTTGATTTCATCAAATATTGAATTATTGGGGTTCTTTGATATGCCGAATCTAACCGTGTATTTAGATTCTTAATTTTGGTCCCGTTTTCAAATTGGTCTACATTAAGGTCCAAAGGGTCCAAAATTAAACTTAGTTTGATTTTAACAAAATTGAATTCTTAGGGTTCTTTGATATGCTGAATCTAAACATGTATTTAGATTTTTGATTATGGGCCCAGTTTTCAAGTTGGTCCAAATCGGGGTCCAAAATTAAACTTTGTTTGATTTCAACAAAATTGAATATATGGGGTTCTTTGATATGCTGAATCTAACCATGTACGAACTCGGTTGTGTCGAAAACTCGGGTGAGTCAAGTAATTCTCGGTCCCGTAAAATTCCGTTTGATCAATGCATAATTACCTCTGATGAGTCGAACTTGGTTCATTCGAATACTCGGTTAAGTCGAGTAAATTTTATAGTCCCGTCAAGTAAAATTAATGTAAATTTACCCTGATGTCTCGAACTTGAAAGTAAGAATTTTCGAAAGATGCAGACCTAATGATAAAAATTCAAATCAGATGTATTTCTTATGTCACCTAATCATTTTCAAAAGAGATTAAAGCCGAGTAAACATACTTGTTTGTATAACAGTTAAAATGACCTGTTTATGGTGACCGCCAATTAACACCTTTGTTGATCGTTCAAGCGGAATGTTAGTGTGTTGAACATTTTCACCGAGATAAAAGCGAAAGCAATTTAAATGACCCAAGCCGAGATTAAATGAATCGTTAGATTTAAAACTCATTAATTACAATAGATAAAAGGATTAGGACAATTATAATAAATTCATGATAATTTAATGTAAAGCAGACGACCTCATCACAGACCGTTTAGAACTTATTTCGTGCATGAGTGATTTCATAATTTATAGCGACTGACCTTTGTAAATATTTGTGTAGACGATTTTATTTGTGCATGATTTGTATCTGTACTTGTGTTTTAATTATTACGAAGGACCAAAATGGAGATTGAATACACAATCATAAAGTGTCATATAGAAAAAAGGCACACTGTTCATTGTATCTAGTTTACACAAATCTCATACCGTATTTCATGCATTCAAAATTTATGACGACACACTCGACCTCGGATGAGTCGAACCTCGCATGAGTCGAATACTTTGGTCCGGTCCTTCGACTTGACACAATGAGGTTCGACTGTATTTAGATTTTGATTTTGGGCCCTGTTATCAACTTTGTCCACATTGAGGTCAAAAGGGTCCAAAATTAAACTTTTGTTTGATTTCATCAAAATTGAATTATTGGGGTTCTTTGATATGACGAATCTAACGTGTATTTAGATTCTTAATTTTTGGTCCCATTTTCAAATTGGTCTACATTAAGGTCCAAAGGGTCCAAAATTAAACTTAGTTTGATTTTAACAAAATTGAATTCTTAGGGTTCTTTGATATGCTGAATCTAAACATGTATTTAGATTTTTGATTATGGGCCCAGTTTTCAAGTTGGTCCAAATCGGGTCCAAAATTAAAACTTTGTTTGATTTCAACAAAATTGAATATATGGGGTTCTTTGATATGCTGAATCTAACCATGTATTTAGATTTTTGATTTTGGGCCCGTTATCAACTTTGTCCACATTGAGGTCAAAAGGGTCCAAAATTAAACTTTGTTTGATTTCATCAAAATTGTACTCTTGGGGTTCTTTGATATGCTGAATCTAACCATGTATTTAGATTTTGGATATTGGACCATAATAGGTGAATGTCCAATTTAAAATTTTTAAGTTCTTAGACCACATTCATTCTGTGTCAGAAACCTATGCTGTGTCAAATATTTAATCACAATCCAAATTCAGAGCTGTATCAAGCTTGAATTTTATGTCCATACTTGCCCCAACTATTCAGGGTTCGACCTCTGCGGTCGTATCAAGCTGCGCCCTCATGGAGCATTTTATTGTAACTTCCAGACATAACTTGTGTGTTAGTGTATGGATCTCTCTGACTTTGTACCACAAGGTTCCATATCACAAAGGAATGCTGGGATTGATTTTTGGGGTAATTGCCTCAAAATTTTAGGAATTAGGGGCCAAAAAGGGCAAAAACAAGCATTTTCTAGTTTCATAACAATAACTTGTGTGTAAGTGTATGGATCTTTCTGAAATTGTACTACAAGGTTCCATATCACAAAGGAAAGCTGGAATTGAGTTTGGGGTAATTGCCTGAAACGTTTAGGAATTAGGGGCCAAAAGGGCCAAAAATAAGCATTTTCTAGTTTCCAGACAATAACTTGTGTTCAAGTGTATGAATCTCTCTGAAATTGTACTGCAAGGTACCATACCTCAAAGGAAGGCTGGGATTGAGTTTGGGGTGATGAATCATAAGGGGTTCAAAAATTTGGGGGATTTTTTTTTTTTTTTTTTCTTTAAAATTTTCCATTTTAAGTTGGTTATTTCTGATTTATATTTAAAGCAAATAATAATGATATGGCAGGAAATACACACCAAACTGTTTGGTGTGTATTTCCTGCCATATCATTATTATTTGCTTTAAATATAAATCAGAAATAACCATCAGACCTGAACAAAATTTGAACTTGATCGTAACTTGTCATGATAAAACTATATACCACTAATCAAATCAATATCTTCAAGCATGACAAAAAAAAGGGTGGAAAACTGATTATTTGGGTGAATTTTCTAAGTCCAAAGACCATAACTCTGCACAAAATCATCAGACTGGAACTAAATTTGAACTTGATCAGTAACTTGTCATGATAAAACTATATACCACTAATCAAATCAATATCTTCAAGCATGACAAAGAAGGGTGGAAAACTGATTATTTGGGTGAATTTTACAAGTCGAAGGACCATAACTCTGCACAAAATCATCAAACCATAACAAAATTTGAACTTGATCAGTAACTTGTCATGATAAAACTATATACCACTTATCAAATCAATATCTTTAAGCATGACGAAAAAAAAGTGTGGAAAACTTGATTATTTGAGAGAATTTTCTAAGTCTAAGGACCATAACCCTGCACAAAATCCAAACTTGATCTGTAACTTGTCATGATAAAACTATAATTTTTTTACTATATACCAAATATCAAAACAATATCTTCAAGCACAAAGAAAAAAAGTGTGAAAAACTGATTTGCCGGACTGATGGATGGACACAGACAGACAGACAGAGTGCAAACCTAAAGTCCCCTTCGACTTCATCGGTAGGGGACTAATTACCTTGTTTGATCATCTGGTATTATTAGAACTGATTACCTTGTTTGAGCATCTGGTATTATTAGAATTGATTACCTTGTTTGATCATCTGGGTCATATCTAGGTCAATATAAGGTTTTTCCTTCTTCAATTTTAGATTCTGATTATCCCCTTGGTGTCTTCTTACTTTTTTATACAGGTGTTAACACAATACGAAGTTTATTTTGATTTATCTGCCCTTAGTTTCTTACCTGTCACCAATAATTCCACTGATATAGAGTCCCTGCAAATATAATTGCCTTTTCCATTATTACTGGTTCTTCTAATAAGATTAACTTCACATTTAATAAGGTAGTATTATTGTATAAGTACAGTACTACTTTAAAAGTAGTCAAATATAAGTACCAGGAAATCAGCCTCCTAATAACAACTGAAAATTGACACATTCCATATCAAGATTAAAAGTCTGATAGAAGAAATATTTTTAAAAAAAGGTTGATTTCACTGTATTATCATCCTCATATTTTTCAATGTTATAACTTCTTGCTCTGAAGTAATTCTAAATTTGTTTCCACCAAATAGAAATCAGTTGATCTTAAAGATTAAATAACTATCTGACAGATTTTATATAATGTTAAAGCCTACCACTGCATAAGATATCAGAAAGGCCCCATCTAATATTCCAAGGAATGGCTCAGCATCTTTTGAATTGTCAAACATTGTGTGAGAATTCCATATCTGTTAAAAGATATAAGTGAATTTTTTTTTAATATTTTTGGTAATAGTCAAGAACTCTTTTACTGAATAACTTTCAGTAACAGGTACAGTTAATATTCAATATTTCATTGTAATCTCACATGAATACACAATGACCTACTTACTACTTGAAAAATAGGAAGTGATTGGTCTCCTGTTATGGATCTTTTGGTAATGCAGCAGCATTCTTCAAATCAGTTTGTGAATATGATCAAAACTTGTGGATATAATCAAACTATACATTTCTTAAAAATTCAAAATGAACAGACCAGTTGCAAGAAAATATTGATAAGGCACATGTGTTCTCCCCAGGCCGTTTTAGCGCTGCGGTATTCAGCGCTATCGTATTTCAGCGCGTTGGTATTGGGCAGACCGCAGCGCTATCCAATCAAATATCAGCGCTATCGTTTTTGAATTTTCAAACTTCCGGTATTATTCTGCACAATTCCGATCACGTGGTCGACTGGTTGATTTGTCTGAGAGATCGTTTATTCACCTAACGAAGTCAAATATCGGAGGGGCCAGTTCAATAAATGAATAAAATGGCGCCATTTGCAATACTTTTACTGTCAAAAAACCTTTCCTTCCCCTAGTTTGTCGCTTTAAAAAGATGCAGAAACTTCATGAAAGGGATGGATAGTGCTCAAAAGTTCATTCCTAAATTATTTAAGGAAGTTTACCCTTCTTTGACAACGTGATCTCTGCCATTTTTTGAACAAACTACGATCATTTCATTATTTTTTCGCGTTTACAGCTGAACTGTTGAACCTGTATTGCTTTTAGGAAAGCATTCCTGTTGTCCAGGGATTCATTACAAGCCCGTATTTTACGATAACGGTCCTTGCATTTCTCTTTTCAAAATCGAATGGAGAATAAAACAAAAACGAAAAAAAATTGCGTGAATATATATAAAATATCGATATTTGTCATCCAAATGTCAATATATATTAATTAAATAGTGTTTTAAAATTAATGTAAACAGAGGATGGCTTGGATAGGGAATGGCATTAAATGAAGCATATAGCCACAAGTGTAAACAGGAAGTTATGTAAGCCAGTAAGGGAGACAATTTCGAAGGGAAAATTCTAAAACAAGTATTGTCAAATCTTGACAAATATTTCTGGTGGCCAGTATTCAAATGTTTATGAAATTATCAAACACAACCTTCAAAGGTGGTAGTAATGTTTCAATTGGCAAACATAATTTATTTAATTGATAATCAACCTTTAATAAACAATCTTTAAAAAAAATATATAGGACTTCTACCATATTCATCTTGGAATATGACTTTATGTTAGCCTTTTATATTAAAGCAAGTCTTTAATAACACTTAAATATTATGGAAAGGGTAATTCCATTTCTTCATTTGAAATAATATACTGATTTTGATTGCAAAGTTGTAATTTGATAGATGTAAATAAAAGTTAATGAAATAATTCCAATCTTGTCATTGAAAACTTTCTGTAATATATGTGTCAGTAAATTATGAAGCTGTAAAGGATATATAACTAGTTTATAAGTGAAACAACTAAAAGTGCATACTTACTCTTACAAAAAATGATTGGAAGGGTGCTAATGAAACCAAATTATATAAATTATCTAGGCATTTTAAAATTTAAAACTCAATATTTTTTTTCCATTTCTGTGAAAGCATATAAAAATGCAGGTCTTTGTCTATTTAATATAATATAACCAACATGGTAGTTATAAATAAATGTTACATTATGTAAAAATGGTGAATCAATCTAATATCGCGCGCTTACCACAGCGCTATCAAAAAATCCTGGGAGAACACTGAAACAGGATGTGTAAATTATTATATAATAAGTATTGTGCAATAGCAAGAAATTTTCAATTGCACAGTATTGCGCAATAGCAAGAAATCTTCAATTGCACAGTATTGCGCAATAGCAAGAAATATCCAATAGCACAATATTGCGCAATAGCAAGAAATTGTCAATTGTACAGTATTGCGCAATAGCAAGAAATATTCAATTGGGTCAAGATCTTTAATTAATTCTCCATAGGCGGTAATGGTAACGTTTTCCTCCGTTGCTCAGTCCATATAGTTTACTTGAATATGTATGGTGGCTCATATCGAAGCTGATACATTTATACATGTCTGGTTAAATTTTCGGGTGGCAAGTGAGATTACTTTTTCACAAATTGCCAGACCCGGAAGATGGTGAAAATGTCACACTCCTCATGAAATAATCCCAAAATTCTGATCATAAAATTCAATAAAAATTTGTCCTTTCTGATAATTTATTAAAGGTCAAATCTACATATTTTTTTCTCATCACATCAGCTCTATAAAACAGTTCTTATTGTTCATTTATGTCCATTTTAAAATCACAGCATCCACAATTGTATGGCGGACTAATATTTTTTTAATTACGTCATCTGAGTTCCTCATCTCAAGGTCCATTAGGGATATTGACCCATATTAGATCAGCAAATGTCAGATTCCACTTATATTGCAGTATGAATTCCTTCGTACACCTTTTCGAACAATTCTGTGAAGTTTTTTCCGCATCTGAAATAAAATAAGCTAATTTTAGTATTTTAAAGTAAGCATGCTTATTACTGTTCCTTATATCTTTTAATGGAAAAAAGCACAAAACCATATGTTATCAATTCACAATTTAAACATTGATTATACCTTTCATAGCTGAAAGTGCCTTTCATAAACCTTTATTACCTTACTGACTTTATAAAATCATCATGTTTAGATGATAAATCATGAAAATCTTGTGTTTTTACTGTAAATAAGGTAGATTTAAGGATTTTGTTCACTCAGAAAATAATGTTTTGATATTTTTTCTTTCACTGAAGGAATAGAACATTTTATTTTTGTATAACTGTTAAGATCACTCACAGACCTTTCTAAAACAGGTTTTAGTTTTAAAATCCATCAAGTAATAACCATTTTAGAGTTCTTTTTGTGTGAGTGTTCAAATAGGGAAAAATGGTGCTTTTTTTTGGTGAAGATAACATTGTGACGTCATCGCTTTTGTGACGTCATGTCTTTATGATGCCATAATTTAGACTTATACAAACATAACAGAGTGTTTATTTATTGAATAATGAAAGGGAAAAGGAAAAGAAACCAATATAAGGTTGGTAACCAAGCACATTTATTGCGTTTTGAATCCTTAGCAACAGATCAAGGTTGTGGTGCTATTAATGGTGTTGCTCCATCTACAGCTCCATCTACACAGGTTTTAAAATTCATCTGTGCAAGTTTCACCTGCACCACCTAAACTTGAATTTTCTTATTCCACTACAGATTTCACCCTAAAACCACCACAGAATCTGTCTGGTTACCCGCCTTACAGAAAAGGAATTCAAGTTGTACTCAAAAGAGAGTTACGATAAAAAATCTTATGTAGCCCCACAAAGCGAAAAATGTGCGACTACGGTCAAACTACTAAGACCCCATAAATTGTCTGATGATTATCTAGATGAATATCTAGAAGAGAAAAGTACTGAAAATAGAACAGTAGATAGAGATCTTAACATTTTAATGATCAATAATCTTATAATTTGTCATTTAAATAAAAGTCCAAAGTGTGATGTTCCACATTTTGAACTGGTACAAGAGACTCAATGGGGTCTTGGTTGGATTTGGGAAATGAAGTGTACCAAGTGTAAATTTATTTCAGAAAAATATAAACTGTTTAGAGAAATTAACACAGGACGTCCTGGCCGCAAGAGTGCTACAATTAACTATGGGTTTCAGACTGGCGTGATAAACTGTAATATTGGTAATGATAGCGCGACTACTTTTGACTAGTTCATGTATTCCTCCTATGTCAAAAGGAACAATGCAGAGAATAACAAATAATGTTTGTGACAAGGTTGTAAAACTTGCTGAAAATGAAACCGAACAAGTGGTTGAGAATTTCAGAAGGAGAAATCAAACCTTAGGGTTAAATAAAAATAGTCCTGTAAAATTACAAATGGATGGTACCTATCAGAGTGTGCATATAAAAGTAGGCATAAATGGGACAAAATGCATCACAAGCAATTGGTATTGCCTGTGAAAATGAAACCGACAATCATGATATCATTGGTTTTCACCTTGTAAACAAACTTTGCTGGGTTGGTGCATGGTTACGCGGTAAAGGTTATGACGTTGAATGTCCTAATCATGAGTACTGCACAGCAAATACTAATAGGTATGATCCTTTGAGTGAGAAGGATCTTGGGTATGAAATAGGTAAAAAAATGGCCAAACTTGATTTACTTGTGGACTATTGTACTACTGATGGGGATGCAAAAAGTGTACAAGGTTTACAAGAAGCAATGCAAGAAATATTTGACCCTTTATGGTCAGTAAATAGACTGGCAGATACTATACACAGGGGTCAAAGTCAGTTCCGTGAAGTACTCCGAGCAAAATTTAGTGTCGGTATGTTCCCTGGAGCTACAAAGGCCCAAAGGAATGATATTAAAATAGCTTTTGCCAATGATTTAAAATTACGTTCACACGGTATAATGAAATCATTATTTGCAAAATATAATGGTGACCGACAACAAATTTCAAAATGTTTGCCCCGTATTGTTAAGTCTGTCGTGAATTGTTATAGTGGTAATTGTAGTGATACATGTAGATGGAGCATAACACTATGTAATGGTGGTATAAAACTAGCTGGTGGAACAAATCTATTAACCTTAGTAGTCATGGTTTACAAAATGGGTCTTTGAAACCAAACAAGACAGACAAATTATTAATAGAATCATTGTTAGAAATGAAACTTTCTCAGACCGCATTAAATCAGATGCAATTTTTCAGCAATACTAATAAGTGTGAGTCTGTCAATAGAACAATTTCTACATACCTACCTAAAAATAAGAATTTTCACGCAATGCCATAGGCCGTGCATCTGCAGCAGTCTTGAAAGTCAATAATAATAGGGATGTTGCATTGGCTAAGACTCTAAAAGCTGTAGGTTGTGGTCTAGGTAGAAAGTCTCGTGCTGTGGTAGCTCTGAAAAAAATACGTAAACATGAAATATATGATTGTGCATATCAAAAAAGTTTACGGGTCAAATTTAACAGGTTAAAGGCTCGCAAAAAACAGGCTATCAATTTCTTGTTAAACAAGAGAGTGCGAAAAAGGCTAAGTGGATATAAAAAACATCAGTTAGAACCCAAGCTATGTCAGAATGCAAGTCCTAAAGAATTCGTTCCACAGCCAGGTTGTAGTTTTTGGCCAGATTAACATTTGTATTAAAAGGTTACACAATTTGCTTTTTTTCAGCCTTTTAGGAAGCTACTGCATATTTAGTTATTTGTTTATTTATTTACAGAGAATACTAAATACCTCATCATATATTAAAACAAACACTTTTTCAGGAATGTATGAGCATGTTTTGAGTTAGTTGTGTTTTTTTAAATTAAAAAGTTTGTTTCATTTTAAGTTTGTTATGAAAATGGGATAATGGTCCAAGACACTGAAATAAACTTTGTATCAGACAAAAAGACCACTTCGTATCTCCCAATGCATGCGTGCATCCAGCCACAGTACATCCATTCATTGGAAAAGACATACTATGACATGAAATAAAATTATAAACAAAATAAAACCATGTAAAATAAATATTACAACATTCACAGTTTGCCTTTGTAACTTGATGTCATATTTGCAATTATTTTCATTCTGTTATTCTTTATTTTGTTTTTTTGTTGTCTTATTTTAATAATGTCTGTATTTTGTTCATTTATTTGTCTCTATGTTTCACTTTCATTTAGTTCTTTAAGCATGTTTACTTCCTTTGATTGAATGACCCAATTTTCTGACACAGTTAATGAAACCATCAAGAGTTACTCCCCTTGCACTGTAAAAAATAGTAAAGACTGGTAAAACAACACATAAATGTTTGTCCGTGAGCATATAATCTTGCATAAACATGCTGCCATGTTTGTTTCAGTGTCTTGGGGTATGAGGGTGGGCTTTTTCTCCCATTTTCATTTTTACCGTGTTAAAACTCGTATTTTCTGAAATGATTAATGTGGAGGTAAAATGTGCAAGGCATGTATACTTCCACGTGAATTTCTTAAATATAAAATCATAACAAACCACAATTTCAGATTCAGCATGCAGTTAGTATAGTTTGTGCCATGCACAATATGTGTTGTGCATTGGTGTGAAGCTACATATTTTTCTTTGATTGTTAATTTCCGAGGTTCTAAAACAATATGGTCTGCATTCACACACAATGCATTGTGACAAAGGTGTGAAGCATCTAAATTTTTGTCTAAATCAGTAGATTTCAATTGCAAAATTTTTGCTAAACGTGCAACATTCATTTTAGTTCGTTTGGCATTTGGGTATGTAACATTAATCATCCCTAAAATATAATTATTTCTCCTCTGAGTGGCCCCAGTCCAAATAATGCATGTCCCATTTTCTGCCTCTTCACTGTTTAAAAGCATGAAATTTGAATATTTTTGATAAAAATCAAAAGTATTGGAAGCCATTTTGTATTGTTTTTAATAAAAAAGCACTAAAAGAGTGTAACTGACCTCGATTTCAGCAGCTATCATCCTACATTGTGATCATTGAACCCTGAAATATTCCATCACCTTTGAAATTAAAGGTCACAACTTGGGTCAAGATCTTTAATTAATTCTCCATAGGCGGTAATGGTAACGTTTTCCTCCGTTGCTCAGTCCATATAGTTTACTTGAATATGTATGGTGGCTCATATCAAGCTGATACATTTATACATGTCTGGTTAAATTTTCGGGTGGCAAGTGAGATTACTTTTTCACAAATTGCCAGACCCGGAAGATGGTGAAAATGTCACACTCCTCATGAAATAATCCCAAAATTCTGATCATAAAATTCAATAAAAATTTGTCCTTTCTGATAATTTATTAAAGGTCAAATCTACATATTTTTTTCTCATCACATCAGCTCTATAAAACAGTTCTTATTGTTCATTTATGTCCATTTTAAAATCACAGCATCCACAATTGTATGGCGGACTAATATTTTTTTAATTACGTCATCTGAGTTCCTCATCTCAAGGTCCATTAGGGATATTGACCCAATTGCACAGTATTGCGCAATTGCAAGAAATATTCAATTGCACAGTATTGTGCAAAAGAAGATACTTTGTATAAATTGCTTATTTTTGACCAATTTCAATGGGGTTTTATTCTTGAACTCTTGGGGTTCTTTAATATGCTGAATCTAATCGTGTATTAAGTTTTTGGATTTTGGGCCCGTTTTAAATTGGTCCACATTGAGGTCATAAGGGTCCAAAATTAAACTTTGTTTGATTTCATCAAAATTGAATTATTGGGGTTCTTTGATATGCCGAATCTAAATGTGTATTTAGATTCTTAATTTTGGTCCCGTTTTCAAATTGGTCTACATTAAGGTCCAAAGGGTCCAAAATTAAACTTAGTTTGATTTTAACAAAATTGAATTCTTAGGGTTCTTTGATATGCTGAATCTAAACATGTATTTAGATTTTGATTATGGGCCCAGTTTTCAAGTTGGTCCAAATCGGGTCCAAAATTAAACTTTGTTTGATTTCAACAAAATAGAATATATAAGGTTGTTTGATAAGCTGAATCTAACCATGTATTTAGATTTTTGATTTTGGGCCCTGTTATCAACTTTGTCCACATTGAGGTCAAAAGGGTCCAAAATTAAACTTTTGTTTGATTTCATCAAAATTGAATTATTGGGGTTCTTTGATATGACGAATCTAACCGTGTATTTAGATTCTTAATTTTGGTCCCGTTTTCAAATTGGTCTACATTAAGGTCCAAAGGGTCCAAAATTAAACTTAGTTTGATTTTAACAAAATTGAATTCTTAGGGTTCTTTGATATGCTGAATCTAAACATGTATTTAGATTTTGATTATGGGCCCAGTTTTCAAGTTGGTCCAAATCGGGGTCCAAAATTAAACTTTGTTTGATTTCAACAAAATTGAATATATGGGGTTCTTTGATATGCTGAATCTAACCATGTAGTTAGATTTTTGATTTTGGGCCCGTTATCAACTTTGTCCACATTGAGGTCAAAAGGGTCCAAAATTAAACTTTGTTTGATTTCATCAAAAATTGAACTCTTGGGGTTCTTTGATATGCTGAATCTAACCATGTATTTAGATTTTGGATGTTGGACCATAATAGGTGAATGTCCAATTTAAAATTTTTAAGTTCTTAGACCACATTCATTCTGTGTCAGAAACCTATGCTGTGTCAAATATTTAATCACAATCCAAATTCAGAGCTGTATCAAGCTTGAATGTTGTGTCCATACTTGCCCCAACTATTCAGGGTTCGACCTCTGCGGTCGTATCAAGCTGCGCCCTACGGAGCATTTTATTCTGCCAGTTAACATTACATTCACTCTGTGGTTAAAGCTTTCAAAATTTTTATTACTTTCTTAAACTATCCTGGATTTGTACCAAGCTTGGACAGAAGCTTGTTTATGATCAAAAGCTAGTATCTAGAAGGAAATTTTATTCCAGTTAACATTACGTACAGTCTGCAGTTAAAGTTTTTAAAACATTTATTAGATTCATAAACCTTCTTGGATTTTACCAAACTTGAACAGAACTTCTTACAATCAAAAGATAGTATCTAGAGGAAAATTTTAATATTTTTTCCCCATTCATGTTGAGCCTCGACTAACAGCAAAAGTAGGCGAGACACTGGGTACCGCGGAACACTTACGAATTTTTAAAATTGAACTCTTAAATAATATTTTATTTTAATTGATCATGGATTTTATAAAAGATTTAATTACTATAATTATTTAGTGATGAATCAAGTTTTATTTATTTTAAAAAGATATTCAAGTATACAAACTGTTTATTGATTTACTTCTCTATTACCAATAATTTTCTGACTCAATGTCTACATAACCCAGTACCACAGTATTAAAACGATGATGATGTTGTGTGTTTTGTTCAGCTGTATTGTAATATTTATATTTGACACACAGGTCGCCAAGGCCCTGTACAAGGTAATGCTGAAGCCTTAGCAACAGTAACAGGTATTGTTGATGGAACAGGCAGTACTGGTGCAGCCATAGGCCAGGTAAATATAACAAATATTATTTTGATTAAAACCTGATTATTCCAAGTGAACTTGATAGAATTTTTAGTCACTTGAGAACAATAGAAAGGTTACAAAAGAATAGAACTGTAACGTATGATAAAAAAGGGCCTTTTATAGCTGACTATAAAGTATGGGTTTTTCTCATTGTTGAAGGCTGTATGGTTGCCTTTAATTGCTTACATCCACTTCATTTGCACTTTGGTGGATAGTTGTCTCATTGGCAATCATACCACATCTCTTTATTTTTATAACATACTGGAAAAAACCTGAAAAAGAAAGGAGGAATTTACTAAGAGAAGAAGAAAACAATCTAATGATTAAACAAATTTCTTCGAGTTTGTTATATTTCTTTTTTATACGACCGCAAAAAAAATTTGGGGTCATATATTGCTATCACGTCGTCGTTGGTGTCATCCGAAGACATTTGGTGTCCGGACAATAACTTTAGTTTAAGTGATGGATCTCTATGAAATTTCACCAAAAGGTTCAATACCACAAAAGGAAGGTTGGGATTGTTTTCGGGGTGATGGTCCCAACTGTTTAGGAATTTAGGGCCAAAAAGGGGCCCAAAACAAGCATTTTTCTAGTTTCAGGACAATAACTTGAGTATAAGTATTTTGATTGCTCTGAAATTGTACCACAAGGTTCAATACCACAAGTAGAAGGTTGGGATTCACTTTGGGGTAATTGTTCAAACCGTTCAGGAATTAGGGGCCAAAAAGGGTCTAAAACAAGCATTTTTCTAGTTTTCAAACAATAACTTGTTTTAAGTGTATTGATGTCTCTAAATTGAACCACATTTTACAAAGAAAAATTAGGGGTCACAATTTACTTTGCTAATTCTTTGTATGTAGTCTGAAAACAGATTTGCACAACAGCACAGTGTATTGCACAAGCAAGAAATTTTCAATTGAATATAAATTCATATCATATAACCAATTTCAAGTTCTTTGACTACATTTATTCTGTGTCAAATATTTAATTACAATCCAAATTCAGACCTGTATGAAGCTTGAATATTGTGTCCATTTTTTCCCCAACTGTTCAGGGTTGGACCTCTGCGGTCGTATCCAGCTGCGTTCGGTGAAGCAATTTATTTTTAGTGGTGCAAGTTTGATAAAGTGATGCGAGATGTAATAATAAGTGAGAGTGTTTGTGTGGTGAGTTGGCCGTCGGCCGAGTTGTCAGACAGTATGTCGACTGAGCATGCACGAAAGCGTATATGACACGGATCGACAACGGTCTCCAAATTTGGATATTTTCTCAAAAATTGGCTTTTTCTGTGGAAAAAAGATTGTTTCAAAGACAAATTTAGGAAGAACAAAACACTATATTTATACGTCATATCACAAATATTTCTGACTTTAAATGGTTTCAGAGGAGTTGTGGCTCAATGAAATCGGTCTCTTCTTTTAGTAGTAAAGATATTTCTTATGATAACCATGTTGTTCAAAAGTATTTGATACCAAAATTACAGAAAATTTTAGAATTATCTGTGAAACTGTAAAATCAAACATACATGTAAATGCATTACCTGGTATGTCTTACATTGAATACTCACAAAGAAAAATAATGTTTTAATAGCTTATTATGTTCAGATTTTCAAAGTTCTGCAAGTTCTTCCTCCCTATAAAGAGAAAAATATGAACTGTTAGTGAAAAGCTGTTTCTTTTCTCGATTCTCATGTTTCCATTTTATGGTAATATTGTTCTTAATTTTGAAATTATTCATATATTTCCTTTTAAACATTAATCTATTCAGGTCAACTGACATTCAATAGCATGCTAAACATTGAAGTTATGATTTAGAAAGTAGATAATTTTGGTCCTTTATAGCTCCCACTTACTCTGTTTGTTAACAACATTGTCTCTTTTCTTAATGCAAAAGTAAACATAAGATCAAATTCATGATAGATAAATAATATTTAACAAAGTTGAATTTCCATGCAAACATGGAAAGTTTTCCACTCAGATGGGTAGCAAATCTGCACAACTGTTATCTGTTACCAAAATGTTGAAAAGAAATTTATAAAATATGATTAAGGCACACATTTTTTTGTAATTGAACACAAGATGTATTTTAGTTGACTATGATATGGGAATCGTAAGGAGAGTTGCATATCAGTACAATGTATATTGAGCAGGTAGTTTTGAAATATTTTATCTGAAAAGAAATCTTAACTGGAAATTTCAGTTGTTTTAAAATATAATACATATAACACTGTAGCATTCTGATT
Source organism: Mytilus coruscus (assembly GCA_017311375.1). Taxonomy (NCBI): domain Eukaryota; kingdom Metazoa; phylum Mollusca; class Bivalvia; order Mytilida; family Mytilidae; genus Mytilus; species Mytilus coruscus. The sequence goes on along the minus strand of CM029595.1, from coordinate 122,929,805 downwards.
ATAACACCAACTTAAACTGTGATTTTCATGTTAGGTACTGGTACCTGTTATTCAGGAGAAGTTTGGTTGGAAATCAGTTTTTGTTGTATTTATGATAATGGTAAGTGTAGTATTGTTCATAGTTTCCTGAACTATATTGATGGTAACCTTCTGCAATGTCGTCAGAATAACTTATTACTCTTCATCTTAAAACTTGCATTTCTTATTGTTACATGTACGTCAAAGTAAAAAAAAATGTATATTTTCAATACTATTTTGTAAATGGTTCCCAGTTTTGATAGGCAAATGTTTATTAATATTCTTCTTGTAATCATTCAATCATTTAGAATTTTATCTTGAGCTATTTGGACAATTACTAGGTACTGAAATCAATATATATACTGTAAGTTCAGAAATTATTGCGTGCATTTATTATTGCGATTTTGTCATTTTAGACTAAAATGCGATTTTAATTTTTGCGATATTGAGAAAAATCCTGTTTAATTCATATAAAAAATTTTAAAATGTGAGTTTAAATTATTGCGATTTTTCGCATTAATAAAAACATCGCAATGATTTCTGAATTTACAGTAGTCAATCACAACTAAACATCATGTTGACATTTATATTCCCTTTCCAAGTCAAGTAATTGGAAAATTTATTTCATTGTATTTAACTTAATGCAAGGAGATCCCATGATTTCGCAGTCTATGTGTACTGAAAAACAGATATTTCACATGTGAAAAAATAGTGTATTTTTACTCCTCTGACATCATACAATAACAGGTGTCATCAAGATGAGGTCAACAAAGATCCATCAACATGAAGTGAGAAAATATAGAAATATACTGCTCCTTGCATATTCTACTTTATTTACATTAAAAGTCAAATAAATAAAAAAGAATGACTAGTCAAAGAATTCAAATCTGAAAAATATTCAAGGAGTGACCAAAAAACACATTCATGAATATGTTTTGCACATGAGTAAATTATAAGTGTTGTTAAACCACAAGTTATAAATTATTCCTATAAATCTTATTGAATGATTTTTTTCTTCTTTTACAGATAGCATTGACAATAGCCTGTATATTTCCTATGTTTATCAAAGAATGTAAGGGTGCCATAGCTAATTATACCTTCTCATGGTATAGTGGTTTATCCAAAAAAAGAACAGTCATCGTGGAGGATGAGTTTGATGAAACTTAACCTATGTTAGCAATTAAGGGGGTTGAACTAGGTTAAAACAACTTTTAAAAATCACAGGCAAATTTGTTTCAACCATTTCATAAATACATTCCAAGCCTCTAAATAAAACAAATTTTTTATATTCTATTTCACCTGGATGATGTACCTGACTTTTACACATTCATTACTCATTTAAAGAGTTATCTTCCGTAATCCGTTAAGCCCCTTGAATGAACTGTCATTCCAAATAATTCAGGGTGCTAGTCATTTTATTCTTATTGTTGATATTATATACATAAATGTACGATTGAATGTCAATGTGTATTGTTGTGTGACATTGCATAATAATTGTTTTGTGACCACTTGTCAATACTGTGATATTGATTAGATTTGTAGTAGAGTAGATTTTCATTTCTGATTACTTTTTATTGTAAGGTTGCTTTTTATTTACATTTAACTCCATACTACATTTTTACCACTTTTCATATTATGTGAACATCTAAAGTCACCACAAGAGTGTTATATGAGATGTATGATGTGTGTACGAAATGCAATTAAAAGTAGTTTCATTGGACCTTGACCTCTTTTTCATGGTTCATTGGTAATTTTTAAGTTTTTGTTGTTTGGTCAGTTTCTCCGATTCTATAAGCAATGGGGCTACTATATTTGGTGAATGGTGTGATTGTAAGATGTACATGTCAGTCTGGCAGGTTTAATCTGACTTTGATCTCATTTTCATGGCTCTTTAATCAGTGTTAAGTTTTCATCATTTTGTCCGTTTATTGGATACTATAAGCAGTAGGTCAACTCTATTTGGTATATGGGATGACTGTATGGTGTACATGTATGTCTGGAAGGGTTCATCTGACCTTGACCTCATATTCATGGGGCCTTGGTGGCAGAGTGGTCTAAGTAGTTGTACTACTGTATCACTAGCCAGTCAACACTGAGGTTGTGAGTTCGAATCCCGCAATTAGCAGGTGCGCTCGACCCCAATCTTAATTGACTAGGATTGTCAGTTTTGCTACCGAAGGATGGTGGTTCTCTCCGGGCCCTCCAGCTTCCTCCACCAATAAAAACTGACTGCCACAAAATAGCACAATAGTGTTGAAAGTGGCATTAAACATCAAATAATCAATCGATCAATCATTTTCATGGTTCATTAGTCCATGTTAAATTTTCATAGTTATGTCTATTTCTCAGATACTATAAGCAATACTTCAATTATATTTGATGTATGGAATGATTGCTTTGTGTACATGTTGGTCTGGCAGGGTTCATCTGACCTTGGCCTCAGTTTTATGATTCATTGGTCAATGTTCAATTTTCATAAATAGATCTGTTTCTCAGATACTGTAAGCAATAGGTTAACCATATTTTGTCTGTCTGGCCTTGACCTCATTAACATGGATCATTGATAATGTTAAGTTTCTGTAATACTTGTAGTAAAACCTTCATATTACAGACTTTCAACATACATTTAAGCATGATAAGTAAAGCAGGTATGGTATTGTTCATAGTTTCCTGAACGATATTGATGTCAACCTTCTGCAACAAGGTAAACCATTTCAACTTGTGCAATTGTTCTTTAAATTCAGGGCTACCTTTTTTTTTAAATCTGTGATATCCATTTGATGTTAACAGAATAGATATGGCATTTTGAACTGTGACCTAGTCTTTGAGTGTATGATAGAATATATGTATTTTTACATGAGTAAAATAAAGTAAGCTTAGATCATGAAAACTGTTCTTTATGCTGTGTTATTATGGTACTGCCAATTATACATTGTACATATATAAACAGGGATCACTACAGAGAAATTTTCAAGGGTGGCACTAATATCTTAATCATTTAATTGTTGTAAATATTTTGCAATACTTATAATTATATATAACTTTATTATAGTCACTAAATATTAAACTGATTAAGAATTATTTTTCAAACTTTTTTCACATATATCAGTAATCTAATAATTTGTAATGATGTTGTGAATGCAAGAGTAATGGAGGAAATTTAAGGGTGTTAACAGAAATTAAAGGATGGAGAAGCACCACTCTTAAATAGCCTGTGGTGATCCCTGATAAATAGTGACTATATATTTGGTTGTATATGTTTACCAATTACATTTGTATTTTATATCGGTTAGTTTGTGTCAGTGAGTATTGTGCTGATCTGGAACTGAAGTAACTTTATATAAATGTGCGTTCAAATTACTTTGAAAAAGATACTTTGTTATGATTGTTTATATTCTATTTTTATTACTTTACGGGAAATAAACATGCAATTATTTTGATTGTGTTACTTTTATTGGAAGGATTATTTGTTGAGGAGAGAGGGTACAGCTGGAATGCTTGGTGGATAAATTAGAATTTCTATTTTTTTGTTTTAAAGGAATATTTCTTCACAGGAAATAGCAGTCCGAAAGGAAAGCACATCCTTTTTGTTTAGTAAAAGCAATCTATTCAGAAATATAGAGAGGACAAATATGATTCTCTCTTCTTTGTTTGTTTATTTTATTGGATTTACAATGAAATGCTGCCACTAAAGTTATGTTAATTTGGGGATTCTATAAGTTGATTGGTGTGTGCTGAATGTACAGCATTTGGTCAGTATTAAAGTGCATTATAAGGAATCTGCTAGGCATATTTGGTTTCAACTGGTGTAACAGTTCTAAGAAGATTTTCAACTTTTTTCAGTGGGTGTATTCGATAGCCTATTTGCACCATAGATTCATAAAAGAAACCGTTCTATTTGGTTCTGAACTTCTGAATGTTTTTAAAAAATTAATATCAATCATTTACAGATTTCTGACAGAATTGTATTTAAAGCACCTGGTTTTCTGTTATTTCATTACTTGACTATACAAGTACAGGTAATTGCTTTGAGGATATTAAAAGATTTAGATTTTTGTTGTTGTAGAGTGCCAGACATAGGGATGCTTTCAAATATTTCAGGTGTTTCAGTGACTGCATAAAATACTGATAAGTTGTTTTGCTACATGATTTTTGTCTCGGCTGTCGCAGAATGCAAGACATAGGGATTACAATCAGGCGATGGCAGAAACTATTTGTATAAAGTTTTATATTTCAGAAACTAGGAAGACCTAGATGCTTCATACCAGGCATGGGGTAATGCAAATTTGTAATTGTAATGCATGGTAATGCATTACATTTTTCCAAGTAATTGCATGTAATGTGTAATGCAGCATTTTTTGCATTACATGTAATTGTAATTTAATGCATTACTTTAGCAAAAAGTTCTGTAATTTCATGCATTACATTGCATTACATGGCATTACTTTTTTCACATCCTATATATCTTTAACAGATTGTTGGAGATTTAACTAAAGCAGAATTTAAGATTTCTTGATTAACTAAGAACATAATTATTTGAATATTGCTTATCTAAGTTATTTATTTTTCACACTTTACATAAATCACTAGAGGGAATTTGGAGATTAAGCCTTGCCCCAGGTAGAACTTGAAAAAATTACCAAATTACAATTCTAAATGAATAAAACAACACTGCATATCAGATTGAGTTTTTTTTTATTTCATTTTATTTCATACATTTTCCTGCATAAAAAGATTGATATTTGAAAAGCATGATTGTAAAGGTGTTCCATTGTTGTCAAAAGATCAATGAATACCTTGTCATAATTGAATAACAGATAATTGAACTTTGTCATAAAACACTAATTAGTTTGTTTTGCAATCAATCTTTTCACCATTTAGATACTTGGTCATAAATTAAGCTCTATGTTTATTTTACAATTAAGAAAGACATTCTCAGTAAATATTTTGATTGTATTTAAAAAACAAAACAAATGTAAAATATTTATAAAAGTAAAGTTAACATAAAGTATAAAAGAAGTATTAAACTTCATCTCAGTAATTCTTTTTTAGAGAAAACACAGATATGTAATACCTTGAAACATATAATTACGCATGAAGAATGTAACCTTCGAAACCCTTATGATGTTAAAATGTAATAGTCATATTGAATAGACTTTGTACATGTATACTAAAATTCAATACATGGAACAGTTACTGCATATGCTAGAATCTTTTGTGACTTAATGTTGTTTTTCGAAATATTTGATTTTTCTTTTCACCTTATAATAACATTTACTAATGTAATGTGTAATTCAATGCATTACTTTGCAAAAGTAATTGTAATTTAATGCATTACTTTGATAAATACATGTAATTGTAATTTAATGCATTATTTTGTCAAAGTAATTGTAATAAAATGCATTACATTGCAATGTAATTCGCCCCATGCCTGCTTCATACCTTGTATGCAGATACCTTATGTTATGATGTTTCTGTCTGTTATATATCCATGGTCCTTGACCTCATTTTCATGGTTCAAAAAAATGATTTTAAAAAAAGTTTTTTAGAAAAGTGAAAAACTCTCTCTTATTATGAGTAATAGGATAACTAGATTTGGTATATGGGTTCCTTGCTAGGTCTACATGTCACTCAGGTAGGGTTCACCTGACCTTGACCTCATTTCACAAATCAGTGATCAAGGTTAAGGTGACGTGGTCAAGTCCTTATCTCAGATACTGTAAGCTGTAGGTCAACTATATTTGGTGTATGGAATGATTGTAAGGTGTACATGTCTGTCTGGCAGGTTTCATTTGACCTTGACCTCAATTTTATGGTTCATCAGACAATGTTTAGTTTTTGTGGTTTGTTCTCCTTCTCGGATACTATCAGCAATAGGGCCACTATATTTGATGTATGGAAGGATTGTAATGTGTTCATATCTGACTCACAGGTTTCATATGACCTTGACCTCATTTTCATGGTTAATTAGAAAATGTATAGTTTTTGTGATTTTGTCTATTTCTTAGATTCTATAAGCAATAGGTCCATTATATTTGGAGTATGGAATAATTGTAAGATGTACATGTCTGTTTGGCCGGTATCATATGAACTTGACTTCATTTTCTTGATTCATTCGTCAACGATAGGTTTTTGTGGTTGTCAGTTTATCAGTTACTATAAACAATAGGTCAACTATTGGTGTATGGAATGATTGTAAGGTATTTATGTCTGACTGGCAGGTTTCATATAACCTTGACCTGATTTTCATGGTTCATTGGCCAATGTTAAGATTTTTGGTTTGATCTGTTTCTCAGGTACTATAAGTGGTGTGACCACTATATTTGGAGTATGGAATGATTGTTAGGTGTACATGTCTGTCTGGCATGGTTCATCTGACCGTGACTTAATTTTCATGGATCATTGATAATGTCAAGTTAATGTGATACATGTAGTAAATCCTTCTTATTACAGACTTTCAACATGAATTCAATCATAACTAAACAGGTGAGACATTTCAGTGTGTGCACTCTTTGTTTTCAGTTATTTTTAGAAATAGGATAACTTATATTTAGTAAGGGTATGTTGAATCAACATGAGGTGAACATCTCTACTGACAGGGTTCAACTGACTTTGACCTCATTTCATGGTTCAGTGATCAATGTTAATTTTTTTGTGATTAGGTCTTTATCTGAGATACTTTAGCAATAGATTTATTTGGCATATACAATGATTGTAAGGTGAATACACCTGCCTGACATGGTCCAATAGTCAACATTAAATTTTAACCATTTAGTTTGTATGGCAATGTCTGTTTCTCTGATTCTATAACAAAAGGTCAATCAAATTGAGCGCATTACATGATTATAAGAGTACAAGTTCGTCTTACAGGGTTCATCTGACCTTACCTTCATTTTCAAAGTTCATTGGTTAACATGGATCATTGCTAATGTTTAGTTTATGTGATACTGTAGTAAGACCTTGGTCCTAAAAGACTATCAACAGGAAATTTAATAATAACAGAAAAGCTGGAGACATTTAAGCATGTGCACTCTTGTTAAGATAAGAGGTACTCACAAGCACAAAAAAAATACATAAAAGTTAAGTAATTAAAAATTAAGTCTTTATAATGGAAGCATAATTTATTTCAAATATTTCAATAATAACACATGAATAAAACACATTTCTACTCTTAACATGTAACCATGATAGATGATGTCTACAAAAGACATCTTAATAAATATAATCCTCTTTATAAGAGTTGGAAAAATACACATTCTAAAACTACATTCTCTGAGGTATGAAACATAAATACAGATGAATTTACAGAAATGTTTTTTGCAATTTATACAAAGATGCAACAAAAGAACATTAAACAATCAGTATTTATCCAGTAATTAGATGACTTATACATTTACAACCCAACAGATATCGCTCTATACAATTGTACACTAAGACATGTATTGCCTAAGCCTGGCCCACACCAAATCATCTTCACAGTTCTGAAGCAGTGGAAAAAACAAATATTTCCTCACAAAATATTTGACAATCTTTTATTATTGTTAGTTATTGTTAAAATTAATTGTTACTTTTAATTTGTCCATGTTTGATTCATTTTGGTGTACCGATCTTTAGCTAATTGCATATGTCGTTTTGATGTACCGATCTTTAGCTGATTGCATATGTCATTTTGGTGTACCCATCTTTAGCTGATTGCATATGTCATTTTGGTGTACCCATCTTTAGCTGATTGCATATGTCATTTTGGTGTACCCATCTTTAGCTGATTGCATATGTCATTTTGGTGTACCCATCTTTAGCTGATTGCATGTGTCATTTTGGTGTACTGATCTTTAGCTGATTGCATGTGTCAATTTCTAAATGTGTAAATGTAAAAATTTGTGGTCTCCATAGGAGAACAAAACAAAATTAATAATTTTGAAATGAAAAAATATTACAACAAAAATGAGTTCACCAATATGTTAAAGCAACAATATAATCCAAATTAGTTTCAGGATAAAGACAGTATGTGTTTAGTGTCATTAAATATAAGCTGTATTTATACTAGATTCGAAACAGGAGTAATGTTTGCTTAGGCTTTAATTTCACCTATTTCTTAGCTTAGTACAAATACAGCTGATATTTGTAGAAACTAAACACATATTGTCTGTTTCTGATCGAATACCCTTCTCAATATTATATACCATTAAAATGAATATGTTGGAAAAAGTAATATATTTTTTACCTGAATATACATGCAATAAATTAAAGTTTTTTAAGTCTATGGATCATGACTGAGGAGGCAACAAATAATTTCCATGGTAATGAGATGTTCTAATGCTAATACAACTGCATACCAATTATCATTGACTTACCATTAGTAGTTCTCCTTAAACTGACTTAACCACTAATTTTAACAATTGTTTACCCTGCTATTACCAGAAACAGAACACCCAAGTCTAAATTCCACAACTCTGTTGTAGGCAAGACAAAAATTACGAAATATTGGTTCCTTTTGAAAGAAAAATAATTGATACTGTCAAAGATCTAAAACTTTAATTTGAGAAAATTTATAAAATAGAACTCTCAAAATTTAAATTAATACGAAACAAACAAATAAATTCTTATTTCTGCTGTTCCTCTTCTGACAGCCAATTTGTTACAATTTCAACCAAAATGTCAAACTGTCATCTAATTTAATAAGTAAGAAGCAGAGATACACATTTAATACATCACTTACAAGAATTAAGTATACATTAAAATACACAAAATCCCTCATTCAAATTTACCAACAAAATTAAAACCCAATTCATGAATAAAATAGATATAAATATATCAACTGCATGCCTTTTTTGAAAATTACGACAAATATTCAAGACTTTATTTAGTTATATTCATTTACATATGTTTATAGTTGGGTAATATGCCTACTGTCCACTAGACTACTTTTAATAGATTATTAAAAAATTAAAGTTAATCCTTAGTTTTCCTTACATGATTTTTTTTTTTTTACTCACATACAAATTCTCATTTAGCTTAAGGTATATGTAGTATGGGGGTATATAAAAAAAATGAATTGGTTCATACTTTGCAAAAATATAGAAAACATCATGTTATTTTCAAACTAACAAAAAAAAAGTAGGTCACCAATGCAAGCTTGTTTTCAAACTACAGGTTGTTAAAAATTGAAATATTTTGTAATGGTTATCAGATGAATAGAAAGAAAATAAAAGAAAAAATAAACTGTTAACACAGAGATATGTCTCTCCTATTTGTTATTTTGATAATGCAAATGTTGAAATTAAAATAGCAATACTTTAACATGTAAGTTATGCAAATATTCAAAGTCAATGAACCATGACTGAAGGTACAGGGCTAAACAATCTCCATGGAAATGAGATGTGCCAATGCTAATACAACTGCATACCAAATACCATTGACTTTTCATAAGTCGTTCCCTTTAAACAAATCTAAACACAAACATTAACTTGTAAACTATGTAAAAGTTTCAAAGTAAATGAACCGTAATTAAGGGGTGGGGTTATATAATCTCCATGGCAAGGTTGGGCGGTATTTACCACCCCCGGTATTTACCAGTGGTATTTACCGGTATTTACCGCCCCGGACAATACTCCCCAAGTGGTCAATACTGGTAAATTGATATTTTCATGCTTCTTTTGACTGACTTATCTATCAATTCTAGTAAAAAGGTGGTTGATGAGGGAAAACTTTATTCCTTTAGCATGATTCAGTTTATAAAAAGGAATGATATTGGTATGTTATTAACTATTAAAACATTAAAAATGACTAATTTAGTTCTTAGGGGTAATGATATTGCATACTTTTGGTATACATATAAAATTGAGCAGCTATATCAGTTATTTTAACATGTATAAATCAAGATATTTTTTTCTTGAAAAGGTTTGAATTTTACAGGTAAATAGAATTACAAGTGACTAGCAATATAGATTATCAGAGCATTACCTATTATATGGCTAACAGGTGTCAAAAGTTTAATTACTATAACAACTGTCCCTAATAAATGTTGACATAACAGGAAAAAGTCATAAAAGTGATTTCTAAAGATTGTTTTAAACAATGAATTAATTCCTGACTATTCAACAGCATGATAAAATGTTCTAAATGCAGGAAATGTTTTTTTTAATAAATATATAACATATATATATATAAAACATTTTTAAAATTTTTAATTGCATCTTCCAAATAACTGTTAAGAAAACCAGATGTTATATAGTCTCTCTTAAGTGACTGACTTCATGGTGTTAATTACTATATCTGTTGTATGCTTAAATTAATATTTGATAAATCTTCATTAAACCATGTTCAAGAACTAATTAATTGAAACTTTTTGTCCTATTACAATGTAGTAAATAAGTGACTTTCTGCCTTGTGACTATATCTATCCATTTACCAAGTAATTAACCTGAGGTAGGGACTAGTTTAATAGTAAAGTCCTATCAAAATTTCAATTGACCAGTATTTGCCAGTATTGACCAGTATTTGCCTGTATTTACCGGTATTTACTGCCGGCATGGTCAATACTAGTATTGACCGCTTTTTTGCCAACCTTGCTCCATGGAAATGAAACTTGCAAATGCCAATACATTTGCATACCGAATATCATTGACTTAACATTAGTGGTTCATCTTAAACTGACCTAATCACAAACTAATACATGTAAACTAAGCAAAAGTTTCAAAGTCAATAGACCATGAATGAGGGGTAAGGACCAAATATTCTCCATGGAAATGAGATGTGCTAATGCTTATACAAAGTTTCAAAGTCAATAGACCATGAATGAGGAGGCGGGGCCAAATAATCTCCATGGAAGTGAGATATGCTAATGCTTATACAACTGCATATCAAATATCATTGACCTACCACTAGTGGTTCCCCATAAACTGACCTAATCACAAACTAATACATGTAAACTAAGCAAAGTTTCAAAGTCAATAGACCTTGACTGAGGGGGCGGGGTCAAATAATCCCCATGGTAATGAGATGTGCCACTGCTAATACAACTGCATACCAAATATCATTGACCTACCACTAGTGGTTCACCATGAACTAGACCTAATCACAAACTAATACATTGTTGACGCCGCCGCTGATGCCGGAAACAGCATACCTATGTCTCGCTTTTTGACTCCGTCAAGGCAAGACAAAAAATTGAAATAAAAATTGAAATAAAAAATGAAAAGATAGCTTTAGTTCAATAAATGATGAAAATTTCTTTTTTACAACTACTGTGGTAAAAAAATAGGTTATGTATAATACATAAATGTTTATAATACACAGATCTTTACAATATTGGTGAACTGCTTATATCATGTGATTCATATCATGATTTTAAAGCTGATCACACTTTACTTAGATTGATTCATCAGCCATAATGTATTGGTATGCCCATCGTAATTTGAAAAAAAAATTTATAAACACAACCAATATTGTTTTCTAGCCATAATAATTTATACTTTTATTTCAAAATTGAATTTTATAGGTTATGATTTCTTTGAAAAAAAATATATAGATACATGTGTAATTGTATGTAAATAATCTAATAACTGATTGTGATTTTAGATAAATACAATATCTGTTACTATCAATTCAGAATTAAGCTAAGCATAATCATGTATTATTGCAGAACATAAATAACTGATAAAAATGTCACTGTGAGATTAATTGATAGTTTTATAGTACCTCTATGTGTCTATACTACTCTGCTCTAACAGTGGCAATAGCAGAACTTATCAAGCTTACATCCTATTAAATAACCAACACGACCAAACCAAGGAACTTTAAATGAAAGGCAAAGAACAAAAATAATTTTAGATAAATACAATATCTGTTACTATCAATTCAGAATTAAGCTAAGCATAATCATGTATTATTGCAGAACATAAATAACTGATAAAATGTCACTGTGAGATTAATTGATAGTTTTATAGTACCTCTATGTGTCTATACTACTCTGCTCTAACAGTGGCAATAGCAGAACTTATCAAGCTTACATCCTATTAAATAACCAACACGACCAAACCAAGGAACTTTAAATGAAAGGCAAAGAACAAAAATAATTCCAGAATGTCAATGAGTATGATTAACAGATTTATTTATAAGGGTTTTTCTGTTTATAGATATCATTAAGTTTTGTATCATAGTTTGATAGTTACATTTGCATGAAAATGTTCAAGAGTTTATATCTTTATACCTTAAATGCGAATTACTTGCTACATTTAAAACAAATTTTGTTAATTATTTCAGGACATATCAATCTAGTTATACTGAGATAATATGTAGAAATATTGCGAAATTCCCATAATGACAGCACCTCACAAGAAATTCCCATAATGACAGCACCTCACAAGCAATTTTAAACTAGTTAAGCCAATAAGAACCAACACCATTCAACACAACGTAAAGCAGTATAAAACGGAGTACAAAACAATTCTTAGTTACACTCTTAAGACTTCTCTTGAACAGACTATGGATTTATCAATAATTTCGTGTCCACTGGAATGATAATTGGTTGAGCATAAACAATCTCAAAAGACTTGAGAGAAGATACTTATATTAGAAAACACAGGAAAAACATCAGCTGTGATAGCATATAAATTTGTAAACTTAACATGTATGAATGGTATACAAATCTGGAATTCTAGCTTTTATTTTCAGTATCATTTTCTATACAATTCAAATGGTGTTAAACCATCTCTACTTGTTCTTTACATAAACAATCACACCCAACAATAATAAGCCCAAAAGAATCACAGTTCTGACACTTGTAAGTAATTTGGTTACTTTAGCCACATCTTTCATAACATGTATTAATTATCAACCCTCAGTACTATTTTCTTTGAAATCGGGAACAGGAAGTTTGACTTCTTCTTTTTTCACTTCTTTCTTTTCTTTGCTTTCACTTTTTTCCTCTTCATCTATCAAAGAAGGCCAGTTTGACTGACCCTCAGCTTTAACAAGTCTCTCATTCAGGGCTTTCAAAGCAACTTGTCTAGAAAAAAGAATGAAAAATAAACTCACTCTGGAAATATACAAGTTTTGATCTATTTCTAGTGTAACTTCTGGAATTTAGTGTTGAAAGTAACTGAACAACAAATGGCTTCAAAAGGATGTCTTTCCTGTATTAGAGACGAGTTTGGAAGATACGCACACAGTGTTCATGCTTCTAATCATTATAAATTACTTTTTTTTTTAGTTTAATTACTTGAGTTGATTTAAAAATGCTATGTTTTCTCTTCTAAAAATTTGCCATAATTTTTTACAGCCTTCATGTCTTCTTAATGATTATGATATATACATGTATTCTAATTTCAGTTTTGGTGCACCTAGCTGATAATATATATCTTTCTAACTTAACTCACTGGAATCTTTTAATATTCAACAAATGTATCATTAGCATTTATTTCTCATCTAAACTACCAATTTGATAGTTTTTCTTATGTTTTTGGAATTCAGGTTCACTTTATACATGTACGTATACTGAATAAAAACAATAAAAATATTTAAAAATTCACAAATATTTATAAGAAGACCTTTTTTTAAAGGGGTCTAAATGCTATTTGGAATATACTGGTGTGAAACAACACTACTGTGAAAATCATGAATTAAAAAATTATTGTGACGCTTAAATTATTTTAATTGAACTGAGATGAACAGATCTCTTGGAATTTGTATGAAATACAATTAACATATGCATAAATACCTCCTTCTTTCAGCATCTAGAGGGTCTGTACCAGGCAAAGTTATGGTGATAGTTGATGGAGAACTAACATCATACTTCCTCTGGGGCTTCTTGCACACTTTTATCTTCACTAAGGCAAAAAACACTGTGTTTGCCAGAATTGAGACTAAAGGTTGAAGCTGGCTAGGGAAAAAGCTGAAATAAAAAAATGGAAACTGTTTATAGAGTTGTACTTATTATATCATTATGTAGATATGAAAACTAAAATATGGATTTAATCATGGTAATACATGTATGTTAAAATTATAGTCTTATAAATGGTTATTATATATGACTTAAGGTACATTTTTTGTTGGTCTGTAATAAAAGTTCAAGGATGTCACCATTACTTTAATGTTATATTGTTTTCATCATGATTTTAAATTTTGTTAAATCTTTATTGCACATCCTGGAACTCTAATTTTCCCAGTAAATTATGATCTAGGTACAATGTATGTCTATCAAAAAATGTATGACTCTACATCTCTGCAATGATCAACCAGGGCCTAATCTAGGATTTTTGAGAGGGAGAAGTGACTTCTCCTTCCATGAGAGAGAAGAGAGAAGTGAGATTCCATTACCGTTTCGGTTGCATAGTGTTTTCGTGCTTATCACTAAGGAAATTGTTATGGATGCAATAAAAAATAAACTTGCAGTTTTTTCATGTTATAGTACAAAATGTATATATAGAAAGTTAATAAAAAGGTTTAGACAATCTAGTTGTTATTTATTTATTGATACCATTTGTACTGTCAACTTGAATTTAAGTCTAAATAAAATTTGTTGCTTGGGACATGAGGGAGTAGCCTAGTAATATTATGATGCATTAAATTCATGTGCATCTGCCTCAATTTATTTTTAAAAGTCCAGAAAAATATGACTCCCAGTTTACCTGATGGATTTCACATGACTGGGAATTTAATTTATATCACCACTTGTCATTATTTTGTAAAACATTATTGAATGTCCAGGACATCATGTTAACGTTAGTTGTAAATTGAGATTCTCGTTAAAGATTGTAATCCTATAAATGAAGGTATCTGTCAATCGCATATTAATTAACCGATAAAGAGGTAATTTCTATCATTTTTTAAAGATATCTTCCATATCAACGAAATGGTCGTGAAAAAAAAAAAATCCACTGCTGATCACAAGCTGTTCGAGTGTCGTACATTTGCAATCACATTATCCATCAGCTGTCTTTCTACCTTTTATATTTCAATTTTGATTCAATGAATATGAGAAATCTACCGTTAATTCCCACCCTCAACCTACCGAATAGTACAATTGATCGACTCGTAATAAATAAAAATAAAACAAATCAGCTGAGTGATTATGCAACATCCTCAGATGAAAATCATCATAAAATGATAACTTAAACATACGGTCAGTTTTCCGTTTGAATAGTTTTGAATCTTATATCCGAGGATGTTCAAAGTCGCCGTTATATTTATTTAATTTGATTGTCGACAGTATTAGTCCTGGGTCGTTTCGAAAATCTCGATTTTCCTTGTGAGTTGCCATTTTTTTTCACCTGTGTGACTTGTAAATCACAAGTTGTCTCCCTTTTACCGATTTTGATAGCGATTTGACTTCGCTATGAAGTCAGTCGGCCGGCGAGATTTAGCGATTTTCAAAATTCTTTGGCGACTTAAATCGCCATTTCACCGGCAAGATTATGGCCTGTCAACATGTTCAAAGTTTATAACCATTACAACAAAAGGAGACTGAACAAAAACATTTTGCAATCAAGATTTTATTTTCCATTCCTTTTTTTATTCTACCTGAATACATGTATCTGAAATCCAGTGACATGTCTAATTAATTCCCAACCCGAACATATCGAATAAAAAAACTTATCATTGTATACTGCAAATAGTGTTTCCTACAAGAGGTTTTCAGGGTTCTCATTAAGGCTAGTCCATCATGCAGGGCCTGATCTGGGATTTGGAGAGGGAGAAGTGAAATTCCATTCCCGTCTTGATTGTGTTGTGTGTTTGTGCTCATCTATGACAGGAAGCAAGACAACTCGCCCCACTGGCAAATCGTCCCACACCAAATCGCCCCACTTTTTCATCAACTCGCCCCACTCTTGTTAACCAACTCGCCCCATTTTTGAAAATGGTTAAAACCCGTTAAATTTACTACTGCTTACTAGTCCCACTTATGAACTTATCTATTGTATACCATATCTGTGTATTTATGTTCTTGTTTCTAGTGTTGACATTTCATCTAGTACATTTGTACTTCGTTTTGTGTAATCATACCAGTGTTTGTCATAATTGACTTAAATGTATTGTCAGGGCTGCTCTGGCTCCCAAAAAGTTGGAGCCAGAAAAATCGCCAGTTCCTATATTTTGTCGCCAGTTTTGAAAACTTTAGAACCAGCTAGAGTCTTTATTTAGTCTACCAAAATTTAAATAATGTTCAATTTAAATTTCTTATGCACTCAGCCTACACTTTACATAATTTAACATGTAATACTAAGTAAGTTATTGCATAGGGTTTATATACATACAACAAAACAACATGTGTATTTTATCATGTTTATTTTCTTATGTCAGTATTTCATATGTAGAAGAATATAAATTAGCTTATGGTCTGTATATTCTACAAAATAGAGAAAATGTCTTTAAATTAAATTATAAAGTATAGAAAAAATGGGTAATTGAATGAAGAAAATAAAATAAGAGGTGTTTAAATTTACAGAATAGTGAAAATTTGTATTAAAAAAAGAATACAGAAAAAGATGACAAAAGGCATCCTACCCATACTGCTACTAAGACCCTCTTTAACTCTTCCCATAACTCAAATGACCTAAACATGTAAATTCTAAAGCAAGAACTATGTAGAAATATCTTAGACATGTCTAAAGTAGGTATCTCAATGATTAGAAAAAGTCAATATTAGTTATCTTTCTTTATTCGGGTGTGCTCCTTCTTTGGAGGATTATAAACAGTACGTAGAACAAGTCACAAGGTGAACAATGGCGGTCGGTTTTGTTATTTTCGTATCATAACTGAGGGCAGGCAAAGACAAATTTCGTCTGAATTTGCTAATTTTTCAAAGGGAAATAAGCAAAACGAGGTTTTTTAACAAGTTGATTATGGTTTTCGATTTCCTGTCAGTTCCGCTTTCTTCATACAACTACGGCAAACATTGCAAATTGTGGAGTCGTACGGTATGACCATTTCTTCAAAGACAAAATGCCGACTGACCAATTATATTTGAATTAATTAATGTTGATGATCATTAATGACCCATCCGATAAATGGATTACCTGTAACAACAGATTATGGCACCTGGTGTAACTGTTGATTAGCTTGGGGTCGTAAACAAAGTCATAAACTTGTCGCCAGGAAACATTTTACAACTCATTTTTTTAACTTTTACCAATTAAAATGAAGATTGATATTGTCAAGAAATGAAAATTTTACATAGGAAAATGTTGGCGCCAGAAATATCGCCAGCAGCCGTATTTTGTCGCCAGATGAAATAAAAATCGCAAATTGCGACATTGGCGACGCACAGCGGTCCCTGATTGTGCAAACCTATCATCTGGGAATAAAATTATGTAAACACTCATGATTCTTGACTGACTTATCTTGTAAAACAGTGATTATATTTACCAGAAAACAAACTTCATAAACAGTTATTATAGTAAATAACATCGTACTTCACAGAAATGCTGATACTTACTTCTGTCTGCTTTCTTTCAACCAAAAGAAAAGAGTAAAAAAAAAAAAAACAAGATGCATTTCTACGGTTTTCATAAGTATTCATTTAATTCATAAGTGGGGCGAGTTGGCAGACTTTTAATCAATGGAATAAAACTCCTATTCACAAGTGGGGCGAGTTGGCAGACCTATATTCAACGGGATTGCATCCTTTTTCATAAGTGCAGGGACAGTCTATACTACATGTAACTAATTTATAAGTTAGACTGTCTCTGATAATTGGGATGAGTTGTCATGACTAAATTCATCGTGGTTTGTCTATTTTTCATAAGTGGGGTGAGTTGGCAGACCTTCATTCAGTGGGATTTTACCCTTTTTCATAAGTGGGGCGAGTTGGTAAACAAGAGTGGGGCGATTTTTAAGAAAGTGGGACGAGTTGTGAAAAATTAGGGCGATTTGGTGTGGGGGATTTGCCAGTGAGGCGATTTGTCATGGATTCTCTATGACATACAAAATGTACATGTACATTAAGGAAATTGTTTGATATATGCAATAAAAAATATACCTGCAGGGTTTTTATATGATACTGATTATATTGAAAACCCTCAATAAAATAGTATTGACAATGTACATGTAGTTGTTATTTAGTCATATCATTTGTACTGATAATTTAAATTACTTCAAGGCCTTATTATATATGATGGAAATGGAGCAAGTCGCCAAACATTTTTACCATAAAAAGAAAGGGGCTCAGGAAAACATTGGTAGGGCGCCAAGCCCCTTTTCCGTTGTATTTTATAATGCCCTACTGTATCACTTATGCGATTCATCTTTAAATAAGACCATTTCGAGTTATTTTTCTTTGAACAAAATAAAAATTTGCTTTTGAGACGTTACGGCCACAGTACCAGTTAGGCCATGCCAATGATCATGATGATAAAAAACAAAAGCATGCAAATTTGTTTTTCCCGTAACAAGCATCATAATATGCCTATGTGTTGCCTTAAAATGAAAGCAAACTCAACACATGTATTTATGGGTATATCTGAAGAAGTCAATTAATCCATGGGTATGGATAAAATATTAACCATTCTGCTTGAAATGGATAGAATCATGAAAAAAAAAGAGGAGGTGCATTGGAGATATGTCCCTTTTTCAGAAACAATATACATGTATAAGTATATCCATTTTTCTCATTTTTTTACATATGTGTTGCTCAATGCATTCATGATACATTGTAGCTCCATCATACATTTGTGTATTCCCTTTGTTCACTATTATACATTTTCAGCAATAATCATCATACTTTTTTTATTGAACATGTACACTATAGCTCACAACAGGTCAAATGTACCTTGAAAATCCAAAATTATCTGCCATGTCACCACGATTTCCATTGCTGTGCTTTTGATAAAACCTCAGATATATCCAACTAACTACAATTCCAAATCCAAACATAAATGGATACGGCCCTTCTAATAGACCAATAAGCCTCAATGTAATGCTAACAAAAAGCAATAACAATGGAATATGAGTGTTTCTGAGCTTCCCAAATGGTGATGTTGCTAATACATGATCAGGCATAGCTTGCTTTACTGCCACTGAAAATCCAGCGATATAGCCTGCAAGTCCATAGATGTATGTTTCAAATAAATATTCCTCATTTTTTGTTACTAAATAAAATGCAATATAAACAAACGCAGTTCCTATGGCAACTCCTGTATTAATTATGACAAAGAATATTAACATATCTAATGCACCCCATAATGGTTCCAACAGTTTACCACATAAGACTAAAACGGAAACATCAATGAGAACATCCCATACGTGCATTTCGATAAATGGATGAGTAATGAAAGTCCAAAATCGAAAATTTGGAGGCATAACATAGCCAGGTGTTACGGCTAGGTAAGGAATTGCTGAAGAGGCAAATGACAGGAAATATCCCAGTGTCACAGCAACAGTTACACCCTTAACAACCACACTGCTGTTTCCTATAGTCATTGTAACTTGTTCTTTTAGGAAAGGCAAATTCTTCTTGATAGTATCCGCCATGTTGACGGAAGTTGTTACATGTCAACTACGTGCGTTCGGATTACTACTCGAATATTCGCAAGCAGACTGTTGGTGTTCTCTTCGACGTCCGTTTAAAGTGTGTATACCTCGAGGTGTATACTTTTAATTAATGAGGGTATGGATGGGTTTTGAATAGAGAATAATGACCAAAACAAATAACGAATAGAGAAAAAAGAGCTAAAACTATAATGAATAGGGAATAATGGGGTGCAAAAATATAAAGAATAACTGTGGAAAATAATAGAATTATGTCATATAATACTGATTACAGAAATGAACCATGTACAGAATAAAGAAATCATCTAGTACAGAAAATTTGAAAAGTAAAATCATTTTCATGAGAATTTTACAGAAAATCAGTTTAAGGCGTTATTTCTAAAGATAAAGAAAAAATGTCCTAAATATTAAAAGAATAAAGAAATAAAGGACCCCCCCCCATCCTGCCCCTCACTAATGGTTACATGATTTGGATATTTTTTTCATTGTTGCACTGAATACAATTTTTTTATCATTATACCATCTACTTAACACTACTTTGCTTATCTTACTTTGATTTGGATAAATTCATTATTTTACTGTGAATCTGTATCTGTCATATAAATTCTGTCAATGTAGGCACACCTCTTATGAGTATTCTAGTTCATAACATGAATAAAAAATTTCTTCCACCAATATCACTGTACACGATTTACATCATATTCTTGACGATAAAATTAGGCTTAATGTCAGTTTAAGATGTACCAGCACTTTTAAATACTTTAAAATCTAAAAATATCTATCTAGAGATATCACCGTTTCAGAGTACTCAGACAACCATCAATCACTTAAAGAGATATATAAAGTCAGTCTCTACTTTTCTTCTTTTTCTTTATATCATCTAATTGCAACAGTCTATACCTTTCACAATGAAGATTATAACATAATCGTCTACATTTTGGATCTATAAATTTCTGTAACACTTTAAAATCCTGTTCATTTCTAAACATTGCTAAGTAAGTAAATGGATCTATAATCAGTTGTAAAATGTCAAATTGTTCATCTTTCATATTAAAAATAGCAAATTCTTTACTACAGGAATTAATTAAATCTTCCAAAATTGGTTTTCTTATATCTTCTAGACTTTTACACGTCAATAAAAAATGTGATAAAGTTTCTTCTGTTTCATTACACAGTTTACATAAAGACTTGGAATACTTAAAAATATTAAATTGATATTTAATTGCAAACAACGAAAAAAAATACATTAAAAGTCCAGCTTACTATTTATATGTCTCTGTTTCTATACTGAAATAAACCAAAGGAGAAAGTAAAGTGTATTAAGCCATATTTTATGGGATGAGCATTACATTGTGACTATCAGTTTAGGGACCAATAGATGTATTCGTCCAAACATAATCAATTGCAATATTTTTTTTTATAATCTGAAACACGATACCTCCAATAGTACGGAGAACAATAAAATTTACCTACAAATTATGAAGACTTTTAGTAAGAGCTGTGATACTTTTGATACGCTTAGTTCAGAAAATAAATCAAGTCATGGACCATGAGTAATGAGAATAAAAGTATCGTCTATACATATGATCAAGGACGTATATTTTAGTTATACGTCCTTGATATGATTTAAAATGGTAGCGTCATTATTTGAGATCCGTTCACTTTTAAGCACGATAAAATCTTACAACACTAATACCCCGTTCACACTATGCCTTTTTAAACCGGGTTCGACCCGAATTAGTTAATCCGGGTTAAATTTAGGTAGTATGAACGCCTTAACCCGGGGCGAACCCGGATTAAAATTACCCCTCATTTGATGTGGAGTTAATGTGGGGCGAACCCGGGTTAACTACCTCACTTCTATATGTGAACGCAAAGTGAAGTTAATGTGAGGTTGTTGCTATAGTGACGTTTGCTTGAATAGGTCTTCAATGTGACGTAACAATTACGTGACGTCACATATCGAATGACGTCATAATTTGATAGACGTCCAGTTACCGTATTTACTGGGTCACGAATTATATAACCCATATTGAATTAGCGGCAGCAAGAGATAAAAGTGTATTTATCTATTTTGAAAAACCTGCATGACAAACGATAAAACCTATAAGATTTATGTGGCTTTTATGTGGGCGAAATATTGGTGCAGTTTGGATAAAGTGACGTAAAACACGGAACGCTGTTGATGTGTTACTCATCCGAAGTGGTCAGGAGTACGGTAAAAAAAAATCAGAATTCAAAATAATGCATCTGTGATGAAAAAGAAAATGTAAATATGTACAGTGGACAGTGGACAGATGCGGGTTACAATTTGAAGCTTACTTTTCTATTTCTGTTGAGAGGGAAAATCCCAAACTGGTTTAAATTTTTATTAAGTGTGAACTGGGGTAATTAATTCGGATTAATTATCCCGGGTTCGACCCGGAGCAGATTTCATAGTGTGAACACGGTATTAGATCTCAGATCAATAAATGTTAATCAGCATGTCAATGATTCCAATACTTATTACGTTTTAATACCAGAGACATGTATACATATATGTATTATATATGTCTGCTTTTACTGTTGCTTCTTTTTGTGGTAAAAACTGATTGGATGTCTTTAGTTGTACAATTGATCAAGGACGTATAGTAGTTATACGTCCTTGAATTGATATTTTAATCTGACAAGAAAAATGAAATAAATCATTGTCACTTCTTTATTTGGTATGTTGTATTTATTTATGTATGATTCATTGTAACTAATCTGCTTCTTGTTGTCGCTGTGATTAGCAAAAATAAAATATCTTTATCCAGGAACTTTCTATACTAACTACTTTAGTATAGAAAGTCCCTGCTTTATCTGATACATAAAAACATTTTATTGTTATATCTTAGGATAATGCCCTCGGCAAACTTAAAGGTAATCTCTAACTGTCGCCGAAAGACTTGGTTTTCACATTTGATCAGCGTGAACCAAGGACTAACATATTGTAATAGTCCCAGCTTGAACATATTCAACACGTTCAAAGAGAATACATGTTTTACGAAGATAGCCAGGACTATTTTTTAGAACGCGAAATCAAAACCGCACATCCGGTAATCACGTGTGTGCTTCTTTTGTCATGTGATCGTAAAGTGAAAGTTGAGTAAAAAAAAAAAAACAACACATGCACAAGTGAGATTTTCATAGAGTATGTTTACTGTCGGTGATTCTTATTAACTAAGAAGAAATTTATCAATCTGCGACAGATTTTGAAGGATCCAAGAAATAGGTATTTCATAAGACGGTTTACATGACATATCATGAGTCTTATGTTTTTTTTTATTATCACAATATCAGTAGTACAGTACACATGAACTCCACCTTTTGACAGTTTTGGCAATTCCCAAATTATGACCTTACCTTTCATGTGAAATTAGCAAAGATAGTTAAATTTCAGTTCAACTTTGTCATTGTCAAGCAGACAGTGAATAACAAATGTGATAGGAGTTTTTGTAAGTATAACTACCAACTTTAAACTGACAAGTTGTTTGTGGCTCATAGTAGATTTGGACATACTAAACATGGAATACCAGAGTTGTGATTAAGTTTCATTTTTACCAATCAGAAACAATATTTGCAGTATTGTGTATGAGAAAATATTTAAAGCTAGCAGTGATCGAGTAGCTAAGATATATTCTGCCCTCAGCTAAGTTTATAGAAATCATCAAATGACAAAAAATGAAAGTTTCTTATGTAGTTATCATGTAAACTCAGATTCTATACATTAAAGAGATGATCTAAACAGTCTATTTAAACAATAAATCAATCTATTCAAATTTCTGACATTATATGAAAAAAAAACAGTACAAAGATAATTGAAATGTTCATCAATCAAGCATGAAGTTGAATGATTTTATTCTCATAAACTAGTACACAGCTATAGAGAAAATAGCAGTTTATATATAATACATATTTTGTTTTGCATGTCAATAAGGTTGAAGATAACCATTGTTTACAAGGTAATAAGCTAAAAAAATGACTTTCTAAAAGAATTTCTATCTTGTTTTCTTCTGTTAAATATATTTTAGTGTCATCAGTTAAAGTACAAATCTAAAAGACAAGAAGATGATAAACAGATAGAGTGATATGTCATAAAAACACATGTAGAAAATGACAGAACTTTTATTTAAGATCATCATTATTGGTGATCCTACAGTTGGAAAGACATCCTTTATTCAGAGATATGTCAACGATTCCTTCCGCAGAGATTATAAAATGACCATTGGAGGTTAGATATATATATATCTCAAATACTGTAAAAGGAGATCCATTCTGTTTTACTATATAAATAAATGAAAACTATATATTTACATGTGTAGTGCAACATTACAATTATATGGTCAAGAACAGTAATAGTATTATTAAAAGAGGAAATAACCAAAGAATCCAGAAATGTTCAATGTTGAGATAGTGTTTTTTTTTTCTCCCTTTTTTGTCAAAATGTTTAAGATTACCTTAAAAGCTTTAGGAATTGAGGTGGGAGATAAAAATAGTGTAATTAGTTAAGTTGATACACAGATTACAACATGTTTTCTTTTCAATATCCTCCCTGGTCTAAGCCCCTGATCCATATGAAGGCCCAATAAGGTCCATACTAATGTATGATATACAAGTAACCAGAAATTAATTGTCAGAAAGAATGATGATTATTGGTTGCTTAACATCCAGTGGCAAATATTTCATGCATGTTCAGGATGATTAACACAGGATGTTTACTTATGGTTTCCTATTTATGTTGTACACATATTTTGTTCACAATATTTAAAAGAGTTACATTTAGTTTGTAAAACAGGATAATGATGGCCATTGTTGAACAATATAATCTGTATTTATGAATAAGAGGATTAACTTTTGAGACCTTATGAGGAATGAAATTGAAAAGTCAGTTAAAAGGTAAACATGAATAAAAGTAAAAGGCACCAATGATCTTTCTAAGTTTTTTTTATGTCTCTTTTTGAAAATAAATTTTACTGTGTTTTTATGCCCCACTTATGATAGAAGAGGGCTGTGCCGGGCATATGGTTTTCTGTCCATCTGTTAGCCCATCATTAACAATTAAAAAAGTTCAAAGTTAGGCAGAGGACAGACCTACAAGTATTTATGATGTTCACTGCCAAACTGACCATTGCAAATATGATTCAATTAATTTAGAAATTATCAATATTTAACATATTACTTATTTATTTATTAGTTGATTTTGCACTGAAAGTTGTGAAATGGACAGAAAACCAGATGATAAAACTACAGCTATGGGACATAGCAGGTATAGTTTAATAAGACATGTAGAGATTGAAAGTACAGTCAGCAGTGACTGTGACAGAGGAAAATGAAAATGAAGAAAATCTATTGACAATACAAGACTGAAAACACTGCAAAAAAGATGAAACATATTGTACAATGCCATTAAAACATTTGTTATATTGAAGATTAATACAAAAATCATTTCATACCAATTTTTTTTCAATTTACTTCTTTACAATCTTAACATTGATTGATTGATTTTTGGTTGCTTAATGTCCAGTGGCAAATATTCCATGCATGTTGAGGAC
The DNA here is from genome assembly GCA_017311375.1 of Mytilus coruscus. Classification (NCBI taxonomy): domain Eukaryota; kingdom Metazoa; phylum Mollusca; class Bivalvia; order Mytilida; family Mytilidae; genus Mytilus; species Mytilus coruscus. The sequence goes on along the minus strand of CM029595.1, from coordinate 122,904,726 downwards.
GATCTTATTTTTAGACAAAAATTAAATTATAATTTGTAATATAAGTAGTGTAAGTCTTCGAAGTGTAGAACATGGTCCAATTGTTGATTGGAATAATTTTAGTAGGATTTTTAAGTTTAAATCTGAATTATTCTTTCTGGAGAAAGTATGCCAAAACTCAAACATAGATTAGAAACTTATTTCTTTTTTAATTGCAGAAGAAAATTCAAAAGCAATCAGTCAAATGTATGTTTTTATTTCATCACAGATAGAAGGATTATTCACAGAGTTGTATTCTTTGCAAATAAAAACTGCAATGTCAGTATAATGTTTTGAAATAATACTTTACACATATTCAAAACATTTATAGGTCAAGAGAGGTTTACATCAATGACCAGAGTCTATTATAAAGATGCTCATGCTTGTGTCATAATGTTTGATGTGACTCAACGATCCACATTCCAAAATGCTGTTAACTGGAAAAAGGATCTGGATTCAAAGTGTTCTTTAACTGACGGTACTCCAGTTCCATGCTTACTCTTAGCAAACAAGGTAATTATTTAAAGTTTAACTGACGGTACTCCAGTTCCTTGCTTACTCTTAGCAAACAAGGTAATTATCTAAAGTTTAACTGATGGTACCCCAGTTCCTTGCTTACTCTTAGCAAACAAGGTAATTATTTAAAGTTTTAACTGATGGTACTGCAGTTCCATGCTTACTCTTAGCAAACAAGGTAATTATTTAAGGTTTAACTGATGGTACTCCAGTTCAAAAGTCACATTTTTCAGTAGAACTCCATTTAACTTTAAACCAGGGAGATCATTAAATATACTTCTCAAAACATTAAAAAAAAATTAAGACGATTTTGAATTCATGGACCATCAAAATCCCCCAAAATTACCCCAAAAATAGAATGAATCCACAGTACATATAGTTAGTAAAGCATAAATAAACTTGATTAATCATTTTATCATTTGAGTTACCATACATTGAAAGGTCATATTCAGGGAAATCAGACATATACACATATGAACTTATTTTGATAGTTTCAAACATATATGTTAACCCCAAAGAGATCAGTAACAGTTCCTCCCATGGACCAGTCTGAAGGAGATAAAAATATTTCCCTTTAGCAAGAAATTTCAAAAAACTATTTATTACGACAAGGGCTTGTACTTTTTCCTGTAAAAAACTGTCTAATTGTATAATATTTTTTTACATCATATAAACTGTTCAAAACTGTTGTTTCTTTATCAGTAAGTTAAAATGCTTAACACCCAATGGGCAATATCAAATATATATAACTGAAATTTCTTTTCCAAAGCTGTTTCAAATGATATAATGCAAGTTTTCTGTTGAAATATTTATGAATAATCATAGTATTATTTACCAAGACTATTTGACTTGCCTTAATGCCACATTTCTTTTGATAGTGTGATCTCAGTCATAAAGAAGTGGAACAGTCCGAGATAGAAGAAATGTGTAGGGAGCATGATTTCATTGGCTGGACTGAAATATCAGTCAAAGAGGGTTTAATGATTGAAGAACCCATGAGGTGAGTCATTTAATAAATGTACGATTTGATTGGCTGGACTAAAATATCAGTCAAAGAGGGTTTATTGATTGAAGAACCAATGAGGTGAGTCATTAGATAAATGTATGATTTTATTGGCTGGACTGAAATATCAGTCAAAGAGGGTTTAATGATTGAAGAACCAATGAGGTGAGTTGTTAGATAATTAGATGACTATATGATTTTATTGGCTGGACTGACATATCCGTCAAAGAGGGTTTAATTATTGAGGAACCAATGAGGTAAGCCAGATGGATAAATGTATGGTTTCATTGGTTGAAATGTCAATCAGATAAAGATAAATGATTGAAGAACCATTGAGGTAAGTCACCAACCATGCAAGACCCTCATGGGTAGTCAAGGTCTTTAAAAAAACCCTCGTCATCGAGGTAAGTCAGTTGGATAAATGTATGATTTCTTATGGTGGACTAAACTATCAGTCAAAGAGGGTTTATTGATTGAAGAATCAATGAGATAAGTCAGTTGGATAAATGTATGATTTCTTATGGTGGACTGAATAGGGACAAATGATTGAAAAACCTATGAGGTAAGTCAGTTGGTTGAATGTATGATTTCATTGGTTGGATGAGAATTTGGGTCAGATAGAACATAGATGTCTTTAGTATATAACACAAAATAATAACTTTCTCCAAATTATTTTTTGCCTAAATTCATGAACACATGTTTAGGCCTATTTGGTTTTTATACGACCACAAAAAAATTTTGCAGTCGTATATTGGTATGACGTTGGTGTCGTCGTCGTCGTCTGAAGACACATTGGTTTTCGCACTCTATCTTTAGTTTAAGTGAATGGATCTCTATGAAATTTTACCATAAGGTTCAATACCACAAAAAGAAGGTTGGGATTGATTTTGGGGGTTATGGTACCAACAGTTAAGGAATTAGGGGCCAAAAAGGGTCCAAAAATAAGCATTTTTGTAACTTCCAGACATAACTTGTGTGTTAGTGTATGGATCTCTCTGACATTGTACCGCAAGGTTCCATATCACAAAGGGAATGCTGGGATTGATTTTGGGGGTAATTGCCTCCAAATTTTAGGAATTTGGGGCCAAAAAAGGGGCAAAAAACAAGCATTTTTCTAGTTTCATGACAATAACTTGTGTGTAAGTGTATGGATCTTTCTGAAATTGTACTACAAGGTTCCATATCACAAAGGGAAAGCTGGAATTGAGTTTTGGGGGTAATTGCCCAAAACATATAGGAATAAGGGGCAAAAAAGGGGCCGAAAATACACATTTTTCTAGTTTCCAGACAATAACTTGTGTTCAAGTGTATGGATCTTCTCTGAAATTGTACTGCAAGGTACCATACCACAAAGGGAAGGCTGGGATTGATTTTGGGGGTAATTGCTTCAAAATTTTAGGAATTAGGGGCCAAAAAGGGGCAAAAAAACAAGCATTTTTCTAGTTTTAGGACAATAACTTGTGTGTAAGTGTATGGGTCTTTATGAAATTGTACTACAAGGTTCCATATCACAAAGGGAAAGCTGGGTTTGAGTTTGGGGGTAATTGCCCTAAAGGTTTAGGAATTGGGGGCCAAAAAGGGGCCAAAAAACAAGCATTTTTCTTGTTTCCAGACAATAACTTGTGTTCAAGTGTACAGATCTCTCTGAAATTGTACTGCAAGGTACAATACCACAAAGGGAAGGCTGGGATTGAGTTTGGGGGTGATGATTCATAAGGGGGTTCAAAAAATTTGAGGAGGGATTTTTTTTTTCATTTTTTTTCTTTAAAATTTTCCATTTTAAATTGGTTATTTCTGATTTATATATAAACGCAAATAATAATGATATGGTTTGAATAGGTAAATTAAAAATTTTTAAGTTCTTAGACCACATTCATTCTGTGTCAGAAACTTATGCTGTGTCAAATATTTAATCACAATCCAAATTCAGTGCTGTATCAAGCTTGAATGTTGTGTCCATACTTGCCCCAACTGTTCAGGGTTCGACCTCTGCGGTCGTATCAAGCTGCGCCCAGCAGAGCATTTTATTACATCTTTTTTTGCAACTAAATTTGCAGTAACATTTGGCACAACAAATTTCAATTAGTCTTTGCCTTCTTGGTCTGGCTGCAGTTATTTGCATCAACTTTTGGAAAATAAATTCATTAGTCACTATTGGCATAACAAAATTTTCCACTCTTTACTTGGCTGCAGATGTTCTGCAACAACGTCACTGATGTTCTTTGTCATCATTTGGCTTTTTCTATTTGTTTCCAATACTATGATCTCTTTGGCTTTATGTTTGGTACATTAATCATTTATATATTTTGATATGCACATGTAGGTCTGTCTGTCTGTAAGTAGGGGCCTTGGTGGCCGAGTGGTCTAAGTTGTGGAACTACTGTATTACTAGCCTGTCAATTCTGAGGCTGTGAGTTCGAATCCCGCATGTGGCAGGTGCCCTCGACTCCAATGTTAATTGACTAGGATTGTCAGTTTTCCTACCAAAGATCAGTGGTTCTCTCCAGGCACTTCGGCTTCCTCCACCAATAAAAACTGACCGCCACGAAATAGCACAATAGTGTTGAAAGTGGCGTTAACACACCAATCAATCAATCAATCTGTCACAAGTTTGGTTTCCTTTGAACACAATGTCACAGATCATGAAATACAGGTCAAATTTGATTTTGATGATTTGGACATATACCATTAAAAAGTTATTCCCTTAGGGAGCTACCATTTGATTTTTATGGGGGGCTAGGATGAAAAATTTTGTCCTGCATTTTTTTTTTTTTTTTGTTGTAATCTCTGTCCTGCCTTTTTATTTTTCACTCTATTCGGTCCTGCCTTTGTTTTATTAGTTTATCCTGACTTTTTTTACATAAATTGTCATCCTGCCTTTTTTTTTTGCCAAGTTGCTCATCCTGCCTTTTTAGCTCACCGGGGCCCGAAGGGCCCCATGTGAGCTTATGCCATCACTTGGCGTCCGTCATCGTCGTCTGTTGTCGTCGTCTGTTGTCGTCTGTCGTTGTCTGTTGTCGTAAACTATTTCAAAAATCTTCTCCTCTGAAACTACTGGGCCAAATACCTTCAAACTTTAACTAAATGTTTCTTAGGGTATCTAGTTTATAAATTGTATCCGAAGTTTTGATCCATCGACAAACATGGCCGCCATGGCTAAAAATAGAACATAGCGGTCAAATGCAGTTTTTTGCTTATATCTCAAAAACTAAAGCTTTTAGAGCAAATCTGACATGGGGTAAAATTGTTCAATTGGTTAAGATCTATCAGCCCTGAAATTTTCAGACGAATCGAACAACTCATTGTTGGGTTGCTGCCACTAAATTGGTAGTTTTAAGGAAATTTTGCAGTTTTTGTTATTATCTTGAATATTATTATAGATATATTTAAACTGTAAACAGCAATAATGTTCAGCAAAGTAAGATCTACAAAAAAGTTTTATATGACCAAAATTGTCAATTGACCCCTTAAGGAGTTATTGCCCTTTAAAGACAATTTTACACAATTTGTTCATCAAGTTTGCTAACATTTAAAAATCTTCTCCTCTGAAACTACTGGGCCAAATACCTTCAAACTTCATCTAAATGTTCCTTAGGATATCTAGTTTATAAATTGTATCCGAAGTTTTAATCCATCGACAAACATGGCTGCCATGGCTAAAAATAGAACATAGGGGTCAAATGCAGTTTTTGGCTTATATCTCCAAAACTAAAGCTTTTAGAGCAAATCTGACATTTGTTCAATTGGTCAAGATCTATCAGCCCTGAAATTTTGAGACAAATCGAACAACCATTTGTTGGGTTGCTGCCACTAAATTGGTAGTTTTGAGGAAATTTTGCATTTTTTTGTTATTATCTTGAATATTATTATAGATAGATATAAACTGTAAACAGCAATAATGTTCAGCAAAGTAAGATCTACAGAAAAGTTAAATGACAAAATTTGTCAATTGACCCCTTAAGGAGTTATTGCCCTTTAAAGACAATTTTACACAATGTGTTCATCAAGTTTGCTAACATTTAAAAATTTTCTCTTCTGAAACTATTGTGCCTAATACTTCTTAACTTTGAATGAATGTTCCTTTAGGAATCTAGTTTATGAATTGTATCCGAAATTTTGATCCATCAACAAACATGGCCGCCATGGCTAAAAATAGAACATAGGGGTGAAATGCAGTTTTTGGCTTATATCTCAGAAACTAAAGCATTTAGAGCAAATCTGACTTGGGGTTAAACTGTTCAAAAGGTCAAGATCTATCAGCCCTCAAATTTTCAGACACACCAAACAACCCATTGTTGGGTTGCTGCCACTAAATTGGTTGTTTTAAGGAAATTTTGCAGTTTTTGGTTATTATCTTGAATATTATTGAAGATAAAGATAAACTGTAAACAGCAAAAATGTTCATCAAAGTAAGATCTACAAAAAAGTTTAATATGACCAAAATTGAAAATTGACCCCTTAAGGAGTTATTGCCCTTTAAGGACAATTTTACACAAGTTGTTTTATGTTTTTTAACTTTAAAAATCTTCTCAAATGAATTCTAGTATAAATTTTGTATTTCATTTCCTTGTACGTCAAGAAACATAGACACTATGGCTAAAATGGAACATATGGGTAAAAAGCAAAAATAATCATTGATGAAAGATTTAAGCAAAAAAAATAACAGGTGAGCAATTCAGGCTCTTGAGAGCCTCTTGTTTTTAACTCAAAACTCATGTCCTGCCTTTTTTAAAAATTTCATCCTAGCCCCCCATAAAAATCAAATGGTAGCTCCCTTAGAGGATTTTATGTTCTACTGTACTGAACTGCTTTTCAAGTATAAATCCAAGCTAACTATAATAGTTGTACAGTAAAAATGTTTTTTTAATCTTTTTGCTATACTGTTTTGGAAATTAACATAGATAAATGGTCTTGTTTCACTTGAATGAGTTACTGTCCTACTTGATAGTTACTATAATGCAACAAGAATAATTTGAGAGGGGAATACCACAGATATGAATATGAATACAAATACTTAATTAAACCAATTATTAGCCCATAAAGGGCATGTTACATATTATGATTACAAAAGACAAGCATAAAGAAATAATAATGATATTTCTTATGATACTGGTAGTATGGATTTAACTAAAGCAGTTGTTTCTTTATTGTAAAGATCAGAGAAAGATTATGAGTCTGTCAGACACAGATGCCTTGCCATAAAGGAATGTAGGAAAAACACTTCCACTAGGACTGCAAATCATTACTTTGGCTGGTCAAGTGTAAAATATAGGTCATGCTGATCCAAATGTACAAGGACCCCTCTTATGCAGCTTCATATATTACAAATGCATAGACTTTTTACAAGTATCACTCCAAATGTTGGCTTGCCAGTCATCCCCTTTTTTCAAAATCTTAGATTTATTTTCATACTTCCACATAAAACCGTATGCTTATAAACTTTATATTGTGTCTGTAAAAGTTTGTTGCTCTGGATAGTTGATAATAATAGGATATATTTCAAGGTCAAAAGCTGTACTGTAGGATTAGACATTTAAGCTACCTACAGTTTTAAATATTGAAACATGTTGTTCACATCTAGACACAAATAATGAAATGCAATCATACTAAATAAGTTTTGATTTGGTACATTTATAATGCAGAAATATCTTTAAAAAAGTATAAGAAACAGGTCTTCAGTTTTGAATGGCATAAGGAATATAATCAATATATTAGGTTCACATACCAAAGAAAGGACCACAGCAAGCGTAAAATCCTCATCTTAATAGGTGAATGCACTGTTCTAATGTTTGTTATATAAAGAAATTAGAGTATACAAGGTAATGATGGGTTCAGGATGTTTAGACATAGAGGATTAAATACAGGAAGTTAAAATACATTAACATTGTACGGTCAGAAATAGTGATGATTATAAAGAAAAGACATTTTAAGGTTATAAATTGTGATGTTGATAATAAGGAAGATGTTTCATTGACGTCTTGTTACTCTCCCATGTACATTAAATCTATAAATTTGAATGACTGGAATTGTAAAACAAATCAGAACTTTTTTTAATTGAAAAACAAAGGATATGGGGTATCCATCCATGACACAAAATCAGTACATGCACAGCAAAAAGCACACAAAAAGCAAAGGAACAGTGCTTTTATTGCTGTTCTTCATCTCAAAGTCACAATGAGGCTTTAACCCTGTTCATAAACTGGAAATTTAATCATTACAAGTCCTAATTGTAACTTCTTTTTCAAGGCATCATGTATATGATTTTCAATATTTTTCCAAAACTATTTCATGGAATGAAATGGTTTCACCATCACTTGCTGTATTCACATGATATTTCTTCCACCATCTCTCACTGTTTAAAGCTGTTGCATAGACAGTCAAAGTATTTCAAAAACATTTGAAATTTCATCCAAAAAATTATGAAGAAGATATTTTAAAATATTCTCAATGGATTATTATAACATAAAGAAAGAAACTTTTGGAATATAAATATTTTCTGAACTCAAATAATTCAGTAGTTATATTCAGCTGCTCTACAATGACTGCAAGGGAGAGAATTGGACACAGAGGGGGATTGAATTAATATTCAAGTAAATATTTTCCGTGTAATTGTAGATTTTTGATGGAAGAGATGATGATAAAACACACAGAAATGGAAGGATTTTCAGAATCTATGAGACAAGCAGCATCCAACCCTGAAGCCATCCATCTAAAGCAACAAAGTACTGTTTTAGCTACACAGTCAGGATGTGGTTGTTAATGACTGTAGATTTATATAGATTAGTGTTACTTATATTGTTGATAACTATAGTTTTATGTGGGTCAGTGAAACCTACATTGTTGACAACTGAAGCTGTTCAAGCTTTAAATAGATCAACGAATCTTATATTAACAATATTCAACTGGAATTAATACCATATTCACAGGAATTAATTGAATTGTAAAATCTGAAGGATTGCATTTTAAATGCTTCAATGTAAAGAAAAATTACGAGTTGTCAACTCTGAAAAAAATAAATGGTCGAATATTAGATTGATTGGTTGGTATTTAACACCACTTTCAGCACTATTGTGCTATTTTGTGGCAGTCAGTTTTTATTGTTGGAATATTAGAAGAGAATGTAATATTTTAAAAGATTTCATTTACTCAATTGGTAGTGCTATATTAAACTTTTTGTCTTCTTTGTCTTTTCACAATAGATTGCAATTTTGTTTTTGTTTGATAACAGATAAAAATGTGCTATATCTATTAGGGTTGGTGAATTTTCACACTTTAGCTTCATTCATACAGGTTAAATGGCAAGAACTTTTTGTCAATCTGCTTGTTTAAAAAGTTTTATTGAAGTATTTCATATGCATAATTCCGTTATTGTATACCTTTAAAACCAAAACCATAAACATGTTAACCTATCTTTATGCAGAGGGTCAGTTCAGAATTTTTTTTTTTTCACAGCTGTCTAAGATACTGATACTGATTATTCTACATTCTTGTAATCAATAATGCTTCAGCAAAATAATTTGCCTAAGTTAATAGACCTTTTAAGTCCTTGGCTTAGATTTACCTGAGTTCTTTTTTGGCAATTTGGTTTCAATACCTTATATTTTCAAATAGCTCTTGATAGAAAATAAATAGAACACTTGCAAAAGGATTAATGTTAACTCTAATATGGTTTTTGTTTTTTATTTAACGTGTTAATTAAAGGCCAACATATTGTGATATTAAGTTGTCTCATTAGAGTGGAGGAAATTACCTGTGACAGTAACATTAAGTCTGCCTATTTGGTTGGTTTTATGTGAGCATTGTAATGCCTGAAATATCTGAAGTGTGACATTTTGTTTTAATCTGTGATATAATATTATAAAGTAATACACATTTTAATTTGTGTATATAGTATTTTTACAAATTTTGAAAAAAAAAAATTTTATAATCATAATATTGACATGAACTTGTAATTAACATTAGGTTGATTAATTTTTTAATGATTTTTTGATATGGACTTGTACATCAGGTAGAAAGATAGATGTTAGTTATCATTTCCTGTCAATCAAGATGGATTAAGAAATTACAATATATTTATTTGAAATCCAGGATGTAAAGTAAATTTGTCTTAATTTCATGTTCTGAACCATTGTTGATCATGGTCTATGTTTTATGTTTGAATTATTCTTGTTTTTGCTTGTTGTTTAAATTATTTTTCAGTTACAGTTTTCACGCAATACCAACAATGTAATATATTTATTCTGGAGGTAAAATGGCTCCATTGCTTTCTATGTTATATTCACCAATGTTTAAATATAATGACATTCATTACATGTCAAAACAATACCTTTGTCTGACTTGTGCTGAAAGATTCAACATACCTTTAATTGCATAAAGGGCCTCCTGGTTCCCAGAAGAACAAAAACAAGTATTTCTGATCTGAAGAACAGACAGAATATACCCTTATATTTCATTTTTTCATACCTTTTTAATTTTTCCAAATAAACTTTCACAAAAGGTTCAACAGTGATTCCAGTTCCTTAAACTTCCATTTTCAACAAAAAAATATCCAAATATTTAACTTATTTTGAAAGTTGCAAAGGATCTCTATGGTATGCATGGTGATGTTTATCAAATTACATCAAAACACATATAAGACCAAACACATGAAAGATTCTGAGGAACTTTTATTTGGTCTAAATGTTTCTGTGATGAAACTGTCATCAGGACTTGTAGGTTCTTGTTACTTGACGTCATAAACAACAGTTGAAACTAAAGAGAATAAAAATGACCGGTCCGGAATGAAATAAGTGACATTAAAGTCTTCGGTTAGTAAAGATAACAATTAAAATAAGGATAAAATAAAGACCATTTTGAAGTTATTGTTTTCTAAGAAAATTATAGATTCTGAGTACAAATAGTTTTATATCCCATAATTATTCTGGCACCTTGTCTGTAAGAAACTCTTGAAGTAGCTTTAAATAGAAATAAGCTATTGAAAAAAATTTAAATAGTTGACAATTAATCAGTCTGACTTAATAAGTTTGCATAACCAGTAAATAATAGCTTTAAATTAAATATGTAATTAGCAGTTTATATGACAATCATGGTAATTTCTTAATAATAATACTTGATGCTAATGTTTGGTTTGCACTCTACTAGGAATATAGTCTTGTGTACTATAATAAGGTATGCAGCTTTAGTTCACATGTGAAAAAGTTTTTAAAATACATTTGTCATGTACTTAAGAATTTCAGAACATTAAAATTGTTATTGTTAATATGTTTTTTTATGGTTGTTCAGAAGTGAGGTTGAGTACAGGTACTCTTTAGCTGTCACTTAATTACAATTTAATCTATTCATAATTTTATGATAAATGTTTTATATGAAAATATATTTATATAATAAAAGTTATTGAAATATCTTTTACATCTTTATTAATCAAGTTTTTGAGTCATAACAGTGAACTTCCAGGCACATATTTGTCTATCAACACATCCCATTTTCAAATATTATATGCACCTAATCCTGCAGTAGGGGCCTCGGTGGCTGAGTGGTCTATGTAGTCAACTACTGTATCACTAGCCTGTCAACACTGAGGTTGTGAGTTTGAATCCTACACATGGTATATGTGTGCTTGACTCCAATCTTAATTGACTAGGATTGTCAGTTTTCCTACTGAAGGTCAGTGTTCTCTCCGGCTTCCTCCACCAATAAAATTAGCAAAATACCATAATAGTGCTGAAAGTGGTGTTAAACACCAATCAACCAATCAATAATCATGCAGTAAAACCCATGCTAAAGACTGGTGTCTATTTGGCTATGAAGGATGTATAAATATTCAGCCTTGTCTGTTTGGATCTGGGACAAGAAACCCAATGCCTATTGTAGCAAGAGAGCCTCACTCACTGCATGTTAAAGAACCCTTGAAACATCTCTTTGTTGGGTCCGTTAGTTGCCTTTTGCAAGACAAAATTTCAAAATGAACAAAACCCTAGTTCATGCAACCATAGTTAACTCATTATGGATGCAAGTAGTAGAACAGGAACTTCTCCTTTCAGAGCAGCTGACTTTAACCTAGATTTTTAGTGGGGTTAGTGTTGCTCAATCTTTAGTTTTTGTGGGATGTTTTCTTTTTTTTCATTCAAGGTTTTTGATTGCCATCTTGGTATCTTCTGACTTTTACAAACACAAAATCTAGGTCAAAATTACCTTTTGGAATATAGGGTCCTCAATGCTCTTCAACTTCATACTTAATTTGGTCTTTTGACGAAACACATGTCTGGCGTACAAAATTTTAAGCCTGGTAATGGTATCTATGATGAGTGTACCTTTTATCAATATATTCCCCTGTATAGTTTATGGTTGTTAAGATTTGAAACTTTACACAAAACTCAACCAAGCAATTGTGTGTAAAATGTAGGTCAACATGTTGTATAGACATTTACCAATGTAAAATGAACAAATGTAAACCAATGAACTAACAAATAACCTGTAAATACTACATCTCCATTTACTAATGTGGCAAGCATGCAAGTATGACCATACAGTATGGGATTTTCTCATTGTTGAAGTTGCACACAAAAGTGACCTATAATTGATATTTATCTTACTTCCTATACACTTCTAGGAATATCATTGGTTAAAAGCTAACACTTGGGAACCGATCCATGTATATTTAATGTTAGGTCAGTAGGTGCGTTTCATTTTAAATACACGGTCAGTGGGCGTGGCTTATTTCAAATACACAGTTAGTAGTTCTTTGATATTAAATTGTTATTGTTGGCATTTGTTTTTGTATACATCATTATCTTACCTCCTATACATTTCTATGAATATCATAGGTTAAAAACTACTGCGTGGAGACTGTGTATATTTCATATGGGGTTAGTTATGTCTCTTTATAAAAACAATACGGCAATGATGAAAAATCTGAAACATTTCTACAAACAAAGAAATTGATGATGAACGATTGAAATAAATGCAGAAAACACATTAAAAGCTAACAAGTTGTTATTGTTGGCAGTTGTTTTTGTATAGACCAATAGAAGTAGGTTCTTTATATTGAAGACTTGATCACTTTGAAAGGCCACTAGTCTAAATGCCACATGTTAAGATAGTCGGTAAGATAAATTTATTTACACAGTGTGCTAGTGACCTAATACGATATATATAGGGTCAATAAATTCCATATATATCGTATTAAGTCACTAGCACACTATGTAACTAATAAAGCAAGTAGATTCTTAATATTGAAATACGAGTCCACCAAACACATCTCCTTGATGAATATGTGTAGTGACAACAGAAAGCCAGAAGGGAAATTTTAATTTCGGATGGCCATGGTAACAATGCATATTGATTAAGACATCTGTTTGATATATTTTATTAAAATAACTGTTTTGATGTAAAGTTTTACAAAATGAGTAACAAATAAAATGTGAATAAATTAAATGTATAAAAAATGAAAACAATAAATTGTGACTTGATATAAATATAATAATTGTCAAATATTATTTGATATGATAATATTGCAGTTAAACTGGATTTGGATATACCGAGTACATGTACAATACTATACTTAAACTATGTTCAATATATTATAAAATTCTCATGAATTAAAACGTTATTCCATGTAAACTATGTTGTTGAATGGATCTGAATGAGTGAAATATTCTTTCATAGAAATGACAGCGAAAACAGAAAGAATATTTCATGATCATCTGGTTTGTATGGAACCGACAAAAAAAAAATTTGACTAATGAGGGGTCTGGCAATGACCAAGACATGTAACACTAAATAAAAAGGTGGACCGATACAATGTCATGCACAAATTTTATCACATATGTGGACGGATACAAGTACAAATTTTTATCACATGTGTGGATGGATACATGTACAAATTTTATCATGTGTGGACGAATATATATCTTAAAACGCAGCTTTTTGTCATCAGTTACTCTCAGTTTTTGTCATCAGTTACTCTCATTTTGGGTCATTTTCTCAATTTACAGAAAAACATTTTATATTTTTTTAAATAACAAGATTGTCATCAAAATCAAACTTCTACTTTTACTTTAATTTTTCATGGACCTCAGGGGGTAATCTATTCATAACTTGTAAACAAATGTATTACTTACATTTACATTTGGTTTTGCTACCTATGCTAATTAATTTTGACGAAAACATCATTAAGGTATTATGGTTGTTGAGTCGTAAATTGCACCAAAATTACCCTTGATCACATTAATATCAATGATATACTGAAAAATAATTCAACTAAATACTTCATTTAAAAGCATGTCTTTTATAATTCTAAGCTTGAATCACCGTAATATCAAAGAGATTTGTCTTCTCCATGATCCATGTAATACACTAATTAAAAAATATCACTCAGTTAAAAAATCATTTTGGACTAAAGATTTACCTGCAACAAACAGACCAACAACAAAAATAACAACTAAGTAAAATCAATGTTAACAACAGCTGAAGTAACCCACCCATACTATACACATTTTGTGACTGACTGAATCACACATCACTTGCAGAAATAAAATCCTTGATAATACTGGATGCAGTAAGAAATACAACACTTCATGCACACTTTCCAACATTTGAACCACACAAATTTATTCTAAAAAGGGCAAATAAAGTCATAGCTTTTGGAAGAAGGCATTTATATTGATGTGAAAATTTACAAAGAAAATATTGTTTTGATGAGTGAATATTATCCTGACACTCTTAAGTAAATCCAGTAGCTCAAACAGGAATCTACTAATTGAATTATTATTTCCTGGATTTTTCCGAAAGCAGTGGCAAATATGCACCACATTTTACACTCAATAAATGAATATACTTGATTTAACCAATGCAAAGCAGAAACAGTTGTGTTACACAAAAAACCTTCGATTTCTTTTTTAATAACTGCAGAAATGAATAGCCAAAACTGTGCAAAAGGGAGAAAAATGTTTATCTATAGGTGATCTATTACAATTTTCTACATGTATATAAAGAAACACACTGATTCTGAGTACAAATAATTACTGGAAGGATATTCTTGTTATTTTTTTAAAGATTAAATATTATCTTAATCCCACCAATAAATCATAAAAAAATCAACATCCCTTCGACTTGGAACAAAATGATTAAAACATTTAAATCATCAAATAAATATGGAAGTCATTGTGCATATTGATTTCAGCATAATCATTCTACATATGATTATTGCAATTTGCATAATCTTGTTATAAAAATGTGACAATTAAACAATGATAAAACTCCTTCCAAGTTTTAGTAGGATATGCAGATTACGTGAAAAAAATAACATGAAAAAGTAAACTGCATCATCAACTGATCTTTGACTAAATCAAAACAAAATGTTTGGCAGCATTCTCGTAAAATTTTGAAACTAAAATCTGCAACGACTAAAAATTCCCTTAACATTTACTACTTTCTGTGTAATCATACACAGATTTTTCAGTATTAATCTTTAACAGAGTATCATAATAATATCATTGGCTGGACGGTCAATAGAACACATGTTATAAAGTTTCTACCCTATGGCACTGCTATACACAGTATTTACGTTTTAACAGTTCTAAGTATTCTGCACTAGATTTGGCAAATGAAGAGTTCATGATACTGTCGTCATGAGTTCGTATCGCAGGCTGTATGTTGTCATGGGGAGCTAAAAAAGAAATAAGAAAATATATAGCTACTTGTATTATACACAGATTGATTTTCTATCATGTTCCACTAAACTATCAACTTTTCTTAAACAAAAATAAGACTTGAAAATAAGGAAAAACTAATTCATAAATTCATGGGACAGAATGACTGACGGATGGATGGATGGATTCGGTGGTATAACTAATTCATAAATTCTTTTTTTGGAGATTTTTACAAGAGTTACATTAAGGGTGTTCGCTACTCTGTTTCAAAATAACAAGCTTTCTAAAAGACTGTTATAAATTGATAGTATATAAATAAAGGAACTAAAAAAGCAGAAAAAAATGAAGGGTCTATGTGCTTGTTATTGAAATATAAGCCATTGAAAATTTGGCGGGAAATGATTCTCTCTAGAATTATCATATATTTAACATTGGCACCTTTTTTCTTTCAAAAACAATGAAAACATAACAAGAGTTTTATAAGATTTTCAAATATGGCTTTTAAAACTATATGTTATAAAACTATGAAAAGAAAAGTAGGGGTTAGCAAAATTTTTAATGGCACTACATCGATAAAACCAGAGGATTCCAAATATCTGGCAAAAAATTCAAAAACAAGAGGAGCGATCATCCTTCAATAGAAATAGGACCAGAGTTTGATTTGAGCCAAATGACATTAAAATTGATAACCCCTGTCACAAAGGGTTTCTTTTTTTTTCTTTGATGAATTGTTCTATCAATTTAAATACTGTAAATTCAGAAATTATTACGAGGTTTTTATTAATGCGAATAATGCGACTGGGTGACTATTGCAATAATAAGAACTCGCATTTTGATATTTGATGCATATATCTGTATGCAGCTTTTCCTGAAATCGCAATAATTAATCTCGCATTTATGTCTATTCTTCAAAAATTGCAATAATAAATGCACGCAATAATTTCTGAATTTACAGTACATAGCCAAGATTGAGAAATTGTGTGCATTTATTTTTCAAAAGAACAGAACAACTTTTGAAAGTAGAAAACCATCCTTAAGAAGACCTTACCTGCTTCTAAATGTTTGGCTATGCTACGATCTAACTCCACCCTCAGTCTGTTACTGAGAATGTCGTCTCCATTCATACTCAGTCTGCTATAGTCCAATGCATTACCATTAACTGGTGAGGAAAATGATAAATTGTTTTGAATTCTTCCTCTCTGTCTTTCAGCACTGCAAGAAAAATATCAATGCAACAATTAATTATTTGGATTCTAAACCTTGAAGGATGATTGCTTTGTTTTCACATTTTCAATTTTTCCTTAAAGGGGCATTAGCTTCGAGATATAAAAAAAAAATTAAAATATGATTTGTTTTGTTCAATCATTAATGAAAGTGAAATAGTGAAATAATAATTCGCTTTTAACAGCCAGTTTGGTTCAATTTTGTCAAAATAAGCTAAGAAAAACGTGATGAATTATTCATTTGCAAGTGAATAATTTGACCTCATCGAATTCGTATTCATGTGACCTTCAATTTAACCCCTTAGCTAGGGATGGGTTACACATGAATTAGGCAAGTTCAGTTATTAAAAGAAAAAGAATGTCAACATTGAAAGTGAAACAAGGGTAAACCATTTGATTGACTGATTCGATCTACAAAAACTCATTCTTATACAGGTAAAAATGATGATTAACATATATTTTTAACCTATAATATGAAATAAAACAGACCTAGAAAAATCCAATTGCACGAGTTTGCTATCTATTTATATCTATATTTATGTTTATATCGGGTTATATGATGGTCGGCAGTCTTCAGAGGTCACCTCGATGGTTAATTAGATGGCGTCTAGACTAAAACACACAATGAAATGCTGATACAAATTATCGAGCCAGGGTATTGTAAATTGTATATTTCATTAGACTTTTAATAATTTAGATATACGTTTTAGTATGTCATAAATCAAATATAAGGATTTGAGTCAAATCGGTGAACATGAATTTGACAGCTAATCCCCTTCAATACTTTGAAACCTCTCTGACTTTTTCCTAAGCAATGCATTAAGAAATATTGCCTAGCAAGCCTTATTTGTGAATTTTTTTCAAAAGCATACACTTAAAAAAATTTAATATATTTTTTCCTCACATACATTTCAAATTCAATGAGGTGGTAGAATCAATATTTATATTTTTACAGGTCCCCCCCTCCCTTTTGGAAAAGACACCATATCCATTGTTAAGTTTGATAAACACAAAAATCCATGTTGATTTGACCAATTAATTTAAGATATTTGAAATATGTAGAAACATTTCCATAAATCACAAGTTCTAATTGTTTACAATGTTAATTTTAAGTTTAACAAGTGAAACTGTGAGCTACTGCTCACTGATGATACCCCCACCCAAATATTTCAGTAAACAGGAAGTTGTTAAGTGATGAATCTGAAAACGCATCACACGGTATAGCTGACTCATATAAACCCTGAAACCAAATTTCAGAAATCCTTGTAATGTAGTTCCTGAGAAAAATGCGACGAAAAATATTCATGGAACAGACGGACGGACGAACTGACGGATGGATGGACAGACAGACAGACAGAGGTAAAACAGTATACCCCCACTTTTTTAAAGCGGGGGTAAAATAATACAAATGTCCGGTCTGGTTAAGTAAAATATAATGGTATAGATAATAATAGTATTTCATTGCTCATTATTACAATAGCTATTTCTGTAGATCCACTTATCATCTGAAAACTGAAAATGAGCATTAACATTGTAAAGCTAGATGAATGCTAAGGTATTGCAATAGTCCCATCTACTGTAGAAAGCTGAATGAAAATGTGTGAAAGATAGCTATTGATAATGTGACTAACACTTGTGTATATGTTGATCTCTATGAAAATGCTATGTATATCAGATAAAATGTCTAGATACAATATCAAAATTATACAGGTGAAATCAAATCTTGTTTCATCTCTAACAATGAAAAATCAACAACTCATTCCATACACACAATTTAAAAAAACAAACTAGTAGTTAATTAAAAAAAAGACTGATAGAATTGAATGGAAAATATTTTAAATAGAAATCAATGAAAATGCTGTCAAGGATAATGGACATATGAAAGACTATAAAGCTTCTGTTCTTAGAGATATGGATTATTCAGCTCTTCTAGCTTCTTAAATATTAAACTTTACACAGATAGTTTAGGCCACCACCAGATAAGCATTATTGTCTTGCCCTCTGGACAATTATCAAATTCTCAAAACAAAAGTGTAAATCTGTATCTGTCGCATATTTTGTCAAAAAAAATATTGTTAATTCAATTCCGATGTATCTTGATTTATGAAAGAAATTTTATAAAGAAACAAGATTTGACAAATCACATTACACAAGAAAATGGTTTGAAACGGATATTTATTACAAGATATAGAATTGCGCATATATTGCTATAAAGCTATAGGTGTCAGACAACCATGTCAAAATCATTCTACATCCAACCAAATTTATCAATTTTCACAGTTCTCTACACATTTTACCTTAATTTTAACTTCATGAAAACCATGCATATTCTGAATTATACATGTATCAACTTTCTACAAGCCAATTTTCAACCAATGTATAAAGTCTTGTAGTGACACATGATGATCCCAAAGTCCCTTACTACTAAAAATAACATGTTGTGTTACTGAAAATCTTCATTAAAATTTTATTGAGCACATCTACCCTAAAATTGAGTTGGGAGTTCATGAACAAGTAAATTTGAGCTCAAAATGAAAAATTACATTCAAGTAACTTCATCGGCTAATTTAAGTAAACAGCAATGTCAAAAGCACTATTTTTTGTTCTAAATTAGTGTGGATTAATTGGTGGTCTGACACCTTACATAACTATTGGGAGACAGAAAGAGAAAAAAGCCACCAAGAGAAGCTAATTGAAGCTAGACCCAGTGGCACTTACACTAACTTTGATTTGTACCCATATGCCTTGTCTGTAGTCCGTACTAACTGTTCACTCAGTCTCATCCTCCACTGCATTTCACTATCATACAGGTCACGGAAACGTTTGGCTTCCATTTCCTTGCTATCCTTTTGTGCTTTGATCTGCTCATTTTGTATTTTTAGAGATGTGTTTTCATCCTGTAATAATTATAAATACAATCATCAAAGTTTGGAGGATCAAACTATGAGGATTAGGTCTTTAATTTCAAGGAAACTATTACCAATTTCATTGATTTATTACATTATTTGTTTTTGCACATTACAAGTAATACTCTATCCCACTTTTTGCCTAAATAACGAGAATTCAGTCGTCACTATTGTTTTTTCTAAACAAAATACAAAACAGTGTTCAAACCATGGCTTCCAAAACGGTCATATATTCCAGACATTTATAAATTTACCGGACATTGTCTGACTGGGAAAAGCATGAAATGGACGTCTACTTTTAGTTTTCAAGGCTTTCTTAAGAGACGGTCATTTAAACATAATTCAAAAAAAAGTTTATGTGATCTTTTTGACCTGACCTTTTGCCTTAAACAGTCACATATTTCCGGTCCTAAAAGTGACATGATGAATAAGTACTATCAAAACAAACCCTACTTTACCGGGGTTATACCTTCTCATTTTAATCAAGGTTATTTAGTTGTCAGACAGCTGAAATTAACCTGTTCAGGCGACAGGTAAACTTTTTTGTACCAGACATTGATCGGTCTATTAAAAGTTATTTTCTTACATTTCAGAAGTTTGCGTCTAATTAATTTAGTCAAAAAGATTGAAATTAACAGAAATATGTTTATAAATACGATTCGTTGAAAAATTAAAAAAGGTTTTAAACGAAAAATTGTCAGAACCACGTTGTGTGAACTAGTACACGTGTGTGCATGTGGGAAATTTAATTATGCATCCTAATTCTTCAAAAATGCTAAAATTATCATTGATACCTTTATCTAACGTTCATTTCAAGTATTTTCTTGAAGAAATAATGTGGATAGAGCTACTTAAACGGATAGTAGCTACGTTTTTATTAAAATTATTTTTTTAATCCATATGACGGATTTTGTACAAAACGTTAATTAAGTATAAATAAAACCATCACTGATTACTTTCCAATTAGCATTTAGAAGCTTTTTAACTTTTTACACCTGAATTTAATTTTTGTCTACAGATGTTAAGCCAACCCTTATACATATGACCTATGTTGACCTTAACTTGGCAAATTCTCAATACGCAATCGCACGTTGTCCCTCGAAGGGAAAATGTCGAACAGAGGAAAGTTATCGTGGAATGGAACATGAATTTACAGTTTCTGCGAGAAAAAGGATCAGAAAAGAGATGCAGACAAATTATTGTAAATTGAAAATAAATAATGGCGATGAGATTGGTCATTAGAATCACTTAAAAAACCTGTCACACAGGCAAAGTCACACAGAAGTAGCCGACAATACGACAGTTTGCGAAATGTTTACATTTCTAAACTATTCCAGATCACATGAAAACAAATTGCAACGTGTTCAAATCATTATTGTCCAAAATATGTTTACAAATTTATGAGCAGTGATCTCTCAACATAGTAGAAATTAAAAATCAACTTCTTACAATTTAATATTATTCTTCCGATGTATCCTTCATGATGGCCCCAATTCATAAACACGTGTATACATTATCGGCATTGCTTTGTCATACAAATGTAAAAACAAGTGTATATAATCGCCATTGTTTGAGAACCTTTGGTTCGAAAAAGATGCAGGCTTTTGTTATATTTTGTTGTTTACATAATTTGATAAATGGCGTCAAATATGTACGTTGAATTTAAAGAAATTATCAAATACGTAAGAAAACAAAAATCACATGTTCATATCTATTTATATCTGGGTCATTTCACTCGCTGTGTCAGCAAAGTTCGGGAAGTAAACCCGATGCATAATTAATGAGATGAATAGGCACGCAACACGATATTAATTATGAATTATTAACACTTCTGTAGTTTATGTAAACATTCCAGTGATCTTATTGTTAATTTTAAGTATATATCTTTGATTTTAGCAGCTTTAAAACGTGGTCATAATTTTGTCAAAATCTTAGCTACTATCCCTTTAAACTCAATCGTGCTTTGTAAACGTACACAGATTTTACGTATCCGTCTCTGGTCCTTGTTTTACCATTGTCAAGTCAACATCCGGTATTAGGAAAATGTGCTTTTTAAAAACGAAAGTAATGTTTTTGACAACGTTATTTTGCACAAATAAAGAGTCTAAGGCAGATATTAGTATGCTGATGTACACACTTTGAATGATGCACTGTCAATTTAACAGTTTACGTCAGAACATCGAATTTAAATCAAAGAAAAGTTTAATATCGTTTTAATGTCAATCATTGGTTATATGATGGCCAACTGATTACCATAGTTGCCTTTTGATACTAAGTCTTAAGGGATTAAAATCAGGATATGACCTAAAATGCCCGGCTGGCTCAAATATTTTTTGGAAGCCCTGGTTCATACCTCAAGTTTTCTCCTGGCATCTTTGATTTTATATTCTGTTTCATCCCTGGAATTATCAAGCCTTTCCCTAGCTCTGGCCTGTTGTTCCAGGTAATTATTAATCTCATCTAACTTCCTGTTTAATTGAAGCCTGTAGTGGGCCTCTAGTTCTTTTTCCTTTTGATTTAGCTCATCTTTGTTGACATAACCATTTTCTATCTTGGCCTGCTTTGATAAAGGAGAAAACAGATTTATAATGACTTAATGCTTAAAATACAGTACCAGTGCAACAAAATATGATTCCTCTCCTCCTCAGAATTAAATATAAATTTCAAAATTAGTCTGTTTAATTGAAGCCCTCTGCTAATATAAACACATTGAATCACTGAGAGAAATAGGCAAGATCAAAACGCTTTTTCAAGAAAAACAAATAACATAATTGACAAAACCTATGAAAATGACCATTAGTTGTCCAGAGTACAATTATTTTATTTAGAATGACTTAGCTCCTAAAACTAATTTTGAAAGATAAAATATATATAATTCACAGTTATAGCAGAAGGCACATCAAAACTATATTTGGTTTCTGAGAAACAAGCCTTAATAAAAAAAATAAATGTGGATAGTGTCCACATGTGGACACAGATGATGCCCCCGCTTGCATATCATATAGTTATAAAGGGACATAACTGAAGAACGGTAAAAGTGACGCTACCCAAATTTGAACTTGATCTGAGTTTTGTGGTAATAAGCATTGTGTGTAAGTCTCATAACATTTGGTTGAGACTAACTTAAGTAGAGAACAGAAACTAAAAATTCAGCAATTTTTCTATTTGTAAACACGCATAACTCTAAAACGGTTGTGTATAAGTTTTATAACATTTGGTTGAGACAAACTAAAGTTAGAGAACGGAAACGAAAAATTCAGCAATTTATATGTTTATAAAGGGACATAACTCAAGAATGGTAAAAGTGTCGCCACCAAATTTCGTACTTAATCTGTTTTATGTAGTAATAAGCATTGTGTATAAGTTTCATAACATTTGGTTGAGGCAAACTAAAGTTAGAAAACAGAAACAAAAAATTTGTACTTGATCTTAGTTTTGTGGTAATGAATATTGTGTATAGGTTTCATTAAGTTACAGAATGGAAACTAAAAATTTATGCAATCTTTCGATTTATAAAGGGGCATAACTCAATAATGGTTAAAGTGACACTACCCAAATTCAACTTGATCTGTGTTTTATCAGTGGAAGTCAAAATTAAATATTGCAAAACTCCAATTTTAAAAATTACTTGATATTTAGAAGAAAATAAAAATTTTGCAATTTTTCCATTTATAAAGGGCATAACTGTAGAACGGTTAAAGTGACACCACCAAAATTCACACTTGATCTGTGTTTTGTGGTAATAAGCATTGTGTATAAGTTTCATAACATTTGGTTGAGGCAAACTTAAGTTAGAGAACAGAAACTAAAAATTTTGCAATTTTTTTCCATTAAAAAGGGGCATTACTCTAGAACGGTTAAAGTGACGCCACCAAAATTCAAACTTGATCTGTGTTTTGTGGTAATAAGCATTGTGTATAAGTTTCATAACATTTGGTTGAGGCAAACTCAATTTAGAGAACGGAAACTAATTTTGGGACGTACGTACAGACGGACAAGGGTAAACTTAATGCCCCCACCGCTACGGCGGGGGCACAAAAATGACTGAGACCGTGGAATGTGAAAATGTAATCAATGTCATAAGGCAGATGTTATATCTTAAAAAGAATCAACATATCAAATACTGATGACATGTCAGGTTATAACACAATAAACACTGCTTTCTTGTATATTACTCTGTTAATTCAAAAATAAAATATTCTAATCCTTGTATTAAACAGAGACTTTTTTTGATAAAGTGCTGCCGTGTATGTAAACCAGAGGTCTTTGTTTTCAATTAAACCTCACATGTTGCTGACAATACAGGCAGTATTGGAAACCTGCATGCATTTTAATGATAACCAAGAACCACAACATAAACATAAACAGTATACTGAAATGCATCTATTTTACTAGATTCATGCAGTTCTTACACAACATTTTAATGCAGGAAATTTAAATTCATTTAAGGTAGTTTCCATGACAAACAAAACATACTGTAAATGTCATGCAGACCTGACCTTCACCAACAACATAAAATGAAATAAAAATGTTAAAATAAAAGGTTGAACACATGCAATAATTCTCCGATTCCATCATTCCTGTGAAGCATGCTCAGTGGTAACGATCCAATGATACCTTGTACATTTTGTAGTCCTCCTCTAATTTATATTTACTCTTTTCCAGTTTGTCAACATTTTTCTCCAAATGTTTCAGAGAGGCAATTTTTGTCTGAAGGTGTACGTTATTGGAATGTAATTTTTCTTTTTCGTCAACTTCACTTTCCAGGGTTTGCTGTAAGCTGGCAATCTACACCACAACAAATATTTGGGGAGATGAGACACAATATTGGAAACAACAATATATGTATTTAACAACAAATGAGACACGTTTCCCTCCTTTATTACAATACAGTATTATATTTAATGGCAGAAATATTAAATAAGTAATACCATCACAATCATGGTGGGATCTTTAGCCATTACAACCTGATATTATTTTACCAATGCCAATATTTTTTGTTCTTCTAGAAGTTAACAATTGAACTTATATAAAGTATTAAAGATTGGTTTATTTGCAATATTTCAACACTTTTTCAAAGTTTCTTTATCATCCTTATAGTTACTCTGATACAATCTATGCAATGACAGGAACATTGTTAGGCATATATAACCTGAAAACCCAATATGTCCCAATCATACTGCCTATCATATGGGATACAACATTAAATAGTTCTACCTGTTGTCTAGCCTCTGAGAGAGTGCCTTCCATGGTTAATCTTTCCTTGTCAAATTCTGTGATGATGGTGTTCACACGTGAATCACTCGTGTCCAGAACCTGTGCAATGTTAGATTGATAGCATGTTAAGACAGTTGTGCTCTCCACACAAGAAACAGTGATGCAAAGGGAAGCAACTTCTATTACATATGTATTTGCACTTTGTTTAGTAAATGGTACAGGTTAAAGGTCAAACTCAAAAAAAAGAAAGTTAGTTAAAGGTAGATCTTTTTCATGACCCTTGCATAAATATGCAAATGATTACTTTTTATTTTAGAGTTTCAAAGGTGTGTAATACACTTTGACTTCTTTCATGAGTGTAGAATAGTACTTTATACTGAAAGTGTGCTATTGTGTCATTTGTGATACAGTCACTGACCGTATATCACCTTGTTTGTGATGATGATAATGCATTTCTGTAGAGTTAAACTTATGACGTCAAAGAAGACAAGTTTGCAGAATATTTACCTCTGCCGCATCAAAATTATAAAATTGATGGTTTTTACCAAAAAATATTTCATTTGGAACAGTTGTTACAGTTACAGAAGAAAACAACCATACTTTGTCTTGAATTATAAATTTTATTTGAAAATGCTGATAATACTAAAATTATCAACATCAAAAATATAAAATTCATTTGTACTCCGTTAGAAACAGGTTAGAAATGTTCAGCCTCACATTCTACCAGTTTCTTATATATAAATAAGAAGATGTGGTATGAGTGCCAATGAGACGACTCTCCATCCAAGTCACAATGTATAAAAAGTGTACAATTATTAACAATTAGTCTTGTACAAATAAATTTTTAATTTTGAGACAAAGTATAGATATTCTATATATAAATGTGTATTACATCTGGTGTATCAGTACATATTTGCTTATACAAAGGTGACAGACTATATGAATCAAAATTGGGAAATATACTAAAACTACTGTAAGGCAATGTCTTGTTTAAGTATTATTTGTATGTAGTGTCTATATATGACACTTTGTAGAAATGTAAAAATATGGAGATGTGGTATGATTGCCAATGAGACAACTATCCACCCAAGTTCAAATGAAGTAGATATAAAACTGCTATCAAAATTGTGGTTTCATATATATTCAAAGATAAAAGTTTAATACATGTATTGTAGAAACATAAATAATCAACAACAAATCATTAATTTACTACACTGCAGAAATATTAAACATAGTATTTATAAAGTCTTCCAAGGACCATACTTTTTTTTTATTAAAAAAATGATATGAGATGAATAAAGTCACTGTAACTGCAAGATAAGATTTAGAACTACAAATCTGCTATAAATGGGATGACAGGAAATTCAAAGTGAAGGTTGTCATGTAGATAATGTCAAATAAAGAAGGAATAATTAATAACCCCCTATACTTCAAGCTTTATGACCAGAGGTATGGAAAGATTTTTATATTTCATTATTTCTTCTTGGGTGTCTATTTTTATTTTTTTTTTGCCTCACTGATGTTTATCCAAATTTTCCTTTATCTATAATTAAAGGCAAAGAATATAAAATCAATACCATAGAGACAGCATTATTTTATCAATCAATTAATGTTAAATAAATATGTTCCTTCTATGACCAAATAAATTGATTTGAATGACTTAATTGAAAAGGATGAGGAACTTTGTTGGAAATTCTTGTGTTATGGTTTCATATTTCAAAACTTAAAAAATAGTTAATTTTTCTATATATCAATTTATACAAGGGTATTTTTTTGGGAAACTGTAACTTATTTTGAGAACATTCCTGTCAGCCCTGTTAAATCTGTGTGCAATATAAATAATCTCCAAGTGTAAATTATCACTACATCAGCTAAACTCTACAATAGTATCAGTTAATCTTAAAGCAGATAAAAGGTGCACTCTAATACCTACACTTTCTGGGTCCTACAATTTAAATGTATTTGTCAATTTTTTCTCTTTGGTACACAATCATTGAGTTGTCTCATCACCGGCAGCAACTAAAATTGCAACAATTACAGATTTTCCTTGAAAAATCTATTTCCTGATAATGTTTTTGCACAGAAGGTCCAATTTCTATGTGAATTATAAGCTTAGCTTTTTGAAGATACCAAAAAAATAAAAACATGTTTGAAATAAACATTATCGGTTACTTTCTAGCACAAAACAGAGAACAGGGCTTTGGGTCATAAATCTTTAATCAGTACTCTGAGTACAAAATTTGTGCTTGCAACACCAAATCCGTATTTTGATTGGTTGATTTCTGAATCGGAGTACGATATTTGTGCTTGAAATTTTTCTGACCACAAGGCCAGGTCCTTGTCTGTAATTCATCCAGTAGCATTCTATCCTGTTATGAAAAGCCTATGGACTATTAATTTTCATTTATAGGGAAAGGCTTTTCATATGGTGGCTATAAATACTTGATATAAAACACATCATAGTGCAATGCAACTCAGGTACACAGATCACCACAAGTAGGGATAAAACACCATAGCCAACATATTACTGCTCCATAGTGCATCTAACAATCACCTCATTCAATTCACGTATATCTGTATACTTACTTTCAGTTTCCTCTTTGCCATCTTCAAATAACCTTTCATAGTAGCCAATTCTTTCTGAAGTTCTACATTCCTACAATGTAGTGAAAACAAAAATCTTACATGCATGAACAATTTCAAAAGTCATAACTGAATATTTCAGGAAAATACCCTGTCATCTTAAGTATACATACATACGTTTGTGAAACTCAAAAATTGAATAAATTCTAATAAATAGAGTGAGCAAAATTATCTTATCATTTTAATTCTCCTTAAATGTGTGCACAATTTGCAGCTACTCAAACACAAACATACTTTTCTTGTTCTGCTTCCAGCTTGGTTTCAGCAATTTTCACTTTTTCTGTAGCTTTTCTTGCCTTTCTTCTTTCCTACAATTAAAAAAAAAAATTACATTTAATTTACAGTAAATCTTCATCTTAAAACAAATCAGGACGATGTACAGTACATCCTAAATATCTTTTATAAATAATATAAGATTCTGTGCAAGCTAGGATTTTCATATACTATTAGTTACACAGTGTGCTAGTGACCTAATACAATATATATGGGGTCAGTAAATTCCATATGTAAAATTTACTGACCCCATATACATCGTATAAGTTTACAAGCATACTGTGTAACGAATTTATCTTACCGACTATCTTAACATGTGACATTTAGACTAGTGGTCTATCAAAGTGATCAAGTCTTCAATATAAAGAACCTACTACCTTTGGTCTATACATAAAAAAATCCCAACAATAACAACCTGTTAGCTTTTAATGTGTTTTCTGCTTATTTCACTCGTTCATCATCAATTTGCTTCGTCTGTTGTCCGGGGGAAAACGTTTCAAATTTTTCCTCGATGTCGTGTTGTTTTTATAAAGGGACGTAACACCACTACTAACAGTTTATTAAAATAAACCACGCCTACTAACCCCATTTGAAATATACACGATCTCCACATGGTCGCTTTTAACCAATGATATTCCTAGAAATGTATAGGAGGTAAGATAAATGTATATATATCTAACAAATTTGCAGAAAGGAAATGTTAACCATTATACTTCTTGCAAGTTATGAATTGAACATCATACATTTCAGGAATAACATTGCACAGTAACTATTTGAAAACATTTTGCATAAGAATATAAAAATAATGAGATGTGGTATGATTGCCAATGAGACAAATATCCCCCAGAGTTCAAATTACATGGATTTGTTTTTCACAAATGGCTTACCTCCTCTAAATGTGACAATGCTTCCTGTCTTTGTTTCTCATACTGTGAGACCTACAACATACAATACAATCAGATATCTTACCCTAAAACCATTCAAGTATTTACCAGGTGTATCTGGATTAGGCAACTGGCAAAAGTGCCATTTTTTAAACTTTTGAAAATTAAACATATATTTTGTCTGAAAAGCCACACCAAATTATTATTTTTTTTTTTTAACTTATTTTCTTAAAATTTGGACAAGGCTTTTTATGGATTGATAATAATATCATTTTACATGAACTCGCAAATTATTGATAAACAGTCTTAAATATAATATGCCAAGGAAACAATATATTTAAAACTCAAAGAATGAATGTTTTATGGTAGTAAAATTTCAGGAACAAATGGGTCCAAAGAATACCAAATTAATTTGGAGTGGCCCTATCCTATTTTACCGGATTCTGTAAGAGATCATAACTTGCTGACAAATATTAACATATTGATCAATAAACAACATTTAGAATGCAAGTAGGTGTTCAGATCATTTAATTAATCTAACATTTTCTAGCCTGAATCATCATGTATCAAAAATGAAAAAGTAAAATTCATGAGTTATAACAAATTAAATCATCATTCAATTAATGGCATAAGTTATATTTAAATAAACAGCTGCGCCATGAGCGCATGATACGCCCATCACATTTTTGAGATATAAAGTTCAATAACTTCTCAATGTCATATTAGAAATTTGTGAAAAACTAAAGGGAGGTTATCTTAATTGATATAAACCAGTCACCAAAGTTTAATGTAAACTGCTCAAAGCACTTTAAAGGTATTGTCCAAAAACTGGAAAATCACCCCTTTTTTATGAATAAAATCCCATAACTCGGAAGTGTAAAATCTAAAATTTATAAAAATCAAAAGGGAGCTCATGTCAATAGATATAAACAATTGACCAAAGTTTCTTGCAAATTGGTGAAAGCATTTTTGAGTTAATGTCCTAAAACTGGAAAAGCCCCCTTTTTTTTAATGAATAAAACCCCATAACTCAGAAACGTAAAATCTAAAATTTATAAAAAACGAAAGGGAACTCACGTCAATAGATATGAACAATTCAGCAAAGTTTTATGCAAATTGGTTGAAGCGTTTTTAAGTTTATGTCCGACATGTTGACGAAGGACGGACGGACGGACAGACGGATGGACAGACGGACAACGGTTTACCATAATACGTCCCGTAAACGGACATATAAAAATTGTAACTATCACTACTAACTACTAGTAAAAGAAAAAAAGAGCTCAAGAAATGAAGCAAAGTGAAGAAGATCGATAGACTCACCCTGAGACCAAGTTTAGAACGTGATATAACCTCTTTTTCCCAGAGTTCCTTGTTTTCTTCTGCTTCCTGTGTTAACAGTACCCGAGTGGTCACCTCATCCTACATAAACAAGCCACAGGAAAGATTGCTCAAAGATAGTATTGATAGTAAACACTCTGCAGCATGCAAGAATAATAGAGGAAAGCAAGCTAATCTATAATTTCTACTAAATGTTGACATGCAGCAAAGACAATACCCAATATAGTGATTCCTGTATGCAGGATTGGTCCCCACATCCCATAGCAAAAAAAGATTTGTTGAATAAAACAATATTTGTGATTTTAATCAAATCAATACTAATTTATTTGAAGAAATTATTTTCTTCATTTTCAAATATGAATAGGTTTCTTACAAATAAAAATTCTTTAAGGTTAAATGGAATTATTCTTCCAAACTTCAAATGAAAAATGAGGTCAATCACTGGAATTGTGAGAATATTTTTAAAACTTAGTGAAATGAATTAATGATTTAGCCTATTGTTATTTGGAAATGGCAAATCCTTTAGGATAAGACAACAATATTTCAGTGGTAATGCTATCAAAATAAATCAAACAGCTATTGAGAAATAACTACACTAATGGACTGGAAGTCATGCTTAAGAGAGAAGCAAGTTAAAATGATGTGGTTTAATTCAGAGAAGCTCAAGGAGTAATTGGAATGAATGATAATTCATAGACCCCATGCCATTACCACTATAGGAGAAATAAAGCATGCTTTTAGTTCTAGCTAATAAAAAGCAAGTATAAACCAGCCACCTATAGAAATCACTAAAGTTTACAAAATAAAATGCTCCCACTTACGTCCATGCTATTATCTGACTGAACATGCTGAAATAATAGTGTTATCTCCCTTTAATGTGTTATTTACAACAATAATCAACCTTTACTGAATGAATGAAATAATAAATATATGTGGGTACAGATTATATGTGGAACACTTAGTTTCACCCTCTCACAACATCAATCCTTCAAGCTTTGGAAATGATGCCTTATTTATGGCTTTTCTCTAGTGCTGGGTTTATTAACAAATAAATTACTATTATTTTTCATTACAATAAATACTTTTAATAGGAGTGTGGATCCTAAAAAGGGTTGGACCACTGAAGATGTGAACCAAAAATTATTTACAAATAAATGGGGAATGTGTCCATGGGACACAGATGATGCCCCCAGCTTACATATAACGTTATAAAGGGACATAACTCAAGAACGGTAAAAGTGATGCTACCCAAATGTGTATTTGATCTTAGTTTTGTGGTTATAAGCATTGTGTAAAAGTTTCATAACATTTCGTTGAGGCAAACTTGTTAGAGAACGGAAACGAAAAATTCAGCAATTTTTCCACTTGTAAAGGGCATAACTTTACAACAGTAAAAGTGACTCCATCAAAATTCAAACTTGATCTGTGTTTTGTGGTTATAAGCATTGTGTATAAGATTCATAACATTTGGTTGAGGCAAACTAAAGTTAGAGAACGGAAACGAAAAATACAGCAATTTTTCCATTTATAAAGGGGCATAAGTCTAGAACAGTAAAAGTGACGCCACCAAAATTCAAACTTAATTTGTGTTTTGTGGTTATAAGCATTGTTTATAAGATTCATAACATTTGGTTGAAGCAAACTAAAGTTAGAGAACAGAAACAAAAAATTCAGCAATGTTTCCATTTGTAAAGGGGCATAACTCTAGAACGCTAAAAGTGACGCCACCAAAATTGTAACTTGATCTGTGTTTTGTGGTAATAAGCATTGTTTATAAGTTTTATTACATTTGGTTGGGATAAACTAAAGTTAGAGAACGGAAACCAATTTCGGGACGTAGGGACGTACGGATGTATGGACTACAGAACACTTTTTCTTTATAGAAACATACAGAAACTCAGTAAAGGTTGAAGCATTGTGAATATATCAAAAACACATATGATTATTAATTACTACATCAATATATGTGTTACAGAATCATATTGTTTAAACATGAATTGAAATTATGTGTCATGTGTCAAAAAATGAATCCTACAGTTGCATAAACACACTGTGAAATATGCAAAATATAAGTTTACATTTATAATTCTAATCCACTAAAAGATGGTTTCTTCAATAGTGCCTACAAAAATCGCCCTATTATCATGTTTCTGGAAAATATCAATATCTTATACAGTATCATGTGCAATCTCAGGAGTCAAATACATGTAACCAAATTGAGGAGAGAAAAATAAATTGTGGACTTGACTGAAATATATCCAGTGATAAAAATCTCAATAAAAGTTTAATGATACAGAAAATTGAGTCAAGATTTTTTTTTCCAAGTCTCAAATATTTTGGTATTTGTCTGTTGTCAGAATGCAACTCTTCATGCCAAGACTGTCATCATGTAGGAATACATTCCATCTGTGTTCACAGGTAAATAGCATTACAGAAGGACTTGTAATATCAAATGTTTTCTGGTTTAAAAACAGCATGAAACGCTAATATTGTATTGATCCATCTGTGGTTTTGTACATTTTTATAGCCTAATCTGTAATGCTGAACATTTTATCTTTAAATTGACAATACTTGGGGCTTAAGATAATTCTTACTGTATTAGTGAACAGTTTTCAGTGTTTTTTTGACAATATTCTAAACACATGTCTACAATTATTACCTCTCTCTTATCTTCTAACATATTATTTGTTGATTTCAGATTTGAACACAAGGCTTCCAGACTACTTCGCACCTGAAAATTAAAATAATGCCATTTGGATATTATTCCTGCTAATATCTTTATAAATGGGACAGGTGTATGAAAGTTTTCTTGAAATTTTTCTAGGTTCAGGTATAAAAGCAATCCCTTAACTTTAGAAATAAAGATTATTCAGATTTATAACTGTTAATTTGTTGTTTCTTTTAAATTGATGAAATATTGAGCGATTGCTCTATAATGATATTATATTTTAGTGTTTGTTAAAAAGGAGAATACTAATGTTAAGACCTACTTCTTATTTATCTAAAAAATTGGAGCATGATGAATGCAGATCTGTAACATTTCATCAAGTTTCATTTATTCATCTGTCAACTTATTTGTCAGTATCCAAATTTTCATGCAAAAGATATTTCTATTTCAACCATTAACATATTATGAAATTTGTGACATGCCATCACTTACTTTCTGTGAATCTTGCAAATCTTTCTGTAACTGTTCAACCCTTTGTCTCTCATGTTTAAGTTCAGCATCTAATCTGGCATTGTCTATCTGTATATGATGTAAAGTTCCCTCTAAATCCTGCTGTAATAATATAGTTCTTATTTCACATTTCTGTTTTTCAAAAGGCAAAGAAA
Source organism: Mytilus coruscus (assembly GCA_017311375.1). Lineage (NCBI taxonomy): Eukaryota > Metazoa > Mollusca > Bivalvia > Mytilida > Mytilidae > Mytilus > Mytilus coruscus. The sequence goes on along the minus strand of CM029595.1, from coordinate 122,871,723 downwards.
ATACACAAACCTCAAAATCAACAGATTATGAATTAAAAATAAAAGTTATAACAATATATATAACTATTCTATTTTTGTTCAATTCAAATTATATGGCATCTACAATGAATTTGCAAATACATTGTTGTTGCAGGAATGGTGTCAACTTTTTATTGTTTTAACCTTTATCAAATTACATATATATATTCAATTGTGACCATTAAAAGATGCATTTAATATTATCTAAAGTAATATTTTGAGTCATTAAAACATTACTTATGAGCAAAGCATTGAGGTTAATTTTCTTTAAAATATCCTACAAGTTATTCAATTAGTTAAGATTGCATGCATAGCCAATTTGTTGCCTTCTTTTTTGTACAATTAAAAATTCATCATGTACATAGAATGGGTATTATAAGCAATTCCTTTCTGTTGAAAGTATACAAACAGACTCATGGTAAGTAATGTGTGATCTACTGACTCGGATCTTGTTGCCTTCATCCTGATTAAGAGATGTGTTCATTAGCTCGGCCCTAGCTTGGTCACGGACATTCTCAGCTTTCTTGACATGCTCTGTAATTTCAGTGACCCTGGTCTGTAATTCTAGACATTTTTGTTGTGCAGTCTCATATTTCTGTTGAGTCCTTTCTAGATCCATGGCAAGTTTATGTTTTTCTGAGTCTAGATGTTCTTTAGCCTGTTCAACAGTACATGTTTTTTGTAAGTATCTATTATCTAATTAAGCACAGACTATCTAATCTTGTGTGCAAATCTGTCAATATTACTTAGTGCTCACATATAGTATAAGATTACATGTTAGCAAAACATCTAAAAATAGCTACACTACAAAAAATAATTTTAAACCCTCATATCAAAGCAATTCTGTATAACTTTTCCCTGGTGGTCATACATGATTTAAATTTTCACAGATTATTATTTCCCTCCTTTATTATTAAAATGCTATAAGGCAAAAAAATCATATACATACAGCTTAATATATTCCCTTTTAAGTAAATGTTAAAAATTGACAACACCATGGAAGAGTTACAGTACATGCATCCCTAAGATAAATATCTTTGCAAAACTATTAGACTAAAATTCAAACAGAGATTTACTTGATGAACAAAATGCTGAATGTTTTAATCCATCTTCCTATATCAATTTAAAAAAAAATTACAACAATGCTTTATGTCAAAGCCAAGATTAAGTTTAATTTTTGTAAGTTAATGTAGCATTGTACAAGTAGGCAGTTTAGCAAAATATATAGTTATGAAACATGCAACTTATCCGTTACCTTACTGCTAACTTCATGTGAGGCTTCAGCTACAGATAATTTTTTAAACATATCTGTATATTCCCTGTTCAGTCGCTGATTATCTTGTTCTAAGTTACTCCTTCTTCCTTCCAAGCTTCTGTTTTCATCCTTTAGCTTTGTCACTTGTTCTGAGAGACTTGAGTTTCTTTCTTCCAGATTTAAACGAGCCTTAGTTGGAAAGGAAACATGTTTTAATAAATCAGGAATGGCCAATGGAAGTTTCCCTTCACTTAACCTCGCTACACTATTACTACAACTTAGTTTTACAAGACAGATTTAGTATTCTACCTTTACCAAACCATACAAGTTAAAACTGTCAAATTTCACAAAAAACATACCTGAAGTTCTGGGTACTTCTGGAAAATCTGTTTTAATATTGATAAAACTGACTTTGTTATTCCATATTTTGTTACAGGATCTTATTCCAAATTAAGCTTTCTTACTTTCTTAAACTTCAGTTGCTACTAGCCCAATTCAAAGTTTTATTTCCTTGGTTAAGGGTATTCCATTAGAATGGATATGGCATGGAAGGAAGAAACTTATAAAAAAAACTCCTTTTAAACTGTCTCAATTTTTAAATAAAACAAAAAGTATTTTTGGGTAGCTGTATCACAAGCTGCAGCTCAGATGTTCCACAACAGCTGTTCAATATAAACTTTCCTTTGAGTGCAAAATAATAACAATGTCATAATTATCTCTTTTTCTATGTTAAAATATATATTTGTGGTATCTCTTTTCTATGTTAAAATATATATTTGTGGTATCTCTTTTCTATGTTAAAATATATATTTGTGGTATCTCTTTTCTATGTTAAAATATATATTTGTGGTAGTGTAACTGTTACAAAAATAGAAATAAAATAACTTCAGAACTGTCAGAATAAATTTTATTTCAACCTTATGCTTTATGTTGAGGTTCAACTGAGTACCTTTGACCTAGACACATTAAATTTCTATTATAATGCTATAAGCCTCATATCAATAATTTTATACATATTCAAGGGATATCAAGAAAAGCTATAAAACACTAATAGGTAAAAGGTAATTGTTTATCTGAAAATGACTTCACCATTCTGTGTCTACTTGCTACTCACCTTTTCGTTCTCAGTTTTGAGAGAAGCTAGCATGCTAGTAAACTTCTCATGTGCATCTTCCCCTGATCTATCACTCAGCACATGTTGTAAGGATTCTAGCTGTTGTTTAAGTGTTAGATTTTCGTGTTGGAAACCAGTTACCCTGCAAATAAAAACATTTATTCCATATTGATAGAACCTTAGTAGGTTTTTCTATATGTATTGGATTTTGAATAAATAAGCATATTCACCTGCGGAAAAAGTATATTCACCGCGAAAACGTCGCATGCTTTTACGTTATGTTAAAATCGTTTGATGTAGTGTAACAATTGGTTTTGGTAAATATTGTCATTATATACATTTCTCTTGGTACTCTCTCGGAATATGGAATAAAACAATTACTGTCTTTTGTTTTGGTAAATATGTGGTTTAATTGACTTTTGAAAAACTGATATTCACTTCGGCTCTGGCCTCAGTGAATATCAGTTTTTCAAAAGTCAATAAAACCACATATTTACCTCATCAAAAGACAGTAATTGTATAATATTACACTGACGAGTGAGTCTGGATGAGGATGACACTACACATATTTCAGCATCAAGTTTTAGATTCATACCCTCGTTTTAATGCCTGCTTTTTTATGTTGGAAACCTGATGTCCTGTTAAAATCAAATGTGAAAAACAGGAATGTCAAGATATCCTTGTGCATGCTAAAAAATCTTTCTGTAATCAGATAAAATGGTCACAATTAATGTTTGTAAAATATCATTTTTGTTGGAAACACATATTTAAAACTACAGAACAGATCTTTTCTGACAAAATGATGTAGATTTATATGTCATACATGTGATAATTATTCACCAAGTCGGGTCACTTCAATACGGTACTAAAGATTCACAAGTCAGGTCACTTCAATACAGTACTACCAGAAAAACTTACTTTTCTTGTAGACCTTCTACTTTGGTCTGGAGCTTCGAATTATGTTCCTGAAAAATAAATGTGAAATATATCACAATTGTGAAATTATTTCTTTTCATTGAAACTGAGAGTTCACATGGAAAACAGATGACATTCATCTTCTCTCGATAACATACATAGACAGCTTACAAAATCAATAGATATAATACAATTTTTCTATCTGAAGGCAAAGATGGCCTTAGCCATGTTTGGCACAAATTTTTTGATTTTTTTTTGTTTTCAATGCACTTAAACTTAATTTGGCCTTCCATCTATTTTGATGATAGCATCACAAATGAGTCTTACGTAGATAAAACACGACTTAAGTATATTGAATTATAATTATAACCCTTGTATCATAATGACTTTTTAGGAAAAATTTACAAAACTAATGTAACTTATGAAAGAAATTTGTATGAAATATTTGATTGTCAAGGAAAAAAAGCAAATAAATTGCTTCACCGAGCGCAGCTGGATACGACCGCAGAGGTCCAACCCTGAACAGTTGGGGCAAAAATGGACACAATATTTGCGCTTGATACAGGTCTGAATTTGGATTGTAATTAAATATTTGACACATAATAGGTTTCTGACACAGAATAACTGTAGTCAAAGAACTTAGAATTGGTTATATGATTTGAATTTATATTCAATTTTTTGCTTTTGTGCAATACACTATAAAAATATTTGAAGAAATTTTCTTTTTAATTTCTGAAATCTTGAGGAGAAAAAATTTCTGTATAACAAAACCATTGTAAGGGGTGTAACTCTTAATGCCAAAAAAAACCAAACAAATGATATTGATCACAAATAAACAAATTTATTACCACTGAACCCTTTGATATACACTATTATTATATTATATATACTTCCATCACAGTATTTGATGTTTCTAGAAACAGCTAAAAAATAATTCATACTAGAACTAGCAGACAACTTTACTCAATTTAAAAGCAATGTAAGGGAGGAAATTCAAATATAACATTGTATTTATTATCTTTTAAATTTAATGTTAATTAAATCAAACAAAACAAATTTTATAGCCTTAGGACCAAAATTTGGACCAATTTGAAAATAAGACCAACAACCAAATACACAGTTAAATTCAGCATATGAAAAAAATTGTAATACTAATAGCATGAAAAATTGTAATACTTATAGCAAAAAGTCCCAACATAAAGAATCAAAGCTTTCTCAAAATAAATAAAGAGCAGTAATCCAAAAATATTGTTCTCTTCTATATACTGTAAAATATCACGAATCAATTGAATGCTATCCCTTATATAATGCTTAGTGGTCCAATATCTATTTCATAAAGATCCAAAGACCAATACTTAAGTAATTGTCCATTAACCAGGAAATCCTTGTTTTCCCCCTTTTTTGCCCCTAATTCCTAAAAGGTTTGGGCCATAACCCCCCAAAGCCAATCCTAACCATCCCTTTGTGGTATGGAAACTTGTGGTACAATTTCAGAGAGATCCATAACCTGTTCCACCAGTTATTGTCTGGAAACTAGAAAAATGCTTACTTGGGCCCCTTTTTGGCCCCTAATTCCTAAACTGTTGGGACCATAACCCCAAAAATCAATCACAACCTTCCTTTTGTGGTTTCAAACCTTGTGTTTAAATTTCATAGATTTCTATTTACTTATACTAAAGTTATTGTCCGAAACCAAATGTCTTCGGACGGCGCTGAAACCGACGACAACGACGTGATACCAATATAGGACCGCAAAATTGTTTGCAGTCGTATAAAAAAAAACCAATCACATTAAATACAACTTCAATTAGTATAAGGACAAACATGAACAATACTAATTGCATATTTCAATTTTCTGTAATACCTTTTCTAATTTATAGTTCTGGTCGTAATTATCCTGTGCAGATTTATAGTATTCTAGATCTTTCTGACATTGCTGTAACTGGTTGGTTCTCTCTAACAGGGAAGTATTGGCAACGTGTAACTGTAATAAAGGAAAAACAAATTATATGTTAATGTGAAACTGCCATAGCTTATTGATACCAAAATTAAAATTCCTAGACAGTGATTGAACTGTCCATTTCACCTGTTCTATTACTCCTTGCATTTCACTTTTAGCCAAATAAAATGCACAGACTTACCACACAAAAACTTATCAAATAACTTTAATGGATATACTGTTTCTATAGCTTTTCAAAATGAATTGCTTTATCTTTTATTTCTGCCTTGAAGATACCAACCTCATTTTCTACAGAGTTTAATTTGGCTTCTAGACTAGATAATCTATGTAACAAAGTTTGCTGTTGGTCCTTTAGTAATGTATTATCTTTCTGACTGTTTTCTAACTGCTTTGTCCATTCTTCCTTCTCATACTGCAACCTCCTACAGATGCAAAATTAAATGAAAATAAGAAAAAAAAAGTATCATCTCCTTGATTAATTTTGTAGTGCTCAAACAGCAGGAAATATTTTAGTTCCCTGTAAATATGATTGAATATCAAGTTCTGAATTTAATAACTTTTACTGCATGTATGACAATAATAAACTTTGAAATAATAAAAAAGAAATTTTGAATGAAAAACTTACAACAATACACAAGCCTTCATGTTCTTCCATATATAAATCAGCAGTTCAACTTTAAATATATATTTCAAGTTTTCAATAGTTTACTGTAAACAAGTTTATCTTATAACAGTTTAAAGAAAGTTCTGAAGTATTTTCATAAAGGCACTTGAAAGGTGTAAATGACTTCAACAAGACAATAAAAAAGTCAACTTCAAGTGGTTAATGGATTGAAATTCATTTTCTTTAGATAACAGTCCTGCACCAATACCATAATTATTTCAACTTAAAATTCCAATGAATTCTGAATGAGGAAAAACAGTACTTGTGTAAATATATCACTGGTACTTTGTCAAAAATAAGATTGTTGAAAAGTAAATTTGTAAAAATAAAATGAATAAAACCCCATTTGACATACCTCTCAACTTCACTCCTAGCCTGCTCTGCCTTGTCAACCTCCCAACTACTACTCTGTAATCTGGTCTTTAATGATTCAAGCTTAAATATTTTAAAACAAAATGCCATTAGTTTTTCTAACGATAACTGTTATTTTATCTTTAATGACATATGGTTTTCAACTAAGAATATCAACCTAAAAGAGTGTATGATTTAAAAGAAGATAAATGGGGTTTTTTTTCCAATCTATTCATTCTTGATTAGCTGTCATGTCAGTTTTCATAGCCATTTCCCTGGTTCTCTCCAAGAATGACATGGATCAGTACTGAACTTCTAAACTACTGAAGTTGACAGAATTTTTGTCAGACGTTTTCAATAAATTAATGAAGGATTTTACCTCTGGTCACATGTGATATGATATAAAAATAATGCTATTAAAATCATAAATTACCAGCAAGCAATATGAAGAAGTGTTAATGATCAAAACATCTAAATCTTAAATGATGAAAAGTTGGTATACCGGACAATATGAGTACCATTGCTTGTAAGTATATACTCATGAGCTATGTCTGTTAAGACCTATACCTCAGCATCCAATGAGTATATACTCATATGGTCATTTCTTTAGATGCTCTCCACTTTTCTTTAGATGCTCTCTCTTTCTCATATTGACTATTGATAATGGTTATTTCTGTGTTCAGATTACTGACTTGTAAACTATGTGCCATTGTGGCCTTGGTCAGAGCATCTTCTGTCATTTTATTCTCATTCTTCAGGTCCTCAATCCTACCCTGAAGTTCCTCACTTTCACCAGACATCATAGAAGCTTCATCACGTCGTCTTTTTCTTTCCTTCTCTAATTCACTCTACAAATGAATATGCTTTCAATATTATACTAAATCAACTGAAAAAAGTTTCAGATTTTATTTAACTTTTGCAAACCAGAATTCAGTTCCACAGAGGATAACTATAAAATTGTAATAAGCTTAGTTAACTCTAGAATTTTGAAAACTCTTTATAGTTTCTCCATTTTAATCATGCAGATACAAACATCAAAACAGACACCATCTATGGAGGCCTTAAAATGGTTATACTATTTCTTTCCTACCCTATCACAGAATTAGAATTAAAATAATTCATGTCTTAACATGGGTATTATTATTATCTAAAACATTATATTATCTATGCTAATTCGCCCACAATGTCTTCCATGAATTATTTCTTTGACCTATTAAGGGCTCTGTAAAACTAGAGGCTCCCAAGAGCCTGTGTCGGTCACCTGATTCTACTTTGGTTTTGGAAATCATATAAAATAGACAAAAATCATAACAGATATCCTAATAATAATTGAGGCCAAATTTGGTTTAATATTGGCCCGTAATTTAATCAAAAGCAGAAGACTTTTGTAAAGTTTACAGAAATTACCAATAAATTTATTGAAATTGTAGAAAATGTCTTTATAAGGACAATGACAAATCAGCTACAAAGTAACAACACTTGGTCAGCACCTCAAAAGAAACATTCATACCATGTTTGGTTTCAATCCATTAAGCGGTTTTCTAGAAGAAGACATTTGTATATATTTCCCATAGGGTCCTTTGTTAAACTAAGTCCCTGTTGGCAGCCATCTTGGTTGATGGATTTGTTACAAAGTAACAACACTTGGTCAGCACCTCATAAGGAACATTCATGCCATGTTTTATTTCATTCCATTTAGTGGTTCTCTAAAAGAAGACATTTGTATGTATTTTCCATAGGGTCCTATGTTAAACTAAGTCCTCTCTGGGAGCCATCTTGGATGATGGATCGGCTTCAAAGTAACAACACTTGGTCAGCACCTCATAAGGAACATTCATGCCATGTTTGGTTTCATTCCATTTAGTGGTTCTCAAAAGAAGACATTTGTATGTATTTTCCATAGGGTCCTATGTTAAACTAAGTCCTCTCTGGCAGCCATCTTGGATGATGGATCGGCTTCAAAGTAACAACACTTGGTCAGCACCTCATAAGGAACATTCATGCCATGTTTGGTTTCATTCCATTAAGTGGTTCTCTAAAAGAAGACATTTGTATGTATTGTCCATAGGGTCCTATGTTAAATGAAGTCCCGCTGGCGGCCATCTTGGATGATGGATGGCCTACAAAGTTACAACACTTGGTCAGCACCTCTTAAGGAACATTCATGCCATGTTTTATTTCATTCCATTTAGTGGTTTTCTAAAAGAAGACATTTGTATTTATTTTCCATAGGGTCCTATGTTAAACTAAGTCCCTATCTGGCGGCCATCTTGGATGATGGTTCGCTTCAAAGTAACAACACTTGGTCAGCAATTCAAAAGGAACATTCATGCCATGTTTGGTTTCATTCCATTAAGTGGTTCTCTAAAAGAAGACATTTGTATGTATTGTCCATAGGGTCCTATGTTAAATGAAGTCCCCCCACTGGCAGCCATCTTGGATGATTGATCGCCTACAAAGTTACAACGCTTGGTCAGCACCTCATAAGGAACATTCATGCCATGTTTTATTTCATTCCATTTAGTGGTTCTCTAAAAGAAGACATTTGTATGTATTTCCATAGGGTTCTTTGTTAAACTAAGTCCTCGCTGGTGGCCATTTTGGATGATGGATCGCTACAAAGTAACAACACTTGGTCAGCACCTCCTCATGAACATTCATGCTATGTTTTGTTTCATTCCATTCAGTGGTTCTCTAAAGAAGTCATTTGTATGCATTTCCATAGGGTCCTATGTTAAACTAAGTCCTCACTGGCGGCCATTTTGGAAGACGGAACGGCTACAAAGTAACAACACTTGGTCAGCACCTTGTAAGGAACATTCATGCTATGTTTTATTACATTCCATTCAGTGGTTCTCTAAAAGAAGTCATTTGTATGCATTTCCATAGGGTCCTATGTTAAACTAAGTCCCCGCTGGCGGCCATCTTGGATGATGGATCGGCTACAAAGTAACAACACTTGGTCAGCGCCTCATAAGGAACATTCATGCCGTGTTTGGTTTCATTCCATTCAGTGGTTCTCTAGAAGAAGTTCAAAATGTAAAAGTTAAACGACAACGGACGACGGACGCCAAGTGATGAGAAAGCTCACTTGGCCCTTCGGCCAGGTGAGCTAAAAGTGTAAATTATTGAAACAAATAGTAATGGTAATATTCACAATCACAAACAGCATCAACTAATAACAATAAATGTTTCATGTACCAAAATTGTCATATTTTTTATAATGACTTCAGATGTGAATGCCTACAAATTCTGTTAAATACCTTAAGTGCAGTGAGTTCAGCCCTGAGTATACTCAGAGAGTCATGGGCATGTTTTCTGTCCTCATCAGCAACCTCCAACTGATTTTCAGCATCAAACTGGAAAACATCAAAAGATATGCCTTAAACCTGTATCAATTATTCTTAGACTAAATTTCTTAACCTATATTCAATTTAATTTACTATTTTCAATAATTGGTTTCAAAATAGTAATAAAACCTTCTGGTTTTTTTTTTGTAAATCATACAGTGAAAAATATATGTCACAAGTCGTTTACAGCTACAAAATTAAATAAATAATGTGCTGGTTTGAGGATTTCTAGCTGATAGTTTCTTGGTACAGTAGAAAATAATATTTAATTGGAATGAAAGTCCAGCAGAAAATTCGAAGATTTCCTATTCTGCTGATATCACCATTTACTAATTCTCTTGATATGATTCAAACTTGAATATGATGAGTAAATTTAAGCATTTGTCATTTTTAAAGCAAGTAACATTTTCAAAGTTCATACTCTCTACCTACTAAAAGGAGACTACAAAATATGTTATTCTAAAAGCAGCATAAAAAAGGGGGATGTTAATGACAGAAAAATGCAAAAATGGCAAAAAAGATAATGATGATGGACAGCAAAAAAGAAATACAAAAGCAAACCACCTCACAACAGCTTAAGTGTGTTTTAGAAAGTTAAGATATGAGTAACAGTCACTCAGACAAATATCAGATGTTATTCTACAGATCCAGAAGTCTTATCAGCAAAGTAAACAGATTAAGTTTATGAGGAATACAAAACAGTTCAGAAATAATGTTAATTATGCTTGTGTACAGTTTTTTTTCTCAAATTCCAAAAAGTGCAAATATAAACATTCAGGTACCACTTTTCAAGGTAATCGGTTTTAATTTGTCTCAAAAAAATATAATGTTTTACAATTTTGATGTGTTTCCAATTATAAAAACAACATTTCGATTGTTTTGTTAATATTGAAATTTGTTGCCTGTAATTAAATTTCCCCAATCAGCATATTACTACAAATATGATATAAATTGATATTTAAATTTTTTTTTGATTTATCTACAAAAAAAATTAAAAAATTTTAAGATTTGACAAATCTGAATTGTATTGCTTCAAATAGAATGCCACAATGAAGTTCTAATGCAACATCCCATGTAAAGCTCATCTGATTGCAAAAAATTGAATTTACATAAAACTAAGACTTATCATTGCTAAAAAAAATCTATGAAAACTGAAATATTTTATTGCAATCATAGTTGCATTAAAATATTGTGTCAATATTTGCAGACATGTACTTGTAATTTGATGGCTGCAATAATAACTATCAACAGCAGTGAATTGAAACTAGAAATTACTGCAAGCAAAGCTCACAAAATGACACCCCTCCCAAAAAAAAAAAAAAAAAAAAAAACCCAAAAAAACCCTTACAAAGTAATGACCTTGCCCTTGTGGACATATGTTCCAACCTTTCAAGCAACACTCTCTCTCTGGTAGTGGGTAACAATATTATCAAGCATCATTCACATCCTTTAAGGTATTCACAAGTTCTTACTTTGAAACAACTTTGTATAACTGAACCTATATGTATGTGACATTTTTCCTTACAGACATTTGCTAAACACCCTGTAGTGGTTGGCAACAATAAGATCAAGTATCAATAATATCCTAATGTTTAAAAGTTCTGGGTTGGACACAACTTAATAATTTTGTATTTGGAGATGTAAAGTTGACCTTGGAGACAGATATTACTACCTTACTTGCTACCCCCCAACCCTGCTAGTGGGGTACAATAATACCAAGCATCATTAATGTTCTTCAAGGCATTCAAAAGTGATGAACCAAACATGACTTACACATAATCCCCTAACTTTAGGGGGGTAGAGTTCATTCAGCAAACTAATAACTAATTTTGGCAAATACAGATCTATACTAATTTCTTTACAAACTGACTTAGTTAGATGTCAAACTACTATCATTATTGTGCATAAGCTTACCGGTACACTTTCCTAAAATATCATATGGTGTTATTAATATACAAAAGAAGAGTTTAAGACTTTACATGCATTACAATTTTGGCACATAAAACAGTAATTTTAACAGTTAAATATACTTTTAATGTCTCTTATATTTGTTTTTCTTAAATTGTTTTGTTATGAATTAGGCCAATAGTTTTCTCAATTGAACTGTTTCATATTTTTCATGTCCATGCCTTTTATAGATGACTACACGGTATTGGTTTTTCTCATCGTTGAAGGCCATACAGTTGCCTATAATTGCTTACATCCACTTCATTTGAACTTTGGTGGATAGTTGTCTCATTGGCAATTATACCACATCTCCTTATTTCTATATTTTAATAAAAATTAACAGAAGAAATTAAAGTAAAGTTATTCATATTTATGGTTAGTGTATTTCAACATACTTAATGATAATATCTCCATTTTAGACACAAAAGAGTAATGTTTGGTTTAAAAAGCTTATATATGTTTAAACATTTTTACAGCTAAAGCTTACCTGTTTAGAAGCAATTTCTGCCTGTTTGAACTGTAGCTGTTCATGAAGACGGTGTTGTTCCTCATTAATCTGCTCCTGCATTTGTCGTGCATTCTTCTCATGTTGAGCTTGCTGTTGGTATTCCTCTTTTTCCTCTTCAAGCTAATAACAATAATTAATAATATGCTTGAAATTTTATGAGATGAATATGGATACAATGTAACTTTTTCAAAGCTTCATCATTCCTTCAAATTTCAATGGTAAGCAAAAATTCAGAAGTAGTATTTTCATAAATAAATTATTTCTTGCTATTTTTAAAGCAATATCTGTATATAAATTATTGTCCCAAATAAACCACAAAATCATTTACTTTTATCAGACAATTTTGAACTTGAGATTGCATCTAAAAATAGTCCACATCACTGAGCATAAAGTATTTTCTTACAATGAAATCAGTACTAGTTTTTTGGAGATTGTCAATATTATCTATATGTCTATCCATTGGTAAGCACCGCTTTGTCGAAAAAATATTTATAGGCACAGTTTATAGTTGGGTCAACATTGATTCACTTAGCACATATATTTACTACAAGTAGAGGATGACTTCCATCAAAGTCAAAGGTCTAGGTCAAAAAGTTGTCATTAGCACATTAGTTGTCACCAACAAACTTTATATACATTTTCAACATAGAGAGTGCCTCTTTTACCTTGTAATAGAAAATTCACAGAAAAAAATATAAAAAAAAAAAAGCTATGCTAATCTTCACCAATCTAAGTAATATATATATATATATATATATATATATATATATAGCTATTTGTTTTGAGGACAAGGTGACCTTTATTGCATTCTAAGAGATCTAAGGTCAAGCTACAGAAAACAAACTAAAACAATGCTGACAGTTCCATGTCAACATTATAAAGGCCAAATGCAGCAAATAATGTGACATACAAAGACCAAGATATGATGATATCCATTTGAGTTTCAAGGTCAGAGGTCAAAATCTAAAAGTTCAAATTTACAGAAGATTATCATTTAAAAATGTGAAAATTTTAAATAAAATAAAAAATTATGTTTAAAGTATATATTTTGTGGATTTCAGAGAATGCTTGGTAAATCATGAATTTTATGTTTCAATGCAATACAATTATCTACTGTTATTTGTAAGTATCAATATAATAAAAGTAGGTACCAAATTAGTATTAAACACATTTCTTGAATATTTAAAATTGATTATCAAAAATGAAATAACAACAAATTTGCAAAAGCCTTTCACTTTGCATTATAAAATTTCAATAATTTTCAATAATTTTCAATAATAAGTACATTGATAGGTTTGAGACACCGATGGATAATTTAAAACACGGAACAAGTATTTTGGGAAAACATCTGTAAGGAAATTAGTCTTTAGATCAATGTATAAGCACACAGATTAGAAACCAACAAACAGTCTCATAGTTTACATTATATCTCCACAGGTTAAACACTCAAAAATCACAACACAAAATAAATTCTATCATTTTTTAATGAAGATGAAATTGTCAATATTTTATTTGAAATATGAGGTTCTGATGCATGCTTGGAGAAATTTTCTGAAAATTACCACCTTTTTCTTTTTCTCAGTGGAATCTCTCATCTACAAGATTGTCAATATCTATTACCAAACTTACAATTTGAAAAGAACAAAGTAATTTTAAAATCTATGGATAATATATAGTAATGTGGGTAAAGAATTATTAAACAATAACAGGCAGAATGTATTCATAAGAATTTTACTTAATCTACTGTTTTATTTTCTAATAAAATATTATGGATAAAACCTTTTGAAATTCTGTGTTGGTGAAATAAAGGGAGGCAACTGACCTGTTTAATTGAATTGTTGGCAGATCTGAGCTCCATTTGTAAATTTCTCATTTGTAATTCTGCTGCTTGTTTGGCTTCAATCTCACTGTAAAATATATAGGTTATTATTGTGCAACATACTATTGATATTTTACTATTATATTTTACTATAGGGTCAGGAGGCAAAAGTTGTTAGCATTGTGATAAGTGTTCAATGTCCAGTTTTTACCATTTTTGTATATTATGATGTCGTAAAAGTGAATATTATTGTGATAATTTGAAAAATAGAACATAGCATAAAATTTACCTATAAATAAGTTACAAAATTTATGTGTTTTTGTCATTTCTAAATGTAAGAGAAGGCAAATATTTGTATTTTGTCTGAGTTGTTGTCTACCATTGCAATGTGTGTGGATTTTTTCTTAACATCCTGAAGTGATGTTCCCATACAGTAAAAAAATATTCAAATGTGTAAGCAAGATGAGGTGCTTATCCTAAATTAAGGCTCTGGGTTGAGAACATTAGGATAAGTTGAAAACAAAATGGGTACCTTCCATTGTGAAAACTGCTGAAAATAGACTTGGTCTCAAAATCCAGAAAAAAAAACCCAGCAAATCCAAAGTTGCACGTTATATGTTTATGCAAACATTCTTTCTTTTCCTATTTTTATCTAAATTTTAAGAAACTGACCTAGTATACTGTTCTTCTTTTTTGTTGAGCTGGTCTTTTGTTTTTGACAGCAATGTCTCAGCATTTTTCCTCATTTCTGATTCTTCACTTAGTTTATAGTCTAAGTTCCTGATTCTGGTTTCCAAATCCAACTTCTCCTGCTCCAAATTAGACCTCTGTTGATTGAGGCCCTCAGCTTTCCTATAATACAAAATATGTAATTTGAAGAGACAATATTGTTTAATTGATTATACAAATTAAAACAAAAGAGTATTTAACTTTTCTGGTTTTTGGCTTAGAAGTATCACCTATAACATGACTTTGCATTCTGCATTCTCTTATAAGACTCTGACAATCATTCTTATAAGATTTTTATTGTTTTTCTTTGTACTTTCTACAATGGATAAAAAGGTAGCAACATCAAGAAGTCAACATTCATCATAAACAATAGACTAGCATTTATACCATATATGTTAAGCTTCTAAACACCCCCTAAACTATGATAACATTGTGAGTAAATTAGGTATCTGGACCAAAATTTATCACATGTTAACTGAAAAAGATCTATGAAAGGTACTATGATGTCTTCAACAAACATTGGAAATCTTGGTAAACACATTTCATCCAGCAAATTTCTTTGGAGGATTTCAACAGGCTTTTATGGTTTAATAGAATGATTTGTTCTTGTTTTCCAAAAGTTGTAAATAATTAACGGCTATTTTGATTTTGGTCCAGGACTTTACAGAGAGTACTAAAGCAAGTCTGAAAAGGACAAAAAGTATTTTAATGAAAACGAAAAAACATCACTGACATAGGACAGGCACATTTGGTAGGGGTCAAACTGGTTTATCTAGTCAACCCTTCACCCTTTTCCTATTTAAGGTTAAATTTAACCTGTTGATATGGTGGCCTTTTTTGGTGAAGGGTATCAGCTCTGTGACTTACTTTTGAAGTTCATTTTTCTCTTTAAATAAAGATTTATATTTGTTTTCCATTGTTATTCTTGCATTCCTTTCATGATCAAGTCGTTTATTCTGTTCATGCATATGGTCCTGAAGTTTCAGCACTGTTCCTGGGTCTGCAACATAAACATGAGAAAGATTACAACTACAAACTACCAAGTTGAAAGGTTTCCATTGTGCTAACAATAACAAGACCATTCATTTCACTTTAGAAGCACTAACTTTTTAAAAATATACACTTTATAAATAAATACATTTTGTATAAGTCAAATTTAAAACAAATAAAAAAAAAGAACAATATCATGAACATTTATAACTAAATCAATACATTGTTTCAATGCAAAAATGTATATGTGATGGCTTCCATTTTGAAATGATTTGTAAAATTAAAATGCAAACAAAAAATAGATCTTTTTTCAAAGCAACCTAAAACATGAATTATACAAATAAGACTTGAATTATCACAAATAAAAAATTCTCTGCCTTTCAACTTATAAAAAGAATCTGAGTCCATAGAACACCATGCCCCACTTGCACTCTATTGACATGGACTGTGAAATAGGGGTATAAAAATGCAACCTAAAAATGCTTCATGCATATAGGACCTGAATTAACAAAAAATTAAATTAAGAAGTCATTCTTTGCTTTTCAACTTAAAACAAGAAGCTCTCTCCATAGGACACTGTGCACACTTGCAGTATATTTCAATGTTCAGTGAACTTTGAAATAGGGGTCAAAACCACAATTTGGCATACAATATTAAAAGTTCACATCATAATGAACATGTGAACAAAGTTTCAAATTGATTTGATCACAACCAACTAACTTAACCAAAATATTAAATGTTCTAATAAATACTATTTCTAGAACATAAAATTTTTCATTGTAAATATTACCACTGAGATTCATATTTGCGAGAATGTCTTTCCCATATGGTGTGTTTGGTTGGTAAGTCATACTGTCATCGACTTCTGTGGAGGTCAAGGAGATAAGGTCATCATCGAAAACGCCATTATATTTGTATGCACTGTAACTGGATGGGAGAGTCCGCAGATATGATCCCATATCCTGCCTGAAAAATAGAAATTCAAGGTCAGACATTCTCAGATAATTTCATAGATTGTTACAAATCCTTCCAAAATAAATGCTGTTTGAGTTTATGGATGATAAAAACATATTCCCTTGAAATAATGTGAATCTACTACCATTTAGAATTATGTCATATGATTTCACGAGAAAATGTATAAAACTGAAGTACATAAAAATATATTTACATTTCAGTTTATTGGAAGTGACGATCTAATATAAAATGAGGAGATGTGGTATGATTGCCAATGAGACCACTATCCACCAGAGTTAAAATGAAGTAGAAGTAAATAATTATAGGCCACTTTACGGCCTTCAACAATTAGAAATAAACTGTTATCACAGAGATATGTCTTGCCTTTTGTAATTTTGATAATGCAAATGTTGAAATTAAAATAGCAATACTTTAACATGTAAGTAATGCAAATATTCAAAGTCGATGAACCATGACTGAAGGTATATGGCTAAACAATCTCCATGGAATGAGATGTGCCAATGCTAATACAACTGCATACCAAATACCATTGACTTATTATAAGTCGTTCCTTTAAACAAACCTAAACACAAACATTAACTTGTAAACTATGTAAAAGTTTCAAAGTCAATGAACCATGATCAGGGTGGGCTATATAATCTCCATGGAAACGATACTTGTAAATGCCGATACATTTGCATACCAAATATCATTGACTTAACATTAGCAGTTCATCTTAAACTGATCTAATCACAAACTAATACATGTAAACTAAGCAAAGTTTCAAAGTCAATAGACCATGACTGAGGCGGGCCAAATATTCTCCATGGAAATGAGATGTGCTAATGCTTATACAACTGAACACCAATTAACATTGGCCTACCACTAATGGTTCCCCTTGAACTGACCTAATCACAAACTAATACATGTAAACTTAGCAAAATTTTCAAAGTCTATAGACCATGACTAAGGGGGCGGAGCCAAATAATCTCCATGGAAATGAGATATGCCCATGCTTATACAACTGCATACCAAATATCATTGACCTACCACTAGTGGTTCCCATTAATTGACCTAATCACAAACTAATACATGTTAACTATGAAAGTTTCAAAGTCAATAGACCTTAGTCGATTATAAAAGGCCCCGACATGAAAAATGTGAAACAATTCAAGCAAGAAAACTAAAGGGACTTTTCTAGATTAAGCATAACATGAATATTAGTACTGATTAAAAAATTTTTAATATTTTTTATTGAAAAATAAAATTGATATTAGTGTAAAATTACATTCATCAGTTCAAATGGCATCTTTCAATGAGCAAATTCTTCACTCCTCATAATATCATAGGGTATTCTGTTATTGAATGATATAACTTGTCCCCCCACATTTCTTATCAGATAGTTTTCTCATAAAGGAAAAGAGAACTACTTTTGCAAAACTATTTTGTATTTTATTAACAAAGGGATCAGGGAATGGCTAATAAGAAGGGATGCAGGAACACTGAACAGAGAGAAGTTGTTCAAGCAGAGCAGAACAAAATTTAAAATTCAATAGACTTATTTGGGATATGTCAGGTTCAAAAATCTTTGATTCAAAAATGCATCAAAGCTTCACAACTTTTCACACACACAATTCAAGTGAATGCTCCTACAATCATACATACATCTACTTTACTAGTGAGGAAGATAAGAACAGAACAATTGTCTCAATGAGATGCACAACATATTATATTACTTAACACTAAACTAACCTATCTCTAAAGGACAGGGACCACTAAGTAAAAGAAGGCCATATATGATATCATCAGAATAGTGTACACTTAGGTTATCAAAGAAAAAAATATATAATAATAATCAATCAGCAGTGTAAACAACATTTCATTCATAACCACACAACATTTACTTTCAGCCTATCAACCTGCTGATACTTTTATCAACCAACCTCATGCACTTTTTATGCTGCCATTACTCTGTTTACATAGTTTCCATAGTAAAAATACGGGAAAATAAGCTCAAACAACATGCAGAAATTTAAATTTAAGCATCACTATAGATGACGTCATCATCAACTTTACTGTGACGTCATGATTATCTGTGCTCAGGAAACTGAGATGTCACAATGCTCATACAGTAGCAAAGAACATTTTTTACTTGTTTCAGATTTTAAACTCAGATTTTTTTCAGATATCAACCACTTTTCTAGGAACTTGGCAAATCAATTTAATTCAATATATTTTTTATTTAATGAAGAGCTGTTTAAACTATCTGTTGTTACCAAATTTGCTCAGGTGAAACTCAAGTGAACCTATATTAAAAGGCTGCTTCATAAAGGCATTATTGTATTCAATTCCCAACAAATGTTTGTCTATCAATAATTCCAGGTGATCTGATTAGTTGGAAAAAAATTAGTAAACACCTTCTGTATTAATGCAGTTTATTACAATACACCACATTTCCAAATAAACATTGTGACTTTTGTCTAATTAATTTGTTCTTAATAAAATAAATATTTCAAATAATTTAGAATATAAAAAAATAAAAAATTTGAAACAAAAGGTGTTGATTTTGAAACCACAATAAACGCCATACCTTTCAGGATCACCAACATGATCCATATCAACAGACTCATCATCATCGTCAGCGGTTATATCTATACTTTCTAGAGACATTGGTCGCCTTTTCTGTTCCTTTGAAGGGTCAATAGATTTCTCTACATCACTGGGGAAAAATAAAATAATATTGTGCAAATTATAATACAACATACATGCATGAAAAAAGTAGGTGAACACTTGTAAAATCAAACAACTTTTCATGATTCTGACTCAGGACATGGATTAAAAGTCATACGGCAACGGGCATTGGAAGCATGCTTTTTTTGTTTTTGTTTTTTTTATCTTATAGTATACGTTTTCAAAATAAAATTGAGAATGGAAACAGAGAATGCGTCAAAGAGACAACAACCCGACCAAAGAGCCGAAAACAGCCCAGAATGATTTTATATTTAAATTTGGTCAGATTTGTATCAAATCTTTAGAACCATTTACAGTGCCCTAGTTTAATTAGTAGTAATTGTATTTTCATTAATAATTTTAATAAACTTAAATAACAATATGTTAAAACAATCAGAAACCAAATTAAAAAAATAATTCTTTTCAACAAATGTCTACCTTGTTAACCTTAATGACCAGTAAGACAATGAATGACCATATTTTCATTTTATGAATAGAACTATACACAACAAATATTTAATATCAGTAGAAAATTCAATACTTTACTCAAATTAGGTATTTGGTCATGTACTTAAAAGTTCATGAGATGAAATCCTAAACTATTTAGTTTAAAGATGGGTTTCATCAATTAAGTAACAAACTAGGACAATCCAAAAACTAGAGGCTCCAAGGAGCCTGTGTCGCTCACCTGATATTTTTATTTACAATTGATGCATAAATCAATGCAACCGTTATACTTTTGCTTTAGTTTCAGAGATATAAGCCAAAAACTGCATTTTATCCCTATGTTCTATTTTTAGCCATGTCTGCCATGTTGGTTGGCAGGCAGGGTCATCGGACACACTTTTTAAACTAAATACCCTAAGGATGATTGTGGCCAAGTTTGGTTAAATTTGTCTCAGTTGTTTTAGAGGAGAAAACTTTTGAAAAAGATTACAAAAATTACGAAAAACTGTTAAAAATTGACTTTAAAGGGCAATAACTCCTTATGGGGTCAATTGACCATTTTGGTCATGTTGACTTATTTGTAGATCTTACTTTGCTGAACATTATTGCTGTTTACAGTTTATCTCTATCTATAATAATATTCAAGATAATAACTAAAAACTGCCAAATTTCCTTAAAATTACCAATTCAGGGGCAGCAACCCAACAACGGGTTGTCTGATTCGTCTGAAAATTTCAGGACAGATAGATCTTAATCTGATGAACATTTTTACTAATTGTCAAATTTGCTCTAAATGCTTTAGTTTCAGAGATATAAGCCAAAAACTGCATTTTACCCCTATGTTCTATTTTTAGCCATGTCGCCATGTTGGTTGGCAGGCGGGGTCATCGGACACATTTTTTAAACTAGATACCCTAATTACGATTGTGACCAAGTTTGAATAAATTTGTCTCAGTAGTTTCAGGAGAAGATTTTTGTAAAAGATTACAAAAATTTACGAAAAATTGTCAAAAATGACTATAAAGGGCAATAACTCCTTAAGGGGTCAACTGACCATTTTGGTCATGTTGACTTATTTGTAGATCTTACTTTGCTGAACATTATTGCTGTTTACAGTTTATCTCTATCTATAATAATATTCAAGATAACCAAAAACTGCAAAATTTCCTTAAAATTACCAATTCAAGGCAGCAACCCAACAACAGGTTGTCTGTTTTGTTTAAAAATTTCAAGGCAGATAGATCTTTACCTGATGAACATTTTTACTGTTGTCAAGTTTGCTCTAAATGCTTTAGTTTGATATAAGCCAAAACTGCATTTTACCCTATGTTCTATTTTTAGCCATGTCGGCCATGTTGGTTGGCAGGCTGGGTCACCGGACATATTTTTTAAACTAGATACCCTAATGATGATTGTGGCCAAGTTTGGTTAAATTTGGCCCAGCAGTTTCAGAGGAGAAGATTTTTGTAAAAGTTAACGACGACGACGGATGATGGATGCCGGACGCCAAGTGATGAGAAAAGCTCATTGGCAGGTGAGCTAAAAATGGGGAATGTGTCCATGGGACACAGATGATGCCCCCACATGCATAGACATAACTCAAGAACTGTAAAAGAGACGCTACCCAAATGTGTACTTGATCTGAGTTTTGTGGTCATAAGCATTGTGTATACATTTCATAACATTTAGTTGAGTCAAACTTAAGTTAGAGAACGGAAAGGAAAAATCCAGCAATTTTTCCATTTGTAAAGGGGCATAACTCTAGAACGGTAAAAGTGACGCCACCAAAATTTACGGCGGGGGCATAAAAATACTTTACCTGGCCTATGTCCACAAGTAAAAATTATTTCACATATTGAATTTCAAAATACAAAGAATGTATTTGTAGGGAAAAAACTTGATGTAAACATTCTGCATATGCACTAATATTTTACACTTTAACTAAATATTTTATTAAAGCATATTGCAGATCAAATTATCTATAATTTTCCATTACATTAAACACCCATTAAAATTTTGAATGAATCCATCAAAACATTTCTTTTAATATTTTTTTTTAGGTTGGATACCAAACATGTCTAGTGTCGATTTCAGGTCTAATTCTGTATCTTTTGTATCAAAACCAAATATTTACACAATTCATATATATTTGTAAATTGTTCAGAAAAGGTAAAGTTACATTAACACCCTTGATTAAATTACAGTGACCATGACCATTTCAATGGCCAGAAAAACCTCAATGAAATTTATATCATTAAACTATATATAAATAGTATAGGCCCATGTTTAAATAAATGATAAATAAACTTTGCATGTGTCAATAAGTAATTTAAGAATAAGGAGTGAAGTATATTTTGAAGGTTTATTTACATGTCAATCTGACCTAAGAAGTAACTTTGACATGTAAATCCTTAACATGTACTTTACATGATAATCATTGCTTAATTCTTAAGGATGGGGATATCAAGTGTCACCATGAACAGGGCTTTTAAATAGACAGCTATAGTAGATTTGTTATTATGAATTTAAGTTTTCAAAAAATAATCTGGTTATTTTCAGTAGAAGCAAATGTTAAAGTTATGTAAACAAGAATATGTTTCTACAGGACATCATGTGCTGTTCACACTATCACAGTTTACTGAACTGCAAAATCTGGGTCAACCTAATTTTGGCTTCTATTTTAAAAAATTCATGTAAAAATTAACATGTGTACTAAGTTACAAGTTGATGTGACAACAACTACATGGTAAACTACCTCAAGCTAGAACTTTCTCCTGTTTAGTAAACATCGAAATTTAGGTCAAAATCATTATTTGGCATATTTTTTACAAAGTTCACATCATAATGAAAATGTGGACTAGCTTTGAAGTTGAGACGACAACAAGTTCATGGTGAATCAAAACTTTAACCTAATACAGGACAAACAGACAGACTATCTGACCAAAATACATATTGTCCCTATTAGCGTTAGTAGTCATAAAGAGGGAGGAAAAAGATACCAGGGGGCCATAAAAACCCACATGTTAAAGGAAAACAGAAATGCCATGTTCATAAAAGAAAACGATGAAAAAACAAATATGAACACAAAACACTGCACAGAAAACTTAAGATTAAAGCAATACAACAATATTCATTTCAATACAATAACTGTAGTCTGACCATTGTGATTGTACAATTGTTGATAAATGCATGATCACAAATTCCAAGAATAAAAATTAAGTATAAGTAAACCCTTTTCAACACAGCTAAGCATAAACTATGTCTTGTATAACTTGATCTTTTTACCCTTTTACAAGAAAAAATAAACTTGCAAAAATCAGAAAGAGCAGATGGTGCAAGATTGCTATCTTATCTGTGAGACATTTTTAGGATTACAAACTGAAGTATTCTAAGATTTCTCACATTTTTCTAAATGCTCCTCCCAACTACTACAAATTAGCTGTTGATACCAAATATTTTGTTTGTCAATCAATATATAGTATTTCTATCTTAACTGTGATGCAGTAATTCTTTTTACTGATTTCATACTGCGGTTACATTTCATAACATTTAGTTGAGTCAAACTTAAGTTAGAGAACGGAAAGGAAAAATCCAGCAATTTTTCCATTTGTAAAGGGCATAACTCTAGAACGGTAAAAGTGACGCCACCAAAATTTACGGCGGGGGCATAAAAATACTTTACCTGGCCTATGTCCACAAGTAAAAATTATTTCACATATTGAATTTCAAAATACAAAGAATGTATTTGTAGGGAAAAAACTTGATGTAAACATTCTGCATATGCACTAATATTTTAAACTTTAACTAAATATTTTATTAAAGCATATTGCAGATCAAATTATCTATAATTTTCCATTACATTAAACACCCATTAAAATTTTGAATGAATCCATCAAAACATTTCTTTTAATATTTTTTTTTTAGGTTGGATACCAAACATGTCTAGTGTCGATTTCAGGTCTAATTCTGTATCTTTTGTATCAAAACCAAATATTTACACAATTCATATATATTTGTAAATTGTTCAGAAAAGGGTAAAGTTACATTAACACCCTTGATTAAATTACAGTGACCATGATCGTTTCAATGGCCAGAAAAACCTCAATGAAATTTATATCATTAAACTATATATAAATAGTATAGGCCCATGTTTAAATAAATGATAAATAAACTTTGCATGTGTCAATAAGTAATTTAAGAATAAGGAGTGAAGTATATTTTGAAGGTTTATTTACATGTCAATCTGACCTAAGAAGTAACTTTGACATGTAAATCCTTAACTTGTACTTTATGTAAATGGATAATCATTGCTTAATTCTTAAGGATGGGGGATATCAAGTGTCACCATGAACAGGGCTCTTTAAATAGACAGCTATAGTAGATTTGTTATTATGAATTTAAGTTTTCAAAAAAATAATCTGGTTATTTTCGAGTAGAAGCAAATGTTAAAGTTATGTAAACAAGAATATGTTTCCACAGGACATCATGCGCTGTTCACACTATCACAGTGCACTGAATTGCAAAATCTGGGTCAACCTAATTTTGGCTTCTATTTTAAAAAATTCATGTAAAAAATTAACATGTGTACTAAGTTACAAGTTGATGTGACCACAACTACATGGTAAACTACCTCAAACTAAAACTTTCTCCTGTTTAGTAAACATCGAAATTTAGGTCAAAATCATTATTTGGCATATTTTTTTACAAAGTTCACATCATAATGAAAATGTGGACTAGCTTTGAAGTTGAGACGACAACAAGTTCATGGTGAATCAAAACTTTAAGCTGATACAGGACAAACAGACAGATTATCTGACCAAAATACATATTGTCCCTATTAGCGTAAGTGGTCATAAAGAGAGAGGAAAAAGATACCAAGGGGCCAAAAAAACCCACATGTTAAAGGAAAACAGAAATGCCATGTTCATAAAAGAAAAACGATGAAAAGGCAAATATGAACACAAAACACTGCACAGAAAACTAAAGATTAAAGCAATACAACAATATTCATTTCAATACAATAACTGTAGTCTGACCAATGTGATTGTACAATTGTTGATAAATGCATGATCACAAATTCCAAGAATAAAAATTAAGTATAAGTAAACCGTTTTTGACACAGCTAAGCATAAACTATGTCTTGTATAACTTGATCTTTTTTACCCTTTTACAAGAAAAAAATAAACTTGCAAAAAAATCAGAAAGAGCAGATAGTGCAAGATTGCTATCTTATCTGTGAGACATTTTTTTAGGATTACAAACTGAAGTATTTTAAGATTTCTCACATTTTTCTAAATGCTCCTCCCAACTACTACAAATTAGCTGTTGATACCAAATATTTTGTTTGTCAATCAATATATAGTATTTCCATCTTAACTGTGATGCAGTAATTCTTTTTTACTGAGATCATACTGCGGTTATTCTACATTTACTAAGATTATATTGCAGTTATTCTATTTTTACTGAGATTATACTGCGGTCATTCTATTTTTTCTGAGATCATACTGCAGTCATTCTATTTTTACTGAGATCATACTGCAGTCATTCTATTTTCACAGAATAGCTTTTTGAGAATAGATTTTGCCTTAGATAAGAATGATGTAATTATATCTACCTGAGATAACGATGTAATAATTCCATACATTTCACATCATCAGTGGAATAAGTAAGACCGTTATCCATATTGCATATAAGGTAATTTCTCAAGTCCACCTTGTTGCAACAGTTTATAAATTTTAGAACTACTCAAACTAATGCTTTTTTTTTGAAAATGTTACAACATGAAATTGTAATTTCAGATCTAAAAGGCTATTTTATACACCATCAATTTTCAATAGTCACAAAAAACATCTAATTGCTAACTTAACTGCAAAACTAACAATGCACAAAAATTGAAATATCTTTGAAAAACTCCTATTTCAATGGTACAGTTGATTATTTCAAATCCACACTTTACTCAAATTCATTTCTGCCACCCATCAATGAAGTTTTCTTTTAAAAATTCTTTTCTTGTTTATTATGCCAACTTAATCAACTTCGTTACATTTTGGTTACATTGTAATATATTTCACATCTCAATAAACAAATCTGAATAGAAAAATGAGGACTGTCATTAAAGACTTTGTCCTCTCAGTGGTGGTGATAACGGAAGATTATATGTTTTAATTCAATCCATGTTTCCCCGTTAAAAAATGTGGATTTAAATCTCCAACAATGTCAACATGAAATTTGTTCCTATCATGAGATAGACGCTAATTTATACAACAAATTACTGTGAAGAGATTGGAAGGCCTTAAGTCATCTCTAACAGCTTAAGCTGCTTTTCTCTTGAAAATAAATATAATAAAGTTTTTGTTTTATTTGTGAAACTTCACGTAACAAACTGTCATTGACAAAAACATTATTGTATTATTTCATCACCTTTCTAATTAACTGGCCTACTAATTCCCATTCATTCTTCCCGGTATTTACCAACTGTTATTTCACAGTTTTTACTACTTATAATCGCTAATCAAAATAATAAGCTAATAGTTTGCATTAAACAGGGGGAAGTAACTCCTATTGTTGTTGTTGCAATTAATTCTATTTTCAATAACTTATTTCCACTTTGAAGTCTCTGACAAATAGCTTTTAGTCTGACCAAATATTTATATCCAACCAAATAATAATTACCTCTTGAACATCAAAATGTTCTATTAACTAGTATTAATTATTAAAAGGTATCAGGCTACAATGATTCCATAGGTAAAATGAAATATAACTAGAGGAAATTATTGATGATAGAAATATGTTTGAAAAATATGTTCTTAGCATAATGTAACAGGAAAGATACGTGCCTTTTATGATACATTTTATCAAAGTTTTAAAAATATTTCAAATTGTTTAATTAAATGAAGAAGTTAATGTTTTAGAGACACAAGTTTAAATTTATAATTTTTGTATTTCTGACCTCAATATAAAGTAATAATGTAAGGCCAGGGTTTTTTAATTTGTTGGTTTACCAATTTTTAATGTGAATAGTTTGAGTTAGTTGGTCAGAAAAAAAAGAAAAAATGGGTCAAAGTCTCAAATGGCTGGGTTGCAATATCTGTGACTTAATTTTGCTGAAAAATGACTAAGTTCCAAAAATGAGAAAACTTCCACAAACAATTCCATAACAACAGGTGCACACAATAACATATGTGCAATCTTCCTGTGAAATTTCATGGATCTGGGCTGAAAACTGTAGGAGGAGATGATTATACAAAACTTGTACCCTCTTTCATAAAGTTTGGCTAAGAATAACTAAGTTTCCAAGTCTGGAAAAATGAGAAAACATTCCTCAAACAATTTCATAATAGCAGGTGCAATTTCAACATATGTGCAATATTCCTGTAAAGTATCAGGGATCTGGGTTGAAAACTGTAGGAGGATTTTATTTCATAAATTAGGTTCCCACTTATCCCTGCATGCCCACCATCACCATACTATAAGGCAGTTTCGGACTGAGTCCAACTCGGCCAAAACTCATATAAGACATCAGTTTGTATAGCTTAACTGTGTATTTCAACTTTATTAATTTTTTTTTTCTGCTATTTGTCATCAAAACCTTTAATTCTCATTTGAAACATTTTGGATCAGCTGTTTCTTTACAATAAGTTACAAGGTAAAATTCAGTTGTATTCAAGACAGGGATACATATTCTTGAATAATTTCTGTACAACTAATCTATAAAAGTAAAATATAAGCATACTATTTCATATAATATGGAATTATTTGCTCATTTCTATACCTCTATAGTCAACCAATTAATGTGTGTTGATTATCAACAATCAAAGGGTAAATCTTAAACCCAAATATTGAATAATTGTAACAGTTTAAAAGTGAAAACCACACACAAATAATCAGTGGCAAACAAGGACATACCAAATAAAGGATTTTTGTTAAAGTCAACACTCTCACCTTTAACTATAGAATGTTTCAATGTTTGTTATATAAAGGATAACAGAATTCAAAAGATGTAAAACCTTAAATCTTATTTGGAATATTAGAAACACTGGGGTTAATTCGGTTTTATGTGCCATGTCAAGAAGCCATAGTTTGACTTGTAAGAAAATAAAGAGTAGATAAATTTTATACTAAAGATAAATGTTTTTATAGAAAAGTCCTTGACAATATTTTATTTGTTTGCAATAAACATATTTAAATTTACATTAAAATATTTTTCTATGTAGCCATTAAATCTGCTAGATAAATTGATAATGTATAACATCAATAATCAACTGGATACCGAAGACTTGGAGGAACATTGAAAATATTCCAAAAAACCGTTACCATATAAATGTCCATTTTTAATTTCATCTCAAGAAGTATCCATTAAATACCATGAAATCTAGTACCTATTATATACATTTTTTCTCTCAATTCGTGAACATTGGTACTCACAAAAATATATGAATCTGCAATATTTCTAAGAGTCTAATAATGTGGGAATTCAACAGTATGGACTTCTGCATATAAAAGAAATACTTAAGATAATGTTAACAACTGATAAAAACAAGAATGTGTTCATTTTACATGGATGCCCCACTCGCACTATCATTTTCTATGTTCAGTGGACCATGAAATTGGGGTCAAAACTCTAATTTGGCATTAAAATTAGAAAGATCATATCATACGGAACATACGGAGCGGACTTCATAAGTATGGCTTACTTGTGTCCAATCCATTTTACTTTGAGTAAATAAAATATGTTTAAACTATACGGTACATGTGTACTCAGTTTCAAGTTGATTGGACTTAAACCTCATCAAAAACTACCTTGACCAAAAAATTTTAACCTGAAGCGGGACAGACGGACAAACGGACGAACGAACGAATGGATGCACAGACTGAAAAACATAATGCCCCTCTTCTATCGTAGGTGGGGCATAAAAACTTTCAATGCATAATCTTCCTAATACTCAGCCCGTTTTAAGTCAGAAAGCTAAATTTTCTAAGTATCTGTCAGTAAATCATTAAGTGTATATCCAAATACTGATAGTCAACATAAACTTTTTACACAGTGACCTACTTTTACATACAATCTTATTCATCTAGGAGTTAATCAACACACAAGATTTGATGATTATGATTATGAAAGGTTACATCAATGGTGTAAGACGAAAGGAAACACTTATGAAGCACAATGCTTGATTAATTTATTAACAACCATGCATAGCCACAATAAAACCTGAAAACAAATCTGACAGAAGTTAAAAATATTGTTTGTGCTAATAACTCAAAAGTATAAAAATTCATATTAAAGAAAAAAAGCAGACACACAGTTATACCTTTTTTCAGAAGAATTTACACTCCACAAGATTATGCATATAAGCAAAGTTTTACCCCATTTAACATTTACTTTCTTAATCCTAATTTGACACAAGGTTATAATTAATCCACAAGATCAAGTAAGAATTACTACAGGATAAAAATATGCGTCATATGTTATACAGCGATTAAAACATTAAGCTGTGTAGAATCAAATATGGCCATGCATTGTTCTGACTGAAAATCCATTCATTACAAACTCTGATTAAAATCAACTGTCAATAGTGCCATGCATGGAGAGGTTTCACTCCAATACTGCAGATAAATAAACATAAAACAAATCTATAAATTACCCCATTGCACCCATGATACCAAGAAAAAATAACTGGAAACAATTATAGTTTTGATTAAAAGATAGATTTTTTATCTATACATCTGTGGCTAAACTCAACCAGAAATAATTTAAATCAATTTAATTAAACTAAACATGTACACTGCTGCACATGAACATTGTTTGTTCAAAAACAATTAGCTCACAGGTGTATCATTGTAATAGATTATTAGTATACATAGTCCCAAAAATACAATGGATTTATTAAAAATAATCTAAATCAAGTGATCAATAACCTAACCCATAAACCTTATTTATCCTTTTACCATTTAAAGTTATTCTTACAATGCTTTTTGCAAAAATATGTTTTTAATGTTATTGACATTTGAAAGAAAGAAAATGTTCCTAATCAAATATGCACATTTAAAGCTTTAAAATTCAATTTTGTACCCTGCATAAAACACTGAAAAGTTAAAGTCAGTTTTAACATTGGAACACAAGGCTTTCATTTTAATTTTTGTCACACACTTAAAAGACTTGACGAAATTCATCAAATGACATTTGTCAGACAAACTGCAATGATTCATCTGACTGACCAAATATCAGTCAGTCTGAAAATTAAGGGAAAATTCTGCTATAGGTAAAATCAAAAAAAATAATCTGTTTTCTCAAAGACCATTTCCGACTATGTATTAGGTATTTAGCGTATGCTCAGCAAAGATATATTCTAAATCGTTAGGTTTTAAAAGAATTTAATGATGATTTATAGTATCTATGCCAGTATGGTACGATGAACTAAAAAAGCTAGTGGATATTATATATTGATATTAATCAAAATGATAATGACAACAAAAAATGTATCAAAACTTATTTTTATTTTGAAATCTGAGTATGGGGTCAGACATATGTGTGTACAAGACATTTGGACTGGTGAATGACCAATATTTGTCTGACCCACAGCATATCTTTTGGATTTGTTCGATGGTCCATTTACTGTGTATTTGGTGAAGTCAAGTTATCAAGTTTGTTACTTACTAATAGCAGACCAATAAATAAGAAATGTAAATTTCAATACAGGTTAGACTGAAAATGAAAATATATATTTACTCCAAAAGACGGTTAAACGCCCATTTTCATCTCACGATTCCATCATTAAAGACAGTAAAATTTTGTCCTTTAAATAACAAATTTTAAATAGAAAACTTTTAGCTAATCCCATTCAAGATACAAATATTGAAGACCTATTCCAAACAATAATCTTTTCAATATTCACATACAAATTAAGAAGAAGATAATACATTATATCTATGTGTCTTATGACAATATTTAAACTATGTTTGTTATCTTTAATGACTTCTGGATGAAAGACATGAAAATCACTTCAATAATTTTTCTGACAAAATAATAATCTTTTATTAAAAGGAGACCAGGAATTTTATTTAGACCTGTTAGAACTATAAATTTAAATTAAATTTTTCCTGTTTTCACAATCAATTTGGGATCAAAAGTGTTTAAGATGGTCAAAAAAGATAAACCTATCGACATCTCACCGAGTAGACAATATTAATATTATTAAATATTAATATGACAGGCCTTTGATAGGTCTCGACTTGTTGTGATTGATTCTATAAGATGACACAAACCATTCAGTATGAACCTCAAGTTATTTAATTTCAATATAAGAATGAAGAGTCTTTGTAGAGTATATTATTATTATTAAAATTTAATAACTAAGAGTCGTTATCCAATTCTCAAGATTTGTTAAACCTATTTCTCTTATAGAGAAAAAATTTTTTTCCTGATAAAATCTTTTTGATTTTGCAAGCTTTACTTCAAAAGTAAGTTCCCTAAAGGTTTTGAGAATATTGTGTCAGGAACACAAACTGCTGTTAAGATTAGACATTTTCATGCTTTTTGTACACTTCAGAATGAAATAAAATTTGACAAAAAGAATATTTTCATCACAAATCTCCATTGCCAAGAGGGAAATGTGACTTTTGAAAGTCATTATTAACCTTACAAATACCATAAGGAAATGTTGCAACTTCATAACACGTTCAGTTTTAAATATCGCTTTTGTGCAAGAAATAGATAACAGGTCAGAACTATTAGAGAGAAACAATTCTATTTATTATACGTCACGTTAAGATGCCATATTTTGATTGGCTAATCGAGGTGTTAATTTACTCTATTACATGGCTGAGCGGGTGACAATTTTTGAATGTCACCCTCTTGTCCAGACCAATCAAAATCGATAATTTAAAGGAAAATGAATTGAATTTACATCAAGTTATTAAAGACAATGCTTAAGTTCTAAGGTTGGCTCAGATTCTATTATTTGACTGCCAAAATAAAAATAATAAAACATCTTGCCTCACTTCTGTTGATTTTTCTAATAGATATAAGAAGATGTGGTATGAGTGCCAATGAGACAACTCTCCATCCAAGTCAAAATTTATAAATGTAAACCACTATAGGTCAAAGTACGGTCTTCAACACGGAGCCTAGGCTCACACCGAACAGTAAGCTATAAAGGGCCCCAAAAATTACTAGTGTAAAACCATTCAAACGGGAAAACCAACGGTCTAATCTATATAAAAACGAGAAACGAGAAACACTTATGAACCACATCAACAAACGACAACTACTGAACATCAGATTCCTGACTTAGGACAGGTGCAAACAAATGCAGCGGGTTTAAACGTTTTAATGGTACCAAACCTTCACCCTTTTTCTGAAACAATAGTGTAACATCACAACATAGAAAAACACACTATAAAATATCAACTGAAATAGCTTAACTCAATCAAAGGACATATTAACAGCCTTGAACATACACTAAACAAATAAATTTGACCTATGATACAATGCAAATTCAAAATAAAATACCTGTAACGTTGTTATGTATGTGACGTCATAGAAAATACTTTTAAATAAAATTCTTCTGTAAAAGACAATAATGCCAAGACATTCAGTATAATAAATTAAATAACACATACCTGAGAGGGTGATAGAGCAGACTGGTACCCCTTGAAAAAGCATTGTCAACCTTGGCTTCGCCGCGGTTGACAATGTTTTCTCAGGGTTAAACAATCTGCTCGATCACCCTCTCAGCTATGTGTTATTTTATACTAGTTATCAGATGAAAAATTAAAGTTACTGTAATGAAATAGACACACTTTTACCCCTCTATACGCATATTTTGGGTCATTAATACTAGAAGTTTTCTGGAATAAAAGGGAAAGATTAAAACGGACAGATACATGGATGAACAGATGTAAATCTTCATGCCAGTTTGCTTGAAGCTTACATGACAATATAGATTTCTAATTTGAGGGGTTTAGGAAGAAAGAATGATATCTTATGATAACTTAAATATGGCATTCTGATTGTTCAGGGAGAAATAATTAGAGAGAAAAATTAAAGATGCTGATAAATGGATTGGAACACCACCCTTCCACCTCCTTCTGGGCCTGCATTAATTGAATCTTATGTATGACATCACCACAGTAGTGCAAGATGTTGTTTACAACTGTGAACGTTTGTGCCTCTTTTGAATTGGAAATAAAATTTATAAACTTAAATACAGCTGCATACTTTATATTAACTGTTCATCAAAAATCCCTTTTTACAACGGATGTGACCTTGAAGTCATACCAGTGTTATGTTGCCACAGAAATTTCTTGCGCTTTTGACTAATAACCGAACGTATTTCATATAAATACACGGATATTATCGAGTGCAAAATAACATTCCTTATTGCTTGTTATAAATTCATTTCTTCAATGAATACTCATGAAAATATTTTAAATGATGTGAAAATGTTTTGTCGTGAGAAATATATATATATCAGTATCAAATTATAAATATCGAAAATGTGTGTTAACGAATGCGGAAGAATATCTCGAGGACGTTTTGCACTGACAAGGATGAAAATTTGCCTATAGAGTCATTTAGATGATCTGCTATATATATAACTGTTATAAAAATATTAATATAATTTAAACATAAAACAAATCTATAAATTACCCCATTGCACCCATGATACCAAGAAAAATAACTGGAAACAATTATAGTTTTGATTAAAAGATAGATTTTTATCTATACATCTGTGGCTAAACTCAACCAGAAATAATTTAAATCAATTTAATTAAACTAAACATGTACACTGCTGCACATGAACATTGTTTGTTCAAAACAATTAGCTCACAGGTGTATCATTGTAATAGATTATTAGTATACATAGTCCCAAAAATACAATGGATTTATTAAAAATAATCTAAATCAAGTGATCAATAACCTAACCCATAAACCTTATTTATCCTTTTACCATTTAAAGTTATTCTTACAATGCTTTTTGCAAAAATATGTTTTTAATGTTATTGACATTTGAAAGAAAGAAAATGTTCCTAATCAAATATGCACATTTAAAGCTTTAAAATTCAATTTTGTACCCTGCATAAAACACTGAAGAGTTAGTCAGTTTTAACATTGGAACACAAGGCTTTCATTTTAATTTTTGTCACACACTTAAAAGACTTGATGAAATTCATCAAATGACATTTGTCAGACAAAGTGCAGTGATTCTTCTCACTGACCAAAATATCAGTCAGTCTGAAAATAAAGGGAAAATTCTGCTATAGGTAAAATCAAAAAAAATAATCTGTTTTCTCAAAGACCATTTCCGACTATGTATTAGGTATTTAGCGCATGCTCAGCAAAGATATATTCTAAATCGTTAGTTTTAAAAGAATTTAATGATGATTTATAGTATCTATGCCAGTATGGTACGATGAACTAAAAAAGCTAGTGGATATTATATATTGATATTAATCAAAATGATAATGACAACAAAAAATGTATCAAAACTTGTTTTTATTTTGAAATCTGAGTATGGGGTCAGACATATGTGTGTACCAGGCATTTGGACTGGTGAATGACCAATATTTGTCTGACCCACAGCATATCTTTTGGATTTGTTCGATGGTCCATTTACTGTGTATTTGGTGAAGTCAAGTTATCAAGTTTGTTACTTACTAAAAGCAGACCAATAAATAAGAAATGTAAATTTCAATATAGGTTAGACTGAAAATGAAAATATATATTTACTCCACAAGACGGTTTAACGCCCATTTTCATCTCACGATTCCATCATTAAAGACAGTAAAATTTTGTCCTTTAAATAACAAATTTTAAATAGAAAACTTTTAGCTAATCCCATTCAAGATACAAATATTGAAGACCTATTCCAAACAATAATCTTTTCAATATTCACATACAAATTAAGAAGAAGATAATACATTATATCTATGTGTCTTATGACAATATTTAAACTATGTTTGTTATCTTTAATGACTTCTGGATGAAAGACATGAAAAATCACTTCAATAATTTTTTCTGACAAAATAATAATCTTTTTATTAAAAGGAGACCAGGAATTTTATTTAGACCTGTTAGAACTATAAATTTAAATTAAATTTTTTCCTGTTTTCACAATCAATTTGGGATCAAAAGTGTTTAAGATGGTCAAAAAAGATAAACCTATCGACATCTCACCGAGTAGACAATATTAATATTATTAAATATTAATATGACAGGCCTTTGATAGGTCTCGACTTGTTGTGATTGATTCTATAAGATGACACAAACCATTCAGTATGAACCTCAAGTTATTTAATTTCAATATAAGAATGAAGAGTCTTTGTAGAGTATATTATTATTATTAAAATTTAATAACTAAGAGTCGTTATCAATTCTCAAGATTTGTTAAACCTATTTCTCTTATAGAGAAAAAAATTTTTTTCCTGATAAAATCTTTTTGATTTTGCAAGCTTTACTTCAAAAGTAAGTTCCTAAAGGTTTTGAGAATATTGTGTCAGGAACACAAACTGCTGTTAAGATTAGACATTTTCATGCTTTTGTACACTTCAGAATGAAATAAAATTTGACAAAAGAATATTTTCATCACAAATCTCCATTGCCAAGAGGAAATGTGACTTTTGAAAGTCATTATTAACCTTACAAATACCATAAGGAAATGTTGCAACTTCATAACACGTTCAGTTTTAAATATCGCTTTTGTGCAAGAAATAGATAACAGGTCAGAACTATTAGAGAGAAACAATTCTATTTATTATCGTCACGTTAAGATGCCATATTTTGATTGGCTAATCTGAGGTGTTAATTTACTCTATTACATGGCTGAGCGGGTGACAATTTTTTTGAATGTCACCCTCTTGTCCAGACCAATCAAAAATCGATAATTTAAAGGAAAATGAATTGAATTTACATCAAGTTATTAAAGACAATGCTTAAGTTCTAAGGTTGGCTCAGATTCTATTATTTGACTGCCAAAATAAAAATAATAAAACATCTTGCCTCACTTCTGTTGATTTTTCTAATAGATATAAGAAGATGTGGTATGAGTGCCAATGAGACAACTCTCCATCCAAGTCAAAATTTATAAATGTAAACCACTATAGGTCAAAGCACGGTCTTCAACACGGAGCCTAGGCTCACACGAACAGTAAGCTATAAAGGGCCCCAAAATTACTAGTGTAAAACCATTCAAACGGGAAAACCAACGGTCTAATCTATATAAAAACGAGAAACGAGAAACACTTATGAACCACATCAACAAACGACAACTACTGAACATCAGATTCCTGACTTAGGACAGGTGCAAACAAATGCAGCGGGTTTAAACGTTTTAATGGTACCAAACCTTCACCCTTTTTCTGAAACAATAGTGTAACATCACAACATAGAAAAACACACTATAAAATATCAACTGAAATAGCTTAACTCAATCAAAGGACATATTAACAGCCTTGAACATACACTAAACAAATAAATTTGACCTATGATACAATGCAAATTCAAAATAAAATACCTGTAACGTTGTTATGTATGTGACGTCATAGAAAATACTTTTAAATAAAATTCTTCTGTAAAGACAATAATGCCAAGACATTCAGTATAATAAATTAAATAACACATACCTGAGAGGGTGATAGAGCAGACTGGTACCCTTGAAAAGCACTGTCAACCTTGGCCGCGCGGTTGACAATGTTTTCTCAGGGTTAAACAATCTGCTCGATCACCCTCTCAGCTATGTGTTATTTATATACTAGTTATCAGATGAAAAATTAAAGTTACTGTAATGAAATAGACACCCTTTTACCCCTTTATATGCATATTTTGGGTCATTAATACTAGAAGTTTTCTGGAATAAAAACGGACAGATACATGGATGAACAGATGTAAATCTTCATGCCAGTTTGCTTGAAGCTTACATGACAATATAGATTTCTAATTTGAGGGGTTTAGGAAGAAAGAATGATATCTTATGATAACTTAAATATGGCATTCTGATTGTTCAGGGAGAAATAATTAAAGAGAATAATTTAAGATGCTGATAAATGGATTGGAACACCACCCTTCCACCTCCTTCTGGGCCTGCATTAATTGAATCTTGTGTATGACATCACCACAGTAGTGCAAGATGTTGTTTACAACTGTGAACGTTTGTGTCTCTTTTGAATTGGAAATAAAATTTATAAACTTAAATACAGCTGCATACTCATCAAAAATCCCTTTTTACAACGGATGTGACCTTGAGAGGTCATACTGGTGTTATGTTGCCACAGAAATTTCTTGCGCTTTTGACTAATAACCGAGCGTATTTCATATAAATACACGGATATTATCGAGTGCAAAATAACATTCCTTATTGCTTGTTATAAATTCATTTCTTCAATGAATACTCATGAAAATATTTTAAATGATGTGAAAATGTTTTGTCGTGAGAAATATATATATATCAGTATCAAATTATAAATATCGAAAATGTGTGTTAACGAATGCGGAAGAATATCTCGAGGACGTTTTGCACTGACAAGGATGAAAATTTGCCTATAGAGTCATTTAGATGATCTGCTATATATATAACTGTTATAAAAATATTAATATAATTTATAACAACCAGCTTTATTATATTGATATCAAATGATTATATCACTACAATATAATAATTATTACGGTGAGGTTGAATTCCCTGTCATTTATTCATCATCCACACAGGAACTTGTCTCAGAAAAAAAACATATCTATGTTCCTCAACCTAACTTTCAGGTATAGAAATACGATTTTTTTTCTGAAACAAGTGCCTGTGACCATCCACCAGAACTTGCAGTCATCCAATGTTCAGTACTTCAGTACTTTGATTGTACTAATTGGGACACACAGTAACCCTACCTATTGAAGAGATACAACAAATAGAACCTACCATATAAACCATTAATTCACACATATTTGTTATAATCCATGTAAATTCTGCTTCATTCTAACTCTTTCATAAGAAAGTGGCACAAAACTTGATTCTATTCAGAATGTATAACATCATTATTAAATAATTAATGAATTGATGAGTAAACCACATGTCAAGGTTTTTATTACCTGTAAAGGTAGTCAATGTATCTACTAATAATTACGGAGTATTGATTTAGTCATTAATGTAATCACTGTCAAATATCTGACATAATTTTGGGTAATCAACTATATAAAAAAGTCTACTAAATGACCATAACACAAAGGGTTATTAACCACACAATATCTCTTCTAATGCAAGTTGCTGTAGAAAACTATTCTACAGTTCAATGACTATCTGTTATGTGATATTACACCATACTTCAAACTTCAATACATATTCATACACCAAAGCTAAGACAACATAGAATTTGTTTACTCCAAAACATTATTTTAAAAAGTGCTTGTGAGCACTGAAGGGTAAAGATTACTTTCATTTTGCAATATGAACTTAAAATTGAACATTGCATTTTATTGAGCAATGGAACACGTTCAGGCAATATTTTAAATTGGAGTTATCTATCTTTGTCCATTACTACAATTTGAAAATGAACATATTTTTCTAAAAGTTAAGACTCTTATACCATGCACAACAAGAATGTGTCCATAGAACACGGATGCCCCACTCACACATCATTTTCTATGTTCAGTGGACCGTGAAATTGGGGTCAAAACTCTATTAGCATTCAAATTAGAATGATCATATCATAGGGAACATCTATACTACTAAAGGAAGAGACTGATTTCATTGAGCCACAACTCCTCTGAAACCATACAAAAAAGTCGGCAATATTTATGATATGACGTATAAATGTAGTGTTTTGTACTTCCTAAATTTGTCTTTAAAACAATCATTTTTCCACAGAAAACGCTAATTTTTGAGAAAATATCCAAATTGGAGACCGTTATCGATCCGTATCTTAAACGCTTTCGCGCATGCTCAGTGGACGTACTGCCCGCGAAATCCAAGTGAAAGTAGGATAGAAAATAGGACATTTAGGCCTATAAGGATCCTGTATTGTATTGTAAGTGCATCATTTTGCTAAATTAAATGACATCCACCCTTTTTACTCAGGTGCAGAACTGTCCAGAAATGAAATGGGCGTTAAACGTGTTGAAGTGATCCTCCCCCCTTTTTATGTGTAAACACAGGCACCCGACTGCCGGACCCCTCCCCCTTTTTATGTGTAAACACAGGCACCTGACGTCCGGACCGATCCCCACTTTTTATGTGTTTTTTGACTTGCCCAATTGTACCGCGATTTCGCGGGCATTTTCTTGTGTGAACTAAGTTTCAAGCTGATTGGACTTCAACTTCATCAAAAACTACCTTGACCAAAAACTTTAACCTGAAGCAGGATAAACTGACGAACGCACAGACCGAAAAACATAATGCCCCTTCGTGGGGCATAAAAATCTGAAATCATATCATTAATAAATTGCTTGACATGAACTTGGATAGGATCTAAAGAATGTTTACCTCACTGCAGAATGATGTTTGTGCACTTTAAGGTAAAGATGAGGCTTTGAAAATATAGTATAGCTATCAAGCTAGTGGTATAAGGGTTTTGATTGCATTTCACACAATTCTTACCAAAATTAAACAACAATATTGTGATTATTTGAAAGGTTCTTTCTCAATAATTACTAATCCTTCTATACCTCTTAATTAATAAGCTTAAAACAAATGTACCAATGTTGGAGGCACTACAATACACCTTATCGCTATTTGTCCGCCATTACTGGACATCACAAAGGTTCCAGTAAAATTTTGACGTCACAATAGAAAATATATGACGCCACAATGGAAAAGTGATTATTGTACGACGTCAATAGTTCAAGAGGCGCAGATTTCCAAATAGCGATAAGATCTATGATATTGCTTAAAATTTATTACTGTAAAATCCTCTTGAAGTTGATGTCCTGTGATAGAATCTAATGTAATTTGAAATTCTTTTTAACATTTTATTGTTATAAAAGTATAGGAATGGATCTATATTACATAGATTCAAATATTGCCTAAAATTTATCATTTTGATGCATTTTGGCAGTCTTGCAATGTTTAGATACTGATAGAAAGCTCTTATTGAGAATAGTGCTATAAGCTGGAATGTCTAAGTCAAGTTTATAAAACAGTAACATCTTATGAAGGAAGTGACTCAATATATATGTTATGGTATTCAAATAGGGAAAAAAAAATTGTCCATAGGACATAATGCTCTGCTCCCAATTTTACATTTCCATTTTCAGTCAATAACCATCTGGCATAATAAGGCATAAATTTAAAAAAAGTCCACTTCATAATGAATAGCTGTGGCAAGTTTCAAGTTGATGTGACCACAAATTCATGGTAAACTATCTTCAACCAAATCTTATTCCTGATAGGGGACAGATGAACAAACAGACCAGAAAAAATGATGCTCCTCTACTATCCAAGGTGGGGTATAAAAATTTTGGTAGTGAGCTGCAAATTGCATATGACACATTAACAATTGCAGGTGTGGAACATTAAATTCAGAAATTCAAGTAAAAGAAAAACTTACCGTTTTGTGTTTGTTGTCTTGATTGGCTGCCGTGAGGAGAAAGAAGTAACGCCCTCTTCAACCTGTCCCTTCATGGAAGTGTATGACCTTGATTTGTCTTCTTTCTGTATGGTCTCCTCTACTATGGGGGTAGCTGAATAAGATGACTGAACGGCTGATGCAGTCTCCTTTACAACAGGGGCGGAGACAGGAGCAGTAAAGGACATTAAATCATCTGCCTTTTCTAACGATTCTTCAACAACAGGTTTTGAACTGGTTCCTTCTTTCTGCTGAGTTTTATTGATAGTTACATTAGCTTTGTATATCTGGAAGGAATGTTTATAAAGTATATAGCTGAGCTTTGTCTGTAGCGTCTTACAGACATTCAAATAATTTTGAAAACTAGAACAGACGTAGAAAATGTGATAAATCTTGGAAGCTTATTACAGTTTGTGTGGAAAAAAAACAAAGATTACTATCAGACTTTGTCCAAAAAAGTCTTATTTGAAGAAATATAGATCAAATTCTACACACTTGCAAATTAAAATTTTGAAGAATTAAAAAATATTGAATATCTTACCATCATCTCAGAACCTCAGTATCAAAATCAATATTCTACTATATTAACTTTCATTTCAGTCAAAAGAATCAATAATTAAAAAAATCAAGCTTTCAGTTACAAACAAAGTAATTAAACTATAGAAAACTTCTAGATCTTTTGAAATTTATAGTTTAGAAAAATTTGTTTGGACTCTCATTTAATTAGCTTAAATTAGGAAATGCACAGCCTAAATACACCTATTGTACACAATAAAACTGTACCAGAAGATGAATATATTATATTGGTTCAAATACAAAATATTAATTGTACAACAGGCTAAAAGTGCATATCATGTTAAAGATGAATTTTAACAGGTCAAAAAACTATCTTTGGCATTTCAAATATCTATGTATCAGTTTTTCTACTATTTGGTAAGAAAAAACATCCTTAAGAGTCAGCATAGGCATTTTATGACATGCAATATACATATACATTGATTACAGAAGTGAAAGTATTCTAGAGTGTATATACTAAAGCAGCTATGTTAAAGATATTTTTCTGGCATAAATACACACTGATATTCAATTGAACAAAGAACTGTACATTACTGCAAAAAATAAAAAGCTCTTCAGCTGTGTAAATGATGATGCCCTAACATGCTTACATGTCATTTTAAAAAGGACTACTACTTGAAAAAAAAAAAATTGTTTTTATTGAAAATGTTATATCTCCATAACTTAATTTTTACTTCTGTAAGTAATTCTAGATGACACATTGAATTTAATTGAAACATCATCCAAGTACGTCCACAAGGGTGAAGAATGGGATAAACAGGGTATGTTTGACAGGGGTAGAAATTTTGCCTCGCAACAAGGCACCATACAATGCACTTACAGGGAATATGAGCCCGTGTCCTATGTGAACAATTATGTCATTCTAGAGTGTCCTGATTTCAACATTAATTACCATTCTGATCTTCTTGTTTGTTCACATAGTATATGAGCTCATATCCCATTGCAGGATTAGCTGGTATTTCACTCCAGTGTAATCTTATGTACAAAATTGATTTGTTTGGTTTCACCTAATATTATATATACAGCATAAACAATGCATATATTTATATTTGTAGAAATATAGAGATTAAAGAGATATTTATGACATGTATAGCGTATAAATAGTATGTATAAATAGTAGCCATTATTTAGCAGATATCTATATATATTTATATGTTTTGTCAGTTTTTTCAGGACATGCAAGATTAAAAAGTTTGAGTGTTTAGATTAATAACATGGATCTTCCAGCATCCTTTTTCAGAACACATAGTTTGTAAAATCTAATCTGCTGAATATAGTTAAAACCAAAATTCTTTGAAACTTAATTAGTAAACTAGATGTGTTGGAACAACACGAATGACCCGTCTCAAAAAGTTGAAAAATCTGCAATTTCAACAACACATGTGGACACAAGCATGCATGGATAGTATCAAGCTCTCAAGACCAATACTAGTTTGATGAAAAATTTCCTTGATCAAAGAGTAATTAAATTTCAAACTATCAGCAAACAGGAAGTGGATGAACTGCAGATCTAACAAGATATGTTGAAACGACATGAAAATATCAGCATAGCGGAACGAAACATAAACTGTAACTCATCATGGTAGTCTCACATATCAAAAATAAGCGCAAAATATGAAGGCGTATAGAAAAAAAGTCTGTATAACTGTGATTTTCAACAATTTTCAAAGTTCTAAACCCTTAATTTCGGCAAAAATTAGCGGAGCGGAACGAACCTTAAAACTGATCTGTAACTCATCATGGTTAACTCACATACCAAAAATCAGCCCAATATCTGAAGGCGTATAGAAAAAAAGTCTGTATAACTGTGATTTTCAACAATTTTCAGTTCTAAACCCTTAATTTCGGCAAAAATTAGCGGAGCGGAAAGAAACTTAAACTTGATCTGTAACTCATTATGGTTAACTCACATACCAAAAATCAGCCCAATATCTGAAGGTGTTTAGAAAAAAAGTCCGTATAACTGTGAGTTTCAACAATTTATCAGAGTCCAACGCCCGTGATTTTGGCAAAAATTAGCGGAGAGGAACGAAACTTAAACTTGATCTGTAACTCATCATGGTTAACTCACATACCAAAAATCAGCCCAATATCTGAAGGCGTTTAGAAAAAAAGTCTGTATAACTGTGATTTTCAACAATTTATCAAAGTCCAAAGCCCGTAATTTTGGCAAAAATTAGCGGAGAGGAACGAAACTTAAACTTGATCTGTAACTTATCATGGTTAACTCACATACAAAAATTAGCCTAATATCTGAAGGCGTTTAGAAAAAAAGTCCGTATAACTGTGATTTTCAACAATTTATCAAAGTCCAAAGCCCGTAATTTTGGCAAATATTAGCGGAGCGGAACTAAACTTAAACTTGATCTGTTACTCATCATGGTTAACTCACATACCAAAAATCAGCCCAATATCTGAAGGCGTTTAGAAAAAAAGTCCGTATAACTGTGATTTTCAACAATTTATCAAAGTCCAAAGCCCGTAATTTTGGCAAAAATTAGCGGAGAGGAACGAAACTTAAACTTGATCTGTAACTTATCATGGTTAACTCACATACAAAAATTAGCCTAATATCTGAAGGCGTTTAGAAAAAAAGTCCGTATCACTGTGATTTTCAACAATTTATCAAAGTCCAAAGCCCGTAATTTTGGCAAATATTAGCGGAGCGGAACTAAACTTAAACTTGATCTGTTACTCATCATGGTTAACTCACATACCAAAAATCAGCCCAATATCTGAAGGCGTTTAGAAAAAAAGTCCATATAACTGTGATTTTCAACAATTTATCAAAGTCCAAAGCCCGTAATTTTGGCAAAATTAGCGGAGCGGAACTAAACTTAAACTTGATCTGTAACTTATCATGGTTAACTCACATACAAAAATTAGCCTAATATCTGAAGGCTTTAGAAAAAAGTCCGTATAACTGTGATTTTCAACAATTTATCAAAGTCCAAAGCCCGTAATTTCGGCAAAAATTAGCGGAGCGGAACTAAACT
Organism: Mytilus coruscus; assembly: GCA_017311375.1. Taxonomy (NCBI): domain Eukaryota; kingdom Metazoa; phylum Mollusca; class Bivalvia; order Mytilida; family Mytilidae; genus Mytilus; species Mytilus coruscus. The sequence goes on along the minus strand of CM029595.1, from coordinate 122,827,850 downwards.
TAAACTTGATCTGTTACTCATCATGGTTAACTCACATACCAAAAATCAGCCCAATATCTGAAGGCGTTTAGAAAAAAAGTCTGTATAACTGTGATTTTCAACAATTTATCAAAGTCCAAAGCCCGTAATTTCGGCAAAAATTAGCGGAGCGGAACGAAACTTAAACTCGATCTGTAACTCATCATGGTTAACTCACATACCACAAATCAGCCCAATATCTGATGGCGTTTACAAAAAAATGACGTATTATGGTTTGTTGCGGAATGATGGAATGACAGAATGACAGAATGACGGATTGACGAAATGACGGAATGACAGAATGATGGACAAGGGTAAAACTATATGGCACCGACAACCTTGTTGCGGGGCCATAAAAACATTTGCTGTGAAAGTTTGTTTTCCCTTAAATTTAGTGTAATACCTGTTGTCTGACTTCATGTCATAAGTATAACTGTTTAAATTGGTTTGACCTTAGAATGACTTTCAAAAAGATGCGACTATAAATCAAAATTTACAGAAAAATATCACACAAATTTTACAAATGATAGTATACATGAATGAGCAAAAAAGAAATATGTCCTGAAAAAAATCACATGATATAACTAGAAGCTCTATATAGGTCACACATGTAATACCTCAGACTTGGTGGACTTTAGAAAGTCTGTCACACTGAGGAGGTTTACTCGCCTCATTTCAAACTGTGTTGACATAAGTGTACTTATTACTGATTATCTTGTTTGGTAAATCTATATTACTATGATTCTCATAAGCAGCAAACCTAACAAAGTTAACTATCAATGTCCTGAACACATTTTTATTGTCGCTTAGATTATCGGTGAAATTTTGGACCTTTCATATACTGTTCCTGATATTTCCAGTTCAATTTTTGAATTAAAGTAGCTAGTGATTGTGTTCAGGTTATTGCAATCAACTGTGGTCAATATTCTATTTTCAGTTTTTCTAACTTCATTATTTCTGTCTACTCTACTTTTCACCATTTAATTAATACTTTCATGCAATTATGGTAGTGATGTAACATTTTTCTTTTTAAATATCTAAAAGTGTGAAAATGGAGAAATTTGTTGTTAATGTTTAAACAGAAAAATTAAGATATTAACAATAATCACTGGGGATCAACTAAACCCCTGTGATCAACTAAATTAAGTTTTAGTTTAACATTTTGCAAATGAAGTTACATACAAGTAAAAAGATACAAAAACATATTTATATCTTTAATAATGAGGATATTGGCATTTAGATAGTAGATTAACATGCAAACATTAAAAATAATGTCATACAAAATAAATCATAAGCTTTCCAGGTCTTTCATATAAGGCAAGAAGGTACTCTTTATATTTTCCATCAAAAAAATTATATATCTGCAAAAAAAATTAATTCTCTGAATTTGATTTAAAAAAAGAAAGAAAAAAAAGTTCTATGAGGCAGGTTTTGAGTAGAATGAGGGAGGACCTGATAAGCTTTATAGTTTTTATTTTGTCAGAAGAAAGACAAAATATTTAGAGTGAAACATTTAGGACTATTTAAAATAATCAAATGAAGAATTTATAACTATAAAAAGTTTTTTTCTTTTATATTAGAGATATTCATTAAAAAAATCAGACAAAATCACAAACTACAACTTATTAAAGCATTAAGTAGCAAAACAGACTAAAAGATAGATTCTTACCACTTCATTTTCCTAGCAATAAAAATACATATATGCAGACAGGTTTTATACATACATAGGATTGTGATGCTTACACAGAAAAGTCACTGAATCAAAATATCTTCACTAGATGAGCAGAATTTAGAAATCTATACAGATGTGCAGACAAGGGTAAATCTAAATGCTCCTGACATACTCATACTATAGCCCACAGTATAAATATAATGTTATGCCTCCTGCAGACAAGAGCAGCAACTTTGCATATTTTTATATTCCAAAACAAATAAACTTATAAGTCATTGCCTGCTTAATATAAGTTGAGATTTTTAAATCCTGAACATACAATTTTATCTCAAAAATTAGATATGATGTTTTCCAAAAAACCAAATCGACATTAAGTCAATTCCACTGATTTACAACTTTTTAACCTCCCTAAATCGGTATGACATGAACACAATTCTCTTAAAAGAAATAAACCATTTCTAAAATAGTGTATTATGGCGTTAAATGGATAGACAATGATAGATCAATTCAATTATACCAATGGATGTTACAGCACAAAGAGGACTGAAAGTCGTATTTAAGTATTCAAATTTTTTCATACAATTTTGAGCAAAATGAAACCAACTTCAAAATGATATATTTTATTTCATATCTAACTTGTTTTTCTTTAAGATAGCAATTATAATTCATGTCCTTTAAAATTTGGCAGTCTTTAACTCAGAAACACCAAGGGTTACTGAAAATGAAGGAGGTTAATTGTAATTTGCAACCTCTACGTGCATTCACCAAATACCAAACGGAAAAATGCAAAGGTACCATGTACAACTAATGAAATTTTAAAAAACTTGTACAAGTATTCTTACCCTTCTTGGTGATGAAGTTTCTTCATCTTTAAATGAACTTTTCTTAGTTAATTTATCACTTCCATTCTGAAAAAAAAGGTAAATAAGATACATTCATTTACAAATTTCCAATAGTTTTCAAAAATGTGTTTTTATTGTTTATATGAAAAACATAGTCATTTACTACAAGTCATGAAGACACATATAATGTCCAGTCATTTGATCTAAACAAGTTGAACTGTGAGCTATTGCTTATTAATGATAACTCCCTATAGATTTTTGGAAAACAGGAAGTTGATGAGTTATGGATGTAAAATCTTATCACACGTTTGAACTTGCTCACATGAAGGTTGTTTAAAAAAATGCATCACATAGTATAGCACGATCATGTGAAGCTTCAGGTAGATCAGATTTGTAATTTCTGACAAAAATTGGACCTAAATTTCATTGGATTAATGGACTGATAGAAACATGAATGGCAGTAAGGACGGACAGATGGAAACCAGTATACCCCTAATTTGGTGCATGTGTATAATCATATTTAAATTGCATCCATTCTAGCTAACAATGCACCCTAAAATTACCCAAATGATTACAAAGTTCAAAACCTAGTAATTTCATGGAACATTTTGTGAAAAATACAAATTGCAGCCTCATGCCAATCTTCGGTATATTTTCTGCAAAATACAGCGGTTCAAGATCGAAAAACTGTATGAGGGGTACAAACCATGTATTCTATTAAAAATTACACTTATATTTACAATAACAAATAAAAGTTTTGAGAAAGATCAAAATCTTTCCCACATGGTCATCTACATATAAGTAAATTGTTTGCAAAATTACAAAGGTACTTGCTTGTAACTTTTAAAAGGAGAAAAGTCCAATCTGCAGATGTTACTTTATCATATTTACAAAACTAGGTAATTGGTTTATATTTCTAGGACTGGTTGGTTACCAGATATACAAAGCTTGGACAAACAGAGAAGACCAGTATATATTAAAATCACCTTCTGTATCTGTTCTTTCTTTTGTGTTTCTTCCTTCTGCCGATGAGCCTCTTCTTCTAATTGTTGTCTATGAGCCTCCTCTTCTAAATGTTGCTTATGAGCCTCTTCTTCCAATTGTTGCCTATGAGCTTCTTCTTGTTGCTGCCTCCGAGCCTCTTCTTCCATTCTTTGCCTTTGTGCATCTTCCTCCATTTGTCTTTTCAAAGCCTCCTCTTTTTCTAACTTCTGTCTTAATGCTTCCTCTTCTTCCTCTCTCCTCAGCTGTTCTTGTCGATGAAGTTCCTCCCATTCTTCCTGCTCAGCCAATCTTTTGCCTCCCTTTGTCTTTCTAATTCTTCTTCTCTCCTTCTTTCTGCCTCTTCTTCTAACTTTTGTTTATGCTCCTATGAATATGCATTAACATTTTAATAATGTCAAAAATGAAAATTGGCATAAACACAGCTGTCAATTTTTCAGACCTCAATAGGAGAAATGTCTTTGAGAAATTTTTGCCGTTAAACTATGAATGTTTTCAGGGGTTTATCTAGGTATTTTGTAAAAAAGGACCCTGGCCAGTTTTGGGAATTTTTTAACGCGGTTTTCAGTGAAATTGGGAAAAACAACCTATATACCAAATGCTAGTTTTAGTGTGTTTAGTTCAATAAAAATTTGCTTTTTTGGTGAAGATGGTGAAAATAAAGTAAGAAACTACATGAATGCTATAAATAATTCAATTTTCTGTTCTGTTTTTTTGGTGAAAAAGACTAGTATTGTCACATTTTATTTTATTTTTACATGAAAATTTGTGAACTAAAATATTTTTCTGTATAAAATATATCCGGTTTCTTCTTTTTTTTTTTTTTATATATATCTTTCAGGGTTGTTATTTCATAGCTGTCACATGCTTGATTTTTTTTTTAATTTATTTATTTCAAGGATTTGTATATTAAGAACTATACAAATCATTTTTTTGTTTATTTATTGTATTTTATCTGCAAACCCGGAATTATAGCCTTATCCGTTTCCGGAATTTGATCTGGTTTTGTAATTTTCTTCACTTCCTGTGTGTTGGCAGCCATTGTTTGTCAACGTTGTTTTTTGGCAGTCATTATGTTTCAACTTGGATTTACACATTACTTGTTGGCAATTTTCGGCATAAAGCTAGCGGTTGAACATAATAAACATCTCTGTCTTGAATAATAAAGATGAAAATGAGTTTTGTAATCAATTGGGAATTTTCCCCCCAAAATTGGGAAAAATGTAGGGGTTTTGCCGTTGGGAATGGGTCCGAATACCGGACCCTGTGGAATGCTAGAAAAATCCATGGTTTTAAAACATTTTTACATTCAAGAGTCCTGTTCCCACTATCATCATGTTTAGTGGTGAACTGTGAAATCTGTGTCAAAACCATATGGCTAATTTAGTATATATTTTGATAAGATCACACTGTAATGAACATGAGGTTTAAGTTGATGTGACCATGAATTGACAGAAAACTTTCTTAAATATTCCCCATTTACATTCTCAATTTTATTCCTTAAACCAATATTTTAACCTGAGAATGTACTGACTTCACACTATCACATTTCCATGTTTGGTTAACTGCAAAACCTGACTCTATCTTGCCACAGGTGACAATATAAAGAAATCCCTTTTATTTCTATCAATATAATAAAAATAACAATAGGAAAAATATTTTGATTTTGTTAAAGGCCTTCTATGGCTGAAATTATCAAATTGAAACTAGCAAAAGCAAGAAACAAAATACATGTTTGTCTAACATAACACAGACAAAATGTTTTGTAGAAAATAACAAGACAATTTTCAACAACAAATTTCTGTTTTATAACCTGAAGTTATCATACATGACAGTTTTAAGCTGTATTCAAATAGAGGTCAATGGATAAAATTTCAAGGGCAAAATCACCTTTTCTCTTAGTCTTTCTAACTCCCATTCACTGACAGACTCTTCATCTTCTTCCTCTTCTTCTTCTACAGAGAATTCAGAGCCTCTGACAATGGGAGAAACACCAATAGGTGGACTGACATTATCCACACAATCTATATCTTCCTAAAATATATTGTAAGAAATAATGGACTTATCATTTCAAACTAAACACCTACCATAACTGTATGAAACAAATGTACTTTGAGGTATGCTCACACATGTGCCCCAACCCATGAAAATAACCCTTCAATTAAATAAGAGCAAAGCAGTTTTATCTATATCTCATTTTCATTTAAAATTTAGAAACCCTTAAAAAACATTTAAAGTTTTAAAACACACATGGCACTTTCCAACAATTTTTCTTGCTTCAACTTGGTTTTAGATGGTAACACCAGAAACTATTTGTGTAAAATTTTGATACATCTCTTGTGTTTAAATGCCAACCTTTTTTAACCTTATGATTTATTATATAGAGTTAACTGCTCTATTCATTATTATTACTTTACATAAACTGTTATCACAGAGATATGTCTCGCCTATTTGTAATTTTGATAATGCAAATGTTGAAATTAAAATAGCAATACTTTAACCGATAGGTTATGCAAATATTCAAAGTCGATGAATCATGACGGAAGGTACATGGCTAAACAATCTCCATGAAAATGAGATGTGCCAATGCTAATACAACTGCATACCAAATACCACTGACTTATTATAAGTCGTTCCCTTTAAACAAACCTAAAGACAAACATTAACTTGTAAACTATGTAAAAGCTTCAAAGTCAATGAACCATGATGAGGGGGTGGGGGCTATATAATCTCCATGGAAACGATACTTGCAAATGCCAATAAATTTGCATACCAAATATCATTGACTTTACATTAGCAGTTCATCTTAAACTGATCTAATCACAAACTAATACATGTAAACTAAGCAAAAGTTTCAAAGTCAATAGACCATGACTGAGGGAACGGGGGCAAATATTCTCCATGGAAATGAGATGTGCTAATGTTTATACAACTGAATACCAATTAACATTGGCCTACCACTAATAGTTCCCCTGAACTGACCTAATCACAAACTAATACATGTAAACTCAGCAAAATCTTCAAAGTCAATAGACTATGACCACGGAGGCTGAGCTAAAAAATCTCCATGGAAATGAGATATGCCAATGCTTATACAACTGCATACCAAATATCATTGACCTACCACTAGTGGTTCCTCATTAACTGACCAAATCACAAACTGATACATGTAAACTTAGCAAAAGATACCAAATATCATTGACCTACTCTTGTGGTTTACCATAAACTAGACCAACATTGTTGACGCCACCGCCGCCAAGGATGCCAGAAACAGCATACCTATGTCTCGCTTTTTGACTCCATCAAGGCGAGACAAAAATCAGTTTTCATGAGTGGTATGGAGGATATTTTAAGAAGATGATAATCCAGATATGCCGCTTTGAACAACAAGTAACTTTTCATCAATTTTTTATAGTGATATATCGGATGCTGCTATTATAGGATTTTATAAATCTTACATCTGAATCCCACTCTGAATCTTCATCCTCTATATCCTCTGGTTGATCATGATCCTGATCTTTTGTCACCTGTATTACAGTATTTTTAGATGAATGGCTGTCAGTTGTTACATAGCTGATATGAGAACCTCCAGTATGGTTCAATGCATCAACAGTCTCTTCAATGACTTCCTGATGTGGTTCTTCTACAATTTCCTGGTGTACTGGTACCTGTACTGGTACCTCTGCTTCCTCATCAAAGTCCTCATCCTCTTCATCTTCATCTACCCCTACCACTATTGCTGAAGTTGTCAACTAAATAGGAAAGAACATCCTTTATAAAGTGAGCCAAAAATCCCCAATGTTCAAAAAGTTATCCACAGAGACAATAACATACTGTAAATTCAGAAATTATTGCGAGGTTTTTATTAATGCGAATAATGCGACTGGGTGAGTATCGCAATAATAAGAACTCGCATTATGATATCTGATGCATATATATGTATGCAGATTTTTCTGAAATTGCAATAATTAATTTCGCATTGGTGTCCATTCTTAAAAAATTGCAATAATAAATGCATGCAATAATTTCTGAATTTACAGTATTAAATTGTTAAATTTTACTTCCAAGTTATGCACATGATTTGCAACATTTTATGATGTTCAACATATTCTAATATTGATATTATTTTTAATATGGTATAAACACACTAAACCTTTTAAATTTCATAGTACTGTTTTCTTTAAAATATACCAACCCACTCATTATCAAAGCTTAAAAACAGATATTTTTGTCAGAACCATCACAAGATTGATTCAATTAACAGATATAACTTGAGATACTTACCCTGGACGGAGGCCCTCTAGGGGTGGCAGCATCATTAGAGGAATCCCAATTGCTACCTCCTGACTGTAACAAAAAATATAAAACTTTATATAATGCAGTTTTGGTTACAACATTTTAAAAATTTATAAAAAAAATGTTTATCACAATTCTCTTTTTACTATAATTTAATGTAATTCTAAAGATAACATATTTTTCCTCCTTTTTAACCTAATTCAATGCAATTTAAAAATACAAATTCATACAATAAAAAGTTGCATAGTTTATATAAAAATAACGAGATGAGGTATGATTGCCAATGAGACAACTATCCACCGAAGTTCAAATAAAGTGGATGTAAGCAATTAGTCATTTTATACAGAGTTCTTCCACAGAACTTTTACACATTCCATTCTAGCACCTTCAAATTCAGATATAAATTTCTCCCAAAACAGTGGTTTAGGGTTAGATGCAAACAATAATGAGCAGTCAGTTGACCATAAACACATATCTTTTAATTGACCATGTTGACTTCATTGAAAATTTGTTTCTAAGGGCATCAATAAACATGTAATATTACTTATATTTGGTTGATTTTCAAATCCTGATAATTAAACATTTTAATTCTTAATGTATCCCCTTATCAGAATTTTTTGTCAAACAAATAAAATCCTTAAAATCATAAAAATCATAAAAATACACAGTATGTGAAACCTCGAACAGTTGCAGCATAGAAGATGTAATGTGTGTGTGTGTTTGTATGTCATCTGTGTGCTGAAACTGGAATGGTGGATCATAAACTGAACAGTTGCAGCATAAAAGATGAAATGTGTGTGTGTGTTTGTATGTCATCTGTGTGCTGAAATAGGAATGGTGGATCATAAACTGAAAAGTGCATAGAAATACAGAAAATAATTAAGTTTATACATCATCTTCTGAAACAAGACAACATTAAGTTTTGTACAGTTCACAAATCTGGTGAATTTTCAAGTGACAGTTTAAAGTGATTACAGATAAAGAACAAGACATCTCCATTTCACTGGAAACCAGTGATAAAAAAGTGTCCAGTACTAAGTGGAGTGTGAACAGATGATATCCTGAAACCAGTGATAAACCTCGGTCCAGTACTTAGTGAAGTGTGAACAGACAACATCAAGAAACCAGTTATGAACATGTGTCCAGTACTGAGCGGAGTGTGAACAGACAACATCCAGAAACCAGTTATGAACATGTGTCCAGTACTGAGTGGAGAGTGAACAGAAAACATCAACAAACCAGTGATGAACATGTGTCCAGTACTGAGCGGAGTGTGAACAGACAACATCCAGAAACCAGTGATGAGCATGTGTCCAGTACTGAGTGAAGTGTGAACTGACAACATCAAGAACCAGTGATAAACATGTATCCAGTACTGAGTGAAGTGTGAACAGAAAACATCCAGAAACCAGTGATGAGCATGTGTCCAGTACTGAGTGAAGTGTGAACAGAAAACATCCAGAAACCAGTGATGAGCATGTGTCCAGTACTGAGTGAAGTGTGAACAGAAAACATCCAGAAACCAGTGATAAACATGTGTCCAGTACTGAGTGAAGTGTGAACTGACAACATCAAGAACCAGTGATAAACATGTGTCCAGTACTGAGTGAAGTGTGAACAGAAAACATTCAGAAACCAGTGATGAGCATGTGTCCAGTACTGAGTGAAGTGTGAACAGAAAACATCCAGAAACCAGTGATGAGCATGTGTCCAGTACTGAGTGAAGTGTGAACAGGCGATATCCAGAAACCAGTGATAAACAAGTGTCCAGTACTGAGTGAAGTGTGAACAGAAAACATCCAGAAACCAGTGATGAGCATGTGTCCAGTACTGAGTGAAGTGTGAACAGACAACATCAAGAAACCAGTGATAAACATGTGTCCAGTATTTAGTGGAGTGTGAACAGAAAACATCCAGAAACCAGTGATGAGCATGTGTCCAGTACTGAGTGAAGTGTGAACAGGCAACATCCAGAAACCAGTGATAAACAAGTGTCTAGTACTGAGTGAAGTGTGAACAGAAAACATCCAGAAACCAGTGATGAGCATGTGTCCAGTACTGAGTGAAGTGTGAACTGACATCAAGAAACCAGTGATAAACATGTGTCAGTACTTAGTGAAGTGTGAACAGAAAACATCCAGAAACCAGTGATGAGCATGTGTCCAGTACTGAGTGAAGTGTGAACAGGCAACATCCAGAAACCAGTGATAAACAAGTGTCCAGTATTAAGTGAAGTGTGAACAGGCATGCGCAACATCCAGAAACCAGTGATAAACAAGTGTCCAGTATTAAGTGGAGTGTGAACTGACAACATCCAGAAACCAGTGATAAACATGTGTCCAGTATTAAGTGGAGTGTGAACAGACAACATCAAGAAACCAGTGATAAACATGTGTCCAGTATTAAGTGGAGTGTGAACAGACAACATCCAGAAACCAGTGACAAACATGTGTCAGTACTTAGTGAAGTGTGAACAGACATCAAGAAACCAGTGATAAACATGTGTCCAGTATTAAGTGGAGTGTGAACAGACGATATCCATAAACCAGTGAGAAACATGTGTCCAGTATTAAGTGGAGTGTGAACAGACAACATCAAGAAACCAGTGAGAAACATGTGTCCAGTATTAAGTGGAGTGTGAACAGACAACATCCAGAAACCAGTGATAAACATGTGTCCAGTACTGAGTGGAGTGTGAACAGAGACAATATATAAACACCTCAGAATGTCCTCCAATGTTCTGTGAGATACTCTGCTCAGCAAACTCTTCAACTGCCTCCTGTCTTTCTTCAAAGGATGGCCTTTGACTTTCCATTTCTTCCTGGTTTTTTCTACTGGAGGAATCCTGATCATCATCATGAACATCAAGGTCAAACCCTTGGGATTCTCGACCTTCATCTAAAACCAGGTTAAACTCTTTTGATGGTTGACCTTCATCTTGACCTTCCCCAGGTGATGGTAAAATTTGTTTGACTGAGTGGCTAATGTCTTCTTTATAAGACAAACTTTTCTCATCTTCTGCTTTGAATACTTCAGCAACTTCACTGTCTACTTCCTGATCTTCATCATCATGTAATTCAACTGGTGACATACCAACTCCCTGAATACTCCCATCCTCCCCTATTTCAAACATTTTATTACCATCCACTTGTTCATCCCCTGTATTGAAACCATCAGTGTCTGAATCCCATGAATCTGTCCTATCAAAATCAATGATATTCTGCTGTTCGTCCTCACTTTCCTCAATCACAGCTTTTGGTGTTTCTTTTTCCAATGTAACTGGAGTTTTGGGAATATTATCTTCTGTTAAATCTTGAGTCTCTCTTATAACTATTGGTGAATCACCTATACCACTCACACTACCATCTCCACGGACTTCGAATCTCTTTCCCAGATGTCTAGGACTCTCCTGATCAATATTCATTCCTTCATTTATGTCTTTTTTCTGAATATTCAATGCATAAACATATTACCGTTTTCCCATATTTTTTCTTTTATAGTCATCTAAATATAGCTAAATTTGTATTATGAAAAAGCAGGCATGTAAAAATAATGTAATAATAAATAAATGTGGAAAATTTTCTTTTTTCATTAATAAGCATCAAATAAGCAGAATTAATAAATATAAACAGGTAAACTTCTATATAATCTTAAGTTCAGGTGGATTCTGCTTTATCAGCTACATGGCTACAGAGGTTCAAATTAAGGTGGGTGGGAGGTCTTGGACCTGTCTTTTCTGAAAGGGAATCGTTTACTTTTTAATTACAAATGTCCAGGACCACCCATTACTTAAATTGATGTTTAATATAGAACCTATAAATTTAGTGAGAAGGTCTTTCAATTGAAAGATCAAATGGTCCTGGACCTTTAATTCTTTAAGGAAAATTTGAAGACCAGAGCATTGAGGATTAAACTGATATTTACTCATCATATGGGATGGGTATGCTTTACACAGAATTTACTTTTGAAAGCATCTATAAATTTGAAAACATGAACTAAAATAAAGCTCAGGAATTGTGTGTTTTGTATATCTGAGGCAAATCCCTTCCCCCTAAGCATGCTAAGGAAGGATATCAGGATCACTGTAAAAAAAAAAAAAAAAAAAGAATGTTGATAAATGAAGAATCTTTTAACATTATAATTTTGTGAAAATTACAAGGAAGTTATGTTCTTTTTTAAAGGCATCATAGATTAATCTTAATAAAAACTTAATGTCAACACACTCTTCAAATGCCTGCTGTCCATTTGCTGGTGAATTTTAAAATTTTAGAAACATCTATTCCAAGATTAAGTTGATGTTTGAGCCCTTTTGCGAATTGATAATAGAATGGTAGGGTTTGAATAAAGATGGAAAACTTGATTTTGATCTCTGTTGGCAGCTGAAAAAGGTAAAATCTACCTAAGCTCTACTGAACATTTAGAAATCAATAAAATAAAAAAATAAAATTCTGTCGCCTACCTTTTTAGGATCAAGCATGTCCTCTACATCACTATCCCATTCTGATGTCTGAAAATAAATTAACAATTTCCTTAATGTTCATACACAACAAATCGTCTGGTCTTAAGATTCAACTCTGGAAACTATTTACACAAGTCAATATTGTCTAAGGGAAAAAATTAATTTGACATAGCAATTCTAAATTCTCTGCCAGTTTCAAAGAAAGGGTCAAGTTATACTAAAAATCCTCAAGTTTTCGATATAAAATTCACTGCCTATAATGTCAAAGTTACATTATTATAATTATCTCAGTAAGAAACAATAATCATAAAGTGAAAAATCAGAAATCAATATATTTTATTGATACTTTTACTTTCAATGCGTACTTCCATGTATGAACCAGTATTTCATAACATTTTTTTAAATAATGTAATTAATCAATAAACTGTTTACATTCTACCAGGAAGAGCATGAATTAGTTTCCATATTTTCAGCCTAAATTTTCTAATTGTTTTTCAAATTTTATATTCTTTGGCCAGTGAATGAATGTTTTGAGAAAATGTTATAGTATTTTGAAGATTTGGAGTTTTTTTACACAATTCACGTACTTCTTCATCAGATCTTGGAGACAATGGCTTCTTTTGCTGTATTTGTTGTTGTACTTCTCCTTCATACTGAAATAAACATCATTATATCATGCAATAAAAGAAAGACTTTAAATGTCTTCAGCAAGATTTTTGATGCGGCAATTTCAGGTGATGTATTTTTTTATTTATGGATGTTTCCCAATCACATTTTGAAATTTTTACAATTTTAAGCCATTTACCATGAGTATCTATAAATTTTTAAAAAATTACAACATACCATTAAAAAACATTTCTGACAAAATATTTTCAAATTCTTGCTATTTCTGTTACATTTTTTCATACAGTTTGTCAACTTCATTCTGTAAAATTTGTATTAACAAGTGAAACTGTGAGTTACTACTCACTGATGATACCCCCGCCGCAACTGGATAATTTTAATAGTGTAAAAATATGTAAGTGTTTGGTAAACAGGAAGTTGTTGAGTGGTGAATCTGAAAATGCATCATATGGTATAGCTGACTTATATAAACCCTGAAACCAAATTTCAGAAAACCTTAGGATGTAGTTCCTGAGAAAGATGCGACGAAAAGTATTCATGGGACGGATGGACGGATAGACAGAGGTAAAACAGTACACCCCCACTTTTTTTAAAAAGCAGGATATTTATTTATTCATATGGCCATGTAAATTTTTTTTTTGATTCTCAGATACCACTACCAGCATGTCAGCAAAATATTGGCTGTTCTTAATATTAATGGAATACAGAACAAAATGTATTTCCCATCAAGCATGGTAATTCAAAGAATAAAAGCAGAGATTTGCAGTTATTGACAGGTTGACAGACTTGGTCCATATTAGATATTAAAGTTACATTAGACTCTGGGGAATCTATAATAATGTTGTTTTATAACTCAGGAGATTGAGAGATAGATCCAACAATACTAACCTGTCTATTAGAAGTTTTCAGTATACTCTTTTGTGTTCTAGGAGTTACACCAGGCTCTGTGGAATCCCAGTCACTATCATGATGTTTACTCTGTGCCGGAGGGTTCTCTGGCGGTTTAGGAGCAGTCTCTATAGGTTCAGACATTTCAGAAATGTCAGGTGTAGATGTGAAGTCATCAACATCATCATCTTCAAGCCCAATATCCTTCATAAAATCTGAATGATATCAAGAAAACATAAATTTCATTTGGTTATAAAAGGCATTAAATCAGTAACTTTGAAAAGTTAAATGAAAACTGTTATAGTATTATTCAGCATATAAATAATGTTTAGATATTTATAGACACAAGATTTTCATCAAATAAGTTAAAACTCGTATATCAATTTAGAATTCATATATTAGATTTAATTGTTTATTCTTTAAACTAACATTTGTTCAATTATACTGCACTGTAAATTTTAAACTGACATTAAAACAATAACATCTTCATACACTTGTTTAATAATAAATATAAGCATATACACTTTTAAATACCAATTTTATGAAAAATGCTAAATATCTGAACTTATACTGAAATAGTAGATTGAAAAATAAAGAGTGTACAATTCTAATCTAAAGTTCTAACTTCTATGTGAAAAAGGGTGAGAATATGCCTTTAGCTTCAGTAGTTTCAAAACTTTTTACTCATTATCGAATTTTTTCTTCAACTTATAGAGATCCATAAAGCAAACTTTCACATTACTTTTTTGTCCAGAAGACTAACATTTTATCCTTTATGAATGTTATATAAAAATAAAACAAATATAATGAGATCAGAAGACCATTAAACCAGTTTCACTTCTGTATTTTCATCATTTTTCGTATCATTTAGAAAAGTAGGGCCCTTGCACAGATGAAGATCAAATTGGCATACATATAAAAAGATATTTATGCACAATACCTGCTACAGTTTTGATGAAATATTTTCTTAAATAAAACTTCTTAAGGAAAATGTTTTTGCCATATTATTACAATTTAATGGAAACCACAAATTTGTCATACAATCAATTTCTTTAAAAAAAAAAGCCCTGATAGGCAGAAGTTCTTCCCAGTTCAATAATGATAGTAGTATTGTTAAATGAGGTAAGGCAGAGATTCTTTGCAGTTCAGAAATGATTTAAATTAACATTGAAACCAGCAATGATAAAAAGGTATTGCCAGGAAACATTTATTTATCAGCACATGTGGTAAAAAGAGATGACTCCTCACCAAAAGATACTTTTACAAATACTCCAGTTTGACTTAAATACCATCCAAACCATGAAATTTAATCCTATGAATCATTTCATTTTTCAATAATTCTTTTAATAATTCTATGTTTTTTTCATACAATATATAGTTCCATCTAACTGCTTTTTAAAGTCCACATTAACTAATCTACCATAAAATTAAAAAATGTAAAAATATTTAGTGAAAATATTTGCAAACTGATGGAAAATTCAGCAGCATTAAATGATGTTAGAATTGTTAAAGGAGAAAAAGAAAATGATGAGAGAAAGATAAGGCAGTGAACACTCATACAACATACCGGTACTATTGGCATACTCATTTTCAACTGTAAACAATAACAACATGCTAAAATGTGCTTATAAACAACAACATGCCGGTGGAATCCTTCCCACTCCTCTGCTCGGGTAACGAAATATTTACTGTGGTTTTGTAACTTATGCAGTGTTGTGGCCAACAAATATAATACACAGTAATTGTGATACTGCAGCAGTTTATACCAATGATATTATTAGTGAAAGCATACCATAGGTGTGGTTCCATCACAGGATGCTTTAAAGTTCGATAAGTTTCACAACCTAGTCCATATATTCTTGTATTAAGTCATTTTAAGTTTCATTTTATCAAGAACAAAAAAAATTAAGTTTTGAGGAAAAATTTTCAAAAAACTTGTGGTCATCTAAAGCAAATACTACTGTATTCAACAAACTTTTTTTTCAAATATTGCTCAATAAAATCTATATTAAGAAGACAAGCTCCAAGAAAACATTGTTTTCAAATACAGGCACTTTTATTGTCGTTTCAAGAAATAAATCATACTTTTTACACCAGATTTCAGTCTAGTAAAAAAGCAGATTAACCTCTTAAGTTAAAAATAATGCAAAGAATTTTATTTACATTTTGGTTGGGACTTTAATCAGATTTCAACAGAAGACTTTAAAATTTTCTGAGTAACTATACCCTAACAGTGCTAATAAGTCATTTCATTTTTTTCTTTAGTGCCTGCTAATCTAAAATACATATACCAAACTAATTATCTAATCACATATAACTGATTTACAATGGTGTTCAACAAACAAAACTAAAAAAAACAAACTAGCAAAACACAAAACAAAGTTACTAAATACCACTGTTTTTTAATGTATCATATTTTAAAGTCCTTAAATTTTTGTACCAAAAGTTAAATAGAAAATAATCCGATCTATTTAGAGGCTATTCTAACATTTAAGAAATTTCAGACTAAAACAGTGTGCATTTAGTATCTTCATAATAAATTAAGGTTCTTGTAGTAACATTACCCCTGTTTTTTCCTTTACAAACAAGACATATGAAGAACAATTTTAGTTTCATGCATAAAGTACATAATACTTATCTCAAGGACTAGTTATTATTACACAGAAAGTACACAAAACTGATCTCAGGTAATCATTATGCTTATTATTTCACATATTAGTAATGCATGCTAAAAGTTCATTCTATCTTTATTCCAGTTTAAGGATTGAGTTTGTGTGGTTGCATTTCAGCCCACTGCAAGTACTGTTACAGCTCTATCTCCATTTGTATACTGTATGCAGTATTTTAACTATATAAAACCACTCTTATATTACACTGAATCAAATTATATGATGCTAAATGTTATTTCTTCATCAAATGCTTAAAATCCACAGAAATAAATTTAAAAACATGAAAGTAAAGTTATTTTTCTTTGTGTTACCTTTGAGTTTCTGCTGGCTCAGTTCATCATTAGCAACCCCTGTTAATCCTGTTGGTGTGTATCCAGAATTCTGGGAAAAATCAATAGGTTTCAAACAGTGATAAGAATTATTTTTTCATTATTTAATTATAATGGATAAATACCATTAGCATAAATTTTTCCAACTGAAAATCATGAAATACTAGTACTGTTTTTATTGTGCAAATTACATTTACTGGTTTAAATGAAACAATAATAAACACTAATTTTTGTTACCATTAATCAATAGTATAATTTCAGATATTTTAATTATTTCCCAGTGTAAATATTTGATAAAAATTATTTTTTGGAGAAAACCTCAAGACACATAAAACCATACATGATTTTTCAGTTGTAAGTTACCTGCTGTTGTTGAAATGTGTGGTCATATTTTGGTCGTTTGGCCTCTGACCCTTGGTATTCCCCACCATCGTCAGTTTCACTTTCTGTTGCAGTCTGAAATAAATATATAAAATGTGTAGTGATTCCTATTTATCATACTGCACCATAAAGTACCCAGACCATATTATTAGATAACTCATAGCTCAGTTCTGAATAGAATAGCAATGCAACAATTTAATTCTGCAACAAAAACACAGGTTTAATTGGATATAGGAAGATGTGGTGTGAGTGCCAATGAGACAACTCTCCATCCAAATAACAATTTATAAAAGTAAACCATTATAGGTCAATGTACGGCCTTCAACACGGAGCCTTGGCTCACACCGAGCAACAAGCTATAAAGGGCCCCAAAAGTACTAGTGTAAAACCATTCAAACGGTAAAACCAACGGTCTAGTCTATATAAAAAACGAGAAACGAGAAACATGTATAAATTACATAAACAAACGACAACTACTGTACATCAGATTCCTGACTTAGGACAGGTGCAAACATTTGCAGCGGGATTAAACGTTTTAATGGTACCAAACCTTCTCCCTTTTTCTGAAACAATAGTATAACATCACAACATAGAAAACTCACGATAAAACATCAATTGGAAGGCTTAACTCAATCAAAACATAAATTAACACACTATGAACGAATAAATTCGATCTGTGATAAACATTCTTTATAGCATAATTCCATATTCTAAAGAAAAGAAATTATCAAAACTATGTACACGATTGCTGATGACTTTGGTACATAAATGTCTACGAAACAACATGACCTCACATACACATATAAAGTGTAAAACATTAATTTTTCTTTTATCTTTATGAATGTTTCTAATAAGGATTACATCAGGGAGAATTATAGTCTTTAAGATAGGCATTTTATTAATTAATGCATTATTGTCATATAGAATAGTCTCAACCAATCAAATATCTATTTGTCTATGATCTTTACATAGTTAAACACCATTATTATTTTTCAATAACTTTTATAAAATATACATATAATTGCAAAAGATGATAAAATGTAATCTTGAATGACATACAGTTGGTTGCTTGGTGGTGTTAGTCTAAGGTTATCTGTACAGGTACCAGTACATGTCGTTCAATTCAATGCTAACAGTCAATTCATATCCCATACTTCCTTATTCCTACTGTAACAATGTCTTAATTACAATAGACAAATAACTTACAATTTCATGGATTTCTGATACATCTTTATCTATAAATGAAACTTTGGATGAAGATGATTTTCTGGGTGTGTTGACAGGAGAATTCTCATCTTCATCTGACCATTCAATTTCAGCAGAGGTTACTGATTGGATAGATTTGGCAGACAGTCTTTTGACAGGTATTTCATGCCCTTCACTGTCACCTTCTTTATCTGTTTAGAAAAGAAATGGGTTAAAATCTAATAAGGGAAATACAAAATCTATTCAATAAAAATTTTGATAAAAGGAATGGGTTTCTACATATATTTCTATTCAAAATTTGGTTATATTTCATTGTTTTGTCCTTCCTAAGTCTTTAAACCGAAATGTCTATTCATAGCTAAATCGTAAATAAGAGTCAAGAGATTTACAACTTGCAAACGTACATAAAGTTGTAGACAGCAACAACAAACGAATCAATTGAAATTTTTCATATATAGTTGAAAGCAGTGCTCTTCTAACAAGACCACATAAACATTTCTAATACAGTTGTCATTGTTGTTTAAATGCAACTTTTTAACATAGTAAACATTTTCTCTAAAATGATAATTTATTGAGTGTGGATACAAGAGGGTCTTATTTCAGTAATAAATCTGTATATATATTTGAGAATTTTACAGCAGTTTATTTTTCATGTAGCTTCTTCAAACCTTGATAATCCCATCAATTTTACTATGTTAATTCTACCATACTTCAATTTACTGTTTGACCCCCAAAAAAAAGAGTAACAGCAACAATCAGCAACAGCATTACTCAAGTTCAGCTTCCATTCTTTCAATAACATTCCAGCAAAGACTAATAAAGCCAGACTAACCAGCAAAGAAAGAAAGTGTAAACATACTCAACAAACAGCATATGTCAAGAAAAAGGAAACCTATCTATAGCCCAATGCTCTGTTAAAAAGGTTTCTAAATACTATCATCTAAGAAAAAATGTCAAGTTGCTGTAAATCAGGGTGTACACAATGTAATTTTATGCAACAAAACATGAAAAAAGTACAACTTGTGACTGAAAAAAACACTAATTCACTAATTCTCTATGAACATTCGTGAATCAAGATGCTCTTCAATTATTGGTCTAATTTTTTCATATTCAAATTCCACAAGTACTTATCCAGTAAATTTTAACACACTTCACAAAAAAAAAATTATAACTGGAGTTATTGTTCATTCATACCTACATAATTATAATGTTAATCTATACTGATCACTGATTTCATTTACTTTTATACCATAAACTCTTCTGCAATTACCATTTAAAACAAAAACAAACTCTTCTTTGATACTTTATATACAAAGGAAAATATTTTCCCGACTTTTCTAACTTAGCATAAAACAGCACTTAAAAGAAATATGAATAAAGAAAATGTGTGAATAATTTTAGAGGCTGGTTTCTTGCTAATATTTTAGCAAAAATAACAGAAAGATACTCTTTTTTTCTTAGTTTGAGAAATAAAGCTAATCCAGATATACAGATATGGTATTTAAAATCAGGATTCAGGGTTTATTGATTAAGCCAGTCTTTTTTCTTCTCTGTGGTCCATTTAACAATAAAAAAAAATACTAGGAATAAAAACAAAGGAATAACATTCAAATTACTGGAGGTTTAGTTAAGTCAGGAAGATTTGTTAATGTGGAAGACACACACCAAGGGGCAGACAACTCATGTTACCTGAAAATGAACTGTTCTTTCTCAAACAGGAACGAAGAGCTAAAGATAAGACATGACTTACTTAAATACAATTTTTAACTTTAAATATGCATAAAACAGAGTAAAAATACAGAAATTACTATTTTCTATTCATTACTTTGTTAAAAGTCAAACCTTGTTTAACAGTATAATTCAACTCCTAAATCAAAAGTTCTTTCTTACAATATTAAAGAAAATCTTTCTTATATTTTAATGATGGTTTGATATTGTTTTCCAAACATTAAAGAACTTAAACGTTTCTGTTGACTATATTGATCTTGATTATTGGGGAAAAAACAAATTAAAATCCAGTAAAAGTTCCATTATCCAAAGATTTAACCATCCATCATTACTTCATTCACGCAAATGAGAAACAAGACTTCACTGAAACAAGATTTGACTAAGAAAATTTAATTAAAATAAACAGGCAGGCACATAAAATATTTAAACACACTGTAACCCAAAATAGTACCATACCTTCATTATCTGAAGCATCACTGCCAGTAGTAATACGATTTAATGCTTTGGCAAGATTAACTTTTGGCGTTGCACCCTATAAAGATAAAAAAATATATATATTTATTTCATCAACTCATTCATGAAATAAGTATCTAGTGTTTTCTCGGTACCTTTTATATACTGTTATACAACTTCTCGAATAACTGATGAACGTCAACCTTAGTATATATTACATTCTGTTTTGCAGGAAAATTCAGCAGTATTACATGTAAATTATTGATTACTCCCTCAAATCTACCTTCAAAGACACATGTGGACATCCAACAGCAGAAATGAAATAGAAGTCCATATGAGAATAATACAAATATTCAATTTTAGGAAAGGATACAAATGAATATTTTTGTAAATGGACAGCAACTCTTTTCACAAAAAATCTAACAGGTAAATTTTACTATAACTTACAATCAATTTCAATCGTAAAGATTTTTTGTGAAAAAAAAAATCACAAGAATTTAAGTTGGCAATAGGGAATTTGGATCGTGCTGTAAGGTGTGAGCTGTTTAGTTCAGATCTAAAGACTTTCAAACAACTCACCAGATCAGGGGTTCAAATTTATTTTAGGCAACGGAAGGTCCAGGACCTTTGACCAAAAATACTTAAAGGTCCTCCTTTATTCTTAGAAGGTCCAATTTTTATTGAAAATTCAATTTATCAAAACAGAAAATGCTTACCATTCCAAAGCACTCATCATATCTTACTACATTAACCTCATTTTTTTTCTGAATTTCTTAAATCCATCAGAAAGGGCTTCCCCTTTCCCCCAACACTAAACGCTGTGTTAAATAACACTTTGTACCTTTTTAATTGTTTTTGTTTCAATTGCTGCTTAAGAACACACTATAGCCTAACTTTATGTCAGATTAACAGCTCAACTTCGTTTTCAAACTTGGGGTCAGTTTCTTTTAACCACTTTTTGGCAAGATATATAGATGCTTGGTGGTAATTTTTCATCATGATTTTATATGGGATCAAGTTTTAAGGGTTTTTTTTTGTTCAATGAACCAAGGCACTTTCCCTTTCACTGTGTCACGTTGGGAAAAAAATACATTCTTGTTTTTCCTTGTTAATTTTTGGTCTTTAGTCAGATCCTGTCTTTCTGGCTGCATTAACTGGTTAAGCAGTTTCATCAATCACCCCCTCTGTATCCCCGTTTCATTAGGTTTTCTTTGGGAAGTGGTCACCCCAAAACCAAACAGACTCATACTGTTTACTAGTTATGTTTTAATATTATATTCTCGAGTTTCTCGGTATCATGTACGACGACCGGTCACGTGACTACACATCAAATTAATTGTGAAGAATTTAAGCAAAGACATAAGTTTCCTTTCAGTAAATTTGCATATTTTCAGATTATTTTATACTAGATTTTTATATTTTTTGTTCAAAATCTTTTGTAACTTTTTTAACCTGCAAAAATACGAAAGTCAGTCGGGTGTAACTAACTACTGGTTGGAAGGTCCGAACCCGTAAATGGAAGGTTGTAGACCTCGGACCACCGCTAATTTGAACCCCTGTCAGATGAAGCACAGCAATAAAAAAGTAGCTATTAAACATAATGGTTATTTCCTAGTAAGCCATATGATTGTCATTTCATGTTTTCCACTCCTGTCCCTTTACACAAACTGCTTAACAATTATAATTGATCATGAGTTATATTGAAATATTTATACCACACTAGCATTTTTACTCCTAAGACTTTTTGTGAAATGAGATGCATGTTTTTTTTAATTTTCCAAGTAAAAAGATAACTTTAAATATTTTTTATAAATCATTATAATTCTGGAATCTGTAAACATAATTATATTCATTGTTTACACCTTATAGCTTTTTCTCAGCCATAACTGGACACCATAGACATCATAGACAATCCTGCAGAATTATGACATCACAAGATGAGATGTCTGGTACCATAGTGCAATACTGATCTTGTATGAAGTCAATAGGCATCAGTAAAAAAATCTTCGGTCAACTGTCTCAGAATCCCTTATAGTGACTTAAATAATTGATTTACTAATGAAATTTAATATATATGAAAAATGATATCCTGAAAATAATGCTCATCCACTATGTTTGAGTCTCAAACAATGGGTTTAGCTCATAACATAAGCTGGTAACACAATGAAAGATATCTACACAAGAAATTATAGAATTGATATCACAGCATTTTCTGAAGGCAATATTTTACTTTTCTTTTTTAACAGAAGCATTCAAATTAAGGAAAAATTAACTCAGATTAAACTTTTACATGATATACCGGTAATAAACAAATAGAAGGCATAAGAAAGATTTTTTTCTACGTATAAGAATTACTTGTTGATTTTTCTCTATCTATAATTAAAAAAGGTACTGAAAAATAACATAAAACAGTCTGAACATTATGCAGATAAAATATATATCCATCACCTGTATAAAATCCTCTTTAATTAAGTGATTTCTGATAGGTGCAGTTACAAAAAAAAATACTTAAATATCAGAACATTACAAAACACAAAATAAAGGTGAGGTGGTGAGCAGATATACAATAGCTTCAATTTGAATGTGATAAAAGTCTGCTTATAATATAAATATCTATAATGCACAGAAAAATGGCGCTACCACAACATAAGAGGTCATGACCTCTGTACCTACCACACAATAAAGAGGGCACCACTTCTACCTACCTCCTCCCTAGGCATTTCCACTTCCTCATCTGTATCGTCCTTTATTTATAAAAATATTTTGAAACTTAAATTTTCATTAGACTGAATTATTTTAAATTTATGGACATTAATCATTTCAGCCACTGTTTGGACTTTTCAACTCATTTATCTCCCTCTATTATTTCTTTTATCACTGATAAATTTATTACAGGTACAATTTATTTAATTTTTCATAACACATTTAGATGGATTATATTCAAATAATTGTAAATGTATTAATTTTTCTTAATTAAGTCACACCACACTTATAAATTTCATTCAGTAAGCAGAAGCTAACTCATTTAATTTTTATGATATTTGCTATATACATTCTGTGGTGTAATAATTTTGTACAATATTATTGGGACTTGTAAAAATGTTGATGTAATTTTGCAGCACATAATCAAATAAGTATAATTCACTTGCACATACAAGGCCTCTGTGAAAGTATGGAAAAAAACATTGTGATGAATGAATGGTTTAGCCTAGATCTCACTCACTCAAGTGAAAGATCCCTTTACCACAGATTGTGTAAATGATGTCTAGAATGACTATAGTGATTTAAAAGTTTACATAGCAAGTTTGCAACATCTGAACTCATTGCAATATTTTATGTGGAATCTAAAAATTCTCTAGAAGTATGGGTAATAGTATTCAAATGATTGAGAATTCAAGCTTATAGCATTCACAATACACCAAGTTAGTCAAACAAAATCAAGACAAAATAATTAATAGAAAATTATATTGAACATGTCATTTCTACAAGTTAATGGGTTCAGACTCTTAATGAATGCTCAGATACAGATCATATTTAGCCCTTATACTTCAGGGTACAGTTTATCATAAGTTGCTAAAAAAATATTTTAGGTCAAGAGTAGAATATAATTCCTAGAATCTTGACTGAACCAGGAAATTATATATTGGCACAGGTTGATAATTTTAGGTTTCATTTAAAATTGAATAAAAAATCAGAGAGTGCAAAAAATAAACTGCATGCATTATACATTAACTATGATGGCATTGACTTAAACGCTGCAATTAAATAATTGCAATATCTATATTTTCATAATTTTTTTTTTTAACTGTGCTGATTTCCTTTACATGGGAGTAAAATGTTCCTATCAATACATGTCACAACATATTCCACAATGAGTTCAGACAACAAAAGATAACTTACTAAAGTCGGTGAAGGTAGTTTCAAACCTCCTGATCTCTATGAGAAATTAATAAATTACAACCATCAGTTAAGAAATAATGTACTGAAATATTGTGCAATATTTTTTCATTTATGTTTCTACTTTTAAATCTATTTTCATCCTTTTTCAGGATAATACAAACATATTTAAAAACATTGAAAGCTTTTGGACCCTTGAAAAAAAACAGTGACATCACCCTTAATACAATTCTTTGTTGCCATCATGGACTTATTGTTCCCCTTTAATTTCAAGAAAAGAAAGCTAATTCGTTTTCATAACAAATGGTTGCCAAAGGTATTTTTTCAGTGTCAATCATTAATTTTGCATCAGTACTTCATCAAGATTGGTTAATAGGCTATTAACTTGGTTGTGCTTAAGACACAGGTTCTGTAAATAAACTTTGCACATTCAAAAAATCAGTTAGATCTTAGAATAACAAAGATATAATCTTAATTTTGACAAAGCAAATATTATAAACTGACCTTTTAATGCATTAGGCTAGATAGCTATCTTCTAGGTTATAGTACAATCGAAGATGACAACACAGAATTGTTTATTAGCAGTATAAATATTTTTCAAGTGACTGTACAAGTAAAATAATCAGTTTTCCTAGTGGAATATTAAATTAGAAAACTATTTAACAATGTTTAGGATGATGAATCATTCATTTTTTAATACATCACAGTGTTAACAACATATAACTGAAACTGACTCAAAGGCCTCTTCACGTCTATATAAAAATTTGTATGTTACTATCTATTTATTGAGTTATACATTAATTATATAATTGAGACATGCTATCACATGTAAGTGTTCTCACCTTCCCATGTAGACTAAGACTCATGTCAGCATCAGATTTCCATGAGTCATCTCCAGCACTTTTACTAAAAGTGCCATCTTCATCAGAGTCATAATCTACAATTTTCAAAAATGTATTTATTTTCTTAAAAGTAAGTCCTAAAACCAATTCAAAACACTATGAACTCAATCAGAATGTAGGATCTGTTCATTAAAATATGTATCAGTCTTGATTCCCCCTTGCATTGTTTGAAATTTCAGGATCTGTTAACTTCCTATCTAAAAATACCAGTAAC
Source organism: Mytilus coruscus (assembly GCA_017311375.1). Taxonomy (NCBI): domain Eukaryota; kingdom Metazoa; phylum Mollusca; class Bivalvia; order Mytilida; family Mytilidae; genus Mytilus; species Mytilus coruscus. The sequence continues at coordinate 122,802,270 of CM029595.1, read as the reverse complement.
ATCAAATATTGGCAACAGTTTACTCACTGTGTACATAGTTTTAAAAAAATGGAAATATTTGTCTTTTTTTTTAACAGAAAGGGAGTGCCTGCCACTTTGTGAAGCTATTATAATGTTCATATGCTGTACTGGTATTCTCTGGACAGCTTAACTAGTATGAGAAGTTCCTACTTGCCATACTGATGAAATAATTTTGTCTTACCATTTGCCATATTTGTAGCAGGTAACCCAAACATTAAATCACTACTCTCCTGTCTGGGGGTAGTAGTTCTACTTGATATGGATGGCATCCTTGGTGTACTGGCCACACTACCTGACTGTTTGTTGTTATGTTCTATCAGCAGATGGGAACAAGCATGCTGACCCTTTTGATTGGCTATATCTTCAGCATTGAATCCTGGAATCAAGAATAAGAAATACTGAATTCTGTTGAAAATTTAAAAATACCTGTTTGTGTAAGATGTCAAAGTTGTCTGTTTTTTTAAATTTTAAATTTAAATCCAATACTTATTTTAAATCTTCAATTAATTTTTTTTAAATTATTCTTGATGAGGTACGTGAAAGTACCATATCTACCTATAATATCTTGTCCAAAGGGACAAATGAAATGATTGTGATATTTTCCAAAATTTTTTTCAAAAATATCAATTACTCATTTTATAGCTGATTAAGATAAGAACAAAATTTCAAAACAAGTCTAAATACCTTTTGTATCTTTGATTTGGGTATCTGCACCAACTGTTATCAAATCTTTCACCTGAGTTATTGCCCCTTCATAGCAAGCATACATCAATGGTGTCCTGAAAAAAATAAAACATTTGCATAAAAAATCAGCATCAACTTGTATCAACATTTCAAACAATTTAAATGTTGTTTTTCCATGTTATCTTAAATTACGAATATTTTTAATATTTTTCACCCATCTGAAATATTGCCTCTGATTATAATCAAGCAAGATCTGTTTGATTTTCTGTCTTTCAATACAACCTAGATATTATACCACAAAATTTTTTTGTACAAAACATTATATTTGTACTAGAAAAAATTGTTTTTTAAAAACTTGTTTAAAAGCATAATAGAGTTGAGTTAGTCCAAATTATAATTTTTCTGTGGTAAATTGAGGCCATTCTGGAAAATATTTAAATAGTCAACATATTTTCTGTCCGTGAAATATGTAAAAGGACTACCATACTATAAATAATTAGCTAACCCCTGTACAAAGTAAGACTATCTCAACTCTCATTTACTTAATGTGTTTTCTTTCAGACTGAGAGTTGCTGGACAGTTTTGTTTTTAGAGTGGATAGTTCTTGCAATTGTTCTTTTAATCTTGCTGTGAGGTGCTCATTTCCCAAATCCATCTTTTTTAGGGGGTAATTTTTTTTACCTGCCCAGACTATTTTGTCCATTTTTCACACTTCCCTAACTTTTTTTCCTTCTTCTACTCAGATCCCCCTTTTTTACCCCCTATATTAAAAATCCCAAAAGCGTGTCATCTCCTCATGTATTCAAGATAATAAGTTAATAAAATGGTTCCTTAAAAATTATGCCTTAAGTTACCTCCCATCTCCATCCATCACATCAAAGTCAGCTTTATTTTGTAACAATATCTTTGTCACTTCATCTTTTTTATTCTTCACAGCAAGATGTAAAGGAGCAAAACCACTCTACAAAATATAAACACGACATTATTTAAAATATTCATAGACTTTTGACACAGAGATATGTCATGTTTAACAGAATAATGCAAATGTTGAAATTTATATGGTAACATTTTAACATGTCAACTTGATCTTTATTTTTTTTATCAGCAGCAACATATAATTTAAATCAGTTGGGGTCTGGTGGCTGCCCGTCCCTATGCACAACCCCAAATCAATACCCTGATTTCAGAAGGAGAACAAAGTGATAAATCATGATGTGCATGTTCCATATAAATAATCTAATTTTTTTTACACAATTTTGAGCCAAAATTCAGTTTCAAGGATTTTTTCCCATTGAAATTTTCAAAATATCTTGAGCCTCAAATAATAATTTGCATTCTTAATTTCGAAACAAAATCACATTTATTGTGTCTATATTCTATAAACATGAATATTGAATACCAAAAAGAAAGTCTGGCTGTAACTGGTCAAATAAAGAATGATTGATTGATTGATTAGTGATTGCTTTACGCCGCATCAGCACAAAAGGCTATATCAAATAAAGATCAGTATTACTAACCTTATTTCTAATGTTGATGTCTGCTCCACTTTTGATCAGGAGACGTAAAATATTGGTAAAACTATTTTTAACAGCAACATGTACAGCAGTATCTCCGAGTCTGTCTCGTGTGTCAACATCAGCAGTGTGTTGTAGTAATAACATGACACAATCTTCTTTCTTACATTCAACAGCCTGAATAATAACACAAATCAAACACCATGATTATAAGGTTATAAAGTTTTCCCCCAATTTTCCAAAAAGTCATACCACAAAAAAATTTAAAAAAAAGAATGAATAAAATGCTTCGATGAGCGCAGCCTGATTCGACCGCAGAGGTCGAACCCTGAACAGTTGGGGCAAATTTGGATATAATATTCAAGCTTGATACTGTCTGAATTTTGATTGTGATCAAATTTTTGACATAATATAGGTTTCTGACACAAAATAAATGTTGTAAAAGATCTTACAAATCTATTGCACAATACTGGGTAATTGAAGATTACTTCTTAAAACTTTTACAAAATTTGAAATTTGAAAATTTTTGAAAAAAATATGAATTCCTTACAAAAATTGGAAACAATGCGACTTTTGGAATCCCCCCTTGGAGCAATTACCCCAAGACTCGATCCAATTCTTTCCTTTGTAGTATGGAACCTTGTAGTACAATTTCAGAGAGATCCATACACATCTAACATAAGTTATTGTTTTGGAAACTAGAATAATGCATGTTTTTGGCCCCTAATTCCTACATGTTTGAGGCAATTACCCCCAAACTCAATCCCAGCCTTCCCTTTGTTATATGGAACCTTATGGTACAATATCAGAGAGATCCATACACTTACACACAAGTTATTGTCCAGAAACTACAAAAATTGTTGTTTTTGGCCCCTTTTTGGCCCTTAATTCCTAAACTGTTTGCCCCATAACCCCTAATATGAATCCCAACCTTCTACTTGTGATATTAAACATTGTTGTACAATTTCAGAGCAATCGAAATACTTATACACAAGTTATTATCCTGAAACTAGAAAAATGTTTGTTTTAGGCCCCTTTTGGGCCCCTAATTCCTAAACGGTTGGGACCATCATCCCCAAAATCAATCCCAACTTTCCTTTTGTGGTATTGAACCTTCTTCAAAAATTTCATAGAGATCCATTAACTTAAACTAAAGTTATTGTCCGGAAACCAATGTGTCTTCGGACTACTACGCAGACGACGATGACATCATACCATTATACGATCCCAAAAAATTTTTTGCGGTCGTATAAAAACACAGTAAAATGAACTTGAAAAGAATAGATTGTTGGATACTTACATGTTACTACATATATATACATGTTCAGCTTCATGGACACCCAAGATAATGACATTTTAGGTAAGACTGCAGTTATATATCATATTATGAATAAATCACCAATAACTATATATTATAATACATGTACATATATCAGGGTTGGACATTAATTTTTTTACCAACTAGTTTTATCGGGATAAGTGTCAACAAAATTTCACTTGTTTGGTCCGAGGACACAGTTATCGTCCTTAGATTTTCGTTGTCTACAAATATAGTCCCTAGTGTGGACAGTGTATAACTTGCAAATTTTGTTCATACACTTTTGAAATTTATTTCTTTATACTTTATGCATGAAATATTAAGTAAAGGGATGAAATTACATGTTAAAAAAATTTGGGTGCTGAATCTTTATGTTAAGTAGTGATTTGGTCCAGTTCAAAAAGGTCAAAAACTAGTATGTCTGAAGCTGTCAAACTGAATTTTAGACCCCCTTAACATAGAATTGTCAATATTTTGAGTTAGAGCTGGTAGACTTTTCTATAATTTTGATATTATTTGTCTCAATAGTAGTACACTATACTGTAAAAATCTTTCTGAGATAAAGTAGGTGCGATTTTTTAAATTTGAATTTATTGTCCAAAAGAAATGCACTACAAAAATAACTGTGTTCTCGGGCCATAGAACTTCTCCTTTCTTTGATTGATGCATTAAAAGACATTTTAACTGTTACTTGATTGTGATTTGTTTGGGTTTGTTTTTTTGTTATTGAAAGAATGTGGTATTGATAGTCCTGTTTAATTTATACACAAACTTTTTAGAGTCAAGTAAGAGCTTGATATTGAAAAGTTAAACCACTTGCCCAAATTTAAATCGACTCACAAATGCTAAACATAGAACATAACAGGCATATAAAGGCAACTATTATTATGAATAAAAGTTTTACATGTATCTTTTATTGTAATACGTAACAGTTGACATCCATGTTCTCTACGCATGTGATCACTATGCACACAAGGCATGAGTTCAGTTTCTAAATACAGACAAATTTATTATAAATATTTTTTAAGAAGAGGGTATTGTCTTTATGAAAAACCTGTACATCTTTTCAATTTCCTTCTCATTAGATCTTGTTTCAACTGTAATTGAAAATGGTGTTCTAGTGGTCATTAATAATCATTCATTTCATTTTACTACATTAGGTAACAGCATAGATTTGAGGTTAATCCTTAATTCTAGCACAAAGGATTGTTTAAATTCATCCCCCTTTTTTCTATCTATTGCTCTATATAATATCGTGTGATCAAATACACCTTAATATCTATCCTGAAACAACTTATTGGTCAAGAAGAACTAAAGCAAATGAAAAGCTTTACTTAAATGTCATGTAACAATACTAGTATTTGCATTTGATTAAAGGCAAAATATTCAGAAATATTTTATATAACCTGTGTTAATCGGTCATTTTAACTTGACCCCTGAGTCTATATTTCAATCCATTTAAATACTACAACTATATGTATTGTTCAATCAAATTCAATTATTTTCAAAATTAAATGAAAGCAAACAATGTTTTGACTTTATTTTGAAACAACTAAAGAATGAAATAGCAAGAAAATAATTAAAATGCCCAATATGGAAGTTTTGCATCTGCATAAAGGCAGAATCATTTTCCACATATTCTAAAGCTCTTTACATTGCCTATCACTTATCTTACACAATCCTATATAAAGTACATTTACTTATACTTTAATACCACAATGATAATTCACATGCTAAGTTTTGGCAATGATAAGAGAAACGTTTTTGTGGTGTACTGATTAAGAAAAGAGGATTTAATATGACTACCATTCACATGCTATATATCAGTATTAGTTGTGAAAGGATTTATCTTCACAAATATTTCAACAAGTTATTTTAAACTGTCCCAGGTAAACAGATACTACCAATTCATTGGCAATTCAGACCAACTGTTCATTCATTAATTATTGATATAACTGACAAAAGAATAAGGTTGCAAATATCTGTCAATAAATGAATCAATATAAGTGTTCACTTTTGATCACATGAAGTAAGTTGTTTGTCCTAAATATACAACATACCTCTTAAAAATATATGTTAAGTCATAGTTAGGCCATACACAATCAGTGTAAGTACTCAATCCCCTTCTAGGTGTTAGAAAAAAAACTAGACAAGTTTTGCCTGCTACTTTTCTAATACTATGTACATACATGTAGGAGGCAAATTACTGTCAATTCAGAAATTTATGTGTGCATTTATAATTGCGATTTTTTGCAATACAAATAATGCTATCAAAATTTAAATCGCAATTAAAAATGTTCACAATGATAAAAACATCACAAAAATTTCTGGGGTATGGTCAACTAGGCAAAGTTACTTTCCACCCAGTTGAAAGAGTTTGTACTGCAAAAATGCTGTCAAGAATGCAAATCTTATCTTTTTGTCATTGGGTTGCTGTCTCATTGACATACCCCACATCTCTTTTTGTTCATATATAGATCATATAAACTTCCAAGATAAAAATTTTAAACTGGTGGCAACATTCCAACTTGTAGTTGTACAGGCAATACTGACACTGAATTAAAATCTTCCTAAACAGATTTTTAAAAGTTTTCATTCATCTGCTGTCATTTTTATTTGTTAAAGAATATGACAATATCCATATATTTTGATTAATATCTATTCACAATCTTGTGTCACCCTTTTCTGAACAGTAACCTAAATTCTTTAATCAATATATGAATGATATATATTACCCCAAAATGTACAATTTCTTTCCTAGTCTGACAGTTTCTATCAATTGATATAAGTAATAAATCTAAGTAAACAACAGGCATTTAAAAATGGATCTATATATACTGATAATTCAGAGTACTTGAAATTCCATTTAAATATCTCTTAAATTTATTAAAAATACAACAAACTTTCTTTATGTTATATAAATATGAGTTTAACAATTTTACAGTAAAAAAAACATGAAAACCCCTCTTTTTCTGTACCTTATTTATACATGTAAATTACAAAATGTAACCAGTTTACTCAAAATAAATTTTAACCTGCATATATTGACTGCTTGTGACCTTACCTACCAGAAGTGACACATTTGCTTATGGTCAAGACAAATAGTAATAAAAGAACAGAGTTCCAATGTCCCTCGCATTGCACATATTTTATCTATCCAAGGTACAAGGGCAATCAACAACTAAAAAAAGCACTTTTTTTTTTGTTCTATAAGACTTTTTATTAATATCTTAGAGATATGCAGGCATAGCAAATGCAATATGATTTCCATTATAATTAATATTCCAATGGGGCATACATGTGTAACGCGTTAAAAATATTTGATCAGAACTTATTTTCGAAAGTGTCAAAGACATTGCTGATACAAAACCTATGATATAAGTTTGATAAATTCTGGCAAGAACTGAACTTATGACAGCGCTAACATTGCAATTTTCTGTATAATCAATATTTCCAAAGGGCATAACTCTTTTAAAAATAATTGATCGGCACTGATTTTCGAACTCGTCAGACATTGATGATATAAGCCTATAATATAAATTTCGAAAACTAGCAACGCGTTGCGCAGGGGACAATAACTCTATGAAGTATTACAAGGGAATCAAAGGAAAAGAAGGCAGTATAAAATGTCCAATACATGATTTTGTAAGGTGACCTACAGTTGGTAACCTTCTACATCATTTGGTCTCTGGTTGACAGTTGTCTCATTAGCAATCATACCACATCTCATTTTTATATTTATATGCACAAGCTATGACTAGGGCCAGGAGCTTGTTATTCAGTGGTTACTATTGATTGTCGTCTCACAGCATAATTTTTTTTTAATTTAATGTTATTTGCTTAGATCAGGCTGTTCATTTTCTCTTTTGAGTTGTTCCATATTTTTTTATCTTAGGGCTTTTATAGCTTACTACATGTACAGTGTATATATATCATTTGCAATCATCTTATTGTTTAATATACACTGTACATGTACAGTGCAAATATATGACCCAGATATAACGTTTCAATATTCATCTCGGCTTTGACATTGAAAATATCAAATATTCAAATAGGGACTCATTAAACTGCCTTTAATATCTACCAGTAATCTTTTAATAATAAATGTAAGTATAGACACATTGTATGGTATTATAAAAGATTTTTTTCTCTTGTCAATTTTATCATTACTTCATCTGTTATAAATTCAGTAAGAGGTATAGTGCCATGTACAAAAATGTAATACACTTTGTACATATTTACTCTAGCATCAACACTTCTTCAGTTCATCTGAGTAGTCAACTACTGAAAGAAGATACAATGTACCAATTCTTAGACAGAAAAGAAATGTGAAAATGTTCTGACTATACAGTATGGATTTTTCACCTTGTTGAAGTCCATAAGGTGACCTAGAATAGCTTATATCCACTTATTTGAACTCCAGTGGATAGTTGTCTCATTGGCAATCATACCACACCTCTTTATTTTCATATTGTACATGTACATGAAACAACATAAAATTTCATGCACAGCAATTCATTGGATGGATGATAATAACAGCAATTACAGTTTTACATTATGATGGACAATGACCAATCACCTAAATTATATACTTTAATTGGTGTATGTATCAATTTTTGTTATACCATATACACATATATTTGTTATTTTACAAAAGATAATTTATGCCATACCTTAAGAAGGGGAGTTTTGCCTTCATTGTCTCCAATATTTGGTTTGGCATGCCACTCTAATAATTCCTGGACAATTGGTTTACTACCTTTCACACAAGCAAGATGTAAAGGTGTTCTGAAATGAAAAATATAGATTAGGTTTTGGATATTTTATAGCTTGACATATTGTAATAGACATCTGTCTGTTTTCAAAGACGTGAGCCTCTAGATGAAATACTTTGCTAAATTTTGTCATTTGGTTGCTTTCTCATTGATGTATACTTCGAAATCCCCTTTATTCATATCTACGAATTTATATATCTAATATGGAGGGGCCTTATGGGGGGGTCTCATCACGATTCACGAGTTGATTTTTTTGTCAATCACGATTCACAGAAAATAAATTTCCCTGATCACGTATCACGAAAATATAAAAAAAAAAATAAATCTGTAGAAAAATGGATCACGATAGCGAAAATGCGCTGATCACGAAGAACGAAAATAACCCATCAGGCCCCTCAATATGCACATGATTCATGAATTAACTTCATATGAAGGTGTAACAAAATTTGATCTGCATGTCTGAAAAGAGGCCTTTACATGGAACTTATCGTAAATATTTTGAAAATGTGATTTTCTGGTGAATTTTTTTTTAGGTTAGTACAGGACTGGTTTTTTTGGTATTCTGTGGTAAAAAGGGAAGTCAACATTCTTGGACTCTGGGGAAAATGTCCATAAAACAATAATTTTTGATGCATTTTAAGTATTGAAATTTTTGGATTCATTTAATATGTAATCATATTTCATTTCATTCATTTCATTAATAATCCAATAATTACTGAACTGTATATATATTTAGGTCCCTAAAGTACTGCTAAAATGACTTCAGAAGACCCACTGCCTATAAAAATGTATGTTATATACATACATACATTTGTATATATATATATATATATATATATACATTATATAAACCACTAACATTTATACATGTAGATAAACCATTACCAATTTGTATGAAATATACATGTAGGACCCCTAAAGTAAAGTAGTACCACAACCTACATAGAGCAATATATCAAACATACTTAATATGTTGGGTCTCCCCACTTTTTTTAAACATGTAAGTTCCCCTAAAGTAACTGTAAGAGAGGTCTCTTATATGACTAAAGAAATAAAAAGAGTTTTCTACAGTGCTTTTGCCACCGCTCGTAATTTGTACATGTACCATTTACAGTAGTTTACAGTAGATAAAAATGTATTACAGGAAGACAAATACTGTAATGAACTCATCACTATTTAACTTGAAATATGTTGAAGTCATTTAAAATATGATGTATTTTGGCTGTTTGACCATTTCAAAACAACGGCCATTGAATTAACTTGCACTTTGTATAAGCCTTCAAAAGTAGGAGCACCTCCAAATACAAAAATTTTGTTCAAGAAAGATAAACAATTATCTATTTATCGTCACCACAGACACGGGCATAGCGAACAAGTTGTGTTGTATAAACACTGTATGACTGTGCCAAAAGGAACATCACCGTCCAAAAAAGGAAAATCATCCCTTTTGTCGTAAAGTTTAGAGTTTCTCGTTTAAAACTGAAATATCTAAATCTAGAAAAGGACAGTAATTGTGAATAATATTTGATTTATTTAAAGTAAGTTCCTTTGGGTAAATTTCGGCAGTTTATTTAGAGAATTCTTGATTATTTAACGAAAAAATGTCATCAAGATATTATGTGTTGTTAAATTTATCAATTAAATCGAATTTAGACGGGTCTTTACTGAGTAAGGCCATAAACTGTGATTCATAACAGTACAGGAACAAGTCTGCTGTGAAAGAAGCACAATTGGTGCCCATAGGAATACCTACAACCTGTTGATACACTTTATTGCCGAAACGTACATGTACATGAATGTTGTCCAGGAAAAAATTTACAGCTTTAATCATGTCATCACACCTCCAGTCCAAAAAAAAAATGTAAGTATATTTAGCATATAATTTACCGTTCTCATTTAAGAAAAAGGATTTATATGAGTTGCCGCAAATAAATTTGCGATCAGATTTATCAAACGACCAGTGAATTAAATAGGAAGACTTTTGTTTGATAAGATTGTGTGGAAGTGTAGTATAAAGAGTGGAAAAGTCAAAACTGTCAACCAAATCAAAAGCACCATCAAAAACACGTAATTTATCTAAAAAAAAAAAACACAAAATTTTTTACATTCAAAAATAGTTATTTCCAGACACATTTTGGGAAGCCTGTTGTTATATTTTTAAATGTATACAAATTAATGTATTAAAGCCCATGCAATAACTGCCTTAGTCCTATCATACTATGCTGTTACCCCCAAAAAATGTAAGTTTTAGTATCACACAAAAGTGACTATAAAGCCCTCAAAATCCTAGCTAAAACATGTCGTTTTTTTGTTGTTGAAAACTACAGACCTTTTTTAAGACACATACAAGCACCCTAAGAAAAAGTTATGAATGTCAAGTGTTATACAGTTTGCAAAATAAAATGAAATATTATTTTTGAGGGAAAATGTTTAATTTTTCCATTCATAAAAGTATTTTTAATTTTCATTAAAGGTCAAAAATTGTTTATATACACAAAAAAATTATTTCATGGGTTGTGTATAACATGTTTGTTTTACACTTTTTAATAACTGATGTTATCAGATGATTTTTTTTTATTAATACTAATAGCAATGTGAGAGTCAAAGAAATATCTATAGATCACCGAGTGACATTTAACGCGAAAACATCGTGTCTTGTCATGTTTTGTTTTGATTCTGCATGGATGGCTGAGCAACAATGTTTGGAATGGGGACGTCGTGCACCCTGACAGCTGATCACAATATGCATTATAAAACAATGGTGCATTTACCTGTTTTCCTTATCTAAACCGTTCACATCTTTCTTAACTAAGGACTTAACTTTCACTAAATCGTCATTCCAAACAGCTTTATGAAGCTTTGGCAAGTCCTTTTCTCTCACTTCATAACCAACATTAAGCCCTCCTGTAGCTCCAATTGCCCCAAGATTTGGCGATGGCGGGGGTGTTGGTCTTCCAGGTTCACCTTTTTTCTTTCCAAGTTTCCCGAAAAACTTCTTCATATTTGGTTTCTAATAACGCTTTCAGTTGCCAGTTCGAACATCCATGCTGAATATGACCTCGATTTGAATGAATGAATACAAGGGAGATAAACGATTACCCGCGGTTTTATGAGCATATATTGAAGGATTTATATAGTATATAAAATCCTTGCTTTTACCAGAGACATATAATACAATTATATGTCTCTGCTTTTACTAAGGAATTGTATAATTAGATATACAATTCCTTGCTTTTATTGAAAAAAGGCAAAAAAATAAAATAAATAAAAACACCACGGAACGGTGAAAACGACGGACTGACAGCGGAGCATTCAACTTCAAAATATAGAATGACGGAATGACGTGTTATAAGATATTCATTGTATAAATAAATGCAGTGACATGTTATACAATTTTATGTCTGATAAATATTTTAGATAAAAAAAAAAGACAAAATCTTATTTTTTCTAAAACTCTATATGTTTTACCATTTTATAATGCAAAACTTAAAGGGCTGTAAGTTGTTTCTTGAAATTCCATTACATTCTAAATAGAAGTTTCAATCGCAGTCGCCACCGATAATTATTGTTGTTCTGGATGGAGAGTCATCTAACATGGCTCCAGTAACTTCGTGTGTCCCCAAGGCACAGTTTTTGGCCGAGTCTTATTTTTGGTATACATAAATGATCTTTCAGAATACTTATAATCCTAAGCTCAGATTGTTTGCCGATGACAGTTTACTTTCTACAACACGTCATTATGATCTCAAAATGACTGCGATGCTCAACAGAATGGTTATATGCAGCGGCTAGGTGGGAGCGAGACTGGTTGCTGGCAGTCCCAGTCCAGACAAATGTGCAGTCCTTACAGTACCACAAAAGAAAAAGAAAACCCATTAAAACGCGACTTAATTTATCCTCCATGATCACATGCTTTAACTTGTCTCTTCGGCTTCTGAAATATCTGGCCATTGCACTACAATTAAACTTAAAATGGTAAAAACATACATATAACTTCATAAATTTCCGCAACTGAGAATCGCTTAGGCTTTCTAAAAAGAAATTTAAAAACATCAAGAGTCCGGTATATATCAGTCGCTATAGTTCGACTTAAACTAAAATATTCGTGTTAAGTATGAAACCTTAACTCAGTTGAACATACTACCAAGAAATTGTTTATTTAAATATACAATTCCTTGATTCTACACACATTGAAATGGTGCAAAGCAGAACTGTCTGTAATCAGGGACTTTCAGGCTACTAATATTAGTATAGAAAGTCCATGCTGTAACCTATATCCCAAAATCAGGAGTGTAACAGAAATGGTTTATAATACGTTCAACTGGCCAACACTACAAGAAGGAAGCTATGCACGAGATTAATAATGTTTTACAAAATAGTCCATTTAATCGTAGCAATTTTATCTGCTATTCTTATACCATCTGACAGTAGAAAATGCGAAAGCCACAAATTCACATGTAGACAAACTTCGGTTACATTAGATACATATTAATTTCCATTTTTTCCATATACTATAATCAAATCGAGTTTACTACCACCAAGGAAAATTTAAATATGCAATTCCTTGCTACCACCACCAACTGTTACCGCCACTACAGTTGACACATTTGGAGAGCTGCTACCTGCAGCTGCTCTCCACAACATCAATTAAATCTTCATATACCTATGTACATAGTTTTAATTACAAAATTAAGTTCAAATTCTAGGCACTTCGTATATTTTCAAAGTTTTGATGTATGTGTATTAAAGGCCACGCTGCGGAACAGTAAGTAATATTCAGATATATTGAATGATTACTGAAAAAGAAGTTACTGAAACACAAAGAAGAAGATGATGACCGTAATACAGATTGATCATGGGCTTTGCGACACGCAATATAGTTACTAAATTTGCAATTGCGAAGATCCCAGAGTCATGTTGGAATACGATAAGCATAATTATAATGACAGATTTTTTTATTGGAACTTTTTATATATAAAAAAAAACACAGAACCTGTGCATGTTTTGTTCAACCAGTGTGTCAAACGACGAATGACGTACAAACAGTAATCCATCTTGTTCACATCCTATATTTGTAACGGTAAGCCAATGAGTTCCTGAGTTATCCGATGTTCTGTTTATAAAAGTTGGACAAACAGTTCGTTATGTTTCTTGAAATGGAAGACAGTCGCTTGAAATCATGGAAGACAGGACTGCAAACCTTAAACTTCTTGTAACTGTGAATGAATGATATCCAATGAACTGTCTAGGGTGATACCATTTCACTAACCACACGGATCTGTTATTAAATTCTTGTCTATATGATATTTTGGATTCACCTCATTTTTTCCGCCACAGGAATCCAAACCTCAATGCTGTATCTTAAATCACTTACTTTACTTGAATTGCGATTCCTCAAAAACCTGTCCTAACAATTTTGTTTTGTAATAGTATATGCTACTGTTATGAACTTTTCCGTGTTGATTATATACAATACATAACTATTGTCATTACATAATTTTTTTCAGTAAAAATCAGTAAATTTAGATATACCAAGAATTTATATAGAAATCGTTGGATATACAGAGTGAAAAAGTGGTCAAAAAGACAGTTTTTCAGGGTTTTTCACATATCAAACAAAATTAAATGATTTTGACATATAAAACGAATACACTGTTGACCCTTTAATTTCCATATTATTTAAATGGGGGTGTTCACAATGTATACATATCATTTTTAAACTATATTCTGCGGACTAAATTAACGCAGTTCAAATTGAGAACGATTCCCTTTTGCGCTTTTTACCTGTGTTTTACAGTTTTTGTTGTTTGTATCTTTGGAAATAAAAATACGACTTTGATCATTTTTCGAAACTCAGATGCAGCTCGTCGAATAAAAAATCCGAGTTATAGAAAAAACCCGAAATGCCATCAAATTAAGTATACATCGCCTTAAACATAATCTATACTAAGCTTTTTCTACAACTTTTGGGAGTAGTTGGTTTTTTTTTGTTTTTTTTTAAATCTTTTGCCAAATTTTGTATTCAGAGTTGTATGAAATAAAATCTGTAGTCAACGTACGACTGAGCAGACAGTTTTTCAAATGTTTTTTTAATTGAATTGGGTTTGGTTTTTTGATATAGGAATTACATGAACAATCCTGAAAATAATTATGCAAACACAACTTTTAATGATAATATATATTTTCTAAAGAAATTTAAAAAAGTAGAATAATTGATATATTCAGAGCAAATAATAGATCATTTGAAAAGACAAACACTTTATTTAAGTCTCAACACTTGTTAGAGATAAAATATACTACATAATAAAAAAATCCATAAGTTAACATTATACAACAGATTATACAAGAAGCATCTAGAAAGAGTTATGAGAGACTATAAAACAATTTTATATACAAATAATATTTTCGCTTTATTAACATTTCAATGCAGATTTTACAAAACATTATGTTGTTATTTGTAAAAACAGATAACAGCTTTTCAGTATCAAGCATATGTATAAAATATTACCATTAACAACACCAGATTAATGAAAAAACAGCGTCCCAATGTCCACCGCGTTGCATATATTTTATCTGTTCAAGGGCAATAAAATATTTGGGGATCTTTTAAATTTTTGAGAAATATCTTGAGAGCAATAACACTGTCATTTTCCCTGTAGTTTCTATTTCCAAGCGGCATATCGCCTGTGCAAATAGCTGGTCTGCACTCTCCCGAGACCTTGCTGATATAAGCCTTTGATATATATTTCATAAAAATTCAACAAGAAATGTAGGTGTTCGGGTGCTAACAACGCAAAGTTCAATATAAATTAAATTTCAAAGTGACATAAGTCCTGCAAAAATGATCGATCAGTTTCATGTACGTAATTTCTTTTTGTCATTTAAAATAATTTTTCATACCGTTCCTATTACATGTCTTGTTTTATTGTGACAAATATTTGATCGCCATGAAATAACCATACCCACAATGGCTGCTCTATTATTTGTCTTTCTCATAAAAGATCTGCTTTTAATTAATTATTATTTTTTTTACTTTCTCTTTTAGTTTCAATTTTTATTCATTATACAGATAATTATACTGTATCGTTCTTCTGTTCCAACACTTTGTTATTGATCAGCAAGGCAAGTCCTGTGAAGCAACACCAACTGGACGTACTTAATCTTAGATATGCTTTATCGTATCAATGATAATATAATGTACTTATAAGTTATGTTCAGTCACTTTACTTGTAAATATTTATCTCCGTTTAGATTATAATGTCTTCGCTGAAAGAAATTTGTGACGGTATCCCAGACCCTCTCCCACCGAGGCGTCAGAGGGATAATACAGTCCCACATGCACCGGTCAGGACACCTGATCTTACACCGGCCGAACAGAGGGTAAGTTCGCAGACTTCAATTATTGAGATCTATATATAGTTTGCAATTCCATTTGCTCTATTGTGAAAGTTCCGTTTACTTCTAGTCAAAGGTTTAAAGACAGTTGTTGACACAAGATTTCATACTCTCTTTTCTGCATATTACAAAAAATCTTTTGCGGGGAAACCTAATAAATCGTATGGATAAAAAAAAAAATCAAAAGCGACACAATGCGTTGGTAAACTGATTATGCCTTGACAATAATGACTGGTTATGTACTAGTACCTAATGACATTGTACAGCTGTCTGAATACCATTTGGTACCTAGGAATTTGTGAATGTTTCATTGAAAATGAAGCGGCTGGTCAAGGAGTGGATTCGGAAACAAATACCGACGAACAAACAAAAGAACATAATGATCACTATATACAACCGCCGCTTCATGTAAAGGGAGTGTAATATTTCATCCTATTTTTGACTATCTAAACCCGTATAGAAGAAGCGTTGAGTAAATGATTAATCTTAGCCGAATACGACCAGCTATAACAAGTCATAAGCGACACGACGGATTCACTGTCTAATCGAAAAGGAACCGTTTACTTTTCCAAAGAATCTGTATTTCACTATGGTTTTCGGTAGAGTTCGTTATGCCCAATCCTTAGTTGATGGGTTCTTTTGTTTGACAACTTCTTTTTTTCTTTGGCCTTGTGGCCTACCCATCTAAGATAGCTCTTTGGAATCATCTTCCCGTTTTTACTATGACAATTTATACCTAGTGAACATGTCTGTCTCATTCAACGAGACATATAACTTACATAATATACACTTATATAATGTAGACTTACATAATGTACACTTACATGTGTCCTTTTTCGAAACAGCTAATGTTTTATATTGAATCCAGGTTATATATATGCTCTTTTGTTCATAGTTTAAACATAACATTAGATAAAACAATGCAATTTAATGACAAAATTTACATTAACTTTTTAGCTAGCACTACAGAATGCACTACGATACTTTCCACCACACCAACATGAACTTTTAGCGCATGAGTTTGCCGATGAATTGCGTAACTATGGCCATATATACATGTACAGGCTTCTACCTTCGTTTGATATGAGGTAAAATATACCACAATCTAAATTGTGAAATGATTTTGCTTTCTTCATTATTCCCGATATATTTTGTTTTGCATTCTATATGGTCAATTGGCCTTCTCTGGATGTCTTACCATGTGTATTTGTTTGTCTATCTCAATCTATCACGCAAAAGATTTTTTATACACCTGCATGGAAAGAGGTTAACACTTATTACACTCTTCTGCAAGTCATTTTCATTAGTTACCTTACCCTTCTGCATTTTGTTGGAATTAAATCACATATATAATAAAAAAAACTTTGACTTTATATCAGTTCAAGGTACTGTTCTGGTGAAATGGGTTACCTTGAATTATGATCAGAACTGGTATATATGACGATATAAGCCGTCTGACAATCTAGCGTAACAAAAAATTTAAAAGAGTGCATGCAATTTTTTTTTACTCATTATAATACTTAAATTCGGAATGCCGCCAAAAAACTTTAGAAAATATGACGAAATACATGATGCTAAATAATCTGAAAAAAAAACAAATACAATTTTCAGATGAAATCAGTTTGACCGTAGAAGGATTTGGCTTTTATTTTAGGTCCTTTTTGGTCATATAGCTCTTCAACTGTTTCGGTTCTTATACATCATTAGCGTTCTCATACATGTATTTGTCTTTGAGTGTTCCGGATGAAGGTAAATCCAGAAAAGCGCTTCGGACGTATGAAATTTATAAAGCGTTGTTTTAAATTTTTGGAATTATCTTTCTGTATGACTGAATAGGCTGGAAAAAAATTAGACATTTTTAAATATGAAATACAGAAGTAGTAATGAATTATTTTTCAATCCAATATCTGAAATATCTAATACAAATGTATCTATCAAAGAAGCGCTGAAAATGGTCAAGTCTGATGCTTTGTTCATAGTAAAACAGTTGTAGCCAATGCTCCTGTGCTGACATGAAATATCATTGACACAGTCATTATCTGTAAATTTACTATAACTTACAAGTTACTTTCAATCAAAACACTAAGGGGTTTCCCCAAGCATAGATGACCTTTGCCAGGTTTTGTACATCATTTTAGAATTTTGGTTCTCAATTCTCTTTCTTCATCTTCTTAATCGATTTGGCTTTCCAACTGATTGATTACAGCGCCAGCGTGAGTTTTAGGAAGACGAAACGCGCGTATTACGTATTACATTTTAACCCTGAAATCTTCAATGAATGTTTACAACCACTCGGTCGATGTTAATGGACGTTTCGACCTCGAAGGTATCACCTGCCTAGTTGTGGGTGCTCTTCTACTGGCATGAAATACCATTGATAGGTTATTATCTGTAAATTTACCACAACTAAAACGTTAATTTCATTCAAAACACTAGAGTTGTTCTACCCAAGGTATATAGATAACCTTAGCCAGATTTGAAACAACATTTTGGAACTTTTGCTTTTCAATGCTCCATAATGTAATTGATTTGAATTTTGTAGACAAAACGCGCGTATTGCGTATTACGTTTTCGAAGCCTGGTATCTTTGATGAGTGTGAACAACCACTCGGTCGATGGAACTGTTGATGGGCGTTTCGATCTTGGGAATATCAATGGCCCAGTTGTCGATGCTCCTGTGCTGACATGAAATGTCATTGCTACATATTTTCTGTAAATAAACTGTTGCTACATATTTTCTGTAAATAAACTGTTTCTAAAGCCTTAATATCATAAAAAAACCTAAAATTTTCCTCCCCCAGACATAGGTGGCCTTAGCCAGAAATGGCACAACATTTCTAGAATTTTGGGTTTTCAATGCACTCTAAAAGAGAGGCGAAAGATACCAAAGAGATAATCAAACTCATAAGTCGAAAACGAATTCACAATGCCATGCTCAAAACGAAAAACTAACAAAAGACAAACAACAGTATACAAAACACAATTCAGAAAACTAAAGACTGAGCAACACAAACTCCCGTTTTAACGTCGTCATTCATTTGAATTTCAAACTCCTGTAAATTCAGAAATAATTGCGAGGTTTATGTTAATGCGAATAATGCTACTGGATGAGTATCGCAATAATAAGAACTCGTATTCTCGGTCCGTGTAACACTTATCAATTCAAAGTTTTAAAAAGTTTTCCAATTTTAGATTTTTGGAATTTTGGTCAAAGTTTTAAAATATCAAAATTCCAAATTATTTAAAAGTTTTGAAATTTTGAAATTTTCACCAAATAATTAAAATTTTAAAATTCTAAATATTGTTTTTAAATTTGATAGTTTAGATATTTGATCAAACTTTAAAAGTATTAAACTTAACGTGCAGGTTTGATTATTTCGCTTTTTGAAAGTTTGATTTTTTAAATTTTTGATTAAGATATCAACAATAGAAAAGGGGCGAAAAGAGGGGTACCTGTAAACTGCGAAACGAAATAAAAGCGGAACGAAGCGAAACAAAATGAAGTGAAAAGTTACTATTACTTAAAAGTTAATGTATAAAATTAAACCAGAGGCAGACAATTTTAAGAGGTGAAAAATTGGATAACAAAATAAATATTTCTCAAAAAAAGAGAATTCATTTTAAAACAAGACGCACTGTTCTGATTATGATCATTCTTACCTAGGAATAGAAAGCACGAAATATAGCAAATCATTTTTAATTGAAAAATGAATAATCTAAAGAAGAAGTTTTTTTAAAAAAAACCAAATTTGACATCACATGAGATAACAGTATCCTGAAAATTTTAAGGTTTTGCATCTATTGAAAAAATATGTAAACCTATTTAAACTGGCATCAAACAAGTTGATTTACGTTTTGAAAAATCTCTAACATAAGCTTTATAGCGTTTCAGATAAATAATTCAGAACTATTGGGTTTACCAAGCGCCCATCATTTAGGAGTAACATTGAAAACTGACCAACTCGCAGTAGGTCAAATAGTATGGTTAGGTTGAGTATGTATATATATTTTCTACTGAACTTTAAACAAAAAATGGCTCAATACACGTTGTGTTATCTCAAATTTGATTTCAAACGAGCGTTTCGTCTACAAAAAGACGTATCAGTGACACTCGAATCAAATTAAGTTAAAAAGGCCAATAAAGTCTAATAAAATTTAAAAGGCCAAATAAAGTAAACGTTAACATCAAACTCATCGTATTGGTTTTGTAAAAGCTGAACACATTCATATCATATAAACGTATATCATTAACATTATTTTCAGCCTGCATACTTATGTTATAGTTGCCGCTGTACATTAAGCGCCCATCTATCCATTTGTAGGTGTCGGCATTTTGAAAATTGATTTTAATTTTTAAAAGTTTATATCAGCGATAAATGGTAATCTATTTGGGAATCCGAAATATAAATATTGTCACTAAGGTGACATAATATATGACTTGGATACTTCCACGAGGGGTTTCAATAATGATACATTTTTCAGGTGCTGATCGATGAATTTGAAAAGGTGGGGGCCTAGTCAGGGAACGATCATTTAACTTTAAAGGGGGTATGTTTTTTTCCTAAAAAAATATTCTGATCCCCAATTTGATGGGGAAAAAATATTCTGTACAAGCAGAGGACAAAAAAATATTCTGTATCCAGATTTTCCCAATGCCTTATAGTGTTAACCTTTGAACCAAATAATTTGATTAATTACGTTGAAAAACTTTATAAAACTTTATAAAATTGTTCGCGCTTAGCGCGAAAAAAAAATCTCAAATCGACAAAACAACCATACCTCCACTTTTGAAGTTAAATGGTTGCTCGCTTAGACAACGTTTGCACTGATGCTTGTAAAAAGTATATGCATTTAACATATATGTAGCTCGATTAGGGATCCTTAATCCGCCACTTTTTTTAAATAGCAAATAAAAGGAAACGGGGATTTTTTTGTATAAAGGGATAGTTCCGTATTTGTTATTTGAGCATTTTCGAGTTATCATACGACAATCAACTTTCAGCAAAGTAAAAGAAGACAGGTACGTCCAGTCAGATTGGGTCGTGTAAAGAGAGTGCCACGTTGTCTGATGGATTTTTAATTTTTGGCCATACACCAATGTTACTCTCGAAAAACCAGGACAAAGTAAAACGCTGAATTTTAATTAAAGCATTCACCTACAGAACGCTGAAAACTGAATATTTGAATGTCAAGTAAATATAAGAAACGAAACAATTGAAGAGGTGTTTGGCCATATCAAAATCCATCTAAGGGCTACTTTGCCAGAGGCAGTTGAAACCTAAGTTTCTTTGTAATTTGTATGTAAAAGAACTATTTTAAATTATCGATTGTTGGTTGCCAGTGGCAAATATTTCAAGCATATTCAGGACGATAACAAATTAGCAATAAATACAACAGGGAGGGATTGTGCTTGATATTCATATGATGAAGACATAATTTAATTGAGGTCTGCAGCTGGCATGTCAGTAACTGCTAGTAGTCCTTTGTTAGTTTATATATCATTGTCATTTTTATTAGTTTCTTTTGTTTCCTATTTTGACGTAGGACTCGGACTTCTTGAAAAGTGCATTTTACTGTGCGTATTGCTGTGTGTTTGTTTTTTCTACATTGGTTAGCGGTATAGGGGAGGGTTGAGATCTCACTCTCTGGCTTTTTTAGTCTTGTATGATTTTAATTTTAGTTCATTGTTATATTTCGGAGTTTAGTATGACGTCCATTATCACTGAACAAGTACACATTTTTGTCTAGGGGCTAGCTGAAGCACGCCTAGCACAACGTTCATTGCGACACCATACATTCAGTATTCCTTCTGTATCAATACTTGTGTCTTTCTATGTTTTGATTTTACACTATTGTTTCAGCTAAGGGTGAAGGTATGATACCATTAAAACGTTTAAACCCGCTGTAATTGTTTGCACCTGTCCTAATTCAGGAATCTGATGTTCAGTAATTGTCGATTGTTGATGTGGTTCATAAGTGTTTCTCGTTTCTCGTTTTTTATATAGATTAGACCGTTGTTTTTCCCGTTTGAATGGTTTCACACTAGTATTTTGGGACCCTTTATAGCTTGCTGTTCGGTGTGAGCCAAGGCTCCATGTTGAAGACCGTACTTTGACCTATAATGGTTTACTTTTATAAATTGTGACTTGGATGGAGGTTGTCTCATTGGCACTCATACCACATCTTCTTATATCTATTAGAACTGACACCAAATATTAGAGATTTTTTTAAAAAGTAAATCAGCTTATTTGATGCCGGTTTAAATAGGTTTAAATTTTTTTTTAAAAGATGCTCAACCTTAAAAATTTCAGGATACTGTATGTGATGTCTAATATGATTAATAAAAATCCGAATTCTTCTTTTAATTATTTAGTTTGTATTTAAAACTGATTTGATATACTTCGTACTTTTTATTCCTAACTAAGAATGATCATAATCAGAGACGTGTTTTCAGGTACCCCTCTTTTCGCTCCTTTTCTTTTTTTGATATCTTAATCAAAAATTTAAAAAATCAAACTTTCAAAAAGCGAAATAATCAAAACTGCAAGTTAAGTTTAGTACTTTTAAAGTTTGATCAAAAATCTAAACTATCAAATTTAAAAAAATATTTAGAATTTTAAAATTTTAATTATTTGGTGAAAATTTCAAAATTTCAAAACTTTTAAAAATATGTAATTTTGATATTTTAAAACTTTGACCAAAATTCCAAAAATCTAAAATTTCAAAATTTTTTGAAATTTTGAATTGATAAGTGTTACACGGACCATTCTTTTAGCTGATACAGTCATATATCTATAAATCTTTTCCTGAAATCGCAATAATTAATCACGCATTTTTGTTCATTCTTAAAAAATCGCGATAATTTCTAAATTTATAGTATTTGGATTAGAGCCTCTGATGAGTCAAACGTAGACGAGCGCGTGTCTGGTGTTTCAAATTATAATTTAGCCTGGTATTCTTGATGAGATTTTTTTTTTCATAGAACTGACACATAAATTAAAGATCATCCATAAGTGTGTCCGTTTTATACATGTAGATACGTTTAAATATCAAACAGGATTAAACAAATACTTTCACGCTATGAACACAGATTGGACATATTTTTTGGTGTACTGGACCATTTATTGCATACAGCACAACTGGTAGACCTAAGGTACATCAATCATAATATCGTGGTGTACATTTGGCTGATAACTTAGTTATCAATAACTCTTAGTGTTACTTATCCGTTGTAGGTGCACATTAGCTGCATAAAAGAAAGCAGGGTAAAACATGCTTGTAATTGTATCTTTAGTGTTTTTTATTTTAATTTATTATGCATCTGTGTAATAGTATATGTCTATGCTTACATCTACCCAGTTTCAGCCTTTCTGTGTTGACATGAAATACCACTGATATGGTCATAATTATAAATTAATGTTTACAAAACTTTGAATTTTACGAAATACTAAGGATTTTCTACCCCAGAAATAGATAACAAGTGTTTGGTAAAACCTTTCGGAAATTTGGGTCCTTACTGCTCTTCAACATCGTCATTTATGTGGCCTTTTTAACCTTTTTTTATTCAAGCGTCACTGATGAGTCTTTTGTAGACGAAACGAGTGTCTGGCGTAAAAAAATAAGCCTGGTATCTATAATAGGGTTTTCTACATGCGTTTTATGTTATAAGAAGTTGACAGTTTTTAACAAAACATAAATTTCTGTTACAACATCTGCTCCGTCTGAAAAGCAAATTTATGAACACAAGTTTTTCAACCATTAGAACTCGCGATTACTTTACCTAACGAGACACTTCAGTGTGATATAAAGTGCGAATCCAGATAGTTTATTTTCACTGTCAAATGCGAGTATTACTATTGTAGAATAAAGGATGATGGAGAAAATTGTGTTTATTTACCTTTTGAAAAAAACAAAATAATTGATTTGAATGTATTGTTTAACACAATTTCATTAGAATATGACTTTACAATATACACTAACATGATTAAAGTCAAAAATGTGTAATGAAAGCAACAGAATATAGAATAAAGTTATTGAAAGCGATTCATTTTACATTAAGTGCGATGCATTATCTCTGTGAGTGCGATCATTTCTGATGTGGAATTTTGGAGGTGCGATGGTTTTAAGTGATAATTGGACATGCAAAATTGACAATATTCATTTCATGGCTTTAATATTGATGATATTTACAATTTAAAAATCCAAACTTATCGTAGATGCTTACTTGAATATCCACGGGGTATAACCGCCGTACGTTGTGCGTTTTTAAGCGATAAATAACAAGCTGAGAGTAGCCGATATATGATATTAAAAATATTCTGAGTTATGTACACAGTTTGTATACAAAACTATAGTATACACGTTGTATGCTCGTTAAGTCATCAATATCACATAAAAAATTCCAATTTTAACTCAAACTGTACTTACTGAATGATAAACGCACGTATGTTTACAAACCTTGGTCACAAAAACTCGCTTACAATGCTTCAAAAATGCAAACATTAAATAACTTTGAATAACAATTAATATATGTGCAGGGCAGTGGGCTTATCTTCCTCCGTAATCATTATGATGTTCTAAAATAGTCATCAGTCTATGAAATTGTTTATACTGTACCGTTCGTTGCGCGTTTTCTTAACAGTACTGTACCTTTCGTTGGTAAAAATATCAAGAAGAACATTGAAATACCCATCTTTTATTTTTTGTAACGACTTAACTATTTGAATTTTTTTTTACATTTCATATTGAAAATTAAATCACATTAATTTTGTGTATGTTTAACCTGGGATGAAGAGGAGCCAATTCATCGGCAGCACCTGAATGCAATCCAGTTTCTGAGAGATTTCGCGAAAATATCTCTAAAATTCTAATATTTTGATCTTGGGATCAAGGTCACACGAAGGTCATGATGAAATGCGACACATCGTCCTGAGTTTGCTATTTGTGTGTTAGGGAATCGAAAATCGATGAATGCAACGTGTTTTCATGGCGAATTTTCCGTGAAAAGTTTTAGTACTTGCTTACATAAGCTTTGAAAAGTTGTAATAAAACAGTAGTTATATAAATATGTCTACCTTTGGAGTTGTCAAAATGCACAACAAACAGTACAGGAATTTTCTATGAACAGTACTAAACAAAAACACTATAAAGACAACGAACCAAGCCAAAATTCGGAGTTTGATCTTTAAACATCTATAAATGAAATATAACAACGGGTTTCTCATTAGTTGATATAAAAGTAAGAAGATGTGGTATGATTGCCAATAATACAACTCTCCACCAGAGACCAAATGACGTACAAATTAATAACTATAAGTCACCGTACGGCATTCAACAATAAGCAAAACCCATAACGCATAGTAAGCTTTAAAAGGCCCCAAAATGACAAATGTAAAACATTTCAAACGAGAAAACTAATATGATATACAGCAACAAACAACATCCACTGAGTTACAGGATCCGTCTTGGGACAGGCACATACAAAATTTGGCGGGATTAAACATGTTTGCTGGTGACTATTTTAAATAAACATGTGTATGAATTACTTGCAAACATCGCGAAACAAAAACTCTGTGTAACACAAACTTGATTAAACTATAAATAAAAGCATGGTATCACGGTAGGTATAGTGTCCGGCTAGGATCGTGGTTTTTCGAGTGATCTGAACGGGTTTTTTCGAGTGTGACCACTTTTTCTTCGAGTGAATATGATCACAAATGTAAACAGACTTTCTTTCTGACAATACGTGATATAGAAGCTTGAGCTTAATATACAAGGTTATACAAGGTGTGTTAGTATTTGAGATAAAAAGATATTATTTTTCGTTAAATAAGTTAAATTTAGCCTTACAATGCTTTTATTCCAAAATTCAGAATAAAGCCATTTTTATACACATACCAATGCAAATGTCGAAGGAAATGCATACATGGAATCTATATATCCTTAGATATACAGACACTTTACCAAATTTTTTGTTATTGCATTGAAAACGACATTTTGAGACTAAATTCATTTCTAGATGTACGGGTTTTTTCGAGAGCAGTCCGGGTTTTTTCGAGTGTGTCCGGGTTTTATCGAGTGATTATACAAATTTCCTATAGCTTAAAATGTTATGTGTCAGTGTATTTACGTTAACAACGATAAAAAAGGTTCAAATTAAATACTTTTCAAGGCACGAAACCAATGCATTCATCAGTTTGATTGATTTTGATTGATTTTTGGTGTTTTAACGCCACTTTTAAGCATTGCTTTTGGGCTAATTCGTGGCGGCCAGTTTTTATCGGTGGAGGAAGCCGGAGTGCCCGGAGAAAACCACCGACCTTCAATAGGAAAACTGACAATCCTAGTCAATTAAGATTGGAGTCGAGTGCACCCGCTCGGTATGTTGACTCGAAAACTAAATGTGACCTTACATTTAATGATTTATGTTGTTGTTCAAATTCATAATGGGTATTCATGTAGTATAAACAATAAATAATGCTGCCAGGAAGCAGTAAACTTTGTTTCCCTTAACATTTTATACTTACTGGTATGGCTTCGCGACACAGCAACGTTCGAAATCAACTGTACGGTGGATATACCAGTGATATAGAACCATTCAAACTTGTAACAATAATCTGTCCTTAATATGCCATTGTAATTTCAAAATTACGTATTTGCTTATTTGTAACAATAATATGCAAGACATTCAAACATAAACTTGGGTGACCCAATTGTTGCTTGAACGTTTTTACCATACTGTGTATGCACTGTTAAAGATTCATGAAACATAAAATAATTGTCCAAAGTCATTCAAGCGTAAAATGTAAGTAAAGTTGTGTGGGCGAGCTTTTTATGTCCAAGATATACGATCTGATGAAGATTCATCGATGCGTGATGTAAAGCACCTTAGATATAAACAGAACCTGAAAATGTAACCAGTCACTCAAGCGTAAAATGTAGGTCGTTGTATGAACATTCTTTATTATCCAAGATTCACCCGTTAAGGTAGCTGGGGTGTCTTCCTCCATCTTGGATTTTGAAATAGCAGATAACAATCGGTCTAGATCTTTAATGACATGTGCAATATTTAATTCATGTGTAAGACATTACATGTTGATATAGAAAATTTTGTGTTTTATCATATTTATGGCTGTATTTTACAAAACACAGAATATTTTTGTTTGGTTCATTTTTTTTTCAACTTTGCCATATAAGGGGAGATAATTCAGATATAAGGGGAGATAACTCAGATAAAGTAACTTTTATAATAGAATGTGTTGTGAATTTACCTATTTTATTATGTAGCAAGAAAAACAGTCCGGTGACCGGTGACTGGCCCCATTTTTTCTTTTTCTTATCTGAGAGCATATTATTAGAGCTATCTTCTCCTATTTTATCTTAAAATTCTATAGTGTAGTTTTCTTTTTATCACACAAAATTGGGTTTTCCATGCATAATCTATACAAAATCTTACAATTTTGCACAACCTGTAGCGTGAAAAAAAACTCGGTGACCCATACTTTTTATTATATTTTTGAAAAAAGCATGATATAAACTACATTTTGACAAATTATTAAAAAATTCTATGGATTTTAATTTAGACCCCCATCAACCTTAATGACGTTTCATTAGCATGTGATGTATAGTACCTTAGATATAAACCGAAACCAAAAACTTAAGCATAGTTTTCGATGGCCGTTAATGTGCTTAACTCTCCGAAGTATATGTATTCAATGACGAAATGTCATTGGAATGGATAAATTTTACCCTACATATATATTCTGACGAATTATTAGAAAAATAGAGTTTAATTTTTTAACATTAAATGCTCTTATTTTTACGGAATTCATTTTTGTAATTCGTTAGACTTTCACTCAAAAAGTAAGCATTATCAAATCCTTCTGACTTTATTTAGTTTGTAAGCGAGTTGGCTGAATTAAAACCTATTTGATGAAAATGAATAAGATTCCTACTGTGAAAATGCACTGCATATACAATAGAAATAAATCGCCACTACAGTGAAGATGAAACTGTTGTATCATTATTCGACAGTAAACATGAATCGCATAACGAAAGCAGCATAGTGGAATTTAACTCAATATCAACAAATTGAATGACAAAACCTGTTTTAAGTTATACAACATTGTTGATTATGTTAAAAGGAATATTTTTTTCTGAAAAATAAAATTGAACTGCTGCTTTTAAATCTCCTGCACGCTTTGTTCGGGAAATATTCTTAATATTTACATATTTGTGTATCGATTATACACCTGGATGGCTGTAGGCGAGGTATAAACCCGTCTGCATTTGATATGTTATTTATTATTTTATTCCAAAATCATTAATTTTTCGTCTGTTTATTTATCATTCTACATTAGAAATTTATGGCATATACAGTGAAAATGGTATTTCAGGATCCGCACTTTATATACACGTACTGCACTTTTGAACTTCTATTTTTGTAAAATGTGGGGGTTGCACGTTCTCCGAAAATGAAAGAATTCTTTAACAACGTTTAAAAAGTATCCAGTATGTGAACTGTTTTACAGGACAATTCACGTAGTAAGTTTAATTTCATTTTGCATTGCAAGCCAAATTATCATAATAACATTAACGGTGCCAATTTTAATGCAACATATTCGAAATTTATGCATCTTCAGTGATGCTTGTAACTCATCAAGTGCTCGTCCTATATGTATGATTAGTATTTTCAACTGAGTGTTAATCATCTAATAGCGATTAAGTCAAATTCTATATGTAACAGCCTTCATATTTTGTACCATCTACGGGACACAACTTTTTTATTGTTCCTAAATTTCCGAACATTTTTTTTGTATTCCTGAAAGTAAAAAACAAATTGAAAGTAGTTTTGTTTTCAAGCCTCCCATTTTGAGACCCATTTGATATGATTTAGGGTATTTTTATTTTGGATCACAAACTGCAAAATATATTGTAAGTGTAGAAATCGAAAATTAGGGGGTTGGCTGTTTGATTAGATGCAATGAAAGCCAAGTATGCGATTTTGCAAGTCTGTTTCAATTTATGATATAATTAACACTCAAATCATATAAGTTGGTATTTAACTTCTAGCTTCCAGTCTTCACCAGGACTTTTCAACTAATCAGGGTTGTTTATTGCAGAGCATTTCCAATTGACGAGATACCTGGGAGAAACAGACAAGCAGCAGCAATAATCCATATGATACTTAATAATTTAGACCCTCATGTGGCCCAATTTCCTCAAGAATTGGTAACATATGGAGGAAACGGACAGGTCTTTTCTAACTGGGCCCAGGTATTATTTGAAGAAAAAATTATAAATTCCAACAAATTTTTATACACATCCAGTTAGTGTCAAACGAATTATTTTACATAAAGTGTGTGTGTTTGATTCGCTTTATGCACCAAAATTAGAAATACGAGAGTAAATCGGAGCACTCTCACTTTACGAGCAATAATCAATGCCTAATAAGTACAAAAAAGAATATGAGATGCACGTACATAGGACCACTTTTCCATTAAACATTATCGGAAGATATTAATGTACGTGGACAATAGATACAGACAGGTGTACAAATAACACGAGAAACGTCAAAACAAATGAGTGTACACTATAATATCATTAACTGATATCAAAGAGAGATAAAATGCTCCGCTGGGCGCAGTTTGATACGACCGCAGAGGTCGAACCCTGAACAGTTGGGGCAAGTATGGACACAACATTCAAGCTTGATATAGCTCTGAATTTGGATTGTGATTAAATATTTGACACAGCATAGGTTTCTGACACAGAATGAATGTGGTCTAAGAACTTAAAATGTTTTTAATTTACCTATTATGGTCCAATATCCAAAATCTAAATACATACACGGTTAGATTCAGCATATCAAAGAACCACAAGAATTCAATTTTTGTTAAAATCAAACTAAGTTTAATTTTGGACCCTTTGGACCTTAATGTAGACCAATTTGAAAACGGGACCAAAAATTAAGAATCTAAATACACGGTTAGATTCAGCATATCAAAGAACCCCAATATTTCAATTTTTGATGAAATCAAATCATATCATTATTATTTGCTTTTATACATAAATCAAAAATAACCAACTTATAATGGAAAATTTTAAAGAAAAAAAAAGGGAAAAAGAATCCCTCTCCCAATTTTTTGAAATCCCGTATGATTCATCTACCCCAAACTCAATCCCAGCCTTCCCTTTGTGGCATGGTACCTTGCAGTACAATTTCAGAGAGATCCATACACTTGAACACAAGTTATTGTCCGGAAACTGTAAAAATGCTTGTTTTTCGGCCCCTTTTTGGCCCCAAATTCCTAAACGTTTAGGGCAATTACCCCCAAACTCAAACCCAGCTTCCCCTTTGTGATATGGAACCTTGTAGTACAATTTCATAAAGATCCATACACTTACACACAAGTTATTGTCCTGAAACTAGAAAAATGCTTGTATTTTGCCCCTTTTTGGCCCCTAATTCCTAAAATTTTAAGGCAATTACCCCCAAAATCAATCCCAGCCTTTCCTTTGTAATATGGTACCTTGCAGTACAATTTCAGAGAGATCCATACACTTGAACACAAGTTATTGTCTGGAAACTAGAAAAATGCTTATTTTTGGCCCCTTTTTGGCCCCTTATTCCTAAACGTTTTGGGCAATTACCCCCAAACTCAATTCCAGCTTTCCTTTTGTAATATGGAACCTTGTAGTACAATTTCAGAAAGATCCATACACTTACACACTAGTTATTGTCATGAAACTAGAAAAATGCTTGTTTTTTGCCCCTTTTTTGCCCCTAATTCCTAAAATTTCGAGGCAATTACCCCCAAAATCAATCCCAGCATTCCCTTTGTGATATGGAACCTTGTAGTACAATGTCAGAGAGATCCATACACTAACACACAAGTTATTGTCTGGAAACTAGAAAAATGCTTATTTTTGGCCCCTTATTCCTAAATGTTTTGGGCAATTACCCCCAAATATAAAAAAGAAGATGTGGTATGATTGCCAATGAGACAACTGTCCACAAGAGAAACTCAATCCCAGCTTTCCCTTTGTAATATGGAACCTTGTAGTACAATTTCAGAAAGATCCATACACTTATATACAAGTTATTGTCATGAAACTAGAAAAAAATGCCTGGTTTTTTCCCCTTTTTGGCCCCTAATTCCTAAAATTTCGAGGCAATTACCCCCAAAATCAATCCCAGCATTTCCTTTATGATATGGAACCTTGTGGTACAATGTCAGAGAGATCCATACACTAACACACAAGTTATTGTCTGGAAGTTACAAAAATGCTTATTTTTGGCCCTTTTTTGGCCCCTAATTCCTTAGCTGTTGGTACCATAACCCCCAAAATCAATCCAAACTTTTCTTTTGTAGTATTGAACCTTATGTTAAAATTTCATAGAGATCCATTCACTTAAACTAAAGTTATTTTGCGAAAACCAATGTGTCTTCGGAAGACGACGACGACGACGACGACGCCAACGTCATACCAATATACGACCGCAAAAATATTTTGCGGTCGTATAAAAAAGATGTTGCTAAAAGTTTTAAACTATTTGCAGCCATTACAGAGATTGACAGTCTGCATTTGTTCATATCAAATTGCAAGGCTAACAGAAATTGCATGAACATTTTACCAATGTAATAAAGACAAGATAAATATTATTTCAATGCTAGTCTTCCCTTCATAATCATTAACTTAAAGATAATGTTTGAAGGTCTATCTTGTGAAGTAGTGGTTGCTGATCTTTTTTGTTGTGCCCTTCTGTACTTTTAACACTTCTCTTGTTTGAACACAAATCAACATGACGATATTTATGCTTCAGTTCTGGATCACCATCGCCTACCTCTCAGAAATGTCTGAAGAACAAACGTTAGTGATGTACTCTGGTCATCCAATGGGATTATTTCCAAGTAACCCAGCAGCACCAAGGCTCGTTATAACTAACGGCATGGTAGGTACACATTATTTCTCTATTCTGCTTATCCCGTGGACCGTGTCCAAGTCTTTCATATAGGGGAGTGTTGAGATCTCCAAAACATGTTTAACCCAGCCGCATTTGTGTTCCTATCCCAAGTCAGGAACCTTTGGCCTTTGTTAGTTTTGTGTGTTTCTTGAATTTTGGTTCTTTTGTATATTTCGGAGTTTAGTGTGGCGTCCATTTCGCTGAACTAGTATACATTATTGTTTAGGTAATAATCATATATTATTGGTATCATTTGCTACTGTTCTCTCAACAGAACAAAATTATGACTTTTTCATGCTGAATTCTGGATTGTCATCCAACAGCCATTAGTAGGACATGATGTGAATTATGAAACACTTACAAATAAAAGTATCAAAAAGTAAAATAACAAAAATACTTAACTCAAAGGAAAATTCAAAACGGAAAATCCCTTATCAAATGGCAAAATCAAAAGTTCAAACGCATCACACGAATAGAAAACAACTGTCATATTCCTGACTTGCATTTCCTTATGTAGAAAATAGAGGATTAAATCTGGTTTTCAATCGTCTTCTGAATTTATTTTATGAATAGAAAATTATGGTTCAAAAGTAGTATCAGTACTTCGTCCTATTACCGAGAACAAACACATTAAATGTTTTATATTATAGGTCATTCCAAACTACTCATCAAGAGAAATGTACGAGAAAATGTTTGCACTCGGAAACACAATGTAAGTTTTCTTTTGAAGTTGAGTTATTTTACTATTGTTTTTCTAAATTTTGGAATAACTGTATCTTTACAAGAGCATTTAATACTACCCATTGCTATAAATAATATTCTAATTGACAGGAGTGTTGGTTGGTTATAGGTTGAATAAATACATTTGTGTTTTTATACGATAACTGATTTTAAACTGTAGAGTACTCACTAGTATTAACTGTTCTCTTTTTAATTAGGTATGGTCAGATGACAGCTGGTAGTTACTGCTATATAGGACCACAAGGGATAGTTCATGGCACAACGGTAAGCCAACGTGTACTGAAGAAGGGATATCCTTCTTTAATTCGACAGTTTTCTTTGAACCACGATAATGAACTGTTGATATTTTGATTGCCAACGCTACTAGTATCGTCATATTTTTCTAAACGGAAATAAAATATGTTATCAATAAGCAGTTAAAATGGAAACTTCTATATGATCTTCAGTTTTTTATTTAATTTTCAATGTGTACAGACTACTTTTAGGCAAATCTTCTTATGTTCCATCTCATTTTACCTTTTACAGTTGACAGTACTGAATGCAGCTAGGCGACATCTGGGTACCACGGATATGAGGGGAAAGGTAAACTAGCATTTACCAACACAGATCTTATGAATTTGCATTCTTTTTTATTCTTAATTTTGTCAGATTTCTGTCGAAGTGACTGAAACATAATTAATATCATTATTATTATTTGCAAATAGCATAGATCATCGACAGTTAAGAACATACAAAATTAAAGCTATCAATGTTAAAATATTTCACCATTTGAGCATTTCAAAAAGCGGTGCAAAAAAACAAATATTGAAAATCGAGATAAAGCTATATAGTTACAGAAAACCTGTGTAATGTAAAGATAAATTAAGATGATCAAGATAACTTAAAGCGTTTACAATTTATAAGGATAAGTTGATATGTTGATAGTCAGTTCCCGAAAAGATACAAATGTATATATGGATATAAATTCTATTAAAGGTATTCGTTACATCTGGATTGGGTGGCATGAGCGGTGCACAACCAAAGGCAGCTACAATATGTGGATGTATAAGTGTAACAGCAGAGGTATACCTGTTTCAACAGCAATGGAAACATTTTCATATCTTCAAAAACTAGACATGTGCAAATTAAAAAAATATGTTTGTGGAGTCATGTCCCTGGTTTAGTGTTATTGTTTTGCTTTGATGTTCTGTTCTGTTTTGTTTTGATTTATCATTTATTGTTCAAAGTTGTCACAGTTCAAACTATTTCTCTTCTCTTTTTAATTAATGAAATGTTATACTGATTTAAAATTTATGATATATTTCAACACTTTTGTGGTTAAACAGTTTATGCTGCCTAGTAAAAAAAAACAATATTTCAAGTAAAAGATTAAAAAGTGAACCAAACTTTATTACTATCTTTTCAACCGTTTTTAGCCGATGGTAAGTTTAAAAATAAGTGGTTTTCTATTATTGTTCACTCTGATTCGCTTACAAAACGGTAAATCTGAAAATGAGCTGCTCTTATTCAACTGTTGTTGTTACTGTGCTACTGTGTTCCTTGTCAATTGTTATTGAAACGAAAAATTTACAAAAAACGAAGACAAATAATTGATCACCTTGAAATGATATTAAAATTAGAGAAAAAGTTTCGAAAGCCCTACATATAAAACATTTGTAAGCAACAAGTTAGCTTAATTTTTTTTGGAAAATGACATTACCAATATTATCAAGCATCTATAAAATAACAAGAGTCTCCTAATAATAATAAAAGTAACGAAAGAAGATCGTGAATTTTAAATGTGTTTTTTTATCACTTAGGTAAGTAAAGAGGCTTTAGAGAAACGCCACAACCAAGGATGGGTTGCAACCATCGCACACAACTTGGACGAATGTATTAGTAAAATACGGTATGCAAGACGTCAGAAAGAAGCTATCAGCATCGGTTATCATGGAAATATTGTAGATTTATGGTTAGTAATTTTTCAGAAAAAAAAGATATTATTATTATTGTAAACCTATTTTCAATCATTACTAGTGTTTGGCTGTATTCAGTCTAAATAAGTTAATTTGTCTTTTACCGATAGGGAAAGATTGGTAGAAGAATACGAGAATACAGGCGATCTATTAGTAGAACTAGGTTCAGACCAAACCTCATGTCACAATCCATATCTGGGAGGATATTATCCTGTGCAGGTATTTTACAATAAAACAAGTTGGGCTGTGAACTATTGCTCACTGATGAATTCCCCGCTATAAGTGCACCGTTAACAAAAGTTGACAAGCGATGGATCTGAAAACGCACAAAGATGCGAATACAAAGCTTCCCTAATTTCAGAAAGCCTTGATAGGTAGTTCCCGCGGAAAACGCGACGAAAATTTCATTCAATACCAGTACGTGCAAGAAAATGTAAGTGTTTAGTAAACATTAAGTTTATGAGCGATGGATGTGAAATGAATCCCACGGTAGAGTTTACTGACATAAAGCTTGCAGTAAAATTTCAGGAAGCTTTGATATATAGATCCTCAGAAAATGGCGACAAACATTTAATGGAACGGACAAGCGAGGAAGGACGGACAGACAGACATAAACCAGTATACCCACTTTCATCCTTCGTATCGAGGGGAGTACTTATGAAATTGGCAAAAATTGGTAAAAGAGTGTAACTTGTAGGGACTATGACAGAGTAATTATGCCTCTAAAAAGCTTCATTGACCATCTTATTAATAAAACTTGTTCAGAATTGAATAATTTTTAGTTGTTCTTTCTGATATTCCTGTTGAAAATGTTTTTTTAGTGTTAAGTTCGCCACTTTATAGGTGAAATCACCATATATACCATGAACACTTTATAGGTGAAAACACCATATATACCATGAACACTTTATTTGGTAAATGGCATTGACATAATATTTACATGCACAACATTTCTAACCTATATACTAATCTAAATAATCCAATGGTGTGCGATTTTG
This sequence comes from Mytilus coruscus, assembly GCA_017311375.1. Classification (NCBI taxonomy): domain Eukaryota; kingdom Metazoa; phylum Mollusca; class Bivalvia; order Mytilida; family Mytilidae; genus Mytilus; species Mytilus coruscus. Next base: position 122,766,902 of record CM029595.1, on the reverse strand, counting down.
CTTATTGCATCGGCTCACCATGTGGATCATTATTTTCTAGACGTATTTACTTTTTACATCATTTAACGATTAAATCATATATATTTCAGCTAACGTATGACGAGTCGAGAATTATGATGCATGAAGATCCAATCAGGTTCAAGAATCTAGTACAGGAGAGGCAAGTGTAAAACCATTACAAAAACAACCATACAACCAAGACAAGACACAAAATTGCTTTCTAATTTTTCCATTCTTATAGAAAAAGAAGTAACACATGTCAATGAGAAAGTACAGATGGTCTTACAAAATAAAATCGAGGAATACATTAACGATAGTAATGAAATATGCTTTCTTACTTTAACAAAACATAACATGCCGAAACGCCTGTTTTACGCACTGACATTATTGTAGAAATAATAATTGAATAAGTTTCCTCTAATCAAACGTTCTAAATAAACTCATCATAGATACCAGGCTTAAAATTTTGAACGACAGACGCGCATTCGTCTACAAAAGACTCATCAGACAGTGATGCTGGAATCAAAAAAGTTAAAACGTCAATTAAAGTACGAAGTTGAAGAGCATTGAGGACCCAAAATTCCGAACGTTTTTGTCAAATAAATCTAATGTAATCTATCTAGTATTTCGAAAAATTCGAAGTTCTGTAAACAGTAAATTTATAATTCTAAAGCGATTAAGGATCAGTTGACCATAAAGTGGCTTCATTGTTGCCATTTTGTTTTTTTTTTAGCCTCAGAAGACAGGTCACAGCAATCAATAAGCTGTCTGACCTTGGACTGTATTTTTGGGACTATGGAAATGCTTTTCTTTTAGAAGCTTCAAGAGCGGGTAAATACTGACAATTTTTGTTCAAACCTACTATAATAGTAATGAAAACGCGATTCTAACCATATATAAATACAAAGAAGTATATCTTTTACGTTGGGAACCTCAGTGACCTGGTGGTCTACAAAATCTGGTATATATCCAAATTCATATGCAGGTCATTTCTACCCTGTGTTCGAATGCCGATCGTGTTACTCCAGAAAGATCAATTTATACTAAATCTGTCAGTTGTTTGTTCTCCGCTTTTTGTCGCAAGTCGATGGTTTACTCCGAAAAAGTAAGAAAAAAAGTATATGGCAATTAAAAGCTGAAGTTGAAAAAAATCAGACAACACCATGCCGTCGCCAAATAAAACTCATAAAGACAGACAAGACATACTACACAGAAAATTGTAATAGGACCCAAAGAATCCCATAAAAGGGCGAACTTGAGTACTCCAGAAGGGCTAGCATTTCTAACTCCAACAGTGGCTTCTATCGTATTGTTGCTTCATTGTGTGTAATATCACAAACCACAAACGAAGCAAATAATTAAGGACTGTGACTACGACAAAGGAACATATTCTTGATCTTCTACGACACTGAAATTCTGCAGTGCTTAAGCAAGTAATGTGAAACTTTTGCATAACTCTACAATATGTTTATCAATATATTTTCAGGAGCTGACGTAGGAAGGGATGAAAGTGCCACTGGAACCTTGTTCCGCTATCCATCATATGTACAGGACATAATGGGAGATATATTTTCTTTGGGATTTGGTCCGTTTAGGTATTGTTCGTTTCCGAAATATAGTTATTTGTTTATCACATCAATATTTCCTTACCAGTTACTAAACTATCTTCATATTGATCCAGAAGTCTTGAAACGTTTTTGTGAATTAACAAGACCTTGTTGATAAATATTCCGAAACTACTTCACAAATAATACATGATGGTCTTGAAGTATAGATTCTAGGTACTGACGTTGTTTATCATCTTAATAACATGTTATAGTGTTCTTTTTATTTGTGTTAATTTTGACCTTTACTGTTTAGTCTATTTTTGGTAATATCCTTTTGGCGTGGCTCGATATTTATACATCCCGCCATTGTGTTATTGTGCTATTGTCATTTTTTGTATTCTTGTCTTTCATATTTGCTTATGCTCTTTGTCTATATGCCATTTGGTTTTTTCTTTGTTGACATAGTTGTTTGTTTTATATTGATTAAGATTATAACACAATTTTGACTGATGAACCCCAATTTTTGACATTTCTACCTGGTATGTCTGTTTGTTTTGCTCACACACTGTTGTCAATATAATGAAATTCTATGCGACTGTCATACAAGTGAGAGATTTAGCTAGCTATAAAACCAGGTTTAATCCACCATTTTCTACATAATTAAGGAAATGCCTGCACCAAGTCAGTAATATGACAGTTGTTTTCCATTCGTTTGATGTGTTTGAGCTTTTGATTTGCCATTTGATAAGGGACTTTCCGTTTTGAATTTTCCTTGGAGTTGAGTATTTTTGTTATTTTACTTTTTTGTCTTTGTCCAATGTTCAGACGTATCTTATTTTCTTATTTCATAACATCTAACAGAAACCCAGAGTGATCTATCAATGATATACTACTCTCATATAAAAGAATCTGATTCAACCAAAATATAAAACCAATTTTGTCATAATAACATTTAACCATCTGTGTAAGTATTGTAATTATCCCATTGTGATATCGAAATGAAACGGCACAGCCCACTTCTCTTGTATTATAGTAAACGATTCACCTATATTGGGTCGCAATAGCTTTGGTTAAACATTTACACTTATCGCATTCTATCAATAGTTCTGTTATGAATTATGATATAATTCAGATTAAAAATGAAAGCATTTTCATTTGATTATCTTTATACTTTCTTTTCGTGCTTGTGTAATTTGGTTTAATAACATTTTCATTCATCTTAATTTAAAAAAAACCTGTATCAGTGACATTTGCATACCCTTTTACCTAAGAAATACGATTAATGCGTAGATCTTTAAATAACATAGCTTTTGAAGTGTTCTGTAAAGTTTTAATCATAAATTAAAATATCAAATGAAAAAAAAAAAAAAAAAACACCCCCAAAAAAATTAATGCGTCAGCGCTATATTAGAAGAGATGGAAAAAGTTATATTTCTTGTGGACAATTTCGATTTTATAATGTGAATCAAAACAAATTTTGCCTAATACTTTCTACTATTGTGGTACTTTTTTGGAATATATGTTCTATATACAGATGGGTGTGTACATCAGGATGTCCCAGTGACTTGGACACAACGGATGAAATTTCAGCCAATGTCTTGGAGGATATTATAAATGAAGGAGGTAAAAAGGCGCTTTAATATCACATAGTGCTAGGGAATTAATTTTTATTAATAAAAAGGAGGATCGCTAGATTATTATTTTTTTTTTATTTTTATTGATTAATTTTGAAAAACAAATGGTTTTATTGGTTTGAAAATTGATATGACTTATATTTTTCCTGATTGATATATTATTGAAACAAAGTTAAACAAAACAACAATTATTTTATGCATTAAAAAACAATCTTGATAAATTTAAAATGAAAAGTAACTTTTGTTTTATCGGGTTCTGAATAGAAAGTAACATTTTCCTATCGACTAACAGAACATTTTATATATATATGATACCTGATGGGTTATTTTCGTTCTTCGTGATCGGCGCATTTTCGCTATCGCGATCCGTTTTTCTACAGATTTATACTCTTTTTATATTTTCGTGATCCGTGATCATGGAAATTTATTTTCTGTAAATCGTGATTGACAAAAAAATCAACTCGTGAATCGTGATGAGACACCCCAAGGCCCCTCATATATTTGCGTAAACTATTAGGCCAATAACAAAAAAATTGTATTCCTGAATTCATTTTTCCAATGTTCTATTTACAAAGATAAAATCGTTTTAACAGTTTTATATTTTTCTAAAAGATTTTTTGTCGAATACCGTCATTATGGCTACAATATGTGTATACTAATATTTCAGTTCCAGATACTATAAAACAACAGTACAATGATAACATAAGATGGATACGTGAAGCAAAAACTAATAAATTAGTTGTTGGATCACAGGCACGAATATTGTATTCAGATCAAGTGGGCAGGACAAAAATAGCCACGGCTTTCAACAATGCTGTCAAAGACGGGAAACTTAAGGTAAGAATTATTTTAATTTTGATGGCGATTCAAGTTTAACTGATGCTTACGAATGTTGAAGCACCCGTTTGGAGTTCGTGCGATTTCTGCATGTTATTTTCTTTAGGTTTGTTTAAACAAAATGTTAAAGGGTTTTGAAAATCTGTTAAGTACGATTGCGTCTTACTATGCATGTTTTTTTTTAGTAGTATTTTTTTTAATTTCTATACTGCATCTATAATCTTATTTGTAAGGAATATTTTTCGTCAACTGCATGGTATTGCATTATTGTTTGTATATAGCGACTTTTGATCCAAAAACTATATATTTTCAAAATGTTGTACTACTTTCAGGGACCCGTTGTTATCAGCAGAGATCACCATGATGTCAGTGGTACAGATAGTCCATTCAGAGAAACTTCCAATATATATGACGGTTCAGCATTTTGTGCAGGTTAAATTCAGACACACTAATTTGAATGTGTCTATGTCTTGGCAATAAAAGAGGGACGAAAGATACCAGAGGGACAGTCAAACTCATAGATAAAAAAAAAACTGACAACGCCATGGCCAAAAATAAAAAGACAAACAGACAAATAATAGTACAGATGACACAACATAGAAAACTAAAGACTAAGCAACACGAACCCCACCAGAAACTGGGGGTGATCTCAGGTGCTCCGGAAGGGTAAGCAGATACCTTTCACGTATTTTATGCGTTTCATGCTTTAAAAAATTGAACATTGACACTACTGTTTTTTAATGGAGATCGATAACATATTTGCTGATCCGGTATTCGAATATATATTTTAAAAATGCAAACATTCTGTTTATTTTGGGAAATATTTTTTAATTAAAAACTGGATCTCCGTAATGCATATAGCTCGGAGTCTTTGTCCATTTTTTGCTTCAAAATGAAAATGACACTCGAACATCACTAAAGAGACATTAATTGTCGAAATGCACATCTGGTGCAGTAAAATTGGTACCGTCAGAGACATATAAATTGTACTAATACTGTATTATATGTCTCTGGTACCGTTAATGCTTTTCTACTATAAATACTAAACAATTTCGATTTCGAGAATTTAAAAAAAAAAAAACAGTTGATTATGTGCATATATTCCTAAAAACACATTTTCATATATATTCAAATGAGCCCATGCAGCACCCACATGAGATATGATTCTAAACACAAACGAGATGATGGGCAATAGAAAACAATTAGTAAAATAAAAACAGGCAACACCATGACCAAGATGAAAATTCGGACCAATGCAGATGTATACAGGCAAGTTCAGTACTAACTTTTTCGAACCCCTACTAAAGAACTAAAGAGGGGCATCCGTGATGTATCACTGACAGCTCAATTCACTCATAGTAACAAAGCACTTTGGAGTAAATTATTTTTTATTCTACAGATATGGCAATCCAGAATGTAATAGGCGATGCATGCCGAGGAGCCACATGGGTTGCCTTACACAATGGTGGTGGCTGTGGATGGTAATATGTTAATCAAATATTATCAAATTTCGGTGAAATAGATTAAAACATAAAGAAACGAATTTTAAAAGAAATACTGATATTGATTCATAAATCAGAATAAAAGAAATATCAGTGCAAAAACATATTGCAAAAAATGTATCATCGGAAAATGAAATATGAATGCCTTTTCTACAGCACAAAAAGATAGAAATCAGTTCCAGCCGAACAAATAAGATATATAAAACATAGAATTATTATACTGCTTTAAGGAAGAATGAAAATACGCTAGCATTATCCTTGAATTTCTCTATCCGCTATAAATGTTTGGTGACTATGTTGAACGCATCTATCCCACCGAACTTGAAAGAAAGGATACAACAGATACGGTTAAGTCTGCCTCATATCTTGATTTACATCTAGAAATCGACAACGAAGCTTTGGTTGAGAAAAAACTTTATGACAAAAGAGATTATTTTATTTTCCCAATAGTGAACTTTCCATTTACTAGTATAAGTACCAACATTCCAGCAGTGCCTTCATGTGGATTATATCTGGCGTATCAAATTATAAGCCTGGTACCTTTGATAACTATTTACACCACTGGGTCAATGCCACTGCTGGTGGACGTTTCGTCCCCGAGGGTATCACCATCGGTGTTGACATGAATATCAATTATATGATCATTTTTATAAATTAACTGTTTGCAAAAGTATGAATTATTCGAAATACTAAGGATTTTCTTAGCCCAGGCATAGATTACCTTAGCCGTATTTGGCACAACTTTTTGGAATTTTGGGTCCTCAATTAATGCTCTCCAACTTTATACTTGTTTGGCTTTCTATTTTGAGCTGAGCGTCACTGATGAGTCTTACAAAGACGAAACGCGCATCTGGCGTATCAAATTATAAGCCTGGTACCTTTGATAACTAATTATATATCTCCCAGTTGATACGATACTCAAGGGATTGTATTTCCTAAGTAAACTTTGTTTCCTTGATAGAGGTGTGCTGCTCACAAGGAATATATTAAAGCAAGAGTTCCAAGATTAAACCAAGAGTTAAAAGTGGTAAAGTTGAAATCATCCCTTTGACGCCATCACGAGTTGGTTGACCATTATGGAATATCTGTTTCATAGATGACGACAGATATGTTCCAATTGTCGTAACCACAATCCCGTCCTCTTTTCACCGAATTACCAACACTACGGGTGCCCGACATATGGAGCAGGACCTGCTTACCCTTCCGGAGCACCTGAGATCCCCCTGGTTTTTTGTGGGGTTCGTGTTGCTCAGTCTTTAGTTTTTTTATGTTGTGTTTTGTTTACTGATGTTTTTCTGTTGGTCTTTTTCGTTTTTTGCCATGGGTTGTCAGTTTAATTTCAACTTATGAGTTTGAATATCCCTTTGGTATCATGGGCTTTTGTCTCTTTTTTTTGGCGGATTCAACTTTTGCCAGTTTTGAAGATTTGTCCTAAGTGATACATTCAAGTCAGATTCTTTAATTGTCTTAATTGTTTTGTTATCCAGATTCTACAGGAATTTTCTGAAAAACATTATTATTTTCAGGGGTGAAGTTATAAATGGAGGATTTGGTTTGGTGCTTGATGGATCACAGGTATATAATTGTCTACAATCTACTCATATTTCTTTTCAAAGAATGATACTTTTATGCAAACATTGTAACTTTCCTGGAGTAAAAATGTGTTATTGAAAATATTTTTTCCCATTGATTTAGGGGTAGTTTAATGATACAAAATGCAGAAGAACAAACAATTTACTTTAGTTGAATGGACAATCAAACATATACCTACAAGCTCAACAATGGCATGTAGTTGCTTTCATGGAGTTCTTTTGGACAGGTGTAGTTATCAAATTGGTAATCATGCTCCATTTCCTTATTCTTATATACACAACATTCATGATACATCTACAAGGGAGTTAATTCTGCTTAACAATCAATCTTTCTCAGAGAATGTGTTTTTAAAGGCACTGGTTTATCATATTTCCAATAATTGAATCTGAAGATCTTTGCACTGAATTAAGACTTTTATTACTTTGACTTGACTGTATATAATGCAACCCTGCCCTTGAAGTATAAACCTCCTGATTTACCAGTTACATAACTGGATATTACAAACTGCAATTTGGTTAAAAACTATTAAACTGCAAAGGCAGGGCAGCAACACTTCAGAGTGAAATCACCATTATATCATTCATGTGACTGAATATTAAATTTATTTTAGGATGCTGGCGACAGAGCACAAAAAATGTTGGCCTGGGATGTATCCAATGGGGTAATTCATTTCATTTAATCATCTGGTCTGATGTCAGGCATTGACCAAGCATTTTATTACTATGATATATTGTTCCATATATATTCACAATTTCAGTTTGCCCTGCTCCTTAATTATACCCCACGCAACGGGTTGCGGAGGGTATAATGTTTTGACCTGTCCGTCCATCCGTCCGTCAGTCCTGTTTCTTGTCATCGCAACTCTTCTCAAACCACACAACAGAATTTCACGAAACCTTTTTAGATAATAAGGACATACTATGTAGTTGTGCATATCGACATGAAATTGCGATTCAATTTTTTCTAGGAGTTACGCCTTTGAACTTATTTGCTTCAATGTACTACTGCAACAGTTTGTCATCGCAACTCCTCTGAAACCACACAACAGAATTTCATGAAACTTTGTAGATAATAAGGACATACTATGTAGATGTGCATATCGACAGGAAATTACGATTCAATTTTTTTCTAGGAGTTGCGCCCCTTTGAACTTATTTGCTTTAATGTACTACTGCAACAGTTTGTCATCGCAACTCCTCTGAAACCACACAACAGAATTTCATGAAACCTTTTTAGATAATAAGGACATACTATGTAGATGTGCATATTGACAGAAATTACGATTCAATTTTTTCTAGGAGTTGCGCCTTTGAACTTATTTGCTTCAATGTACTTCTGCAACAGTTTGTCATCGCAACTCCTCTGAAACCACACCACAGAATTTCATGAAACTTTGTAGATAATAAGGGCTTACTATGTAGATGTGCATATTGACAGGAAATTATGATTCAATTTTTTTCTTACACTTATTTTATTTCTCCAATGACAATGTGGGACGTGGGGTATGTGAGCGCACTCACTAAGGTTCTTTAATTATATTTGAATGTAGCATGGATATCATTTGACAATTTAGCTCTGAAAATACTGTTAACATAAAGGGGTTTGCTAATCAAGCTTTAATTGCAGGTATCTACTTTCACACTTTATACAATATGAACAGTTTTTCTGGGGTTATTTTTTTCAAGTTTTTGTATAAAGTGCAAAAATAGCAAAACACAGCACTGGCTCAGATTCATACAAAATATAACTTCTACGTCATTTGGTCTCTGGTTGGCAATCATACCATATCTTCTTATTTTTATAATGACAAAACAATTCTACACAGCTGTTCAATGTATAACCTTATGTCCTAGTGTGTATTGAGACGATAGGGCATGGTTCTTGTATGGTAGTGTAAACTAGAATTTAACCATAGTAAATTAAATCATACTATCCATGGTATGTTAACTAAGAATGAGTCCTCACTTACATGTCTAATAAAAGAGATAAATAAATTACCTATATGGGTGTGTAAATGTGTGGCCTCAGAGATTTAACAGTAATAGTATCCACCAAATCAAGAAATAAATAATCTTCAAAATATCAGCAAAAACTTTTCTTTTATTCCAATATAGTGTTCCATACACAATAAAGCATTATCTAAGAAGTGAGTATGCCATCTTTGACTAATTTGTCAAATGTAAATAACATATGATCCAAAAGAAACAATCATCACAATAAAAACTGGAAGCAAATTATCCAAGCAATGAGAAAACATCTAATTATACAACCATATCTAATGAAAATTGACCATTGCAGGTTGCTAGAAGATGCTGGTCTGGTAACAACAATGCAGAAGAGACGATCTGTAGAACTATGGACCATAACAAATCACTGAAAGTAACATTACCAAATCATGTTCAGGACTTGGATCTATTAGACAGGGCATTACAGGAGTAAATGTGCCAATCAGACAGAGCTTTACAGGAATAAAATTAACTGAACAGATACAGCTTGGAACAGATTTCTCCCACTGATGGAATCAATTCAACTTGTACTTATATCTTGCAGTTGATATTAAGAAAATTCATCATTGACTGGATGCAAGCTGGCAATGGGTCTTATGGTGATGGCTCTTATGTAAATGAATGTAAAAAAACTTCTACACATTTGATTTAATAAATACATGAAGTTTAGACTGTTTTGTTAGTATCTGTACATGTAACACAAGATATTTCATTTATTTTATGTACAACTTTTTAATCAAGCACCATTTTTATCTTTGCATTTCAAGTGAAAAATACTTTTGTCTCTCTAAAGGAAAGACCTGCAGCTTGATGCACCCAGTGTCATCGATCAATGTATCTTGAAAATTTTGGACCATTCGGTAGCATTCATATTTGATTGCACTGTATTAAATTCTGTATATTTGATAAGTTTCATCTACTTGGCTGTCCTTGCGGTGCTGTTTTCCTGAAGTTATTAAAATGTTCTAGATACTGATTAACTGTGTCAGATGGAGAATATACAGGATCTGTTTTATTTTTTATGTACATGGGTGGATTGTCTGCTACATTCCCCACAATGCTTTGTGCCATTTCTTTGATGAGATTCCAACAATCACCAGCTACTACACATGGACAGTATTCTACCTGTAATATATGAAATAAAATTTAATCATCATCTATTGTGGGATATAATAATTGATTAAAGATTAGCAATGTTCCTTTAAACTCATGAAAATAAAGTTTATTCTTTAAACAAGCCCACATATCTTCTCCTTTCCACCTATCTAAGTAACAAAGGACAGTAACTCTTAGAAAATAATCCATTCAGACAAAAACTTTTGCACCGATAAGTTCTCTCAAGCTTTCTTCAATTCATGTGTACACTGAAGGATATTTTGCATTGATAAAAAATGGTTTTGTTCTGATGATAAATAATATAAAAGGTTTGCAATTAAACATTCATGTTTTAGTAGTATCAAAAAATTGTTGACATGTTTCATTCAGTTCCAATTTAAACATGGTAAAGTGTAGGAGATTTGTGTTGACAAAAAATCCAAGCATGAAGGAATGAAAAACTAATTATGATTATACATGTATTGCTATGGGAAAATCCAAAAGTCATTCTGATAGCACTTACAGCTCCTATTGAAATAAAAACTTGAAAGAATTATTTCATACTACACGTACATGTTGTTATGCACCTTCTATTTTATATCCTCTAATTTAATTGTTTATTAATCCATTTGCCTAGTATGTCATCATAGTCAAGGCTATAATAATTTGTGGGTTTGTTAGACTTTGTGGCTGATACAAAACTGTTATCACTTAAGTGAATTATAAAATACTGCAGATTTCAATTGGTTCTCAATGAGCAAAACAATACTGGAAAATCAGCTATAAAAGGCTGAAACATGAAGACAAGTAAACATCAAAATCTTGGTTAAAACTGTTATTTGGAATATAATCTTATAAAGTTAACATCATAATGAATATGTAAACTAGGTTTCAGTTGATGTGACAAAGTTTTGTAAACAGAAATAATTTATAACTTTGACCATATCAATGATAATTCATGTCAACACAGAAGTGCTGACTTCTTGGCTTGTGATACCCTCGGGGAGGAAACCTCTACCAACAGTGGCAAAACTACCTTAAACCAAAACTTTAACCTGATAAGGGACATAGGGAAGTACCCACAAACAAAAATAAACCCCAAACTATTTAAGGCAGGGAATAACAACATTTATGTTCATTATATATTGGGCATTTTCAAAAGAAGTTTTATAATGATTCAAATCAGATTTGGATTTCTATGCAACAGTTTAAGTGACCTTTCACATTTTAATGCAAAATTTATATAATTTGTATTTAATATAATCCTACTAACAGTAAAACATGTACATCAGATATAAAAGTTTACCTCCACCAAAATGCCCTTAAAGTTTGATGCAAGAGACACAGATCCAATTTTGATAACAAAATCCCATAACTCATATCTCTGTCCTCTACTTTCAATCCTAAAACCTTTTCTCTGTTGGTAGAAACTCTCTCGTCCTGTCTTAGCAGCTGTTAATTTAGACATGAGTACATCAAACAATAAATCTGACACAAGAATTGTCCCTGTGTCCAGTGCAGCAAAACATGATGCTGGGTGTTCACTGTTGTGTAGAATATGAATTAGTCTTTGTGAAACTGAAAGATAAAGTACAAATGCCTATTATAGCTTATATTCATAGTTTGTATTGGGTCATGATCAAATCAGGAGATATTATAAATGGCTGATTTATCTAGTTATTAACTGGTCACATCTACATGTACACTGTACAATTTCCCTTTGTCATATCACCAGTTTGAACCTTGTTGCAGTTATATTTGTAACATTAAATTATACCTTTTTTATTGGTTTGTGAAATGTGATAGTAATCTGTCAATAAATAGTTGTAGTTTAGCCTGAGCACTCTAGATTTCACTGACTTCTATTTAGATTTTTGGTTATATTTCACCAATTAAAACAAGTGAATATTTTTTAGATGTCAACTGAAAATGTCAGACACTTAAAATGCTTAAGACTGAGAAACATGAACCCTATTAAAAACCATGGGTAACTTCATGTGATCCAAAGGTAAGCAGATTCTGCTCCCCTAGCATGCCTAGTAGTACACATCATGTATTGCTTATGAAAAATAACAATCTAGACATATTTGAAGATATATAATGAATGATTAAAGCGTGACAGATTTGTTGCAACAACAAAAATACCATAGTATTTGGTCTTTGTTGACACAGATATTCCATAAATGTCAACCACGTCGTAATAACTAAACTCATTTCCAGTATTAAAGATCCCCTAACATAAATTATGATTCAACTTACTATTCTGTGAATTTGACTGGTATGTTTCACAATCAACACAAAAGTTACCAGATCTTGTGGCTCCTAGTAATTCTACATTTTTCTGTAACATATCAACTGCTTGTTGCCCACTCTTACCCTCAGGCACAGCATAGCTAAAAATACTACAAAGACAAATTAAAACAAAGATAAATATGATTATTTTAAAAAAAAGTATAGTACAGTAGCAAGTATAGTAAAGGGAAACTGAAAGGTGTAGGACAAGGCCCTATTTTTTTAACGATTTCATATATAACCTAATTACCAATATTTATAACCTTAAATGTGCAAAATTAAATAAACAAACATATTTTTCTGCCAAACATTTGTTTTAGAAAGTTTTGAATGCTTTAAAAATCACACTATTCCCTTTTTTTGCCAAATTCCCTGTTTAACTGCATTCCTTCTGTAATAGGCCATGGATTGACTATAAACTAATAATTAAACCATTTTTATAGACAGTTCAGCCACTGGCCTTCTTCAGTTTCTTTATTATCCTTTTAACTAAAAACATGGAAGTTAATTCACTTTTCACAATCATTTCAATGATTATAAAAATAGTTTAATTACTACAATAATGTAAAAAGGGTTTGCTATTGGACGGTCTATAAAAAATTAGGGATCTGGAAGGAGTGATGCACACAGGAAGAGTTAAGAAATTTCTACTATTCATCAAAATCAAATCTTGTTCGTCTTTTAATTTAGACAAGGTGTAAGAGATAAATTTGTCCTGGTAAAATATTTCCGGCGGACACATATTACTAGTATAAAAAGTCCATGGTTACAGAATTTACTAGTATTTTTAGTCCGATGTTAGTAATTTATGTCCCCAGACTAAATTTCCTAGGAATTCAAGTCCATGTCATTAATATTCCTAGGTAAAACGTCCATGTCCTTTTTATAGGAAAATATTAATCATGTTAAAACATGATAAATCAACTCATTTACATTTAATAAATGGAAATTTAAATGTTATGTTTTAATATTGTTTAAGAGTTGTGTAGGGAAAAAGTCTGGCGGACAAATTTTACAATGGCACACTCTTTCCTAACAATACCATGGACAATGATGTATAGCAGTGCTCAAATGAGACAAAAAAACATGAGTTTTTGTTCTGGTTGATGAAATTAATCTCCATACCTGCCAACATTTCAAAATCCCCATGGGGGTTTTGTGTGCAAGATGGTTCTTATAGTTTTACAAAACCTTCAAGGGGGCCTTCAAATATATTTTAATGTTGTTTTTATGCTTCTTCATACTTTTACAATCCTATAGTCATGGTAAAATTGATTGTTTTGTTTTAAATTGTGGACAAAATTGCTCTTTCAAAATTTCCATCTGGGAGCTTTATTGGGGGAAATCCCCCGCAAATAGTGACAGTTGGCAGGTATGAATCTCAAATTATGTTTATGTGTTTTAGCATTGAAAATTTACCACACAACTCCCATTTCATTCCATTATTTTTATACAAAAAGGGAAATAACTTGATGTTTTTTTCAATTTTTCATACAAAACGAATTTTATTAACTATATGTTTATGTGTATTTGAAGAAGCCTAAACAATAAAACTCTATTCACTTTAAATAGAATTACTCTTTTTTATGTTATTTCACAAAGTTCAATGTATAAACAAAATAAAAATATTTTTAATTCAATGTTTCGTTTTCCGATAGGGAAATAATTCCTTATTATTTATTTACCACCGGCGGCGAACGGAAAGACCACGCTGTTGTTATAAATCGATTTACAGAACAAAACACACGATGGCCGTACGTATAAATTTATAATCTTCAATGCACTGTTCCTTGATTAACTCTTCTTCTCCCTAAAATGGCCAAGGTATTTAATTCTGTCACCAAAGCGACGGGAATCCAGGATGTCACGTAAAAAAGGGGGGAGGTCACAACAAAGATCATTTTATTTGTGTACGCATTATACCAATATCTCGTATTTCATTTCATTTCAATTTTATCACCAGATCCTAATTAAATTAGTTTTTGACGCAGATCTTTCCACTGTAGGCCACATTCCTACTTGTCAAGCTAATACATCTTCTTTGATTTACAGGTAAAATTTAACACAGGTGTCAGTTACACCCGTAGTACTACCTAACAAATTATAAAAATGGCGGCTGAAAATTTTCATTCATGAAATATTTCATACGGGATTTTTTCTCCTGGACGGAGGACGGGAGGAGACCCTGAAACGGATAATTGTACTCCCGCCGGAGGTTCACATGTATGCAAGCTATGTACAATTGTAATTGTAGTCAACTTCCCAGGCTGATAGTGATAGTGATATGCTGCGGTCCCTCAGCGCCTTCCAAATGTTTTTGTTGTCCCTGCAATGCTTTTGGCATGCAATGTCTAAAAATAATATTGCAGCGTGTTAATTTTCATATTTATGAACTAAGGACATACTATGTAGTTGTCATATCGACATGAAATTGCGATTCAATTTTTTTCTAGGAGTTACGCCTTTGAACTTATTTGCTTCAATGTACTACTGCAACAGTTTGTCATCGCAACTCCTCTGAAACCACACAACAGAATTTCATGAAACTTTGTAGATAATAAGGACATACTATGTAGATGTGCATATCGACAGGAAATTACGATTCAATTTTTTTCTAGGAGTTGCGCCCCTTTGAACTTATTTGCTTTAATGTACTACTGCAACAGTTTGTCATCGCAACTCCTCTGAAACCACACAACAGAATTTCATGAAACCTTTTTAGATAATAAGGACATACTATGTAGATGTGCATATTGACAGGAAATTACGATTCAATTTTTTTTCTAGGAGTTGCGCCCTTTGAACTTATTTGCTTCAATGTACTTCTGCAACAGTTTGTCATCGCAACTCCTCTGAAACCACACCACAGAATTTCATGAAACTTTGTAGATAATAAGGGCTTACTATGTAGATGTGCATATTGACAGGAAATTATGATTCAATTTTTTTCTTACACTTATTTTATTTCTCCAATGACAATGTGGGACGTGGGGTATGTGAGCGCACTCACTAAGGTTCTTTAATTATATTTGAATGTAGCATGGATATCATTTGACAATTTAGCTCTGAAAATACTGTTAACATAAAGGGTTTGCTAATCAAGCTTTAATTGCAGGTATCTACTTTCACACTTTATACAATATGAACAGTTTTTCTGGGGTTATTTTTTCACGTTTTGTATAAAGTGCAAAAATAGCAAAACACAGCACTGGCTGAGATTCATACAAAATATAACTTCTCGTCATTTGGTCTCTGGTTGGCAATCATACAATATCTTCTTATTTTATAATGACAAAACAAATCTACACAGCTGTTCAATGTATAACCTTATGTCCTAGTGTGTATTGAGACGATAGGGCATGGTTCTTGTATGGTAGTGTAAACTAGAATTTAACCATAGTAAATTAAATCATACTATCCATGGTATGTTAACTAAGAATGAGTCCTCACTTACATGTCTAATAAAAGAGATAAATAAATTACCTATATGGGTGTGTAAATGTGTGTGGCCTCCGAGATTTCAACAGTATCCACCAAATCAAGAAATAAATAATCTTCAAAATATCAGCAAAAAACTTTTCTTTTATTCCAATATAGTGTTCCATACACAATAAAGCATTATCTAAGAAGTGAGTATGCCATCTTTGACTAATTTGTCAAATGTAAATAACATATGATCCAAAAGAAACAATTATCACAATAAAAACTGGAAGCAAATTATCCAAGCAATGAGAAAACATCTAATTATACAACCATATCTAATGAAAATTGACCATTGCAGGTTGCTAGAAGATGCTGGTCTGGTAACAACAATGCAGAAGAGACGATCTGTAGAACTATGGACCATAACAAATCACTGAAAGTAACATTACCAAATCATGTTCAGGACTTGGATCTATTAGACAGGGCATTACAGGAGTAAATGTGCCAATCAGACAGAGCTTTACAGGAATAAAATTAACTGAACAGATACAGCTTGGAACAGATTTCTCCCACTGATGGAATCAATTCAACTTGTACTTATATCTTGCAGTTGATATTAAGAAAATTCATCATTGACTGGATGCAAGCTGGCAATGGGTCTTATGGTGATGGCTTTTATGTAAATGAATGTAAAAACTTCTACATTTGATTTAATAAATACATGACGTTTAGACTGTTTTGTTAGTATCTGTACATGTAACACAAGACATTTCATTTATTTTATGTACAACTTTTTAATCAAGCACCATTTTTATCTTTGCATTTCAAGTGAAAAATACTTTTGTCTCTCTAAAGGAAAGACTTGCAGCTTGATGCACCCAGTGTCATCGATCAATGTATCTTGAAAATTTTGGACCATTCGGTAGCATTCATATTTGATTGCACTGTATTAAATTCTGTATATTTGATAAGTTTCATCTACTTGGCTGTCCTTGCGGTGCTGTTTTCCTGAAGTTATTAAAATGTTCTAGATACTGATTAACTGTGTCAGATGGAGAATATACAGGATCTGTTTTATTTTTTATGTACATGGGTGGATTGTCTGCTACATTCCCCACAATGCTTTGTGCCATTTCTTTGATGAGATTCCAACAATCACCAGCTACTACACATGGACAGTATTCTACCTGTAATATATGAAATAAAATTTAATCATCATCTATTGTGGGATATAATAATTGATTAAAGATTAGCAATGTTCCTTTAAACTCATGAAAATAAAGTTTATTCTTTAAACAAGCCCACATATCTTCTCCTTTCCACCTATCTAAGTAACAAAGGACAGTAACTCTTAGAAAATAATCCATTCAGACAAAAACTTTTGCACCGATAAGTTCTCTCAAGCTTTCTTCAATTCATGTGTACACTGAAGGATATTTTGCATTGATAAAAAATGGTTTTGTTCTGATGATAAATAATATAAAAGGTTTGCAATTAAACATTCATGTTTTAGTAGTATCAAAAAATTGTTGACATGTTTCATTCAGTTCCAATTTAAACATGGTAAAGTGTAGGAGATTTGTGTTGACAAAAAATCCAAGCATGAAGGAATGAAAAACTAATTATGATTATACATGTATTGCTATGGGAAAATCCAAAAGTCATTCTGATAGCACTTACAGCTCCTATTGAAATAAAAACTTGAAAGAATTATTTCATACTACACGTACATGTTGTTATGCACCTTCTATTTTATATCCTCTAATTTAATTGTTTATTAATCCATTTGCCTAGTATGTCATCATAGTCAAGGCTATAATAATTTGTGGGTTTGTTAGACTTTGTGGCTGATACAAAACTGTTATCACTTAAGTGAATTATAAAATACTGCAGATTTCAATTGGTTCTCAATGAGCAAAACAATACTGGAAAATCAGCTATAAAAGGCTGAAACATGAAGACAAGTAAACATCAAAATCTTGGTTAAAACTGTTATTTGGAATATAATCTTATAAAGTTAACATCATAATGAATATGTAAACTAGGTTTCAGTTGATGTGACAAAGTTTTGTAAACAGAAATAATTTATAACTTTGACCATATCAATGATAATTCATGTCAACACAGAAGTGCTGACTTCTTGGCTTGTGATACCCTCGGGGAGGAAACCTCTACCAACAGTGGCAAAACTACCTTAAACCAAAACTTTAACCTGATAAGGGACATAGGGAAGTACCCACAAACAAAAATAAACCCCAAACTATTTAAGGCAGGGAATAACAACATTTATGTTCATTATATATTGGGCATTTTCAAAAGAAGTTTTATAATGATTCAAATCAGATTTGGATTTCTATGCAACAGTTTAAGTGACCTTTCACATTTTAATGCAAAATTTATATAATTTGTATTTAATATAATCCTACTAACAGTAAAACATGTACATCAGATATAAAAGTTTACCTCCACCAAAATGCCCTTAAAGTTTGATGCAAGAGACACAGATCCAATTTTGATAACAAAATCCCATAACTCATATCTCTGCCTCTACTTTCAATCCTAAAACCTTTTCTCTGTTGGTAGAAACTCTCGTCCTGTCTTAGCAGCTGTTAATTTAGACATGAGTACATCAAACAGTAAATCTGACACAAGAATTGTCCCTGTGTCCAGTGCAGCAAAACATGATGCTGGGTGTTCACTGTTGTGTAGAATATGAATTAGTCTTTGTGAAACTGAAAGATAAAGTACAAATGCCTATTATAGCTTATATTCATAGTTTGTATTGGGTCATGATCAAATCAGGAGATATTATAAATGGCTGATTTATCTAGTTATTAACTGGTCACATCTACATGTACACTGTACAATTTCCCTTTGTCATATCACCAGTTTGAACCTTGTTGCAGTTATATTTGTAACATTAAATTATACCTTTTTTATTGGTTTGTGAAATGTGATAGTAATCTGTCAATAAATAGTTGTAGTTTAGCCTGAGCACTCTAGATTTCACTGACTTCTATTTAGATTTTTGGTTATATTTCACCAATTAAAACAAGTGAATATTTTTTAGATGTCAACTGAAAATGTCAGACACTTAAAATGCTTAAGACTGAGAAACATGAACTCTGAGAAACATGAACTCTATCAAAACCACAGGTAACTTTATGTGATCCAAATAAGCAGATTCTGCTCCCCTAGTAGTACACATCATGTATTGCTTATGAAAATAACAATCTAGACATATTTGAAGATGTATAATGAATGATAAACGGTGACAGATTTGTTGCAACAAAAAATACCATAGTAAAAAAAAAAAAAAAAAAAAAAAAAAAAAAAAAAAAAAAAAAAAAAAAAAA
Source organism: Mytilus coruscus (assembly GCA_017311375.1). Classification (NCBI taxonomy): domain Eukaryota; kingdom Metazoa; phylum Mollusca; class Bivalvia; order Mytilida; family Mytilidae; genus Mytilus; species Mytilus coruscus. Next base: position 122,747,617 of record CM029595.1, on the reverse strand, counting down.
AAAAAAAAAAAAAAAAAAAAAAAAAAAAAAAAAAAAAAAAAAAAAAAAAAAAAAAAAAAAAAAAAAAAAAAAAAAAAAAAAAAAAAAAAAAAAAAAAAAAAAAAAAAAAAAAAAAAAAAAAAAAAAAAAAAAAAAAAAAAAAAAAAAAAAAAAAAAAAAAAAAAAAAAAAAAAAAAAAAAAAAAAAAAAAAAAAAAAAAAAAAAAAAAAAAAAAAAAAAAAAAAAAAAAAAAAAAAAAAAAAAAAAAAAAAAAAAAAAAAAAAAAAAAAAAAAAAAAAAAAAAAAAAAAAAAAAAAAAAAAAAAAAAAAAAAAAAAAAAAAAAAAAAAAAAAAAAAAAAAAAAAAAAAAAAAAAAAAAAAAAAAAAAAAAAAAAAAAAAAAAAAAAAAAAAAAAAAAAAAAAAAAAAAAAAAAAAAAAAAAAAAAAAAAAAAAAAAAAAAAAAAAAAAAAAAAAAAAAAAAAAAAAAAACGATGGCCGTACGTATAAATTGATAATCTTCAATGCACTGTTCCTGATTTACTCTTCTTCTCCTAAAATGGCCAAGCTATTAATTCTGTCACCAAAGCGACGGGAATCCAGGATGTCACGTAAAAAAGGGGGGAGGTCACAACAAAGATCATTTTGTTTGTGTATGCATTATACCATTATCTCGTATTTCATTTCATTTTAATTTTATCACCAGATCCTATTTAAATTAGTTTTTGACGCAGATCTTTCCACTAGGCCATATTCCTACTTGTCAAGCTCATACATGTGATGGACTGTGAAACTCAAATCAGGAGATTGGGAAATTTTGGTCAGGAGATAAGGCCTCAGATCAGGAGGTTTTTATCGACATAAATTTTGTCGTAAATGTAACCATATGATGCAGAAATTGTCTTTTAAAGTGTTTTTCTTCAACTTTTCATCAGAATGTAATATGTTTATAGTACCCTTGTAGCCTTTCTATTTGAATGATATCACATTATTAAAAAATATTGAGGTGTTTTGTTTTGATAATTGTTGTTGACTGCTTGTAGGTAATGCATTATTACCTTTTCTTTGTGTATAGAATTATATTCATATCTACATCTTCTTATCAATGGTAACCTTATAGGCAAGTAAAAATCACAATTGTGTGATCAAATGATAAAAATTACCTAGATTTGTAGGTCAGACTTAATATGTAAATTTCAATTTAAGCCTTGAAAAGAAGTCTAGATTCCTTAAATAATTTTTAAATTTATGTTTTCTTATTTGTCCAAGACATTTAAAATCATTTAATTACCATTCTTATATGACTATTTGATTAAAATATTATTCATTTATATTTTCTTACAATTTACATTATTGAAAGAAATATAACTTAAAACAGGATAAATCAAAGGAAGTAACCCAATTTTCCAATACACATAGTTTTTATTACACAACGGCAATTAGCCATAGGTAAACATCGTTGATTACCAGTATGTTTGACACCCAAGCTGTCAAGTGAAGCCATATAATTATACATCTTCTTTGATTTACAGGTAAAATTTAACACAGGTGTCAGTTACACCCGTAGTACTACCTAACAAATTATAAAAATGGCGGCTGAAAATTTTCATTCATGAAATATTTCATACACGGATTTTTTCTCCTGGACGGAGGACGGGAGGAGACCCTGAAACGGATAATTGTACTCCCGTCGGAGGTTCACATGTATGCAAGCTATGTACAATTGTAATTGTAGTCAACTTCCCAGGCTGATAGTGATAGTGATATGCTGCGGTCCCTCAGCGCCTTCCAAATGTTTTTGTTGTCCCTGCAATGCTTTTGGCATGCAATGTCTAAAAAAATAATATTGCAGCGTGTTAATTTTCATATTTATGAACTGTTGATAACTTTTGTAAAGTTAAAGATCACTGCTGAGAAGAAAGTCAATATTACACCAAATTACGCAATTATTGATTATTGCTTATAAACAATGAATAGGTCTAGCACAAGAGATGAGACCTTCACATTTATCATGTTAAGCAACATAAATACAGGGAGATCCATGACCTGTTTTATGATGGCACACCGCCATTGTTAAAATATCTTCCGCCATCGTCAAATCATCCCCGCAAAATTTGTTTTCATTTCGCTAGCCGCCACCATTTTTGTAAGCAATTATAATCAATTGCATGTAATTGCATAACCCTTATTGTACATGTATAATAATCCAAAGGGTCCTCCTGATTACAGTTTTAAAGCCCTGAGGGATGTCCAGCTAAATATCCCTAATCACTTGTACAGGTAGATCGACACACCTGACAGGAGAACACTTGATCAAGATAGACATTTGATTGCATTATTTAATTAGGTTTCAGCAAATGCTAATGAAAACATAGATTAGAAAATAAATTTTAAATCCAGTTACGAAGAAAAAAGTTATCGAATTGAACACGTGCTTTTATATTGACTTACCCAATCAGCATCCCCCTTTTTAAACGAGTACAAAATATGTCATGACACAGAACATAATTTCATGCCAAGTAACAAGAGTACAGCAATTATCTATAATATTGAATCGCTTTACAATTTTAAAACCAAATACATGAATATTAACTACAACTTGATAATCTGAAGAAATTTCTTATCGTTATTCCGAATTTATTTCGTTGTTAACAATAAAATTAATACATCCGATTTACATTCAGAATCGAAAGATGCATGTTGCATAGTCTATTACTATGAAATTTGCAATTTAAAGTCATTAAAACCATTTATAAGTTGTAAACGTTTGACCTCCAAATCTTTCTTCACAGTTTTACAAAACGGGTAGGAAACTTAGGCCAGACATTTTTTATTATCTGTTTAACGAGATCCGCTGACTCCACCTCAGTGTTCTCCCCAGGCCGATATGACGCTGCGGTCCCGCAGCGCCTTCAAAATATTTTCGTTGATCCCGCAGCGCCTTAATTGGCCACTGTCCCTTAATACTTGATCCCGCAACGTGTTAATTTTCACATTTCAATTATAAATGTTGGTTAAAATTGTCAAGCTGCTGATCACCGCTGAGAGGTCGGTCAATGTTGCGCAGTAACTGATTACTAGCAAAAGTCTCTGAGTGATTTACCTGTTCCAGCCTTATCAGACCATGTAATCAGATTATAGCGTAAATGATCATCAAGAAGATAGATATTTTAGGAGAAAATAAAAGTTTTAAAAACTTCAGTGCAAAATTGAAGAAATAGATCGCAAATACATTGAATTTACGCATCATCTGTGTGCGATCGCTGGCCATTTAAGACGAATTTTTCATTGGTCGAGAAGAAGAATCTATTAAACACGACCAATGAACATTATGAATACACGTGATAAATTTGAATACACATTACTAAAGAAATTTACGATGAAATTTATGAATGAGAGTATTTATCGTCAAAAAGTAAAATAAACTTTTATTAAAGATAACGAGGAGTGATTTATTTTATAAGAAAGAGAAAAATATTGCTTGCAAGTAAAATTCGTCTGTCAACTGTCACGTTTTAGAAGTAAAATATTTTTTAACATCGATCGTTAATTCGTCCATCGGAAACATATGTACGGAATCCTGCAGCATTTGTATAATGTCACTAGTAAAGAATTTCACTGGTCTTAACTTTGACGAATTTGTCAAGTTTCATTAATATCTACCTGCCAAAGAAACGTTTTGACAATTATACACGGAGCGTAATGCCAAACTACGGACACTGGTCAGTTGGTTCATTACATTTTTTTAAAGTTGTATACCAAACATCTTAAACATAATCAATTTTAATGCTGAATAACATGTTCTTTGCAAAGAAGAAATGGGTTAGCGAAAGGCAGATGATGTTTTCAACCCTAATGAGGATAAAGACCGAGGAACAGGCTGTCCAACAAAATTACAAACGGTCTTGTTACAATATCTCTAGAAGGAACAGAGAGTACAGAAATAAATATTTCTGAAGCTCAGTTCAGCATTGGAAGGCCCAGAAGAACATGAGGATTTTTCTTGAACTATATATACATTTTGACTTATTTAATTGACTGTGATATAAATGCTTTTTGTGTTTAAAATAAATTTATTTCATATATATATTCTTATTCTTTGTCATGTATATTAATACTGTGCATTATTGCATGGAACGCAGTGTTCTCCCCAGGATTTTGGATAGCACCAGGGTAACGCGTGTGGACAGCTTGGTGAAATGATTCATACAATCAGTTGTGTCGCGTTGCGTCGCTTAGCTATATTTCTAGTTACTGCAGTATGACTGAGTATGTCTCTTGTTTTGGTTTAACACTGTGGTACTGTGTTATGTAGACATTGAGTCAGAAAATTATTGGTAAAATAAGAAGTAAATCAATAAACAGTTTGTATACTTTAATATTTTTTAAATAAATAAAACATGATTCATTACAAAATATTCATCTAAATTTAAAGTTATCAAATCTTTTATAAAATCCATGATCAATAAAAATAAAATATCATTCAAAGGAGACCAAAATGTTCAATTTAAAAGAAACTTTATAGTTTCTAGAAAGAAAGTTGTTGTATGTGAAAGGATTCTTGTCATAAGGAGATATAAAATAACAAGAACAAATATTGATTTATTGTTTGAACCAGTTTCTATCTTAAATTTAAAAAAAAAAGAAATTTTTCATAAATTTAAAAACATTTTGCCATAGATTTCATGTAAATATTAACCTTTCTTGTCTTTGGTGATAATCAAACATTGATACAGACTTAATACTGCACTGAAATCTAAATCTTTATTTGTCATGATCCATTTAAAAAGAATTCCTAAATCTATAAATTTATCTTAGGTCTATAAGTAACCATATTCAATGTCAACAACAAAGTCTCCCTATTTTCCCGCCTAAATGACAGGAAGTAGATATAAATAGATTTAACATGTGCTTATGGATAAAATTTGCAAGATTACTTCTGTTATTCATTAATTGTGGATATAGATATCCAGTTTGAAGGTACAGTCATACATTTTATTTATTAAATAGAATAGATTGCAATTAATTGCAAATAAACTTTAATATTCTACGTGAACTAACTGGGTCATGTGATATGTACATATGTCCGTCCCCTTCACAGATACTATAGTTTGTAATTAAAGAAAATTTTGGCCATGGTTTAATCAGACATATTAACCTATACTAATGAGCCAACTTTATTATGTACAAAAATGTACAGGCGTGTGTGCAACTATCGGGTTCACACTGTTTGTGTACAAAGTATTTGCAGGCTTGTCACAGGTCAGCGCTTGGGTTGTGAGTGAAGCCATAAAATAGTTATCAGTGATCATAAAGTTATGAACTCCTAATTAAAACACAAAAGAATAATGTAACAAGTGTTAATTACATCGATTAAGTCCAATCAACAAGGTTAACCTCATAAGGTAAATCGATCACGTAGTGTCAACAATCTGGGTAAACTGGTTTGAACTGGTCAAATTTCACCTGGAATTTTATACCGCACGGAAAAGATTTAACAAATCGCTTAAAACTTTACCGATTTACGATTTTTTAGCACCACGGTAAAAAATTATACATCGCGGTAAGACCGATACCACCACGGTCAAAAATTATACATCGCGGGCCCGCGGTCCTTTAAGGGCCTGGGGAGAACACTGGAACGATTTATGACCGATTGCTTCAGGTCACAATAGTTCACTCTAAAATAGAGTTACGCGCCCTTGAAATTTTGCGCCTTAAAAAATTTCTGGGGAGAACACTGCACCTTTCCCGATTTCAGAATAAAAATAAAAGTAGTGCTTCTTACTTTTATTTTTATTTTTCCCGCCGACTGTAACGAAATCCTCAGAACAAAATAAAATCTGTATAAAGCGGTAATATCTAATTTTTACCAAGTCGATGAAACAGCAATTTTCATTAAAAAGTAAAGAAATCCAAGGCAGAAACGATATATTTTCTTCAAAAAAGACTTTTAAGCCGGTGGCATTTTTTTAATATTTGTTTAATACACGAGAGCGTACATCAAATCATTCTAACTTTCGACAAAATCAGTTATTACTTCATCAGAACTTGATGAAATTAGCCAGGAGTAAACTTATTATCCATGTATTGCATTAAAAACGTCATATTACTTTCCAAATAGCGTATCAAACATCGTTTATTTTTGTTAATTTTACTTCGTCCGACATTTATCTTATTGGGCATATTATTCTAGAACTACGGATCGGAGTTGGGATTTCATCGGAAACGGACCCGCTATGACCAAAATCCGGATTCTTGCAATAATGACTACGGACGTATGAATGGCACTACTGACATACAAAATTGATCCAAAAGGAAAAATTACGCATTCCACACCCATTAACATACTTTTGGTTAGATCTTCTTGATTAATGTATATATTTCCATGTATATGCATTGTTTCAATTTATAAGTTAATTTGCTCAAATCTGGGACTATTACACCAGAGACATATATTAAGTTTCAAGTTTCAAGTTTTTATTATTTTTTATTAAATTTAATATACACATGTGATATATGTCTCTGCATACACTAATTATATAAGAGGTTCCTGACTGGGTGACAGGTATATTTATGAATGACTAATATTTTTCTGTCTATGAAGAAATAACATAAAAATGTGGTGCACACCGCATAGCGGGTTATTTTAAAGTGTGCACCACATTTTTATGTTATTTCGAATAGACAGAAAAATATTACAGTCATTTCTTATAATTTAATTCTAGATTCAATTTTAAACCGGAGTAAAACATTAAAAACGTTGATGACGTCACAGTCACATGACAAAATTATGTCTATCAGCTGATAATCAAAACAACGTCAGCCAATCTTCTCCCTAAAATGGCCAAGCTATTCAATTCTGTCACCAAGCGACGGGAATCCAGGATGTCACGTAAAAAGGGGAGGACACAACAAAGATCATTTTATTTGTGTACGCATTATACCAATATCTCGTATTTCATTTCATTTCAATTTTATCACCAGATCCTAATTAAATTAGTTTTTGACGCAGATCTTTCCACTGTAGGCCACATTCCTACTTGTCAAGCTATGTCCAATTGTAATTGACAAATTGTAAATTGTAAATGTAGTTAAACTTCCAAGGCTTTTAATACACAGCGTACATCAAATCATTCTAACTTTCGACAAAATCAGTTATTACTTCATCAGAACTTGATGAAATTAGCCAGGAGTAAACTTATTATCCATGTATTGCATTAAAACGTCATATTACTTTCCAAATAGCATTGTTAAAATATCTTCTATCAAACATCGTTTTATTTTGTTAATTTTACTTCGTCCGACATTTATCTTATTGGGCATATTATTCTAGAACTACGGATCGGAGTTGGGATTTCATCGGAAACGGACCCGCTATGACCAAAATCCGGATTCTTGCAATAATGACTACGGACGTATGAATGGCACTACTGACATACAAAAATTGATCCAAAAGGAAAAATTACGCATTCCACACCCATTAACATACTTTTGGTTAGATCTTCTTGATTAATGTATATATTTCCATGTATATGCATTGTTTCAATTTATAAGTTAATTTGCTCAAATCTGGGACTATTACACCAGAGACATATATTAAGTTTCAAGTTTCAAGTTTTTATTATTTTTTTTATTAAATTTAATATACACATGTATATATGTCTCTGCATACACTAATTATATAAGAGGTTCCTGACTGGGTGACAGGTATATTTATTGAATGACTAATATTTTTTCTGTCTATGAAGAAATAACATAAAAATGTGGTGCACACGCATAGCGGGTTATTTTAAAGTGTGCACCACATTTTTTTATTATTGAATAGACAGAAAAAATTACATCATTCTTATAATTTAATTCTAGATTCAATTTTAAACCGGGTAAAACATTAAAAACGTTGATGACGTCACAGTCACATGACAAAATTATGTCTATCAGCTGATAATCAAAACAACGTCAGCCAATCAGAAGACGCGTTACATCCGAAATTAAATTATACATATATAGTGTATATGCAGCAGGTTGATATATTTGCCTGGTGCCATGGATCTATATTTGTGGAAATAAAGAATCAAAACATAGTTTTATGTTCATATTAATAGAAAACTCATTGTTGTTGATGCTGCAAATCGTCGATACTGGTTCATATCTTCTGAATTTGACATTGAAAAAAAGATCCCCCCAATTTTTACATGTGTTAAGTCCTAAACAATTACCAAAATAGTAAGAAAACAACTTGTAAACCTTAAGGACAGCTTGTGGTCCTTCTTGTCTAAGGGGAGCCATGCAGGCTTGTCGTTGGAATTGTAACAAATTTGACAATTAATGAAAATATTGGTTATTTTATAATGAAATAAATATAAGAAGCAAGATATCAGTCTGTTCACCATTCCTTACATAGAAATTGAGGAATGAAATACTTTCGATCACCCCACTCCGTAGACACGGGGTTTTGTCATGGTGAAAGTTCCTCCATCCTTTAATTTTCATCCATGGAGATCCCTGAACTATATGTAAAGTTATATACTGTCTACAAACTCTTTTTACTTGACTAGTTTAGTTTGATATAATTTAGACACTGTTTTGTGTTTTTGTTTACTTTTAGGCTTTACCTATGAACCCCAAACCATTTTTGAATGGACTTACAGGAAAACCAGTGATGGTCAAGCTAAAATGGGGAATGGAATACAAAGGTTATTTGGTGTCTGTAGATGGTTACATGAATTTACAGGTCAGTTTATTTATAATGTAACCGTACCCAAATTGCACTGAGTACCCAATTTACACCTATTTTACATGAAAAACCACTGATATCTCATAGGTTTTCAAAGAGACTAAACAATTCATAGTTTAAGTCATTTACATATGTATCATTATGCACATCTTTCAACATAGCTTCAAAATATTAAAAATACACTAAACAGTCAAATTATATATCAACAGATGAAGTATATATTTAGTGAAAAGTAAAATTTACAGAAAAGTTGCATGTGATCCAAAAATCTAGAGCTAAGTTAAAATTTAAGCTGTTGTTCCACATGTACAATTAGATCCAAATTTATTATTCATCTTTCATTTTGCTAGAAGCGGGAAGTATCCTTGAACATTTAGGTGGACTGATTGATAAAAGTTAATGATGTTTTCAAGACTTGAAAGTATGATGTCTCGTACATACATGTAGATAAAAGATAAGGAGATGTGGTTTCAAGGAAATGTGTAGTGCTATGTACATGTATCCTAAAAGCTTTGTGTATTTTATGTTTCTAGCTTGCTAACACAGAAGAATTCATTGATGGTATTCAGACAGGAAACCTTGGGGAGGTTTTAATCAGGTATTTAAAGAATAATAAATAATTACGTTCACTGCAATCATTTAAAATAGATTTTATGTATTTGGTTTTTAAAATTGAGCTTTTAGTTTTGTAAAATTTGTGTGTGCAGATATCCTTTTAATCAAATGCACACTGTAAATAGTATGTATTTCTGAAGATGTATAACTGAGTTTCTGTCTTTTCTAAAGGTACATGTAACTTTGTTAATTTATTTAAATTTCAACTAACAATAAATTTCCAGAAATGCTTATTACATGTATATTTTGGAATGTGTTATTGTACCCCCTAAAAATTTTAGAGGAAAGTTAATAAAAGACTTTTTTCAAGATGGAAAACCAATGGCACACACAAAATGCAAACCATGTACAAAATAATTAAGAATAAAAGTACATGTATGTAGCAGAAAGTTTATGTTTAGATTCAATATAAGAATTATAATGCTTTTAATGTTAAATGAATTAATGTCCATTATTACTCTATTTCAGATGTAACAATGTGTTGTACATCAGAGGAGTGGAAGAAGAAGATGAGGAGGGAGAAATGAAAGACTAAGATCTCCATTTTACCATCTCTCATTCATTCATCATCATTATCATCTCATCTTTTTATAGATTTGGAACATTTTAATCCTTTGAATATCATGTACATGTATGTTTTCTATAAATTGTGAAGTGAATCATGAATGCAAAGTTTAGTGAGCAGGAGTTGAGCAACATTCATACATTTTTGTATCTCATTTATTCTAATGCAGACAAGTCTTGGAACAAACATGAAAAAATAAACATCACATATATTAATACATGATCGTAAAATTTTATTATGTTGTACATATTTTGTTATAGCAACAATTAAAGTAAATTTGTTGTGGTATATCAGACTTTTCTACAGGCCCAAGATATTGTAGCCATAAAATGATTTTAATAATGTGTTAACTAATAGAACTTAAATCTTCCAGTTACAATGTTGTACCTTATGACAAGTTCTTATGATGGATAAAGTTTTGCTATTTGGAAGGTGCATAAAAATAGGTATTAGGCTAGTTGGTGACCAAAACCAAGATGTCACTATCCTGTTCATGACTTTGCTTTTCCTCGGCCGCCAAATGCAGTATTATGTTGTCCTGCTTTTCTAACAGTCACTCATTCTTGGTTATTTTCTGTTTTGATGTTATGGTAAAAAGCAACAAAAAAATTAAGACGAGACAATTTAATTATATGAAATGAAAGTGAAAGTGTTAACTGATCACATATTCTTTAAAAGGAACTGATCTTATATTATCTTTTTTTCCAAACCGATGTAGGGGAAATTATTTTTATCAGCCGATTTTATTAAAACTCTCATCAAACAATTCTGTTATTTTTTTCAGTAAATTAAAATTATTACTTCCTGCTACTGTGGTAAAAATTATCCTTAAAAAAAATTATAATGTATAACACATTTATTGCTGATAAATATTCTATTCTCTTCCAAATAGCCTATTAAAGATTGTTTTTCTGACTGTATGGTCGGACATCCACCATACTAAGCACAGATCTAAAGCAAACTTAAATGACTAGAATCAGTATTTGTACAATGAAGTTCAGAAGTATACAGAACTTTTTTTACAGAAGAATAATTAGTAAAATAATTGAAAAATACATAATCAATACATAGAAGTTTTGTTAGAATCCCTAAGTACATGTAAATATGTAGATTTTTGTCTCGCTTGACGGAGTCAAAAAGCGAGACCTAGGTATGCTGTTTCCGGCGGCGGCATCAACAATGTATTAGTTTGTGATTAGGTCTAGTTTATGGTGAACCACTGGTGGTAAGTCAAATATATTTGGTATGCAGTTGTATTAGTATTGGCACATCTCATTACCATGGAGAATATTTGGCCCTGCCCCCTTAGTTATGGTCTATTGACTTTGAAATTTATGCTTAGTTTTCATGTATTAGTTTGTGATTAGGTGAGTTTATGGGGAACCACTAGTGGTAAGTTAATGATAATTGGTATGCAGTTGTATAAGCATTGGCATGTCTCATTTCCCTAGAGATTATTTGGCCCCGCCCCCTCAGTCATGGTCTATTGACTTTGAAACTTTTGCTTAGTTTTCATGTATTAGTTTGTGATTAAGTCGGTTTATTGGGAACCACGAATGGTAGGTCAATGATATTTGGTATGCAGTTGTATTAGCATTGGCACATCTCATTACCATGGAGATTATTTGACCCCGTCCCCTCAGTTATGGTTAATTGACTTTGAAATTTTGCTTAGTTTACATGCATTAGTTTGTGTTTAGGTTTGTTTAAAGAGAACTAATTATGATAAGTCAACGGTATTTGGTATGCAGTTGTATTAGCATTGGCACATCTCATTTCCAAGGAGATTATTTAGCCATTTACCTTCTGTCATGGTTTATTGACTTTGAATATTTGCAAAACTTACATGTTAAAGTGTTGCTATTTTTATTTCAACATTTGCATTATCGAAATTACAAAAAAGCGAGACATATCTCTGTGATAACAGTTTATTAACTCAACTGACCTGACACTTACCACTGGTGTCTGTAGTCCTCATACTCGTTTTTGTCTCGTCTATGACAATAGTGGCAGAATGTGAGACAGGGTGGCAGCAGTATATACTATTTATATAAAGCTTTTATATTTCAGAAGGTAGAAAACCTTGTATGCAGATGCCTTATGTTACCAAGTTAACATCTGTCATATGTCCATTGTCCTTGAACTCGTTTACATGGTTCAGCAACTGCCTGAAAAAATATTTAGTTTTTTGTCATGTGAAATACTCACTTATGAGTATTAAGATAACTATATTGGTATATGGGATTCTTGCAAGGTCTTCATGTCAGTATGAATGGGTTCACCTGACCTACACCTAATTTTATGGATCAAACCGTGATGAAGGTTAAGTTTTCATGGTGAAGTCCGTATCTCTGATACTAGAAGCATGTTAATATAATACTTCCATGCTATAGGCAATAGGTCAACTATATGTGGTGTATGAAATGTTTGTAAAGTGTTTATGTTCAACTGGCAGGTTTTATCTGACCTCATTTTCATTGTTCACTGGTCAATTTTGAGTTTTTGTGGTTTGGTCTTTCTCAGATACTCTAAGCAACTGTATTTGGTGTATGGAATGATTGTAAGGTGTACAAGTCCATCTACTACTGTACAAGATTGACTATGCAAATATATCGGCAATAAATGCTTGCCCCGAAGAGACAGTAAATGTGACAATCAAAGCAGGCTTACCATATAGGCAGTGTTGTCGGATACACCTGGATTCACTCTAAAGTTCATGACGATGGATGTATGAACATTAAGATATGCTTACTCTGCAGACCCCGTGTTGACGGACACTCGTTGATACACTCTACTTACACTAGGCACTTTTGTCTGACAAACCATGATTCTCTCTGCTAAAACTGTAGGCAGTGTTGTCGCACACACCTTGTTTTACCTCTGTCTGTCCGTCCATCCATCCATCAGTCCTTCCGTCCCATGAATATTTTTCGTCGCATCTTTCTCGGGAACTACATTACAAGGATTTCTGAAATTTGGTTTCAGGGTTTATATAAGTCAGCATTACCGTGTGTTAGGTTTTCAGATTCATCACTCAAAAACTTCCTGTTTACCGAACACTTGCATCATTTTACATATGATATCCAAGTTGAAAATTTTCGTCACATTTTTCTCAAGAACTACATTACAAGGATTTCTGAAATTTGGTATCAGGGTTTATATAATCAGGGGCGGATCCAGCCATTTTAAAAGGGGTTCCCAACCTAGGATAAAGGGGGTTCCAACTATATGTCCCCATTCAAATGCATTGATCGTCCGAAAGGGGGTTCCAACCAACGGATCCCCCTCTGAAAATGAAAACACTGTTTCCACCAATTTCAATCTGTCGGCAAATAAAACATGCTCCAAAAACAACATACTGGATTTGTAGAAACTGTCACTGTAAATAAAAATCAAAATATTGTATGCAATATTGTAAATATCAAATAAAAGTTTTCAAGTTTTATTTTAATACATATTATTACTATTCCCATCGTACATTGCAGTGCGTTAATGTAACAATAACGCAATGTAACCGTAGACCCAAATATTATTTAGTTATACCATGTGATGCTTTTAAGATTCATCACTCAAAAACTTCCTGTTTACCGAACACTTACATCATTTTACACATGACATCCAAGTTGAAAATTTTCGTCACATTTTCCCCAGGAACTACATTACAAGGATTTCTGAAATTTGGTTTCAGGATTTATATAAGTCAGCTATACCGTGTGATGCGTTTTCAGATTCATCACTCAACAACTTCCCGTTTACCGTCAAGTATTTGTGCGGGGGTATCATCAGTGAGCAGTAGCTCACAGTTTCACTTGTTCACTCTGCTTTCACTGTAGACAGTGTTATCAGACACACCTAGATTAACTATGCTTACACTGTACATTTTATTGTTCGACGCACCTAGATTCACTCTGCTTATTCTGTAGACCGTGTTGACGGACACACCAAGCTTCATTTTGCTTATCCTGTAGACTGTGTTGTCGGGAACACTTAAATTTACTCTGCTTTCACTGTAGACTGTTGTCAGACACACCTTGATTCCATTTGCCTACCATAAACGACAGTATTGTCATACACCCCTGGATTCACTCTACTTACCCTGAAGACAGTGTTGTTGGACACAATTGGATTCATTCTGCTTACCCTGTAGATAGTTTTGTCCGACACACCTAGATTCACTCTGCTTATCCTGTAGACTGTGTTGTCAGGCACACATAGATTCACCCTGCTTACCTTTTAGACCGTCTTGTCGGACACACCAAGATTAACTCTGCTTACTTTTTAGAGTGTGTTGTCGGAAACATCAAGATTAACTCTGCTTACCCTGTAAACATTGTTGTCGGACACACCTAGATTCACTACGCTCACCCTTGAGACAGTGTTGTCGGATACATCTAGATTCACACTGCTTACTCTGTATACAGTGTTGTAGGACAAACCTAAATTTACTATGAATTTTTGGTAGACAGGGATGTCGGAAACACCTTAATTCACTATGCTTTCTTTAGGCCTGTAGATAGTGTTGTCGGACACACCTGGATTCACTCTGTTTTCCCATGAGACAGTGATGTCGGACACATCTAAATTCACTCTACTTATCCAAAGACAGTGTTGTAAGACACTCATATATTAACTCTGCCTTCCCTGTAAAAAATGTTGACAGAAACACCTGAATCCACTCTGTCTACCCTGCAGACAGTATTGTCCGCCACACCTAGATTCGTTCTGCTTATTCTATAGACCGTGTTGTCGGACACACCTAGCTTCATTTTGCTTATCCTGTAGACAGTGTTGTCGGACACACCTAAATTCACTCTGCTTACTCTGAAGACAGTTTTTTCGGACACACATAAATTCACTCTGTTTTCACTGGATACAGTGTTGTCAGACACACCTTAATTTTTATGCTTACTCTAGGACTGAAGGAAGTTGTCAGGCACACCTATATTCACTCAGCTTACCCTATAGACAGTGTTTTCAGATACCTTGATTCACTCTGTTTACCCTGTATACGGTGTTGTCGAACACACCTAAGTTCACCTTGCTTTCCCTGTAGGCAGTGTTGTTGGACACATCTAAATTCTATACTTACCTGAGGCCTGTAGATAGTGCTGTCGGAGAAATTTATATTTACTCAACTTCCCCTGTAGACTGTGTTGTCAGACAAACCGTGATTCACTCTGTTAACCCTGTAGACAGTGTTGCCGGACACACCTAGATTTACTATGCTTACACTGAAGACAGTGTTGTCGGACACACCTAGATTTACTATGCTTACACTGAAGACAGTGTTGTCGGACACACTTAAATTTACTCTGCTTTCACTGTAGACAGTGTTGTCAGACACACCTTGATTCCATCTGCTACCCCTAAACGACAGTATTGTCGGATACTCCTGGATTCACTCTGTTTACCCTGTAGACATAGTTGTTGGACATACTTGGAATCACTCTGCTTACCCTGTAGATTGTATTGTTCGACACATAGATTCACTCTGCTTATCCCGTGTAGACAGTGTTGTTGAACACACCTAGATTGACCTTGCTTACCATGTAGACAATGTTGTCGGACATACCTGAATTCATTCTTCCTACTCTGTAGACAGTTTTTCGTCTACTTACCCTAAAAGACAGTATTGTCGGACATTCCTGGATTCACTCTACTTACCCTGTAGATAGTACTGTCCGACACACCTAGATTCACTCTGCTTATCCTGTAGACCGTGTTGTTAGGCACACATAGATTCACCCTGCTTACCTTTTAGACCGTGTTGTCGGACACACCAAGATTAACTCTGCTTACTTTTTAGAGTGTGTTGTCGGACACACCAAGATTAACTCTGCATACTCTGTAGACAGTTTTGTCGGACACATCTTAATTCACTCTGCTTTCCCTTAATACAGTGTTGTCGGAAACATCTAAATTCACTATACTTACCCGAGGCATGTAGATAGTGTTGTCGGACAATTCTTTATTTACTCAGCTTCCCCTATAGACTGTGTTGTCAGACAAACCTTGATTCACTATGTTAACCCTGTAGACAGTGTTGTCGGACACACCTGGATTCAACCTGCTTACCCTTTAGACTGTGATGTCGGACACACCTAGATTCACTCTAGCTGCTTACCATTTAGACCATGTTGTTGGACACACTGAGATTCACTCTACTTACCATTTAGACGGTGTTGTCGGACACACCTAGATTCACTTTGCTTGCCTTTTAGACCGTAATGTCGGACACACCTAGATTCACTCTGATTACCATTTAGACCGTTTTGTCGGTCTCACCTAGATTCACTCTAATTACAATTTAGATCGTGTTGTCGGACACACCTAGATTCACTCTGCTTACCTTTGAGACCGTAATGTCGGACACACTAAGATATACTCTGCTCACCTTTTAAACTGTGTTGTTGGACACACCAAGATGAACTCTGCTTATCCTGTAGACGTTGTTGTCGGACACACCTAGATTCACTCTTCTTACGCTGTATACAGTTTTGTATGACACATCAAGATTAAATCTGCTTACCCCGTAAACATTGTTGTCAGACACACCTAGAATAACTCTGCTCACCCTTGAGACAGTGTTGTCGGACACACCTAGATTCACTCTGCTTACCCTGTATATAGTGTTGCATGACACACCTAAATTCACAATAAATTATCGGTAGACAGGGATGTCGGAAACACCTAAATTCACTATGCTTTCTATAGGCCTGTAGATAGTGTTGTCGGACACACCTGGGTTCACTCTGATTTCCCTTTAGACAGTATTGTCGGACACATCTTCATTCACTCTGCTTTCCCTTTAGCCAGTGTTGTCGGACACAAATAAATTCACTCTATTTACCCGAAGACAGTGTTGTAGGACACACATATATAAACACTGCCTACCCTGTAAAAAATGTTGACAGAAACACCTGAATCCACGCTCCCTACCCTGTAGACAGTGTTGTCGGACAAATCTAGATTCACTCTGTTTACCCCCGAGACAATGTTGTCAGACGCACCTGGATTCACTTTGTTTGGAGTTCATGACATTGGATGTATGAAAATCAAAAGATACTAACCCTGTAGATAATGTGGTATGACACACCTGGATTCAATTATTTCAGAGTTCAAGGCAACAGATGCACGATATCAAAACGGATGCTTATTCTGTATACAATGTAGACAGATACTCTGCCTAAATTTACTACGCTTACCTTAGGCCTATAGATAGTGTTATTAGACACACCTATATTCACTCAGCTTACCATGTAGACAGTGTTGTGGAATAAACCTTGATTCACTGTTTACTCTGTAGACAGTAGTGTCGGACACACATAGATTGACGTTACTAACTACCAGTATGTAGACAGTGTTGTCGGACACACCTTAATTCACTATCTGTAGATAGTGTTGTCAGACAAACCTATATTCACTCAGCTTACCCTATAGACAGTGTTGTCAGATAAACCTTGATTCACCCTGTTTACCCTGTAGATAGTGTTGTCGGACACGCCTTAATTCACTTTGCTTTCCCAGTAGACATAGTTGTCGGACACATCTAAATTCACTATACTTACCCTGGATACTCTGTTGTCAGACACACATACATTTACTGTGATTACCCTAGGCCTATAGATAGTGTTGTTAGACACATCTATATTCACTAAGCTTACCCTGTAGACCGTGTTGTCAGATAAACATTAATTCACTCTGTTTACCCTGTATACAGTGTTGTTGGACACACATAGATTCACTTTGCTTGCAATGTAGACTGTGTTGTCAAATACACCTTAATTCACTATGCTTACCGGGTATACCCTAGGCCTGTAGATAGTGTTGTCAGATAAACCTTGATTCATTGTTTACCCGACAGTGTTGTCAAACATACCTTAATTCCTTATGCCAACCCTAGGCCTGTAGATAGAGTTGTCAGGCACGCCTATATATATTCACTCAGCTTACCCTGCAGACAGTATTCTCAGATGAACCATGATTCACCGTTTAGCCTGTAAGTAAATTTGTCAGACAGTCTTAAATTCACTCTGCTTTCCCTGTAGACAGTGATGCCAGACATTTAATTCACTATTATTACCCTAGGCCTGTAGATAGTGTTGTCGGACACACCTATTTTTCACCTCGCTTACCCTGTAGACCGTGTTGTCAGAAAAACCTGGATTCACTCTGTTTACCCTGTAGACAGTGTTGTCAGACAAACATGTTTCACTCGTCTTTTATCTTTAGACAGTGTTGTCGGACATGCCATGATTAAATCTGCTCATCTTGTAGACATTGTTGTCGGACACACCTAAATTCACTCTGCCTACCCTGTAGACATAGTTTTTGGATACACCTATATTTACTCTGCTTACCCTTTAGACCATGTTGCCAGACACACCTGGATTCACTCTGCTTATCCTGAAGACAGTGCTGTCAGACACACCTTAATTCACTCTGCTTTCCCTGTAGACAGTGTTGTCGGATAAACCTTGATTCACTGTTTACCCTGTAGACAGTAGTGTCGGACACACATAGATTCACTCTGCTACCCTGTAGACATACATGTAGTTGTTGGATACACCTATATTCACTCTGCTTACCTTTTAGGCCATGTTGCCAGACACACCTGGATTCACTCTGCTTATCCTGAAGACAGGTGTTGTCGAACACACCTAGATTCACTCTGCTTACCCTTTACATTGGTTGTCGGAAATACCAAGATTAACTCTGCTTACTCTGTAGACAGTGTTGTCAGACACACTCAATTCACTATGCTTTCCCTAGGCCTGTAGATAGTGTTGTCAGACTGACCTAAATTCACTTGGTTTTCCCTGTAGACAGTGTTGTCGGACACATACTGATTCACTCTGCTTTCCTGTAGACAGTGTTGTCGGACACATATATATTAACTCTGCCTTGTCGGACACACATATATTTACTCTGCCTTCCCTGTAAACAGTGTTGACAGAACACCTGGATCCACTCTGCCTACCCTATAGACAATGTTGTTAGACACACCTAGATTCACTCTGCTTACTCTGGAGAGGGTTGTCAGACACACCTAAATTTACTCCGCTTTCCCTGTAAAGTGTTGTTAGACACACTAAATTCACTCTGCTTTCCCTGTAGACAGTGTTGTCAGACACATCTTAATTCACTCTGCTTACCTCTAGACAGTGTTGTCGGACACACATAGATTTACTCTACCTTCCCTGTAAACAGTGTTGACAGAAACATCTGGATCAACTTTTAGATTTCATGAAAACAGATGTATGAATATTAAATGATGAATACCCTGTAGACACTGTGTTGTCTGACAAATAATTTAATTTGTCAGCTCCCTGAATATTGTCTTATTTTTGTAAACTTCTGATTAATATTTCGAACTTTTTGCTTTAAATATCAGTCAAAGGTGAAAACACCTTGGTGCCTCATGGGTTCTGTCTATATCTAAATCTTAAAAAAATATACATAAGATCGAAATTCCCAACCACATCAGTAACTTAATGCTTGTCTTATATAAGTGTAAACACTTCCAATGTCAACATTACAGCTGATAAGGGACATTGTACTGCATATGCAATACCCTCAGAATGCTTGTATAATGAACCTTACTTTATGGTATGGGTTTTGCTCATTGTTGAATGTAGTACAGTGACCAGTAATTGTTCACATCTTTAATTATCCTTTGGTCTATCTAAATAGTTGTCACATTGGCAATCATGTTTATGTTTAGGTCTTACTTATTTTCATGTAAGTCAAATTAAAGGTACCCCCTATTTAAGCAATCAACATTTACACATCTTAAAATTCTGATTGACCCTTGATGCATTGAGAAAAATTTGAACAGGGCAGACAAAACTCAATCTCTCAGAGCCCAGTAATAAATCTGAGAGTTTATAAATATTGTCATTGTAAATAAGGCAACAATCATGAAAATAATGATTCTTTTAATTTTCTAATCATCCTTTCAACTCTTTCCATTCTACATATCACAGGCAGTTAAGTTCTATGGTGTCATTCATTGGTCTGGTTTTACTCTATGATTCACATTCTGCAAAAAACAAAGATAACATAAACTGTTAACACAGAGATATGTCTCGCCTATTTGTTATTTTGATAATGCAAATGTTGAAATTAAAATAGCAATACTTTAACATGTAAGTTATGCAAATATTCAAAGTCAATGAACCATGACTGAAGGTACAGGGCTAAACAATCTCCATGTAAATGAGATGTGCCAATGCTAATACAACTGCAAACCAAATACCATTGACTTTTCATAAGTCATTCCCTTTAAACAAACCTAAACACAAACATTAACTTGTAAACTATGTAAAAGTTTCAAAGTCAATGAACCATAATTAGGGGTGGGGTTATATAATCTCTCCATGGAAATGAAACTTGCAAATGCCAATACATTTTCATACCGAATATCATTGACTTAACATTAGAGGTTCATCTTGAACTGACCTAATCACAAACTAATACATGTAAACTACAAAAGTTTCAAGTCAATAGACTATGACTGAGGGTAAGGACCAAATATTCTCCATGGAAATGAGGTGTGCTAATGCTTATACAACTGCATACCAATTATCATTGACCTACCACTAACGGTTCCCCTTAAACTGAGCTAATCACAAACTAATACATGAAAACTTAGCAAAGTTTCAAAGTCAATAGACCATGAATGAGGGCGGGGCCAAATAATCTCCATGGAATTGAGATATGCCAATGCTTATACAACTGCATACCAAATATCATTGACCTACCACTAGTGGTTCCCATAAACTGACCTAATTACAAACTAATACATGTAAACTAAGCAAAGTTTCAAAGTCAATAGACCTTGAATGAGGGGCGGGCTAAATAATCTCCATGGTAATGAGATGTGCCAATGCTAATACAGCTGCATACCAAATATCATTAACCTACCACTAGTGGTTCACCATGAACTAGACCTTATCACAAACTAATACATTGTTGACGCCGCCGCCGTCGCCGGAAATAGCATACCTATGTCTCGCTTTTTGACTCTGTCAAGACGAGACAAAAATCATGAAATGTTCATTGGTCAGTCCTGGAGGTCCATATATGCAAAAGAAGTAAAAAGATGGAAAATACTTTTATAATCATTAACTGTTAAAAAATGTAAAGTATGTCATATGATCATTCTGCACCAAATAAATTTTACAAACTAGCCCGAAAAGTCAATATTAATTTCTTTCTTCTGTTTGCTTAAATAAATAGTTTCCTCATTTTCACTATTCTTGGGCAAAGGGCTAGTGGCTTAAAGTGCAGATCAAATTACATCAACAATATCAATAGGAAGGACCTTTTAAAAACTACATAGAGCTATCATAGAATCAATTTAGGATTTTTTATGCATAAATGACATATTAAGAATGACAATACACCAACCAATAAAAGTGATTTCAAAGTCCCTTTCCTGGATGTCCAAAATATTTCAATCCAATAACATGCATAAACTCATTGTAACAATTAATATAAATACAAATTGTAACATCAATAATAAAATGCTTCGCTGAGCGCAGCCTGATAGGACCGCAGAGATCGAACCCTGAACAGTTGGGGCAAATTTGGACACAATATTCAAGCTTCATACTGTTTGAATTTGGATTGTGATCAAATTTTTGACATAATATATAGGTTTCTGACACAAAATAAATGTGGTTAAAAATCTTACAAATCTATTGCGCAATACTGTGCAACTGAAGGTTTCTTCTTTCTTCTTGAAACTTCTCAAAAATTTGAAATTTGAAAAATTTTGAAAAATAAATATGAACCCCTTAAAAAAATTGGAAAAAAAATCCCCCCCCCAAACTTTTTGAATCCCTCCTTGGAGCAATTACCCTCAAACTCAATTCCAGCCTTTCCTTTGTAGTATGGAACCTTGTAGTACAATTTCAGAGATATCCATTCACTTAAACACAAGTCATTGTCTGGAAACTAGAAAAATGCTTATTATTGGCCCTTTTTTCCTGCATGTTAGGGGTAATTACCCCCAAACTCAATCCCAGACTTCCCTTTGTAAATGGAACATTGTGGTACAATGTCAGAGAGATCCATACACTCACACACAAGTAATTGCCCGGAAACTACAAAAATGCTTGTTTTTGGCCCCTTTTTGGCCCTTAATTCCTAAACTGTTGGCACCATAATCCCCAAAATGAATCCCAACCTTCTACTTGTGTTATTAAACATTGTGGTACAATTTCAGAGCAATCAACATACTTATACACAAGTTATTATCCTGAAACTAGAAAAATGCTTGTTTTGGACCCCTTTTGGGCCCCCAATTCCTAAACGGTTGGGACCATCATCCCCAAAATCAATCCCAACCTTCCTTTGTGGTATTGAACCTTCTTAAAAAATTTCATAGAGATTCATTTACTTAAACTAAAGTTATTGTCCGGAAACCAAATGTGTCTTCAGACGACGCAGACGAGGACATCATACCATTATACGATCCCAAACAATTTTTTGCGGTCGTATGAAAAGATAAATACTATAAACCTAAACTTTAACTGATATGAAAGGGAATGTTATATGTTAACATTGTCCCATGACAGTTAGTCTATTCTTTTCAAAAACATTTACATGTACCTTGGTGACAAACATTTTTCTATAGCTCAATTTGTTTCATATGATGAGAGCAATAAATTGTAATAGTGATGGGTTTCAATAAAATGGATTGACTTTTATTAATTTTTAGACAGTTGATCATTTTCTGTCACTTCTATTTATGTTTTCTGCCTACCAACCAAATAAAGATTTTCAAAGTTTTACTGAGAGGGTGTCTTACCTTTAAAACATTTAAGACGGAACGACTTTCTGGGCTGCTGCCTCGATAGCTTGTTCTGCTTCAGCCTTTGCCATCTCTCTGGCAACAAAAATAGCTACTAGGAATACACCCCAACTTTTACCCAAAGTCCTAAAAGACATTTCAAAACATTTAAACAAATTAAAATAATTTCAAGTCTTAACAATATTTTTGCAAAGCTCCAGACAAATTTTCAAGAGCAAATGGTTTCCATGTCTAGCTGGTGCTGTTAAGTTTGTGTTTTGGTCTTACCTACACTTTTTATTTGGCCTAAGCTTTCATCCCTTAATTTAGGGCAAGTTTTCGGTTTGATCATTTAAATATTTTTGTTGTTTTTTCTTCCCATTACGTCAAACTTAACTGCATACATTGCCTTTAAACATGTTAAATCAATTTGGTAGTCTCACATTAAGAAATCATATATAGCAATTAAACTATTATTAATAAAGATGTTATAATAATATAAACACTTTTGTATAAACAACTGTTAATTTTGTCTGGTATAAAAATAGTGAAGGAGGAAAGTCTGTTTTTGTACATATATATACATACATGGTGAAAAAGTACAAAGACCTTTTGAATTTGATAGTAAGAAGTACTTAGTCAGTTGATAAGCTTTCAAGGTAAGGATATTTAATGATCAGATTATATTTCAAAATTAGAATAGATATTCATGTACTTTGATCAAGAACTTAGTTCTGACTTTCTGAAATGTAGACATACATGTACATGTACATTTATCATCACTCCACTGGTGTAAATTAAAGAGAGCTGATTAAATGATTTATAGTGAAACTGTTTATTGTAAAATTCTGCATGTGAAGGTCTTTTGTCTTTAACAGTATCAAACAGTTCGGCCTTAAACATGGTGAGCAAGGGAATAACTCCAACATGAATTACCTCAATGGAAAAATTGATATGAATCCATGTAGATCACTGCAGAAAAGGTTTAGGGACAGTCAGGTGACAATCAATACATTTTTTATGCCCCACCTACGATAGTAGTAGGGGCATTATGTTTTCTGGTGTGTGTGTTCGTTCCTTCGTCCGTCCGTTCATCCCGCTTCAGGTTAATGTTTTTGGTCAAGGTAGTTTTTGATAAAGTTGAAGTCCAATCAACTTGAAACTTAGTACACATGTTCCCTATGATATGATCTTTCTAATTTTAATGCCAAATTAAAGTTTTGACCCAATTCCACAGTCCACTTAACATAGAAAATGATAGTGCGAGTGGGGCATCCGTGTACTATGGACACATTCTTGTTTAAACCTAAACTGGCAATGTCTGAAAGATAGTTAGAGGCTTGGAACTGCTTTCTGTGTAGGGTTTTTACTATAAGATGAGTTATTTGAAAAATATATAAACAATTTTTTTATCATGTTTATAGAAAATGAAATATTTTTTCTCAGTGAACCATATGTTTATTTTCCAGGTTTAAAAAAGTTACTAGCCTTGAAAATAGCAAATTTTTCAAGGTTTTCATAGGCTTATAAGGCTTCTTGGTCATTCAGTTTAGAACTTAATCTTTTGTCCAAAAATTTGCTGCATTTTCATTAATTTGTGCCATTTCAAGTATAATATAGGAATAAAAATATGAGTTGTTTAACACTATGACAAGAAAAGTACCCCTCATTTGTAGAATTCATTATTATAATTACTCATTTGGGGAACTATTCCCATTTTGCTGGTTGTCCCCAACCTGTTTAACATGTTTGAAAATAATTATTATTCAATTAATGATTCATATTCATGTAATCCGTATCAAGAGAAAAAAATCATCCCTATAGGGATTCCGAGGTCAGAGATGTTTTCAGAGTAGAGCCAAATAAGAACAGAAAACAGCAAGTTGACCTCCAAATCCAAAACAGGTTCTAGAAGTGTCATCTTAAGCCTAGATCATAACATATCAAATACATTATTCAAAAGTAGTTCCGATGGTGACAGAAACATTTATAGCTTCTGAGGCATGTGACAGCCTGTCGATGTGCAACAACCCACATGACCTGAGTTATGAGAAACTTTTATTTTATGTAAACTTATGCAAAACGTCAAACTTTACAGGAAGGAATGGTTACCTATAATAACGTTCGTTCTATATGAAAAAAATCTCTAATTACCAAACAAACTGATTATTCCACAGTTTTTTAGCTACCCCTTTAAAATCCATGTTGATTTTTGTGTTTTGTTGACCACACGCTTCTTACAGGGACAGCACTGTAATGGTGAGTGGAACGGATATATCGTGTTTTTTTTTTTAGGTCATGTTAAATTATGGCTCCCATATGTAGGAGCACTCATACTTGAACAGTTTTTCCGTTTGTAACACTTTTAATTTTTTCTTCATATTTGGAAACCTTTTGAAGCACAGAAGTGTTTGAACAATAGTTCTTATAGATAAGATAAGATAAGATAAGATATTTTTATTCCAATTAAAGGGCCCATGAAGAGCAAAGTAATTTATTACAATGATTTTTATAATTATGATTTGCATATCTTCAAATATGGGCTTGGTCCGTTAGAATTTCCACTTCAGAGTTCATTTAGTGTATGACATATGTTTTAAGTCCTTGCTTGGAAGTTGGTACGACATGTCAACCATGGATTTGACGGTAGATACTAATGAAAATAAAATGTTTATTACAAGTTGCAAATGTTTGGGTTAAGAATTATAAGGTTTGAACACATTTTTCTTGAGGTTATTGATGTTGCTGGATTGATTGATTAGTGATTTTGTAACAGTAAATTCGGTCCGGTAGTAAAATTTGTCCGCCGGACTTTTTTCCTAGGTAACCAAGTCCGTGATCATCAATTTTACTAGGAATGTAAGTCCAAGGATAATTTTTCCTAGGAAAATAAGTCCATAGCTAGTAAATTATGTCTGGCACTTATTTTCCTAGGAAAATTTTTATTTATCCGTATTCTCATTTTTTTTTCTATGAAAAGGTCCCTTAAAATTTCATTTCTTTTAAATTAATCAATATTAAAATTAAGAAAGGAACATTTGTGATTTTGTACATAATAAAAGTCTGTGATATCAATTTTCCTATGAAAATTATTAAAAACACCCATATTTTGAAAAAATAGTGAAATATTAATGTACAACTTTTAAACAATGTAAAACATATAACAATTAAAAATTCCATTGTTTACATGTAAATTATTTCTTTCATTACAAATTTTCCTATAAAATAAATGACATGGACGTTTTACCTAGAAATATTGATGACATGGACATGAATTCCTAGGAAAAATAGTCTGGGGACATACATTTCTGACATCGGACTGATTTTTATTATAAGATTAAAGCATAACTGTAAAACAACATTAAAACATAACAATTAAAAATTCCATTGTTTACATGTAAATGATTTCTTTTGTTACATTTCTTATTAAAACAAAGGACATGGATGTTTTTACCTAGGAATATAAATGACCTGAACATGAATTCCCTATGAAAATTAGTCTTGACACATAAATTTTATTAAAAGATTAATGCACAACTGTTGAACAGCATTAAACCATAAGAATTAAAAATTTCATTGTTTACATGTAAATGATTTCTTTTATTACACATTTTCCTAGTAAAATAAAGGACATGGACGTTTTTACATAGGAATATTGATGACATGGACATGAATTCCTAGGAAACATAGTCTGTGGACATAAATTACTGACATCGGACTAAATATACTAGTCTGAAATTTTGTAACCATGGACTTTTTATACTAGTAATATTTGTCTGCCCGGACACATTTTACCAGGACTAATTTATCTCTTACACATTCAGTTTACTCCGCATCAGCACAAAAAGGCTATGATGTGTAAACTGGGTCGCTGAGTCAAAAACTTGACATACAATCCCTTTGTTCAGTTTGTGAGTTTATCGCCCCAGTTTACACATCAATATTCTCTAGAAAATGTGTTTAAGTCAATTACGTTATCGGACAGACACCTTATACTTTATAGCATTTTTTTGTGTCAAGTGAACAGCAATATCGAAGTAACCTTGGACTATTATACTTTGGTATAATAGTCCCAGAAGTAACTTAGTAATTTTAAACCAGAGGAAACTGAACTTTGAGCACCTACATGCTACCTGGGTTGTACGTGGTAACTTATTAAGTCCACCAACACTGAGTCCCAAAGGCTATATGAATAGGTATCATAGCGATCTCAGGACAGCTTTGAGTCGACATGGCGCTACTCTAAGGTATGGATTGTGTTGTAATGAGTCTAGTACGCGGTCATTCATATATAGATATAAGAAGATGTGGTATGAGTGCCAATGAGACAACTCTCCATCCAAGTCAAAATTTATAAATGTAAACCATTATAGGTCAAAGTACGGTCTTCAACACGGAGCCTAGGCTCACACCGAACAGTAAGCTATAAAGGGCCCCAAAAATTACTAGTGTAAAACCATTCAAACGGGAAAACCAACGGTCTAATCTATATAAAACGAGAAACGAGAAACACTTATGAACCACATCAACAAACGACAACTACTGAACATCAGATTCCTGACTTAGGACAGGTGCAAACAAATGCAGCGGGTTTAAACGTTTTAATGGTACCAAACCTTCACCCTTTTTCTGAATAGTGTAACATCACAACATAGAAAACACACTATAAAATATCAACTGAAATAGCTTAACTCAATCAAAGGACATATTAACACCATTGAACATACACTGAACAAATAAATTTGACCTATGATACAATGTAAATTCAAAATAAATAAACTAAGGAAGAATAATAAAAGTAACATGTTATATCGGTATGAAATGTTAAACAATTTAAGAAAACAATATGCTCGAACAAAAATATCAGCCATTTGCAATAACTTTAAACACAGGTAAATAAAATAATTTTGTTGTTAGGTATACGTATACAGTTACAATAGAGAAAGGAAATATTTTAACAAAATAAATAATTTTGATGTTCATAGTACGAAGTGGAAATTTATATTAGTACCAAAATATATAGTATGTATGAAAAATGGATCTTTTTCCATACATATTCTTAATGTATTTATACATATCCGATGATTTCAGTGTCGAATTGACCTCCATCACCATTTTTCTGACTGCCAACTGACGAGTGATGTTAACATGGTTAAGTCCTGCTGTAATTGTTCGTGGTCGACTCGTCTCTGGATGATACTACAAAGTACAACAGACTGGCACCGGGGGAAAGTCGTATGGAAGATGAGATGTTGTTTCTTTTATCGTTGAATTACAACAAAAACATAAGAGGACCTACCATGTTTCCTTGTGGTACACCTGATTTTACGTGTACTGATGGCGATTCCTCTCCATTCACAGGACTGTCTGCTGTCTTATTCTTAGTCATGATTTCACCCATCCATTGATCCATAATACTCAAATTTCTTAAGCAGTCTTGTATGTGACGGTGTTAAATGCCTTACTTAAGTCTAATAATAATATCAATAAGTCTACTTGTTGTTTGTTGTCTAGACGTGTAATTTCTTCTATTGTTATCTACTGCCATTCGCATGATCTCTCTGTTTAAATCTTTGTTAAAATAATAGCTCCTAGGTTTAGAGATGAAGAGGTCTAGATGCTTGCACGTAAGTATGTTCTTTTTTTTCTGATGTTTACCCGACGGTACCGTATGCATGAGTATGTGTGCACACATGATCAGCCAAAATTATATTGAAAATCACTTTGGCCTATTTATGTTTAGGGTATTATTATATGTATAGCTATATACCCGACTTTGAATAAATCGTGTATGCTTCTTTTATGCTTTATGGTACACTGAATATGACCAGTTATTAGGTATCCATAGTGCCAGTCGAAAATACATTATAGGTTCGTTGCTCAACTTGTGCGTCGTTTAATATTTCAAGGACGAGAAGAGAGCCACTCAATACGGGAAATTACCAACTTTGCTGTACATGTTAGTGATGAGGAGCTTATTATCAATTACTAGGCAAATGAGCTTATGGGTAATCTTGAGAGTTGGCACACAAAGGAACTTCTCTAAATACAGAAAAAATTATACTTTTGGTTAGTTTTGGGACGAACTGTACTATTGACACCACAAGACACCAACCATGCGTGTTGTGTGTGTGTGTTTTAAAACATTTTTAAGCAGGGAAGCTAAAAAAGTTTGTAAGTACATCTTTTTGAAAATTAGTTAAAAATAAAATAAAGACAACACTTATTTTAACTTGGTTTCTTGTTCCTGTATGTTATTGGAAAAACGTTTGTAATTGTTACAGTTGAAAAAAGTGTGTACCGAGAGAGAAAAAAACAGACCTCTCCCTTCCTCCACACACATGGTAAATGGTTTGTGCCTTAGATTTTTTTCTTTCCCGAAGATTGCAGTGACTCCATCAGAACTGGCAGATTTTAATTACAATGTCTCTTAACTTGAACAGATAGTCGGTCACTTTCTAAATACTATTTGTGCAAATATAAGAAATCTTTAAGCATTGCTTTGTACTTGATTATGCAGATCATATCTTCAAGAATTTACCTGTGCATGTTTGAAGACAAGAGACACATATCTAAGAACAGCTTAACACTAAGCACTGAAACAATACATCTTCATTGTTTTATCCACAATAATGTTCAAATTTAATCTACCTATTTTCGCTTGTTATCCTTGTACCTTTATAAAAATTTCTGGTACCTCCATTGATTCTTTGGTAGAGTAAAACTAGTCCAGTTAAAAGAACAGTCTGGTAAAAATGCACAAATAATAGTTATCTCCCGTACTCCAGACATAAGCGAGACCCTTAATTATCCCCTCGTATCGTACCTATGTTAAAGACCGATAAGCTTATGTTATATGTATGCATTCTTCACATGTGTTTCACTTATGCTCCACTTCTGTTAATATTATATTTATATACTGATAAGGGCAGGTTTATTCTGGACATGAAATGACATTTTATATACATTGAATATAAAAAAAAATTATAAACAAGATAATCTGTTCTGTAAACAATAAGTATACATGCAAGTATTCTCTGACCAAATACATTCATTTTTAATCATGAATAAGAAATTGTGGTATAATTGCCAGTGATACAAATATCCATGAAAGATAAAAAATAAAACAAAAACAAAAAACAAAAAAAGATTAAGAAAAACAAACAAAAACGACAAGGATGTGAACATCTACATGTCACTTTACGGCCTTCAGCAATTAACAAATCTCAAAAACCGTATTATAAGATACAAAAGACATCAGGTTAAGAAAAAGTGAAACAATTCATAAGAGGAAAATAACGATCCGATTTAAGCTAATATATCGAACGGAAAATAAATATATCAGCTGGAAAGAGGTTGACTCATCAGATTGATTATAAGCACTAAAACAACTGACAAAATGACAAAAGTCACAAATTACCAATCGAAGAGTACTCGCAGTAACTGAAAGCTAGTTCAATGCCCAATTACAACTAATAAATAGAATTTGTTTTCATAATCACAGACTAAATATCAATCAGCATACCCCAACGGATGTAAAGACCCCAAAAGCAGCCTGGAAAAATCACGAACTGTTCAATGTTAATGTCAAAATGTAAGTATCAACATGGTGCAGGATCAAAAGTGTTTAAATAAGTGGACAACTACATGTTTAGTTATGTCAAAATGTAAGTATCGACATAGTGCAGCATAAAACGTGTTTAAATAAGTGGATAACTACATGTTTAGTTATGTACACTATTGAACTAATCAAAATAAAACCAGTGTAATAACCGATGAAGACAATATTCAAAGATCCGACATCACTGTTAAATTGATACCCTTTAAGAGAAGGTTTATTTAAAGGACCTCTTAGCATATATGGATCGTATCTTAAATTTCGAGCTCTATATACGACATCATCGTACATCGTAGGATGTGATATCTCTTTTTTTATACGATTTCTACAGACACAGCAATACTCCGAAACCAATAAGCTTTTCTATCGTGTTCAAATAAGGACTTTTGTGTTAATCCCAAGTAAACAAAGTCATGACATACTTCTATTGTTTTATCTTTCAAATTAAAGATTTATGTGTAATTATTTACATCGAGGCGTAATTATTTGAGTTTCTGTTAATTTTGCGTTCCATAAAGGAGGGTCTGAGTGGGAGATCCTTTATTTCATTTTTCTTTATTGTTTAGACATTTTTGTCTCTCTTTTTATTCATTTTGCTTATAATTCATTTTTCTGTATATTTTAGCACCCCATTATTCTCTATTCCTTTTTTTTTTTGCCTTTTCTGCACGTTTTGCCGATAATTCTCTATTCTGAAAATACCATCCTGACCTTCATAAAGTATGTGTTTCGATAACAATTTACACAACGCAAGGAGAAACTAAAAGTGTTCATAACAAGTTGTATGCGATTTTTTTTACTTATAATTTTAGGGACGGTATTACAATTATTACACAGCCGATTTTCGTTATTTCAATGCAGTACATTTTAGTTATAAAAATCGATCGATAATAATAATAGGTACACCCTTTGATGTTTTTTGGGTATTGTTAGGTTGTTGTCTCATTGAAGTTTAATCGAAATCTCCCTATAATCATCACATTTACAAGGAAACACAACTTCCAGTTATTATAATATATTTCACCGAAAGAAGTATTCCTTAAAGATAAACTCAGTGCCACATATTGATTATTCACGCAGAAATACAAAATATAATTCGCTTTCCTTGGTCGTATTTTGACTTAGTATATAATTTGATCTTGTTTCGATAATAGTTTAGTTAGCAAGATAAACCACGAGTCCAGAACCCTACACCTGATACACTA
Source organism: Mytilus coruscus (assembly GCA_017311375.1). Classification (NCBI taxonomy): domain Eukaryota; kingdom Metazoa; phylum Mollusca; class Bivalvia; order Mytilida; family Mytilidae; genus Mytilus; species Mytilus coruscus. The sequence continues at coordinate 122,716,101 of CM029595.1, read as the reverse complement.
TAAACCGGTCAAACAGTCAATACTCTTATCGGATAAAGATAGAACTTCAAAATAATGAAACTATCAGCTCGAGTGAGAGGGGATTGGTTTGCTGTACCGTGCAAAGGGGCCGAGAGTGTAAAATGGCTGGCAGAGGAGACGTTAAGGAGATACTATAAAGCCAAGAGTTCCTCGGGGCATGCTATAGAAAAAGTATTCGAAGTGAGGAAAGCCAAAGGAGGGGCAATTTTAGATCAAGATGACGCCATTAAACATGTACTGGATGACAATGATTTTGTTACTGTTGGTCAGTGTCTTACTTAATGATAATAATAATAATAATAATAATAATAATGATGATGAATATCATAATGATAAAACTACTTACAGTAATGATTACAGCACATTTTATTGCTTCGCAAAGAAACATGTTCATCTTATCTAATCTAATACGAAATCATAACTACGAATGTTGAAATTACGAGAAGCCTTAGAAATACAGCAAACTACATTTGATTTGTTGTGTAATAAGTAAGCCTTAAAAAATCTATAAGTAAGCCTCAAAAAATCTAAGTGGACTAAGGAGTAACCTCGTTGTCAATTTCGTTGCGCGTTCATGTGCCCGCCCATTTTCAATTCTCTGAAAATTAGTAATTAACCGTCAATATTGTGACTTGGTATGCAGGTTCATGCTTGCTTCTCTACCACTTGAGGTTACATTATCTATAGTTTGATCAGTTTTTGAACACAGTGAAGTCTTCAGTCATCGAATTGTATAAGACAAAACCATTTACGGACTCATATTTCACACTCTTTTGTCTTTGATTAACTTTTACATTCGATTTCGGATTTTGAATTTAAGAGATGGACTGATCTGATTAGTCAAACTCTTTATCATGTTTACAGTATTTTTTAAATGTAGTTTTGTTTCACAACTTTCCCATGTTACGACTCTGCCTCATCGAGAAACCTTGCCACATTCGTTGAGTGCCTGTCCCAAGTCAGGAGCCTATAGTCAAGTGACTGTCGCTGGTTGCCGTTTGTCACTGTAATTGTTATCCGTTTCCCGTTTTAAAATTTTGTTTAAATCAGACAGTTGGTTCTTTTTTAAATTGTTTCACAGTTGGTTATATCGGAACCTAATTTAGTTGATGAGTTTTGTTCAATGTTAAAGGCCGAACGGTGACCTGTAATAGTTCACATCTGTGTCCTTTTGTCCATAGGGATAGCTGTCTCATTGAACATCATATCACGTTTCTTGATTTTATATGTCACTTTAATAATGTCAGTATCTGTTTTTGTTCGACAACTTCAAACCCAAAGTAGGTCACTATGATTTTTTGTTGTTGATTTTTTTGGTGTTTTACGCCACTTTTAAGCACCGCTTTTGGGCTATTTCGTGGAGGCCAGTTTTCATTGGTGGAGGAAGCCGGAGTGCCCGGAGAAAACCACCGACCTTCGATAGGAAAACTGACAATCCTAGTCAATTAAGATTGAGTCGAGTGACACGACGGGTTTCAAACCTCAGTGTTGAAGTGTAGGTAGACCACTCGGCCAGCGAAGCCCCTAGGTCACTATGACGCAATTGATTTGTGTGATATGAATTTTAATTTAGATATAAAGAAGATGTGGATATTCGCCAATAAGACAGCAACTCACCGACACAAATAACCAAAAGATATCAAGAGGCGAACATTCAGTCTTCAACAATAGACAGTTTTATTTACGATATGTCAAGCTCTAAATAGTCTTATAAAGTTGTGAATAAATTACTAGCAAATAGAAACTATCAAAGATAAGCCATATGCACCTGAAGAAAAAGTAATATTCTCTGCGCTAAACGTCGCGTGTTTTTTACACGTATGTTTGATGTTTAATTGGTTTCGGTACAAATAATTGTCATCAAATACATTGTTTTCTCTTGGATTATGGATTAACACAATTACTGTCTTTTGTTTCGGTAAATATGTAGTTTAGTTGACTGCTGAAAAACTGATATTTACTTCGGCCATTGACCTCAGTAAATATCAGTTTTTAAAAGCAAAAAAAAAAAACAAAAAAAACCCCACATATTTACCACATCAAAAGACAGAAATTGTATAAATTATTCCGAATAAGAAATGCTTGCAGCTAAAGAAAGCTCGACGTCTGACGTTAGAGCAATCTCGGACTAACCGAAGGCAAGCTCAAAGTACTTCTCATGCTGATATAAAATCATGCCATCATACACTGTTAAATCGATGACTGTAACTTCATAGAACACATTTAAAGGTTTTTAATGCAATGACATTGTAGATGCAAACTATAGATTTTTCTTTTATCTGATTTCCACTATGTTTTTTAGTTCTGGACAGTGATATGTCCAGTCCAGTGACAGGTCCAGCAGAACCTGTGTACGTTGAAGAAAAAATGTATCCTTCATTATCAATAAACAAAATCTGCAATATAAATTGATTTAAAAAGATTTTTTCAAAGTTGCAATATTCTTTTATCAAAATGTCAACATGAGAATTCTCCTTAACACAATCAAGACCAGAAGCCAGTGTGGAGACAGCGAGAGAGGTGAGTCTTTTTATATATATATCTAATGTAATCATCTTCATTTCGAACATTTAACAGCATTTCATTTCTTACCTCATGCATGTGCATAAACAATTATGTTTATTAAAAAGATTTATGCATTTTGTAAATTCTCCGCAGTTCCGCCCTTTTGACATTTCTCGTGTAGTCTTCTTGCATGGATGTCCTTTTCCATTATTTGAATTTTAAAAATCGTTAAACTTATTAGGAGCATTAGCTTTCAGATTGACTATCATTACGTTACATACTTTTTGGGGAAGATCTGAAATAATTGCTTGGTAGTATTTGGTAATAACTAAAAGTATGCTGTAATTTTAATGCTTACCTGCCAAACAATAGGTTTATATTTTCCAATCAATGGGAAATTTATTAAATATTCTTTCTGAGAATCGTTAAGCTGATTTAACTCATATTTGACTGGAAGATTCCGGGTAAGGTACTATTTCAGTGATTTAGTGCCCATTGGTAACCAATATGGCCTGCAGAGGGGATTAAATTTACAACGAGATAGTATACTTATTTTTAGAACCAATTATCACCCTTAGAACAGTTTCACCATATTTAAATGTTTTTTGTGAGCTTGTCACCGAATACTGTTAATGTGAAGTTGATTTGCCTAAAAGTATGGCCACTATAAATAAACTTAGTTTTTCATTATACATTATTTTACAGCTAAGGGAAATTCGTTTACAGAGACAACTTCAAACATGCGGTGTATATACACTTACAGCAGAAAAAAAACTGGAGAACTTTGTAACATTGGTAGCTTAAGATTATTTGATTCCAATTTCAAACCAAAGGGTGGTTAATGGTTAAACGTCAAGCGGGTTACCTTCCAATCATATTCAAGTAGAGAACATGTTAATGTGATATGTACACGCATCTTGCTTTGTACTAAATTCTCACGTTTAGATGGATTTCGTATGTGCCATCTAACTAGGTAACAGTCCATAGGATATATATCGTTCATGCGTTAACTGAATTTTTGACGGGGAAGCAGAAAATACCAGTTTGATGTCATAGATACTGACCTATTGTTATTACTTTAAAGCCAATTGCAAAATCCATGTGGTACTGTTGATCACTTAGTTGCTACTTGATCAAAGTACACTGCTTGTACACGAATCTTTTTGTTAAAAAAAATGTGAATAGATTTTTTTTATTATCCAATCCGATTAAAAAAGACCTTCACCACAAGAAAGTTCTATTCGAAGTTCTTGTCAAAACTCTAATGCAACAATGGCAATCAATATTGCTCTAATTTGAGATGGGGCTCCGCTTTATAATGTACTAAATACAAGAGAGTAATAACACATGCGCTATCGTCATTGCAGGCACAGGCAAGTCTTTTATATTTTAATACACTATAGGTACTGAATCAAACACTTATTCAAATGAACTTTCACTCTTAGCTAAACCATTTTTATTTGTTTTTGTAGTATTTATCTTTAGATGGTAACAGCTTGTCACTGGACGACTTGGTCAGACTTGGAAAAGGACATTACTTAATAAAGGTGACTTTTCATAATAATATTTACATCTAGATCATTGTGCTTGTTTTGATTTCTAGAATTAATGACCAGAAACACAATATTCGTTTAATATCGGTAATAAACAAGATATTGATATATGACTGAATGTTTAATTAGTTTTCTTAGTATATAATCTGATTTAAGCAGTGTAGTCAGTATGGTGACCAGTTTTGCATACACGCATTATATGGCATATAGAGCTCATTTTAACCCTGTTTTAACATGTAATTGTAGATGACAGTTGATGCAGAACAGAAAGTTCAGAAAGCCAGAGATCTCTTAGAAGATATCGTGGATAAAAACAAACGTAAGATTATTTTTAATTATTAATTATTTCATTAAGTTTTGATTAATTGATGGATTGACGTTTGCTTAACGACCAGTGGCAAATATATCATGTTCCTTCAGGACAAAAACAAATTGACCTAATTGATAGGTTCTTAAAAGTCGGTCAACCAAAATGACAGGCGTTCTGTAGTGTGCAGAGAGCATGACATCAATTTAACGTCCCAATTCGCCTTTTCAGAATCTAGAGGACTATGGGTAATCTCATTGTTCGTACACCAAAATGAAATTTACGTCACGTCATTAGTTGAATTTTCATTGTTTAGAACGTTTTAAACCAATCACAGCGTTTTGGTGTACGCTTTTGAAAATATTACCCAGAATGCATTAGATTCTGTAACGGCGAATTCCAGTTGGACGTTACTGCGTATTTATACATCCCGCAGATCCAAACGAACACCCCTCTTTAGTATGGGTTTGTATTGCCGGATTTGAGAAGAACAGGTGACCATTCATCCATTAGAGTAATTAAATTTTGACCGAATCTAGAAAACTTGGGATATCAATGGAAAATGGATACTTTTGATATTAACTGTTCGTTGCTTTTTGGCGTTTTGACTACGGTATTGTCTGTTTGTCTCCGACTTATGGTTTATGATTGACTCCTTGGTGTCTTCTGCCTATTTTTGCATTTTGCTGTGCTTTTACAAAAAAAATATTTAAGTTAGGATTAGGGCTGTGTGCCTCAGTCATTTTAAAATGAGATAAAGATAGAACTGGTATTCTACTAGAAACACTTAAACAATTAATAAAAACACTCCATTGCTACAACACCTCATTGTTTATATATAATGTACTTTTGTTTCAGTTGTATATGGAATCACAACAGGATTCGGCAAGTTCGCCAGGGTTAATGTAGAGAAAGATAAGTTAAAGTAAGATTTTACTAAGTTCATCAAGGTTAAAGTAGTGTAACGGGGCTTTATTCTGTACGTTTTGTGACTGCTCATTATTTCGGATCTATGTATCCGGGATCGTAATCCATGTTGCCCGTTAACATAGGGAACTAGCTAATGTAAAATTTCTCCGTAAGCTCACTTAGTACTGTCTATATAACGAAGTCCGTTTAATGTTCACATATATATCATATATATATAATCTTCATATAACAGTACATGTATAACAAATATTCACAATTATAATTTCCAATAAACGTTCGTACATACAACTTGGTACTTCAAGCTACTACTGACCAATATAATATTTCTCCCAAGATCGTGCTATAAACATCTGTTCTTAATTTAGATTAAACATTGCTTTATGGTCTTAGAGTATTTTGATAAACTTATAAATGTTATTGCAACTCTACTGTGCAACTCATGTACCGTATAAACTGTCACATTAATCAAGATGAAAGATCATTAAACTGATTAAGTATTGACCATCAACTCTTTGATGTAATTGACCACGCCACATCAGAGAAAAATATAAGTTAATGTAAGATGTTGCTAAGTTCGACAGGTTAATGTAGAGAAAGATAAATTACTAGTAATGTAAAATATTACTAAGCTTGCCAGGGTTAAAGTAGTGGAAGGCAAGTCGATAAGATATTAATAAGTTCGACATGGTTAAAGAAGGGAAAGATATATTAATGTAAGATAATACTAAGTTGGTCAGACTTAAGGGGTGTAAAACCATTTATTCGGGCCCGGTCAGAAGGATCACACCAGAAAGTAGGTGTGAATAGTTCCTACACATAGGTACAATGTATAACTTTCAACGCATGTATAATACTTTGGTTATTCTGGTAACAAATAAAAGCCGAAAAACTGGTGATCATCGTAGAACAATTTTTGAGTGATAATTTTGAAAAGAAAAAAAATGCATGAAATTTGAAAAGCCTGGTATATTTTGCCTGTATCTTAGATCTGAAGTGCCTGTTTTGTTATTTCCTAAGTTCCGAGATTTAATTAAAGGTATGTTGATTTTTTCAGCACAAGACACTTCTGTATAGAAAAATATTCAACTTTCATCAAAAATGTCTTCAAAACTGATGCATAGCGTTGAATTACGATTTTATACATTTATAAGAATGTTTAAGTTATATCATTCAGAATCCCTTTAAATTCTAAAAGATTGTATATACTTTTGGTGAATTAACTTAAATCCGCGTATCAATTCGGTTTGTTTTTAGTTTTTTTGTATTATTACCTCTTTTGTGGATATTCTTTTTGCGTATCCCCCCCATTTAATTGCATGACAGTAAACACTTTATATTTCTACTTTTGTCTTTCATTTGCAGTGAGCTACAGGAAAACTTGATTAGATCGCATGCAGCAGGTAAGTTTATTAAAAAAAATACATATAACAATTTGTTGCATGCTACAGATTTCCGCTCGCAAAACATGTGTTTCTGGACCAAATTTCGTCATTTACGCTCGAAATCCAAAAATATAAAATGTTTGACTGCATCAGAGCTAAAAACAGCCAAAGTCACACAAGGTCAATCTTGAATGAGTCCCGACCATAGTTTAAAAAAAAACAGTCGGTTCATAATTTTATGAACTTCAAATAATCAAAATAATAATAACAGAAGATTTACATCAGCAACTGAATCAAATGATAAATATTAAACAAAAACTGATCTATTATTACATAGTTACAAACACTGGATGTGCAAGAAGCTTCTTAGTAAATTTGTCTTATTTGATTTGTCTTTTTTTGTTTGCAGGAGTTGGACCACCGCTGTCGCCAGAGAGGACAAGGATGTTATTGGCCCTTAGGATTAATGTTTTAACCAAGGGATACAGTGGAATCTCGATGGCAAATCTTAGAAAATATATTAAGGCGTTTAATGGTAATATCTTGTTGCGGTCAAATTGTTATAATAAGAGGTTTACATGAGCAACCACTACAATGTAAATAGCGTTAAGTACGGTGACCTGTAGTTGTTAAATTCTATGTCATTTGGTCTCTGGTGGAGAGTTGTCTCATTGGCAATCATACTCTGACATCTTCTTATTTTTATATTAAGTATTCACTAGGGTCTTGCACGAAAAGCGAGAAATTGTCGTTCACCATATATCTAATAGCTTTGTTTGACGTGTAATTACAACGAACTTTTCAGCAACTTATTTTCCAAACTGAGCGTACATTGTAAAACAAAGTTCTTTTAAACTTGAGACGAAACGAGTTAGTTGGTAAAATGATTGGTTGTTCTATGCTTAACGTCAAATTCCCCTCTGCTTAACGTCAAACTTCAAAATAACTTGTACGACGAGAACAAATTAAACTGCCAATTCAAAGATAAAAAGAGGTTCGACAAAGATGGGGGCGAGGAATTTTAATTGCCACTGGAAAAATCGAGAGTGTTCGTTAGTGGCATTAATTTTAACATGCAACATAAAACTGGCATAAAAACCAATACTTTGTTACATCGGAAATTACCTTACGATATGTCTTTTAGGTCATTTAGTGGTTCTTGAAAATTATTTTCTATTTACCTCCACATCCAATCCAGGAGATCATCTATATTTGTTGATCTGTATAGTATCGAGACAAAGTCAAGACATCAAATTCTGTATCTGTAAAATTTAGTTTTACAATGATGCAGCAAATTTTGGGACATATTTCGAACAACATAACAAACAATGCATTATGTAAAAACTACACCTTATATATCAATTTGTTGAATTATAACCTTTTCGGAGATTTGAGATTGCAGTATGTCACTGAGAAAACCAGATGCATAGGGAGGGCACCAACGCCATCTCCTGCTGGAAAATACAATTTTCGTGATTTTTTAAGGTTTAAGTGTCATACTTTCATAAAAAGGTAGTCACCCGTGACGAAACGCCAAAAAGTCTGTACAACTGCTGGATTTCGGAATGATGGAAAACATTAGAAAACCGGGCCTATATATATTTTCGGCTACAGAGTGGCGGTGGCATAATGATAAACATGAAATATATTACCCTTGTTAGAAACGTTTTTGAAAGGTTCTACTTAAAATTAATGCTAAAGTGTGACGAGAAAAGTACAGCACTTGCTTTGTAGACCAACAGAGGAGAATTTTAGTTGATTGCATGTTGACCTACATATATGGTATGTTGTTTTTCAATATAATTCATTGTTTTAGGTATTTAAAAATATCCGACGATGGATAATATTATGTATATTAGTATTTTTTAGAATTTTCTTTTACTGAAGATTTGTTACATTTTTTAAACCTAGCATCCTGTTTACCGTGGATACCAGAAAAAGGAACAGTGGGTGCCAGTGGAGATTTGGCACCACTATCGCATCTAGCACTAGGAATGATGGGGAGGGTAAAATGTGGAGTCCTAAAAGTGGATGGGCTGATGCAAAATATGTAAGTTCTCTTTTTGCCTAATAAATAGTAGAGATAAAAACTCTTGTTTCATTATTGTTACTACTTTAGATATCATATAAATATTGGTGTCTGATGTTCTCTTGAGACATCTGCTTTGTAAGAAATCACCTTATTTGCCTTATACAAACATTGCCACATGTTCTTTAGGTGAAAGATCGTTATTGCTATTTGTTTAACCTATAATAAATGCGTATGTTATCATAGTTCTTCATGTAGGTGTAAAGGACACCATCCAGCATCTGCTCTCAGATAAGACCCGCTAATATAATGTTGGTTAAATTCCCACAAGACATTGTCCTTGTATAAAGGACACGAAGAGGTCTTGTACAGGTGATTGGACTCAATTTTAATGTCTGTTTTATTTATTGAACTTCGATGACATGGTAACTGACCTTTTAGTATATAGCCTTGATATCAGCTACCAAAAGGCAACTTTTAATATATACGGAAATCTTTTATAAGCAGTAGGTAAAAACACATTTATTATAAGGGAATGTGTGGTATACCTAAGTTAATAAGTCAATATGAATGACAAAATAGATTAGAAAGTTGAGAAAAAAAAACATATTGGTGCCAACAAACGATCTTTGACAACACCCAGTTGTCTATGCAGAATGTATCTTTTTGAATGATTATTTTATATTTTGATAGTTATGTTAACACATACGTTTTTTTTTCTTCATTACTCTCTTTTATTATTTATGTGTGATATATGCTTTGTCGATCTCCATACACTCATTATAACAGTGATGCATGTTCCTTGTTAGACCCTTTTTCTGACAATAATCTATTCTATGTCTGACAATAATATATTCTATGTCTGAAAATAATCTCATGATTCTATGTCTAAAATATAAGTTATTCTCTTATTATTGTTATTTATAATAATCATCAAAGTTAAACTTTAAGATAAAAATCCTAGAATTTGTTATGTTTAAAGGTCACAAATAGTTATATTTTTCTAGCACGAGCCTTTACCAGGTTACGTCAGTTACTAACTTTTCAAATGTCAATTACCACCAACCCACTCATAATTTTTTTTTGTTGAAAATAACAACAAACAAATCAGAAGCCTGTAATTCAGTGATTGTCGTTTGTTGCTGTATATCATATTTTTCGTTTATTGTTTAAAAAAAAAATCTTTCTCATTTATATTGTTTTACATTAGTTATTTCGGGGCCTTTGTATGGGTTCTGCTCATTGTTGAAGGCCGTCTTGTGACCTATAGTTGTTAGCTTCTATGTCATATGGTCTCTGGTGGAGCTTCTTATTTTAATACAAAAAAAAGAAAAACAAAAAACAAAAAACAACAACAAAGATAAGCAAATGCCCTAGCAAATCCTCCCAAATCCGACATGTGTAAGTTTGCGCCTATAGAGATTGGATCCTTAGTTGTATTAAAGTTATGATTTCATAAACCGTAGATTTTAGATAGAAATGTACAAATTGTGTAAGTGCTGAATATTGACTACATGACGGATCATATATCTGGGTACTACAAATAAACAGCAGTGGTATCAGCCCAGTGTCTTTAAAATGGTTTAATATCAGCTATGCTTAGATATGATTACATTCAAAACAGTATAACATGACTATTTGTAGGTTTTAGAGTTCAACAATTTAGAGCCAATAAAGCTTGGACCTAAAGAGGTAAAACCTTTATTTAATACTTATGCAGTTAGTCTATTAGTCACGATAATTGTATCATTCTTTGTAACTCAAATAGACAGAAAAATATACAAAAAAGAAAACGATAAGCTTACATAAATGAATTTCACGCTCCATTTTTATAAATGCTATTTTACAGCTATCCCTGTATAAGTTTTAAAACTATCCTGTTTTATCAAATGCATATTTTCCCTAGGGACTGGCTCTTATTAATGGAACTCAGTTGATAGCAGCCCTCGGGGCAGAAGGTAAGTGGCTATTTAAGATGCGTAATTATTAAAAACGTGCTTAAAGATCAGCGACTCTTTTCTACGGTGGCAGAATGCGGCCATGAAAGAAAAAAAATATGTTGTTCCCTCAAGATACTATGTCGTTCCCTCAAGATGCTATGTCGTTCCCACAAGATAGTTATCTCGTTCCCTCAAGATGCTATGTCGTTCCCTCAAGATACTATTTCGTTTCCACAAGATAGTTATCTCGTTCCCTCAAGATACTATGTCGTTCCCACAAGATAGTTATCTCGTTCCCTCAAGATGATATGTCGTTCCCTCAAGATGATATGTCGTTCCCTCAAGATATTATGTCGTTCCCTCAAGATACTATGTCGTTCCCTCAAGATGTTATGTTGTTCCCTCAAGATGTTATGTTGTTCCTCAAGATACTATGTCGTTCCCTCAAGATGTTATGTTGTTCCTCAAGATATTTATCTCGTTCCTCAAGATACTATGTTGTTCCTCCACATATCATCTTAAGGGAACGACATATCATCTTGATGTTGAGGAACAACATAGTATCTTGAGGAACGAGATAACTATCTTGAGGGAACAACATAACATCTTGAGGGAACGACATAGTATCTTTAGGGAACGACATAGCATCTTGAGGGAACAACATAACATCTTGAGGGAACGACATAGTATCTTGAGGGAACGACATAGCATCTTGAGGGAACGACATAACATCTTGAGGGAACGACATAGTATCTTGAGGGAACGAGATAACTATCTTGAGGGAACAACATAACATCTTGAGGGAACGACAAAGTATCTTGAGGGAACGACATAATATCTTGAGGTAACGACATATCATCTTGAGGAACGACATATCATCTTGATGTTGAGGAACAGCATAGTATCTTGAGGAACGAGATAACTATCTTGAGGGAACAACATAACATCTTGAGGAACGACATATCATCTTGAGGAACGACATATCATCTTGAGGGAACGAGATAACTATCTTGTGGAAACGAAATAGTATCTTGAGGGAACGACATAGCATCTTGAGGAACGAGATAACTATCTTGTGGGAACGACATAGCATCTTGAGGGAACGACATAGTATCTTGAGGAACAACATATTATTTTTCTTTCATGGCCGCATTCTGCCACCGTAGTACTTTTCAGAAAAAATCTTAAGAGTAAAAAACTCGTAAGTCATACACATTTCAGTATAACTTACGATAAATTTTAATCGTAAGATTTTTTGTGAAAAGAGTCGCAGACGCTTAATTGATTGTTCGCTTGTTTAACACCCAATTATAATTATGTTATGTATATTCACTATTCAGGACCAGCAAATATTAACAATTAATAACAATAGGTATGTTCTGCAAGGTGAGATGGCAGAGACGAAGGGCGGAAATTTGAATGCCCTGGAAAACAATGGTTTTTTGGATAGGGACAGACATTTTGCCTTGCAACTGGCAACCTTTTGACCAAAGATCAAATGAAATTTAGTTAAAATGTTTTAGATATAAAGCAAAAATTCAGACTGATGAAACAATTTAGTATACGTATAACTGTAAAGAATTGAACTAGGTTATTCCAATATTTTCTCCAACAATTTCATTTAAAAAGTATATTTAATTTTAAGCTGTAGAACGTGCCGAGTCAATAGCGAGACAAGCTGATGTAGTAGCTGCCTTTACCCTAGATGTTCTGAAAGGGACCACCAGAGCTTTCGACAGTAGTAAGTATAAATTTAATGCCATGCATCATTGCACGATTTTAGTAAAACAAAATCGTAGAAAATCGAATCCCCAAAAATGTACAACAACCAACAAACTCATGAAATTGAAAAAATGTCTTATAAACAGCAATCTGATTAAAATTCATATCTTGTGTTCATGCTTTGCTTACACAGGACATGTAATTCAATCAGATTGAATAAACTGTCAATTATATTATGTTATTTCAAATATTTTAACAGCAAATTATATGCACTTTTTGCATGTTTAGTCAACATAAATTAGTAATTAATACTTTATTTTATAATATATATTTCATCCTATGTTTGATAATTCATTATACAGTGTATTAGTCCATATATAATACATAGACCTTACTATAGAACGAATCCTCATATTTTAAAGATATTCAGAGTATACGACCACATAAAGGTCAGATAAACGTGGCCAGTAGATTGAGATCTCTATTGCATTCGGATACACATCCTTCAGAAATAGCAGGTAACAATTTTTGTTTTAACTAATTATTTTTAATATAACACAATATAGACTCAAGTAGATATATTATTTAAAAGTTGTAAGCACAGTGCATATCAATTGTGATATACTTAATGTTGTTATTCTCGTTGTCTAGTGATTTTATTGATCAGTAATGGTATCTTTGTGGTGTTCCTACTGCAGTGAATTATTGTCGATTTTATATTGAGTAATAAGTAAACATGTTTATTGATAAATGTGCACTTAATTTCTTTCAAGTTTTTTTTCGAATTTAGACAATACAAGTTTAGAAATCTTCAGCTGAATACAATTTAATATCGATTAATTTCAATAAAAATTTATTACTTTGTTACTTTTACTTTGTAGAAAGTCATCGATTTTGTGATAGAGTACAAGATGCTTATACATTAAGGTGTTGTCCTCAGGTAAGAATACCTTCCCCATTCAATACATATCATTGTAGTTCACGTTTTTTGCAGCATTGCATTTTCTTTTTTTATCTCCGCCTATGAAAGTATAGGAGAATATGTTTGTCGGTCTGTTCAGCGTTCGTTCGTCCGCCACGTATCGGGTTAACATTTTGGTAAAGGTAGCTTACCATGACTGATTTGCGGTAACATCAACCTGAAACACATTACAAAAATCTGTATTTTCATCAGATTGGTGTTCTGATTTTTGTTACTGTAAAATATCAGCTGCAAGTTACACTATAAAGCTTCTGGTGGAGTGAGGAGAGCCAACGAGTTAAACGCTTCATAATGTGTCAAGCAACTGATATTTTACATTGTCAATATATGATGAAAGTCTGACAATCGATTAATCAGATTGAACTTGATATGCGTGTATTTCATTAAAGAAACAAAAGTTTTCTTCTTTTTTTTTTATCAGCAAAAAGAAGTCGACTTGAGAAATTCGGGTCAAATTTATCAACATTGGGTCAAACATTATGACGCCGGTTATAAGTCCGTGTCACAGTAATTAAGGCTGGGTCAAGCATACTGACGTCACAAAGCCGTGATTTGCAAATTTTTGAATGATACAAAAACAGGGAAGACCGATTATAATACCACAAAAATCTGATATTTTAAAACCTTCTTCTCTAGATTTTTATTCGAATGACAAGGTGATATTTTGTAGGTCCATGGTATTGTAAATGACACTATAGATTTTGTGAAAGGAATTTTAACCACAGAAGTAAATAGTGCAACAGATAACCCTGTATCCTTTTCGTATAGACATATATACAGTATACTGGTAAATATGCGAATATATCATAATGTAATTACTTTTTCTTGGCCTTTATCTTTTAAATTTTAGTGATCATGAGTATGAAGCACGCTGTTCAGATATGCATTTAATATGATATGTGTATAAAGCTCAATAATTCGGAAATGATTTGCATATCTACAAATATTTGAATGTGATTGGTCCGTTAGAATTATTTCCCCCTTGATTTACACTTCGAATCTACTTTTGTAACCTATGTAAACACTATGTCTATTTCATTGTGATATATCAATGCACAATACGCATGAAAGGAACCCTGTGGTACCAAGGAAGTTGAAATTGAAAGAAAAAAAACAACAAATATTTGGGTTCAGAATTATAAGGATTTGCAGGGGTTATTGATTTGAAGTTAAGCTGCTGTCTCATACACTTTTCATTACATGTTTAGTTTGTGAGTTAATCGCTCCAGAGTACACATCAATAACCTCTAGAAAAAAATGTTTAATCCTATATTCTTGATGATCCTCCAGCAACTTTCAAAGATGGTGAGAAATATTTAAGAATATATTCTTTTTTTATACAATTTTTTCATATTCGTCGTCATTAAGTGTTGCTCGATTTTAAAATCAAAATCAAAATGAAATAATTAAAACAGTTGTCAATGCCATATGACGTATGTTACCAATTTCAATGCGCACGAACATGTTCATGAAGTACGTGCGAAGCAAAAAAAAAATTTAAAAAATTGGGGGGCAAGTATATAACATCGAAGCAAAAACGACCTAAACAGTCTGAAATCAACATTGGAAGAGGGAGTTGCGTTCTTTGCAACTGTGCATAGATAAGTCAATGCTTATTTCAATTTCATATAGTTATTAAATATCAAATCTATTACAACTTCTACTTATGATTTTTATTATTCTATGCCAAGTAGTTTAACTTCAAACAAGAATTAAGTTTATCCTTAACAAGTTCAAGATGGTATTTGCAGACAGGATGGAAATTATATCTGGAGGAAATTTCCATGGAGAATATCCGGCAAAGGTATAGTGGGGAATGATTTCAAATAAAATTTGAGTATAACTGTTACATAGGCTGATTACCGGCACTTTGTTATATGTAGTACAACTAATTTTATACTGCTATACATTTTTTTTTTGTTTTCCTTCCCGTTTGTAGAGCTAGAAATTAAATCATTACATTTATTTACATGCTGACTATACAGAATTTGGCTTGGTATGCTGTTTGGTATGTGGCTATTGGTATTTTAAAAGACTAAATTTCTTTTTTCTAGAGAGGTTTACATATATAACTTAAAGGAGTAAAACACTGGGGTACACATCAATGAGACAAAAACTCGACAAAAAAAGACATCTTGAGGTAAACGTCTTCAACAAAAGACACGTGTTTTTACATTTCGTCATGCTCATAATTGCTTCAAGTCTAAAAAGTTGCGAACAAATTTACAGAGCCATCAAAGTTCTACTTTCAACATCAAGCCCTGTAAAAAAATAATGAAAAATAGGATATAACAAAAGAGAACCTTTAACGAAGTTATCTGTCTTTTTACAGGCATATGAATACCCGTATGTTTTATTAGATAATTGCCGTCCTTTTCCTTTTCATCTCGATTCAAGGACTTTTCTATTTGTATCTCAAAAATAAAGATGTTATTATATAATCAATTATAAATAACAAAATATTGTTCAATTGATACTCTAGGCTTACAAAAATCTTATATTGTAATTTTTAAGTAAATACAAAAAAAGAAAAACGACAGTCTAGAATGTCATTTTTTTTTCTTTGGGACGTTTTAGAAATAAGAAAAAACGAATTTCCTTGACAAAATAACTCATTGGACTTATTTACCATGTAAATATTTTTGATATAGGCCAAAGAATTGAGTACACAATTAACAAAAATGGCGAGTGTGTACATGCTGAAAAGACAACTATTTTCCTCATTACCACGTTTCGTATTTGTTACTTTTTCTGCTTTCCGACTTCTTTATTCTTGCTTTATAGGCTTTAGACTATTTAGCTATAGGTGTGCATGAATTAGCCAATATGAGCGAAAGAAGAATAGAAAGACTTGTCAATCCAGGTATTATTTTGTATTCACCAAAAACTCTCATGCTAAAAGTGCCGAAAAATGAACAGATTGTAAAATGGCATATCTTATTAACAAACAGATGCCTACGGAAATAATGATCTATTATATAACAATTGGAAGTTAAACTAATGTTGCAATAAACATGTACAAGTTCTTCAACAGACTGTACACAATTATACTAATTTTTGTGAAAATACTAATGACAAAATATAATACTAAATGAGTGTACACGAGCTTCTAGGGAACATAAAATAACAACATAATGCCAGAAAAAAGAAATACTAATATTTTCCTGATAGGAATCAGTTACTGTAAAGATATGACTAAAATGAAACAATAATTCCGAAAAATTATACCCACAAAATAACCTAAATAAACAGCATTGGACAACAAAAAAAACATAAAAAAATAATTAAAAACAACAATAAAAACAAACAATAACGCACCACAACGTTTTTAAATGAATTTCAAAATTAAATTGATCAAAGACAAAAACAAATATGAGAAAAGGGCAAATGGAATAAGGCGTTGAACTTGGCGGTTAAAGTTCAACGTTAACGAAGCATTTCATGTTTCCTGTCTTTTTCTTCACCTTCTACCAATAAGTTTCCCATATTTTGATTATTAAAAGTTACATTTTTAACGTCCGTTTCTATGTATTCACACTACAAATCAGAATTTTTGTAAATATTTATTTTCAATATTCTGATTAGCTTATAGTGAGCTTCCAGCTTTCCTTACACCCGAAGGAGGTCTCAATTCCGGATTTATGATTGCACATTGTACTGCAGCTGCTTTAGGTAATATTATACTGCTACATGAAAGGTAATGACAGAGTTCTTAACAAACTCGGTAACAGCAACATTAGGATTTCCATGCATTGTTAAGTAATTTGATTCACCTTATTGTTGCACGAAAGAGAAATGGAATTTTTAGCATTTAGATACAAAAACGAATATATTGCTACTGTTCCAGCAACCCGCTTGCTGGCTGGTTTCTTCTGAGTCATATTAAGCGCTCCTTTTTTGTAGAATGACGACAGATATTAACTGACTATTTTAAGTTTAAGTCTTGGCAGTATCATTTAATTAAATATTTCCGTCTGACAAGTTTATTTTAGTCTAAATTGACAGGATTTTAGGAATGAGAAATATCATGCAATCAAATAATATTGTACGACATGATTTATTCTTGTCTAAAATGACCGTTAATCATTTTCGAATGATTACTAGATTTTGTAGTCTTGCATTACATTTTACGTTTAATAGGATTTAAAGGAGAATGTATGATAAGGCCACTTATTGGCCCCTTGAATTCGAAAAACAAAAAGCCTGATAAATCTACCAAATAGTATCCTTCATATATATAAAAATAAGAAGATGTGGTATGATTGCCAATGAGACATCTCTCCACAAGATACCAAACGACACAAAAATTAACAACTAAAGGTCACCGTACGGCCTTCAACAATGATGAAAGTCCATACTGCATATTCTTAAGATATTAGTCTGTCAGATATCCGTATTTATAGTTTCTGTGTGTGTACATAATTGCATTAGGGTTTCATACTTTTAGCAAAACTACAGAACTTCAAAACTAGTCTCATTTGAGATCTTGTCATTGATATTTACATATATACCAAGGCTTTATCACTAAATATTATGCTTAAAGATGCAGTTTACAAATTATTTAATTTGTGTTAAATCGATTTTTGGGTACGGCATTTGCATTTGATCATATCTATTTTGTCCAAAAACAATGTGTAAAATAGCCATTTTAGGTCAAATATGTCAAATATGTCAATTTCAATATGTTTATATGGCGTCCATTTCGCTGAACCAGTATACATTAATGTTTAGGGACCAGCTGAAGCCCATCTCGGGATGAGGGAATTCTCTTGCTGCATTGAAGACCCATTGGTGCCTTGGGCTGTTTTCTACTCTTTTGTTGGGTTGTTGTCTCTTTGACACATTCCTCGGTTCCATTATCTATTCTATTATGACATTATAGTGACAACAAGAGTGACCTTTCTGCAATAGAGTGTCTAGATTATATCAACCTGTTCATTTATCAAATAAATTAACTCAATTTTCAAAGACTTGAATAATATTACAATTTTTGCAATTTTAGAGACCAAATAACGGCCCTTATCATCCTTTGTTCTAAAGTCGCGATAAAAGGAGCGTGCATGATATTTTGCACATAACTTTAACTATGGCAAGATAATTTAGGGCGATAAAAGGAGCGTGCATGATATTTTGCACATAACTTTAACTATGGCAAGATAATTTAGGTCAATAACAACTAAGTAATAAGAAATTAACAGCAAAATCATCAATGAGAATGACATATTTTCTTCTGTATACCTTCTGGATGGGCGGCTGCTGCTGATAACATATTATTTAATCAAGGGTTTCATCACAATATTTGTTCTGCTGGTCTATATCTTGACCGACATTGTTTTTGGACTTGATTCTTTGTACACTTTTCACTTTTGTCTTACCAGAGTAATGAAACTTTTAACATTCGAGAAATCAGCATTTTTGCACATATCTCACTAATTCAAATATGCCTTCAGCGACATTCTTTCAACCTAACCATCTCCAAAATGATTAAGAACGGTAGTTTGAGGCTCTGTATACTCTTCGACGACTGTCTATTATGTCCTTCCAGAGTTCTGGGACTTAAATCTTCGAAAAATTGGTAATTTCGAAATGTCGCACTATAATTCATGAATTTCTTGAGTGAAATTCAATCTTATACAATATGGTCTTAATACTTTTTTTAATGAATTTCAGCTTTATCGTTCCAGAGTTAAGGGACTTAAATTTTTACAAAAATAGTATTTTTCCACTTGTCGCACACTAACTCAAGTGTCCCTTGAATGCCCAACTCTGAACTATAAAATCATAAAGGATGGAGGTATGAAGGTCTGTTTACTTAATTTGACTATTTCCACTTTTGTCCTTCCAGGGTAACATATGAGTTTTATATTAGAAAAATCAGCTATATTTCAAATGTCAATATTCAAGTATGCCTTGAGTGATATACATCGAACTCTACCGAATTATACAGAATGGTGATTGGAGGGGTTGTACACGCTTTGACGAAGTTTTACCTATGGCATTCCAGAGTTATGGAATTTTTATCGTAAAAAACTACTAGAGAATTTTGCATAGGTCTCAAAATAAGGCGTGCTTTCATTAATCCTTATGACGTTTTTTTTTGTGTTCATTCAATAACCTGTATTAAATTTGCATTCAATGTTTACTCCTACCGATTTCTAGGTCGGGCATATCATGTACTCCAGACGCAGTTGTTTTTTTTTATATTATGGATCATATTTAAAAAAAAACCTTCAAATCGTTAAAAAATTTCGAATATTTTTAGTACATTATATTTTTCTTACATTAAAAAGATAATTGTGAATAAATATGTCACTACATCGACCATTATATAAATATCATTTAAAATATTTGTTTTTAGTCAGTGAAAATAAAGTTTTGTGCCATCCTGCATCAGTAGATTCCTTGACAACAAGTGCTGGGACAGAAGATCACGTGTCCATGGGTGGATTTTCGGCTAGAAAGTGTTTACGAGTGGTAGAACATGTTGAACAGGGTAAGAATATCACAGGCTTATGTAGACCTTAATGTTTATGTTTTTTTCTGGATTTTTTTTCAATATCTGTTAGTCATTTGTTTCATTAATTAATTGATATTGGTTATTCAATGTTATTTTTCGAAATTAGATACACGTCTGTTCAATCAGTAGACAAACTCAAAACTATAACAAATATCTAGTTATCTTAAATTGTACTTGGTTATATCTCCATTACACTTACATTATTAAACCACAACGTGCACAGTCTATGGAAAGTGCGAATCGAGAAAACTGTTTCTTATGTGGACTAGTGAGATTTTAATAAACTAGTGAGATCTTTAATAAACGAGATGCATTGTGGAAAAATCGCAGACGAATGTTTACATTTGTAAGAATAAAAGAAGATTTTTCGGTGCATTTAATCGTAAATTGTTCAATTTTTTCCATGGTTCAAGTGGAAAAAAAGACAATGCCTTTTCATGATTACACTATGCAAAAATGTATATTTGGCAAATTATATCTTGAGATAAATACAACTGTCTTTAAATCGTGCTTTTGAATTTTAGTTATTGCTATTGAACTGTTATCAGCTTGCCAAGCTATGGAATTTCTGCGTCCTTTGAAATCTACACCACCCTTAGAAGAGGTTTATAAACTAGTAAGGAATGTAGTAGGGTATGTATACAGACATTTAGGCCTCTGGAAGGATTGCACAAATTACACAATATCTTAACAAAACTATCAACAAACATGATTTGAGTACAGACAATAATGTTACTATTGCATCAAAGTTTCTAAAGGTAAACTTTTAAAGTCTCGAAAGTTGTATTGACGCCATCTTAATTTGATTGATATTTATTGAATATCTTGGTCACTGTACGAGATATATATATAGTGTCTAAAAATAGCAACAATCAACATTCAATCTATCTAGGCGTGGATCAGTTTGAAAATAAACTGATGCAGTTACTATATAAAATTATATAAATATATATATATAAATGCCTAAGAATGTAACTTTAACACACGAATAAGTGTTATAAAAATAGTTGTTATATTTTATATATTCACGCAATATTTCGCTAAACAAATTAGCTTCATCAGGCGTGTGCAGCCATCCAGGTGAAAAATTGGATGCTGTAAAGAAAATTTTGCAGCTTAATGTACATAGAAAATGAAAGGATATGGAGTAAGTGTACATGGGACAAAATCGCACACAATACTTAGAAAACATAGAAAATTATCAATGAACAGGGCTTTTATTCCTGTTCTTACATGTCTTTAATATATTTTTGCCGCTTTATGTACATTGCGATTCTTAAATCAAAACAAATAGTTGTGTTAGCTGATGCATCCAAAATCTCTCTCTCTGTTTTCTACTTTGGTTGTCCCAATTTTGGTTTACCTCTATTATTTGAAAGGTGATATTTTCAAAAGTATGTCCTGTTCTTAAGAGGTGTCTCGTGATTGGGCAGTTTCTTCCTTTGGTATAAAATGACCGGTGATTATTAAGTCTGATGTTGAATTTAGTTTCTGTTTCGCCAACATATTGCAGCTTGCAAGTTCCACAAGAAAGAATATAAATACTATTTTCCGTTTTGCAATTAGATGTAACATAGATGTTGTATCGCTGCTTTGTTACTGTGCTGATGAAAAAGTGTTCAATGTTGGCTACTTTACAGCACTTACAATTGCTTCTTCCGCATTGTTTGTAACACCCGATTTTAGAGGTCTCTTGAGGTAAACAAAATTGGGACAACCAAAGTAGAGAGAGATTTTAGATGCATCAGCTACGTACTCTTGAACCTGATGGACTGAACGAGAGAGATGAAAAACAGTTTTATCCAAAACAAAAGGAATAAATCCTGAACTTCATACTATTTAACTAACACAACTATTTGTTTTGATTTAAGAATCGCAATGTACATTAAGCGGCAAAAATATATTAAAGACATGTACATTAAGCTGCAAAATTTTCTTTACAGCATCCAATTTTACACCTGGATGGCTGCACACGCCTGATGAAGCTAATTTGTTTAGCGAAATATTGCGTGAATATAAAAAATATAACAACTATTTTTATAACACTTATTCGTGTGTTAAAGTTACATTCTTAGGCATTTATATATATATATATATGTAAAGTACCAAATCAAAGAAATAACCTTTATTTTCCTACCACCCAAAATATTTCATATGTTTTAGATTTGTATTTTTAGCAGCATATGTATTCATTAGACGTATGATGTGCAAATCGTGTAGCTACATTTTACAATTCAAATGGAAAATGCCACTTATAAAAAGTACCAATTCGAAGAAATAACCTTTATTTTCCTACCACGCCAACATATTTTGTATGCTTTATATTTATATTTTTAGCAACATGTGTAATCATTAAGTTATGGTCGTGTAGCTTCATTTTTCTATTCAAATGTAATATGCCGCTTATATAAAGAACCAATTCAAAGAAATAACCTTTATTTCCCTAACACGCCAACATATTTTATAGAAATAAGAAGATGTGGTATGGGTGCCAATGAGACAACTCTCCATCCAAGTCACAATGTGTAAAAAGTAAACAATTATAGGTCAAAGTACGGCCTTCAAAACGGAGCCTTGACTCACACCGAACAGCAAGCTTTGCATGTTTTGTCATACTATTTAGAAACAAAGGGAAATTAGCTTTAACCAGATTATAAAAGATTACAGTACAGCTATATATGAATAAAAGACTTTGTCGTTATTTAAATACCTTTTATTCAGTCCATGGACTAGAGACAGATACATGGCACCGGATATAGAAGCTGCAACCAAACTCTTACAAGAAGAGAAGGTAAATATTACCAAATATTTGGCATTTTTCGAAATAAAAGGTTTATAACTGCTTCATCTGCTTCACCCTGTCTACGCACTAGGTCTCGTTCCTTTTGGAGTTCATTATATTCCCCCAGTATTTGTTTATTTATTATCTTCTTAATGGATTTATGAGATTTGAACATGGGTAAACTACTGTTGCCTTAATTTTTTTTACCATAATGGCAGTAAAATAGGCAATGTTATAAGAAATTGGATGAGGTCACAGTATAAATGTTTCAACGTCCGAAAGGTATTTGTCTAAGTGACTATCTTTTAAAAAATTGAAATACAAAATTTGCCCGAATATTTTGTTATATATGAAAAAACATTAAGCAATGTACCTACTATATTAATTTTTCTATACCAAAATAGAATTATTGTTTCTTGTAGGTCTGGTATAAAGTAAAGCCTTTCATAGACAACTATCATTCACAACAACATGTCGAAACTCGTGTATTTTCCCCTACGTCCATTGGTCGCCCAGAAGGACCAGCCCCAAAGAGAAGGAAGACAACTAGTTTATCACGCCGGAACTGAACTGTTCAGAAAAGCAGATGTCTTTGTTAAAATTAGTTTTTTTAATACAATTTACACATAAGTCTTATAATTTGACAACTATGTTATTAATTTTGTTATTACATGTAAATAAAGTTGGGAACTAGATATATAACCGTGAAACTGAGTTTTGTCATTATCAAGCTTTCATTGCAACACTATAATTTAATTAACTAATTATATACTTTCTAAAATTTATTGTCCAAATAATTCAACTGCAAAACCCTTCTATTGTAATAACAACCCTTAAAGGGGCATTAGCTACGATTTAGACAAAACATAGAAATACGATTCTTTTGGTTTAAAGTATTAATAAAAGCAGACTTTTGAAATAATATTCCGTTATAAGCAATCAGTTTGGCCGAAATTTGTCAACATAAGCCCAAAAATATCGCTGATGCATTATTGACTTGCAAGTGAATAATTCAACCTTAGTTGAACTCGTATTCATGTTACCTTCAATTTAACCCCTTAGCTGGAGATGGATAACGCATGTACTAGCGTGCTTATTTATTAAAAGGAATGAATGTGAAAAGTGAAAGTGAAACATAGGTGGACCATTTCGTTGACTGATTCGAACCACAAAAAATCATTCTTATACATGTTAAAACGACGATTAACATATTTTTTCTAACTAAAACATGATAGACCTAGAAAAATTCAATTTCACGTGCTCGCTATCTATATTTATGTTTATATCGGATTATATGACCGTCGGCAGTCTTCGCGATGGTTAATTAGATGGCGTCTAGACTAAAATAAACATGAAATGCTGATACATATTATCGAGTCCATGTACTGTTAATGGTTTATTTTAGACTTTGTGTACTTTGGATATACGTGTTAGTATGTTATAGATCACATATGAGTATTTGAGATAATCGGTGAACATGAATTTGACAGCTAATGCCCCTATAACAGAGGTTGTAAACACTAGCAGAACGTATAACTTACATAACTTTAGATGAATCAAACGATGAAGGTTTTAATACCTTCATGTCATGTTGACCTGGAACGTTTTTATGCTCTTGCGGTCCTTTTTGTATTGGTACATGTAGATCCTTAATTTTGAAAGTTGCTGGTGAAGGTAATCAAGAAAACCTTTCCGAAGCAGCAAGTTCAATTTTGATTTAGATAAAAACAACAGGTCTTTCAATTCCGACGGATGGACAAGCTACCTCTATATTCATCCTCATTGATGATTACATCTATGCATAGCAGGAGACCCTTACATAGTCTCTCCTTTTGGAGTTCATGTTATTCCCCCAGTTGTTTTTTCTACGATTGTTTTTATTCAAAATGGAATTACGAGTTTTGGACAACGACTAAACTGATTAAGGCAGTTTGAATTAAATATATTTACAACTGGCACACATCCCATATTGTGTTTATTCGATACAAAGGTTAATGAAAGGAGATGTTGGATAAACGTCAATGAGACAGCAACACAAAGTCACTGTGTCCTTTCATAGTAAAAAATAGTTCGCGCCTGGCATATCATATAATTAAGTAGTATAATTACATAGACATACAGCAACACAAAGTCACTGTGTCCTTTCATAGTAAAAAATAGTTCGCGCCTGTCATATCATATAATTAAGCAGTATGATTACATAGGCATTTCTATTCCAGAATCACAGGGTGACACTATGAAAACTGAGGCAGAAGATACGAAGGGGACATTTACACCCATTAGTCGAAGACAAACTGACTAAGCCATAGCAAAAATACGAAAACGGCGAAAAGACAAACTGACTAAGCCATGGTAAAAAAAACGAAAAACGGCGAAAATACAAACTGACTAAGCCATGGCAAAAATACGAAAAACGGCGAAAAGACAAACTGTCTAAGCCATGGTAAAAAACGAAAAACGGCGAAAAGACAAGTCAAAAAAACACTATACAGACTATCGACTGAGCAAAACGAACATCCCAAAAACAGTGGGTGATCTTTGGTGATCAGGAAGCGTTAGTTGATCCTATTCCACATGTTGCGCCCGTCATGATGCTCATGTTTAGTACAAATCCGGTGATAAGTCTCGTTCGATGACGTCACAGTCGAAGAATAGAGGACGAGGTTACGACAATATGACAAGAGCTAGGGTATTGATAAGAGAGCAATAGCTCAAACTTCAACTTATTTTTTAATGATATAATTATAACAAAATAACAAAAACGAACATTTTCTATAGACATGATATAAGAATACATTTTTGCAAGTAAATAAATAGAAATGAAAAATTACAGGTAATTCAATGTCTTCCTCTAAAATATTATCAGTGGTACAATCAACAACCAAAACCCCAAGTGATCGTATTTAAAACACAAGTTGCCATTTCTTCCAAGTTAAATACTATAGTAATTTAGCGAATTTAGGTACCAACAATACGCAGCCTCGCTATTTCTATGAGAAACAGAATACCTGTACATAGGCAAACGTTTGCATGCTCTGTAACGCACAACATACTCGGTTAGGCATAACAGTATATAGTTAATTATTAAACAACCACCCTGACTTTTCCCCCAAAAAAATGGAAATAACACTATTAATTTTGTGCGTTTGAAGCGCTTTTCTGTATTTAGCTTTATCAGCAACGTTCAAATCCAAAACTTGAAATACAGTGATGTATAAATACGGTGACGAGTTATGTGATAAAACGGGACCTACAAAGAATAACCAAGAAGCATCCAAGATCAACTTCGCATGAGAGTCTTGAACCGTAGTTACTACGAATTCCTTTATTTTTAGAAAACTATCATTAAATGTTTTGCCCTGCCTCTCCTACAACTTGGTATGTTTTAAAAACATTCGTTCCTAGTACACTTTTGATAATAATGTATTTTCAAATTCTTGATATTTTACTGCATCTTCTAGATTACATTCATTTCTATTTATATACACAATCCTGCTGAAAATTCTCGTTTTCATCATATATTTGTATCAGAAGCAACACAAACGCATACATTTATATATATGTATATAGATATATCCTCTATTTTTCTGCATGATACATTCTCTATTGATTTTTTTTAATAAAAATATCCAAAATTCCTAACGAAGAGAAGAAGTAACAAAGGGTCTATCATAACCCATTAGTTGAAGAAAAACAAAGAAAATAACATGGCCAAAGAGAACAAAAACGAACAGACAAACAACAGCCATTAACACACAACACAGAAAACTGAAGATTTAGCAAAACAAACCCCAGCAAAACCGTAGACGAACTTTGTTGTCACGGAAGGGTAAGCTAGTTCTTCCTGATCAACCTGTGGTCCTCAGTGACACCGCTATTTATATAACGCTCTACGAAAATCATGATTTGAACTGTACCTTTAAGTATTGTTGGTTCATTTGCAACAGCCCTCCGATATATACTCCATATGCAAGTGCTGCAGGAAGATTTGAATATTGTTAAACAGATAAGTAAAGATGAAGCAGACCCAAATATATTTGTAGTCTCCTTGATTTCAAGTTCAATGTGATGAATACAATTAACATAAAAGAAGTCACTAAACTTTGAACGACTAAGTGAGAGGACACCAATTAATGGTTTAACAGATTATATTCATTCTTATTGAGAAGACCTAATATGAAGGCTATCGCATACGGATGAAAAAATTCATTATTCGAAAAAGAAAAGACGAGGAATATTAATAGGAAAAATAGATACCAGAAAAGGGAGAAAATATTAATGGGGCAATCATAAACAATGATAAGTCGAAGAAAGAAATAAAAACACAAAAAAACACAAACACAAACCATCATGGCCACAGGAAAAAAATGAGAAAAAAACCAACTTTCCACAAAACACCAGAATGCTAATTTTTGAACAATGATTATCTATAAAAACAAACAAAACGTAAAAAATGGTGGTTATCCCGAGTAACCCGAAAAATGTTCAAATTCGACTTGATAACAAGTAATTCTATTATAATTAAATAATGATAATAATGACAATAAAGAAAAATATAAAACCCCCTCCCTCCACTTTAAAAGATGGATGTATAAAATAATTAAGAATTGAAAGTAATTTTTTTGTTAATTTCACAGGGTGTCGGAGTAGCGTTCATCTAAATAAATGTGCGTTCAATTAAAGATTTTAAAACAATATGAAGCTATATTCAAAATAACATGTATAGCAAAATATGATATTAAATAACATATATGCAAAGTTGTTTTAAAAATACAAAGACAACATATAAATGCATAAAAATAAAATATTCTATATTCACAGAGATGACACTGGCGAATCACAATAAAAAAAACTATAACAAAAAAACAGCAATTGTCTTAGAAATAACATGATATCGTTCAAATTATGCAATGAAACCCTCAACTGACATTTTCCATTTATCATTATTATTATTTTTAAAATGTTATTTAGAGATTTTAATAGTGGTACTAGATAAAGTTTTTTTTTCATAATTTGATTATAGAGTCTACGTCGTGAAGGAATGTAATAGTTGCAAAAACACTTTTACTGTCAACGCTTTTTGCTACCAGCACAATATTGTTTTGTCTGAAAGGACAAATGATTCTCAGTCACTAATTTACAAATCGGTTTTAAAATGTTTTATTTAGCATTTATTACTTCGCTGAAATGTAAATGAAAAAATAAGTATCAGTGGTTGATCACTGGATGATCAAATGTTTGTGTATGGATCTGGAATAAAGTGAGGTAATGCAAAAGACAATTATCAACAACACCACCAAACTGACAAAACATAACGAAAACAAAACATGCGTTCGTTGTATTAACACCTAAGTGTATTACAGGGCGAACTAACCTATTTTAGAAATTGTTTTTTATTCTATAGTAGATTGATAATGTCAAATTGCAAATTGTTTTTCTTCTAAAATGGTCAATAAATCTAAAAATGCAATATCATAAAACTTAGTTTTTTTAACACTTCACGATTCTGTAGAAAAAATACCTTCTTTGACTAAAGCATACACCTTATTCTTATGAACATATGAACATTCATTAAAAAAAAGAAATATTCCATATTGAGTCTAAGATTAAAGACTGTCCTGGACAAGAAGGAACAGTTTAACAGTGATTACTCACGATTTGAAAATTACTGGTACTAAAATCTATATTAATAAAATTGTTTAAGACATTTTTTTTATTTATAAAAGTTGAAATAAATTGTTTGTCCTGAGAAAAAATCCCATGTCCTCCCGAAATGTGAATGGACTGTACTTAAAGTATGTATAACTGAAGATTTTGTTTTCATTTCCCAAAACATTTGAACATTTCTTGACTTGAAATCACTAATTATTACCATTGTTCAAATTTACATATAACATGTCATATCACAGTAATGCAAGATTAAACGTCTGTCACTAGCTTACTGGTGGAGGATATCCGCCGTTGTTATTACTCGGAGTAGAACCTATTGCAGCTGCTGTCCTGTACACGACATCATATGCTGGAGGTGGACCCTTGGGTTGTATTGGCGGTTGGTTGTAGCAGTATTCATATGGTGGCGGATATCCCGGTAAAGCTGGACCTGCTATTGTTGATGGACCTATCAAACAAAACACAAATTTTTATAAAGCTATGGAAAAAATCACGGATGAAATAATCAAAACTTATAAATAAACAAAACGAATACACAAAAAAGTTAAAAAAGTTTAAATATTTGATGAAAATTAGAATACTTCCCTAAATCAGACCACGGCTGATCACGGCTGTCTTCCATTTTTTCGGTATTTCCAATATTGTTTTTTACCCATAGAAGTTAAAATATTAGACAGGTGAAATGCTAAGATTTTACAAAGTGTGAATTATTCAAGCCAGCACTGTTACTCCACACAGTAATATACATTATTTCATATCGGTTAAGAATAAGCTTTTCTTAATGGATAACAAGGGGCAACATAACATTATTTATTCTGTAGTAAAAAATTCCATCGGTCTTTAACAGAAAAAAACGGACCAGAAAACCGGTCGTTAACGGACTCGATCATTATCGCTGTCTTAGTCAATACCACTGTCCTGTGGGCAGTCCATATATCACGATAATTAGATATAGGAAGATGTGGTATGAGTGCCAATGAGACAACTCTCCATCCAAGTAACAATTTATAAAAGTAAACCATTATAGGTCAAGGTACGGCCTTCAACACGGAGCATTGGCTCACACCGAACAGCAAGCTAAAAAGGGCCCCAAAAATTACTAGTGTAAAACCATTCAAACGGGAAAACCAACGGTCTAATCTATATAAAAACGAGAGACGAGAAACACGTATGAACTACATAAACAGACGACAACTACTGTACATCAGATTCCTGACTTAGGACAGGTGCAAACATTTGCAGCGGGATTAAACGTTTTAATGGTACCAAACCTTCTCCCTTTTTCTGAAACAATAGTATAACATCACAACATAGAAAGACACACTATAAGATATCAATTGGAAGGCTTAACTCAATCAAAAAACGTAAATTAACACACAATGAACGAATAAATTTGATCTGTGATACTTGAATGCAAATACATAGTTAATAAAAATTAGAAAATCATCACTTTTGAAAAAACCTGCGTCATATTATACACAGGTAAATGAAAATAATTTTGTTGTTAAGTATACTTCTACTTCTGTGTGTATAAAATCTTCCGTTTAGGAATACCAAGAAATTTCTTTAATATCAATAAAACTAATCTAACACTTGATACATATGGGGTGAATATGACCAGTTTTTCAATAACTATTATGTAATTATCAAGAGATGAGCACTATTCTCATCAATATCAAATTCACATTCTAAACTGCAAGCGTGATTAATTCATAATTAATTATTGAAAGTAAACTGTAATGTTTTGAAACAATGTAATGGAAAAAATCCAATGCATACCTCGATTTATATTATTCACAAGAGGAACAGGTTGTCCATGTACAACCGGTCTTAAGAACTGCGCATGTGTGCGTTTCCTGTTTCGATGCTTTAAATAACAGTAAATAACAACAACGCCTGTTATAACAGCTACACAAACTACTATGCCAACAATTAGTCCTGTATGTGAACAGCAGTGATGGTCTCTGTATGAGCCACAACAGCCACTAGTACAGTAATTAGCTACTCCGTCATCAATACACACATCACCAGCAAGGCATTCTGTAAAAATATCAACATTTCCTTTGTTAAATTTTCATACAAATTTTATTCAATATATATGATCTAATAAATACGATATTTAGAGATTTTGTCAGTTTTTATGGACTTCCCCTTTTTGAATTTGCCTTGGAGTTCAGTATTTTTGTTATATTTTTTTCCATATCCTATCATGATTTCCTTGATAGAGAGTTGCTGCTTAAAATGAAGCTAACAAAGCAAGGGTTTCAACTGGTGATAATGAAGTCATTCCTACAAAAAATATTTACGGACCCAATCATGAGTTGGATGACTGTTAGGTTATATCTGTTTCACAGATGACGACATATTTGTTCCAATTTGTCGTAACCATAATCCCGTCCTCTTTTCCTCGTATGTGACATCACTGAATAAGACTTATTACTGAGTTTGTACTTACACGAGCAACACGACGGGTGCTACATGTGGATCAGAATCTACTTACTTTCCAGAGCACATGAGATCACTCCGGTTTTTGGTGGGGTTCATGTTGCTTTTGCTTTTCTATATTGTGTTTTTTTATATATATAAAAATAAAGAGATGTGATATGATTGCCAATGAGACAACTGTCTACCAAAGTTCAAATGAAGTGGATGTAAGCAATTATAGGCAACCGTACGGTCTTCAACAATGAGAAAAACCCATACCGTATAGTCGGCTATAAAAGGACTCGACATGACAAATATGAAACAATTCAATTGAGAAAACTAACGGCATAATTTATACCAAAACAATTTACGAAAAACAAATATGACAGACATGAACCAACGACAACCACTGAACTACAGGCTCCTGACTTGGGACAGGCACATAAAGAATGTGGCGGGGTTAAACATGTTTGTGAGCGCTCCACCCTTCCCTAACCTGGTACAGTTGTGTTACAGCACAACATAAGAACAAACTATAAAAATCAGTTGAAAAGGGTTTAACTCATCAGATCGATACAAAGAAAAAAACATCTAACAAAAACACCGAATGGACGTGGCAGGGTATTTATACATCCCTAACAACAAAAAAGACACAAAGTACAGATCTGAGAGTGCTCGCAGTTACTGACAGCTAGTTCAAAGCCAATAACAACTAATAATAAAATCATATATCTAAGACTAAAAGATGAATCAGTACACATCCAACATCCAATGGATTTAGTGTAAAGACGTCATATGGTCATTTTTCGTTCTTTGCCAATGGGTTGTTAGTTTGTAATCGACTTGTGAGTTTGAATATCCCTCTGGTATCTTTCGCCTCTCTTTTATGAAAGCATTTCAATTCCCTCGGTTATTTGACCCACATAGTATTTTCAGTAACAGGAAAAGACCGTTTTTATCACGATACGCATATTTTAGATTGGAAAAGTGAGAAGAAAAAACTTAAGACATAAACATTTAACCCTATAGGCAACCAATTCGATGGTGCAATGGTTTGGACGCTTTTAAAACGAGTTTTTGTTTTATCATTGTGTTGTTTTGAATGTTTTTGGAAGATTATTCGATTGAGGTAAACATTACATGCTTTATTCATTTATCTATGTAAAACGTTAATTAATGAAACTGCTCAAATCCAAATTAATAGTACCTGTCATGACTTATGAAAATGATCTAGAAACTTTTAATTCTGTAATTGGAATACTTTGACTGGTTGTCAAAAAATACTCAGTAGAAAAAAGCGGTATAAATCGGATCGAATTTCAAATATAAAAATAATTTCAGGTCGTAATAATATTCATAAAAAACAAAATAAATTCATTCGGCTTAAAAGAAGAGCGACATAAAAACGGTGATGCAGTGAGGCGTAATGATGTCACATGATACCCCATAGGCAAAACAGTCAAATACATAAAAGTATAACAAAAATACCACACTCCAAGGCAAGTTATTTGCATACCATTAGACATCGTCCATTCATCTTTTGTGTGAGTATGTTTTTTTTTTCTTTCTCGTCCCGAGATATGATAAAAAAAATCGTTTTTTTTTCTATTACACAAAGGAACAAGATTTTATTTCAAAAACATCTTGTTGTTTTTATAAATATTTTCAATATGGTAGTTGTTATTTATTCGTTTGATGTGTTTGAGCTTTTGATTTTGCCATTTGATTAGGGACTTTCCTTTTTGAATTTTCCTCGGAGTTCAATATTTTTGTGATTTTACTTTTCAATAGAAACAAACTAATGTATAATTTCACGTTACTTTTTTAATTCAAGAAATTTAGAATCAAACAATTGATTTAAAAAAACATTTTATAGAAAACCTTCCGTAAAGATGAATATTCGGTATCGAAGAGAAATCGAACAAATCCTCAGTCCAACAATTGTTATTTGCCAATTTAAATCAATAGCAATCATATTTATTTCTGCTTTTAAAAATAGGATAGCACAAGTATATATTGGATTTTATCAATTATACTTATTTTAATTTTCTCTTATTATACAATTGATTTTCTGAATGTTTAATGCAATAGATCTGGCTTATTTCAATCCGTTGTCATCAAGAACATTATGCACGAAAATACATTTAAAACAAGAACAACAGTAGTTTACTCGATATTCACTCAAAGTTCATATAAACATACAAACAAAGAAAAAACCCGAGGTAACTCCAACGCTCATTTACAACATTTAAAGTGGATTTTTTTTTTAAACTCAGGGCTTATTTTAAACTGGTTGCTAATTGATTAGCTCCTAATTACTTCCTGTTTTCTTACCATTTAATCTGTATATACTTATGTATAAAATTCAACCTATGCCAACATATTTTTATATACTTTATACCTAAATTTGAAAATGTTGGCAGTTATTAATTGAATCTTTTTATTTGACGTTTTGCGTTTGCGCCTATTAGCATTTTATTTGTGCTTTTTTTCGATTCCGTCAAAATATTCTTTCATTTGTGGCAATAAAATACAATATATTTTCGCCAATTTATAGGTACCACAAGCGAAACACAAGTTTTAAAAAACTGAAAGCTCTTCAGATGCAGGAATTTATAAAGTCTTATTTTCATTTACTAGCCATGGGTCGAAACCTCTGTTAGTGGACTGTTAGTCCCCGAGGCTATCACCAGCTGTTATTTTCATTTACTAGCGACGGGTCGAAACCTCTGTTAGTGGACTGTTAGTCCCCGAGGCTATCACCAGCTGTTATTTTCATTTACTAGCCATGGGTCGAAACCTCTGTTAGTGGACTGTTAGTCCCCGAGGCTATCACCAGCTGTTATTTTCATTTACTAGCCTTGGGTCGAAACCTCTGTTAGTGGACTGTTAGTCCCCGAGGCTATCACCAGTTCAGTAGTCTGTGCATCGGTACTGACATGATTTTAAACCTTTGTTAGTGGACTGTTGGTCCCCGAGGCTAACACCAGCTCAGTAGTCGATGCTTCAGTACTGACATGATTTTAAACCTTTGTTAGTGGACTGTTGGTCCCCGAGGCTAACACCAGCTCAGTAGTCGATGCTTCAGTACTGACATGATTTTAAACCTTTGTTAGTGGACTGTTGGTCCCCGAGGCTATCACCAGCTCAGTAGTCGATGCTTCAGTACTGACATGATTTTAAACCTTTGTTAGTGGACTGTTGGTCCCCGAGGCTAACACCAGCTCAGTAGTCGATGCTTCAGTACTGACATGATTTTGATATATTTTCTAAAATTCCCCGTTGATAAATTAAAAAATCTTGAAAGAAACTAAGGTTCCAACTCCCTCATACCAAGTTGTCAGTAGATGAATTTTGCTATTATTTTTTGGTCAATACTAATGCTGGTTGACGTTTAATCCGCAAGTGTATCAACAACTAAGTAGTCGATGATTCAGTACGGACTTAATTCTAACATATTTTCTAAAATTTCCCCTTGAAAAATTAATAAATTACCAAAAGAAACTAAGGTTTCAACTCCCTCAAGCAAAATTGACCTTAGATGAATTTGGCTATTTTCATGTCCCTTTTGGTCATGTAGTTCATAACTTTTCTGCGTATATACAAATTTTACTGCACCAGATGCGCATTTCGAAAATAAATGACTCTTCAGTGATGCTCGAGGACAAACAATTTGAAAATCCAAAACTTACCAAAATATTGAATAAAAGTAAAATAACAAAAATACCGAACTCCAAGAAAATTCAAATCGGAAAGTCCCTTATCAAATGGCAAAATCAAAAGCTCAAACATACCAAACGAATGTGTACAGCTTATAAACCACAAGGACAAAAAGTATAACCAAAGCTGGTCAAGGAATCATAGCTTTGCATGAGGGAGATATATTCCTTGGTTAGACTACTAGTAATTTCCAAAATTTTGTAACAGTAAATTTTAATAACACAATATCCGTATTTTCAGCTAGTACGAAAGTACTGGTTACTGGGCTGTTGATACCCCCGGGGACGTACAGAGGCATTGACCAATTGGTAGTAATAATATGAACGGTACCAATTTTCTGCACCAAATGCGCATTTCGACAATAAATTTTTCTTCAGTGATGCTCGATTTCAATTTATTTGAAAATCCAAAACTTATCAAAAATTTGAAGAGCCTATAAACCAAAAGGACAAAATGTATAGCCAAAGTACTGTAAGTTACTGTACACGATTACATTCCCTTCATCTACCATAAAGTCATATTTTTAAGAACAAAGTCTTTTTTTACAAAGGATGACCTTGAGAAAATCCGAAGTAATGCTATCCACAAAAATTACGCACTTCTTTTTGATATTTTAAAACACGTTTACAACCAAGAAAAATGTAACCGTACGCTTGAACAAACTTATCGTAAAGTTTCACGGTGTCGAATTTGCTATGAAGCAAAGAACACAACTTTGTAATAAATTAGTGATTGTACTTTTGCTAAAGTTTAAATTACATATTATATATTGTTGAGAAAATAGCTAATTATAAGATAACCGAATGCATCATGTGGGCAGTTGAAGGTGAATACACAATTAAATAATACTTATTATAAGGGACTTGTGTTATTTTATAACGGATAACGCTAAACTCTTATATTGATACTTTATTGTTAATATCAATTTTTAAATCATATATAGATGCATTTATTGTGAACAAAAGCTTTTAAATAGAATAATATTTTCATCACTTAATATTCAATGTGTGCTTCCATATTTAAAAAAAAATCATTATAGGCCTTAGTGTTTTTACTGTTACATCCAGCTTTCTGGCATTTTTCGATATCATTACTGGAATTACTATTGTTAGCAGAGTTTGTTAGCGGGTTTTATGAGTATTGCCCAGCCCAGTGAGAAATACTTTGACTACGCGGGTTCTACTGGGTTTTATTGGGTAATACTGGTCCTGAATTTTAAAGAGGATTCCGTAATTGATTACAAATGCAATACATAAAAAAGATGTATATAAGACAAAGTATTCTAATTTATCAATTATAAAGAGTATACATCTGAGTATTAGTCATACATGAAAGAAATCAATTAAATTTCCTTTCTGTCAAAATTGGTCAAACTGTTGATATGTAGCCAACAAATTCACTTTGTTATTTTTTTAAACA
Organism: Mytilus coruscus; assembly: GCA_017311375.1. Classification (NCBI taxonomy): domain Eukaryota; kingdom Metazoa; phylum Mollusca; class Bivalvia; order Mytilida; family Mytilidae; genus Mytilus; species Mytilus coruscus. The sequence continues at coordinate 122,680,198 of CM029595.1, read as the reverse complement.
TACATATATAGAACTAATATTAAGAATACGCAATTAATCATATTTAAGGAAAATGACAATTTTTGTTCATTGCTAAAAAAATATTTGCAAAATTTTAGCACACTTATATTTACATAACTAATTAATCAGCCATTATTAAGGTTATAACGGTCAACCAAATCGTGACGGCGTCTGTAAAATTTGACTTTAATTTCACCACTCGGAACTCTTGGTTTCATAGCTTCCTTGTAATAAGCAATCCTCTATCAAGGAATTCATGATCAGGAAATGCAAGCTCTGGAATATTTTATCAACTAAGAGATATATACTCGATATTAAAAGTTGTCAAAGCCTACCGGAATTAAGATTTTAAAGAGTCTTTATCATAGACTTAAAACATTTCCAACAATTTTCAGCATATTTCCATTAAATCAAAATGTAGTAAGGCGCTAAATTCAGATATTGAAGGCATAATAATAACATATTACAAATTTTATATTTTGTTTTTAAATATTTGCATAAAAAAATGCAACTTACCAAAACCTTGACATCCTACAAAATTTATTTTTGGTTATGAATGTACTTCTTATACATTTCTTGGATAGTACTCAAAATTTGCCAACTTCTGTCAAACTTTTGCTATTTGAAATCGACACTACATACTTTTTACGGTCACCATCACGAGTCGTTTGTCAGTGTCTCAACTCACTTGCGATTTGTTTTCGCAGTCTTTGGTCTTTATATACCACATTAGTCAAATAGTATGTTATTTTACCGATTGTGTCGTATTCCAGATTGTAAGGTTTTGACTGAATGTTGATTCGCATGGCGGGTGATGTATGCATAGCAGAAGACGTTTACCTTGTAGACAATTCCCTCTCCTTTTGAAGTTCATGCCATGATTTTTTTTGTTTTAGTTTGTTGCCTTTGTTGCTTTGATTTGTCTTAATCGATTTGTTAGATTTGAACATCGGTAACTACTGTTGTTTTATTTTCAAAGAAAGATGTTTTGAAAATGGCTCTATTGGAAATTTATTTCAGGGGAAATAGATAAAATTCATATGTAACTGTATCTATGTTTTTTTTAAATTTTCCTTGATTTTAAAGTCAAATCAAACTTTAATATGAATACTCTTGCAACCACGCAATAGACATACGGTCTTCCAAAAACAAACATGTGTCTATACCATATTCAAAGATTTCAATCGCCCCGAGTGATGAAATGTAAAAAACCTTAAGATTTTAATGCATAGATACAGTTACATATGAATTTTACAAAACTTGAATAATTTAAAGAGAGAAAACGAAGGAATATTTAAATCTTTAAGCTGAATTTTGGAACAGTTCAGTTGATTTTAATGTCGTAACTAACCAAATGACGTTTTAAAAATATATGCAAAAAAGGTGCAAATTAGAAATATTGTTAAATATGTTATCGTCCTTCATGTGACTGAAATATTTGACACGGGACGTAAGAAACACCTACACTTTCCTTTTAACAGTCTACAGGAAGTACAATTCTGTATGATTTATACACCAACCATCATATCTAGGCTTTACCCGAGTTACTAGTACGTCGGTACTTTGATTCTAAATTGCAGACAAGAATGTCCACCAAAGAGCATTTATTCTTGTCCTCGTATTTTTCGGTGTGCAGAGGATCCATCTTACAAAAACTATTCAATTATATATACGTTTACATGTAACGTGAACATAAACTAATTTAACACCATTTACCTGCTGTCCTTTGACTAATCTATGAATTGGTTAAATGAATGTGATCCTAGCTGTACATTATAAATGAAACAAATGAAATATATTTGTATTGACGCAAACTAAAATTATGATTTATTTCTAATAGGCGCAAATGCGATAAACGATTTCTATTGTACAAGATTTTACGGGTTTTGATGCATGAACTATGAAAACTACTTGCTATAGTTTTATGACACAGTTTTCAAACAGGCTATTTACTATGTTGTGGCCTCCTGATTCAATGTAACGTTGATTTTTGACAAAGTGCTTTGTAACCGCTGAGATCAGGTCAAATTTAAATTATAAAAAGGAAGATTATTTGTTTGGCGAATTGGCGATCATTTGAGTTTTTATTTTAAGAAAGCTTTGACGATTGTTATGTTCCTATAATTAGATCCTGTCAAATAAAAAAAAACTACATAAAAGGCAACACTATATGTTGAAATAGAAAATCTTACCATCACGTCTTGCAGTTTAGTTTATCAATTTTGGGCTATTTTTATTTAGGGTGAATTTCCGATCCTACATCATTCGTTAATAGTAAATAGGTCTTTCCACTTTTCCGTGGAAAGACCTCTTGCTTTTGTTCTGATTATTAGGTCTTTCCACTTTTCTGTGGAAAGACCTATTGTATTTGTTCTGATTATTATTATTTTCTTCCGCCAAATTTTGTTCTCGCGTACATTTTGTTTCTCAAGATGTCGCTTAGATATTTCATATATAGTATCATACAGTTTATGCGCTTTTTATTTTCACCCATTCTAAGCCGAACAATTTTCTTTGTAGGAGTTATCTCCCCGAACACTGTTGCCCTTGTGACCGTAAATGAAAGCGACAAATTTATTTTATAAAATTGCTCGTTATATATCCTTTGCATGATTTGTCCTATTTTGACCGAAGCGATATGAATATTCCATATGAGAGTTATTTCCCCTTATGCATTTGATATAAGTGATATGCATTTCTATCTTGTAAACCATAAGTGATAGAGACCTAGGATCTTTTGATTTGAGGTCCTTGATCCAAAAAGAAGAAAATTAGGTCAAGGTCAGAGGTCAAGGTCATATTTTAAATTTTGATTTTGGCTTATTTTCAATTCTTTTCAAAAACCGTATAAGATATCGACAACATATTTTTACTAAATTGTAAGTTGCGACATGTCGTAACACATAAATTTTGGTTAAAAGGGTACGCTAACATTAAATTGGAGTTTTCTCCCCTCTTTATTAAAAGTTAAGCATATAGTGATATAACTCATTAACCATATATAATTAAGACCTATAGTCTTTTGATTTGAAGCCCTTGGTTTATGACCTTGAAATTGAGCTCAAGGTCATAGGTAAAATTGACGTTCTAGATTTTGACCTTGGCTTTTACCTCATATGTATACATGATAAAGCCATGGGACTTTTTGCATTACGTGGCAAGCCACTTGACTATGGAAAAGCCAACCGGAAGTGACCTGGTGTAAACCGGAAGTAGCTATATTTTGTACTTATTTAATGTAAAAGTATATTGAACCATATATTTTTGGAATCAGTATCAAGTAAACTATCAAATAAAACCGGAAGTGACATATTTCAAACCGGAAGTAACAATTTATCTCCCTTATTTAGAAAAAAATGTATAGAAACCATATATTTTGGAATCAGTGTCAATAAGCTATCATTTGACGCTGGATATGATATATCTAACTGAGTTTTAATATTTCAATATCAAAATTGATCTTTATGGGTGGAAAGACTTTCAATTGTTCTCTGAACAATTGATTTTAATTTTTTCTTACTTCCGCCAAATTTTTTTTTTTGCGCTGTATTGTTGTTTCAAAAGATGTCGCTTAGATTTTTTGTATATGATATCATACAGTTTATACGCTTCTGAAACTGACCCTGTTTAACCGAACACTTTTTTTGTACGAGTTATCGCCCCGAACACTATTTTTCTTGTTATGACTATTCCTTCGCAACTGTAAAAGATAGCGACAATTTTTTTTTCCAAAATGCTCGTTATATTCTCAGAATGTTACGTTTAATTTTGACCGAAGCGTTACGAAGACTCCATATGAGAGTTATTCCCCCTTATGTATTTGAAATAAGTGACATATATTTGTAACTGGTAAACCATAAGTGATAAAGACCTAGGGTATTTTGATTTGAGGTCCTTGGTCCACTCAAAGAAAAATGAGGTCAAGGTCAAATGTCAAGGTCATGTTCTAAATTTTGATTATGGCTTGCTATTACTTATAAACAGAAGCCGTATAAGATATCGACAAAATATTTTTACTACATTGTTATATGCGACATGTCGTAACACATAAATTTTGGTTGAACGGGTACGTTGACATGAAATGAGAGTTTTCTCCTCTCTCATATTTTAAACTAGCTGTATGGAGATATAACTCATTAACCATATATAGTAGAGACCTAAGGTCTTTTGATATGAGGTCCTAATTTTATGACCTTAAAATTTAGGTCAAGGTCATAGGTAATTCTGACGTTCTAGATTTTGACCTTTGCTTTAACTTTTTATTTATACATAATAGAGCCATTGGTCTTTTTGCATTAGGTTGCAAGACATGTGACCTTGAAAAAGCCAACCAGAAGTGACCTTGTGTGAACAGAAGTAGCTATTTTTTGTACTTATTTAATGTAAAAGTATATAAAACCATATATTTTTGGAATCAGTGTCAGGTAAACTATCATATGTTATATTATATTATACCGCAAGGGACAATTTTCAAAGCGAAAGTAACAAATAATCTCCCTTATTTCAAACAAAAGTGTATTTTTGGAATCTGCGCACAGTTAGCTATCATCTGACACCGGAAATGACATTTAAAACTCGATTTTAATATTTTCATATCAAAATACATGGTTTTATGGTGAAAAGACCTTCAATTGTTCTCTGAACAGTTGGTTTTTAATTTTTAGTTCTTTTGATTGAACACGAACTGCATCTTAACCAATTTAACATGTTCAAACATGAAAGAAAATAAGACTTATCAACAAAAACCTTTCAGAATTGCAGTAGTTCTTTTTTTATAGAAATGTCTACAAATCAATATAGGTTATTTTGATGTCCCTGTAGTATAGTTTGTAACAGATATCAAACGGATTTCGAAACAGAAATGTGGAATTTGATTTAAATGAAAGTCAAAATATAACTTAAACTGACAATTTTTAGTTTAAATATAAGGCATTGATTTTAGACAAAATCAAATATTTTGTTTATTTTGCTGAAGGTCAAACAAGACCATGTGGTTATTTCATTTAAACCAATATCATTTGATATCGTTTAGATTATTCGTTCACTACACCATCAATTTACATTCTTGATTTCGTGTTTGAATAATGAGCACACAGTAAAGGACAGATTAAATGCTCTTAAACATGATTGCACGAAAGACAGAAATCTCCCTAACATTATTTTCTATCGTGAAGTCTTTTATTCTTCAAACTTCACCACCTTTTCCTACTACCTGCCTCACTTTTTAACTCGACTCTCGTCTCTTTCTGCTATACGTTTGGTGATATCCCGAACATTCTGATCAGTTGTTTTCTGAATTGTGCTTCTAACTATTGTTTCAAAAACTAACTAACCTAATCTAAACTGTTATAGTTAAATTACGTTTCATTCAATCAACTAAAAGATGATATAGAGAGGTATGGTTTTGTCTGACCATAAGGAATTTCATATTTGTTAGAAAAATGTATAAATTTCAATTACCTTTTAATCCTAAAAACAGATATATCAGTCCAGAATATAACGTTTGAACACAAGTCATTTAGATTTTTTCATAAACCCTGAAAATTGTCCTTACAGTAGTATAAATCCATTTCGTTTTATATTAACAACGTTTTCCATTGATTGCCAGCATTACATTTTAATGCCAACATTGATCCGGCAAAACAAACAGTGTGGAACTTTATAGCTAGAACAATTAAATTGTTCAATGTATTCAAGTGTGGACGAATCGATGAATTTCATTATAAAATAAATATTACTAACAAAAGCCTCATTTATAAAATATCATACAATAGATAGTTTGTGTAAGTCATTTGTCTTTATCCAATAAAAAAGTGAAAACGAAATACAAAAGCAAGTGAATGGCGCAGACGAATGTAATACATTGTCTAATGCTTCATCCACTGCATGAAACATTTCTTTATAATAAATGAATGAAATTGTGGTTAAGACACTGTTTGGCCGGTTGATAATAATCGTCATACCGTAAATAGAGATTCGATACAACACAGAAGTGAGAGAAGCGATGTAGGATACGAGGGTACATATGGAAAAGAATGATGCTTGTCAAATGAAATATCAGCATTTAAAACTAGAGATCAGAAACTCGTCAAAGTTATGAAGCTTATTATTTGGTAGCCAGAGTTGCAAAAAATTATGATGGAAGACACATACTAATAAATAAAAATAATAAGAACTTTAATAAATTTGGTCCGAAACGATTTTACGGATTTAAGGCTTTATAAACATGACATTTAGTATTTATTTCATTTACCCTCATCAGGAACTCTCAAATCCAAACATTTTAAAGCCAAGGATGTTTGACTACTTGATTACTTTAGGAGATTAGGACCAAAGGGGCATTACGAGAATAGCCAAAATCAATCAAAGGTCAACTTTGCCTGAGGAAGTTGGACTCGTAGTTTCTTAATAATTAATATCAAAATCAAAATATTAAAAAAATATATATATTATAAATAATGTGAGTATCGTAGCACTGTAGCACTGTCTACTGAGCTGCTGATCCCCCTGGGGACTAGCAGTCAACAAGCAGCGATACTAGCTGAATGTCTGAAAAAATGAAAATAACACTTTAAAATCATGATGCGTCCGAAGCGCTTTTCTGATTTCCTATCATAAGGAAAGTTAAAAATTGAAAGCCGAGGATGTATAACTATTTAATCACATGAGGAGCTTATGACCAAAAGGTATCTAAAATGAATAACGAAATCCATCTAAGATCAACTTTGCTTGAGGGAGTAATTTCTCAATTTATTAATGTTACAGAAGGAAAATGCTTTTAAAAAGGAAATAAGTTCATTGTACGAATGTAATAAGTAGAATGAAAAAATTAAAAATCAATCCTGGGCCCTGAAAGCGTCAAAGTATAGGTTAACGAATTCATCTGAATATTTACTTATAACAAAAATGAAGACATGTGTCTTTTTATGTTGTAATGTTACACTACTGTTTCAGGTTAGGGTGAAAATTGGCGCCTGTTAAAACGTTTAAACCCGCTGCATTTGTATGCACCTGTCCTAAGTCAGGAGCCCGTTTTTCAGTGGTTGTCGTTTGTTTATGTGGTGCATAAGTGTTTATCGTTTCTCGTTTTTTATAAAGATAAGACCGTTGGTTTTCCTGTTTGAATTGTTTTACACCAGTCATTTTGGGGCCCTTTATAGCTTGCCGTTCGGTGTGAGCCAAGGCTCCGTGTTGAAGGCCGTTTTTTTACCTATAATTGTTTACTTTTTATACATTGTGACTTGGATGTAGATTTGTCTCATTGGCACTCATACCACATCTTCTTATTTCTATGTAAGATAAAATGTCGTATAATTTAATATTTATGATATTTTTTTCAAGGAAGAAATATGCGTATTACTTTAGCAATATGATGTAAAGTAAGTACTTTAGCAATATGATGTAAAGTAAGTACTTTAGCAATATGATGTAAAGTAAGTACTTTAGCAATATGATGTAAAGTAAGTACTTTAGCAATATGATGTAAAGTAAGTACTTTAGCAATATGATGTAAAGTAAGTACTTTAGCAATATGATGTAAAGTAAGTACTTTAGCAATATGATGTAAAGTAAGTACTTTTAACAGCATAGTATCAATGAATGTAATTGAAAAAAACTGATTTATCATGTTTTATAAAGGTGAAATTCATCATAATTCCCTCGAGCTCTAAATCATTGAAAAATACATAAAAAAAAGGATTATAGGAATCATTGTCAACAAATATCTGACAGTACAACAGACCACAACAACTATCAAAACCCGACTACTTCGAAAAATAGACACACAAGCAACAACAAAAGACACATGGTCAAGATAGCCCGACTTGGTACATGCACATAATGAGGGGGGTTGAAAGCATGCAGTGTTTATGTGTGCACAAACATCTTTGCCTCTTCTAGACCATATGTCCTAAAAGTAATGCACACAATTAAGAACAGAAACAGAAGAAAACAATAAAAAATCAGACACAAAACTTCTAACGGGTTTCGTGAAGTCTCACTATAAAATATAATTGATCGGCCGTGTTTGTTTGAGGCAAGTAAGCATTTAAAATCATCATACCACCTAGTCTAGTCAATTTAGCTCTAAAATCACCCAACCTGCAACTAATTGCAACACAAGGTGTTTTTGGTGCAAATAAGAATATAGACTTGTACAAACAACATATTAAAAATCTACATTAATAAATTTGATGAAAAGGTTATTTTGGGGTGAAATATGTGGTTTTTAGAGAAAAAATACTGAAAACTGGAAAAAAAGAAAAAATGTTATTTATGGTTACATTTTTAGACTGATAGCTTGGTGAAGACCACTTTATCTTACTGGTGTATAATCGGAAAAAAAGTATCTTAACCAAGTCATCATTTTGAATTAGCAATACAATCTTGGTTTCAATTGCATATATTTTTGTTTTAAGCGCCTGACCTTTAAGATAAAGAAAACTATCATAAATATATTTAGAAAAAAAAAGCAAAAATTGACACCTTTGATCATCAGTCTTAAAAAAGATGATCCCAGAATCTAGGTTGAAAATTGGCAAATAGTCGACTGCGATTAATATTTCAGAAATACGACCCGTATTTACAGATATCTTTAAAAACGATATCATAAACACATGGAAAAACACTGAAAAATAAAAAAAAAATCACGTAAAGGGCATTAGATGTCAAATTCATGTTCACTGATTTGACCCAATTTCTCATATTTTCATACTCAAACGTATATTCAAATTAAAAAAGATTCAAAAGAAAAATTTACAAGGCATAGACTTATTATAATGTACCAGCATTTCGTGCGTATTTTAGACTAGACGCAATCTAATATTATCCGCCGAGATGACCGCCGAAGGCTGCCGACGGTCATATAACGCGATATAAATTATAATAAGAGTGTAAAATAAAGACGTCATGTAGGCCCTATGACATCATTACCGTTGTAATACGTCAGAGCTTATCAAATTGTATTTGTCAGATGTTTATTATATACTTTTTCACCAAATGTTTATTTTAATTGCAGAAGTTAAATTTCATGGAATTCTAGGGCCAGTATTCACTCTTTGTGAACTTATTTCTTTCCTTTTTTTCACGGATCCCCCTTTTTCAGCGTATTCTGAACTTTGATTGTGTCTGTGACGTTATTGTATTGTGACGTCAGAAAAATGACAATACTAGAACCTTGTAAAACTGCAATACAAAAAATATAAAAATAAGGTTTGGGAATGACACTGTCCTGTTGATACGAAATAATTATGATTTTTTAATGTGCTATTTATCAGAACATTTAAATAATACAAATTTGGAAATTTAATCAATTTTCTTTTGGCCATGGCGTTGTCTATTTTTCTTCGACTCATTATTTTATAACCCCATTTGGTTCTTCTACACTATTTTCTGTTGCAAAAATACCGCTTTTAGAAATCCTAAAATCCAATTTTGAGTCTGATTTTCTAGAAATCACATAAATAAAAACGTAATGTGAAATTGTATCAACTTATGTGATAAAAGTATGTTTTAGGGCACCATTGTTTTACTTCCCATGCTGTATATCTTTTTTTCAAAAATTCATGAACACATGATAAATAAAATACCGAAACAATTAAAATTTACACCCAGTTCATTAAAAAAAAAGAGAGTATAACGTAATATAAAAAAATATTTAAAGCACAACAAATATAGCCACGTCTTTAGGATGTACGATTTACAGCAAAACAATTAATCATTCGATTAACAAAATAAAAGTGAAAGTTCGGATTAAAGATAGCCATACTAAATTTACTCATTAATATCTCCTTCTATGAATCTTGTTGATTTTGCATAAAGAGATGATACTGTGGTTGTGTTTGTAATTACCATTCATTTCTCTTGTAGATACTTTTAAATGTCTGTTTTTACTGAAATTCAATGACGGATTTCCTTTCTTATTGTTATTTTATCAATTATTTTCCATATTACTTTTGCTCAATGAGGAATTTATCAATTGTATCCAAACAAGTAAGAATTTTTTTTTGTTTCATACCAATTTTGTTACAATGGAAGTTCTAGTTTTTGATAATCTTACTTCCACGCTAATTTTTTTTTTATCCGAACCGCATGTTTTTATTCTACTTTGATGAGTTTCTGAGGGAAATCTTCAAAGGCCAGGACCAACATGAAAAAGACCAATGGCGCTTTGAGTATGAATAGGTTCATTCTAATCGCTTCATGATTAAAACTTAGAATTTGGACCATTTACTCAAATAATTTTCTATCATATAAACTTGTTAGACTTCTACAAAATGTTATTGAAGTCGGAGAGTTTCATGAAACCTCTTTAATAAAATATACATTGAATCAGCTTTACATATTTTTCAACTGCCGGCACGATATTACACGATATTAACGATATCACATGCATTTGAAAGATGGTCGATGTATAAAGGGATAGCATTCGATGGATACAGGACTGGTATCCCGGAAACTGCATAAGTTTATGAGAAATAGAACATGCATTACAAAGAGGCGGAGCTTGTATGATTGAAATTAACTACAATGCATTTACATGCTACCATTTACATAATCAAATAATACACTAATATTGATCTATTTCTTATGGTAGCACCACCCAAAAACATAACCTTATTTGTTGTAGTGGTATTTAATTTTTTAACTCAATCCACAACTGCCTGGGACATAAAATCATTACTTAGAAGTTAATTATTCATGGATGAATCAGTGGTTTAGTTACTGGCTGGACTAGTGATAGTCTTCGTCATATCAATTGTTCGTATAGAATTCAAAATGAACGAAATGGAGACAAACATGCAAGAAGCAATGAACAATATGGAACAGGTTTATAAAAACAACATAAATGCTGTGAGAGATGAAATGAACGAAATAGAAATTCGATTCAACAGGGAAGTAAATAAAGTCGAGATCGATATTTTAGAATTAGAAAAGGTTTATATTAACCAAATACACGATGTGAAAGTTGAAATGAACGAAATAGAAATTCGATTCAACAGGGAAGTAAATAAAGTAGTGATCAATGTTTTAGAATTAGAAAAGGTTTATATTAACCACATACACGATGTGAAAGATGAAATGAACGAAATAGAAAGTCGATTCAATAAGGAAGTCAATAAATTGAAAACAGGTAAAATCAATCTTTTTATGAGCTTTGAAAGTTTCAGTGTGGATGTTATCATATGAGCTGCGTCGGACAGAAATCGACCTTATGCAAGTTCACGTATACATGTGCATGTATTAGACTTTGATTGATTTTGGAACATTCAATTACGAAATAAAAGATGAATTTGGGTCTGTTTTGTAGGGTTCTTCATGTTCTTGTATAAACTCAACTTTTCAGTTACAGACTTTGCAAAGAAAATTTATTTCGAAACTGAATTGTTAAAGGAAAAGTACAATTTAAAACCATATTGTTCGTTATTTTATGTTAACACGGTGGCAGTGCTTGTCAACTTCAACAGGACTAGTACTCTAACCACTCTCGACGCGAAAAAAACCCAAACTGATTATACGGTATGGGTTTTGCTCATTATTGAATGTCGTACAGCATCCTGTAGTTGCTTAAATCCACGTAATTTGGACTCTGGTGGAAAGTTATCTCATTGTCAACCACATCTCCTTATTTTTATAATAAAATTAATTAAGTAATTAGTAAATCAATAAAAAATAGTGTTTTCGACTTCTCTGATATAACTGCACATGATAAAAACGAATTATGATTTTAAACAAAAAAAAGGAATGTTTCATTTGAAAGGATTTGGGCTCTTTAAATTTGTTAATTGTGATTTTTTTTATCCATGTACACCTTTATTCTTTTTAAACACCTTTCGTATTATTTACAAAATATCCTTTTGCATAAGCTTAAGCTGATATGCAGTAAATGTCATCGGTTAAGCACTGTTCTATGTTTTCGTTCAAATTTTATTAAAATATCCGAATAATGCCTGTCAAATTATGATCTATTTTTTAATTGAAAGTCAGACTTCTTACGAAAAATTGGAGACATAAAATTTCATTACTATATTTCGAAAACAAGGTAAAATGAACACTTATGATCCTCAGTCCTAAAATAATACTCGAAATTAAAGTTTGAAATTGGAAAATAGTTGATTGCGATTACTATTTCAGAAATACGATCAGCATTTACAGCAACCTTTACAAATGAAAGAGCAATACCATTAACACATGGAGAAAAACTGAGATTTGACAACGTCCATATGAACATCGGAGAGGGATACGATCAGGCGACGGGATATTTTACCGTTCCAAAGCCGGAATTTATTTAGTTTCCTGTACGATTCGATCAATCGAAAATAAACATATTCACGCATTTCTCTGGAGAAATTATGACAGATTATTGTTAGCATATGGAAGAAACTGGAACACAGGAAGTTTTAGTTTCCCTATCAATTTACAAAAGGGAGATTTACTCTTTGTTAAACATGATGATGGACCGTTTATTTTAAACGAAGAAGTTCATGGAGGGTCGGCAACATTTTTGCAGCCACGTTCATCAGCAATTTTAATTCCGGAGACACGAACTTCAACTCCACCCTAAACAAGCATACCTTGATGGTTACTAAAATTGAAAAGGATACAACAATTTAGTTTAACACTAATCATAATATCTCTTACATATGAATATGGAATTCTGGTATTGAATTGTCAGAAGGATAAAATTAAATGTAAAGTTAGCAGGTTTGCTACGCCACGTAAGAAGTTACATGTTTCTTCAGTACGTTTCTAAATTGAACTCTGGAAACCTTTTATCCGTACTTTAGGCACCTTAAAAATTTTGAAAATAAACTGCGAAGATTGACTTTACCTTATTTTTTGCACCATAGAACATAATAGTTTTCGGGTAAAATAAGAATAGACGAAAAATTGAAATGTAACAATATTTGTTTGTCATAAAAATTTTCTCTTTTAACAACAAAAACAAAGATAAATGTGCTGTTTCTTAGGCATTTTCAATAGTATTATTGATATTGTACTCCTTTAATGGCACAACTCTGTTATTTTCAAACATGTATTTTTGTTCTCAGTATGTAAAATTTCTTGTCTACGTTATTGAATATGATGCACGTCAGTTGGTTCAAAAATAAACAAAAACAATGCGTGAACATCCATGACACAATAAATCATAACTAAATTTATGAAATCAGTTTTATAATTAAGCAGCGCTTGAAGAGGTCAGCGATAGATTTATTGACTTTTACATGCAAAAAGAACTGGAGTTCTTGCTATTGATAATTTTATTTTATATACCCTCGATAACTATATATGCGATAAATGGTGATAACTTTAGAGTTCAAAGTTAAGATAAGAGACTTCAAAAATTTCCCCGACGCAGTGTTGTATTGTAAATCGTATTATATAAACCTTCATTCGTTCATAGACGAAACGCGCGTCTGGCGTACAAAGTTATAAGCCTGGTATCTTGATGAGTTTATTGTAGTTAAGACGCTATTGTACGGATGCTTAATGGAACGACAGAGAAAACAGTTTTTTTCTTATTCTTATTCAACAATAATGTTCAATGATACCTGTATTAGATTATCGTCGAGTTGGATAGACTTATAATGAAAAAAATCGCCTCTCATGAAGTTTTCGATATATGACCCCATTCCTTAAAGTATTTTCAGCGTCCACCGTTTCAAAAGAAGAATTTGGCTATTATAAAACTTTTTTTTCAAATTAAGAAGTGTATTCCTCCATTCATTATTCTGATTCCTTGTTTGAAGTTGCTTTATTTTTGCAAAAAAAAAAAAAAAAAAAATTGATAATAGGAATCGCCAACCAATATCGGACAGTACAACAGACCAAAACCCGATTCTTTCGAAAAATAGACGAACAAACAACAATAAAAGACACATGGTCAAGATAGCTCGACTTGATACATTCATAAGAATGTGAGGTTTAGACCATTGTGTACGTGTATACATACCTCTTTGCCTCTTTTAATCCATATGTCCGAAAAGTAATACACACAATAAAAAAACCGGCACAATATAGCTACCTACGGAATGACCACTAACTTGAAAAAGGAAATAGAAGACGGCATATTATTTGGAAAGCCAGTCAAAATGTGGTCGATACTGCAGTACTGCAGGCAGCTAGCTTAGGTAGCCACAGCTGTTGATGGCAAACTTTCGCTAAAGAAAACAATGAAACTTCTTACGGGTTTCGTGAAGTCTCATCATAAAAAAAATTAATCAGCCGTGTTTGTTTGAGGGAAGAAAAAATTTGAAATTGTCAAACCATCACTTTTATCATTTTGAATTAGCCATACAATCTTGGTGTAAAAAGCATATAATTTTTCGTTTGAAGCGCCTGAACTTTATAATAAAGATAATATATCAAAACTATATTTAGAAAGAAAAACAAAATCGACACTTTTGATCATCAGTCTTAAAAAAGATCCCAGAATCAAAGTTGAAAATTGACAAATAGTTAATTGCGATTAATATTTCAGAAATACGACCAGTATTTACAGTTACCTTTATAAATAAAAGAGAGATATCATTAACACATAGAGAAATACTGAAGTTTGACAAATTCACTTAAAAGGGCATAAGTTGTCGAATGCATGATCACCGATTTGACCCAATTCCTCATATTTTCATACTTAAACGTATATTCAAATTACAAAAAGCTTAAAGAAACAATTTACAAGTCCTGGAGGGACTGGTTATAATGTACCAGCATTTTGCGCGTACCTTAAACTAGACACAACAGATGTTTTAATATATTTTTTCACAAAATGTTTACTTTAATTGCTGAAGTTGAATTTCATGAAGTTTTGGGGCCAATATTGACTTTTTGAACTCACTCATTTGACCCTTTATGATTTTACTCGTTTTCCTTTTTCTCAGCTCCCCCTTTTTTCTACGTATTCTGAACTTTGATTGTGCCTGTGACGTTATTTTATTGTTGGCTAATATAAAAATAATGTTTGGAAATGACACTGTACTGCTGATACGAAATAATCGTGTTTTTTTTATATAATGTACTATTTATCAGAACATTTAAATAATTGAAAATTTGGAAATTCAGTCGTTTTTATCATGCCGTTTCCTTCGACTAATTATTTTATAACTCCTTTGGTATCTTTTCCACCACTTTTTATTGCCAAAAATACGGTTTTAAAAATCACTTCATGATTAAAACTGAAAATAGAAGTTTAACCATTTACTCTGAGTCTCCAATAATTACTATCATATATACGTGTTTGATTTAGACAAAATTTTACGGAAGTTGAAAAGATTCACGAATACTATTTGAAAATACTATGTATTAAAACAGCTTTACATATTTTGCAACTGCCAACACAATATCACATTTAAAAGACGGCAGAGTTATGAAGGCAGTTAATTCGTTGGATATAGAACTGGTTTCTTGAAAACTGCAGAAGTTCAGGAGAATAAGACGATACATTATGTACAGGGGGAGCTTGTATGGTTGACGTTAACTATAATGCATTTACATGCAACTACATATATTTACATAATCAGATAATCTATTTTCTTATCGTATCACCAAATTCCCTAAAAAAAAGAAGAAAATGTTATTTAGATACTAGTTTACCAAACACAAAAACCTACAAACATAGGTCAAATAGACAAAAAATTCTGATGATACGGTATGAATATTGCTCATTGTTGAAGGTCGTATAGCGGTCTACAATTGCTTACATACACATTATTAAGACTCCGGTGAAAAGTTGTCTCATTTGCACACTTAAAACAACTTTTGTTTTTTTAATAAAATAATAAATCATCTTTTTCTATATCAATAAAAAAAATCTTGTTTACCTCTCTTAAATAACTGAACATGATACTAATACAAAAAAAAAAAAAAAAAGGATATTATGGATTAAGCATTGTTCTATGTTTTCTTTCAAATTCACCAAAACTATTCGAACAATGACGTCACTTTGACTTATCTTTTTAAATAAAGACATAAAATTTCATTAGTTTATTTTAATAATAAGGTAAAAATGAACACTTATGATCCTCAGTTCTAAAATAAAACTTAAAATCAAAGTTGGAAATTGGAAAATAGTTGATTGCCATTACTATTTCAAAAATACGACCAGCTTTTTCAGCTACTTCAAGTCAGTTTTATAATTAAGCAACATTTAAAGACTCATAGCTGCTATCACCAAAAAAGGATCGTAGTAATTTCATGGAAATATTACAATTAATAGCTTCGGATGATACAGTCAATTTAGCGTTAATCTGAAAGTAGAGTACATGTCGCCAAAAATCCAAAAACGTTTGCTGTCGATGATCGATAACAAATCTGTGACTAAATGATCCATGATTGTAATAACAGTAAGTTTTCCTATCTATTTGCAGACGAAATCACAGAGAAGTGGATGATGAAACAAGTGCATGTAATTTATGGGTCGTTTAATCATTGGTTTGAGGTCAGCAAAAATTAATGGACTCTTACATGCAAAAAGTACTGGATTTCTTGCTATTGATAATTTTATTTTATATACCCTCGATAACTATATATGCGAAAGATGGTGATAATTTTAGAGTTAAAAGTAAAGATAACAGACTTCAAAACATTTCCGCGACGCAGTGTTGTATTGTAAATCGTATTATATAAACCTTCATTCGTTCATAGACGAAACGCGGGTCTTGGGTACAAAGTTATAAGACTTGTATCTGTGATGAGTTTTAAATTTGTTTTTAGTTAAGACGCTAGTGTACGGATGATCAAGTGAACGGCAGAGAAAATAGCTTTTTTCTTATTCTTATTTTACAAAAGTGTTCAATGATACCTGGATTAAATTATCGTCCAGATGGATAGACAATGACAAAAATCGCGATTCTCGATATATGAGGCCATTCCTTAACAGGTTTGCTATTATAAAACTTTTTGAAATTAACGAATGTATTTTCCTCATTCATTACTCTGATTCCTTGTATTGCGTTTGCTTTACTTTTGGTAAAAAAAATGATAATTGGAATCGCCAACAAATATCGGACAGTACAACAGACCAAAATCATATTCCTTCCAAATTAGACGCTCATGCTACAACAAAAGCCATACGGTCAAGATAGCCCGACTTGATACATACACAAAAATGTGGGGGTTTTAACCATTGTTAACATGTATACATACCTCTTTGCCTCTTTAAAAATTTTGTGTTAAAAGTAACACACACAATAAAAAACCGACACAATCTAGCTACTTATGGAATGAATCCCTAACTTGAAAATGGAAATAGAAGACGGCATATTATTTGGAAAGCCAGACAAAATAATTTCGCTACAGCAGTACTGCAGGAAGCTAGCTATGGTAGCCACATATAGTGATGGAAAACTGTCGCTAAAGAAAACAATGAAAAATCGGTCACAAAACTTCTAACGGGTTTCGTAAAATCTCATCATAAAAATTGATTGAAATCAGCCGTGTTGTTTGAGGGAAGAAAGCATTTGAAATTATCACAACATCGAAAAAAAAGTATATTAACCAAGTCATCATTTTGAATTAGCCAGACAATCTTAGTGTAAATTGCATATAATTTTTGTTTTAAGCGCCTGACCTTTAAGATAAAGAAAGAGTATCATAAATATATATATATAAAAAAAAGAAGCATAAATGGACACTTTTGATCATCAGTCCAAAAATAAGATCCCAGGATCAAAGTTTAAAATTGGCAAATAACCGATTGCAATTAATATTTCAGAAATACTACTCGTATTTACAGTTACCTTTACAAATAAAAGACCGATATCATTAACACATGGAAAAAACACTGAAGTTGAACAAAATTCACTTAAAGGAGCATTAGTTGTCAAATTCATGTTCACTGATTTGACCCAATTTCTCATACTTTCATACTTAGACATATCTTCAAATTACAAAAGGTCCAGAAGAATCCATTTACAACGCATGATACTGTTATAATGTACTAGCATTTTGTGCGTATCTTAGAAAAGACTACATCTAATTATCCATCGAGATGACCTCCAAAGGCTGCTGACGGTCATCTAACGCGAAATAAATACACTTATGTGCAGCATAAGTGACTTTATGGTACAATGAAAGAGTGTAACTTTTATTTGTATTAAGTCTTTTGATATCATGTTTTGTAAATTTTAGAAATACGTAGGAAATAGTTTTGTACAGTACATAGGTGCTTATCTGACTTGAAACTCATTGGAATTTTGTAATTGATATGGGGGCGCTACTTCAAGCACATGTTTTAATATGCAGCCTCTTTTTCAAATAGCTGCCTAGGGAAGAACACGTACAGAAATTTGGTGACACTCAATTTCATAAAATATTTTAATCATTTTAATCTAGGCATGCCTTTAAACACACTTATACTAGGTCATTCCATTTGCCATCGGCTTCACAACTACTTGAAATCAGGAAACGATCATAGACACCAATTAGACTTCAATTTGACAAAAACTTCAAATGTGGAGTGGCATGGAGTAGGAGGAAGAACTATTCATAAAATGATAAAGTTCGACATGGGCATAGTTAAACTTAAAAAACCCGAATGTGTTATTCTCCTAGCTGGTGGTAACGATGTTGTAGAGGACACGTCTGTTGAGGAAGTGGCATATAAACTTATAAGTTTCTGTTCGATACTGACAAATACGTATGGCGTTCGACGAGTAGTAATATGTGCCATCATGCCACGCTTCCCACGGGATAATTGCAGAGTTAAGAAAGATGGATACAATCGGGACAATACAAGTGTCCGAGATAGGGCATACAAGAATATGTATTTCGAAAAGCACAAGAAATAAATAAAATGATAAAAACGAGGTTGAAAATCATCGAAATTTATCTTTTGGGATCATAACAAAAGATTTTCTTTTGACACCACAAACAAAATTCATGCAAAGATAAATTTATTTCCGATGGAGTACATCTGAATACGAAAGGTCAATACCATTTATACAAGTCAATACGAGGAGCAGTTATCAATGCCTGCAAAGAGATTAAATTAGAAAACGGAAATTAACACGTATCTGAACCGCAATCGTAAATTTTGTAATCTTTGGAAAACTTCCGGTGGATAATCGCAACAGAATGACAATCAAAATTATGATGCACAATCATGGTTCAAGTAGTAGTTACCATAAATAAATACAAGTTAACAACACAAATTTACATATAAATCCCCTATGTTACTGTTTTTCGATCGATATCATATTACATATCACATTATTATCGTACTTGACTTTTATACTAATGTAGGTCATGTATACATTTCGTATGTTTGAACTTTTGTTTATGCTTTTCTATGATGAGGGCAGAAGGGAAGATTAAATTTATAAGTAACTGTGTAACCCTCTTTAAAAAAAAAAAAAAAAAAAAAAAAAAGGAATTAATGTTGTTGCTTAAACTAAATATTTAGTTACCAAAAGGTAAAATTTTACGGCAGAAACTTGCAATATTTCAGATAATAATGAACACAAACAAACAATTTTAATGGTCGTGGATCGTCCAGATTAAATTATTCAAACAAGGTTAACATGAATAATCCAGCTGAAATACAAAGAAAAACAAATAGACAAATTCAATAAAACAAAATAGTCCTAATAAAAAATTATTATGATTGAAAGTATTGTATTAAGTTTGCATTAGTATATTTCAGACAATGCCTCCAAAAAGACAATCCTCGTATGGAGTGGCGGGTGCCATTAAAAAAATGAAGACGGCCGCCCAGAGGAAGAAAACATCAACCGCTATACCAAGTAGGCCGTCCACCCCCCCAAATAATGCAACAGTTATATCACCAGATGTCATGGAGGAGTTGACCAATAGGGTAACAGAAAGGGTAGCTAGCCGAATGGAAAGGAGGATGGAGGAAATTTTTGACAAGATAACTTCAAAAGGAAATAATGGCAATTCAGATGTTCAGGAGGCTGAGGTTCAACATCACATGGACACTCTGAACAGAAACATCCAAGGTACATGTAATGGAGAGCAAAACCATGACAATAACAATGTGGTTGTCAGCCCAGAGGTTCTGGCTGTACAACCAACTGTTGATAAACAAATTGTATTGTTGGGGCAATCAGCCTTGTCAGTTGCTCCCTCAAAACAGGGGAAACATACCGGATAAAATAAAACAACAGATATGGGCGGAAAGTACATCGACTGCCATTCCCTCTTTGAAAATGATGAGACCAAATACAGATTACAACTTGTTCAAGGGGCTGACAACCCCGAACTGTCCATTACAGAAGAGCGAAACAAGAAAACATTAACTCTAAACCAATGGCTATCAGCCTGGAATAAATTTACAGCAATATTTGCACTAAAACCCTGAATTAGGGTCTGTAATTCCCACCATATGGAAATAATCCTGGAAATGTCAAGAGAAGGGGGGAACTGGCAATTTTATGATATCGAATTCAGGAAATTATTAGAAAGAGGAGAAGCACAATGGGGATGTACACACCTAGAACTATATCTCAGAGCAAAATTGCAAGGAAATGTTAAATCTGGGAATGACAACAACAAAAGTGGCAATACTCGCTGGCCAGTTGGAGTATGCTTTTCATTTCATAAGGGTTTAGGTTGTAAGTTTGGTGATAAATGCAAGTTTCAACACAGATGTTTCAATTGCGGTTTCAACCACTCATTCTCAACATGCAAAAAACCAGTTCGGCTCCCTTATAAGTTCACACAAACCAGTAATAACTCAAAAAAGATACAAGGCGGGAATAACCAGCCCTTTCGGGGACCCTCCCTATCTAGTAACAGAGACGACACCTCTTCCCGAGGACAGAAAAACTGTCCCCACCAGAAAATGATGTTAACTATAATTCTAATAGCAATACACCAGTTAAGGTTGATAGGCTTGGATATTGGTTAAAAGGATATAATATTAAAATGTACAATTACTTAGCTAACGGGTTCAAATATGGGTTCGATGTGGGATTCAGAGGTTTTGTTCACCATAATACAGTTGATAATTTATTATCAGCAAACACTAAACCGGATATTGTTAGACAAAAATTCAAAATGAAATTAATGCAAATAGATTTGTTGGCCCTTTGATTCAAAACCTTTACAGAAATGCAATTATCCCTTTGGGACTAGCAGAAAAGAAAATGCCTGGAACATATAGAATGATCCACCACTTATCTTTCCCTGAAGGATCATCAATCAATGACAATATACCACAAGACAAATGCAGCGTACAGTATGCTTCCATTCACGATGCAATAGAACTGATAAAGACCGTAGGAAGAAAAGTTTCTGTGCAAAAACCGACATATCCAGTGCATTTAGAATTATAAACATAAAAGAATCACAATACAAACTGTTTGGCTTCATGTGGGAGGGGAAATACTATTACGATAAAAATCTGCAAATGGGTTGCAGTTCTAGTTGTCAAATTTTTGAGAATTTTAGCACAGCAATTGAATGGATCGCAAAAAATAAAGCACTTATTCCAAACATAGTGCATATTTTAGATGATTTCATGATAGTCGACAAAACCGAAGATGGGTGTAAGAAAAAACTAGAACGTTTTCTTGCAATTTGTAAAGATATGGGTATACCAATTTCTAAGGAAAAAACATTCCAGCCATCCCGGGTCATGAGTTTTGTTGGTTACGAAATAGACACTAGGTTGATGGAAGTTAGACTTCCATTGATAAGCTTGCTAAATGTCACAATCTTATAACCGTAGTGTTACAAAAGGAAAAATCACATTGAGGGAACTTCAATCTATCATTGGTACACTCAACTTTGCTTGTGCAGTTGTCATCCCAGGAAGGGCATTCATGAGAAGACTAATAGACTTAACAATTGAGGTCAAAAATCCTTTCATAGAATACGAATGACAAAATCAGTTAAGCAAGATCTAAATACATGGCAAAATTTTTAAAGAATTTTAATGGGAAATCATTGATTTTATCAGACCGTTGGTTAACATCTGATCAGCTACATTTGTTTACAGATGCCTCTGGTACATACGGTTATGGTGCTTTGTTTGGTTCACAGTGGTTCTTAGGCAAATGGGACACAAAATGGCAAAACAAAATATTGCCTTTTAGAGCTATATCCCATAGTCTTGGCATTTGAAATATGGGGCCACCGATTTGAAAACCAATGCATATATTTCCATACAGACAATATAGCTTTAGTGTCTGTAATTAATAAACAAACATCTAAAGATGCATTAATTATGTTTCTAATAAGGAGACTAGTTCTACACTGCTTGAGAAACAATGTGAACTTTAAGGCAAAACACATATATGGTTCAAAAAATGTATTGGCAGATGCACTTTCTCGTCAACAGGTACAGAAATTTCATCGGTTAGCACCATGGGCAGACACTGTTCCCAAACCAGTTCCCAATCTACCAGATTTGCCAAGCTACAGAAACCCTTAAATCAAATTTTGAACAACATCTTATCTGACTCCTCACAAAAACTTATAGAAGAGCAATAATCCACTATAAGAGTTTTGCTGAAGAATATGGCATTAGATTTCAGTTACCACTTACTAGTTCAGATCTCATACTATTTATAGCACATTTGAAAACAAAGATCTTGCATCAAGTTGTATCTCAACATACATATCAGCAATTGGTTTTACACACAAAATTAATAATTGGCCTGATCCAACTGATTCATTCATTATTGATAAGGTACTGAAATCAGTGCATAAGGGAAGAAATCAAGATATGAGACTTCCAATCACTAGTACGATTTTGAATCAATTAATAAATGCATTAAAACAGACAATATCTAATAGGTATGATCAAATTTTATTCAAAGCAATGTTCACCCTAGCATACCATGCTCTTTTAAGAATTGGGGAGATGACAGTCAACAACAAAAATTACAATCATGTAATTAGTTTTAGTCAAGCTGTTGTGTTACACGAAAAATTAGTTATCCATTTCATGGACTTCAAACATTCTAATGGAAAACAATTCCATTTAGAAACAGCTAAGAATAAAAATGACAATATTTGTGCAGTAACGGCACTTACAAGTTACTTAACTTTGAGAACAAACAAAGGAGGTCCACTATTTCTCAACTCCAGTGGAGAAGCTGTTTCTAGACAATTATTCCAACATGCATTGAATGGTGCTTTGAACTTTTGTGGGCTCAGCAGAGCATATTACAAACCTCATAGTTTCAGAATAGGCTTTGCTACCGACGCAAGTGCAAAGGAATGTCCACAGAAACCATAAGAACTTTAGGTAGATGGAAATCTGATGCATTCAAATTGTATATTAGACAATCAGGTCAAATTTCTAACCTTAAGTCATGTTTATCTGTCTCACAACTGACCATGAAATGACGTATTTTGTGAACGAATTACTGCCGTTTATTATTTTATATTTTGTACAGGGCTCGTGGGTCACAGCTCATTACATATCGCATACAGAATAACAGTTCATGCTATATGGAAACAGTGGACAATTGGGAAAGGTGAATTATGACGCTCGTTTAAGCTGATACAAGGACAACCTAAAACCAGGAATTCATCTGTTTACCATTGAATTGACCAAATTTTACTGAGAAGAAATTGTAAACTTAAAATCTCCCATTTGCATTTAGTAAGATTAAGCAGTAAACTTATAACAATATATTAGGAAATACAGTTATTTGAAGGGAAATAGGTATTAATACAATTATTGAATGCATGTTTTGCTGTAAGAATTCAGTCAATAGTAAACAAACTTGGTCTGTTATTGCATTAAGTAAAAATATTTGTCTGACACAATGTCTGTAAATTGTGTCTTTTTAGTATAAGTTGGGTTTGTATCAAGTAGATACATTGATAGGACACAATGTCTGTAAATTGTGTCTTTTTAGTATATTTTGGTCTGTATCAAGTAGATACATTGATAGGACACAATGTCTGTAAATTGTCTCTTTTTAGTATAATTTGGTTTGTATCAAGTAGATACATTGATAAGACACAATGTCTGTAAATTGTGTTCTTTTAGCATATGATTGGTTTGTATCAAGTAGATACATTGATAGGACACAATGTCTGTAAATTGTGTCTTTTTAGTATATTTTGGTTTGTATCAAGTAGATACATTGATAGGACACAATGTCTGTAAATTGTCTCTTTTTAGTATAATTTGGTTTGTATCAAGTAGATACATTGATAAGACACAATGTCTGTAAATTGTGTTCTTTTAGCATATGATTGGTTTGTATCAAGTAGATACATTGGTAGGACACAATGTCTGTAAATTGTGTCTTTTTAGTATATGATTGGTTTGTATCAAGTAGATACATTGATAGGACACAATGTCTGTAAATTGTGTCTTTTTAGTATATGTTTGGTTTGTATCAAGTAGATACATTGATAAGACACAATGTCTGTAAATTGTGTTCTTTTAGCATATGATTGGTTTGTATCAAGTAGATACAATGATAGGACACAATGTCTGTAAATTGTGTCTTTTAGGATAAAGGACATTCGTGGGACTCAGTGTCTGTATATAGAATCGTAAGTTTTATCATTTGCATAAGTAGGATGATGGTTGATGCAGGTTTACTTTAGGGCAGCGTTTTCAGCTCCAGAAGAGCTTCATACGTCATGGCGGTATCTGCTCCCAAAAGTTGAGATGTTACATTATTATTAACAAATTTATAGTCAAGGGAGATAACTCTAAATTGATTGACTTTTCAAAAATTTCAATTTTAATAATTGATGACATTTGTTTTTTCACTTATTACATAATATGCTCATTGGTTCAGATTGTAATGAAAGTATTGTATATTTAAATTCACAATTGGTACTTATAATCGTAGTGTATGCAAATTTTATACATGTATCTTTTGATATGATTGATTTTGAAACATAAACTGTCACATCTGTGGCCTGCATCATCATAACATGTGTTAGTTTTTATTTTGTCTTTAGCGGACCATAAATACACTTATGTGCAGCATAAGTGACTTTATGGTACAATGAAAGAGTGTAACTTTTATTTGTATTAAGTCTTTTGATATCATGTTTTGTAAATTTTAGAAATACGTAGGAAATAGTTTTGTACAGTACATAGGTGCTTATCTGACTTGAAACTCATTGGAATTTTGTAATTGATATGGGGGCGCTACTTCAAGCACATGTTTTAATATGCAGCCTCTTTTTCAAATAGCTGCCTAGGGAAGAACACGTACAGAAATTTGGTGACACTCAATTTTATAAAATATTTTAATCCTCCTCCTTCCCTTCTTCCACCTTGAAAAGAGTTTCTTTATTTGTTAATTTAAAGGTGACGAAAAGAGGCGGTATCTGCTCCCAAAAGTTGAGATGTTACACTATTATTAACAAATTTATAGTCAAGGGGAGATAACTCTAAATTGATTGACTTTTCAAAAATTTCAATTTTAATAATTGATGACATTTGTTTTTTCACTTATTACATAATATGCTCATTGGTTCAGATTGTAATGAAAGTATTGTATATTTAAATTCACAATTGGTACTTATAATCGTAGTGTATGCAAATTTTATACATGTATCTTTTGATATGATTGATTTTGAAACATAAACTGTCACATCTGTGGCCTGCATCATCATAACATGTGTTAGTTTTTATTTTGTCTTTAGCGGACCATAAATTATAAAACATAAATATGAATAAACATATACACATGCATGTGGCCAATGTCGTCTAAAGCAAACAACAAAAATAACAGTACTAGAAAATTGTAAAACTGCTTCTAAGAAAGGTCAGGTAATTACACGAATCTTGGTGGGCAATACAAAAATATAAAAATAAGGTTTGGGAATGACACTGTACTGCTAATGTTTTTTAATGTACAAACATTTAAATAATACAAATTTGGAAATTTAGTCAATTTTCTTTTGGGCATGGCATTGTCTATTTTTTTCGACTCATTTTTTTTATAACCGCTTGGTTTCTTCTACACTATTTTCTATTGCAAACAATACCGCTGTCAGAAATCCTAAACCCCTTTTTTGAGTCTGATTTTCTAGAAATCACATAAATAATAACGTAATGTGAAACTGCATCAACTTATGTGATACAAAGTATGTTTAAGGGCACCATTGTTTTACTACCCATGTTGTAGATCTTTCAAACATTCATGTATCAAATGATAAATAAAATACCTAATCAATTTAAACATTACACTAAGTTCATTCAAACAAGTATAACGTAATATCAAATTTTATTAAAACCACAGCAAATATTGCCATGTTTCAGGATGTGCGTTTTACGAAAATACAATTGATCATACATTGTAACAATTTAAAAATGAAAATTCGGATTAAACATAGCCATACTAAATTTTCTCATTAATATCTCCCCTGAAACTTGTGGATATAGCATTGAGAGATTATACTGTGTTTGTGTTCATTAGAAAAAAGGTTGGCCATAAATTTCTCCTGTAAACACTTTTTAATGTCTTTGTTTCTGCAGTTTGTTGACGGATTTCCATTCTAATTATTATTTTATTAATTATTTTCCATCTTACTTTTAAGAGGAATTTATCAATTGTATCCAAACAAATAGGAATTTTCCTTTTATTCATACCAATTTTTTACAATGGAAGTTCCGATTTTTTATTATCTTAGTTTCACTGCCAAATATGTTATCCCAACTGAATGTTTTCAGTAAACTTCGTAGTCTCTGAGGGAAGTCTTGAAAGGCCAGGACCAGTGTTGAAAAGATCAATGGCATTTTGAGTATAAATAGGTTCATTCTATTCAATTCATTACTAACACTAGAAATAGAATTTAAACCATTTATTCAAATAATTTTCCCATCAAATAAACTTATTAGACTTCCACAAAACGTTATGGAAGTTGGAGAGTTTCTTGAATCAGTTGAATACTATATATTAAATCGGGCTTTACATAATTTTCATTTGCCGGATGGTCGGTGTATAAAGCGATTGTATTCTTTGGATACAGGACTGATTTCCTGAAAACTGTGCAGAAATTTATAAGAAATCGAAGATAGATGACATAGAGGCGGAGCTTGTGGAATTGACTTTAACTACAATGCATTTACATGCAACAACATGTATTTATATACTCAGATAATATATTTCTTATCGTATTAACCCTCAAAACATAGTTTTACATGCTGTGGTGATATTAGATTTTTTTTTTAAAACTCAATTAACAACTGGTTGGGACATTAAATCATAATTTAGAAGTTAATAATTCATGGAAGAATCAGTGGTTTGGTTACTGGCTGGACTAGTGATAGTCTACGTCATATCGTTTGTTAGTGTAGAATTTGCAATGAACAAAATGGAGATTCGACTTAAGACAGACGTGCGAGAAGCAATGCACGACATGGAAAAGGCTTATACAAACAAAATAAATGCCGTGAGAGATGAATTGGAAAAGGTTTATATTAACAACCTAAATGCTGTGAGAGATGAAATGAACGAAAAAGAAAGACGATCCAATAAGGAAGTGAATAAAGTAGAGATCGATATGTTAGAAAAGGAAAAAGTTTATATAAACCACATACAGGTTGCGAAAAATGAAATGAACGATATAGAAAGTAGATTTAACAAGAATTTGAATAAAGTAGAGGACGATATGAAATTATTAATGTTAGAGATGAAAAGGGAGTTTACAAACAACATGAACTCTGTGACAAATAAAACGAATGAGACAGAAAGTAAATTTGACAAAGAAGTAAATACATTGAGGAGAAACATACAAATATTCTCGACAGACGCGGATAAAAAGATAATTGAAATCGAAACTCTGATCGACGAAAAAGAAAACGTTAGTAAAAAAGAAATGTCCGGTGTACGGGAGGAAATGTTTATATCGCTGATGAAAAATGACATTAGTCTGAGTACCATGAGACGAAAATTTAAATTATCACTCCAAAAATCAAATAATCGTTGTATGAATAGTATCAATAGAATGAAAACAGGTAAAATCAATAGTATGATTTAAAGGTTTCAATGTGGAGGTTATCTTGCTTTTAAAGTAGACATTCAAAGTAAATATTTATTTTGAAAAAAACCGGCATAACACAATATCGCTTTCATAAAAGATCCTTACAAAATCTAATCATTGAATATCATAAAACTTCATTATGGGGTTAAATGTGAAAAGTATTGAAGATTAATTTCTTAATTATATTAGTATTAGAACATATGAATAACTGGAGATGTGAAATCTTTTCGTCTGATAAATGTACTTTCCATAGATAAAAACAAAAGGATCATCACTTTAAAGGGAAGGAAAATCAAAAATAGAAAAAAAGAAAAGTTCCATTTGTCATTGCTTTATTATGAAGAAAGTCGTAAGGATCAATGACATACTGGGTAAAGTTCATTTCTATAACATAGAAAATCTTGACCTAAAATCTGCTTACATTGAAAATGTGGTCTACTTATAATTGCAGATATTTATAAAAATACCTAAGTATTATGGTTCATCGCATCTTAATGATATATAGCATTAAACCGAAACTGATAAAAGTAGAGAATCGAATCTGCGATAATAACGATACAGTTAAACCCATTGGAATATCAAACACCATATTTCGAACAGAAGTAAATAACCATGATTTGATAAAGTTTTTTGCGATAAAACTGATGTTGCAACTGAATCAGCCAAAATGTTCATTAACCAATGTTGGTTGTTCTGATTCATTTTGGTTATTATGTTCTCTAAAATTTTAGAAAAAAGGTCTCACTCAGAATCGACGTTGACTCCTGAAGAAAAAACATACTACAACAACAAAAATCAGTACGATTAGACACTTATTTCAATGGCTTCAAGATTTATATTTTTTTAATTTATTTTAGTCTCAAATTTTCATCTGAATGCAGTAATATAATAAACTGCTAATACAAATTCGTCGTTTAAACCTGTCAATCGATTGAATTATTGACTTTGCTATGAATATAAGGAGCAAAAGTAACATAGATATTGAAATTCTGAAGAAACATAGCCGGATTTTTCTTGACGTTGTCAATAATCTTCATAAAATCTCAAGTTCGATACAATATTTCTTACCCAATATTATATTGACCTGTCAAATTATTCACAAAAGTATCTCTGTGGAAAATATATTTTCCTGAAGTAGGTAAATAAAAAAAAAAGCACTTTGGACGCACGAAATTTAAAGATTGTTATTTTTATTCAACTACGAATGATATGTTGTTTTGTGAAAATATCCTGTATAAGCAGTTTTACAGGGTTTCTTTTAAATTTACACAAAAGCAAATCCGAACAATGATGTCACTTTGACGTCGGAATTTTAAAACTGTTAGATTATTGTCTATCGTTAAGTATGAAATTTCACCTCACCAAATTGAATACAAATATCATTAGTACAGTTATAAAAACAGAGAGGAAAGTATTATTTGTACAAGTCCTAAATTAAAACTAAAAATACCAAAATGGAAATTGGAAAATAGTTGATTTCAATTACTTTTTCAGAAATACGACCAGCTTTTTCAGCTACCTTTACTAATGAAAGGGCGATACCATTAACCCATGGAGAAATACTGAAGTTTGACAACGTTCACTTAAACGTCGGAGATGGATACGATCCAGCGACGGGATATTTTACAGTTCCAAAAGCCGGAATTTATTCAGTTTCCTGTACGATTCGATCAATCGAAAATAAACATATTCACGCATTTCTCTGGAAAAATAGTAAAAAATGTTGTTAGCATATGGAAGAAACTGGAACAGTGGAAGTTTTTGCTTCCCTGTTAATTTACAAAAGGGGGATTTACTTTTTGTTAAACATGATGATGGACCTTATGTCGTAAACGAAGAAGTTCATGGAGGATCGGCATCATTTTTTGCAGCAACATTTATCAACAATTTGAATTCTGGTGACGAGAAGATTTACACCCTCTAAGCAATAAGTCCTTGATGGTTACTAAAACTGAAGATTATACATTCATTTAGTTTAATACTAACTCATAATATTTCTTACATTTAAATATCGAATTCTTTTATTGGATTGTTTGAAGGATAAACTTAAATGTAAAGTTTGCTGATTTGCTACGCCACGTAAAAATGTACATGTTTCTTCTGTAAGTTTTTAACTTAAACTCTGGAAACATTTTTTATACTTTAGGCACCTTACACATCTTAAAAATAAGCTGCGAAGATTGAAAATATCAACGAGGAGTTTTCGGGTAGAATAGAATAGAAAAAAAATGATATCTAACAACCAACTCTTTCTATACTTGTTTTTCATAAAATATTTCTCTTTTAACAAAAAAAAAAAAAAAGAAGATAAATGTGCTGTTTTTAAGCCTTATTCCTAATATTGTACTCCTTCAATGGCACAACACTGTTATTTTCAAACATGCACTTGTTTCTCGGTATGTGAAATTTCTTGTCTACGTTGTTGAATATGATGCACATGTCAGTTGGTTCAAAAATAAACAAAAACAATGGATGAACATCCATGACTCAATAAATCGCAACTAAATTTATCAAATCAGTTATATAATTAAACATCACTTGAAGACCCGTAGCTGCTATTACCCAAAAAGGATGATCTACATCAAATATGTGGCAAAATTATCCTATTGTAATAACTGTAAGTTTTCCTCACTATTTGCAGACGAAATCACTGCGAAGTCGATGATGGAGCAAGTTTCCTTATGTTTGTAATTTTTGGGTCGTTTAATTATTGGTTTTGAGGTCAGCGATAAATTTGTTGACTTTTACATGCCAAAAGTACTGGAGTTCTTGCTATTGATAATTTTATTTTAGATACCCTCGATGACTATCATACATATATATATTCGATAGATG
This sequence comes from Mytilus coruscus, assembly GCA_017311375.1. Taxonomy (NCBI): domain Eukaryota; kingdom Metazoa; phylum Mollusca; class Bivalvia; order Mytilida; family Mytilidae; genus Mytilus; species Mytilus coruscus. Next base: position 122,649,430 of record CM029595.1, on the reverse strand, counting down.
GTGATAATTTTAGAGTTCAAAGTTAAGATAAGAGACTTCAAAATGTTTTCCCGACGCAGTATTGTATTGTTAATCGTATTATATATACCGTCATTCGTTTATAGACGAAACGCGTGTCTGGTGTACAAAGTTATTAGCCTGGTGTCTTTGATGAGTTTTTAAAAAGTTGTAATTAATACGCTAGTGTACGGATGCTTAAAGGATGTACAGAGAAAATAGCATTTTCTTATTCTTATTTAACAATAGTGTTCAATGCTACCTGGATTAGATTATCGTCCAGTTGGATATACTTGTAATGACAAAAATCGCCTCTCATGAAGTTCTCGATATATGAATTAATTCCTTAACAGGGTAATGAAGAAAGTGTTTTCAAAGTCAACCTTTTCAAGAAGAAAAAGTTTGCAATTATAAAATTGTTCGAAATTAAGGAATGTACTTCCCTCATTCATTACTCATGTTTCTTTGTATGGCGTTTGCTTTATTTTATGGGATAGTACAACAGACCAAAACACGACTCTTTCGAAAAATAGACGCACAAGCAACACATAAAGACACATGGTGATGGTAGTCCGACTTGATACATGCACAAAATTGTGGGGATTTAAACCAGTGCTTACCTGCGTACATATCTCTTTGCATCTTTTAAACTATATGTCCTAAAAGTAATACACACAATAAAACAACCGGCACAATCTAGCTTCTTACAGAATGACCACTAACTTGAAAAAAAAAAAAAATAGAAAACGGCATATTATTTGGAAAGCCAGTCATAATATGGTCGCTACTGTAGTACTGCAGGAAGCTAGCTAAGGTATCCAAGCTGTTGATGAAATGCTGTCGCTTAAGAAAGCAATAAAAGATCATTCACAAAACTTCTAACGGGTTTTTTGAAGTGTCATTATACAATCTAATTGAAATCAGCTGTGTTTGTTTGAGGAGGAAAACATTTGAAATTGTCACACCATTAAAAAAAAGGATTTTAACAAAGTCATCATTTTGAATTAGTCGTATTATCTTGGTGTAAATTGCATATAATTTTTGTTTGAAGCGCCTGACCTTGAAGATAGAGAAACAATGTCATTAATACATTTAAAAAAAAAAAAAAAAAAGCAAAAAAATGGATACTATTGATCATCAGTCTTAAAAAAAGTCCCAGATTCAAAGTTTAAAATTGGCAAATAGTCGATTGCGATTAATATATCAGAAATATGACACGTATTTACTGTTACCTTTACAAATAAAAGTGCGCTATCATTAACAGACGAAAAATCACTGAAGTTCAACAAAATTCACTTAAAGAGGCATTAGTTGTCAAATTCATGTTCACTGAATTGACCCAATTTCTCATATTTTCATACTAAAACGTATATTCAAATTGCAAAAAGTCCAAATGAAAAGCAATTTACAAGGCATTGACTTGTTATAATGTACCAGGATTTCGAGCGTATCTTAGACTAAACGCCATCTAACTATCTATCGCGATGACCTCCGTAGACTACCGACGGTCATATAACATGATATAAATTATAAAACATAAATATAGATAAACAGATACACATACATGTGGCCAATATCGTCTGAAGCAAAAAATATTTAAATATAGCTAACAATAAGGCAAAATACGATTTTTATCGCAAGAGTGTAAAATTATGACGCCATACATGACATCATTACTGTTGTAATACGTCAGAGCTTACTAAATTGTATTTTTCAGATGTTTATATAATTTTTTTTTTTTCACCAAATGTTTACTTTGATTGCTGAAGTTAAATTCCATGGAATTTTAGGGTCATCATTCACTCTTTCTGCTTTTAAGATTGGTCGGCTAATTACACGAATTTTGGCGGGCAATACAAAAAAATATAAAAATAATGTTTGGGAATGACACTGTGCTGCTGATACGAAATAATGATGTTTTTTTAATATACTATTTATCAGAACATTTAAATAATACAAATTTGGAAATTTGGTCAATTTTCTTTTGGTCATGGCGTTGTATTTTTTTCTTCGAATTGTTATTTTATAACACCATTGGTTTCTACTACACTTTTTTCTATTCAGTTTTAGAAATCACAGAAATAAGAAAATAATGTGAAACCTTATCGACTCCCAATTAGTGATAATAGTATGTTTTATGGCTTCATTGATTTACTTCCCATGTTGTAGATCTTTTTTTTAAACATTCATGTAACACATGATAAATAAAATACCCAAAAAATTCAAACCTACCATCCAGTTCATTCCAAAAAATAGAGTATAACGTAATATAAAAAAGGCACTGACTACGATTACAAGCAAAAGGTAACAATAAGAAATAACTATTGTTACTTCAGGGACTAATTGACAAAATGTATTTCCGGACAGGGACCCTATTTCATACGGAAATTGCAGGTAACAATAATATCATCTTTTATTGTTACCTGCAAAATTTTACATTTGTAAATTATGTCCTTTTTGTATGTAGCATCGGGATACTGTTTACTGTCTTCCTGTCATTGACCCGTAAAGTAACGTTGTTTTACATATTTGAACAAATTTATACTTATAGAAAATTATAAAATTATCGAACATAGCAATGATGAATTGAAAAAAAAGTAAAATAACAAAAATACCGAACTCCAAGGAAAATTCAAAACGGAAAGTCCCTTATCAAATGGCAAAATCAAAAGCTCAAACACATCAAACGAATGGAAAACAACTATCATATTCCTGACTTGGTACAGGCATTTCCTTATGTAGAAAATGGTAGATTAAACCTGTTTTTATAGCTAGCTAAACCTCTTATCTGTATGACAGTGGCACAAAATTCCATTGTATTGACAACAATGTGTGAACAAAACAAACAGACATAACAGGTAAAAATGTCAAAAATAGGGGTACAGGTCAACAGTGTGATATAATCTTAATCAATATAAAAACAAACAAATATGTCAACAAAGAAATACAAAATGGCATATTGATAAAGCACATAAGAAAAAATGAAAGACAAGAATACAAAAAAAAATGACCATAGCACAATAACACAATTTCGGAATGTATAAGTACCGAGCCACGCCAAAAGGATATTACCAAAAATGGACTAAACAGTAAAGGTTTATAATTTACAAAGACAAATAAAACTAGATTTGTAATTGTTAGCAATAACGGATGGCACCCTCATTCCCCCCATTGCCTGAATAACGGCAGTCATTTTGAAAATTCCAAAGACAAACAGCGCATCTACACATGCCAATTAACATTGTTGAAATTTTGGACATTTTGCACAAGATACGCATTAATCAAATGATCTGTACGAGACACAAAAAAAAAAAAAAAAAACAACAAAAAAACAACAAAAAAACAACTCACATTAAGACAATAGACTGGAGAACCGAAATAAGAGTACTTGCAGTTACTGAAAAGCTTGTTCAAAGCCAATTAAAACTTACAAATAAATCATGTCCTTCGAGACTTAAGTATCAATCAGTACACAACCAACGGATTAAGTCATAAACAGTCTGAGAAACGCATGACCTTCAATTGTGTACTTGTTTTGGCTTTCGAACTTTTTTGATCTGAGCGTCACTGATGGGTCTTATGTAGACGAAACGCGCGTCTGGTGTATTAAATTATAAGCCTGGTACCTTTTGATAGCTATTATTTGTGTGTGTCTCTGTCCTGTATGTTCTCCCAATTATTTGTATTGTAGTCCTGTCATGTAATCTTGTCATTTTAATGTTATATTTAACATTGCCATAAAAGCGGGAGGTATGGCTAGCCACAAAACCAGTTCAACCCACCATTTTTTTTTAAATGTCCTGTACCAAGTCAGGAAAATGGCCATTGTTATATTATAGTTCGTTTCTCTGTTTGTGTTGCATTTTAGTGTTGAGTTTCTGTTGTTTTCCTCTTATATTTGATGTGTTTCCCTCAGTTTTAGTTTGTAACCCGGATTTATTTTTTTCTCAATCGATTTATGAATTTCGATTAGCGGTATACTACTGTTGTCTTTACTTGTATACCTTGTAAACATATACAATTACGGTTCTCGAAAAGTGGTGCTGGAAAGGTTTTGACCACCAAAAGTTTTGCAAGGACCGACACAATTTTGGTATTTTGCAGTAGACTCAATAGTAAGGACCAGCAGATTTTCTTCAAGGACCACCAAGGAAAAAAGATTTTGAGAACTCTGCGGATATTTTTATATACAAAAATAATCCAGTTTGGTTACTTTAAAATTTTTGATATACAAGATGCCCTTTTAGATCATATACCAGAAAAATATTGAAAAATTATTATACAGGTTAAGATTATTCCTGAAAATCAAATGGTCGGAGCTTTAAGCCAGGTTTGTTTAGTTAAATTAAGTTAGGAAAGCATAAAGAAAAAATGTCACAAACACAGCGATTTCTTCCAACACATTTTCTTTATTTTTACACTTATTACATGATTACATCAATGCCAAAAACAGAGAACACTATTATAGTCATGTCTACCGAATGAACTGACGTAACTAAATTTTCTAAAAAATCATCATAACCTTCATTTATGTCATCCAACATAAAAAATTCTGCGATATTCAACGGCAAATTGAATTTGTGTTTTATTGCTTCTACAGAATATCTCCAGAAGAGGTCAAGATTCATTTTTTGGGACTTTTCACCAGGAGAAATTCTAGAGATGAACGGAAGAGACCAATAAATTACGCCCCTGGTCTTGGTATCTTCCAATGAACTTTTTTAGAAAAAGGACGAGACGTTTTTTGACATAACCCTGGTTCATCATCTTTCTGCTCACACACTGGTGACGTTTTATAAAGTCTGAGTAGCAGCTGCAAGCTCTTGAATACCGAATGAGTTGCGAAATGTATATCCCATATGCAAGTGAAGTAGGTATATTGCTACTAAAGTGGGGGAAATTAATAATTTCAAAATTAAAATCGTTTCGTTTGTCATAAAGTCTAGTACTGAGATGACCGCTTATGTCAAATTCGAGGTATAAGTCTAAAATTGTGGCGGAGGAAGCCGTGTAAGATGTTTCTTTAATTTCTAGTTCTGGAGGATATGTTAATGGAACCCAATCAGAAAGGTTGTGATTGTTAATGGAAAGAACATCATCAAAATACCTGAATGTGACATTAAAACACATTTATACATAATTCATTTTTTGTGTTGACAAAGCGAAATTTTAATTATTATTATTTATATTATCAATGCTGAAATACGGTAAATTGAGCAAGAACTTCTACATAACTTCACACAATTTGCCTCTTGGAACCGTTGAAGTGAATCATTAAAATGTTGAAAGGATATAATGATGTTCAACGATTTTCACCGACCACAAATTAGACATCTTGCTCATTCATATCAATATTTGAGAATAGCGAGGCAGTTGTTTTAATTGACCCCCTTTTAATGGCAAAGGTGAACGTCGTGTTGGTCTATAAATCTGGAAGTTTAATCATGGTTAATGTTTTGTACATCATAATTTAATTGTTTAAATTTATTTCACAGATTGTTCGCAAAGCAAGCATTCTTTTTACATCAGTGCCTTATTAATCTTATAAATTATTTTCCATATTACTTTTGATCAAAAGGGAATTTATCAATTTTATCCAAAAATTTTTAATTTTAATTTTTGTTTCATACTAATTTTGTTACTATGAAAGTACGAATTTTTTAATTCTCTGAAAAGTAGAATAACAAAAATACAGAACTCCTCTCTAAATTTCATCGCCAAAGTCCACTTTGAGAAGTTTCTGAGGGAAGTCTTAAAATGTCAGGACCAGCATTTAAAAGAGCAATGGTGTTTTGAGTATGAATAAGATATTTCTATTCACTTCATGACTAAAACTGAAAATAGAATTTTAGACCATTTACTCATTTATTTTTATATCATATAAACATATGGGATTTACACAACATATCATGGAAGTCGGAAAGTTTTATGAATACTCTTTGAAAACACTATATGTTAAAACAGCTTTACATATCTTTCAATGCCAGTACTGTGACAATATTAGATTTGTAAATTAGAAGATTTACCAAGGCAGTTAATTCGTTTGCTATAGAACTGATTTCATGTAAACTGTGCAGAAGTTCACGAGAAATAGACGATACATTATATAAAGGCGGACTTTGTAGGATTGATGTTAACGACAATGCATTTACATGCAACTACCTGTATTTACATAATCAGATAATCTATTTTCTTATCGTATCAACCCTCAAAATAAAGTTTTATTTCCTGCAGTGGTATTAGCTTTTTTAAAACCCAACGACATTACATCATAACTTCGTAGTTAATCAATTATGGGGGATTCTGTGGTATTGTTACTTTTTGGACTAGTGATAGCCTTCTTATCGTTTGTTTATATAGAAATCAAAATGAACGAAATGGAGATTCGACACAAGAGAGATGTGCGAGAAGCAATGCAAGACATGGAAAAGGCTTATACAAACAAAATTAACACCGTGAATGATGAATTGGAAAAGGTTTATATTAACAACATACATGAAATAGAAATTCGATTTAACAGAATAAAGTACAAAACGGTATTTTAGAATCTGAAAAGGTTTATATTAAACACATACACGATGTGAAAGTTGAAATGATCGAAATAGAAAGTCGATTCAATAGGGAAGTAATCAAATTGAAAACAGGTAAAATCAATCTTTTTATAAGCTTTATATAGATATAAGAAGATGTGGTATGAGTGCCAATGAGACAACTCTCCATCCAAGTCAAAATTTATAAATGTAAACCATTATAGGTCAAAGTACGGTCTTCAACACGGAGCCTAGGCTCACACCGAACAGTAAGCTATAAAGGGCCCCAATGAATGTTTCAATGTGGATGTTACCATATGTTAAAGGTGAACATTCAAAACCCAAAACCCCAAACCCAAAAGCTTTCATTTAAAGCATAAATACAGTTGACAGGTATAAGTTAAATCACTGCGTGTCTAAATAAAATAGAGATCTGCCTGTAACACCTAATTTCCCAAAAAGGATGAAAAGACTTTTAACAAATGAATATAACAAAACACTAAAAAAATTCATCAACATATTGCGGTGTCAGTACAGGTCAACTTCAACAGAACTCGTATTCTTAACACTTTTGACTAGAAAAAGAAAAAAAAAAAACTGATTATAAGGTATGGGTTTTGCTCATTTTTGAATGTCGTACAGCGACCTGTTGTTGCTTACATTCACGTCATTTGGACTCTGGTGGATAATTATCTCATTGGCAACCACATATCCTTATTTTTATGATAAAATTAATCAATCAATTAATTAATTAATTAGTTAATCAATAAGAAATATTGTTTTCAACTTCCTTAAAATAACTGCAGATGACAAAAACGGATTACGATTTTAAACAAGGAAATGTTTCATTTGAAAGGAATAAGACTCTTCTTTACATTTTGATTGTTTTTTAACAATTTGTTGTATTATTCACAAATATTCTTTTGCACAAGCTTAAGCTGATATGCAGTTTGGTAAAAATGTCAAAGATTAAGCACTGTTCCATGTTTGCTTTCTTCAAATTTTATTAAAATATCCGAACAATGACTGTCAAATTATAATTTATTTTTAATTGAAAGTCAGACTTCGTACGATAAAATGAAGGCATAAAATTTCATAAGTATATTTCGAAAACAAGGTGCTAAAATGTACACTTATGATCCTTAGTTCTAAAATAATACTCGAAATTAAAGTTTGAAATTGGAAAATAGTTGACTGCGATTACTATTTCAGATATACGACCAGAATTTTCAGCAACCTTTACAAATGAAAGGGCGATACCATTGACACCTGGAGAAAAACAGAGGTTTGACAACGTCCATTTGAACATCGGAGAGGGATACGATCAGGCAACGGGATATTCTACCGTTCAAAAAGCCGGAATTTATTTAGTTTCCTATACGATTCGATCAACCGAAAATAAACATATTCACGCTTATCTCTGGAAAAATTATGACAGATTATTGTAAGCATATGGAAGAAACTGGAAAACCGGAAGTTTTAGTTTCCCTATTAACTTACAAAAGGGAGACATACTGCTTGTTAGGCATGATGATGGACCTAATATTGTAAACGAAGAAGTTCATGGAGGATCGGCATCTTTTTTGCAGCAACGTTCATCAACAGCTTGAATTCCGAAGACATGTAGATTAACTAAACTCTAAATAAGCGTACCTTAATGGTTACTGAAACTGAAGAGGATGAATTAATTTAATGTAATACAAAATCATTATATCTCTGAATTTGAATATGGAATTCTTTTATTGGATTGTTTATAGGATTAACCTTTTGAAAATTTGCAGATGTTCTAATCCAAGTACGAATGTACATTTTTTCTGTTCGGGTTTCTAATCTGAACTCTTTAAAACTTTTTAATGTTCTCAAACTGCATGCTTTTTTGTTCGCAGCATGTGCAATTTGTTGTCTTAGGTGTTGAAAATGAATACACATGTTAACAGGGTCAAAATTGTAAAGATGATGGATGAAAATTTATGACGGAATAATCCATCATATCAAAATATAACAAATCAGTTATGTAATTAAGCAGCACTTAAAGACGCGAGGCTGCCTTTATACAGAAATCATCAGATTGTAAATTTACATTTAATTATCAATCAAGTTTTTAGGGTGAACCCCCTGAGGGGTTCACGCCTATATATTGGTGAGTTTTGGAAGTTTCTATTGGCCATTCAGATATTTCCAGAAACAAGATTCTTGGAATCTCTCGAAAATTTTCGATCATTTATACAGGTAGTTATCTATGTCTTTGGTACGGTCCCTCTATGGATAGGCTACCATGTGACATTGTATATTTCAACAATCAAAGTTCATTTGTAGATCGGATAGTAACAAAATAAAAAAGACTAGGTTGCAGTCAAAAAATCATTTATATGTTAAAACCTATTTGGCTTTTGAAAAAAAAAAACATATGTGTGTTTTTTATAATGCGAATGTATGTTAAATATTAAGTATAATAATAACGCAATTAAATAATTCATGCTTTGAGACGGTCCCTGTACGCGTTGTGTGTGTAGTTTTTAATACAAAGTGCTGTTGTGCATTGAGACAATAAAATGGGAATAATTTATTGATATATAGTGTCCTAGAATAAACTCATTATTTCTGAACGTTTATCACGTGATATTTTGTATTTCAATCATAGCCTGGGAAAATGTCGGAAAGCATCAAGAAAATTAACAACACGATATTTCTGTTATAGATATATATCTTAGGTCAGAAACACAGTGGTCGGAAAGCAGAAAGATAATTAAACAAAAGGATTTTTTCTGTCAAAAATATTTATTCATTAATAGATACTACTAGACCAAGAGAATATTCATTAAAATTATTAAGTTTTAACTGAGACTAAATTTGTCCTTTAATAGAATATAATTTGAAATGTTATATATATATTCGTGTATTATGTCCCAGAGGTTTGAACAGTGAATACATTTATGAAAATTATATGCAACACGTGAGCACCAATGAGCAGGGATGCGTACACATAAGTCAGTATCTAAATTTTAAACGGTAGTGAATGAAAAATACTTGCATGGTTTCAATTCACAAGGATTTTAAATCCTTGCATCTCACTAAAAACGTAATTAATATTTTACAATAATCATAAAAATTAATTACTACGTTAATTATTTTAAACTGTTTAGTATGGATTTATAAGTATCTGCTTATATTTTTATAGCAATATATTCATATAGGAGAAAGTAAGACTTTAAAAGAGATTGATTTGATAAATAAAATCCCATCAGTAAATACTTGACGTTTGTGTTTATTGATATTATATTCTAAATTTTCGGAAAAGATTCATTAACAGGAATGTATGTTAATTATTAAATTTCAATTCTTTTTTTGTTTTGTTTTTAATAGTTCAACTTTATAGCATCTAAACCTATGCAATATGGTACGATTTTGAAATTGTATGCATTGTGTTGACCAGCTATCTTACACGCTTTGGTTCTTTTACATAATATATCACCCTGTTCACACGACACACTACCGGTTTGCGTTCACACAAATTCTGGATTAAATGGCAATAAATCCGTAGTCAAAACACTTTTTAATAGGTAGGTAGTTTGACATCCGAATTCAACAATTAAACATTAGATTTGAGCCTAGATTAATATATGTGATGACGCAAATGCGTATTCTTATCCAGAGTATCAGTGCGTATGCTTTCTATTTACTATTTCTTGTGCAAAAAAAAAAAAAAAGAAAAAAACACGTGCATACATAAATAATAATTTCACTCGATAATGTGAATTTTCGCTTTTCATATCTAAATTCAGGACACGGCAGTAAGACCTTGACATGTGACTTTCAAGCATTGTCATCATTACTTAAGGTATTCTGACCTCTAGCTGTTTCTCTTTTTTTTTGAGTGATTGTTCATTTATCAACTTTGAAAATTTCGAAATGCTTAGAATTTTCTACCCCATGAAAAGCTATAGATTACCTTATATGTATTCGGCAAAACATTTGTTTTCGAAATTTTGGTTCCTCGATTCCTTTCAACTTCGTACCTTATTTGGCCTTTTTAACTTTTTTATTCGAGTGTCACTGATGAGCCTTTTGTAGACTGAACTCGCGTCTGGCATACACATTTTAATACTGGTATCTTTTTATATCTACATATCTTTTTATATAAATTGTTTTTTTTTTTTTTGAGTATGTTCAGGTATTCATAAAACTTCTGAAGCTAAAATATTCTTCAAAACCAAGTTTTCCTGTAGAATATTTGGATTGATTTAAGTAACTTCAGGGAATCCTTAGAATTTGAGATGTTTTATGAGACCAAAATAATTGTCAGTATATAAGAGGTCCCAATGAATCTGGTGTGTTACTCTCAAGAAAAATATCCGAAACCTTCTTATAAGTTGCATGCCACAGGGTTTCACTTCACATGGATATTGGACTTTAAATTTATTTATACAACATCTACCATGCGTACAGACAACGTCAATAACGAGTATAAGAATAATTGAAGGCATCCAGGAAACAAAATATGAAGATATGAAAGATAAAATAAATGCATCCAGATTATAAAGCAAACTGATTGCTTACATTTATATTGCGATTGGTTTGTGCAATTTGCATTAGACATCCGGTTTGCAGAAACTGGGATTTGCAATAGGATTATGGAAAAGAGTTGTATACTCCCAAGTAATAAATAAAATAGTCAAGCTTTAAAATGTAAATTCAAATAGTAGCTGTACATATACACTTTTCTATTCACAACTATCCAACACTGCTTTCAATTGACTTGTGCAAAAATCTACACACAATTACATATTTTCAATAAAAGTGTTTTATCATCATCATTATCTTATTCTATTCACAGTCAATTATTTCAAATCAAAAGCAAACAAAAATTCAGCAACATTTTTTTTGTGACCAGTCAGCGGTCTCGGGTTCAGGTGTTGCTTTTCTTTTTTTAAAGAAAGCAACTTGTTTGTATTATCAAAATCGTCCATTTTTCCTTCAGATAACTCAAAAAGCATTTTAAAGTTAGATTTTAACACGCACGGGTATAATGAAAATTTGAAAATACGCGCATTACTAAAATATCAGGGGTAAATCATGACATTTTCTGTCCAATCTTCTGACGTCGTTTCCTGTAATTAGTAACATACTAGTATCGTGATATTTCAAACGTCAACAGAGAAGCGATTCTAGTCATTATGAGTATCCTTAAATGGATGTTGAATTTATGTTGGTACCTTCAAACCCGAAACAATCAATGTTTCGTTAGTATCAAGTAGACTTAAACCAGACTAAAAAAGATCATAGGATCTTAGTTTATGCGGTAGGCAAACACCCCTATAAGAGGAAAGATAGACGGTCGATAGAAGGTCGTAGTCATTTTATGGGAATAGAAAAATAAATAGCTTCGGATGCAGTCGTACTTCGCCATTCCAAACTAAAAGACAAATTGAAAGAGTTGGTATTACTTTGTTTCATTAAAAAGAATGGCGAACGTAGATACAAGTATCTTGTCTTGGGGAGGGATAAATCCTACTTTTTAAAAAATCACTCTGATTCAAACAAAAAATTCTCTGAAACTGACATTATCAAGATGCTTGGTTTCTTGATTGACAACATATTTGTTACGTTTGGAGGACGTGGTTTTCAACAGACTGTCGGAATTCCAATAGGAACCAATTGTGCCCCTCTTCTTGCCGACTTGTTTCTTTATTATTATGAGGCTGACTTCATACAGTAACTTCTTAGGAAGAAAGATAAGAAGTTAGCAATATCCTTTAACTTTACATTCCGCTATACAGATGATGTTCTCTCACTAAATAATACAAAATTTGGTGACTATGTTGAACGAATCTATCCCATCGAACTAGAGATAAAGGATACTACAGATACAGTTAAGTCTGCCTCATATCTTGACTTACATCTAGAAATTGACAATGAGGGTCGGTTGAAAACAAAACTTTACGACAAAAGAGATGATTTCAGCTTCCCAATTGTGAACTTTCCATTTCTATGTACCAACATTCCAGCAGCGACTGCATACGGAATATATATCTCCCAATTGATACGATATTCCCGGGCTTGTATTTCCTATCATGATTTCCTTGATAGAGGATTGCTGCTCACAAGGAAGCTATTAAACCAAGAGTTCCAAATGGTGAAGTTGAAATCATCCCTTCGTAAATTTTACGGACGCCATCACGAGTTGGTTGACCGTTATGGAATAACCGTTTCACAGATGATATCGGATATGTTCCTTATGTCGTAACTACAATACCCTTCCCTTTTCACGAATGTGACCTACCGAATTAGACCATTTACCGGTTTTGTAATAACATAAGCAACCATCGGGTGCCACATGTGGAGCAGGATCTGCTTACCCTTCCGGAGCACCTGAGATCACCCCCAGTTTTGGGTGGGGTTCGTGTTGCTTAGTCTTTAGTTTTCTATGTTGTGTCATCTGTACTATTATTTGTCTGTTAGTCTTTTTATTTTTGGCCATGGCGTTGTCAGTTTGTTTTCGATCTATGAGTTTGACTGTCCCTCTGGTATCTTTCGTCCCTCTTTTAGCGTGTCTCAATAAGCTGAAAGTAAAGTACATGTCGCCTAACATCAAAAACGAGTTGTCGTCGATAAATGAAAATAAAATTTCATAACTTGTGTGCGTCCAAAGAGCTTTTCTTGATGTTCTTTCATTGAGAACGGCCAAACATAAACATTTAAAAGCTAGGGATGTATAAATACGCAAAAAACGTTAAGAAGTGTCAGTATGCTTGCAATTTGTGGGTCGTTCCACTATTGATTTTAGGTTAGCGAACAATTTGTTGTTTTAACATGCCATGCTTATCGCTAATTATGTTCTCGATACCCTCGACTACTATGGGATAGATGGGGATAATTTTAGAGTCCAAAGTTATGATAATAACATTAACAGTACTAATTTTATTGCACCAGATGCACATTTGATAAGCTGCTACAAAACATGACAACACGAAGGATTCAGGCAAATATTCAACTGCGTTTCCCCGATGCAGTATTGTATTGCAAATCGCATTACATGAATCTTGACTCGTTTATAGTTGTAGCAAAGACGCTAGAAAACGACAGACAACACAGTTTTTTATTTGACAATAGTGTTAAATGCTATAGGCATAAGGTTATCGTCCATTTGGATATACTTGTAATGACAAAAATCTATTCTCTGGTGAAGTTCTCAATGTATAACTCCATCCTTTACAGGGTTGAAGAAAATCTATTCAGCATCCAACTGTTCAACAAGAAGAAGTTTGCTAATATAAAACTTAGGAATTATTTGAAAAATAGGAATGTATCTCCCTCATGCATAGCTCTGATTCCTTGTACGGCTTTGACTATACCTTTGGTCCTATCTGTTACATCTACTATTCAATTGTATTAGGTTTTGGATTTTTAAACATTTTGGTCTAGAACATCATTGAAGGGACATTAATTGTCGAAATACGCATCTATTGCAGTACAATTGATACCGTTAAATTATTGTTCGATATTAAGATGTGTACTAGTAGGTCCCCCCCTTTTTTTTTTTAGCTCACCTGCCCCAATGGGTCAAGTTAGCTCTTCTCATCACTTGCCGTCCGTCGTCCGTTGTCCGTTAACTTTTACAAAAATCTTCTCCTCTGAAACTACTGGGCCAAATTTATCAAACTTGGCCACAATCATTATTGGGGTATATAGTTTAAAAATGTGTTCGATGACCCCGCCTGCCACCAACATGGCCAACATGGCTAGAGATAGAACAAAGGGGTGAATTGCAAGTTTTGTCTATTATTTTGAAAACCGTTATTAATAGAGAAAATCTGACAGTAGCAAAAATGTTCAAAATGTTGAGCTCTACCAATTGTCCATATACGTCAAAATTGTCAGACAACTTCTTATAGGAGTTATTGCCCTTTAATGACAAATTTTACCATTCTTTTCATTTTTGCGTATTATCTTGAAAACTATAATAGATACAGAGAAACTTTAAATTGTAAAATTGATCAGCAAGACAAGTTCTACAAGTAAGTCCGCATGGTTGAAATGGTCAGCCGACTCCTTATTAGAGTTATTGCCTCTTGATGATGATTTTTACCAATTTTTTGCGTTTTTGCTTTATATCTTAAAAATTATAATAGATAGATAGAAACTTAAATAAGCTAAAAAGGTTCAGCAAGAAAATATCTACAATTAAGACAATATAGAGGAAATTGTCCGACGTCTCCTTGGAAGTAGTACCCTTTAATGACGATTTTTACCATTTTTGGGGGGTTTTGCCTTACATGATAAAAAATTATAATAGATAAATAGACACTTTAAAACACAAAAATGATCAGCAAGGCAAGATCTACTAACAAATTAAATTTTGCTGATATAGGTAGTAGACTATCACTATTTATTGGAGTGATTGCCCTTAAATGAAGATTTTTTTTTTACCCTCTTTTGTGATTTGAGCAAAAACTAAAGAAGATAGAGAGAAACTAAACAGACTTAATGATCAGCAATACAAGATCAACAAAACAAATTTTTGTCATGAATTCTATTCTCGTCTGCAATGTTGAAGAGTTTCCTTTGTTGAATATGCACATAGACAAAGGTGAGCGACACAGGCTCTTTAGAGCCTCTAGGTTTTTTTTGTTGTTTTTTTTAGAAAATTGCAGTTTCAGGTTGTGGGTTGACATCACAATCATTATTCAACAATTTTCTGTCGAATTTGGTTAAAACAATCAATGGCTTCGATATTTTTAACATGTTTTATTATAGAATATGCACCCGTGTCTGTATTTTTACATGTACTTTGGACGACAAAAGGTGACAACCAGTCGCAGAAAAGAATTAAGCCACCAAGCATGGATAAAAGCATACCCCTGTCAAAATTAGATGCAAGCAAATAGTCAGTTGTGTAAAACAACTAGGCGCCTGGTAGAGGACTATAATGTAACCTGTGAATTGACCTTTATACCATAGTAAAAGTTCATATGCATATAACAGCTCATATAAATTAATTGCATAATATTTTTATGATGCAAGTGGCTAAGCCATTCACCTTGTTTCTGAATTCAATTTTAATGTAGTATAAAAAGAAAGATCCTTTACTCTATTGTGTATAGACATACGTTGTATACCCCGAGGATAATTTAAAATTATGTCACATCTAAAGAATATAAACAATGTCGAACTTGTCATAAATCTGTTTGCATCAAATGTGTTTGTTGAATTTAAACTTTGCTCTTCTTGAACAATGAAATAGTAATAGTCCCTTCCACTTGCATAAAGTTGTGCACAAGTCGATTTCTCTCGAAAATTTATAAAGACCAAACTTCATTATATGCCAATTCTTGAAAAATTGTTAATTTAAATTTCCAAAATGGCAGGAAACATATAACATCTATGTAATATATGCGTAGACAAAAATAAAAACTAGGTACATGTAGTTATGCAGTACGAAGGTATCAATTGCTTACTGTAGAACTGTAGCATTTTATTGGGTATTTTCTACTATTTTGTTAACTAGAAAATAACTATTATAAGAAAGTATATTTCTTCCTGGAAAATTTCAAATCAAATTGTTTTTATTTTCCGCTTGTGATTTCCATTTTGAATGATGTAGCGTTCTTTACAATACAGCCCGAGGCCAGTGTACATGTATTAAAATATGATTCATTTGAACCGAGGAAGGCCTATGTACGTAATACCACACTTCACTTACCAACCAAATAAATCAGTGATAACACAATGAAAACAGGAATAAAGTTAATAACAGAAAAATCACAATGAACTGTCCGGATAACCATTGTTGTAAAGGTTAGTGTAAATCTGATTTGAATAAAGTGACTTTTTAAAAGTAATTGATGCAAACACAAATTCGATTGACAATTAATCGTATCAATATATACTATCGGTATTTTTAAGGAAATCATTTTAAAAAAGAAAAATCATCTTTGGGAAAAGTAAATATTGTTTATTCCTAGTTAGTGCTTATGATGATCTTTTCTGTTTTGTAGTGTTAATAAGATAGGGGTAGTGGATCAAGTTTTCCTATATTTTTTTTTTCTCTCATCAGTTTATATGAATAGGTAAATATTTGATAACAAGATATATACATAAATGTCAAATTTGACGGATAATGACGACTACACTCAATACTTGTATATAGTATTACACGGTAAGGTATAATTTAAGGAAATTCCCCCCAATGTCGATATTTATATCACGTCACAAAAGAGATATACATTATTTTGTAAATTGTGTTTTAATATTTATCATTAGCATACTTATGATTGATCATGAAGTTTTCAACTTTCAAATACGTCGATTTTGAATAAATATTTCAAGAAAGGGTTTCTATAAACACATTAATTTGATCGTTCTTCTGTTCATTTTTTTTTCCAGTTGAGTCTTTTGAAGGCAGGTACGCAATATCCCACATTCCGATAACCTTATTACTACAGAAATAACTATAGCTATTTAAACATAAAAACCGTTGAAAACCTTGAAGTTTCTAATTATAAATAAACATGACCTTTCTCTCCATTACAAATAATAAATATCCCACTTTCCTTGTACAAAGTTAGGAATATGACAGTTGTTTTCCGTTCGTTTGATATGTTTGAGCTTTTGATTTTGCCATTTGATAATGGACTTTCCGATTTGAATTTTCCTTGGAGTTCGGTATTTTTGTTATTTTACTTTTTTCAACATGGTTCAAAATTTCAACAACACAAATAACGGTTGCAACACGACAATTTTTGAATAATGTATTTTAGTTTTACCATTGATATGTAACTTGCTATATATTTTTATTCATTTTTTGCTCTCCCCACTTTTAGATCTGAGCGTTCATAGTGAATCATGTAATCTGGATAAGTTATTCATTGTTTAATTAGTTCTCGCGGTCAATATACATGAAATATTTGCCACTGGACTTTAGGCAAACAATTTAGTTTAAACATATTTTATTTGCAAAAAAAAACTTACAAAAAGGATTAGACACAAGTTAGTCCAACTTAGATCGTCTTCTCCTAAGATACAATATTAGACAATAGAATTTCATAGCATGCAAATATCAAATTTATTATTACACAATATATAATCAAACATCTGTAATTTAAATGACATATTAAAAAACAGTATAGAAAAGGGGAAAGATAGGAAGAAGGAAAAACAAAATATATGCATGTGTGTGTGTGTGTGTGTGGATCACATTCAGCTTATGCACATGATTAAACAAGGAACCTTTTGGTCTTTTTTATATAATCAAAAACATTTCTAAATATTTCTTCATTTTGCTCATTTGTCAGATTTAAACTACCAGATGTTAAAATCTCTAGATCCAACACAAGGTCATCTGGTAACCAACTAAGACTATTCCTAAGAATGTGACGTAAATCTGTATATAAAGGACATTTAAAGAAGAAATGATTAGAATCTTCGCGGGGATTTCCACAGCGACAAGATGGATCTGATACAATATTTATTTTAAAGAGATCATAATTAAGGAATGTAGATGAACATCTAAACTGCGTTAAAATAATATTAAGGTTTCTTGGACCATATGCAAAGTAACTAGGCACCGTTTTATTACCTACTGTAGAACTCTTTTTTAATTTATTTTTAAATTTTGATAAAGTTTCTGTTTTTCGCACGGATATGTCCAATCTATTCCATTGTCTAATAGTTGATGGGATAAACGAGTCATTACTATTCGAAAGTCTACAAAAAGGTAACATAATATCATCACCATTTCTTAAAGGATATGTAGTTGTACTTTGTATCGATGGCGGAATCAATTCACAAAGATAATTAGGGGCTTTTCCGTTATACGCGTTATAAAACATTTGCAGTTTTCTTCTTCGGCGACGGTCTTGAAGAGATTCCCATCCAATTTCTTTATAAATATTATTTTTATTTGTAAAAATTGGTAAGCCAGTTACAATTCTTGCAGCTTCAAGTTGCAAGTTTTCTAGTTTGTTAGTATTACAAATTCCACAGTTATCCCAAACTTCGCTGGCATATTCAAAATCGGTCGTATATATACTAAGTATAATTTTTCTAAGTTTGACCTGCTAAGTCTGTATTTTAGCTTACGTAATGTATTTATATATTTTGATACACTAAGTACAATGTTATCGATGTGCTTATTCCATTTTGCATCGTTACTTAGTGTAACTCCAAGGTGTTTGTGGTAATCGGTGAATGGAATATCTTGCCCATTAAACGTAAAATTCATATTTGGTCCTTCGATATTCGAGAAAAGCATAATTTCTGTTTTATCTGGATTGAATGACATGAGCCATCTTTTTGACCATTCATCTAGGATTTTTCAGGTCATGATCGATTACAGTTTGTATTTGAAATCTATCATCACTAGAATAACTAAGAGAAGTGTCATCTGCAAAGAGCCAAACAATTATCAAGCAAGCAAACAAAGAACCTTACTTCACATGTCTCATGTTCTTTTAGACGATAAAACGATAAATGCTCGTTTATATTTTCATACCTACTGGAAGAATTATTAATAAATTTGGTTAAGTTCAACTATTCATGAATATTTCAACTTTTTTATTACTAAAATAAAATGATGGAGAAAACACTAAGGCTTGTTTAAACAGACCAGCTGTTTATTATTTCTATATAAACAGTAGGTCTGCACTAAACATAATCTAAACGTTTCGGATCACTGAACAAAAATGCGAAATCCGCCAAAACTCTATCTGAAAGAGTCCAAGTATAATTCAATAATATTTTGTGATCAAAAGAAATACAGTTAATATACCTAATTTAAACCGTGCTGGCTACTGGCAAGATATTTACTCCAGTGGCTTATAATCCACTAACAGCAGTACTAACCCTGTGGCTTACAATCCACTAACAGCAGTAATGTCCCAGTGGCTTACAATCCACTAACAGCAGTAATGTCCCAGTGGCTTACAATCCACTAACAGCAGTACTGACCCAGTGGCTTACAAGCCACTAACAGCAGTAATGTCCCAGTGGCTTACAATCCACTAACAGCAGTACTAACCCTGTGGCTTACAATCCACTAACAGCAGTAATGTCCCAGTGGCTTACAATCCACTAACAGCAGTAATGTCACAGTGGCTTACAATCCACTAACAACAGTACTGACCCAGTGGTTGTCATACAAACATAATATCAAGTTCGGTATGCACGACCTATATTTATGGGATATCCTTCATAGAGTTCTCTGGATACCAAACTTTGGGAACATATAAAATTACTACGTTTTAGAGGACCCGAACAATAAGTACCTAAAACTCTCAAAATATGACTTGGATAAAAATAAGGATTTATGAGTGACTGTTAATGGACATTATCAACATATCTGAAAGTAAAATTAAATGATTTTACTACATTTGACATCATCCGAAACAAAACGACCTAAACCTCTCAAAATATGAACTGGATAAAAATCACTAAAATAAGCATACAACGTATTTGAAAGTTTTTGTATAAATTTTAATTTAAATAAATATTTAAAAGTAAATGAACTGCATAGACCTCAAAATTAATGCACATTGGAAACCGAATATTTCTTGAAATATTAACTCTTGGAACCAGTACGTGTGACTCTTATCATATGAATCCGAAGCAAGTACAAATTAAGGATGTATTCTTCTGATGTTTCAGTCTCGTTGAAATCTCGTTCTGGAATTATTTTCAAAAACATGTGATACAAGTGGAAAATATCAATGAATTTAAAAAATATTATAATCAACTAAACTCTGTGAAAATATTGTGTATTTGCAATAAGTAGTTTTGTGTAATAAAATTTTGAAATTTTATAACTAATCCAGTCAGTGTCATCAGCCAAAATGTTGAGAAAATGGGTGAGGGGGGGTACAAGAAATGATTTTACCAAAAATATGTAAATCCCATATCATTTTTTCTTTTCAAATTTCTTTGATATGTATTTTTTCAATCATTCATAACAAAGAAGTTGAAATAATATGCTTTTTGTTCTAAAAAAAGAGAAAAATCCCAAATTTACGAAATTGACAGCATGGCCTATTTGGCACGAAAAGGCAACAAAATGTTATAAAACTTTCTAATATTAACACCAACCTATAGTTTTTTTTTAAGTTGAATTTATTCAGATTGGTCCACTTCATCTTTAGTGAAAGTATGAAAAAAAGTTTAATTGTGAAACTGTAATTTTTTTCATGATAATAGCCCAAAAATGGGTAAAAATTGATGAAAAATGGGAAAATCATCAAAATTGGGTACTTTCAAATGGCCGTAGCAAAAAAAGAAGTGCACCACCATATGACCTTTTCTTCATCAATTACTTTCTTACAGTTATATAAACCCAAAAATCAGGTTAAGAAATTTTTGGCTCCTCAGAGGTGTACATCCTTAACGAGATGACCAAATGAGTTTTTCTTCTTACATTTTTCTTTGTTTCTTATCAGGTGGATGCTATCAATATTGTAGGAAGGTGGTATGTACAGGGAATGGAGGGTATGATTCTGATTGTGGATTTCCCTTGAGAAATGTAAACTGTATAGATGTCGTTCATTATTCTATGCCATCTTGCGCACAAAATGGTGCTGAAATGGACCAAAATGGATTTCTCTACGTTAGACCTGGATGTGAAGCTACTTTCAAAATATGTTCTGGCCCAGGTTGGTGAAGTTAAAAATTAAGAAAGAAAAATGATACAATTTTCGTGCGCACAACAAATTTATCGTTTTATGTTATTCAGTGATGACTGTTTTTTTCTGGTTCTCTGGGTGACTTACATTTAGTTTTTCCAATTATACGAAACTCACTTTTCGGAGAGTCAAAAAATATGATTATAAATATAATTATATACAAGAGCATCAGCTAATTAAGTGCCGACATAATCAGATTTTTCAGACAGTTTTGTAGCCTGAAATATTTATCCTTTGTTAAATGTAACTGCACATCATGTCAGATGTTTTAACAAAATCACACCATTAAATTAGGTATCAATCTTATGTCGCTCAGAGGGTAACAACTCTATTAATACCGTCTTAATATGGTATCTAGAGGGAAATAACCCTATCATCGCCCTCTAAATATGACGTCAATATACGTGTAGGTATTTACCCATTCCTACTTCTAAACAAGATGTCATTATTGTCCGTAAAATTAGATACGATCCATGTAAACTCATTGGTCCTTTAAATAAACTAATTCTTAAAGGTTGTCAATTTAACACCGTAGTAAAATCTTCAAATATTGTTTTATTGGTAATAACATAGATTAAGTTTTTGAAAAATTAGAACATAACTAAATATATATTGCTATATATGTACAGTTATGCGTACTCGTGATCCTACACCCTGTCGATACTGTTCACTCATATTTTGGTATTACACAAGGTCATGCGTTTCTCAGACTGTTTATGACGTCTTTACACTAAATCCGTTGGATGTGTACTGATTGATACTTTAAGCTGGGCGAACTTGATTTATTTAATAGTTGTTATTGGCTTTGAACTAGCTTTCAGTAACTGCGAGTACTCTTATATCGTGGCTTTGTGTCTATTGTTTTTCTGTTAGTTGTTTTTTTTGCTTCGTGTCGATATATTGAGTTAAACCATTTGAAACTGATTTTTTTCAGGTTGTTCTTATTCGGTGTTCTACATCGCTATCCCAAACTAGCGGAGGGTTTGGTGCCAGCAAGCATGTTTAACACCGCCACTTTCTTTATGTGCCTGTCCCAAGTCAGGAGCGTGTAATTCAGTGGTTGTTGTTGGTTCATGTCTGTGATATTTGTTTTTCGTAAATTATATTGTTATAAATTAGGCCGTTAGTTTTCTCTTTTGCATTGTTTCACATATTTCATGTCATATAGCTGACTACACGATATGGATTTTCTCATGGTTGAATGCCGTGCAGTGACCTATTATTCCTTATATTTTCGTCATTTGAACTCTGGTGAATAGTTGTCTCATCGGCAATCATTCAATATCTCCTTATTTTTATATTTTGGAGAAATACGGATGAACACTTTTAGGAAAAGAACGTCACAGAAACAACCATCCATTGATTTACAATTATGCATGTCTACCGAACATGTGGCCGAAAACTGTATATTGTCTTTATGGTTTTGTGACATTTCGCAGACCCCCATGTGAACGGGAGACTGTCAAAAACTTGTAAAACTGTTATAAACCTTCTACATTTTATAATTCTGCTCTGAATATAGGAATGCAGTCTTTATACATTGCTTTACCGCTTACGAAATTTCACGATTAATACAGATCAGTAGTATTTTTCTGTTTAATTCGTTTATTAAGGACAACTGAGAACTTTTCATATAGTTCTGGCCGTTATGACTTTTAACGTTTGGTAAATCAAATATTATGTTTGTATGTTGCCGTAGTACTACAAGCGTAGATATCATTTATTTTCAAAATGACATTTTAAGTACCGGCTGATTACTGGGGTTACAAAAGATTCATTTGTTAGACATTATATTTATAATTTAAAAGATAGAAAATAAACACTGTCTTCTTTTGCAGGTTATCAGCCAAGAGATTTCCCAGCTGTCCCAAATTTTTGGGAACCTTTTCCCGTGTCTAAAAGCACATTTGTTCCACCGACTTCCACTTTTACCAATTCAATAAATAATAAAGGTCACATAATTAAACCAGCCAACAATCATACTAGTAAAGCAACACAAGAGAACAGTCAAAATACTGGGAATTCACTCCACACAAAACCGACAATCGATATGTCTGACAATGGAGTTCTTATGGAGGACTTAGTTATAGGTATTGGTATTGGAGCAGTATTTGCTGTTATCATCGTACTTGTAGTTATATTATGCTGGAAATATTATCTAAAAAGGTATAGTTAACTTTATAGAAATAAAATGAAATTTTGGGAAAGGACAGCAAACATTTTTAAACACCGGACACTGAAAAAATCAAAACAACTGGAAACTAACTCGTCAAAAAAAAAAACAACATAAAATTTAACATGAAGAAGTCAAGAAAATAGCTAGTCTTTTAAAATAGAGTTTATAGATGACATACTACAGTTAAACCTGTTTTATTGACATCAACACCTTGATTATTGGTATTCCCTATTCAAACCAATGCAACTTTTGATAAAGTATAGCATACTTTTTTAAGAAACTGCACTGAAACTCTTGTAATCGATGCTCAAAAATTAGACTCTTTGGATCAATTCGGAACAAAGATACGTCCACTGGTTGAAATGCTAATAATCAATCGCTCATCACTTGGACTCTATAGACCAAGAAGAGATGGACACTATCGCTGAATTATATATTTATACATGTATTGACCATTTCAGACAGAAAAGGAATATGGCCGAAAGTAATCAAGAAGTAGCGATACCAGTATCTAATCAGGTATTGTTTTTTTTTAATTGTATAAATAATTGCATGTGCACATCTTTTGGAATAAATAAAATGTTCAAATTATGTTTTTATGTTTTATTATTGTATTCAAGGACAAAACAATTTTAAAATTGTTTTGACTTTAGTACCCACAATGTGTCATTCTTATAATCGAACGATTAAATGTTTTGTAACGATCAATATATATGTGGAAGACTGGGTGGAAGAACTTTTTCCTTACTTCTCCGACGTTTACCATTGCACGGCTATAATTAAGCCATTTCTTCCAGATTAATTACGTTGGATGTATACATATGCAACACATCCACTCTATACATATTTAACAAGCCAGTGCATGTAGTCATGAAAGGTGTTTAAGAAGTTGCTTGGGAGATGGTTTTGTAACCAGAAAATTGTTCTACTGTCAAAAGCTTTTTCATTTTTTCTTCTACTCGTAAACGATTGACTTGATTTACTAAAATTGAAATTGATGTCTAATGATATCGTCGATTATCTAAGATATTGATGTAGTGGTCATCGGGTCTGTTTTTCCACCTGCACTTTATTTGAAAAACTCTAAAATGTACATGTATCGAAAAATATTGATACAGAGAAAGTTTAGTACCTGATGTCACCGTGCAGCTCTCATCTTTTACTTTTTACCTCTTAACAATGAATCAGATTACAAGAGAAAATACACACTAAGGTCTTTTAGTCCTAGATACATGTATCAGTTGTTATTTTCTTTGAACTAGCTGTCAGTGACTTCGAGTACTCTCAGATCAGTACTTTGTATATTTTTTGTTGTTGTTGTTGGAAAAGGGGGTATAAATTCCCTGCCACGTCCGGTATTTGTTTTTGTTCGTTGTTTTTCTGCTTTGTATCGATCTGATGAGTTAAGCCCTTTTAAACTGATTTTTATAGTTTGTTCTTCAGTTGTAGTGTAACACCACAAGCAGGTTTAACACCGCCTCATTCCTAATGTGCCTGTCCCAAGTCAGGAGCCTGTAGTTCATTGGTTGTCGTTGTTTCATGTCTGTCACATTTGTTTTTCTTAAATTGTTTTGTTATGAATTAGGTCGTAAGTCTTCTCGTTTGAATTGTTTCATATTTTTCATGTCAGGGCCTTTTAAAGCCGACTTTACGGTATGGGGTTTTCTCATTGTTGAAGGCCGTACGGTTGCCTATTATTGCTTACATCCACTTTATTTGAACTCTGGTGGATAGTTGTCTTATTGGCAATCATACAACATCTCTTAATTTTCATAAGGAGCGATAATAATGCTTTGAGCGTTTTTATTTTCAGACAGACAACCCATTATATTCTATAGACGTCCCAAATGCAATCGATAGGAGTAGTTCTCGAAGTGACCAACGTTATGATGAAATTTTGTCAAATCTAGAACCTGATGCTCTATCCAGAACTTTTAGTGAACCAAAATATGAGAGTATTAAATCAAGAAACTTTTACAACGAAAACAATACGCCTGGTAACAGACGAGTATCTGATCAGAGTAGCTTGTATCAGACATTTGCAGACGATGCTTCCACTAAACGGAAGGTCGAACAAACAGGAAGTGACATTGTTTACAACACATATTTTCGAGATAGTGCTATAAGTAACACGATGTCGACGTCTTCGTCCCACAAGTATTTTATTTTAGATCCAGATGAACTTACACAACCAGACACAAACGTCCCACAAATGAAGGAAATAAAAGAAAACGACGAAGTTTCGAAACCTGATGAGACATATTTTGTACTAGAGAAAACATCTGAACAATAAAATGTAAAATATCATAGCTTACAATGTAGTTAATATTATCTCTTCCAGATTGATACACTGTAATACAACGCCTCTCTATATCAGAAGTCTATAACTAAGACATAAAGTAACGGACATATCATACTTCATGTCGAAATGCTAGATTTTGATTGGTTATTTATCCGATGGCAAATACTCTATTACCCTTCACGGAGACGCTTGATCAGTTGTGCGCCTTATTAAAAACGGATGGTTGTTATGTACAAGACGTTATAGTTTATTAATTTGAATTTGAAATTAACTAGACAATAATAACAGAACATTCAGTATAATAAATTAAATAACACATTATGATGATAGATGAGAGGGTGATAGAGCAGATTGTTAACCCTCGAAAAGATATTGTCAACCTTGGTTTTGCCTCGGTTGACAATGTTTCTCGGGGTAACAATCTGCTATATCACCCTCTCAGCTATGCATTATTGAATGATATCTCACCACGGCCATTAAGATAAAATATGAATCCGACCTCTTTGCAGACGATATGTGTTTCTGGAATAAACTTCATTATATACACTCGAGACCAAAATTTTGAAAAGCCAAATTTACAAAACATATATGGGCATCAAAATCAATATCACTTAACCAGAATACAAACTTGTCTGAGATCAACTTTGAAAGAGGGAATCCGCATTTAAACTTTTCAGCATAATCTGATATTTTTTTCAGGGGCGAAAATTATTAAATAAATGAATTATTTTGAACAGGTCGGGTTACCTGGCGAATGATGTCCTTCCGGGGCTTAGAATCAAAAAGTAGTGGCGCCGACCCAGTAGTGTTAAATATCCAGCACCTCGTGGATACCGATATTTATCCACTCTTGATAGTTAAATTTTCAATTTTTAAAAAAGTTAGGTAACGATATTTATCCACTTGGGATACTTAAAAATCCACAAACTTTAAAATACGAAAGTTTATTTAATTATATTCTGAATATTAAATTATACTCAACCTTTGATAATACCCATGGAGACGATAACAACTTATATATCAAAATCTGTTAGGTCGCTCTTTAGTTTTGGACTTGTTAATAGTTTCCACAATTTGTGATAATTTTGATTCATATCCCACAGCTTGGTCTAAGAATGATATTTTTGCAAAACTTCCTTTAGAAGGAAAATTCCCGTTTGAAGACAAGAGGTGAAATGACGTAATTGATTCAAGGGAAATACAAAGTACAAAATGATAATAATAATGGATAAAGGAAGATGTTTGTTTTACGCCAATGAGCCACCAACAACAACATAAGAATATAGTCTTAAAAGTACAAAAATAATGTCTATACAATATAATAGCATCTTTACCCAATTTGTGGACTTTATTTTAGAAGTTGTCAGACTGATTCATGAATGATTGCATCTTGCACACCAGAGCAAATTTTGAACAGTTGCCTATAATTATTGCTTTCATCCACTTCATTTGAACTTTGGTGGATAGTTGCCTCATTGGTAATGATACCACATCTCCTTATTTTTATAATATGTCACGTGACCTGAATCTAAAAAAGGAGTAAAGAAAATTAACAGAGACTATCAGTGATCTGCCATCAACACCGAATTTCCTAAAGGAGCAAACAAATTTAGATATGACATAAAACAATCATAACCGAGGCTCCTGACATTGGACAGGTAAACTGTATCCCTCTTGTAAACGTTCTCAACAATAAAAATAATATATCTTTTGAAATCGGAGGCGACACTGCACGCAGATATCTAACCACATTAGAAATGTACACTCCATTAAAAGGGGCCACCGGAACATCATCTTCAAATAAAGGAAAGTTAACAACAAGAAAGGAAAAGGCGTCCTGTTTATCTTTAATGTTGGTATTAATATTGTCATGAAAAAAATCCATCATCAAGACATTTATTTATTTCAACGAATTACTTCTTGCATTACCTATAACCGGTACAGTGTGCTCGCCTCGTGTGCAGGATGTCGTGGATTTGATCCCCGAGCGGGTAAAATCAAAGACTTGAAAATTGGTATTTGCTGCTTCTCCGCTAAGTACCGATAGTCAGATTAATGTGTCCGGATAGGGTGATATGCCTTTCTGTGGACTGTTATCTTGTTTACTAGCACGTTAAAAAATCCGGCTCAGCGTGTCGTTCAAGTAAAAGCAGAGTTCAAACACATTAACAAGTTCTAGTCCTGAACAACAACAACAACAACAACATTTTAGTTTATTGCATTGCTTTTTTACCTGCTCATTATACAAGATGAAAATTCTATATTGAGTACAGATTCCGTTTCTACGTCCATAGTATCAGAAGCAACATATCTATAGATAATCAGACAGTTTTACAAAAGACACAGGGTTTCTACAGAAAAGAGGACATCGTTTTACAATGTTTTGATATTCTTTTTTAAACACGATCTTGCTTCTTATAACCATATACATAATTACGCTGTAAAATCAAAATATCTGTCACCACAATTTTGGAACTCGTCAGCATTTGTCTTGTGTCATGATATCCACATTTTTTTTATATATGGACATATTGGTGTTGAAAAGCTTGAGATCTAAAAACTAATCCCATATTCCTATGTCTGTTTTAAGTGAGGAACCCTGTCAGTGGTTGTCGTTTGCGTGATATGATTTTGTTTTTTGTTAGAGAATTTGGTGTACATGGCAGATAAAATTCTGTTTAATATTTCACATCTTTTTTGTTTTAACTCAGGATGATTAAGATGTTGTAATAAGGTATTGTCTACTGTTAATCGTTAATTGGTGAAGACTGTGTGGCGCCATCTAGATATTTTTAAATTATTTGTGTCGTTTGCTTCCTTTTTTTAACATTGTAAAATGTAAAATTTTGGAAAAGGAAATATAAACTTGTTTTTTGTTATCGTAAACTATTAATTTTTTTTTTATATGTTTTGCCTAGCTCATTGCTGAAGGCCGTACGATGACTTATAGTTGCTTATACCTACATAATTTGGTCTCTTTTGGATAGTTGTATAAAACAATCATTAGCCATCAAACTACATCGTCTTATTTTTTATATAGTTATATTTTAAATACCATATTGTTGATAATACACTAGACGATATTAACAACTTAAATATCAATAATCTTTCATGTGGCTCTAAATTTTGGACATTATAAAAGTTTTGACAAATTATGATAACTGTGATAATTTTATTATTAAATTTTCACAGTCTGGTCTAAGAAAGGATACTTTTATGTAACTTACACAAATAAAATTTACATTTCAAGATAATGAAGTTTAAGGTGGTCAACTATTTAACTTCCTTAGTTTTTTCATTTGTTTCTTTTTTGTTTGTTTTACATAAAAAGGATAACAAGAATAAAAAAGAATAAAAGACACTTTATCAGACCACCTCTTCATTCAAATTCTGTACACGATGTACGAATTGCATAAGATGGCATTTTCCTGTAGTACTTTTTATGACGTTCACGTATGGAATCTTAAGTGTAGGACGGTTTAGTTTAAAACATTTTATTTGCTAAATTAAAGCAAAATGGATGAGACACAAGTAAATCATTTAGGGGCCAGCTTATGCCCGCCTCCTGGTGCGGGATTTTCTCGCAGTGTTGAGGACCCATTGGTGGCCTTTGGCTGTTTTCTGCTCTTTGGTTGGGTTGTTGTCTCTTTGACACATTCTACGTTTCCATTCTCTATTCCATACTTATCAAGTCTTCTCCATAATAAAATATAAATCTATACATATAATAAAACTATGAACATGCATGTATAGAAAACAGTTTATTGGATATTATAAAAAAAGAAAGCCCTTTGAACTCGATTTCTGTAACTGGAAGCATCCTTTAATACGATATGAATTGTTCTTTATTTTGTGTTTTTTTTCCAATTTTGTATATCGTTTAAAAGAGTTTTAAGTGCTTTTCCGATACTTGTTTTTTTATTGAATGTTCTTTTATGTACATTTTGAACGTAAAACTTATCTACTGATCGAGATTTAAAAGGGAAAGGTTGATATCTAAAAACCTAGTTTAACTCCGCCAAATAATGTTAATTTTCACGTATTTGTTCAAAGTAAGGAACCTTCAAGTTGTTAGTACTTGTTTCATCTCATATCTTAATTTTTTTGGAATTCGGTATTTGGAAAATTTGGTGTTAATCGCAGATCTTTGATTGTTTGTGTTTAATTAATTGATAACTTGTATCACTACAAAAGTCCAAAAGTCTGAAAAGACCAATTTTTGTCTTAATTTGCATGAACAATTACTCGACATTCTCCAAAAGTATGACTTGTGTCTTAATTTTTCTTGACAAATTCTCATTTATATTAAATTTGTATGAAGTTTACTCGACAAATTCTCGACATTCTGAATATTGTCTTAAAATTTCTTGACAAATTCTTGACATTTGAATACTGTCTTGAAATTTCTCTACAGATTCTCGACATTCTTATTTTTTCTCAGTATGGCTTAACATATTCTGAACATTTTGAATTGTGTCTTAAATTTACTTGACAATTCTGAGTTTTAGAAATCATGACCAATATACATGATATAACTTTATCTTTATTTCTCTTTATATAATATACTGTTGTTTCAATTACACTTGTTACAACAACAACAAAAGTTGGGCTTGTAAAATAATTGAAAATTTGGGTATATAAATATTTTTATAAATACCAATATGGCTATGAAATTTAAAGTATTAACTATACAAATGTTGATTCCTAAATCTTATAAATAATTGCTAAATGATTAAAACCAATCATACTGTAGACATATTTCATTCTACATGCATAACATTCAATGTTAATATGGTAAATAAACAATTATTGTACCAAAATGTGGTTTTTATAAATAGCAAAGTATTATTGTATCCTAATTCTTCTTGATTTAACAGAAGAAAATTTGTGTAATGTCATTTGTTGCAATTATTAAATATTACACGTGGACAGGATGTTCCCCATAAAATTAAGGTATTCCAAATAAGTAATACACAATCCAGGGTACACAAGACTGTCATATGGAAAAATACTGCTTTACCTGTAACCAGCCATGGAACTTATCAGTTGACTGACCATGCCACTACAATTTAAAAAGTTTGTTGATAGATGAAAATGAAAATCATCATTTTAATCAAGGATTTGTATAAGTCTTACTATACAAATCCTTGTTTTAATTATTTTTTTTGAATTAAAATGGATTTTCTTCATCAAAATTATGAAGTGAAATATGTTAACATAAAAACAAATTGTATAATTTCCCAAAGATTAAAAGAAAATTATTATCTACTCCTGGAATAATAGAAAACTGTATTCATAAAGGGTCCCATCATTGGTCTTATGAAATGGATCTCAAACAGACATGCATAATTAAGATATAAACATTTTTTGTTGTTCTATGATTTCTTGATAAAAAAATCTGGAGGGAAGTATAAGAAATATTTAGTTTTGATAAAAAATTATGAAATTCAACACTCAATTTTGTTCTTAAAAATGAATAAGTTTTGAATCAAGATTGGAACAAATTATTTGTCCCAAATGAAAATCACCACCCCCCCCTTTTTTTTTAGCCACACACACGCACAAGATGAATGGTGGGGTTCAAAAGAGACACATGGTCACATTTTAAAACTGCATCAAGTCACCCATTTTAGTAAAAGAAATTTGACCGGTAGTTTTTCGACTGGCAAAAATCTCAAATGCTGTTTGTCAGTAACTTCGACATATATTCCAAGTGAAAACAATTTAAATAAACGTTTAATAAAAAAATAAATCAAAATTAAACAACATGGGGGGTCATTTGGCATATTCCCAATTAGGTGCACCCGAAGGGTATCTTACTATACAAATCCTTGATTCTTCTAAGTTTAGTTGAGCGAAAATAAAAATGAGTATATAACAGCAAAAGAAAGTGTTTAAACACTGCAGAATGTGTCTATACACAATTCAGGCGAAATTTATACTTTTGAAATAGTGTCAAGACATCTTTCAGAACGTCCAGAATGTGTCGAGATATATTCAGACAGCTTTAAGACTGTCAAGAATGTGTCAAGACATATTCAGACATTAAGAATGTCAAGAATATGTCAAGACATATTCAGACATTATTAAGAATGTCAAGAATATGTCAAGACTTATTCAGACATTATTAAGAATGTCAAGAATATGTCAAGACTGATCGAGACAAATTTAAAACAGTCAAGAACTGGTCGAGACTAATCAAGACTCTTATTAGATGATACAGAGAGTGTCAAGAAATTTTTAGACAATGTTAATACTGTCAAGACACTTGTCAAGAAAAATCAAGAACCTTATTAGACAAATTCATACTAGGTTAAGAATTTTTAAAATTATTCAGACAAAGAAAGAATGTCGAGTAAATATTCATGCAAATTCAGACAAAAATTGGTCTTTTCAGACTTTTGGACTTTTGTAGTGATAGAACTTGGACAATTAATAAAGAGTTGTACATATTGCATAGACACCTGCCTATTGCTGAAAACCTTATATGTCCATGCAATAGTTGTCGCTGGATTGCTGTATCATTGACGCATATACCATATCTCCTTTATGTACCCAGTTTGCATATGTCTACCTCGATGATTTTTAAAAGAATTTCACCAGATCAACTTCACGGTTTACTATACACGTAATATATAATCTTGTTGTCAGTGAATACTATCTCTATTGGGAAGACTTATAACCCGGCTAACTTCACAATGTGGATCACAAAAATTAATGGATCTTGTTGTCAGTAAATACTATCTCTATTATAAAAGGAAATACAATGGACAAGCGTTGGTTCGTTAAAAAGATAACTTGAACCCGGAGGATGAATGGTATTTTTTTTTACAATCCAATACGTATCTATTGTGTCTGTTATTAAAATATTGATGTGATGTCATATCAAATTTACCGTTCTTTCAATAATTTTGTTCCTATGATCAGCGAGTTAGAATAGCGACATAATTATAATGAGTGATGCACAAGTAACATCGATTACTTAGAAGTATGCATGTAGTGGATTAAGATAATAAAAATAATATTGAAAACACAATCGCATTCCCATTGAATGATGACGAATCTGATAATTATCCGTATCTTTTAAATACATGTGTTTTCCTAAATATAATGTAAAACATGTGTATAGAAACATAATTCTAGCCACATAACGGTTTACACTAATTTTTGGTATACATTTGTAAAGATATGCATTAAAACATAAGATGAAACCACCCTAAATTAAAAAAATAGCAAATGGACATAATGAAGGTAAGTATTTTCTTTTAAAATACGTGAAATATCCAATAATAAACAAAAATAAACCCGGGAAAGACCACTTTCATTGAAAAATGACAACAATTACATAGTAAATAAGGAAAACGGGGAAAATACGGCGTAATTCGGGAAGCCACGAAATCATACTAAAAGCGACCGTACCGGTGTGTTTCATATTCTAAAATTGATTTATGTTTATAACAATGTTGGCTGACAACATACAATTTGGAATTCAAACTTAAAAGTAAGCCACTATTGTCCATCATATTCAAATGGAATCTTTAGAAGGCGCGCAATGATCGCTATGATATATCATATTGATATATAAAAAATAGACGTTTTGACTTCAAACCAGTAAGGTTTCGTCGATGTGTTTGATACCAGTCATACATAACTGTCTTCAAAATTCGATTCCCATTAACGGTAAATAACATTTTCAAAAGTTAAAGGTAAGGTGTAAATCAATTCCATAAGTGAACAGAAACTTATTACTCTTAAAATTATATTTACACAAGACTAGATTTGCGCATTTAATAAATACACGCTGACAATTCGGTGTGTTTGTTTTATTTATATTGCAAAAAAGATGCATTCAATTAAAATCCATCGATTCCTTTCTACAAATTTCTCTTTGTTTTCATGTCTTTATGCTCACATCGTTTGTTAGTATAAGCTATTTGATGAGTTCATCAATAAATGTATATATTTCTTATTGTTTTGGAGAAGACGTTACAAAGTTGAAAAACTTGTGTCTGTCCCATTTTTCATTTTGAACAATAAATAAAGGCAACAGTAGTATATCTCTGTTCAAAAGTCATGAATCGATTGAGAGAAAACAAATCCGGGTTACAAACTAAAATAAGATATGTTTAAACTAACAGAAATCAGTAAATTAGCCAATTCAAACTTCATGAAATTAGTACACAATTGTAACAATTGAATATAATTTGGAGAGTCCGTTTTAGTGAACACCAATCAGACATTTCTTTATTTCATCCAATTACTTCTTTCATTACCTATAACAAGTATAACATTATCTCCGCACATGCGAGAGGTCGTGGATTCGATCCCCGACCGAGTGAAACTAAAGACTGAAACATTTGCATTATTTTGCTCTTCTTAGTTAAGTATTCGGCATTAAGAGTAAGAGCAAAGACTGTTCTTCATCATCATCATCGCTATAATACACATTTCTTCAGTAATGATATATTATAAAGCATTATTTTATCTAAAGTTTCTTTACATAAACCATTAGTTTAATATCTTCCATTAAAAACAAAATATCACAGACGGAAGTCATATCTGAAAAGCGAAACATTCACGCGAAAAAAACAGAAATAGATTCGAATCTTTCTCCAATGTCCCTGTATAAAATTTAACAATTTTCAGTTTTGCTAATTCAAATTTGCTGGTTAACGAATGTTTAACATTTCGGTTTTTTGCTTTTTTTACCAAAAAACTATATTGCTGAGTACAGATTCGATTTCTACGTCCATAGTAACAGAGGATTCAAATCTATAGATATTCAGACAGTTTTACAAAAGACAGAGTGTGTCTACAGAGAAAGGCCATCGTTCTACTACGTTCTACTTATATGTTTTTAAAACACGTTCTTGCTTCTTATAACCATATACATAATCACGATGTAAAAACAAAAACTATCGCTGGTGACACCACTTAAATGTTATCGTTATATCCCTTTGTTTTCGGTCTTTGATTATATCATCGGATCTCAAGCACCAACAGTTTTATTTAAGGCTTCAAAAAATTAAGTAATACTTTGAAGGACATTTTGATTTAGCAATAGTTTTAGTTTTATTGCTTCGCTTAAAAAATCCTCGTTTTTTTATTATGTGCTTATAATTATTTACGCTATGTAAGTCCACTCATTCAGATTGAAAGGAGGAGTGTTGAGATCTAAAAGTAATGAAAACATTAAAAAAAGAACATGAAAAACTAAAAGTTTGGAACTCGACCAGTGGTTGTCCTCTGTTATGATAACCTTATGCTTTTGTTTTACGGATATTTTGGTGTTGAAAAGCTTGAGATCTATACAAAAATTACACATTTATGTGCCTTTTTTAAGTGGTTGTCGTTTGCGTGATATCATAATCTGTTGTTGTTGTTGGAGAATTAGGTGTACATAGCGGATCTTAAAAGTTTGATAAATTCTGTTTAATATTTCACATCCGTTGTTATAACTCAGAATGATTTAGACGTTGACATATTGTATTGACAACTATTTGTACATCTATTGTTGAAGACTCTATGCTGCCATTTAGATATTGTATTTTATATTGTCTACTGTTTATACGTCTATTGGACTTTGTTGCCATCTAAATATTGTTTATCCTATTGATTACTGTTTATACGTCTACTGGTGAAGACTGTATGTTGTCTTCTAGATGTTGTTTATTATATTAACTACTGTTTGTACGTCTACTGGTGAAGACTGTATGTTGTCTTCTAGATGTTGTTCATTATATTAACTACTGTTTTTACGTCTGTTGGTGAAGATTGTATGGCATCATCTAGATATTGTTTATTATATTGACTACTGTTAGTACGTCTATTGGTGAAGATTGTATGGCATCATATAGATATTGTTTATCATGTTGACTAATGTTTATACGTCTTTTACAGAAGACTATATGCCGTCATCTAGATATTGTTTTTTTATATTGATTACTGTTTATACGTCTATTGGTGAAGACTGTATGGCATCATCTAGATATTGTTTATCATATTGACTACTGTTTATGGTGAAGACTATGGGCGATTTAGATGTTGGTATATTATATTCACTTATGTTTAAACGTCTATTGGTGAAGACTCTATGGCATCATCTAGATATTGTTTATCATATTGACTACGGTTTATACGTCTGCTGGTGAAGACAATGGCGCAATCTAGATACTGTTTATTATAATAACTACTGTTTGTACGTCTATTGGTGTAGACTGTACGATTTAGATGTTGGTATATTGTATTGACTAATGTTTATACATATACGTCTGTTGGTGAAGACTGTATGGGCGATTTAGATGTTGGTATATTTTATTGACTAATGTTTATACGTCTTTTGGTGAAGATTGTTTGGCATCATCTAGATATTATTCATCATATTGACTACTGTTTATACGTATATTGGTGAAGACTGTATGGCATCATCTAGATGTTGTTTATCGTATTGAGTACTGTTTATGCGTCTACTGGTGAAGACAATGGCACCATCTATATATTGTTTATTATAATAACTTCTGTTTGTACGTCTATTAGTGTAGACTGTATGGGCAATTTAGATGTTGGTATATTGTATTGACTAATGTGTATACGTCTGTTGCTGAGGACTGTATGGGCGATTTAGATGTTGGTTTTTTGTATTGTATAAATTTTATTCGCCTGTTGGCGAAGACTGTATGGACAATTTAGATGTTGGTATATTGTATTGACTAATGTATATACATCTGTTGGTGAAGACTGTATGGTCGATTTAGATGATGGTTTATTGTATTGACAACTGTTTTTTAGGTCTGTTGGTGAAGATTATTTTGCCATCTAGACATTGTTTATTATATTGACTACTGTTTATACGTCTATTGATGAAGACTGTGTGCCGCCATCTAGATATTCACTACTGTTTCCACGTCTATTGGGGAAGACTATGCTGCCATCTAGATATTGTTTATTATATTCTCTACTGTTTAAACGTCTATTAGGGAAGACTGTGTTGCCACCTTTATATTGTTTATTATATAATTACTGTTTATACGTCTATTTGGGAAGACTGTGTGGCGCCATCTAGATATTGTTTGTTATATTGAGTACTGTTTATACGTCTACTGGTGAAGACATTGTTGTCTTCTAAATATTGTTTATTATGTTGACTAGTATTTATACGTCTGTTGGTGAAGACTAGATGGGCAATTAAGTTGTAGTTATATTGTATTGACTATTGTCATGTCTATTGGTGAAGACTATCTTGCCATCTAGATATTGTTTATTATATTGACGATTGTTAATACGTCTGTTGTTGAAGACTATGTTGCTATCTATATATTTTTAATTATATTGACTAATAATTATACGTCTGTTGGTGAAGACTGTATGGGCGATTTTGATGTAGCTATATTGTATTGACAACTGTTTATACGACTATTGGTGGAGATTATGTTGCCGTCGAAATATTGTTTATTATATTGTTTACTGTTTATACGTCTATTGGTGAAGACTATGTTGCCATCTAAATATTGTTTATTATATTGCTTACTGTTTATACGTCTATTGGTAAAGATATGTTGCCATCTAGATGTTGTTTATTGTGTTGACTAATGTTTATACGTCTATTGGTGAATACTGTATGGCGGCATATATAATGTTTATTATATTGACCACTGTTTATTTGTTTATTGGTGAAGACTATGTTGCCATCTAGACATTATCAATTATAGTGTCTACTGTTTATACGTCTATTGGTAAAGACTATGTTGCCATCTAGATGTTGTTTACTATGTTGACTTATGTTTATACGTCTGTTGGTGAAGACGATATGGGCGATTTAGATTTAGTTATATTGTATTGACTACTGTTTATATGTCTATTGGTGGAGACTATGTTGCCGTCTAGATATTGTTTATTATATTGCTTACTGTTTATACGTCTATTGGTGAAGACTATGTTGCTATCTAGATATTGTTTATTATATTGCTTACTGTTTATACGTCTTTTGTGAATACTTTATGGCGCCATCTAGACATTGTTTAGTTATGTCTTTTGCTGGTTTTTTTCTATCATACTGAAAATGTAAAGATTTTATGTTCTACAGGGAATATAGACAGGCACTTTTGTTAAAATTTTCGAAATGGTTTGCTTATGTAAATTTTATGGCCTTGCTTGATGTTGAAGGCCGTACGATGACTAAAACTGTTGTTTACACCTACGTCAATTGGTCCCTGGGAGATAGTTGTCTCATTATTCTTCATACCACATCTTCTTGTTTTCATGCTTATATATTTTAAATACCAAATAGTGTTAATCAGATTTTTGATAATAAACAATAAGATATTAACAACTTAAATATCAATAACCTTTCATGTTGCTCTAAACTTTTGGACAAGATGAAAGTTTTGACAAATTATGATAATTGTGATAATTTTATTATTAAAATTTCGCAGATTGATCTTAGAATGGATACTTTTATATAACTTACACAAATAAAATAAACTTTTCAATATATTATAGTTTTAGCTGGTCCACCAATTAACTTCCTTAGTTTATTTCATTTTTTTTTTGGTCTTACATATAAAAAGGATAACAGGAGTTAAAATAAAATATTAGACACTATATCAGACCACCTCTATCAAATTATGTACACTCTGTACGAATTGCATAACATCGTATTTTCCTGTTGTATTTATTATGACGTTCCTGTATGGAATCTTACACGAAAAACAACAACCGATATAAAACGTAGGACTGTTTAGTTTTAAAATATTTTATTTGCTATATTAAAGTAGAATGGAGGAGACAAATGTGAATCATACTTATAAGTCTTCTCCATAATACAAGTTGAATATATATAATAATATTATGAACATGCATGTATAGCAAGCAGTTTGTTTGATATTATAAAAAAAGGAAAGAAGAAGCAAAGGCTGAGAAGAAATATAATTCTGTGATGAAGACTTATATGTAGGACGATATGATTTCTTATCAGTATTGTTTGTTAATCCCTTTAAACTCGACTTCTGTAACTGGAAGTATCATTTGATACGATATAAATTGTTCTTTATTTTGTGTGTTTTTTTAAATTTTGTATATCGTTTTGAAGAGTTAAGTACTTTTCCGATACTTGTTTTTTATTGTATGTTCGAGTATGTTCATTCTGAGCATAAAACTTATCTACTGATCGATATTTGATTTGGAAAGGTTGATATATAAAATTCTAGTTTAACTCCGCCAAATAATGTGACATGTTCACGTGCCTGTTCAAAGTCAGGAACCTTGTTAGTAGTTGTTTGATCTCATAGCTTAATGTTTTCGAATTAGTTATTTGGGGAATTTGGTGTTAATTTCAGATCCTTGATTGTTTCTGTTAAATCAATTCATAACTTGTATAGAACTTCGAAGATTAACTGTTTGCCATATTGCATAGACACCTGCCTATTGTTGAAGACCTTATATTGCCATGTAATAGTTGTCGCTGGATTGCTGTATCATTGACTCATATCCCAAATCTCCCTTTAGTCACCCAGTTTGCTTATCTCTACCTCGATGACTTAAAGCATATCACCAGGTTAACTTCACGGTGTAGTACACCCATATTGTATAATCTTGTTGTCAGTGAATACTCTATTGCGAAGAGTTATATCATTTAACCGGGCCAACTTGATAATGTGGATGACAAAAATTAAGGATCTTGTTTTCAGTAAATACTATCTCTATTATATCATTGAGATACAATGGATAAGCGTTGGTTCGTTAAAAAGATTACTTGAACCCGGAGGATGAATGGTATTTTTTTACAATCCAATACGTATCCATTCTGTCTGTTATTAAAATATTGATGTGATATCGTATCAAATTTACCGTTCTTCTAATAATTAGTACCTATTATCAGCGGGTTAGAATAGCGACCTAATTATCATGAGTGATGCACAAGTAACAACTATTAATTAGAAGTATGCATGTAGTGGATTTAGATAATACAAATAATATTGAAAATACAATCGCATCCACGTTCAGTATACTGTGTACTGAAACTTCCATTGAATGATGATGAATCTGATTATTATCCGTTATTTAAAAAAATACATATCAGAACTATTTTTCAAATACATGTTGTTTTTGCCGAATATAATCTGATATAATATATCGAAACATAATTCGAGTCACATCACAGTTTACATTAAATTGTGGTATGCATGTGTTTTGGAGAAGACGTTACTAAGTTGTAAAACTTGAGTCTGATCCATTTGTCATTTTGAACAATGCGATATGTTTAAACTAACAGAAATCAGTACATAAGCCAATTCGAACTTCATGAAATTAGCACACAAATGTACCAATTGAATGTAAATTGGTGAGTCCGTTTTAGTGACAGATTTAAGAAGCTTTATTTTTTAGAAAAATAACCTACGGTAAATGAATAGGCTGACGTTAGAGCAATGGTTATAGCAGATGTTTAGCATGTTACCAGGTTAACTTCATTGTGTCCATCACAAATATTGAAGGGCTTTGTTGTCAGTGAATATTATGTCTGCTGTGTAAAATTCTAGCATGTAACCAGTTTAACTTTATTGTGTTATATTGTATAAAAAAAATGAAGGAACTTGTCGGTGAACACTATCACTGTTGTGTTGAATTCTGACATGTAACTAGGTTAACTTCATGGTGTTATTAAAAAAATGAAGGAACTCGGTAAATGCCATCTTTGTAATGTTGACTTTTAGCATGCAACCATGTTAGCTGCACGATGTTGATAAAAAGAATTGAAGGAATTTGTTGTCAGTAAACATTGTGTCTGTTGTAATGACTTATAACATGTAACCAGGTTAACTGAATTGTGTTGATCACATAAATGAAGGAATTTGTTGTCAGTGAATACTATATCTATTGTGTCGACTTATAGCATTAAAGTAGATTAATTTCACTGTCCGACATATTGTAGGATCTACTTTTCCGTAAGATATATATCTGTTGTGCTAACTTCTATGATCTTACTACGTTCACGCCATTTAATTTCATCTTAAAACTTAATTTCGTGCATGTTATTCCATCTTAATTTGATTTTTAATCCGTGACATTTGCTGCATTATTAACTGTTTTTAATAGTAAAAAAACGCTATTTTGCAAAGGATGTATTAAAACTTGAATACTTAAGGAGCTGTATAATGTATGATTAAAAGAGGCTTAAAAAAATTACCAAAATCCTCATTCGGCCAACTTTGTCCGAGGGAGTTGGAATCTTAGTTTATCAATATTTTCTAATTTAAAAACGGAGAATTGAAATAAGTAGATGTAAGAAGATGTGGTATGAGTGCCAATGAGACAACTCTCCATCCAAGTCACAATTTGTAAAAGTAAACCATTGTATGTTATAAATCAAACCAGTACCAAAGCCCTAACTACTGACCTTATGTCAATGTCTTTAAATAATCTGTTCAAAAGCAGCAGTATTGATCTAGGGCTAGATAATGAAAATAACACTTTTTAAAACCTTTCCTAAAGAGTATCGAGTGCCTCGCAGTGTCATAAATAAACGTCATCTTTTTTTGTGCAAGTTTAACCTCTCTATAAGAATAAGGTGTGCTTCGCAGTTTTATAAATCAACGTTAGCTTTTTTGTCTGCAAGTTTAACCATTCCAAAAGAGTATGAAATGCTTCGTAGTTTTCATAAATTAACGCCATTCTTTGTTTATGTGCTTTATTTGTGATATTTATGGAAACAACAACTTTTTTTAAGAAAGGTTAATTATTAATTTTTTTTTATCATTTTACGCATTGATCATTGTTTATTATTTTTTGTAATTTTCAGATACTTTTATTTCAGTTTAAGTGTCATTATTATAAGTAATATGATGCAAAATTCGACCAAAGAGGGATTTTTCAAATTGAGTTTTAAAAATGTCATATTAATGTACATTGCCTTATGCATGAAGCTTCCTTGCTAGAAAAATTCACATGGAATGAAATTTTGACATAAACGTGTGGTTAAATAAGAAAACAATTAAAGTTTTGATATTACAATAATCAATTATATTCTAAATACCAAATTGTGCTTAAACTTTGATAATACCCATGGAGCCGATAACAGATTATATATCGAAATCTCTAAAGTCGCTCTTTAGTTTTTGACCTGTTAATAGTTTCACATTTTGTGATAATTTTGATATATATCTCACAGCTTGGTCTTAGGATAATCTTTTTACAACACTTCCTGTACAAAATGATAATAATAATGGATAAAGGAATTGTATTGACAACTGTTTATACATCTATTGGTGAAGAAGGCTATTTGGCGCCATATAAATATTGTTTATTATACATGTATTGACTACTGTTTATACGTCTATTGGTGAAGACTGTGTGGCGCCATCTAGATATTGTTTATTATATTGACTACTGTTTACACGTCTATTGGTGAAGACAATGGTGCCATCTAGATATTGTTTATCATATTGAATACTGTTTATCCGTCTATTGGTGAAGACTGTATGCCGCCATCTAGATATTGTTTATTATATTGACTACTGTTTAAACGTCTATTGGTGAAGGCAATGGCGCCATCTAGATATTATTTATTATATTGACTACTGTTTACACGTCTATTGGTGAAGACAATGGCGACATCTAGATATTGTTTATTATATTGACTACTGTTTACACGTCTATTGGTGAAGACAATGGCGCCATCTAGATATTGTTTATTATATTGACTATTGTTTATACGTCTATTGGTGAAGACTGTATGGCATCATCTAGATGTTGTTTATTATATTTACTAATGTTTATACGTCTTTTGGTGAAGACTGAATGGTGCCATCTAGATATTGTTTATTATATTGACTAATGTTTATTTCCTTTTACAGAAGACTATATGGCGCCATCTAGATATTGTTTATTAAATTGACTAATGTTTATACGCCTATTGGATGAAGACTGAATGGCGCCATCTAGATATTGTTTATCATATAGACTACTTTGTATACGTCTATTGGATAAAGACTGTGTGGTGGCATCTAAATATTGTTAATCAAATTGACTACTCTGTATACGTCTATTGGTAAAGACTGTGTGGGGCCATCTAGATATTGTTTAGTTATTTGTGTCGTTTGTTTGTTTTTTTGTTTTTTTTTATCATACTAGAAATGTAAAGATTATATGTTATTTTCTTAATTCACTCTGTTATACCGAAAATAAATCATTCTTTATATCTATACTCGAAAATTTATACGCCTACCGTACATAGATATATTTCAACAGGTGTAAAACCACTAATTCGGGCCCGGCCAGAAAGCACATACCAGAAAGTAGTACATATTTAACACAAAATAGTTCCTACGCATGAGTGTAACTTTCAAAATATGTAGAATATCTAGGTATTTTGGTATCAAATGAAAGCTGAATGACTGGTGATCATTGTATAACACTTTTGACTTATAATTTTGAATATTGACTTATAATTTTGAAAAAAACTGCACCAAATTTTAAAAAGAGGGTACATTTTGCCTGTTTGTCAGATCTGAAGTACCTGTTTTGGTACATCCGAAGTTCCGGGAACCAGTTCTTTCTTATATGCCATTAAAGGTATGTTGATTTTTTCAGTACAAGACAACATAAAGTGTTGCTTTGACATGCAATGATTGTCACTTTATTTGAACTTAAAACAAAAGAGCTGTGCCTGCTTGAAATTGAGGAATTTAACATAGAAAGCAATGGGGCCATGAATTAGTGGTGTACTTCCTACAGGGCATATAGAGAGGCACTTTTTGTTACCGAAAATATTAAAATTTTCGATATGGTTTGCTTATGTAAATTTCATGGCCTTGTTCATTGTTGAAGGCCGTACGATGACTCAAACTGTTGCTTACACCTACGTCATTTGGTGG
The DNA here is from genome assembly GCA_017311375.1 of Mytilus coruscus. Classification (NCBI taxonomy): domain Eukaryota; kingdom Metazoa; phylum Mollusca; class Bivalvia; order Mytilida; family Mytilidae; genus Mytilus; species Mytilus coruscus. The sequence continues at coordinate 122,605,892 of CM029595.1, read as the reverse complement.
ATAGTTGTCTCATTAGTCATCATACCACATCTTATTATTTTTATATAATTATATTTCAAATACCAAATTATGTTAATCAGATTTTTGATAATACACAAGATGATATTAACAACTTAATTATCAATAATATTTCGTGTGGCTTTAAACTTTTGGACAAATTATGATAATTGTGATAATTTTATCATTTAACTTTCACAGATTGATCCTATAATGGATAGTTTTATATAACTTACATATCATACTAGAAATGTAAAGATTTTATGTTCTACAAGGAGTATAGACAGGGACGTTTTTTTTTTTATCGAAAATAATGTTTTGCTTAATATTTTAATTTATGGCCTTTCTCATTGTTGGAGGCCGTACGATGACTGAAACTGTTTTTTTTTAGTTTTGTTGACTTATAGCCTGTAACCAGGTTAACTGAATTGTGTTGATCACAAAAAATGAATGAATTCGTTGTCAGTGAACAATTCATCTATTGTGCCGACTTATAGCAATAAAGCAGATTAATTTCATGTCAAAGCACACTGCTGTGCTTAATTCTAGAATCTTACCTAGTTTACGCCATTTAATTTCATCGTAAAACTTATTTTCGTTCATGTAATTCCATCTTAAGTTTATTCTTAAACAGTGACATTTGTTGTATCATTAACCTTTTAAGTATCCAAAAAAGCTAATTCAAAAAATGTGTATTAAAACTTAAATACTTTTAGAAGGAGCTGTATATTTAAAAGAGGCTTAAAATAATTACCAAAATCCTCATTAGGCCAACGTGCCCGAGGAAGTTGAAATTTTAGTTTTTTAATACCTACTAAATTTATTAACGAAGAATTTAAATAAGGTATGTATGTTATAAATCATACCAGTATCGAAGCACTTACTATTGAACTGATGATAACATTGGGAATTATTAGTTCAAAAGTAGTGGTATAGATCCAGTGCAAGACAATAAAAATAACTCTTTGACAGGTTCGTTTAACCTTCCAAAAGGGTATGGAGCTATTTGCAGTTTCATAAATTAACGTCAACTTTTGTGTTTGTTCTTTTGTGTGAATTTTTGAGAAAACGACAGGTGTTTTCAGAAGTATTTATTATTCTTTTTCAGACGAAACTAATACGATGTATTTAATTTCTGGATACTTTTACTTGAATTTCAGTGTCACTATAATAAGTAATTTGATGCGACTCTATCATGAAAGTTTAAGTCAGTAAGAATTCAGGAATGTATAAGGATCTATTCTGACATTGGTTAAGATAACAGCGACATACTCGCAAAAAATATTTTTTTCATATTTTTATTGTGCACACATAATAATTATGAATCTTTTAAATCAATCGAATTTAGAAAATTCGATTCAGCATCAGATGATGAAAATGTGGATGGCGCTTATGAAAATTTTGAAAGATCATGTTTGAATAGTTTTAGCTAAGATTATTTCTTTTAAAAAAGGAAACCAGCACCCTCGTCCCTTTCGTGAATATAACTTTACGTAAATAAAATTTACAAGAAGAGATTGTTTTAAATAGATCAAAACAAACTGGAGAAAAAAGTAAAATAACAAAAATACCGAACTCCAAGGAAAATTCAAAACGGAAAGTCCCTTATCAAATGGCAAAATCAAAAGCTCAATCAAATCAAAAGAATGGACAACAACTGTCATATTCCTGACAGGGTTCAAAGAAACTGTATTACAAAAGTAAAAATCAACAAAATTATTTTTAAAAGATTAATTGGAGGACAAAAATCAGGTAATTTATGCTCAACTATCAGGCCGTTTATGTCTTATAAACATGTGAAAGCTTACACTAATACAACGCTGTGTGAATATGAACAGATTGTAAATGATATGTTAATGGTAACAGAAATGTTCCCAAAAACATTGACAATGATATCTTGTAGTGGCTTAACAACATCCAAGAATATGAATGATAAAAGATAAGATAATTGTACTTCACAATTTGTAAGCAAATAAATAAACAAGATGAGTATTAAAAAGGTTACATGATATGGAGGTATATACCCAAACATTATAAAACTGTCAAAACTTATTATTAAAATCCCAATAAACAACTTATTTAGCACGTCTTTTGAATTAGCTGTTATTTTCATAAAAAGCTGTGAAATGCACAGGTCAGGCCATCGTTTTAAAAAATAACCAGAAAATGCAAATATTTAATTTAGTGTGAAAAGATGTAAAATTATTCATATATATAAACACTTATAAATATAGGCAACAATACTTAAACAATGTTCAAATCTCATGTGTCGATTAAGAAGATAAAAAGAGCATTAAAATAGCTTAATATACTGAAAAGGATGGGTAAGTACTTAAAAAAATATTAGGTATATTCATTAATATGGTCAAATATTAATTATTATCCAATTACATGGCACTACTGCAGTGAGAAAAATAGAGTTAAGAAAGAACTCTACGATTATTTATTATGATTATAATTTATCCTACAGAACTGCTAGGAAATTTGCACCCATCTTTACTCTTTTTCAATTTGGACGTAACGTTACACTTTTTTCAATTTCCACCTATCTTTACAGTTTTTTTTTTCAATTTGCAGTCTAGAGATGTCAACAAATACTCAAGTACTCGAGAATCGGTCGAAAGTATTAAGTTACGAATATCAAAATGATGCTCGATTAATCGGTTTCCTGTTAGACTATTTTCGCCTTCTTTAAGTAATATTGATATTATTGAGAGCGCCTGTTGGGAAATTAAATAGTAACCTTTGTTTAATCAAAATTAAAATACGTTTCGAATATTTGCGCTAAATTGTCTTTTAAAACTTCTCCGCTTAATTGAATTATCTAAAAAAGCTTTTTTTAAACTTTTGGCTAAACTTCTTGTAGCCATTTCACCACATCTGTATCGTCAGAGCAAATATTTTGCCAGCAGGACTGTTGATTACGTGACAAAGTTGAAAAATCGACTCTGCCCAGAAAGTGTTGACAAGATAATATTTCTAATTAAGAACAAATTCGTTGCACCCTCTGCATGGTGACCCTCTGAAATTATTAAACAAATCATTAAAACTTTGTTGATTACAAAATGTGTTTCTTTATGATTACCAAATACTGTTGTTTGATCTGGTTTGACTTTGTAATAATTTTTCAATGGATGTTATCTTATTGTTTACACAATAAGTATATGTAGTAAATGAGATATAAAATTCCTCGGACTATTATCCAGTCCAAGATAATAATGCTGAGGGTTTTAAATTCAACCAAGAAGGTTGTATGCTTTCTCATACAACCACCTCCCTCATTGGTCCATCAGACAATGACGAACAATACGCAAAATGGGTATACTTTTGTGTTTCCGTTTTGTAAAGATTTTCCGAGCGAGTACTCGAGTATTGCTCGGTAAAGCCAATGAGTACTGGATTAATAATTCTTCACCGAGTTGACATTTCTAATTTGCACTTATCTTTATAGGTTTTCATCTTTATTAATGTAAGAAACAGACGAAAGTTTTCATTATTTGTTTACTTTGTAGATGTATCCTTATTTTTCATTTAGTTTCACAAATTTAATTTTGCATCCATACTGATTAACTATGTATTTACTTTCAGGTATCACAGATCGAATTTATTCGTTCATAGTGTGTTAATTTACGTTTTGATTGAGTTAAGCCTTCCAATTGATGTTTTATCGTGTGTTTTCTATGTTGTGATGTTATACTATTGTTTCAGAAAAAGGAGAAGGTTTGGTACCATTAAAACGTTTAATCCCGCTGCAAATGTTTGCACCTGTCCTAAGTCAGGAATCTGATGTACAGTAGTTGTCGTTTGTTTATGTAATTTATACGTGTTTCTCGTTTCTCGTTTTTATATAGACTAGACCGTTGGTTTTACCGTTTGAATGGTTTTACACTAGTACTTTTGGGGCCCGCTTGTTGTTCGGTGTGAGTCAAGGCTCCGTGTTGAAGGCCGTACATTGACCTATAATGGTTTACTTTTATAAATTGTTATTTGGATGGAGAGTTGTCTCATTGGCACTCACACCACATCTTCCTATATCTATGAATCATGGAAAATGGGTTTTAACCGACCTCCAAACGATCCAAGATTTTTAATGAAGAGTAATTAGATTGCACCCATGCTTAACTACAAATCCATAAAATCCAAATAAATGATGTTTTGTTATATTTCTTCACATTTTTTTGAACAATTTGACAAAAGTCCATATCATTATGCATTTTGTAAGTAATGGATATCTGTGACATATTTTAATTCCTGATATTTAAAAGTCGACTTTTTGTATATGTCGCATACAGTTTCTGTAAATTTTACTTTTTTCACTGGAGATTTCACCAGTTGATAGATCTTCGTTTTTTTAAAATCATTTTTGGATTTTCAAATAGTTTGGCCTCGATCATCACTAAGAGATATTTATTGTCGAAATGCGCATCTGGAAGAGAAAAATTGGTACCGTTAATAATATTGATTAATAATGTGACCATTTTGTGCATCTTTAAGAATATATAGCTATATAAAAATAAGAAGATGTGGTATAATTGCCAATGAGACAACTCTCCACCAGTATGAAAGACATGCATAACGATAAATGATAAAAAAAAAAAAAAAAAAAATACGAATCGTTTAGTCTCTTAAAAAAACCTATAAGAAAACTCTTTTTATGCAAAATGGGTTTAATTTGGGTACTGTTATGCAAGCTATAGAAACTCTCAAAATTGTTCATAAAAAACCCGTGATTAATTTCATACTCTGATTTATATTGAAAAAAACCCATAATTATTATTTAAGATACGACCGAACAACATATGTAGCTAATGTTAGAACTGAAAGGTGTGGTCTTCGTAAGATATTTTGCTTCTTAATAACGAAATGAGCTGCCAAAACATTTCAGAAAAGTGGCAAATTTGGATCAGTTTACAAACTAACTTCTACATGGAATGGTAGATCATGCTAATACTGTGAATGCAGATAATTGTCAAATTTCAAGAAGAGTTTATTAATATTTATTTGACTCTCTTCTCTCATATTTTATCATATTGATCAAACGTTTATAGTTGAATTGATATGAATTAGTCTGATGTAAAGATTATTGGTTGGAGTACAATGGCTATAAGAAGATTATAAAAAGGCCCCAAAAAGCATAAGTTTTGTCGACAAAATACGCAAAAATAGATACAAGGGACAATAAAAAAACAACAGGCCAAATATTAAAAATAAAAAGCGAGCACACATATCTGTCGTTCCTTATAGTCTTAATTTGACATTTTCTATTGAATAACATTTCATGTATGAAAATGTTATTTTGAGTTTTAGTTGTATCATCTGATACCCACGAAAACAATGACATTTTAGATATCAGTATACCATTGAAACCTTTCACAGTTTTCACCATTTTAACAGCTTTGTGATTTTTATTTTACACTTCATCAATCATGGAATACAAAAGCAACGGTATTGGATATTTCTTTTTTTTTTTTTAACAACATAATTAAATATTTATTTCAAATATTGGCTTGTTACAATATCCTTCAGGAGTCCAAGCTCCTCCTGATGTTCCCTATTACAATCCACTAATCACTCAGGGTAGTGATTAGTTGTAAAATACATATTACATTTGTACATCAAATATATATTAAATAATATCACTTAATATGACTATTAATATGTTTTCTAATAGTTGCTAAAATATTACTTTTAATTTTCAAAATACTCTTCTATTGAACTCATTGAGAAAAATTAAGAAAACATTGACATTTTTATCTTTTGATCAGATATGTAATAGGCTTTGTAAATTGAAAAGCCAACAATCGTTAAAAAATAGTTAAAGTCAAAATATTCTTCGTCAGAAATTTTATATCCAAATACCAAGTGCCTTAGTTTTATCTTAAAAGTTATTTTACTGTTTTTTAAAACTTCATTTATTTTATTCCAAAAAAGTTTTAAATACGGACACAGTATAAAGTAGTGATCATAATCCTCTTCTTGTGTACAAGAATTACAAGAACTATTGTTTACAATTTTCCACCTGCATAAAAGTTTCTTTGTAGGTAGAATATGTTGTAGTAATTTCCATCTAAAAATTCTAAGTTTATTTTCTTTTAAATATCTGAATAAAAATTTATATAAATTGTTTTGATATAACACATCATCTATATCAAATATACGCAGCCATTTTTTTGGTCCGATAGCTGGTTCAATTTTTTTATTTATCAGAGACTTATATAAAAGTTTATTTGATAGCGATTCTAATTTTATGGGTAAACCTTTCAATATAAATTGGTTTCTTTTTATATTAACAATACTTTCTACAGAATTTTCCGATTTTAAAATTGTTGCCCAGTCTTTTGGTATTGATTTCTTTACTAAATTAACTTCAGCTATCCAGTTTGATTTATTTTTTAGTTTATTTAAAATTATGTCTTGAGAAATACAACCTTTTTCATCTATGATATCATTTAAATAAATAAGATCGCTTTTAATCCAATTTTTTAAAAATATAGCTTTATTTTCAAATTTAATAAATTTATTGTTCCATAATATTTGTTTTCTTATATCTGTAAATGTTTCTGGTTTTTTTGTTAGACCTCCACCAGTTAATTTCCAACATTTAATGATATCTTTATAAAAATCTGGGATGTGTTCAATGCTTTCGTCTGGCTTATCCCCACTGTTTGTTTGAAACACTAACCAATTTGACCCAAAATTATAAAAATAGTGCTGAGGTATAATTTTCCAACCTCCTTCACAATCATTTACTAGTCTTTTTACCCACATAGCTTTTAAAGCAGTAAAATAACTCCTTATATCTATCATATCCAATCCCCCCTTTTCATAGGGACCAATAATTGAATTTCTTTTTACTTTATCTGGTTTATTATCCCAAACAAATTTAAAAAAACTTTTTTCTATTTCTTTTAAATATTTCTCTGGAACTATGCAGGCAGATCCCACAAAAGTAAAAATGGGCACAATTAGTGTTTTGATAATCAAAATTTTTCCAAAAATAGTAAGATTTCTTTTTTGCCAAGCACAAAATAATTTATTCATCTTTTCAATTTTATTTTCCCAATTTAGTTTTTCACATTCCTCTCTACAATGCCCAAAGTATATACCAAGAGTTTTAACTGGTCCATTGCTCCAGTTGATTCCTCAATTTTGTCTTTACATGATTTAAGCTTTCCTACCCATAACCCCTCTGTTTTATTTCTGTTTAATTTCAATTTCGTTCATAGCAACTTGAACGTCATATTTAGAACAGCAAAATAAAGTAGTATCATCTGCTAGTTGCGAAATTTTTATACTATGATTTTTGCAATCTAATTTGATTCTGATACCTTTAAAATCAGTATTGCTTCTTAATCTTGAAGCCATAATTTCCACAGATAAAACAAATGATAATGCAGATAAAGGACATCCTTGGCGTATACCCTGGTGTTTTTAAAGACATCGGATATCCAACCATTATTCATAACACATGTTTGAATATCGCTATATAAAGTCTTAACCCATCTGATAAAAGATTCATTGGATATTTCTTGCAACACTTCCTAAATTATGGTTCAAGGCAGGACAAGTTATTGACAGTTAATTCGGCTAAAAGCAGAATCAATGAGATTATCAATATACAATAATGAGTATCAATAAGCATCTGTAATCTTTTACTTTACAATCTATACCCCTTGGCATAGATTACTTTAGCCGTTATTGACGAATTTGGGTCCAAAATGATCTGTGCTTGTGAAGGCAAAACGCGTGTCTGGTGTTCTTAATTATAAGCCTGGTATCTTCGAAGAGTTTTTACGGTCAAAATAACCTTAAATTACTAACCTTAAATGCCTATACCAAGTCAAGAATATGACCGTTCTTTTCCATTCGTTTGATGTGTTTGAGCTTTTCATTTTGCCATTTTATAAAGGACTTTCCGTTTTGAATTTCCCTAGGAGTTCGGTAATTTTGTTACTTCTCACCATCAAAACTACCAATTTACAGAATTATAACGCCGAAGTTTTATTTTGCATATATGAATATGAAAAATGACAATTACATTTTATAAATTTGGTTCGTCCGAAGCTCTTTGCTGGATTTACCTTCACCCCAAAACATACCAGATAATTTGGATGTCAAGGATGTATAAATACTTGACTACTTTAGGAGCTTTATGACCAAAATGGTACATTAAGAGAATAACAAAAACAACCAAAGGTCAACCATGCCTTAGGGAGTTGGAATCTTAGTTTCGTAATAATTATCAATTTTATCAACGGAGAAAGGTATGTTATAAATCATGTTAGTGCCGAAGCACTGATAACTAAGATTAACAAATAACGGTATCAATCAGTGCTGGAAAATGAAAATAACACTTCATACATTTGACGCGTCCGATGCGCGTGTGTAGATTTACCTACATCAGGAACGCTCAACCACCATCCCTTTAAAAAACCCAAAGCAAAGACTGTTTCATACTTGAATACTTAAGGGTCTTTATGACAAAAAGGACTTGCCCGAATGAGTTGGAACTTTAGTTTCTTGATAATTTTTAATTTCATAAACGGAGAATTTAAAAAAAAAAGTGTTATTTAATATGTCAGTACCGAAAAAGTGACTACTGAGCTGACGATACCCCCGGAGACTAGCAGTCCACCAACAGCGGTATGTTCATTGGTTATATGTGACACAGATTTCTATACGGTCAACCAAATCATGATGACGTCAGTAAAACTTTGGAGAGGTGAGTTCAATTTAACAACTATGAACCTTTGGTGCAATAGCCTTCTTGTTTGCAACAACTCTCTAAATTAACGATAACTATCAACGACCTACTTAATGTTCATTCGTTCCTATTGAATAAAACAAATGGGAATTGAATTTTTATTATATCCCCTCCGAAATTGTAGCCTAATTCGAATGATACTCGACAGAAATGATTTATTGAAGGTTCTTTATTTAATCCCAATCTCAGGTTGTAAAAAAAAGATGTCCAACACAATTAACTCTCATTGTAGGTCAATTGTCAATATTTTTCTTTCTTTTTCTCTCATAGCCATGAAAAATATGAAGAATTCCAATTCATCTGGTTGGATGGATTTACTGTTGAGTTTTATAAATTTTTATTAATGATATTATGATACCACTGGACAGATGACTCAATGATGCTTTAGAATATGATAAATTTTCTATCACTCAAAAACAGGGACTCATTACCTGTATATTAAAGGAAGGTACGTCAAAATTTTATCTTAAGATCTGGCGGCCTATCAAATTGCTGTGTGTAGACTATAAGATTACAATTTCAAGTACAGCTAATAGACGGGGACGGATGCTGGTAAATAATATTAGCCTAACACAAAAAAACTGTTTTCTTACGGGTAAGTATATAGGAGAGTGTAATAGAATTATTTACAAACTGATAAAAAAATGGAGGATGATGACATTTCTTGACTATTACATTTGGTCGATTATTGACAAGCTATCGACGCAGTATTTTGTCTTTTATATTAGAGGCATTGTATTTCAATGGTTTTGATCATACATTTATGAGTTGAATAGAGGCATGTTACTATGGTGTCTCTATTATAAGTGTAGTGTTTAATAACGGATATATTGTATATTTCTCATCAACGTATTGTAACAGGAATGCTATGGCAGGTGGCCCTTGTAAAGCAGGAACTGTTGACCATTCTAGAGCACATGAATTCACCCCAAGTTTTGTAAGGTTTCATGTTCCACAATCATTAGTTTTCTGTGTAGTGTTTTTGCTATTTGTGTTTTATCGCATTTTTTCCTGGTCATGGTGTTGTCTGGTTTTTATCGACTTATTGTTTTGCATTACTCCTTTGTATCGTCTCCCCTTTTCTTAACGGCAAAACTAAATTTGATAGAAAACACAAAATTACTATGACTCAAAATGATAAGGGTCAATCATTAGTCTGTGTGCTCGTTGTGTTAAACAGAAATGAACGATTACATTTATGTTCGTTATATCCATCATATCACAGAGGATCAGACTGATTGCACTGTGATACATCACAACATGCCAAACATACAATTACTTAGATTTGATAATTATAACATATGAATATGTCAAACTTACAATTACTTAGATCTGATAATTATAACATATTATGTCAAACTTACAATTACTTAGATCTGATAATTATAACATATGGATATGTCAAACTTACAATTACTTAGATCTGATAATTATAACATATGGATATGTCAAACTTACAATTACTTAGATCTGATAATTATAACATATGGATATGTCAAACTTACACTTAGATCTGATAATTATAACATATGGATATGTCAAACTTACAATTACTTAGATCTGATAATTATAACATATGGATATGTCAAACTTGCAATTACTTAGATCTGATAATTATAACATATGAATATGTCAAACTTACAATTACTTAGATCTGATAATTATAACATATGAATATTTCAAACTTACAATTACAATTAAAAAGTGTCCGTCCCATTTTTTCACAGCCGAACTGTAAAGCAAGTATTGCAACCTTGTTTTCTTTTCATTGATGCTGGTTGTACGTTTATCAAAAGCTAATTAGAAAATAATACATAAAAAAAAAAAATTTTGAAAATACAATACAAATTATGTTGCAATTTTTTTATCATTGTTTTGTTTCAAAAAGACTATCGTTTGAAGCAAATTCCTGTAGTTTGCAAAGACAAGATGTCACCCTGCTTGTTCGAATTGAATGCCTCATATTTGAATTCGAATGTGTACTTATTCTTGGTGAACATTCTAACGAACCAACATCTTCAATCGGGGTGAGCAAAGATTGACAATTTTCGCCTAAGCGTGTTGATCTGCAGTGTAAAGTATGTCTTCTTTGTAACGGACTGTTTTTCTTGCATTGTTCTGATACCCAAGCCTGTGGTAATATTTTATGAACCAATGACAAGTTGTAGCTTAAAGGTGGTAAAGTTTGACGTCTTAAACCAAAGCTGTCTGAGGAATCTGTTGATCCATATCGCGATGTGCTTCCAATAGTCACTGATCCAAGAGAAAGTCGACTTCTGATCATAGATAAATTTTCAGACAGGTTAATACTTGGGGATGATGAAGGCCATCCAGATCCAATACGAACAAAAACAGATTCCGAACTGCTTGTAATGGAACTTCTTATCGATATCCCATTTTCGACATTTCTCCTTCCTACAAATTGATTTAGTTCTTTTCGAGGTGTTGTCGTTTCCATTTGGATGTCACATGAGAAGGAAGACACGATGGAGTCTCTTTGGGAATCAATAACATTATCATTTGGAACTACATGAACGTGGATGTTCATTTCTTGCTTTGGTATTAGAAAATCTGGTAGTTGAATTGAAGAGATTGGTTCATTCCTAGGTTCAATGGTATGCTGTATTATTCGGAATGATTCACTAGAAGCTACTGCAATTCTATGTTGACGAAACAAGAGCTCCAACACTTGTCTTCGCATTGGTTTACTCATCAATAACAAAATGCTTGGCTGAAGTAAGCTTGCAACGCCCATAAGAAATAAACCGATTCTAAGGAATTCATCTTGTCCTTCATTCGTGGAGCGGGAAATATTTTTCAGCATAAATGATGTTACGATCAACGTTGCTAAAATTACCTGTAGGATAGATAATGCCTTTGTTGACCTTCTAAGGTTTCCCACTGCTGTAATTTCAGACAAGTGATTTACCGAAAATCTGCAAGGTTGGTGTATATTATTTGATGACCTCATGCCAAACATATTTTCTGTACCTGCAGGTCGGGGCAAATTAAGGGGTGCAATTCTTTGGTGAATATAAACTTTCCATACAGCAAAAAATGACAGCAGAATACAACAAAAGCACGGACACACTGTAGTCAGTATCCCAATGACAAATGACAGCTCATCTTTGATAATGTCACAACTGAACAATCCCGGTTCAAAGTAGATGGGATTTCTCTTTATGAACAAAACACTCAGCACAGTTCCTATAAAAAAGAACAAGGTAGAAGATTAACTTCATACAGAATTGACTTTATTTGCACAATTCACTTAATACAGGCCACTGATATGATTAACTTTAATGCAATCTTTATGTATTTTATTTTTCATTGGCTAACATTTACCGTCAAATCTACGATTGACATGTCTGGAGCGTCATTTTTAATTGTTGGAATCCACATATGCTCAATTAATACAATAAAATCGAAAATAAAACAACACATATATCAGGAGTCATTGATATTCAGTGTTTTTTTGTTTTGCTTCCTAAAAGTTACTACCCCCATCCCACCCCACGGGAGTATTAGACTTCTTTTGAAAATCCCTGACACTCTGACATGAGGTTTCCTAAATTCTGAGTGACCGGTGCATGTTTGTGCATATCGTGTCAGCTGAGAAATATATGACTTTACGTTGACCATATACTTAATCACTGACATAAAACACTCTCTGTAGTAAATGTTTTTTTATAAATATTTGGATCAGAGTCGTTACCAAATGAAAATAAATATATCATGAAATAAAACTACGGAAAAAGATTAATATCGTTAATACTAACGACCAGTTGAACAACAGACCCCTGATCTTCTATGGAACAAGTCGCGTTGCTCCTTGAATGTAGATTCCTAGACGAGGAATGGGGAAAATGTTATACTAAAACATTTCATTTCTTTACAAAACAGATGAATTCTGCAAATGGTCGGAAGTGATATCTTTGTAAATCGTTCTATGTTGACATAATATTTTGCTTGAGAATACATAAAAATGCAAATTACCTGACAAAACAAACATTCCAATTAAAAGTCGACCAAAAACTGATTTCAGACGATCGTAACGATATCTAGCAACAGCAGCATATCTACAAAACAAACCACCAATAAATGTTAGAGGCGGAAGAAGTACATATACAAAGGCACATAAATGATTTCAAAGAAACATTTTGAAAAAATGTTTCTTAATCTCACAACGAGACCAAAAAAGTATAGCCATACATTAATACAAAACATTACATAAGATTTTAAAAAGTTAAGTAATAATGACTACACTAATTCAATAATCAATGACTTGCATCTATGCTTTTACTGTAAACTCCTGTTTTATATATGTTTAAGTGGGAATATATCTGTAAACAAATCATCCAATAATGGGCAAGGAACAGCTAGCAAGAAAAAAGCTGTTTGTAGATTGGGAATCAGTGAAAATATTAAACTTCTAATAGTTTATTGTTTATGTCTATTCACTGATGAATTTTCTTCATTATTTTAAAATTATAGTTTTGAAAGGGTTTCGGTACTTATCTTTTAAGCAGATGGACAGGTATAAGTTATTGTTTTAAATATAAAAATGTGTCTGCATGAAAAATAAAACAGTAGTAATGACAGGATTTATTTAAGAATTGCATGCATACTTGTATGTCACTTTTAATAGATATATAGCCTCTAACGTTTCTCATTATTTATACATCCCTGACTTTCCGATGTTTTGGATTGAGCGTTCTTTATGAAGGTATACCCAGAAAAGCGTTTCAGACGCACAAAATTTATATAGTCTTATTTTCATTCAGGTGTTGTTTAATATTTTATATTATATAGACATTAATATTAGTTCATGAACATATAATTTCAAATTAATGTGATCTTCTGCGAAGAGATTTGTTGTGACAATACACCATAAGAACATACTTAAAAAATCAAGTCGAAAGACCTTTTACAGCTTACTATGTGCTGTATGGTTTTGCTCATTGTTGAAGGCAATAGGTGACCTATAGTTGTTAACTTCTACGTCATTTGGTCTCTGAAAGAGAGTTGTCTCTGTGGCAATCATACCACATCTAATTTTTATATTGACTCATTTTATCGGTACAATTAATAACAAATGACAAAAAGAACAAAAGACACGAAATACAAATCTAAGAGTACTCGCAAATACTGAAAATGTGTTCAACAAATAAATAAGCAATTTAAAGTATGTTATGTTCTTATGAACAAAGTTATTAAGAACGCGAATGTAAGTTTACTATGTTTGCCCTGCTAATGAAAATATATGTATTTTCTTACCTTTCTATAGACTGGCACAACAGTAGAAGCGATGTCGTTGTAAGGAATACATTTCCAAAAAAACCTTGGAATTGACACAGTATTTTATATTCCAGCCAAGTTTTGTGTAGCATAGTAATGCAGGGTGGCAGAACCAAAAAGAGTCCAGTGAAATTATTACAAACAGTCAACGCCTTCAGCCAATTCCCTTAAAACATAAAATATTTATCATTGTTAAAGCTACTTTCTATAAATACACTAGAAACTTGTCTGAAAATCTGAAACGTTAACTAAGTAAACCATCGTGTATATTTTAGTTTGTGTCATATTCATTATTTGCAGATACGACAGTTTTATCTAAGAGAGAAAATATCAGATTAATCAATGATCGAAAGGAAAGTCAGTTCGCGAGAAGAAAAACAAAGATTTGTTAATTTGTTTTGTTATTATTTCTAGTAAAACAGGAACTGCTTGTCTTGCCGGAGCACCTGAGATCATCCCGGTTTTTTTTTTTGTTGGGTTTGTGTTCTTTGCTCAATCGTTAGTTTTAGGACTATTGTTTGGCATTTTGTCTTTTGGCCACGTTATTTTTATCCTTCCTGATCTCTTGCTATCTTTTCTTATTCAAATCATAACTTCTTATAGAGCATTTAACATAATTTATAACAAAATCGTTATATTTTAGTACAAAAAAGTACACAAAAGTACGAAATGTATATTATATGATATAACCAACCTGTAGTACTGTTCAGATTCTTCTTACAGATAGTGTACAAAAGACATACGTTTCCTGATTCCGACACCAAAAATGAGAGAAATAGGAAAACACCCAACAAACCATCCTCAAATTCAAGCTGAAATATCAAGTCATGGAAATCGGGAATTACAATAATATATGAAGATAAATTTAATCGTAATGCTGTAAATTTGAAATCAAAGTTTGTCATTTATGTCTCAGTAATTTTCTCATCGGTAAAACAATAAGTATCAATATAAATTTTGTGTATAAATAGCACGAACAAAAAAGAGACTTACTGATATGAGATTGCTTATATGATATCGCTATATAAAGAAACAAGAGGTGTCATCAACATATTTTTGATGCTCAGTTCTAAAGAGTGCATTCAGAATCATAATAAAAAAAAATATGATAATTAAAATAATAAAACTAAATAAAACTAAATAATGCTAAAATAGTATTATTTTATCAAGGAAATTACCTTTCTGTCTATAGTGACTTCAGTCTTGTTCATTCTGGCTTTAAATGTTAAAAGAGTATTGGCTACCTTATATACTTTTCCTTTTCTTGTAAGTGCTAATTTATAGTTGACATGGCATTTAACTCACTTGGAAATGTTTCTTGGTCAGGCCAAAGCATCAAACTATAAAAATTAACACATTAAATGCGTTGGCATTTTTATTTATATATAAGTTTGGTCAAATATATAATAATACTTATGTGGCAGGGGGTTGCAGTCGCAATATACTATGAAATTTGTATAGTAAATAATAAGTTTCCTATGTTAATCTCCATGCAGCTATATACAATTGTTTCTTTCAACTCACACTTCGTCTTTGACATTTTAACTTCAATATTTCTATATGTATCTTCGTGATCATTTTTCTGAAAGAACTTAAAACATCCTACTCATAGCATAGCACGTAATCAACGAAAGATCGGACATACTTACTTTGGCTTAAGGTTTGAGCTTCATACCTTCAAAAAAGTTCTCTAGGGCAGATATCCTCCAAGATTTAAAAACATTGAAAGAAAACTTAGATTAGAATAGAACGCTTTATATAACTCAAACAAAAATGGAACCATCAAATTACAAACTAAATCAAACATGTTTATGCTCCTGTCATAAGTCAGGAGCCTGTTGTTCAGTGGTTGTCGTTTGTTGGGGTGGTTCTTAAAAATTTATCGTTTCTCGTTTTTTTATATAGATTAGACCGTTGGTTTTCCTGTTTGAATTGTTTTTCACTAGTCATTTTGGGGCCCTTTATAGCTTGCTGTTCGGTGTTAACCAAGGCTCTGTGTTGAAGGCCGTACTTTGACCTATAATTGTTTACTTTTTACACATTGTGACTTGGATGGATAGTTGTCTCATTGGCACTCATACCACATCTTCTTATTTATACTAAGTAATGCTATGGATGCGACATGATGAACATACTTATATCTACAAAACAGATAAACACAACATAACAGTAATTCATTAAAAGGACATATTTCAAAATGAAAATATATTTGAAATGAAATGTTAATATCCTATACCAACTCAATAATTTCAGTGCTTATCAAATAATCAATCATCAAATCACGCTAGCAGTTGTTTATAAAAGATGAAGAAATACGTATCATCAACAGTTCAATAAACGAATAATATTGTTAATAGAAAAATTAATACAGAGCGGATATTAGCAGACATTTTTCATATAGAAAGATCAAATAAATTATCAACGAAAGTTACTGGCATTAAAAACAATAATAAAAATAATTACAAATAGAATTCCATTCACAACACAATACCAAGCCCATGCAGAAAATTCCAAACCACTAAAAGAAAACATTGGCATTTATATATATACAATCCAAAATCTCTTTGATAAAAAACACTTACACATATATTTATACTCATAATTACAAAAAAAAAAAAAAAATAATAATAAAAATAAATAAAGAAATAAAGTTCAAGGTTGAACTCTGAAGAGAGTTTCCTGGAACATTATTTCGAAAGAACTCGAACTAGTTTACGGGTAGCATGTAATCAACGTAAGGTCGGAAACACGATCCATTCTAGAAACGGGTGGACATTGGATCAATATACTTGACAATCAGAATCAAATTACATAGATTAAAAAATCTATTCCAAAACTTGTATTTAGAATGGTGAAACACTTTAATAAATAATAATGATTTTTCAAATAAAAGAGGACAACCTTTCCTTGATATATTTTTGTGTCTGGTGATACACAATGAATTAAACAGTTTTTCAGCGATATGGTACTTTAAATGGTATACCACAATATCCCAAAAGATTCAAATCTGTTCTGCAGAATTATTGATTGGTTGCATGTTGGTGTTTTACACATGTCTATATTGAGGTGATTAACAGGACATGTGTGAATGTAAATGAAAATGAAATGAAAAGGGCAATCGACACAGACAGTTGAGAGGGTTGGAAAAGTTAACCACAACATTGACCTATGATAACTTCTCTAAACGAATGACGCTGGGGTAATATATTCGTGCTTAGACAGTCAGATTTTATATTTGATACAAATCTCGATCACAAGCATGGATGCCCCTTTGCAGGGATCTGCTTGTAGAATTATACAGTCAAAATTAAAATCATTGATTGTTCACATACAACATAAAAATTGTCAGACCTCTACGCCACTTTTTCGAAATGTCATAAACCACATTAACCTGCATACTATTTTTTGTAAGACTTAAAGTTTGCTATTCCCAAAGCAAATCATGTTCATTATAGAACGTCAGATTTAGAAAATAAAATAAAACTAAAAATATAACTTATTTGTCATTTGTCATTTGGAGTTTGCCCAAATGAAAGTCATCAATATGTTAACAGTTATGTTGATTGAAAACGCTCTGGATGAACCTTGTCAAAATGAAATCATTTCAATGTGTGTTAGTGCGAGAGGGGAACAGTACATCCTTAGACTGCAGCATAACTTAATATGGCGGAATGAACAAGTTGACTGTGGGATAACTCCCGAAAAAAAAAATGCAAGTAAATGTGCTTAATCAAATTGGTACTGATGGTGAACTTAAATGAACAATTGAACGAATGATTTGATTTTTGATGGAAGGAAAAAAGCGAAACAATAGCAATAATACGAAATCAGGTTTGACTCCACCTTACAAAACAGGTTCCAAGATGGCGACGAATAATCAAAACAATATGAACATATCTCAAGTCTTGACACAAGCCCATGAATCTCTACATGGATCCTATACTGAAGTCCCTATAAACAATAATATGAACAACAATCAGACATTTACATGTAGTCCTAATCAGATAAATCTACTTCAACAAAATGGTACTCGCCCAGTTCTGCAGAGCACCCCCTACCAGTTCAACCTTCTGTTATTTATCAACAATCAGCACCTGTTCCGATGCAATTTATACCACCCTCTGTTCTAGCATCCGTTCAAACTGAAAGTCTAATGCCAATCCCGAACGTTACACCACAAATGATATACAGTAATATTAACGACACAAACCACAGATTACAACGTCTAGAACACATAATGAATGACAAACTGTCTAAGTTAGACCTACTTGATATGTTTGCTGAGAAATTTGAAAAATTTGAAAACCACATATCCAAAATGAGCAATGAAATAAATGATATTAGAAATGTTCAGCTGAAACACTCACAAACAATAAGTAAGCAAGAAAATCATCATCATAACATTGAAGATAAGTGAGGAATCTTGAAAGATCAAACAGACAATTGGAAAGTGAAAATTTCGAGTTGAAAGAAAAAATTTTTGAATTACAATCTCATTCCATGAAATATAACTTAATTTTTGGCGGTATACAAAATCAAGATGGTTATGAAGAAAATACAGAAGAAGTTTTGAGGTCTTTTCTTTCGGAAGAAATGGAAATTCCTAATGTTGGAGATATACAATTCCAAAACGTACACATACTTGGTGAGCAGTCTGACGGCAAGGAACGAAGCATTATAGCCCGTTTTACTAAATTTAGTGATCATGAGCGTGTTAACAGAGCAGCTGCGAGTAAACTAAAGAACAAACCACATTTTTTTATATACCAGCAATACCCGCGTGAAATAAATGACAGGCGTAAAAAACTCATCCCGAAGATGAAAGAATTCAAAAGGCAAAGACGACACGCAAAGCTAGTGTACGATAAACTTCTTGTAGATGGTGAAGTATACAACCATGAAGCCCATCGTGAACCCCCGCCTACAATTCGAGGTCAACCGTTACCTAATAATGGTGGAGATTAGGACAACACATCAGACATTGATTACGGTCATTTAAATGACAATCATAATACTTTGAAAATAACCTTTCTAAATAGATTTTGATGTAATTTAAAAATTATGATATTCTGATATTTGTTGAAACTAAAATTGATGAGTTTGACGAGTTAAAATTACCAGATGGTAATAGCTATTTTACAAAAAAAAAGAAAAAAATTGAGGGGTATAGTCGTAGTATTTAAAAAATCGCTTTCTGCCTGCCTGAAATTTTTGAAGTCGGACTCAGAATTTGTTCAGTGGGTGGAATTTTCATTGAATTGTACTAAAACTTAGCAGAGTAACAAATTTCTATTTGGATGTATTTACATCCCTCCTGAAAATTCGATGTATTCTTCAGAAGAAGCTTTCACTGAGATTGAAGAAGAACTTTTACATTTTTCTCGTGATATAAATAATATTGCTCTTGTTGGTGATTTTAACTCACGAAAAGGAAATATGAGTGATATTGTTGAAATAGACGAGAATCTGTTTGATATGTTAGATATTGTTAATGAATCTGAAATTATGAATGAAAATACATTGTTTGTAAATAACTTTATAAAAAAGGGTATCCCTCTTGAAAGGTATAATGAGGATGAAATTCGTGTAAACAATTATGGCAGAAAATTAATAGAGTTATGCAAACGATGTTCATTATATTTTGCAAATGGTAGATTGCATCAGGATAAATTTATTGGAAAAAACACTTGTAAAGACGCAAGTCTTGTTGATTACCTTATTTTGTCACCTGATATGTTTGACCTATTTTTTGAATTTGAAAAATTTGACTTTAATCCTACACTATCTGATGTTCATAATCAGATGCATTTTTCTTTATGCATTACAAATAAAAATTACACTGATCAACAAAATAAGAATAACAACAATTACGTTCGATGGAATACAAACAAGGCAGGGGCGGGTCCAGGTGAGGGCGTAATGGGCGTACGCCCCCTTTTAAAAAAAAAAAAAAAAAAAAAAAAAACTATCGTAATCTGCTAATATTGTATTGAATATGGCAATTTATCATCAACTTGATATGCGTTTTGGTCAAGAGGCTGTCTCTGTTGTTCGTGCCCTGTCAATTTTGCCTTCCCGAGTTCACCTTATCTCCCAAGAGATGGAGAATGATATTTATGATTATTACAATGCTGATATGCCTTCGCCCGAAACATTCAGGCAAGAGATGAGAATCTGGAAGTCGTTTTGGGAAAACCAACCGGACAAACCAGAGTCAATTACATCAACCTTAACTGATGTAAGGGCATGCTCGACTTTATTTCCAAACATCATGAAAGTTCTCTTCTTACTTGCTTTGACGAGCGTCACGTCAAGCTCTTTCGGTGGATCATCACTCATCACTTAAGTTGATCAAGAATGATTTGAGAAGCACCATGAAAGAGGATCGTCTAAATGCTCTGCTTCTTCTTTATGTTCACAGAGACATTAAACTCGATTATGATAAAATAATTGACGATTACGCCATGAGAAATCCGCGTAAAATGATTCTAATGAATCCACTCTAGTCTAACCATTCATTGAAAATGAGAGTCCGTCAGTATTTCTGTGTTCATTTTATGTTTTGCGTTAAGGTACATTTTTACTAGTAACATGTATATTTGGTATATCATTTTTACTTCCCATCTGGATAGCCTTTGGTAGTATCATATTGTTTCAATATCCATTAGTGAGTAACTAAGTGACATTGACCTACATTTTGCCATGAAGTTCAAGCACCATATTTATTTATGTACCATATAACACCTATCGGAACTAGACAGTGACATGATTGCTTTAATTTAGTACTGTAGTACAATGACGTCAATTTTTCATATTCAATCATGTATTCCACATTAAAGCCTACAATATTTAGAACGAAAGAACTTTATACTTTGAACAGTGTTTGTTTGTCTTGTATCATTTGTGTCGTTCAACGAAACCAGAACTTAATCTAAAATAGAGAGATATTTATCAGTCTGGCTACTTCATAATTTGATGCTAAATTGTTGAAATCCAGGAGTTTCTGAGCTTCCCCATGGACCCTCTACCAGGACAACCGTAATTACGCCTCCCGTTCATAAAATCCTGGCCTAGGACTTTTGAAATGTTAAGTAACCCCTTATACCCTAGAATTTGGAATTTCTCGTTATTGGTCTACTGCTGTTAAGATCCATCCAATCATTTTAATATACCATAGACAATTAATGGAGAGAATTCGGCATAAAAAATGTCAAACCCTGACACTTTAACTATAAAATATACATGCTCCAAGTCAGGAACCGTTACATTAGTGCATTTCACAATTATTTTATGTTTTTTAGCAGAAAAAAGGTCCAAAAAAATTTCCGCCTTGCTCCGCTCGGCGAAATATTGGATTCTACGTCCCCTTTTTCAAATATCCTAGAAACGCCCCTGCAAGGCACACGAGTTTACACAGGTACTCAGTGATGACACAGATGCATTGAATTTAATCAAACACACCCTCGAAAATTTTCAAACTGAATCCGTTACACCACTTTGCAAGATTGTAACCTTGAAATTGTTGATACATTTTCATAGCTAAGGTGTTATTTACATATATATTGGAACGTTTATTAACACAAGGGAAAAACTTGTAAAACAAGCACAAAAGGCGTTATATTGCATTTACAAACTATTTTGTAATGAATCAATACCTATAGATATACAATTAAAAATGTTTGATTCTATGATTGAGCCAATTTTATTGTACGGTTCAGAAGTGTGGGGTTTTGAAAACCTAAAAAGTATTGAACAAATCCACCTGAAATTCTGTAAAAGAATTTTGAAAGTTCGAAATTTAACTGCTTCATTTATGGTTTATGGAGAACTTGGGAGTTTTCCACTCGAAATTCGGGTCAAATTGAGGATGATTTCTTTTTGGAATAAATTAGTATTAAATGAAAATAAACTGAGCAGTACATTATACAAGTTAATGCTATGTTTAAAAAGCAATTATGGGGTGCATTTCAAGTGGATAAGCCACATAGAATCTATATTTAATGAGTTAGGCATGAGCTTTATTTTTTTAAACCAGTTTGCTGTATACGAAAAGGATTTAGTAAAACAAATTTTGTGTGACCAGTTCATACAAAAATGGTACAGTGACTTACACACCACATCGCGTGGACAATTTTATTCACTGTACAAAAAGAGTTTTGAAATAGAAAAATATGTTATTAGTTTACCAGAGTCATTTAGAATTTGGATTTCAAAATTTTGAACTGCAAATTTACGATTGCCTATAGAAACTGGTAGATGGTACAATTTACCAAAAATAGAATGAATGTGTAATTTATGCAAAGAGGATATTGGTGATGAATATCATGATTTATTTATTTGTAAAAATGCAGATAAAGTAGAATTGAGAAACAGATATTTACCACAATATTATAGAAATAATCCAAACATTGTAAAAATGGAAGGTCTTTTGTCACTTTGCAATATTGAAAAAAATAAGAAATTGTCAGTGTTTATCATAAAACTGTCTTCTCTTCTTTAAATTTTATTTGTATTAATATAGTTAATTGAAGTCCAAAGTGCGAAGTTGTACTGTCATACATTTGTATTTATTTGTATTTAATCACATGTTCATTTTTGTCATATTTAATGTATATATGTTATCAATAATGACCTCTTGTAACACATTGTATATGTGTCTGAGTGTTTTCCTAATAAATCTTGAAAATCATGAAATCTTGAGCAATACAACTTTTATAATAAGTAAATGTGTTTAGGGTAAATAATTTCATTTTCCCAAATGCCCGTTTAACTTCCAATATTCTGTATTTCCTTCTGTATTCATAATTAATGTACATATATGAGAATAAGCAATCACTCATATTAAAATGGTTACCAAAATAGAATTCTGTAAAAGACACAGTTAGAAATTTTCATTTTCTCAATCGTCAAATCGCGATGAAGTCAGCTATAAAATAAAGCAACATTATTTGTGATAAAAAATAAATAGATAAATTTTCCGGAGTAAAGATTGTATATGAATTGGTCCAGTTTACACATCAATGAACTCGTTTGTGAGTGAGTTTGTCCAGTTTACACATCTTTTTCCATATACTGCCCACATTCAACACGATGAATATTCTGGCAAGAATATTCAATAAACTACGTAGTTTTTAATCCTTACTATGAGTCTTTAACTACTGATAGTTTGTAATGTTTGAAAATAAACCTTTAAGCAGTAATTTTTATTTGTTGTACATTCTCTTGATATGTATCACGCATGAATATAGCTTCAAGTTGTGATGTTCTAATTACTAGTTACGAAATGAGTCCGCTGGACTTAGCTTAAATATTATATATTATAGAAAAAAACTAAACACAGTATAGGGTTGTGCGTTCGCTACAAGATCGCATTTAATATAACATATTAAACATATCTACAATCAGACATATATAAATGCATCAAAATTCAAAATACACAAGTCGATACGAACTAAGGAAGTACTAAACGAGAAGGTTATTTGGGGTGGGTGGATGGGAAAAAGTGTACCAAACTAACTTATGTGTCCTAACTATCTTTTAACGAACGTCGCATTGGTCAAGCGCGCCTTAAATTTTCTTTATATATATATACTGACCGCTGATATTTTCCGTGCAGAAAAGAATTCAATGAGAATTACCTTATCTAATTTAAATATAGAAAATCGTTATGTTAAAGATAGGACCTAAGGAAATGTAAGTATTAATGTTTCAATACAAGATCAGCTACACATATAAAGATAGGACCTAAGGAAATGTAAGTATTAATGTTTCAATACAAGATCAGCTACACATATAAAGATAGGACCTAAGGAAATGTAAGTATTAATGTTTCAATACAAGATCAGCTACACATATAAAGATAGGACCTAAGGAAATGTAAGTATTAATGTTTCAATACAAGATCAGCTACACATATACGTACGGTTCAACAACAACAAATACATCTATAAAATAATTTGAATTAATAGATAAAAGTTACTATTAGGTGAACTGGACAGTACTGTTAGAAGAAACATCCAGTTAGTTTGGGTTTCTATTCAGGGGATATCTCGGGGTATTGAAATTGGACCCAGTTCATGACTGAGAAGTGATTCCCTCCCGCTAAAAGGCAAGTGTCGTCTGTTTGTTAGTGTGGACTGTAAAAGTAAGCATTCATGTACGGACGGAATGGGCATGTTAAATCGATTCCCCCCACAATTAAGAACCCATCAAACAACTATTTTAGAATTCAACAGATGGCAAGGCGAAATGTTTACCCCTATCCTCATATCCTCTTCTACTAGTAACAGATCAAATTTCCCGCCCGCGAGTCAACCTGGTCGGACTACTTTGAAGAACATACGTATTAGATTTGTCGTAAATTATTCTCGTCCTCGTACATGAAATATTTGGCACAAATATCAATCGATCAATCTATTCACCTGTTTCTTAATATATTATTGACGATATTGTTAGAAAAGTCTAAATTTTCAAATTTTCAACTTGGATCAAAATTTAACTTACGCTGGGACCAATATGAAAATTTAGATATTCGTCCAAGACTTAAGTTATCAACATAAAAAACTCTTCTCAGGATCTTCTAGTCAAATACCTGCAACATGTGCAATGCCACTACCTGTCCTTGTGACGACGAAACTGCCCCTTGGTGTATACCTCACATTACGCTTTATTAGGCTATCCTTGACACAATCATTTCTAATTAGTATTGAGATGTACCATTTAGTTAATGATAATTACATCATATACAAATTATATCAATGGTTTTTGGAATTTTTATTGTAGGACTACTCAGTAAAATTTTGACGACGGAAAAAATAATTCGATGATCTAATATATATTTGATTTTATAATCTGTAAAAAGACCAAATCAGTCCTTTGTATTATTGTTTCTTTCCCAATTGACTACCCCTTATTCCACTCATCTCATAGACATCTACATGTATTACCTAATGATAATCTGTCACTCATCCTTTAATCAGATTACGCATTATTCTTCATAATTCTTTCGAGTAAACAGTACAACTACAACAAGCTGCAATATGGTAAGTCTTATAGTGTATGTTTTTAATTATTTATCAATTAATATTTTTGATTATTAGTCTGATCGCACTACACTTAATCAAAAACTTGCACACACACGTGCATCGTGTAGCTCATATTTCATGCACCTTGAAAGGCTCGTGGCTGCGGTAGTGATAGCTAACATGTTGTAAATCAAATGGATTTAAAGATGAACATATCGATTCATTATTGATCCCATTAATTAAGGTAAGATTTTGGACACATTTTATTAAAAAAAAGTATATTTCAAAGTGCACTTTTGAATTTCCTTAATCTTTTATAAGTGTGAAAAGTTAAAAAAAAAAAAAAAAAAAAATGAGGAATATAAAACTAATGTATAAAGTTAAAATGTTTGTATAAGTTGTAACACTTGTGGATATTTTACCAATATAAACTGCTAGGGGAGCTTAATTCTTCAGCCTATGTTAATCCCCTTTTAAGGATTCTGTAGTATTTATGAGATAGCTGTTTCGTTCAGCAAAGAAGATAGATGTAGTTATTGATTGATTGTTTGAATCTTAAAATCCAGTAGAAAATATCAAATGCGTAATCAGGACGGGATACGATCAACGGTAAATGACAAGTCCTGAAATGAATTTGGACAAAGAAAATAGAGAGATAATTTCCATGTTATTTGAATCCTAAAGAGTATGTGGGGAAAAGGGAGGGGAAATTATATGCACCTAGATATATGAGCATTGCGAGTTTTCGGTGTTGTTCAGGTCTTGACAGCACTGTGCCAGTTATTTGAATAAAGTTTAATGACCGAGACCCCAGATGTTCATAAAAGTGCCGACAGCGTGACAACACTGAGCCATTTATTTGTACGATCCCAATCTGATCGCTTGTCTGAAATTTTGAATTAAAGTTACTGGGGTAAAATTACTAATACAAAATTTTTTGTTGAGTTATGAATTCAGTCTTTCCAAGCCTTGTTTCATGTTTTCCTTCCATATCAGAAGTGTGAAACTGTCAACACACACTTCTTATCAAAAGAACATACATTTGTAAGCATTCTCTTGTAACATAACGATAATCAGTGTTGTTACAAAACACATGAAACAGACCGATTGGGGAGCTCTGCCAAACTCTTTCTTCTATTCAATATAATAAACTCATCATAGATATAAGCGTGCTATGAGAATGCATTAACTATTAACATTTCTGTCTATTTATATCTTCTGTTTTTAATTGCTTTGCAAGACAGGCTGCATCCAATTTATTTATATATCAAATGTTCCGTTTTCTGTGAATGTATATTTCCAATGATTTCAAATGGAAAATTGTTCTGAAAGTATTATAGATACGATTGCAGTCGTCATATTGTCAAATTAAGTTAGTGAAGAAGTTTGCGTTTATAGGGAAAATGGTTTTCTACGAAACGAAATCCTTTGTGGACCTTGTGATAATCTATCAACGTACATTACAATATTCATTTTCCACTTTTCTGTTAGACTCGACGATTTTTTGGCACGGAATTCATTTTTACTTTTACATTTATTTCCTATATGTCCTGCATCATTTGTGCATTTTGTTGGGCAAATATTCATTTTCACCTTTTTTTTATTTTCAGTTCTTACTAGGCCAGAATATTCAAAACCCTCCTTCCCCCACCACCGAATATATAATGGTCGTCCCTGTGCTTTTGTATATGTATTATTGTTAAACATTCATAAACATGATGGTCAATTCTGTCTCGAATTAGTCACTAACTGAAAAGACGTAGACATTTCTGATTTTTGTTAATTTTAAAGTTTAAAGTGCAAGTACGGTTATTTTACGAGATAATGTTGTACTGATCCGATAAACCATGTAAGACGCTATAAATACTAAAGTGAAAAAATGTCAACACTATACAATTATGACCAATAGAAGAGGTGAATATCCATAACTGTCAACTCTAAATGGTTAATTCTCTGAGAGCGCAGCCCGAAGTGAAATGACATTTTTAGGGGTTGACAATTTTGGATATTCACCGCTTCTATAAGAGGCCACAATTGTTTTACTATACTGAACTAACAGTAGAAGAACCTTTCGAACCATTAAAGATACTTGTTAAAGAAGCACATTCCAAACATGTAGTAACAGTTAGTCAAAATACTTACGTCAGAGAATCATTTTGTGTCTTAGAATTTCTCGTATGTAGAACATAGGTAGACTCTTTCTTAATAATATTAATGGCCCTTAAAAGTGCCGTTTATAAAAATAAGAAGATGTGGTATGATTGCCAATGAGACAACTCTCCACCAGAAACCAAATAACATAGAAGTTAATAGCTATAGATCACCGTTTGTTTACTTCATCGATCATCGAGTTTGTACAAAAACTTTGTCTTCCTTTACTACAGAAAAGAAAGGATATGGGGTGTTTATATTGCTGATTAAAATATACTGCGAAGGAAGGCATGATTTCATACCAGCTTGTTAAGTAGTTTGAGCTTGCTTTCAGCTACTGCGAGCATTCTTATATATTATGATTATTAGGTTTGCACTATTTATAAGTATTCTGTTTTTGTTATCTATTACACCCTTTTAATTGCTTTTCCTGTACTGATTTTTATATACATTTAAATAAATTTTGTCACAAATATAAAGATGTATAATTACGGAAGTACTATTCCACTTTATGGCCTTACAAATGTATGTCCCACTGGGTCGAACAGGATAGGTAGGTAGGTATTCCACCTGCAGGAATAAAATAAAAAGTGACATTTCACACCCATATATCTGTTATGTATATCAGTTTTATTATAGAATCAAAGGTTTTTCCTGGATTGATTTCTTTGTAAAATTTACTAAATTTGTCACAAATATAGAAATGTATATATAATTGTGGAAGTATGATTCCATTTCAGGAATTATTTCACACCTATCTATTTACTGTACTAGTATTTATAATAGATATAAGAAGATGTGGTATGAGTGCCAATGAGACAACTCTCCATCCAAGTCAAAATTTATAAAAGTAAACCATTATAGGTCAAAGTACGGTCTTCAACACGGAGCCTTGGCTAAACATGTATTCTGATAAAAATAAGAAGATGTGGTATGGTTGACAAGTAGATGACTACCCACCACTGTTGACGTGGATGTGAGCTACTATGGGTAACCATACCACCTTTAACAATGAGCAAAACCAATACCATGTAGTCAGCTACAAAAGGCACTAGAATGTGAAACAATTCAAACGAGAAAACCACCGTTATAATTTATGACAAAACAAAAATCAAATATATCAGACAGCAACCACCGACATCCACTGAATTACAGGCACCTAACTAGAGACAGGCAGGGTTAAACCGGTTTGTGATCGCTCAACCGTCCCCTAATCTGGAACTAAAGATTTGTTGGGAATGGCTTAACTCAGCAGATTGGTACGAAACACAAAAATAATAGATGCAAAGTATCGATCTAAGAGTACTCAAGTTAATCAAAGCTAGTTCAGAGCCAATTACAACTAATAAATAAATAATGTTCCACCAGACTAAAGATCAATTAGGTAGTTATGCATGTTCTATTTAGAACCGTTTGTTAGTCCACTGATCGTTATAAAAAGGGGGAGGATTGTATCCCAATAACCCTGCCACATATTCGTGTGTTTGTCCCAAGTCAGGAAAATCACCAGTCTTTGTTTTTTGTCATATTCTTATGTTGTTTTTTTTGTCTTTGGAGAATTGGTGTTGACGGCAGATCTTTAAAATATTTATTGTTTTTGTTTAAATTATTCATAATTTTTCAAACATGCGGCGATTAGGAGCTGGACATAATGTATATATCCCTGTCTATTGTTGAAGACTTATATTGAACTCTTCACGATTTTGGTCATTTGTGTTATTGGGTTGCTGTCTCATTGACATATACCCCGCATCTCCTTTATTCAAATTTCAGATGTACAATGAACCCTCATACTAGTAATCTATCTGATTAAAGCAATAAAATTAAAAAAAAAATATCCGTGTATTTATTTTTTTTTTGTGTTTTTGTGTTGATGTGATATGGAGTTGTTGGGACGCACACAATATAGTTAATTTCATTTTGTACAATGCATCACTTGAAACTATCTTTTAGAACTTTTTAAATAATCTTTAAACACTGAATCGACAAAACAGTTCTATGGATATTGCTTGTATCCGATGGCTGTTAGTATTCACACAAATGAATTTATTTATAGTTTGATAACCCACTTAATTGAACCTTTGTGAAAGAGAAAGAAGAAACCGCAAATGAACCAACGGTTATCTTCAACAAAAGTCGATATATTCGATAATTTTCTTTTGCTTTTTTGAGATAAAACAACAACATTGTCAGTTTTCTCTGTAATAATTGAAAGCCAACATATATAATACCAGAAAAAAACCAATAATAGTATACAGTAAGTTAAACACTAACCGTCACCTGTAACCCGCAACACTTTCTGAATAAAATTTCCCAATATCCCAACCTGACCCTAAATTCCGTGTGCTGAATGTCTTCGTTGTAACAGCTCTACAACATAATACTATGAAATAAATTTTGTGTTGTGAATTTAACATTTTACGCTTTATTTTACAGGAATCAAAGAAAAAGGAAAACGGACAGAGTCCAACTAAAAAATCAGACAAGGAAGCTGAAACAAAGACAGAATCCAAAACAGAACAGTCGAACAACGAGCAAAATAAGAAAGAAGAAGAAACAAACAATCAAACTGAAACGGAACCACCACCTAAAATGCCACCATTGAAGATGTGTATATGTGGCAGTGGAGAAGGTGCCCACTGTCTTGTTGGACTGGCGGCATCGCAACCAGAAGTTGAAGTTCGTGTGCTCACTCTTCACGAAGATGACGCAAAACTATGGACAAAAGAAATGAAAAATAATGATTTAGTAGTTGTTATTAACAACCGAAATGGAACCTCGAGAGAAGTAAAAGCAAAGCCTGAAATTGTAACAAAGAATCCGGAAGAAGCCGTTGCCGGAAGTGATTACATTTTTATGGCCGTTTCACCAACTTCTCATGATATTTACTTCAAAGCAATGCAACCACACGTTGGTAAAAACACCTTGATTGTAGGCTTGCCTGGTTTTCCAGGTTTCGAATATCAGTGCAGGGACATCTTAGGCGAAAAATCGATTCCCTGTACGTTGATGAATTTTAACTACTTACCTTGGGATTGTAAACTCATTGAATTTGGAAAGAAGGTAGAAATTGTAAATTTTAGAAGCTATCTAACTGGTTCCATGATTAGAGGTCGAGGGATTTGTAGAAGGCCCCCACTGATGACTCTCCAAATGCTTCACGGTGCAGAACCTATTTTTCGACAATCGAAAAATCATCTGGAGTCTGTTCTTATGTCTCATTCATATATTCGACCAGCAATTATGTTTGGTCATTGGAATCGATGGAACGGTAAACCCATCCCTGAAGCTCCTCTCTTTTATGAGACAGTAACAAAAGAAACAGCAGATCTAATTTCTCATTGCAGCGATGAATGTGTGCAAGTAGCTAAAGCTATAATGGAGAAAAGTGCAACAAAAATAGATCTATCGGAAGTCAAACCGATCTTCGAATGGTATCAAGAACTTTGTTCAAATGATGTTAACGTTTGTACAGATTTGTTGACCGCACTTACAACAAGTAAATTTGATAAGGATGTAACTCATCAAATGAAGAAAGATAATGGTGGATTAGTTCCAGATTTCCATTGTAAGAGCTTAGTAGAAGACATACCTATGGGTACAATAGTCATACGCGCACTTGCTGATATTGTAGAAGTTAAGACGACAAGTATTGACATGCTCATTGAATGGTGCCAACAAAAAATGGGAAAAGAATATATTATCAATGGTGAATTAAAAGGCAAAGATATGAGATCAACCAGATGTCCACAACAATATGGATTTACTACATTAGAATCAATTATTGCATGCCAGATCGAATCAACATTAGAATCAACTATTGCCAGCCAGATAGAATCAACAAGCTAATGAATCAGAATTGTAGGGATCCTATTTAATTTTGCTTTCCTGCACATTGTTGACTGAGACATTTCAAAATATACGCTTCATTCCTGTGTAAAAGTCTATGTTAAAATCTATATTTGCTACAGCATCGAAATATTTTCATTAAAAATTCTAAACGTTACTTTTATTCTTACAAATGACGTCTACAGTAATCTGATTTTTGATACAAAACAAAGATAAGAATAAAGGACGAAAACAGGTTAAAATATTGTGCGATACTGTGCTAGTATACATGTTTATCGTAACAGACCCGAACATTTTTGTAAAAAAAAGAAATGGGGGAAAATTGAACAAAAATGAAGGATGTGAATTGAGTCGTTATTTCGCTCCTGAATTTTCAGATTAGTTAATTTCTTCAAGCCTAAATGAATTTAGTACGCTAATTTTTTATTGACAAAGAAAAGTTTCGGGGGAAAAGTTTTTATGTAATGGTTGACCTTTTTTTAAACTGTGGTGTTTGTACAACTAAAAATGGTGAACATTCAAGTCGAAGAGAAATTGACAACACAATGTAAAAACAAACATCCGAATGACGTTGAAAATTTAAACAAGTCTACAAAACATTCCATATGCAGGCGCTGCTGGAATATTGCTACACAGAAAAAGAAAGTTCACAATTGGGAAGCTAAATAACTGTCACCATTATTTATCAAACCCGACATCATATATAATTTCCAGCGTGGGACAAAAATTATTTATGACATCATGGGGACAAATAATCACCGACTTATTTGATAAGTTTGTTTTATTAATGATATTTTTTTTTTTTTTATCAAAAGCAACAAAGCTTTGTGTGATAATTTTGATAATGTACTGATATAAACGTGTTCTCTATAAATTAATTAAAAGCTCCTGGTCAACAGTACTAATTATCACTTCTGTAGTAATTAATTTTAAAATGTTCCTCTTTATAAAAACAAAATAATTATTTTTTGTGAAAACAATCAGATAATGAATTTTCGATTTTAATAGATTATGTATAAATTTGATATTTAGGTTTTTATGCATGTAAAATAATATTATGAAATTTTGAAGTTTGTTTTATTAATGATAATTTTTTTTTTTTTTTTATCAAAAGCAACAAAGCTTTGTGTAATCATTTTGATAATGTACTGATATAAACGCGTTCTCTATAAATTAATTAAAAAGCTCCTGGTCAACAGTTCTCATAACTGTGTAAACTAAACTTCCTCTGATGTCTTATATAATCGCTACGGTGTATGGGTTGTATGTGTTTTTTGTGGGGTTAAATTAGCCTTGCAAAACAAATCGGTTGTTGTACTAATTAATTAGTTAACAAGACAGTAAGTGAGTATAAAATTATCCCACTAGGCTACGATCGCACTACGATCTGTGAAAAATGATCGTGCAGATCGCAGTAAGGTCGTAGTACGGTCGTGGTGATGTCTTCATGATCGTGATGAGCGTGGCCAACTTTGAACATGTTCAAAACAATCGTGGTGCGGTCGTGGCGAAATCAGGTGGTAGTAGAAGCGTAGTGAGAGCGCAGTAAGGTCGTGGTAAGATCGCAAAGGTCGCTGTACCATCGTAGCGACAGCGTAGCGAAAGCGCGATTCTAGTCGGTAAGACTGCGCTACGATCTCACAGCGACTTTACTACGACCTCACTACGACCATCACGTTCTTACCGCGACCCAAACACGCTTCCACTACGACTATACCATGTTTATACCACGCTATACCACGCTGTTCAAGACCATAGTACGATCTTAGCACGCCCATGCCGTCCTCATCACGCTGTTCTTACGACCCGACTACGTTCATACTACGATCATCATGCTCTTTGTTATTGTCATATAAAATTTATAAAAGCTCTCCAGCTTTTGTTTGTCTGTATGTTATTTGGATCTCTTGTCCTTTATCTCAAACGGCTCAATCATTCTTGACACATCTGTGTCATCCCTACTATCGTTCACTAAAACATCGTCATTTGATCTTGATGGACCAGCAATAAGTTGTGATTCAGGTTGGATTGGTCGGTCCGACATATATCTTCTGGATCGATCATAATTCGTTACTATCAGATCTTCCTCTGCCCCTACCTCTACCCTTACCCTTACGTAGATTTTGGTTGCATGACTGCGTTGTTTCCGAGAAACTCTACGTATCAATGAGAAATAGAAGGAATGATACAGCATTTATATGGAACACGATGTTGACGTTATTGCTGGGAGCGTAGTAAGATCGCGGTATGAACGTGGTATGATCGTAGTATGGTCGTGGTAAGAGCGTGCTATAATCGCAGTAGTAGTGTGGTAAGATCGTGTTGCAATCAGATAAATCGTAGTATGGTCGTAGTGGGGACGTGATGAGCGTAGAAAGATCATGATAATCGTAGTGAGGTCGCAGAATAAGCGTGGTGGAATGTGGTATAATCGTAGCGGGATCGTTGTAGAAGCGTAATGAAGACGTAGTACTAGCAACGTGATTGAAACGAAAATTTACATTTTCATGCCGCTCATACTGCGAGCTCACAACGATCTGAAATTATTTTCGATCGTGGTGAGCGAGGTGCGATCGTGGTCTAGTGTGACTGGGGCATAAGCATTTCCGCGAGGAAAAAAACAAAAATTTGCTTCCGCAGTTGCAGATTTAACATTGTTGTTATGATATTTTGAGTAGTTTTAAAAATATAAACCAATAATATATATATAAAATTGAGAATGGAAATGGGGAATATTATCAAAGAGACAACAACCCGACCAAAGAGCAGACAACTAAACCAGTTTGATACAATTATAAAAAAGGTTTTAGTTTGGGATTATCAAAAAGAATGCAGCTCAGAATTTATAACTTTTTCAAACTGGCTACAAAACAAATAATCATGATTAATTGATTAAATTTCTTCACATTTGAACTTTAGCCTGAAAACTAACTCTTATATATAAAGAAAACAGCACCTTAGAATGGAATATCCAATGGTTGACTTAGCATGTTGTCTTTCCGAGATTAAAAAATGATTCCTTTAACAAGAGTAAATCAATGCATCTTTATTAAACAATTATCTGATATTTAATGCCAATAGATATATTTAATATTTATATTAATCAAATTTTGTAGTTAGATTTTGTATTTAATATAAATCAAATTTTGTAGTTAGATTTTACAGAAAAAAATCATTTAATTTGATGCGCAATGTATAAGTAAGTAACAATTAGCACATTGAAAGGAAATTGTTTTGTCACCTGAAATTTAATACTTTTACAGCTTTCTGAAAAATGTTGTTGTTACGTATAGGGACGGTAATTCCTGTTCAACGGGGGGAATTGTGATTGTTTTGTTAATTTGGTATAATGTTATATAAAATAGTCTAATTACATTAATTTTATCACGTAATTAA
Organism: Mytilus coruscus; assembly: GCA_017311375.1. NCBI lineage: Eukaryota > Metazoa > Mollusca > Bivalvia > Mytilida > Mytilidae > Mytilus > Mytilus coruscus. The sequence continues at coordinate 122,571,413 of CM029595.1, read as the reverse complement.
GTTAATTCCACATCGATTACTTCAACATGATTCAAAATATTAATTTCGAAATCAAAAACAGACCCTATCAACCATTGTTTCAATGGTACACAACATCAACTGCTGAAGTAAGAATTTGATACAACATGACACATGCCAACGTTAGATTTTTTGTATATAGTGTTGGATTCTAGTAACACGATACCGAATGACGTTACGTTATGTGTTATCGTTCCTGACGTTATTGAACAACGTTCCTAGATACCAGTCAATGCAGCAGGTTCCGTCGTGTTTCTGGAGGTTGAAGACAAAAATATGTAGGCCTTATGCTATACTTGTATCTCGAACTGATAAAATAATGAAATAACCGTATATTTTTGTTAAACTTTTTGATTGTAACTTTGCATAAATACAGAGTGCCGAGAGATTTGATGCAATACGTTATTTGCCATTGATTTCTTCGTCGTCTTCCTCCTATTCTTCTTCTCATTCTTTATATTTAGATATATACTTTTTAAATGTTCTGTTTCTTTGACAAGTAAGCATTTGTACGTTTTATCTATGTCTGTTATTATGCATAACAGACTGATATTTTTTATTCTGGGTTGGTTTTTTCGCAATAATTCATAATTATGATGCACACCGTTTCCCGATGAAATCCAAATTATAGAAAACTAGGATAATGTGTGAAATTACGGGGAATTGTATTGCTATTAATGCAATTCCGTTAAGAAATCCCTTTGGTTTAAAATGGTCGCCGAAAAAAACGCCGTTTTTCATTTTGTCAGGCATTGAATGAAAAAGGAGAATAGTTGAACTTGGTGATTTGGCCGAACACGAACAACACTTTCCCTATGTTCCAAGTGTAAACAGTTTCTGAAATTTATTGGACTGTACAGAAGAAGTCCGATACGGTTTCGGAAGCTTGTTAAAAAAATAAAGTGCCAGCATTGTAATCGTATAAGAACAGTCTACACAGGACAGCAACATCGGAATGAGGAGAAAGTTAACAAAGGCTTAAACACATGGGATGTCAACGCTAAATGTGCACTCGGTTAGGACGAAATAAAATTAAGTCATTCAGATCTTGTTACATATTTTTTTTTTAAATTCCATTCTTCAATAAATTATTTTCTCGAAATTTACAATCAAACGATTCATTAAAAAAAAAACGTGGCCCCACAATAAATGAATGATCAATGCTTTGATGAATGTATAAATCCAGAAAAGCGCTTCGAACGTAAACAAATTATACAGAAATATTTTCATTAGCCTATATTATTCAAATGCCAAAAACAAACTGAAAAAAACAACAAGATCTTAAAATCTTTTGATTTTAGATTCATGTTAATCTACGCTTGGGTCTTCGGGGATTGGTGTGCTTTTGGTGTTTTGAATTGGACATGATGTACAAGTACTGATGATTTCACAAAGTGGAAATACAAAACGACTCGCATACGATAAACAAAGGTGTCTTTTTGGGGGAGGGACATATTGCTCACGTAGGCGTCGGAAAAAGCCCGAGGGTATTCACAGTCTCATAAGGAGTTTTGATAACAAGTTTACAAGTATGTATGTCAAAAAAGTGTTGGTATTTCTTTGTGTGAATAAATGGAGATAAGGGATATACAAGCAACTGGCCAATTAACTACACACAAAACCAAAGACATCTAGATAACACGTGACTAATGCAGGATGGGCAAGTACTTTTTTACTGCTAATTTGTAGTTTTAGTAAAGATTCGTTGTTCCCTTGAATAGGGAAGTTAATAAGTACATTCAGTATAGCAAGTATTAAATCTATCAAATTATAACATCACATGCATGTTCACAATAATAGTCAGATTTTAATTATAACAGTAACATACTTCAGTCTCCTAGTACATGTTTGTTAAAGTCTTTAAACTTCTTGTATTTCAAGATTACTCTTAACCCATTATGAAATAAGGAGATGTGGTATGCTTTCCAATGAGATAACTTTCCATCAAAGACCAAATGACGTTGTGTTAGCTTGCTTACATTGCTACATTTGAGATCTCCCAATTACCAATCCACTATGAACTACTTACTCAAAAAGATATTTTGTCACCAAATGTCTTATAAAATAGAACATCATCAGATTCACTAATATATATTTTGCTCCCTCGACAAAATGGCGGGAGCATATTGTTTTACCTTTGTCCTTTCGATCGTCCGTCCCACACTTAGTATATAGGGTTTATACGGCTAATCTTTTAGGACTATCCTCGATGATTGGAAGTTCGTTACCCTAACTCGAAACGGAAGAAAAAATCACAACCTTGGAGCAAATATTATCCACTGTGGGTGTAAATATTCTTTAATTATTTGCAAACAGTCTGATACCTTTAATTGATGAATAGCTTCAGAAACATGGTCAATCTATCTATGTTTCATATTGTGACCCGATTCCGTAAAATATGTAGACATGCTTGTAAGTTCGTGACCTTTGTCTTTGGCAGTGGCTTTTGCGCATGTGCAACAATATATAGGTCAGGCCTATTGTATTATGTATTTGAACATTACAGAATAAATTTGAGATCAAATAACAAATGAATATCTCGAAAAAAAGAGAAATAGGGCATACTAACTTTTATTCTCTCTACAAAGATTATTCTAATTTTACACGTGACTTTCAATGGTCAATTGGAAAGTCCAGAATTAAACACTTTAAACACGTTTAAGATAACTATAACGATGTCACAATGTCATTAATGCATCAAAGTATTTTTTCATGCAATTTGCATTCAATGGCATAGGATTGAATTACTTTTACGAGCCAATATTCGGCAGGTTTTGTTTTCATCAAAATATATCAAATCATTTTCTGATCTTTAAAAATCCGCTCACATACAGACTTTAAAAAATAATACTCTTGGCCTTGAAAAAGGAATAAGAGGCCACATAACCTAAAAATAGATGATGACTCATTGTTGAGATGTCAATAACATTGCTGAAAGGATTTTCCCAAGAATTCAACGAAATTCTAGGGGAGGAATAAAACAGTAGTAGTGGAAATAGACGTTTAAACAAATAATATGCTAGAACATACACAACTTCTCTTTTTCAAGCCGATATTAGTGAAAATGCAATGAAAAATATTCGGTTCAGTTTTGTGAAGTAGCACGTTGCCGATGATAAATACTTTTGCATGACGTCACGAATAAAGTGGAAACCCCCAAATGTCACGAACTTGCAAGCATAACGAACTTGCAATCATCGACGATACATGTTTTACACCTCAACTTTTAAATTATGTGCCTGCTGTTAGTACAAATACTAAAGGTGTGCATATTGTCAGGATTTTGTTTTTTTTTTAAATGACAGGTTGCTGAATATGGCATTTTGATAATATATAAAGGCACGCAGAGTACAGAGTCCGACTTACTCCTCCTACATGTACATTTTCAAGCTTTATATTGGGTCGAGTGTTTTTCTTATATAGAGGGTGCATATATATTCTGAGGATTATTTTTGCATAATTTTCAACGCATGACAGAATGTTGAACTTTGTCTTTTTAACGGAAATTTTGCATACAGTTTGCAAGGTTTGTCCGACAAACTACGCAAACAACTCACACGTTTACACCATACAGAGTATACTATATTGAGAATGTGTTTTTTTATCAGGATATTTATTTTTTTTATAAATTTCACAACTCACTGAATGTTTAAACTTTTTTGACGGGTGCATCAAATGTGTTTTTAGACACAACTATTTCAAATTGTATTGTATCGTCCTGAACATGCATGAAATGTTTGCCACTGGACGTTAAGCAACCATCAATCAATCAATTCAAATTGTATTTCAACATCACTGTTGACTTAATCAAATTTTTGAAGCACTCTATTAATGCATGGACGCAGTGGTGACATCAACTTTGTCTGGTTTGGTAGGGTTAAGTTGCAGATTCAGTTTTGAAAAGCTAAATGTGCACCTGGTTAGAACGAAATAAAATTAAATCAGTAGAATGTTATATTGAATACATAGGAAATATACGAAACCTTACAGGAGAAATGAAGATAAAATAACAAACACCATTCAGATCCATATTTTTTCAATACCTCTGAATAAAAAACACGTTATTCTGTATTCAGTAACGTCACACGTTTTCTGTCAAATTCTAAGCATATCGGTCAACTTTGAAGCAATTTATCTAAAACACAAGGATGGTGACATATGTGTTTCTATACACGCATGGATTCGGTTTACAATCCTGGATATTATGTTAGTTTTTAGTATTTCTCCGTAAATAAAACAGCCATCCAATCAAAAATCTTTAAAAAAAAATAAGTAAAAAACACGGCATTTTCACAATATATCTATGTAAATTTGTCGCCAAAAATTGACGTTTTCTTATGATAATTACAAAAAATCAAAAATGGTTACCCCCGTTTTTTATTTCATATTCCGATGTAACTCGAATCAAAGTACGAGTGTGCCAAACATTTCAGAAATCGGGAGATATGCCATTTGGTATCGTGTTGCCTTAACTAGCCTGTTTGCCAAATTAAATGTGGAGCTATGATAAAACACAAGAAGCACAAAACATGTCATATTCCCTATTGTGACATTGTAAACTAGTCTGGATGATGCATGAAAAGCAGGTGACACCAACCCTGTCGACGCACACATCTTCACTTCGTTTCTAGTTGATGCTATGATGGTTTGTATTTCAAAGTCAATGAACGATATGTGGCATTGGACACGGTAATTTAGTGCCAAGTTTTTTGTCAAGTCGTATCAAATGTTAGGGTATTTAACAACTGCCTATTATGGTTCATATTGGTCAAACAATTGCGAGAAATAAAAAAAAAAAAAACATTTTACCAATAAAAATGCGTATGCTTCGTTGCCAGAATGAATTTCACGAAATCAGCACATAAAAGGGGACTTTTGATCAGGTAGAAACATTAGAAAGTATTTGGAAGCACCGTTTTTTTATGTAAACTTTTACGGTTAAATACTGCTTTACTGATCACCCGGCATACAGCAATTATAACACCATATAGCGCATGTTCCTGTATCACCCAAGGCGCTTAGTAGTTCATATGCTGTATCACTATAGCCTGTCAACACTGAGGTTGTGAGTTCGAATACAAAACGTGGCCAATATAGCCAAAAGTCCTGTAAATGGCGCTAAACACCAACAATCAATCAATCAATCGTATAACTTCATTGGCTTCCATTTTGATATCGCTATATGAACCGTTGTTGTACGCAACCGTGCTCCTATGTATTTAAAAAAACTCGTCAGTGTGTACCAATAGTTTTACGATTATAGAACGGACCTACAACTTTCAGAGAAAGACGATTGGATAACGCTATATAAATTTTATGCGTTGAAGTGCTTTTTGAATTAACGTTCACCAGGAACGCTCAAAGCCAAAAAATAGAAAGCCATGGAAATATAAGTACCGAAACCCGTGAAGAACTATATGACCAAAAGTGACTTAAAATAGTAACAAATACTATCTAAGGTTAACTTTTCTTGAGGGAGTTGTAATATGCACATTGACGCTTGACACTTTTTAAAAAGAAGAACATATCTTTCTACATAGCAATAGTGTATATAGCCTAAAGGGTCTTTATGCCCCGCGTAGGATGAACGTCTAGCTCTCTTTGCGTTAAAAAAACCCTTGCAATATCTCTATGAGGGGTCCATATATGATTATATGAGATATTACAAGACAAAATTTCTGCCCCTTACCAACATAACCTCAATTTCCAAATTCAGTCAAAACAACCCATTCATTCTCCCGATCCACCTTCTTATCATAATCGGTAATTGAAAACTTGTTCTTGTCCTAGATATGCATGACGACCACTTAGTGTTTGCAACTAAACTTAAGAAAGCAACAAACAATTAATCAATGTAGAAAGATTGTCAACAAATATTAAAGGAAACGATTATGTTTCAACTCCCTCAGGCAAAGTTGACCTTAGATGGATTTGACTATTTTTTAGGTATTTTTTTGTCATATAGCTCTTCAACTGTTTCGGTTCTTATACATCCTCGTCTTTCAAATATTCGGCTTTGAGCGTTCCTGGTGAAGGTTAATCCAGAAAAACGCGTCGGACGCATGAAAGTATTTAACGTGTTGTTTTCATTTTTTTATATACCAAGGTACCTCAATCCTTTTATAGATAAAATATATATATATATATATAAAAAAAAAAAATCTCTGAAAATGAACGTAAATTTAAGAAAGGATATACAAGAACATGATGCATTCCAGATTAATTTCGTTAAAGAGTTTTTGGACTCTGATGGATATTTGTCTCATTGGCCTTCATACCAAATCTTCTAATTTCAATATTGTTGTACTCAACTGATCTTTTTCATAATCATAATTGTAGTACATAGTGATTAATATTTGGCTGATATGTTAAGGAAGAATTCAAACTTTTGTCCTTTCAACTCAAAAAAACATCTGGTGATAAACAAATGCACTTTTAATTACAAAAGCTGCAAAAATTTAAAAAGTTTGCAAAATTTCAATTATCTAATATTCGTACAATAAACTAAATAAGGCAACAGTAGTATACCGCTGTTCAAAAGTCATAAATCGATTGAGAGAAAACAAATCCGGGTTACAAACTAAAACCGAGGGAAACACATCAACTATAAGAGGAAAACAAAGGAACAACAGAAACACTGAAGTGCAACAAAAACAAACGCCAACATACAAAGAAACGAACTATTTGATAACAACTGCCATATTCCTGACTTGGTACAGGACATTTTAAGAAAAAATGGTGGGTTGAACCTGGTTTTATGGCTAGCCAAACCTCCCGCTTATATGGCAATGTTAAAAAAATATCGCTAAGATGACAACACTACGTCACAGAAATACAGCACAAACACACGAAAGAACACTCATCACAGAGAAACGCACAAATAAATAATATAATAGTCGTTACAACATGTAAACCGCAGAATAACAACGAACATCTTCCATTAACGACTAGACACGGAGAATGGTACTGAGAAACGTAAGATTACTAAGGCAGTCCACAGAAAGAGAGACGCGAGTTGGCAGCTCAGCGTAGAAGAGAGGGAGAATGTCAGCCCAACTTCTGTGATATTTGACAACCTGTTTAGAAGAAAGTAAAATAACAAAAATACCGAACTCCAAGGAAAATTCAAAACGGAAAGTCCCTTATCAAATGGCAAAATCAAAGGCTCAAACACATCAAACGATTGGAAAACAACTGTCATGTTCCTGACTTGTAAAATGATCATACAAAAGGATGATGCATGCACAGTAGGATATGCTAATCTTGTCAACACACCCGGTCAAGTCACCCAGTCAGATTGATCCTGAAATGTTGAAAATCTCCACTTACACCTTCTATAAAATTAAATAATGATAAAAACCCTTAATTTTGTAAATGTTGTCGTAGTTTTTATATATGGCGGGTTGCTTGGTTATTTGCCTTATCTTAGATACTTAATTGAAATAAAACTTAGTATATCGTAGACCTCAAAACAAAAATCTCGTTACTGATATCTACTCAACGGAAAACAGAAAAGAGCAGAAAAAAACCGAACATCGTGTGTTCGGTCATAATTAACATAAAATTAAATGCATTGTCTCATATTTGCTGTAAATGATCACATGCAAGTAAATGGATCTGTTATACGCATATATTACCGCGTCCAAAAGAAAACTGAATGAACAGTTCAAATCATTACACAGAAAACTAAAGATTGATCAAAACCAAATCTATCAAAAAATCCATAAAACACCTCACAGAATATAAAAGATTGCGTAACACAAGTTTCAGAAAAAAAAAAAAAAAAAAAAATAGGGGATTGACTCATGATAACTTACTCCAGAAGGGCAGCAGTTCAGGCTCCCTTGCCGATACCCTTCATGTTGCTCATATTTGAAGTGATTATATTCATACCAAAGAATATAAGTTAATGTCCCTCTCTAAGCATAAGACATTTACAAATTCAACATTAGCAGAATGTGTGAATTAACTAACTAATTTAATGTTTTGAAATAAAAATATGATACGTTTTCAGGACAGATGCAAGACAAAAATATGGCTGGTAGAAACAAAGCTTACATTGAAAAATATAATATCACAAGAAGCAAAAGAGAATTATCCACTAGTAAGTAATAATACTATAATATGACTAAAAAATGAACAGAAAAAAGCATAGGCTTAACTCAATACCGGAAGAGAAAGCAGTTCTTTCTCCACTTGTCTAGTGGAATCTGTTGTGTAGCACATCACAATTTAAAATCTGGCGATCGATTCCTGTAAAATGTTGGTGATGTCTTAAACGAAGAACGTAGGGCAGGATTTGGCTATGACAAAGGAAACAAACATATCAGTGGCCAACAGAAACACACATATTCCTTAACAGCCAGCAAATTCATGAAAGTTAATGTCGGTAAAACGTTGAAAGACAACAACTGTTTTAGAGCTCATGCGATTCTCTCTTTTTTTTACCTTGATTTGTATCTTCTTGGTGGATTTATGGGATTTGTATCTTCTTGGTGGATTTTGGGATTTGTATCTTCTTGGTGGATTTATGGGATTTGAATGTCGGCAAAAAATAAGATGTATGTTAGTAATGTACAAATAGTACTTTCATGTAGGAACTGTACAACATCATTTCAAACGGTTCTTTTTTTTCTAGCAAAAAGTACTCATATAAAACAATCAACTACAATTTATTGAATAGAGATTTCTTACAAATTTTAGAAATTAATTTTACAACTAAATGTAGTTTCATCAATTGGAAGGACATCCTTAACCAATATCAAAACTTATATATATTGCTAGTAAAGCTTTGAATTGTTTGATACAGACTCATAAATTTTCCTTCGATGCAACATTTTATAAATATCAGTACCATTTTAAAGATCGTATGAACATTTTCTTCGATAGCTAGGTATATAACCTTTAACATTCATGGATATATATATGCTCCGGACCATATGAGTATTTGTACCGTACGCGTATGGTCATGACCATATGGGTATACTGATATGGTCGGACCATATGAGTATATTCTCATTTGGTTAATAACGGGCCGGACCGTATGAGTATTTAGACCATATAGATATTTTTCGAATAAATTCAAACTTCTTTAACAGACACAGCCTTTTCTAAACCAAAATCGACACAAATTGTTTACTGAAATCCTTTATACTTGTTACATATTGTCTGAATCTTGGTATATTTGCTGTCTTGCCTTCGCTATCTAGAAACAATTTTAAGCACCTTTATCCTACCGACAGTTTCGTCCGTACGTGAAACCTCAGGTGTTTGGAGCATGGACATTTTGTTCTTTTTCCCAAGTCTAATTTCAACTAATTTTTACTTAACTGTTTTGTTCATACTCTTATTCATACGATCTTACAATAACAGTAGTTTCTACATAAGAATAGAGGAGCAGCACGTATAAACTACTGTAATTGTAAATCGTATAAAGAGGAGCATAAACATATTAAATAACTAAATAGAATTTGAAATGTTTAAGAAATTTTAATTTACAAAAAACAAATTGAAACACCAAAATACAGAAAAAAGGAGGGTTCAGTGCTCCAATTGCTAATGTGTAAAACGGTTGACTTCTTGCTTTACAGTATATTTAGTTATTTTCCGAGTCGAGGTAATGCGTGTCGTAAAGACAATTAGTGACGACCATGCAAAAATGCTTCTACTATAATTTGAACTTGTGAGTAAACTTCATTTTATTTCATTAATCACGTTACAATGATTACCAAATTAATCAAAATTTCATTTTTAGAAACTCTTAATTTATGACATTTTGAAGGATAAAAAAAAACAACCATCGAGGGGATACTTTTATTACAGTTAAATGTCAAAAGTGTGATAATGGTTTTTCAAGTAAAATATAAACAACTTTTTGTGTAACCTTGGCTTTGCTTTGGTCTTTATATCCAAGTAGTTGTTATTCGCATGATGAAGAACATGAGATGTATAGTCTAGTTGTAATAAAATCTATATTTATACATGGTATGATTACACAGAGGGTCTTTTTTTGGTGATTTGCATATTCCGTACCTTTCACTGCTTTCAATTAAGCCAACACTTATGAATTTATCATATTAAGTAAACGACTTTAAAGTTGAGAGCAGTCGTGATTTTTAACGCCATATAGTCAACCAGTGAAAAAGTGATGTAATGATGTTCCGGAAATGGATAATCAAATATACTACTAATAAAGAATATTAAAGAATATCATTGATCAATATTGAATGCAGTGGACTATATGATTTTTGGAGATTTCATTTAAGAATATTCTGTGCCTTTTTTGTATACAGGCTAGCAAACGAGGTCTCTGAATATAATTAAAACATAATTCCAAAATTTGAGTTAAGATTGGCACAAGTATGAATACCAGTTTCAAGTTACATTACGTAACCTTCTTATTTTAACGATGATGTTTATACACTTCTGTAAATTCAAAAATTATTGCGAGCTTTTATTATTGCGATTTTGATATGACCAACCAAAATTCGAGATAACTTATTGCGATTGCAGAAAAATCTACATACAGAGTTCTTATTATTGCGATACTCACCCAGTCGCATAATTCGCATAACTAAAAACCTCGCAATAATTTCTGAACTGTATTGTTAAGTGGGTGGTATGATATAACTTTCACCAGCAATACTCTTTGAATCACAGAGATTATACAATGATAACAGTAAAGACATATAATATTATTATGCAATATTTAACAAGGTATCAACTATTCTAGACACATAAATAATATATATTTGATTCTCAGGTAAATCACAAATATAGTATGGTTACAGGGGCTGATGAAATGTATATTCTGATAACAGCCTTCAGGTTTCCGTATTTGCCCACAGAACTCCCATATCATCATCTTTGGGTCCCTATTTTCATGAAGATGGTTAGGCTTCAATTGATGATAACAACACGTTCCAGTATTTTGACCTGGAACCAGTGCTTTGTGACAATACCAACATTCTTGCAAGCGTTTCCGTTTGAATCGTGTATTAATAATTTGTTCATCTTGGCCTGTTAGGTATTTGGCTCTATCATCTTCGAGGATTGACAGTTTCTTTTTCAACTTTTCATTGTCGCTATTGGCTTTTGCAAGAGCTGTTTCTTTTATGTCGTGTAGTTGCTCTAGAAATTTCTGTTTATTTTTTTTCCGTATGCAACTACAAAATCAAAATAAACCTAACATCTTCATATAAGCTGAATGGGTTGGCATGTTTCTTAAAATTGTCAGTATAATAAATACTAGCTTTCATTGAATATCAGTACCTTGACATTATCATTTTTCAAAACATCCATTTCTATTTTATATTCCAAGAGTTTTACTATAATACTTCTGACCGCAGTCAAAGAATGCCTTTCAGTAGATTATTCTAAAGGTGTCAGGTCAAATATCTATAGTACAAAAGGAATGAGTTTTCTGAATTTTTTTGGAAAACATGTGGCCCAAACAGAAAGAGGAATTGTTATATAATTGTTTAGATTGTTTAGATTGTTCATTCATTTGTCACCTCCTCTTACAGGAATAAAGTCTTTTGCTTTATTTGCGAATGTCTTTTTCTTACCTCTTTAAAATAAGCTAAAACCCTTCTTTGAATGCGGTCAGAAGTATATTACAAATATGACATGTGTTATGTGGAACATATAGAACATATAGAACATCTCGTTGTGTGGTCTTTTTTGTGAAAATTCAATATCCATATGGCTAACTTGTCTTTGGAGGGTGAAAGTAATTATGGTAAAGTTTATTTTGTTTATATAGACCCCCTTACAGTAATGTTTGGGTGTGTTAACATTTTCAATCTATCCCTCCTTTACAGGCAAACCCAAAATACGCATCGGACATAACGTAATTAGATATAAGAAGATGTGGTATGAGTGCCAATGAGACAACTCTCCATCCAAGTCAAAATTTATCAAAGTAAACCATTATAGGTAATGTTCGTTTTTTTATAAACTAGTATTTTACATCACAATTATAATACGAATTTTATGGAGTACTGCATATTTTAATATTGTGAATCCAGTACATTCTCAAGTTTTTGGACAAGGTAGTTTATTATGAATTTGTGGTCACATCAACGTGAAGCTTAATATATATGTTCAATTTCATGTGAATTTTCAAATTATTTTAAATTATGTTGTTAAAAAAATTTAACGACTGAGTTAACTAACAACTTGTTTAAAAATTTAACATCTCTTTATTTCAATATTTTCTCGTAATGCCATGTTGAAAATTCAATTTTACCCATGATTCCTCCACTTCCTGTAAAAATGAAAGGATTATAACATATATGTAATGAAAGGTCTACAAAAAATGGTTGCATTGATATAAACCTATCAGAAATTATTTTATTTTTTCAACCGTCGAAATTTTGGAATATTTACATATTACAAAACTAATTACCTCTTCTTTGTATTTTTGAAGTTCTCTGCATTCTAGTAATAGATTGCTTAGTGTGCTGATATCCTGTTCCAACTGGTACCTCTTGTTGGTCGTATCGTTCACTTTTCCCTCCAGATCTTTTAAATTCTTCATTTCCTGTTCAAACATTTTATTTTTCGATTTCCTAATTAAAAATGTAATAAAAACACGCTCTAGTTTTGAGATATTTCATAAATAATATGTCATGATCAGTCATGAGTTTAATTTTAAAAAATTTAAATTCGTTTCATTTATTCCTTCTTTTTTATTATTTTTTCATATCTCATCTATTACATTACACTGTTTGAAGTGTTTCTTGTACTAAATCTTTTTTTTTTCTAATTTCTTTTTAGCGTACAGCAGTTTCATGCAATTATTTGACGGGGGTTTCTAAAATAGTTTTGTAGTAAAAATTACCTCTTCGTTTAATCTTTTCATAACGTTTTGTGTATTATCCATCTGTGTTTCCAGATCAGATTGAACTTCTCTCGTTCTTTGTTCATTTCTATGTAACTGTTCCTTTCGATCTAAAGGGGGAAAATAACTTAATGAAACCGTGATACAATCATGTAATCTGTTCACTTTACTTAGACCATTTTTTAAATGAGCATAACATTTCATTTTTCAGCCCGTTGTATGAATACATCAGTATTATTACAGCCTTTTGTTATCACAGGCTGTTTCCTAGTATCGATAAACCTGAAAATCATAAACGGCATTTTTAAATTAAAATATATAAATAAAGGTATTGACTTTATTAACTTATGTAGTATATTCAATGACTCTACCATCCATAGCCAAATACCTCTATATTTTGATAATACAGAACCACCTATTATTTCGTATTCGTACAAAAAACCAGCAGAAGTTTTATTTTCAATTATACGTCAGTAACATCAGACGTCAATATAGAAAAAAATGCTCCTTCCAATTGAGACTGTGAAACATCTAGTTTTAGATATGTTCCCTATGGTCATGTCATTACAGTAGACCTCAACATCGTTGAAGACCGTGATGTCAAAACTTTTCTTAAGAAAGGACCTTAATATCGTCCTCCATCTATTATAGATTGGAAACAGTGTCGTCAGGTCATTAAAGACGCTCTGTCTGCCTACTGTAAAAACTGGTGTAAACGTGAAAAATCTGATGAAAAATCTCGACAGTTATTTGAATAGAATTATGAATACTGTTGATATTCGTATATCTCATTTTGAAAACAATTTTGAAATTAATAATAGGGTTCATGATATACCCATTTACAGAAAAAAAAATAAACTCCAAGAACTCGCAAAGCGGTTTGTGTTCGTACCGGCAGACAAAGCAGCCAAAAATGTAGTGGTGGTGTGATGCATATACTACACGGAAGTTCTCCAAAACGAAATTATCAATTCTTCTACATTTAGGTCCGTACGCTCCACAGGGAGTCAAATTATAAAACAAGCATATCACTACCCAGCTTAAAGCCTTTTCCGAACAGTTGAAAGTCTCGACTATGTACTGATTACCTAAATTACACAAACAACCATTTAAATTTCGTTTCATCTCCGCATCTAGTAAGTGTTCTACTACTAATCTGTCAGTGCTTCTAACTATCTAACTTTCTACTATCAAAGAACTTGTTATTAACTTTTGTAATAAAGTTTATGAAAATAATGGAATTAATTGTTTTTGGAGTGTTAAGAATTCTTTAGAGGTTTTAGATAAAATACGTGCTTTTGATGATCCTTTTAATTCTGTTGACAGTTATGATTTTTCCAAAATCAGTAAAGACACGTCATTGTTACATTTGATTGACACATTCAACAATACCTACCGTTATCTTGATGATATTTTTTCATTAAATAATCCAGAGTTCTCTAAGTATACTACCGAAATTTACCCAAAGGAACTTACTTTAAATAAATCTAACATGAACAGCAGTAGTTGTCCTTTTCTAGATTTAGACATTTCAATTTCTAAAGAGAAACTCCATACAAAAATTTACGACAAAAGAGACGATTTTTCATTCCCTATTGTTAATTTTCCTTTTTTAGACGGCGATGTACCTTTGGCTCCATCATACGGTGTTTGTATATCCCAACTCGTTCGTTATACCCGTTTGTATAGTGATGTCATAGATTTTAACGAACGTAATCAATGCATCACTAGTAAATTATTAAGTCAGGGATTTCGTTACCATAAAATACTTAAAACATTTACTAAATTCTTTCTTAGATACAAATATTTGATAAAATTTTAGTAAATTTGGCTGTACCTGTAGAAAACTTATTAAAAACGGTATTTCACATCCTAAATTTTACGGTAATATTGTACTAAAAGCGCGTAAATCACTTTGTGATCCGTGTAAACTTATCGAACCTTTAAACAAACTTATTAGTAAAGGTTATCTTATTAATGTTGTAATAAGATCTTTGAAAATTGTTTTCATTGGCACTTACATCGATTTTGTCATCAACACACTAAAACATACCTAAATTTGTATTCTTTTCGAATGTTTTATTTTTGGGATGTATATATACACCTCCACGTTTATTTTCTATTTAGATATATATAACATCAATCATTCTACAAAATAGTAAAGCCATTCTTCCTAATTCATATACTAGTAGATCATTTCCATATCAACTTTGAATAGAAATTTGAAAACCCGATCTTCCTTTACTTCTTGACGCAACCAATTAAGCTAAATTATATATGCCAACCGATCCGGAAGAAATATGCTTATATATCCCAACTCGTGCGTTATGCCCGTGTGTGTAGTGATGTCATAGATTTTAACGAACGTAATCAATGCATCACTGGTAAATTATTAAGTCAGGGATTTCGTTACCATAAATTACGTAAAACTTTTGCTAAGTTCTTTCACAGATACAAAGATTTGATTAGTAAATTTGGCTGTACCTGTAGAAAACTGATTAAAAACGGTATTTCACATCCTAAATTTTACGGTAATATTGTACTTAAAGCGCGGAAATCACTATGTGATCCGTGTAAACTCATCGAACCTTTAAATAAACTTATTAGTTCAGGTTATCTTACCAATGTTGTAATTAGATCTTTGAATATAGTTTACATTGGCACTAATATCGATTTTGTCATCAGCAAATTAAAACATAAATAAATTTGTATTCTTTTCAAACGGGATGTTTAAAGACACACCCACGTTCATTTTGATCTATAAAGAGGTTAAACTCCTAACTATCCTACTGTCTGTCGATACATTTATTTTGGCATTGCACAAGTAATGTCTTCTTTGACTGTCCATGACGTTAAAATACTAAATCCCTGGGATGTGTTTTAGTTGATTTTAGTCTCTGATGCATGATTTTTATTATTAATTGTTTTGGCTTTTAACTAGCTGTCAGTAACTGCTGAGTACTCTCAAATCGTACTTTCTTGTTTATTTGACCTGTTGATACTAATTGTAATGCTTTTTGTTATTTAATGTTATTCAGGGTTATATCTGGTCTATATACCAGCTTTGATAAGTGTTTGGTACTAATATAAATTTCCACTTCGTACTCTGAACATCAAAATTATTTATTTTGTAAAATATTTCCTTTCTCTATTGTAACTGTACACGTATACCTAACAACAAAATTATTTTCATTTACCTGTGTTTAAAGTTATTGCAAATGGCTGATATTTTTGTTCGAGCATATTGTTTTTCTTAAATTGTTTAACATTTCATACCGATATAACATGTTACTTTTATTATTCTTCCCTTAGTTTATTTATTTTGTATCATAGGTCAAATTTATTTTTTCAGTGTATGTTCAATGGTGTTAATATGTCCTTTGATTGAGGTAAGCTATTTCAGTTGATATTTTATAGTGTGTCTTTCTATGTTGATGTTACACTATTGTTCAGAAAAATGGTGAAGGTTTGGTACCATTAAAACGTTTAAACCCGCTGCATTTGTTTGCACCTGTCCTAAGTCAGGAATCTGATGTTCAGTAGTTGTCGTTTGTTGATGTGGTTCATAAGTGTTTCTCGTTTCTCGTTTTTTATATAGATTAGACCGTTGGTTTTTCCGTTTGAATGGTTTTACACTAGTAATTTTTGGGGCCCTTTATAGCTTGCTGTTCGGTGTGAGCCAAGGCTCCGTGTTGAAAACCGTACTTTGACCTATAATGGTTTACTTTTATAAATTTTGACTTGGATGGAGAGTTGTCTCATTGGCACTCATACCACATCTTCTTATATCTATTTACAGATTACATTGTAATAAAAGTTATTTGTATTAACATTGAATTTGTACCGACGGAAATAATGTATGTTGACTGACAAATTATAATTGCTATGCCTGCTGAAGCCCGCCTCCGGGTGCGGGATTTTCTCGCTGTGTTAAAGACCCATTGGTGGCCTTGTGTTCTTCTCTTTGGTCGGGTTGTTGTCTATTTGACACATTCCCCATTTCCATTCTCAATTTTATTTTTTACAGAGTATGTCTTTAGTGCCATGTTGAGACAGTAGAGTGCCTCCTCGTGCTTCAGGTTTATGCTCTTATAATATACTAAATAATGGAGTGTGTGTCCGAGGAGAACTTCTCTAAGTTAATTACTTTAGGAATATTTATCTAAAACTCATATTTCACTATTCAGCTCCATTCTTCTATTAAGTCAGACGTCAGGCGCTACCCTGATATACCCTGTCTTTTCTTTTTGTCACGTTTCTTTTTAGGCTACGTATTTTGTCGGGTACTTGATGACGGATGGCGCTTGACGTCTTGAGCCGAACAGTTTTATCATTTTATCTTTTCAATTGATTCAATTTCTGTGTGCTAGTTCATATTCTGGACGCCAGTCTTTGATCCTTTCTATTGGAAATACGTATAACAAAAAATGAAACTCAGAAAAATGGAAAAATACTCAATACCAAACTCGTTCAAAGGGTATCTACAAGTCTCAATCCTCAAAATCGCTTATCTAAAAATACCACAATCGCTAAGATTTTTAATAATAAAAATCGTGGTTACCCTTCTATCGATAAGTGTCATGCCAAAAAATGACTTACATGTCTCCGCACATTTGCCTTAAATTTTGAAACTGATATCAATTGAAAAACTAACAGCATTATCTATTTACTTACATGAAACAAACCGGGATGCGGTATTCAGTACGTAGGTGAAACCAGACGCTATTTATCTAAACGCACGCAAGAACATCTTTATCGTTTTAAAAGACCCCATAAATTTAAAAAGTATCATTTATCAACACCTTAAGAAGCACAACTATTCTTTTAAGTATTTATAAATAAATTTGGCGTATTTACTGTCTTCTGATTGGTTAAAAGTATTACTTTTATTTTCAATGTTGTCAATTTTTATGGCGACACGCCCACTCTGACGTTGTATATTCATACGCCAACATGTGTGTACGTTGTTATTGTTAATATAAATAATATAAAAAGTTCTTTTAGCCTTATTTTTGATAGAAATTTATTTATAATGAATGGCAATAATTTATTTTGAATTTATTGAACCATAAAATTAATTTTTGACTCTTCACATTTTACATAATCCGCTTCGCGGATTATTCAATGTGAAGAGTCAACAATTAATTTTATGGTTCACTAAATTCAAAATAAATAATAGCCATTCATTAAAACATTTCAACCTTTAGAAGTAGTAAATAAGCAACCTGGGGAATCTTATGGCAAGCCGTTCTCGTCAAAACTATGTTTAAACTATTTTTTCGAAAAAATTACACACTGAGAATTAAAATAAAATCACACTGAGATTTAAGAACCTAAAATAAAACACTGAGAAATCGAAATTACACACTGAGATTTAAGAAATAATTCACGGAAGTCATAATTTGTTGGACATTTACACATGGCCTGGGCCATGATATTCGAATTTTATCCTGAGCTTTAGCGGTGTTTTTTTTTTCAATTCTCAGTGTGTAAATTTTTCGAAAAATGGTTTAAACATAGTTTTGACGAGAACGGCTTGCCATAGAATTCCATTCAAAATTTGTACAATCACGAAAATATTTGAATCAAATTTGATTAAAACATTACAGACAGTCTATCCTCTCGGTCTTAATGATAATATCATGGGAATTGGTAATGGATCAAGAACCGATCCTGTAAACATTTTGGATATAGTTTCTAAAACTGTTCGTAAAAGTCGTTGTCATGGACGTAGAATAAATCGCAATCAGTGGAAATTTCGCACTAACAATACAAATATTTCTGACCTAATTACTATTTCAAAAAACAACGGCAGACATTATCTGTTACCAAAGCTCTGTTCTTTACCTGTTAATAAATTACATCAAATTTTGGAGGATTGCAACACAATTCCATATTGCAGTCCCAAGTATGAAATCGTTCAAATTATAATTGCATACTGTTTCCCAAAATTGATCGCCCTGAAGACCACATAAAACATTTCATTAAAATCAAATATGTCAATAAAGGTTTTGATTTTGTATTTGTATTGCCGGTATTTTTAATGATCATTCCGTAAAAGAACAAATTCCTGGTTATTTTGACAATACTGAGCTCCCTCTAATTTGTTATGTTTATAAAAAAATCTACCCTGAAATATTGTTTAATTATAGCGAGGTGTGTAAAGATGTAAATATCAGTGACAAACACCTACGTCATGAAATTATAGTAATTCCAAATACATTTATAGCCCCAGTTCCCATGTTATAACAGGAGACCTTAACATCGTCCAGGACCGAGAGTTGAAATCTTTCCTTAGTAAAGGACCTAAATATCGCCCCCGTCAATTATTAATTGGAATGAGTGTAGTAACATCTTCCACGACTCACTCCGTACTTACTGCACGAAATGGATAACGAGAAAAAGCTGACAAAAAATCCTTAGATTCTTTTTTTAATTCTGTAATGAACATAGTTGATATTCGTATTAAACATTTTAAAGAACATTTTACTCCTAACAACAAGCACAATAGCCCTATTTCTTGTATCAAACATAAGCTAATAGAACTCTCCAATGAATTTGTTTTTGTCCCGGCTGATAAGGCTGCCAATAATATCATTATTGTTTGACGTAAATTTTACATTGAGGTTCTGCAAGAGGAAATCACGAATTCACCGACATTCAAACTAACTCCATTTTCGGAAATGACATCTGTAACAAACATAAACTTTTAGCTACCCTTTTTACAAGCAGAACCAAATACAATGAAAGTTCAAACTATGTACTGGCTTCCGAAGCTGCACAAAACACCTTACAAATATAGATTTATTTCGTCTTTAAGCCATTGTTCCACTACTAAACTATCTATTATACTTACTAGTACACTTGATACAATCAAAAACCTGGTAATAAATTTGCAAATAAGGCCTTTGAAAATAGTGGAATTAATTACTTTTGGAGTGTCAAAAATTCGTTGGAAGTACTTGATAAATTTCATGCTTATATTGGTAATTTCGAATCTGTTCAAAGTTTTGATTTTTCTACCCTATATACCACTCATAATCTCATTAAGAATTAAATCATACATCTAATTAAATGGACATTTAAAAGTCAGAATGCGAATATATATGTTCAAACTCTTTTATATCATTTTTTAGTAACAACAAACAAAAGAACTATGTCAATAAGACCTGCTTTGATACGATAACTCCACTTGAAAGTTTACTAGAAAACATTTTTGCTATGGAGATTCCGTATATCGTCAAGTTATCGGAATTCCAATGGGGACTAACTGTGCACCACTTATTGCGGACCTGTTTCTGTATTGTTATGAGTTACAATTTATGACTAAAATCATCAAAGACCCATCGAAACAACATCTGATACAAAAATTTAATAACACTTTTAGATATTTGGATGATGTATTGGCTCTCAATAATGACGACTTCAGTATGTACACTAAAGAGATTTATCCTTCTGAACTGACTTTAAAAAAAGCTAATACCAACAATGAACACTGCCCTTTCCTGGATCTTGATATCTATATCGTTAACGGTAAGCTTAATACCAAAATTTACGATAAAAGAGATAATTTCTCATTTCCTATTGTTATTTATCCATATTTAGATGGTGACGTTCCCTTGTGACCATCTTATAGTGTTTATATATCTCAACTTGTTCGATTCGCTCGTGTATGTAACAACGTATTTGATTTTAACGAAAGAAATGTCTGTATTACTGAAAAATCATTACACCAGGGTTTTCGATATCACAAACTAGTCAAAAAATTTACTAATTTTATAATCGGTACAAGGACATCATTCGTAAATATAAATCAACATGCAGACATCTTATACGTTCAGGTATTTCACATCCATCTTTTATGGTAATATTCTACACAAAGCACACAAAAGTCGTCATTCACCTCAAAAGCTTACCAAACCTTTAAACAGACTTATTCAGAAGGGATATAGTTACGATACTGTTGTCAGGTCATTAAAGATGGCATATTTTGGAATTAATATTGATTCACTCATATGGTCATTGCATCGGAAATAAACACATTTATTCTAAAACCAATTGTTGGCATGATACGGGTTATGTTCTTCTCATATATTTTATGATGGAATGATACTATACCCCTAACAGGAGGGATTGTGCTTGATTTTCATATGATGAAGACACAATTTTTCAATCAGTTTAATTGAGGTCTGGACCTGGCATGTCAGTAACTGCTAGTAGTCCTTTGTTAATTTATGTATCATTGTCATTTTGCTTAGTTTCTTCTGTTACCTATTCTGACATCGGACTCGGACTTCTTTTTAACTGAGTTTTACTGTGCGTACTGCTGTGTGTTTGTTTATTCTACATTGGCTAGAGGTATGGGGGAGGATTGAGATCTCACAAAACATGTTTAACCCCGCCGCAAGTCAGGAGCCTCTGGCCTTTGTTAGTCTTGTATATATAAAAAAGAAGATGTGGTATGATTGCCAATGACACAACTCTCCACAAGAGACCAAATGACACAGAAACTAACAACTATAGGTCACCGTACGGCCTTCAACAATGAGCAAAGCCCATACCGCATAGTCAGATATAAAAGGCCCCGAAATGGCAAATATAAAACAATTCAAACGAAAAAACTAACGGCCTAATTTATGTTTTTTTTTAATTTTAGTTCATTTATATGTTTCGGAGTTTAGTGTGACGTCCATTTTCACTGAACTAGTACACTTTTTTGTTTAGGGGCCAGCTGACGCCCGCTTCCAGGTGCGGTATTTTCTCGCTGTGTTGAAGACCCATTGGTGGCCTTGTGCTGTTTTCTGCTCTTTGGTCGGGTTATTGTCTCTTTGACACATTCCCCATTTCCATTCTCAATTTTATGTCCAAACATATTAGTTTTTTTATTATACCGATGTTTTGTGAAGACTATCTTGTAGTGGGAATGGCAGTTGCGCACAAAAACTGGTCTACCCTACCGCTTTTGGGGCTTATACCAAGTCAGGCTTTCTGGACAATATTCTTAATTGTTGTTTGTGCGCCTATCTGATTTCTGATTATTGTCATACTTTTAATTTATGAATTAAAAGTTAAAACAATGTGAAAAGTTTATAAAGTTAACGTTGGTTTGTGTCAATATCAATAACTTTGTCAATACAAACTTTATCAGTCAAATGATATCAGAGATACAATTACTTCTCTGGGTGAAGTCATTCTGTAATTTTATTCACATTTGATTAATTATATATGAGGCGTAACAAAAAAAAAGATATATGGTATGATTGTCAATGAAAGAACTACCAATCCAAAGGACAAGGCTGTAAACAACTGTAGGTTTTACTACCTATATACATCCTGTAAAAAGGGAAAGCGCACTCTAAAATGAGTTCAAAAGTGGCAGTTCCGTAACAAAATGTAAAATTATGAAGGGTACACGTGAAAGAATGTTTATATATTATTGTAAATATAAATATAAACGTAAAGAGAATCCTACTAATATGTTATAAGGCTGTAACTCAATTATCGGCAAAAATTATCACACTGGCCGCTTATACGCACATTTGTAATACACAAGTTATGGATAACACATTTAGACTTTATATAATTTTAAGTTAAAAGCAACTATATGCACCTGATTTTTTTGTTTATACACAGTTTTTTTAGATGAAAAACCGACATGGTTAGAAAATACAAATAATAACACCATTACAAACACAATTCCATTTTAATATTCTTACCATGGTTAGAAAATACCTAAAATAACACCGTTACAAACGCAATCCCAATTTAATATTCTTGTAAGTGTCTATAGATAAAACAAATCTATTTTATTTTTAGAAATTTACCTGCGATAATATAAACGTCACAAAAAATACGTCACTTTTTGTGACGTTGATCCATTCATGTGACGCGCAGTTGATATTTCGTTTGTGGTGTCCTGGTGTGCTATCCTAAGTTCATGGGAGGTGTCCGTTGTTATTCTGCGGTTTACATGTTGTAATGTACTATTATATTATTTCATTATGCATTTCTCTGTGCTGTGTGTTCTTGCGTTTTTTTGTACTGTATTCCTGTCACGTAGTGCGGTATTTTTAACATTGCCATATTAGCGGGAGGATTGGCTAGCCATAAAACTAGGTTCCACCACCATTTTTTCTTAAAATGTCCTGTACCAAGTCAGGAATATGGCAGTTGTTATCAGACAGTCCGTTTCTAAGTATGTTGGCGTTTGCCTTTGTTGTAGTTCAGGGTTTCTGTTGTTCCGTTGTTTTCCTCTTATAGTTGATGTGTTTCCCTCGGTTTTAGTTTGTTACCCGGATTTGTTATTGCTTAATCGAATTATGACTATTTAACAGCGGTATACTACTGTTGCCTTTATCTATTAGATCAATACATTAAAATCATAAAATATTAAATATTTGCCATCAAACATATAATGAATGGAAAATATTGACATTTAAAATAGTTCTTACTCAAAAGAACTAGTTTTTCGTAATGCCATTTTGAGAATATAGTATGTAAACTTTTTTCACAATGACAAACATAACTGGTTTAATTTCATTTGACGGTTTCTTATAAACGTTTTCAAAATTTTGTCAAGTTGCTATAAACCTAAATAATCATGCGTGGATTTTAAAATCTAATTTACTTAAAAACATGTCCGATTAAAGTTAATTTTAATCAATTTTACTGACTTGAGCAACACCACGGGTGGCACATGTGGATCAGGATCTGCTTACCCTTCCGGAGCACCTGAGATCAACCCAGTTTTTGGGTTTGTGTTGCTCAGACTATGTTGTGTTTTGTGTACTGTTGTTTGTCTGTTGATCTTTTTATTTTTTTGCCATGGCGTTGTCAATTTATTTTCGACTTATGAGTTTGAATGTCGCTTTGGTATCTTTCGCCTCTCTTTTATGAAAATATTTTCTGTAAAAAATTTTTGTTGTTCAAATCTTTAAAAAAAAGAGTGTTCTTGCTTGATGTTTGGTACTGTTTCGTTCTTTCGACAAAATCAGAGAACGATTTCATTTATTACATTATTGTTATTCATGAAATATCGGAAAATTGATTTTGAATACGGATACGCGACAACCCGTTTGCTGCATACTCTCATTAAAATATATGTTATACGTTGGTATAATCTAGTTATGTCAATATGACAACATCAACAAGTTACAATTGACATTTTTCACCAAGAATGGTCACTTCATAAACATTTAAAAAAGGAAATATAAACATCACCGTTAATCTTTAAAAAAGTCTCAGCGAAGAAAATTAAATTGAAAATTAAGGAACCTCGCCAGTGATTGTCTTTTGATATATCTGAACGTCATTGTCATTTAGGGAATTTTGTATTAATAGCAAGTCTTAATTTTATACTTGGAACAATTAAGAGGTTGATATATTGTATAGACAATTGTCTACTGTTGAAGACTATATTGATTCTAAGATTTCTTTTGTTTCTTTTTTATTTCTCGTTATTGATGTCTCATTAGTAAAAACCTTACATCTCTTTTTATTAATACAAAAGGGTTAGGCCATCTTTTGATTTAGCAGGGCCCACTCTTATCTAATGAAGAATCCAATATGGTTGAGGCTATGACCACTGGTATGATGTTAGGAGACAACAGAAGATTGTATAAGGCACTCTCCGATACTATGTTTAAAAGCATGTCGGCTATACGTCGGGTGTTTCCTTTTAAGACTACCTGGTATACCTACAGTATAATCCCCTGTCTATAATGGAAATGTACGTAACTTTACTGCCTTTAGTTTTGTTCCATTGCATTGTCTTTGTTTTTGATTTTGTGTGTTCATGTCTATCGTCGTCATTGGATAAAGCAAGACTTGAATTGTGGATGTACAAAATTATATCTTTGTCTTCACTGCTCTGTTACATCAAATTATACTCACTGAACAATAGCTTAGTCGGTGTTTCACGCTTGCAGTACAACCACTGTGTAATAACCGTTTACTATAGTATAGAAAACCTACTAAAATCGGCTTTGTACGTTTGTTAACATACAAATGTGCAAGTGTCGCTGTTGATGGACAGCTTTATTCTCGAAGAAACCATTACAAACACTGTTTAAGTGACATTGCTGGTGGACTACCAGTCTCGATGGAACAACTAAAATTGGTATCATACTCTAAGACTTATATAACTTGCACTGTATCAATGACGTTGTTGATAGACTACAAGTCAAGAGGGAATTCCTAAATTATGTATCATAATTATCACTGTGCATATGACAAGGCTAATTGACTGAAGGGAGTTAGTTAAATCTCTATTATACGTTTATATTACTACCACTATGTCAGTGACGCTGTGGTTGGACTGCTAGTCTGAAGATAATTTCTTTGATCGGTATGATACGCTTATATTACTACAACTGTGTCAGTGATGCTGCGGATATATGGACGTCAAGAGGAATTTACTAAAATCGATATCATATAATTGGTTTAATAAAGTATGTGTATTCGTACGCTTTTATTGATACTACTGTGTAAATGACACTGAGGATGTACTGTCAGTCTGAAGGGTAACCGCTTCAACCAGATGTCAACAACAATATGGATTTGCTATATTAGAATCAATTGTTGCATGCCAGAAAGAATCAACATTAGAATCAGTTATTCATGCCAGATAGAATCAACTAGCTAATGAATGAGAATTGTCGGGATCCTGTTTAATTTTGCTTTCCTGCACATTGTTGACTGAGACATTTCAAATTATAAGCTTCTTTCCTGTGTAAAACTCATATTTAAAGATTTATATTTGCTACAAATCGAAATATTCTCATTCGAAATTCTAAACGTTAGTTTTATTCTTACAAATGACGTCTACAGTAATCTGATTTTTGATACAAAACGAAGGAAAGAAAAAAGGATGAAAACAGGTAGAAATTGATTTTTGTAAAACAGAAGAGGAAGATTATTTACACTTCTTTATTACATATTCATTTTTAAAAGACTTTTTGTTGTAAAAAAAAAAAAAAAGGTAGAAAATAATGTTCTAGTATACATGTTTGCCGTAATTGACAATTTGTCAGTCAATCCCCTTACTACATTGGTCGTCATCGTCTGTAAACACAAAACTATCTTATCTGTAAAGAAAAAACTGTGGAAAACTGAACCAAATGACCTCCCTAATTTTTAAAACAGATATATTCTTCAAGCCTTCATTATGTGCCTGTCCAAAGTCCAGAGCCTGTAGTTCAGTGGTTGTCGTTGGTTCATGTCTATCATATGTGTTTTACGTAAATTGTTTTGTTATAAGCTAGGCCGTTAGTTTTTCATTTGAATTGTTTCACTTATTTAATGTCGGTTTTTTATAGACGACTATACGATATGGGTTTCTCATTGTTGAAGGGTGTACAGTAGCTTATACTTGCTTATATCCGCTTCATTTAAACTCTGGTGGATAGTTGTCTCCTTTTTTTATATTCATAAATTTATGTTAAATTTATGGACAAACAAAACTTTCGGGGAAAAAGTTTTATATTGTGGTTCACCGCTTTTCAAACTGTGGTGTTTGTGCACGTAAACCAATGTAGTCACTGTCGTATAGGATAATCCAATCACAAAATTCTGAATAAAATGTTTTCCACTGTTTTAGATATAAAAGGAACAAATCAGAATCAATAAAAATTCGTAAGGGTTCCGCGGAACCCAGTATCTCGCCTACTTTTGCTGCTAGTCACAGGCTCAACAAAAATGGGGAAAAAATTATTAAAAATTTTCTTATAGATACTATCTTTTGATTGTAAGAAGCTTCTGTCCAAGTTTGGTAAAAATCCAGAATGGTTTATGAATCTAATAAATGTTTTAAAAACTTTAACTACAGACTGTATGTAATGTTAACAGCAAGAAAAACTAAGTCCATTTATAAGTAATATACGGAAAAACAGGAAATATATTTTTACAAAATTTCCTTCTTGATACTAGCTTTTGATCATAAACAAGCTTCTGTCCAAGTTTAGTACAAATCCAGGATAGTTTAAGAAAGTTATTAAAATTTTAAAAACTTTAACCACAGAGTGAATGTAATGTTAACAGCAAGAAAAACTAAGTCCATTTATAAGTAAAATACGGAAAACAGGATTTTAAAAAAAAAATTACTTCTGGATACTATCTTATGATCATAAACAAGCTTCTGTCCAAGTTTGGTACAAATCCAGGATAGTTTAAGAAAGTTATTAAAATTTCAAAAACTTTAACCACAGAGTGAATATTTGTGGACGACGCCGCCGCCGCCGCCGCCGACGACGGCGACGACGACGGAATGTAGGATCGCTGTGTCTCGCTTTTGCGACAAAAGTCGCAGGCTCGACAAAAATGAAAATGTAGTTTCACCCTTAATTTTTTATATTGCCTTTTGACCAAGGTTTTACTGGGTAAAAGATATATGGCCATCCCTGGGCAACTCCTGAACGACAGTACACTCTAACAAAAAGTGAGGTGGATGTATATATACGTCGCTTCGTTCGTTTACGTTAAAACACCCTTGCAACATCCCTGTGAGGGGTCCGTATACGACCATACGAGATAGTACAAGACAAAATTTCTATCCCTAACCGACATGACATCAATTTCCAGTTGCAGTCATAGTAACCCGTCCATCCTCCAGGTTCACCTACTAATTGTAATCGGTAATTGACAACTTGTTCTTGTCCTGGATATGCATGAATACCACTTAATGTAAGCAACAACAAAGGAAACGTTTACATACCAAGATGGAAGTATTAAACCTCACTCTTTTCACAGATATATAAATATAGGTAAATAAAAGATAATAAAAAATCTATGAAAATTAATGTTTACAAAAAATGATGCATTCCAACATGAATTAGTTAAAAAGAGTTTTTTGGATAGTGATGAATAGTTGTCTGATTGACAATCATACCAAATCTTCTTATTTACTCAACTGATTTTATTTATAATCATTATTGTTCTACACAATGTTTAATATTTGGTTTATCGTTTAAAGAAGAATTAAAACCTGTGTCAAAATAAGAAAAGTCTTTTCAACTCAACTTCTGGTGATAAACAAACGCACTTTTACTTGCAAAAAACTGCAAACATTGAAAAAGTCTGAAAAAAATGAAAATATCTTACTTTTGTTCAACAAACTACTAAATACAGAGAAGGATACTGAGAAACATTAGATTACAATGACAAGGCGGTCCACAGAAAGATAGCCGTGAGTAGGCAGCTTACCGGAGAATAGAGGTAGACTGTTACCCAATTTCTAGGATATTTTACAATCATTTTACATACAAACAGGTGATGTGCGACAGTAGGAGATGTTAAACTTGTTGACATACCCGGTCAAGTCAACCGGTCAGATTGAGCCTGAAATGTTGAAAATCTCCATTAACACTTTTATAAAATTAATTTGATGATAAAAAAATCCTTAAGTTTGTAAATTTTGTCCTAGTTTTTGTTAGAGTGGGTTGCTTGATTATTTGTCTTATCTTAGAAACTTAATTGAAATTCTTAGTATATCGTATACCTCAAAACAAAAATCTCCTTTTCTATATTTACCTAAAGGAAAACAGAAAAGACAGAAAATACGAACATCGTGTGTTCGTTCAAAATTAAAATGCAATTAAATGCATTGCCTCACATTTGCTGTAAATGATCACATGCAAATAAATGAATTTGTTATATATATATTACCGTTTCCAACAGTAAATTAAATGTACAGATAAACACAGTTAAAAACATTACACAAAAAACTAAATATTGACCAATTCAAAATCTACCATAATATTCATAAAGCACTTCACAGAGTATATAAGTTTGCGTAACACAAGTTTCACAAAAAAATAGGGATCGACTCATGATTACTTACTCCTGAAGGGCAGCAGTACCTGCCCCTGCCGATACCCATCATGTTGCTCATATCAAGTGATTATATTCAGTGATATTTATACCAAAGAATATAAGTTAATGTCCCTTAACTTACCATAAGATATTGATAATATCAGCATTAACAGAATATGTGAATCAACTAACCCTTTAACTTGACGGAATTTGAGGATGTTTTTCAGGATAGACAAAACTATGGCCGGCAGACACAATTTGAAAGCTTACATTGACAAATATAATATCACAACAAACAAAAATGAAACTTTACACTAGTAATAGTAAGCAATAATACTATAATATTACTTATAAACAAAAATTAAAAGAAGCCTAGGGTGAACGCAATACCGAAGGGTAAGTAAGCGGTTCTTTCTCCATTTATCTAGTTGCATCCCTTGTATAGCTTTTGACAATTTGATATCTGGCGATACATTACTGTTAAATTTTGAGGAAAACAAATTGGCTTCGAAAAAGGAAACGTATCAGTGGTCAACTCAGTAACACGCATATTCCATAATAGTCAACAAAATCATGATAGGTAATATCCGTAAAACTTTCGATCCTTTTAGGTGTAAGACCACCAATTCACCCACTTCAATTTAGAACAGTAGCCCTTCCCTGACAAAAAATAGTGCTTTTGATGTCATTGTTTACTTAAACTTACAAACATATTTGCAGAAATGAAACTTTTGGTGAAAGAAAAATATATCTAGACAATTTTTAGCCAAAATTTACTTGTCTATGAGTTTGCATTAAAGATTGAGGATTTATGTGCTCCATAGTATACTTATTTAACTTTTCCAGAAAACACGGGGTTATTATTAGTAGAATTTGGCTATCGAACGGTAATGTTTCATTACAATACTTTAAACATTGGTTGTAAATTGATATGAAGAAAGGTTAAACATGTACAACTCAGGATATATCCAGTTTCTATGAAGTTAAGCTTAAGGTAAAATATTTAAAAATATATATGGCAAATTTATATGATGTGCAAAACTTATATGTGAAACAATTTAGGATATTTATATATGTGAATTGATTATATTTTTATGATTGTAAATTGGAGTTTATTTTGATGATGTAAAGTCATAATTTGTGCTTCACGTTATGGCAAACCATACTTAATATTACAAGTATTCAATTTTATAATTTATCCAATTTTTTGTATCTTTAAAGCTTATTTATATCGTATAAATTGTTTTTAAAGTATAGACGTTAATTGGTTGACAATTGATAAAGTTGTCTTTTCAATGTTTAAATTTCTGAAACATATGCATACAACATAGAAGTCTTATTGAATGCTTTCCAATCACTTTCTTAGTGTCTAATATTAATAAGGTAACAATTTTGAAAATTATAACACATTTTATTTCTAACGTTAACTGTAATATTATACTAATATGGCAAGATTAATAAATCCCCATTTGAATTAAGTATGATAGCATATGTAATAATGAACATTTGATATGCATATACTTATGTTGCATCTAATGTATGACATATCATTGTATACGATTATGTAATGTCATATACGCTGCTACATAATGGATGCATTATATTATCATTAAGTAAATTCTATATCACGCACTGTTTACATAGTGAACATTATTGAATAATAATGGAATCTTTGCTTGATAATGTCTTTATAATCATGATAGAAACTCGTTATGCAATTATTTGATAAATAGTCAGATCGTTACGCTGTAGCACGTGTTAGTCGAAAGATGTCATAATGTGTTAGTATTTAAATTAGGAAATAGTGTAATGGTTAACTGATTATATATCGGACTTGACATTTCAACAATGTATAGTCTGTTAAAAGTACTGTATTTACTTATATGCTACTGTAGTCATTGTCGAGTACAACATGTTATTATAATGATTATGTTAGATATATGTTAAGTTTTATGCTAATCATGTTTCAATTCTAAAAATATGAACATGATTTCAAAAATTTCATAGATAGTAGCTTCATAAGTACATATGCATAATTCTCTGAATGACATTTGCTGAATTGATAGTTTATTTAGTCATAGGCTACATGTAGTATAATTTACTATTGCTTAATATTTACACGATTTATAATTAATGACTTATAAAGGTTACCGAATTTTTAGAATCATTACCAAGTGACAAATTGAAACTTCATTTATTTTAAATATAATTTACTACAATATTATTACCTAACGCGCATAATGGCAATGTCCGTTCTAAACCGTTTAATATGAATAGTCGATAATGAGCATTGCAATAGTCGTGTATATAACTGTTAATGTTTGATTCTTAAAATTCCAACTTGAACCAATTTAACTCAACCATGTCAACATCTTTGTGTATACTAGATGTGTTTCATAACTTATGTTTTGAAATATGTTTGTCATTAAGAGCAATTTGGACAATCCTTTAGCCATTTTGAACTACGATTAAATAAGCAGTAGTTTAAAGGATGTATTAGCAATTATGACTATACAGAATCTATACCATGATCTTAACTATTTACCATGGTATTAAAATTGTATATTGCTTCAATTGTAGATAATGTAAATGATTAGATATTCACAACGATTTCAAATTTGGAGTGAGACATTTTAGATATTTAACCGTGTATTAATGTGTTAGATTCATTTTTACTGTTCTGGTTTACTCTTTTAATATGTTCGTAAGTCATAAAGTGTCTATTACAATTTGTAATAATTGCACATTGGTCCAAAATCTTCTATTTCCATATGCTATTGAGCACCTTATTGAATTGACATACTTGATTTCTACATTGGTTCAAAAAATAAATTATATGCTTAAGTTCATAAATTATGTTAATAATGTATATATTAATATACTACAGTGTTTAATTCGCATATCTGTAATTTAATAATCGAACTATGTCGCTTGCTTAACAATGTGTTGATCAAATGATATTGTATCATTCTTTTTAACTTTTATTGTCTAAAATCATTATCTTTATAATATTGACTTGGAATTTACAAGATAAATGTTGTAAATCAACTAATATGTTTGTATTTGAGAGAAAGTATCGAATTGCGTTAAACTCAATGAACTGCAGATAATTAACTTGAATTAATGTAACGTATCTCAAATGATGAGTTTTGACATAACAATCTTTTTTCACATTTGAGTTTAACTATAATTCTAATGTTAACAGATTATAGAATTTTGAACAGTTTATAACGAATTAATTTATCAATCTTACCTAGTTTATTATTTGATTACATTGTTATCAATTTGTTTATTCATTGTTAGTCTTTTGATATCTATGATTTTATATTTAATCTTGTAATTAATGTATTTAGTTGTAAGTTTATAGTTGTTTATATTTATTTCATATTTAGTTTCTGTAGTTTACGTTTTAAAGATTTAAGTACATTGTATAAACTTAAACCCTCATTTGTTTGACCTGTCTAGCTAAGTAGAATTATGATGTCAGTAGTTGTCGTTTGTTGATGTGGTTATATATGAAATCTTATATGATTTTAAAACTAGGTTGGTTTTTTTTTGGGCAGAAATCAGAAAATAAAGGTTGAAAAGCAGAATACTCTGTTCAATGTGTTCGTTTGAGCGATATATGGCGTCCTTTAGTTTGTATCTTCTCTTTTTTCTGCTTACAGACAAGTTGTATTCACTTTGTGAGTTACTTTATTATGAACTCTATGAACTTTGATATTTGATACAAACAATCAACGGCAAAGGTGATTATTGCATACTCTCTTGCTCAATAAATTAAAAAGATAATATTGACGCTGTAATTGACGCATGAAATTATCAAGATGTAAAAATAAAATGTTTACAACATATATTATGAACTTTTTATATATATATATTTTTTTTTGCATTGATATAAACCTATTGAGAAATTCAATATTTGTTGTTCTTTCTTCTACCGTTCAAATTTTGGAACATTTACATTTTACAAAACTAATTACCTCTTCTTTGTATTCCTGGAGTTCTTTTCTGCATTCTAGCAATATATTGCTTAGTGTGCTGATATCCTGTTCCAACTGGTATCTCTTGTTGGTCATATCGTTTACTTTTCCCTCCAGATCTTTTAAGTTCTTCATTTCCTGTTCCAGCTTTTTATTTCTCGATTTCTTAATTAAAAATGTAATAAAAATACTTGTAACGTTCAATTTTGAGATATTTCATAAATATCATGTCACTATATGTCATGAATGACATATAGGGTTTTAATGAATGGACAAAATTAACATTCTGTTTAATATATTCCTTTTTCTTTACTGTTTTTCTGTCTTCATTTCTTCACTATTACATTGCACTGCCTAAAAGAGTTTCTTGTACAAAATCGATTTCTTTTTTTTCTATATTTTTTGCGTACAACAGTTTACTACAGTTATATGACGGTGGTTTCTAAAATAATTTTGAAGTAAAAATTACCTCTGCGTTTAATCTTTTAATTACATTTTGTGTATTATTCATCTGTTTTTCCAGATCCGATTGAACTTCTCTCGTTCGTTGTTCATTTCTATCTAACTGTTCCTTTAGATCTAAGGAAAAATATAAATAATGAAACCGTGATACAATCATGTAGATATGTTCTATTGCCTTATGAATTTTGATCACCTCCCTTAGACCATTATACAAATAAGCCTGAAAACGGTTTGCTTCTGAGGAGATGAGATGAGAGATGATGAACGAATGTGTCTTGAAGAATAAGTAAAATTTTTAAAAAACGGGAACGTTTTATTTTTAACCAGATCGATTTATATGTATTATGATGTACAGAAAATAACACTAAAAAACCAACATATCTAGCTGAAAAAATCCCCATAACAAAAGTTGAATTCTTTGTTTGTCCTCAGTCCGTCAGTGCACGTGTCATCATGAAGACTAAATTAACCATAACGTAATTTTTTTTTTTACAATTTCAGTTTATTTTAATTAACATCTTCAGGTTACACATATAACATCCTAAAATGAAATAATTAAGCCCGACAAAACTTGCAACATATCAGATGTCTGGATTTCGTAGTAATATTACTTTTCAATACTAGTATAGAAGTTTACCTTCATGCTCAGACTGTAACAGCTGCAGTTCATCCAGTTTTCTCTGTAAGCACTTTTGCAACTGCTCTTTTTCAAAGCAGATAGTTTCCCAGGCCCAGTCTCTCTCACCAATTGTATTACCCAAATGAATGTTATGAATAAATTCTTCTGAATTAGCTCGCTGAACTGGAAGTCCAACAGGGTCTTTAATAAAATCACTCATTCTACAAAATAGTTTAACCATTCTTCCATAACTCATATAGATAGCATTACCATATCAACTTTAAAAACACAGAAAATTGAAAACCCGATCTTCGTTTACTTCTTGACTCAACCAATTCAGGCATTTTATACTTGCAAACCGCTCCGGAAAAGATTTCCTTACAGTTAAACATTGTAATAAAAGTTATTTTGTTGCTATTTGGAGTATTAGCATTAAATTTGTACCAACAGAAATAATGTATGTTGAAGGACAAATTGAAACTGTTATGTTAAAAAAATGGTCATTCTGTAATTCTTATAAAGCATTTTATTATACGTACATTTGTAACACAAAAATTAAACCATTTAGATCAATACATTTAAATGACAATATATCAAATATTTACATTCAACATAAAACGAAAGGAAAGTATTGACATTTAAAACACTTCTTACTGAAAAGAACTATTTTTTTGTAATGATATTTTAAGAAAATAGTATTTTTTGTGAACATTTTCACAATGACAAGCATATTTTGTTTTAACTCATACACAGTGTCCTTTTATAATTTTTCAAACGTTTTTATAGTTTTGTAAAAAAGTATACCAAGTAACTATAAAACAAAAACATCAGGCGTGGATTTTGAAAATTAATATGCTAAAAAACATGACGAATGAAAATTCAACACTTGAGAATTTGTTATGAAAATATTTTCTGCAAAAAATTTGTTGTTCCTTTCAAAATAAAAAGAGTATTCTGTCTCGATGTTTGGCACTTTTTCGTTCTATTGACAAAATCATAGAGCGATTTCAAGATTTTGTTTTTTTATTTTCATCAAAGAAACATCGGAAATTTTTTTTTGAATACGAATACACGACTTAGCGTGTGCTGCATACACTCAATTAAATATATGGTATACGTTGGTATAATCTAGTTATATCAATATGAAAGCATCAATAAGTTACAATTGACATTTTACAACAAGAATGGTCACTTCATAAACTTTTTAAAAAGGAAATATATACATCACCGTTGATATTAAGAAAATGTGTTAATACAAATATGTAAGTGACACTGTTGATGGGCAGCTTAGTCTCGAAGAAACTAGGATACGCTTATATTGCAAACACTGTGTAAGTTTCATTGTTGGTGGAATGCCAGTTTCAATGGAACAACTAAAATTGTTATCATACTATTATATTATTGCAATGTGTCAATGACGCTGTGGATAGACTGCACGTCAAGAGGGAATTCCTAAAATATGTATCATGCTTACATAATTACCACTGTGTAAATGACGGGGCAGCTTGACTGTCAGTCTGAAGGAAGCTACTGAAATCTCTATCATACGCTTACATAATTACCACTGTGTAAATGACGGGGCTGATTGACTGTCAGTCTGAAGGGAGTTACTAAAATTTCTATCATACGCTTACATGATTACCACTGTGTAAATGACGGGGCTGATTGACTGTCAGTCTGAAGGAAGTTACTAAAATCTCTATCATACGCTTACATAATTACCAGTAAATGACGGGGCTGATTGACTGTCAGTCTGAAGGAAATTACTAAAATCTCCATCATACGCTTACATAATTACCACTGTGTAAATGACGGGGCTGATTGACTGTCAGTCTGAAGGGAGTTACTAAAATCTCTATCCTACGCTTACATAATTACCACTGTGTAAATGACGGTGCTGATTGACTGTCAGTCTGAAGGAAGTTACTAAAATCTCTATCATACGCTTATATCTCTACCACTATGTCAGTAATGCTGCGGTTGGACTGCTAGTCCGAAGCCAATTTTTATGATCGGTACCATACGCTTATATTACTACAACTGTGTTAATTATGCTGCTGACGCTAACCCGGATGGAAATAGTAATAACGGAATCATACGCTTGTATTACTATTACTGTGTTAATTACGCTGCTGACGCCAGCCCGAATGGAATTACCAATAACGGTTTCATACGCTTGTATTACTACCACTGTGTCAGTCACACTGCGGATATATGCCAGTCAAGAGGGAGTTACTAAAATCGGTATCATATTTTTTTATTATTACTACTGTGTAAACACTAATGAAAATCACAAATATTTTTTTTTATTCAGATGGCTGACAAAAATGATGTATGCTCACCAACTTGAAATATTTAATGTTACCAAATCTTCAAACTACTTCCTCTACTGAATATCAATTAGCGTCCTTTAATCATTGAAATAAAACAAAATATGTTTGTCTTTGTATAGGTTGAATATGGCCTAGTTGAACAAGAATACCTTTACATATATGCAATTCGCCATAGAAAGGGTTTTCAACAATGAACAGTCTCCAGTCTAGCAAGCAACAGTCGGGACAGTTAGATGTTTATATACTCGAGAGAAAGGACAGAAAAATAAAGATGCAACCGACCAATCGTCGAAAAACTCACCGAAAACCGAACAGATGTCCTGACTTTGGACAAGTTCATAAATGTGACAAGTTAAATAGTTGTGTTCAAACAGAACATTGCGTCAATGAATTTAACTCATTCATTTTAAACTCTTTCACTTAACCAGGAAGAATGAACACAAATACATAAATTATTTACACTTTAAGAATATATCTTTTTTCTATATTATGGTGGACTATAAGTACACCAAAAAATGTAGACACATATATCATTCATAACATATACTTACTTTGGTTACATTATAAATCTGGTCATATGATAAAATGATAAAATGTCAGTATATCATATTAACCATATGAACAACTGCGTAGTTTTGTAAATAATCTCTAATTTTTAAAAATAGAAATTTATGAAAAGTTCCAGTCACCCGGAAATGTTTCTAAAAATACTGTCAATTCATTTTCTGCTTTTCATTTAAATTTAATATAATTAGTCAAATTGAATGCATTAATTTAACTCGGGTACATTTCGATCTTCGTTTTGTACTTTACTCAAGTCATATTCAGAAGAAATAAAACAAAAATTGTTTCGCGAAAGCATTTCCGATTTATTTATATAAATATATATAACATGCGTTTTATTGGCTATGGCATTCAAGTTCTTTTAATAAATAAAATCGAATTTTACCACAGTAGCTGATATTCTGAAATGGGTGGTAAATAGAATGGTACGATAAATTTTTATTGACCTTCACTATATCATTTGAGACAGATATGACTATTGAACCGCCATTTTCTATCTTTTATCTTATATATTTTTGCGTTTTAAAAGTTGTGAAAGATTGAATTTTTTAACATGGTAATCTACTTTTGATTTATTTTTAGTTGTATTCCTTCTTATAATCACTTTGAAACATTCTTTGTTATTTGCAAGTATTATATCATTTTTATTAATGAATTAAACGGAGACGAGGGCATATGCCAATGAAACTGCAACCCAACGACAAAAATAACCAAAAGTCATCTAGAGGACAACATACAATCTTCAACAATAGACAGGTGTCTATATATGTAATAAGTCAAGCTCTGAATCGACCCGAGTCTATAAATAAACATTATGAATAAGTTAAGTGCCTGTCTTTTTAAAAATCAGACAATTTAGAAGAATTTCAATTCATGGCGAGAAAACCCCACCAACCTAACCATCCTGTTTTGAAGTCACCCTCATCCTGAGGTAGAAATGGGTGGTAATTCGAGAAATCTCTAGATAACTTTTGGTTAGAATGATAGCAAATTACGGAGTTAGCTCCCCATAATTGTTAGTTTCTAGTGCATTTCAACCAAATTTTATCTTGAAATACCAGAACAGGAAAAGGAAACGAATGTTATATTCGAGCACCATTATACATTTCGAACTTAAATTAATGTAAACTTTCGGGGTTTTTTGTTTGTCATATTTTCACCACTGCCTGATTCTTAGGCAGATTGGCACTTAAGGATGTTTGCTTGTCATGTTTTGGAATTTTTGTCAGATTTTCGGAATCCTCTGGTTTTATCCATTTGAATACCTTAAAAAAATTTGCCCATTGACCCCCATTTTTCTTTTTATAAATCTTTTACATGTATAATGATAAGTCATCTGTAAAAGTCTTATAAAATTTTTTATTATGTTTTAATAGTTTTTGAGAACTTAAACTTGTCAATGATAAAGCTATAAAAATCAAGAGAGAATATTTTCCCGCCAAAATTTCAATGGCTAATATCTGGAAAACAAGCAATTTGACCTACATATTTTTTTTGCTGTTTTGATTCCTTTATTAATCCCCTATCAATATAAACTAGTGTTTTGAAAAGCTAATTATTTTGAAACTGAGTAGCGAACTCCCTTACGAACGGACGCCTAACGGATGAAAATAAAAGTTGTCCGTTGACAAAATTGTTATCCGTTGGGAGTCCGTTGATGTACTAAAGAAATAAAACGGACGCGTAACGAATGCATAACGGACACACACCGGATATGCAACGTACGAGGAACGGAAACGTACCGGACAGAACGGATGTCGAAAGTACATCCAACGGTCGAGTACCGCATAAAACGGACACCTAACGGAAGTGTACCGGATAAATGGATGAACAAGATATACTGAAAAATTAAAGGCGACAATAATAATACATGTAAATCGCATAAATATTCCAAAAAATTTCTGTGTAACTGGTTTTGGTTTGTTCTTCAAAATGCCGCCAAAGGGCGGTGTCTGGCCTAAATAAGATCTGCTTAATTGTGAAGACGTGCTCTTACTCTAGGATCGATTATGAATAATAAGAATTCATGCACCTTAAGAAATCTGACATACCAATAATTGATATTTCTGACACGAAACTTTCAATTGGCATTTATCCGTTTCAGATCCGTTCATCATTCGTTTTATCCGTTATACGTCCGGTAGAAGTCCGTTTCACATTCGTTCAACATCCGTTTTATCCGTTAAACGTCCGGTAGAAGTCCGTTGGTGAATTTATCTGCCAGACCTCCAACGGATGTATAACGGACACGTAACGGATACAAAACGGAAACGAAACGGACGAGTACCGTACAAAACGGACGCCTACCGGACGTTCAACGGACATTTCATCCGTTGGACGTCCGTTTAAAGTTTTGAACATGCTCAACGGACGTCTAACGGACATGAACGAACTGAAAAAAAGTTATCCGTTAGGCATCCGTTCGAACTATCCGTTAAGGTGTGACCGAGGCTTTTAACAGAAACATGTTTTCTCAATAAAAACAAAGTAAGTGAATTATTACAATATTTATGTTGTTATTACTCGGTACTGTTATAGCATTCTTGTGAGCCACAGAAACATTTCATTTTTTCTTTGTCCCTATGGCTACTATAGATGGAAAGTCTTCTCACTGAAACAGTTGACATTATGTGTAACCTTTGATACAAATACAAGGTTTTCTTAAAGTCAATATGTTTTATTAGTAAATGCTGATGGTTTTCTTCATATAAGATGTTTATATTCATTTGTTTTTGCCTACGAAAGGCGGTATTTGTATGACCTACTATCAGATATAATCGCGTTAAAAGTCATAACAACAAATCAATTTCTAATTTTCAAGAACTTTCGGTCATGTCCTATGCAAATATCTTGCGGATTGTAATTTTATATTGAGTATACATGACGCTTAAGACAAACTGAACGAGATATGCTGTCTAACCAGAACCTAAGGCGAACGATAAGACGTCAGGCTTGTCACAAAATCAATATAAAAACCAACTCTGCAGCAGAAAAAAAAATAACATTCTGCATAAGTTTATGACTATTGTATTGTTAAAATATGGTAGCAATATTGGAACAAAATTGTTCAATTAGTTTTGAATTGATCAGATATCATTTTCTCCTATACTAAAAGATAAGAATAATTTCATTACAGCTAAAACGATGTAAAGTTCAATGAATAAAATGATAGCAATCGCTTATTCATACACACGAAATGGCAATTTTGTTCGGAATGGAAAAGCTATCTGAATAACAGTTGTACAAAATTCCAATGAATATCATTAAAAAAGGGGAACGATTTTTAAATCAGTATTTAGTATTTTTCAAGTTAAGGCATGTAAGAAGAAGAGTATTAAACCAAACCTCCTTGCATCATCGTGTACTAAAAAAATGTTCAAGAATGTGCTTTGGCTTGTATATACTAATGCTTATCAATAAAGTATTGTTAAATATTAAAGGGACGTCAGGAGAAGTGAATAAGTTATTAATTTACTTACATTAAAGAAATAATGCATTTGTAATGGGTGATTGAAAATATTTTACATTTGAGGCAATATTTTTTTTATATGGTAAACGGGAATATGTCCAGCATGTTTCATCGCCCAATACAAATGCGTTACAAGTAAAGTGTCACGCAGGTATAAGTTATGTCGCTTTTCCAGACACCCCTATATCTAAGTATACTGTATACTTTCATACATGTAACTGCAAAATTTTGTACACTTGAAGTTTGTGAATCTATAAGGTCCCCTTTGGTCATATAGCTCAACACGGTTTAGGTCTTATACATCATTCATTTTTTTTTTTTTTTGCTTTCGAATTTTAGGGTTTTGTGCGTACTGTATTTGAAGAGTTGCCACCGTCAATTTTGGATTTGACGGTGGCAACTCTTCAAATACAGTGCTGTTATTCCTTAATTGAAATATTTCCATCTATGTTATATTCAGTGAATTATACATATGCAGATCTAAATATTATTGAGCTCCATAGCAACACTAAATACGCATATTATCAACAGATTTTAACAGAAAAGAAACGATACCTCAGATATCAGATATCAGATTAAGTAAAAAAAAAATCAGAAAAAAACACTAGTTAATTTTTATATTTCGTTTCCACAGTTGAAGAAATTGCTAAAAATTTCAGATGTCAAACGTCCCAACAGTCTACAGCTGACCTGTAAAATATTTTTGTCGTAAATTTGAGGGTAAAAACTTTACGGCATTCTAAAACAAAGGTCGTTTAAAAGTCTTGAAATGAATTTAGTAAAGTCTGATATTGTCATTATGTTAGAGGAATATGAAAAAGAAGCGTAGTTGTGCCCTTATAGATTTATAACCGTCCTCTATTTCATGTGCTACTTGTGTACATATATATTTGGCACATTCGGATGAAGAAAAAACCCGGGGTTGGAAGAAAAATAATATCCTGTTAATTTTGGTCACCGCAGCATTTCACGGTACCAAGTTTATATATCCGTATGTTAGATAAAACAGGAAAATTCTACTAAATATTTTGTAGTAATACACAGTTAAAATGATAAGTTTTGCATTTTGGCCTTGGTGAATTTTTTTAATGAAAAAAAGTTAAGGAAAAAAACTTGATAATCAAGAAAACAGAAAATTGTTGCTGTGGAAGTGGTTTTGTAGTGACATATAACGTGAGGGTACCCACATTGCACCTAATTTGACAGTTTTTTTTTCACCCACGTTTATTTATGATCAAGATAAAAGTTTCCATTCTGTGTTCATTTTGTAAATGTATCCTTATTTACTATATAGTTCCACCAATTTGATTTTTGAATCCATATTGAATCATAGAAAAATGGACACTCATGCTTAAATTCACACCGTAAAATCGAATAACTAATGATTGTTTTATTTCTCCAAATATTTAGAACAGTTTGATAATGGTCCATGCTTACTTTTTTTTAAGAAATGGATTCCCTTAACATATTTTAACTGCTCATTTTTAAAAGTTGACTTTTTGTGGACGTCGCATGGCGACGTTTCCGTTGATTTTACTTTTTCCAGTGAATACTTCATCTGTTGATATATAAGTGTGAACGTCTTGTGTATATTAAAATGTATTTAGCTATGTTGAAAGACGTGTTTAATGTCAAATCATAAAAATAAAAATTGTTTAGTTTTGTAAGATTTCCCCTGTAATTTTCATAAATGGGTACAATTTGGGTGCTCGTTGCAATTTGGGTACTGTGACGTTAGTTGCTTACACCCACCGCTTTTGGTCTTTTGTGGACAGTTGTCTCATTGACATTCCTACCACTTATATTAACGGAACGGTATGATTCCAGAGAAAAGATGGAATTCCTTTTTGTTCTGTAGAAATGTAAAAATGTTTTTTTCTTCAAATTCATGTCCTTAGACTATATCAGCATTTGTTTACTGCTTTTGAAAGGTAATCTGCGGATAAAATGAGGCGAAAGACCCTCACCTTTTTTTACTTTTTTGAAAAAGTTATATACCATGCAGTGTTGAATAAAATTTTATATTTGAATGATATTCATTGGAATTCTAGTTCATAGATATTTTAAAGCCTGAATGAGAGGGTATCAGAGTCACTTTTAATTTTAATTAAGAAAAAAATATGAAACAAACACCAATTGTTTCCAATGATACGGAACTAAAACAATTTTGTTTTATTATTTTTTTTTTAATGATATGGTATCTACCAAGAAAAGGATTCTTAATTTTTATACATGCTTAGGTATCAATGAAAAATTGGCTGTATCCATTTAAAGATGTACGTCAATTCATGTTTCTGCACTCAGCTTCAGATATTAACTGTATATTGATACCTTTTGTGGAGTATTGCGGTGAAAGAATGAATTCTGTGACAGATAT
This sequence comes from Mytilus coruscus, assembly GCA_017311375.1. Taxonomy (NCBI): domain Eukaryota; kingdom Metazoa; phylum Mollusca; class Bivalvia; order Mytilida; family Mytilidae; genus Mytilus; species Mytilus coruscus. Next base: position 122,528,937 of record CM029595.1, on the reverse strand, counting down.
TACCAATGAGTTTACTTAGCTAAACTATCGACCTAAAGTTCTTATTATGGAGTTAAAAAATAATCTCTGCCAAAAGCTTGCAAGCCACGATTCGATTTAGGTCTTGTAAAAATAAAAGAGTTTAAAAATATGGTTAATTAAGATAAGATTTGAAAACATATTTAGAAGACAAAAAGATGATACCTGATTAATCGGGGTTTATAGAATTTATATAAAACTGGAAAAAAAATAATTCAAAATATAAGGAATACAGAATAATGGGGTGCAAAAGAATAAAGAATAACTTTGGGAAAAAGAATCAGGAAAAAATACAATACATAAAATCCCCTTATTACAAAAAAAACGTTAATAGTTAAATAATTTTCATGAGAATTTTACAGAATAAACGTTATTTTTAAAGATAAAGAAAATTGCCCTTAAAATTTAATGAATACAGAAATAAAAGACCCCCCATCCAGACCCCAATAAATGCAGCCGTTATCACTGATAAGTATATCTGTCGCATTCATTAATTTAACGCGTAAAACATAATGGAAGATTGGCAATCTTAGTACTGCAAATTATGTTTGGAAGCCATTTGTATAAAATAACCCTTAATCTATAAAATAACATCTTTCAATAAATATAAAAAGAAGATATGGTATGATTGCCAATGAGACAACTCTCCACAAGAGACCAAATGACACAGAAATTAACAACTATAGGTCACCGTACGGCCTTTAACAATAAACAAAGCCCATACCGCATAGTCAGCTATAAAAGGCCCCGAAATGAAAAATGTAAAACAATTCAAATAAGAAAACTAACGGCCACGAAAAACAAATATGTTACACAGCAACAAACGACAACCACTGAATTACAGGCTCCTAACTTGGGACAGGCACATACAGAATGTGGCGGGGTTAAACTAGTTTGAAGGCACCAACCCTCCCCCTAACCTTGGACAGTGGTGTAACAGTACAACATAAGAACAAAGTCAGTTGAAAAAGGCTTAACTCATCAGATGGATACAAATAGAAATACATCTAACAAAAACACAGAGTGGACGGGTACTTATACATCCCCACAACAACAAAAAACACTAAGTACAGATCTGAGAGTACTCGCAGTTACTGACAGCTAGTTCAAAGCCATTAACAACTAATAAAAAAAGTCATGCATCTAAGACTAAAATATCAATCAGAACACATCCAACATCCAATGGATTTAGTATAAGACGTCATAAACAGCCAGAGAAAAACAATGACCTTGTGCAATGCTAAGATACAGGTATCGACAGATTGTAGAGCCATGAATGTGCATATGTATATAAATATAATATTTAGTTTGATTTAAATTTACTGATAGCAAAATCAATATTAATACCAATAAAAACAATATTCAAAGATCTAATTACAGAGTTGAATTGGTAACCTTTTAGAATAAGTTTATTTAAAGGATCGATAAGTTTACCCGGATCAATAAGTCGATTGATTTATTATTGTTTGCATAACGTCCAGTGGCATATATTTCATCCATATTCAAGATGAGAACAAATTTACAATTCATTCAATATGTATGATCTGTTAAGTGAGTGGACGGAGATGAAGGGCAGGAATTTGTACTGCCACTGCAAAATGAAAATTTGTTGGATAGGGAAGAAATTATTGCACTCTCTCTATACGAAGAATGAGATTTAACGTCCCCATTCCGACCGACTGACCATGACTGCGTATTAAGAAATCCCGTTTAGCCATACGTACATCCTCTAAACTTAAGCTTTGTTTTCTTTGTCCGATGGGAGAAGTCCAGGTGGCAATATTTCTTGACAATCACGATCTTAATTACAAAAGCATGATATTTTGAAAACAGTTTCTTCCATTCTGAGAGACTAACAATTGTTTGCTGTGGAGCTTTGGTGAGAAGTTATTAACTAGACATTATTTTAAAGTAAACTATTAATCCTTTACAATTTTTAATATACTGCTGTTGGGTTGTAAGTTTATTAGTACTTAAACTAAAGCACTGTCTATTAAATTTCACGTCTTGTACATAAGTCATCCCTGTTTAGTAAAGCGCACAAATGATCAAGCGTCTCCGTGAAGGGCAATAGAGTATTTGCCATTGGATAGAGTAAATTGTCTACCTCGTATTAACAAATCAGAATCCCGCATTTTGACATGAAGTATAATAAATGATTGAATTATGGAACGCCAACACTGTCTTGTTATGACCATTTTCATTATATGATGTGCATTTACCTTTATATGATGTGCATTTCCCTTTATATGTTGTGCACTTGTCATTATATGATGTGCATTTCCCTTTATATAATGTGCAAATATCCTTATATGATGTGCAAATATCCTTATATGATGTGCAAACATCATTATATGATGTGCAAACATACTTATATGATGTGCATATATACTTATATGATGTGCAAATATACTTATATGATGTGCATATATACTTATATGATGTGCAAATATACTTATATGATGTGCAAATGTACTTATATGATGTGCAAACATTCTTATATGATGTGCAAATGTATTTATATTATGTGCAAAGATCCTTATATGATGTGCAAATATAACTATATGATGTGGACATATCATTATATGATGTGCAGTTTCCCTTATATTATGTGCAAACATCTTTATGTGATGTGGTTATGTCATTATATTATGTGCTTGTTATCTTATATGATGTGGTTAGGTTTACTTCGTTGTATGATGTCGAAACGTCATTATATGATGTGCTTTCATCGTCGTTATGGTCAATGAACACGATTACGATTACAATGATTACTGTCTACGTCATAAGTGATTCCGATCTGTTTCTGTAAACTATTAATCCGGCTCCAATATGTGTCTATCGCTATCGAAAGTGCAATTTATAGGGAAAATGAGACAATGCAATTTAACAAAATCAACGTTTCAAACATTTCGGAGGAAGATTAAGATCAGTTAATACAGGAACTAGTTGAAGAAATTCCCGGCTGTGGAGAAAATATGATAAAACAAATTTTGGAGCTCTTTATAGCTTGCCAATCGGTTTAAGCCACAGGCACTTGTCTCAGAAAAAAAATATTCCTACATACCTTAATATAACACAAGGTACTTAACTAAATTTTTTGAAAAATGTCACCCAGTCCCGAATTTCCGTTATTTTTCGATTTCTCGGTTGTCAAACCTACTTAAACTTATTATGCCGTAAATCTAAATTGATTTATCTACACAATGGTATATGACACGACTACCATTGTGGTCGGGATCATTCGTAGCAGGCCTCAGAAGTCGGTCAACGTGATTTTTTTTTGCATACCGCTCAAGACTTGGCAACACAGAGTCCGCAGGTAATGATATACCGGTTTCTCATTGGTCAATCGTCTGGCTAAAATAAATGTGGGAAATTTTGGTCAATTTATAACTCAACATTAGTGTCTACATGTCTAACGTTGTGCACACGTGTGTTTCATAACAAAATGAATGTCAAACAGCTTATAGCATTGAATGAGGTAAAACATGGCCATAACCTTTGCTTTTTTAATAATTTTATAATAAATCATTCACTGCGGACTCGGTGTTGCCAAGTCTGGAGCGGTATGCAAAAAATCACGTTGACCGACTTCTGAGGCCTGCTACGAATGATCCCGACCACAATGGTAGTCGTGTCATATACCATTGTGTAGATAAATCAATTTAGATTTACGGCATAATAAGTTTAAGTAGGTTTGACAACCGAGAAATCGAAAAATAACGGAAATTCGGGACTGGGTGACATTTTTCAAAAAATTTAGTTAAGTACCTTGTGTTATATTAAGGTATATAGGAATATTTTTTCTGAGACAAGTGCCTGTGGTTTAAGCATAGGCTCCGTGTTGAAGGTCGTACTTTGCCCTATAAATGTTTACTCTTACAAATTATGACTTGGATGGAGAGTTGTCTCATTGGCTCTCAAACCACATCTTCTTATTTCTATTCATTGCAAAAGACACCATTGAACTCACAGTCATTTTTAAAAATATTTCATAACAATAGCTATAAAATTATCTACTCATGCATAATATGGCGAGATGGTTTGTTCTATAAAATGTTATTGAATAATATAAATGGCAAGATGTATAATGAAGTATTGAATATGTACAGTGATATTAAATCTAGTATATCATATAATCTATACTACTAAAGGAAGAGACCGACTTCATTGAGCCGCAACTCCTCTAAAACCACACAAAGTCGGAAATATTTGTGATATGACGTATACATGTAGTGTTTTTTAATTCTTTAATTTGTCTTTGAAACAATCTTTTTTCCACCTAAAACGCCAATTTTGTGAAAAAATACCCAATTTCCGAGACCGCATGCTTAGTCGACGTAGTGCCCGCGAAATGCGAAATGGCCATGTTGGGTAATTATAAAAAAGAAGATGTGGTATGATTGCCAATGAGACAACTCTCCACAACAGACCAAATGACACAGAAATTAACAACTATATGTCACCGTACGGTCTTCAACAATGAGCACATGTTTGCATATACAGATTGTTTATTTTCAACTTATTTTAATGGAGTTTTTTTTAATTGCTAATACAATTCTGCAACTTGAGTATGTCAACAGATTTGGAGTAGCGTCAACGATTTCTGAGATACAAGGGGTTGATTCCTAATGAAGTGTTTTAGATTTCATTTTTCGTCCGATTACGGATGGGATTTTTTCCATTGTGTTACTCATTTTGATCCTTTTCGGTAATGTCAACGAATTTTAGGTAGGTTATTGAGTTAAAAGGGCAAAAACAAAAAAACCCAAATGAAAATCACACTTTGCCACACTTTTCCAATTTAGGGTATTTAATATTTTTATTTTCCAACCGAGATGAATGGGGTGACGCCCGTCTTTTTCATTATGTTCCTCGTTTTCGTCTCTAAAGAAATAAGAATAAAATGCATTAACCGTGTCCAAAGCATTACTGTGTCCACCTTATTACTGTGTCCACACTCTTTGTTTCAACACTTGCCTACTCGCTGGCATCTTCTTGTAATTATAATTCGGAATACTTCGCTTGCTTGTGACAATGGTGTTCGACAAGGAGAAAACTTATCACCTTTCCTATTTTCTTTACTTTTGATTGACTAAAATAATTTCTTAGTGAGTTAAAATATTATAGGACTTTACAGAACTATACCAGAAGATCTGGAAAGAGAATTAGAAATATATCTTAAGTGTTTTGTTATATTGTACGCAGATGAAACGGTTTTGTTGGCCGAAACAGCACAGGACCTGCAGACTCAACTCAATGCTTTCCATGATTATTGTAAGGCTTGGAACTTGAAAGTAAAGTTGACAAAATCAAAGTCTTAGTGTTTTGTTTTGGACGTTTGCCAAAAAATCTCCGGTTTTCTTACAATGTCACTAACATTGAGATAATAAAACGATATAACTATTTGGGAATTGTTGTTGTTACTAAAACGGGAAATTTTAATATGACAAAAAAACATTATCCGATAAGGTCTTAAAAGCCATATATTTTTGTTCGAGCATATTGTTTTTCTTAAATTGTTTAACATTTCATACCGATTTAACATGTTACTTTTATTATTCTTCCCTTAGTTTATTTATTTTGAATTTACATTGTATCATAGGTCAAATTTATTTGTTCAGTGTATGTTCAATGGTGTTACTATGTCTTTTGATTGAGTTAAGCTATTTCAGTTGATATTTTATAGTGTGTCTTTCTATGTTGTGATGTTACACTATTGTTTCAGAAAAAGGGTGAAGGTTTGGTACCATTAAAACGTTTAAACCCGCTGCATTTGTTTGCACCTGTCCTAAGTCAGGAATCTGATGTTCAGTAGTTGTCGTTTGTTGATGTGGTTTATAAGTGTTTCTCGTTTCTCGTTTTTATATAGATTAGACCGTTGGTTTTCCCGTTTGAATGGTTTTACACTAGTAATTTTTGGGGCCCTTTATAGCTTACTGTTCGGTGTGAGCCTAGGCTCCGTGTTGAAGACCGTACTTTGACCTATATTGGTTTACATTTATAAATTTTGACTTGGATGGAGAGTTGTCTCATCGGCACTCATACCACATCTTCTTATATCTATGTACGAAAACCTGAGAATGGGAAGGATGTATCAGTTTTCTGTAAAATGTCAACTTGATCTTTTTGACAAAATTATCAAGCCCATTTATTCTGATGTATGGGTGCGAAGTATGGGGTTTTAGTAATAATTATCTATTAGAAAAGATACATTTAAAATTCTGTAAATTACTTTTAAATCTGAAATCCTCAACACCAAATTATATGATGAATAAAAACTGTTTAAAAGCAAAGATTGTCAGACCAGTTTTTATGTTTCAGAAATGTAATTCGCTAATCCAAAATTCGTCAAAAGCTACATTTTTTAAAAGAAAAATCTGGAATTTGAGGAATATTTTAATATTTTGAACTTTAAACATGACGTTGTTTTCTGTCGATTTCTAATGACTAATAACAAATTGCCGATAGAACAGGAAGGTGGCAAAATGTATTAAGATAAAACCATGTTTGCCATCAATGCAACAATCGACAAATTGGAGACGAATATCACTATATATTTGAATGTATGTGTATTACTTTCGACCACAAACGTAAAGAGTATTTATCCTCCAATTTTATACAACGACAACTACAGTTGAATTCTCTGAACTTATGTCGAGTACTCGAAAACCAGTCCTGAAGAAACTCTGTTCATTTATAAAAAAAATATAAACACGTGCGTTTGTCCTCCTGGCTAAGTACTTTTGAAACCTCTCTTTCTTGTTTTGTATATATTGTTAATAGTTATTATTGTTATCTCTGTATACTGATGCCATACATTGACTTTGTGAGAATAAACATATAGATTTAGAGGCCATAAGTATACCGGTATGGATGATTGATTGATTAATTTGTTGATTGACTGTTATTTAACGCCACTTTCAACACTATCATGCTATTTCGTGACGGTGAGTTTATATTGGTGAAGGAAGCCGAAGTGCCCGGAGAGACCCCCCGACCTTCGTATGGAAAACTGACAATTCTGGTCAATTAAGACTAGAGTCGAGCTTACCTGCCACGTGCGGGATTCGAACTCGCACACCTTAGTCCTAAGTGTTGACAGGCTAGTGATACAGTAGTTCGACTACTTACACCACTCGACCACCGAGCGCCCATCCCTTTCATTCGAAATGGATTAAAGGAGATATGGAATGAACCTGAACTCGATGCATTACATTTGCGTGCATTTTTTATTATGTTTTTGTGCATATATTTCACAGCTTCAACTATAGATTATTATGGATGGATTCTTGACGTCCAGCGGCAAATTGATATGCATATTCGTACAAGAACATGCTAATGTGATACGAATATTAACCCTGCTTTGTAATAGACCGACATCCTGAACCGGATTTTTAACATGCTAGTTCACAAGGTAACATTCCGAAGGAAGACAGGTCACCTTACCCGGACACATTATTCTGATTCCAAGCCGACCAGCTTTTGCTCTTAATCCTTAATACCGCGTGCTTAGCAGGGAAGCAGCATGCAAAAATCAATTTTAAAGTCTTTGGTTTTGACCCGGCCGGGGTTCGAACCCACGACCTCCCTCACTCGAGGCAAACATGCTTCCACAAAAGCACCACCACTAGACATGCAGTAACCCGCAATATAAAAGGTTTCGTGGGAAGCAGCTCTTATACTAATATACACCTCTAGAGTCAATTAAACAGGGCTAGCGTACCGATCATTGATTTTTTTTGTGAGTGGGGGTGGGGGGCAAGTATTTTGTAAATGTTTGATTCTAAATTTCTTGAAAGAGATTTTATCTATTTCAGAAGAGAAGCGAAATAGTTTGTTTCCATTTAAAATAAGGGAACAATAAAACAATAATAATATTTTAAAAAAAATAAAACATGTTATTTTTTTAATGTCGAACAAGGAAATACACGTGCTCCTACCCACACTAAAGTCGGTATCTAACACATTTGATTAATATATAAAGTACAGATCATCTGTCTAAGCTTTGGTTACAAGAATCTGACAACACTTCATTTTACTTTCGTTCCTTGTATATATTACATCAGCCAATGAAATTTCAGCCTTCAAATTTTTGAAGGTGCGGATCAATCCGACAAAACCAGAGAATCCCAATGGTCTTGAATTGATCGGCGTAGGCAAAGCTTGAACCCACCAGATCTGTAATCTAATCAGATTAGTGTCTTAATGAACTCAAAACACTGCATTTATTTATTGTTTACCGAGGCCTGTTGTTCTCTTACAGATAGAGAGTTGTGTTTTGAATTTTTCAAAGTGAAGATTTACGGCAGTGGCTTTCAATATTTTGCATTTATCCTGGAAACTATAATAGATTTAAAAAAAACAAATAGTGCAATGTGTCTGAATATACTCTATAGTAAAGGTCCTTTTTGGGCAATTTTGGCTTTTCAGAGTTTTGTTGTTTTATTGGCTATTATCTTGATAACTAATCTATAGAGAAACTTTTTCTTGCAAGGTATAGACAAGAACATATATAATCAAAGGACTAAAGTGTGAAAGTTGTTTGCGACTTCAGGGAACTTAATTTGGATTTGCCAGTTTGTTACCATACCTTCATTCAATATTAGCTTCAGATGAAAAAATTCTCTGCTAGAAGAAACTGTTGAAATTTAATATTCAGGTTTTAACAATTCAGGTGAGCGGAACGAGGCGTAAAGATTGATGCCTACGGATGACGAAGACATCGATATTACATTATACCGCGGAAAATCTATAACTATATAAATTTGAATGCCACCTTTCCATTCCAAAAATGATAAAAATGAAAGGCCACCTTTATTTCTTCCTATCCCCCGTTTTTTGGTTACAAATGACCGGTCCCTTATATAAACCATTACCCTATCAAAGTCCGATTTCTGCCCATTCTTTTGTGTCTATCTTGAGAATATATAAAGAGAAACTCGAACAGCTAAATGATCAGCAAGGCAATATTTACATAAATGAACATACTAGAAATTCGTGTATTAACTTCTTATAAAAAATACTAACGTTAGGTATACCGAAATTGACAAATATATAAGCCTTTCCTTATTAAAACGATCATAGAGCATGACATATAAGAATTATTTCTTAAATTTAATAACTTTAACCGTATGTTCATTATTGTAGACTCCGTATGTTCATTATTGTAGACCCGTCGATTTAAACAAAACTTTGTAATTCATATATATTTTGACAATTTTCCAACAAAATCAGATGTGATTTTTTGCATCTTAACATGCCAAGGTATATCTCTTTTAAGTCTCAACCATTTTCCAAACGGTAGCTACAGATTTGAGCCTGATTTATAGTAGTTACTCCGCAGAAGCAGATCGGAATCAGTTATGACGTAGACAGTAATCATTCTAATCGTAATCATGTTCATTGACCATAACGACGACGAAAGCACACCATATAATGACGTTTCGACATCATATAATGAAGTAAACCTAACCACATCATATAAGATAACAAGCACATAATATAATGACACAACCACATCACATAAAGATGTTTGCACATAATATAAGGGAAACTGCACATCATATAATGATATGTACACATCATATAAGTATATTTGTACATCATATAAGCATATTTGCACATCATATAAGGATCTTTGCACATAATATAAGTATATTTGCACATCATATAAGAATGTTTGCACATCATATAAGAATGTTTGCACATCATATAAGTATATTTGCACATCATATAAGTATATTTGCACATCACATAAGTATATATGCACATCATATAAGTATATATGCACATCATATAAGTATGTTTGCACATCATATAATTATATTTGCACATCATATAAGGATGTTTGCACATCATATAAGGATATTTGCACATCATATAAGGATATTTGGACATCATATAAAGGTGTTTGCACATCATATGATGACAAGTGCACATCATATAAAGGTAAATGCACATCATATAATGAAAATGGGCATAAGAAGACAATGTTGGCGTTCCATATTGAATAACAGTTAGCTTTATTCCAGCGGATTTTTTTTCTCATTTCAATTAAAACAGTTCATATTTTCTTTCATGGGGAAAGACATAGGTGAAAACTTTCTTGAAGAAGAAAAACTGGAATTATTGCATAATTGTATAAAATGGATTATATCCACAGCTATGATGGATTTGATTAATTGGTAAGACTCCGATTTATGACTCTTGTAGGGCTAAAATCAATGGTCTTCCTTGATGTCATAATAAAAACAAGGAATTTAAGAATGAAACTAACAAACCTGATTTATTCTAAAGACAATAAAAGAATAAATTATTGCAGACAGGAAACAACTACAACGGGTTACCACTGGATCCAAACTTGGCGAGTTTTAACAATTTTGTGAGCGCTCAACCCTCTCCCGTACATGAGACTGTTGTGTAACAGCAGAACAAACTTTAAAAATAACTTGGAAAGGGATTGACTTTTCAGACCGGTATTAAGCACAAATGAAAACTAACAAAATGACAACAGACAAGGAAAGTAACGATCTAAGAGAACTCACAGTTACTGAAAGCTAGTTCAAAGTCCAATTTCAGCTAAAAAAGAAACCCTAGACTAAAATATCATTCAGTACACCGCCAACTAATGTAGATAATAGTAATTTACCGATGTCCAATTCTCATAAATCCATTAAAACACAAATCAAGGTTAAAAACAAAAATGAGTAAGTCGCATGAGATCCGAAAGTAGCAAGACCGGGTTCGTTTACAGGGTAAGCTTTTCCTGCTCTGCATTCATCACCCATCAAGCGAATTTTACTTTCAGTCAAAATATCACAACAATGAATAGGAAAAAATCGGTACAGACCAAACGACTATTCTGGTATCAAAAGATCAACTACCGCGAAAACATGTGGTAACTGAGTTTAGACACAGACACATATCGATCAATCAAATCGTGATGGTGATCGTACAACTTACATAGTGTCGATTTCAATCGTTTTCCCTCATAACCCTGATGGAACAGTTCTTGTTTCAGGAGAACAACCTTGTTAACATTGTGTATAATGAATTCCCTTCAGTGTGAATATGTACGAGCGTAATTAATTGAGATGTGTATACGCCAGACTACGGGGCAGATGGTATATTACTGCTGAGAAATGAAAAGTTGACAGTTGGAAAGTTGAAATCATCACGTTTGTCACATACTCTAGTTTGATCTCGCCCAGGGCCATCTGTGTCAATATCGAGGACAAGATCAAGATATGAAGCAGGCATTTTGTTTCGATATTATCCTTCATCTCAAGTTCACTGGGATATACGAGGTACAAGCAATCACTAAAAATTGAGTTATTTAATGACAGAACATCATCAATATATTAGAAAGTGAAATTAAATAACTTTGTAAGATGTCTTTGAATAGGCTCTGTATGAATTATGCTACATATGAGTACAAAAAAAAAACTCCTTCTCCCGGTTCCCTTCCTTTCTTCCCCCTGTTCACATCCACATTACCAGGTTCCTTTTCCCTGTCTAACCCCAACTTAAGCTAAAGGAGAACGGTATATATAGTATTATAATTTGAGAATAAACATATTTGACAGTAAACCTTATCCGTATTTGACCAGTTGTTTTCTTGTAGCAGTCGGATGGGCTATGAGAAATAAAAGCCCAAAATACATGCCGTTTGTCACAGATTTGTTGCAGATCACTAAACGTTCGTACGTTTTGTGTTAACAACTAAAATATCAGGTCATTTCTTGAAAATTCGGCTCAATGGCATCTAGTAACTTTTGTGAGGATTAAGGTATGAAATCTCCACACAATAATATTACTGCTTTTTTCTAATCGCGAGTCTAGCTTCTTACAGTCTGTCTAAACTAACACCATTGTAAATCTATTGTCATTCAGAGTTAAATAATTACCTCAATATATCAATCCGTCAAGAAAAAATGCGATAAAATAAATTTCTTTACAGCAAACTGTCAATTCTTAGTACCCAGACATGGTAAAAGTAATTAAAAAATAGCAATGAACAAGAATAATTAGATTTGGACACGTTATGTGTTAATGTATGGCGATTATTGGCAAGATAGGTTGAGTGTAAGATTATCAATGTAGCAAGTGACCTAATCTTTTTTAATCAAACACCAACAACTGGGCTATAAAAACATATTCGGTGACAGCGCATGATCGTTTTTGCTGAATAACTTACAGGCATACTCCGTGAGATTTACTTGACATATCCTGAGATATATAGACATACTCGAGGAGACACTCGGTGAGTCAGAAATTATTTCTAACAGAAACCGTTTAAGTCTTGACTTATAAGTAATGAACTCATTTACAATGGTTTATTCGAGTTTGTACATTGTAACCCATGCCTCGTTACGAAGAAAGATTCAACATAAACTTCGTTAAGCATTTCGAGGGAGGAATAGACTTTGGAATGCAAGCAAACAAATATAAACAAGAACAGGTTGGTAGGAAAATGTGGAAACTCAGATTCCTTAGGAATTACGATTCTTTAAGGCTACAAGAAGCTTTAACCATATCGATTGTTCCGTGGAAGCAGACTGGTCTCGAGTAAAGGGGGTCGTGAGCTCGATCCCTGGGCAGGTCTTTAAAACATGCATTTTTTTATAGGCCATGAAGCTCGTGGAATTTAATTATAAGAGCAACAACTTTCAAAATAATGTTTCAGTAGAGTGTTACGTTTTTTCTCTGTGGACTGTTAACTTGTAAGTTTTCATGTTTTAAAGTCTGGCTAATTGAACTTTCAATCCAAAGCAGGTTGTATTCATATATTAACATGTTATCGTGTTTTGGAAAATGAATACGATGTAATATTGGCCGATGGACGTTGAGCATTCGTTAATCAGTCTATTGCAGGAGATTTTATTGCTCATCTGACTTCTGTATCAACATCCTATAAATTCATCTAAAAAGAAATATGTCCAAAAAACCATTATTCATATTCTTTTTAATTCATATTTGCAATAAAGGTTGTAAGAAAAAATGTAAATATATCCATAGGCTTGCTGTCCAAATTTGACTGTGACATCATGAAAATTGGTGGTATGAGAAAATATGCTAAACTTTAGAAAACCAGGGGTTTATCTAGGAACATTTTATAATTATCAATTAACAATGAACGCAAGCATCACCCAATAATATATTTTAAGCCGCGAGGGGATACATAAAAAAGTGTTATAATAGCCAGAAGTTTCACATGCTATGGTAATTTCTTTTTAAGGTTTGCGATCTTAATGTTTTTGTATTGAGATTTGGTGTAATTCCGCCATTTTTACTGTAATTTTATGGCTCCATAACAGACAAAATGGAATTATTTAACAAAGCAGTATTGTTTTATTAAACGATAGTATGGAACTACTTTAATTAAAAAAGGGAATGATATTGATATATAAATTTTATGGAATTTTATATAAAACATAGTAGGTCTTACCGATTATATTTACCGATAAAAAAAAAAATAGCAGTTTGATAGTACCGACTTTTTATTAAAACGCACTCAAGTAAAAAAAAAAGAACTATTTACCTAGTTGGTATACCATAAATTCTCTTTATATGTACCACCTACACTTTAAAAGAAATGAATTTTGGAAAGTTTGCGTTTGTGTAACTAGTAAATGGAATCTATCATTACATTACACGGTCACAAGATATTAAAGGAACCTGTCAGATGCAGTTTGCCAATTCTTACAATATGTTTGTATGCTGTAAAAAAAGGAATATAGTCCTTACCTTTTCTAGATCTGAATATATCAGTTTCACATTGGAAACTCTATACAAAAATGAACGAAAAAAGAGAAATTTGTCGTTCCCCATTGTTTAAATTTTAATTTTTTATGGCAATGTTCCTTTGGACCCTTCTTACAGTGTGTATTCTAGTATTCTAAATCAATCGCTATGACTTTTTAGATTGCAATGAATGTAATCTATGTTTAACTGATAAATTATTAAGTTAGGGATTTAGTTATCACAGATTACAACAAAAAAAAAACATTTACTAAATATTTTCATAGATACAAAGAATTAGTTTGAAAGTGAGGTTGTAGGAACCATATCACAAACGGGAAATGACCTCATTTTTGTTTTACATGGATGTTGTTTATAGAGCCCGTAAATTTAAAGACGACCCAAGTAAACGTATTTTCCTTCGAATAAGATTGTTCCTAAACGTTATCAATTTAACTCTTAAGTAAGAGTTTTGAAAATTGTCTTTTATCAGTACTAACATTGATTTTGTTTTTAATAAATTAAAATAAAACGAAATATGTTTTATGGTATACAGATAAGAATATGTATGGCCTCACATCCTGTCGATTCTTATATTTTGGCATTGCACAAAGTCATGCTTTTCTCTTTATACTAAATCCGTTCGATGTATAATATGATTAATATTTGAGTCTGTGGAACATGATATTTTTATTAGTTGTAATTTGTTTTGAACTTTCTTCCATTAACTACGAATACTCTCAGTTCGGTACTTTGTGTCTTTTGTCTTTTTGTTAGTTGTTTTTTGTGCTTCGTGTAGATCTGATGAGTCAAGCCCAATCAAAGTTAATTTTACCGGTTTTTTGTGTTGTGTTGTGTTTGTTGTGTTGTAACATCACTGTCCCAGGTTAGGGATTGTTTGAGTGCTCACATATATGCGATATTGTTGGATTGAATACGTTTTCGTCTTAATTTCAAATTTCAAGTTTCATATTTTTAATGTCTCAAGACCCTTAACCAGGGTATGTGAATACAATTGAACATAAATTAACACAATATAACAAAATAGGTTGATTCAATGAACAAGTTAACAAATATACATGATAGGCATTTCCAAATACATAGAAGACGGACATATTATATAAACATAAACATCATATTTGAATAAATGTATGAATATACAGTAACTTCAATCATTTTACTAAAGAAAGTATGATTATACAAAATTTTGTAGCTTTGAAAATAACATTTAATTGTCTGAGTTAAATAAAGCATGAAATTTATCAACATTTGGATTTGTAGTGAATTCTTTTGGCAATAACATTTTCCTCTCGTTTTTGAAATAAGAACATTGGAATAAATATTGAAATTCGTCACCTAATGAGTTACAGTCACAAATATCACAAATTCTATCATCTCTTACTTTTCCCCAAAACCTGCCCTTTTCAACGGCAGTTTATTTTTAACACATCTAAAATTACATAAAGATTTCCTTAAATCTGTAGGAAGTTCTACTAAATTTTTTTCAAAACAATGGTTTCTTTTAAAAATTCTATAATTGAGACATTTAGGTGATTCATACACAATAACACACCAATTTTGCTTAACTTGGTCACACAACCTTTGCTTTACAATCTTAGCTAGGCTGACAGATTTAGACACATTTTGAGTTAACAAATATTCAGAACAACCACATTCATTTAGAGTATTTTCAACAAAACGTATCCATTCTGAATGATACATATTTCTGTTATGCATGGTGTGTAACAATTTATACAAAATAGATGAAATCTTATCTTGCTTACTGCACATGAATATTTTCCATAGACCAATCACCCTACTTTTAATAAATACATCAATAGGATATCTACCTAGTTCTCCATAGATAATACAATTTGGGGTTGACTTCTTAACATTTAAAATAATCTTATAAAATTAAACTGCAAGAATAAAGATTCAACGGTATTATTGTTACTATAACCCTACACTTCACACCCATATAACAATATAGGTGCTACCATTGTGTCAAACATATGTAATTGCAAATCACTAGGTAATCCTAGTCTTCTACATTTTCGTAACATACTAAACATGGCTTTTCTACCTTGTTCTAACAGTTCATTCTGATTATTTTAAAAGGAACCGTTATACATAATTATCATACCTAAATAAGCAAATCCATCAACAATATTCAAAACCTCCCCATTCAGTGTAAATACAGGTTTATCAGGGGATTTACGTTTTCTAAATACAACAACTTTTGTTTTTGTAGCATTAATTTCAAGTTTCCATGTCTTACGATATAAATACATGGAATTAAGTGCAGCTTGTAACTCAGCCTTAGATTCAGCAAGTATAACAGTGTCATCAGCATATAATAATAGAAACAATCTTAAATAGACAGAAATTTCATCAGTATCAAGAGAAGTATGAACAGCGTTACAAACATCTGACAACCCATCATATGCATTAGATACAAACTGGACTAAATCATTAAGATACAATGAAAAAGTACAGGAGACAGGTTTTCTCCCTGTCTAACACCAACATTACTTTGAAAATAATCTGACATTTGATTACCCTGTCGTACACAAAATTTAGCATTTTCATACATAGCATATACAATATTAAACATTTACCATCAATACAGTTTTTCAGTAGAAAACTTATTCCATAAAGCTTTTCTATTAATGGAATCAAAAGCCTTACGATAATCAATAAAGGCACAATATAATGTTTTATTCTTGTGTAAATACAAATCTATTAAACATTTAAGATTGAATATATGATCATAAGTTCCATAATTCTTTCTTAAACCTGCCTGTTCTTCACAGAGAACATTCATATTTTCAAGATAAAAATTAAGTCTGTTATTTAGTACAGCAGTAAAATTTACCATAAGAACTAAGTATTGTAATCCCCCTGTAATTATCAGGGTTAGTGACACCTATGTTTTTATAAATTGGACATATAACACCGAACATTAGTCTGGTACAATACCAGCTTCAAAAATAATATTAAACAGCTTTACAAATATAGGAAGCATTTTATGACTTAAATGCTGTAAAAACTCATTCAAAATTAAATCTGCACCACATGATTTGTTATTTTTCAGACTCTTAATTGCATTTACAACCTCTTGTTCAGTGATAATAGCATTTACATTATTATTCAGATTAATAACAGTATTTCTATCAACCTCTACAAAATCACAATCATCATCCTCTTGTGCATTGCTTAACTTCTTAAAATGCTTAAAAAAAACCATTCTTTCGACACTTTTTCAAGTACCTTATTTTTACCATTACAATTTTCTGACCTATTTAACAATGTCCATTAAGACTATGGATCATTCCAACTAAGATTTCCGAGTTTCTTGACAAAGTTTCGTCTTTACTCATTATATTGACAATTCAATACCTTTTTATAATTTTTACTACATCTGACTACGTTAGTCATACTATCAGCAGTTTTGACACGCCAATTATAACATTTGGCTTTGTGATAATCACTCCTTTTTCTTTTACAATCTGCCTTAAACCATGGTTTATTAACCTTACACTTATGTTTTTTTCTATATTTTTTCTCAGAAACATTTATTTCTTTTAACATATAACTATCAGTAGCAGCAGGAATAATAATATCATTACACTGAACAACAAGATCATTAATCATATCTTTGGTAACAGATGTAATATCAAGTGAATCAAGTCGCCCATACAAGTCATTGATACTATCAGCATTGATAACTGATAGTTATTAACCCATTTAGGTTTGACAATATTTTTTTCATCAATATTTTCAATGTCACATGTAACAATAGGATTACATAACAATTCAATATGTAAAGCATTATGCGCATCACTGATCATATGAGCAAAAGGTAAATAAATATGAAAGTCAGAAACAAAAGAAAACAAATCACGTGATAAAACACAATAATCAACAGTAGAACAATTGTTTACATGTCAAAGCTCTTTTTTCCTTATCTGTACCTAATCTTTTTCCTTATCTGTACCTAATCTTTTTCCTTATCTGTACTTAATCTTTTTTCCTTATCTGTACCTAATCTTTTTCCTTATCTGTACCTAATCTTTTTCCTTATCTGTACCTAGTCTTTTTTCCTTATCTGTACCTAATCTTTTTCCTTATCTGTACCTAATCTTTTTCCTTATCTGTACCTAATCTTTTTCCTTATCTGTACCTAATCTACCATTTTCAATAAGAATCTCAAAATTTTTACATAATTGTAATAGTCTCCATAATTATTAACATTTTTGTCTAAGTTATAGCGAGAAGTTTTTACATCAAAATTTTCCAAGTTTACAACATCAACAATGTCTTCTAACTGGACAGCACTACACACGTAACTGTCCAGTAGAGTAAAGTCAGACTTAATGCCCGTACGAGCATTGAAATCTCCCAGCAGGCAAACGTTGTAGTCTTTCTCAGCAGTATAATGTCAGTTTGACTATACAGTGGAGATCACTTCTAACATCTCAACAAATCTGTCAGAATCTGTCAGGAGAACTGTTCTAGGACAGTATGAAGAACTGTCATCCTGACACCTTTTAGATAGTTCTAGCTACAACAGTTCTAACCTAGAACTGATATGGTCAGTTCTACCTAGAACTGATTTAGACAGTTCTACCTAGAACTGATCCTGACAGTTCTACCTAGAACTGATTTAGACAGTTCTACCCTAGAACAGTTTTAGACAGTTCTACCTAGAACTGACCAAATCTTTGGTCAGTTCTACGACTAGAACAATTCTACGACTAAAACAGTTCTACGATTAGAACGGATTTGGTCAGTTCTACGGCTAGAATTGATTTAGTCAGTTCTATCCATAGAACAGTTTTAAGAACTCTTTGTCTTAAATATAAACAAGTCAAAGGATATAATATATATTAAAAAATTCTCATCACAGCACTGTTTTAACATTTCTCGTTACGGAAAATGTCCAAAACCGTTTTCTCGGTCGCTTTTATAGCGGAAATTTTGTTACGATGGATGTCGATAGAGGAGAGTGGCAAAACAAATAATTTTATGAAATATTTGTACTTACAGGTAAAGAAAATACCAAACTTCATTATTTAGAGTTTATAATCAACGACTGACGATATTCTGACGGGAAAGCGGTGACACGTTTTTTTGTGGATGGAACATGCTTTTTGACAATAAGCTTGTTACCGTTTTGATCGAGGTCACAGTTTGTTTACATTCTTCATAATTACTTTATTTTTTAACCCTTTCTTGTGTAGAGTTAGTTATTTTATCAGGTCTGAGATTACCATAACAATAATATACTATGTGTTATAGTAATCTCAGCCCCATCCCACCCAAACTATCTGTGAGGGGGGCAATGTAGGGAAGAGGGATATTTCATCAGAGTTTACGAAATGTTAAATTAGCTGATCACAGTTCACAGGAAATACAACAAAACTGTTCACGAAAAACAATAGTTTAACACCACCTTCATCACTGTTTACGAAAAACGACGATTTAAAACTTTCATCACGGAAAACGTTGATAAAATTTAAAGACTTATATCACAGGCACTTGTTTACTATCTATGGGAAGGTAGCTCCTACTATACATTGATACTCGACCTTTCCATGGATAGTAAACAAGTGCCTGTGACTTATAAAGAATATATACATGATATACGTCCCTGTCAAATTGAATATCGAAAACAAGTCACGAAAAATGCACTAATCACAAGTAATTGATAATAAGATGGAGAATGCAAATGGGGAATATGTCAAAGAGACAATCAGACCAAACAGAAGACAACAGCCGAAGGCCAACAATGGGTCTTCAATGCAGCGAGAAAATCCCGCACCCGGAGGTGGTCCTCAGCTGGCCCCTAAATAAAAGTGTGTACTAGTTCAGTGAAAATGGACGTCACACTAAACTCCAAAACATATAAATGAATTAAATTAAAAACATACAAGACTTACAAAGGCCAGAGTCTCCTGACTTGGGACAGGCGCAAAAATGCGGCGGGGTTAAATATGTTTTGTGAGATCTCAACCCTCCCCCTATACCTCTAGCCAATGTAGAATAAAGAAACACATAGCAATACGCACAGTAAAACTCAGTTTAAAAGAAGTCCGAGTCCGATGTCAGAATAGGTAACAAAAGAAACTAAGCAAAATGATAATGATACACAAATTGACAAAGGACTACTAGCAGTTACTGACATGCCAGCTCCAGACCTCAATTAAACTGATTGAAAGATTATGACTTCATCATATGATTCATGAAAAAACAAATCACTGAATGCAAAATTCCATGATCACGAAGGATAAAAATAACCCATCGGCCCCCTCATCTGTCAGACACTGAGGACAAGCTCCTATGAACTCTGTTATATGCATCTTTCTTTCAACCTGTTAACAGAGGATAGTTATGGGGTATGAAAACGGATGAACACGAAATCAAACTACCATTCTACTTTGGCGAAGATTAACTTTGACAGGAAGCGTTTTGCGTGTGGCTTTATCAACGATAATAATAACACTGAATGGTGACCAGTGATATGCCCTAACTGCAGTGACGTCATTTAGAACTGTTCTACAATCCTGACAGGTTTGGTAAGTTCTACGGCTAGAACAGTTTTAGACAGTTGTGCTGACAGTTCTACGGTTAGAACTGATTTAGTCAGATCTGCTGACAGTTCTACGGTTAGAACTGATTTGGTCAGTTCTGCTGACAGTTCTACCTAGAACAGTTTTAGACAGTTCTACCCTAGAACCTGGGAACAGTATATCTAACAGTTTAGAACAGTTCTATGACAGATTATTCTGATAGTTCTAATGAGAGGTTAGAAATGATCTCCATTGTAGTTACTATTTTCTGGCGGTATATACGCAGAACCGAAAAATACATTATTGTTGAACACATCAATTACAACAAACCATAATACATTTTCACATGAACTATGCAGCATTTTAATATTTTCATATATATTTTCCCTCACAAATACAATAATCCCCCCAGATTTACATTTTGCTTTTGAACGATTCAAGGGGGCAATGCCTTAAAGGGAAACTTCGCAAAAAAATCAAAAATTGATATTATGTCCATTCTGTGTAAAAAAGCTCAAATTCATAAGTATCAAAGTTTTATTCTGCTAGATAAGAGATCACCATCGATTTAAAATTTAGAGTATCAATTCTCTGCGTGTATTTTGATATCTTCTCCGTTTAGAAACCACGATAGGTCTATAAACCACAAAGGACCAAAACTACAGTAACCTAACGTAGTCGTAATTGCGTGTCGATATCTTTTCAATCGTACGGTTGTTTTATCTGACTTACTAACTTGATACGGAAAATGTTATTATTTTTTAAATAACCATGGTCTGTCGTTTTTAAACTGTTTATATGGAAATTAGTTAAAAAGTTAAAGTTCAAATTCATTAATGATCATGAATAAGTGTTCCGTGAAAATTATTTTCGAAAATCTAATTTGTTCATAATTCTATTATGCAATAAACTTATTTAAATAAATTTGGACCTTCCCTTATCTGATCACCAGCATGGCTAAAGGTATTACTCCCAAAGGTATTGTGAGGTGACACGTTCAGGTATTCAAGCGATTTCCTGTTGGGCTTGCAAGTTCATGCATCGTTTCATTTCTGAGGGTATTGATCAGTGTACACGGCCGATAACTTGTAACTTTCTATTTTGAACTATCAGGTGTATAATACACATCTCTGTCTTGCGTGTCCGATAGTGATATACTAGTCATTACTTAACTCATACGCTTGCTTATAAATAACATTTCTGGTGTAAAGAATATTATTTACAAAAAATCTTAATAATTCCAAAAAAAATAAATAAAAAATGATAAAATAAAATCTATTCACATATTTTTCCACGGGTAAATTTGGGAAAATGTAAGTATATACTTGTTGTCAATAGCGAAGGACAGTTTGAAACATACAAGAAGTATTGATTTAACAAAAATGTACACACTTGTCGATCATTCGTTTATACACCTGGATAGAAAGTTACGGAACTATAGATAGTCGCAATTTAAAATATACATGTATACATTGAACATAAGAAAGAAACATACATTTTGTTTAAATTGGGGTAAAAGTTTTGTAAATAGACTAGTCCACGTATGCCAACAGTATGTAATCATCGGATGTCGATGGACTATTGTATACCAAAAGAAAAAGAAGAGAACCAATTTGATTTAAATACAGGTCGATATCTAACTTGCTTTGGTTCATCGAAGTTATGGACATAGTAAAATCACAGATTTATATTTCAATTAGATTGTTCTCGCAACAAAGGAAGAAATTCGTCATCATCACAATTGTTGGGTATAATGGATAATAATGTGAACATGGTTCTGAAAGTGTTTTATGCCAAATTTCCTGTTCCGACATGTATGTTATATATATGTCACTGGACGTAAACTGATTATCCCCAAGGGATGTGATTTTTTTTCCAGGAAAACTATTGAGTATCAAAGTTTCAAATTAATTTCGGGATTTATTTTCTTTCTTGGTATTCAATAACAGAAATTTAAAGAATAAACTCCTTGTCCGCTTTAGGGGTATTCTTGCCAGTTAAAACGGTGTCTTCCTCGAATGCCAACATTTTATTTGTTACCTACTAGTATTCCTTGAACGCCAACAAAAATATTTCAATAGATGTTTATATAATAACTATGTCAATGTTTTTATAAGTATTTAACCGTTAAAAATAATTAGTGAACTTGATAAAATTGCAACATTTTATCACTTTTTGATAAGAAAAATAGTACATTTTGGGATTTAAAATTATTATGAATTTTAAAGAAATAAAGAAAATTAAAACATTTTATTACTTTTTATTAAAAAAAATATATATATATTTTGGGAATGGAAATGTTTATTAACATAAGACATATTAGAAATATTAAAGAAATTTTAGTTAAATACAATTATTTCAAACTAAAAAAGATATTAGAGATTTATTTAATTCCATATCATTTTAAATATCTTATTAGTTAATTTGAACTATATGAAATTTTCAATTGAACAATTAATTGATCCTGATATTCAGCACCAACTTCAACTTGAGCCACTTGACAGCAGCTTCTTCTCTTTAAGTTGATGGTATCTTTTACAGTTGTCCCTCTACTTTTTACCAGTTATACATCCTACATAGCTTTGTGGATGGAGCTATGTACCCACTTGTCTTTGCGTTACTATCAGGAAAAATCCAGGCAACCTACATCCGTTTCTTCCAACTACTTAAATAGGATCATATGAGCTATTGTGCGACGATTGTAGTCCATACTTGATAATGACATTAGGACTTTCAATGAATGATAATGAATTGATGAACTAACTGCAATGCATTAAGCTTTTTAGATCATATATTCAAGCTCATTCATGTCATATTTGTCAGAGGATTAACTACTGCAAATTTATGCTATATGATATTTGATCAGTTAATTGAACATAGATACTTCGATACTAAGACATGTAGGAATTCGAAAGACATCATTATACGAAGGATTAACTTTGAGAACTGATCAGTCTTGACATCATGTACAATACATTCGAAGAAATCTTTATTGGTTCAGCGCAACATTACTTAATCAACTCACAGCGTGCTTAGCAAGCTCATAAATACTTAGAGATGATCTTCAACGATCCGTTTACCAATCATTAGAAGCTTCAAGACACCTGACAGACTACACCGTAAAAAAGTTTGAGAGAAACCTATTATTAACATAATCGCTATCTAAACAGGCTAATTAAACATTGTATTTGGGAATACATTCATATTTATGATTGCAGTCTACTTTAACGTTATTATCAAATAAAGAATGTTTATTCATATCCAACGATTTTTAAAAATGATTATTATCAGAGTAAACAATCTTAATAAAGTTTACCATTCGTAAAGGAATACGATGCATTCTACACTAGTGAGTATCTTCTAAATTTAAGACGTTCATACGTACGAACTGTAAAAATACAATACTTTACTAAATCCATGTAATATAACATAGCTAATATTAGATCAATGAAAGTGACCACATAAATCCTAATCAAAGAATCACATATGAGTGACTTACAAATCGTAATCATTAATATAACTTAGTCAATTATAGTCTAGAACTTATGTACTTCATGTAAGAATCACGATCAATTTACTATTGAATTTTAGTACGAATTTCTAACAGGATAATTTGCTTAATTATAGTAAGATAACTTGTAATAGTTTGCATTTAATTTATGATATTAAATTTAAACTAATCAATAATTTATTATAGCAAATTATGTGAATTTGCTTTTCAGAATAAGTGTTGATGTATACTTTTCTATAGCAATGAATCTAATATTGTAATGTACATCATATGAATAAAATGATCAAAATTTTAACCTTTAACTAACAATATAGTTACATCACTAATTTAGACTTTATCACAGTTTATAGTTTTTACAATTAGTACAGAGATCTAATATTGATGAGAACTTTAGAACGACGGAATTATAATATAAATTGAATTATAATATAATTGAAAATTATTACTCCTTAAGTTTGATGAATTAATAATCTTACCTTCAATCCATATATACAATCAGTTTTATTAAATTTAGAAACTAACAAATGATTATTTTGACAAATCAATAACTGTAATTATTATAGAATACTAAGTAGTTTGCAACGACATCGATAAATGTAGATATCTAGAATCTTTATGACTACAAAAATTTCCACATTTAAGCTAAATTTATAAAGAAATTATTTTTAGTTGGTTAATAGCTACACCGAAAGTCGTCGACGCGCTTTAAATCGCGTTATTTGATGGTTAACGAACAAGACTTAAATGAGATTAATTTCACTCCCGGCATGGCCCAAGACCACAATTAAGGATCCCGCTTTTCGTTGTCCACGACTATAGTTCCTTTTAGTTAGAGTGTATTTTTCTTAATTTTTTCTTTCCCTTCCTCACTCATTTCTTAGATTTTTTTGGATGGAAATGAAAGAAGAGAGGTGAAATAAACTTTTGGATGTTGTATTTTAACTAATTTTGATATGGAAAGAGTGATTAGGCCAGGTGCAAAAAGGTGATATTTACAGTTTTCGGAACATCTCTTGACTTGTCCATAGATGGATGTGTATTGGCTAAATTTGTAAGATGTAAACGTTCAATTTTTCTGAAACTTGGATATATTTTTGGACTTGTACTGTACATTACACACACAAAATATTTGACAAAAAGAATAGGTGCATTTTTTTTAATGAAACAAAACGTTATAAAAAAACTAATAGAGAATTTAATTGTGGTCTTGGGCCTAAGAGCTGAATTCAGGAAATATTGAATTTGTACTTTGACAACTTCCCTGAATGATCTATTGGTATTAATTTGTCAAACTACATGAGAATAAATGATTTCCACTTTTATTTGATAGAAATTTTGTAAAAAAATGACATTTCAGCCTACATGCCCAAAATTGAACTTTTTCAGTTGTTTCAATATTTTTACAAAAGTAGCATGCTTACTTTCTCTCTGACAGGTTTTTCTGATTTTCTATTTGTGTTTGTGGTATCTAATGTAGATGTTTAACTCATTTTTGAACACTGAACATACAAAAAAAGTAGATAAAATCAGAATAAGAGTGCAAAATGTGCTGCTTTAATGGTCTTAGTCTAACGGTCAGTATGAAGCAAGTGAAAAATGAGGTTCTATGCACATACAAGTTGAATTCCTTTTAGCAGATTTCACTGAATCTGTATCAAAAGCACTTATTACTGGTTGTTTGACCTTGTCTGTTTCACAGACTACCTTTATTTTCTTTTGTTTGATAGCTAGTGGTTAATATATTGGCCTTTTGAGGCTGAAATTTCATGCCGGTTTTAAAAGTAAAGTAAATAACTTTGCATCAGATCATACTCACAGGGACTCGGTTAGCAGATTAAAATTTTGTTAATCAATGTTTTTAATTTTTTTTAGTATTTCCTGTCTATTTGTATTACTCTATTAACGTATTTGACGTTGACATCACTATTTCTTTGTTTTCTAGCAATGTGCAGTTTACTATCCATATCCGTATACTGAAAATCCTCACTCGGTTAGCAGATTAAAATTTTGTTAATCAATGTTTTTAATTTTTTTAGTATTTCCTGTCTATTTGTATTACTCTATTAACGTATTTGACGTTGACATCACTATTTCTTTGTTTTCTAGCAATGTGCAGTTTACTATCCATATCCGTATACTGAAAATCCTCACTCGGTTAGCAGATTAAAATTTTGTTAATCAATGTTTTTAATTTTTTTAGTATTTCCTGTCTATTTGTATTACTCTATTAACGTATTTGACGTTGACATCACTATTTCTTTGTTTTCTAGCAATGTGCAGTTTACTATCCATATCCGTATACTGAAAATCCTCACTCGGTTAGCAGATAAAATTTTGTTAATCAATGTTTTTAATTTTTTTAGTATTTCCTGTCTATTTGTATTACTCTATTAACGTATTTGACGTTGACATCACTATTTCTTTGTTTTCTAGCAATGTGCAGTTTACTATCCATATCCGTATACTGAAAAATCCTAAAGGGATCTAAGTCGCCATCTTGAATTGCCTTCCCTACTTTAGATAAAAAACAATTAAAAATATTAATAAATTACTATATACCTTACAACGGCACTCATTTTCTTCCTAAATTATTCTTCTATCACATGCATATTTTGATTTTTGGATCAACAGAACCCTTACGCAACTTCAATTGCATTCGGGTCAGAATATTCAAATTTCCCGGCGAAAGCAACGTAACTGGCAAACATGTCGTTTTTCAGTAAGATAGACGAAATGGGAGATAACTCTTGTCATTCGGAAACTTTCGGGTTGATGCATTTACTACAACGATAACTCCTTTAAACTCACACTATTATTATTTTTTCATATCTCATCTATTACATTGCACTGTCTGAAGTGTTTCTTGTACAAAATCATTTTTTTCTAATTTCTTTTTGCGTACAACAGTTTAATGCAGTTATTTGACGGGGTTTCTAAAATAGTTTTGTCGTAAAATTACCTATTCGTTTAATCTTTTATAACGTTTTGTGTATCATCCATCTGTTTTCCAGATCAGATTGAACTTCTCTCGGTTTTTGTTCATTTCGATCTAAGGGGAAAATAACTTAATGAAACCGTAATACAATCATGTAGTCTGTTCTCTTGTAATTGATAAATGTATTTGGTCACTTTCCTTAGACCATTTTGTAAATGAGCATGAAAACTGTTTGCTCCTGCAGAAATGATCGGATAAGCGGTGAACGAACGTTTCTTGAAGAAAAGTAAAATATAATAAAAAACAAAAGAAAACGAGAACGAGATTTTTTAAAGATCGAGTTATATATATTAGGTGTACAGAAAGTATCACAAAAACAAACGATACATCTTGCTGAAAAATTTCACCAGGTCTTAAATTAAATAATTTCTTTACCCTCAGACGCAGTTATTCATAACGTAAAGCATACTTTATAATTTCAGTTAATTCTTAAAATTCTCAGCTTCTTGCTACGTTCACATGCATAACTTCCCAACCAGAAATAATGAAACCCGAAAACATATCGGTTATCGTTTTCCTTCGTTTTTCCATCTAATCGGAATTTCGTAATTAGGTACTTTACAGTATTGATAACATAAAAATAAGAAGATAAGGTATGATTGAGAGACAACTCTTCATATCAGAGACTAACAGACGTAGACGTTAACAAGTTAAGGTCATTGTACGGCCTTCAACAATGAGCAAAATCTATATCACATAGGAAGCTGTAAAAGACCCCGAAATGACAAATGTAAAACAATTCTATCAAGAAAACTAACTGCCTGAGTTATGTACAAAACAACAAACGAAATACAAATATGATATACAGCAACAAACTACAATAACTGAATTATGGGCTCCTTAGTTGGGACAGGCGCATACAGAATGTGGCCGGGATAAACATGTTTGCAGGCGCCATGTTTAGAAGCGTACCTTCATGCTCAGAATGAAGCTGCTGTAGTTCGTTTATTTTTATCCGTAAGCTCTTTTCCATCTGATTTGTTTTTCAAAACAGATGGTTTCTCAGGCCCAATCTCTCTCACCAATTGTATTACCGAACTGAATGTTATGAATATATTCTTCTGATTCAGCTCGCTGAATTAGAAGTTCAATGGGGTTTCTAATAAAATCATTCATTCTACAAAATAGTAAAGCCATTCTTCCATAATTCGTATAGATCATTTCCATATCAACTTTGAGAGAAAATTGAAAACCCGATCTCCGTTTACCTCTTGACGCAACCAATTAAGCTATATTATATTTGCCAACCGATCCGGAAGAGATTTTCATACAGATGACATTGTAATAAAAGTTATTTGTGTTAACATTGAATTTGTACCGACGGAAATAATGTATGTTGACTGACAAATTATAAATGCTATGTCCAAACATATTTGTTTTTTATTATACCGATCTTTTATGAAGACTATCTTGTAGATAGGCAAAAGTGGGAATGACAGTTGCGCACAAAACTGGTCTACCCTACCGCTTTTGGGGCTTATACCAAGTCAGGCTATCTGGACAATATTCTTAATTGTTGTTTGTACGCCTATCTGATTTTTGATTATTGTTATACTTTTAATTTACGAATTAAAAGTTAAAACAATGTGAAAAGTTTATTAAGTTAACGTTGGTTTGTGTCAATATCAATAACTTTGGTTTGTGTCAATATCAATAACTTTGCCAATACAAACGTTATCAGTCAAATGAAATCAGAGATAAAATTACTTACCTGGGTGAAGTCATTCTGTAATTTTATTCACATTTGATTAATTATATGTGAGGTGTAACAAACAAAAAGATATATGGTATGATTGTCAATGAAAGAACTACCAATCCAGAGGACAAGGCTGTAAACAACAATAGGTTTTACTACCTATATATATCCTGAAAAAGGAAAGCGCACTCTAAAATGAGTTCAAAGTGGCGGTATACACAATTAGCAGCAAAATTATCACACAGGCCGCTTATACGCACATTTGTTATACACAAATTATGGATAACACATTTAGACTTTATATGATTTTAAGTTTAAATCAACTATGCACAAGAATTTTTTGTTTATACACAGTTTTGATTTAGAAGAAAACCGACATGGTTAGAAAATACAAATAATAACACCATTACAAACACAATTCCATTTTAATATTCTTGCCATGGTTAGAAAATACATAAAATAACACCATTACAAATTCAATCTCAATTAAATATTCTTGTACGTGTCTATATATAACAAATCTATTTTATTTTTAGAAATTTACCTGTGATAATATAAACGTCACAAACAATACGTCTCTTTTGTGACGTTGATCCATTCATATGACGCGCAGTTTATATTTCGTTTGTGGTGTCCTGGTGTGCTGTCGTAAATTCATGAGAGGTGTTCGTTGTTATTCTGCGGTTTACATAGTGTAATATACTATTATATTATTTATTTATGTATTTCTCTGTGCTGAGTGTTCTTGCGTTTGTTTGTACTGTATTCCTGTCACGTAGTGTTGTCATTTTAGCGGTATTTTTAAGATTGCCATATAAGTTTGAGGTTTGGCTAGCCATAAAACCAGGTTCAACCCACCATTTTTCTTAAAATGTCCTGTACCAAGTCAGGAATATGGCAGTTGTTATCTACAGTCCGTTTCTATGTATGTTGGCGTTTGCTTTTGGTGTAGTTCAGTGTTTCATTGTTTTCCTCTTATAGTTGATGTGTTTCCCTCGGTTTTAGTTTGTTACCCGGATTTGTTTTGCTTAATCGAATTATGACTATTGAACAGAGGTATACTACTGTTGTCTTTGTTTATTAGATCAATACATTAATACTATAAAATATCAAATATTTGCCATCAAACATATAATGAATGGAAAATATTGACATTTAAAATACTTCTTACTCAAAAGAACTATTTTTTTCGTCATGCCATTTTGAGAATATAGTGTGTAAACTTTTTCACAATGACAAACATAACTTGTTTAGTGTCATTTTACGGTTTCTTATAAACGTTTTCAAAGTTTTGTCAAAAGTTTACCAAGTTACTATAAACCTAAATAATCATGCGTGAATTTCAAAATCTAGTTTACTTAAAAACATGACCGATTACAGTGAATTTTAATTAATTTTACTGACTTGAGCAACACGACGGTGCCACAATGTGGAGCAGGATCTGCCTACCCTTCCGGAGCACCTGCGATCAACCCAGTTTTGTTGGGTCCGTGTTGCTCAGTCTTTAGTTTTCTATGTTGTGTTTTGTGTACTGTTGTTTGTCTGTTGATCTTTTCTTTTTATGCAATGGCGTTGTCAATTTATTTTCGACTTATGAGTTTGAATGTCCCTTTGGTATCTTTCGCCTCTCTTATGAAAATATTTTCTTTAAAAAATTTGTTGTTCAAATCTTCAAATATAAGAGTGTTCTTGCTTGTTGTTTGGTACTGTTTCGTTCTTTCGACAAAATCAGAGAACGATTTCATTTATTGCATTATTGTTATTCATGAAACATCGGAAAATTGTTTTGAATACGAATACGCGACAACCCGTTTGCTGCATACTCTCATTTAAATATATGTTATACGTTGGTATAATCTAGTTATGTCAATATGACAACATCAACAAGTTACAATTGACATTTTTCACCAAGAATGGTCACTTCATCAACTTTTAAAAAGGAAATATAAACATCACCATTAATCTTAAGAAAATTTTCAGCGAAGAAAATTAAATTGAAAATTAAGGAACCTCGCCAGTGATTGTCTTTTGATATAACTGAACGTCATTGTCATTTAGGAATTCTGTATTAATAGCAAGTCTTTGAATTTTAGACTTGGAACGATTTAGAGGTTGATATATTGTATAGACAATTGTCTACTGTTGAAGACTATGTTGATTCTAAGATTTCTTTTGTTTCTTTTTATTTTTTATTGATGTCTCATTAGTAAAAACCTTACATCTCCTTTTATTCATACAAAAGGGTCCAGGCCATTTTTTATTTAGCAGGGCCCGCTCCTATCTAATGAAGAATCCAATATGGTTGAGGCTATGACCATTGGTCTGATGTTAGGAGACAACAGAAGATTGTATAAGGCACTCTCCGATACTATGTTTAAAACCTGTCGGCTATACGTCGGGTGCTTCCTTTTAACACTACCTGGTATACCTACAGTGTAATCCTCTGTCTATAATGGAAATGAACAATGTACGTAACTTTACTGCCTTTAGTTTTGTCCCATTACCTGGTCTTTGTTTTTAATTTTGTGTGTTCATGTCTATCGTCGTTTCCTCAAGGCTAGCATTGGATAAAGCAAGACTTGAATTGTGAATGTATAAAATTACATCTTTGTCTTCACTGCTCTGTTACATCAAATTATACTCACTAAACAATAGCTTAGTCGGTGTTTCACGCTTGTAGTACAACTACTGTGTAATTTCCGCTTACTTTAGTATAGAAAATCTACTTAAATCGGCATTGTACGTTTGTTAAGATACAAATGTGAAAGTGTCGCTGTTGATGGACAGCTTAAGTCTCGAATCCCTATTACAAACACTGTGTAAGTGACATTGCTGGTGGACTACCAGTCTCGATGGAACAACTAAAAGTGGTACCATACCCTAAGACTTATATACCTTGCACTGTATCAATGACGTTGTGGATATACTGCAAGTCAAGAGGAAATTCTAAATTATGTATAATAATTACCACGTGCACTGTGTAAATGACGGGGCTGACTGACTGTCAGCCTGAAGGAAGTTACTAAAATCTCTATCATACTTTTATATTACTACCACTATGTCAGTGACGCTGTGGTTGGACTGCTAGTCCGAAGATAATTTCTATGATCGGTATGATACGCTTATATTATTACAGCTTTGTCAGTGATGCTGCGGATATATGCCAGTCAATGTTACTAAAATCAGTATCATATAATTGGTTAAATAAAGTTTTTGTATTCGTACGCTTTTATTGATACTACTGTGTAAATGACACTGAGGATGGACTGTCAGTCTGAAGGAACTACTAGAATATGTCTAGTCGTTCAGGTAACCGCTTCAACCAGATGTCAACAACAATATGGATTTACTACATTAGAATCAATCATTGAATGCCAGAAAGAATCAACAGTAGAATCAGTTATTGAATGCCAGATAGAATCAACTAGCTAATGAATGAGAATTGTTGGGATCCTATTTAATTTTGCTTTCCTGCAAATTGTTGACCGAGACATTTCAAATTATAAGCTTCATTCCTGTGTAAAACTCATATATTTGAAGATTTATATCTGCTACAAATCGAAATATTCGCATTCAAAATTCTAAACGTTAGTTTTATTCTTACAAATGACGTCTACAGTAATCTGATTTTTGATACAAAACGAAGGAAAGAAAAAGGTGAAAACAGGTAGAAATGTAATTTTGCAAAACAGGAGAGGAAGATTATTTACATTTCTTTATTACATGTTCATTTTAAAAGATTTTTGAGCGAAAGTGCAACGTCTTCTAACAAAACTATTTTTCATGAATTTAAAGAGACTAATATAATAGAATAATACCTATATTTAGTCATAGTTTATGTAATGTTTTTAAACTATATTCTGAGTATTTTCCTGGACACTCAGAAAGTATTTCACAGGAATACTTCATTGGCGCATGGACAGTAAAGTATAATTGTAACATGCAATCTGAAGAATAAAGAATATAATTTAGTTGTCAAAAAAAAAAAAAAAAAAAAAACAGGTAGAAAATTGTGCGATAATGTACTAGTATATATATTTACCGTAATTGACCCGAACTTTTGTCAGCCAATCCCTTACTACATTGGTCGTCATCGTCTGTAAACACAAAACTATCTTATCTGTAAAGAAAAACTGTGGAAAATTAAACCAAATGAGATGGTATGATAAGAGCTCCATTATTTTCTTCAAGCCTTCATTAAGTGCCTGTCCAAAGTCCGGAGCCTGTTGTTCAGTGGTTGTCGTTGTATGTGCTATTCGTAAATAGTTTTGTTATAAGTTAGGCCGTTAGTTTTCTCATTTGAGAACTGTTTCACCTATTTCATGTCGGTGCCTTATATAGACAACTATACGATATGGGTTTCTCATTGTTGAAGGGTGTACAGTAGCCTCTACTTGCTTATATCCGCTTCATTTGAATTCTGGTGGATAGTTGTCTCATTGGCAATCACATCTCCTTTTTATATTTATAAATTTATGTTAAATTTATAGACAAGCAAAACTTTCGGGGAAAAGTTTTTATATTGTGGTTCACCGCTTTTTAAACTGTGGTGTTTGTTCACATTAACAAATGTAGTCACTGTCATATAGTAAAATTTAATCACAAAATTCTCAATATAATGACTATATCGAATTCCACTGTTTGAGATATAAAAGAACAAATCAGAATCAATAAAAATGAAAGTGTAGTTTAACCCTTAATTTTTATATTGCCTTTCCAGGGTCGGTTGAAAACAAAACTTTACGACAAAGAGATGATTTCAGCTTCCCAATTGTGAACTTTCCATTTCTATGTAGCAACATTCCAGCAGTGCCTGCATACGGAGCATATATCTTCCAGTTGATACGATATTTCAGGGCTTGTATTTCCTATCATGATTTCCTTGATAGAGGGTTGCTGCTCACAAGGAAGCTTTTAAACATAGAGTTGCAAGTGGTGAAGTTGAAATCATCCTTCGTAAATTTTAAGGACGCCATCACGAGTTGGTTGACCGTTATGGAATATCTGTTTCACAGATGAAAGCGGATATGTTTCAATTGTCGAAACTACAATCCCGTCCCCTTTTCCCGAATGTGACCTACCGAATAAGACTTTTACCGGGTTTGTTCTAACATGAGCAACACGACGGGTGCCACATGTAGAACAGGATCTGCTTACCCTTCCGGAGCACCTGAGATCACCCTCAGTTTTTGGTGGGGATCGTGTTGCTCAGTCTTTAGTTTTCTATGTTGTGTTTTGTGTACTGTTGTTTGTCTGTTTGTCTGTTTCTTTTTAGCCATGGCGTTGTCAGTTTATTTCAACTTTGAGTTTGAATGTCCCTTTCGTATCTTTCGCCTCTCTTTTCCACCAAGGTTTTACTGGGTAAAAGATATATGGCCATCCCTGGGCAACTCCTGTACGACCGTACACTCTAGCTAAAGTGGGTGTCCGTTTGGTTGTGGTGGATGTATAAATACGTCGCTTCGTTCGTTTACGTTAAAACATCCTTACAGCATCTCTATGAGGGGTCCGTAAACGACCATATGAGATAGTACAAGACAAAATTTCTATCCCTTACCGACATGACATCAATTTCCAGTTGCAGTCAAAGTAACCCGTCCATCCTCCCGGTTCACCTACTAATTGTAATCGGTAATTGACACATTATTCTTGTCCTGGATATGCATACATACCACTTGATGTAAGCAACAACAAACAATCAACCAATGCAAAAGATTGTCAACAAAGGAAACGACTACGTACCAAGATGGAAGTATTAAACCTCACTCTTTTACAGATATGTAAATAGAAGTAAATAAAAGATAATAAAAAATCTATGAAAATTAATGTATACAAGAAAATGATGTATTCCAAGATGAATTAGTTAAAACGAGAAAAAAATTTAAAAAGAGTTTTTGGATATTGATTAATAGTTGTCTGATTGACAAGCATACCAAATCTTCTTATTTACTCAACTGATCTTATTTATAATCATTATTGTTCTACACAATGTTTATTATTTGGTTTATCGTTTAAAGAAGAATTAAAACCTGTGTCAAAATAAGAAAAGTCTTTTCAACTCAACTTCTGGTGATAAACAAACGCACTTTTACTTGCAAAAACTGCAAACATTGAAAACGTTTAAAATATCTTTCTTTTGTTCAACAAACTAAGCACAGAGAAGGATACTGATAAATGTAAGATTACAATGACAAGGCGATCCACAGAAAGATAGCCGTGAGTAGCACCTTACCAGAGAATAGAGGAGAATGTTAGCCCAATTTCTAGGATATTTTACAATCATTTTACATACAAACGAGTGATGTGTGACAGTATGAGATGTTAATCTTGTCGACATACCCGGTCAAGTCAACCGGTCAGATTGAGTCTGAAATGTTGAAAATCTCCACTGACACCTTTATAAAATTAATTTAATGATAAAAATCCTTAATTTTGTAAACTTTGTCGTAGTTTTGTTAGGGTGGGTTGCTTGATTATTTGTCTTATCTTAAAAACTTAATTGAAATAAAACTTGTGTTTTGTTACGGCTGAATCATTTATTCTTAGTATATCGTATACCTCAAAACAATAAAATGCTCCGCAGGCGCAGCTTGATACGACCGCAGAGGTCGAACCCTGAACAGTTGGGGCAAGTATGGACACAACATTCAAGCTTGATACAGCTATGAATTTGGATTGTGATTAAATATTTGACACAGCATAGGTTTCTGACACAGAATGAATGTGGTCTAAGAACTTAAAAATTTTAAATTGGACATTCACCTATTATGGTCCAATATCCAAAATCTAAATACATGGTTAGATTCAGCATATCAAAGAACCCCAAGAGTTCAATTTTGATAAAATCAAACAAAGTTTAATTTTGGACCCTTTTGACCTCAATGTGGACAAAGTTGATAACGGGGCCCAAAATCAAAAATCTAAATACATGGTTAGATTCAGCATATCAAAGAACCCCATATATTCAATTTTGTTGAAATCAAACAAAGTTTAATTTTGGACCCTGATTTGGACTAACTTGAAAACTGGGCCCATAATCAAAATCTAAATACATGTTTAGATTCAGCATATCAAAGAACCCTAAGAATTCAATTTTTGTTACAATCTAACTAAGTTTAATTTTGGCCCCTTTGGACCTTAATGTAGATCAATTTGAAAACGGGATTAAAAATTAAAAATCTAAATACATGGTTAGATTCAGCATATCAAAGAACCCCATATATTCAATTTTTGTTGAAATCAAACAAAGTTTAATTTTGGACCCCGATTTGGACCAACTTGAAAACTGGGCCCATAATCAAAAATCTAAATACATGTTTAGATTCAGCATATCAAAGAACCCTAAGAATTCAATTTTTGATGAAATCAAACAAAGTTTAATTTTGGACCCTTTTGACCTCAATGTAGACAAAGTTGATAACGGGGCCCAAAAATCAAAAATCTAAATACATGGTTAGATTCAGCATATCAAAGAACCTCATATATTCAATTTTTGTTGAAATCAAACAAAGTTTAATTTTGGACCCCGATTTGGACCAACTTGAAAACTGGGCCCATAATCAAAAATCTAAATACATGTTTAGATTCAGCATATCAACGAACCCTAAGAATTCAATTTTTGTTACAATCTAACTAAGTTTAATTTTGGACCCTTTGGACCAACTTGAAAACTGGGCCCATAATCAAAAATCTAAATACATGTTTAGATTCAGCATATCAAAGAACCCCAAGAGTTCAATTTTTGATGAAATCAAACAAAGTTTAATTTTGGACCCTTTTGACCTCAATGTGGACAAAGTTGATAACGGGGCCCAAAAATCAAAAATTTAAATACATGGTTAGATGCAGCATATCAAAGAACCCCATATATTCAATTTTTGTTGAAATCAAACAAAGTTTAATTTTGGACCCCAATTTGGACCAACTTGAAAACTGGGCCCATAATCAAAAATCTAAATACATGTTTAGATTCAGCATATCAAAGAACCCTAAGAATTCAATTTTTGTTAAAATCAAACTAAGTTTAATTTTGGACCCTTTGGACCTTAATGTAGATCAATTTGAAAACAGGACCAAAAATTAAAATCTAAATACATGGTTAGATTCAGCATATCAAAGAACCCCATATATTCAATTTTGTTGAAATCAAACAAAGTTTAATTTTGGACCCCGATTTGGACCAACTTGAAAACTTGGCCCATAATCAAAAATCTAAATACATGTTTAGATTCAGCATATCAAAGAACCCTAAGAATTCAATTTTTGTTAAAATCAAACTAAGTTTAATTTTGGACCCTTTGGACCTTAATGTAGACCAATTTGAAAACGGGACCAAAATTAAGAATCTAAATACACGGTTAGATTCGGCATATCAAAGAACCCCAATAATTCAATTTTGATGAAATCAAACAAAGTTTAATTTTGGACCCTTTGGACCTCAATGTGGACCAATTTAAAACGGGGCCCAAAATCCAAAAACTTAATACACGGTTAGATTCAGCATATTAAAGAACCCCAAGAGTTCAAGAATAAAACCCCATTGAAATTGGTCAAGAAATAAGCAATTTATACAAAGTATCTTCTTTTGCACAATACTGTGCAATTGAATATTCTTGCAATTGTGCAATACTGTGCAATTGAATATTTCTTGCTATTGCGCAATACTGTACAATTGACATTTTCTTGCTATTGCGCAATATTGTGCTATTGGATATTTCTTGCTATTGCGCAATACTGTGCAATTGAAAATTTCTTGCTATTGCACAATACTTATTATATAATAATTTACACATCCTGTTTGGTGTGTATCTCCTGCCATATCATTATTATTTGCTTTTAAATATAAATCAGAAATAACCAATTTAAAATGGAAAATTTTAAAGAAAAAAAAAGGAAAAATGGAAAAAAAAATCCCCCAAATTTTTGAACCCCTTATAATTCATCACCCCAAACTCAATCCCAGCCTTCGCTTTAAGGTATGGTACCTTGCAGTACAATTTCAGAGAGATCCATACACTTGAACACAAGTTATTGTCTGGAAACTAGAAAAATGCTTATTTTGGCCCCTTTGGCCCCTAATTCCTAAACGTTTCAGGCAATTACCCCCAAACTCAATTCCAGCTTTCCTTTTGTGATATGGAACCTTGTAGTACAATTTCAGAAAGATCCATACACTTACACACAAGTTATTGTCATGAAACTAGAAAAATGCTTGTTTTTTGCCCCTTTTTTGGCCCCTAATTCCTAAAATTTTGAGGCAATTACCCCCAAAAATCAATCCCAGCATTCCCTTTGTGATATGGAACCTTGTGGTACAAAGTCAGAGAGATCCATACACTAACACACAAGTTATGTCTGGAAGTTACAAAAATGCTAATTTTTGGCCCCTTTTTGGCCCCTAATTCCTTAACTGTTGGTACCATAACCCCCAAAATCAATCCCAACTTTCCTTTTGTCATATTGAACCTTATGGTAAAATTTCATAGAGATCCATTCACTTAAACTAAAGTTAGAGTGCGAAAACCAATGCGTCTTCGGACGACGACGACGACGACGACGCCAACGTCATACCAATATACGACCACAAAATTTTTTTGCGGTCGTATAAAATCTCCTTTCCTATATTTACCCAACGGAAAACAGAAAAGACAGAAAATACGAACATCGTGTGTTCGTTCATAATTAAATGCAATTAAATGCATTGCCTCACATTTGCTGTAAATGATCACATGCAAGTAATTGAATTGGTTATACGCGTATATAACCGTTTCAAAAGTAAATTAAATGAACAGACAAACACAGTTCAAAACATTACACAAAAACTAAATATTGACCAAGTCCAAATCTACCAAAATATCCATAAAGCACTTCACAGAATATAAAAGTTTGCGTAACACAAGTTTCACAAAAAATAGGAATCGACTCATGATTACTTACTCCTGAAGGGCAACAGTACCGGCTCCAGTGCCGATACCCATCATGTTGCTCATATCAAATGATTATATTCAGTGATATTTATACCAAAGAATATAAGTTAATGTCCCTATCTTACCATAAGATATTGATAATTTCAGCATTATCAAAATATGTGAATCAACTAACCCTTAAACTTGACGGAATTTGAAACTTTGAAATAAAAATACGATATGTTTTCAGGATAGATGCAAGACAAAACTATGGCCGGCAGAAACAATTTGAAAGCTTACATTGACAAATATAATATCACAACAAACAAAATGAAACTTTACACTAGTAATAGTAAGCAATAATACTATAATATCACTTATAAACGAAAATTAAAAGAAGCTTAGGGTGAACGCAATACCGGAAGGGTAAGCGGTTCTTTCTCCATTTGTCTAGTGGCATCCCTTGTATAGCTCTTGACAATTTAATATCTGGCGATACATTACTGTTAAATTTTGAGGAAAAAAATTGGCTTCGACAAAGGAATATATCAGTGGTCAACTCAGTGACACACATATTCCATAATAGTCAACAAAATCATGATAGGTAATATCCGTAAAACTTTCGATCCTTTTAGGTGTAAGACCACCAATTCACCCACTTTGATTTAGAACAGTAGCCCTTCCCTGACATTGTTTACTTAAACTTACAAACATATTTGCAGAAATGAAACTTTTGGTGAAAGAGAAATATATTTAGACCATTTTAGCCAAAATTTACTTGTCTATGAGTTTGCATTAAAGATTGAGGATTAATGCGCTCCATAGTATACTTATTTAAGATTTCAGAAAACCCGGGGTTATTATTAGTAGAATTTGGCTTCCGAACGGTAATATTTCATTACAATACTTTAAACATTGGTTGAAAATTGGCATGTAGAAAGGCTAAACATGTACAACTCAGGATATATCCGGTTTCTATGAAGTTAAGCTTAAGGTAAAATATTTAAAAAGCTGTGAAAATTGCTAAATTTGGTTGAATAGATAGGGATTTTGAATTTGTGGTCTGATACCTTTAGAACTCATACGATTCCCTCATTTTTTGTTTGTTTTACCTTGATTTGTATCTTCTATGTGAATTGATGAGATTTTGAATTCGGCAAACAAAGGATGAATGTTATAACAATGTACAAATGATACTTCCTTATAGGATATGTACAATGTCATTTCAAACGGTTCTTTCTGAGAAAAAAAAGTAATCATATAAAACAATCAATGACAACTTTATTGAATAAAGATTTCTTACAAAATTTGAGTAATGAGTTTTACAATTAAATGTTATTTCATCTATTAGAAGGACATTCTTAACCAAGATCAAATATTTTATTGATAGTAAAGCTACAGATTCGTTCATTTTAGTTAAAGATGTCCGTCGATGCAAAATTTTACAAAAATTAGTAAAATTTTCAATATTGTTTTGACATGTCTTCAATAGCTAGGTGTATAACTCTTAAAATGGATACATATAAAATTGTTTATAAATCTATAAAGTATATTATCAAGACTCTTTGATATTCAAAATCTATTGATTTTGACCATGCGATTGAAACATGCCATACAACTTTCATAATAAATGTAAATACAAATTATATATTTGTTAAAGTTGCTACTAACATATCATTATGTTTACATACATATAAGAATAAGTACTAAGGTACATTTAACCTTACACAAACAGTATGGTTTTATAAATTATTGAAAATAACGAACCGATAACAAACAGCTGCTTTATGATAATTAGAAAAACATCAAATTAAAAAAGAAACAACCATCGAGTAGATACTTGTATTACAATTGAATGTCAAAAGTGAAATATGGGTTACTTCAGGTGAAAATATAAAAAAAACATTTTTGTCTAGCCTTGTCTTTGATTTGGTCTATTTGTCCAAGGGGTTGTTTTTAACATGATGAAGACAATGAGATGACTGTGTAATCTTGTTATAATAAAACTATATTTATACAGGGTACGTTTACACATATGGTCCTATTTTTGGGTTATTTGCAAGTTATATTCAGTTCCTGTTACTGCTTTCAATTAAGCTAACACTTATTTTATCTAATCAAAGTAAAAATCTATAAAGTTGAAAACAGTCGTGATTTTTAACGCCATTTGGTCAACCAGTGGACAATAGAGGTATGAGATAATACAATATTATACTTCTAATATAGAGTAATAAAGAATATCATTGATCAACATTGAATGCAGTGGACTACATAATTTTTTTTAAGATTTCATTTAATGATTGTTCTGAACAAGAAATCATGGCAACATACATTCTAGGTACATAAATAACTTATATATTTGATTCTCGGGTAAATCACAAATATTTCATGGTTACAAGGGCTGATGAAATGTATTCTGACAGCAGCCTTCGGGTTCAACTTTCCCTTCTTGTCCACAGCATTGCCATATCTTAATCTTAGGGTCCTTATTTCCATGGAGATGCACAGGCTTCCGTGGATGATAATAACACGTTCCAGTATTTTGACCTGGAACCAGTGCTTTGTGACAATACCGACATTCTTGCAGGCGTTTCCGTTTAAATCGTTTATTATCAATTAGTTCATCTTGGCCTGTTGGGTAAACGGCTCCATCATCTGCCAGGATTGATAGTTTCTTTTTCAACTTTTCGTTGTCGCCATTGGCTTTTGCAAGTGCTGTATCTTTCATGTCGTGTAGTTGCTCCAGAAATTTCTGTTTAATTTTTTCCGTATGCAACTACAAAATAATTATAAACTTAGCATCTTTATTTTAGCTGAATGCCTTGAGTTATTTTTTAAAATTGACAATATAAATATATAGCTGTCATTGAATATCAGTACCTTGACATTTCATTTTTCATAACATTTCTATAATATATTCCTACATTATTTTTTTAGAGAATAGATGATGATAATTTTGAAACTAAAAAAAGACCACACAGCGAGATAATCTATATGTTCCACATAATCTTTTTCCAAGATTTTTAGTATACTTCTGACCGCAGTCAAAGAAGGTCTTTAGATTCTAAAGTGGTGAGGTCAAATATCTATACTAAATGAATGAGTTTTCGGAATTTTCTGGAAAACGTGTGGCCCAAATGGAAAGAGATCTAATTATATGACAATTTAGATATGCGTACAAATTGTTCTCGCATTTGTAACCTCCTCTTACAAGCATAAAGTCATTTGTGTTAATTTGAGAATACCTTTTGCATAAACTTTTGAATGCAGTATTCTCCAAACAAGAAAATATTCTTGAATTCTGTAACGTCACTCATACTAGTATTCTTTCTAATGTCATTCTTGGTCTCTCCAACCACTATGAGTTAACCTCCATATGGAGCTTTTGATACGGGATATTTCAAGGATATTTATTCCATCGTATAAAAATATTGGTTTTTGAGAACAATTATAAAAAAAATATTACATAATTATACTGATGTAAAACCACCCACGTAGTCACTGCAAAGTTCAGGACCAATACAAACAGTCTCAAATCGTACTTTCTTGTATATTTGACCTGTTGATACTAATTGTAATGTTTTTTTTTTGTTATTTAATGTTATTCAGGGTTATATCTGGTCTATATACCAGCTTTGATAAGTGTTTGGTACTAATATAAATTTCCACTTCGTACTATGAACATCAAAATTATTTATTTTGTTAAAATATTTCCTTTCTCTATTGTAACTGTATACGTATACCTAACAACAAAATTATTTTATTTACCTGTGTTTAAAGTTATTGCAAATGGCTGATATTTTTGTTCGAGCATATTGTTTTCTTAAATTGTTTAACATTACATACCGATATAACATGTTACTTTTATTATTCTTCCTTAGTTTATTTATTTTGAATTTACATTGTATCATAGGTCAAATTTATTTGTTCAGTGTATGTTCAATGGTGTTACTATGTCCTTTGATTGAGTTAAGCTATTTCAGTTGATATTTTATAGTGTGTCTTTCTATGTTGTGATATTACACTATTGTTTCAGAAAAAGGGTGAAGGTTTGGTACCATTAAAACGTTTAAACCCGCTGCATTTGTTTGCACCTGTCCTAAGTCAGGAATCTGATGTTCAGTAGTTGTCGTTTGTTGATGTGGTTCATAAGTGTTTCTCGTTTCTCGTTTTATATAGATTAGACCGTTGGTTTTCCCGTTTGAATGGTTTTACACTAGTAATTTTGGGGCCCTTTATAGCTTACTGTTCGGTGTGAGCCTAGGCTCCGTGTTGAAGACCGTACTTTGACCTATAATGGTTTACATTTATAAACTTTGACTTGGATGGAGAGTTTTCTCATTGGCACTCATACCACATCTTCTTATATCTAGTAACTAAAAGTTTGGAACACTACCCTAAATTCTAAGCTTGTCTAAAACCCTATCGTCAAACTCGGACAAGAGATTATAGCTATGCACGAACTAGATACCTTCCTTATTTTTTTTAGCTCTGCATTTAAAACTTTCACTTAACAATAACAAACTGAAAATGTGTTTGTAAAAAGAAAGATAACACAAACGTTTTATTACAGTCTAGAGTTTTCAGATTATGTTCTGTCAACAGAACCCACTTGTTTCATAGCGTTAGTACCGTCCTATTTATCAGTAAAATAACTTCTTAAGAAGGTTATAATATATTTAGTAAACAGTAATGACATTATGTCTCATTTGAACCAAGTTATTGGTTATTTTTACAGCATATCTATATATATATGAAATCTTATATGATTTTAAAACTAAGTTGTTTTTTTTTTTTTGGCAGAAATCAGAATATAAAAGTTGAAAAGCAGAATACTCTGTTCAATGTGTTCGTTTGAGCGATATATGGCGTCCTTTAGTATGTATCTTCTCTTTTTCTGCTTACAGATAAGTTGTATTCACTTTGTGAGTTACTTTATTATGAACTCTATGAACTTTGATATCTGATACAAACAATCAACGGCAAAGGTGATTATTGCATACTCTCTTGCTCAATAAATTAAAAGATAATATTGACGCTGAAATTGACGCATGAAATTATCAAGGGTAAAATAAAGGTTTATAACATATATTATGAACTTTATATATATATATTTTTCGCATTGATATAAACCTATTGAGAAACTCAATATTTGTTGTTCTTTCTTCTACCGTTCAAATTTTGAAATATTTACGTTTTACTAAACTAATTACCTCTTCTTTGTATTCCTGGAGTTCTTCTCTACATTCTAGCAATATATTGCTTAGTGTGCTGATATCCTGTTCCAACTGGTATCTCTTGTTGGTCATATCGTTTACTTTTCCTCCAGATCTTTTAAATTCTTCATTTCCTGTTCTAGTTTTTATTTCTCGATTTCTTAATTAAAATGTAAAAGATACTTGTAACGTTCAATTTTGAGATATTTCATAAATATCATGTCACTATATGTCATGAATGAATTTTAGAGTTTTAATGAATGGACAACATTAACATTCTGTTTAATCTATTCCTTTTCTTTACTGTTTTTCTGTCATCATTTCTTCACTATTACATTGCACTGTCTAAAGAGTTTCTTGTACAAAATCGATTTCTTTTTTTTTCTATATTTTTGCGTACAACAGTTTACTATAGTTATATGACGGGGTTTCTAAAATAAAAGCAAAATTACCTCTTCGTTTAATCTTTTAATTACGTTTTGTGTATTATTCATCTGTTTTCCAGATCCGATTGCACTTCTCTCGTTCGTTGTTCATTTCTATCTAACTGTTCCTTTAGATCTAAGGAAAATATAAATAATGAAACCGTGATACAATCATGTAGATATGTTCTGTTGCCTTATGAATTTTGATCACCTCCTTAGACCATTATGTAAATAAGCCCGAAAACGGTTTGCTCTTGAGGAGATGAGATGATAGATGATTAACGAATGTGTCTTGAAGAATAAGCAAAATTAAAAAAGGAACGTTTTATTTTAACCAGATCGATTTAGATGTACAGAAGATAACACTAAAAGAAACAACATATCTAGCTGAAAAAATCCCCATGACAAAAGTTGAATACTTTGTTTGTCCTAGTGCGTCAGTGCACGTGTCATCATGAAGACTAAATTAACCATAACGTAATTCTTTTTTTTTACAATTTCAGTTTATTTTAATTCTCATCTTCAGGTTACACATATAACATCCTAATATGAAATAATTAAGCCCGACAAAACTTGCTAACATATCAGTTGTCTGGATTTCGTAGTAATATTACTTTTCAGTACTGGTATAGAAATTTACCTTCATGCTCAGACTGTAACAGCTGCAGTTCATTCAGTTTTCTCAGTAAGCACTTTTCCAACTGTTCTTTTCAAAGCAGATAGTTTCCCAGGCCCAGTCTCTCTCACCAATTGTATTACCCAACTGAATGTTATGAACAAATTCTTCTGAATCAGCTCGCTGAACTGGAAATCCAACAGGGTCTCTAATAAAATCACTCATTCTA
Organism: Mytilus coruscus; assembly: GCA_017311375.1. Lineage (NCBI taxonomy): Eukaryota > Metazoa > Mollusca > Bivalvia > Mytilida > Mytilidae > Mytilus > Mytilus coruscus. Next base: position 122,484,008 of record CM029595.1, on the reverse strand, counting down.
CAAAAAGTTTAGCCATTCTTCCATAATTCATATAGATATCATTACCATATCAACTTTAAAAGACAGAAAATTGAGAACCCGATCTTCGTTTACTTCTTGACGCAACCAATTCAGGTATTTTATACTTGCCAACCGCTCTGGAAAAGATTTGCTTACAGATTAACATTGTAATAAAAGTTATTTATTTGCTATTCGAGTATTAACATTGAATTTGTACCAACCAACGGAAATAATGTATGTTGACGGACAAATTGAAATTGTTATGTCCAAAAATGTTTTTTTAATCACATCGATCTTTTATGAAGACGTTCTTGTGAAAGGCAAACGCGGGATGGAAGTTGCGCACAAAACTTGATTAGACTTACCACTTTTGGGCCTATACTAAGTCAGGCTTTCTGTACAATATTCCTAATTGTGTGTACGCCTATCTGTTTTGAATTTTGAATTAGTGTTATCTTTTAATTTTGAATTAAAAGTTAAAACAATGTGAAATGTTAATAAATTTACCGTTGGTTTGTGTCAATCTCAATAACTTTGTCAATACAAACGTTATAAGTCCAATGAAATCAGAGATAAAATTACTTCCCTGGATAAATGATCATTCTTTAATTCTTATTACGCATTTTTATTATACTACGTACATTTGTAAAGATAAAACATTTAGATCAATACATTTAAATGACAAAATATAAAATATTTGCATTCTAACATAAATGTAAATTTAAATTGAAATTTAAAACACTTCTTAGTAAAAGTACTATCTTTTGTAATAATGTTTAGAGAAAATAGTATGTGAACATTTTCACAATGACAAACACAATTTGTTTTATAACTCATACAAAGTGCCATTTTATAATTTCTTATAAACGTTTAGGTAACTAATTTAACTAATTTAATATTTAAAAAACATACCAAGATAAATACAAATGAAAATCACTAATTACTTTTTCTATTCACACGGTTTGCTTGATAAAGATTTTTGCCCATCAATTTGAAGAGACGAAAGATACCAAAGGGACGTTCTTAAAATGTTTAATTTATCGAAATCTTCAAACCTCTTTCCTCTACTTTAATCATAGAAATAAAACAAAACTGCTTGTCTTGGTATAGTTTCATTACGGCCTAGTTGAGTAAGAATACATTTACATACTACGTATGTAAATATAAAAGAAGATGTCAACATAGAAACGGTTTTCAACCATGAACAGTCTCTAGTCTAGCAAGCTCTAGATCGACAACAGTCAGGACAGTTTGATGTTTATATATTCAAGAGAAAAAAGAAAAATGAAGGTGCAACTTGGCAATCATCGAAAAAAACCACCGAGCACTGAACAGGTGTCCTGACTTGGATGTGACAAGTTAAATAGTTGTGGTCAAACAGAACAATATGTCAATACACTTGAAGAATATAATTTTCCATCTATTATAGTGTAATAAGTACACCACAAAATTTAGACGAATCATCTATCATTCATAACATGTACTTACTTTGGCTACATAGTAAATCTGGTCATACGATAAAATGTCAGCATGTCATGTTAACCATATTAACTGCGTAGTTTGATAAAAAAAATAGTTTTAAAATAGAAATTTATGAAAAGTTCCAGTCACGCGGAAATATTTCTAAAAATACTGTCGATTAATCTTGATTCATAGTAAATCTATGAGTAAAACTAAATGCATTCATTTCAGTGGCGTAGCTTACCGTCTGTAATTACCGAGGCAGGGGTCTGGTGGGCACAGCCCATAGAAGCTATATATATGTTTTGCAATTTGAACAAGAAGAATCTATTAAAATGATAGTGGTTGTTTAAATCTATATCATCATAATAATGTTAACATGCCTTACACTACAGATTATTTGTTGATAACTGATATACATACATCATTTTCAATGTTCATATGAATACATAAATGTTCTCAAATTTTCAAATCGAATTCTTTTAGTGAACTTCAAAGATTTTAAATTCATTGCGAATAAAAGGAGATGGACCCTTTATAGCTTACTGTTCGGTGTGAGCCTAGGCTCCGTGTTGAAGACCGTACTTTGACCTATAATGGTTAACTTTTATAAATTTTGACTTGGATGGAGAGTTGTCTCATTGGCACTCATACCACATCTTCTTATATCTATATATGAGCAAGGGTGTGTATAGTAATATACAAATCTTTGATATGAGGTATACAATAATGACACAGAAAGTCAACAATACAACAAAATTAAAAGTCATCTAGAGGTCGACATACGGTCTCAAGCAATATATATATATATATATGTCCTTACAATATGTCAAGCTCCGAAGTTACTTTTTTCTTTTCTCTTCGTTTGTGAGAGACTGAATACGAAGCACGTCAAGTTACCACATAAGACAACTACTGACAAGTTTCCTGAAAGCCAATTCAAATACCTCAGTAATCTGCCGATATTTTTCCATGCCATCATACACTCCAATATTGATGGCTGTACCTCACTGTGACATAAGCTTTAACGTCATACCAGAAGGAAACAAGACCTTGTTCGATGACCAGAAGAAACCTGTACATGTATAATTTTCAATGCATAAAACGAACAAATCGATTAATGTTTATTTGAAATAGTTTTAGTGTTGATAATTTATTCGTTTATTCGTGGGCTTCATGTAAAGTGCATCACGTCACTTTTATTAGTTGTGTTTCGCCCTGATATTTCTTGGAAAGTCTTCAAATTCTTACATGGTTTTGAAATTTTTCCTATGGTGAAAATGACAACCGGCGAAGTACTAACGGAAATACACTATTCTGAAGTATGCAGAATAAATAAAAGAGCATTTGGTTGCTATTTTTGAGATATAGACTGACATCTGTATGAACTAATAGACATATGTACCATATATTTCTCTGAAATTAATGACTCCTTGAAATATTCAAAATTCCTGCTAAAAAAACTATAAATTTAAAGAAGCGAGAATAAAACTTGAGAATAACATACACGTTATTTTCTGATGTATTTTTATTTTGATTGGTATCAACGTCAATGAAAGTCTGAGTAGTTGGAGTACTACACATAGGAAATGTCAACACACAAATATGTTTCAATTTTAGACGTTACCGGTTAAGGAGCTACCATTTGATTTTTAGGGGGCTAGGATGAAAATTTTTGTCCTGCTTTTTTAGTTGAAATCTCTGTCCTGCCTTTTTATTTTCACTCTATTTGGTCCTGCCTTTTTTATTAGTTTATCCTGCATTTTTTTTGCCAAGTTGCTCATCCTGCCTTTTTTAAAGTTAAAACTACTGTCCTGCCTTTTTTCAAATTTCATCCTAGCCCCCATAAAAATCAAATGGTAGCTCCCTATATGTATGAGGGCTTGAATAGGGTCTTCAAATATTTTCTGTATTCTGTAAACCGCACCCAGACCCTCATGTACAAGAAATTATTCTCACATAAAATTATAATTTACCTGACTGGTCAAGATATCCGATCGGATAAGGCTCGTGAGCCTAATCATCATCTATTTTACTGATTTTGCTGGGGTAGGATTAAATGAATAGGTATGTTTGCTTTAGTTTTGTAGATTTCTTTGGCTCCGACGACGTGGGTGGGGGTGGTGGTGGGGGTTTAACGACCTTGACTACCCATGAGGGTCTGGCACGGTTGGCTATATTTATATTACTGAAAACTACCGCAAAGGGATTTCTGATTAGTGGAGGAAATGTTTCCTCAAGTTTAATTCGTAAAGGGTATGAATCAATAACGTCAACGAGACGATACAAGTCGGTATATTAGCGTTAAGTTGCGATTTCGCTGCATAAGGTGGATATTGTTTAAAAGATTAAAAGGATTTTTTTTACCGAGGCAGTTGCCTCAGTTGCCTCAACGTAAGCTACGCCAATGCATTTAATTCGGGTACATTTCGCTCTTTGTTGTTTTGTATTTTACTTATGTCACATTCAGGAAAAGTCAATTAAACAGATTGCTTCATGAAAACATATTCGATAAATCTATATAAAATATATATAGCATGCGTTTTTTGGCTATGACATCCAAGTTCTTGTAATAAATAAAATCGAATTCTACCACAGTAGCTGATATTCTGAAATGGATGGCATATAGAGAGGTACAATAAATGTTTATTGACCTTCACTATACCCTTTGAGACAGATATGAATATTGACCTCCATTTTCTTTCATTTATCTTTTATATTTTGCGATTTAAAAGTTGTGAAATATTTGCCCTTTAGCATGGAAATCTACTTTTGATTTATTTTGAGTTTTGTATTCCTTCATATAATCACTTTGAACCATTATTTGTTATTTGCCAGCATTATATTATCATTTTATTTATGAATTAAACGGAGATGAGGGGCATACGCAAATGAAATAGCAACCCAACGACAAAAATAACCAAAAGTCATCTAGAGGACAACATACAGTCAACAATAGACAGGTGTCTATATATGCAATAAGTCAAGCTCTAAATCGTCAAGAGTCTAAAAAAATATGAAAAAATTAAACGGAAACATGCTTTCTCAATAAAAACAAAGTAAGTGAATTATTACGATGTTTATGTTTAAAATCCAAATTGTTATCACTCGGTACTGTTATAGCATTATTGTGAGGCAGGAAATATTTCAGTTTTTCTTTATCCCTATGGCTACTATTGATGGAAAGTCTGCACACTGAAACAGTTGTATGTGTAACCTTTGGTACATCTACAAGGTTTTCTTATAGTCAATATGTTTTATTAGTAAATGCTGATGGTTTTCTTTATATAAGATGTTTATATTCACTTGTTTTTGCCAACGAAAGGTGGTATTTGTATGACCTACTATCAGATATAATCGCGTTAAAAGTCATAACAACAAATCAATTTCTAATTTTCAAGAACTTTCGGTCATGTCCTATGCAAATATCTTGCGGATTATAATTTTATATTGAGTATACATGACGCTTAAGACAAACTGAACGAGATATGCTGTCTAACCAGAACCTAAGGCGAACGATAAGACGTCAGGCTTGTCACAAAATCAATATAAAACCAACTCTGCAGCAGAAAAATAACATTCTGCATAAGTTTATGACTATTGTATTGTTAAAATATGGTAGCAATATTGGAACAAAATTGTTCAATTAGTTTTGAATTGATCAGATATCATTTTCTCCTATATTAAAAGATAAGAATAATTTCATTACAGCTAAAACGATGTGAAGTTCAATGAATAAAATGATAGCAATCGCTTATTCAAACACACGAAATGGCAATTTTGTTCGGAATGGAAAAGCTATCTGAATAACATTTGTACAAAATTCCAATGAATATCATTAAAAAGGGGAACGATTTTGAAATCAATATTTAGTATTTTCAAGTTAAGGCATGTTAGAAGAAGAGTATTAAACCAAACCTCCATGCATCATCGTGTACTAAAAAAGCTCAAGAATGTACTTTGGCTTGTATATACTAATGCTTATCTATAAAGTATTGTTAAATATTAAAGGGACGTCCGGAGAAGTGAATAAGTTATTAATTTACTTACATTAAAGAAATAATGCATTTGTAATGGGTGATTGAAAATATTTTACATTTGAGGTAATATTTTTTTATATGGTAAACAGGAATATGTCCAGCATGTTTCATCGCCCAATACAAATGCGTTACAAGTAAAGTGTCACGCAGGTATAAGTTATGTCGCTTTTCCAGACACCCCTATATCTAAGTATACTGCATACTTTCATACATGGAACTGCAAAATTTTGTACACTTTAAGTTTGTGCATCTATAAGGTCCCTTTGGTCATATAGCTCAACACAGTTTAGGTCTTATACATCATTCAGTTTTTTTTTTTTTGGCTTTCGAATTTTTGGATTTTGAGCGTACTGTATTTGAGAGTTGCCACCGTCAATTTGGGATTTGACGGTGGCAACTCTTCAAATACAGTACTGTTATTCCTTAATTGAAATATTTCTATCTATGTTATATTCAGTGAATTATACATATGCAGATCTTAATATTATTGAGCTCCATGGCAACACTAAATCCGCATATTATCAGCAGAATTTAACAGAAAAGAAACGATATCAGATATTAGATATCAGATTAAGTAAAAATTCAGAAAAAACACTAGTTAATTATTATATTTCGTTTTCACAGTTGAAGAAATTGCTAAAGATTTCAGATGTCAAACGCCCCAACAGTCAACAGCTGACCTGTAAAATATTTTTGTCTTAAATTTGAAGGAAAAACTTTACGGCATTCTAAAACAAAGGTCGTTTAAAAGTCTTGAAATGAATTTAGTAAAAGTCTGATATTGTCATAGAGGAATAAGAAAAGGAGCGTAGTTGTGCCCTTGTAGATTTATAACCGTCCTCTTTTCATGTGCTACTTGTGTACATATTTGGCACATTCGGATGAAGAAAAGCCCGGGGTTGGAAGAAAAATAATGTCCTGTCAATTTTGGCCACCGCAGCATTTCACGGTACCGAGTTTATATATCCGTTTGTTAGATAAGACATAAAATTAAACTAAATATTTTGTAGTAATACACAGTTAAAATGATTAGTTCCGCATTTTGGCCTTGGTGAAGTTTGTTAATGAAAAAAAAAGATAAGGTAAAAAAACTTGATTATCAAGAAAACAGAAAATTGTTGCTGTGGAAGTGGTTTTGTAGTGACATATAACGTGAGGGTACCCACATTGCACCTAATTTGACAGTTTTTTTCACCCACGTTTATTTATGATCCACACAAAGTTTTCTTTCTGTGTTTATTTTATAAATGTATCCTTATTTACTATATAGTTCCACAAATTTAATTTTGAATCCATATTGAATCATAGAAAATGGATTTGAACCAACCTTCAAACGATCCATGATTTTGTAATGAGGAGTAACTAAATTGCACCCATGCTTAAATTAACATCCGTAAAATCGAATAACTAATGTTTGTTTTATTTCTCCAAATATTTAGAACAATTTAACAATAGTTCATGCTTATTGTTAATTTTTTAAGAAATGGATTCCTGTAACATATTTTATTGCTCATTTTTAAAAGTTGACTTTTGTGGACGTCGCATTGCGACGTTTCCGTAGATTTTACTTTATCCAGTGAATACTTGATATATAAGGTGAACGTTTAGTGTATATTTAAATATATTTAGCTATGTCGAAAGACGTGTTTAATGTCAAATCATAAAATACAAATTGTTTAGTTTCTAAAAACTTGTAAGATTTCCGCTGCTATTTTTGCTAAATGGGTGCAATTTGGGTGCTCGGTGCAATTTAGATACTGTGACGTTAGTTGCTTACACCCACCGCCTTTGGTCTTTTGTGGATAGTTGTCTCATTGACATTCCTACCACTTATATTAACGGAACGGTATGATTCAGAGAAAGATGAAATCATTTTTATTCGGTAAAATGTAAAATGTTTTTTTCTTTAAATTTATGCCCTTAGATTATATCAGCATTTGTTTACTGTTTTGAAAGGTAATCTGCGGATAAAATGAGGCGAAAGACCCTTACCTTTTCACTTTTTTGAAAAGTTAAATACCATGCAGTGTTGAATAAAATTTTATATATGACTGATATTCATTGGAATTCTAGTTCATAGATATTTTAAAGCCTGAATGAGAGGGTATCAGAGTCACTTTTAATTTTAATTAAGAAAAATGTGAAACAATTAAACACCAATTGTTTACATTGATAAAGAACTTGTGCGATTTTGTTTTATTATTTTTTAAATGATATGGTATCTACCAAGAAAAGGATTCTTAATTTTTATACATGCTTGGGTATCAATGAAAAATTGGCTGTATCCATTAAAAGATGTACGTCTATTCATGTTTCTGCACTCAGCTTCAGATACTATAACTGTATATTGATACCTTTTGTGGAGTATTGCGGTGGAAGAATGAATTCTGCGACAGATATTACCAATGAGTTTACTTAGCTAAACTATCGACCTAAAGTTCTTATTATGGAGTTAAAAATAATCTCTGCCAAAAGCTTGCAAGCCACGATTCGATTTAGGTCTTGTAAAAATAAAAGAGTTAAAAATGGTTAATTAAGATAACATTTGAAAACATATTTAGAAGACAAAAGATGATACCTGATAAATCGGGGTTTATAGAATTTATATAAAACTGAAAAAAAATAATTCAAAATATAAGGAATACAGAATAATGGGGTGCAAAAAATAAAGAATAACTTTGGGAAAAATAATCAGGAAAAATACAATACATAAAATCCTCTTATTACAAAAATGTTAATAGTTAAATCATTTTCATGAGAATTTTACAGAATAAACGTTATTTTTAAAGATAAAGAAAATTGCCCTTAAAATTTAATGAATACAGAAATAAAAGACCCCCATCCAGACCCCCATAAATGCAGCCGTTATCACTGATAAGTATATCTGTCGCATTCATTAATTTAACGCGTAAAACATAATGGAAGATTGGCAATCTTAGTACAGCAAATTATGTTTGGAAGCCATTTGTATAAAATAACCCTTAATCTATAAAATAACATCTTTCAATAAATATAAAAGAAGATGTGGTATGATTGCCAATGAGACAACTCTTCACAAGAGACCAAATGACACAGAAATTAACAACTATAGGTCACCGTACGGCCTTTAACAATGAGCAAAGCCCATACCGCATAGTCAGCTATAAAAGGCCCCGAAATGACAAATGTAAAACAATTCAAACAAGAAAACTAACGGCATAATTTATGTACAAAATAATGAACGAAAACAAATATGTTACACAGCAACAAACGACAACCACTGAATTACAGGCTCCTGACTTGGGACAGGCACATACAGAATGTGGCGGGGTTAAACTAGTTTGAAGGCACCCCCACTAACCTTGGACAGTGGTGTAACAGTACAACATAAGAACAAACTCAGTTGAAAAGGCTTAACTCATCAGATGGATACAAATAGAAATACATCTAACAAAAACACAGAGTGGACGGGTACTTGTACAGCCCCACAACAACAAAAACACTAAGTACAGATCTGAGAGTACTCGCAGTTACTGACAGCTAGTTCAAGGCCAATAACAACTAATAAAAAAGTCATGCATCTAAGACTAAAATATCAATCAGATTACATCCAACATCCAATGGATTTAGTATAAGACGTCATAAACAGCCAGAGAAAAACAATGACCTTGTGCAATGCTAAGATACAGGTATCGACAGATTGTAGAGCCATGAATGTGCATATGTATATAAATATAATATTTAGTTTGATTTAAATTTACTGATAGCAAAATCAATATTAATACCAATAAAAACAATATTCAAAGATCTAATTATAGTGTTGAATTGGTAACCTTTAGAATAAGTTTATTTAAAGGATCGATAAGTTTACCCGCATCAATAAGTCGATTGATTTATTATTGTTTGCATAACGTCCAGTGGCATATATTTCATCCATTTCAAGATGAGAACAAATTTACAATTCATACAATATGTATGATCTGTAAAGTGGGTGGACCGAGATGAAGGGCAGGAATTTGTACTGCCACTGCAAAATGAGAATTTGTTGGATAGGGAAGAAATTATTGCGCTCTCTCTATACGAATAATGAGATTTAACGTCCCCATTCCGACCGACTGACCATGACTGCGCATTAAGAAATCCCTTTAGCCAAACGTACATCCCTCTAAACTTAAGCTTTGTTTTCTTTGTCCGATGGGAGAAGTCCAGGTGGCAATATTTCGTGACAATCACGAACTTAATTACAAAAGCATAATATTTTGAAAACAGTTTCTTCCATTCTGAGAGACTTACAATTGTTTGCTGTGAAGCTTTGGTGAGAAGTTATTAACTAGACATTATTTTAAAGTAAACTATTAATCCTTTACAACTTTTAATATACTGCTGTTGGGTTATTAGTTTATTAGTACTTAAACTAAAGCACTGTCTATTAAATTTCAGGTCTTGTACATAAGTCATCCCTGTTTAGTAAAGCGCACAAATGATCAAGCGTCTCCGTGAAGGGCAATAGAGTATTTGCCATTAGATAGAGTAAATTGTCTACCTCGTATTAACAAATCAGAATCCCGCATTTTGACACGAAGTATAATAATTGATTGTATAACAGTTAGCTTTATTCCAGCGGATTTTTTTCTCATTTCAATTAAAACAGTTCATATTTTCTTTCGTGGGAAAGACATAGGTGAAAACTTTCTTGAAGAAGAAAAACTGGAATTATTGCATAACTGTATAAAATGGATTATATCCTCAGCTATGATGGATTTGATTAATTGGTAAGACTCCGATTTATGACTCTTGTAGGGCTAAAATCAATGGTCTTCCTTGATGTCATAATGAAAACAAAGAATTGTGGTTTGAAACTAACAAACCTGATTTATTCTAAAGACAATAAAAGAATAAATTATTGCAGACAGGAAACAAAGACAACGGGTTACCACTGGATCCAAACTTGGCGAGTTTTAACAATTTTGTGAGCGCTCAACCTCTCCCGTACATGAGACTGTTGTGTAACAGCAGAACAAACTTTAAAAATAACTTGGAAAGGGATTGACTTTTCAGACCGGTATTAAGCACTAATGAAAACTAACAAAAGACAACAGACAAGGTAAGTAACGATCTAAGAGCACTCACAGTTACTGAAAGCTAGTTCAAAGTCCAATTTCAGCTAAAAAGAAACCCTGTTTTTAGACTAAAATATCATTCAGTACACCGCCAACTAATGTAGATAATAGTAATTAACCGATGTTCAGTTCTCATAAATCCATTAAAACACAAATCAAGGTTAAAAACAAAAATGAGTAAGTCGCATGAGATCCGAAAGTAGCAAGACCGGGTTCGTTTACAGGGTAAGCGTTTCCTGCTCTGCATTCATCACCCATCAAGCGAATTTTACTTTCAGTCAAAATATCACAACAGTGAATAGGAAAAAATCGGTACAGACCAAACGACTATTCTGGTATCAAAAGATCAACTACCGCGAAAACATGTCGTAGCTGAGTTTAGACACAGACACATATCGATCAATCAATTCGTGATGGTGATCGTACAACTTTTATAGTGTCGATTTCAATCGTTTTCCTCATAACCCTGATGGAACAGTTCTTGTTTCAGGAGAACAACCTTGTTAACATTGTGTATAATGAATTCCTTCAGTGTGAATATGTACGAGCGTAATTAATTGAGATGTGTATAGGCCAGACTACGGGGCAGATGGTATATTACTGCTGAGAAATGAAAAGTTGACAGTTGGAAAGTTGAAATCATCACGTTTGTCACATACTTTTAGTTTGATGTCGCCCAGGGCCATCTGTGTCAATATCGAGGACAAGATCAAGATATGAAGCAAGCATTTTGTTTCGATATTATCCTTCATCTCAAGTTCAATGGGATATACGAGGTACAAGCAATCACTAAAATTTGAGTTATTTAGTTACAGAACATCATCAATATATCAGAAAGTGAAATTAGATAACTTTGTAAGATGTCTTTGAATAGGCTCTGTATGAATTATGCTGCATATGAGTACAAAAAAACTCCTTCTCCCGGTTCCTTCCTCTCTTCCCCTGTTCACATCCACATTACCAGGTTCCTTTTCCTGTCTAACTCCCAACTTAAGCTAAAGGAAAACGGTATATATAGCATTATGATTTTGAGAATAAAAATATTTGACAGTAAACCTTATCCGTATTTGACCAGTTGTTTTCTTGTAGCAGTCGGATGGGCTATGAGAAATAAAAGCCCAAAATACATGCCGTTTGTCACAGATTTGTTGCAGATCACTAAACGTTCGTAGCATTTTTGTGTTAACAACTAAAATATCAGGTCATTTCTTGAAAATTCGGCTCAATGGCATCTAGTAACTTCTGTGAGGATTAAGGTATGAAATCTCCACACAATAATATTACTGCTTTTTCTAATCGCGAGTCTAGCTTCTTACAGTCTGTCTAAACTAACACCATTGTAAATCTATTGTCATTCAGAGTAAAATAATTACCTCAATATATCAATCCGTCAAGAAAAATGCGATAAAATAAATTTCTTTACAGCAAACTGTCAACTCTTAGTACCCAGACATGGTAAAAGTAATTAAAAATAGCAATGAACAAGAATAATTAGATTTGGACACGTTATGTGTTAATGTATGGCGATTATTGGCAAGATAGGTTGAGTGTAAGATTATCAATGTAGCAAGTGACCTAATCTTTTTAATCAAACACAAACAACTGGGCTATAAAACATATTCGGTGACAGCGCATGATCGTTTTGCTGAATAACTTACAGGCATACTCCGTGAGATTTACTCGACATATCCTGAGATATATAGACATACTCGAGGAGATACACGGTGAGTCAGAAATTATTTCTAACAGAAACCGTTTAAGTCTTGACTTATAAGTAATGAACTCGTTTACAATGGTTTATTCGAGTTTGTACATATACAATTTATTGTAACCCATGCCTTGTTACGAAGAAAGATTCAACATAAACTTCGTTAAGCATTTCGAGGAGGAATAGACTTTGGAATGCAAGCAAACAAATATAAACAAGAACAGGTTGGTAGGAAAATGTGGAAACTCAGATTCCTTAGGAATTACAATTCTTTAAGGCTACAAGAAGCTTTAACCATATCGATTGTCCCGTGGAAACGGACTGGTCTCAGTAAAGGGGTCGTAAGCTCGATCCCTGGGCAGGTCTTTAAAACCGGCATTTTTATAGGCCATGAAGCAGCTGTTGGAATTTAATTATAATAGCAACACCTTTCAAAATAATGTTTCAGTAGAGTGTTACGTTTTTCTCTGTGGACTGTTAACTTGTAAGTTTTCATGTTTTAAAGTCTGGCTAATTGTACCCTTCAATCCAAAGCAGGTTGTATTCATATATTAACATGTTATCGTGTTTCGGAAAATGAATACGATGTAATATTGGCCGATGGACGTTGAGCATTCGTTAATCAGTCTATTGCAGGAGATTTTATTGCTCATCTGACTTCTGTATCAACATCTTATAAATTCATCTAAAAGAAATATGTCCAAAATACCATTATTCATATTCTTTTAATTCATATTTGCAATAAAGGTTTTAAGAAAAATGTAAATATATCCATAGGCTTGATGTCCAAATTTGACTGTGACATCATGAAAATTGGTGGTATGAGAAAATATGCTAAACTTTAGAAAACCAGGGTTTATCTATGAACATTTTATAATTATCAATTAACAATGAACGCAAGCATCACCCAATAATATATTTTAAGCAGCGAGGGATACATAAAAAGTGTTATAATAGCCAGAAGTTTCACATGCTATGGTAATTTCTTTTAAGGTCTTCGATCTTAATGTTTTGTATTGAGATTTGGTGTAATTCCGCCATTATTACTGTAATTTTATGGCTCTATAACAGACAAAATGGAACTATTTAACAAAGCAGTATTGTTTTATTAAACGATAGTATGGAACTACCTTAATTAAAAAGGAATGATATTGATATATAAATTTTATGGAATTTTATATAAAACATAGTAGGTCTTACCGATTATATTTACCGATAAAAAAAAAAAATAGCAGTTTGATAGTACCGACTTTTATTAAAACGCACTCAAGTAAAAAAAGAACTATTTACCTAGTTGGTATACCATAAATTCTCTTTATATGTACCACCTACACTTTAAAAGAAATGAATTTTGGAAAGTTTGCGTTTGTGTAACTAGTAAATGGAATCTATCATTACATTACACGGTCACGAGATATTAAAGGAACCTGTCAGATGCAGTTTGCCAATTCTTACAATATTTTTATATGCTGTAAAAAAGGAATACAGTCCTTACCTTTTCTAGATCTGAATATATCAGTTTCACATTGGAGACTCTATACAAAATGAACGAAACAAGAGAAATTTGTCGTTCCCCATTGTTTAAATTTTAATTTTTATGGCAATGTTCCTTTGGTCCCTTCTTACAGTGTGTATTCTAGTATTCTAAATCAATCGCTATGACTTTTAGATTGCAATGAATGTAATCTATGTTTAACTGATAAATTATTAAGTTAGGGATTTAGTTATCACAGATTACAAAAAAAAACATTTACTAAATATTTTCATAGATACAAAGAATTAGTTTGAAAGTGAGGTTGTAGGAACCATATCACAAACGGAAATGATCTCATTTTTGATTTACATGGCTGTTGTTTATAGAGCCCGTAAATTTAAAGACGACCCAAGTAAACGTATTTTCCTTCGAATAAGATTGTTCCTAAACGTTATCAATTTAACTCTTAAGTAAGAGTTTTGAAAATTGTCTTTATCAGTACTAACATTGATTTTGTTTTAATAAATGAAAATAAAACGAAATATGTTTTATGGTACTTCAAGTTTCAAGTTTTTATTTCTCAAGACCCTTAACCAGGGTACTAGTATGTGAACAAATACAATTGAACATAAATTAACACAATATAACAAAACAGGTTGATTCAATGAACAAGTTAACATATAAACATGATAGGAATTATCAAATATATGGAAGACGGACATATTATATAAACATAAACATCATATACGAATAAATGTATGAATATACAGTAACTTTAATCATTTTACTAAAGAAAGTATGATTTTACAAAAATAACATTATAATTGTCTGAGTTAAATAAAGCATGAAATTTATCAACATTTGGATTTGTAGTGAATTCTTTTGGCAATACCATTTCCTCTCGTTTTTGAAATAAGAACATTGGAATAAATAATGAAATTCGTCACCTTATGAGTTACAGTCTCTTGCTATTCCCCAAAACCTGCTATTTTCAACTGGCAGTTTATTATTAACACATCTAAAATTACATAAAGGTTTTCTTAAATCTGTAGGAAGTTCTATTAAATATTTTTCAAAACAATGGTTTCTTTTAAAAATTCTATAATTGAGACATTTAGGTGATTCATACACAGTAGCACACCATTTTTGCTTGAATTGGTCACAAAACCTTTGCTTTACATTCTTAGCTAGGTTGACAGATTTAGACACATTTTGAGTTAACCAATATTCAGAACAACCACACGTATCCATTCTGAATGGTACATATTTCAGTTATGCATGGTGTATAACAATTTATACATAAAAGATGAAATCTTTACTTGCTTACTGCACATGAATCTTTTCCATAGACCAATCATCCTACTTTTAATAAATACATCAATAGGATATCTACCTAGTTCTCCATATATAATACAATTTGGATTTGACTTCTTAACATTTAAAACAATCTTATAAAACATAAAGAATAAAGATTCAACAGTATTATTGTTACTATAACCCCACACTTCACACTCATATAACAATATAGGTGCTACCATTGTGTCAAACATTTGTTATTGCAAATCAATAGGTAATCCTAGACTTCTACATTTTCGTAACATACTATACATGGCTTTTCTACCTTGTTCTAACAGTTTATTCTGGTTATTTTTAAAGGAACCGTTATACATAAATATAATACAAAAATAAGCAAATTCTTCAAAATATTCAAAACCTCCCCATTCAGTGTAAATACAGGTTTATCAGGGGATTTATGTTTTCAACAACTTTTGTTTTGTAGCATTAATTTCAAGTTTCCATGTCTTACAATATAAATACATGGAATTAAGTGCAGCTTGTAACTCAGCCTTAGATTCAGCAAGTATAACAGTGTCATCAGCATATAACAATATATACAATCTTAAACAAACAGAAATTTCATCAGTATCAAGAGCAGTATGAACAGCATTACAAACATCTGATAACCCATCATATGCATTAGATACAAACTGGACTAAATCATTAAGAAACAGTTAAAAAAGGTACAGGAGACAGGTTTTCTCCCTGTCTAACACTAACATTAATTTAAAAATAATCTGACGTTTGACTACCCTGTCGTACACAAGATTTAGTATTTTCATACATAGCATGTATATATTAAACAGTTTACCATCAATACAGTTTTGCAGTAACTTATTCCATAAAGCTGTTCTATTAATGTAATCAAAAGCCTTACGATAATCAATACAGGCACAATATAATGGTTTATTCTTATGATTGTACAAATCTATTAAACATTTAAAATTGAATATATGATAATAAGTTCCATAATTCTTTCTAAAACCAGCCTGTTTTTCACAGAGAACATTCATATTTTCAAGATAAAAATTAAGTCTGTTATTTAGTACAGCAGTAAAAAGTTTACCATAACAACTAAGTATTGTAACCCCCCTGTAATTATCAGGGTTAGTGACATCACCTTTGTTTTTATAAATTGGACACAAATCTGGCACAATACCAGCTTCAAAAAAAAAGATTAAACAGCTTTACAAATATAGGAAGCATTTTATGACTTGAATGCTTTAAAAACTCATTCACAATTAAATCTGTACCACATGCTTTGTTATTTTTCAGACTCTTAATTGCATTTACAACCTCTTGTTCAGTGATAACATCATTTCCATTATTATTCAGATTAGTAGCAGTATTTCTATCAACTTCTACAAAATCACAATCATCATCCTCTTGCGTATTGCTTAATTTCTTAAAATGCCCAAAAAAACATTCATTCGACTTTTTTTCAAGTACCTTATTTTTACCATTACAATTTTCTGACCTATTTAACAATGTCTAGTAAGACTAAGATTTCAGAGTTTCTTGACAAAGTTTCGTCTATACTCATTATATTGACAATTCAATACCTTTTATAATTTTTACTACATCTGACCATGGAAGTATAATACTTCCATGATCTGACTAAGTTATTCATACTATCAGCAGTTTTGACACGCCAATTATAACATTTGGCTTTGTGATAATAACTCCTTTTTCTTTTACAATCTGCCTTAAACCATGGTTAATTAACCTTACACTTTGTTTTTTTTTCTACATTTTTTCTCAGAAACATTTATTTCTTTTAACATATTACTATCAGTAGCAGCATATTACTATCAGTAGCAGCATGCATAATAATATCATTACATTCAACAACAAGATCATTAATCATATCTTTGTTAACAGATGTAACATCAAGTGAATCAAGTCGCCCATCCAAGTCATTGATACTATCAGCATTTAAAGCAACATTAAACAGTTGATAGTTATTATTATCCAAATTTAGGTTTTACAATATTGTTTTCATCAATATTTTCAATGTCTCATGTAACAATTGGATAACATAACAATTCAATATGTAAAGCATTATGCACATCACTGATCATATTTCAAAATTTTTACATAATTATAATAGTCTGTTACCATAATTATTAACATTTTTGTCTAAGTTATAGCGAAAAGTTTTCCAAGTTTGCAGCATCAACAATGTCTTCTACCTGGACAGAATTACACACGTAACTGTCCAGTAAAGTCAGACTTAATTCATAATTACTTTATTTTTAACCCTTTCTTGTGTAGAGTTAGTTATTTTATCAGGTCTGAGATTACCATAACAATAATATACTATGTGTTATAGTAATCTCAGCCCCATCCCACCCAAACTATCTGTGAGGGGGCAATGTAGGGAAGAGGATATTTCATCAGAGTTTACGAAATGTTAAATTAGCTGATCACAGTTCACAGGAAATACAACAAAACT
Source organism: Mytilus coruscus (assembly GCA_017311375.1). Lineage (NCBI taxonomy): Eukaryota > Metazoa > Mollusca > Bivalvia > Mytilida > Mytilidae > Mytilus > Mytilus coruscus. The sequence goes on along the minus strand of CM029595.1, from coordinate 122,466,433 downwards.
GTTCACGAAAACAATAGTTTAACACCACCTTCATCACTGTTTACGAAAACGACGATTTAAAACCTTCATCATGGAAAACGTTGATAAAATTTAAAGACTTATATCACAGGCACTTGTTTACTATCTATGGGAAGGTAGCTCCTACTATACATTGATACTCGACCTTTCCATGGATAGTAAACAAGTGCCTGTGACTTATAAAGAATATATACATGATATACGTCTCTGTCAAATTGAATATCGAAAACAAGTCACGAAAATGCACTAATCACAAGCAATTGATAATAAGATAGAGAATGGAAATGGGGAATATGTCAAAGAGACAACAATCAGACCAAACAGAAGACAACAGCCGAAGGCCACCAATGGGTCTTCAATGCAGCGAGAAAATCCGCACCCGGAGGTGGTCCTCAGCTGGCCCCTAAATAAAAGTGTGTACTAGTTCAGTGAAAATGGACGTCACACTAAACTCCAAAACATATACATGAACTAAAATTAAAAACATACAAGACTAACAAAGGCCAGAGTCTCCTGACTTGGGACAGGCGCAAAATGCGGCGGGTTAAACATGTTTTGTGAGATCTCAACCTCCCCTATACCTCTAGCCAATGTAGAATAAAGAAACACATAGCAATACGCACAGTAAAACTCAGTTTAAAAGAAGTCCGAGTCCGATGTCAGAATAGGTAACAAAAGAAACTAAGCAAATGATAATGATATACAAATTAACAAAGGACTACTAGCAGTTACTGACATACCAGCTCCAGACCTCAATTAAACTGATTGAAAGATTATGTCTTCATCATATGATTCATGAAAAAAACAAATCACTGAATGCAAAATTCCATGATCACGAAGGACAAAAATAACCCATCGGCCCCTCATCTGTCAGACTCTGAGGACAAGCTCCCATGAACTCTGTTATATGCATCTTTCTTTCAACCTGTTAACAGAGGATAGTTAAGGGTATGAAAACGAATGAACACGAAATCAAACTACCATTCTACTTTGGCGAAGATTAACTTTGACAGGAAGCATTTTGCGTGTGGCTTTATCAACGATAATAATAACACTGAATGGTGACCAGTGATATGCCCTAACTGCAGTGACGTCATTTAGAACTGTTCTACAATCCTGACAGGTTTGGTCAGTTCTACGGCTAGAACAGTTTTAGACAGTTCTGCTGACAGTTCTACTGTTAGAACTGATTTAGTCAGTTCTGCTGACAGTTCTACGGTTAGAACTGATTTGGTCAGTTCTGCTGACAGTTCTACGGTTAGAACTGATTTGGTCAGTTCTGCTGACAGTTCTACCTAGAACAGTTTTAGACAGTTCTACCCTAGAACTGATTTGGTCAGTTCTACCTAGAACTGATTTGGTCAGTTCTACTAAGAACAGTTCTAGGGTAGAACTGTTCTAGGTAGAACTGTTCTAGGACAGTTTAGAACAGTTCTATGACAGATTATTCTGATAGTTCTAATGAGAGGTTAGAAATTATCTCCACTGTAGTTACTATTTTCTGGCGGTATATACGCAGAACCGAAAATACATTATTGTTGAACACATCAATTACAACAAACCATAATACATTTTCACATGAACTATGCAGCACTTACGGGGCGCCGAATGGGACTCTTGTGGTTTTGTACTCAAAATTCAATTTTGTACGGACAAAAGTGAGTTTTGTTCAACAAAATGAGTTTAGTTTAACAAAATTTGTAGCATACTACAAATTTAAATTTTGTCACACAAAATTATCTTTCAGTGGACAAAAGTTACTTTTGTCATGACAAAATTTATTTTTGTAACACAGACTTTACTTTTGTTACCTAATTTGAAAATTGGGCGACAAAGTCAATTTTGTATGCAAATTAGTTTAGTTTGGATTCTGTGAACTAATTTGCATACAAAACTGAGATTTTGTCACAAAATTCAATTTTTGTTTATTTTGTGTAGACAAAATTGAGTTTTGTTAAACAGAAGTGAAAATTTAACTCAAAAGTCAATTTTGTGCCACAAAAGTCAATTTTGTGTCACAAAAGTTATTTTTGTCACAAAAGTCAATACACCTTTCCATTATCTACTGGTATGCCCCGCCCCCTTAGCAACACATGGCAACCCAGCAGCCTAGGTCAAGCTAATCAACAAAATGGCGGTTATTATGAACATTGAATGATAACAAATATAAATAAGAGCAATATGTTGTTCATATATTTGTTTTTGTGTTAAAGTATGATGAAATAGTTACTCCTGAAGGGTTGAGAGATAAAATTATGACATTTTGAAGAAATTATGTCCATTTATACTGAATAAAAGAAACAATTAACATATTGCAAATTTGATGCTATTGTATTAACCTCATTCCCCAAAATGTAGTTTAACACCAAGATATAGAATATTACATTGCATGATTGATACGATATATTATGATGATAAATTACAGGTTTAATTAAGCATGGCTAATGAATGCTGATAAGTGTGTTTACTGTGTGGACAAAAAACAGCATGTGTCAAACATTATTGCTCCAGTATCTATTGATTGTTTATCAAATAACATTTAACAGGTTTTCTTTTTTTATATCCATAGATAACTTAATGATAATTAAAATCCCTATCACTAAGTAAAATATAAAGAACAAAAGAAAGTTAATTGATTATTTGCCTACATGGATATTTGGTCATTGAAGTTTGTCTTTGTTTTAAATTTATATACACCTCTTGTCCTTAACATGAATCTTTGCACATTGTACTCACCCTTTTTTCAAATCAAGAAAATAAAATATATCCAATACCTCTCACTTCTTTTCCTTTTTTGTTTGTGTAATTTATACTAAAATTTGAAAAAGGTCAAGTACAATCAGCAAATACTCAGTAGACGTAGACCAAAGTTATATCAAAATTAAACATTATCTTACTTTTTATGAAGCATTTATTGCAATATAGTTTTTTATTATTATATGAGTTCCCCTCTGTCTTTTAACGATTAACAAAATGCTAGCGATGAGGACAGGTAACAAACATAAATACTTTCATTTTTATATATTTTGTACACAAAAAGACTAAAAATATCTAATTCACTACATCATTTCAGTCCATGCAGACTTTCAGCCAGTAATGTTAATTTCCATCTCATTCAAATGAGGTTGTATATAATTTCTCCTCCAGATTGATTGTAAGGTACTACCTCTACAATAATTTGATCGTCAAAGAACATGGAATAGTTCTTGTACAAATATTATTATAATACTGGAAAATTGAAATTTTGTAAATCTTTCCATCCAAAAGATGACAGATACCCTGTATAGTTTTCAATTTAAACAGCTTCCGAGTATAAATTTTTAACATTTGAATAAGTTAGGATAATTCTTTGTAATTGAAATGGGAAAGCTGTCATTTCTTTTAAAATTGAGAACGGAAATGGGAATACGTCAAAGAGACACCAACCTGACCAAAGAGCAGACAACAGCTGAAGGCCACCAATGGGTCTTCAACGCAACGAGAAAATCCTGCACCCAGGGGTGTTCCTGAGCAGCTGGCCCTAAATAAAATTGTGTACTAGTTCAGTGAAAATGGGCATCACACTAAACTCCAAAACATATAAATGAACTAAAATTAAAAACTTACAAGACTAACAAAGGCCAGAGGCTCCTGACTTGGGACATGCGTAAAATGCGGTGGGTTAAACATGTTTATTGAGATCTCAACCTCCCCTATACCTCTAACCAATGTAGAATTTTGTTGCTGAATCTTTACTATATGATATATAATTGTAATTTCCAGAAATTATGCATACTAACTTGCATTTTTATAGTATAAATCTTTTAAATTAACGAAAAAATATCAATATCAATTAATTTATACACCAATTCAAATCTCGTGTTTCAGAATATATTTTTTCTTTTTCAAAAAATAGCATGTAAACAATATTTTAAAAACAATAAGCACTGCCATCATATTACTTTTTAATTAATAACTGTCATTCATTAAAAATCTTTTTGTTGTTTCAAGTTGACAACTCGACCTTCCACTACCCTCTTACAATGACTCCTTTCCCAAAACAATATTTTGGACGATTTAATTGTGAAAATTTCAAGAAATGTTAGATCTAACTGTTTAGATAAGAATGTTTGACCGAGGTTATGGCCGACAACACGTGCTGCTATCAAATGTTTACATGTGGTAAATTAACCACATGTGATTGGTCAATTTACTGATGATTGACAGGAGAGTGAAAGGTGTATTTTGTCTACACAAAATAAACACAAAATTGAATTTTGTAATGACAAAATTCATTTTGTAGACAAAATTCATTTTGTCATGACAAAATTCAATTTTGTGTTTATTTTGTGAAGACAAAATTGAGTTTTGTTAAACAGAAGTGAAAATTTAACACAAAAGTGAATTTTGTGTCACAAAATTCATTTTTGTCACAAAAGTCAATTTTGTGTCACAAAAGTCAATTTTGTATGCAAATAAGTTTATATTTGCATACCTATTTGACAAAATTGAATTTTGTCATGACAAAAATGAATTTTGTCATCACAAAATTGAAGTTCTCATAAAACAAGTCTGTATCACATAGTTTTGTAAGACAAAAATGATTTTGTTATGACAGAATTGAATTTTGTACAAAACCACAAGAGTCCCATTCGGCGCCCTGTAGCACTTTTAATATTTTCATATATTTTCCCTCACAAATACAATAATCCCCCAGATTTAAATTTTGCATTTGAACGATCCAAAGGAGGTACGTAATGCCTTAAAATGTTCAATTTCAATGACATCATGCTGATCCAATTTTGATTCACAAAAGCACAATACATCATAATTTGCATACAATTCCTCTAGATCTGATTTGGATTTGATACCGCACACATTCAAAGACAAGATTTTAATAACACTATTGGATTTTAAATTTTCAGAGAATGACCCACTTGCATTTTCCACAATATTTCCATAAAGAATACTAGGAATTCTAATGCAATTTCTATGTTACAATGTTTTTCATTGGCTAAAAGTTACCGTCAAATCCACAGTTGACCAGGCGTAACTAAGGAGGGACCCGCCATTTTGAATTGATTAAATCAAGAAATGTTCAATTACTACAATATTATCAAAAATAAAACAACACCTACCTCGAATTCGCCGTTTTAATGTAATTTTATCCGAATTTGAATCGTAGAGGTAACGTAATAACCTCCAGTTTGTAAGTTTTCATTTGTATGACGTCACGTTTAGTCATGACGTCTTTGCGCCAAAATCATTCATGAAGTTTCGCGGATTTTTTTTGTATGTCAAATTTATACATTTTTTCAAGCTTTATCGTATTATTTCTTTTTGTAATGCATTAGAATCGGAATAACAGTACTGTAGTTGAAGAGTTGCCACCGTCAATTTTGATTTGACGGTCGCAAATCTCCGTTTTACTGTCTCCGCTACGCGTCGCCAGTAAAACTGCATTTGCGACCGTCAAATCGACAATTGACGGTGGCAACTCTTCAACTACAGTACTGTTATTCCTTAATTAGAAGCACAGAATTTTCCTCTGGAATTTGATTGGAATGCTTTGACACAGAATTCATAATATCGATAATTGCACGACTAAATGATAAAGACACACTTGCACTTCCTTCATCGCAAACATTAGAATTGACTTATATTTCACTACATTTATGGGCTTTCGAGCCCCGCGCTACTTAAGGCCTTCCATGCCTGCACTAATCGTTAAGATCTCCCATTCCAAAAAGACTGTAATCCACGTTGTCCACGCCGATCTTAAAGGTCGCCAGGTGATTCGATTACAAACTTTGAGTTGTTTTTCACCAAGCAATGGATTTTGCTGTCGCAAGTAAAAACGGATTTCACTGTTTCCATCATCTTAACAAACTGGAACAACTTGAATCGCATTGCAGTTAGATCTTCATTTTAATAATAGATATCGATTTATAAACAGGGTTATCCTTCAAGATCCTTCAAGAGTTTTTTGTTAGTGAACATGTTGACTTTTAAGTCACGATTGGACCGTAACATAATTGTACAGGGTTTACTGCTGGGCCCTTGCCCTTTAGAGCCTATGCGGTGACAAATTACAATGTCTGAGTCTTTAACAGTTACTTTCATGGCTTTACATAAGTCTTTGATAATGTCAATTAAATTCTCACCTTCATTTTCAGGTATGCCGAAAATTCTGATATTCTCTCGTCGACTGTACTGATTTTGGTCATCAATCGCATAACGATTAAGTAGCACAAATGCTGATAGTTTATCAATTTTTACATTTTGCGCTTCAGAGGTCTTGTTGACCATCCTCGACGATAAAACACTTACGGCCGGCAAAAGGAGTTTAATAACTTTAACTGCGGTAATGTCCGACTCGTTTTAACCCTGGTTTCCTTCGGTTGTAGGGTCACCAGCTTCCATTTTATTACTAAGGTCAGAGCAGGCCTCTGTAAAATTGTTACAAACTTCGTTGATTTCTTCTTGGGCGGCATTATTTGATTTTCGTTTCAAAAGCTTTACGATAATAATTCTGAATTAAAGTCACTTTCAAACTGATAAGTATTGTCCTAGAAGTTCATTAATTATGTTTTCAATGTTTCATTTTAACATATGATGGCGATGATACACGATTTAAATCCCATGTCCAATATTTTCGTCAGCCATTGCCTTTCATCAACCGGATTTACAAATTTTCATATGCCACATGTCTCATTTTTTGGTGAAAAAGCTTCACATTTTGGCCTGATTGTCGTATTTCGTGTTAAGAAAGTCTCTGTATAGCATTATTTATTTTTGCTTGTTATTTTCTTTCAAGCGTTTGGGTCTTTTTTGTTAATGCAAATTCCAAACAATTATTTTAGCAATATAATTTTTCCTATGATGCTAGAATGGACTTTTTCACCACCTTAAAACCTTCAATATTCCAGATTCACGATATTCAAGTGCTTGATAAAAATGAAAACATAATTTTCCTTTGTTTTTCTCGTATTTGCATACGTTTGTCTTATTGGAAATAATTCGGCCTATTTGAGTATGAATTATGACAAATGACCGTGAATGAGAATTTCTAATTTTAGATGAGAACGTATTATTGAAATTATAACTGCTACAGAATTTAAAAAATCATTTAATAAAAAGGAATAAATCTATCTCATGCAAAGTTCTGATTCTTTGTTCAGATTTGGCTATAATACTTTAAATCCTTTTCTGTTTGATCAGCTCTTCAACGTTTGTATAAGTTTTTTTCTTTTTTTTAATATTTTGCCTCGAGAATCACTGAAGAGACATTTATTGCAAAAAGTCAAATCGGTACCGTTAATGTTATTACACATTGAACCCAATTAAATTTTTTATTTGTTTTTCCCAAGTCAGTAGCCTGTAATTCAGTGAATGTCGTTGGTTGCTGTCTGTCATATTTGTTTTCCGTTTATTGTGTTAGCGTTTATTAGGCCGTTGATTTTCTCGTTTTAATTTTTGTGCACATTTTGTCATGTCGAGGCCTTTTGTGGCTTACTATACAGCCGTTATTTTGCTAATTTTGATGGTCGACCGGTAACATAACACTCTTACATCCACGCCATGTGGTCTCTGGTGGATAGTTGTCTCATCGGCAATCAACCCACATCCTTTTTCATTTTTATATCAATTGATTGTCTGGAATTCCGTACATTCTGTTTATTCATGCAATGATTTATATCACAAAAGAAATGGATAATGACTAACATTGCATTTATATTGCATTTCTTTTAAAATAAAAGGCATCTTTCTGCATACAAAACTAATTTGATATCATCAAGACAGAATTGTTTATTTACTAATAGCATGCACACTGAAATATATATGCAATTCTCAAAATATAACGAATGGTCAAATATTTTGAATTTATCAATAAAATCTAATTAAATCCACGTGATGTAAATACATCACAGGAAAAATTACATCATTTTGATAAATAATTAATGACAACAAACTTTCAAATCTTCGATCATTTGCTAATACACATTGTCACGCAAAACTCTGAACATAATGATGCACTTGAGGAATAAATGACTTGGATTGCAATTAATTTATATTGCAGGAAAATAGAAATAAGAGCGGCGTTTATTACCTGTATAAATCTAAATCAAGTACGTATAAAATTTTACTGTTACTTTTAACAAGCAATGCTTTTATTTTCTCAAATCAAGTACATGTACTAAGTTTTTTCATTTATATTAGGGAAGGGAAATATAATGATAGGAAGTTTCAGGAGTCAATACAAAAGTCAGTCAGATGACAAAGAGGACAAGACAACGCCATAGCCACAAGAAGAAAAAACAGATAGACAAGACCACAAAACAATACATAGAAAACTAAAGACCGAGCAAAAAGCTGTGGTTGAACTCATGTACTCTAGAATGATAAAAAATTCCTGCTCCTTAGTAATGATAGGTAAATAGTCCATAATTAGTAATAAACGAAGAACAGAGATCTGGATTGAAGTTACAACAATATCATTAGTCATCTGTGAAAAAGAAATTACGTTACGGTAAATGCAGTTCTTTTGTGTCAAAGTAATGATTTCACCTTTACCATGGAAAAAACCGTGATTCAGTTGGTTCCTTGTTAGCAGGATCCCATTTAAAAAAAAAACATGGTAGAAAACACAAGCTCTTGAATATTGATATATTGAAGAGTCAAATGTATGTCCAGCCTCATATATGAAAGAAACATTCGTGGTCCCTTTTATAAGTAGACTTTTAATGTGACGTCATTGAATTTAAATTGTGCCTTTCGGTTTCACCTCAAATCTATCTAATCATTTAGCCATCAATGCTGCATTTCTTATTCAACCATCATAAAAAAAAGCGCAGGGACAGTGCTGAAATCTGACAAAAATAGTGTACTGCCAATAGACTATTTTCATATTACCGACTTTTGACTCCGGATTATATAATTTGTCGACTGGTTACCTTGGACATCATGGTACCAAGTCAGGTAAGAGCAAGCTAAAGAAGTAAAACCAAGCGTTCAATCGGTACAATTTGGGGGAAAAATTACCTGCTTAACATTTTTTTTTTCACTACAAAATCATCGGAAAACAGTAAACTTTCCCCTCAAATTACACCGATTATATGTTTGATTTTACTTATTTCGGTTGCTCTTACTTGACAAAAGTCGGTAATATGAAAATAGATTTCAGGCGCTCCGGAAGGGTAAGCAGATTCTGATCAAGATGTGGCACCCGTCGTATGGCTCCTGTAAGTACAAGCGCTGTGATAAGTATAATTCGGAAGGTCACATTCGGGTAAAAGGGACGGGATTGAAGATACGACAGTTGGAACATATCCGTCGTCATCTGTGAAACAGATATTCAATAACGGTCAACCAACTCGTGATGACGTCCGTAAAATTTACGATGGGGTGGTTCTAAACTCTTGGTTAACAACCCTCTATCAAGGAAATCATGATAAGAAATACAAGCCCTGGAATATCGTATCAACTGGGAGAAATATACTCCGTATCCAGGCGCTGCTGGAATGTTGCTACATAGAAATGGAAAGTTCACAATTGGGAAGTCTATTTCACAGTACAAGTAATATTTGCTGGACTGAAGCAAAAGGTCAATACAAACAAGTATTTTAATACACTATCGATCATGTCAGTTTCCTATGTTTGTTTAAAGTATTTGTCGGGAAAAAATCATAAAAATGTTTTATTGTATGATTTACTTTTATTACTAAAATTCGTATCAAAATCGTTAAAACATAAATCCTACAATCTAATTTTAAAAGTTGCATGGTTATCACCTATTTTTAGTTGGTTAATAGCTACACCGAAAGAATTAGAAGCACATAATTTTCCTCTTGAATTTGACTGGAATGATTTGACACAGAATTTATAATATCGATATTTTCAGTACTAAATGATAAAGACACACTTGCACTTCCTTCATCGCAAAAACTAGAATTGACTGATATTTTACTACATTTCCGGGCTTTCGAGCTCAGAACTACTAAAGGCCTTCCATGCATGTACTAATCGTTAAGATCTCCCATTCCAAAAAGACTGTAATCCACGCTGACCACGACGATCTTTAAAAGATCGTCAGTTGATTCGATTACAAACTTTGAGTTGTTTTTCACCAAGCAATGGATTTTGCCGTCGCAAGTAAAAACGGATTTCACTGTTTCCATCATCTTAACAAACTGGAACAACTTGAATCGCATTGCAGTTAGATATCGATTTATAAACAGGGTTATCCTTCAAGAGCTTTTTGTGAGTGAACATGTTGACTTTTAACTCACGACTGGACCGTAACATAATTATACGGGGTTTACTGCTGGACCCTTGCCCTTTAGAGCCTATGCGGTGACAAATTACAATATCTTGAGTCTTTAAGTCACTTTCATGTCTTTACCATGTTTAGATAAGTCTTTGATAATGTCAATTGAATTCTCACCTTCATTTTCAGGTATACCGAAAATTCTGATATTCTCTCGCTGGCTGTACTTATATTGGTCATCAATCGCATAACTATTAAGTCTCACAGATGCTGATAGTTTATCAATTTTCACATTTTGCGCTTCAGAGGTCTTGTTGACCATCCACGACGATAAAACACTTACGGCCGGCAAAAGAAGTTTAATAACTTTAACTGCGGTAATGTCCGACTCGTTTTAACCCTGGTTTCCTTCGGTGGTTGCGCGGAGCAAATTCAGCAAGTCCGTTGTAGGGTCACCAGCTTCCATTTTATTACTAAGGTCAGAGCAGGCCTCTGTAAAATTGTTACAAACTTCGTTGAACGATTTCTTCTTGGGCGGCATTATTTGATTTTCGTTCCAAAAGCTTTACGATAATAATTCTGAATTAAAGTCACTTTCAAACTGATAAGTATTGCCCTAGAAGTTCATTAATTATGTTTTCAATGTTTCATTTTAACATATGATGGCGATGATACACGATTTAAATCCCATGTCCAATATTTTCGTCAGCCATTGCCTTTCATCAACCGGATTTACAAATTTTCATATGCCACATGTCTCATTTTTGGGTGAAAAAGCTACACATTTTGGCCTGATTGTCGTATTTCGTGTTAAGAAAGTCTCTGTATAGCATTATTTATTTTTGCTTGTCATTTTCCTTCAAGCGTTTGGGTCTTTTTTGTTAATGCAAATTCCAAACAATTATTTTAGCAATATAATTTTTCCTATGATGCTAGAATGGACTTTTTCACCACCTTAAAACCTTCAATATTCCAGATTCACGATATTCAAGTGCTTGATAAAAATGAAAACATAATTTTCCTTTGTTTTTCTCGTATTTGCATACGTTTGTCTTATTGGAAATAATTCGGCCTATTTGAGTATGAATTATGACAAATGACCGTGAATGAGAATTTCTAATTTTAGATGAGAACGTATTATTGAAATTATAACTGCTACAGAATTTAAAAATCATTTAATAAAAGGAATAAATCTATCTCATGCAAAGTTCTGATTCTTTGTTCAGATTTGGCTATAATACTTTAAATCCTTTTCTGTTTGATCAGCTCTTCAACGTTTGTATAAGTTTTTTCTTTTTTAATATTTTGCCTCGAGAATCACTGAAGAGACATTTATTGCAAAAGTCAAATCGGTACCGTTAATGTTATTACACATTGAACCCAATTAAATTTTTATTTGTTTTCCCAAGTCAGTAGCCTGTAATTCAGTGAATGTCGTTGGTTGCTGTCTGTCATATTTGTTTTCCGTTTATTGTGTTAGCGTTTATTAGGCCGTTGATTTTCTCGTTTTAATTTTGTGCACATTTTGTCATGTCGAGGCCTTTTGTGGCTTTCTATACAGCCGTTATTTTGCTAATTTTGATGGCCGACCGGTAACATAACACTCTTACATCCACGCCATGTGGTCTCTGGTGGATAGTTGTCTCATCGGCAATCAACCCACATCCTTTTTCATTTTTATATCAATTGATTGTCTGGAATCCCGTACATTCTGTTTATTCATGCAATGATTTATATCACAAAAGAAATGGATAATGACTAACATTGCATTTATATTGCATTTCTTTTAAAATAAAAGGCATCTTTCTGCATACAAAACTAATTTGATATCATCAAGACAGAATTGTTTATTTACTAATAGCATGCACACTGAAATATATATGCAATTCTCAAAATATAACGAATGGTCAAATATTTTGAATTTATCAATAAAATCTAATTAAATCCTACGTGATGTAAATACATCACAGGAAAAATTACATCATTTTGATAAATAATTAATGACAACAAACTTTCAAATCTTCGATCATTTGCTAATACACATTGTCACGCAAAACTCTGAACATAATGATGCACTTGAGGAATAAATGACTTGGATTGCAATTAATTTATATTGCAGGAAAATAGAAATAAGAGCGGCGTTTATTACCTGTATAAATCTAAATCAAGTACGTATAAAATTTTACTGTTACTTTTAACAAGCAATGCTTTTATTTTCTCAAATCAAGTACATGTACTAAGTTTTTCATTTATATTAGGAAGGAAATATAATGATAGGAAGTTTCAGGAGTCAATACAAAAGTCAGTCAGATGACAAAGAGGACAAGACAACGCCATAGCCACAAGAAGAAAAACAGATAGACAAGACCACAAAACAATACATAGAAAACTAAAGACCGAGCAAAAGCTGTGGTTGAACTCATGTACTCTAGAATGATAAAAAATTCCTGCTCCTTAGTAATGATAGGTAAATAGTCCATAATTAGTAATAAACGAAGAACAGAGATCTGGATTGAAGTTACAACAATATCATTAGTCATCTGTGAAAAAGAAATTACGTTACGGTAAATGCAGTTCTTTTGTGTCAAAGTAATGATTTCACCTTTACCATGGAAAAAACCGTGATTCAGTTGGTTCCTTGTTAGCAGGATCCCATTTAAAAAAAAAACATGGTAGAAAACACAAGCTCTTGAATATTGATATATTGAAGAGTCAAATGTATGTCCAGCCTCATATATGAAAGAAACATTCGTGGTCCCTTTTATAAGTAGACTTTTAATGTGACGTCATTGAATTTAAATCTGTGCCTTTCGGTTTCACCTCAAATCTATCTAAGCATTTAGCCATCAATGCTGCATTTCTTATTCAACCATCATAAAAAAAAGCGCAGGGACAGTGCTGAAATCTGACAAAAATAGTGTACTGCCAATAGACTATTTTCATATTACCGATTTTGACTCCGGATTATATAATTTGTCGACTGGTTACCTTGGACATCATGGTACCAAGTCAGGTAAGAGCAAGCTAAAGAAGTAAAACCAAGCGTTCAATCGGTACAATTTGGGGGAAAAATTACCTGCTTAACATTTTTTTCACTACAAAATCATCGGAAAACAGTAAACTTTCCTCAAATTACACCGATTATATGTTTGATTTTACTTATTTCGGTTGCTCTTACTTGACAAAAGTCGGTAATATGAAAATAGATTTCAGGCGCTCCGGAAGGGTAAGCAGATTCTGATCAAGATGTGGCACCCGTCGTATGGCTCCTGTAAGTACAAGCGCTGTGATAAGTATAATTCGGAAGGTCACATTCGGGTAAAAGGGGACGGGATTGAAGATACGACAGTTGGAACATATCCGTCGTCATCTGTGAAACAGATATTCAATAACGGTCAACCAACTCGTGATGACGTCCGTAAAATTTACGATGGGGTGGTTCTAAACTCTTGGTTAACAACCCTCTATCAAGGAAATCATGATAAGAAATACAAGCCCTGGAATATCGTATCAACTGGGAGAAATATACTCCGTATCCAGGCGCTGCTGGAATGTTGCTACATAGAAATGGAAAGTTCACAATTGGGAAGCTGAAATCATCTCTTTTGGTGTAAAGTTTTGTTTTGAACCAACCCTCATTGTCAATTTCTTGATGTAAGTCAAGATATGAGGCAGACTTAACTGTATCTGTTGTATTCTTTATCTCAAATTCGATGGGATAGATGCGTTCAACATAGTAATCAAATTTTGATTTATTTATTGAGAGAACATCATATATAGCGGAAAGTGAAATTAAAAGATACTGCTAACTTCTTTTCTTTCTTCCTAAGAAGTTCCTGTATGAAGTCAGCCTCAAAGGAATAAAGGAACAAGTCGGCAAGAACAGGAGCACAGTAGGTTCCCATGGGAAAGCCGATTGTTTGTTGAATTACACGTCCTCCAAATATAAGAAATATGTTGTCAGCCAAGAAATCAAGCATCTTGATTTTGTCAGTTTCAGAGAATTTTTGTTTGAATCAGAGTGATTTTTTACAAAGTACGATTTATTCCTCCCTAAGACAAAATACTTGTATCTAAGTTGGCCATTCTTTTTTATGAAACAAAGAGGACCAACTCTTTCATTTTGTCTTTTAGTTTGAAATGGGAAATACTTTTGTAAAGTGTAGAAAAGTCAACTTCTATTGCCAGATGAAAGATTCTTAGATTGTATGTACTCTAATTTTTTAGTATCCACATCTGATTCACGCCCTGTAGAATAGGTAGTTTAACCATTACCTGATTGGACAAATACTATACTCTTTAAGTAAAATAGTATGACCTGGAGTTGAGCAAATATACAAATGCATGGCAACAAAGGGTACATACAAATGTGTATTTCCGACATTTGTGACACAATACACGACAGTGCATGAACTGGCGAAAAGGACACAGATATGAGAAGAACAAGGACGAATATTCGTGAGGCCTATGACGCAATATCTGAAAGGACAGTGATTAGATAAAAATACACGAATTTGAGGCTGGACATAGAAATGATTCTTACATAAATATTCCATGTCCAGGTGCTGCCTGAAGGTTGCTACACAGAAATGAAAAGTTCCATATCAGATAATTGAAATTCAATCATTTGTCATAAATGTAAGTTTTCAACTGACCCTCAATGTCGATTAATAGGTGCAAATCATAGTATCAATGACGTAGTTCTGTATAGTTAGTTCTATCTTTGTTATTCTTTATTTCAAATTCAACGTGATGGATGAGATCAACATAGTTCAGACTTTGATATTTTCATTGAACAAACAGCATCTGCACAGCAAAACTTGAAATTGATTGATAATGCTAGCTTCTTTTTATTCTTTTTGTTTGCCATATAGGAAGAAGGGAACAAACTGACATATTATCTGTAAACAATCCATACTTTTCGAAATAAACCAATGGCATTTATCCACATTCACTCCGCTTATAAAAATCTAAAGTAAGATGTGATCGTCGTCTTATTTTCTACTCTCAGTATTGATTTAATTGATTGTTGTTTGCTCGTCAGTGGCAAACATTTTATGCATTTTATGCATGTTGAGAATGAGAACCAATTGTTGGTAAAGATCACTGCTTCGAATGCATACATTCTGCACTTCTAAACGGACGCCCCGATTTGGCAAGGGTTTAACTGCTTGTAGACAGAAGACTAAGGGAAGACCATACTTCTTTATCGCAGTCAACCCTTGTCTGATCTCAGTATTATATTTTTCCGTATTCTGTATACCAAAAACTAAGCGCTTTCCTTTCCAGTTGTTATAATTTTTACAGCGTTGATTCTTATACTCCATTGGCTTCTTCTTGTGGAATTTATAATTTATGTTGATTGTATAAGAACGTTTACAGATTTCAATGAATGTACTTTTTTTTTACTAAATCAAGTAAAGATAACAACAGTAACTTGTTTAAAGATTTATGAATATAATCACCAATATATAGAAATGTTAGGGAGGTATGATTTAATTAAAAGTGACACTTCACATACAGCTTTTTACGGTAAAAGGCACACAGTTAGAAATTATTCTTTAAATATTTCTGTTTGGCATATTAGGCTTAAGTGATCAATAAAGT
This sequence comes from Mytilus coruscus, assembly GCA_017311375.1. Classification (NCBI taxonomy): domain Eukaryota; kingdom Metazoa; phylum Mollusca; class Bivalvia; order Mytilida; family Mytilidae; genus Mytilus; species Mytilus coruscus. Next base: position 122,450,562 of record CM029595.1, on the reverse strand, counting down.
AAAAAATAATAGTGTTGTTCAATAATTGCGTTCTGTATTCTCTGGGGTTCAACATCAAATAGCTAATTTATTATAAGAAACAAGACTCAAGTGTCTATTTTCTTTTTTCCAGCAGTAAAATATGTTCATATGCATTCTGATCAATGCACAAGATCATATCTTTCTGAACTCATTATGCCGCTCCTGTATGATATCATCTCCGATTTACAACCGCCGATTTCAGGATGGCATAACTTCATATCAATACATTAAGTTTTAATGCAACTAAATATATAGTACAGTGGCGGATCCAGAAATTTTCATAAGGAGGGGCCCTCTGACTTTCTAAGAGGGGGCCCGCTCCAGTCATGCTTCAGTGATTCCCTATATAATCAACCAAATTTTTCCCAAAAAAGGGGGGCCCGGGCCCCCTGAAAAACCCTCTAAATCCGCCTCTGTATAGAGAAAGTTTAATTGTTAGTATGTACTCTAAAAGATATTTGTAATTTGTAATTAACCACATCTGATTCAAACCACTAAGAGTAACTTGTAATTGTGAAGCTTGATTTTGATTGCTGACAATAAAAGATGTCAGTGTTTTGGAAAAAGTGTTCTGAAGTTGATGGTAGACTTAGTCGTTGCTTGCAATGATAACTAATACATTTTACAATATAGTATCTAGCTCTTCATCTTCAGTCGTTCCGGAAATAATGGTATTTGAAGAAAAAATAATTGTAATTTTTTTCATTTACGATGAATAGGAAGGATAGAAAAGATTTTCTTAGTTTTATCAAGTAATTTGATCCTGTCGATAAGTAAACACGTGTGTTTTTTGCTTGTTGTATGTTTTTTTTTTATGAAACTGTCTAGTTAAACGCTGGAAATATTGTTTCGTTGAAAAAAATGAGAGGCTCTTTGAACAGAGGTTGTCAAATACCATGTTATGGTTCTATTGAGAATCTGTGTTGTCGTAGTCTATTTCGCGGTCCAAAATGGTGGTAGTTCTTATTATGAATTTATTGTAAAACTTCATTTTTTTATATGAAACTCATCGTCAGATAAATACTTAAAACAGTTTTTGACGCTTATGATTTCTTTACACATTATATGATCAATATCTTATTAAACAGAATTGTTTTCATCAGATAACAAGTTTTTCGACAAATCAGGGAATGATTATATATGCGTGTTCGTTGCAACTTGATACAAAACCTTACAATAATTCCTAATACGACACCCAATATATGATTGCAATAATTTTATTGACTTTGTTGATAGAGACGGCCAATCAGCAAAACTGGTCAGGGACAAGCTATTCGTCAACAGAAAATTGATATCTCCTTAGCCAAAGAGACAAATGAATATAAGCACTTAAAAATGCTTAATCAATTAACTGAATACGCGTAAACGGGACTTCCACCTATACAACGGCGATAGTACTAACAAAACTGAGTCGATTCAGCCATTTCATGGAAGAATTCCTTCGCAAACCACCATTTAGAAAACCATAGGGTTCATGACAGAACTTATTTTTATAATTGAATTTAAGTTACTATACTTCAATTTAGTTATCGCAGTGGACGTATTTCAGGTTGGTGTGTACTTTGTTTTAGCTAGACATAGCTAGACATCATCTATTAATGTTGATCACGTCACTGACGGATTTTTTAACGTGTGCTACCTTTTATACTTGTCTGTGAAGAAGCTGGTCGACAGGTAAACTCAATTTTTGACAGTAAAACTACCGATGGACGAACGCAAAGCTTCAAATACAATACAGTTATATTTTAATTAATTTCAGTGTCATAGAACATTCTTTTATACTGTTTCTATTATTTAATTTTTTGTTGGCTGCGTCCTTTCGCTTGCTATACAAATTCATCGGTTTGTGTTTTTTCTTCATTTTATTTTATTGTAGGTTTTTCTTCTCTTTGTACTCTGTTATCTATCTAACTAATAAAAAAAAAAGAAAATATTAAAGTACCCTGCTTCGAATATCAGAAAACATCAGTGTTTAACGTTTTTGCTCTAATTATTATGTTAATATTCATGTTTAGAAATTCAATACAGAAAAAGGAATAATTAGAGTAGCGTTTCAAATTTACTAAAGCGAATCGATATTAATGAAAATAAATACTAGTGTAGGCCGTAATTTCACAACAGTTAACTTAAAAGATTAATTAAAAGGTTGGTTTAATTCTCCCCTCCAGCACTAAAGAGCTATATTTAGGCAACAATAGTTTACCGATGTCCAAACCTCATTATAAATCGATTAAGCAAATGCAAATCAAATTAACAAAAAATTACGCGAAAAGCATGGTCTGCTAAAGCAGCGAGACTGGGTGGGTCGATAGGGTAAGCGCCTCCTGCTATGCATGCATCACTTGCTATGCGAATCCGTACTCAGTCATAATGTCAAAATCGGGAATAGGACAAAATCGTTAAAATTACAGATCAGACGACTTTTCTGGTATCTAAAGATACTGACCACACAATTTGGAACTGGAAAAGGTCAAGTTGGAACTGGGAAATTTCAAGTTGGAAATGAGAAATGTCAACTTGGAACTGAGAAATGTCGACATACATGTCACTGGTCAGTTGAGTTACTAAACGCTATTTCAAAGCCAATAACAACTAACACATAAATCATGTTTTCCAAGACTAAGTTATCAATTTGTACATATCCAACGGATTTAGTGTTAAGACGGCATGTTTGCTTGATTTATAAATAGTATTTTCATAAAAAGCATGTTTATATTAACTCCAAGCTAGTGGAATTTATACTTTTAAACGATGTTTCTTTGTTTTGACAAAATACAGTAAGTTTTAATAAATTCATTAGATTGATATCCTAGTAAAAATTTGTAGGCATGCACATAGCTCGTTCATTGGGATCTCATTGCCAACACGTACAAATCGAAGCAACTTAGAAATATGCACTCCATCAAACGAATCTACAGGCGTCTATTTGAAGTAAAGGAAATAAATAATGTATAAGGAAATATCATTACTTTTGCCATAAATTTTAGTATGAAATTACCATGAGAATCTTTATCTTCAAGGAAAAAAAAACACCGATCGCTTTTAGTAAATAAGATTTAATTGCATTAAGGATTATTTAGAGAGAATATATAGTCCTAATATCTACAGATATAAAAAGAAATATGAAGCGATGAATCGATGAAGCGATGAATCGACGGTTCTTTAGGAAACTTAGTTAAAATTGCAATACTAAATAATGAAACTGTAGAGGGCAAAATGTGAGATAAAAGGGGACATCGTAAATTCCCATTGGAATACTAATAACTTTACGTTATGCTCTACCTCAAAACAGAAGAATATTTTTATCACGCAATATACTTAAATCATATCTCTGTTATCCGATTATTGTATTGTTGTAAGATTTATTATGAAAAAGGAATGTTAAGGACTAAAACGGATAAATTAACAACTAGGTTGAACAAAAAATCATTCCATTATATAGCGAAGTTTCTATTTGTTATGATTATATGAAAGTGTTGTATCAAAAGTAGAGAAAACATAACTGTTAATGGATTATTAAAGCAGTGAAGTTAAATCAAGACTTCTGAAGAATATTTTAACTTTGAATAAATGGTTAATACCGCTATAACATAATCATCCTCACAAAATTTGATACTGTACGGAAGATAGGTAGTGACATTCAGTTGTTAAAATTTCTCATTTCAAACTTGACGCTTCTCAGTTTAAAGTTGACATTTTTCAATGCAACTTGACGTTTCTCAGTTCCAAGTTGACATTTTTTTCAGTTCCAAGTTTACATTCCACACTATTTGGAACTGCAAAAGGTCAAGTTGGAACTGGGAAATTTCAAGTTGGAAATGAGAAATGTCAACTTGGAACTGAGAAATGTCGACATCAAAGTAAGAAATGTAAACTTACTTGGATTCGAGAAGTGTCGAGTTTGAAATGAGAAATTTTATGTCTTCGTAAACATACATAAACCAGCCAACACTCCAACCATTAATATCTGTAGAATAAAGTGACGGCAGACATTAAGAAGGTTTGCTCTAACAATACAGCTAGACGACTGTCATTCTAGTAATCGAATGATACTGAATGATCATCGTGTTTTCTCTTTTGTCATTTTGACATTATATGTATATCACTAATTAATTGCCAGGTGAGCAAAACAAAGTTTGTTTGTATTTTTGAAGTATAATTGTAGTTTTTATTATTAACTCAATTTGACGCGATAACACTTGATGATCGAAAGCTGAATTAATTGTTATTAAAAATGTAATAAAAGCTACAAGGACTTTCTTTATTAACTGTTGTTGAAATCATTGTACAGTATTATGAAGAATGGCACATCTGAAACACCAGCTGTGGCTGACAACATTATTACTGACACAGCCAAGTGAATGGCTCCTCTAGTTGGCTAGCTCAGTATAACAATGTATCCTTAATTTAATTTACTGACTTTTACCTTGGTTTTGCTTATTATATATTAACATCCATATGCTTGATTTTACTACAATTTATAGGACAAATGAGGGCTTTATCGATTGTGCCATTAAATATAAATGTGTGCGTAATTGTGATGATGCGAGATCTTAATCATTCCGTAAGAGACCTGTACAATCAAATAGTGTTATTAATCCGACTAGTTTGTATCTAACGTTGAACACAGACGTACAATATCCTTATGATTTGGAAACCGTTTGCTAATTGCGCTAGACCACACCGGAAATAGTTTGCGCTGATGTAAGGTTGTTCATCAGTCAAACCCTTATGGTAGTGTTTTGTTCTTTAGAAAAACATTAAGGAAATATCTATTTTTTTCTAGATTCATCAGAAAAAGTGACCAATTTATCACAAAATTACAAACGGTTTGATTTCCACTATCTTACTTCGCGGTATATGGACTTATTGATAATAACGAAAGGAAAATAATTGATTTAACCTCACTAACAGAAATAGTGAAAAGCGCTACACGCTTGTTTAAACACTTTCTGCTCGGAAAGATATTATAAGAGTTCCCTCTACGACAGCCAATTAACCAGAGTAAACATGATTTCATTTGTTTTAAATTTCACAGATAAAACAATAATCTGACATACGAGGATAGATGCGAGCAAAAAATCAATTGGCAATGCAGAGAGTGTTGGAAACCTTGTCTTTTCCCGGAGTTTTATTGAGACATTGAATTGTTGGTTATCTATTAGTTTTTGATGAATTCATGACCTGGACGATATACATCTTCCTCTGGGTATTGTTTTCTTATCGTGAGAATATGAATGGATATTTAACGTGGCACGCAGGAATGAATCAGTGGACACGACTAACTTTTCAAAGGATTTAACCATGAACAAAACTCAGTTTCTTATTTTTATATTTTTAATTCATGAATGTGGAACTACTAGACCAAATGTTACTATTGCAGCAATTTTTGATATACAATATTATGACCATTTTAGTAGAATATTCTTTAGATATGTCACGGAAAACGTCACCCAGGAGGTATATTTACATGGAATCGCAACTGACTCGAGGAATAACATAGACGGAACGTTAAGAGGAATTTGTTCTTTATTTAAAGACAACAATATAGTATCATTTATAGTGATAGGATCAACACAGACTATACAGTCTGTAAGTCTAGTGACAACACCATTAAATATCCCAGTTCTGAGTTACAACACTGATAAAAACATGTTCATGCCTAAGGTAAGTACAAACTGATCATTAAAAATATGTATGCTATCCCGGTATCGCTCCTCTTGGAGTTCATACGATTCTCCCAGTATGTGTTTGTTACCTTGATTTGTCTTCTTAATCGATTGTTTGAGTGTCGGTAAATTACTGTTGCCTATATTTAATGTGTGTAATTCGAGATGGTAATATCAATCGCAGATTAATTAAAATCAGGGTTTAATAAAATTTTACTGCAACAGCTGTTTTCGATCCTCAACAAAAAATATCCTGAAGTGTGTTGTAAAATCCTCAAACAAAAAAAAACCGTACACTGATTTAATTGCAATGTCAACAAAAACTTATAGTATGCCACAAAATATCAACATATGTTCCCCCTTCTCTGATCGACCTATCTCAAATAGGACTGACAAAAACGAATTTGATCATTTTTTAAGTATCAAATGGTTTTAATGTTTTTTCAAAATATGTAAATATAGTCAAAACTGATGAAGTTCATACTTTATTCGATATTCGACGAATATGATATATTGCTATTACAACATTTTGTAAATGATTAAAAAATGTATTATTGTCCTTTATTGGGTGTGACAGATTTGAACTTTTTCACTAAAGCGTACTACTATAATTGGAATTGTACAGGCCTTTCGGAAGTAATAATGACAACATTGCCATGCTTCAGCTGCAGATGATGTTATACATGACAACATTGCCATGCTTCAGCTGCAGATGATGTTATACATGACAACATTGCCATGCTTCAGCTGCAGATGATGTTATACATGACAACATTGCCATGCTTCAGCTGCAGATGATGTTATACATGACAACATTGCCATGCTTCAGCTGCAGATGATGTTATACATGACAACATTGCCATGCTTCAGCTGCAGATGATGTTATACATGACAACATTGCCATGCTTCAGCTGCAGATGATGTTATACATGACAACATTGCCATGCTTCAGATGATGTTATACATGACAACATTGCCATGCTTCAGCTGCAGATGATGTTATACATGACAACATTGCCATGCTTCAGATGATGTTATACATGACAACATTGCCATGCTTCAGATGATGTTATACATGACAACATTGCCATGCTTCAGCTGCAGATGATGTTATACATGACAACATTGCCATGCTGCAGATGATGTTATACATGACAACATTGCCATGCTTCAGATGATGTTATACATGACAACATTGCCATGCTGCAGATGATGTTATACATGACAACATTGCCATGCTTCAGATGATGTTATACATGACAACATTGCCATGCTGCAGATGATGTTATACATGACAACATTGCCATGCTTCAGATGATGTTATACATGACAACATTGCCATGCTTCAGCTGATGTTATACATGACAACATTGCCATGCTTCAGATGATGTTATACATGACAACATTGCCATGCTTCAGATGATGTTATACATGACAACATTGCCATGCTTCAGATGATGTTATACATGACAACATTGCCATGCTTCAGCTGCAGATGATGTTATACATGACAACATTGCCATGCTTCAGCTGATGTTATACATGACAACATTGCCATGCTTCAGCTGATGTTATACATGACAACATTGCCATGCTTCAGATGATGTTATACATGACAACATTGCCATGCTTCAGATGATGTTATACATGACAACATTGCCATGCTTCAGCTGCAGATGATGTTATACATGACAACATTGCCATGCTTCAGATGATGTTATACATGACAACATTGCCATGCTTCAGCTGCAGATGATGTTATACATGACAACATTGCCATGCTTCAGATGATGTTATACATGACAACATTGCCATGCTTCAGCTGATGTTATACATGACAACATTGCCATGCTTCAGCTGCAGATGATGTTATACATGACAACATTGCCATGCTTCAGATGATGTTATACATGACAACATTGCCATGCTTCAGATGATGTTATACATGACAACATTGCCATGCTTCAGCTGCAGATGATGTTATACATGACAACATTGCCATGCTTCAGCTGATGTTATACATGACAACATTGCCATGCTTCAGCTGATGTTATACATGACAACATTGCCATGCTTCAGATGATGTTATACATGACAACATTGCCATGCTGCAGATGATGTTATACATGACAACATTGCCATGCTTCAGATGATGTTATACATGACAACATTGCCATGCTGCAGATGATGTTATACATGACAACATTGCCATGCTTCAGATGATGTTATACATGACAACATTGCCATGCTTCAGATGATGTTATACATGACAACATTGCCATGCTTCAGATGATGTTATACATGACAACATTGCCATGCTTCAGATGATGTTATACATGACAACATTGCCATGCTTCAGATGATGTTATACATGACAACATTGCCATGCTGCAGATGATGTTATACATGACAACATTGCCATGCTGCAGATGATGTTATACATGACAACATTGCCATGCTTCAGATGATGTTATACATGACAACATTGCCATGCTTCAGATGATGTTATACATGACAACATTGCCATGCTTCAGCTGCAGATGATGTTATACATGACAACATTGCCATGCTTCAGCTGATGTTATACATGACAACATTGCCATGCTTCAGCTGATGTTATACATGACAACATTGCCATGCTTCAGATGATGTTATACATGACAACATTGCCATGCTTCAGCTGCAGATGATGTTATACATGACAACATTGCCATGCTTCAGATGATGTTATACATGACAACATTGCCATGCTTCAGATGATGTTATACATGACAGCATTGCCATGCTTCAGCTGATGTTATACATGACAACATTGCCATGCTTCAGCTGATGTTATACATGACAACATTGCCATGCTTCAGCTGATGTTATACATGACAACATTGCCATGCTTCAGCTGATGTTATACATGACAACATTGCCATGCTTCAGATGATGTTATACATGACAACATTGCCATGCTTCAGATGATGTTATACATGACAACATTGCCATGCTTCAGATGATGTTATACATGACAACATTGCCATGCTTCAGATGATGTTATACATGACAACATTGCCATGCTTCAGATGATGTTATACATGACAACATTGCCATGCTTCAGATGATGTTATACATGACAACATTGCCATGCTTCAGATGATGTTATACATGACAACATTGCCATGCTTCAGATGATGTTATACATGACAACATTGCCATGCTTCAGATGATGTTATACATGACAGCATATAGATTTATAATGTCATGCTGTTTTTCATTGACTTTCTTTTCCTGGTTTTACTCTCAGATGCAAATTAATCTAGACCCGTTTGCCCTCGTCGTTAAAAAGCAAGTAATGTTAAAGTGCTTGCCAAAGAGATCTCTATTATCATTAAGCTAATTCTTATAGACATAATTACGTAGAGTGCACAATTTGCAAATGCCAGTTTCAGAAACTAAATGCTTTTATTTGAAATTAATGTAAATTTTCAATCGTACGAAGTGCGTAAAAATGTAAATTTGTTCATTACAGCTAAATCTGTTTTACGTCTATATGTTCCTTTTTTTAAAAAGCACGTTATTTTCCTCAATACAATTAAATATATGTATACGTTTTTAAGCATATATTCTTGAAACATTGCACAACATCCATTGCGCACTAAGTTATAAGCCTGGTATCTTTAAAAACCACTGGGTCAAAGCCACTGTTGTGGGCGTTTCGTTCTTTCGTTCATAAGGATATAAATATGCCAGTCAACACTTCTCTGTAAATTAACTGTTCCCAAAACTTAATGAGAAAACGAAACACTTAAAGTTGTTCACCTACTTGTATAGATGACCATAAACAGATTTTGCACAGCTTTTTTTGAATGTTTGGTGTACAATGCTCTTCAACTGTGTAATTGATTTGGCCTTCCAATTGTTTTGACTCGAGTGCCTTTAATGAGTCTTTCGTAGACAAAATTGCGCGTCTGGGGAACTAAATTATCAGCCTGGTATCTTTCATGATTTTATACAACACGTTTGATGCTACTGCTGTTGAAAGTTTCGTCCCCAAAGATATAACCAGCTTAGAATTCAGCACTGTTGTGCTGACAGGCAACTCATTGATGGTGTAACTTTCTGTAAACCCACTGTTCCTTAAACTACAAAATCCTTCGAGACACTGAGGTTTTGATTTTCTACCCTAGGCAAAGATGACTTAACCAAAGTTTTGCACAAATTGTTCATTATCTCACTCATCGTTTAGCTTTGTTTTCTGTCGAAATTATTTATCATCTCGCCGACGTCAAGCTTTGTTTCTATCTGAATTTATCACTTTCTCGCCCGACGTCAAGCATAGTTTCAGTCGGATTTGTGCATTATCTCGCCAATCGTAAAGCTTTGTTTCTTTCAGATTTCTTCATTATCTCGCCCGTCGTCAAGCTTTGCTTCTGTCGGATTTGTTCATTACCAGCTTTGTTTCTGTCGGATTTGTTCATTATTTCGCCGTCGTCAAGCTTTACTTCTGTCGGATTTGTTCATTATCTCGCCCGTCGTCAGCTTTGCTTCTGTCGGATTTGTTCATTATTTCGCCCGTCGTCAAACTTTTTCTATGTCAGAATTGTTTATTATCTCGCCCGTCGTCAAACTTTTTCTATGTCAGATTTGTTCATTATCTCACCCGTCGTCAAGTTTTCTTTCTGTTGGATTTGTTCATTATCTAACCCATCGTCAAGCTTTGTTTGTGTCGGATTTGTTAATGATTTCGCCTGTCGTCAAACTCGGTTTGTGTCGAATTTGTTTATTATCTCACCCGTCGTTAAGCTTTGTTTCTGTCAGATTTGTTCATTATCACGCCCGTTGTCAAACTTTGTGTTCATTATCTCACTCATCGTTTAGCTTTATTTTTGTCGGATTTTCTTCATTATCTCGCCCATCGTCTTGTTTTGTTTCAGTCGAATTTGTTCATTATCTCAATCATCGCTTAGTTTTGTTTGTATCGGATTTGTTCATTATCTCGCCCATTGTCAAGCTTTACTATTGTATGAATTGTTCATTTTCTCGCCCGTTGACATGCTTTGTTTCTGTCGGATTGTTCATTATCTCACCCATCGTCTTGTTTTGTTTCAGTCGGATTTGTTCATTATCTCAATCATCGCTTAGTTTTGTTTTTTGTCGGATTTGTTCATTATCTCGCCCGTCGTTAAGCATTTTTTGTCGGATTTGTTCATTATCTCGCCCGTCGTTAAGCATTTTTTTTGTCGGATTTGTTCATTATCTCGCCCGGCGTTAAGCTTTTTTTGTGTCGAATTCGGTTATTTTTTTCCTCATCACCTAAATTTGTTTTTGTCGGATTTTTCATTATCATCTCAACCATCGTCTTGTTTTGTTTCTGTCGGATTTGTTTATTATCTCTTTCGTCGTCTAGCTTTGTTTATGTCGGATTTGTCGTACGATGAAATGGTTAAACTCCCATAATGTTTTTGAGATAATATCTGAGAAGATGGTATAAGTGAAAACAACAAAATTTTCCAAACGATAAAACTTGTCTTAGGTCTAGTAAAATGTGTATTGGTGTCCTGGTAAAGGTTTATATAGAAACGTGATCAGAATAATAAAAACAAATGCACTCTCAGTTAATTTTTAATTCAAGTGTTTCAAATTCGTAGTATGTGAAGGGAATTCATTGTACGATTAGTTCCTATTTGATCAGTTACTTGGTAGGTTTTGTGAAATGAGTTATTGCTGGTTAAAATGGGGATATTATTTGCATGTGCAAATCTCGCTTAACTAAAATTCTTTTTCAATTAATTTGATGATTTGATGTTTCAATTAAAATCTCTTAGTACTAGTATTACGCACATTTAAGAATCGTTGCATACGTCATGCCTGTAATTCATAGAATATTTGGGAATATTTAGCTTGTGATAGAACTTTTATGACTTAATGAAAGTTGTAATTTACAAGAATGGGACTTATTTCCTGTTTTATGTAAAAAAATACATTAATGTAACAAACTTGATAAAGAGTTTATACACAGTGCAATTTGTTCTGGGAAATATGACTGCATCATATGTTGCGATGTCTATCACATTAATGGTTAGGGTGTAATAGAGAAGTTAAACTACTTCGAATCTTATTCTTTTAGTCCTACGGACGACTCTCTTAACTCTCTTTTGACATTGGTTTTATTTCCCTTTTAGATGCTACATTGTACTTTCATCAGCATTTTACGGTGACGTAAAGGTCTTGTATATAATTTCATATTTCAAGTTTTAAAGATGGAAACTATAAAAACTCGTTTTAAATGAATAGTTATTCATGCGTTTAGTTATAGACGATACGATAAAAAAAAAATATAGTTATTCTTTTTTAATATTTCATACTTTTATCAACTTTTGTTCATAAAAGAAAATGATTTAGTTTGGAAAAAATAATGATATAAAGTCTTCTTTTTTCCCAAGACTTATTTTTAACAGTATACTTTACATACATGTTTCATATTTGCACTAAATTTGACATGAAAAAATGATGTTTAGCAAATTCCCAGGAGACTGTAATACAGTCAGTGCTAGTTGTACGTTGTTGACTGCCATAATATTTTTATCATTGATCAGACCTTTCGTTTTCTTTTATGAACTGTTTCACAATTTGCCGGGAATATTTTATAGCTTGCTTTTTATTCGAGCGTCACTGATGAGTCTTTTGTAGACGAAACGTGCATCTGGCGTACACAATTTTAATCCTGGCATTTATGATGAGTTTATTTACTTATAGTATACGGTATACATGGTATACGTACGGCAACCTTGTGTACTTTAAACGTACGGCAACCTAATATAATTGTTCACATCCTTGTCCAGTGGTCTTGTATATCAGTGTTATGAAAAACAAAGAGCTTGGCTAAAACATTGCTTTGTCGTAGTACATTATCCATTTATAATTTCTAAATAAAAAGACGCATCTGGTGCAGAAAAATTGGTACCGTTTAAGTTATTATAATTGGTAAGATTATCATGGACAGATTCTTTCTTCTTGCAAAAGTTAAGAATATTTTGTCACCATATAGCAGGTGTGTAGAAAGGTTTGACGTTTAAACACGCAAACAGCAAATAGACATTACATTTTCATTATGTATATTTCTAGTGAAGTCATTCAACTTTTAACCTTCAGTTTCTATCAAATCAATCGTACAAAATTCTCAAATGAAATTCTTAATGGCCATTTCACTTTGCGTTTTAAATGACAAAGAGTTTATATATATATACGTTGATTAAACTCAGTTAGAAGGCAGTAAAAACCAAAAAGGCATTTAGAGGTCAACATATGATCTATACTGATAGACAGTTATGTCACATTAAAAACTATCTAAACGGAAACACATGAAACCACACACTTTTCCTGTCTGGACCATGCAGTGATACATTTAGCTATCAGTTAGCTTTACTAGCAATATCTGAAATTAAAGCTTTTTTTACTATTTCCTGTTAGGAATTTAGTCGATCTATCTATAACCTAACCTCATCTAGACGATCAATTATTGATTCGCTTGACTTTGGTTTGTGCTTTCAATTTACCGTAAGCGTACTTCATTATAATGTTTATACTAGCATTTGTACACGGATGATCATGCAATTGACTTTTCCATCACGTTTTTATTTTATGTGCTGTTAACTCAAATTACCACAGAGAAGGTGTTCATATTTATCAGCAAAGCAATGTTCCCAATGTCCTATTGTTTTAAAGGATGCTGTATTTTTCTGTATATGAAGGTTCTTGGGAAAGTTTTCTAACAGTTTAGATTTTTGGATTTTTCATCAAACTGGTTATGTATGTCGGGGGTCAGCCATAATTTTCAGTCTGGAAGCATAGGTTCGGCGTGTCCTCTTTCAATGCAAAAATATTTGAAAATCCAAATGATGATAACTTGAAATTCTTTTCTTGGTTTAAATTGCAACTTATATTGATGGAAGATTTAGGGAAGGACACTTAAACAGCCCTATCTATGTTTAGGTCAAATGTCAAGGTCATAGCTGCTAAAAAGGACTGAAAATATAAGTAACACTTCTTGGATTTAAAAAAAATAGTTCAACAATTGGTACGTGGAAGAGACAAAGCGTATTCATTCTGATTTCCATATTTTTCATCACCCTTATTTGGTATGTTGGGAACCATCCATCAATAAACAGTCTTGGAGCATAGCTTGGCCGTTCCCACTTCAACCTAAAAATATTTGAAAATCCAAAACTTTGAAGAACTGATATAACCAAAAAAGACCAAAACATATAGCCAAACCTGGAATAGGAATCAGAGCTTTGCTATTAAAAGATTTCTTAAAAGATTTACAACAGCAAAATTCAGTAAAGAAATAACCGTATTTTCATGCTGAATACAAAAAGAGGTAGTTTTCTTACATTGCTTTACACACAGGGTGAAATGAGAATGTTGTTGAGACTAAATGATATACTAGTATTTAAAGGAATTTTCTTTTTATAACATCTATCTACAACATCAAAGTGTTATTTAATGCTAAACATTGTTATTTGTAGATAAAAGAAAAATCTGTCACTTGGGTTTTAGGCTGAATAAGCGCTAATTTAAATGACTGAGGATTAATTATTTTTACGTAAGAAAATCTTAAGAACTATGTTAAGCTGTGACTATCTTTTATCAAAGTATTATCTTTAAAAAATATCCTTCTTTGTGATAATAAATTTTCACTTAATATAGTTACTGACAACACAAAAAGCTTTACATGCTAATAACATTGAGATACTAGTATTTATTTATTTAATCAATGTGTCCTTAAATTATCGAATTTATCTTTCACCATAAAATCAATTTGTAAATTTTATAAGTTAAACAAGTGTGGACACAGATCAGTGTGGATAGTAGGGTTGGATGTTTGACAGTGTTTTATATGACAAAAGGAGTTCTATGCTTTTCCCATAAGGTTCTATATTATTAACTGTGTTGCACAATGACAACCAACCTGAGCATTAGGAGTGTTGATTATTTAATATTTAGTTTTTTATGTTCAAGACGAGCATGGAAGAGACACTTATTGCATTAATTACCAAATGATTATGATAGAATATGTTCCACATCTTTGATTTTGGATACATTTTGTAGCTAGAAGAGGAACACATAATAGGTTCATTTTTTCATGATGTGATTTTTTTAGATGGGAGATGGTATCTGAGAACATGTATTTGCTTACTATTTGTATGGTTCTATTTATATTACTTTGTGGTGGATCGTCAGTATCATAAGTAAAAGGTTTCGTTTAAATGTCGAAAATTGGTTCTCAGATTAGAAGACATTTAATGGTTTTTAGTAATGACAATGCCTGACATTATGCTTGGGGCTAGATGAGCTAGAAAGTAAACTTCTGTGTTATTCTTTAATAATTCTTAGATAATATCTCCTCCAAAGCTGGTCAAAGCAAAAAAAAGTTTTGACCAGTATGAAAATGATATCAACAAAAGAACCTTTGTGAGCATGCTTCAAAGACTCATAACTGCTACAGAAGTCATCTGATAAAATTTCAAGTGGATATTATGAACATCTACTTAATATGTCTAAATATCTAAAAAGTTATAGTATTCAATATGAAAAAGGTATTGCAAAATTATTCTCTTTTATTTTTTTTTGTTATATGGATACAAATATAAATGATACCAATACAGTAAGGCAGTTTTGTTGTGGTATGAAAGTGTAGTAATTAACATTTACTGTAACAATGTTAATTCACACAAATTAAGAAATAAACAAATGAATGTCAGATAAATATTGAACATGTACAATGAAATATAGTTTTAGAAATCAATTAGGCCAGATAGGCCTTATAAATTTTGGTCTTTTTTTTAACATACTGAATGACCAGTTACACTCAGGACTGAGTCGTCAGTAGGCAGTACAGATGTATAAAAATAAAGTGTAACAAAACAACCTAGCATCATATTGCTAGTAGCGCGAGTAGCATTGTCGGGTAAATTTTTGCTTTTTTTTAAATTTGGCTAATGGACAAAAAATGTTTGGTTCAAATCTAAATAAAATGCTCTTATCTCCCATTACTTACATTGTACATAGAATGGATACGTCTTTGACAATTCCTTGTACATGAGAGTTGTCTGTCAAATCTTTATTTCACAAAGAATGAATTGCATAACAATGAACTGAGCTTATATTTTAAAGCAAAGCACTTTAATAATACACTAAGACAAAAAGCTCAATCCAGTGATATACTTTGTACTACAGGTCCTTCATGAACATCCTATCGGCCAAAACCATATCTCACAAACATGCCATACTACATGGTTGGATCAGAAGTCCTGAAAAAGACATGAATTATATCATTGTACTTTAGTACATGTATATACACCGGTTAAAACTTTCACAAATTTGTGGAAAATCATTCAGTATCTAGCAACTATCAATCGCTTCATGCACAAATTGATATAGGTTGAGTGCCCCTCTGTCGGAAATAAGAACATACCTCCACCTAATTTTAGTTAACTGATGAAGAAACATTCAAAACTATAAAATGTCATCTAAGACTTGTCAGTGTCTATTTACCATCTGAGACCAATGAATCAATAATATATGTGTATACATATATACATGTAAGACTAAAATTGACATACATATATAAGACTTAAACTGACATTCGGTCTTTACTCCACCTTCATTCCTCAATCATGTTCAAATCTGACTTCATGATAAAATAAGATTCCATATCTACAACCAATGAAATACCCCTCTATAAGACTAGCCGCAATGAAATCCCAGTTTTCTAAAATGGTAGGTGGAACCTAAAACTCAAAAACTTTAAGCGATATATTTTAAATATTGCAAATACATGTAATTCTTCTCAAAAATTCGCTATATCTTTCCTTATTTTGTCTTTTGTCTGTATATTGACCTCTGGGTGTCTTTCAATTACATCCAGTTTGGCGTGGGTTGATGTTTGATTGTTGTATGTGTTATATATCAATGTGAGATTTTTTTATATAAGTAAAAACTATTCCCTTAAATTCAAATATAATAGATGTAAGAAATTATAGGCAACCATCATGACCATATGCATACCACCTTCAAAAAACAGCTGCGCCATGAGCACATGATAAGCCCATCACATTTACAAAGAATAAAGTTCAATTACTTCTCAATGTCATATTAGAAATTTATGAAAATCAAAAAAGGAGCTTATATCAATAGATATAAACAATTCACCAAAGTTTAATGAGAATTGCTGAAAACATTGTTCAAAACTGGAAAATCTCCCCTGTTTAATATATAAAACCCCGTAAGTGGGAAATGTAAAATGTAGAATTTATAAAATTCTAAAGGCAGCAGCTTACATTTTTGTACATCACTAGATATAAACAATTCACCAATGTTTCATGAGAACTGCTGAAAGCATTTTTAGTTATAGTCTGAAAACTGGAAAATCCCCCTTTTTTTAACAATAAACTCGGAAATGTAAAATCTAAAATTTATAAAAAAAGAAAGGGAGCTCACGTCAATAGATATAAACAATTCACCAAAGTTTTATGCATATTTATTAAAGAGATTTTAAGTTAATGTCTGACATATTGACGACGAACGGACAGACAGACGGACAGCGCCATACCATAATACGTCCCGCAAACAGGCCTATAAAAATGAGAAGACCCCATACTGTATATTCTGCTGTAAAATAGCCCAACATGTTTATATTGGGATACAGTTTATATTGATATAAAGATTTGAGATTTATTAAAAAAAAACTTTCATGACATCATAATTTATGTATTTATTTGCATTTATTCTGTTGATTGATAGTGGTACATGTATGAGGACTGGGATGAAATCAATAATATATAGTTCTGATCAACAGTTTCATGGTAAATAAGTTGTAGTAGGTTGTTTGAAGTTTGCAGCATATTCAACTTTACAATCCATATAAAAATCTGTATATGTGGTATGATTGCCAATAAAACAACTATCCACAGAGGTTCAAATAACAAAGTAATTATAGGCAACCATACAGCCTTAAAAAATGAGAGAAAAAAAAAACAGTCCAGACATGTTAAGTATGCAACAATTAAATTGAGAAAAGTAATGGCCTAATTTACAACTTATAAACCGGTTGGGAACTCTCCCCCTCCCCAAAAAACAAATATTCTAAAGAAGATAAAAAGAAGATGTAGCCTTTTTAACTTATAAAGGGGGATCTGGAGGGGATTCATTACATTTGGAACAACTTTTCTATAGGATGGATACATATAAAAATTACAATATGTCATATGATTGCCAATGAGACAACTATCCACAGAGGTTCAAATGACAAAGCAATTATAGGCAATTATACAGCCTTCAAAAATGAGGAAAACTGTCCAGACATGAAAAGTATGCATCAATACAATTGAGAAGAGTAATGGCCTGATTCACAATTCAACTAATAAACAGGTTGGGAACATCCCCCACCCCCAAAAATTTGAGGGATATTTTGCGGTTTTAAAATAAGGAAAAAAAAATGAAGCTTTTTTAACTTATTAAAGGGGGTGATTCATTACCAAAGAAAAAACTTTTCTAATAGATGATTCCACTTATTTTCAATAAATAATATATATTGAAGTCTATCTCAGGCATCTGGGAACAGACTCAACAGTATTTCTATACATGTATTAATATATTCCAAAATGTGGACAAGCCCGACATCAAATGTTCTACTTGAATGACTTTACTGGATAAGATCAAATTAAAAAGTCACAGTGGTGATATACTCCAATGGCAGTCTTTCCTGTTAAAATGTCATGTGTAGAACGTGATATACCATTTTTAGGACTATATACTGTCCTTTATATTTAGGTCATTTTGACACAGCAAAATATAAATAAAACGTTAACTATCAGGAAATTGAGTTCTTTTTCGCAAAATAAACCCACTAAAACTGAATTTTGAATGCAAACGACCCCTAAATAACTTACAGATATTGGTATAAAGAATGGTCCATGATGATTCTTGTTAAAGAGTTCATGAAATGTACACCGATTCTGTCAGTTGAACGGACTAGAATGAGATAAGTTATATATACATTAAGGTCTTTTCAACCGTTGTGGTGTAAATCAGTTGTATTTTATGGTTGACATATATATATGTATACATGTAGATCATTGGCTTTTCTACACATTGATATTTTACTATATCGATTATCTATTTATCGTTCTAGATCTATTGCTGGTATTTTTCACCTCCCTAAAACAGTTTTAAGGCTAGATGAACGCAAGCTTGATATATAGGGTGTCCTCACTTATTTTGACAGCGCTGAAAAATTTTGGTTGACATGCGTATATATATATCCTCTTCTCATGGGTTTTCGTGCTATTAAGAATGCATTGTGGCGTCACAATTTCCATTGAAAAGGCATGCATAGTACAAATTCATATGACGTACGAAAACATATGATCTGACCATATATGTATAGGTTATCGGCTTTTCTACACATTGATATTGTAAAATATTAGCCAGTGAGCCACAATGTACCTTTTTTGGCGAGTGAGCGCAGCTAATGAGCTAAAATGAATCAAATTGTGTCCTCAGTGGGTGATATTTTAAGGGATCTATACGAAGAAAACCTGATTATCTGTTTATCATTCTATTACTGGCTTTTTCACCTCCCTAACTTGGCCTAAGAGTTTTTACAGATGAAAGCAAGCTTGATAACGACTCCTCACACACATGTATAGATTATCGGCTTTTCTACATATAGATATGAGGGTAGTAATGCCCTTTACCGTCAGGCGTCAAACGGTCATTTTTGGCTACCATTAATGTCAAATTGGTTTTAATTTTACCGTGATTCGCCAAAATATCCTTATCGTGACTCATCAAAGGTCTCAAATAATTATCATTAGCGTCATTTTTTCAAAAAATTTAATGTGATGTGTCAAAATCAGTCGATTTTTTTATCGTCTAAAAGAAAGTACATTTTATCGTCATGCACCAAAAATTACCGTTAACGTTATTTGGCAAGAATTTTTACCGTTATTCGTCATGAAGGTACTCCATTACTACCCTCAGATATCGTAAAATATTAGCCAGTGAGCCGCAATGAACCTTTTTGGCGAGTGAGCGCAACTAATGAGCTAAAATGAATCAAATTGTGTCCTCAGTCACATGTACAGTGGGTGGTATTTTAAGGTATCTATACGAAGAAAACCTGCTTATCTGTTTATCGTTCATATACTGGCTTTTTCAACTCCCTTACTTAGCCTGAGGGACGACATCAAAAGTTCAATGTAGGATAAAAAACTTAATTCATATAGTTTTTTCACTGACCCCCCTCTTAACTTAATTTGGGAAAATTGATTGACCAATAAGGATATATATAAAATCGATGTCAATTAAACAAAACTTGCAGCAATTTTGACCCCCACCCCCAAACTATTTGAATTAAGTTTTTTTTATCCTTCATTGATTTTTTTTATGTCGTCCCTAAGACAGTTGCTTATCTGTTTATCGTTCTATTACTGGCCTTTTTTAGACTAGAGACTTCATGTGTACAAACCTGACGTCATACTATAGAAGAAGAGACAAATAATATCACATTAAATCAAATCACATTACATCTGAAGATAACTATAATCCAAAGTAAATTATATTACGATGTCAATGGAAGAAATTCCCGCCTTTACATCAAGGCCACAGCAGTTCAACCAATCGGGGAATGCTTAGTTGGGACATACCTCTTTTTTTACTGCAGGTTTTGGCATATTTAAAACAGAATTATAGAAAAATGAAATGTTGTTAGTAGATACAAAACAGAAAATGATATACACTTTTAGCAAAAGATGAATTGGATCGGGGTTCTGTGTATTCATATTATTTGTACAACTCTCCTTACTCTTGGGAAGCGTGTTCTTTACATCGAGGCTTCCGTTGCTTTACATCGAGGCCACAGTAGTTCAACCAATCGGGGAATGTTTATTTGAGGGCCTATGACCTATTTTATCTGCAGGTTTAAGAATTTTTTAATCGAAATTATAGAAAAATGGAATGTTGTTAGTACATACAAAACAGAAAATGATGAATACTTTTAGCAAACGATAAATTGGATCGGGGTTTTGTGTATTCACATTATTTGAACAACTCTCCTTACTGATGCCATTTTTTGGAATTTCTGTGACCTAAATGGTTCGCGAAAATTAAATATTTTTATATATAGTATAGTAATAAGAAGTGATGTCCACTTTTTCCCTGTCACGAATCGATTAGAAAGATACAAAAAGATAACAAACAAAAACTGGATGAATCGCATAAACTCGAAAATAAGCGAGACCGGTTGAGTGGATAAGGTACTATGCATGCACTACCTGTCATATGAATCCATACTCAGTCAAAATGTCACAATTGGTAAAATTACAGGTCAGACAACTATTCTAGTATCTAAAGATGAAATATTCTTTGGATTTGGACAAATATGGAAAATGTTAAGTCTTGCTCGAATCAAAATTCTAGTTTCAGACATTCCCATTACAGCGCAGTCAAAATAGTTTAGATGTAATCAGTTAGTCTGTATATTTCTGCTCGATTTAATGTAAACGTAATCAGTAGTCATACTTTCTTTCCCATTACTGAACCGTTTCCAATATGATAGAAGAGTCTAAAATATGTTCAGTCTATGCATGCGGAATTAAGATTGAAATGTTCGTTTTAATATAAAATGTACTTACAACAGTTCTGTTATGGGGAAATTACAGGGGTAATGTTATTTCACTGAATTACAACAGTTACAAGTAAACATGTACAGTCGTTTTAATTGGGGACAAATGATGGGGACAAAATCATTTGCCAAAAAACTTGCTCATGTTAATTTAAGGAAGGCACCACTTTCCGTCATCTAGACATGTATTTCTACCTTGACTTTTAAACACGATTTATAACAATGACCTCTTTTGTCGATGTTTAGGTGCTTTATGTTTTTTACATTTATACCTTACTTTAAAAATAAGAAGATGTGG
This sequence comes from Mytilus coruscus, assembly GCA_017311375.1. Classification (NCBI taxonomy): domain Eukaryota; kingdom Metazoa; phylum Mollusca; class Bivalvia; order Mytilida; family Mytilidae; genus Mytilus; species Mytilus coruscus. The sequence goes on along the minus strand of CM029595.1, from coordinate 122,428,898 downwards.
TATGATTGCCAATGAGATAACATTCCACAAGAGTTTTGAAACTTATACAACTCTGGAAGGATAGAAATACACGTATTTTTCTATATTCGGATGCAGTCAATCATCCTCCATGGTCATACCAGATTTAAAAAAAAAAAAAAAAAAGAAATAAAGGAAATAACAAATTGACATGCCTCTTCTTATAAAGTTGTAAAATTAATATATACTCTAGGTACATTTTTTTCTATTTCTTAGTTTTGAAACTCAAAAATACAGATATAATACATGCATACTACTAAGTACAGACACAATACCTACGTGTAAGTCTTTGCGTTTTTCCTGGTAGAACCACAATATGGGCAATGGTTTGGAAAGCAAGTTTAGTATAAAACACAGAAGGATCAAAGGATTGAAAGTAAGACAATGGGAAAAAAGGTTAACGGGTTGAGCGTTCGCAAAAACGTTTAAACCAGTCACATTCTTTATGCGCCTGTCCCAATGTCAGTAGCCTGTAGTTCATTTGTTTTCGTTGGTTCATATCTGTCATATTTGTTTTTCGTAAATTATTTAGTAACCTTTTATTGCCGACTATACGGTATGGGTTTTTCTCATTTGAAGGCCGTACGGTGGCCTATAATTGCTTACATCTACTTCATTTGAACTCTGGTGGTGGTTGTCTCATTTACAAGCATACCACATTTCTTTTATATTTATAACGATTTATTTGCCTGATGGAGATAGAGCATTAATTCTAGTAAAACTAAGCCGTAAATGTATCTAAAAGTTATAATCAATCATTGGTATTCAGTTTACATTAGTGTGAGGTTGAAAAAGTTGGAAAAGTATTCTATCAGGCTTTGTCTCCAACTGGTATGGAAATATATAGGTGTCAAAACGTTTATATTATGAAAGTTTCAAGTAGTTGGCTTTTTTTATTATCATTAATGAGTCTTGATAAGGACATTATAAAATTTTTAAGAAAACTTATTTATGGTAGATAACTTGTTTAAACAAATGATTGTTTCATAATAATGTATATACCTTCAATGTTTTGTGCAACCCGAATAATTCAGTCCCTCCCCGTAATCGATCTCTCTTACTTAATGTAGTAATCGTAGATCAGCGGAATATAATGACTGAATTATTCGGGTTATGTTTTGAACTCGATATACAATTATGCCATTACAAAGACTAAAATTAATTTGATTATGTGCCTTAAACAAAGTAAATTATATTTTGAAACTGAGGGCTAACCTATATTTGTATTTTGTGCCGTTATGAATCGACTATTTTACAGGCAACACAATATGTTAGCGTGAAATTTAAATTTTATACTATGTTTTCCTATTCAAATCACATGGAGTTGTCTGTTTTGATGTTTCACACTTTTCAGTGGTTATGACCATAATTATCAGAAAACGATTCAATAAGTCGTAAGTGTCTTTTCTGATTAAATGTAAATACTTTCTACTTTTATATAAATAAGAAGATGTGGTATGAGTGCCAATGAGACAACTATCCATCCAAGTCACAATGTGTAAAAAGTAAACAATTATAGGTCAAAGTACGGCCTTCAACACGGGGCCTTGGCCCACACCGAACAGCAAGCTATAAAGGGCCCCCAAAATGTCTAGTGTAAAACAATTCAAACAGGAAAACCAGCGGTCTAATCTAAATAAAAAACAAGAAACGAGAAACACTTATGAACTCAACAAACGACAACCACTGAACAACAGGCCCCTGACTTAGGACAAGTGCATTCAAATGCAGCGGGTTTAAACAGGCACCAACCTTCACCCTAGTGACAGTTGAAGTTACTGTGTAACATTACAACATAAAAAGACACACTATAAAATATCAATTGAAATGGCTTAACTCGATCAAAAAGACATATAAACAAAAGCAGGTAAACATACACTGAATATCTATGACACAATATAAATACAATATTAATAAAAAAAGGTTGAAGAACAATGTCAAAAAGACAACTCTAACCTGGGACAAAATGGCGTTAAATAAAATAACGTACACAGGTAAATTTAAATATAATAAATTTGCTGTTAGTAGTACGGAAATATTTTTTTCAAAATAAAAATTCTGGTTAAATGTAAATATTTTCTACTTTTATATAAATAAGAAGATGTGGTATGAGTGCCAATGAGACAACTATCCATCCAAGTCACAATGTGTAAAAAGTAAACAATTATAGGTCAAAGTACGGCCTTCAACACGGAGCCTTTGCCCACACCGAACAGCAAGCTATAAAGGGCCCCAAAATGACTAGTGTAAAACAATTCAAACAAGAAAACCAGCGGTCTAATCTATATAAAAAACGAGAAACGAGAAACACTTATGAACTCAACAAACGACAACCACTGAACAACAGGCTCCTGACTTAGGACAAGTGCATCCAAATGCAGCGGGCTTAAACAGGCGCCAACCTTTATCCTAGTGACAGTTGAAGTTACTGTGTAACATTACAACATAAAAAGACACACTATAAAATATCAATTGAAATGGCTTAACTCGATCAAAAAGACATATAAAGGGCCCCAAAATGACTAGTGTAAAACAATTCAAACAGGAAAACCAACGGTCTAATCTAAATAAAAAACGAGAAACACTTATGAATCACATCAACAAACGACATCCACTCCTGTTTATAAATGTTTTAATATTTTAAGTACTTGAAGACTTTAGTTATTATATACCTCAAGAAATTTAGATAAAACTATTCTTTAAAGTATGTTCGGGGGAAACATTTATAAAATTAAAGGGATGTGATATTATTGCCAATGAGATAACTATCCACCAGAAACCAAATGATTTGTTCCTTTCTGTTATTAAAAAAATGCACATTACATATAAACATAAATCTTTAACAATTAAAAACGTGCGCAAAATAATTTATTTTAGACAATCAAAATGTGATAAATGGCTAGACGATGACTATCTATGTAAACTTCGATATTCAATACGGTAAAGACGATAATGAAATAAAGAAAATCATAAGCCAGCAGACAGATTTCCGATAGAAACTGACCACAGTTAATATTCAATAGGACATAATGCTTGGTTAGGGTTTCTTCAGCCATTCCTGTCAATCTATGGTTTCTTTTGATCCTATCAGTTATGCTAGATTGCTCAAAATGGATGAAATCACGCTAACTAGTTATTTCTATCGCACTATAGAAGTCCTAGAAAAAAATTAGTACCGCATGAGATAACAAATCGGCGTTGAACTTCATATTTTTTAGGAAAATGTACAATAAATGTAGAAATAATATGTTATATAAAGAATGTCTACAATATTTACATATATGCATAAACCATAAACAAGCATCTTTCTGTAGGCTAAAGAGAATTAGAAATTGTGTGTTTACACTTACATGTATGATGTATGTATGTAAAGTGCAGCAAACGTTGCGAATGTAATGTAGAAGGGATGCATTTTATTGAAGCTTCTCGTATGTTGCTCCTGATGAGTTCTTCTTGCTTTTATTCGAATTGTAATTTTGCCAACCCAGCTTCTAATATGATGTAAAGCGCATCTGTATTTTCGTTCCCTGGCATTACTTGTTGAACAAAATCAGATGTTAACCAAACATAAGTAAACAATCTTCCTTAGTGAGAGAAATATTCCCGTCTATTTTGAATACAAAAATTCAATTTTACAGCTTTTAATCTGTTTTGGTGAAACAATTCGGATTTCTGACATTCTATTTGAACTATAAATAAAAATGTTCCATGAGTTTGGATAGATGATCGTACAAGTTTGAGAGAATAACCATCTATATTATTGAAACAAGTTCAAGGCCATACTTTCAAATCTTTGCAACAACTTTCGCTGAAATGCGTCCGTTGGCTGAACTGGATGTATAAATACCCAGTAACTTTTATTCAAAGATGCTCAAGTAATTAAAATGATTGGTTGATGATTGTTCAATATCTAGCTACATTTTTTTATACTTTCAAATCTTTGCAACAACTTTCGCTGAAATGCGTCCGTTGGCTGAACTGGATGTATAAATACCCAGTAACTTTTATTCAAAGATGCTCAAGTAATTAAAATGATTGGTTGATGATTGTTCAATATCTAGCTACATTTTTTTATAATTATAAGGACAAGAACAAAACAATAAATAAAAAAAGGTAACTTCTTAAAAGAGGAATGCCCGTGCTAAAAGGTTGGAAAAGAGACTCTCAACCAAATACAAATCGAATATAATTATGTTGCGACATGATAGGAATTTGTTCTTTCAATATGCCATTTACAGACACCGCAAAAATAATTATATTCGACGACAGATATTCTTTTCAAAATCGGCATGGAAACCCGTGCTAAAAAATGTGTGGTTCAATACACGTACAACAGTCATTATGTTTTTGTTTTAAATGAATCCAATATCAGTTTCAGAACAAAACAATTCCATAATGCTGCTGTTTGAAAACTCGGTACTTTGATAGTATTGTAAGGATCCATGATCATTTATTTGCAACTTGTTTTTACTGGTCTTTTTCATAATCTGTTATAAAACTATCTGGTTCTATATTGGTCCTAGTATAGATTCGAGGTCAGATGTATTAACCCTAACGGTTGACAGCTGAAACAACCGATTAAAAAGTTAAACATATATTTATTATAAGGTTAAATCCTAACTATCCTACTGCCTGTCGATACTTTTATTTTGGCATTGCACAATTATGTCTTCTTTGACTGTCCATGGCGTTAAAACACTAAATCCTTGGGATGTGTTTTAATTGATTTTAGTCTCTGATGCATGATGTTTTATTATTAATTGTTTTTGGCTTTTCCTAGCTTTCAGTAACTGCGAGTACTCTCAAATCGTACTATTGTGTTAATTTGACCTGTTGACACAATTTTTAATGCATTTTTTTTGTTATTCAATGTTTACTTATTTGGTGTTACATCTCGTCTCACTATTTTTAATATGTACCACCTTTGATAAGTATTTAGTATGACGATAAATTTTCACTTCTGTACTCGTACTGTGAACAACAAATTTATTTATTTTGAAAAAAATATTTCCGTACTACTAACAACAAAATTATTATATTTAAATTTACTGTGTACGTTATTTTATTTAACGCCATTTTGTCCCAGGTTAGAGTTGTCTTTTTGAAATTGTTCTACAACCTTTTTTTTATTAATATTGTATTTATATTGTGTCATAGATATTCAGTGTATGTTTACCTGTTTTTGTTTATATGTCTATTTGATCGAGTTAAGCCATTTCAATTGATATTTTATAGTGGTTGTTCAGTGGTTGTCGTTTGTTGAGTTCATAAGTGTTTCTCGTTTCTCGTTTTTAATATAGATTAGACCGCTGGTTTTCTTGTTTGAATTGTTTTACACTAGTCATTTTGGAGCCCTTTATAGCTTGCTGTTCGTTGTGAGCCAAGGTTCTGTGTTGAAGGCCGTACTTTGACCTATAATTGTTTAATTTACACATTGTGACTTGGATGGAGAGTTGTCTCATTTTACTCTAAACGTCTGCGTTTTTACATTTTTGGGGGTTATTCATTAGAATGAAACAAAATGTCACATGGAAAAGCTGTGGGATCCATTTGAAATCATACAAAACAACGAAATATATGTATTCATGTCATATTGTAGGAAAACAATATGCTAAAAAGTATTCAATGCACCAAAACACAACCAAAGTTTGGTGAGGCGTAGATCAGACGCAACCAGATGTCAGGTATTCTGTTTTGCAGAGTTTTTTCTGTAATGTCCTTAGGACGATAAAGCTGATTAATTTCAACAAGGAAGCGTCATTAGAATTGTCGATATTGAACGCTTAACGTAATTATATCATGTTATAGATTTACAATATATAATTGATAAAACTTTTAGAATAAAAATAAGCAACGTTTTGTATTTTCAATGAGGTAAATTTCCCAAGGCGAAGACGAGGAGTTATAGAGAACATTGGTGTATTTACCCCAAGGAAAAACCCTTGGTGACTTAGGTAAATTAATTGAAAACGGCGTCAAACTAAGAACATCATTTTCTGTATCCGTATATACTGATTGATCCGTCGTAAAATAATAAGTGTCGCATAACGACCTCATAAATTTAAAGAATCAGGATGAAAAAAAAAAAAAACCACACAAATGAAAAAAAAAAAAAGGATAATTTTATTTAAATTCGGAGTAAGCAATGTTGTTTTTCTTTTCCCATCAATTTTGCATGTTTTCACTTGAATGGATTTGAATGAATATTTGTTAATCAAAATGCTTTCCCAAGGTCAAGTTTAGGTAAGTGGATCGTTGTATAAAGTACTTCATTATTTATATTGGTAGTGATCCGGATAATTCCCTAGCAGCTTTCCAATACAGTCTGAGAAATCATTCATTATTTCATGGTTCAAATTCGCAAATATCTATTTGCTATAAATCTGGGTTTTTTTTTCTAAACCTTATTTTCTCTGCAAAATTTAAGGTTCTTGTAACATGGAAATTTTTCAGTTTGTTAATGTTTTTCATTTCAATGCTTATACTTGTCGTACGGGACTATAATTTGCTCATTTAGATTCATGTAAATGTCCTAATTCGCTTGTTGGGGAGACGTCATTTTGATTTCTCCTCTGTTGACGGAATAAGCATCATGTTACACACACAAGAAGGGGCTTTAATAGTAAGCATTGTCGTTGGTTGTTTCAACTGTGGCCATTGTAAACCCACACACAAAAAGATTCATAGGGCAGAGTATATGGTTGCATTCTATTTCAAATTGAAAAGAATAGTTTATATGAGTTGCTTCGATATCTAAGATACAAAAGTACATGTAATAATTCTATTTCATTTTAACGCGACACGTTATAAGTTTGACATAGAAACATTTTTCTTCGTAGGAGAACCTTTCTATGTAAATAGAAATCTACTTTTCTGACTCATTGATACAAGTTATAATTAAACTATTGTTTTTCATTTATTGCGTCTAGTATGTTCAAGATGATAAGTTATAGATTGAAACAAGAATGAATATTTCTTTTGTTTTCATTTCCGCATTCATATTATGAACAGATTTACTCCGAGAAAGATCTTGTTGCGTACTTTTATGACAATAATGTATGAAACTTACTACTGAGTATGATCGTCAATATGACAGTTTAATATAAAATAAGAAAAGATGGTATGATTGGTAAGGAGACAACTATGATCCACCAAAGTCCAAATGACGTAGATGTAAGCAACTAAAACGGTATTTTATATCTGCAGGTTATATAGGTTAAGTCCTCTGAACTTGCTTTCAGTAACTGTAAGCATGTTTAATATGACATTGTTTATTATTCATACACTTGGAGTTGTTTTTGGTAATCTGAAACCGATGTCTTATAGGGTAAAGTGCTACTCCTGTACTAATTTTATTTTACGCTCTTTTATGTGCCTTTTGATTTTCCGCTGATAGAATTGAGAATAGGGGGTTGAGATCTCAAAAAATATTTTAACCCCGAATCGTAAATGTGCCTGTTCAAAGTCAGCAATTGTTTTAGTAACATCTTGATGTTTAAGTTATTTAGGAAATTTGATGCTGTCGCCACAGATGTTTTATATTCTCTGTTTTTATTCTTTTTTGTTTCGTTTGGTTGCTGTCTAATTTACATATATCCCACACTCCCATTTATTCATATACATTTTGCTACTAGGACTAACAACCCCATTGCTATGGAAACCCGTCCTCATACAAAAGAGAAGATAAGAATAGGTCACGTTTTGATCCTTAAAAAAAGATTGGACATATCCATCAGATAACATCTTTCAGATATTCACAAAACATTAGTTTTTCCTCTGTAAGCTCCCATACGTCTCGTTCGAGGATCATCATGCATTTAAAATCAACACAGTATACGCGACTTTTTTCATATTTTTGTACCTATAAAAATAAGGAGATGTGGTATGATTGCCAATGAGACAACTATACATCCATATTTTCCTGTTGCCAAGTCGTCAAATAATAAGGGTTCAATTTCAGCAAGTATATACACAATAGACCAATTTGACATTTCTACATCCTTTACACATGACACCAACTTATTGAGTGTACGTATAGCATCAGATTCAGCCAGTTGACAAAAAATTTAATATCATCAAAGACTTTCAGAAAATTATATTTTATAAATTTTTTAGGTCAAATTTCCTATCGCTGAGTATAGCCATCATTTGGTTGTCATAGTATGTCTTTTATGTCTTTTTATGCAAGACTAATATAAATTCGAAATGTCGGGTTATATCAACAGTCTTTGTCTGCACATTTGGAGACATACTTAAGCTTTTTATTATCTCATCTTTTTGTCTTATTTTGTCTAATTAAATAGGATAAACAGAGTGATTAAAATAGATGTAGTAACCCAATGACACAAAAAATCCGACAAATGTAATGTTTTACTAATCTATCATTTGTATGTATAGTTACAGTTACTGTAGCATACTCTTTCTTATATCTTTGAATGAGACGAATTACTATATATCTATTATTTACATACTTGGTGGTGATAAATTTTTTTTAAATATATTTTTTTTTAAATAAAAGGAGTTTAAGCAGTATATATTTTTCTGAGACGTTCGTCCTGTAGAACAGGCAGTCGTCAGTCACCTATTATGTTAAATGAAACTCCATTAGGGAACAATTTACTAGTAACTTCCATACTGTTTTGAATATCAGTCGATTTATTATGCCATCATCTTGAGAATAAAAACTAATTATGATTGAACATATGTCATCAGCTGAGTTCCTCAGAGGGTAGCTTTTAGTTTAACGGAATCTTTAAATTGACATTATATATGCAAGTATTTTTCTTATCACGAATAGCAGATCATGCTGATTACATTACACAAAATATGATTCATTTCACTGAAGGTACTGTCATGCGCAATTTCATATTAAAACTTATATAAAATTCATGACCTGTTAAGGACAGCAAACTGCCGTTCTAGAACTGAAGCATTGTATGGTTGATAGTTGTTTGCTTAATGTCCATTGGCAAATAATTTATTCATATCCAGGTCGACAGAAGGGTAGTTCTGTGGATCTTTCTTATTAGTACACCAAACTGGGAATAACTTCATATATTTGGTCTCGTATTTATTGTGTAGGACGATTTTAACCGATCACAAAATTTTCGTTTAAAATCTTTTAACAATGTATTAAATTCTGAGACGGCGAATTAACACATCACACAGAACTAAACCCTGGTATTCTTCAGTCTTGATCTATTTTCTTGTCAGTGATATAATAACTACTTCTAGGAGTTTTAACTGACAGAAACAATCTTCGTCTGTGCTAGAAAGAAATACAATTTCACTTTGCAATCAATTTAGCACGATTCAATTTTACTGTCTTTTATTTTTCCCTAGATCATCGTGGTCGTTCTTCAATCAAGACACCATGAATTGAAAATGTGCTTAATTTAATTAAAATTCGCTTCTATACTATTCTTAGATTTCAAAATGTTGTATTGTATTTATTCTGCAATGAAACTATCTTCCATTTTGACACTTTTAGTATTACTATGCAAATATAACTGTATTACACGATTTAACGAAATTAAAAAGTGTTCGATGAAAACGGTATCATTAATATGCCATAAAGTTTCAAAACTGTACAAAAAACAAACTATCAGTTATGAATAGAATTATGAAATAAATTACAAATGAATAATAAAATCACAATTATCATTTTATTTTAATAATAAAAGTTGGGGGGAGAATGGGGGAGGGGTATTGGTATTGTGAATGGATATCATTTTATCTGTTATTGTAAGTAACATTAATATATCTGATGTTTTACTGATTAGTAGTGCCGCCTATAACTATGTAAAATACGTACAACATCTGTTGATCAGTCTCATTCGATAATGTCCCAATCAAGGACAGGATGGTGGTTGTTACAATAGTTTTTGAACATACCCGCGATGATCCTACGTGACACAGATATCCCATAACGATCAACCAACTCGTGGTGGCACCAGTAAAACTTTCCAAGGGATCACTCCAACTTTACCACTTGGAACCATTGGTCCAATAGCTTTCTTGTAAGCAGCAATCCCCAAGAAAATCATGATAGGAAATTCAAACTCTGGAATATCGCACCAACTGGGATACTCAATATGCAAGCGCTTCTGGAATGTTGCTACACAGCAATGGAATTTCACAATTCAGAAGCTGAAATCACCCTTTGTAGGAAGAGTTTGCGATGTTCATACCTTTGTCTGTTATTGTAAATGGTTTACACGCTAAATTTGACATATCAAAGTATTATACCGACTTAGACTGTGTGTACTATGGAATAGTTGGTATAGTAAACATAGACTGTTTGTACTATGGAATAGTTGGTATTGTCTAGTACTTTTCTTGATATGGTTATTGCATTGTCTGGTTCATTGTGTAATACTTTACTTGATATTGTTATTGACTTTGCATGGTACGTTGATTAGTACTTTACTTAATATTGTTATTGACTTTTCTTGGTATATTGTTTAGGAATATAAATGGTACTTGGTATTTTTCGAGCTTTTCTATTGAAGGTAACGAGCATTTTATAATGATTGTGTTGATGTCACTGCTGGTACATTGATAACAAGGACACAAGAGCACTCATCTTATTTCATGTTTTTTTTTTTTTTTATTTTTTTTTTTATTTAAGTGTGGAGGTTTATTGAGAATTCCTCATCGAACTGACCAATATTTGGTATATTTTATTTAGATTTATATGCATACCGAGTATTCTATGTAAGACTTTAATTCGTATTATTACCGACTCTACCTTGCATAACTAAGATAGGGTTTACTTGGCTTTAAATATCAATTTTGATGTTTTTGTCCTGTATTATGAGGTACTGTGCATGCAATTGTTAAATGTTTTAATAATCTGTCTTTACAAAAGATGAATTGAATATCAAAGTACAAATTTAGGGAAAACGAAATATGTGGTGTATCAATTTATGACACAATATCACTGCGCAAATGTGAGTAAAAAATCAAAGGAACTATGCTTTTGTTGCTGTTCCTCAGCATTATAAGTTGTCCCGACTTTGATCACTTCAACTCATTGTCTATAGCTTTGAGCAACAATAAAAAAAAGATAAAAGAGCTGACCAAGACTGAACAAGAACTTTATTCACCTGGTATTACTACATGTAACAATGTCCTGACAGAAGACACCTGTGTAAATGTCACATGTCAAGATGATCAATCTAGCAGATGCTAGGTGGCCTAAACATCAGCCTTAAAATTTAAAGGCCTAAAGGGGTTTTCCGAATATTATTCAGAGATGTCAGAACCTAAAGTAGCAAGAAAAGATCTGTAGGTTTTATAACTTTTCTATCGTCATTTTATCGTGACTACAATAAATTGTAATGACATATATGCCGCTGTACCTGCTTTTAGTTTGCGTAACGTATTTGTTTGTCTTTGTCATTTACATGGCTGTTCGTAGCTAGGTATTTGTAGTAAGTTGTTTCTCATTTTTGTCCATTAAATCTGAACTTCGAAAGCCAGCTAGTATACTAGCATAAGTAATAATTGGTTTTAATTGACATGTAACCTTGCGGTTTTATGAACCCTCTGTCTTGCTTTAAATTTAGATGCCTATATTCTGCTGAATGTCATTTCGGTATGTTTTACTTGCAAAAGAAATAAGTTTGCACACGTCATCAGTACGTAAAAGCTTTGTAGATTTCTGTTTTTACTAAATCATAAAAAAATGTAGATCTTTACCGTCTTATTTGATTTCATTGAGGATAATCACTGATGCTCATTTTATATACGTTTAAAATATATTAATTATAAAGCCGTTTCCTGTGAAAAGCCCTATGAGAATAAATCAGATTTAACCGACAACAAAGTTCACTCCAAATGAATTAAAACGTAATATTATACATGTGCGCTGGTGTTTATTTCATGTTAATTCTGTATAATGTTTTACGCCAAGGTAGTTGCCTCTTGTAGGGGAAGGATTCATTTCACGGAATTAAGTTCTCTTAACGATTTTCGAATGACTGGATGTAAAAAATTAATTGAAATTCAAATGTTTGATGAATTAATTCTGGATCGATTGACTCGTATATTAGGCAAAACAGATCAATTACTTTATTACTCGTCGATAAATTCATGATTCAAAATAGATTGTATGTCCTACTTTGAGTTTTCCTTTCATTTTTTATAGATCATTATAGAAATCTTTTAACGTTTACCTTATTTTATTATAACTATTCTTAGATAATTATCATGAATCATCTTATGCAAGCGACACAGTTAAAATTCAGTAAAGTACATATAATCAATATGAATTATTACATACGTTTTCACACACTTATATGGTTATTATAGTCTTTCAATTTTCACGTATATTAAATAAATACATGTACTATCGGGACAATGAATAAGTAAATTAACTGGATTTTTTTTATTACAATTTTGATATACTACCAATCTAGTTTTGAATCTTAGTTGAGACCGCATACTCCAACAAAGTCCATCATTTGTCCTTTCAAACAAATATTTCTGCTCTAAAGATTCATTTAGTTATTTTGTATGGATACTTTTTTACGCGTGGTCTACGGGTGTCACATGTGGAACAGGATCTGCCTACTCTGCCGGAGCACCTGAGACTCCCCCCCTCCTTTACCCGTTTTTTTTGTGGGATTCGTATTGCCCAGGTAGCAATACACAGTTAGAAGTTTAGTTTCGCATTATGGCCATGGTGAATTTTTTTAAATATGAAAGTTTTTGTACAATAAAATTGATTTTTAGATAGTTGAAGAATAATATAGCCTTCCAAGTGGGTTTATATGATCATTTAGATTGTTTTTAGCATGTTTTATAGGCCAGTTTTCTGTTTGACAGTCCGTATTTTCCTATCCGTACCGCCTTAGATCTAGAAATTATTGTAGTGTTTTTCAACAAAGATTTGTTGCTCGATCTTTTCAATTCATTTTTATGGAAAAACAAGCAGAAATGCATATGATTTTTTTTTTGGACCTCTTGATAGATATAGGTCTATGGTTTCAGGAAAGGTATCACTCTAATTGATTGAAATTTTCCTTTGGACCAAATTTTTGAGACTTTTGTGTCATGTTCACCCCCCTTTTTTGCAATATTTTGTATCAAATAAATGCAGATTGTTGCCATGGTTACACCAAAAAGAGATTATATTTCACCTTTTTAACTATTAAAAATGAAATCTATGGAAGATGCTCTTTCCTGAAATATACACATGCATAACACAAATAGTAAGCCTTATTTATTAGATAGGAAGGAAAACAGGGTGGTTAAAAATTATGAGTGTCAATTTTAAGATTTTTTCCTAACTGTGTATTGCTACCTTATGGCATTTGACAAAATACAGAATTGCTTATTTTTAGACAAATTATACCACAAATCTATTGATATTTAGATTATAGATACAATTCTGAGGGAGAAACATCTTTTAGTATGACAATTTATGTTAGTTTTGTTGTTTATTGTCCTTAGCAACCAATATAGACATTTTGACACAAAGACTTGGTTCGGTCATAAATTGATACTTTATTGACTACCCCTAGGAACAGAAAGAATGCGCGTTATGTTGAAACCTCAATAGGGAACGCTTTATATTTTTTCATGCAAATAAATCAAATTTATTATTTTAGTAAGTATAAAGTTACAATTTAGCATGAATTAAGTCTAAATTTGTTCCCGCTGTTATAAATTAATTCAGTATTTGCTTAATTTTAACCAAGGCTTTGGTATGCTAATACACAACAAAATTGACATTCTAGAGCTTTAAAATAGCTTTAATTTGTAAAACTTGTCTACTGTTAAGGTTAATTTAAGTTTTTAAACAAGAAAAGACCAGCACAGAAGGTATAGTTTTAGAAATTTGACTAAAAAAGGAGAATTTACACTTCGACGTGGCATGTTTCTTCATATCTCTTTTTTGTTGCATTTCAGTGGCAACTGCTAACTCTCATAAAATATTCATTTCTGAACCAATTTTCAAAACTAGCAGGCCAATTTGCTCAGTTTAGCTAGAAGAACACAGAAATCCATTTAAAGTGGAATTTGAAAAAAAAATGTTTATCCTTAAGGTAGCAATACACAGTTAGAAGTTTAGTTTCGCATTATGTACATGGTGAATTTTTTAAATATGAAAGTGTTTGTACAATAAAATTGATTTTTAGATAGTTGAAGAATAATATAGCCTTCCAAGTGGGTTTATATGATCGTTTAGATTGTTTTTACATTGTCATTTCGGGGCCTTTTATAGCTGACTATGCGGTATGGGCTTTGCTCATTGTTGAAGGCCGTACGGTGACCTATAGTTGTTAATTTCTGTGTCATTTTGGTCTCTTGTGGACAGTTGTCTCATTGGCAATCATACCGCATCTTCTTTTTTATATTTAGCATGTTTTATAGGCCATTTTTCTGTTTGACAGTCCGTATTTTCCTATCCGCACCGCCCTAGATCTAGAAATTATTGTAGTGTTTTTCAACAAAGATTTGTTGCTCGATCTTTTCAATTCAATTTTATGGAAAAACAAGCAGAAATGCATATGATTTTTTTTTGGACCTCTTGATAGATATAGGTCTATGGTTTCAGGAAAGGTATCACTCTAATTGATTGAAATTTTCCTTTGGACCAAATTTTTGAGACTTTTGTGTCATGTTCACCCCCCTTTTTTGCAATATTTTGTATCAAATAAATGCAGATTGTTGCCATGGTTACACCAAAAAGAGATTATATTTCACCTTTTTAACTATTAAAAATGAAATCTATGGAAGATGCTCTTTCCAGAAATATACACATGCATAACACAAATAGTAAGCCTTATTTATTAGATAGGAAGGAAAAGAGGGTGGTTAAAAATTACGAGTGTCAATTTTAAGATTTTTTCCTAACTGTGTATTGCTACCTCAGTCTCTTTGGTTTTCAATGTTGCGTTTTGTATATTGTTGGTTGTTCTTTGATCGTGTTTCGTTTTTCGTTTTTTGTCATGGCATTGTCATAGAAAAACAAAGGATATGGGGTATAAACGTATATACACTTTTGGGTATTTAGCTATATTTTGCCTCCGAATGACCTTAGATCTACTCCGAATCACCTTTTGACGTCAGGCAACAATCACTTTTTAATTGTGACGTCAAAAGTGATTGAATTATGATGTCAAAGTTTACGGGAACCTGTGTGATTTTACGTAATGGCGGACAAATTTGCATACAAGTGTAAATACGGCTATTCATCCATGACATAACATAAGTACATGCACAACAAAAACACACACAAAGCAAAGGAACTGTTCTTCATCTCAAAGTCACAGTGAGGCCTTCAACACGGAGCAAAACACTCTTATCTCATTGCAAGTTTAAGACGGCCCCTAGTACCGACTTGGGTGGAATTCTTTGCAAAAATAATTTGGATAGACTTTGAAGATGTAACACCACCAAATCGGGCCCGATCACTTTATTTTCGACTAATGAGTTTGAATGCCTATTTTGTATCTTTTACCTCCATTCTACGAAAACAAAAATGTAAAAGATTTATCGTATGCAGAACTTGGATAACTTTATAGCTATTCTTTAAACCTGGTCATGTTGGTTGTTTTGATATGCACCATTTTAACATCTTTCGTATAAAATCTTATAGTATCTATCTATTGTGAAGCAGAATCTGCTTACCCTTCCGGAGCATCTGAGATCACCCAGGGTTTTAGTGGGGTTCATGTTGCTCAGTCTTTCTATGTTGTGTTTTGTTTACTGTTGTTTGTGTTTGTGTTTTTTTTTTCTCTGTTTTCCATGTCGTTGTCAGTTTGTTATCGACTTATGAGTTTGTATGTCCCTTTGGTATCTTTCGCATCTCTATTGAAAGGATTCTTATGTTTCTTCCAATTTTATCCTCATTTAGATCCATAATTTTGTTTGGCAGTTCTACAGTTAATGGACTATCTTTCAAGTTTTAATTACAGAATAATATTTTAATGCATATCCTGCAACCAAAATTGACTGAAAAGAAAGGTACTTGGAATTAAAGCTGCTGTCAAGCGTCAGTCAGAACTTAAACTGTAACATGAGATTAACGACAACTCTGACAATTGATCTTTGAAAGAAAGTTGTATCATGAGACAATATAAAAACCAATACTATTATAAAATCACCATAAAAGCAGCAAGGAAATTTGACGTAATTGATTAAATGTAAATGACATGTAAAAAGCAGTTGGAACTTCCGTTTCTTTATAGATCAGCGATCATTTTGGCTTTGATTCAAAATGTCCTACTATCAAAGTAAATCTTATTTTACTGATCATGCTGAAAATGTGACTCGACGCCAATTTTCTTGACAACTAATAACTTAAATTTGGTAGAATGATTGAAATTTTGTATTTTCTGTAAACGAAACGCAAAAATTAAGGAAATCTTACTGGTAACTACGTTCCTCAATTCTTGGCATTATGTATAAGATATGATATCACTTTATTAAGCAGTGTCAAGACCATGTTAGATTGATTTGAAAAATTGTTTGAAAACATTTTTATTTCTTAGAGGTAAACACACTTATGTGTGCATGCGTGTATGTATGTAAGTATTTACTTATTTTTTGGTAGAAAAAAAACATCCTCAATGAACGCTTAATAGACAAATACTTTTAGTGTTTTAAGAAAAAATCATTAATCTTCTCGGTTTAACAGATTTATCTTTACGAGGCTTAAAATATGCGAAAATCGCCGATTATTTCTTTCCTATTTCGTTGCGAAACTATTCAGATATAATACTTGGATGAACATTTAAAATTTTGAATATAATGCAGACGACTCAAAAACATGTACTCCACTGCACTAACATGAATAGTCAAGTTTTACTGAAGGGTATAACAATTTTACGAACAATTATAGGAATGACAACGTCATGTATTGACTTATCACTAACTCAATATATAATATTTATTATTATTTTCCTTTATTTGTTTTAAAACCCTTTAACGGCAAAGGTACAAAATTTGATTTTTATGTGGTAGGGTGGCATGGAAGTTATCTTGAAATCAAAGGAACAATCAAAACTCACAAGTCGAAGAGAAACTGACAACCCAATAGAAAAAAAAAAGAAACGTCCATTATTCCATAAAACATCAAAGAAACTAAACACTGAGCAACACAAACCCCAACAAAACCGGGGATGATCTCATATACTCCGGAAGGGTAAGCATATCCTGCTTCACAAGTGGCATCCATCGTGTTCCTCGTGGTCAGTACAAATTATGTGATAAGATTCATTTGCTGATGTCACAATCTAGGAAAAAAGGACGGGATGTTGGTTAAAACGATTGAAAATTATCCGTGGTTACCTTTGACATATATATGACGGTAAGCCAACTCGATTGCATCTATCTCTCTTTTGATTGGGATGACTTTAACTTTACCACTTGGAACCCTTGGTTCAATAACTTAAGGATGTACTCAGGTGAGGTTTATGAATTTTTGTCAGATATTCGGACTTCTTGGTTTTTTTCCTACGATACAGGGTTAAATATTTTGCCCCATATCACCCACTTTTCTTTTCATAGAAGACTTCAATAGCTCATAAAAAGGTCATTACCAAAATTTAAGCAGATTCTCGATTTTTTTTTCTTACGATTTGAGACCCAAATAATGCCAATGCTAAATATAAGGTAAAAGTCCGAGTCAGCCTATTCCTGCCATTTTTTCAAAATCAAATATTGCAAAAAGGAGTTCCATAACCTATCAATATATTTAGCTTATTTGGTTCCTTTACTTATGCTCTTCTGACTTATAGTATCAACTTTTAAATTCTAGATTTTTTAATATCACCTAACTGCATCCTTAAGATTTTTTTCAGATCAACCTACAGGCTAAAGCTTTTTCCATGTACATATTAGATGCTTTTCTTAAATTTTTTTTTCAATCAAAACTAGTTAGTTAATAAACTCATCATAGACACCAGGATAAAGATTTTGTACGCCAGACGCGAGCTTTGTCTACAAATGGCTCATCAGTGACGCTCGAATAAAAAATGTTTAAAAAATGCCAAATAAAGTACAATGTTGAAGAGCATTGAGGACCTAAAATTCAGAAAGGTTTTGCCAAATACTACTAACGTAATCTTTTCCTGGGATAAAAAAATCTTCAGTATTTCGAAAAATATGGTAAACATTCAATGTATAATTATGCCCATATCAATGAAAATTCATGTCAACACAGATGTCCTGACTACTGGACTGGTGAGAGCTCTTTAACTGTACTTTTATAGTAAAGGTAATCCGTTTTTTTCGATAGTTGAAAAAAAGGACAAATCTAACTTAGAAGACTTATGATAAAAAACAATTGCTAGGGACAAATCAGAACCAATTTCTAAATATGATGCAGAAGAAAGAAAAATCGGGGACTTGACCACGTGCACTTTCGATCAACTTTCGATCTTCGGCTTTATCATAGAAATTAACATTTACTGTTAAAAAATAATGTGTGAAAAAAAAACATTCTTACCTCATCATCCAAGACTTCTTATATAATTCAGTGGTGTTACAAAACAAAAAGTTTAAAGTTCAAAATTCTATTGTCGGCTGAAGAGTCATGCTATTAGTATCAATGATCAATACATCATCAATGTCGCGGTTCAGTGAAGCTTTAATAAAAAAATAAATCATATACAGTATAGGTTAAGAAACGTACCGTGTTCCGGTAAAAAAAAATATGTAGAATTGTTCTAATGTATTGATCTGTATTAATATAACTTACATTATAAATATACTTTATTGAATATCCTTCCTTAGATATTCAATAACTAATTTAAAGGGATACTTAATTGAAGCTGTAGATTGAGTAAATTGTTGACAGCAAAGGTGCAATAAAATTGATTAATTTAAAAAAAAAATAAAAAAAAAAAAATCGGTGACTCGCATTAATTTTGTTTGCGCCAACTCACGTTTGCGTCAAATACTATATTAGCGAGTAATCATATTATATTTATGTTTTTTAAGAATTCGCATGTGAAAACATATTGTAAAACATTTTTGTTAACTATAAAACTGTTCGATCTTTTTCATTTACCCATTCTTACTTTGCATCATCAAATTTTCAATCCTGACTTATTCCCCTTATTTTGGAATTTGTCCCTTTTATACGTAAAATGGTTACCTATAAAAAAAAATAATACAACATCTAACCCTGTCATATCATTTATTTAATTTAGTTTGATTCCATCTATTGTCAATATATTTCTTCGGTAAACAAATTCCTGTCCAAACCCAGCATCCGTCTAGTAATAACTGAACTTTCAAAGTCAATGTTTCTTTTTTTAATTGTTTTTGTAGTCACAATGGTATTAAAGCACCACACATAGTTAAGGGTGTTTGTCGTCAGTATTTCATATTAATAAGATTGAACAACGTCTAGGTAGTCTGCTAGGGGCATATAAATTCAAAGAACAGTAATGTCTATTTGATCTGATGTATAATGTCTATATCATATCTATGTGTTCTGTTGCAAGCTTTATTTTCTTAAATTAATCTAATAAAGGCAACACTTCTCTTTGCAAAGTGGAATCGATTTTACCAGAGTCAATTTTAAATAGAATGGTAAATATTGTCTCCATTACTGCAATATTCAAGGTCAAAATCCTCGGTTTATTCAAAGATTAAAATTGGAAGTGATTAGTTTTTACTAATACAGCGTTTCATATGTTTAAACTCATATAAAATATCATACATTATACATAGATATTTCGAGTTTTTTCATGCTTTTGTCAAACCAACATCATTAACAACATAAACGCTTCAGTCGTAACATTAGTAAGCGTACAAATATAAACGCTTTTACCTACATCATTTTCGGAAAGGACTTTAGAAAATCGCAAATTCGTCATTCTATTCTTAAGTATAACATAAAAAGACGCAAAAATCTCCCTTCCTTATTTTGCATACTTTAACTTCACGAAAGACCTTATAAAGAACGACATTTGACAGGCTCGTAAAGTTGTTCTACTAAACGTATTTCTCTAAGTAGTTCTTTATTCTTTCTACATCAAAAGATGGCCTTCATGTCAATCATATCTGGATCTTTTGTATGATCTACATACAAATCTGCATAACAATAATTATATCAAAACTTTTCCACAGTCTACACTTCTTTTCCTCATACTTGATAGACTCTTCTTATTAAACCCTGCATTTCTTAAAAAATCGAAATGGTAAACACAATTTCTTGTTTTAGGTAACGAAATCTTTCGTTGAGGAAAACCAAAGTGATTCAAACAACACCCTTCTGATTTTTTTCTTATATTCATATTTAACGGAATGAAAACACAACAAGAAGGAAAAGTATCTTGCCTGTAGATGATTCTTTAGTTTTACGGTCTGATATATTGACGATGGCATGTCACTCAAAAAACCACCAATTCAGCATTTAATCTCATGTATCCCAATGTTCATAAAGGATGCTACAAAAAAACAAAAAGATCTGCTTCATATCTTAATCTTGTTCATGAAATTGACACAGATGGACGAATTCAAACTGTGATCTATGTGATTATCGCAACAATCTGATTTTTCCAACTGTCAACTTACCATTAATCATTTGCAACATACCCTCTACCGAGCGTGTTACCTTTAAATGTCTTAATTAATACGTTCCTCGCGAGTATATCCAAAGAAAACGGATTTCATTATCAGGGGTTTGCTCTAAACACTAATATTTCTAAAGAAGGATTATGAGGGCGAACGACTGAGACTTACACTCCACATGTCGTGTGGTTGTCGAATTGTTGACTGATACAACATGTCTGTGCCTCAACATGTTTTCGCAGTCTGAGATCTCAAGACACCATATTACTCGTCTTATCTGAAAATTTACAGATTGTATCTATTTCTCTGTAGTGATATTTTAGAATGAGTCTTGACTCACATGCTAAGAAGGAGACACTTACCCTGTCTAGCTCCTTTTGGAATTCTTGCAAATCACACATTTATTTTCTTTTAGTGATTTACAAGTTTTAAACATCGGTAAAATATAGCTGTCTGTATTTACGATCGCAATCACGAATAATTCGATCGTTTTAGTTGAGCGCGATATCATCAAGTGATCGTAGATATTTCCTCAAATGCTTAACAGCCATTTGGATTCTTATCTAACTTGACTACAGGGAAAACATTATTTGGTCGTTAAGGCTTTGAATTGTTTCAATTTCAGCAATTTGGACAAAACCTTTATCTTAAGCAAGTGCTTATCTTGATCATTTGTCTTAAACACTGCTTTTACGTTTGTCTCTTTAGCTATAAACTGATTTTAGCCCGGTTTTAGCATGCATATGATTGTGTTTTGATGTGTCATAATCTACAGTGTCCTGTTTATCAACTATACTGGTCATGTAATTTCGTAACCACTAATTAAGCAAAAGTCCCAATTTTTTTCACACACACCTGGGAAATCAGACAATCGCAACCCTCATAGGAACTAAATGTGTTCTTCCTTCTGGCTGATTTGTTTCTTTATTCATATAAGGCATAATTTTCAAGAAGAACGAAAAGACGTTAGCATTATCCTTTAAATCTAACTGCATGTTTCATTAAGTAGATGATCTCTCACTGAATAATTCAAATTTTGATAACTGTTGATCTAACCAATCCCATTAAATTTGACAAAAACATAATAAATACAATTAGATCTTGTTCATACATTGACTAGCATCTATAAATTGACTGTGACAGTCGGCTTAGAACTACATTATACGCCAACACGTGTGAATTCAACTTTCTTATTTGGAACTTTCCAATTTTAAACAGTTACATTCCAGCAGTATCTGCATATGGATTATTTACCTCTCAGTTGAACACTAATAATTAAGGCTTGCATATCTGCTGCTTACAAAATAATTAAAGCAAGATTTTTTTATTATATTGTTTAAGTTGTCAGCGCTTCGAAATTTTCACGAATTTCTGTGTCACAGATGATCATTCCGCTTGTCGTAGCCAAAATCGCACCTTCTTTTTCTGAGTCATTGCATCAGTGAAAGCGATTTTCTCTTGCCATGATAAACACGACGGAGGTGTTTGTCTGTTTGCCTGCTTTCTTTATTAAAAGAATGTTTTTCTTTGTCTTATATTTTTATATATCTTAATAATGGGTTTTACATAACGTATGCATGTAGTAATTGCTTTGAGTTCACATGAATGTTTTCGTTGCACTCATTATCTTAAAAAAAATGAATATAATGTTCAGTGTATTCCCCTAGTTTAAGATAAAACTAAGCAAATATACCAAAGATTTTTTTCTGTTTGCTTTGTTTAAGCATCATCGTGCACTCGATGATATTAAGCTTACATACTGCGTTCCTAATTCATAAAAAAAACGTTAACCATACTTTCAGAAAACTTTCATCGGGAATGGCATTATAAATTATGTTGTTATTGATTTTTTTGGATTTTTTATAAATGGATTTTGTAATGTGATCCATCTTTAAAAGAGAGGCGAAGGATACCAAAGGGACATTTAAACACACAAGTTGAAAATAAACTGACAAAGCTATGGCTGAAAAGAAAAAGACAAACAAACAACATAGAAAACTAAAGACTGAGCAACACGAACCCCGCCAAAAACTGGGGGTGATCTCAGGTGCTCCGGAAGGGTAAGCAGATCCTGCTCCACATGTGGCACCACTGGTGTTGCTCATGTTATTACAAACCCGGTGATAAGTCTATTTCGGTAGGTCACATTCGGAGAAAAGGGGACGGGATTGAAGTTACGACAATTGTAACATATCCGTTGTCATCTGTGAAATGGATGTTCCATAACGGTCAACCAACTCGTGATGGCGTCCGTAAAATTTACGAAGGGCACGATTTCAACTCAACTTCACCACTTGGAACTCTTGTTTTAATAGCTTCCTATCAAGGAAATCATGATAGGAAATACAAGCCTTGGAATATCGTATCAGCTGGGAGATATATACTCCGTATGCAGGTGCTACTGGAATGTTGCTACATAGAAATGGGGAGTTCACAATTGGGAAGCTGAAATCATCTCTTTTGTCGTAAAGTTTTGTTTTTAACCGACCCTCAATGTCAATTTCTAGATGTAAGTCAAGATATGAGGCCGACTTAACTGTATCTGTTGTATCTTTTATCTCAAGTTCGATGGGATAGATGCGTTCAACATAGTCACCAAATTTTAAATTATTTAGTGAGAGAATATCATCTTTATAGCGGAAAGTGAGGTTAAAGGATACTGCTGACTTCATTTCTTTCTTCCTACGAAGTTCTTGTATGAAGTCAGCATCATATGAATAAAGGAACAAGTCGCCAAGAAGAGGAACACAGTTGGTTCCCATGGGAATGCCGATTGTTTGTTGAAAAACACGTCCTCCAAACGTGACAAATATGTTGTCATTCAAGAAATCAAGCATCTTGGTAATGTCAGTTTCAGAGAATTGTTTGTTTGAATCTGAGTGATTTTTTACAAAGTACGATTTATCCCTCCCTAAAATAAGGAACTTGTATCTACTTAGGCCATTCTTTTTTATGCACAAAGCAGGACAAACTCTTTCCATTTGTTTGTTAGTTTGGAATGAGGAATACTTGTGTAAAGTGTGGAAAAGTCAAATGTTTTAATACTATTGCAAGAGGAAAGAGTCTTAGATTTTATGTACTCTAAAAGATCTTTGGATTTTTTTAGTATCCACACCAAATTCACTTCGCCTCTAGAATAGGTAGTTTCACCATAACTTTGAAGCCCGGCTTTGATTGCTGATAAAATTGATGTTAAATTTAAAAAGAGGTTTCGTGGACCACTTGGAAGACCCAGCAATATAACGTTGTTTGTAAGGACACTTATGTAGTTTAGGTATCCAATACAGAGCTACACTTTGTGATCCGTGTAAACTCATCGAACCTTTAAACAAATTTATTAGTAAAGGTTATCTTACCAATGTTGTAATTAGATCTTTGAATAGAGTTTACATTGGCACAAATATCGATTTTGTCATCAGCAAATTAAAACATAACTAAATTTTTATTCTTTTCAAACGGGATGTATAAAGACACATCCACGTTCATTTTTTTTTCTATAAAGAGGGTAACTCCTAACTATCCTACTGCTTGTCGATACATTTATTTTTGGCATTGCACAAGTCATGTCTTCTTTGACTGTCCATGATGTTAAAATACTTAATCTCAGTGATGTGATGTAGTTGATTTTAGTCTCTGATGCATGATTTTTTATTATTAATTGTTTTTGGCTTTTAACTAGCTGTCAGTAACTGCAAGTACTCTCAAAGCGTACTTTCTTGTTAATTTGACCTGTTGATACTATTTGTAATGCTTTTTTGTTATTTAATGTTTACTTATTCAGGGTTATATCTCGTCTATATACCAGCTTTGATAAGTGTTTAGTATGACTATGAATTTTCACTTCTTCGTACTATGAACAACAAAATTATTTATTTTGTAAAAATATTTCCGTTCTCCATTTAAACTGTATACCTTACAACAAAATTATTTTCATAACCTGTGTATATTATTGTATTTGGCGGCTTTTTGTTCAAGGTTGTTGTTGTTTTTTTGAAATTGTTTAACATCTCACAGCGATATACTTCTGTTGCCTTTATTTATACACCCCTTATTTTATTGATTTTGTATTTACATTGTATCATAGATCAAATTTATTCGTTCAGTGTATGTTCACTTGTGTTAATATGTCTTTTGATTGAGTTAAGCCATTTCAATTGATATTTCATAGTGTGTCTTTCTATGTTGTGATGTTACACTATTCTTTCAGATAAGGGTGAAGGTTGGTACCTATTAAAACGTTTAAACCCGCTGCATTTGTTTGCACCTGTCCTAAGTCAGGAATCTGATGTTCAGTAGTTGTCGTTTGTTTATGTTGTTCAAAAGTCTTTCTCGTTTCTCGTTTTTTTTATATAGATTAGACCGTTGGTTTTCCCGTTTGAACGGTTTTACACTAGTCAGTTTTGAGGCCCTTTATAGCTTGCTGTTCGGTGTTAGCCAAGGCCCCGTGTTGAAGACCGTTCTTTGACCTATAATGGTTTACTTTTATTAATTGTGACTTGGATGGAGAGTTGTCTCATTGGCACATCTTCTTATATCTATACTAATTTCAATAAAAAGTTAACCTTTTCTGTTTTACCCATCATCAATATTAATACTAAAAAATGTATTTTATTTTCATTTGAAAAACAAATAATACTTCCTATGGGCAGACCTGTTATAGCTCATTAAGTCTACTTTTTTTTTATTGTTGTTTTATAACCTCTTTTTAGTACTGTAAATTCAGAAATTATTGCGTGCATTTATTATTGCGATTTTGTCATTTTAGACTTAAATGCGATTTTAATTTTTGCGATATTGAGAAAAATCCTGTTTAGTTCACATAAAAAATTTCAGAATGCGAGTTTAAATTATTGCGATTATAACCCTGTCGCATTTTTCGCAATTCTAAAAACATCGCAATAATTTCTGAATTTACAGTACCTGAAAATATTTTTATCTGTTAAAAAATCGAAACTGAATGCAATTGATTTGATAGCATAATTTTCAGTCGGCATTCATTTTTCTTTTTTTAGTAACGATTGGTTAATGTTTTGTAAAATGCTTATATAATTCACGTATTTAAAATGATACACATACAACGATTGATTTGAAAAAAAAATTTTGTCGTTTAAAGAAATAACGAGGAGAGATACCAAAGAGGGAATTAAAAACTCATATAAAACTGGGCATTTTTTTTTTATCAATGTCAACTACACCAGAAATGGCACGGTTTAATATACATTATATGAAAAGTAACACTCATTACAACTCCCATCTATAAAAAAAAATGGTTGCCTCCATCCAAGCATTCGACCAATATTATTGCTGACAAGAGTAAACAAGGTTCTATTTGTATGCTAATTATAGATAAGAAACATTTTATTGTGTTGTATACACACATATTTTTATCTATATATTATTATTTATGCTAACTTAAGACTGTTTTTTACAGCATGGATTTTGCTCATTGATAAAAGCTGTATGGTGACTTATAGTTGATTACATCCACGTCATTTGGACTCTAGTGTATAGTCTCATTAACAATCATACTACATCTCTGTTTTTATATTAAGGCGCATCGGAAGCATGAAATTTATAAAGTGCTGTTTTCATTTTTTACAGCACTGCTGGTGGACTATCAGACCCCGAGGGTATCATCAGCTCAGTAGTCAGTACTTCGGAACCGACATGGTTTATAACAAACTTTTCTAAAATTGTCCGTTTTGAAAAGAAATTATAAAGAATCTGTGGTTTGAACTCCCTGAGGCGAAGCTGGATCCCAACTATTGTCACATTAACCAATTATGTCTGTTGTGGTTGTTCACCCAATTTTGTCAATATAACGGAACTATAAACGACTGTCATACAAGTTGAGGGGGTAGCTAGCTATAAAACCAGGTTTAACTCACCATTTTCTTCGGAAAATGTCTGTACCAAGTGAGGAATATGCCAGTTGTTTCCACTAATACCATTGGCTGGTAACGTTTGATTTTGTCAGTTTTTATGGACTTCCCTTTTTTGAATTTACCTTGGAGTTCGGTATTTTTGTTAGACTTTTTTAAAAGGATTTGGCTATTTTTTATGTCCTTTTTGGTCAACTAGCTCTTCAACTATTTCGGTTCTTAAACATCCTTGGCATTCAAATATTTGGCTTGGTGCGTTCCTGATGATGCCCTTCAAAGGCATGAAATTTATGAAGTTTTTTTTTTCATTTTTAATGTAAGTGGGAAAGAAAACTTTTGGAAAATGTTTATTTTAAAGAATTGTAGTCAATCTATAACTCTGTGACCTAATGATTTCAATAAAAAAAAGTTTCTTTTCCCAGAGATCACTTATAACCAAAGTTTACCTAGATCAGACATATGATTCCACAAATATTATCTGGAAATCTATAATGTGAGTCTCAAAGATAATGTCTGGAAACAAAATTGCTTTACAAGACAAATACTATTTTTCAATCTGGTTTTGTACGCTAAATTCCTAGACTGGAACACTTTTGAATCTGTGGACCAAGAGGACAGAGTATTCTTTTGTTGTCCCAAATTTCGAAGAAGGTGATAAAATTAAGTTACCATAAGTGTATTTAGCTTACAAATATTTTTTCATAATTAATATCTTTTTCTTGAGAGTATGAGCTAAAATATATACTAAACAAAGTAGACATTTTCCGATATGAGATGCCATGTATAGGTTGTACCATGAAACATCAATAGTTTGTACCATAAAACATCATACCATTATATAATGTTTGTTAAAACGTGCAATTTTGGGTCAAATTTACATTGATAAAACAGATTACCCATTTTAATTTCAGTTTTTGATGCCCTCCCTGGTATCTTCTCCAGCTATTTAAAAAAAGTTTCAGAACTCACAATGAGTAAATGGAGAAACTTCCAATGTTGTAAGATCATTAGAATCAAATTAACGGTACGTCATATCGTTGTTTTTCTACAAGAGTCTGTAATCGGTCTAGATTTTTAGTCTGACGAAGTATAAAAATAAACGCTGTTAGTGTCTTCCACTCTCAGAAAAATGCATTTATTCATTTTGAATAAATTGGGAAGTGAAACCAGAGCAATTGCAATGTTCTACATTAAGGGATTCATTCTTTGTTGCTTAACATATCTTTGAAATTGTGTATTTATCCCAAAATATTAGGACATTATGAACCAATCCCTTAAATACGCATTCGTTAAAGAGTCATCCATTTCATGTGGATTCTAAATTAATGTAAATACAAATGCATGCAATAAATACGTGCAAAAACTGTGCAAATTATTATCCACCGTTTAATTTTTCTCTTTTATTCCTAGCTTTTGTGCAATGTATTTTAATTAGAATCAAACATGCAACAAATGTAATTTCATGTGAAAATAAAATCTTTCAAATTCAGCAAATCCATTAAAGTCTTAATTAGAATTGCATGAATAAAATATCTGATGGTTTTATTATGTTTCCACAGATTACGAAGGATATCTTTTTTATGTAAAACATCCACAATTATTCAGCTTAAATCTAATTTTTAGTTTTTGTCGCTGAACTTTCATTTCTAAATATTTCTTGTTCAAAGAAAACCACAACACTGAATAATTAGCAATGTCCAAAATTGAAATAAAAGAAGGAGTGAATTAGATAAGAATATTTTATACTCCATAACAAAATAAAATTTCTTGGTATATTAGTATAAATTTTTTTTTTTCAAATTTTAAATGATACTGATGAAGTAAAATATAAGATAACTAATACAGAATTTTAGTATACCTTAAGGAAAAACCAGGAACATCGCTGAAATACTGAAGCGTTCCACAATAGAACTGGGGGAATTAAATAAAGACATGTCAAATTTTTTAATCCCAACCAACTACAGAAAGAAACAAAAGTACTAGTGAACTGAACATGCCAAATTAAGTAGACGCAAAATTTTGATATCAAAACCATTCTTGGCCAATTTAACTTTAAATATAAATATGTTTTTAGAGACAAATAATTATTTAGGACATACAAGGATCAAAGCTCAAAGTTCCCCTAAAATCAAAGTTTCTTGATTTAAAAAATTTCTGAAATACTTTTTGTGTTTGTTCTTTTGACTTTAAACTATCTATTAGTAACCGGGCGTAGAACAACAAGGAAAAACACAAGTATGCATCACAAGCAGTTGGAAAAACTAATGTGTACTAAGTTCAATGGTGTGTTATCTGTGAAAGTGTCCACGCGCAAGAAGTTCGCAAAGGTAAAGGAATGCTGAGTCTGTGTCTACTAATCCATAAAAATTGTCTTACACAGTTTTGAAAATAAAATAAAACTTATCTAACATTTCAGACATTCAACATCGACGGGAAAATCATGACATCATGTGTAAAAAGTGAAATCACAAAAATACCGAACTCCAAGGAAAATTCAAAACGGAAAGTCCCTTATTAAATGGCAAAATTATAAGTAACAGATTTTTATGCCCCTTTTCTTCTGTAATTGGTTGATATTTTCTAACATATGTTTAAATCTTCAAATCTTCAAAACCAGTGCTAGGGATAGTGTTGAACTTGAATTTTGTGTAATGAATTAAAACACTTTCTTTTCCGTTTCAATATCAACAAATATCTTGTAAAATAGATCTGTTCCTATGAATAAAATGCTTTAGAAATCGCATACAATTTCGTGATATGTACCAGGTGACGATGTTTATCAAAGATGGAACATGTCCGATTAGAATCAAAACATAGTCTTGTTTTCCAATTACGTATGAAAACATAGATAGTCCGTGTATGCTGGTTATAATTTACATATATATTAAACAATATTCGGCCCCGTCCCCAACCTTTCCATATTTGCTCTACTTATCCTTCATTTTCATTATTTACGGCATCCATGTGTTCTCATCCATGTTTATTTGCGATTCACGTTACTTCTAGTCTTTACACCCGCTGCATTTTTATGCACCTGTCCTAAGTCAGGAGCCTGTTGTTCAGTGGTTGTGGTTCATAAGTGTTTCTCGATATAGATTAGACCGTTGGTTTTCCTGTTCGAATTGTTTTACACTATTTTTTGGGGGGCCCTTTATAGCTTGCTGTTCGGTGTGAGCTAAGACTCCGTGTTGAAGGCCGTGCTTTGAGCTATAATTGTTTACTTTTTATACATTGTGACTTGGATGCAGAGTTGTCTCATTGGCACTCATTCCACATCTTCTTATTTATATTT
This sequence comes from Mytilus coruscus, assembly GCA_017311375.1. Classification (NCBI taxonomy): domain Eukaryota; kingdom Metazoa; phylum Mollusca; class Bivalvia; order Mytilida; family Mytilidae; genus Mytilus; species Mytilus coruscus. Next base: position 122,399,168 of record CM029595.1, on the reverse strand, counting down.
ACTAAAACAAATAGTACCCGCTTTCCCAGTCTTCTAAAATATCCTGCCAATTTAAACAATACCCGACACTGGAAATAAAACAAACTGCTTATAGTCTTGTTTCAGATTTACATATAACTGATAAATTATTAAATCGAAGATTTCGTTACAACAAATTAATTCAAATCTTTACCAAATTGTTTTATAGATACAAAGATTTGGAATTTTGCTGCTTACATCCACTTCATTTGGAACTATGGTGGATAGTTGTCTCATTGGCACTCATACCACATCTCCTTAATTTTATATGTATTTATAAACCAACTGTAATTATATTTTTGTTTAAAATCATCGATATACACTTATTAAACTGCACGGTACAAAAAAATTAAAAAAAAACAACACGTTATAAATTTAATGCGTCCGAAGTACAAAGGATGTAACAGTATTGTTGTTGATGATTTGATGTTGTTACATGAAACAACATTATATATATCTTCAGTATTTCCTAAACTGTGAACTGATATCAATCCAAGGACTAGTATCAGAAAATTCATTCACTACTTTGTCTAGATCTGGGGCAATTGTGAACTCCGGATTACCCTTCGTCAGGAAAACTTGCAATCCTTGTCAATCAAGGTCGGATTCGAACGTATCTGCCACAAGTGGACTTCGAACTCATAACCGCAGTATAGACAGGCTAGTCATCACTATAGAGGAACAACTCAGAACACTTGGCCCCCATGCCTTTTAATGGTATAAGCACTTGTTGAAAAAAAGTTTAGAGTTTTTCCTAGATTTCAGTTTTTCGCAAATATGTGTTGTTTTGTTGCTGTCTCAAGGATGTTTAACTCAATGTATTCATATGTGTTGACACTTGTATCAATATACTTTACCCGAACATATGTTTCAAATCGATTCATTTACTCGACTTTCACGTGCAGAAAAATTACGCGAATTAAAATAGTCGTCAATATGTCAAACTGAGAAGGGTAAGGTCTTGGCTTCTATTTTTTTAACAACACACAAGTGTTAACCGGTCATTTTGAAAGAAAAAAAATGTAAATTTCGACATGTTTATGACATCGAAATGATTTTATAAGTGGCATTACTCTATTCCTTTATACAGAAAATCAAACATACCCATAACAGACTTGAAGAAATTTACTATACTTTTGCAATCTCAGGCGCCGAATAGTGGCTTTTATACACGTACCTCCTCCTTTAATATGTTTCATAATATACATGCAAGCATATATTTTAAAATAGATCTATTAATTTGTTCGTTGACAGTATATATTTATACTGCATATAAGATAATTTCTATATATGAATACTAATTAGACAGTCGGTTATATAAATACATCCTCTAATAACATAACGGTGCCAAAATTAATGCACCAGCTGCGCATTTCGACAATTGATGTCTCCTCAATGATGACCGCGGCCAAAATATTCCAAAAAACGTTTTTAAAACACGAAGAGCTTATAAAACCAAAAAAGACAAAAAGTATAGCAAAAGCGGGGTAAGGAATCAGAGATTTGCATTAGGAAAATATATTTATGTTGGGAAATTGCTAAAATAATCACCGTGAAATCGAATAAAAAAGGCTTCACGCCAAAAAATAATCGCAAAAATAATTATAATTTGGTTTTCGCTGAACCTATATAAGAAAGGAAATCAAGTATTGGATGTTTCTGAAGTATTAATTTCAGTCCGATCATTTGTGGCTTAGCATCGACCTAATGTTACCAATCAATTTGTTTCTGTTTGTATGACAACATTTGTAGGTATCAAACAAAGGCAACCGTATATATAATATTATAACAATCTGTTTTCTAGTGCAATCCCTAACAATCTGTTTTCTAGTGCAATCCCATACCGAATAAGTCATTTTATTTCAGTCCTAAATGAATCGTTGATAGATGAGTATTGTTGTCAAACATAAACTACCAGAATGTTATGTAAATGATCCATTAAAATGGTCTAGACACTTAATGACTACTGCAAGATCTGCACATTTGTCCGTATGTCATAAAGAGTACTGGGATGGACAATCAGTAATCGGTTTTAATATTTTGACTCATATCATCACAATTTGTGTCTTGAAGAGAGGCGAAAGATACCATTGTGAAAATCAAATCTCATTAGTCGAAGAGAGACCGACAAAATCAAGGCAAACAAACAAAAGACGACGAAACGACGAACAACAGTCTAACAACACTAATAACACACTAAAGGCTCGACAACAGAAATTCATCAAAAACCAGGAGTGATATAAGGTCTAACCGTGACGTGTAATTCCATCCAAGGTATTGGAATACAAAGATTTCTATAGAATAAAAGGTCTTATTAATCTTCCTGATATAGTTGTAAACCCAATCATAGCTCTCAATTAAATCTCATATGACTTTTTTGTTATATCACTGACCTTTAATCAGTAACACAATAACCGGATTGACTAACCAGCAACGTCGCAAATGAAAATAGCACTGTATAAATTTTCATGCGTCCGAAGCGCTTCCATAGATATACCTCCATCTGGCAATGTTTGAACTGACGTGTTGATTAACTTGCGTACGTCTCATCCCTTTCACATATTTAGGCAAATATAATATGTTCAAACTAAACTGACGTGTGTAATTTTTAACCAAACTTATCAACTACAGCAAGCTAGCTTGTAAAATAGAGAAACCAATATATGTTTGATAACCAAAACAAAATCACGTAAATATATTAACCCGATTAGATAATGAGACAGTCTGGATTTTCCATTGATACAGTAAGATATCTAACAGTTTTAGCTAGCTATAAAACCAGGTTTAATCCATCATTTTCTACATAAGGAAATGCCTGTACCAAGTCAGGAATATGACAGTTGTTTTAAATTCGTTTGATGTGTTTGAGCTTTTAATTATGCCATTTGATAAGGGACTTTCCGTTTTGAATTTTCCTTGGAGTTCGGTATTTTTATTATTTTACTTTTTGCATGGGATATCATGAAGCTTTTTGCGCTTGTTCGCTTACAAAAATTCATGTTGTGATTGTGATTGGTATTATATATTTATTATATCATTTTGCAGAAAACCTGATAAATGATAAGAAACTTAAGGTTGGTAATTATGCAATTGAAAGTAAAAAAAACCTTATTACTGTATCGAGTTTGTTGTCAAAGTGTCAGCGTGGACACTCGTACTTGTTTTGATGTTTGCACTAAGGAGATGTGATGAGCCAATTATTCATAGATTAATTTCATTGAAATCTCGGACGTCGCTTCAGACACGGACATAGCGAACGAGTAAGAAGGGACAAAAGGTACATCGCCGTACAAAAAAGAAATTAACAATAGGGAACGAAATATTGTCTCTTTTGATGGACATTTGTGTAAAGACTTTCCGTGTGAAACAGGAATATCCAAATCTGAAAAAGGATAATTATTGTATACTTATGTAGGATTGTTTTAAATCAGATCCTTTGGGTAAATATCCGCAGTTTGATTAGAAAATTCTTGATTATTCAAAGCAAAATATCACCAAGCTAACATTTTTGAACAATGTTTGAATCGCTATTTTCAGAAGTCAAAATACATATAGAAATAAGAAGATGAGGTATGATTGCCAGTAAGACAACTGTCCACCAGAGAACAAATGCCATCTATAGGTCACCGTACGGCCTTCGACAATGAATAAAACCCATACCCTATAGTCAGCTATAAAAGGCCAGAATGTGACAGTGGTGTAACAGTACAACTTTAAAACAAACTATACAAATGTTTTGTTGCTGTCTCAAGGATGTTTAACTCAATGTATTCATATGTGTTGACACTTGTATCAATATACTTTACCCGAACATATGTTTCAAATCGATTCATTTACTCGACTTTCACGTGCAGAAAAATTACACGAATTAAAATAGTCGTCAATATGTCAAACTGAGAAGGGTAAGGTCTTGGCTTCTATTTTTAACAACACACAAGTGTTAACCGGTCATTTTGAAAGAAAAAATGTAAATTTCGACATGTTTATGACATCGAAATGATTTTATAAGTGGCATTACTCTATTCCTTTATACAGAAAATCAAACATACCCATAACAGACTTGAAGAAATTTACTATACTTTTGCAATCTCAGGCGCCAAATAATGGCTTTTATACACGTACCTCCTCCTTTAATATGTTTCATAATATACATTTGACATGCAAGCATATATTTTAAAATAGATCTATTAATTTGTTCGTTGACAGTATATATTTATACTGTATATAAGATAATTTCTATATATGAATACTAATTAGACAGTCGGTTATATAAATACATCCTCTAATAACATAACGGTGCCAAAATTACTGCACCAGCTGCGCATTTCAACAGTTGATGTCTCCTCAATGATGACCGTGGCCAAAATATTCCAAAAACGTTTTAAAACACGAAGAGCTTATAAAACCAAAAAGACAAAAAGTATAGCAAAAGCGGGGTAAGGAATCAGAGATTTGCATTAGGAAAATATATTTATGTAGGGAAATTGCTAAAATAATCACCGTGAAATCGAATAAAAAAGGCTTCACGCCAAAAAATAATCGCAAAAATAATTATAATTTGGTTTTCGCTGAACCTATATAAGAAAGGAAATCAAGTATTGGATGTTTCTGAAGTATTAATTTCAGTCCGATCATTTGTGGCTTAGCATCGACCTAATGTTACCAATCAATTTGTTTCTGTTTGTATGACAACATTTGTAGGTATCAAACAAAGGCAACCGTATATATAATATTATAACAATCTGTTTTCTAGTGCAATCCCTAACAATCTGTTTTCTAGTGCAATCCCATACCGAATAAGTCATTTTATTTCAGTCCTAAATGAACCGTTGATAGATGAGTATTGTTGTCAACATAAACTACCAGAATGTTATGTAAATGATCCATTAAAATGGTCTAGACACTTAATGACTACTGCAAGATCTGCACATTTGTCCGTATGTCATAAAGAGTACTGGGATGGACAATCAGTAATCGGTTTTAATATTTTGACTCATATCATCACAATTTGTGTCTTGAAGAGAGGCGAAAGATACCATTGTGAAAATCAAATCTCATTAGTCGAAGAGAGACCGACAAAATCAAGGCAAACAAACAAAAGACGACGAAACGACGAACAACAGTCTAACAACACTAATAACACACTAAAGGCTCGACAACAGAAATTCATCAAAAACCAGGAGTGATATAAGGTCTAACCGTGACGTGTAATTCCATCCAAGGTATTGGAATACAAAGATTTCTATAGAATAAAAGGTCTTATTAATCTTCCTGATATAGTTGTAAACCCAATCATAGCTCTCAATTAAATCTCATATGACTTTTTTGTTATATCACTGACCTTTAATCAGTAACACAATAACCGGATTGACTAACCAGCAACGTCGCAAATGAAAATAGCACTGTATAAATTTTCATGCGTCCGAAGCGCTTCCATAGATATACCTCCATCTGGCAATGTTTGAACTGACGTGTTGATTAACTTGCGTACGTCTCATCCCTTTCACATATTTAGGCAAATATAATATGTTCAAACTAAACTGACGTGTGTAATTTTTAACCAAACTTATCAACTACAGCAAGCTAGCTTGTAAAATAGAGAAACCAATATATGTTTGATAACCAAAACAAAATCACGTAAATATATTAACCCGATTAGATAATGAGACAGTCTGGATTTTCCATTGATACAGTAAGATATCTAACAGTTTTAGCTAGCTATAAAACCAGGTTTAATCCATCATTTTCTACATAAGGAAATGCCTGTACCAAGTCAGGAATATGACAGTTGTTTTAAATTCGTTTGATGTGTTTGAGCTTTTAATTATGCCATTTGATAAGGGACTTTCCGTTTTGAATTTTCCTTGAGTTCGGTATTTTGTTATTTTACTTTTGCATGGGATATCATGAAGCTTTTGCGCTTGTTCGCTTACAAAAATTCATGTTGTGATTGTGATTGGTATTATATATTTATTATATCATTTTGCAGAAAACCTGATAATTGATAAGAAACTTAAGGTCGGTAATTATGCAGTTGAAAGTAAAAAAACTTATTACTGTATCGAGTTTGTTGTCAAAGTGTCAGCGTGGACACTCGTACTTGTTTTGATGTTTGCACTAAGGAGATGTGATGAGCCAATTATTCATAGATTAATTTCATTGAAATCTCGGACGTCGCTTCAGACACGGACATAGCGAACGAGTGAGAAGGGACAAAAGGTACATCGCCGTACAAAAAAGAAATTAACAATAGGGAACGAAATATTGTCTCTTTTGATGGACATTTGTGTAAAGACTTTCCGTGTGAAACAGGAATATCCAAATCTGAAAAAGGATAATTATTGTATACTTATGTAGGATTGTTTTAAATCAGCTCCTTTGGGTAAATATCAGCAGTTTGATTAGAAAATTCTTGATTATTCAAAGCAAAAATATCACCAAGCTAACATTTTTGAACAATGTTTGAATCGCTATTTTCAGAAGTCAAAAATACATATAGAAATAAGAAGATGAGGTATGATTGCCAGTAAGACAACTGTCCACCAGAGAACAAATGCCATCTATAGGTCACCGTACGGCCTTCGACAATGAATAAAACCCATACCCTATAGTCAGCTATAAAAGGCCAGAATGTGACAGTGGTGTAACAGTACAACTTTAAAACAAACTATACAAATCAGTTGAAAAGGGCTTAACTCATCAGATCGATACAAAGCAGAAAAACATCTAACAAAAACACAGACCGGACGTTGCAGGGTATTTATACATCCCTACAACAAAAAAAAGACTAAAGTACAGATCTGTGAGTATTCGCAATTAGTGACAGCTAGTTTAGAGCTAATAACTAATAAAACAATCGTGCATCTAAGACTAAAATATCAATCAGTGCATATCCAACATCCAATGGATTTAGTGTACATGTATATTGACTGTTACACCTCAAAGTAATAATACTTTCAATGGTAACGAAAACAAAATGATTCTGCAGTTGAGTTATATTTAAAAATATTTCAACAATATCTCTACCATAGTTTTTGCTGTTACTCAAACCTTTAATTTCAATGCAAACGATTTCTGAAAACTATAAAATGTTCCCAAACTTTATATTGAACTTCCTTTTTAGAGTAGAATCTTTATTTCAGATGTAAGAATACTGCTGTATATCTGAAATTAACATATCTTTTACTCGAATGAAATTGAAAATGTTCCCTCAAATGAATGATAAACAATGCTGTTGAAATGACCTTAACTATACACAATGAATTCCATTTGACATTTAACTTAATATATTTAATTGATATAACTTGAGGAAGAATTGCATGCAATACCGACAAACTAAATAAACTGCTAAAGATATAATTTTCAAAGATTAACTTTCACTGTTATGATTAAATGATAGATTGAAGTTGTTTTAAGGCTATTTTAAGATGTTATTTGAGAAAATTTGTGAATTAATGTGTTTCATATAATTGCTGTGAGAATTACAAGGTGCTACTGCGTAATGTAATATTAATGAACAAACGATGAACGAGTTATTGGTGAATTATAGGTATTCGAAGTATTATTTTATCAATGTGTCTTCGGAAACATCACTTTGATACGCTAAATCTTGTTTCTAATTTCAATAGTGTAATCTCGAAGTTAAATCAACGAAATTGATGATGTCATCTTTGATATCAAACTGCATAATTTAATGCTCTGCTGTGAAATTTTAGGCAACAGTAGTTTACAAATGTTCAAATCCCAGAAATCAATTAAAAGATACAAATCAAGGTAACAAACGAAAACTGAGGGAACAGCGTGAACTCTTAAACGAGAGAGACCGGGTGGGTCGACAGGGTTAAAGTCTTCTGCTATACATGCATCACCCGCCATGCGAATCCACACTAAGTTAAAATGTCGGTAAATTCTGAGTTGATTTTAATTTTGATATGGATTAAATGGTAATGATTTGATTTTGATTTTTTGTGTTTTAACGCCACTTTTAAGCACCGCTTTTGGGCTATTTCGTGGCGGCCAGTTTTTATTGGTGGAGGAAGCCCGGAGAAAACCACCGACCTTCGATAGGAAAACTGACAATCCTAGTCAATTAAGATTGGAGTCGAGTGCACCCGCACGAGCGGGGTTCGAACTCACCACCTCGGTGATTACTGTATAATTACACCTTATGTAAGAATCCTGGGTTTTGATTGGTTAATAGCCAGTGTATTTTCCCCAATTTACTTTATCAAATGAATATCGTTCATTTTAAACAGCGCCGTATATGCAAAAGGATATGCCTTTTACCCTCTCTGCCGTGGTATTTGCCAAAAATACTCTATCCGACTGGACGCTTGTAATGTCACGATCATCAATGCGTTTTATGTCACGATCATCAATGCGTTTTGTACGTTAACATTCGGTGTAATTAATTGACCCTTTTGGCCTTACGGCTCGCGAAATTTAACATTCTCTCGACTGGTATTTTCGCAAATACCCTCCTTAACATGATATATCTGTTCAGTAACTACTTAGACCACTCGGCCACCGAGGCCCCTTAAATGGTAATGAGATAATGACGCCACAAAATGGAAACTAAAACAAACGCAGAAAAGATTCTTTCACTGGCGGGAAAAGAGGAAGGTGCAATCAGAAACCATTAGTAGGAAAAACCAGGCAACACAAAGAAACCATAAGAAGGAAAAAAACAGGCAACACAAAGAAACCATTAGTAAGAGAAAAACAGGCTACACAAAGAAACCATAAGAAGGAAAAAACAGTCAATACAAAGAAGCTATTAGTAGGAGAAAAACAGGCTACACAAAGAAACCATTAGTAGGAGAAAAACAGGCAACACAAAGAAACTATTAGTAAGAGAAAAACAGGCTACACAAAGAAATCATTAGGAGGAGAAAAAACAGGCTACACAAAGAAATCATTAGGAGGAGAAAAAACAGGCAACACAAAGAAACCATTAGTAGGAGAAAAACAGGCTACACAAAGAAATCATTAGGAGGAGAAAAACAGGCTACACAAAGAAATCATTAGGAGGAGAAAAACAGGTAACACAAAGAAACCATTAGTAGGAAAAACAGGCAACACAAAGAAACCATTAGTAGGAGAAAAACAGGCAACACAAAGAAACCATTAGTAGGAGAAAAACAGGCAATACAAAGAAATCATTAGTAGGAGAAAAACAGGCAACACCATCAGAAAATCTGAAACGACGGAAAGACAATAAGGTCCACAAATAACTTCACAGAAAACTTAAGATTGAGCAATACGAAACCCACAAAATCCGGAGATGAACTCGGATGCTACGGAAGGGTAGAGGTTTCAGTTTCAGTAAAGGCATTGCCATTTTTCTCATGGATACGGAAGTCTTATCTTAAGTTCAAATAAATTGTCTGTTTGCTTTATAATTTTGCGCGCTTTCGCATTGGACGTGAAACTTTCAGAGGGTTATCTTTATTAAGGTTAACTTTTCGATTAAGTGTTGAAAATATTCTTGGATTTCTAAGATGGTTCAGTATCATATAGATGAGCATTAAGTCTGATAGCAAAAATAAAGGTAACATATCGTCATTTATAATTTAGTAAAAAAAAAAAGTAAAATAACAAAAATACCGAATTCCAGGGAAAATTCAAAGCAGAAAGGCCCTTATCAAATGGCAAAATCAAGGAAATAATCATAGTAAACTCAAAGACAACAAAATATGGATGCGAGAACAAGACAGCCATTTTTAACGATTTATCTGCGACTGTAAACAATGCATTTGTCTTTTAACGGTTTTATTCAAAGGTTTTATGTTCCTTTTAGAAACTATAAAACCCAGCTATATGACGACGCTTTGTTTGGAATTAGTAGAAATTTCATGTTTATGATCTCGTTATAGATTAATAGACGCCACCAACTTTCTTGGCGCTTCTTAGTCTACTGAGCTTTCCTGTATTCAGCCATTATATAATAGGTTTGATATCAGAAATGACAATCTGTCGGATAACGAAATATAAGTTATTATTTACACTCAATTCCAAAAGAATGTCCGGTATCCAAGAGGTATGATATTTATGCGGGATACAGGTTTCTTTCACTGAATATATGAATGATTATAAATAAAATTCAAGCGTTGTAATTGGAAGCTACGAATTAAACGTTTTGAAATAAAAATAAAACACAGATGATTGATTGTACAAGACATTTTGTACAAAACACAACATATTACTAAGATAAGATATTTATGTAGCTGTAGAAATTGGACAAGATGAAGGTTATGAGGCATAAACAACATTATAAAATCGAAAGCAGATTTTTATTTGTAACGCTTCTTACTGAAAATGTGATTGTCACTTTCTATCATTTCGTACAAGTTTTCATAAACACAGTATTCAGTTCTTATATTCACAGATCTTTGGAAAAAAAATAGATATGTTTTTAACATTTTAATTCTGAATGTAAAACTTAAAACATATAAGTTCGACTGACATTGTCTAGTGAGATAAAGTCATATAGCGAAATTGGCATGAAGAAGATGTCGATTTCAAAGTAGATAGCTCGTTAAATACATATAAAATTTCAATAACTATTTAGCATGTATATTATAGGATAATAATTTATTTTTACATATTTCTATAACTAGTTTTCCAAATTAATAAAATTTGTGATGTTTTAAAATATAACCGTTTGCATGACTTAAAAATAAGTTTTGATTTATAAGGTGGGTGGGGTTAATAATTCTATAATTGTGGGTTATTTTCATACAGATATTTTGTAAATTGATAACATACGACGGAATCAAATGGATCGTCTTTTAGGCAATAAAACATAAGCATTTGTATGAATTGAACACTAACTGTTAATATTGAAAAATTAAACTCAACACATCATCGTATGGTTACTATCAAGTACACCATCATCTCATAAAGCATAAATAAATGATCCACGAAAATAACATGTAGCAAAATGTCAGCACTAAGCCAAGTAACATAAAATTTCATTATCAAAACTCAAACCCTCTCCATCCAAAAAGATTAATAAATCAGATAGTCGTCTAAATCTTATTGGTAATGTTAGTTCTCCTGTAACGAAACATTGAAGACATCACTTCTTATATAATTAGTTACCATCATGATGAAAAACAACAATAAAAGCGTTTGATATATGATTATTTTGTTTAGTTTATCACGGTAATGTTGACTCGGGTACATTTATCTTTGTCCCTTTCTCCATTTCCGGAAAAGACAAGAAAACCACAAGACAAATTCATTAATGAACCCACTATTAAAACAAAGAATATCCGGACTTCGGGAGCCTTTCATTCAGTGGTTGTCGTTGGTTGCTGATTGTTTTATTTGTTTTTCGTCCATTTGACATACATCAGGCTTCTTTTTTTTTTTTTCGGTTTTTTTTTTTTTTTATTGTTCTTCTTTTATGATGTCGGGGCCTTTTACGTTATGGTTTTTTTTTTCTCCTTCCTAAATTGATAACTTGCATGGCCAATTTAAACTAAATTAAATTTTCTTTCATTATCATTTTATAATTTCAGGTTAGAAATAGTCTACAATTACAGATGGAACCCACCATTTCACAGATAGCCAGAGGAGTAGCAAAATTTTTCTCAGCAAATTTTTGGTTCAAATTCGTGCTTTTAATTGAAAAAGAATATATTTCCGACGGATTTTACAGTGAGCTCAAATTACGTTTAAGTGAAAAGAAATGGAATATTACTGTTTATTTTATTTCCTCGAGGTGGACTTATACCAATATATGCAATTTGATAGCAAAAATATTCAGGAATGAACGTAAAATTGTTGTTTTACATACAAACCCCGATCTAGCAAAGGTGATATTTAGATGTACAAATTTTGTGATGAATTCTAGTATTTCCTGGTTCTTGACGGATAAAGTGTTTACACGCAAAAGGGCTTTGTTAAAATATTATCCAACTGGCGCTTTGGTTGTGACTATCAGTGAACAGACATATCTGGAGGATATACTTAAGGATAGTATTAACGTCGTTGTAGAGGCTATAGTAAATATACCAAAAGATTTTAGAAGTTTTTCACTGCCAGTAACCCATGACTGTCGGACACTTTCAATTAGTGAACAGTCACCAGGCCTCTTTTTTTACAAGTAAGTTACAATGCATAAAAAATAGCTCATTTACTCTCTATGATTCACAGAAAGGTATGCTTGTATGAAAATATATTATATAACTTAAAAAAAATATATACAAAGGAAAACAGAAAATGCCAAAGACATGGACAGTATAACAGACCACACCAGCCATCAACATACGACTACTCCCAAAAATATGTGTACACACAAAGACAACAACATCGAACAACACATTGTCCAGGTATCCTGACTCGGTACAGACAGAGGTTAAACCAGTCCAGGTACCCTGACTTGGCACAGACACAGGTTAAACCAGTCCAGGTACCCTGACTTGGTACAGACACAGGTTAAACCAGTCCAGGAATCCTGACTAGGTACAGACACAGGTTAAACCAGTCCAGATATCCTGACTTGGTACAGACACAGGTTAAACCAGTCCAGGTATCCTGACTTGGTACAGACACAGGTTAAACCAGTCCAGGTATCCTGACTTGGTACAGACACAGGTTAAACCAGTCCAGGTACCCTGACTTGGTACAGACACAGGTTAAACTAGTCCAGCTACCCTGACTTGGTACAGACACAGGTTAAACCAGTCCAGGTATCCTGACTTGATACAGACACAGATTAAACCAGTCCAGGTATCCTGACTTGGTACAGACACAGGTTAAACCAGTCCAGGAATCCGATTTCTAAGATGGTGCAGTATCATATAGATGAGCATTAAGTCTGATAGCAAAAATAAAGGTAACATATCGTCATTTATAATTTAGTAAAAAAAAAAAGTAAAATAACAAAAATACCGAATTCCAGGGAAAATTCAAAGCAGAAAGGCCCTTATCAAATGGCAAAATCAAGGAAATAATCATAGTAAACTCAAAGACAACAAAATATGGATGCGAGAACAAGACAGCCATTTTTAACGATTTATCTGCGACTGTAAACAATGCATTTGTCTTTTAACAGTTTTATTCAAAGGTTTTATGTTCCTTTTAGAAACTATAAAACCCAGCTATATGACGACGCTTTGTTTGGAATTAGTAGAAATTTCATGTTTATGATCTCGTTATAGATTAATAGACGCCACCAACTTTCTTGGCGCTTCTAAGTCTACTGAGCTTTCCTGTATTCAGCCATTATATAATAGGTTTGATATCAGAAATGACAATCTGTCGGATAACGAAATATAAGTTATTATTTACACTCAATTCCAAAAGAATGTCCGGTATCCAAGAGGTATGATATTTATGCGGGATACAGGTTTCTTTCACTGAATATATGAATGATTATAAATAAAATTCAAGCGTTGTAATTGGAAGCTACGAATTAAACGTTTTTGAAATAAAAATAAAAACACAGATGATTGATTGTACAAGACATTTTGTACAAAAACACAACATATTACTAAGATAAGATATTTATGTAGCTGTAGAAATTGGACAAGATGAAGGTTATGAGGCATAAACAACATTATAAAATCGAAAGCAGATTTTTTTGTAACGCTTCTTACTGAAAATGTGATTGTCACTTTCTATCATTTCGTACAAGTTTTCATAAACACAGTATTCAGTTCTTATATTCACAGATCTTTGAAAAAATAGATATGTTTTAACATTTTAATTCTGAATGTAAAACTTAAAACATATAAGTTCGACTGACATTGTCTAGTGAGATAAAGTCATATAGCGAAATTGGCATGAAGAAGATGTCGATTTCAAAGTAGATAGCTCGTTAAATACATATAAAATTTCAATAACTATTTAGCATGTATATTATAGGATAATAATTTATTTTTACATATTTCTATAACTAGTTTTCCAAATTAATAAAATTTGTGATGTTTTAAAATATAACCGTTTGCATGACTTAAAAATAAGTTTTGATTTATAAGGTGGGTGGGGTTAATAATTCTATAATTGTGGGTTATTTTCATACAGATATTTTGTAAATTGATAACATACGACGGAATCAAATGGATCGTCTTTTAGGCAATAAAACATAAGCATTTGTATGAATTGAACACTAACTGTTAATATTGAAAAATTAAACTCAACACATCATCGTATGGTTACTATCAAGTACACCATCATCTCATAAAGCATAAATAAATGATCCACGAAAATAGCATGTAGCAAAATGTCAGCACTAAGCCAAGTAACATAAAATTTCATTATCAAAACTCAAACCCTCTCCATCCAAAAAGATTAATAAATCAGATAGTCGTCTAAATCTTATTGGTAATGTTAGTTCTCCTGTAACGAATCATTGAAGACATCACTTCTTATATAATTAGTTACCATCATGATGAAAAACAACAATAAAAGCGTTTGATATATGATTATTTTGTTTAGTTTATCACGGTAATGTTGACTCGGGTACATTTATCTTTGTCCCCTTTCTCCATTTCCGGAAAAAGACAAGAAAACCACAAGACAAATTCATTAATGAACCCACTATTAAAACAAAGAATATCCGGACTTCGGGAGCCTTTCATTCAGTGGTTGTCGTTGGTTGCTGATTGTTTTATTTGTTTTTCGTCAATTTGACATACATCAGGCTTCTTTTTTTTTTTTTTTTTTTTTTTTTTTTTTTTTTATTGTTCTTCTTTATGATGTCGGGCCTTTTACGTTATGGTTTTTTTTTTCTCCTTCCTAAATTGATAACTTGCATGGCCAATTTAAACTAAATTAAATTTTCTTTCATTATCATTTTATAATTTCAGGTTAGAAATAGTCTACAATTACAGATGGAACCCACCATTTCACAGATAGCCAGAGGAGTAGCAAAATTTTCTCAGCAAATTTTTGGTTCAAATTCGTGCTTTTAATTGAAAAGAATATATTTCCGACGGATTTTACAGTGAGCTCAAATTACGTTTAAGTGAAAAGAAATGGAATATTACTGTTTATTTTATTTCCTCGAGGTGGACTTATACCAATATATGCAATTTGATAGCAAAATATTCAGGAATGAACGTAAAATTGTTGTTTTACATACAAACCCCGATCTAGCAAAGGTGATATTTAGATGTACAAATTTTGTGATGAATTCTAGTATTTCCTGGTTCTTGACGGATAAAGTGTTTACACGCAAAAGGGCTTTGTTAAAATATTATCCAACTGGCGCTTTGGTTGTGACTATCAGTGAACAGACATATCTGGAGGATATACTTAAGGATAGTATTAACGTCGTTGTAGAGGCTATAGTAAATATACCAAAAGATTTTAGAAGTTTTTCACTGCCAGTAACCCATGACTGTCGGACACTTTCAATTAGTGAACAGTCACCAGGCCTCTTTTTTTACAAGTAAGTTACAATGCATAAAAAATAGCTCATTTACTCTCTATGATTCACAGAAAGGTATGCTTGTATGAAAATATATTATATAACTTAAAAAAAATATATACAAAGGAAAACAGAAAATGCCAAAGACATGGACAGTATAACAGACCACACCAGCCATCAACATACGACTACTCCCAAAAATATGTGTACACACAAAGACAACAACATCGAACAACACATTGTCCAGGTATCCTGACTCGGTACAGACAGAGGTTAAACCAGTCCAGGTACCCTGACTTGGCACAGACACAGGTTAAACCAGTCCAGGTACCCTGACTTGGTACAGACACAGGTTAAACCAGTCCAGGAATCCTGACTAGGTACAGACACAGGTTAAACCAGTCCAGATATCCTGACTTGGTACAGACACAGGTTAAACCAGTCCAGGTATCCTGACTTGGTACAGACACAGGTTAAACCAGTCCAGGTATCCTGACTTGGTACAGACACAGGTTAAACCAGTCCAGGTACCCTGACTTGGTACAGACACAGGTTAAACTAGTCCAGCTACCCTGACTTGGTACAGACACAGGTTAAACCAGTCCAGGTATCCTGACTTGATACAGACACAGATTAAACCAGTCCAGGTATCCTGACTTGGTACAGACACAGGTTAAACCAGTCCAGGAATCCTGACTTGGTACAGACACAGGTTAAACCAGTCCAGCTACCCTGACTTGGTACAGACACAGGTTAAACCAGTCCAGGTATCCTGACTTGGTACAGACACAGGTTAAACCAGTCCAGGTCGCTGACTTGGTACAGACACAGGTTAAACTAGTCCAGTACCCTGACTTGGTACAGACACAGGTTAAACCAGTCCAGGTATCCTGACTTGGTACAGACACAGATTAAACCAGTCCAGATACCCTGACTTCGTACAGACATAGGTTAAACCAGTTTTACATTAGCACAAACATTCTTTTTTTTTTGTCTATCAAGACACAGTTAAACTAAAACACACATTAAAAAACCTGCACAGTGTAGCTACCAAGATGAAGTTTTGTATGAAAATATATTGACAAACCTGGATAATTTGAGAAACGTCAGTTCGCATTTTTTCCTAATATGACCATAAACTATTTTTTTTTTAAAATAACATGTATGTGTATATGAAAATAAATCCATTAATAGTAAATGATGGGTTTGAACGCGAAAACTCATTTTTTTTTCCAAAAGTTTGCAGTTGAACTGTAAAATTCTAATTTAAGACGAGTTGTTTTCCCATCTGCTAAGAAAAAGATATTCTCATTGGATATTTATGTTATATTTGGTTGTTGTTTTTTTTTCTATTCCGTAACTACGACCAACTTTAGTCTACTATTGGAGGAAGCTTTTAGAAATGATTTGCAAAGAACTACACATAACAAAGATAATCAATTTATTTTGAAGACTCTTTTTAAAGTCTAAAGGGGCATTAGCTACGAGATATAAAAAAAAAATAAAAATTTGTTTGTTCAATCATTAATTAAAATGAAATAATAATTCGCTTTTAGCAGCCAGTTTGGTTCAATTTTGTCAAAATAAGCTATAAAACATTAATGATGAATTATTCACTTGCAAGTAAATCATTAGACCTCATTGAATCCGTATTCATATGACCTTCAATTTAACCCCTTAGCTGGAGATAGGTTGCGCATGTATTCATCTATTAAAAGAAAAAGAATGTCAACATTGGAAGTGAAACAAGGATGAACCATTAGGTTGACTGAATCGATCCACAAAAAATCATTCTTATACAGGTGAAAACGATGATAAACATATTTTTAACCTACAATATGAAATCAAACAGACCTAGAAAAACCCAATTGCACGTGGTCGCTATCTATTTATATTCATATTTATGTTTATATCGGTGATCTCGATGGTTAATTAGATGACGTCTATACTAAAATACACACGAAATGCCGATACATATTATCGAGTCCATGCATTGTTAATTGTTTATTATAGACTTTTTGTTATTTGGATATAAATTTTAGTATGTTATAAATCAAATATGAGAAATTTAGTCAAA
Organism: Mytilus coruscus; assembly: GCA_017311375.1. Lineage (NCBI taxonomy): Eukaryota > Metazoa > Mollusca > Bivalvia > Mytilida > Mytilidae > Mytilus > Mytilus coruscus. The sequence goes on along the minus strand of CM029595.1, from coordinate 122,381,691 downwards.
TCGGTGAACATGAATTTGACAGTTAATGCCCCTTTAATCAAAGATAGCATACTAACACTTGATTTGAATTTTACAGATAATGGATTACAAGATAATATACAATAGTCAAAAAATCTTAAGAAAAAAAATACTTGTAAGTCATACACATTTCAGTATAACTTACGATCAATATAAATCGTAAAATTTTTGTGAAAAGAGTCGCTGAAGTCACGTCAAACATAGTTAGTGCTTAGTTTATGCGGGAGTATAAATACGCAGCCATGTTTGGTTGGAATCGGGACGTTACGTCTGGTGCAACTTGAATAGAGAGTGTCAAAGTATCTACACGTTTAAGCACTTTGAGGGTCGATCCTTAAGTGGTCTGTGTCAAGATAGAATTTAGTCCCATGTGCACTCGTTTTTCATAATATGTTTAAACTAACTCGTTTTCTTGTGGTAGGTGAAATTACCGCCCTTTATCATAGTAAACCAACTTTGCAGAACTTACCTGGTGGATTAACTGTCAATTTGTTCTCGTCCTAAATATGCATATAATATTTGCTACTGAATGTTAAGCAAAAATAATCAATAAATCCTAAAACGGTGCGAAAGCAAGTCACCGAGTCGCAGAGTAAACAACAAAACTTCTAGTTTGAATATAGCCATTCGACAAAAGGTTGTCAATAAAGGAACTTGCACTTTTAAAGAAAACAACTCTTTCCTCGATATTTTGGTTTAATGAAATCAATGTGGTTCTTAACAAAGCAATTTACCAAAAAGAACAAGGAAACATGCCAATCACAGCAAATGAATATGCTGGTTGAGCTTAGATATAATTAAATTTAACAATGTAGAGTATGGTTAAATATATCCTTTTTCGATAATTGCACTCAATGCATGTACACATGTACAGCACGTAGTAATTAAGCAAACCTTATGTTAATTGACGTTTTTTCTCGTCCTACACTGACAATTAAATGGGACGTAGACATCTATCCCAGTATTTCGAGTTGATTTCCTCCTTGCCTATTTAAGTTTTCTGAACATTGATATCGTAAAATACCAGCTGCACACACATAAAGTGAACCTTTTTGACGAGTGAGCGCAGCAAATGAACCAATAAGCTTTCCATTGTGTCAAGCGGCAGATACATTACGATATCTATATGCCAAAAACTTAATAATCTTTTGATCGTTCTTATTCTTGTCATGTTTGCCCCTTTATTCACATTTCCTATTGGCTGTTCAGACAGAAGTAAGCTTGATAATTTCTGCTTTCATATTTTGAGGTCGCTGATAAGTTCTGTTCTAACATCACAACGCCCTGATACGAGAACTACGCAGCCATCAAGCAGGGTTATATAAGCGTAGGGAAGAACGATAAATATTGCTTATTTGTAAGGATTAGTTGTTTCCATTTCAGAAAAATGTTGGAAGCTTCTATCGAGGGTGTGTCCGGTCCAATGAAATTTGATTCAGATGGAATATTACAAAGGAATACTATTGATGTTCGTCATCTCGTTAGAAAAGGAAGAAAAAGTACATGGCGTAGAATAGGCTATGTGAGGGGTGATGACGTACATCCTTTCGGTATTCTTTGGCCCGACGAACCAATAGAGACACACATTAGGAACAATAAAAAGCATTACCGGATCGTTACAAACCCTGTGAAACCATTTGTTATAAAAAATTCAGAGTATGGACTCGATTCTGATACGAGACAGTGTGCTATGTACACCACATGTTTGGAGCTAACAACAAAAGACAAAATAGCTACTATAAAAGCACTCAGGGATTTTGACAATGGAACTGTTAATGCTAGTAATCCTTATAATATAAGTTGTTGTCGGGGATTAACAGTTGATCTACTGGATAAACTTGCCGAGGATCTTAATTTTGAATACACTATGTATGTAGTTCAAGATACCGAATACGGAAAGAAAATAAATGGCTCATGGACGGGAATGGTATATGATCTGATGGAAGGCACAGCTCATATGGCCATTGGGGCATTCAGTATTACTAGACCGAGATTAGAAGTGATCGATTTTACATATCCCTATTTCTTTTCTGGATTTTCTGTGTTGTATCATGAAAAAATAGGATATAGCATTTTGCATGCCTTTCTGGAACCTTTTCATTCTTACGTATGGTATTCTATATTTATTTCTGCAACTATTAGTGGAATTTGCTCATCTATATTCGAATGGAATAGTCCTTTTGGACTAAATCCTTGGGGTCGAAAACGTAAATCGAACTATTGTTTAGCATCGGGATTAACTATGGTTTACTCGTTATTATTTGGTCATACAGTTAAGACCAAGTCACCAAAATCATGGCCGAGCAAGGTTTTACAAAACTTTTGGGCTTGTGCGTGTATTTTCATCATGGCTTCATACACTGCCAACCTTGCCGCTTATATAGCTGGGAAGCATGCTGGGATTAATTACAATGACCTTCATGATCCACGGGTAAGTTTAATCAAGTAATTTTGGCTGGGATTAAAAATCAAGAGTAATGTTTCCTGATGCAAATTAATGCAAGTCTTGCACGAGCAGAGGTTGGAAATAATAGAAAACATCGAGTCTTGTATTGGATTTGGATAATATGGGATATTTAAACTTTTTTAATAGGATATGAGATATATATACACCCTATATTAGGAACAGTGGAGGGTCCAAGATTTTCAAAAAGGTCAGGCCATTATTAAGCATTTTTTTTTAAATTGAAAAATAACAATACCGCATAGCAAGCTATAAAAGGCCCCGGTGTCATATGGTATTTTGAACCCCCTAAAAAGTGAACCCGGGGTCAAAATACCATGCGGTAAAATGACCCCGGGGTCATTATACCGCATGGTGTTTTGACCCCGGGGTCATTTTTCACATATGGTATTTTGAACCCCCCTGCGGTATATTGAACCCCCCTGTTTTAGATAAATAGTATTGCAGATTATCTAGTTAACAATTTGTTGGCTATCATTTTTTTTAATTGGAGGTTTTTAGTAGGGGGTTCAATATACCGCAGGGGGGTCAAAATACCATGGCTAAGTGTAATTTTCAAAACATCTTTTCAAGCATGTTAAATACATACATACTACTTATTGGAGTATTATTACTATATAAAGGAGTTAGAATAGTTAAAATTTTTAAATAAAAGGTCTATAGTAGGGGGTTCAATATACCGCAGGGGGGTCAAAATACCATGGCTAAGTAAAACTTTCAAAATATCTTTTCCAGCATGTTAAATACATACAAACAACTTATTGGAGTATTATTACAATTTAAATGAGTTACAGTAGATAGAATTTTGAAATTGGAGGTGTAAAAGGGGGCAATATACCATGGCAGGGGTCAAAATACCATGGCTAAGTTAAAATTTCAAAATATCTTTTCATGCATGTAAAATACATACAAACTACTTATTGGAGTATAATTACTATGTAAAGGAGTTATAACAGCTAGAATTTTTGAAATTAAAGGTATAGTAGGGGTTCAATATACCATGGTAGGGGGTCAAAATACCATATAAAGTTAAATTTTCAAAATATCTTTTATGCATGTAAAATACATACAAACTACTTATTGAGCATAATTACTATGTAAAGGAGTTATAACAGCTAGAATTTTTTAAATTAAAGGTCTATAGTAGGGGTTTAAATATACCATGGTAGGGGGGTCAAAATACCATGGCTAAGTAAAATTTTCAAAATATCTTTTCATGCATGTAAAATACATACAAACTACTTATTGGGGTATAATTACTATGTAAAGGAGTTACAGTAGCTAGAATTTTGAAATTAAAGGTGTAAAGTCAATATACCATGGCAGGGGGGTCAAAATGCAAAATGTTTTGAAAATTTTACATAGCCATTTTGACCCCCCTGCGGTATATTGAACCTCCTACTATAGACCTATTATTTTAAAATTTCTAGCTATTCTTACTCCTTCACAAAGTAATAATACTCCAATAATTAGTTTGTTTGTATTTAACATGCTTGAAAAGATGTTTTGAAAATTTTACTTAGCCATGGTATTTTGACCCCCCTGCGGTATATTGAACCCCCCTACTGTAGACCTTTAATTCAAAAAAATCTAGCTATTCTAACTCCTTTACAAAGTAAAATACTCAAATAAGTAGTTTGTATGTTTTGAACATGCTCGGAAAAGATGTTTTGAAAATTTTACTTATAAAATTGAGAATGGAAATGGGAATGTCAAAGAGACAACAACCCGACCACAGAACAGACAACAACAGAAGGTCACCAATAGGTCTTCAATACAGCGAGAAATTCCCGCACCCGGAGGCGTCCTTAAGCTGGCCCTAAACAAATATATATACTAGTTCAGTGATAATGGACGTCATACTAAACTCCAAATTATACACAAGAAACTAAAAGTAAAAATAATACAAGACTAACAAAGGCCAGAGGCTCCTGACTTGGGACAGGCGCAAAATGCGGCGGGTTAAACATGTTTATGAGATCTCAACCTCCCCTATACCTCTAGCCAATGTAGAAAAGTAAACGCATAACAATACGCACATTAAAAGTCAGTTAAAGAGAAGTCCGAGTCCGATGTCAGAAGATGTAACAAAGAAAATAAACAAAATGACAATAATACATAAATAACAACAGACTACTAGCAGTTAACTGACATGCCAGCTCCAGACCTCAATTAAACTGATTGAAAGATTATGTCTTCATCATATGAATATCAGGCACAATCCCTCCCGTTAGGGTTTAGTATCATACCATCATAAAATATATGAGAAGAGCATAACCCGTGTCATGCCAACAACTGGTTTTAAATGAATGTGTTTAGTTCCGATGCAAAGACCCTATAAGTGAATCAATATTAAAGCCAAAATATGCAATCTTTAATGACCTGACAACAGTATCGTAACTATATCCCTTCTTAATAAGTCTATTTAAAGGTTTTGTTAGCTTCTGAGGTGAATACTGACATTTTAGTGCTTTATAAAGAATATTACCATAAAAGATTGGATGTGAAATACCTGAACGTATAAGAAGTCTGCATGTTGAGCTATATTTACGAATGATGTCCTTATACCGATGATAAAATTTAGTAAATGTTTTGACTAGTTTGTGATATCGAAAACCCTGGTGTAATAATTTTCAGTAATACATAAATTTCTTTCGTTAAAATCTGAAACGTTGTTACATACACGAGCGAATCGTACAAGTTGAGATATATAACACCGTAAGATGGTGACAAGGAACGTCACCATCTAAAATGGATAATTAACGATAGGAAATGAAAATCATCTCTTATCATAAATTTTTGTATTAAGCTTTCCGTTAATGATATGGATATCAAGATCGAGGAAAGGGCAGTGGTCATTGTTAGTATTAGCTTTATTTAAAGTAAGTTCAACAGGATAAATTTCTTTAGTATACATACTGAAGTCGTCATTATTGAGAGCCAATATATCATCCAAATATCTAAAAGTATTATTAAATTTTGTATCAGATGTTGTTTCGATGGGTCTTTGCTGATTTTAGTCATAAATTGTAACTCATAGCAATACAAAAACAGGTCCGCAATAAGTGGTGCACAGTTAGTCCCCATTGGAATTCCGATAACCTGACGATATACGGAATCTCCAAAGCGAACAAAAATATTATCTAGTAAAAATTCAAGGGCAGATATAGTATCAAAGCATGTCCAATTGACATATTTCTTTGTTTATTGCTACTAAAAATGACCTAAAGAGTTAGAACATATGTATTCACATTCTGACTTTTAAATGCCCATTTAATTAGGTGTGTGAATTTTTCTTAATGAGAATGTGAGGCAATGTGGTATACAAGGTAGAAAATCAAAACTTTGAACAGATTCAAAATCACCAATATAAGCATGCAATTTATCAAGTACTTCCAACGAGTTTTGACACTCAAAAGTAATTAATTCCACTATTTTCAAAGGCCTTATTTGAACAATTTATTATCAGGTTTTGATTGTACCAAGTGAACTGGTAAGAAGAATAGACAATTTAGTAGTGGAACAATGGCTTGAAGACGAAATAAATCTATATTTGTAAGGTGTTTTATGTAGCTTCGGAAGCCAGTACATAGTTGGGACTTTCATTGTATTTGGTTCTGCTTGTAAAGAGGTAGCTAAAAGTTTATGTTTGTTACAGATGTCGTTTTCTGAAAATGGAGTCAGTTGGAATGTTGGTGAATTGGTGATTTCTTTTTCAGGACCTCAATGTAAAATTTACGTCAAACAATAATGATATTATTAGCAGCTTTATCGGCCGGGACAAAACAAATTCCTTGGCTAGTTCTTTAAGTTTATGTTTGATACGAGAAATAGGTTTATTATGGTTGTTGTTAAGAGTAAAATGTTCTTTAAAATGTTGAATACGTATATCAACTATGTTCATTACTGAATTAAAAAAGAGTCCAAAGATTTTTGTCAGCTTTTTCCCGTTTTATCCATTTTAAACAGTACGTATGGAGTGAGTCGTGGATGATATTACGACACTCATTCCAATTAATGATTGACGGGGACGATATTTAGGTCCTTTACTGAGGAATGATCCATGGTATTTTGACCCCCTCCCCCGCGGTATATTGAACCCCCTACTATAGACCTATTATTTTAAAATTTCTAGCTATTCTTACTCCTTTACATAGTAATCATACTAAGTAGTTTGTATGTATTTAACATGCTAGAAAAGATATTTTGAAAATTTTACTTAGCCATGGTATTTTGACCCCCCTGTGTTATATTGAACCCCCTACTATAGACCTCTAATTTCAAAATTTGTAGCTATTCTAACTCCTTTACAAAGTAATAATACTCCAATAAGTAGTTTGTATGTATTTAACATGCTGGAAAAGATGTTTTGAAAATTTTACTTAGCCATGCATGGTATTTTGACCCCCCTGCAGTATTTTGAACCCCCTACTATAGACCTCTAATTCAAAAATTCTAGCTAATTTAATCATTTACATAGTTATAATACTTCACCCCTACTATAGACCTCTAATTCAAAAAAATCTAGCTATTCTAACTCCTTTACATAGTTATAATACTTCAAAATGTAGTTTGTATGTTTTGAACAGGCTCGGAAAAGATGTTTTGAAAATTTTAACTAGCCATGGTATTTTGACCCCACTGCGATATATTGAACCCCCTACTATAGACCTATTATTTCAAAATTTCTAGCTTATCTAACTCCTTTACATAGTAATCATACTCAAATAAGTAGTTTGTATGTATTTAACATGCTGGAAAAGATGTTTTGAAAATTTTACTTAGCCATGGTATTTTAACCCCTGTGGTATATTGAACCCCTACTATAGACCTGAAATTTAAAAATTCCAGCTATTCTTACTCCTTTACATAGTAATAATACTCCAATAAGTAGTTTGTATGTATTTATTATGCTGGAAGAGATGTTTTGAAAATTTTACTTAGCCATGGTATTTTGACCCCCTCCCCCTTTTTTTACCATAGGAAATTTCAACTCCCTTTACATGTTAAGTTTTCAAATAAGCAAAGCATTCAAGGTACATGGTCTAGTTATACTGTTTCAATAAGGATTTTAATGAAATTTTGTTGTTAAGGCCTTCAGCATGTTCAGAGCACTTATCCGAGCCATGGCATTATATTTTCCTACCATGGAAAATTTACCTCACCTTTGGTATGTATGATTTTCAATCTATTATAAGCTTAAAAGTAATGTATAATGTTCTTATTATTATCTAGAATAAAAAAACAGGGGTTCAATTTACCATGGGGTTCAATTTTCCATACAGGGGGGGGGGGGGTTTCATTTTACCATAGCGGTATTTTGACCCCGGGGTCAATTTACAATGGGGTTCAAAATACCATATGACACCGGCATGACAAATGTAAAACAATTCAAACGAAAAAACTCACAACCTAATTTATGTACAAAACATTAACGAAAATCAAATATGATATTCAACAACAAATGACAACCTGCACTGTCCAATGCATTACAGGCTCCTGAATATATACATTTATATTGATGCAGTTGTCATTTCTGTTGCGTAACAAATTCCGTCCATTCTCCAGTTTATCAACCATATTTCATGACATTGAAAAACTACATTGAAAATTAAACAGTGTATTAAAAAATGTCGTACTTTAATGTAATCTTCAAGGTAAAAAAAAATTATATTCAGCATTAACATCAGACGTTTTATACGGCCGCCATCACAAATTTGTCGATTGTTATTATATCCAGTAGATAAGAATTTGTGGCCTAAAATGTGTGTTAGCGCATTACAAAATTTGTTTAAATTTTGACAAATTTTGACACTGATCGAGTCAAATTCATTATTAACTAAGGATACGAGGGTAGTCAGATGCTAAATAAGATTCACCGACCCTTTCGACATATTCAAAGAACCTGATATAGTCACGTTTGTCAAGTTTATTGTTCCCTGTTATGTTTAGAGGGAACAATGTTGGTTGGGGTTTTAGTGGGGATACGTGCTGCCCAGTCTTTTGTTTTATATGTTTTGTTTCGTATTCTGATGCTTGTCTTATTAGTCGTTTCTCGGAGTTTTTGCCATGGCGTTGTCAGTTTGTCATCGACTTATAAATTTGATTATCCCTTTGTTATCTCCTCCTCTCTTACATAAAACTGGAAAGGTCACGTACACTCATTTATCATTTAATTATGATACAAAACAAAAAGCTCATGAAACAAAAGAAAGCTTTATTTAAAACACTGTGGCTTTAAACACAATCACATGTAAAAACAATACCAAAAGCAGGACGTGGCTAAACAGTAAACTACAGTTATTCTCCATTAAGGAAATGACAGTTTTTAATATTTGTATAACATGTCCTCATAAATCAAGAACATGCTACTAAAATCAAATATTTTATACTGCTGTGTAAATGTATTTCCGATAATGGAAATAAACACTTTAGGTAAGAGCAAAGAGCAACTGGGTGTATTAACTAATTGCCAAGGGCTCCATTGTTCTACGGAAGAATGTATTGGGAATTTGCAGGTGTGATAAAAAAAGTAGCAAAGTAAATTGGATTTTTAACTTTGCAAAGCACAATAATTTTTCTTGAATTAGATTTGGGAAAACAACTTTATTATGTTTCAGTTTATAGTTTTTGCAATTCAGAAGTGTTAGATTGATTAGTTTACTATGTTTAACCATCTGCCAAATCTTATTTAACATCAGATTGAAAAGTTAAAAAACAAAAGACTTTATTATTATACAGTTATGGATTTTTGAATGTCCCTTTATTATCTTTCGCCTCCCCCTTATGGAAGAAATGCAAGATTGTTTTGTATTTTTATTAATTTTAAAGGACTATGCTGGAAAGGCATACAATCTAAACAATGGAGAAATAATCAGTTAACATGTGTTTCCTTCTGTCACATAATGTAATTGTTATAACTTAAAAAGAAAATAATGAAGTACTCCCCTGGAATTTTGTATGGTGTGATCAGTCAGTTGAATTAGTTTGCACACAAGGAAGCTGAAATCACACATAAAATGTAATATCTAATGCTTACAGCACATGTAAATGTGATGTTATACAATTTATTTAAAAAAAAACCTACATGACTCATTGGAATAAACTTATTAGCAAATTATGTCAAAAGACATATTTCAACCGCCTTGGCGGTCTCCTGGTAGCGTGCTCGCTTTGAGTGCGGGAGGTCGTCTGTTCGCTCCCCGGTCGGGTCAAACCAAAGACTTAGAAATTTGTATTTTCTGTTCCTTCGCTAGGTACTTGGCGTTTAGGAGTAAGACAAAAGATTGGCCGGCTGTACAATGTGTACGGTTATGGTGACGAGTCTACTTGCAGACTGTTGCCTTGTTAACTAGCACATCAAAAATCGGTCTAGTACAAAGCAGACTTTAAACAGCCTTAAATTCTTCCTCATAAATTCATTTCTTATCTATATACATGGCTAAATAAGAGGTAAGTCATAAAGTAGGATTTGGTTTGCTCGCAGAAACTTACTATTTTCTGTATGATGACAATTAATAATGATAATAAAATATTACAAATATCTCTATCCAAACACAAATCTAGCTATACACTAAATCAATATAATATACTGTCAGTGATGTACAATGCAGAACGTGTTTAACGTAGAAGTTACTGTGAGTACCTCGATACATATTAAAAACAAGTATTGGACTTATATATGACTATAGAACCCCATCCGAAATAGCGCCAACGATTTTTGGTTGGTTGGCCGTTATATAATATGTTTCGCAATTGACATCGGATTGTAAGCACAATCACGTCCTCCTTACCTCGAATGTGACCTACCGAATTAGACTTATCACCTGGTTTGTACCTACATGAACAACACGACTGGGTGCCACATGCGGAACAGGATCTGCTTAATATCCTTCCGGAGCAACTAAAATCATCCTTAGTTTTGTTTAAAGAGTTCTTACAGGAGACCTCAACATCGTCGAAGACCGTGAGGTCATAACTTTTCTTAAGAAAGGACCGAAATATCGTCCTCCATCTAAAATAGATTGGAAATAGTGTCGTCAGGTCATTAAAGACGCTCTGTCTGTCTACTGTAAAAATTGGTGTAAACGTGAAAAATCTGATAAAAAATCTCTAGACAGTTATTTGAATAAAATTATGAATACTGTTAATATTCGTATATCTCATTTTGAAAACAATTCTGAAATTAGTAATAGGGTCCATGATATTCCGATTTCCAGAATAAAAAATAAACTCCAAGTACTCGCAAAGCGGTTTGTGTTCGTACCGGCAGACAAAGCAGCAAATAATGTAGTGGTGGTGTGACGCATATACTACACAGAAGTTTACAAATTCATCTACATTCAGGTCCGTATGCTCCACGGAGAGTCAAATTGTAAACAAGCATATCACTACCACTACCCAGCTTAAAGCCTCTTCCGAACATTTGAAAGTCCCTACTATGTACTGGTTACCTAAATTGCACAAAAAACCATTTAAATTCCGTTTCATCTCCGCATCTAGTAAGTGTTCTACTACCAATCTATCAGTTCTTCTAACTACCTCCTTACTACTATCAAAGAACTTGTTATTAACTTTTGTAATAAAGCTTATGAAAATAATGGTATTAATTATTTTGGAGTGTTAAAATTCTTTAGAGGTTTTAGATAAAATACATGCTTTTGATGGTCCTTTTAATTCTGTTGACAGTTATGATTTTTCTACTCTATACTACACTTCCACACAATCTTATCAAGAAAAGTTTTCATATTTAATTAAATGGTCTTTTGAAAATCTCATTACAAATTTATTTGCTGTAACTCGTTTAAAGCCTTTTTCTGTAACGAAAAGGAAAGTATGCTAGATACACTTACTGGAAATGTGAAGATATGATTGAAGCTTTAAATTTTCTCCTGGACAACATATATGTACGTTTCGGCGATAAAGTGTATCGACAAGTAGTAGGTATTCCTATGGGCACTAACTGCGCCCCTTTAATAGCAGATTCATTCCTGTATTGCTATGAATCTCAGTTTATGACCAAACTCAGTAAAGACACGTCATTGTTACATTTGGTTGATACATTCAACAATACCTTCCGTTATCTAGGTGATATTTTTTCGTTAAATAATCCAGAGTTCTCTAAATATACTACCGAAATTTACCCAACAGAACTTACTTTAACTAAATCTAACATAAACAGCAGTAGTTATCCTTTTCTGGACTTGGACATTTCAATCTCTAAAGGAAAACTCCATACGAAAATTTACGACAAAAGAGACGATTTTTCATTCCCTATTGTTAATTTTCCTTTTTTAGACGGCGATGTTCCTTTGGCTCCATCATACGGTGTGTATATATCCCAACTCGTTCGTTATGCCCGTGTGTGTAGTGATGTCATAGATTTTAACGAACGTAATCAATGCATCACTGGTAAATTATTAAGTCAGGGATTTCGTTACCATAAATTACGTAAAACTTTTGCTAAGTTCTTTCATAGATACAAAGATTTGATTAGTAAATTTGGCTGTACCTGTAGAAAACTGATTAAAAACGGTATTTCACATCCTAAATTTTACGGTAATATTGTAGTTAAAGCGCGGAAATCACTGTGATCCGTGTAAACTCATCGAACCTTTAAATAAACTTATTAGTTCAGGTTATCTTACCAATGTTGTAATTAGATCTTTGAATATAGTTTACATTGGCACTAATATCGATTTTGTCATCAGCAAATTAAAACATAACTAAATTTGTATTCTTTTCAAACGGGATGTTTAAAGACACACCCACGTTCATTTTGATCTATAAAGAGGTTAAACTCCTAACTATCCTACTGTCTGTCGATACATTTATTTTTGGCATTGCACAAGTCATGTCTTCTTTGACTGTCCATGACGTTAAAATACTAAATCCCTGGGATGTGTTTTAGTTGATTTTAGTCTCTGATGCATGATTTTTTATTATTAATTGTTTTGGCTTTTAACTAGCTGTCAGTAACTGCGAGTACTCTCAAATCGTACTTTCTTGTTTATTTGACCTGTTGATACTAATTGTAATGCTTTTTTTGTTATATAATGTTATTCAGGGTTATATCTGGTCTATATACCAGCTTTGATAAGTGTTTGTTACTACTATAAATTTCCACTACGTACTATGAACATCAAAATTATTTATTTTGTAAAAATATTTCCTTTCTTTATTGTAACTATACACGTATACCTAACAACAAAATTATTTTCATTTACCTGTGTTTAAAGTTATTGCAAATGGCTGATATTTTTGTTCGAGCATATTGTTTTTCTTAAATTGTTTAACATTTCATACCGACATAACATGTTACTTTTATTATTCTTCCTTAGTTTATTTATTTTGTATTTACATTGTATCATAGGTCAAATTTATTTGTTCAGTGTATGTTCAATGGTGTTAATATGTCCTTTGATTGAGTTAAGCTATTTCAGTTGATATTTTATAGTGTGTCTTTCTACGTTGTGATGTTACACTATTGTTTCAGAAAAAGGTGAAGGTTTGGTACCATTAAAACGTTTAAACCCGCTGCATTTGTTTGCACCTGTCCTAAGTCAGGAATCTGATGTTCAGTAGTTGTCGTTTGTTGATGTGGTTCATAAGTGTTTCTCGTTTCTCGTTTTTTTATATATATTAGACCGTTGGTTTTCCTGTTTGAATGGTTTTACACTAGTAATTTTTGGGGCCCTTTATAGCTTACTGTTCGGTGTGAGCCAAGGCTCCGTGTTGAAGACCGTACTTTGACCTATAATGGTTTACTTTTATAAATTTTGACTTGGATGGAGAGTTGTCTCATTGGCACTCATACCACATCTTCTTATATCTAATTCTTGCTTGTCTTGCTTTATTTTTTATTTTATTTTTTTGTGCTTTTTAATTTTTCAATATATGTTTTGTTTATACAGTCTTGTCTTTCCTTTGTCATTAAAAACGTGTTTCTATTTCAAATTTTCACATTCGGTCAAGTTTCAGGGTTAGAAAAATTACATGATAGATTGTTTATTAATTTGGTGATGTCTTAGGGTTAGATAAAATTCATTTACCAATCCGCTATTGTGTAATGCCTAATCACTTCATATAACTTAAGGATGTTTGCTTGTCAAGTTTTGGAATTTTTGTCAGATTTTCGAAATCCTCTGGTTTTATCCATTTGAATGCCTTAAAATATTTTGCCCATGGACCCCCATTTTTCTTTTTATAAATCTTTTACATATATAATTATAAGCCATTTGTAAAAGTCTTATAAAATCTTATTTATTTTTTAATAGTTTTTGAGAACTTTAACTGGTCAATGATAAAGCTATGAAAATTCAAGAGAGAACATTTTCCCGCCAAAATTCCAATGGCTAATATCTCGAAAACAAGCACATTGACCCCTATATTTTTTTGCTTTTTTGGTTCCTCAATTAATCCCCTATCAATATATACTAGTTTTATGGAAAGTTATTTATTTTGAAACTGAGCAGCAAACTTCCTTAAACTATTTTAAAAGAGTAACACGGAGAGTGTTGCATGTGGAGCAGGATCTGCTTAGCCTTTATAAGCACATGAGATCACCACCTCACCCCGTTTTTGGTGGGGTTCGTGTTGCTCTTTGGTTTTCTATGTTGTGTTTTGTATACTGTGGTTTGTCTTTTAATCGTTTTAGTGTTTTGCCATGCCATTGTTAGTTAGTTCGACTAATGAGTTTGAATGTTCCTTTGGTGTCTTTTGCCTTTCTTTTAAAATCATTTGAATGGAATCCTATATCTGTGGCTTACTTCAATTGGAAATGACAAAACTAAAAAATAATATAAAAACAAAGTCGAAAGAATAGTATATTAAAATTCTTTCTCATTTTGTTTAGAAAGGCACCTTGAAGTATATAGAAATTGCACTTTAATTGAATTACGCCGAGCGTCAGAACATGATTTTGTTTACAAAGCAAATGAATAGCGTCATATATGAATATGACGTTTAGTAATAATATTAATAAATAACGATATTAAAGATTGGTTCTTTTTTTTAACTGATTTTAATGAATTAAATATCGAACTACAATTGCGTCATCACAGAATCTCTGTAACGTAGCTACCATGCAAATTAAGGATTAGCAATGTAGCAGGAAATGGTATAGATCATGAACCGTTCAACATATACTTTTAGGTCCATTAAAGTTTGGAACACATATTGTAGTAGTAATGAAAAACTCAGATATGTTTCGTAGCCCTTAGTATAGAAAAGATATTTAATAATATGACCCGAAAGTTAACAGGGCAACAACTTACGACTTATAAACAGGTGTTGAGTTACTTTTAAGACAGAGAAATTGCTGAACTCTCTTGAAAAGGGCTTTGATATGCCATATTTGGATTGGATGAGCGTATATGTAAACAATTATCATTGCGAATAATCTGGCCTTTACTCTGGTTTATAGGAAAATTTTATATTCCTCCGGTCGGCCTTCATATTTTTTTTTTAATTTCTGAATAGAGTTTTAACAAGTCCTTTTATTTAGCATACATTCTCCTCGGATATGAAATAATTAAGTTCAATTATGAAAGATTTAATATTAACCATACAAGAGTAATGCTCCGTTTATAATTTGACGATAAAGACTTATTTAGTATCTGAATGATATTCTTTTCTCAATATTATGGCAACTTATTAAATTTGAAAGCCCTTTTAGCAGACATTTACCTTCTGGAGTAACGCCTTTATTTGACCTGTTGATACTAATTGTAATGCTTTTTTGTTATATAATGTTATTCAGGGTTATATCTGGTCTATATACCAGCTTTGATAAGTGTTTGTTACTACTATAAATTTCCACTACGTACTATGAACATCAAAATTATTTATTTTGTAAAATATTTCCTTTCTTTATTGTAACTATACACGTATACCTAACAACAAAATTATTTTCATTTACCTGTGTTTAAAGTTATTGCAAATGGCTGATATTTTTGTTCGAGCATATTGTTTTTCTTAAATTGTTTAACATTTCATACCGATATAACATGTTACTTTTATTATTCTTCCTTAGTTTATTTATTTTGTATTTACATTGTATCATAGGTCAAATTTATTTGTTCAGTGTATGTTCAATGGTGTTAATATGTCCTTTGATTGAGTTAAGCTATTTCAGTTGATATTTTATAGTGTGTCTTTCTACGTTGTGATGTTACACTATTGTTTCAGAAAAAGGGTGAAGGTTTGGTACCATTAAAACGTTTAAACCCGCTGCATTTGTTTGCACCTGTCCTAAGTCAGGAATCTGATGTTCAGTAGTTGTCGTTTGTTGATGTGGTTCATAAGTGTTTCTCGTTTCTCGTTTTTTTATATATATTAGACCGTTGGTTTTCCTGTTTGAATGGTTTTACACTAGTAATTTTTGGGGCCCTTTATAGCTTACTGTTCGGTGTGAGCCAAGGCTCCGTGTTGAAGACCGTACTTTGACCTATAATGGTTTACTTTTATAAATTTTGACTTGGATGGAGAGTTGTCTCATTGGCACTCATACCACATCTTCTTATATCTAATTCTTGCTTGTCTTGCTTTATTTTTATTTTATTTTTTGTGCTTTTAATTTTTCAATATATGTTTTGTTTATACAGTCTTGTCTTTCCTTTGTCATTAAAAACGTGTTTCTATTTCAAGTTTTCACATTCGGTCAAGTTTCAGGGTTAGAAAAATTACATGACAGATTGTTTATTAATTTGGTGATGTCTTAGGGTTAGATAAAAGTCAGTTACCAATCCGCTATTGTGTAATGCCTAATCACTTCATATAACTTAAGGATGTTTGCTTGTCAAGTTTTGGAATTTTGTCAGATTTTCGAAATCCTCTGGTTTTATCCATTTGAATGACTTAAAATATTTTGCCCATGGACCCCATTTTTCTTTTATAAATCTTTTACATATATAATTATAAGCCATTTGTAAAAGTCTTATAAAATCTTATTTATTTTTAATAGTTTTGAGAACTTTAACTGGTCAATGATAAAGCTATGAAAATTCAAGAGAGAACATTTTCCGCCAAAATTCCAATGGCTAATATCTCGAAAACAAGCACGTTGACCCCTATATTTTTTTGCTTTTTTGGTTCCTAAATTAATCCCCTATAAATATATACTAGTTTTATGGAAAGTTATTTATTTTGAAACTGAGCAGCAAACTTCCTTAAACTATTTTAAAAGAGTAACACGGAGAGTGTTGCATGTGGAGCAGGATCTGCTTAGCCTTTATAAGCACATGAGATCACCACCTCACCCCGTTTTTGGTGGGGTTCGTGTTGCTCTTTGGATTTCTATGTTGTGTTTTGTATACTGTGGTTTGTCTTTTAATCGTTTTAGTGTTTTGCCATGCCATTGTTAGTTAGTTCGACTAATGAGTTTGAATGTTCCTTTGGTGTCTTTTGCCTTTCTTTTAAAATCATTTGAATGGAATCCTATATCTGTGGCTTACTTCAATTGGAAATGACAAAACTAAAAAATAATATAAAACAAAGTCGAAAGAATAGTATATTAAAATTCTTTCTCATTTTGTTTAGAAAGGCACCTTGAAGTATATAGAAATTGCACTTTAATTGAATTACGCCGAGCGTCAGAACATGATTTTGTTTACAAAGCAAATGAATAGCGTCATATATGAATATGACGTTTAGTAATAATATTAATAAATAACGATATTAAAGATTGGTTCTTTTTTTAACTGATTTTAATGAATTAAATATCGAACTACAATTGCGTCATCATAGAATCTCTGTAACGTAGCTACCATGCAAATTAAGGATTAGCAATGTAGCAGGAAATGGTATAGATCATGAACCGTTCAACATATACTTTTAGGTCCATTAAAGTTTGGAACACATATTGTAGTAGTAATGAAAAAACTCAGATATGTTTCGTAGCCCTTAGTATAGAAAAAGATATTTTAATATGACCCGAAAGTTAACAGGGCAACAACTTACGACTTATAAACAGGTGTTGAGTTACTTTTTAAGACAGAGAAATTGCTGAACTCTCTTGAAAAGGGCTTTGATATGCCATATTTGGATTGGATGAGCGTATATGTAAACAATTATCATTGCGAATAATCTGGCCTTTACTCTGGTTTATAGGAAAATTTTATATTCCTCCGGTCGGCCTTCATATTTTTTTTTTAATTTCTGAATAGAGTTTTAACAAGTCCTTTTATTTAGCATACATTCTCCTCGGATATGAAATAATTAAGTTCAATTATGAAAGATTTAATATTAACCATACAAGAGTAATGCTCCGTTTATAATTTGACGATAAAGACTTATTTAGTATCTGAATGATATTCTTTTCTCAATATTATGGCAACTTATTAAATTTGAAAGCCCTTTTAGCAGACATTTACCTTCTGGAGTAACGCCTTTTACTTGCAAAATCATTTCAAACGACCAAAGTACCGCGCGCTCCATCGGCTCTTTTAAAATGTTCACATAATTTAATGGACCTAAAAGTATATGTTGAACGGTCCATGATCTATACCACTTGAGTATCTGAGATTTCCCTACTACATTGCTAATCCTTAATATGCATGGTAGCTGCGTTACAGTGAATCTGTGATGACGCAATCGTAGTTCGATATTTAATTCATTAAAATCAGTTAAAAAAAGAACCAATCTCTAATATCGTTTGGAACACATATTGTAGTAGTAAGCGCCGCATAATGTGATTCAGATAGTAATTTCTTTCAAGTAATTTGATTTCCTTAGACATTTATGGAATCGTTCGATGTCAATGATTATTGGCCTTCAATGGCCTAGAATGTCATTAATAATTAGTCTCCGTTAACTGTAACAATGGCCTAGAATGTCACTAATAATTAGTCTTCGGTAACTATAACAACTATTTTTTTCAATTAAGGTGGTGACACATCTTTTAGAATTGGAAAACAAGACATATCAAAGATAATTATATGTAACAGATCAATTACAGTAGAATTGATTGAGAAAAAGCCGATAAAACATTGTTTAAGTCAAAGCCAGTCCGGTTCAACAGTACACGATGTCTACATTTATAAGGGAATATAAGAAACTGTGTCCCATCTTACTGCTTTAGTATTTTTAATACTAGATGCCCTATGTGCCTTCGGGCATAACAATGACTAGGTAGATAGGTAGGTAGAAAAATACTAAATGCACGTATAAAGATATATGGGAATGGTTTATAGAATTTAGATTTTACTAATAACCAAAGACTTCTGTCAAAGCTTTTTTTTAACACAGATCTGTTTAGAATCATATATATCTACATCCTTACAAGACTATTAACTAAAATAACAATGATTTTTTTTGTGTAACCATTTGATTGGGGAAGACAAATTGATTTATCCACTCTTAAGGTGTTGGATATGTAATATAAAATCCTCTGGTCTGTCTAGTTGATAAATAGCAATTTCTTATTTGACGCTTTAGCTTTCGTAATATTCCATTTTCAATTCCTCTGTGAATAATTCTGCACAGACTTTAAACGAAATTATGCGAAATCAATTTACCTAACCGTTCGATACAACTAGGTTGTTAATACAGATTATTTTTAGCGCATGACAGATGTTATTTTTGTATCCTCGCACCAAAACCCATCCAAAACTCAACCAATAGTATCTGCGTGTCTAAATTTATTCACGCGTATGATATCACTGTCTTGTCGATTCATAATCTATTGATTTATATATTTCAGTTATTGAGCATTCGAGTAGGAACTTTAGGAGGCAGTGCTGTAGATACAACTTTGAGCAAATTGAACTCTAAACTGTACCATGTCAGTCACCGACATCTTGTGCCAAGTTCTGATGAAGGAATAAAAATGTTAATGTAAGATATAACCATTGTCAACTTTATTGAAATAGTACACTTCCTAATGGATATCAGCACGAAATTTCTGTCTCTTTTGATATGAAGATAGATTATTTTCAATATGTGTACGCTTACTTTTCTACAGGAACAGATTTTTAAGCACACTCCAAGGATAGTTTATCGCAAATTGGTATCAATTCATAATTTAAAGAAAATCCACCAGATTCTACTGCAGCATATATAATAAAATCCATGCTAGTAGCCATTCGAAACTTTGAATGCAGGCATCTTGAAAATTGAAACATAACTAAATATATATTTCTCTCTCTATACATTATTAGTTACATGGTGTGTTAGTGAACTAATACGATATATATGGGGTCAGTAAATTCCATATGGAGTGAGAGCGAAGCTCGAATCCCCATATGGAATTTACTGACCCCATATATATCGTATTAGGTCACTAGCACACCGTGTAATGAATTTATCTTACCGACTATCTTCACATGTGGTATTTAGACTAGCGGCCTATCAAAGTGATTAAGTCTTCAATACTTAGTATTAAGAACCTACTTCCATTTTTCTATACCAAAAAACAAATGCCAACAATAACAACATGTTAGCTTTAAATTTGTTTTATGAGTTTATTTCATTATCAATTTCTTCGTCTGTTGAAACCTTTCAGATTTCTTTTTTGTTTTGAGAAGGAAGTAACTCCTTACTAACCCCATATGGTAACTGACCCTATAAGGTAACTTATCCCATATTTTTAGGACACCCTATATCAAATATATGTAGTCACCACGTGTAGTCCTTTAACAAATCATATCCTCATAAATCTATAGGAGGTAAGATAAATATATATATAGTATCAGTTGTGAGTACTCATAATTCTACATCCTGTCGATACTGTTTTCCTATATTTAGGCATTGCACAAGGTCATGCATTTCTCAGACTGTTTATGACGTCTTTATAATAAATATTTTGGATATGTACTGATTGATACTTTAGTCTAGGATTTATTTATTTATTAGTTGTATTTGGCTTTGAACTAACTTTCCTCTTATATCGGTGCTTTCGGTCTATCGTTTTTATGTTAGTTGTGTTTGTGCATCTTACCGATCCATTGAGTTAAGTCATCTGCAACTTATGTTTAGTTCGTTGTACTTTTACACCACTGTCTCAGGTTATGGGAGGGTTGAGCGCTGACAAACATGTTTAACCCCGCCACATTCTTTATGTGCCTGTCCCAAGTCAGTAACTGCGAATACTCTTATATCTGGCATTTGCAAATAATCATTAGATTTTAAAATATTAAATATCAGTACAATTTTTGTGTATCGAAAGGAAACTGATATTTCCTACATTTTCAATTTCAAAGTTAAGTTTCAATGATAAGGTCAAAAAGCGGTAACATTTTTTTTAAATGATTAAACACGTGTTGTGTAGGAATTATTTCGGTTTGTGCTAGGGTTGTTGTTGTGTTCTATTTTTAATTTTATGGACTGGTGGTGTCTGTCTTTCTTCTTGTTCCGAATGTTTATTACACCCTTGATATCGTATTTTATTCTTATATATCGCTAATTTTATGGAATTCTGAATAACAACTCATTATCTACAATAGATGAATACATTTTCAGGTTAAAATCTATGAAATTAGAATCAAGCTTAGTTCGCAAATCCCTTGAACAATGTAGATCATAGATTGTTTTGACTATTTTGTTTATGTCCGCATGGTTTTTGTCCTTTCAAACGATTGACATGGTTTGCATCGAACTGGTGAAGGTTCTACTAGAAATACTTGGTGTGCGTATTGAAATCGTTATAATACGTAAAATAGTATACATTCAGGAAGACGTAATAAAGTAAACGCTATAAAAGTCACTAAGCTCCTAAAATCACACAAATTAGTCGAAGAGCTTTCATTCCTTCTAAAAATATGTTTAAGTCTTTCAGAGTCAAGCTTTATACATTTCTATAACAGGCTTAATCGATCTGAAAGTTTTTATATTAGATAAAATGTACAGCAGTTTCAACTCGATCAAGGGGTAGCGTCATATTCATGGCAGTGAAGCTCACCAACCACAGCTCTTTCAGATGACAATTAAAGCATCAATATAGTCGCGTTTGGTCCTTAGAATGATTATTCTGGAAGTCTATGTGGATCATTTTTAACTTATTTATTTTACCCACTATTTTCTAATTTAGATATGCACGTTCTATTTTTAATGATGAAAGCCATGTTAGTTTGTTGACGAAAGCATGAGAGACCATTTTGAAACTAAAAACCGAAATGAAAATTTTGAAAAGTTTGGTACAATTTTTTGAGTATTTGCTATCAGTTATTAAGACGACAAATGGAAAGTTTTGACAACAGGAAACCGGATCTTCAGGCTATATTAACTGAAACTGAATGGATGGTCTTTTAGTTGCTTTCACAAACAACCAAACAAATCGTGGCGTTATTCTTACCTCATTCGAAGTAGATTACTGAAGGAATAGGCAAGGGTTTATACTTGATTTGCGTATTGAACGTTCCTCAATTTGCTTAAACATGTAAAAACATACCATCTTTTCTAGTAGCCAAGGTGGCTGTCTCATTTGTAATTTCTTTCATAGATATAGGAAGAATGCCAATGAGACAACTCTCCATCCAAATAACAATTTATAGTAAACCATTATAGGTCAATGTACGGCCTTCAACACGGAGCCTTGGCTACATTGGTATTTGGTATAGATGACTGTCTCATTTGTATATTATTTTCATAATACCCAATGGTGTAGTTGGCTGTCTTATTTGTAATAACTCTCATAGTAGCCATTGGTATAGTTGGCTGTCTCATTTGTTATTACATTCCTAGTAGCAATTGGTATAGTTTCTTTCATAGTAGCCATTGGTGTAGATTGCTGTCTTATTTGTTATTACATTCCTAATAGAAATTGATATAGTTAAGCAGTCTGATTTGTAATTACTGTCATAGTAGCCATTGGCATAGTTTGCTGTTTCCTTTATAATTACTTTCATATAGTAGCCATTGGTATAGTTGGCTGTCTCATTTGTTATTTTATTCCTAGTAGCAAATTGTATAGTTAAGCTGTCTCATTTGTAATTACTGTCATAGTAGCCATTGGTATAGTACCAAGTCAGGAATATGACAGTTGTTATCCATTCGTTTGATGTGTTTGAACTTTTGATTTTGCCATTTGATTGAGGACTTTCCTTTTTGAATTTTCCTCGGAGTTCAGTATTTTTGTGATTTACTTTTTGCTGTTTCATTTGTAATTACTTTCATAGTAGCCATTGGTTTAGTTGACTGTCTCATTTGTAACTACTTTTATAGTAGCCATTGGTATAATAAATCTGTCTCATTTGTAATTAATTTCATAGTAGCCATTGGTTTAGTTGGCTGTCTCTTTTGCAATTTCTTTCATAGTAGCTTTTGGTATAGTTGGCTGTTTCATTTGTAACTACCTTCATAGTAGCCATTGGTTTAGGTGGTTTTTTCTTTTGCAATTACTTTCATAGTAGCTTTTGGTATAGTTGACTGTTTCATTTGTAATTACTTTCATAATAGCCATTGGTATAGTTGGCTGTCTCGATTGTAATTACTTTCATAGTAGCCATTGCTATAGTTGGTTGTCTCATTTGTAATTACTTTCATAGTAGCCATTGCTATAGTTGGTTGTCTCATTTGTGATTTCTTTCATATTAGCCATTGGTATAGAACTTGGCAGTCTCATTTGTAATTACTTTCATAGTAGCCATTGGTATAGTTGGCTGTCTCATTTGTAATTAATCAACATCATTTTTGTTTATGAAGCATAGGTTGATGTTGCATTGCTTTGCCAATTAGCATCATTTCAAAATATAACCTGTTTAACTTCTCGTACTCCGTTCTGATAGACGGGCTTCCGATAAAATCATGTGTGGAACTAATTGACATGACTTTATATGGCAATCTGTCCTTTTATTCAGTTGTTTAATTTTCTTATATTGAAGATTGATTTAGAAAAATTCTTGTTTGAGATGCAATTTCAGTCAGGATACAGACTAAATAATGATTAAAATGCTCTTATGTGATCAGTGCGATATAAACACATTTATTAGAAATCGAAAATTTACAGATAAATACATATATTTTAGGTTTTAGATATAAACAAATAATATAAGATGTATTATGCCATTGTTTATTGGTTTTTCGCTGAAATCAAAGTATAACTTATGTTTTGGTTTTCCTTTGCAGCGCTCGATACGAATTTTGTTTTATAGAGCGCCACTCCAAGCTTTTGTGTCTTCCTCACTATTCTGACATTTTGACTGAATATGGATCCGTGTGGCTTGTGACCTTTTGGAGTTCTTGTTGTAACCTCTGTGTTTATTATTGTTTTACCTTTATTTGTATTATCTTAATGGATTTATGAGATATGAAAACTACTGTTGCCTCTAATCTTTTACTTCTTCTACTTCTGGAATAAAACCGAGTATTATATTAAACAGTTACACTTCTTACATAGGTACAGATGGTTCCTAAATGTTTTAATGATATTTGTCAGTCAATGTCAGTTTATGTTTTGATCTAATGCAAGTAGACTTCATAAACATTTAGACTTTAGTATATACTTAACATGTGAAATATATAAATATGGACATAACATTTTAACCAGAAGGGGGGGGGGGGGGCACCTGTTCTAAGTCATGAGCCTGTAATTCAGTGGAAGTCGTTTGTTCCTGTATATCATATTGCTTTTTTGTTAATTGTTTTGTACATAAATCAGACTTATCGTTTTCTCGTTTGAAATGTTTTACATTCGTAATTTCGGGGCCTTTTATAGCTTGCTATGCGGAATGATTATTTATCATTGTTGAAGGTCGTACGGTGACCTATAGTTGCTAACTTTTACGTCATTTGGTCTCTGATGGAGAGTTGTCACATCTTTTTATTTAAACATCAACTCATCAGATCGAAACAAAGCACAAAATACTAACAAAAAGACCTGTTGTAAGAATACTCGCAGTTACTGAAAGGTATAGTGCAAAGCCAGTTACAACTAATTACAAATAAATTATGTTTCCCAGACTGAAATTGGTAGTTCCTCTTTTTCTTGTACTATTGTTATATATTATCAATATTATTATCCTGTTTATGAAAATTGTTTAACAGAGAGACCAAAGCATGTCCTTTAGCTAAATATTCGAGCTTTAGAAGTTATAAGTCCTACCATTTAATTAGTAATTATGTTTATTTAATGTAATCAGTTGTATATCATTAAGTCGAGTTGTTTATAATTAGTTAATACATTAAATGGGTACGATCTAAATGACTTCAAAATAAACACTGTATTTCGTGCGTTCGAAGCGCATTTCTGGATTTACTTTTATCAGGAACGTTCAACCTAAACATTTGAAAGTCAGGGATGCCTAACTACGCTGCAACGTTAGAAGCTCTCTATAACTAAAAAGTTTAAATTATGTATTTCGTAACACGCTTATTCCATGTATTTAGCTTCTCATATCTTAGACATGTATTGGAAGTGTGCAAAATTTCCTCGTCCGATATTATAATCTAAATTAATGGTCGATTGCAGTGTTTATATCATAGGAATATAAGACTGCTCTGGTCGACAACGAACTGTCTTGGTGCAAATGATGCAATGAATTACACTACTTTGCTATATAGATTGCGTAAAAAAATCCTTTTAATTTAACCCTCACGGGAGAAGGCATAATCCTATAGCTTTTCGGTTTCCTCTCGCACACTGAATCATTTACAATCATGTCTTGTCTAGTATGACAACATTTCGGTAAATCAATTGTCCATTCTCAAATAGCTCTCAAACTTTCTTTTCTAGTAAGAAATAAGGAAATATAGAAAGGGGAATATGTCATTGAGAAATCTAAGCTATAAGAACATTATTAATATATAGAAATCCGGATATGGTGTACTAATTTTTGTTCTTTTTGTTTGTGGTATACAAGCTTTTCCGCAAGTTTATTGTTTTCTGTTTGGTATTAAATCAATAATTAAGATCCATTTTGTTACATCTGGTGATATGTTTATTTGGCAATCGCCATGGCAGTCAGCAGGATTTAAGAACATCCGTTGTTCGACCTGCTAGTCAAATGCGTTTTTTAAAATATACTTTTACACTTCTTTGGTCTTTTGGAAAATGTTGTTTGTGCTGTATTTAGACCCCTCTACAAAAAAATTTGTTTTGCATGCACACGTATAAAAATTGCGGTTTTTATCCAACGCAATCATAGGTTTGAACGTTGTTTTCAATTTAGACTTGTTTATCTTTTTCGTTTGGGCTTGTATTATATTTGCCTTCGGGTTAATATAATCCGTTCATTTTATTTCGAAAATTCAAGAGTCAATCCTAAATTGAGGTAAATTATATGGCCTTCCAAATACCGTTTCGATTCCTAACATCACTTCTTTGGTCTTTTGGAAAATGATGTTTGTGCTGTATTTACACCCCTCTACCTAGAAATTTGTTTTGCATGCACACGTATAAAAATTGCGGTTTTTATTCAACGCAATCATAGGTTTGACTTGTATATATATATTTATACATATGTAACAAAATGGAACTTAATTATTGATTTAATACCAAACAGAAAACAAGAAACTTGCGGAAAAGATGGTATACCGCAAACATGAGGTGCAAAAATTGGTACACCATATCCGGATTTCGACAATTTATGTCTCTTCAGTGATGCTAGGAATCGAAACGGTATTTGGAAGGCAATATAATTTACCTCAATTTAGGATAGACTCTTGAATTATAAAGAGTCGAAATAGGATGAACGGATTATATAAACCTGAATGCAAATATAATACAAGCCCAAACGAAAAAATATAAACAAGTCTAAATTGAAAACAACGTTCAAACCTATGATTGCGTTGGATAAAAACCGCAATTTTCGTACGTGTGCATGCAAACAACATTTTCCAAAAGACCAAAGAAGTGTAAAAGTATATTTTAACAAAACGCATTTGACTAGCAGGTCGAACAATTGATGTTCTTAAACCCTGCTGACTGCCATGGCGATTGCCAAATAAACGGATCACCAGATGTAACAAACTGGATCTTAATTATAAATTTAATACCAAACAGAAAAAAATAAACTTGCGGAAAAGATGGTATACCGCAAACATGAGGTGCAAAAATTTGTACACCATATCCGGATTTCGAAATTAATGTCTATTCAGTGATGTTAGGAATCGAAACGGTATTTGGAAGGCCATATAATTTACCTCAATTTAGGATTGACTCTTGAATTTTCGAAATAAAATGAACGGATTATATAAACCCGAAGGCAAATATAATACAAGCCCAAACGAAAAAGATAAACAAGTCTAAATTGAAAACAACGTTCAAACCTATGATTGCGTTGGATAAAAACCGCAATTTTTATACGTGTGCATGCAAAACAAATTTTTTTGTAGAGGGGTCTAAATACAGCACAAACAACATTTTCCAAAAGACCAAAGAAGTGTAAAAGTATATTTTCACAAAACGCATTTGACTAGCAGGTCGAACAACGGAAGTTCTTAAACCTTGCTAACAGCCATGGCGATTGCCAAATAAACGGATCACCAGATGTAACAAAATGGATCTTAATTATAAATTTAATACCAAACAGAAAACAATAAACTTGCGGAAAAGATGGTATACCGCAAACATGAGGTGCAAAAATTTGTACACCTTATCCGGATTTCGACAATTAATGTCTCTTCAGTGATGTTAGGAATCGAAACGGTATTTAGAAGGCCATATAATTTACCTCAATTTAGGATTGACTCTTGACTATTGAAGAGTCGAAATAGGATGAACGGATTATATAATCCCGAAGGCAAATATAATACAAGCCCAAACGAAAAAATATAAACAAGTCTAAATTGAAAACAACGTTCAAACCTATGATTGCGTTGGATAAAAACCGCAATTTTTATACGTGTGCATGCAAAACAAATTTCTTGGTAGAGGGGTCTAAATACAGCACAAACAACATTTTCCAAAAGACCAAAGTGAAAAAGTATATATTAACAAAACGTATTTGACTAGCAGGTCGAACAACGGTTGTTCTTAAACCCTGCTGACTGCCTTAATTATTTGTTTATATGTCTTATGATTTCAAGAATGAAGAGTTAGCAAAAGCGTATTTACCTCTTCCTGTTTTTGCTTAATGCGTTAAGTACATTTTCGTTGTTTTCATATTGAAACCACATCTGTATTTTTTTTGGCTATATTATGCCCTGATGTCTTAACATCAAATCTCATCAACTCTCTAACCATACGTTTCTCGTTTTTTATATAGATTAGACCGTTGGTTTTCCTGTTTGAATGGTTTTACACTAGTAATTTTTGGGGCCCTTTATAGCTTGCTGTTCGGTGTCAGCCAAGGCTCCGTGTTGAAGACCGTACTTTGACCTATAATGGTTTACTTTTATAAATTTTGACTTGGATGGAGAGTTGTCTCATTGGCACTCATACCACATCTTCTTATATCTATTGTATGACATTATTGAATTTTTTTTTTTTTTTCAATCTATAAGATTACTGTGGCTTCATAAATAAAATTCTTTTGTATTTTCAGAAATAATGAATTGGATGCATATCTTGGAGATAACCCAATTCTCGATTATGCTCGAGTAAAACTAGACCCAAAATGTCGACTTCGGTTGCTTTCTCAGACATTTGGGGAAGATGGATATGGAATAGGATTGCCAAAAGGTTCCCCCTTAAAGGTAAATATTACGTTTATCTCAGTTTTTATTTCAGATAAATGATACCAATAAAGAACTAAAGATCAAGAGTTAGGTTGGGTTTCCGTCTATCGTCATGCACAAAACAAGATTAATTTTACAGCAAATTATTTTGAAATCTAAAAAAAATTATATTAGGGACTTGTTACATGATTAATTGAAACGTTTGAGATACCTATTTATAATTCTGGATTCGTTAACAATCTTCTACAAATATTACTGCTATCGGTACCAAACTAGTGAGTTTGATGAAACGTATAATTCAATTGAATAAAAAAATGCGAAAAAATATAAGGTAGATCGGGTGTCTATTCTAAGCATCCCTTCTGGGCATGTTTCAAAAATACTTTTTGGTTTAAAAAAATATTTTACCAAGCATCATTCAATAAACAAATGAAACATCTAAAACTTGAAATTTAAAGAATAAACTTTCAAAACATTAAGTTTCGTTAAGTGTATTTAAAATTTCCAGCAAAAAATCTTTTAAATCAATGATAACTATATTAAATTTAATACGACAATTTGTGTGTTTTTTTTTATATTTTTCAAGAAAAACTAAGGTCCTTGACCCTTATTTTTATTTGATATTTCAGGATTATTTATGAAAAACATTTCTCTCGTTGAATGTTAACCAATTCTAACGTTAAATGTTTCCCAAGTAAGGAAAAATTTAGTTTCTCCACGTGAAATAACTATGATTTCGGTAATTTCAATGTAATTTACCGATAAAAAAATTATCTGTGACCCAGAGTTTTTATATTATAATTTGAAAGTTCGTTGACTCAAAAGTCTTTAACAGAAGTTTAAGAAAAATCTATCGTCGATCATCTAGACACCTCAGCTACCTTAAAACACACATAATTATGATTTTCTATAAACAATGCAACCGTGATTACTCTCAAAGTTGAAGTTGGAAGTATTTTGCTTAAAATTCAATGAACATCATGAGTCACCAGCTACAAAAAGCGGGTATATATATCCTCATCTGAATTAATATTTGTTTCTAATTACGATTTGAAACATGCTACAGCTGTTCTTGAAAATAAAAAAATTATTAAACGGAATTAAAAATAACTGAACTATATCTTTATTTACAGGGTAAGTTAGGTCAATAAATACCAGATGAGTGTGACAATCTCATTTAATCCATTAGTCAAAAAAAAATTTCAAAGAAATTCTATGAAGTACACGAGTTATGTGCATGTATACTTGATTTTATCGTTCATTGTTATCATAACATTATACAGACGAATATAAATAAGATAATACCATAAATGTCATTGAAAAAATACAGTGCAAAACAATAGACAAACCGTGGTTCGACCAGTTAAACTGAGCATCAGAAAATAAATAATAAGGAAATTGCCTCTTTTATTTTAGAACATAAAAAAACAAATGATCAATAGAAAAGTACTTTGATCTATTTTTACATTAAATCTTTCTGTTTTTAGTTTAAGTTATTCTTCAAGTGTAAACCCAATCTTTTATTTCTTGAGATATAATTTTGTTATTCAAATATAAGGATTTATAGTGATTGGTAGCTGTTCAGTTCAGTGTTTCTTTTTTAGTTTTGTCGGAGTCTTGTAAATAAGATTATAAATCATCTGATTTTGATTTAAGTTGTTATGTTTGGTTAACCTTACTTTTCTGTAGTAGAAAATTTAATAAGGAAGTTGCGATGTTGCCAGGAGAATGATATTTAATTACTTGAAATTTCAGCATGTTTCTTCTTATATGCATTTCCAGATTTCTGATGTATTGCTGTCATGACGATCGAATAATAAAATGTACTACTGAATGATTTTGAACTAAATGCGTTCATTGTATACTTTCATCTCTCTGTACCAATACCTTTTGCTGTAGATAGAATGACGGTTTTCCCTGGTAGATATGATTTTGTTTTATTCTAATACTTCGTTGTCTTGCGTAAGAAATTGGGGTGACAGTGATCCGAAACCTGTCACTTAAAAAAGTACTCCCTTGTTAAGCATGCATAATCTTCTGGCTTGGAGTCAAACTAGTAGAGATGTGTCCTGGTATGGGTTCATGGCTAATCCTGGTCGTTATATTCAGAGCTACCATATCAAAATAAGTCTGTCCTTGTCGTTCGTAGGTTTAAATTTGAAACATATCATTACAGGTTCTCATACTTAATATGGTTGGCGTCTTGAATATGCATTAACTCTTTGCGATTGGACGTTGAATCATACGATAATCAATCTATTGATTGCCCCTATACTGTATAAAGCCTTTATCATCCAATCAGGGTGGTGTAACTCTTAAATACTGATATCCGGATATATCTACGATTCTATATGACAGATGGACTTTACATTTTTATTATTTTGGATTTTAGAAGGGTTATTAGGTTAGCTTTCCCATGTTTCTTTGTATGAACAAGTTCCATATATCCTTGTTGAATAAATCAGGGTTTTATAATCTTACCAGTAGACTGTTCAGACAAATCTTAAATCCCTTCTTCTATAGAGTACTACATTTTACCTATCCGTACCACTGTCTTATAGTATTAAGTTTTGTTCTTTTTTCTTCATTTACAAAAAAAAGTTCATCATACACCTTTTTCTAATTATCCACAAAAATCTGTCTTTTCCAACCTAAAAAATACAACCTGACAGATCGTCAGGAAAGTGTCGTGTTAGGCCCTTTTGGTTTTGTTTACACTTGTCTATAACTTCTCGCTTGTCAAAATAGTTTTTACAATTGTTGTTTCACATGATTAAAACTGCCCTACAGTACCATTTGTTGAAAGAATGTGCAGCAGAATTACCAGATTACAAATGTTTGTTTGAATATTTTAGTTTGTTTTTAATTTGTAGCCACATTAATGGCCGCTTGTTCATTACACTTTTTAATAATCTAACATATTGTAGTTTCTTGTTTAAAGAAAATTGAGTTAAATTGATATGGTTTGTGCCGTCATCCATCATACCATTTCAATAACGTGTCTACATTTATATTTAATATTTTGGCCTCAAGCATCACTGAAGTATTCAAATGTGGTAAACACTTGACAAGGTTTAAATAACACCATGTTTATATGACTTGTTACCGAAATAAACAGGGAAATCAGGTGTAAACGATATAACCAGGGAAGTCAGATGTTAACGATATAAACAGGGACGTCAGAAGGTATAAACGAAATTCGAATTAAAGAAATGAGGACGAGTGGTTGATATCGAGTAAATAATTATATAAAAATATGGAGATAGATACTTAACAACTATAGTGTCGCATAATTTTGTAAATACTTTACTTTAACAAAAAAAAAGATGCTTACTAGGTTTTGTTGTTTTTGGAGTGGCTGCCTTTCTTTTTGACTTGATTTGCATATCGAGATTGGATTTACCTGATTGGAACATCGGTAACATACTGTTGCCTATAATGTATAGACATTATCATAAGCAAGATTTGCCCTATTAAAAGAAGCATACTTCAATCGGCCAAATATATTGGGTGAAACTTAGTAAAACATTATGTAAAAATTGAACCAAATTACGTTCAGTCAAATCCAAAGACGTACTTCATATCCGTAGATAACAAACCAATTAAGCAATATAAACTCAATTTTATCCGGGCGTTGCTGATTCGAGCGCCTCTGGTGTTTCTTATGTAGACAAAACGTGCGTCTAGCGTAACAAATTATAAGCCTGGTATCTCAAATTAGTTTTTACAACCACTGGATCAATGTCACTGTCGGTGGATGTTTCAATCCACCAGTAGTCAGCACTCATATCACTGTCATGTTGACATAAGATATCATTGATATGGTCATTTTCTGTTTATAAAATTTTGAATTATTCGAATCACTAAGGTTTTTCTACCTAAGCCGAAGACGTATTCTGCACAACTTTTTGGCATATTTGGTTTGCACTGCTCTTCAATTTTGTGTTTTATTTAGACTTGAAACTTGTTTGGTTCGAGCGCCACTAAAGGGTCTTATGTACACATCAAGCGCATATGGTGTAGCAAGGTAAAAGCTTTGTATATTTGATGCGTTTTTGCACATTTTGTTTTGTTTTGTAGATTCCTCTGTCAAAAAAAATCAAAGAGTATCATGAAAATGGATATATAGATGATCTAATTGACATTCATTTTAAAGACAAACAGTGTTATAAACAGAGTATTTCACAAGAAGATTCAAGATTACAAGCGTCACATCATGCAGGATTGTTTGTTATGTTGTCATGTGGTTTAGTGCTAAGCATACTATTGCTTGTTTGTGAACACGGAATATTCCGATGGTTGGTTCCATACTTCAGAAACGTATCAGACACAAGTCGTTGGAAGAGTCGTCACATGCTATTTTTTAGTCCGGTAAGAACTTTTTTATTAGTTGAAGGTTTCCCTGGATGCTTTAGGCACTAGTAAATGAATCTTATTATGAAACGGTCCTTATAATCCTAACTTGTTCTGAAATGTCTTAACGTAAAACCGTAAATTCTTGTTTGAAAGAAGTTAATGGACTTTTCAGATATTTTCTGGCGGAAAATCCAGTACTGTTCAGACATTTTGCTTGCAGTCAATTTTGTACTGGTCAGTTGCTATTGAGACATTATTCTGAAAGGAGACTAAACAAATCTAATTTGACCGAAAGGAAATTTGTCTGATGAGTACTGATCGTAGTGAAGATGTTGAAATTTGACTGAAATGTGTATTTATTGTTCAGCCTCCTAAGAACAGTTTACATCAAATTGACTGTTACGGTCATATTTATTTACAAGTGAGTGGGAATTAATATATTATACATCCAAAGTATTGCATTAAAAATCCATATGTTTAGATGTTTAGATTGCATAAATTCATCCTTCTCAATACAAAATAATTACCGTAGCAATGACATATTTGTTTGTAATATCATTCTGAGTAGTAATGATATTTGTTGAAAATATTCTTCTTCACTTTCACAAGATTACTTGCCATAATATTGAAATATATCAAGGCTTATTATTTGCAGTATTTATGCATTTAGATAAATTTGGCTTTTATGTTCCTTTTGGTCATAAAGCTCCTATCTTTTATAGGTTTTCATACACTCCTGGCTTTCAGTTTTGAGTTTGAGCGTTCACGATGAAGATAAATCAAAAAAGCATTACTGAAGAGACATTTTAAATTTGCAGGCAGATATCAAGAGGACATTCGAAACTCATAAGTTGAAGAAAAACTGACAACGCCATGGCAAAAATCGAAAAACGACAAAAGATGAACAAGTAAACAAAAAACTACAAAGAAAAACTTAAGATTTAGCAACACGAATTGTCGAAACATGACCTGGTGCAGTTAAAATTTGTAGCGGTCATGTTATTAACATAGCATTTTTTGGGGGGGAGGGCTGATATTTATGTTTTACATTTACATTTTTTTAAAAGATGGATATGCATGTAAAGGGATTTAAATTGTGTTTAAGTTCATTCATCACAACGACAATATTAATCATAAAAGTAAGGGTCTATATGATAGAAAATGCAAGTAAAAGATGAGTTACCAAGATAAATTGTGCTCGTAAAAAGGGGACGTTAGTGTGATAAGTGATGTGTTTCGTCTGGCGTACAAAGTTCTAATCCTGGTATCTATGATGAGTTTATTTACAACCTCTGGGTCGATGCTACTTCTGGTGGAAGTTTCTCCCTGAGGATATCACCAGCCCAGTAGTCAGCACTTCTGTGTTGACATGAATGATCATTGATATGGTCATAATTATAAATTAACGGTATATAAATCTTTGAATTGTTCGAAATTATTAAAATTTTCTACCAGAGGAATCGATTACCTTAGCTGTATTTGGCATAACCTTTCGGAATGTTTGGTCCTCGATGCTCTTCAACTTCGTACTTTGTTTGACCTTTTTTTAACTTTTTTTGTTTCGAGCGTCACTGATGAGTGTTTTGTAGACGAAACGCGCGTCTGGCGTACACAATTTTAATCCTGGTATCTATAATCAGTTTATTTCTCCTTTTATTAAGGCTCCTGTGAATAAAAAATCCTGTTATCTATTTACTGTTATGGAAATTAAGATACATGTATTTCTGTGAGATATACTTCATAATGTGTCTCGCGTCTGTATTCCTGTAACGTTTTACGAAGTTTCAAAGGGAAATTTTATTACATTATTAATAAACTCAGAAAAAAATAAGGTTAAATGTAATTATGTGTTCGTGTTTACCTAGGGAGTTGCAATGCTTTCTTTATTGTACAGCTTAGGTAGTAAATCATTGTCTACTGTAATAAAACAACTTACAAATCAGACAGGGACATTAAAAGAAGTAATCAGAAATACCAAAATCAGAAAACCCACCAAGATGTCAGTAAGAGAGCCAATGGAATTAAATTCTAGTAACTGTATAACCTTCAAATATTGAACAAAACAATGGCCAATAATGCTATTGAGAGATATATCGAAGTTGGAAGCTTTATTGCTTGTAGCAGCTAATCGTTTTAATAAGCCTTTATCACGATTTAATCGCATTTATCTGACATTCCGTTGATTTGTATCGTTTGTGTTTTGTTCCCTGCAACTCGAGTTTTGAACCCTCTAACATCATCATCAATTAAACTCATCTGGTTCTGTGTCGTCGTCTTGTTATTTTACGATTCCAACCAGGTTAATAAATTAATAGTTGACATATCCAAATTGAACAAAGTATAGAAAATTTTTCCTTAGTCATTTGTAGATATAAGGCTTTCACTTCAGTGATGGTTACATGTGGTCTCGGAATCTATTAATCACAGAGTATTTGAATCATCTTAATTCACTTAATAAATGAAGAAATTTTACATGTTTGAAAGCTCAATATTGTGTAAAAATGAATATTAGATAATAAGTTGTTATTTTACATGGCCCTGTCCTCACAAACCGAATTACAATCTAAAAGACTATTACGTTTGTAAATTGACCGTCCAGTTTTCGCACTTATAATGTAAAAAAAAACGGATGAGTGTATGTGTGTGTAAAGGATTGTCTTCTTATGAAAAATTAAATAAAAAAATAATAACAAGAGACTAAAAAAAAAATGACTAAAAATATTTTGCGTCATCTAAAATCTCAAATTTAACTTCTTTTGATTAAAGTGGTTGATTTTTCTTTCGCGTACAGGGATGCATTCAGTAGACACATTTTGTGTAAAATCAGCATAAACAAGACAAGTAAAATATCATCTTGTACAATATTGAGATGTAAATGTGGACAAAAGTTAAATACACTCATGGTCTTTAGGCAATTTGTAGCTGAATCGTTAAAAGAGAGATTATGTTCATGTAACAAATATTGGATGAAAATTTCGCAAAGATCCGTGGGATTAAATTTGAGATAAGGTAATACATATTATCGTTATATGTTTATAATGTTCTGAGCATCGCAGACGATCCCGATTTTTAAGTCGCAACAAAAAATCTCTGACGCCACAACCCTAAAGTGATTGTTGTATAACATAATGCTTAAAGTGACGCGATTTCCAGTTGTTGAAGGCTGTTTATATACTTAGTATCATTATGATGATTATGTCAGGTTTACCTCGTTTTCATTGATGGTAATGTTAGTGTTTAAATTGTTCAAGATTGAAAAATGCATTTCAATATGTTCCGCAATTGTTGAAAAAAAACTGATTAAATTTGAGTAGCATTACACAATGCAATATATGTTATAAAATAATTCTCTTTATTGAGTTGCATAAGAAAATATTCCATCAAAAATCAATGCCATGTTAATCATAATGCATATTTATGTGATTAGAAAGCTCCTTTATACAACAATCTTCCTGTAATATGTTCCCAAGATAGTATATAAATTTGATGTATCGTATATGCAATTCGTAAATAATGAACAATTACCTCAAACTTTTCACCATCCAGTGTAACTTTATTACCCAAAACAGCTGCCATAGACCAATTAGTCGATCAATACGGACAAATGTATGACGGTTTCCAGATTATTTATGCCATTCCTGCAAAAGACAAATACAAACAGAAAAAGATAAAAACATTAACTTCTGTTCAGCATGGCACAGCTAAAGGAACCAGTTGAAGATAAAAGTACTACCAAACAATTGTATTAATGCACAAATGCATTTCCTGAATAAATGTGTTATCTTTTAGCAAGATAAATCTGAAATTACGTAAAATGTAAATGATTCTGTTAAAGATGCATTCGAAATCTTAAATATCTTTATGGAACTATTTTTCAGTAGAATAACAAATACGATTTTGAGTTTGACAAGCATTTTTGAATGACAATTTATTTGAAGCAATAAGGTGCATGATTGTTTTTTTCTTAAACCAAATACAATAAGCGAGAGACGCTCTAGAGGAATAAGAAATGCAAAATACAATCTTTTTTCCCTCACCCAACTATAGTAGCTCTTTTAGAGAAAGTATACTTTCGGAACAATCCCTTGTAATAAATATATATACTTAATTTAGCCAATATTTGTTTGGCATTCACAAAAAGATAAGTTACTTACTCTGTCGACGCACCCGGTCTCGCTCCTTTTCGGTGATCATCCGGTTCCCTCAGTTTTGGTTGCTACCTTGATTTGTCTCTTCTTAATCGATTAACGAGATTTGAACAACTCTTGAAAACTGGTGGCTTAATTAATTAAACTTTATAATAGTATTGATTGAAATGTTTCTACTAATGATTCCCATTTGCGTCATATTGGAATAAAAATATGGCCACAAGAGCTTATCTCTGATTCTGATTGGGCAATTTAAAAAGTCTGGCCATAAACTAAAAAGCATGTGTGAAGCTTTAGAAGTTAGTGATCGAGAAACCCTCTACAAACAGTCCTCATTGAATGCTCATTGGAAGGCTAACATATAACATAACGGTATGTGGGTTATATAGTTTCCTTTGATACCTGAATGAAAATCACATTTGTATCAACTTCTCTGAAACTACCTGGCCAATATAGCTTTCAGAAATGATGTTATGGATGGCTCTTTAAAAAATAACCCTCGGATGGTTCCGATCAGATGTATTCATAGCCCCACAATAGTTCTTTACTTCTAACTAAGTATTTGTTTTAAATCTCTCCAAAGTAAGTTTATTTATGGGAATCGAAAAAAAGATTAGGGCTCGACGGGCTTTGCAGCAATTTTTTTTATTAAGAGACACACATGAACATGCAAGGATGGGTATGAGAAATCTCTGTTATACTTTTTTAATGAAGTTTCAAAATAGGAATACTGTTATGTATAAAGGTACTTTCAGATGGAAATGAACAATGCTCTTTTTAACATCTTACAGGAACACAAGTTAATGTTATAGATGGGTATCAGGTGAGCAATACAGGTTTCTTGGAGCCTCTAATTTTATACATATAAACTTTCATTGATTGATCAATTGATATTTTTGTCGTAAATTTTCAACCATCCTTGTTTACCTAGGTAGAATGTTATGACTAGACCTGATGGAAAAGCATTAATTGAAACGCCTTTGATTAAACCGATGCATATCAAGCTTTTTATTAATTCGCTGTATAATAATATTCGTGTGTTAAAAGCTATGTTGCAAGCACCCTATAAAACATGAAATGTAAAATAAATACAGTACAATATCCAGTTAAGATCAGACATCAGATCGTTTATTCTTACGAGTAAATACGTAGAGGCAGTATATCAAAATTAAGTTTCGACCTACGCTTTTATAAATCATGTTACACCTGCTCACAACTTCAGACTAATAATTGATATCCCTATATGGCCAGCTTTCTAATCAAATTGTCGGAATCTAAACAATATTGCAACATGTTCTGCATATAGTAAAGTATATTCAGTGATAAGAAACATTACAATAAAAGTTTCTCATTGTTCTGTGTATGTGATAGCAGTTCAACCTTCTGCCCACACACAGAAATTGATGCAGTGGTGATTTCAACAAAAAAATACTTCAGAGTGCATTTTTGGTGAAAAATACTTCAGAGTGCATTTTCTTTTTATTTTCAATATAAAACAAAATTATTTCCTAAAAGTATTGACATGAGTAAAAGACTGTGAGGGTTATGCGTCAATGAGGCGACAACCCATCATCACAGACACATCCGAAGGTCAGCATACGATCTTCAACAGTTGGACAAGCTTCTGTGCAATATGTTTTAAAGCTCTAAATCATCACGAGTCTTATAAATTGTGAATAAATTAATCAGAGACCATCACAGATCTGCAAGAAATATATAAAAAAAACTTAACAAAGATACCAGGCGTACGGTTTCGAACGCCAGACGCGTGTTTCGTCTACAAAAGACTCATTATTGGTGATCGATCAAAAGATTTAAAAAGTCAAATAAAGTATGAAGTTGAAGAGCATAAGGGACTCAAAATTCTGAAAGATTTTGCCAAATTACATGGATGACAAAACAATATAAGAATATTAGAATAAAACAACCACTGGCGACGTTCCTGACTTAGGATAGGCACATGAATATGCTTTTCGCCGGGTTATTTTCGTTTTTTATGTATCCCATCTCTTATCCTTTTAATCTCTTTCATTTGATTAACCAAAGACGAATAAAAAATGTCCATCAAATATCAGTAATGGATACTAAATCTTCTGTTTAAGACCCCGTCGCACTAGACCAAGACCATGAAGATCCCACTACGATCTATACAAAAAATAAGATCGCGGTGAGATCGTGGTATGGTCGGCTTGAATATTCAATATTTCATAGTTTTCAAGTTCATACCACGACCTTGCTATGATCCTGATAAGATCCTGCTACGATTCCGCTACGATAGTAGCACGTTGAAGTTACGATCTTGATACGCTCTTGCTACGTCTAATAAGCCCTTACCCTGACCTTTCCGATCGCATTACGATCTCAATACGAGTCTACTACGATCGAAACATGATTCCAATACGTTTCCACTACTTTGTCACTGCGCTCTAGAATATTGCTTCATCAAATAAGTTCTCAACCCAAATGCTTGTCACCCAAGATGAAGTACCGGTATGGCATGGTCAGGTCGTCATTAGGTAAAGGATCTGACTCTGGAAATCCAATAGCCTTATCTTCCAAACACTCCTTTAATTCTGACGCGTTGTAAATCTGGGCGTCCGACATGAAACCATATCCTCATACATCTATCCATAAAAATGTGTAGTCTGCATCCACCAAAGCAAGGAGCACAAATGATGAAAAAACCTTTATAGTTACAAGAATCCGCTTTTAGACTTGGCTTCTAAAAGCAACATGCTTTCCATCGAGTGCGCCACAAGCGTGTGGTACGTTCCGTCTTCTCTGAAATTCTTTGGCAATAGCTCACGATTCATTTGGTTCTGCTAGACAGGATATGACTTCATCTATTCCTGTACAATTGCCTGGC
Source organism: Mytilus coruscus (assembly GCA_017311375.1). NCBI lineage: Eukaryota > Metazoa > Mollusca > Bivalvia > Mytilida > Mytilidae > Mytilus > Mytilus coruscus. Next base: position 122,342,288 of record CM029595.1, on the reverse strand, counting down.
GAAGCTCAGGAATAGAAGTACTTATAGTATTGCGCGCGACTCTGAAATCGTACTGAAGGGTTGTTACCTAAGTGCCTTAAGGTAATAGCAACTTCCAGACCGGGATATAGTGCCTTTCTGAATTGGGTGTCTATCTTCTGAATTCGAGGACTTACTCTGTTCAAAGGTTCATCAAACATTTCTGGAGGCATCCTTAAAATCATAAAGAATGACTGTTGATCCTCCATCCTTAATTCTTTCATAAGTCGTTCGTAATGCCCAAACTGGAGTCTTCTTTCAACAGAAGCCTAGGCGCACCCAACAGAACTCATGCTGTCTAGTATGTCTTCTCGATACAGTGCAGCTGAATTAAAGATTGCAAAAGTAGGTTTTGCTCATGTGTGTCCATGGTTGAACTACAGGTAGAAGTTATCGCATCCGTTTTTTATATCAACAGAATGAGATCGTGCAATTATCGTGTCTAGGGCGTAGTAGTATCGTAGTAATGTCGTACTTAGGACGACAAGCGCGTAGTAGCAGCGTACCATTGTCTTCCTCATCGTAGTATAATCGTATCAATATCGTAGTAGAAGCGTAATAAAGATGTAGTGAAATCGGGATAGTCGCAGTGAAATCGTAGTTAGGTCGCAGCGAAATCTTTTCCATTGGCTTCCCGATTGCACCCCAATTTCCAATACGATACTTCTTCGCCCATCCCGATCTTACTACGTCCTTACAACGACCTTCCTACGCTTCTTCTACAACTAGTTTTAGCCACGACTGCACTATGCATGTTTTGAGCATGTTCAAAGTTGGTCGTGGACCTCCACGATCATGAAGACTTTGACACGTCCTGACCACGACCACCACGATCTTACTACGACTTCCAACATTTTTCATAATTTCTGAGGTCGTAGCGGGATCGTGGTCCTAGTGCGATGAGGTAATAATAAGGGTACATTAGATAACAAACCACAAGTATAGGCAATAATAAATATTATTATACCTCAGTATGTTTTCTATATAAAAGAATGAAATATTTGTGCTATTTCATTCCACAGACTATTTGCCAGTCAATAGTTTCAAAGACTATTACCCGGTCAATAGTTTTATAAACATATTTCCGTACTTTTCATACTTATTTTTCATTGGACAACAATGACGTCATCGACTATTCTGCTTGGATTTGTGCGCTTGGCAACGTTAAACTTTAAAATATCGTAAACGGTATAATCTGTATGTATCTGTCTTAATTTCAAATTAATATATTTTTTACCAGAAGCAATTAAAAAAGAAAATCTACGCGACATATTTTAAGGACTAAGAACTAAAACATAACAAATGTATGGTTTTTGATCTGTCGTCATCTTCATAATCTGGGATTGCTTTGGTGTAGGGTAAGATATTTTAGCTAGCGTTTATCATATGCACGGGAATTTTAACACAAGGATTCCTGGTCTTGATTACAGTAAATAAAATATTGACAAATACCACACGGGTGAAAAACCTGATAGTTCATCTTGTGCATGTCTATGTGACTATTTGGTTTTCTGCAATGGTGTATGTGGTTTTAGAAAGTTTTTGTTCGGTATAATAAAACTTAATGACTGGTTATGAGGGTAATATAGTTTGTTGTCCTTTGATACTAACTATTGCCTCGGCTTCGCCTCGAGCAATAGTTGGTATCTCAGGGACAACAAACTATTACCCTCATACCCAGTCAATAGGTGTATACTATAGTATCGTAGATGCTCACAGTTACAGAAAGCAAATTCAAAGAAATAAACTTGTTGATATGATATTATGCAATCCTCAACTTGTATCAACGACTGTACTTCAGAGTAAATATCATACAGCATTGTAATAACGACGTGATCTTATGCAATTCCAAAAAATGTTTTAACGCATTGCGTTGCCAGAAAACTAAAAGAAACATTCAAGTCCTGCTTCAAACTATGAATTAGAGAACTGAAGTTCATCCTCAAAATATACTCGATGCAACAAATGAACAAAAAAATATCAATATAACTTTATCAATAATTCGTTTCAACCCCCTTTAAACATATGTAAAGGACAAGTAAAAAAATTCTGTAGTTTTATGAATAATATTATCGTTAAAAGCTGGTGAATACCATTTTAATCAAATTCCTTCAGGTGGAATCATTCTTCCACTCTCATCTCTTTATTTGTATGAAAATTATTATTTATGAATGTTTCATTTTTTTTGGGAATTAGACAGTAAGTCTGTTTCCATTGGGCACTTCTCAAAAAGCAAAGAGTGATCGTTATCACCGAAATATATGAGTCTAAGTCCTCATTCATCTTATTTTTTCCTAAGTGTTGTACGTTGTCCTGTAGTCGTCTATATCCTTGTCATTTGGTATTTGGTAGATAAAAAAAACCTCATCAAACATACCAGGCTTATAAATGGTTTTGTACGCCAGACGCGTTTCGTGTACACAAGATTCACCAGTACGTTCGAATAAAAAAAGTTAAATGGCCAAATAAAGTTGAGGAGCATTGATGACCCAAAATTCTAAAAGAATTTTCCAAATGCAGCTACGGGTATCTTTTCCTTGGGTATTGCTAGTTGTTTCATTGACAATTAATTCACATCAGATTTATTTTTAAATTTTAAATAAATAAATTTCCGATTGTATGAGTGTTTTAGATTGAGAACACTGACATATTTCAAAGTTCCTTCACTAAGTTTGGTATTTAATAAACCCTCAACTCTCTGCAGACAATTTCTATCATTAATTGAAAACTTTTCTTCTTCAAAAGATTTTGTTGACGATTCAAAAAAAGTAGAATGCATTCCAGTACATCGACTCATTCTAAAAAGTAGAATGCATTCTAGTACATCGACTCATTTTTGTCTGTCTAGATTTTCGTCGTAAATAAAGAATTGGGTTTTTTTTCAAATCTTAGAAACCAGCTTATATTGTATAAAGACCTTATATCATCTGTTTGTGAACAGTTCATGTAGACAACTCAGATAAACAGTAAAACCTTAAGATTCAGTTTCGCAATGGTAATGGATTGCTTAAATAAAGCTATATAAATTCAAAGTTTCCCTTTCACCTTCCCTTTATATATTTATGTGTAAAATATTTAAAGTAGATTGACATTTTACTCCTTAAATATCACAATACATCTATACTTTATAAGTAAATGGGTAAGCATTCGTCAATAATGTTTTCGTGTAAAGGAAATTGAAAATATGTATTGTGTTTTTGTTTAATTTCAGAGACTGCACAGAATAATAACAAGCGCAGAACTCGTTTCAGCACACGAATCAGCAAGAGAAATGCTCGGGATAGTGAAAAACAGGGATTTCAGCAAACTTTTTATGAAAAGCACAATACGAGTAAGTTTCTTTTATCAACAGTGCCGACACAAATGTTAACGGTTAATCTGTTTATAGAATTCAATCTATGATATAATCTCTGGGAAAAAATCTAGTCTGCAATTTCACGAAATAATTATTTATAAATATCTTAGTGTTTTGTGAAATATCCGAAAGTATGCTCTAATCAGAAACAGACAATAATTTTCACTATTTTAAAGGCATAAATTACATCAAATGATGATGAAAATGTAGACAACACATTGATCTTTGAAATTATAAATTTCAATTAGCAAAGGATTGCATTAACAAAATGAGAATACAGATTTTCAGGAGCACTCATGACAGCACGAATCATGGGTTCATTTTTATTATTAAAGTAAAATCAAAACTTACTCGTCCTTTGGTCCTTGCCTTATTGACAAATATTTCAAATTTTATTTCTTATGTATTGGTAATATACATAACTTGTTTATTCATCTAATGACTGCTGATTCTACCTTTTTACATAGTTACTATTACATTGACTTTGTTTCAGACAAGGATGTATAACTAGATAAACCTCCTTGTTTTAAGAATATAAACTGTACGAAATTTCAATACTATAACATATAAGGTTATATTTTTACATTTTGCAAAGGTGGATATGAAAAGTGTCAATATATTAGTAGATTATCTTTGTGCTCAATCTATTGTTGGTGATCAGAATTTAATAATCGTGTGGTATTTGCCCTTCAGATGTACAAACTTTGTATTGCATAATGCTGTCGTTTATTTGTTAATTTTTTTGTGTTAATAATTGAAATGAATCGTGCGTTCACCACAAATAAAAAAAAATACTAGACTATTTAACAGATATTTAACTGTATCCACTAATGAACATGTTTCATCCTCCTTTTTTTTCAGAAAAATAGATTAGCAGAGTTAGCTAAAACTAAGCGACTGAATAGACACTTCTTAGACATAGTAGAAAAAGCAAAATGGTAATAAATATCAATTATAGTGTACCTTACAATATATTAAACACTACCGATTGTTAATCTTTTATTGCTTGATGTTAAGATTGATTTTCTGGTATTGATAACATTAAGTGATTATGAAATTATAAATGATAATTTTGAATATCTAACAACTAAATTCAGAAGCGAATACTGGTATTAACTTTGAACAAAATTCTTAATTGAAATGAATTGGATCGAACACAATCATAGACGACAGAAATTCTAGGAATGTAGCAGATCTGTATGTCAATGCATCTCGTTATTCTAAATATTATTAAACATGCCTGCTAATGATTAACGATTCAAATCTAACTTTATTGAATTTTAGATAGTAATGCCAAAAATCTACTTGTTGCAAATCAAAGACATTTTATGTTGAAAAGTGCATTGGCTTTTAGAAACTGTTGCTTTGGTATCATGTCTAAATACTCGCTATGTCATGAGATTCCGATTCTTTTTTGCCAAAACTTGTCTATCTGTACATGGACTTGTTTCAGCTTACGATGCTCTATTATCTTCATATTTTAAATAAGTTTAATCTGATAAATTGGAGATAACTCAAATATAACAATGTACGTGCATCTAATACGTCCGTTACTGAATAAGGTCAAAAGTGTTTCTCTTCACACGTCCCTATTAAGATATTTTAGAAATGTAATAAAATTTATTTGATACTTAAAATAACGAGGTTCAGAGTTAAAATCTTTTTATTTTTTCATCTATAGTTTTTACTTGAGTGAATCATCTAATGGCATTGCAACATTTGCTCAAAGGTATTGTTACATAGTTCTGTGTACTTATTGCAAATAACATTCATTAAGTTTTCATGTTTACTTATAAAAGTTTGAATATTATAAGTACTAGGTTTTATATCTTTTTTATATCGTTCAGAAGATGCATTTAATTTGCCACTGGACGTTAAACAGTCATCCATCATCACCATCATCTTTTCGATATGATTTAGACATGAAAAAATATTACATTTGGAAAACAAATACTTTTTAATTTGTTAATTGCAATTGGTGTCCATGTACAAACGCATATATCAGCTTTTGCATATCATGAAATGTTTAAATTTGATAAAATGATTACAGGATATATACATATTTGTAATATTATCACTGCGAATTGATGTGCTTTGCACTCCACTGTAATGCATATTAATATGTTACCACTATACATAATCTGTATGCACGAGTATTTAAAATAATATCATTATTGATAAAGTTACTCTTTTCCATAAAATATGCACATATTTAGTTTAGAAAACTATATATATATGTACACATATATTGCATGGACCATTCACGTCAGATACTGGGTTGAAACAATAAATAAACAAAAAAATTATGACCCTATCTCACAAATAATTGCAAAGTTTGTGTTTCGCATAAAATTGATAAGATAAGAGATGCAAAATGACATCAGGCTTACCCCTTTTGTAATCTGTGGCAAAATCCATGTTTTACCATTGGAAACCGTTATAAATAAAGATGGGTGCGTCCTTATCGTTTTTCTAGATTTACCTTCATCAGGAACGCTTAAAACTAGAACTTTGAAAGGCAAGAATGCAATAAAGAACTATATGACCAAAACGGACCATAAAAGAATACTAGTAGCCAAATACATAAAAAAAGTACTGAACTCGTTCGTTTTTCCAAGTTAAAAGGTGAGAAAAAGGAGTATAAAGTTAGCGACATTTTTATATTTATAAGCAGAACACGCAATAGGGAGATATTCACATTCGGAAGTAAATGTTACTTTTGGAAAAGTTGAAAAAGAATTACCTTCTGCGACAATAAAATATGCATGTGGTTGCTTCAAATTCGAAATGTCATATTGGTCAAGTGGCTAATGTTGCAGACCATAACAATTCCGATATAGAATAGAGAATGTAAACGGTGAATGTGTCAAAGAGAGAACAACCCGATCAAAGAGTCTTCAACGCAGCAAGAAAATCCAGCACCCAGAGGCGGGCTTCAGTCAGCCCCAAAACAATATTGTATCCTAGTTCAGCGAAATGGACGCCACAATAAACTCCGAAACATGCAATTGAACTAAATTTTCAAAACACACAAGACAAACAAAGGCTAGAGGTTCCTGACATGGAACAGGTGCAAAAATGAGGCGGTGTTAATCATGTTTTGTGAGATCTCAACCCTCCACCTATTCCTCTAGCCAATGTGGAATAAACAAAAACACAGCAAAACGCACAGTAAATAGAGTTCAGATTTTACTCTGATGATTGTGTCCGAATTTACTCTGCATTGTAACGCTTAGTTATGTCTATTACGATGGACAATCTAATGTTTAATATATGTGAACTAAATTTAAACTTACAATAAAATTACTGCGTTTTCATTCTAATTACAGGATGCAAGAAATGAAAGTGAATAATTTATTTGGAGATGATTCTCCCATTTCAGCCACACCTTGTATCACAGAAATTTCTCTCAAAGATTTGTGTTCACAAATAGATTTTGACGCGCTTAAAAGTCAAGCTTTGGACGATTACGAAATCCCAGAGGAAAACGAAAACGAGGCGAGTGATGAAGACGATACTGAATCTTCAAGTGATAAAAACTGTTCTTTCTTTTTACCCGAACCAACAAGGTCTAATAGGTCTTCATTGGCCAGCAATAAAAGACTAAGTGACGCATCAAGTGCAAAAAGAACAAGCGTCACATCAAGTCTAAAAAGTAAGAGAACTAGTAGCGTCTGTCAAGATGTTCCGGAAATTCATGTCAATAGTGATAATATCATAAACGAGTATAATGAAATGTTTCCCAAAAATCGAAAGAAATCGTCTGTTCCGAATGGAAATTTACATTTTTCTAACAGTTATACAATAACAGATTGTAGACCTATTTATGATGATACAAATGAGGAAGAAACGTCACTTTTACGACATCATAACTTTCACAAATCACCATCAATGCCTTCTAAAAATCGATATCAATATAAAAATACTAAGCAGCGGAATTCCTGGCAGGAAACCAGCGTTGACGATATCGATATTTCCGATATACAATACGATGAAATAACTAAAGATGACCTATTATTAATGTGGAAAGCTTCAGAAATGGAACTAAATGCAAGGCTTCAAAAAGCTCTCAGGGAAAAATCAAGGCTACAAAGACTTCTGGTTGACTTAGATACATCTCAAGAACCTACGCCAGTATAATGCATGCATGAATTCATTTCATCACATAATCTATACAAAATTATATGTGAATTCCATTTCTTTTTAATGTTAAGGTTGTATTTTTTGCCAAGTTTTTTGCAAAATTAAAGAATATCTACTGTTTTTATCCTAACATAGTAATCATTTAGATAAAATTGGTCACACCGATATCAAATATTCTTGGGCATTTAAATTTACGGGTAATATTTTGTAATACATATTAATGCATATACCTTTTTAAGTCTTGTTATATAATGCTCACATTAATTATACACTTTATGCGTATATATACCTACATGCCCCAATGCTTAAATTAATTATTCTTATGAAAAAGCTCATCTGCATTTATTATGCACTACGGTTTTTTACACTTTCGATTCAAATAATTGTAATTGGCAAGATATGTGTGAACAGTTTGACTGTCACATTGGTAAATAACCATGGATCAACCGACCTTTGGACGTTAACAATCAGATAAATGTATACTATTGATCATGTTTGAATGAAGACAGACTTTTGTATTAAGTCTTTCATAAAATTCTCTGAATTCTCTGAACGATGTACCTCTTCAAGAATAAAATATATTAATTCTTTTTTTTAAAGTAGACGACTTTTCGGTGGAGGTTGTTATCTATATGTTGAAAACTGTTTCCTTTTTCTAGTTGACTTGGGAAACTATTAATTACTCTTTGTAAATATTAAACAAATGACGTATGCAATCTTGTAATTAAACTTTCCATGTAAATCTTTAAAACTAAATTTTTGTATTGATTGCTGTAATATTTTCCGGAATGGTGTCATTGGAGGATATAAAATCAGACAGTGTAAACTATATTTGTTTATTTTGATTAACTTATTTAGGTAATGGCCGCTTCTAGTTCATTTACTTTTCATTATAGGTTTATTGCTGTGCAGTTTCAATCGAGATACTGATACTGCATCGGATGTGTTCAAACTAATATATTTTCCATTCTTAATGTACGCCATTACACGTACGACTCCTTCCAAATATGTTTATTAATCAGTTGCACGTCTGGTAAAGAATATTGGTTAAAGAAAGACAACATTTTTCAATGATTACAGTGCTCGGTATATGAATCAGAATTATCTTTCTTTGATAATTATCAAACAATACTGGAATTAAAAACTATTGGATTGTATGTTACCTCGTAATATATTGACAAATCTTTTAAAAACAACATGGCAACAATGACCTCAATTGATCTAGGTGAAAATTTTGTATGCATTGACATACGTTTCGGGGTAGTTGTGCTTTTCGTTAATCTTTATTATTTCTGATGTTTCCTTTCTCTATTTGAATCTTTAACAAATGAAAATTTAATAGACAAACAAAGCTTTTTTCGTATATATGAGTATGTATATAAGGTTCCTTTCTATTTTTGGGAAACATTTGCCCCCTTCCCCTACAATCTCGTCCCCTTCCTCCGGATGTGACCTACCGTATTAGACGTTTCACCGGGCTTTTACTTACATGAGCAACATGACGGGTGCCACATATGGAGCAAGATCTGCTTACCCTTCCGGGGCACCTGAGATCACCCCTTGTTTTTGGTGGGGTTCGTGTTGCTCAGTCTTGGGTTTTCTATGTTATGTTTTGTGTACTGTTGTTTGTCTGTTTGTTTTTTCTTTTTAGTCATTGCGTTGTCAGTATATTTTCGACTTACGAGTTTGAATGTCCCTTTGGTATCCTTCGCCTCTCTTTTTCAATATATTCGTTTATGATATTATCAACAGTAATGAGCAGTCTATGATATAGTATTATTTAATATTGTTAATATAGCCGTTCTATTCTCGACTGTAATTCCAATACTATAAAGGTGAGTGTTCTTTCGTTGTGTTTACTATTGCACGTTCTATTTACCTTCCAGATCACGATCAAACCAAGGGAGTACTAAACAAAAGAAGAATTAGCCCGCCACACGGTTATATGAATGTCAGGACCCTAATTCATGATGAAGTATTCTAATTGTTTTTATATTTATGTTATGTAGTTTCTTTTAAATATATTTACAACTTGACATGACGCAGGACCACATGGTATAGACACATGTCTATGTTTACAGTTGAGGACTACGATTTAGAGTTTGAGGTACGGGGTTGAAAACGATATCTTAATACCTAGTTGTTTGTATTGGCTTAACGTGTGTTGTTTATCTCTTTAACGTAAACTCCATATGTCCTTTTATTCATATCTAAAACATGGGTTCGAGACAATGGAAGGGGCGTTAAAAATAGCAAACAATGGACATCACGGATAGTAATAAAAAAAGAATAACCAATGCAAACTTAATGTAATTCAGTCACTAATGCCAAGAGTCAGCCTCAGATACGTTTTGAGTCTGAAAAATAGAAACCATGGTTAATGAATTGACTTACGTCACATCAACAATTTTAACTTAACTAATATCGATCTTACATTTACCTCTCAATTATCTTATGACCTCAAGTGAATCGTACACAAATAATACAAATCAGATAAAATAAAGTCGTTTTTACAATTAAACCTACACTAACTGCAAAACACGTGAAGGCGTTCTGTATAATGATGTTAACATGATTGTTTTATTATTTTCCGTAGACAATAAATTTCTCATCTACAGGTTCAAGAAGTACAATTAATGGTGTAGTAATATTCAGTGGTATTCAATTAAAGTTATATGAAGGTTTGCATTTAACCAATTTACGTCGGTTTGAATTTTACGCTCTGGTCGTCCGTCTTCAGCAGGTTGAAACCATTGATATCAGAAATACTGAAAATCCGTCGCGTTCAAAATAGTCCGAAAAAATTATTGTCGCAGATAAGTTTCTTGTGGCATTAATAAACGATAAGAACAAATTACACTGTTTACAGTTCAAACATATGTTCTTCAATCAAAGGTAACGCATCACCTCTGCTTTATAAAAACCAAAAGCCCAAGATATTTCCTGCTATTGTGGTGCACAGGACACTTGCACACCACATGTCGAGAAAAATGTTTGCAAATCGACTTACAAAATTAAACGAAGTATTACCATTTGTTGACCAATTTATTTTCAGATTCATAAGACAGCGGAAGTTGACTGTAAAGATATTAAATAAAGGCAACAGTAGTATACCGCTGTTCGAAACTCATAAATCGATAGAGATAAAAACAAATCCGGGTTACAAACTAAAACTGAGGGAAACGCATCAAATATAAGAGGAGAACAACGACACAACAAAACACAACATTAAAATGTAACACACACAGAAACGAACTATAATATAACAATGGCCATATTCCTGACTTGGTACAGGACATTTTAAGAAAAAAATGGTGGGTTGAACCTGGTTTTGTGGCATGCCAAACCTCCCGCTTTTATGGCAATGTTAAATATAACATTAAAATGACAACATTACATGACATGACTACAATACAAATAAATGGGAGAACATATAGGACAAAGAAACACACGAATAATAGCTAACAAAAGGTACTAGGTTTAAAATTTAATACGCCAGACGTGCGTCTCGTCCACACAAGACTAACCAGTGACGCTCAGATATAGCTACATGGAAACTAAACATTTAACAACACGAACCCAACCAAAACCTTGGCATGAAACCAGGTGCTCCAGATGTGTAGGCACGATTTCAAAAAGAGAGGCGAAAGATACCAAAGGGACATTCAAACTCATAAGTCGAAGATAGACTGACAACGCCGTGGCAAAAAACGAAAAAAAAAAAAAAAACAAAACACAAACAATAATATACAAAATACAACATTAATTTCTAAAGATTGAGCAACACAAACCCCACCAAAAACCGGGGGTGATTCAGGTGCTCCGGAAGGGTAAGCAGATCATACTCCATATGTGGCATTCGTCGTGTTGTTCATGTCAGTACTAACCCGGTGATATGTCTAATTCGGTGGGTAACATTCGAGGAATGAGGACAGGATTGTGGTTACGACAATTGGAACATATCCGTCGTCATCTGTGAAACAGATTTACCATCACGGTCAACCAACTCGTGATGGCGTCCTTAAAAATTTTTGAAGGGATGTTTCAACTTCACCACTTGGTTTAATAGCTTATGTGCGAGCAACAACCCTCTTTCAATGAAATTGTGATAGAAAATGCAAGGAATTGAACCTATTGTATTGTTCTTAGTAAGGAAAAATTTAATTATAAGTCACATTTTGTGATTTAACAATCTTGAAAAAGAGGACGGGATTGTGATGCATATCCGTGGTTATCTGTGATGCAGATATTCAGGTCGGAAAATCAAATCAAGATTGCTTCCTTAAAGCTGTTGAAGGGATGACATCAGCTTAAAGTACCCTTGGTTCAATAGCTTCCTTATAAGCAACAACCCGCTATCCAGTAAATCATGATACGAAACTCACGTCCTGGAATATCCTTTCAATTAGGAGATATATTCTTCATATGCAGGCGGTGCTGGAATGTTTTTTAAAAGAAATGGGTGAATTGAAATCGTTTATTTTGTCTTTAAGTGACTCATACTGGCGCTAAAGTAGGTAGTTTCACGGTAACATAGAAATTTATAATTTTTAAAAAGGCGTCATGAAACATAAACAAATTACCGATGAGGTTCCTTACAAACACATGAATAAATGGCACGTTTAATAGTTTTTGAGATGTCTGGTTATTCCAGAAAACACGTGTTGTTCGCACGGGATTTTCGGGTGTATTAATTATAATGTGATAACATTTTAAATTGCAACCACCTTTGTCAGCTATCTTGTTTTTTCTGCACTAGTAAAAGTTTTATTGTCATTTGTCGAAATAGTTTACACCGTGTGAAGTTCTATCCATTCCTCTACACCATAGACCTTAATTCATTGTATCATTGAGAGATTTGATTGGTTGTTTTCAGCAAATATATGTTCTTTTGTTCAACATACTTACAAGCGCCAGGTGCTTACAAAGTAAAAATCATAATCGAAACAATGTTAGATGTAAAACAAGGGCACACAATGTTATTGAAAAATAATTCAGTTTTGAGATAGCAATATAGTATCATTAAAATGGTGTTTTCATCATTTAAATAGCACGCAAACGATTTAAAAACGAAAGACATATAAAGGTCTTGATATCAACATACAGTCTCTACAATAAATAAATCTTAATCTTCGCGTGGGCAGAAAGATTATATATAAATTTACCACACTGAGAGACTGTTCTGTATATGTAAAATGCTAGGAAAATTTCTCAAGATTATGTCTCATACTATGGTAGCACTAACTGTCATTTTAAATGATGTAAAACATGATTTTTTTCATGATTCTTAAACAAACCAATACACTATTTTAATAAAATAACAAATAACAATGTAGAAATGAAAAAAATCACGTTGACTCTATCACAGTTTCGTGCATAATAACTTTTTCTTTTTAGAGAGAGTTCTTGGCGGCTCCTCTGAATCGTCTGATTCAACTATAGCCAACAAACATTTCAAATGATTGTTTTGTGATTGAAGTTTATTTAGCTTAGTTTGGAGTTCTATTTCTGAACGTTTCCATAGAACCAACAAATCTTCCTTTGATAAAGCCTCCACTGCGCATTCATCAAATACTGTTGTTGAATGGCGTTTAAATTGAGCTAGAGCATGTCTACGTATTGTGGATTTAACACGGTTATCTTTTAACTTAACTGATGAACTATTGTAACATTTTGATTTGGAAGATGAAGTAGGTTTGTTTGGTTGAGATGCTGCCACTGGTAAAGTAGATGGTGTATTGTCTTGTCCTATAGTAACTCTTCCTGTCTTCCTGAAAGTACTACATTTTCTGTCGCGCTGTTTATCGCTTTCATAATTACGTCTCGCGAGATGCGAAGAATCGGAATGAGATAGCTGAAGTCTTTTTTTCTTCATCACGTCTAATTCAGCAGTTGCACTGATATATTCGCTGGATATTGAATGAATTTTCTGATCCCATAAATGATTAACCTGTAAGTGTTTATCTAGGTTAGTGTCCGAATTGTTATGATGGATTGTGAAAACGTTATTCTTCTCCTGAATATCCTCAGGTGAGCTTCCTTCCGTTGAATCATTGTAAAATACATCATCAAACTCCTGAGATTCTATTGGAAACTTCATTTTGCCATTATTGATTTCCTCCTCTTCTGAAATATTATAGAGTTTACCGGAAGAGGATGTTGAGAAGATAGCACTATCACCATTACATAATGAGCGATCTTCACTGGCAGACCTAAAATAAGTAAAACAATACATCACATCCGATCTTTTGTATAGTTTAAAATGGGTAAACAATCTATAAGAAGCATACGAGGTCACTTTTTAAAAGTAATATTTAAATTGATTTAACTATGGATATTCATAAATCGACTATGTACAGTTATCTCCTCCAGTAGAGTATCAAATAATGAATAGTATGTAGAAATAGAATATTCCAAACTAACTGAGCTGGGATCATAAATCCGATACAGAGATTATAATATGAGCTAATCAAATTAAAAGCAACGATACAGATGCTCGTATAATAAGAAGATGATGTGAACGGCGAACGCATAAAACTAAAGCATGTGGCAATACAAAGTTCTATCGAAAATGGGAGAGCCATTAGGTGCTCTGGAAGAGTGAGAGCCATTAGGTGCTCTGGAAGAGTTTGAAATATCCTGTGCTTTCGACATTGTTTTGTTTAACACTGGTCATTACAATTAAGTCGCACTCGACGTTGCTGTGATTATCAATGGTCATTACAATTAAGTCGCACTCGGACTGCTGTGATTATCAATGGTCATTACAATTTAGTCGCACTCGAAACTACTGGAATTACCACTGATCATTACAATTTAGTCGCACTCGACACTGCTGTTATTATCAATGGTCATTACAATTGTGTCGCATCCGAAACTGCTGGTATTACCACTGATCATTACAATTTTGGTGCATACGATACTGTTGTGATAACCACTGATAATTATAATTGTGTCAAAACATGTGACACACAAGGGAAATATGGATACGGTCATTATGACATGTTAGTATATCATACGAATTCGTGATGATGACTGAAAAACAGTTATTAGAGTAATGATATTACTTTAGATTGATTTTCATTATAAGATGTTAACATGGCAAAAATATAGCCCTCTCAATGAAGTTACTGTAGTGGACAAAAAGCACTAAAGAAGCAAAGCAATTGTGATATGAAAACACCATACGCTGATAATATAGGTATGTTGACAGTCAGAAAGGAAAACTGTATAAGGTTGAATATACTACTATAGCTAAGCAGTTTATGAAATGAAAATGATTACTACACAATGAAGAAAATTTAGACAGGCATTTTGACCTCTAGATGTTTATAAATAAACTCATCATAGGTGCCTGGCTTTATAATTTATAATTATGATCTTATCAATGATAATTCATTTCAACACAGAAGTGCCGACTACTAGGCTAGTATATAGATATAAGAAGATGTGGTATGAGTGCCAATGAGACAACTCTCCATCCAAGTCAAAATTTATAAAAGTAAACCATTATAGGTCAAAGTACGGTCTTCAACATGGAGCCTTGGCTCACACCGAACAGTAAGCTATAAAGGGCCCCAAAAATTACTAGTGTAAAATCATTCAAACGGGAAAACCAACGGTCTAATCTATATAAAAAACGAGAAACGAGAAACACTTATGAACCACATCAACAAACGACAACTACTAGTATATGTCTGATCTCTATGTGTTCGTTGTGTCCTTGGTATTATTGTCTCATTGTTGTATGGGATTCTCCTTTTTGAATTTACCTTGGAGTTTGGTATTTTTGTTATTAAATATTTTATTTACCCTAATCTCTTTTTATGCATGTTCATCAACCACATCATGCAAAAATTCATAAAAAATTCCAGGCTTAAGTTAGTACGCAAGACTTGCGTTTCGTGAGCATGATATAATGGGTTTGTAGGCACGAAATTAGATTGACGTTCTTACGTCCCTAAGATGTTTTATCATTGAATACTTTTTTGTCTGTCAAATGTGAATCGTTTGCAATGATTCAGCAAATGCTATAAAGTATAAGTAACCTACCTCAACAAAATATCAGTCAGGTTCATAAATTTTAAACCTTTCCGTGGAGCTCTTTGAACTGCTTTTTGCTATAAAAAACATACAAAAAACGAAATAGATATGTGATATAATGTAAGATTTATTTTATATAACAGTAAAGGCTGATTTTGAAATTTTAAGCGAATATGAATACATAAATGAAATATTTATAGGCCCAATAACCAACAAATACCAGAGACTCAATCTCGATGAAATTTCCATTATTCTCTTGACCTGGCAGCAAAATTGTGTTAAAAAGATGTTAATTATGTTAAGAAACCAAGAAACATAAGAATAGTTACCCTTCACAAAAAGCATGATTGATGAACTTCCCTCTACATAAGCAACAAAGGAGAATGTACGTTTTGGGCTTATTTGGCCCTGTAAATTCATCACGATTAAAGAACTGTATAATATCTTTACTAATTGCATGTTTTATGCTTTAGAAGAAAATCTTTCAGAAAATGTAAATATTACCTTAGCTTTGATGACACACCTTGACTACGATGTCATTAAATTGACATTAATAGAGGTAATTCTGAGATTTTTGCTAAAAGCTTATTTCAGGAACATTTTACCTAAGTCAACATAGAGCACAACCGTCGCTTAAAATTCTTTGATAGTGAATAGATAAATATCAAACAACCTTCATATGAATATCTGTTTAGGGAGAAGGTAGTGCTCTATTCAAATTATAAGCAGTTCCAAGTCAATAAGTAAAGATTTTTACGCAATTTCTGCATTTTTATTTTTAATTTACAGCTATTTTATGGTTAAGAAGTCCCTTGGTCAAAGATAAAGGTTACAGACGCAGTTAATAGACTAAAAAAAATGGACAATACTTTGGTTCTCCATCATTTGACATAGATTGTCAGCAGACTTCATAGTCTGTATCACTAAAATCCAATTTAATTGTTATCTTATGAAGCATAAACATCAGAATAATGAATATTAAAACAATGTAATTGGTAAATAAGGAAATTTACTTATTAATTTATTTAAAGGTCAAAATTTTGATTGAAGAACGAAGTTTTGGAAAAAGCCGGTCAGCTGTATAATTCTCGAAACTGGTATAAAGAGCATCCCAAACAAGAACAAGAAGCCTTAAACTATCAATAAACATTTATAGATTTCCCATTTATCAACAGAGCTTAACCTATTTGATCTGCAGTACTGTTACTAATATCTATACTACTAAAGGAAGAGACCGGTTTCATTGAGCCGCAACTCCTCTGCAACCATACAAAGTCGGAAATATTTGTGATATGACGTATAAATGTAGTGTTTTGTGCTTCTTGAATTTGTCTTTGAAACAATCTTTTTCCACAGAAAACGCCAATTTTTGAGAAAATATCCAAATTCGGAGACCGTTATTGATCCGTGTCTTCTACGCTTTCGCGCATGCTCAGTCGACGTACTGCCCGCGAAATTGTATTGTAAGTGCATCATTTTGCTAAATTAAACGACATCCACCCTTTTTATTCAGGTGCAGAACTGTCCAAAAATGAAATGGGCGTTGAACGTGTCGAAGTGATCCTGCCCTCTTTTTATGTGTAAACACAGGCACCCGACGTCCGGACCCCTACCCCTTTTTATGTGTGAAACACAGGCACCCTTGACACTCTTTGTTTCAACACTTCCCCAATTGTACCGCGATTTCGCGGGCATCTTCTAGTATTTTATATGTAACTAGTACGAAAAACGCTGATTATAGTGTTTTTTATTTTGCTTGATGAAATTTATCACTCATCAAACAGCATACGTCAATGAAATCTACCTCTAATTGGAAACAATCCATATTAGACCTCAAAGACCGTGGTATATTTTCAATAACTCCTATTACATGTCCACCCACACTTATCAAACATTCAAAAAGGTTAATTACCTGCAATTCATTTTTCTGGAACATTCTAGTAAACTGTCGATCTTTCATTATCATCATCATTTCACGAGCTGTTTGTTGGGGTGACACTAATGTTTCACTCATAACAGTACGATATAACCGCTGAAAAGATCCGATAAAGAAATAGACAAAAATTTATATTGTACTCATTACAATATGATAATAGCGCTGAAAAATACGATATAGCTATAGACAAGGGTCTTTAGTTTTCTATGTTGTGTTTTGTGTACTGTTGTTTGTCTGTGGACTTTTTCTTGTTTAGCCATGGCGTTGTCAGTTTATTTTCGACTTATAATTGATTCAATTTCGTTTACGATATTAATATCCTCTAAATGCACAGAGCATTGTTTCGAATCTACGAATCAAAACTAAGATATTGATTTTTGAATTTCGAATCTTGAATTGTAAACTTCAGATATCGAATCTCGAAAGTTCATTTCAGACTTTCCTACATATGTAACTATATAAAATGTACATTGGACAATATGTAAATGACCAAAATAACTTTTTTAAACAACTAACAATTAAAAATAGACTTTAAGAATAATCATACTGGTTTAACTGCATCTTCTACAGAATGTGCGTGCTTCACTTTTACCGAAGATTTCCAAGTCAGGCATGTTTGCCAAAATAAGGTACAACAATTTTTACAAATAAAATATACCTGATTGAAAAATTCTAGCGTTCGTCTAGATTTCCACCTACTGTCCACCGCTTGTTTTCTTAGGTATGGCACCAAATATTTAAAAGCAGCATGTTCCAGGACTAACAACAGAACAGACAGAGCTAACCCACACACAAGCATAATAAACAGACCTCCAGTCTGCTGAAGATCATATTGATTAACGCTTTCTGTTGACATTTGTTCTTTGCAGTCTCTGACCGACACGAACTTCTTTGTAATTGTCACCAAATATCCGTTTTCTACATAATCCAAAATCAGTGATGATAGCTTTTCCTGTAACAATTTAAAAAAAAATCAAAAACAAATGTTTCGTAGAAGTTCGCCATTGTTCTTAACTGCATATATTTTAATCCGGAAATATTTTGTATACATGTCAAATCTTACTATCTGTTAATTGTTTTTAATTTTGATATTAGTTATATTGTAAAGAAATGATAAAATAGCACACTCGCTTAATGAGTGGTTAAACACGATCAATATTGAAGTAAAGGAGAAAAAAATTCAAGCAATACTACCTTTTAACATAAGTATCTTCTTTGAATCAAAAAAAGGTTCAAAGGACATGTACAAAGTATTGAATGAGAAATATATTACTTTTGCTGCAAAGGAAAAATGGAGAACCATCTTAATATGACTGGTATTAACTGGAAAAAATACACACTTCGTGTACAAAATATACTAGAAGTACTAAGCTTTGCTAGTTCCAATATAGAATTATACATAGAATTTTAGGAACTAATTCACTACTTTACAAGATGAAAATAAATAGTAGCAACATATGTACATTTTGCAAAGAAGGACAAGAGACCATAGAACATTTATTTTGGAGCTGTCCGATGGTCGCCAGTCTCTGGCATGCACTAAACATCTGGATTTTGAAATGACAAATATTGAACTGCCTTTGAATATTATGATTATTCTATTTGGTATCTATGAAAATGTTAAATTGAATTTTGTTAAAATAAGATTATTCTGCTTTCAAAATACTATATTTACCTAACAAAATTACAAGAAGTTTTGCCAAATTTAAATGCTTTAAAAACTATTTAAAGGCACACTTGAACTTAGAAAAATACATTTCATTTAAAACCTCTTTGTAGATGAATATAACAAATACTGGAGTCCCTGGGCCCTATTATAGAATAAATAATAAATGTCGAATTTTGATTGAAACACCACTAATAGATATTGCAAGAACAAATAAGATTCCAATGTTATAAGAAAATTATTTATTTTCAACCTATTGTTGCACCATCATATATTCAATTGTTGTTTAATTATTTAAAATACTTCCTTTGTGTGAATATGCCATTCTGTATACCTTTGTTCATACATGTTGTGCTAGTCTATTTGTTACAATAAAGAAAATTCATTTAAAAAAAAAAAGAAATGATAAAATGCTTGATGCATTTGGACATACATACCATACGGT
The DNA here is from genome assembly GCA_017311375.1 of Mytilus coruscus. Taxonomy (NCBI): domain Eukaryota; kingdom Metazoa; phylum Mollusca; class Bivalvia; order Mytilida; family Mytilidae; genus Mytilus; species Mytilus coruscus. Next base: position 122,322,682 of record CM029595.1, on the reverse strand, counting down.
TGCCTATCATTGCTTACATCTACTTCATTTGAACTTTGGTGGATAGCAATCATACCACATCTCTTTTATATGTATAACGATAACATGTTTATTTCAAAGCAGGCTGAAATAATTTTTTTAAATAGAAAATGTCTAAATGGCCTAAAATATGTTTACATATCTAAATAAACGATCACAGTATGGAGTGGTTGTTGTTTGCTTAACGTCCAGATGCAAATATTCATGCATATTATAAAATAATTCAAATCGAAATTTAAGAAGTTTCTGTAAATCAATTGAATGTTCAATCAATTGTTGTACGACTTTTCCTATAAAAACATTTTTTTTTTTATTTTACGGGAGAAAATGCTTGTGTTCAAGTTTCGGGTCCATGACTTCAACATAATTATGTAAGTTATAAAAAATTACATGATTAATACCCACCTTAAGCCATATGGATTTGGATGGCAACCCAAAAGCATAAAAATTTTCTCCGAACTCGCTTCCAGAAAACTTGATGGTGCATTTGGAATCAATCTCAGCCAATTTATATTCAAGGATAGGGGTATCATCAACATAAACATCATGTTTACCCTTTCTAAAAAGTATTAAATGTTTCAATGGAATTATCAAGATAGCATGCATCGTTTAAAAAACGTTTTTGCTTAAAAGTTTCTCAACAGAACCCTGTTTATGAAATATTCGTGGAGAATATTTTATTTCAATAATATCACCTAAGTTCTTTGCTATTTTCCTCACTTCTATAAATACTTGTCAGTGTATATTTATCTTACTCCAAAGTAGATATTATTAGACGCAATACTTGTGACGGTAAAATTTGTAGCTACAAGTTCGATTCTCTGTTTTCCTTTTTCTCATTTTCTTTTTCCCAGTTTTCTTAGTTTGTGTGTAATGTTTGATATTTTGCAATTGGGATAGTTTGTAGCTGCGAGATTACGTCGAATTTTATGAGTTAACGTTGAGAGTAAAATTTTGAATCTATATGTTCTATTCTCTGTTTCTCCCTTTCCCTGTTTTCGTTTTTTTCTACTTTTATGTGTTTTGCAACGGGAACAGAATTTTTTTTTTGTTTATTTGTTTATTAGTAGCTATTTTAGGTCTTTCAGAGGAAATTATTACACTGCCGATTATCTAATGTTAATTTCATCTGTTTAAAAAATGCCTTTACAAATGATATTCAATGTTAATCACTATGAGTGCAAACAAAGGCGTTTCTTTAATCACGTTCCTTCAGTGAAATGCAGTTAAACAAATTTTCGAAATGTCTTATTTTCTAAATTACGGATAAATTTCTAAAGTCATTATCATTCAACGAAATTTAAGTTACTGTAGAACGGTTTTGTTTAAACATTTTGCAACGATTTAAATTGACCATGTGTATAAATCGAGGGTTTTTGTTAATGCAAATTTAAGTTAACCGATAACAGGGTCTAATTATGAAAAGAGTTGTTTTCATGAAAAGACATCACCATAGATTAAAAAAGGGACACAATGGATAGGCGTCAGTTCGAAAAAAAAACATCAGTCGCTTTCCGGGCTCTTGGTAAATTTTCTACTAGTCAACGTTATTCGTTTTATCTCCTGTTTAGAAGAAGTAAACATATAATGTGTGTTGGTTAGGAAAACGTTTTTAGTTCCATAACCACTGCCACTGTCAGTATCATACATAGTTGTAGTGCTATCAAATAACTAATATTAACTATACATAAAAATGAGCGGTTTTACATCAGGAAAGTTTAATTACGTGTCCTGCTTTGCAATGTTTGATTGCAAAATTTACCTCAGTCCTTGCAAACCGTCTTCTAGTCCATTCACAAAAACGGGCTTTGTTAGTTTGGAATCTACTTTGTCTAAAAAATCAGCAGCAGCACTTGTTTCGATCATTGCTATTTTCTTTGACTCAAGCTGTAAGAATAATTGAAGTTACATCTCACATAATGCACATGTATTTCCCTTAATCTGTTCATTTGATAAGTTAATGAGATCTTATTTTAGAAAGCTTAGCCCTCATCTGCACGACCTTGGTAACGGTGACACTGCAGATGTCAGTATGTTATCGCAATACCTCCCTCCAGAATTTAGCATTGTTATTCTCAGAATTTAAGTATGGAAATTATAGGTAGATACTTTCTAAAATATACAAAATGTACATGTGAAAGTTTTGTAAAACGTTTTCAAGTAATTATAACTTTCTTTTCATTCTCTGGTATATTATTTTTATATATTCCTTTTATTTCAATACCTTCTGCTAACTACTATCTGCACTCAATATAATTGGCGAATAAACACAGTGTCTTCAGTTTCGTGTGTGTAAGACAGCTGACGACGCACAAAATACATATCATATACGTCTGTTTTCCGTGTGTTAATATACCAAAACGGCCTCAACAATGGCATTACTTTCATAATTCAGCTTCTAATTATAAATAAGAAGATGCGGTATGAGTGCCAATGAGACAACTATCCATCCAAGTCACAATGTGTAAAAAGTAAACAATTATAGGTCAAAGTACGGCCTTCAACACGGAGCCTTGGCTCACACCGAACAGCAAGCTATAAAGGGCCTCTAGTATATGTTGATTAATTCATTTACTTCTTATATGTTGATTAATTCATTTACTTATTCTGTGATGATTAATTCATTTACTTATTATATGTTAATTCATTTACTTATTCTGTGATGACACGGTTTACAATATGTATATAACATATGATGCCGATCACGTGTTTCTGGCATTACCTGCATCAGAAATGCTGCAGACCAAAATTTTTGAAAAACTCTAAATACAATTTATAAATACAACTTTGGTGGACAGTTGTCTCATTGGCAATCATACCTCATCTCCTTATCTTTATACAACAATAAAATTATAATCAAAAGAGCCAATCTATGCAAAAGGTATAAATATTTGACAGATATTCAGTTAATATAATCTTGAGGATCAGGTTTTTTGTTTGTTTGCTTTTTGGTTTGTTTCTTTTGTTTGGGAGTCAGTCTCTCGGCAATCGGAAAGTACAAGATGAACCTTGATATTAACCTCTAATTAGATATCCCTCATGGAATAAAATGAAAAATTGTGTCGTGTATCATAAAAGAAAAATTCAAAACAAATTCTTCTCCATTAAAAAAATGTTTTCGTTGTGACTGCCATGCATGTAAACTTGCAGTCTGAAACGGCTACTTAAACTTTTCCAGTTACTTTTATGATAAAATAAATGAAGCTTTTCTTATTCGACATAACATAGTTCAGAAGGTTTCAATGTGTGTTTAACTTGCTGTTAACACTTTCAACTGAGAGAACTGACTGTTAATTTTACTATAGAGAGAATTGGCTGTTAACACTTACTATATAGAGACCTGGCTGTTAACACTTACAATAGAAAGAACTGGCTGTTAACCCTAACTGTAGAGAAAACTAGCTGTTAACATTTACAATATAGAAAACTGACTGTTAACACTTACAAAATAGAGAACTGAATGTTAACACTTACTTGATTATCTTGGATACCAGTTATTTCTTGGGTTTCATTCACAATTCCGGCAAGATAAGCAGCAAGATTGGCTGTATAACTGGCAACTATAAATATTGCCATCGCAGCCCATACATTCTGTAAAACTTTACTAGGCCAACCTTTTGGCGGCTTTGTAGAAACCGTATGACCAAACCACAAAGAAAATACCATTGTTAGTCCGGAACCCAAAGTATAGTTTTTGGCACGTTTTCTTGCCCATGGATTTAAGCCAAAAGGGCTATTCCACTCAAGTAATGATGTAGCTATACCAGTACCTATAGCACTAAGAATCACGAGTAACCACACATTGTCGTCAAAGGGCTTCAAAAATGCGTCAATTGATGGATTAGTTATTTCTTTTTTCATTACTAATGAATAACCTGAGAAGTAAAATGGTTCTGTAAATGCTATTAACTTTGATCTAGTTGAGGTTATGCTGAAGGCTCCAACTATCATATCTGCAACCCCGGAAAGGATGTCACCTACCATTCCGGTCATAGTACCATTGACAAGATTGCCATAATTTGTGTCATTTTCAAAATAAATTGCATAATCAAATTTGAGATCTTTCGATAGAACATCTAAAAGTTCAATAGCAATTCCACTACAACAATATATAGATTCTGAAGAATTTGTAAAACAATTATCAATAAAGGCACCTTTGGCAATCGGCTCGGTCTGTGTAACTAAACAACATGGTTTTGCTGTAAAACAACTACCAACTCCATCAACTGGACCGTGTATAAACACAAATGGTTCTGCAGGTCTAGTAACTACCCTGTGTTTAGGACTGATATTTTTTACAGGCCCAAAAATGGTATGACCGGGCCAGTAAATGGTATTTAGGGTAAAAATATCACTACCCACATGACCTACATCCTTCCAGTTTGTGATATTGTTTTTAACTTCTTTATTTCGTACTACATAAGAGTAATTGGTACGGCGTCCTTCCTCGTCAAATGAAAGACCTCTGTTTGATGAATCATTTTGTCGTTTAGATGTTACATAGCTGAAATATAAAAAATAATTACACAATAATCAATCTTTAAGGATTTTTACCTGACTTTCAACGGAAATATTTAAAGTCAGTTCAACTGAATTAGTACTAAAGTAGACGTCTTTGTAATTTTGTTAATTTGTATTATTTTCGGATTGTTTGGTCCTAAATGCTCTTCGACTTCGTACTTTCTTTTGGCCTCTTTACTTATTTTGTTTCGAGCGTCACTGATGAGTCTTTTGTAGACGAAACGCGCGTCTGGCGTACAAAATTATTAGCCTGATACCTTCGATGACTTTTTTTCTTACATACTCGTATAAGAATTAAAGGATCGTTCAGGGTTGGGGGAACCGACGCCGTGCTCTAGCTTTCCACTTTATTCAGAAGCAAATTAATGTCATAACCCCTGTGCAGAATCTCGGATGATGGTAAAAAATAGTATATCTTTTCGTGAATATTAACGTTGCTTCAACAACAAAAGTATTTAGAATATTTTAAATCTTGATTTTTCCTTTTCACATAATGCAGCTGTTTTGTTTTATTGTGTTGTAAGGTTGATTATTTCACAATAAAGCCATCATATACCATGCGCTTCATTTGTCAATGTTTTGCTATTAATATCTATAGCTCTGATATTTAGATTTTTATCTGTTATGAGATTTTAGTTATTTAATGATAAAAATGTGATAGTAATCTGGATATAAAATCGATTTTAAGTGTTCAATATTTGTTTCATTCTAGCCAGATCTGATTGAAGTTTACAATAGAGTAATCCCAAGACATAAGAATACCATTATTAATAAATCGGTCTTGCAATTTGACCATTAGAGCCTTTCATTATCACTGAATAATTCAGGCAATGACAAACCCCCAGCAATGCTTGACGTAGCAATAAAGACGCTGAATAAAACTTTCAAATTAGCAATAATATTGTAATTCACGCTCTAGTTTAGGTTCAAAGCGTATTTAAAACTATCCCATAGGCTCTCACTGAGTACTAATACTTTATAAATTAAACGATATTAAAATCAGATCTATGTTATACAGAAATTATTAAACAAACTACAGTATTAAAAGATTACTCTCTTTAAGTGCAATTAATGGGAGTTTCAGATCGTTAAACACCATGTTCTCTTCTATAAACAGGTTAAGCACTGTGGTGTAAATGGCATCCGGTGGATGATGGGGTTATTTGACGTATTAAATGTTCTAATAGTATGGGAAATAAAAATGTTTGACTTTTAAAATGTATCGATCTGATGAGTTAAGCCCTTTTCAACTGATGTTTATAGTTTGTTCTATCAGATCGAGTTAAGCCCTTTTCAACTGATGTTTATAGTTTGTTCTTAAGTTGTGTTGTAACACCACTGTCCCAGGTTATGGGAGGGTTGGGCGACCGCATACATGTTTACCCCACAACATTCTGTATGTGCCTGTCCCAAGTCAGGAGCCTGTAATTCATATTTATATATACAAAAGAAATGGAACTCTTTGTTAGAGGAGGTTAAAAAGCCAAATTGGTATATTTGAATTGTTTACATCTGTTTCTATGGGCTTTAAAAGTTTAATAAAGGTGCATAATTTAGGAATTTATGCATCTTATATACGTGTTTTTACTTAAATTATAGTATGGAGCTTCGGTATATTTGTAAACATTTAAATTATAGACAAATTTTATAAAACAGTCGATTGTGTTAGTGCAAATACAAGTGGATCTTTTTTGTCCATAAGCATAAATTTCGCCGAAAAAAATTCCACAGAAAGATAATAGATTGATCTTTTTAAAGCATTAATTTGCATCTCTGCCCCCGGCGACAGTTTTTTGGGAAAAAATCCTAAAAAGGGGCAATAATTTCATCGAAAAGAGAAAGTCGAGTGCACCTTTTTATGTTCGGCGTGTTTGAGTTGACTATTCTGTCTTGAAAACGTACAAAGCAAAAATATTTGATACATCATCTCGCTCCAGATTCTATTGTTTTTATATATTTAGGCTACAGGATGATTTAATAACATTAAAAATTAACAATACTAAAAAATGAAATATATGGGTCAGGTGAAATACCTTTCTAATGTCATAACAACAGAGTAGGTGTGTTCGAATAACAAATTTTTACTAAAAATACTTAACGACAGACTTTAAAAGTGGATCTTAAAAATGCATTCCTTCAAAAAAACTTCATTTTTTGTGTGTGTTATCTAGGGTTATTAGTCTTCAACCTCTGAAAATTTTTTAGTCTGCCCTTCCACGAAATATTTAATTAGAATTTTTTTAAATGTTTTTGAACTTTCGAAAATTCCACCTGACAACCGATCAGACAATATTTTTAAGTTGACTAAATGCAGAAAAGTACATTAAATGATGCTCAATAGCTATAGTAGATACATTTGTCTTTTTAAATACAACTGGCATATAAGGATCGTAATGGTGCTATGTGGTTTAATATTGGTTTTCAAGAGCTAAATTGGCAGCGCGTCATCCCTACAAATGGCTTCCATTTTTACGATTGTAAAAGTTAGCTGGCGTAATGTGGAGCCGATGATAATTTTGACGAAGTAGAATCCTTACTGTTTAGTTTTCTCGTTTGAATTGTTTTACATTTGTCATTTCGGGGCCTTTTATAGCGTGCTGTGTGGTATAGGTTTTGCTCATTGTTGAAGGCCGTACGGTGACCTATATTGCTTACTTCTACGTCATTTGGTCTCCGGTGGAGATTTGTCTCATTAGCAACCATACCACATATTCTTATTTTTATACATATTGATAAAAAAGGCAGTTTCACCATAAAAAGGTATTATTTGTGACGTATTGTTTAGTCTCTCTCGTACCATTTTACACTATGGTGTTTTAATCTATTCAAATTCAGAACGGTTATGAACTAGGGAAAAAAGTGATTATACGTGTCCTTATATGTCTAGCAAAATTTGTCAAGAAAATAAATATGTTATCATTTATTGTTGAATTTTAATGTTTTTGTGTTTATATTTATGAAGAGGGAAGAAAATGATGGTTCCTGTTATTCCCTTTTCCATTTACTCCGGGGTTTTTTTTTAACCTATAAATACTTAATTCATTGATCTTGTTGACATTTTTCATTTGTTGTCAGGTTGTATTGTTATACGTTTTGATAATAAAAAAAGTAGGGCCTATTTCCCCCTAATTTATTTCTCGTCAGGGTCATTTTCAAAAGAGTCTTTCAATCTTTACTTAAATTCATAGCATCACCGACAAATATGTGTACTTTAAGGTTCAAACAATATTGTTATATAAAAATAAGAAGATGTGGTATGATTGTCAATGAGACAACTCTCCACAAGAGACCAAATTGTTAGCTTATTTCTGAACAGGTCATCAATTTATAAATACTTGAAGAATGAATGCCCAAGACTGTAATTTTTAAAGATTTCGGCAAAACTTAAGTAGTTATTCCAAAAATGTGCTGGAAGGACATCGTTTAAAAAATTCAAAATTCTGTTTGAAGTAAACTTATATATTTCGGATTCAAATGAATTCATTTTGCTTAGCGATTTCCTTCGATGCAAAATTTGACAAAAACATTTAAAATTTGCAATTTTGTATTAAAATGGCTTCAACAGCAACATGTAGCACTGAATAACTTTTTTATATTATGGAAATATTTAAAGTTGAGAAACACTTTTTAAGTATAAATGATATAGACTCTATAATATTCATTTCCAGTCTTGATTTGACAAATTTTAGATGTTAACCCTGTGAGTGAAACACATATAGGGGAAATTGTCCGTACTCCTTTATCTTTTTTCATGGTTTATTTCTATGTGAAAAATTGATATGGTGATCAAATAATAAAGACGTAGTTATGTAGTCAGAATAAAACAACTATAAAAGGCTATATGGAAACCCTTGGGAATTATTCATACATAATGCACAAGGTCATTTCTATTTACTATACTTACTAACAATCATTTTGGCGTCAGATCTCGTCATCCTACTCAATTTTGATTAAAAAAATCACCCAAAGCAACAAGTATTATAGATATACTTAGATTTTTTTTTATAAAACAATGTTCTGTTATACAGACAATTGAAAACCAAGAATTTCGATATTGTCTGGAAATTACCATATCAATCACGACAGACAGAAATATAACATTTGTGGTGTAAAATATAAACTATGTTTTTATCAACTTGTCTTTTCTTGGGTTTTGATTGCATAATGATAGTTGTTTTGATCTTTTGATTTGTTTTGTCATTATATTGAAACGCAATAAAAATCAAAGATTGCAAAAACGTAGAAATTAAACAATTACCTGACAACCTGGTCACGGAACACAGAATTATTGTATATGAATTTTTTATCACCAAGTGAGTTAATTTCTTCTACAAAATCAGAAATAGAAATAAGAGACTTTTCAATCAATGAGTCCAATCCGTCAATTTCTTGGCTTTGTAATGCCAATAAGCCGGAAGGATAAAACTTTTCTTCGATGTCAGACGCCGGCATAGACATGTCAGACAAAATCCAAGCATAGCCGGGTTCAAAGTAGCCTTGTTGCTGACACAACTGGAACACTGTCTTGATTTTAGTGTTTTTAATATGAGCAATGATGAGTCTGTACCCATGTTCTCTAATTTGTGTGAGTTTAAGAGACAACGTTGAGATGTCTTCTTCATTTCTGAAAATGATAATTTGAGTATTGTTGAATTCGTAATTGCCTATTTTAGAGACAAATCCCTCAAGAAACTGGTCGTTTAGATGGCGATAGTCTATGATAAAACATGTCTTCGGTAAGTAATGAGATTCTACTACAGCTGCCGTCGCCTGACCTAAATTCCACCGATCTCCATTCAATGCTAACACTTTAGATGGATATATCTGAAAATGTTAAATATAACCTATAAAGATTTTAAAACAGGCAGGCAAGTAATAGAAGTAAAACAATATATAATTAATAATACATTAACAACACCATTTTTCTTGAATAAGTCTTTATAATAACATTTGAGACGGAAGTAATTTAAAAAAGTCGCTTTCATGAGAAAAATTGTACAGTATGCACTATCATTCATTCAAATATACTTTTTATAAGATATACTGAGGCTTAATAACTTTTGTACTATTGTAAGTGAATAAACTGACGGTGTGAATCAAAGAAATACAGACACAACCATATATAGCAAGAAAAATTATCGGACAAAAGCAAAAACTAATAATGAGTACGATACTCTCTGTGTTTTCTCCGAAAGATTTAGGAAGCGTTGATTTTAGAAAAAGAAACCACGGTTAATGAATAGGTTGACGACACAGCAATAGTCGTTCGAAGTTGACAGAGAACAATAGCATCTCTAAAGTTCAACATATTAAAAAAGTCATCGAATTCCCAGTTTTTCTTTAAAAAAATGTAACTAATACCTTTTTATGAATTTTGGATGAGCGAATTCCAATTTTGAAGAAACTGGTCTAACAATCTTTGCTTTATAACAGTTTTCAACCAATATTCATCAAAGCAATTTTGTGTTTCCAATTTATATGTGAAACCACAATTTTGAAATAATTTTGAATAAAAATAGAATCCATTTAGTATGCATGCTATGGTGAGCGTTCATATGGCGATAAAGTTGATATAATATAAAGAAAAACTTTGCTATTTCACCGGATATCAAATTTGCCCAAAATAATACTGCTCACACTTTAATATCTATGTCGATCGGGTTGCGACCTTGTTTCCCGTACACCATTTAATTTGGTGTTAAGGATTTCAGATTTAAATTTAATTTACAGAATTTAAATGAAACTTTTCTAATATATAGGTCGAATTATTTTCGGCACTATACAATGATGATGGAGATAACTTTGATAGATTTTTCCAAGGTTAAAAAGGTTTGCATTGGAAGACAAACAAATAATTCAGTATACTAGTAATAATATATTATTACATATAACCACATATTATTTTATTAGTTTTTAAAAATGTGTCATAGATGTTCGGACCAAGCATTGGTAAATTGGTAACATGATCACAACCACCACACAAAGACACACACAACACTGTCATATTGTAAAAAAATGTAAATTTGAAAAAAGGCCTTTGTGAGGAATAAATTCAGGAAAAGCCCTGCAAAAGCCCTGCTTCTGAAGTTACATACATTTGTATTTAAAGATGTCGTTCCGAAAATTGATTGTTTTTAATTACATTGTTTGCCAAAAAATTTAATATGTTTGGGATATCACAAATTAAACAGAATTCAAAAGCCCAAGTACCTAAACATTATGAATTTGGCAATCGTAAACTCAACATCATTTTGACTCAACTTAGATGCTCAGCCTCTTTTTTGAATTATGATCTTAACAGAGTCAATATAATTTCAGATCCGTCTTGTAGCTGTGGTGCTAAGCGTGAAGATTCATATCACTTCTTTTTTGAATGTCCTAATTATGCGAATATAAGAATCAACCTATCTAATAATCTGAACTGGTTACCAGAGAACTCTCCACTAAGTTTGAACATCTTAACCTCCGGTGATTCGTCATTAACTAAGGATGAAAATTAATGTTTTAAAGAATGTATATGAATTTATTAAAGAGTCAAAGAGGTTTCTAATTGTATAATATAGCACACTAAAATGCATGTACATGTATATTATGTACAACCATTCACATCATCACACTTTTTTTTACATATCCAATATATATAATGTATTGTTTGCCTGCATGCTTTGTAAATACTCTATTGTTATAAATTGTTCTTGGGAGAAGACTTTATAAGTTTGATTAACTTGTGTCTCATCCCTTTTGCATATTTAAGCAAATAAAATATGTTTAAACTAAACAATTAATGTTCTCAAACAATGTAAAACATGTTTTTTCCAGTGGCTTAACAAGTAAACTTGTTTTTAAAATATTTATATTTTATTTTTTTAGTGGAATGAAAATAAAACTCCGGAAACTGTTAAGTATACCTTCGTTAAAATATTAAACATAATTTTAACAGTATAACCAGATTCATTTTAATATTTCCGTAAACAAGTCAATAAGTAATTCTATACACTAGGGATAGTAAAACATTGGCAATTTCTAAATAAAGAACTTTTCCACTACATGTCATAGACGTTTTTCGTTACAATTTAGTACATTTAAAACAAGGATGATTTCATAACCCTTCTATTGGTCCATGAATCGGTGTGGTTTGTTTAACCGAAAGAAAGCTTGGGTATGGTACTTGTATGGAAAACAATGTTGTAAAACAAAAAATAGATGTTAAGGAATCATAATAGGCTATAAATAAGATGTACTTTTTATGTATAAATAAACGAAGATGTTGAGTATAAATCACTTAGACAGTAATCCAATGACACAAAAAAAAAATAACAACAAGGGGTCAATAAACACAGGGCCGTAAATTGCCTGTCTTGTAAGGGGAGGCAGTTGAGTTGAGTTGAAAAAATTTTTGACCCATTTTAAGCAGAAAATGATATTTTTTCGGGCCTTTTCCCTGTATGCAATGTACCTCCTCAGAATTCACCACTTGTTAAATTTTTGTTATATTTCAATAAATAAGCGCCTGGAATATATTGAAAAGAGTTAACTTATAAACCAGAGTTAGATTACGTGTGCCGGTAAAGTAAGATTTTTTACGCTTCATCCTGCTTTACGACTCTTCACAAGCTATTTTTACTTAGTTTTAAGGAAACAATTTGCGAACTTAAAATGAAAGGCCCCCTAAAGTTGAGCCTTTTTTTGTGGTTTATCATGCTTTTTTGGCTGTCCCAATCAAGCTATTTTGACTTCGTTTCAGAGACACAATTTTCAAACCTTAAAATGAAAATGCATACTTAATAACTCATAACTTTTAATTATCAAATTCAAATTATTATAACGTAATACTTTTTGTTTACACTGACAATTTTATTCGGTTAGGCTTTGTCAATTGCTAAGGGGATTTTTCTGTGCCCGGACGAATCCCATCTCTTTAGCACTTCTATGCATTCAATATTGCCAACATTGTCACTTCTATGTGTAGCATAGCCAGACCACGTAATCTGCTTTCCGTCATTGTTGACCTGTTCCATGTTTTAAGGCGCCGTAGCGCAGAAAACGATCTCACACAACTGCAGGACCCAACTGGCAAGGCTAACAGAAGCAAAAGTATTTGTTTATATTTGGGTAGAAGTGCGTGTGTTTGATTGCTTGCTCTATTGTACATTTTGACCCAATCTCATTAATAGACGTGAAAGTAACAACCAGTGCTATTAAAATAATGCTTGATTTTAACAATTTTTTCTTTTCAGTATTTTTTTCTTCATTTTTTCTTTTTTTTTTTGTCAGTCTGCAATAGGAGGCAACTGCCTACATGCCTCTATGTAATTTACGGCCCTGTAAACACCTATACAGTATGTCAAACTTTAAACCGTCCCACCTTTATAACAGCGTGAAGAATGTTAACACATGCTATCAAGATCTGCCATAAACACCAAATTCCCGAAAAGACAAAACAATAAGATATATGACAAATTATTACTGAGACGCTTACTGATCATGACTATGGACAGGGTCGTGCACATGTACCCACTGTTGGCCATTAGATGTTTCCTTAATATTTTCCTTGCAATATAATTTCATTTTTCACTCGAAATTCTTTCTTACTTGTAAATTCAATGTAATACTATATTCTTTGAACATATTTCAGGTAGATAGTAAATACTGAGTTAGTACGTACGCACTATAATCAAGGTTTCATCACTATATTGTTTTTGACTTGCTGTATATATAATATTGTTGATAAAAATCCGCCTTGCCAGTTGTTTGTGTTGTAAGGTAATAATTACATACAGATTTTGTCTCTATGGTATACTTCTGTATTTTTTCACTTAAACAAGTATATTTACGTATGCGAGAAATGACTTGACATATTACTTTTGATAAAGCACAGTTGGAAAATTGACATATATATGGAATTAATATTAATATGATTGATATTTATACTGACATTAGTTTAGCGTTTATATTTAATACAGATTAACAGTATCGATATTATCATTTAATTATTGCAATGTTAGATATGACTTATAAGCGAACGATACCTTCAACTTCTCTTAAGGAGGTTCGATTATAATAATGATTTTTTTCTCGTAATCTATGGAGTGAAATCTTTCATGCAACGAAAGAATTAAAATGGGCCTTAAAAATAGGGCATCACCGAAATTTTAAGTGTACAACGGTATTCGTCCTTATATTTCTGAAGGTTGTAAAAGGGGACACGTTCAAACGGTAAATAAAAAGGCCATTCTTTGAAGAGCGAAAAAGAAAAATTTATATAAAAATAACTTACACGTTGCTTTTTTGCCAATTTTACAGAGAGATTGAAACAAAAAATGACTCTAAGCTAGAATTAAAAGCTTAATGGTTGGTGATAGTTATATGTAGACAGATTTTGAATTCTGTACTTACGAAAGTCGCAAGTAATTCGTTGTACCGAAACTGCCACAAGTGGTGTTTTTTTTTTTTTTTAATTATTCATTGATCCAAGTAATACATAAGAGGGACAATAGGAATTAACAGTGGGATTAAGCAACAATTCTAGACAGCACAATATACCACACCAACCACCGACTCATCTCAGTAAAGAGACTTGCAAAAATGAAAACAAAAAACGAGCAATATTATACACTTTAGCCGATTGTATCGTAATTTGTAAAGATATTTCATTTTTCTGATACTAATTAGAAAAATTCTCACAAAAGACTACAATATATATTGTGTAATTTTCTTTTATCTTTTATCTTGAAAATGAGCACAAAAAACAACTTTTTAAATTGAATTTATGAATTAATGCAGACTTGGCTTTAATTCAGACAAGTTGCAATTTTGAAGTAAAACCTGTCGGTTGTATTAATTTCAATCTGTATCTTAAGGGAATACTAAGTAATAAAATTGTTCACTGCTCCTTGTGACTGTATCAGCACATCAAGTAAAGAGCTACTATGATCGCAACTCATTTGAAGATCATCTGCACTTCTATTTATGGTGTTGTCTTCAGCTACCAATCATATGATTTAAAGGGGTGTGAAGTTATGGTTCTAAATCAGGATACAAACGCCACAAAAAAAGATATGAATCCAGATGTTGTTTTTATTTAATACTGAGAGAAGTCCTAACACGTTTTTTTTCCTTACCGTTTCTTTTAATCTTTTCCATTAAACCACCCAACATTTGCTTATCCTTCCGGGGCACCTGAGATCACAACCCGGTATTTTGGTTGGGTCCGTGTTGTTCATTTTTTAGTTTTCTATGGAGTGTTTTTTGTAGACTGTTGTTAGTCTTTTCGTTTGTTTTTTGTTTTTTGTTTTTATACCATGGGCTTGTCGGTTTCTCCTCGACTTTTAATTGTCCCTTTGGTATCAGCAGCCTCGTTTTTATTCAGAAAGGTTTAATGTTTCTGGTTATATATGATTCGCTTTGAAATACAATATTACAGAGTTGGTTTAACTTCCGGTTTTTTCAACTTATTGCTCTGACATTTGATACTCATGGATTTTAAAACTGAAATTAGATTTTATATGTTTATATTAATGGCCAACGACCTACATTGTTTCTGTTTTAGAACTTTCTGCGATCATTATTTTCATTGGCAATGCAGTTAATATCGTTTGATACTATTAAAACTGATTCACTGCTCAAAAACAAAATGTCAATGGCTTTTTGTGACAACTTTATCATTTTCCTCATGTGTATTCTTGATATGATATGAATGCTTAAGGTACTTCTTACCTGGCATCATTTAAAGCTTCTCTGCTTTTTCCAGAGGGTAAAATTATTAAAACATGGAATTCAGTTCTGCCTTTGACCCCAACTATTATTTTGTAAATTAAATCAGACAGGAGACTTATTTATAAAAGTTTTTCCGAACTTGTTTCCGAATCCCATATTTGACTACTATGTAAAATTGTACTAGTGTATTGTTATAATTTTCAATAATAAATACTGTTTAACCAAAATCACCATTTCGTGAAAAAAACCTTATGCTCTTATTCCTGGTCCGAGTTTAGTTTTACTTTTTATTCTTTTTCCTGCTCTTCAACGTTTGCATTAGGTTTTGGACTTTTATATATTTGGCCTCGAACATTACTGGAGATTTTTGTCGAAAAACGCATCTGGTGCAGTAAATTTGGTATCCTTAATGTTACTTGAATAAATTTTAGAACTAATATTTTATTGAACTATATGTGTCGGTACGTCACAAATTTCTCAGCCTTTTTAGTATGGGTCTAATGCTTTTAAAATGTCGTGTAAATGCCTTTTTAGTATGGGTCTAATGCTTTTAAAATGTCATGTGAATACGATTCAATATAGTTAAATGTTAAAACAAAAACCAAAGAACAGAGCAATCAAAATATTAGAAAAATAAACTTGATGGCAACAAGTTGGTTGACTTAACATTTAATTGTCTTTTCGAAGTTTATTTCCTGTCAAAGAAGCATGCACTTGGTACAAGGGGTAGCTACAAATGTTATAAAAATCTCATGAAATACCAAGACAACCCTTTTAAACCTGACAGTTGTTTTCCACTCGTTCCGTTGATTGATAACGTTTGATTTTGTTTTTATGTGCTTCTTCTTTTTTAATTTCCCTTGGAGTTCGGTATTATTGTTTTACTTTTTAAATGTTATTCTGAATCTTGATAGTTACTGTTAGATCTCCAAAAGATAAAATAGAAAGCTCCATCTTGTAACAAAAGCTCAAGACGGCTTGATCGATGGCTGATTAATTATCTTAATTATATTTTTTTCAGTAGGATCAGGTAACAATTGATAAAATCATGTTTAATTGTTCCTTCAACGATAAGTATTTAGACCATGAATAAATAGAATAACATTCACAGAAAAGAAGCGTATGTTCTGCTGTTTAGATTTTTATCATTAATGGAAAATGAGTTAAGCTTTGGGTCGAATAATTAACATTTATCACTACTATTTACATTTCTCTTTACTCCATTTGCACTTATAATAGATACACATTCTTCACCTGTATTGATGCAAAGGTACAATACAGTGTAAAAGTGTTCGGCATTTTGTGAGAGCGGATATAAAAAAAAATATTAGTGTTTTTTTTCTATGGTTTTTACTTTGAACGTTCTCATTTTCAAGTTAATAAAACTAATCGTGACTGCAAAGATCGAGACTCCAACCATATATAGTTTAAACTTAATAACAATTTCTAATTATGGATGGATTATCTTTAGATTTTCAATAATATGAAATACTATCCATGAAATCATTACCAGAGGAATTTTAAAACCTAATATTATGGGGATAGATTCGTTCTGCCACTAGATATCTAAGGAGCAGATGTCTTATTAAAAAAGATACGGTCGTTCCATATAATTGTGAATATATTTGACACTTCTGAATGACAATAAAAAATCAATGCACATAAAACTGTCTGGTCCATTAAGTTAATAATATCTGTGATATCAGTAATGCTTAAGGATGCTTAATGAAGTATTTATTAAATAGTCTTCTATTTAAAAATACATTAGAAATGGAGACACTTACTTCTGATTACACTGGTATCTTTGATGACTGTTTTAAAACATCTATTTATCGAATTTTTATTTTTATCTGTTTTTATTATCGTTTTTCTTCCATTTTGGGCGGGAAAGTATGGTATTAATTACATTTAATGTCTAAATAGAGGCTGTAATACTTCAGTGGCGGATCCAGGGGTCTTCCGGGGGTTGGAACCCCCTTTTTTTGACGATATCAAGGTATTTGAATTGGGAGATATAGTTGGAACCTCCCCTTTTTATCCTGGGTTGGGAACCCCCCTTTTAAACATGGCTGGATCCGCCCCTGTACTTACTTACAAGATGAAAAAAGCTGTGCATGTAGCGTTAGTGATAATTATAAGAAAAACATAATTTAGTCAATTTCTTGTTTAGTGAATACTTATAGCGGGGTATTATTAGTGAGCAATAGCTTACAGTTCATCTTGTATATTTCCATTTTAACTCAATCAATCTTTTCTGGGCCTTTTATAGCTGATTATGCGGTATTGGTTTTGCTTATGGTTGAAGGCCGTACGGTGACCTATAGTTGTTAACTTCTATGTTATTTGGTCTCTGGTGGAGAGTTGTCTCATTGGCAATCATAACTCATCTTCTTATTCTTATATTTGCATTCTTACAGAATATAAGGCTTCGAAGACGGGAAGTATTATGGTATACCAATGTCCGTCCGTGCGTCAGCACTTCGTACAATAACTCAAATTCGCCTTTGCGGCTAGAGATCATTTCATGGTCATTCGTTAAATATGGCGTAATCACACCAGTAATTTTTCTGTTCCAACAAACAAACAAAAAAAAAAAAACAAGAAAAAACATTTGTATTTTTTTTTCATAACTTGCCATGAACATGTATTTAAGGAAAGACTGTAATATTTTTTTCTGTCTATAAAGAAATAACATAAAAAAAATGTGGTGCATACTGAATAACCCGCGTAGCGCATTATTTAAAAGTGTGCACCACATTTTTGAGGTTATTTCCAATAGACAGAAAAAATATTACAGTCATTGCTTATAATATAATTCTAAATTCCATTTTTAAGAAAAAACGTTGATGACGTCACGGTCACATGACAAAATTATGTCTAAAGTGTGATAGACAAAAAACTTTCAGAAAATCAGAAGACGTGTTACATCCAAAATTAAATAATTATTAAAATAAGTCATATCTGTTTTAATCATAGTACATTTAATCGTTGTGCGAAAATCATTTTTTATTTTAATACATTATGTTCTTTATTCTAAAACCGACGTAAAATTTTAGATATAAAGTGTGTTTGTTTACGGGAAATACGGAATGATAAATTTGTAATGTTTAGACAGACATGTATTGACGGTACAACTGAACTTAATGATGATTTATTGATTTTGCATCTGATATTAATTAGTTTGACTTTTGCAGTTTTATTGCTACAGATGTTCATCACGTTGTTTTTCATTTTACTAGATACTTTGAATATGTAAAAATTGAACTGAAATAATAAAATTAATTCACCTCCGATAAAAAATTGAGATTTCTCGGTAATCAGTTCGCGGATTTTAATTAACCCAAGGCAGCTTTGTCGAGGCGTACAGTATTACAGAATTTGGAATAATAAGAAATCACAAATGTAATGAACTCCTAGGTATAATAGTAAAAAAAAAATTATGTCCATTTATATTGGTTAGTTTTGAGAAAATTTTTTCAAACAATTCCTATTGGAGCAATTGTCAATCGATAGTCTTGACATGGTATAAGAATCATATTAAACGGCACCAATTTTACTGCACAAGGTGCGCATTTCGACCATTAACATTCAAATGTGAGTGGTTGGTTTGAACCATTATCAGCGCGTCAAACTACCCATTTGACGGCAGTCATTTCAATTCCACTTAATTTTGTAACTTATATTGTCCCAAATCGTATGTGGCTATGTATCTATACATCCAACAGTGACGAAATGACGTTCCTGTGTATTTATACAACCATTATAGACGAGTGAACGTTAGTATGTATTTATGTATCCCGCACTGCCTTGCATACCCCCTCAGCAAATGTGGCTGCAATGTTTCATTTGTCACTGTGTCAAGAAAGCCTTGCACACGCCAAAACATTTATTTGATTTAGATATCCAAATCAGTTTGAAAGTTTTCCGCGTTGCCAAATGGGCCGGCTGGTAAAACTACAAATGTAGTAATTTACTTTTTCTGTCAAACAATTTTCTTTATAATTGATGCTCTTTTTTACTGTACTAATTAATCATGGATTGCTCAGGAATAGAAATGTTTTCGTCCATGAAATCAAATCAAATGTAGCGGAATCCGCCTATAAATGCAAACAAGAAAACTAACTTATTAAATGCCTTTGACAATACAACATTTTATTCTAGCAGCAATTTTACTGTGCATAGGATGGGTATATATTTTACCTTTAAAGGATTGCTGCTGAATAGAAATTCTCTCGTCCTGCAATACAAAACCAAAGTAACGAAAGGTACCCGTTGCTGTATGGAATTATACAATACGCACTTAACGTGACCCTGAATTTTCCTTATAGTTCAAAGGTAACATGTGTTACTGATTGGCGCCGTCTTTGCACTCCTAGAACATTACGAAAGGAGGAATGTGTATTTGTGCTTTCAATAATCAATCCTATAACATTCAAGAGAATTTTATTTATAGTGTCAACAAAACCAAATTTTTAAAATAACTGCCTCCCTTTTTGTTCTGTTTAAAATGACATATGAATTAAAAATAAGGAGATGTGGTGATTGCCAATGAGACAATTATCTACCAGAGACCAAGGAACCAGGATGTAAACAATTATAGTTCACGGTCTTTAACAATGAGCAAAACCCATTCCGTATAGAAAGCTATAACAGGATGTGTCATACATTTTACCTGTTGCATCCGGTTCAAAACTTCATGTATTTTAAAGGGAAACGAGAAATGTAAACAGTTAAGTGTTGGATGACGGACGACGGACAGCGTAATTGCTATAAAGTTGGTTCATGCATGGTAGACGACACACAGGCCAAAACGTAATATACCAGTCCTAGATCCAAAAAAATGTCTGGTACATGCAGGTGCTCTTAAACTCATTCAAGATTGCTTCGGACTTTTAGCACTGGTGAAAGGACCATCAATGTGTTAAATCATTTTTTTTTATTCTTATTCTCTTTAAACATTATTCATATCAATACGATTTCTCCCAACTTCTATCATTTTATATGTTGATTGCATACAATTTAAAGACATTCTATTTACATATCAGTTGTAGACCTGTCAAATGAAGAAGCAATGTTTACTGGAAATTGATTAACTTTCTTTGTAACTTCCACTCATTAATTAAATCTTAAGAGCCTTTAAAGTAACAAACTTTATTATCTTTCCTTTGTACTTAATCTTTTAACATTCTTCATTGACATTTCAATCTATTCTGATGGTTTTTTAATCTTTAATAATTATGCACCTGAAGAGTGCAGTGTAAATTCCTTTGGTTTTATATACATTTTCTCCACAAAAAAACCCATAGACAACATGAATAAATAGAGTATTTTTGATTCAGCTTTAATTGTTTTACTTCTAAAAGTCTTGTAAAAAATAGTTTCTTGGAATGATAATGAATAACATTCCATTTCTTTACAATCGACGTACAAGCTATGTTTCTGTATAAATACCATAAAGAGGCAAGATCACTTTAGAACATTGTCGGTTTCAGTAGGATGGTTTGATGTTAAATGTTTAGTGGCAAATACTACATAAATGTCAGTGCGAGAACATGTTAATGTGATGTGGATATGAATCCTGCCTTTTACTAGACCGACACACATAGCCGACTTGCTAGTTCACAAGGTAGCAGTTCTAAAGTAGACACGTAGCTTTGCCCGGGAACATTATTTTTACTCCGGGCCGATCTTGCATTCTTACTCCTAAATGCCAGCTTCGATGGGAGTTGATTGCACATACCCGACCTTTCATAGATTATTTGTTCAATCCAAAATTGTTTACTGATATAAAACTCAAATTTACAAACCACATGCTTTTCGTATATTATTTTTTGTAGAATTTGCTTATACTATTATCTATGAAAAGTATGTTGATGTTAAATGAAAAGTTAAATGAGATGTCAATGTTTATCAATATTTCAGGCTGTGTTTTAACGTAAATTTTGAAAACGCTTGCAGTACATGTAGTATAAATAAAACGAGTTATTTTTCGAACATTTCAATGTTTAATGAAGAATTGATTCCTATTTCATTTCAAAAATTAATTCCATGAAACATTTAAACAAAATTAAAACACAGTGCCGGCAGCAACTACAATATATAACGGAAAAGGTCATTTCAACAATAATTTCAGATTATATAAACCCAATAAAAGTAATAGTTTCATTATCAAGCTAAATGAGTATTTGATTGGAAGTATGATGCGTGGTTTGGTGAGTAAATATGATGCAATATTTGTGGTAAGGTGAGGTTCTGATAATCGAAACCTTTAATTACTCAAGAAAATAACCAAAAACGCTAAATATGTGTAAAAACTGTCAAGGGCAATTACTTCTACATGTATAAAATTTCGGTCACTTTGTTTTAAGAAGGTCTATCCTGTTTACCTAAAACGCAAACTATTGGTATCAAGGACAATAATAACACCTATCATAGGATTCATCTGAAATCTGTATATATATATATATACGTTCATCTTATCCGTATGTTCGTTTTTAGTCATGACGACCATTGATCAAGTTTGGTTGCTATTTGCCTGGTAGATTCAGAGGAGAAGATTTTTGAAAATATTAACAGGCGAAGGATGTCAACTGATGGCAATAGCTCACAAAATGAGCTTTATGCAGGTGCGAGGTACAAACTGAAATGTTTTTTTTTTTTTTTTTGTTTTATATATTTATTACCATTATTAAATATTCCATATGACCAAAAATAATCTTTGAATCTTTTACCTTATTCACTCATTCTAAAACCAAACCTTTCAATATCAGTGTTATATTCTTGGATTATTATCTTGTTATGTTCTATATATATTTTAAGACCCGTCGACCTTTTCCTGTACAAGTGATTATATTAAATAATTATTTACATCAATGGTCCACCAGAAGTTTTGATTTATTAATCGATTGCCTTACATGCTATACGATTGCATTGATTAGAACATTCTTCACATCACGCACAGAATGGAGTAAAGGTTATGTTTGATACTGGCATTCGGTTTGATATTCATTTTATTGTGTAACTGGATTACTCAGTGTGATATTTATTTATCTCTTTGGTATGCAAGATTGATAAGTACCTTGTTATTATTTACACAAGCTGAAACATTATTCAGATCCGGTTTGATGCCATCTATAATTGTTTTCGTGTTATTGATTGATAATCCGTGTTTTCAAAATCAGAATTTTTTTCGTCTTTCATGGTTCGAGAAGAAACTGTTTTTACTAAGTATCATATTATCAGTGACGTAATAATTTATGCTTTGATTTTCGTAAAGTTCTGTTACAAGTGAAACAGAGCATTGTATCTGACGGAGATACTTACTTTATAATGAGCCATCTTACGTCCGTCAGATTTCACAAGTACATTTAGGTCGTAAAATAAAATAAAGTACATGTATGATGTCTATTTCAGTGCGCACAACGCGTGATCTGGAATAATTTTCATCACGTACGCTAGAGTCAAACATTTTGAACGATAAATACATAAAAAGTATATTGCAGCATGAAAACAAAAGTACAAAGTCAAGACATTTACGGTCGATTTCGGATTACGCCTGCAGACAATTAAATGCGCAAACCTTTGATTTTATCCAAAGAAACGTGGATACCAATTAAAGGTTGTCATCACTTTGTCAACACTCAATAAATCCTCGTCATATTTCACATAAACCATATTACCAAGCTTACGTATGCCAGGCTTGCACCTTGCACAGTGGTTCCTGAATGTAAATCTTTTCTTTCTTATTTTTTTCTTTTTATTGGGGTCCCTATTTTCTTATTCGGTGGTGATAGAATTTTAGTCAATATTCTAAGATTTTCAAGTAATGAATAGTTTTTTTAACTTTTAAGAATTTATTGTCGTTTTAAAAGCAAGTCTGCATTTTTACTGAAAAATGAATCTTATTCAAATGAAAAAGAAATCCGTTATCTGGATATTTTCCATCAGGTGTAACCATAAACATCCCGTATAACTGAATAATTTAATATTCTATAGTCAACTGGATGTAAGAACTTTATTCATTACGAGACCTGAAATTTGCTGTCTGTGCCAAAAAAGAGATGATTCCTTCATACAGACATCTTTAATAGTTCACTTATTTTCGGTACAAGTGCAGATAGAGAGTTATACAAACCGTATAGACACCTGTCTACTGTTGATGTCTTTTTTTGGTTTTGAGCGTTGATGTGCTGTTTTATTGACGCATATCCTAACTTTTATTCATAACTAAATTAAGCGTTACAGACTTGCAAAAATACAAAGAATTAGATTACTAGAACAAACCACAAGGAAATAAGTCAGATGTTATGAAAGATACTGTTAACAAAATATCAAAGCCAAACAATACAAATATTCTATCTTACCAGTTTAAATATTCATGACAAATAATATGTTAAAAAACTACCTACATATACAAACATCAATGTAGAAGAAAGGATCTCATAGCAATAAAATTAAATTAGAAAATAGCTTCCGGGTTGAATGCATATTGTTTCTTCCTTATACAAAGAATCAGTAAAGAGCAACGAATCCTAAAAGTGTGCAAACAATATTGAAAACGTGGTCTAAGTTCATGGAAAAGTTTATAATCTTAAATTTAGAAAACCTCGTTAAAGTATATGTTAGCGGCAATAAGTAAAATTAGGCATTAAGCTTAAATCCTAGACAATAAGCTAACACCTAGGCATTAAGTTATTGCCTGAATTTTTCAGGCATTAAGCTTATTTCCTGAAATCTTTAATGATTATACAACCTATTGCCAAACATCATTTCAGGCAATAGGTGAATTTTGAGATTTTAGTTTTAGCTTCCAATTGCATGTACATTCGGTGAAATATTCTTCATGTAAATTATATTACAAATATTATACATTAATTTAACAGACCTTCAAAATTTAGTATTTTTTCATATTCATAACATAATTAACTTGTATTTATTTGTGGTAATACAAAAATTAATATGTTTCAAAAAGTGATTGTATCTAATGATAGGAGGGGTGATTGAAGATTCTATCTGAAAAATATTTAAAGAAAATTCCCACTTCACTGGTCGAGCTGGTTTTGGTCTGTTCAAAAGTAGACAAATGCAGATATGAATTTTTGCTCACATCATCTTTTCATTGATTTTATTGGATATGTAAAAAAAAATACTATTAAACATTTTGTTAAATATCCTCTGGCCATCTTGTCTTTTTCACTTCTTAATCTGGATTATTGTCATTTAAGAGACATGCTAGTGAAGACAAAATTCTTGATTCTTTGTGGTCTAAAGGAGTTGGGGTAATAAGGCCCTTATTTGGCCCAAATATTGGTGTAAATTGAAAAGTTACTATACATGTTCTCAAATTTGTCTGAACTACACTATGGTATAAGGTGTTCCGGAAATAATAACAAATTTTACGAGTTACCATGGCAACAAACCATGACCAAATTTGAGTATTTTGTAAAATTTCTTGATTTCCTTGTTTTACATCAACTTGTACCAAAGAAACAACTTTATATTTGGTTAGATTTTGTTAGTAGTAGTAATAAAGCTTCTCTTCAATTATTTTGTTGTTTCTTGGCTGCGCACGATGTTTCCACATTGGAAATAACGATGGAAAACTGCATACATTCTGCAGTTTCCTTTGTTTTAATAACGTCATTGTGAAGTCATAACATCAAAAATCTTATGTATTTCATTTATATTTCTTGATTTCAAGTATTTCCAAACATCATGTGCAAATATTAAATGGTTCTCATGAAACTTTATTTTCTTGGGCCAAAACAGGACCTTAATGTCCCTACTCAGGGAAAACAAGGAACATATACCCAAGAGAGTACATAGTCTTTTGACAAAGATTAAACTTTTAACTTTTAGAATCCCCAGAAAAGATGGCAACTATAGACTACTACAATTAAAAAATGTACGACATTTTTACCATTGGAAGCTTTAAAAGGTTGATAGGTAAAGTATAGGAGAATGACGAGGAAAATTTCAAAATTTATGTTTTTCTAGAGGAACTGTATGGTACTTTAGAAAAGGCACATAAACAGGTCATGGCGACAGAGTCTGAATGATTTAAACAACTTAATAACTATGCAAATATTTCTCGTGATTCCATCAAACCATTTCTTTCACTTTGTTAAAATTGTAACATGAAGAAAAAGTATTTAGGGAAGGGAGTAGTAGTAAAACCCATTTTACCCAAAGAGTTCAACAGTATTGTTATACAAAGAATCAGTAAAGAGCAACGAATCCTAAAAGTGTGCAAACAATATTGAAAACGTGGTCTAAGTTCATGGAAAGTTTATAATCTTAAATTTAGAAAACCTCGTTAAAGTATATGTTAGCGGCAATAAGTAAAATTAGGCATTGCTTAAATCCTAGACAATAAGCTAACACCTAGGCATTAAGTTATTGCCTGAATTTTTCAGGCATTAAGCTTATTTCCTGAAATCTTTAATGATTATACAACCTATTGCCAAACATCATTTCAGGCAATAGGTGAATTTTGAGATTTTAGTTTTAGCTTCCAATTGCATGTACATTCGGTGAAATATTCTTCATGTAAATTATATTACAAATATTATACATTAATTTAACAGACCTTCAAAATTTAGTATTTTTCATATTCATAACATAATTAACTTGTATTTATTTGTGGTAATACAAAATTAATATGTTTCAAAAAGTGATTGTATCTAATGATAGGAGGGGTGATTGAAGATTCTATCTGAAAAATATTTAAAGAAAATTCCCACTTCACTGGTCGAGCTGGTTTTGGTCTGTTCAAAAGTAGACAAATGCAGATATGAATTTTTGCTCACATCATCTTTTCATTGATTTTATTGGATATGTAAAAAAAAATACTATTAAACATTTTGTTAAATATCCTCTGGCCATCTTGTCTTTTTCACTTCTTAATCTGGATTATTGTCATTTAAGAGACATGCTAGTGAAGACAAAATTCTTGATTCTTTGTGGTCTAAAGGAGTTGGGGTAATAAGGCCCTTATTTGGCCCAAATATTGGTGTAAATTGAAAAGTTACTATACATGTTCTCAAATTTGTCTGAACTACACTATGGTATAAGGTGTTCCGGAAATAATAACAAATTTTACGAGTTACCATGGCAACAAACCATGACCAAATTTGAGGATTTTGTAAAATTTCTTGATTTCCTTGTTTTACATCAACTTTTAAGTGTATATTAGATTAGAAAGTATGTGCGTACCAAACAACTTTATATTTGGTTAGATTTTGTTAGTAGTAGTAATAAAGCTTCTCTTCAATTATTTTGTTGTTTCTTGGCTGGCACGATGTTTCCACATTGAAATAACGATGGAAAACTGCATACATTCTGCAGTTTCCTTTGTTTTAATAACGTCATTGTGAAGTCATAACATCAAAAATCTTATGTATTTCATTTATATTTCTTGATTTCAAGTATTTCCAAACATTATGTGCAAATATGAAAATGGTTCTCATGAAACTTTATTTTCTTGGGCCAAAACAGGACCTTAATGTCCCTACTCAGGGAAAACAAGGAACATATACCCAAGAGAGTACATAGTCTTTTGACAAAGATTAAACTTTTAACTTTTAGAATCCCCAGAAAAGATGGCAACTATAGACTACTACAATTAAAAATGTAGACATTTTTACCATTGGAAGCTTTAAAAGGTTGATAGGTAAAGTATAGGAGAATGACGAGGAAACAGTATTGGACAGGTTGATTTAATGGATTTCCAATCAAACCCAGATGGAAACTATAAATTTCTTTGTGGTTTTCACACATACCGCATTATGATTATTTGACAAGTTGATTCTCATTGTGTTCTTTGTTGGTCGCTAGCATTGGTCGCTAGGAATTGGTCGCTAGCTTGAATCTGGTATTTCTTATGGTGTACCAAAATGAGATAACAAAAGTTTGTAACATTAGATTTTCTTACGTAAAAATGTGCTTCAGAGGTGACTTTATTTAATTGATGTTTTCACAATTTTTAGTGCGCCCCATTAACTACAAGGTGACAATGGTCGCGATTTTGTTATATCCGAGTTAAGACTAAAGCTGAAAGCACTAGTGACTTTATTTCATGTAGTTGACATTTTAAACTTCTGTTTTTATCATGTTAATATGTCCCTGATGTATTTTAATTTAGAATAAATGTCTCTTTTTACTCGCATTTACATTTCAGGCATTAATCTTAATTCCTGGACTCAATTTGCACGATTTAAACTTAAATCCTAGGATTTAAGAATAATGCCTAACATCATTTAGACAATAGACTTACTGCCTTGGCGTTAGCTTATTGCCTAGGATTTAAGCTTAATGCCTAATTTCACTTAATGCCGCTAACTTGTCTCCTTTTTAATCAATTCAACAGATACATAAAACAGCCAGTTTTGAACACGTCATATAATTTATACCCCTGCTGATTCCATAGTGACATTTATGAAGTGCATTCTCTGACGCAAAAGAAATGAAACAATAAGGAAAGAGCAATAACACATAAAAGTTCTGTTTAGCCCTGAATAAAAGATTATTATAAAACACGAATAAAATAAATGAAGTAACTAAGTTCAAACTTCATTGAATTTAATTTAGAGAGTTTTTAAATAGTCTTGCTTCTGCCCATGCTAAACCTACAGTGTGTGCTGGTATTGATCATGTTCTTTCAGCATAAACTGGGATTCACTAATGTGTATTCAATGTTTACCTTTCATAAAGATTAAAAGGTTTTTTTCATAATGGCAAAACTTTTAAAATAACACAATAGCAACGTCAAAGATAATTTTAAAATGATGATGAAAACTAGGACGTTGCATACATGGTACAAAACGGAACAACTCAAAGGTACCACACTACGATATTAAGTCAGGTATAGTAGGATGGAACATTTGGTTTTATATACACTGGTATTAAACTGATGATAGTAACGTACGTTCTAGATCATCCGAAGACCCGAAAAGCGAAAAACAAAATCGTAATATTCACCTTATGTACTATATTGCCAGGATAAGAAAAAAAAAATATGAATGCATCTTATTCCATAAATGTATTTATTATAAAAATTGGGAAAGGCATTACTTTAGAAAATCCAAAACAAAATTGAAACAAAACAATTTATGATGACAATAACTTTAACCGGAAATAGAATGATGACGATAGTAACGGAAGCAACTCATTAGTTAGTACTTGATATATATAACGTACCCAAATTCAGCAAAAATAACAGCGGAAATCTTACAAGTTCTAAATATTTGAAGAAATAAAACAAAACATCTGTTATTCGATTTTTAAGGATGTGAATTTAAGCATGGATGCAATTTGGGTACTCCTCATTACAGAATCATGGATCGTTTGGAGGCCTGTTTGGACCCATTTTTCTATGAGTCAATATGGATTCAAAATTAAATTGGCGGCACCATATAGTAAATAAGGATATATCTTCTCACAGAATGAAAACTTTTGTCTGGATCATAAATAAACGTAGGTGAAAAAACTGTCAAAATAGGTGCAATTTGTGTACCCTAACGTTATAAATAAAATTAAGAATGGAAATAGAGAATGTGTCAAAGAGACAACAACCCGACCAAAGAGCAGAAAACAGCCGAAGGACACCAATGGGTTTTCAACACAGCGAGAAAATCCCGCACCCGGAGGCGGGCTTCAGCTGGCCCCTTAACAAAAATGTGTAATAGTTTATACAAGTTTCCCTTTAAACTCTTTTTTGTGAAAGGAGTAGGTTCACGAAAGGTCCATATTGGCCAAAAATTTAGTGTAATTTTAGTTAAGTAATAAAGACAAAATGTTATGACAAATTTGTAAAAGTATCTGACAAATACAAGTTTAACAAGCTCTGACGCATTTAAACAATTGTGATGTCTTTATGACGTCATCAGATCCATATACATCTTATAACTATTTTATTTTGGTCGATGGTCAATGTTTTTCAAAAGGAAATATAGCTTAAAATGCATAAAATAGTCAATTTGGCTTAAAACTTGAATAATATCACGCTGAAGCTGTCAACATTGCTAAAACAAACTGCATACAGCAAACGTGTCCAGTTTATTTAAGATATATAAGTTTTACATCGTATTACTTGCTGCAAAAAAAAATACCGGATAAATGAAAAGAATACGAGGCAGTGGCGGATCAGCGACTCTTTTCACAAAAATCTTACGATTAAAATTGATCGTAAGTTATACTGAATTGTGTTTGACTTACGAGTATTTTTATCTTAAGATTTTTGTGAAAAGCGCCGCAGAACTTTCTTTTCTCTGATTTTTTTTTTTTTAAAGCGTCTACATTTTGAGTTTTATTTTTTCTTTTTGCGATTTTTTATGATTCACATTTTAAAGTCAATTCGTGTTTGGCTTTGAATAATATGTGTTAATAGTAATTTTTGTTCTTTTTATATTACTGCAATGACAACTAATGATAACCCTCAATAAAAAATAGCTTAAAAGATATTGTTGAGGTTACTCAATTTGAGTATGCATGTTTTTTTGTTTGTAGGTTTATATTATGACATATCTTATCAGGAAAGTTTCAAAAACCAGGCACATGAATATCAAATTCTATGTCCAAATGTGAATTGAAAGCGTGTTTATAAACTATTTTTTTTGTACTACGTTACTATCCTCTATGGACCTCTTTCGTTTCGTACAAGTTACGTTACTGTTATCTTTACTATTTTTTAAAAGTAGTTTTGATACTTAAAAGTGAAGTTCAGACTTAACCTATGGTATTACGCAAACATAGATTTTATTATAGCCTGCTTAGTTTTTTAGCCGACTAAGCCATCCTGCGCGTTGGATTATTTTCCTTTTACCAAATAAAATAACATTTTGACACTTTGAAATCTTTTTTATTTTTTCCCCTTATTTTTAAGCAATGAAATGACCTGATTTTAACAAGAATGATGGTTATATTGACAAAATTAAGCGTTCAGCGTTGCAATGTTATGTAGATAATATCTAAAGTGTTTTTTTACTACAATAAAAAATGCTAATGAGATTAATAATCTAACAGAATTGCAATAACTGAATAATAATCGTTTTTTACATTTTTGATCCAGTGCAATGAATACTGCATTGTATAATATTAATAGAAAATGAGAGTTGTGCATAGGCATTTGTAAATACGACTTCACACTTCTTGAGGCCACACATAGTTTACCTGAAATTTATAGAATAAAGATTGAATTTAAATGGCTGTTTTATTGATTTTCCTTGCCTGATTTCAATTTACTAATGAGAATTGACAAATGAATATAATGATTTAGACGGCCGGATTTAGACAATCTTTCTATATTTGTGTCCTTTAAATGAATTATGTACTTTTATGGAAATAGTTATAAATTTTTTTAAAGCATATCTTGGGTTCACTTCAGTTTTACTATAACTATGGTGAAGACCATTTCAATTTCGTTTAAATTTAAAACAAACAAGAATTACATGTATGTTTGAATCCTAGAATTTAACCCACTTAGTTGATTTTGGTTACTTCATTTATCAATATTTAAATTATTATGATATTTTAAATGCGTTCTTAATTTGAATTCACGTTATTTTAAAATATAAAAACAACGAAATGCATTCAAATCGTATGAACAGTAACAAAAATTGAATATGAAATTTGAATAGAATACTTAAAGATGCCAATGAAATCTTTTTATTCTTCATTTTATATGTTTTATTCAACAACAAACTGTGAAATCAAATTGTTGTATTTCCTATTTTTTGATTTAATATATATTGTCTTACTTTTTAACTTAATCTATATACCCATTTAATGTACAAACGAAGCTGTTTCTAGCAATTATAAAAATAGTCGAACACTTTACTCGTATTCAGGATGGTTGACTGCATATTATAGTATGCACAATCTAAGTACTTACATTGTTGTGCCACTGTGAAGTGGTGTACAGGAAGATAGGTATGTGGTAGGTTGAAGCTACAACTGCAGCGGCATTTGTTGTCACGTCATCTCCAAAAACCATAAATATATTCCAGAAGTCATCATTAACGTTAAATTGCTGATAATTCAACAGCAAATCACTAGTTCCATTCTTAATTTTTATACGAAATACTACATTGTCAATAGACTTTGAATTTTGATAAGTTTTAGTGTAGGTACTCACTTGTTTAGCACACAGGTTATATAATGATTCATCACAGATTACACTTAATTGTATTTGTTTTCCATAGGAAATAATTATTGTAACACTGATTAAAATATAAGACACAACCAAAGTTAAATTACTCATTATTCATATTCTTCAAATGATAAAAATGTTTTCGTATCATATTTCTCATACTTTCGACAAATTACTGGTGATCAATGACATTAATCCTACAATTATATGGTAAATATTGTGTGAAAAGTCCTATTAGTTCCATAAACACAGTCCTGTGTCTGTTGTGCAATTAAATGAAGCGATTACCAGGTGATTTTTACCTGCAATACGGCATCAAATCAATATCCGGTTGTAGTGCAAGGTAGACAGGTCCAGACTGAAGTTTAGATATTAATGGGTACTTGTGAAACTCCTTGATTGATGACCCGATGGTAGTTACTATTCTTTATCGAACAAGAGATGAGTATCAATTGACGAAGCATTTCTCGCCAATCAGAGGCTGTCAATACATCATAACATCAGTAAGCACATCTATTCATTTCACTAGCTACTAAAAGCTTTGCTTGGACAAGAACACTGATAAACGTGAAATGCAATGTTTGTATAGTTTCCCATTATGCCAATCACCGTAAGCATTCAGACTCAGTAAATCATATTTTACCATCCTTTGTACAAAGGTGTTCAATTATTGTAATTGAAAATATTAACTGTTATGATATGTCCCGTGCAATATCTTGAAAGCTGAAGCGAGGAAATTGCTTAGTTTAGTCTAATTGTGTACTCTTGTGTAAGGGGGAAATGATAATTTTGACTAATTGTTTGCCTAAATTTTAACAGTTTTTACTTCAAACGACATTGGCCATGTTAAGATGTGTTCAGATCCATATACATCTTTTAACTATTATATTTTGGTCGATGGTCAATGTTTTTCAAAAGGAAATATAGCTTAAAATGCATAAAAATAGTCAATTTGGCTTAAAACTTGAATAATATCACGCTGAAGCTGTCAACATTGCTAAAACAAACTGCATACAGCAAACGTGTCCAGTTTATTTAAGATATATAAGTTTTTACATCGTATTACTTGCTGCAAAAAAAAAATACCGGATAAATGAAAAAGAATACGAGGCAGTGGCGGATCCAGCGACTCTTTTCACAAAAAATCTTACGATTAAAATTGATCGTAAGTTATACTGAATTGTGTTTGACTTACGAGTATTTTTTATCTTAAGATTTTTTGTGAAAAGCGCCGCAGAACTTTCTTTTTCTCTGATTTTTTTTTTTTTTTAAAGCGTCTACATTTTGAGTTTTTTTTTTATTTTTTTGCGATTTTTTTATGATTCACATTTTAAAGTCAATTCGTGTTTGGCTTTGAATAATATGTGTTAATAGTAATTTTTTGTTCTTTTTTATATTACTGCAATGACAACTAATGATAACCCTCAATAAAAAAATAGCTTAAAAGATATTGTTGAGGTTACTCAATTTGAGTATGCATGTTTTTTGTTTGTAGGTTTATATTATGACATATCTTATCAGGAAAGTTTCAAAAACCAGGCACATGAATATCAAATTCTATGTCCAAATGTGAATTGAAAGCGTGTTTATAAACTATTTTTTTTATTGTACTACGTTACTATCCTCTATGGACCTCTTTCGTTTCGTACAAGTTACGTTACTGTTATCTTTACTATTTTTTAAAAGTAGTTTTGATACTTAAAAGTGAAGTTCAGACTTAACCTATGGTATTACGCAAACATAGATTTTATTATAGCCTCTTAGTTTTTTAGCCGACTAAGCCATCCTGCGCGTTGGATTATTTTCCTTTTACCAAATAAAATAACATTTTGACACTTTGAAATCTTTTTATTTTTTCCCCCTTATTTTTAAGCAATGAAATGACCTGATTTTAACAAGAATGATGGTTATATTGACAATTAAGCGTTCAGCGTTGCAATGTTATGTAGATAATATCTAAAGTGTTTTTTTACTACAATAAAAAATGCTAATGAGATTAATAATCTTACAGAATTGCAATAACTGAATAATAATCGTTTTTTACATTTTTGATCCAGTGCAATGAATACTGGATTGTATAATATTAATAGAAAATGAGAGTTGTGCATAGGCATTTGTAAATACGACTTTACACTTCTTGAGGCCACACATAGTTTACCTGAAATTTATAGAATAAAGATTGAATTTAAATGGCTGTTTTATTGATTTTCCTTGCCTGATTTCAATTTACTAATGAGAATTGACAAATGAATATAATGATTTAGACGGCCGGATTTAGACAATCTTTCTGTATTTGTGTCCTTTAAATGAATTATGTACTTTTATGGAAATAGTTATAAATTTTTTTAAAGCATATCTTGGGTTCACTTCAGTTTTACTATAACTATGGTGAAGACCATTTCAATTTCGTTTAAATTTAAAACAAACAAGAATTACATGTATGTTTGAATCCTAGAATTTAACCCACTTAGTTGATTTTGGTTACTTCATTTATCAATATTTAAATTATTATGATATTTTAAATGCGTTCTTTAATTTGAATTCACGTTCTTTTAAAATATAAAAACAACGAAATGCATTCAAATCGTATGAACAGTAACAAAAATTGAATATGAAATTTGAATAGAATACTTAAAGATGCCAATGAAATCTTTTTTATTCTTCATTTTATATGTTTTATTCAACAACAAACTGTGAAATCAAATTGTTGTATTTCCTATTTTTATTTAATATATATTGTCTTACTTTTAACTTAATCTATATACTCATTTAATGTACAAACGAAGCTGTTTCTAGCAATTATAAAAATAGTCGAACACTTTACTCGTATTCAGGATGGTTGACTGCATATTATAGTATGCACAATCTAAGTACTTACATTGTTGTGCCACTGTGAAGTGGTGTACAGGAAGATAGGTATGTGGTAGGTTGAAGCTACAACTGCAGCGGCATTTGTTGTCACGTCATCTCCAAAAACCATAAATATATTCCAGAAGTCATCATTAACGTTAAATTGCTGATAATTCAACAGCAAATCACTAGTTCCATTCTTAATTTTTATACGAAATACTACATTGTCAATAGACTTTGAATTTTGATAAGTTTTAGTGTAGGTACTCACTTGTTTAGCACACAGGTTATATAATGATTCATCACAGATTACACTTAATTGTATTTGTTTTCCATAGGAAATAATTATTGTAACACTGATTAAAATATAAGACACAACCAAAGTTAAATTACTCATTATTCATATTCTTCAAATGATAAAAATGTTTTCGTATCATATTTCTCATACTTTCGACAAATTACTGGTGATCAATGACATTAATCCTACAATTATATGGTAAATATTGTGTGAAAAGTCCTATTAGTTCCATAAACACAGTCCTGTGTCTGTTGTGCAATTAAATGAAGCGATTACCAGGTGATTTTTACCTGCAATACGGCATCAAATCAATATCCGGTTGTAGTGCAAGGTAGACAGGTCCAGACTGAAGTTTAGATATTAATGGGTACTTGTGAAACTCCTTGATTGATGACCCGATGGTAGTTACTATTCTTTATCGAACAAGAGATGAGTATCAATTGACGAAGCATTTCTCGCCAATCAGAGGCTGTCAATACATCATAACATCAGTAAGCACATCTATTCATTTCACTAGCTACTAAAAGCTTTGCTTGGACAAGAACACTGATAAACGTGAAATGCAATGTTTGTATAGTTTCCCATTATGCCAATCACCGTAAGCATTCAGACTCAGTAAATCATATTTTACCATCCTTTGTACAAAGGTGTTCAATTATTGTAATTGAAAATATTAACTGTTATGATATGTCCCGTGCAATATCTTGAAAGCTGAAGCGAGGAAATTGCTTAGTTTAGTCTTATATCGTATAACAATAGACTTGGATATAAAGACTTGAAAGCATCTCTATAACGTAACAAAGATGTTCAGTATACTTACAGGAAATGTTGTTTCACTTTAAACATAACATTCTCTAGACTGTGATATCAAAATGTTATAAAAATTTAGTGATCCCCATTTTAATCAACCCTTTTTAACATCAATGACCTGTCAATTTTTCAAACAGTCTACTTTAGAAGCGTTTTTTTTTTTATATAGATTTTGCAAGTTATAACGGTGACTGACACCTGTTGGTAATGTCTCGCTCCTTTTTTAGTTCATGCGATTCCTTCGTATTTTGCTTTGTATCTTTTACACCTCTTGGGGCACAAATAGTTTACCTGAAATTTATGGAATAAAGATTGAATTAAAATATTAGAATAAGAATATGTGATATAATTGCCAATTAAACACCATATTTAAATAGCTGTTTACTTTATTCCTCTATGAATTGAAAATTTAAATACAAAATTTTATAACTTATGTCACGTCAATGGTTATTTGTCAAATAGTACTATTAGGAACTGAAAGACAACCAACAGCAGTACCGACCAATACTAGTAAAACAAAGAATGATATATATATTTCTGCACAAGACACATCTTTTTTTAACAAACTTCAGGTTTGCATGACACCAAAAGCTTGGAAAGCAGAAAATTTTAAATATACAAAGGTTATAAAAAAAAACTTGAAAAACACCATAAACTTGCAAAAGAGCATAGAGCTTCAAAAGCCTAAACAGAACATCCAATACTGTTCAAAGATAACTTTACATAAAGGATATGCAACCATAGTTTACGTGCTCTTACCTAATTCGTAAATTTGATATTTACAGACATGTACATCATTCAATGATGTCAGAACCTATGATCAGTGGTAACAACCAAGGGATAGTACAGACTTTAATAAGTATTCTTTTAATCAATGCTCTTCAGCTTTGTGTTTTATATGTCAATTTAACTTTTTTGATTCAACATCACCGATGAATATTTTTTAGAAGAACCGCGCGTCTAGCGTACAAAATTATCAGCATGGCATCTTTGAAGATTTTTTTTACATGTGTACTCATTATTCATTAAAAATTCATATAATTTCACAGGTAAACATTTGAACCAGTCCAAAGCTTGTTGTTATTAACGCTACATTTGCATGTACTGAGTTATAAGTAAACACTTAGGGGAACAATATACATGTATTTACTAAACAATTGATGATTTATTTGTTTTTGTACTATGTTTGATAGGCCAGACGACACGCATGCTTTTTATTTTGGCCCTATCAAATTATTGGTCTTTCGCAAAAAAAGTTTTCATGTCTGTTTTCTAGGATTTTGTCGTCAGTATGAATCTTGCTAATTAAATTTATTTCTTTATTAATGTGAAATAGCCTTTTTCTGCTGTCTTGTCGTTAAGTGTTCGATCTATCAATGCTTTGCGGAATGTTTTCAGAGTTGAAAAAGACTACGATATTCAAACTCATCAAAAATACTTGGATTATATTTTAGTGTGCCTGTTGCTCGTTTCGTAACCATGTTGAAGAGTATTGCAAACCAAAAATTCGTAAAATGTTTTAGTTCTAGCCAAGGCCATCTATGCTTAGACATATAAAACCTGAGTGAAATTACCGAACGCATCAATGATACTTCATGTTAGGTCAGGAGCGCTGATTACTGGACTTTTGATACTTTTAACGCAAAACGTCAACCGGCAGTGCATTGTCCCAGTGATTGTAAAAACTCATCACAGATACCAGGCTTACATAAGATTCTTCAGTGGCACTCGAATGAAAACGGTTCAAAGCTCAATCATTTACAAGATTGTATGCATTAAAAATAAAAATTCCAACGTTATCTCAAAAGCTATTAATGACTGGAGATAATGATGGGTTGGTAATACCAAGTGATGGCTTCGACCCAGATGGTGAAAAAACTCACTAAAGATAAAACGTTTATAATATAAAAATAAGGAGATGTGGTAGGATTGCCAATGAGACAGCTATCAACAAAAGTTCAAATGAAGTGGATGTAAGCAATTATGGGCAACCGTAAGGCCTTCAACAATGAGAAAAAACCCTTACAGTATAATCGGATATAAAAGGCCCCGACATGAAACAATTCAAATGAGAAAACTAACCGCCTAACTCACACATCGTTGTCAATATAATGGAATTTTATGCGACTGTCATACAAGTGATAGGTTTAGCTAGCTATAAAACCAGGCTTAATCCACCATTTTCTGCATAAGAAAATGCCTGTACCAAGTCAGGAATATGACATTTGTTATCCATTCATTTGATGTGTTTGAGCTTTTGATTTTGCCATTTGCTTAGGTACTTTTCGTTTAGAATTTTCCTCGGAGTTCGGTATTTTTTTCTATTTTACTTTTTATAACAAAACAATTTACGAAAAACAAATATGACAGACACGAACCAACGACAACCACTGAACTACAGGTTCCTGACTTGGGACAGGCACATAAAGAATATATTGGGGTTAACCATGCACGTGAGCGCTCAACCCTCCCCTAACCTGGGACCTTAGTGGAACCGTACAACATAAGGACAAACTATAAAAATCAGTGGAAAAGGGTTTCATTTATCAGATCGATACAAAGCAGAAAAACATCTAACAAAAACACATTCAAGAGATAGCAGTGTATTTATACATCCATCACAACACAAAAGACACAAAGTACATATCTGAGAGTACTCGCAGTTACTGACAGCTAGTTCAAAGCCAATAACAACTAATAAAAAAATCATGTATCCAAAACTAAAATATCAATCAGTACACATCCAACATCCAATGGATTTTGTATAAAGACGTCATTAACAGTCAAGAGAAAAACATGACCTTGGGCGATGCCAAAATATAGGTATCGACAGACTGTAGTACCGTGACTGTGCAATAATGTTTAGTATGGTTTTAAATCATTGATGACAAAATCAATATTTCTACCAATATTTCTACCAATAAAACAATATTTAGATCTAATTACAGTGTTGAATTGGTAATATTTTAGAATAAGTTTATTTAAAGGATTGATTAGTCTACATAACTCCTACGAATCATCAATAACACTTGTATAAAATACATTTTCCGGTGTGCCTGAGATTTTGGTGGGGTTCGTGTTGCCCAGTTTTAGTTTTCTATGCTGTATTTTGTATATTGTTGTTTGTCTTTGTTCGTTTATCATTTTAACAAAGATGACTAGGAGGAATCCGAAGTTATGCTATGGCGTAGTCCAAAGCTTGTTGTTATTAACGCTACATTTGCATGTACTGAGTTATAAGTAAACACTTAGGGAACAATATACATGTATTTACTAAACACATGATGATTTATTTGTTTTTCTACTATGTTTGATAGGCCAGACGACACGCATGCTTTTTATTTTGGCCCTATCAAATTATTAGTCTTTCGCAAAAAAAGTTTTCATGTCTGTTTTCTAGGATTTTGTCGTCAGTATGAATCTTGCTAATTAAATTTATTTCTTTATTAATGTGAAATAGCCTTTTTCTGCTGTCTTGTCGTTAAGTGTTCGATCTATCAATGCTTTGCGGAATGTTTTCGGAGTTGAAAAAGACTACGATATTCAAACTCATCAAAAATACTTGGATTATATTTTAGTGTGCCTGTTGCTCGTTTCGTAACCATGTTGAAGAGTATTGCAAACCAAAAATTCGTAAAATGTTTTAGTTCTAGCCAAGGCCATCTATGCTTAGACATATAAAACCTGAGTGAAATTACCGAACGCATCAATGATACTTCATGTTAGGTCAGGAGCGC
Organism: Mytilus coruscus; assembly: GCA_017311375.1. Classification (NCBI taxonomy): domain Eukaryota; kingdom Metazoa; phylum Mollusca; class Bivalvia; order Mytilida; family Mytilidae; genus Mytilus; species Mytilus coruscus. The sequence continues at coordinate 122,283,585 of CM029595.1, read as the reverse complement.
TGATTACTGGACTTTTGATACTTTTAACGCAAAACGTCAACCGGCAGTGCATTGTCCCAGTGGTTGTAAAAACTCATCACAGATACCAGGCTTACATAAGATTCTTCAGTGGCACTCGAATGAAAATGGTTGAAAGCTCAATCATTTACAAGATTGTATGCATTAAAAATAAAAATTCCAACGTTATCTCAAAAGCTATTAATGACTGGAGATAATGATGGGTTGGTAATACCAAGTGATGGCTACGACCCAGATGGTGAAAAAACTCACTAAAGATAAAACGTTTATAATGTAAAAATAAGGAGATGTGGTAGGATTGCCAATGAGACAGCTATCAACAAAAGTTCAAATGAAGTGGATGTAAGCAATTATGGGCAACCGTAAGGCCTTCAACAATGCGAAAAAACCCTTACAGTATAATCGGATATAAAAGGCCCCGACATGAAACAATTCAAATGAGAAAACTAACCGCCTAACTCACACATCGTTGTCAATATAATGGAATTTTATGCGACTGTCATACAAGTGATAGGTTTAGCTAGCTATAAAACCAGGTTTAATCCACCATTTTCTGCATAAGAAAATGCCTGTACCAAGTCAGGAATATGACATTTGTTATCCATTCATTTGATGTGTTTGAGCTTTTGATTTTGCCATTTGCTTAGGTACTTTTCGTTTAGAATTTTCCTCGGAGTTCGGTATTTTTTCTAATTTACTTTTATAACAAAACAATTTACGAAAACAAATATGACAGACACGAACCAACGACAACCACTGAACTACAGGTTCCTGACTTGGGACAGGCACATAAAGAATATATTGGGGTTAACCATGCACGTGAGCGCTCAACCCTCCCCTAACCTGGGACCTTAGTGGAACCGTACAACATAAGGACAAACTATAAAAATCAGTGGAAAAGGGTTTCATTTATCAGATCGATACAAAGCAGAAAAACATCTAACAAAAACACATTCAAGAGATAGCAGTGTATTTATACATCCATCACAACACAAAAGACACAAAGTACATATCTGAGAGTACTCGCAGTTACTGACAGTTAGTTCAAAGCCAATAACAACTAATAAAAACATCATGTATCCAAAACTAAAATATCAATCAGTACACATCCAACATCCAATGGATTTTGTATAAAGACGTCATTAACAGTCAGAGAAAAACATGACCTTGGGCGATGCCAAAATATAGGTATCGACAGACTGTAGTACCGTGACTGTGCAATAATGTTTAGTATGGTTTTAAATCATTGATGACAAAATCAATATTTCTACCAATAAAACAATATTCAAAGATCTAATTACAGTGTTGAATTGGTAATATTTTAGAATAAGTTTATTTAAAGGATTGATTAGTCTACATAACTCCTACGAATCATCAATAACACTTGTATAAAATACATTTTCCGGTGTGCCTGAGATTTTGGTGGGGTTCGTGTTGCCCAGTTTTAAGTTTTCTATGCTGTATTTTGTATATTGTTGTTTGTCTTTTGTTCGTTTATCATTTTAACAAAGATGACTAGGAGGGAATCCGAAGTTATGCTATGGCGTAGAATGCACGGACTACTTTTTGGTTTTTCACATTACCGAAAAAAAACTTACGCTTGCACACACTTATGGCTGGGTTTAACTATGTCTTATTTGCTATGAAATCATGATACTTCTAAATGATTGCACTTCTGATAAAGTTAGATTGCAAAGTATGAATTGTTGTGAAAATATCCATAAGTTTATCAGATAACGGAAACCATAAAGTATATCAGATAATGAAATTCATCATGCGTTCGTTGATGAATTATTACACGTCAATTTACATTTGGGTACCTCGATAGCCCGAAAAAGTCGTAAACAAGCGATACCTTTTGCATCTATCTATCAAACAGGGATTTGGGGTATTTACATTACTGACTAGTAGCGTTAAACGTTTATATTGATATGTTATGGATAATATTGCTTTTGGAATAAAACATGAATATTATTTTTATCAATTAATATTATAAGTAATCATAAGTTTGCGTCCGTATCCTAATAATCATTTAACGCCTAAATGTTTTTCAAGTTTTCAAGAATTTGTTTTCATATCATGAATGAAATTACCATTGTTAGTACTTAATATAATATTCATACATCTAGATAAAACAATAGAGACAGATTTACCCGTTTTTGTTTTTTTTTTTTAGGTCAGATGCTATTTTGACTAGACTATTATGGTACACGATAAGTATTTATTTATAAGCGTATGATATACGCAATATACATTTTACATGTTATATCATTTTATCAAATAAGGAATGTTTGATTAGTATTAAAACAAACATTTAATTTAAGAAAAGGCATAGAACAGCAAAAAAGACTGCTCCTTTCCTTAATAGTTTTTTGTTAAATGCTTGAAAAGATTTGTGTATGATAACACATTCTAGTTTCCTAAGCAGAAACAATCTATTCTTTTTGGTATTCATGTGATTAGCGATGGTTTTACGATACCGATTCATTTTTTCATTGAGGTGCAATTTTACGACTTATACTTTAAAAGTTATTTTTTAAAGATTGCTCATTTAAATTTTATTTAGAGGCTTAATGAAAGAGGTAGGGCCAATATTTCCTGTATTATTTTCAGTTGAAGAGTCTAAATAAATATATTGTCAAATCCTACTGAATACTGAATATTAAAGAGACTAAACAAAGTCTTTAACATATACTTATAACATTTTCAAACAATTGTAACATATTTCAATAAAACCAATATCTGTTGGCATATTTAAAGGCATTTCGATACAAAATTGAAAAAATGCAATTTGGCTCTTCATGTTGATGATGAAGGCATTTTGATACAAAATTAATAAATAAAATAATGTGTATTAGAAATACTAAACATATCTTTATTTCAAACAGCAATTTGATTTTAGTTTCAATGAGAATGTCCCACTTTCACATTTGGAGTATAAATATTAAAAATTTGCCCAAATTCTGACATACTTGCGTTTTTGTGCAATCTTCAGCAAAGCTTTGGTATCATATAATCTGTTTAAAATTAGCCATACATGTTAGCAGAACGTCAATGCTTTTATTTGCCATGTCATTGGCAGTTCGTTTTCAATTTTGAGTTTGATCGTTTCTGTGGTATATTTTGCAAGCTTGTATATCATATAATCTGTTTAAAATTAGCCATACGTGTTAGCAGAACGTCAATGCTTTGATTTGCCTTGTCATTGTCAGTTCGTTTTCGATTTTGAGTTTGATCGTTTCTGTGGTATCTTTTGCCTCTCGTTAAACCAAATCAATTACGAAGTTTAAAGATCATTGAAAATATAAAGTGATTCCTGTTCTCTATGCCGCATTTTTAAGTAGGTGTTGGTGCAGTTCTTTAACTATTAATTTTTTACGAAATATGAAACCTCCATCTGGTAGCGTCAAATTTCTGTGTGGTTTTATTCAAATTAGGTAAACATATCATTGAAAATCTTTAATTTCATAACTAATGATTAACCTTTTAAGAACCAGCCACATTTAATTATAAATATGGCTCCTCTTAGCTTTTTACTGTCTCTTTGTGTCATTCCTTGATAGGCATTTGGAAATTAACGACAGAAGATTTTTTCAGTTTTGCATTGTAAACTTTCTGTTTATATATGGCAACATTTCAGGTGCACTTTTAATTTCAGATGTAATTTCGTAGGACATGTATTTTTCTTAGTTGAAACAATATTCGGTCTTGGTTTTCCAATCACAATTTCTCGAAAGAGAGTTGTCTTTCCTTGAATAACGGGTTCCTAATACTTATTGATGTTATCAATGTATGGTAGCCACCATATCTTTATTACTTAGTTGGAATGAACTTAAGGAATGTCTGTGTCACAACTGATCACAGATATGTTTCGTTTTTCGAAGTCGCAATATGGATTTATCAAATAGTTATTTACTTGATTGACCGTACGGACGTTTCTAGCCAAGCGATATCACAAAGCAGTGAATCAATATTTCGATGACAATACTTGCGATCTTGTTTAGAAATACTGCAAAAAATTGGTGTATGCCTCAAAAACTAATAATAAATCTGAAAAAAACAGACTGTAAGGTTACGTCTGGTGTTCTAAAGCTTATTTCAAAAGTTTGAAACAAATTGAGTTGCTTATAAATAGAAAAAATATGTTAGACACGAATATATCGGGGAAATCTGTAATTAATACATAAATTGCACTTCTTCTCCAGTTCCTATTCGGTAAGACATTTTCTATAATTGTAACTAAAATAACAGGGACATAAATGAACGACCTCATTTTTTTACAAATACATATAAATATAGAAAACTTGATTTATGTATCTTCTATGATTGTTGAGGTTCAACAAAATGCATATCCGGAAAATAAAATTACAAGTGTGCAGATCACAACTTCAGACATTTTTACTTTAAATTATCATTCTTCAAAACCCGGTCCTACGAATTTTCTTTTAGAAATATGTGTCAATTGTGCGCACTTTAAGCAGATGAATCGTCAAAATCTTGTAAAAACTTCGAAAAGACTTTCATTGAAATCAAATTTTCGATATTTTAAGACATGACAAATCCATTTGATTGATTGTTACAGCAAAAACGAATTCGTTGTCTCCTAGTAAATGTATCAATAAAACGAAAATGTTTCAATACCATAGGATTTTTTTTCTATTCTTTAATTTCACGGACTTTATTGAAAATTTTAACATTTGTTAGTTGGATACAGAAAGTACCGGTACCTTATCCCCGGCCTTGTTAAACATTAGATTGTATATTTGATAGAATTAGATAGTTATTGTTAGTATTCTAAATTCTAAAATATACATTACTATATTATTATGTATCCATTATTTCCATAGTATTGTCCAATAAAGAAAGAACTATATTTTAGAGAAAAAGAAAAGACAAAAGAGAAAATAATAAATAGATTCAAAAAACAAAAACAAAAACAAAACAAAAATACTGAAATTAGGATTTTTGGCAACAATATATTGGTCAAAACTAAAATGTGTCTTAAAATACAGCATTTAACACATTTGGCAAGGTTGGTTTTCTGTTGTAAAAACTCATACAAGCACATAAGTTATTAAAAACATACAGGACATTTTAAGAAAAAATGGTGGGTTGAACCTGAACACAAACAAGATAAAAAAAAACAACATATAACAATATATGATATATAAAACATATGTGGTGGTGTGGAGAAGGCTAAACAGCATATTCAGTGCCATTACATAAGGCAATGCTATGATGTTTTAGTATAAATTATTCTAGTAATCGAAGCCAGGGGTCCCATCAGAGATTGGCAATGTGAAGAGACTTAATTTTAGAAAATATATTCTTTTCTAGTATTAGATTTTCTTTGAGATAATTTTGAGCCCTATAAAATTTACTTGATTTTCACATACTTTTGTTCTATAAATAAAGAATTTTGATAAGAGTATTATTAAGTTTTTTATTTTATTATTTCCTGTTTTTCCTAAATTTCCAAATAAAAATATATATCCATGTTAAACGGAATTATTATTTGTGTTTGGTTATAAATTCAGTCACCATATAATTTTTATTTTTTATTGGAAAATTTGTAGAATATTTTTTTGGAAAAAGTCCATTTAAAGTCGAATTATTCAATGGTTTTGCTATACTGATATTTATTCTATTTATTTGTACTTCTATTTGAAAGGTGTCAATGGTATCATCGGATGTAGTGTTATAACATGGCTCTAGAGACGTGGCTAAATTTACATCCTTACACTTGGTGTACCATTATAGTTTTCATAATCATCTGTTCACCGGCCCTTTGAACTTTTAATTCTTTATCTATTCCCTAATGATAAGAATTAATATTTTACTTATGTCAATAGGAAGCAATACCTCAGCAGGCTGGCTTAAAATGATATTTCGATACTCTATGTTATATGTTAAATGTTTGATTCGATTGTTCCTGGAAATTTATGTCACTTACTCTCTATTGAATCTATCAAATACTTGTTGATAAACTAATTTATAAAAACTATAGACATTTATTTTCTTCTGAAAACGACACTTATTTATTCGGTTTTGTTCTTATAAAGATAAGAATGATGTGGTATGATTGCCATTGAGACAACTCTTCACCAGAGACCAAATGACTTAGTTGTTTATATAAACTGACCGGAAAGTTTTTCTTTGATATCTTTCTTAGAATCTGTTTAATCTCAACGGCAATTTTTCATTTCTGGTATATGGTCAGAAGGGTGAACTTCTAATATGATATATAAGACTCAATCAAAGGAAAGATTCAAATCTTGTTTAACAAATATATCACATAGTTTCCTTATCGTAAAGCTTCCCAGCTTCTTACGTTTTGTTTTGTTAAAAATCTTTAAGTGTCTTGCTTTCCGACGGCGTCGATAAATAAACAAAGTAGTTACAGAGCCAATATGCCGCAGTGTCTGATATTTTAATTGTTTTCGACGACTTCTTCCTATTTAAAATAGTTTCCTCGAAAAAAATATTGTTACATTGTCCCGGTAAATAGGAAGTCACTATTAGTCGTTTGCTATATAACTATTTGTTATTATTGTGCTCCTGTACTAGATCTTCTCTTGTATATGATCGTTGAATCGATTTGTTGCGGGTGCAGCTGTTTCTTGTGGCTTCTTTTATGGTATCCTGGTCATAATGTTAATCAGGTCATCATTTATGCAGATGATGAAGGTTATTTCAAATACTAGTACACCTAATCAGTTTCTTGTGTTAACATAACCACCACTGACTAGGTGTTGCTGCTAGAAGACTGTCAGTCCACGTATACCAAATTGACATGCTTCAGAACTGGTATGATTCAGTAATGCATTTAATTGTTAAATTTCAGTTTTTAAATGATGTTACAGTTCTATACCCAAGGTTCCGATTCCCTGATAAAGATTTATATTTTATGCATTTAGCTTACTAGCTTTTGGTCTCGATCGTATCTAATGAAAGCAAATAGATGTTGTAATCATTGTAGTCTCTATTGTACGCTACAGTATAACCATGATTTCATGATTTCAGGCAATCAATATCAGTTGATTTATCATTGTAATTGTTCAGATTGTTGTCCATAAAATGTGTGTTACTCTCAACTTTAACATTTTACGAGAAGAAAGTATAAATCTCTTTGACGTCAAATATCTTACAAAAATATTACTTTATATAAATCGTTATTACTAGTAATAGTATTTAAATGGTTTCTTAATTTGTTTTCTTTTTAGAAGGTTGATCAATAAATAATCTTTTAAACAGCTTAATTCATTACATTAACGGTACTAATTTTACAGCACAAGATGTGCATTTATTTAATTAATGTCTCTTCTGTGATGTTATTGGCCAAATTATTTGAAATACAAAACGTTGAGGAACACAATCGAAAATGACCAACAGTATAGCCAAAGCCAAAGCCAAACAAGGAATCAAAGCTATGCATGAAGAAGCTATGTTCCTTAATTTAAAATGATTATTTGATTATTTTAGTTGTATATACAACTTCCCAAAAAAAATCCTTATTTTATGCCAGTATCGAAGTGGTGGGCTACTAGTCTTGTGATACCCTCTGGGACTAATATTCCACCACCAGAGGTATTAACTTGGTGTTAGTGATTACATTAACGGTACCAATTGCATAGCACAAGATGTGCATTTCGACAATAAGTGTCTCTTCAGTGATGCTTTTGGCCAAATTATTTGAAATCCAAAACGTTGAGGAACACAATCAAAACTGACCAACAGTATAGCCAAAGCCAGACAAGGAATCAGAGCTATGCACGAAGAAGCTAAATTCCTTAATAAAAAATAATTATTTTAGTTTTATAAACAGCAGCTTTCAATAAAAAAATATCCCTATTTTTATGCCAGTATTGAAGTGCTGAGCTCTGGGACTAATATTCCAACACAAGAGGTATTTACTCATTGGTAGTAATTACATGAACGGTACCTATTGGACTGCACCAGATGCGCATTTCGAAAATTAATGTCTCTTCATTGATGCTCATAACTGCTTATATGATTGTATTCTTAACATACTGAAAATAAATTCCAATAATCCGTTTTTAGTTTGTTAAGTAAAATATTTAGTAACGTTGCCCTCCAGAAATGGTTTTCTTGTTTTCGGTTTTCTTAGTTTGTTTTTCTGATTTTTTGGGGATTTTAATTTTTTGTTTGGGTTGTTTGTTTTTGGTGTTTCATCGACGTATGCACTCTAACTAATTTTTGTGAATAAATATAATATGTGTCTTCTTTGCATTTAATTCAATATAGTTTTATCTAACTGTGCGCATTTCTTTTTATTTATTTTCGACTTTTGTACAGCACCCTAGAGCTTTTTCCTTAGATAGGGACCTATACGAATTTTGGTTTTGTATTATTTTGTACATCTTTTCATATAAATATAACTTTTGACCAAATTTTTAAGTAGGATTGATTTTAATGTTAAAAATCCAAATTCCATTTTTTTTCAAATCTCACAGAAAAAGAATATCGTCTTCTTAAATAAGGTTGAATTTAAATGTTTTCTTTTTAGGAGGACAATTAATGGATAAGTTTTGATAAAGCTAAATTCATCCATCATTTACAACTACTTATATGATTGTATACTTAGCTAACCGTACTGAAGATATATGTCAATAAACCGTCGTCAGTTTGATTATTGCTCTAGCAAAAACTTACTGCGGTTGATCTTTTCAAATTAAGATTTCCATTAATGACGCACAGTGTTTCTGTAAACAAAACAAATTCTTCAGTAAATGGATTGATATCATCTGAAGGACAACTATATGCATTTTCTTATCCAATGAAGCAACCATTGACGTGATTAGAAAAATATATTTGAAGAACTATCTTTCGCTTAATATAGAACAAAAAAAAAAAAAAAAGAGTTGTTTTTTGTAAAATACGTCATAACAGTCCTTCAAAACTATTTTATAAAAGAAGTTCTAGTTTTGCAAATCGTGCCAAATTTACATATTCGTTTATGCTGACTTTTACAGTTACTATTAAATAAAGTTAGAACGGCATTTTGTCATTATTAAATATTGAAAGCATCGGTACCAAAAACAAAACAATCGTTAAGGGTTCCGATTAATGTTGTCAATTGAAAGTGTAATGTTGACTGACGAAAACTAATTTAATCTATCAGTAAAATACATAAAAAAAGATGTTAATCAAAATTTTTCTTTCGATGCTATTTTTTTTTTTTTTTATCTTGGAGAAGTTTATTTCAAAACATTCCATGAAGGTTTAACAAAGTTAGTGATGTAAACAAAAATGTAATCCAAGTCTGTATACAAACAAAATTAAGTCCAATTATCAGTAGAATTTAGGTGACAGGAGTTTACCGGTGTTCAAATCTCATAAATCGATTAGGAAGAGACAAACCAAGGTTTCAAACAAAAACTGAGGGAATCGCATGAACTCAAAAGGAGCGGGACCGGGTGCGTTGACATGGTAAGCGTCTCCGGTCATACAGACATCACCCGCTATGTGAAATCACACTCAATCAAAATGTCACAAACGGGAATAGGACACAATCGGTAACATTACAAACTATGCTGGTAACTAAAAATCTAAAACCACGAAAGCATGTCTCTAGTTAGTTGAGACACCAACACTTCGTATCGGTCAAATAATTCGTGATGGTGCCGTAAAAATTTATGTAGTTACCGTGCATCTCTGTTGGGGCAGTTTTTGGTGTAAGGAGCACACCCCCGTTAATTAAGTTCGTTTAGTGTGAACATAGTGATATATGTAAATGCCTTACAATGGTACAGAGGGTGTGTTGAAATCATCACGTTTGTCATAGATTCTAGCTTGAAGTCATCCATCTATGTCAATATCGAGGAAAAGATCAAGGCATGAAGCAGAACTTCTATTTTATAGTATCCTTAACTTCAAGTTCACTTGGATATATGAGATGCAATCAGTTATTGAAATGTGGGTTATTTAGTGACAGAACATCATCAATATATTCTAAAGTTGAATTAAAGAATTTTAAAAGATGACTTGATTTTTTTTTTTTTTGAAAAGTCACATGTTCAGCGTGATCTCTGCTTTATATGAGTACAAAAGTAAATCGGCGAGTAGTGGTGTACAACTAGCACCCATTTATACGTAAAAAAAATATATGTACAAAATTTTAATTCAGACATTATCTCTTGATAAAATAAAGACTTCTGTCAAAGTTTCATAAAATTCTATGGAGAATGTAACTAAATGTAACCTACAAAACAAACTCAGTCATTTTATCAATAAATCACGAAAAAATAAAAAAAATATATTTTCAAAAATTTCACTGTATTTTGATCATTAAAAAACTTTCTGTTTCCATGAAAGTTTGATAAAGTTATTGATGTCTAAAAAACTTAAACTGTATCTTAATGTAAACTGCAAAAAAATCAATGTCCATTTATCATTAAAATACTGTATTGAAAAATTAACAAAAAATTACTGGGTTCCATCTTTCGATCATAAAAAAACTTCTGTCCAAATTTCTTTTAAAAAACCTTACACTGTATATTATAATGTTAACTGCGAAAAAAGTCTATTTTTAGTAAAATAAAGAAAAACGAAAAAAATATTTTCGAAAATTTTACTCTGGATACTGTCATAAAATCATAAAAAGCGTTTGTCCAAGTTTAATTAAATTCAAAGAAGGTTTGAAACAAATATTGATGTCTTAAAACAGTGAAACCACAAACCGAACCTAAATGTTGACATCGACAACGGACGGAATGTAGCATCGCTATGACTCGCTTCCGCGACAAAATATAACAGGCCACATTTGGGGATAGCAAATTCGACCAAAGGAGGACACGGTTGTGAATATGCAAATAGAACAATATCAGTGAAATTGATATTCCAAAACGATCAATCAAATCATATCAAATCATACTCATCCTGATATTTACCTAAAACTTACTGTCGGAATGTTTGGCCCTCAATGCTCTTCAATGTCGTACTTTATTGGGCTTTTTAACTTTTTGATTCGAGCCTCACTGATGAGTCTTTTGTAGACGAAACGCGCCTCTGGCGTACAAAATTATTAGACTTGTATCTTTCATGAGTTTTTACAACCAACGGATCGATGCCACTGCTGGTGGAGGTTTCCTCCCCAAGGGTATCACCAGCCAATTATTCAGCACTTCTGTGTTGACATGAATTGTAATGATATTGTCATTTTGAAAATTTACTATTTACAAAAATTTTAATTCTTTGGAATACTAAGAATTATGCATCCCCGGAATAGATTGCCCTAGCTGTATTTGGCAAAACCTTCGGAATTTTTGGCGCTCAATCTCTCAATGCTCTTTATATTTGGCCTCTTACTTTTTGATTCTAGTGTCAAAAAAACATCAGGCTTATAACTTTGTATGCTAGACTCGCGTTTCGTCTACGAAAGAGTTATCAGTGATGAGGTTTTTTATACTAGCTTACAGGTTTTCACATTTCATATTGGCACTTTACTCCTTTCACTAATTACAAAACAAAATACATGTAGATATTTCATAATAAATAGGAGGGAAAAAACAAGAATTTAACCAGAAATAACCTATATTTATAAACAAGACACCATATGTCTAAAACAATTCTCAAGCATCTGTCTAAATCAATCTGGGACCATCTGTTGCAGAAAATTTGCTATTAGATAAAAATACTGCCACCTTTTAACTTTTTCGTTTAATCGAACTTTTAATCAAGATATAATTTTCATATATAAACTCCACATGTTCATTCTTTAAAAAAGAAATGAAACCAAAACAAAAAACGTGATACTTTGTACACCGTCAGGTATTCTGAGCTTATTTTCTTTGATTATAAATACTTTATTCTGATTTAACCGTTGTAAATAAAGACATAACAAAAACATGATTAATACAATAACACGAAGGCACAAGCAATGTTGAGGTGACAATGCAAAGAAAATTATAGTAATAATAGAAAGATGAAAGATGTGATACAATAAAATAAACAAACTACAATGTACATCTAGAGGATCCCAGTGAATTTCAGGTTAATGTTTATTTTCGTATAGATTTACAAAGTTTACTCAGTTTTTATGTTTTAATAAAGTCATAAGATACCTTAACTTCGAAGAATTACATTTGTAAACATATTTCCCATCAACACAGTCTCTCATATTAGCAGTAAAAAATCGGCATTCAAGAAGGTGTGATATTCATCCCTAATATTATCGTTTGCATAGATAACAAGTTCTGTTTTCTCTTGGAATGTTTGGCCATCTTCCACGTTCAATTTGAAGCTCATGAGTGACCATCTTATACTTACAGAGAATGAACATATCTCTGTCGTCAAGAATATGGAAACATGTTTGACAATTTACCCGTTTTTGGCCAGTGGAATGTGTAATCCTTCCCAGATTAAGAGTTCTATATCGAAACTACACCTTATAAAGATAATACTCAGTTTCCTTGGACCAAATAAATAATGTCGGATTGGGTCGCGATTTCGAAAACCATTTTTTTTTTTTTAATTTTGAATTGAATTTCAACATTGAGTCTAATTTTCGAATGTTCAATTGTTGATAAAAAATTTTGAGAAGTCAGCAACAACCTGTAGAATGGTAAAGCAATATCTTGTTATCCATTTAGTAAGGGATACTGTGTTGTACTTTGAATGTTAGGAGAGACAATACTACATTTATATTAAGTGACATTATTGTTCTGGATTTAAAACATTAGTAATTTTTCTTCTTTTTCTTCTTTCCCAAAGCGTTTACTAACCAATTTCATGTAGGACAATTTCAAAATAAGTGAAAATAGGTGAGCCAATTAATTTTCTTGCATTTTTCAGTTGTAATTATCTGTTCTAATTTGCTTGAATACCCTTTAACACAAGTAGCGGATATTTCAGTTAAACATTCAAAAAAATGGGTCTTACAAATACTTAATACAATGTTTCTAAATTTTGTAGGTTAAGTCGATATTTCTGTTTTCTCTGTGCATTCAGGTGTTTTATACACTTTTAATTATATTTGATTATTCCACTTGGCGTCACTTCTATATGTAATTCCTAAGTGTTTATGAGAATGTGCAATTGGTATTTCTTTTCAAGGAAAACATTTTAGATATTGTGTCTCGTTATTTGAGAAAATCATCATGATTTCAGATTTTTTCTGGATTTAGGACATAAGCCATTTTCATAAATTTAACAGAGACTATTATAGGCCTTCCATCAAGATCGAATGCATATGGACATATAGCGGTTATAAATTATCGTTTTAGACTTTTAATCTATATTATTGAAGTATCATAATTCATATAACGCAACGTACAATAAAATTCAGCAAAAATAAATCCTTACTCTATAATAGAGGGTCTGTGTGGGGGTCTTTTATTTCTGTATTCTTTATTTTTTTTATGTTGTTTTTCTCTTTTCTATATATATTTAAACATTTCTCAGTTCTTTATATTTTAGCACCCCATTATTCTCTACTCTTAATTTTTGTCATTTTTTCTCTAGATTTGGACCAAAATTTCTATTCTATAAACCCTATCAGTACCCTCATAAAAACATAACACAAAAATAATCAGCAATACCTATCAAACAATGCTCAATAATGTATATTTATTGATATACAAAGTAAAAGTTAATACGGTCTACTTTGCAAATGCATATCATTGGTGGTCTTTTAGTCAGCTAATACTGGTATGTAATCAAGACGGGTTCTTTTGTCGTTGAAAAGAATATTTAAGTCTGTGTATATAATTTAGTGAATAATGAATGCAAACTCACTAGACTTGTATCTTATGAATGTTCGAATCATCTTCCATTAATCAGGATGATACTGAATTATGTATCAATAAGTTATGACTTTGAGGTCAAAATATTAGCATGTAATATCGAGTAACGAGGCAAAAACTAATTATTTTTTTTGAAATGTGAATGATTAGCTTTATAAAAATCCATTACATCTTTATCGTGGAAGTGGTTAAACAGTTATATCAAACATGGATGATCACTGAATAGCCGAGCTACTCCGATAAACTTTTCTTAGTAATTCTAGATATTACTTTCAAAAGTGATTCCAGAGTATTTAAGTAGAAATTGCCGACAATTCTTACAAAAAATTAATAATCTACAAGTTGTAATCAATCCTTCAAATAATAAAAAAAACACACACATTAAAAGACTGTCACAAAAGACAAGGGGGAAATAAATTATTAGTTTTTAATAAAACATTTTTAAAATATTGAATATGAATCTGCATCTGCAAAATACACTGAAAAACAGTAAACTGTTGAACGTTAATTACGGTAATCCGTAAAATATATGTAATTCAGGTTTCAGTCGGGGTATATAATGAGACATTCCCGGCTGACGGTTTATAACCCTCAGCCGGGAAAGTCACATTGTGTATACAGGCACTTGTCTCTGAAACAAAATTACTTGATGTATATTTTAATATAACACGTGTTATATTAAAGAATAAAGGTATTTTTTTAGAGACAAATGCCTGTGGCAGCGACGATTATTAGCAAAGAATGTGTAAACGTAATATACCATGGTCAGACTAAAACTTATAACACTGTAAAGATACAGATTCAGGTAAAAATGTGCAAGGGCATGAAAGTTTAGCTATATGTATAACAATTGACGCTAGCTTCATTTAACGAGGTTTGGTCGAAATTATAAGACTAATACTATATAACTTGTATGATAAGTTAAACTACATGCATGCATTACCTTAAATTTTCAGGTTCTTAACTCCGTTCTTTTGTTGTTACAGTTCTATGAAAATTATCAAATGGTATTACTAATAATAAAAGAATTTAAAATGGTTAAGATTTACACATAACTGGTTTATATAGATCAAGTATTGGAGAGGGGATGATTAATGTATCTTATATACAATAAAAAGTGAAATTAGACATACAGTACGTTTGTCATGCACAGAAGTCTGCAGATACTGTAATTGGTAATAATGTTAACATACGGTTTTTTTTCTTCTGTTATGTTGAGGTAGGTGATTTTTCTGTAATGAAGGCAATTTCGTTAATCGTCCTGAATATGCATTAACTATTTGCTACCGGACGTTAAACAAGGAACAATCAATCCATCTTAATTTCATATTGTATTAACCATAGGAAACATGTTATCTGAACCTTTATTCTGGGAACAACAAATGGCGACCAGAACCTACGCTTCACGGATGTTGTCTCATTTAACTCTTGAACATATGTCAATGTTCTCGTATTTAAAAATATTGCTATGCAATGTACTTTACTCGATTATTTATTGCCTATTGTTATTAAAGTCACAAACAAAGTGTTAGTTTTCTCAAACACTTCGACACAGACGTTCGTACATGTGCATTCTTGGTCACACTCATAGAAGAAATATCCAAACTAAGAGAATTACTTAAACAATTTATATAAACTAATATGCTTTCATTTGAAATGATGGATATAAATTACATTTTCACTGTTATACAGATTGGGACGTTTTAACTCGGCTTAGAGTAATTGCGTGTGTGGGGTTCGTTCCTTTGGACACTTTGAATTTCGTTTTTTACACTCAATTTATATTTTTGATGATGTATATGCAAATATGACTCCATTTTAAATTAATAACCTTTTTTATTTAAATTTCGAGTCATATATTAGATCGTTATCAATTTCGACGAGATGATTTTAAGAATTAAATTCTTTTTCTTCGCAACATATGATATTTTGATGGTAATGTAACGCGAAAACAAACCCTCAAAGTATGTGCTTATTTTTTATTTTAAAAAGTACAAAATGGATTTAACTTTGCTTGTCTTGTATAGTGTAGGTACCAACTGTATGCTAGTTATCTTTTCATCAATTATACACATTTTCTGCATTAGTGGTCTTGAATATTTGCCACTTTATATTCTAATAAAACGAACAAAGGACAAGGATAGCCTTTACCAACCCTGGTCTTCCGTAAATTTTTTTCATCTCTTTATATAAACTTTTATTGTTACTTTATAAAAAATCACTCAAAAATATCAAACACATGAATGCAATTCCTTTCATTTATCATACTTCCAGCATGATCTCTACAAAAACAATTCCTAGGAAAGACAAAAAAATGTTTACCTCAATATCAGGTATGTGACTGTTTTCTATTGAATCAATATAAATAAACAACAAATCTGTAAGTGTAGATCTAGAGGTTTGTTGATATACAGCCTATAAAAAAAATACGTTTTTAAAAACATATGTATTATGCTATCATTTTGGCAAATATTAAGATATCCTAAACTAACAAATTGATCTTTGTTTTTATTATATCTATGCAACTCGATAGTGTTAAAACAATCTATATATTAAAATTTCGTCATATTCTAGTACCATTTGTACTATTAAACGTTTTTCTGTATACAAAAATGTAAACAATTTATTGATTGGTTATTTGCATAGCGGCGTCCAGTGGCAAATATTTCATGAACAAACAGGCCAAGGACAAATTAAAACAATAAATATATCAAGATGATACAGAATGCATTATTATTTCGACATGAAAAAGTGCAGAAGTGAAATAATTTTTGTAAGGGTATATTGGGAAGTCGCTTTTTAGGGTCTATAGATGGTTGTTAACCAGCACACAGGTTTCATGTTGGAGAGAGCTGTAGTAACAGATCCACTTGCCAATGATAAAACTCAGGGAAAATAACATTCGATACATTTTATGCGTCCGAACCTCTTTTCTAGATTTACCGTCATCAGGAACTCTCACGAAAGCCAAGAATGTATAATGTTTGAAATAAGTGTGCTGTTAATAACTATACTGCAGTAATGGGGAATCATGTAAATCTAAACCAACCATCAAGTACCAAGTTTACTAAGCTGAAAACTATGTTTATTTGTTGGTAGTTAACGCCACTTTCAGTTACCTAGGCTATATCATGGCGACCAGTTTTTATTAATAAAGGAGGAATTGGAAGATCCGGAGAGAACCACCAACTATTGGCAGGAAAACTGATAATCCTTGTCAATTAAGATCGCATTCGAACACACCTCGCCAAGAGCGGGGTTCGAACTCACAACATCACTGCTGACAGGTTAGTGCTCACTGTAGATGAACTACTTATACCACTTGGTCCTAGAGGCCCTAAGAGGACGATAAAGTGCGAGATAACATATAAAGAATACAATGCGTTCCCTTTTATCGATATTTTCTTTGACATTGTTCTTGTCTGTGTATTCTGATTAACGCCTCTTAAAGCCTTTTTCACTCCCAACTTCTTTTCTTGATAATTTCCTCTGTACAAGCAGGTTAGATAGACATATACAGCTCGTTTTAAATAACACAGAATCATTAACACCATCATATAACCAGAAAACAGAGGAAAGCTGATTTTTTACTATGACTTTTTTTCTTTCAATAACTATTGTATCCCGTGTTATCTGAGAAAGTAAGCTTATCTAAGAACAAATCTGTTTATCGGGAAATGAATGAATATGGATGGAGAGGCCGATTATATGATAGATCAAGTGATATTATTACAATGTACTTTGATTAAATGTTAACAAAATTGTCAATTTTAACATTGTAGATCCGGTAATAAGAGAATGCTGACAAAAGATTATGGTCCGGCAATCTAAATTGGTTCGTCATATTAATGTGGAATTATTACGTTAACAAATGCTCTAAGAAATTATCCTAATCAGAAGGAGCATTTGGGATGGATTTTCATCTGCAAATTCCTTATTACAAAAATAATTGTGAAAGCCAATACACATGAGATCTGAGTAATTGATACGATATTCATCATATATAGAAGTCTCATGGGATTTGCAAGTGTTTCATTCTGCCAAGCTTATCTAATATTGTTAATATCCGAGTCAAATTTGACCATGACCTTGCTAATTTATATAATACTTTATTGGATTTCAATGAAATTTTAAAAGTAATGATAGTCGTTATTGACTTTCCCTAGAAAACTAAAATATCCAATACTTTTGTTTAGATTGCTAATAGATATAAAAAGAGGTGGTATGAGTGCCAATGAGACAACTCTCCATCCAAGTCACAATTTGTAAAAGTAAACCATTATAGGTCAAAGTAAGGCCTTCAACAAGGAGCCTTGGCTCACAAAAACAGCAAGCTATAAAGGGCCCCAAAAATGACTAGTGTAAAACCATTCAAACAGGAAAACCAACGGTCTAATCTATATCAAAAAACGAGAAACGAGAAACACTTATGAACCAAATCAACAAACGACAACCACTGAACATCAGGTTCCTGACTTAGGACAGGTGCAAACAAATGCAGTGGGTTTAAACGTTTTAATAGGCGCCAACCTTTATCCTAACCGGAAACAATAGTGTAACATCACAACATAGAAAGACACACTATAAAATATCATTTGAAATGGCTTAACTCTATTCATCTTCATATTTTCATATTGCACTGCTTAGTGTATGAATGATTCTTCGAATCACGTGATGATTGTCTTAAAGAAATACTTGACGAATCGCTTTACCAATTTATGACACCATATAAAAATAAGAAGATGTGTTATGCTTGCCGAAGAGACAACTATCTACCAGAACCCACATGACGTAGTTGTTAGCAAGTATAGGTCACCGTTCGGCCCTCAATAGTTAGGAAAATCCGATACGCATAGCAAGCTATAAAAGGCACCGAGATGACAATATGTATAACAATTCAAACGAGAAAACCAACGGCCTGATTTATGTACAAAACAATAATCGAAAAATAAACAAATAAATATGATTTGTATCGATCTGATGAGTTAAGACCTTTTCAACTGACTTTTATCGTCTGTTCTTATGTTGTACTGTTACACCACTGTTCCAGATTAGGGAGAGGGTTCGCGCCTTCAAACTAGTTTAACCCCGCCACATTTTGTATGTGCCTGTCCCAAGTCAGGAGCCGGTAATTCAGTGGTTGTCTTTTGTTATTGTATATCATATTTGTTTTTCGTTCATTATTTTGTTCATAAATTAGGACATTAGTTTTCTCGTTTGAATTGTTTTACATTTGTCATTTTGGGACCTTTATTGCTGACTATGCGGTATGGGTTTTGCTCGTTGTTGAAGGCCGTACGGTGATCCATAGTTGTTAATTTCTATGTCATTTTGGTCTCTTGTGGAGAGCTGTCTCATTGGCAATCATACCACATCTTCTTATTTTTATATACAGCAACAAACGACAACCGCTGAATTACAGGCTCCTGACCTGGGACAGACACATGCAGAATTTGGTGAGGTTAAACAAGTTTTGGGTCGCCAAACCCTCCATTACCTGGGACAGTGGTGTTACACCTAATTTTGTCCGGAATTTTTCTCAGAGCCAAAAAAAAACAATCTAAATGATTGTTCACTACAACAAGGAACCCTGACTTTAAAGTTGCTGTGCAACTTTGGAACTAAAAAATGGCTGCCATCACCATGGAAACCGAAAAAAAGGCGAAAAAATAAAATTTTGGAGTTTGGTGAATTATTTGAGAATGCTTACACTTAAAATCATTAAATTTTAATACAATGTAGGTGTCCATTATATACAGGTTTTGGATGATTTTGACAATGATCGGAACTACAATGTTGCCATGGAAACTGCAGCAAAAATTTCAAAAATTTCAAAATGCTTCAAACTTGATGAAACTTCACAGAAATATTGACTGGCATGTGTAGATGTGGCATTTGGCTTTGGAATTTCCAAAATGGCTGCTGTTACCATGGAAACAATGCAAAAAAGGTCAAAATACTGCAAAAACCTTAAAGTAGCATTTCCTCTCTTAAAATGGTAGGTCAAATTTATTGAAACTTTGATGGTATCTTCTCTCCCATATACTAATGTGACATCTGTCTTTAAATTTTTTGGAATGGTCTCTGTTACCATGGAAACCAGCAAAAATGTCAAAAATTTCAAAATGCTCAAAACTTAATGAAACTTAATACAAATGTTAACTGGCAAGTATAGATGAGATTTTTGACTTTGGAATTTCCAAAATGGCCACCGTTGCCATGGAAACTGCAAAAATGTGAAAAATTTCAAAATGCTCCAAACTTACTGAAACTTTACAGAAATGTTAACTAGCATACATATATCTGGCTTTCGACTTTGGAATTTTCAAAATGGCTGCCGTTACCGTGCAATGGGGGTGGGTGACATCCGCTATTGTTTGCAATAGCAATTCTAGTTTTACTTCTTTTCATTGCCGACCTTACTAAGTAGTCCTTCTATTCTGTCATTTAATGCTGTTTTCTTACTATGTGACATTGAATTTATATTTTGTCTTTTTTAAACTTGAAAATATCTTAACAGTGTTCTGTAGTTGTTATACTGCAAATATTAGTATTTTAATAACTACTTTTATGAAATTTAATTATATATCATTTGTTGATTTCTTTCACATAAAAAAAAAAGAAAAATAGAAAACATACGTATCATGTAAATTGCTAGATATAAAAATAACCCATTAAAATAATCGATGCTAGAGATAATCTTTGCATTGCTCTATGTTGTGAGTTTACCCTCAAGCAAAATTCTGAAATTCTGTGCGAAGAAGAGGTGACCTTGGTACATGTATATAATCCCCTTTTCCCAACCTTTTCTATAATCACTGTATTAACACCAATTACATTTTACAAGATACAAGGTTAGCAAAATCAAAATTTGACAAAGATGTTAGTTGTATTATCCTTACTGTAATAAAATTGAAAAAAATAATATGGAACTCAACTTATTCAAAAAGATTTTTTTTTAATCTTCCCTCATTGTTTTAATTTCCTGTCGAAATATTACGAATCCTGGCAAGTACACAACCATGAAACAAGTTTACAATGATTTAACATAACCAATTAACCTACTAGTACATTTAAGTGAAGTCGTCTTTAGTCGTCAATTTTCATAACCAGTCTTCAAACAACATAAATAGTGTCAATATCCAACGTTTTGAATTAAATCGCTTGACTTTTGTATTGTACATGTCTTGGTCAGAGAAAACACGACAATGCATTGAGACGAAGTGATTTCAGTATTATTTGGAAAGAAAAGAAAATGTTTAAGACTTTTCATTTGTACTGGCTTTAACGACTTCTTTTCTTCGGTAAAGTGTTTTATACAAACCTCTTAAGTAAAACACCAATCTATCTTTTAGAATAATTTTAACTTCCTTGTAGGGATACAATATGTTAACTTATCAATATTATCAACTTTTTTTTCCAATAGCGTGAATTACCATGAAATGAACACTGTCAAATATTTGAGACTAATCTGTCAAGTGTTATTGCAATTTACAATCGATGGAACACTCTAACTTGATCAGTATTTATATAAATGATATTGATAATGCTTTGCCGAGATCGTTCCTTTGCATACAAGTTTGTCTTAATGTTAAGAGTATGAAACAGATGAAGTTATGGTGATAAGATGATGTAGTTTCTTATGAATCTCTAGACTATCTGAGAGTAGCTTGATGTTATCATACAATCCATTAAAACTGAATGATAGAGACCAAGATTAAACTAATTAAAAGAATTGTTTGGTATCATTCCTGCGTTTGGTGACATAATACACATAATTAACTGCTTCAAACTCCTAAGAGTTTCCGATCAAAACAATTGATTTTCCCCCTTTGTACTCTTGTTATTAATTTCAATAGATTCCAATAACATGTTTCGTAAAAAAAAATCGGAACAGAAAATAGAAAACAATTCACCTGTTTCTCTATATTTTAGATCACATTTGGACTAATTTATTAGACACAAAATATAAGCCAAGAACGTTAAGAAGATATTTCTTTGTATAGTTGATTCTCATTTTGATGGATGGAATGGTGTTTAATATGATGCGGCACATATCATCAGGTCGAGAAAATTTGTAGATACTTTTGGTTTTTATGGTGTGTTTTACCTTTACGATATATGATCTTATTTGTCAAATGAGGATGCTTTTTGCGCAAAACATGTGTAACCGCACCACACCTTGTTGCTGTACCAAGACGTCCTAGCTGGACTATGTGTTCTAGATGAGACAACTATCCACAACAGACCGAAAGGCGAGGATGTAAACAACTTCGTTGTTCGTTTTTCTTTGCCTTTACTTGTATGTTTACTTTTTCGGAGGAGACGGGCTTTGGACTATTGTATTGGCTTATCTATACTACTAAAATAACTAGGTCCAATTTGTTAGCCGGCATGACGTAAAAACGACGAATCAAAGAATTCAACTGATATATGACAATGGTGTTGATTGAAAATTACACCATTCCAGGCCCTTTTGTTTTCCACATAATTAATAAAACCAATAATTAACAAGTTCCGTGTTGAATCCGATACCGATACCAATAGTATATGTTGTTGTTTGTTCTGTATCTTCCTCCTTTATATAAAAACATTTTTGAAAAGTCGTCTACACAGACACTTACACCGATACCGATACCTACACTGACTACAAAAATATAGGGACCGTATCAAAATGTCAAAACATATTGAAAGAATGACCTCGTAAAACTTGGTTGCAGATATAAAAAAAAAAACTTTCTGTTTTTTTTTTCATATAATGTTTTATTCGGAATCGGCGCTAGAAACACCGAATGCTCTAATAAGTTTTGGATTATTTTAAGTATGAATATGTGATATTCCATCTGTTTCTTTTCAATCATTCAAACGGAATACCGTGAGTGTTGCGGTAGAATATACAATTGGCGAATTGAATTGCTAGAAAGCATTCGGAATATAGATAAAGTATCTTATTTCTTATGAAGCGAGCAAATATCAAATCAATGTATATCAACAGGTCTTAGGATTTGTAATGGACGTTTCGGTGACTCAAGTATACAATAAAAATGGTTGTAGTGTAAAATTCCACCAAAAATAAAATGTCAAAAGTTAAAACGAAATGCAAAAAGTAATAAAACAATTACAAAATAACAAAAACACTAAATGTTGCCAAAATAAAACAAAAACTTGTTTTGCCGAAATACCCCAAAATACAATGTTCCAGAGCTAAACAGAAAAATAAAATTTTGACCCCCCCCCCCCTTTTACAAAAAAAAATATATGTATATTAAAGTTATATTTGACAACGCACAGCAACACCAGTGTTGAATTCATGTGAAGTGGAAGTTCTGGTATAAAAATTAGTATAGGAAAGTTAATAAATTCGTTTTCCTAGTGTTATCTGGGGTGTACGGAATTTTACAATGTGTAAAATTCCGTACACCCCTGCAAAAATAAATTTTCAATCTTTCATTTGCGCCGATTTGGTTGTCTCATTTGCGCCGATTCAATAATTTCAAGTTCCATTTGCTCCATTTTGCATTTTAGTGATGTGCTTTTTTCCTGGCGTAAAGAGGTTTTATTGTCCTTTGATATTTTAAAGGCTGTAAATAGATTTTCATATCATTTGATATTTTATTGCTATACTCAGTTATTTTAGTGTATGTAAACAGAGTGCTTAAAGTTGACTTGTTTTGCTCGAAATCCTACTTCCACTTCCCCATTGTGGGCAGGGGCAACAGTTATATGCATGTCTTAATTGATAATTCATAACATATGTATAACTGGCTAGCGGAAAAGGTTTATAATGATAAATAAAAATAGTTTTCACCTGTAATTTACCTGTAAAACAATCAGCGCAAATGAAAGAAATAATCGGCGCATGCAATTGAAAGAAAAAATCGGCACAAGTGAAATGCAGATCGGCGCAAATGCAAAACGCCGAAGATACACATACTATCATCTATATATTTGTACATTCAGTTTCACGCTATAAAAGACTTTACACGTTTCTGTTTCTGATTGAAAGTTTTACTAATTTACGCAAAGCCCCCTTCTTTTTTACAAAGTACAATGTTAAGATCGGTTAATTCTCAGCAACTAAACAGAGCTAATAAAGTAGCAGATCATTCAAAATAAAAAGTTTTATACAGTATTAAGAATGTAAATTAGAAAAAAATATAATATAAATGCGTGTGGTCGTTGTACATATTGAGATGACCCCTTCTCAAAAAGGATACCTGTAGGCATAGGTGTAGGTGTAAGCTTTGGTATCAATAGTTTTCGAAAATGTCTATTATGAGTATCACCATGGATAATGGTGTAAAGGAGGACATTTAACACAATGTATCGGTACAGATTTAATGTGAGTTTTTGCCTACCCAATTTCCCGGTCTGGCCGTGACGGGTCTAAATACCAGAAAGTCACATGTAGTTTCCGGTTGTAGTAAGCAAACCAAGACGGGTTGAAACAGAAAGAGTTGAAAGCAGGGAAAACTGTACACCTTATAATCCGCATGATTTTATCAGATGATAATACGAATACTAAAAATTCAGGCTAAGAATAAGGCGTAGGTAATTTAATTCAGTCACGGACCCGTGATGTCGCGGGTGTGTTCTAGTATTTGTTATGATTCCTGTTTACCTTTTAATATATTATGTGTTGATGTGACATGAATATGAATCCTGCTTTGTACTGTGTCAAACCGA
Source organism: Mytilus coruscus (assembly GCA_017311375.1). Taxonomy (NCBI): domain Eukaryota; kingdom Metazoa; phylum Mollusca; class Bivalvia; order Mytilida; family Mytilidae; genus Mytilus; species Mytilus coruscus. The sequence goes on along the minus strand of CM029595.1, from coordinate 122,259,118 downwards.
CACACTGAACAGGATTAATAACGAGTAAGTTCACAAGGAAACAGTCCACAGGAAGACCTGAATTACTACCAGTCACATTAGTCCGACTCCTAGATGACCAGTCTTTGCTCTTACTCCTAATACGTCATTTCTGGAATCATGTCTTTCACCGGAAAAGATCGTCAATTTTGCACGCCTTTATGACGTCATTTACCAGATAGAAGGCGCGCCTGTATCCCTGCTCTATTAAAAGTTTCCAGCACTTTCATAATCGTCATTCTGTAGGGTAGTATGGAAATAATTTATGTTCCGTAAGTACGTAATCTTGATTCCCATACGACTGAGGGAGGGTAATCATCTTAATAGATTATAATTTCCCAAATATTTTGTGCAGAATAAAATCAAATTTTTCATCCGTTTGCTCAACATGTGTTGAAAGTGACGATGCCTACATTTTTGTCACGTGGTGATGGAAGTCACATGACAGATTCAATTAAAAACCGTATCCCGGAACTGCCGTATTGCCAGCTGCTTAGCGGAGAAGCAGCAAACACCAATTTTCTAGTCTGGTTTGACCCGGTCAGAAATCGAACCAACGAAATCCCACACTCGAGTAAGAACTTAACCACGATCGTATCAAAGTAGTGTGATTGTAATTTGAAGACATGTACTTCTTTTATCTTGTGTCTATTGATTCAACTCTTCTTGCGTCTTCATATTGTACCGAAAACAATTTACGCTTATGGACAGGTTCCTGTATTGCTCGCAAACATCCCTCCACGGAAATGTCAGATCAAATTACATACTGTTGAAAATCAGACCAAATTACATACTGTTGAAAATCAGACCAAATTACATACTGTTGAAAATCAGATCAAATTACATACTCCTGAAATCAGACCAAATTACATACTGTTGAAAATCAGACCAAATTACATACTGTTGAAAACCAGATCAAATTACATACTGTTGAAAATCATGCATTCAAAAACAAGGATAAAGTCCCGAAGCAATCCAACAGAGCTCATTTGTATGTATACAAGTAACTCTACGGCAAATAGGAACGAGAAACATTTAAGATGTATATTTGATAATAACTGTTATATTAAATTTATACTTTTCTTTAATCCCTGAATTTTAATCCTTAGTTAATATTGTAATTATTGTCATCTTTTAATTGACAGGAAGGAGACCAATTAAGGCCTGTTTTTATTCCAATTACCAATTGTGTGTAGCTGTAGGGCAATATATATATGATAGAAGATAAATGTGAAAATTTATCTAATTAGCACTAACAAAAAGTGTCACACATATGTTGTTTAAAATAAACAAATGTTGGTATATATGGACATGTGAAATTCAATGATTTTTTTAACACTTAAATTTTGTTTAGGGTTTTTTAAACAATTTTATTACAAGATTTTTTTTAATTTGTATTTTATCCATAGTTTAACTTCCCAAAACTGCACCCTTAAATACATATAAAGTCGGGTAGATGTAAGAAACACAAAAATCAAACCTCTTTACAAACCTTTATTCAACTGAAGTCAAAACAATATGCCCCTTACTTTCAGTTGAGAGGGCATAAAAAAAAACTGAATCAAAGAATGCATACCATTTGAACAAATTATATATAAATTGGCTTTAATGAATGCGAGATGAGGAACATATTTTAATAGACATTAGAAGTATAATTAGCAATTAATCTGGATTCGATGATGAACTGATAATTGGTCACAGGAAATGGAAATACAAATTCATAAAAGGATACCTGTAGGCATAGGTGTAGGTGTAAGCGTTGGTATCAATAGTTTTCGAAAATGTGTATTATGAGTATCACCATGGATAATGGTGTAAAGGAGGACATTTAACACAATGTATCGGTACAGATTTAATGTGAGTTTTGCCTACCCAATTTCCCGGTCTGGCCGTGACGGGTCTAAATACCAGAAAGTCACATGTAGTTTCCGGTTGTAGTAAGCAAACCAAGACGGGTTGAAACAGAAAGAGTTGAAAGCAGGGAAAACTGTACACCTTATAATCCGCATGATTTTATCAGATGATAATACGAATACTAAAAATTCAGGCTAAGAATAAGGCGTAGGTAATTTAATTCAGTCACGGACCCGTGATGTCGCGGGTTTGTTCTAGTATTTGTTATGATTCCTGTTTACCTTTTAATATATTATGTGTTGATGTGACATGAATATGAATCCTGCTTTGTACTGTGTCAAACCGACACACTGAACAGGATTAATAACGAGTAAGTTCACAAGGAAACAGTCCACAGGAAGACCTGAATTACTACCAGTCACATTAGTCCGACTCCTAGATGACCAGTCTTTGCTCTTACTCCTAATACGTCATTTCTGGAATCATGTCTTTCACCGGAAAAGATCGTCAATTTTGCACGCCTTTATGACGTCATTTACCAGATAGAAGGCGCGCCTGTATCCCTGCTCTATTAAAAGTTTCCAGCACTTTCATAATCGTCATTCTGTAGGGTAGTATGGAAATAATTTATGTTCCGTAAGTACGTAATCTTGATTCCCATACGACTGAGGGAGGGTAATCATCTTAATAGATTATAATTTCCCAAATATTTTGTGCAGAATAAAATCAAATTTTTCATCCGTTTGCTCAACATGTGTTGAAAGTGACGATGCCTACATTTTTGTCACGTGGTGATGGAAGTCACATGACAGATTCAATTAAAAACCGTATCCCGGAACTGCCGTATTGCCAGCTGCTTAGCGGAGAAGCAGCAAACACCAATTTTCTAGTCTGGTTTGACCCGGTCAGAAATCGAACCAACGAAATCCCACACTCGAGTAAGAACTTAACCACGATCGTATCAAAGTAGTGTGATTGTAATTTGAAGATACATGTACTTCTTTTATCTTGTGTCTATTGATTCAACTCTTCTTGCGTCTTCATATTGTACCGAAAACAATTTACGCTTATGGACAGGTTCCTGTATTGCTCGCAAACATCCCTCCACGGGAAATGTCAGATCAAATTACATACTGTTGAAAATCAGACCAAATTACATACTGTTGAAAATCAGACCAAATTACATACTGTTGAAAATCAGATCAAATTACATACTCCTGAAATCAGACCAAATTACATACTGTTGAAAATCAGACCAAATTACATACTGTTGAAAACCAGATCAAATTACATACTGCTGAAAATCATGCATTCAAAAACAAGGGATAAAGTCCCGAAGCAATCCAACAGAGCTCATTTGTATGTATACAAGTAACTCTACGGCAAATAAGAACGAGAAACATTTAAGATGTATATTTGATAATAACTGTTATATTAAAGTTATACTTTTCTTTAATCCCTGAATTTTAATCCTTAGTTAATATTGTAATTATTGTCATCTTTTAATTGACAGGAAGGAGACCAATTAAGCCCTGTTTTTATTCCAATTACCAGTTATGTGTAGCTGTAGGGCAATATATATGATAGAAGATAAATGTGAAAATTTATCTAATTAGCACTAACAAAAAGTGTCACAAATATGTTGTTTAAAATAAACAAATGTTGGTATATATTGACATGTGAAATTCAATGATTTTTTTAACACTTAAATTTTGTTTAGGGTTTTTTAAACAATTTTATTACAAGATTTTTTTAATTTGTATTTTATCCATAGTTTAACTTCCCAAAACTGCACCCTTAAATACATATAAAGTCGGGTAGATGTAAGAAACACAAAAACCAAACCTCTTTACAAACCTTTATTCAACTGAAGTCAAAACAATATGCCCCTTACTTTCAGTTGAGAGGGCATAAAAAAAACTGAATCAAAGAATGCATACCATTTGAACAAATTATATATAAATTGGCTTTAATGAATGCGAGATGAGGAACATATTTTAATAGACATTAGAAGTATAATTAGCAATTAATCTGGATTCGATGATGAACTGATAATTGGTCACAGGAAATGGAAATACAAATTCATCTGGTATTACGCTGAATATAATCTCGATTCATATTAAAGTACGTTTTAAAGTGTTTTTGTAATCTGTTAAGTAAGGCGCTGTATCAAATATAGGATCTCGGGGGAAATCAGCTGCGATATGCAAATACAGGTAACACTCCGACATTCAGAAAAGAGCAATTCTAAAATTGACCAATTCAGTCATCAGATTTGTCATAAAGTTACATATCCAACGTTTATTTCGAAGACGTTTCTCCATATCACAACACAGCATTGGGAAAAAAAAGTGTACCGGTTGCGTATAAAACCGCTCAAATGTCTCTCTCTTTTACAAAGCAAACAGTGGTTCACCAAAAGCCAGTATCATGATGCGTCATGGAGCCAGCGAAAAAAGCCAACTATCAAAGATTCACGTCTCCTTCCTAACTTATATTCTTAATATTAGACATGAAAAAGGAGCACAAACAAATTGAGGTTGACATTGAAAATATGTCACTTTTGTCCGCTACTTGTGAACGGAGTCTATAGCATTTGACTCATATTGTGACCGTCAAAGGAAAGTTCTCAATAAGTTTACATTCGACATGGTCAGTCTTTGTTGTAATAGTATGAAATTCTAGCCGGAGTTAGATTTATATAGTGAATTTATAATTAATAAACAGTCAACTTATGAAAAATTTATTATAATGGTTTTAAAAAATATTGGATAGTTAAAAAATTAAACTTGATTAACAAGTTGTTGGCATGATACGGGTTATATTCTTCTCGTATAGTTTATGATGGCATGATACTAAACTAACGATAGCGATTGTGGTTGATTTTCATATGATGAAGACATAATGTTTCGATCAGTTTAATTGAGGTCTGGAGCTGTCATTTCGGTAACTGCTAGTAATCCTTTAAATTGTTAATTTATGTTGATCATTGTCATTTTGCTTAGTTTCTTCTGTTATCGGACTCGAATTTCGTTTAAACTAAGTTTCACTGTGCTTATTGGTGTGTGTTTGTTTGTTGCACATTGGCTAGAGTTATAAGGGGAGGGTTGATATTTCACAAAACATGTTTAAACCAACCGCATTTTTTTCGCTTGTCCCAAGTCAGGAACCTCTAGCTTTTGTTAGACTTGTGTGTTCTTTTAATTTTGGTTCATTTTTATGTTTCGGAGCTTAGTGTGGCGTCCATTTCGCTGAACTAATATACATTATTGATTGGGGGCCAGCTGAAGCCCGCCTCCGGGTGCGAAATTTTCTCGCTGCGTTGAAGAAGTTGGTGGCCTTGTGCTGTTTTCTGCTCATTGGTCGGCGTTGATGGCGATTCTTAGATATGTTCTGTTCATATCATTTACTTCTTTACTAGACTTGAGGTGATATATAGCTTGACATATTGGGAGAAGACTTTATAAGTTTGATTAACTTGTGTCTCATCCTTTTGCATATTTAACAAATAAAATATGTTTAAACTAAACATATTGTACTGACAGTCATTTATTGTTGAAGATGATATGGTGTCAACTTGACCTCTAGATTTCTATTGACTTGGTTGTTTCTCAGTACTGTTTTTTTCCAGAGCTCCATTCTTCATGTTTACTACTTTTTCGAGGGAATAGATTGTGAATACTATTTAAGGGGAATTGATACAGCTTCATGGGAGATAATTGTTAATGTGATAAGTGAATGTCCAATGTCCCATTACTTCCAGTTTTGTTAATAATGAAAATAGAACATTGTGATATATTTCAATCTAATGAATTACAAAAGAAATTTGTGTTGTTTAAAAAAACAAATATTTGTCTTTTGTGAGTTGTTGTCTACATTTGAAATGGTTTGGAATTGGTAGCAAAATAGTATAAACCAAATAACCAAAATACCAAACTCCAAGGTTAATACGATGGACATTCCTTACAGTTTAAATGTTTGTGTTATTTAAAAATAAGGAAATGTGGTATAATTGCCAATGAGACAACACTCCAGCAGAGACCAAATGACATAGAAAATAACAACTATAGGTCACCGTACCACCGTCAACAATGCGCAAAACCTATGCTGCATACTAGTCAATTAAGATTGGAGTCGAACGCACCTGCCACATGCGTGGCTCGAACTCACCACCTCAGTGTTGACAGGCTAGTAATACAGTAGTAGAACTACGTATAACACTTTGCCACCCAGTCCCCTATCAGAAAGAGCATTAACACAATTTATAAATAAAATATATATGAGATAATCATCTAACTAACAGCAAGCCAACAATTCATATTTACCAAACTACTAGACATATTGATGTTAAAAATATTAACTGAAAATTTGGTAGTTTAGTCATACATCCTGATGAAAAATTTCCTTTACAGCAAATTTGAACAGTTGTTGATTGGCTGACTTAAGTATGGCTTATTCTCCTTTACACTTAAAGTTTAAGTTCTTAGCTGGGTCTGGTGTTCTGTGTCCTGTAAACGTATGACGATAAAACAAATTAGTAGAGAGAGATTTTATAATGACAACTAGATGACTGAAATGATAATCTACTCAAGATACATGAAATTTGTTAAATCTAGAATTCAGTTATAGTGAGTTGAAAAATATATGGCGGTAATAATCTATGTCATACAATTAACAATATCAAAAATAAGGAGATGTTATTTATAAAAAAAATAAGGAGATGTGGCATAATTGCCAATGAGACAAGTATCCACCAATGTTCAAATGAAGTGGATGTAAGCAATTATAGGCGGTCATACGGCCTTCAACACAAAGAAAAACCTATACCGTATAGTCAGATACATAAGACCCCGACATTAAAACTGTGAAACAATTCAACTGAGAAAACTAACGGCCCAATTTATAACAAAACAATTTACGAAAAACAAATATTACAGACATGAACCAACGACAACCACTGAACTACAGGCACTTAACTTTGGCCAGGCACATACATAATGTGGCGTTGTTAAACATGTTTGTGAGCGCTCGATCCTCACCCAGTGGTGTTACAGCACAACATAAGAACCACTGTAAAAATCAGTTGCAGTTTGCTTTACTCAAAAGATCGATACGAGGCACAAAAACAACTAACATAAAATCAATAGACACAAAGCACGGTCACCCGAAATAAGAGTACTCGCAGTTACTGACTAAGTCTACCAGAGCTTTATAGCTTATTAAACAAATATCAAAAACATTGAATCAGAGAATGCAATATATTTGAACAAATAATATCTAAATTAGCTTAATGAAAGCTAGATGAGATACATATTCTAATAGACTTTTGAAGTATAATAAGCAATTAGTGTGGCTTTGATGATGAATTGATAATTTGTTACAGGGTAAGGAAATTCGAATACAAATACATATGGTATTACGCTAAATCTAACATCAATCCGTAATAACATAAACTGTGCAGATTTGACAATGGCATTGTAATCTCTTTAGTGATGAGCTGTAGTTAATACAGGACCCTGGAAAACACGAATCACCCACGATATGAAAATACCATATACAGATACCTCCAACATTTCTTCTCTGAAAATGAACATTTCAGACCTCAGATTTGTCATAACATTACATAATCAATGTTTATTTCGAAGACATTCTCTCCATATCACAACCCAGCATGGGTAAAAACAAAAGTGTACCAAAAGCGCTCAATGTGCCAGCATCTAGAATGTATTTCTATTTTATCCATAAAGAGGTTCAGAAAAAGGCAATATAGTGATGTGTCATGGAGGCAACTGAACATCAGTCTTTTATTTCTAATTTTTTTTTCCAGTAAAGAATTCACACCAAATGGTTTTGTATCGATTACTTACAGCGAAAAAGCCAACAATCAAAGATTTACTGCTCCTGCCTAGATTATAGTCTGAATAGTGGGCGTGAAATAGGAGCACTAGCAAATTAAGGTTACATTAAAGAAATGTCATTTTTGTTTACTACTAGTGCATGAAGTTAATGGCAATAACTCATATTTTGAATATAAAAAGAAAGTTCTGCAATAAGTTTACAATCGACATGATAATTCCTTGCAGTAATAGTATGAGATACTATCCAGGATTCAATTCATAAGAGTGCACCTACAACTTATATGCAGTCTACCATAGAAAAATAAACTGTTGACACAGAGATATGTATAGCTTGTCGGCATATATGTCAGAAAAAGACAATCTGATGGACAGCATCATGATTTATTAATTAAGTCGCTGGACCATTATCTAGAAAATAATCTTCAAACTGATATGCACTGATAGTAATGCAACTGTATATAAAATATCATTGATCTATCACAAGTAGTTCTTATCAATCTGATTTAATCAGAAAACTTAACATTGAAAATTGCTATTTAATTCAAAGTCACTGGAGCATGAACTACGGGGCAGGGCCTCGAAATAGTAGTCAAACTGATATGAACTGATAGTCATGCAACTTCATATAAAATATCATTGATATATCACAAGTAGATCCTATCAAACTAACTTAAGCAGAAATTTTAACAGTGAAAATTGCTAATTAATTCAGTCACTCTACCATGTCCTAGGGGGCAGGTTTAACATAGTTAAACATTTGGAAGATATTTTAGATTCAAATATCCTGTATCCTCCTGTATACTCACTAACATTCATTGATGGTGGAATTCTATGTACCCCTTTCTGATTTCACCAGTCATTTGCTATGTTCGTGTCTGTGGTGACGTTTTAGATTCAATTAACATACTATAAGTATAATTGGTAAATTACTTAGGGATGTCGTTACCACAAAAGACTTAAAACTCTAGCAGTGCCTTTTTATGGAGTATATATCTCCCAGTTGACAGTTGCTACTTACAAGGAAGCTATTGAAATATGGGTTCCAAGTTGAGGTCATCCTGTCACGGGTTGGTTGGCCTGCGTTATGGAATGTCGATCAGTGTAAAAGATGACCACAGATGCATTCCAATTGTCTTAATAACAATTCCGTCCTCTTTACCTCCAGTGCGATATCATCATATGACCCTCGAGGCCGAAATTGTACTTACCATGAGTAACACAACATGTGACACTAGGGGAGCAGGGTCTGTTTACCTTTCTGGAGCACCTGAGATAACCACCATTTTTTGATGGGGTTTTGTCACTCAGTGTAGTTTTCTGTGTAATGTTTGGTGAACTTGTCTTTTCTTCGTCTTTTGGATTGTTTTCTTTTTGCCATGGTGTTGTCAGTTTATCTCCACTTATGAGTTATGAATGTTCCCTTGGTATCTTTCCCCTCTTTTTAAACTTTATTTTTCATACATGCAAAATTTTCTTTTGCCGTACCATACTTTATATATTGAAAACAGGATATCACATCCTAATTTTTACGGTGATATTGTTTGTAGAGCCCCTTAATTCAGATACGTTGCATGTAAATAATACATTTTAATAGAATTATTCTATTAAACTCGTTCTGTATGTGCCTGTCCCAAATGAAATCAGAAGCATGCAATGGAGTGTTTGTAATTAGTCCATGTCTGTCATATTTGTTTTTCATTAATAGCTTTGTTATAAATTAAGCCGTTAGTTTTCTCGTTTGAAACACTTCCTATTTTGTCATGCCTTTTAAGGTGGCTCGGGTGTCTTCCTCCATCTTGGATTTTGAAGTAGCAGATAACAGTTGGTCTAGATCTTTGATGAAATGTGCAAATTTTGACAGTAGTATGTAATTCATGTGTAAGACTTTTGATGTAAGTATAGAAAATTATGTATTTTATCATATTTACGGCTGTAATTTCTAAAAACACCATATTTGTGTTTGATTCATTTTTTTTCAACTTTGCCAAATAAGGGGAGATAACTCTGATAAAGTTATTTTTATAATAGAAGTGTTGTGAATTTACCTATTTTAATATGTAGCAAGAAAACAAGTTCGGTGACCCCATTTTTTCTTTTTCTTATCTGAAAGCATGTTATAAGAGCTTTCTTCTCACATTTTATCTCAAAATTCTATCACGTAGTTTTCTTTTTATTACACAAAATTGGATTTTTCATGCACAGACTATATAAAATCTGACAATTTTGCACAACCTGTAGCTTGAAAAAAAGTCTGGTGACCCATACTTTTTATTATATTTTTGAAAAAAGCATGATAAAAACTTCATTTTGACAAATTATTAAAAAATTCTAATTAAGACGCCCCAGCCACCTTAAACCATACTATACAGTAATGATTTTCTCATTATTGAAGGCCATACAGTGACCTATAGTTGCTTACATCCACATCTATTGGACTCTGGTGGATAGATGTTCCATTGGCACTCATACCATGTCCTTATATTTTATATAGATTTGAGCATTTCTTGATTTTTTTATTAAATCAATAGTAAAATTTTGAAATGGGTGCCACCAGGGAAGCAGGAACTGCTAAACTTTCTGGATCACCTGGGTTCATCCCCCATTTGGTTGTGTCCTTAGTTGTCTGTGTAGTGCTTTAATGATCTTTTGTGTTTTGTGTTTTCATCATGGGTTGTCTTTTTGTCTGTTGTTCTTTGGCATTGTTTTTGATTGCACCCTTTTAAACCAATCGTATATCTGTTTTAATCTCAGCTTTTAATATCATCATGGCATTAGTTGGAACATTATGTACAGTTTTAATGCTTGTTATATGGTCCATTTAGAGAAACAATGATGTGTAAAAGTAACAACTAAACATTTAAATGGAATACAATTTTATGTAATTTGGTCATCCTGATGAAGAATTTCCTTTGCTGCAAATTGAAACAGTTTATGATTGACTGACTTCAGCCTGGCTATTTCTTCTTTACACTTGGCAAGTTCTTCTGCTGGATCGGATAGTTCTGTGTTCTGTAAATATACAAAGATAAATAATAATAGAGAGACAAATTGTTAAATAACTGTGTTCTGTAAACATACAAAGATAAATAATAGTAGAGAGACAGATTGTATAATGACAACTAAAATGAGTAATAGAGACACAGGTTTCTAAATACAAAAGCTCCAATGAAGCTTATGTTAGTTGATATTATTAATTATGTGTATCAGGGGGAAAAAATATGACAAATAAAAAGTAGGTGATAACAAAAGTCACAACTAACAGTGTGTGGCGCTGTTAATACTGTGTTTTGGCATTGCCTTCTTTTTATTTGAAATAATGTCAACTAGTTGACTCTACTATTAATCTACTCAAGATACATAAAATTTGTTAAATTTATAATTCATTTTTAGTGAGATGAAAAATATATGGTTAGAATCTTGGTAATGCATTAAACAATATAAAATAATGAGATGCAGTATGATTGCCAATGAGACAATTATATTCACCAAAGGCTGAGGATTTTAACAACTTAAGGTCACAATATGGCCTTCAAGAATGAGCAAAACTTATACCGTATAGAAAAATCTACAAAAGGTTACAGCATGAAAAAAAAATTTACTAGTTCAAGCATATTGCTTTTTTTTAGTGCAGCTTACTCTTTGCCTTCATTTGTATAAAAGCAAGCTTGATATGAGTTATCTCCCCTGATGTACATGCTTAATAGATCTGTGATTGGCCTTGTAAACTTACTTTAACTGAAATTTTATATGTTATAACATTGAAATATTATTTTTCAGGGCAAATGCTTAAAAACCTAATATACGTGCTAAGCATCAAGCATCGATGCAGAAAATAGACTATGTGTCTGCCCTTTTTAAGTCTCTTTACAGACAATAATATTTGTCTTCATCAAATATAAAAAATGAACGACTAATCTTATATTGAGCCTTCTTTCTGCCTTATTTAAGCTGATATAAGCATGTATAGATGCATGCCAATGAACAAAACAAATCCTCTTATAATTATGGTGAAATATATTGATAATTTTTGTCATCAATCATGACTTCCCATGATTTTATCATTTCCTTTGTATCTATATCTTGCAAAACAGAATGGTATTATTTCTATCTTTGCACACTGAATCTTAGGTGCTGTAACAAGTTTTAACATAACAAAATTCACATGTTTTTTAAAGAAATGTTTGATTGGGTTCATGTTCCTCAGTCTTGTGTTTTCTAAATTGTGTTTGTAGACTGTTGTGGTTGATTTTCATATGATGAAGACATAATCTTTCAGTCAGTTTAACTGAAGTCTGGAGCCTGCATGTCAGTAACTGCTAGTAGTCCTTTGTTAATTTATGTTTATCATTGTCATTTTGCTTAGTTTCTTCTGTTACCTATTCTTACATTGGACTCAGACTTCCTTCAAACTGAGTTTTACTGTGCGTTTTGCTGTGTGTTTGTTTATTCTGCATTGGCTAGAGGTATAGGGGAGGATTGATATCTCATAAAACATGTTTAACCCCACTGCATGTTTGCGCCTGTCCCAATTCAGAAACCTCTAGCAGGGGTGGATCCAGCCATTTTAAAAAGGGGGGGTTCCCAACCCAGGATAAAGGGTGGTTCCAACTATATGTCCCCATTCAAATGCATTGATCGTCCAAAAAGGGGGGTTGAGACCCCCGGAACCCCCCCTCTAGATCCGCCACTGTCTAGCCTTTCTTAGTCTTGTGTAATTTTGGTGCATTTGTATGTTTCACAGTTTAGTGTGGAGTCCATTTCGCTGAACTAGTATACATTATTGTTAAGGGGCCATCAGGGTGCGGGATTTCCTTGCTTGGTGGCATTGGGCTGTTTTCTGCCTTTTGGTCATTTTGTTGTCTTTTTGACACATTCCTTGAATCCGTTCTATTTTCTATGTTGTTTTCTATTGGTCTTTTTTTTTTTCATTTTTTGCCATGGCATTGTCTATTTTGTTTTCCACTTATGAGTTTGAATATTTCTTTGGTATCTCCCACCTCTCCCCTCTCTCTTATCATCAAAGAGCTGAAGAGCTCTGAGGGAAAGACGCCATTGTTTCTTTTTTTTTTTTGGGGGTATCTTTTGATAGTCTTCATATAAAGAATGAAAAAGAACACCTAGAATATGTAGAAAGGTTGACAATATTGAAATCAATTGTTGTGTAATGTAATTTCGTTTCCTTAGTTAAGGATTCAATTTGGACCAATGGAAGAGATCTGCATCTTCTAAATCAAAACATTCGATTAAAGTTGAAAGTTAATTTTCTAAAATTCAACTGAATTCTATCATTTAACAACTACTACAATATTTTTGAAATTTTAATTGTGTACCACTGAACTGCAGGCCAAAGCCATTTTCCTTTTTGTGACAGTACTCTAAGATTTTAATTTTTTTCTCAAGAAAGTGAGGACTGAAAATCTATTCAGTTTTAAATTTCCATTGATAAAGTTCCCAGTTACAACTCTCATCACAGGGATACAGGTACTAATAAAAACCAATATGATTGATGTAAACTGTGTGAAGCTTGTTTCAGATCCTACATTTTGATATATTTGTAAATTTCATGAATAAATAGGTTTAAACTACAAATGCAACATTTTTAATTTTTTTTTTTTTACCATTACAATGATTATGTTGGTACACAAAATTTAGTTTTAATGGAAGACTATTAATCATACTAAATGTCACATTTTAAGTGTTCTGATACATTAACTTTTATTTTAGTGGTTTATTACTCATCAATTGAGGTGCTCCTGTATTGGAGGAAGATTGTCAAAACAGAATTTTACAGAAAAATGAAAACTGTCGTTTCTCTCCCAATCTCATGTATCCCACGGCCATTGTTTACTGTGAAAGTTACAAGTTGACCTAAAATTAAAGCATTGCATGTTGATGTTTGAAACATCTACAGCAAACATAATTATGTTCAAATTGAACAAATACCAATTTTAAATTAGTACACGAACTCTGAGAATGATTTAAATAATCAGTAAAGGATATCCTGCTTCTACGTAGTGTGGCATTCCAACAATGACGTCACTATAATGTAGGTTGGATATATTTAGAATATCTCGTCATTCTGATTTTCCGGATTGTAAAAGAAACGTAAATAGTGTAAGGAGAGCTGAAGATACGATAATTTCGCCAGAAACAGAAGGAAATGTGTTAAAAGTGTTTAAAGTCAATCTATTCATTTGTGTGTCTCCTCATCAATCTCAGTAAGATTTTTGGGGTGTTTTCCACACTATAAAACAAAATGAATGACGTGAGGGATGTCAGTCTGGTCAACCACATAGGGGATTGACGGCTTGAAGCCGTCTTTCCCAAAAATTATCATAAGGCTATCTTGCAGAAATGAGAAATAATACTGTAATCTGGTAGAATATTATATATTGACATATGATTCCAATGAAAATGCTCATTAATGTTAATCAGCTATACTCCAGACAAAAAAGTTAAGAAAATACTTATAAGGTATTGGAGCATAAAATCCAAATGTCCTAAACAGAACTACAACAACGTAATTGTACCTCTTATGTCAACTTTCTGTATCTTTTACAAGATTAAAGGGCTAGATGTTGAATGACAAGGATTTCTAAAACTCATTTGAAAATGCTTTGACAATATTTAACTATGGTAAATAGATTTAAAGTAAATATCAATACTAATAAATTGCTTCGCTGAGCGCAGCAGGATATGACCGCAGAGGTCCAACCCTGAACAGTTGGGGCAAAAATGGACACAATATTTGTGCTTGAAACAGGTCTGAATTTGGATTGTAATTAAATATTTGAAACATAATAGGTTTCTGACACAGAATAACTGTAGTCAAAGAACTTAGAATTGGTCATATGATTTGAATTTATTTTCAATTTTTTGCTTTTGTGCAATACACTATGCTGTTGCCAATTGATCCCCCCCCACAAAAAAAAAATAAAATTTTGCCCCTTTTTTTTGCTTTTGTGTAATACACTATGCTGTTGCATAATAATATTTGAAGAAATTTTCTTTTTAATTTCTGAAATCTGAAATGAGAAAAAATTGTCACCTCCCCACAATTTCTTATTTACCACTCCCCACCCCTAAATTTTTTTTTCCTTTTCCCAAAAAAAAAATTCTTTCCCTCAAGATATGGTCATAATCCCAATTTAAAATTCTTATGGAGATTGCAACCATAATTACCCATTTAAATACATCATAAAAGTCTTAAACTAGATAAAATGCTTTGCTGAGTGCAGCCTGATACGACCGCAGAGGTCGAACCCTGAACAGTTGGGGCAAATTGGACACAATATTCAAGCTCAATACTGTCTGAATTTGGATTGTAATCAAATTTTTGACATAATATAGGTTTCTGACACAAAATAAATGTGGTCAAAGATCTTATAAATCCATTGCGCAATATTGTGCAATTGAAGATTTCTTCTTGAAACTTTTCAAAAATTCGAAATTTTTAAAATTTTGAAAAAAAAGTATGAATCCTTTAAAAATTCCCCAACTTTTGAAACCCCTTGGAGCAATAACCCCAAAACTCAATCCCAGCCTTTCCTTTGTAGTATGGAACCTTGTAATTGACTGGAAACTAGAAAAATGCTTGTTTTTGGCCCTTTTTTGGACCCTAATTCATACATATTGGGGTTATTAACCCCAAACTCAATCCCAGCCTTCCCTTTGTAATATGGAACCTTGTGGTACAATGTCAGAGAGATCCATACACTTACACACAAGTTATTGTCTGGAAACTAGAAAAATGCTTGTTTTTGGCCCCTTTTTGGCCCTTAATTCCTAAACTGTTGGCCCCATAACCCCTAAAATGTATCCCAACCTTCTACTTGTGGTATTAAACATTGTGGTACAATTTCAGAGCAATCGAAATACTTATACACAGTTATTATCCTGAAACTAGAAAAATGCTTGTTTTGGCCCCTTTTTGGGCCCCTTATTCCTAAACTGTTGGTACCATCATCCCCAAAATCAATCCCAACCTTCCTTTTGTGGTATTGAACCTTCTTAAAAAATTTCATAGAGATCCATTTACTTAAACTAAAGTTATTGTCCGAAACCAATGTGTCTTCAGACGACGACACAGAAGATGACGACGCAGACGACAACGACGACATCATACCATTATACAATCCCAAAAAATTTTTTGCTGTCGTATAAAAATGACATATGGCTAAAATTAATAATAATTAACAGTAACTTCTAAAAATAAATTGTCAGCTATAAATTACCCCAAGACAATCTACATTTCTTTATACATAATATACAAGCAGTGTAAGGGAGGTAATCGAATCATACACAACACTTTACTTTAAATGTGTTTAGATTACCTTCCTTACACTGCTTTTAAATTGTCTTAATTGTCCATTAACCAGGAAACCCTCGTTTTTTCCCCCTTTTTGCCCCTAATTCCTAAATGGTTTGAGCCATAACCCCCCAAAGTCAATCCTAACCACCCCTTTGTGGAATGGAAACTTGTGGTATAATTTCAGAGATATTCATATACTTAAACACAAGTTATTGTCTGAAACTACAAAATGCTTATTTGGGCCCCTAATTCCTAAACTGTTGGGACCATAACCCCCAAAATCAATCCTGACCTTCCTTTTGTGGTTATAAACCTTGTGTTTAAATTTCATAGATTTCTATTTACTTATACTAAAGTTATTGTCCGGAAAACAAATGTCTACGGAAGACATCGACGACGACGTGATACCAATATACGACCGCAAAAATGTCGTATAAAAACCACTGAAAAAGTTGCAACTGGCTAAATCACAAAATTTAATAAGTGTTTATAACTCAACACTTAAAAAAAAAAAAAAATAAAACATTGCCAATCTACATATTCATACTGTACTTACTTGTGACAAATATGATGAGACATCGGACATATAATCAACCACAGATTCAATCTGAAAAACAAAAAGAAAGGTAAAAAACTTAAAAAATTAAAGAAGTAAAAAATCTTAAGTCTTTTACAAGGAAATTAATAAAGGCCCAGAGTTTATATGTTTATTAATAGTAAAAAAAAGGCAAAAGAATCAAGACATTTGAAAACAGTGTGTAAAATATATGGCATACTGGTAATAATATGTGATTATTCCTAACTGTGTACATATCAGCAAATAATATCCAGAAGATTACAGGCATGATTATGATGGACAAAATATCAGATGGTAGAATCCTGAGGTCAGCACCAGCCTATGAAAAAAAAACCCAAACAAAATACAGATGTACAAACAAATGACAAACAAAATACAGATGTCCAAACAAATGACAAACAAAATACAGATGTACAAACAAATGACAAACAAAATACAGATGTACAAACAAATGACAAACAAAATACAGATGTACAAACAAATGGCAAACAAAATACAGATGTACAAACAAATGACAAACAAAATACAGATGTACAAACAAATGGCAAACAAAACACAGATGTACAAACAAATGGCAAACAAAATACAGATGTACAAACAAATGGCAAACAAAATACAGATGTACAAACAAATGACAAACAAAATACAGATGTACATACAAATGGCAAACAAAACACAGATGTACAAACAAATGGCAAACAAAATACAGATGTACAAACAAATGACAAACAAATGGCAAACAAAACACAGATGTACAAACAAATGGCAAACAAAATACAGATGTACAAACAAATGGCAAGCAAAATACAAATGTACAAACAAATGACAAACAAAACCAATGAGCTGACCAGAGCTCCAGATAAGAATTCACAAATTGGGGTTTTACCCACTATTTTTATGTGATTGAGTTATAAAGTTTTTAATTGCATTATCAATTCTATTTCACCTCGATCAAATATCAAATTGGGTTTTCACCACCAAGCTCCTTAAAGATTGGGTTTTTCATCAACACAATATTGAATATTTAGGCATGTTATAATCACATTATATCTAACTGAGATGTTAATCCATCTTTAATATGTTTCTTTGTATATGTGATAGCTGTTTTATTTGGTTTAAACACTGACGAGCAATTGTAGGTTTAATTTCTGTCCGTTAAAGTTCTGTCAGTTTTGTATTTTCTCACAACTTATATAAACTGCAGCTGGTGTCACTAGTTGGACAGTAACTAAAATTTACCTTTCTAGATTAAATATGATCATCACCCTACAGTTTAGTTGGGATAGGTGTGGCTAAGTGTTTTGATTTTTATGTAATATATGTGAACATTAGGTGATGTAAGATAGTTTTGCCAGTCCTATCACCTATTTGCCAGACCTACTTTTTAAAAAAAAATAAGAAGTTCCCAGATTTAAGATATACCCCAAAACCTTGACCAGGTTTATAGGGTGGTTTAATGACAGAGACCACATTCAATTTAAATTTACAAATAATACTGCAACATCAAATAAATAAATGACAATGTTACACTGCACTTGCCAAGAAGACAACTACAACTATCTTAAGCATACAGAACAAGTAGACCAATAACAAAGAAAGTTTCAAGCTGCATTGACGTAAAAACGGATATAATTAAGGCATGCGTGTTCACTCATCAACTAAAATGAAAAATAATATATAAACTAAAATTATACTTGAGTGTTTTTGTTTAATTTAATTAACATAAAATCTAGGTTTAGTTGTCCATTATTATAACTTTTGGTTTCGATGCTTTCCAACTTCATATCATGTCGTAATTGATTTGGCCTTTCACTGTTACAACTATATAGGATATAGTTCTTGACGGAACCCGTGTTTGTCGTTCTAACAATTTTCTCGTTAGGGCATGCACGCAAACACGCCCATGCGTTCGATGGACGCTTCCAAAAACACTAGCTACGTCTTGTTATCATTATAATTATCCTCAGCTATCAAAAGAAGCTGAAAACATGCTTCTATTCAATATTTTACGGACATTACTTTCGTTTTAACATTTGTGTGTTATGATAAACCCGAGCAATTCAAAAATTATAACAACATTACAAACGCTAATTGGATGAAGCAGAGAAGATCGAAATGTTTTCATCAACACGTGTACCTTTTGAGCAACGGAAAATTCCAACAGGGACCCATTTCAACTACTTGAAGCAACGCTCTATTTTTAGAACGAAAGGACATTTCCAATTATAAATATTAAGATTTACACGACTATGTAATAGATAATGGTAAATAACGCAAACGATAGCGAATAAAAGCGTTAAGAACTCATGGTTTTGGCATATAATTGGGTTTTCCTTGAATGATTTGGGTTTTGAACGCTGCAACGGGCAATTGTATTGGGTTTTAATAATTTTTATTGTGATCACGCAAAACGCAGCTTATCTGGAGCTCTGGCTGACAAATTGCATTAAAAAGACAGATGAACAAATGAATATCACAAATAAGACAAAACTATATACAAATAACATGGACAACATATGTATAGACATTTAAAAAGGACAAAACAGATAAACAGACAAATAAAAAGGACAAAACAGATGTACAGACAAATAAAAAAAATTTTTGTGGTCGTATAAAAAGGACAAAACAGATGTACAGACAAATTACAAGGACAAGACATATGTACAGACAAATTACAAGGACAAAACAGATAAACAGACAAATAAAAAGGACAAAACAGATGTACAGACAAATAAAAAGAACAAAACAGATGTACAGACAAATAAAAAGAACAAAACAGATGTACAAACAAATAAAAAGGACAAAACAGATGTACAGACAAATAAAAAGGACAAAACAGATGTACAGACAAATAAAAAGAACAAAACAGATGTACAAACAAATAAAAAGGACAAAACAGATAAACAGACAAATAAAAAGGACAAAACATATGTACAGACAAATTACAAGACAAGACAGATGTACAGACAAATTACAAGGACAAGACAGATGTACAGACAAATTACAAGGACAAGACAGATGTACAGACAAATAAAAAGGACAAAACAGATAAACAGACAAATAAAAAGGACAAAACAGATAAACAGACAAATAAAAAGGACAAAACATATGTACAGACAAATAAAAGGACAAAACAGATGTACAGACAAATAAAAAGGACAAAACAGATAAACAGACAAATGAAAAGGACAAAACATATGTACAGACAAATTACAAAGACAAGACAGATGTACAGTCAAATAAAAAGGAAAAGACAAGATGTAAAAAAAAAATAACAAGGAAAAGACAGATGTATAGATAAACAAGGATAACACAGATGTACAGGCAAATAAAAACAACAGATAAACAGACAAATAACAAAGACAAGACAGATGTACACACAAATAAAAGGACAAAACAGATGTACAGACAAATAAAAAAATGTCTGTACACACATATAAAAGGACAAAACAGATATACAGACAAATGACAAGGAAAAGACAGATGTATAGATAAACAAGGATAACACAGATGTACAGGCAAATAACAAGGACAATGCAGATGTACAGTCTAATAACAAAGACAAGACAGATGTACACACAAATAACAAGGACAAGACAGATGTACAGGCAAATAACAAGGACAAGACAGATGTACACACAAATAACAAGGGCAAGACAGATGTACAGGCATATAACAATGACAAGACAGATGTACACACAAATAACAAGGACAAGACAGATGTACAGGCATATAACAATGACAAGACAGATGTACAGGCAAATAACGAGGACAATGCAGATGTACAGGCAAATAACAAGGACAAGACAGATGTACAGGCAAATAACGAGGACAATGCAGATGTACAGGCAAATAACAAGGACAAGACAGATGTACAGGCAAATAACAAGGACAAGACAGATGTGCACACAAATAACAAGGACAAGACAGATGTACAGGCAAATAACGAGGACAGCACAGATGTACAGGCATATAACAAGGACAAGACAAATGTACACACAAATAACAAGGACAACACAGATGTACTGTCAAATAACGAGGACAAGACAGATGTACACACATATAACAAGGACAAGACAGATGTACAGACAAATAATGAGGACAATGCATATGTACAGGCAAATAACAAGGACAAGACAGATGTACAAGCAAATAACAAGGACAAGACAGATGTACAGACAACTAACAAGGACACCACAGATGTAAAGACATAACATAGACAAGACAAATGAATGGACAAATAACAAGGACAAGACCAATGTAGACATATAAGGCAGACAAGACAGACATTTTCTTAAAAGTTTGAAATTTGTGCCCGATATCTGGTCAAACAACTGAAAAAGTTTGCCTGACCAAAATATAATTTGCCTGGCAGATATGAAGATCACATAGAAAAATTGAAAACAGTTGTTTGATATTTGGTCAAACAATAATTGGCAATACTTGTCCCACTAAACCAAAATGGTAGGGGGTCAGGCATATTTCCTGACCTCCGCAGATGTACAGTTGTTGATAATCCTCTTTAAATAAATATTTATAGGTTTCATAATGAGTGAGAATTGGATATCGCTTGATATCAACTCAAGTTATTAAATTTCAATATAATAAACAACCTTCTGCAAGTTTATTATTACTATTTAAATTAAATAACAAGTTGATATCAAGCGATATACAATTCTCATGAGTTGTTAAACCTATTTCTCTTATGGTCAACACTCTTTTTGTGTTAAATTAAAAATTCCACAAATCCTTGATCTAGTCTTTTGTACATACCATGAGTGACGTCATATGTCCATAGCCTGGCATCAAACTTAACCATCAGACATTTTAAAACTTTTTGTACACTTCAGAATGTATTAAAATTTGACAAAAAGAATATTTCCAGGTGAAGAGAGTGAGTATTTTGTATATTATTGAAGAAATCACATATGTCCATTGCCATGGACGAAATGTACATCGTCTTAACCTTTGAAAGTTATCAATGACCTAACGAATAGCCAATGGAAATGTCGTAATATTGTCTCATGATGCTGGATAAGCCAATCAATTAAGCGTTTTTCTTATCACTTTTTCATATCACACTCTGTGCAGTGTGATATGAGATACATCTCTTCATGCAAGAAATAGATAACAGGCCACAACCATAAGAGAAAGAACTATATCAAATATCATGTACAATACAGATGTACAGTCATAGTACAAGGACAAGATATTCGAACAAACAAATGATTACCAAAAATTGCCTCGTATCAGGAGAATCAGTCTTAATTCTGTACTTCTAGTTAATAGGAACATGTGTCCTTACAATTTCAAAGCTCTGACCTAAAAGTGATTACTAGACAAGAGAACTAATAACAGGCATTACATCTGTTTATTTACAATATTTCTACCTTTCTAGTTCATACTTTTCATCACAGACATCGGCAAATGAAAATTTAACCAAATTCCCTCAATACAGGATGTTTAAACATGATTACCAGAAGAGTAAATCATTATCAGTGAAGTAACAATATTTCTCCAATATTGAATCAATTTTGCTGAAAGTGTCAGTTTGGTAAATAAATCTTTTATCAATGACTAAAGATATTAAATAGATATTCAATGTATATTATTGCTGTATCGGGAAATTAATGAAAGGTCATAAGTTAATGTTAATAAATAACTAAAATTTTATTATCTTGTCCTTCATATGTTACTGCGGAGTCGTTTATTTTTGTGAGGTACATATTAGCGTGGATTAAGGAAAAATTGTTGTTTTGTGGATATTTAATTTCATGGTTTTTCCAAAATCTACATAAAAGCCTATAGAAAATTTACACTTCATTGAACATTTAAATTTGTGGTTCACCTATTCCCTTTGAATCTATGAAAATTGGTATCCATGAATAATACTGAATCCACAGTATTTAATTTGACTTGTCTTCATCTTTGTATAGAGCACTAATTATCTTTTTAATTAAGGTTAAAATTCGGAGTAATATAGATATGTTTTTGTCCTCTGTAATCAAGTTTTTCTCAGAACTTATTTTCATTGTACATTTCTCTACAAGTATTGTGTCATCCAAATAATTCATATATATAGGAGAGAGTTGAGTACTCTAAAAAATAGTTTAACCCTGCCCCTGTTATGTGTTGTCAAAGGCAATTCAGGAATCAGATGATGGCTTATCAGAAAGATCATTAACCAAACATATGAATAAAAGAACATAAGATAATCATCCATACGACAGAAAGCCAACAATACAAACCAAACTGTCAAAATTAAGTCTTCATTGATTTGCAGTGAATGGCAGGTTGTAATTTGTCTCAAGCCTTGACCTTAGACAAACTGTGAAAAAAATTCAACGTAGACAACCAAATACTGTGAATTCCCATATTATTAATGGGTACCAACTTTTGTGGATTTCGTTGGTATTGGTTAACAACCAGTTCAAATATTCAAGAAAGTACACATTATCTTATGACTAGTATACACACTTTGGCAAAGCCGCGAACTCAAATATCCATGAGAATTGGTATACACGAAAATAAATGAATTCACGGTACCTGAATTGAGTATGACAGATTATGTGCCTTTTCTTTGTAAAGGTTAACAACATTTTCATATATGTCTGTTTTGGTTTTTTTTTTTTTCAGTTTAAGCATAAAATGTGGTGTAAATAAAAGGGGATAATCAATCATTTGCACTGTTACTGATACTGTTTTCCATTTATCTAAAATTAACTTGACTTCAAACACTGTACTAAGATCTGACCTAAAAAACACCTCTGGCCAAGGTTTACAACTGACGTTCCTATTTCAGAAATAATTTGTTAAAAACTTAATCGTCTGATGGATTTGTAAATAAATTCCTGTCAATTTTCTTTATATATTAAATGGATTCAACAATCTGATTTCCCTAATTGACTTTTTTATCTAGAGGAAAAGTAATGGGATAAATTTTCCCTTACTGTGTATGTGACTATATGTATCATGTTTTCTACCAATAACTGACAACTTACAACATTCACTCCAATAAGACTCATATTTCATTTGAATAATTTAAAATATTTCCTAAATGATTACTCAAACGTGAACTTTTAATTTGCAATTACTATATGTTCTGTGTCAGTGTATGACATAAAACCAGTGATATGTATGACAGCTCAACAATTAGTTAATTAAAAGTCAAGAAAACAATTACCTAAGTTAGATTTTTTTAGGAAATGTTCAGTTTACTAAGAGAATGCTTCATATATATATATTTAACAATGAGGATACTTCTATATCCAATAATTTTGAATTTCCTTTTTGTTATTTGTTTTTTTTTTTCAAGTGTTTTTGTCAAATATAAAACATAGACTTATATTTACAGAGGATTACATGAAAAGCCTGAAACTACAAGAACTACTACTGCAACCATGTTTGATATATTCATTTTGATTGGTCAATGCTCAAATTTTAAGGCATCAATTACATTGAAAATTTGAAGCCGTGTGCGCAAGCTCAGACATCAAGGAATTTTATTTAATGTATGTTTAAAAGGGTTTTCTTTCTTTAGCACTAGAATTAAGATAACCATATTTATCTGGAGGTTTTTGGCATCAACTTCAGATTTGATGGTTGCAGAAAAAAATTTATTAGCTTGGCTCAAGTGTCATTAGTAAACTCAATTTGCAACATCAAAATAGGCAATTGATGCATGCAATCTTCAAATACAATATCATTATCTGCTACAACATTGTACAAATGTCTACTTTAGTCATTAGTAAGCGAAGTACTCATGGAAATGACTGAACATAAAATCAACTTAATTACTGGCAGAAAATAAATCTTTCAAAATCTTAACATTCATATCACTGATCATTAGTCACTACATCCACTTTTATAACATTCAATCTCCGTCAATGGGTCTAATTACTCTTTTTCAGGTTTTAGATACATTTCTTGTCTTGTGAAATAATTTTCTTGGGTATTTTAGAACATTTACAATTCTATCAATACATCTATGCATTAAATTTAAACAGTTATGGGCTCAAATCATTACATGCATTTTAGCTTAAAATCGAACGAAAAAAGCCATGATTTATTTTTATTAACAGCAGACTTTTACATTATGCTTTCCAATATATCAATTTAACTCAGCCATTTAAACCAGTGGAACCATTAATTGAGTATAATGGCCTTAAGTAACATCAAATTGGCATTTATTTGATTTATCGACTTGTATTACTTATTAAATATTTAAGACTAGATAAAACTGAATATGGTGATTATCATGTGACATACTTTAACATTTAACTAAATGCAAAATTAAAGATTAATCTAAAATATATTTCAGTCTTTCCTCTTACCAAAATATAAAACAACTATTGTCATTGATATCAATATACTGTCATGTTCAGTTACAAAATTGATGTAAGCTAATTACTATGATATACATGTATGCTATTTTATTTATTTTTCAAGAGAACAATATGCTCTTCTAATTAGTGATTTATACAGATTTATTTTTGGCTATTTTGTGTGTTTTATTTTAGTCTGATATATGATTGTTCAAGGCTGTTCTAATCCAATATTCTGAAGGATGAAATGAAATAATAATAAAAAGCATATAGGGAATAAAACCCTTTATTTTAACTTTCAAAACGTGGTAATATATCTGCTTTCGATAAAAACACATAATATATGATTGAATCTGCTTTTAGTAAGTGAATAGCATTTATTCATTGCATGCTGCATTATTTTTCATTAAGGGGATATTTTATTTATGCCTTGTAGGAAGTGTTTAGGTTATTTAAATATTTAAACACAAAACAATGCTTGGAGTTGGTATTAAAGTATATAAAGTAGGGGCACTTCTAGGATTTGATGTTTAGGGGGTGCCTTTTGTAGGCAATGGGTCTGGTCTGGGGACCAGTAAGGTCCCAATCAGATCAGGTGTTATGCCCATTGGGTGACCTGTAAGCTCCTGAGAATTAGTAATTAGAGGACCTTATTTTAAAAAATACACAAAATTTGTGGGAGTCATCGCCCAGTGTGACCCTTTCTGTATCTGTGCAATTTTTAACTAGAAAAACTTTTACTTTTTCGATATCTGATTTTATTTCCATGGACTTTTTTTTCAACAGTATATTTTCTGTATTTATTGTTATGGAGTCACATGAGTTGACCCCTATGTCAAGATTTGAATATCAGACAGAAAAACAAGAAATTACATGATACTTTTAAATATATTATTTTAATCTTAAGGAACTATTTCACTGAAAATAGGCACTTCTTAACACAGGTGCAGAAAAGGATTTTTTTTTTATATATGTATATACTCAAATACTTGTTTGAATAGATGCATATATAACAAAGTTTCCTCCCACACCTGTGCTTCTTGATACACAGGGAAAATGTCTAAACCAAACACTGCATATACTGAAAACTTGTTTAAAACAAACACCTTTATAAATATAAACAAAATCATCAGTCCCAATGCGTTAGATTAGTGTTATTGTATTACAGGGATAAAATAAAGCTTACCACAAAATTATTTCCTTTCAGGAAAATTGTGAAAAACCCAGGAAAAATGCAATTATAATGCTTTGAAAGAGTCTTTGTAAAGAGAGGATTGGTTTCACATGAAAAGAGACTGGTGTCATTTGAAAAAAGTCCTAGCACTGTGCAAAATATATTTCTCACATATGGTATACTATCAATACCTGTATGTTGTAAAACATTTGGTAAATAAAGAATTGAATTGACAACAAGGGAGCGTTTCATTTCAGGACCAGAGTTTCAGAATTATCAGCTGGCTTCTGAAGAAGAACTACCTAATTTCAATGAAAACATTGATATATTTCGGTGCATAATGAACAGAGTTGAACTTGCCTTTGGTTCTTTCAAAAGATTTCCCATTTTGTCATTATTAGCTAAAGCTTGCCTTTATAAACACAAATGTGCCTTACTATGACTTTAAACTGTCTGAAAGACTGTTAAAAACTGCTAAATCAGCAGCTATTATGGAGAACAACCTAAAATCTAACTACATGTTAAATGTCAAAATAAAATATGTAACCTTAACAGTAAGTACAGTAAGAAACCTATGAAATGGCACGGATAATGGTGCTACGCTAAATCTCCCCCCAAAACATTTGTGTTTTGAAGTTGACACTTATGCTAAATAGATTCTAGAAATATGTAACATGTTATTCTGAGTATTAAAATCTGAAGTCAACTTTTTAATATTTTTGGGAAAAACTAAATAAATTGGATAATTCAAACGTGAGGGTACCCAAATTGCACCTATTTTGGTAGTTTTTTCACCTACGTTTATTTAAGATCCAGACAAAAGTTTCAATTCAGTGTTTATTCTTATAGATGTATCCTTATTTACTATATAGTTACACCAATTCAATTTTGAATCCATATTGAATCATAGAAAAATGGGTTTGAACAGACCTCCAAACACTCTGTGATTCTGTAATGAGGAGTTCCCAAATTGCATCCATGCTTAAATTCACATCCTTAAAAATCAAATAACAGATGTTTTGTTTTATTTCTTCAAATATTTAGAACAATTTGACATTAGTCCATGCTAACTATTTATTTTTTAAGAAATGGATGCTTGTAACATATTTTATTTGCTCATTTTTAAAAGATGACTTTATGTGGACATCGCATGGCGACTTTTCCATACATTTTACTTTTTACAGTGAATACTTCATCTGTTGCTATATATTGTGAACGTTTTGTTTATATTCAAATATATTTACCTATGTTGAAAGACGTGCATAATATCAAATCATAAAAATACAAATTGTTTAGTCTCTAAGAAAACTTGTAAGATTTCTGCTGCTATTTTTGCTAAATAGGTGCAATTTGGATACTGTGACATTAGAGGAAAAATCCTCACATAACCAGAGATTGTTCTTAAAACTGTGTTGAAATTTTAAGGTTATAACTCTTCTGATTTTGTAACCCTTCACCTATCATTAATATGCACTATTTATGGAAGTATCATAGATAGCATCCCTTCACCTATCACTAATATGCACTATTTATGGAAGTATCATTAATATGTACCATTTATGGACATATCATTAATATGCACTATTTATGGAAGTATCATTAATATGCACTATTTATGGATGTATCATTAATATGTACCATTTATGGACATATCATTAATATGCACTATTTATGGACATATCATTAATATGCACTATTTATGGACATATCATTAATATGCACTATTTATGGAAGTATCATTAATATGCACTATTTATGGAAGTATCATTAATATGCACTATTTATGGAAGTATCATAGATAGCATCCTTTCACCTATCATTAATATGTACCATTTATGGACATATCATTAATATGCACTATTTATGGACATATTATTAATATGCACTATTTATGGAAGTATCATTAATATGCACAATTTATGGAAGTATCATTAATATGCACTATTTATGGAAGTATCATAGATAGCATCCTTTCACCTATCATTAATATGTACCATTTATGGAAGTATCATTAATATGCACTATTTATGGAAGTATCATTAATATGCACTATTTATGGAAGTATCATTAATATGCACTATTTATGGAAGTATCATAGATAGCATCTGTTGACATTCAATTGTTTTAGATAAAAGATTCACAACCTACATTAACTGCCTTTAATCAATATAACTATTATCATTCTATAGTCATGATAATTATATCAATAGATCAATTTTTAACAATCAACACATTTTTTTGATTGTTTTAATACTTAACTTACTCTTTAAATGAAGACCAATAATCAATAAAACACTATTCTCACAAATAGGATTCAATCTCTCACTTGCATTTATTACACCACCATTGTAAAATCTGTTATGCAAATCTTTTCACATGACCGTTTTTGCATACAAATTAATGTTTAACATTTTAGATACTAATCATTCCATTTATAATCAAATACTTTAATTTGATGTACCCTCAGATTATTACGGTCTGTCAAGGTCAGGTAAACATGTTAGACAAATATGTGAACAATAATTCTGCGCACCAAATACAACTGCAATTTTCTTAAAAGTAATAAGATTATCACCTAATCATGAGAATTATGAAAATCAGGTCAAGGTCAGATGGCCCCTAAAGGATAATAATTTTAAAACAATACAAGAGAGACTGCTATATTAGCAAACAAATTCACATCCCCGATTCCCCAATTGTGAAAAGCCAGTTACAAGTAAAGGAATATTTATCGTACAAAGATCAGAAATACTGATTGCTGGAAAGTAAACATCAGTATGTTGATGAATTTCCATAACTGAAGAACAAAATACTGACCATCATTTTTCATGTTTGCATAGATAGTTCAGTTCATGTTAAGATATGGAATATCCCTAAAATAAATCAAACTTAACATGACGTACAGTGACCAATTGCTCAATATACCCGTACACAACAAAATGAGAGGAAAACATTATTACAATATTTTCAAGATATAAGAATTTGTGGGAAAAATTTGGTTGATTATATAGGGAATCACTGAAGCATGACTGTAGCAGGCCCCCTCTTATGGCAGTCAGTGGGCCCCCCGTATAAAAAGTTCTGGATCCCCCACTGGGTAAGGCTTTGCCATATGAAGAATTATTGTGTGCATTTATGATTGTGATTTTATTTCTCTGATTATTTTGATCAAACACCTATTAAACCTATGAATTGTGACAGATATCTGTTATGATCACACAGATGGATAGACAGAAGTAAACGAGTATACCACTCCTTTGAAATAGGGAATACCAGGAATTAAACAATTCTATTTAATTCCTGGTATTCCAAAGTTTCAGGATAGATGGACAAGCAGACAGAAAAACAAAGAAAAGGCTTGACAATTCATTGGAAGAATGGAAAGAAGTACAGTGTCTTGTGACTCTCACTACATTTGCATAAAATATATTAAGCAGTACCTTTTGTGAATTATTAAACATCATAGTAACAGTGCCATCACATTCATCCGTTTGTTCTCCAGGTATGTACAGATGGCGCTGGAATGGTTTAATGATGCAATTTCTGGCAGTGTTCACATCTAGCAACACTGGAGGGGTTGGTATCAAGAAAACATTTGTTAACATTCCTGAAATAGATATTTTGATACATTTGTTAGTTAATCAATTATGGTTCATCGAGGGGTCTAAAATAACCTTTGATTGCAAATGGAAACAATATAGATTTTTGCTGAAATTAGCAAATTTGATGCAGAAATTGAATTTATTTGATTGAAATTTTTATGATTTTATGCTATGGTAAATTCTTTTTTTTTTAAAGAAAATACTTCAAAAAATGTTTTACTTGTTACTTTAAATTCAGAAATTATTGTGTGCATTTATGATTGCGATTTTATTTCTCAGATTTTGCTTCATAAAGGAATGTACACTTAATTAACATATTTTGTTATTTTGCATGAAAATGAGTACAATGACCCTAAATTTTATGAAAAAGTATGAAGCATTCTATCTTCATAATTTAGAACCTCCACTGCTTCAACCATTCATAAGGTTTCTTCCCCATTTAAGCTAAAAATCAGCCCTTAGACCTATTCTCCCCATCATCATAATCAAAAAATTACTATACACCCAGATTTAATAAACACAAGTAATTAAATATGGTTATTTCTGTTTAATAAGATAATGTGGTAGTGAAGTATGGAGTAGAAAAATATATATAGTAACTTCACAGAAACAAAACTTATCAAAGACCACAAAAGAGTGTTTTAGTTTCTAGAAATAGTCCATACCGTCATTAACATAATCTTTGTTACAATATTTGATAACAGGTTCACAAATGGTTGTAAAAGCACTAGTCATAAGAACTCAATTACGTGTAGCTGGTCATTTTTATGCTGGCTACAGATATGAAATGAAACTATAAGGATCTTATGATTTAGGAAGCCAAAATATAGTGGGACCATTTTGGAAATCATGTATACATTATTGTTTAGGGGCCAGCTGAAGCCCTCCTCTGGGTGAGGGATTTTTTTGCTGTGTTGAAGACCCACTGGTGACCTCAGGCTGTTTTCTGCTCTTTGGTTTTGTTGTTGTCTCTTTGACACATTCCCCTATTCCATTCTCAATTTTATTTACACTAACTTCTGAATCTTTTATTACTGTCTACTTTATCCTTCTGATCCACAGAGTTTAGGTACTTCTAGTCTCATTTTACAATTATGATTCAAATATTGTTTATACATGTATTATCCTTTGAATCTCCTATAACATTGTGTGTAGCTGCATAATCTAGAGACTTTGCACCCTATCTACTAACTCTTCCAAATCTTTATCATCTGAGATTTTATTAAACAAAGAATTTCATCTTCACTTAAGATCCAAATTTTAAACAACACTCTATCATTCAGTCTTTACCTTTATGATCTAAAGTTTTTGTACACTGTCCACTGAAAACATCCCAGATTTTTACATTACAGTCATCAGAGCCAGATATCAATTGACTACCATTAATAGACACACACAAACACGTCACTTGTTTTCTGCAGTAAAAAGATAAAATTGTTATCATTGATAGTCCCACACAAACATGTCACTTGTTTTCTATGGAAAGAACAAATAAAATTATTATCATTCATATTAAAACAAACAAGTCACTTGTTTTCTGTACAGTAAAATGTAGTCAAAATAGGATGGTATTGCAAATTTAACAGACCTTCTTTAAATTTCAATGTCATACTTCTAGAAAACAGTGTAAATAAATTGCTTCGCTGAGTGCAGCTGGATACGACCACAGATGTCCATTCCTGAAAAGTTGGGGCCAAAATGGACAACAATATTCACGCTTGATACAGGTCTGAATTTGGATTGTAATTGAATTTTTGACACATCTCTTTTCTGATACAGAATAACTGTAGTCAAAGAACTTCAAATTGGTTATATGATTTGAATTTATATTCAATTTTTTGCTTTTGTGCAAAACACTATGCGAATTGACCCCCTCCCAAAAAAAAAAAATTTACCCGTTTTTTGCGTTTGTGCAATACACTATGCTGTTGAATATTAACCCCTCAAAAAAATTTTGGAAGAAATTTTCTTTTAATTTCTGAAATCTGAAATGAGAAAATTGTCCCCTTTAATTTTTTCACCTCCCACTTTCCCTTATTCCAAAAATAATTCTTTCCCTCAAGTTATGGTCAGTATCTAGACAATCATCATTTCTTAATACATAATTTACAAGCAGTGTAAGGAGGTAATAAAACATTGTTATTTAAATTGATTTGGATTACCTCCTTACACTGCTTTTAAATTGTCTCAATTGTCCTTTAACCAAAAACCCTTGTTTTCCCCTTTTTGCCCTTATTCCTAAATGGTTTGAGCCATAACCCCCAAAGTCAATCCTAACCATCCCTTTGTAGTATGGAAACTTGTGGTATAATTCAGAGAGATTCATACACTTTAACACAAGTTATTGTCTGAAACTACAAAATGCTTATTTGGGCCCCTTTTCTGGCCCCAATTCCTCAACAGTTGGGACCATAACCCCCAAAATCAATCCTAACCTTCCTTTAGTAGTTATAAACCATGTGTTAAAATTTTATTGATTTCTATTTACTTATACTAAAGTAATTATCCGGAAACCATCTATCTTCGGAGGATGCTGATGACTACGACAACGACGACAACGTGATACCAATATACGACCAAAAACTTTTTAATTTTTGCGGTCGTATAAAAATGACTATATGGTATGGGTTATTCTCAATGTTGAAGGTGACCTATAATTGCTTTTATCTTTGTCATTTAAACTCTGCTGGATAGTTGTGTCATTGGCAAATATACCATATCTCCTTATTTTATATTAAAAGTAATACCATGATTATTATCTTCCCTGCAGGCCTGTTAATTTATAGTGCCGTCATTATGGAATAAACAAGATTTTTAAATGCAATCAATGTAAACTGTCGTTATCTATAGTGGAAGAAAGGGACATGTAGAGTGTCAAATCCTGAATCCACTATGTTATGTAAATAAACCATAAATATAGTATATAATACACAAATAAATATTCTTTCACAGAGGTTCAAGTCTATCATAAAATTGTCGCTTGACCCTAGTATGTTTACTTACTTGTGACCCTCAAAACATGTAATGTCTTCTGATTCTTTTTCTATATGTCTTTCCTTTTGTACTGGCTATAGAGAGAAATAAATAGGTGAACATACAAATTTCATCATGCAGTTAACATGTCTTGTATTATTTATCTGTGATAAGGCTCGATAATCAAATCTAGTATTATTCCATTAATAGTTTATTTTTTCTATATGCTTTCAAAATAAGAACATGTAGTATTTGAAGTCCCATTTCTTTTCTATTTAGCATAAAAAACACATTAGTTTGCTATACATGCTTTCAAATACAGTGGACTCTGGGTGTCCTAAAGTATAATAAATGACTTAATTTTGTTTTCATGTTGAAATTTTTCAGGTGTCACCCTCCAAGCATATTAATGGACCGGGGTAAAACAATATGCTCCCTAACAATTTGTTATGGAGTATAAAAAAAAGTTTGCCACTTGTTTAACATAACATTTTTCAGATTTAAACAAATTACACTACCATTTCAAACATCTCAATACAATGAATGATTCCATTGCTTCCACCTGCAAACAAACGATATTCTGCTGTATCCATGGTAACTGATGAGATACTGACATCAAATACAAGGTTACAAAGAAGGTCACCACTGACAAGGTCATACATCTGTGAAAACAAAGAGATGAATGTGAAGTCCAATATACATTACCACTTTGAAGTTAGTGTTGAAAATTCTGTTTACAATTCATAACGCAGAAAATCATTGCATAACTAATCCAAGAATTCATATTCAGAAAAAATATTCAATAAGTGAGGGAACAACACATTAAATCATGAATATGCATGAGTTGATTATTAATGTTGTTTGATCATGAGCTGAAAATTTTTAAATATTGGAATTCTTGGATTAGATATTCTTTTTATCACACTGACCATGGACTTTTTAATGGAAATAAAATAGAAAATGCTTGGAACTATATCTTTTTTATAACCTTTCTTAATCAGTTTTGATGCAACATTGCTGACTATTTATCTTTTATCTTTTATCATTTCAGGACACCAATTGGCCAAAAATATGTTGCCACAGTAATCACATAATAAAATTTTTCACCACAGTAATCACATAATAAAATATTTTGCCACAGTAATCACATAATCAAACATTTTGCCACAGTAAATACATAATCAAATATTTTGCCACGATAATCACATAATCAAACATTTTGCCACAGTAAACACTTAAAGGGGCATTAGCTGTCAAATTCATGTTCACCAATTTGACTCAAATTCTCATATTTGATTTATAACATACTAAAACGTATATCCAAATTACAAAAAGTCTAAAATAAACAATTAACAATGCATGGACTCGATAATATGTATCAACATTTCATGTGTTATTTTGTCTAGATGTAATCTAATTAACCAGCAGGATTACCTCCAAAGACTGCCAACGGTCATAAAACCAAATATATACATACATATAAATATAAACAGATAGCAACCACGTGCAATTGGATTTTTTCTAGGTCTGTTTGATTTCATAATGTATATTTACAAAAGGATTTTTATCATCGTTTTTACCTGAATAAGAATGATTTTTTGTGGATTGAATAAATCAAATGGTTCATCCTTGTTTCACTTTAATGTTGACATTTGTTTCCTTTTATATAATAGCCGCATACATGCATAACCTATCTCTAGCTAAGATGTTAAATTGAAGGTCACATGAATACGGAATCAATGAGGTCAAATTATTCACTTGCAATGAATAATACATCAGCAATGTTTCTTATCTTATTCTGACAAAATTAAACCAAATTGACTGCTAAAAGCGAATTAGTATTTCACTATATCACTTTCATTAATGACTGAACCAAAAAAAATCATTTCTTAGTTTTGTTTATATCTCGTAGCTAATGCCTTTTAATCAAATATTTTGCCACAGTAAATACTTAATCAAATATTTTGCCACAGTAAATACTTAATCAAATATTTTGCCACAGTAAATACATAATCAAGTATTTTGCCACAGTAAATACATGATAAAAAATTTGCGACAGTAAATACATAATCAAGTATTTTGCCACAGTAAATACTTAATCAAATATTTTGCCACAGTAATCACATAATCAAATATTTTGCCACAGTAAAGATGTAGGACTCTGATGGTCACGCTAAAGTGTGATGGACCAAAAGGGTAAGGTTAGAGGGCTTAAAACGTTAAAGTACATGGATGTTAAAAATAGTCTTTTGCAAAAGCTAGTATGCTAAGGTATAACATATGTGATAGGCTTTATAATTTACCGGTAGGCTTAAGCGATTGTTTCTAAATTTAGAAGACCAAACACGTGATAATTGCTAAAAGGTAATTTAGGTGTCACCAAATACTATATTTCCTGTAAATGAATTTTTACAATTCGGGCGTATTAAATATTTGGATAATTGGTGTAGCTTGCCGTTCACAGTCTATCACTAATGTGAACACCTCCTTACATTCGTCATTGTAAATTACAAATATAAAATTCATTCATTGTCGGAATATGTAACATTTATTTGTTTAAGGTTTAATTTAAATGAGAGAGAAAGGCGATGTTCTCCGAGCTTTCTCCTTTTCGTAGTGAGTACAAATACATGTTATATTTTCCTACAATATTCAAACTAATGTTTTAGCCGACAACTAATAATTTACGCATGAAAACATGTACCTTTAATTTTACTGACGTTACTTTTCAATAAAATCTACAATATTTTAACGGGGACCATAAAGTAAACTGCAAGTTACATAAACAATGATTTGAATGTATCCGTTCGCTTCCAATAGAAGCAGGTTACAGGATACTTATGCTTATAATATTTTGTATCTATATAGTAAAATGGTCGACTGCAGGATACAAGTCCTTCTTCCAGCACCGAAAAAAAACACATTTGCTTCAGCCGACAAAGCACGGTTAGGTTTAAATTAATTAAGTCATAGACATTTGGTTTAAAAGTTGTTAATCAAATATCTAAATTTATCTTCCGGCATGTTCATTTTGGTTTGTATAAACGACTGTTAACGTCATAATCCAACTAAGTTTCTTTCGTCTATACTTTCGCGGACCATCGGACTTTAGCGTATGGAAGCATCGCACTTAAGCGCAGACCATCGCACTTTAGCATGACCATCGTGCTTTAGCGTCCCCATCACACTTTAGAGTCCTACATATACATAATCAAATATTTTACCACAGTAAATACTTAATCATTTTTTTGCCATTTTAATGACACAATAGAATATTTTGCCACGTTAATCACATAATCAAGTCTGATGCCATGGTAATTGCATAACTACACATATTTTGCCATGTTAATGACATAATCAAGTACTTTGCCATGGTATTCACATAACTACACATATTTTACCTTTTTAATCACATTATCAAACAGCCATTTTACCATTACATAGCTTTTAGTTATAATTTTTGTTTAATCAATGGAAATTATCTTATATATTTAGGATGTGATCAGATTATGTCATACCAAAGGCAGGGTAATCACACAATGATAACCCCTATGCTGATCCTATTGGTATATGAAAATAATATAATATTTTAACTTTTTCTAAATATTATGTATATTGCTTTCTAAACTTACCTTGCAAGTCTGATCCAGAGAAGATGACACAACTCTAGCTCGGTTTCCACCTGTACCTATATATAGATCTGTGACAGGAAGTGAATGATGGGACCACACATGGTCTGGTTCAACTCGATGACTAGGATTACCACAGTCAGCTAAAACTCTAAACAATATCAAAATTTTATCACAAGGACTTTAATAAGCATAAAATAGTTAAGGCTGTAGAAATTTTAATAATCTTAAAAGCACATAACATAACTAAACAATGAAGCTGTATTAAAAAGCAGACTGTATGAGAACAGAGCATACATAACAGAATTAACAGAACCACTAAGTCAACAGTCATTCTTTTAATCTCTTCATAATTTCTTAATTTCTGCAGAACTAGTTTTTCTTTCACACTATAGGAATTATAATTAAATAAAAATTTTCATATACTTTGCACTGGAACATTTTTTGCATGTTATTTTATACAATAATGAAAAATTAGTGCAATATTTGTAAAGCTGGGTATTCAATTGAAAGCTATTTCATCATTAAGCATATATGTGACAGTCTTGCTTTGACTTTTAAACAGCAGATTTGTATTTGTTGAAATGAAGATTTTGTCTCACTTTCATAACTAGTTAGTTCGCTGCACTTTTTTTTTGCAATTTCTGTCTAACACTTTCAAATATTCATGCTTTCCATTTTGAACCTTGATGAAGAAATATAAGATTCCTTTTTTATATTCATACTTTGCCAATGTCCAAGCTATGACTAAATTGTCATCCCCAGCAGTAACAAAACAAGTTCCATCATCTGTACATTTAATACATTTAATTTGTTGATAATGACGACTCAACACTGTCAATAAATGTCCTGTACACACCTACAAATACAAAATGGAAATGTCAGTTTCACCTCACAATTATAAGTCAGACTTATAAATTAAAACAAATTGGGGTAAAGACTCTAATTTGGCATTAAAATTAGAAAGATCATATCATAGGGAACATGTGTACTAAGTTTCATGTTGATTGGACTTCAACTTCATCAAAAACTACCTTGACCAAAAACTTTAACTTGAAGCGGGACAGACAGACGAACGGACAAACGCACAGACCAAAAACATAATGCCCCGCTACTATCACAGGTGGGGCATAAAAAAAGAAGTTTAAAAACTGAAGTTTGAAGTTTACTTTGTTCACTTCTAGTCAGGATTCTACTTTGTCAAAATTATCTCCTCATTACGCCACCTAATTTTTTCGATCGTAAAAATGGAAGCCATTGTAGGGATGACACAAAGTAAATTTAGCTCTTTTAAACCAATAAATTTATCCACATAGCATCATAGCGATTCTTATATGACAGTTGTATTTTTAAAAGACAAATGTATCTACTAGCTATTAAGCATCATTTTATGTTCTTTTATGTCTTTAGTCAACTTAAAAACTATTGTCTAATCAGTTGTCAGGGTGAATTTTCGAAAATTCAAAAACATTAAAAAAATTTTGATTAAATATTCTGTGGAAGAGCAGACTAAAAATTTTCAGAGGTTGAAGACTAATAACCCTAGATAACACACACACAAAATGATGTTTTTTTTAAGTTATGCACAAAAAAGATCTACAAGTAAAGTCTGTCTATCATCAAGTACTTTTAGCAAAAATTTGTCATTCAAACACACCTACTCTGTTGTTATGATTCATTAGAAAGGTATTTCACTTGACCCTTATATTTCATTTTTTAGTACTGTGAATTTTTAATTTTATTTTATCAAACTGTAGCTTAAATATATAAGAATAACAGAATCTGAATCAAGATGATGTCTCAAAATCTTTTGGTATTTACATTTTCAAAACAAAATACTCAACTCAAGCATGCCGGAACATAAAAAGGTGTACTCTATGTTCTCTTCTAAATGAAATTATTGCCCATTTTTAGGTTCTTCCCAAAAAACTGTTGCTGGGGGCAGAGATACAAATTAAAGCTTTAAAAAGAATAATCTTTTTTTTCAGCAGAATTTATGCTTATGCACAAAAAAGATCCACATGTATTTGTACCTACCACAATTGAC
The DNA here is from genome assembly GCA_017311375.1 of Mytilus coruscus. Taxonomy (NCBI): domain Eukaryota; kingdom Metazoa; phylum Mollusca; class Bivalvia; order Mytilida; family Mytilidae; genus Mytilus; species Mytilus coruscus. The sequence goes on along the minus strand of CM029595.1, from coordinate 122,220,751 downwards.
AGTTTTGTGACAATTTGTCTTTAATTTAAATGTTTTAAAAAATATCGAAGCTCCATACTATAATTCAAGTAAAAACATGTATATAAGAAGCATAAATTTCTTAATTATGCATCTACATTACGTTTTTAAAGCCCATAGATGTAAACAATTAAAATATATCAACTTGGCCTTTTTTACCTTCTCTAATAAAGAGTTCAATTCCTTTTGTTTAATTTCAACTGGGTATAAGTCTGTTAAAGCTCTAGTACATACAGTAAATGATCAAATTTAGCAATGTTTCTATTTTTCATGTTATTTGCAAAAAAATGTTCAGGATAGTTATCGCTAAAAATAAAAACATGAATCTAACATTTAAACAGCATTATTTATATGCAAAATTGCTTTTAATCGCAACAATTTATCTTGCATTAAATGGCAATTTTCAACAATCCCAATAATAAATGCATGCAGAACTTTCTGAAATTTCCAGTTATCTAGTGTCATCAAATAACTTCAATCAATAGTTGGAACAAGTATTTTGTGCATGGAATGTGTCAAATTGATTCAATCATATAATTGGCTGAGTTAAGTTTCCTGTGTAATGCTTTCTGGACTATTGTTTGGTTTTTTCTCATGGCCATGATATTGCCGTTTTTTTTTAATTATGATTTTTGCCAGTCCCCCAACACAATCATTAATACAAGTACAACATAAATGGGAGTTGTTGTTTCAAAATTATGAAGATAAACACTCGTTTGGAAACTGTAAATGAGCAAGGTGATTAGTGTATTACTATTGTATGAGGTAAGAAGGACATACAGGTACACAAGGTTATTTGAATTTTTTAAAGTTTTTTTAATCTGACCCACTAAGGATTTATTTCTTGTTGTATGAAAGTTGTCAGAAATGCACTGAAATATGCTCGATTAAAAATCTTTCCAAATATATCATGAACATAAAGTTTATTTTATGTGCATCTTTGAAAATGCATGCATTAATGAACCCCACAAAATTTGATTGTTGTTTGTTAACATCAAGAGCCTCAATTTCACGCATGACAAAATGAATCAATGAAAAACCTTTCAGATTGCAATTTCTTTCTTCCTGAGGTAATATTATGAAAGCTAGTTATCTTTTAACATCATAACAAATGTAATTACCTGCCAAATGTGAATGTTTTCTGACACTGCAGCAATACAATAATTTCCATCTGGAGTTGTTGTAAGGGAGGTTACTCTACCAGGACAGACAATCTGCATTTGTGTGTTGTCCTGTAAAAAGTGGATCATCTAAAACATTTTTTCTAACACATAAATAAAAAACTGTCACAAAACTGGGACAGAATTGTTTTTCTATTTTTCAGCCTAGTAACCAAAGGAAGGAGTAGTGAGAGAACTTGAGACTAAGCAATTGTATGCCATTCTGTTTTTCTCACTGGAATTCTGGTACCGACGTTAACAGTTGATTTCAAGAAGGATCAACATTTATATTAATTTAAATAAAGATAACATTCTGTTTTAAATTCATTTTGAATCCTAAATTGATAAAGTGCTACGATGCTATTAAATATATTTTATATCTATATATTGTATAAAAAAAAAACGCAACAAAATGTAACACTTTACTTTTTACTGGGCAACTTAGATGTGTATTAAAAAGACCTGGTGTCGAGAATTGTAAAACAGTGTTATATCCTGAATATGTATGCATAGTACTGAGTGACAATAATTGAAATTATGTACAAATTAGTCACAAAATCCAACCTTCTATTGATTTCTCATATACAAAATCTCAAATGATATATTAAATCCACAAAAACTGGCGACTACATATCGAATAACTTAAAATAACTATTACATATTTTTCAAAAGCTAATATTTATAACCATAATATAATCTAATAAGTTCTTCTGGTCAGGGTTGGCAAAGTATTACCCGCCTGGGAAAACCCAGGTGGGAAAACCCGGGTTTTCCCGGGCTAAGCAATATTCCCAGAAATGGGTAATACTGGGCAATCTGATTTTTTAAGCTTATTTCAACACAAAATAGTAAAGACTTGTTGTAGTTTCATAGTATTATAGCTAAATATATACATTTTATACAGATAACCATTGAGAGTCATTTCTAGAAGATTGAAAATTCAATTTCATTCTCTTCTCCACTAATTCTTTGTAGGCAGAATACAAGATTTGCACATTTTAGGATACCTTGTTAATTTCCAAGCATTGTTTCAATAATCCAAACTTTGAAAAAAATGCATTTTACTGCAATGTTTAAGTGAATTGTAAATTTAAATTGCTATCCAATCATATTGCTAAATAAACACCCTACAGGGTCATGTCATTAACACTCATAGAAATGAAAAGGCTGATTATTGTTATATAAACATATCTGTGTTCAAATCTGAATAATTACTTATTAATTAGTGATGTACATATAAATTATTTAAAAGTAATTTTTCGGTGTCTTCTGGCTTCCTACATTTTGTAATTTACTATTCTGGCTATTCCTACATGGGAGGGTTTATTCCTTGAATGCCAACATCCTTTGATCTAACGACAATTTACCTGTAAAATTATGTTGGCGTTCGAGGAATAGGTGTAAGTAGTTATCATAACAAAAGTGCATGCTTATCAAATCAATCATACTAATTAAACAGATAGGTAAATTACAGGTACCTGTAGGATGAAATCTGAAAAAACAGCAGTAGGGAATTTTGAGTAAAAAAAAAGTCAGGATGAGACACTTTGCAAAAAAAAAAAAAGGCAGGATGACAATTTATGTAAAAAAAGTCAGGATAAACTAATGAAAAAAGGCAGGACAGAGATTACAACTAAAATAAAATGCAGGACAAAATTTTTCATCCTAGACTCCCCCCCATAAAAACCAAATGGTAGCTCCCTAATAAAAATGTTTTAATTTTCTTTATTTCTTTAAAATTCATAATAATTTTAACCCGGAAATCCACTATTTTTTCTTATGAAGAAGTGATAAAATGTTGCAATTTTATCAAGTTCACTAATTATTTTAAAAGTTTAATACTTATAAAAACATTTAAATAGTTATAAAAAACACCTATTGTTATTATATAAACATCAAATGAAATATTTTTGTTGGCCTTCAAGGAATAGGTAACATATAAAATGTTGGCATTCGAGGAAGACACCCATGGGAGATTATGGGAAGAACAACAGATGTTGTTATTGCAAGTATGTTGTTTTAGTCATTAGTGTCTAATTGAGGTCACAGTTAACTTTACCTGTGGAAATTAAATAAAAATAATTATTTATATGAAATGTATGTAAAAATGTTATAATTAAGTGTTTCTTATATGGAATTTCTTGAAAATAAAATTATTTAAAAGAAAAGGTGGTAAAAGCATTTAGTAGTCTGGAAAATAAAATTATTTAAAAGAAAAAGTAGTAAAAGCATTTCAAAGTCTGGAAAAAAACTATTTAAAAGAAAAGGTAGATAAAGCATTTAGTAGTATCCTACACTTTCAACTTTAGCTTCAAAGATTTAATTAATTTCATTATTGGAATAAAATATGATTTTTAAACAAAAACAGAAGGTCCTAGAACAACAAATCATTTAGAAGGTTGGCATAGTAAACTGAAGAAGTTAGTCAATGCACCTCACCCAAACATCTGCAGCATGATCAAGTTATTGAGAGAAGAAGAAGCATTCCATGCTCTCACACTTATCAAATACAGAGACGGTGGGAAACATGTTCCAAGAAAGAGAAAATACAGAAAATAGATGACAGACTTTATGACATCTTTACTCTAAATCCATTGGATATTGGATGTGTACATAACTGATTGATATTTTAGTTTAAGATGCATGATTTTTTTTTTATTAGTTGTTATTGGCTTTTAACTAGCTGTCAGTAACTGCAAGTACTCTCAGATCTGTACTTAGTGTCATTTTGTTGTGTGGATGTATAAGTACCTGTCCATGTCCACTCTGTGTTTTTGTTAGAGGTATTTCTATTTGTATCCATCTGATGAGTTAAGCCTTTTTCAACTGATTTTTATAGTTTGTTCTTATGTTGTACTGTTACACCACTGTCCCAGGTTAGGGGAGGGTTGGCGCCTTTAAACGAGTTTAACCCCGCCACATTCTGTATGTGCCTGTCCCAAGTCAGGAGCCTGTAATTCAGTGGTTGTTTTTTTATTGTGTAACATATTTGTTTTTTGTTCATTATTATGTACATAAATTAGGCCGTTAGTTTCTCATTTGAATTGTTTTACATTTGTCATTTAGGGGCCTTTTATAGCCGACTATGTGGTGTGGGCTTTGCTCAATGTTGAGGCCGTACGCCGACCTATAGTTGTTAATTACTGTGTCATTTGGTCTCTTGTGGAGAGTTGTCTCATTGGCAATCATACCACATCTTCTTATTCATATAATCAAACACTGAAAACAAGGTTACAGAATGATGAACTTATGCCAATCCAGTATGGAGATGCTGCTTCTCATCTCCTGCACATTGATTAAGACTTTGTATTCTCTTGTGTGTTCAATTTAGTGCAATGTATTACAGTGTTAGTGCTCCGTTTTAATGTCAATTTAGTGTACTTTTCAGTGCTTCGTTTCAAAGAATATGTAGTGTAACTCAAAATTTAGTGTTTTGTTTCAAAGAATAATTACTACAATTTTAATATATTAATATTTCGATTGATATTATTTACTTGTATATATTAATATTTTCACCTAAATAATTACAATTGTTTGTGAATAACCTTGTGCCTATAAATTCATATTGTGCTTTTGAATATTATTTACACAAAATGTGCTATGAAATTATTAAATAAAATATTGTAATAGAAACTTTTCTTTTTCTTTATTTTCCACAAGATTTACCTGGATTTACCTTGGTTCATTAGTTTAGTATTGCTACAACATAATCTTATATAATCCCATTGTTTACATAAAAATTCTGGGAACTCCAACATAAAATTTTATCTTTTTCCCATTTTACCTATAAATTTCAAAATGTAGGAATAGCCAGAATAAACCAATTTTTCTTACATGTAATTGTTAATTCTTTGTATTAGTTATATATATTTGAAAAAAAATGAATTCTTTTGCTTTATGTTAACAGTTTGACCAATCTAGACAGAAGGGTGATTTGATAGATTTTTAGAATGATTGAGAAAGGCTTTTTCCATTAATATTTGTCTAATGTGTCTTCATGTACACTTGTCTCAGAGTTGCTAGAATAATACTTTCTCAAATGTATACACTTGTGTTATAAGACTCTCAAACAAGTAAACTTATTCACAAATCAAAATATGTTTATAAATATCTTAAATGTATTCCATTTGTGTTTGATCTTTATGGCTTCCATGACAATACTGTTGATTTTTTTAAACCATATTTGAAAGAAAGAACACAGCAAGTTCATATAAGTAATCAGTATTCTGATAAAAAGTTTATAAATTTCAGTGTTCCACAGGTCCCATTTTGTTTGTTTTGTACATAAATGACCTTCCATTACACATCAAAAACTGCCATACAGACTTGTATACTGATGACACAACTATGCACACATCAGGAAAGAGTATTGCTGATATGCAATTAAAAGTACAAGATGATCTCCAATGTGTTGAAAAATGGTGTCATGAAAATAACATGTTCATAAATTCGGATAAAACTAAATGACTGGTTATAAGTACAAGACAAAAGCTGCGTTTAAACAAGCAGAACCAGTTCTAACTATTGAGAATAATATTCTTCAAAAATCATCAACTGAAAAACTTTTAGGTGTTAGAATTGACTTTTATCTGTCATGGACAGGTCATGTTAATTACATGTTCATCAATATCATCTAGACTTCATTTACTCTCTAAGACCAAGAAATGTCTAAATATTGATTCAAGAAAATTATTCTATACTGGTTATATTCTCCCACTGACAGATTATTTTTGTATTATTTGGAGTGGCTGTGCTAAAATTGAGCTAGCAAGAATAATAAAATTGCACAAAAGGGCTGCAAGACTAATTTTAGATGCTGATCCACTTTCATCATCAGCACCTCTGTTTAAACTGCTTGGGTGGATGACAGTAGAGAACAGAATCTCATACCATAAATCTGTTTTGATGCAGAAATGCCTCAAGAATGAAGCCCCTGTATATTTAACTGAAAAATTTAAAGAAATGCCAGAAATAAACCAATATTGTTTGAGGAATATGTCTTGCAAAAAATTGAAGTTCCTAAAGCCAAAACAGAGCTGTATAAGAAATCTTTTATATATTCAGAATCTATTTTATGGAATAACTTACCAATATCCCTGTAAAAATCAACCTCAAGTACAAGCTCATTCAAAAAAATTTAAAAAATACTTGTTGGAACATTAAGAAGCTGTGTAATTTTGTATGCATAATTATTTTCACACACTTACTTAAACTTTAAATATTGTTGAGGTAATTTGAATGATGCCAATGCTATATGAATTCATAATTTTTACCTATTTTGAAAATTGTATATTTCATAACATTTTCTTATGATTTTCTTATGTGTGTGTTTTTTTTGATTATTTTGTAAATTGTTTGTTTGTTATATTTCATTGCATTTCATGAGGGCCTCAGGGAAGATTAGTGTTATAGCTAACTGTGTAACCCTCTTTAAATAAAGAATTATTATTATATCATATTATTTTGATAACTGAATCCTCTTAAAAATTCAGGCCAGTATTTTATATTACCAGTATTGCCCAGTATTACCCGGTAAAACCCAGTAAAACCCGGGTTTTCCCAGTATTTCCCACTGGGCACTGGGCTGGGCAATACTCATAAAACCCGGGTTTTTGCCAACCATGCTTCTGGTAAATTCTTACTGTTTTCTGAAGAGACCAGACTTGAATGACAGACTTTGTTGGTAAAGCACCAAGAATATATTCATTGCTAAGTATAGATAGTGTGTGTGGTGCTGATGTACTGCCTTTGAATGTCAACAAACTGGTTCCTGCCACAGGGTCCCATATACTGGAATTCCACTGTTGTCCTGCTGCATCACTTGTAACCAATACCTTGATAAACAGAATTGTTATTTGTCAGAACAGATTGAAGATTGTTACCCTAACCACCATAGAATATATTAAAAACATGAAAAAATTAAGTAATTTTTTTCTGCAAAAAATGAATATTTCCATCTATTAAACAGAGCCAATTTTTCTTAAAAAAAATAATGGGGAATGTGTCCAAGGGACACAGATGATGCCCCCACTTGCATATAAACATTATAAAGGGACATAACTCAAGAATGGTAAAAGTGACAGTACCCAAATTGGTACTGTAAATTCAGAAATTATTGCAATGTTTTTATTATTTCGAAAAATGCAACAGGGTTATAATCGCAATAATTAAAACTTGCATTTTGAAATTTTTTATATGAATTAAACAGGATTTTTCTCAATATCACAAAAATTCAAATCGCATTTTAGTCTAAAATGATAAAATCGCAATAATTAAATACACACAATAATTTCTGAATTAACAGTACATGATCTGAGCTTTGTTATAATAAGCATTGTGTATAAGTTTCATGACATTTGGTTGAGGCAAACTTAAGTTAGAGAACGGAAACAAAAAATTCAGCAATTTTTCCATTTGTGAAGGGGCATAACTCTAGAACGGTAAAAGTGACGCCACCAAAATTCAAACTTGATCTGTGTTTTGTGGTAATAAGCATTGTGTATAAGTTTCATAACATTTGGTTTAGGCAAACTAAAGTTAGAGAGCAGAAACCAATTTCAGGACATACAGACGTACGGATGTACAGACAGACAAGGGTAAAACTTAATGCCCACCCTGCTACGGTGGGGGCATAAAAATTTGGACAGTGTCATCCCACTACTATGGAATAATAAGGTAATATATATAAAAAAATGCAGTCATTTTTTCTCAACATATGCAATTATTTCAAGTGTATTTAAAGAGTCTTGTTTCTTATAAAGTTTTGTTGTTTTCTGCTGAGTACCTAAGATTGATGGGTAATCAATCAACTGTGGTTCAGAAGACTATGTTTGAGTGTATAGAATTTCTAAAAGAGGGGTGTCTATATGAGCTTTATAACTTATAATTTCCTTCTGCATGTTGAAGTATAACAGAAAAACAAAGGATATGGGGTATCCATCCAGGACACAAAATCAGTACATGGACAGCAAAAAAACACAAAAAAAACCAACAAGCAACCTTTTTTGCTGTTCTTCATCTCAAAGTCACAGTAAGGCATTCAACACGGAGCAAAAGATACTGTCACCTCAATGCAAGTTGTAGACGCCCATAGCAAATGTATTGCCGTACGATCCTGTATGGGAAAAGCTAGAAAATGTTAGACATATTCTACCTTACATGAACATAAAAAAGAAATATAAGGTAGACAGTTTCACAATTCGAACAATACCTTGTACTCTCCTATGATCTAATTTTTCATTAAAAATACACCAAATAAATGGGGAATGTATGATGCCCCCCACTTGCATACAAGATTATAAAGGGACATAACTCTAGAAGGGTGAAAGTGACACTATCCAAATTTGTTCTTCATCTGTGTTTTGTGGTAATAAGCATTGTGTATAAGTTTTATAACATTTGGTTGAGGCAAACTAAAGTTAAAGAACAAAAATTTTAGGAATAACTGATGGACATACAGATGGACAAGGGTAAAACTTAATGACCCCTCCGCTACAGCGGGGGCATAAAAATCTCAGTTTATAATTCTAGGTTTATCAGACTTTAGTCTTGCTTAATCAAGTTAATTTAGATTAAGCATAATCAATAGTTAAGTGAACTTTTGTAGACAGTCTCATTCCAATTACATCACTGCTTATTTTCTTAATTTAAAAATGTCCAATGATCGTTTCTATAACTGATTTTGAATTAATACCCTTAAGGGGTCCAAAATCATTTTAGCTAGTCAGACATTTTTATGATTTCATTTTCGAATCATATTTCAAGAAAGCCATCAAAACTTGGGATAAGAGATTTAGGTCCAAAATGTAAATTTGTGTTCACGAACAATGTCTATAAAAAAAAGGGAAGATACGAAAGGAGGATCCAAAGTCATTAATAGTCAACAAGGAATCAAATTTAGAACCTCAAAGTCATTTTCATTATCATGATTATTACTTCAATAAAAAATTGTGATGTCAATTATTGGTGGCCTTAGTGATAAATTATTTGGGTATTCTAAATAAAAAAAAAAAGATAGTTAAGGTTCATCATAACAAATGGACAAATGTGGCTGCATTTTCACATCAAAAACTACTCTGTGTACAGACTTACCAGTGCAGTTTGGAAAGTTTCAAGGCCTGGCATCCACTAGATATATAAAATTTAAATGCATTTTGTGTTTCAGAAAGATAAAATCATTTCAGGATTTTGATGGGCATATTTTTTCGTGCCTGCAGAAGGTGTAAAAATAAACAAACACCTGAATTGCATTTGATACTGTCCACTCAGTTACACCCTTTAACTCACCTATAGTTGTGTAGATATCTATTGTCCATGCCAATCAAGGAAAATCAATACAATACAAAACAGTTGTTACCTGAGAGGGAGCATCTCAAAGTTGTATCCCAACTTAGTTTATTTTTACACCTTCTGCAGGAACGAAAAAAAAAATGCCCATCAAAATCCAGAAATTTTATCTTTCTGAAACACAAAATGCATTTAAATTTTATATATCTAGTGGATGCCAGGCTTTCAAACTTTTCCAACTGGACAGGTAAGTCTGTACACAGAGTAGTTTTTGAGGTTTAAATACAGCCATATTTCATTATTTGTCCATTTGTTATGATGAACCTTAAAAATTATGAATTTGGAATAGCTACTAATGCGGACTTCAGTCATCTTTTACAAATAAAATCTGCTGCATATAAGTAAACGAATTAAGTTATCTGGCCCCTTTTGTGTTCTTAATTCGATCTAGTTGTATTAAAACAAAATAATTTGTCTACTTCTTGCATTGTTGACATTTCTTAAATTACCGGAAACACATGTTGCATGTATAAAAACAAAACCAAGATCGGATAAACATGTAATTCCGTGAAAGTTATATTTTTTTATACGAAATCTTGAGATAGCAAGAATCAAGGACGTCCTTGCAAGAATATATGAATTTTAGTCAATCCAAATGTAATGTGAAAATATGAAAAAATTTGGTTTCAACAGAGGCATATATGTCTCTGGTTTCATCACCTTGCTTTATTATCATTGCTATGGTCACAGTTATAAATTAACTGTTTAAAAAACTTATTTTCGAAATACTAAGGATTTTCTACCCTAGTAATAGATAACCTTAGCTGTATTTGGCAAAACATTCGGAATGTTGGGTCCTCAACGGAGTCAACGCTCTTCAACTTCATATTTTATTTTGCCTTTAATCCTGGTATCTAAGATGAGTTTATTTGTTGTGTATTTTCTGGGACCAACAGATACATGTATTATTTGGGTATTCTAAATAAAAAAGATAGTTAAAAATTATGAATTTGGAATAGCTACTAATGCGGACTTCAGTCATCTTTTACAAATATCTTATTTTAAAAAGGCGTAGAAATTTTATATATTGTAAATAATATTTTATTTCATATTGTTTAGTGTATTATATCTATGCATTTTAATAGTCTCTTATAATTCTGTATAGAATGGCTCTCATTTTATTTAGTATTGTTTTATAATGTATAAATATTGATTGTACTTGTTGAGAGATGAGACTTTAATAAAACATTGAATTGAATTGAATTGTATTAGTCCAAGGTATTGTAAATTTCAATAATTTATGTTTCGGAATTTCCGTGTATCATGGTCATCTATAGTTGTTTGTGTAGTTATTACTTCTAATTTCCGATAAACATGATAAATGTAAATTAGGTCTCTTGAATACAGCTGTATTTTATGGGATAATAATCATCCATATACAACATTGAATACTCGATACATGGTACAGAGGTGTGCTGTTCGTCATGTATGCCAAGACTTACGATGCAGTCCACTCCTCTCCAGGAAGGGAGGGGACTGGATCGTCACCCTTGGCTAGCGAAGATGTATAAAGTCATACATGGAATCGTTGCAATTTCATCTCTAGTCCGAATTCCAACAGATACTAGAACAAGAAAACCACACAATCAAACATTTCGGCAAATCTATACCCCAAAAGAAAGTTACAAATATCTGAAGTTAACTGCATATCTGCAAAAGAAGAAAAAATGGTAGATTTTTCAACAAACAATAACATAATGGAACATGTTACCACAAGCTGTTGCAATATGTCCAACAATTGGATCCTTTATAGAACTGTTACCAACAACTTTTCTACTCATCGTAAATTAACTGAATTAATATCAATGCACATAGTTTTAATCACTTGTCTTACTCACGTAAATATCACTAATTCAAGTAAATGTACAAAACTCTTTTTTTTTTTTATGTGTACCGGCTCTTATTTGAATAATTTTAATCACATACTCAGCTCATACAACAGTTCGTAATCTTCAATCAAATGAAGCTGAAACTGTGTATCTGAAGAAGAAGCCGAAGAATTTGATCTGACTTAAACTCATTTCCATGGTTCAATGGTCAATTTTAAGAGTTTTTTTTAATAATGTCCGTTTCTCAGACAGTATGTAAGAAAAAAAGTCATCTAATACTAGGACTAACGTTATTTGTGTAATAGTTCCAGTCCCAAAATCGGTCTATACAATGATCATTGCTAGGTTAACATTTCCGTCTAAGAGATTTAATATGACTTTAACAAACGCATCTTATCACGCCGAAACTCAACGTTGAAACTTCCTTTTTCAAATTTAAAAAACAGGATTTTACACCTTACAATCATTCCATTCGCCAATTATAATTGACCTATTGTTATTAGTATTTGAAAAACACCAAAACACAAAAACTTAACATTGACCAATGAACCATGAAAATGAGGTCAAGGTCAGATGACATCGGCTAAACAGACATGTAAACCTTAAAATCATTCCATACACCAAATATAGTTGATCCCATTGCTTATAGTACTTGAAAAACAGACCAAAAAACAAAAACGTAACATTGACCAATGAACCATGAAAATGAGGTCAAGGTCAGATGACATCGGCTAGACAGACATGTTAACCTTAAAATCATTCCATACACCAAATATAGTTGACCTATTGCTTATAGTTCGGTTGGAACCCCCTTTTTTTGGATGATCAATGCATTTGAAAGGGGACATATAGTTGGAACCCCCCTTTATCCTGGGTTGGGAACCCCCCTTTTAAAAATGGCTGGATCCGCCCCTGCTACTATATTGACCATTGATTTTATGTTGATAGTCCTACATATAAAGTTTTACTACAAGTATCACATTAACATTTATGATCCAAGAAAATGAGGTCAAGGTCAGATAAACATAGCCAGAAATACATGTACACCTTTAATACAATAATTCCATACACAGAATATAGATGACCTATTGCTTATAGTATAAAAGAAACCGACCAAATCATGGAAATTCTATATTGCCCAATTAACCATGAAAATGAAGTCAAGGTCAGATGAACCCTGCCAGACAGACATGTACACCTTAAAATCATTCCATGCATCAAATATAGTTTTTGGTTAAAGTATCTGAGCAATAAAGTTATCCAGTAAAACTGAACATTGACCAATGAACACTGAAAATGAGGTGAAGGTCAGACGATATCTGCCAGACAGACATATACACCTTACAATCATTCAATACACCAAATACAGTTGACCTATTGCTTAAAGTTTAAGAAAAACATATAAGTTTCCTAGCATTTGGTTGAGGCAAACTAAAGTTAGAGGACAGAAACGAAAAATTCAACAATTTTTCTATTTGTAAAGGGACATACCTCTAGGAAAGTAAAAGTGACACCACCCAAATTCAAACTTGATCTGTGTTTTGTGGTAATAAGCATTGTGTATAAGTTTCATAACATTTGGTTGAGGCACACTAAAGTTAGAGAACGGAAACCAATTTCGGGATGTATGGACAGACGTACAAGGGTAAAACTTAATGCCTCTGCTACGGTGGGGCATAAAAATACTGCAAATTTGTAACCAGACATATAAAACCAAAATGAACAAAGTTTAATGCTACGTCAGAATGAATGCAATTTCCAAATGGTTTCAATTAAAAAATATTTGCCATCTGATCAACATTGAATCAGGATTGTTTGCAGCCATAAGGGTTTTCCAATCATCAATCTAGTTTCAAAAACATGTTTACCTTGTAGTATCAGAGGCAAGCTTTTAGAAAATTGACAATCGACTCCAACAGCCATGTTTTCAGCAATTCAGAACGAAATATGGAAGTTTCATTAAGGAACAACAGTATATTATTCCTGCAAATTTTATTTCAAGTTAACCTGTTGTTTCATGAAGAGAGAATGAAAATTTAAAATGTCCTAAAAATGGATGGAGAACATGATTGATTGACATTGCCATATGGACCAGGTTGGCTAATGGTGATGTTAAATCCTACAAGTACTTACAGCCATATTAAGCTGAGATTTGAGGTTTTAATAGGAGTTATTAGCTTTAGCGTGAAGTAAATTTAGTGGAAATAGGTTCCGTATCTTTTTTTTAATCTGTTGCTTCAAAGTGAGGTTCAGATTGCAATGCATTTCTTAAGAAGAAAATAGCATTCTTCAAGCTCACAATACCAAGTTCTACATCAAAAATTTGTAAGGGGTTCTGCCTGCAATTTCTGCTGTCAGTGTAAACATGTAATGTTGACTTAAAAAGTGAGTCCATTTATCATCAAAATATAGAATTTAAAAAAAACTTTTTCTCTAGATGCTACTTCTTTTGTCTTGAAGATTTAGCCTCTATCCAAGTTTCATAACAATCCAAGACAGTTTACAAATTAATCACATCAAAAAATTAATCCCAGATTGTCTGAAAATGTTAAATGTAAAAAAACTAAGTCCATCTATCAGACAATAAACTATGTCTCACCTTTTTGTACTTTTGATAATGCAAATGTTGAAATTAAAATAGCAATACTTTAACATGTAAGTTATGAAAATATTCAAAGTCAATGAACCACAACTGAAGGTACACGGCAAAACAATCTCCATGGAAATGAGATGTGCCAATGCTAATACAACTGCATACCAAATACCATAGACTTATCATAAGTCGTTCCCTTTCAACAAACCTAAACACAAACATTGACTTGTAATGTTGTAAAAGTTTCAAAGTCAATGAACCATGCTGAGGGTTGGGGCTATATAATCTCCATGGAAATGAGACTTGCAAATGCCAATAAATTTGCATACCAAATATCATTGACTTAACATTAGCGGTTCATCTTAAACTGATCTAATCACAAACTAATACATGTAAACTAAGCGAAAGTTTCAAAGTCAACAGACCATGACTGAGGGGGCGGGACCAAATATCTCCATGGAAATGAGATGTGCTAATGCTTATAAAATAGCATACCAATTAACATTGGCCTATCACTAATGGTTCCTCTTGAACTGACCTTATCACAAACTAATACATGTAAACTAAGCAAAAGTTTCAAAGTCAATAGACCATGACTGTGGGACCAAATAATCTTCATGGAAATGAGATATGCCAATGCTTATACAACTGCATACCAAATATCATTGACCTACCACTAGTGGTTCACCATGAACTGACCTAATCACAAACTAATACATGTAAACTAATCAAAAGTTTTAAAGTCAATAAACCATGACTGAGGGGGCTGAGCCAAATAATCTCAATGGAAATGAGATATGCCAATGCTTATACAACTGCATACTAAATATCATTGACTTACCACTAGTGGTTCCCCATAAACTGACCTAATCACAAACTGATACATGTAAACTAAGGGAAAGTTTCAAAGTCAATAGACCATGACTGAGGGGGCAGGGCCAAATAATCTACTTGGAAATGAGATGTGCCAGTTCTAATACAACTGCATACCAAATATCATTGACCAACCACTAGTGGTTCACCTTAGACTAGACCTAATCACAAACTAATACATTGTTGAACTCACCACCGACGCCGGAAACAGCATACATATGTCTCGCTTTTTAACTCAAGACAAAATCTGAAAATGAAAAATACATATTTTCAAAAGTTTGCTTCAGACATTATGTATAAATCAAAAAAATGCTTCTGCCAAAGTTTCAAAAAATTCTTCATATATGAAGGTTTGACAAAGTAATTGATGTGTGACAAATTTTAACCCTAGACTGTATCTATTTGTTAACTGTAATAATAAAATGCTCCACTGGGCACAGCTTGATACGACTGCAGAGGTCGAACCCTGAACAGTTGGGGCAAGTATGGACACAACATTCAAGCTTTATACAGCTCTGAATTTGGATTGTGATTAAATATTTGACACAGCATAGGTTTCTGACACAGAATGAATGTGGTCTAAGAACTTGAAAATTTTTAATTTACCTATTATGGTCCAATATCCAAAATCTAAATACATGGTTAGATTCAGCATATCAAAGAATCCAAAGAATTCAATTTTTGATGAAATCAAACAAAGTTTAATTTTGGACCCTTTTGACCTCAATGTGGACCAATTTGATAACGGGGCCCAAAAATCATTTGGATCCTTTGGACCTTTATGTAGACCAATTTGAAAACGGGACCAAAAATTAAGAATCTAAATACACGGTTAGATTCAGCATATCAAAGAACCCCAATATTTCAATTTTTGATGAAATCAAACCATATCATTATTATTTGCTTTTAAATATAAATCAGAAATAACCAACTTAAAATGGAAAATTTTCAAGAAAAAAAAAAAAAGGAAAAAAAAGGAAAAGAGGTCCCCCTTCAAATTTTTTTAACCCCCTTATGATTCATCACCCCCAAACTCAATCCCAGCCTTCCCTTTGTGGTATGGTACCTTGCAGTACAATTTCAGAGAGATCCATACACTTGAACACAAGTTATTGTCTGGAAACTAGAAAAATGCTTGTTTTTTGGCCCCAAATTCCTAAACATTTACGGCAATTACCCCAAACTCAAACCCAGCTTTCCCTTTGTGATATTGAACCTTGTAGTACAATTTCATCAAGATCCATACACTTACACACAAGTTATTGTCCTGAAACTAGAAAAATGCTTGTTTTTTGCCCCTTTTTGGTCCCTTATTCCTAAAATTTCGAGGCAATTACCCCCAAAATCAATCCCAGCCTTCCCTTTGTGGTATGGTACCTTGCAGTACAATTTCAGAGAGATCCATACACTTGAACACAAGTTATTGTCTGGAAACTATAAAAATATTTATTTTTGGCCCCTTATTCCTAAACGTTTTGGGCAATTACCCCCAAACCCAATTCCAGCTTTCCCTTTGTGATATGGAACCTTTTAGTACAATTTCAGAAAGATCCATACACTTACACACAAGTTATTGTCATGAAACTAGAAAATGCTGGTTTTTGCCCTAATTCCTAAAATTTTGAGGCAATTACCCCCAAAATCAATCCCAGCATTCCCTTTGTGATATGGAACCTTGTGGTACAATGTCAGAGAGATCCATAAACTAACACACAAGTTATTGTCTGGAAGTTACAAAAATGCTTATTTTTGGCCCCTAATTCCTTAACTGTTGGTACCATAACCCCCAAAATCAATCCCAACTTTCCTTTTGTGGTATTGAACCTTATGGTAAAATTTCATAGAGATCCATTCACTTAAACTAAAGTTATTGTGCGAAAACCAATGTGTCTTCAGGCGACGACACGACGCCAACGTCATATCAATATACGACCGCAAAATTTTTTGCGGTTGTATAAAAACTAACTCCATGTATCAGTGAAAATGAATATTTTCAAAATTTTCCTCTCAATACTGCCGTTTGGTCATTAACAAGCTTTCCAAATCTCATAAAATTCCATGAAGGTTTGACAAAGTTATTGATGTCCGAAAAACTTTAACCTCAGGCCTAATGAAAGTTTGTAAAAATCAAAGTTATTGATGTCTGAAATAGCTAGTCTGATATTCTTTGACCAAACTTTTTCAATATTTCATTTCCAATCTAACTTAAAACACTGTCAATATTGATGCAAATATTGAAATATTGATATTTCAATTTTAAACTGTCAGATTTTTTGATAAATATTTAATTTAATGGAATTGACAAGAATGGAAAGGAAATCTTGAACAAGTATTATATTTTGTATATGCCATTAATAATAATTGGCTTAATAATTTCCAGAAAGAGGCCATGGAAATGCACTTTCTCAACAACAAAAATTAAAAAGAATAATAACTGTTTTTTTATCTAAATTGTTAATTTTTCATTAAGAAAAAATGCATTTCCTGTATTTAAATTTAAATGTACAAATACCTAATGCTGAGATATTTCCAATTACTGTTAATTAGCAATATAATGGGATATAAATGGAGAACAAACTGCAAATGTTTGCACCTGTCCTAAGTCAGGAATCTGATGTACAGTAGTTGTCGTTTGTTTATGTAATTTATACATGTTTCTCGTTTCTTGTTTTTTATATAGACTAGACCGTTGGTTTTCCCGTTTGAATGGTTTTACACTAGTAATTTTGGGGCCCTTTATAGCTTGTTGTTCGGTGTGAGCCAAGGCTCCGTGTTAAAGGCCGTACATTGACCTATAATGGTTTACTTTTATAAATTGTTATTTGGATGGAGAGTTGTCTCATTGGCACTCACACCACATCTTCCTATATCTAAATAAACTGTATTGCAGAAAATGCTCAGGTATTTAAAGAGTTATGCAATTTTGTTTATTGTTTCAACCAAATTTCTGATTATTGTATCTAATTAATTGGAACTTGATTAATGACTTATGTCAGATGATTACACTGATTTTACAAGTGAAATAAAATTTGCTTGCTTTTTTTTATACATATTTTTTTCATTTTTTGTCTTTTCTTTTAAAAAAACACACATCTGATTAATCATTTAGCTAGCTTACACACACAATTAACAGAATATTTTAATGTAGTGTAGATCACAATAATTAATACATTTGTAAGTTTACTATAGAGGTCAAGAACGCGTGTATTCACTTAGGTGTGTAATAAATTGTGTCTATCTAATTATGTAACAGGCCATGAGATATTAACTGTGGTGAATTATTTTAAAGCCTGGGGATGTTTCCAATTAATACTTACACCTTCGAGTGTAATTATTTGAAAATCATGACAGTTGATAATCATACTGACTGTTACTTGCCTATAGATGGAAAGAATTGTAGTAATAGCATTTCAAAAAAGTGTTGGAATCAACTTAGATATATTAATACACATGTTGACCTCCATTTTATTGAACAACTTACACAAGCTTAAGATACTAATATAATACTTTCAAAATTCTTATCAACTGATTCAATTGACGCACAAATACTTTTTCAAATTAATTCATAAATAGTAAATCATTATAAATTTTGATTTACAACATTACAAAGGAACTATCTGCAAGTGTATATCTAAAATAAAAGGGTTGTTCGACCAATCTTTTCTCAATTTAAGGGAAAATAACATGTCAAAAGTTGGCAGTTGATAAGTTAAATGGTGTAGAAAGTTTCTGCAAGTCATATAAACACATAATTAGTTTCATGTTATGTCTTCAACTTAGTATTCTGCACCATCTCCAAAAAAGAGTGATTGCATAGATCCAGCATGGCTGAATCAAAAACTGACTTAATCTGAAAGTTAACTGTAAAAAAAAATAAGTCCATTTATTAGTAAAATACGGAAAAATGAAAATAAATTATTAATATTTTCAAAATTTTGCTCTGGATACTATATTTTGGTCAAAATCCAAATTTCATAAAATTCCATGAAGGTTTGACAAAGTTATTGATGTCCAAAAAGACTTTAACCACAGACTGAACCTAAATGTTGACGCCGCCGACAGGATCTAGGATCGCTATTGTCTTGCTTTCGCAACATAAATGTTGCAGGTTAGGCAAATACGTATTATGCAAATTGTGTATTTAGAAAATGTTGTTTAGTTTAAACATTTTATTTGCAAGATAGCAAAAGGGTCAGATAGGCCATACATTTAATAACTTCATAATAGACATCCTCTCCAAGTTAATGTTGTCAGAATGAGTTATGACATTATTTTCGAAGAACCAAAAGTTCTGAAATTCCTATTCAACTATTAACATGACCTTTTTATTTGTGAGGAAAGAAAGATCAAATTATTTAGGTTTGGCAAAGTAATGCTAGGTGTGAATTATGTGGCTGTATAAAAATAAGAAAACATCATGTACTTCAATATTTAATATTGAATTTGCTATTTTCACCCTCACAGTGGACTTGCTCACACAAGCAAATAAGTCATAAGACTTTACAGAACTTCACAGATTGTCCAATAAATAAATCACTCTCACTCTCTCCCTAACTTACTCTCTTTTGTCCGAATCATTTTCAAAAATACAAAAATTTTAGATACCAAATAACAAAAAGTGGCCTTTTTTTTAGCCACAAAAATATTATCCTGGCTTAATAAACAATGTGAAGGTTTTTAATATAAGAAATGCAAAATAAAAACTATATTCTATGATTGATATTGCATATTTTTCTATTTAAAGTCTTTTAACAGTCTAACTTATCAAATGAAAATGAGAAAAACTTTTTTTTTAAAGATCTACTCTGTTGTTTAAAAATGCAGTCATTGTAAATTATCTACATAAAGTTTTTCATTAAAATTTCTGAAGTCTAAATAGAAGCTGGCAGTGGTCAAAACAACATCTAATTGAGAGAACTACAATCCAATACGACAAATATCTTGAAATACTTTCTATTCTTGTATTTTTATGGGACTAAATGTTATGTTCTTACTTCAAATAAATTACATTTGACATTAAAATCCTTCACTTGATCACTGAGCCAGGATTTTTTCGAGACCTTTGTCTCTATTTAACATCTGTGAAATCCTGCATAACAACAATAACATGAGCACAATAGGAATCAAAAATGCATCACAGATTGATGACTCATTACACCCTGCTGTTCTGCTTCAGTCATCTTACAATAAATCTTTAACGGAAGTTTCTATTCCTTTACTACAAGTTTACACATTATACACAACCAATGAACTTTAAAATGTTTGCAGTAACTATATACCAAAAATTATAAAATCTAAATTTCTTTTTAAAAAAATTCGTAAGGGTTCAGCGGAACCCAGTCTCTTGCCTACTTTTGCTGTTGTCTATGTTTTCAGTGTGATAGGGGAATGCACATAATAGATTCACAGTTAATGAAATAAAAGGTTTGAAATGTATGAAAAAAGTTATGCTTGTAAAAAATGAATCCAGTATGCAATCAAATCTACAGATTTATAAAAGAGTTGAAACATAAATTAATTGAATGAACAAATGATAAAGAAGATGATTTTTAAATAAGTTTGGTAAAAATCCAGGATGATTTATGAATCTAATAAATGTTTTAAAAACTTTAACTGTAGACTGCATGTATTGTTAACTGGAAGAAAAACTAAGTACAGTTATAAGTAATATACGGAAAAACAGGAAATAAGTTTTTACAAAATTTCCTTCTAGATACTAGCTTTTGATCATAAACAAGCTTCTGTCCAAGTTTAATAGAAATCCAGGATAGTTTAAGAAAGTTATTAAAATTAAAACACAGAGTGAATATTTGTGGATGCCGCCGACAACGGAATGTATGATCGCTATGTCTCGCTTTTGCGACAAAAGTCGCTGGCTCAACAAAAATGTATTTGATCAGATTTCTAAAAATCTTTTTTTCTTTGGTGGTCCTTGAAGAAAATCTGCTGGTCCTCACTATTATTTCTATTGCAAAATTTTGGTGGTCAAAACCTTCTGACCACCATTTTTTGAGTACTCTTGTTTTTTTTTTTTTTAAGTTTTCAACAGCTTGTAACTACTGATGTCTTAGAAATTACTAAAATATTCAATGACTTTTTCTAATTTCAGGATATTGACATTTTAAGCTTCACTAACTTTTCTATACAACAAAAACCAGTTTTAAAAATTTGACTTTACCACACAACAGCAGGGCTACAATCTGAATGTAAAAAAATAGTATTTTCAAATCAATTATCTAACTTTAAAGTGTATATGATTTACTTATATGATTTTTTTTTTTTAAATATGTCAAATGTGAAATGATGTGAAACTTAAATATTGGAGCTTCTTCCATCAGAATGTAAATGTTACAGCTCTTTTCATAATGCTAGTAAGACAAAGGTTTGTTTGGCTTGTTTGCTTTGTTTGTATCAATGTTTGCTCAAGCATTGTAATTAAGATTGACATCTGAAAACAACATAAAACGGTGGATTTAAACTTGTATACATTATATTTAAATTTGATTGGACATTATCAAATAATCAAATTTACCTATACACAGGTTTTGACTCCGCCTACTTATATTGTTTGCAGATGTCAATCTTAATGACAATGCTTGAGCAAACATTGATACAAACAAAGCAGGCAAGTCAAACAAGTCTTGCTAGCATTATGAAAAGAGCTGTAACAGATTCAGATTTTTCCAAAAGAATAATAGGAGTTAAAATCAAATTGGAAGAAAACAAAAGGAAGAAAAACAAAATAGTTGCATTACAGCAATAAAAGTAGAGCCCCCTATACAAATCATTTCTACAAGAATAAAGAATACGTAAAAAATAGACACATACACAATCATATAATCTTTAAAGTTAGTTTAAGTACTGCCATTCACTGATGGTCAGCTACAGAAAGACAATGGGAACACATTTATGTAATATTTTCTGAGTCTCTTAATTAAATCATAAACAAGTCTTCCTATGATGGTCACATGACCATTAAACAAAAGTCCAATACAATCACTTAGAATTTCCCTTCTCAATAAATCATTGGAATTTGAGTGAAAAAAGACTTCTGTATAAACCATTTTTCCTTCAAACTCTGAAAATATTTGAAATTTTATAATACTACCATATTAGTTTTTTGCACTTTTTTTAAACAGTATTTACAACACAATTTATGTATTTACATATTGTCAAAAATGTCAATTATCCACTTTTCTGTTTAAATGAGATGATAACATGCAGATAAAGCAGAACATGGTATATGATAAAGAGGTAAACTGACACAAAATGATACAATACTTTGGATACCAATACAGACAGAAATATTCAACAAAAAATAAGACACTTCTGGTACCCAAAGTTGACAGATTCTGCAGGATAACATATATGCATACTAAACATTATGCAAATTAGGAATGATAAAAATTTGCCATTAAAAATTCATGACATGAAAATATAGCACCAATTAGAAAACATTTTATAAACAGCACTGGTCATGTAAAATTTGCCCTTTGAACATCTTACTACTTTACAAAGCAGACGAAAGACAGATTTTCAAAACACAGCACAAACTCCTGCAAAATTGTCTTTTTATTGTATATACAAATTTACTATTACCCTGAAAGATTCACTGAACACAACAGAAATTCGTAATTTTCATTTATGCATCAAAATATCTTCTCGGGTTCAGTGAAATCTTACAAAAGGTGTCAAATCATGATCAATGAAAAATAAGAACATGATGCTAACAGACATATATCTACAATATACATATTGATTATAGAGAAAAAGTTAGAATAAGTATTACGCAATGACTATTGACAATGCCAACAATTCCAATGCCCAGATGTTATTTTTACGACAGATTGTGGGTGGCAACTCAATATAATGAATACATATGTACAAATGTTAAAAAGAAACTACAAATACATCACATTTCAGGATATATTTTCTTTTTGGCTTTCAACATAAAAATAAGCATAACAGCAATATAAACAGTTTTAAATCTAGAAAGAGAGTATCATTTACTTCAAGTTGATATATTTAAGTCTATCTTCATAAAACACTGAACATGAAAAAAAAAAACCTGAAGACACCTAGATTTTTAAGCTATATAAATTTCTTGTTGTTTTAAATAGTAAGTTCCCTATATCAGTTTGTGTACATATGTAGGCAAATGACGGAAATCTTAATGACATGACTGCTTAACTATGTGTACTGATACTTCACAACTCATTGCTACACCATTGACAACACTAATATCATGTTAAGGCTTTTCCATAGAAACATTTTATTGCCCAGACCTTTCAGACTGAAACTAACTATAGCAGAGGTGGCTTTTCCTTTTTAAAGATTTCACATGCAAGTGCTTTCAAGTTTTATATTAATTTCTTTGAGTATAAATGACACTACATTATTTTATTAAAGGGGTTTAAAAGATTTCATGACATATTAATAATTAAAAGTTTCAAAACATGAGAATCTAAAAATGCTTGATGCAGTCCCTCCCATGTAAAATAGGTTTATACAGAGATATAATGATATTTTTGAAAAGCCACTGAAATGAGATTGGGTTTCAATACTTTATGGTAAACTTTAAAAATTTTAACTTTTATGTATACACTAGACAATGGACAATATGATACAACATTACTTTCTTGACATTTCCTATGTTGTCACAAATATGCATGGAATGTTAAATAAAAATTCACAAGTCCATTACACCGGCCATTCTTTTAACTCATCTTCTGATTTTCCTAACCGCTTTCTTAATTTTTCTGTTATCTGTGCTTCCAGCTCTGTAAAGTATAAATAAAATTCATTCTCAGTCTGTTAATTATCATGATTATTGCTCTTTAAATCAGCTCAAAGGGAGTTCACTGCTTGTCTGGCACCTGTTCGACTGATCATCTCTGACATTAGTCTGTAATCAGTCTTTACCATAAGCTTTTTGGCTAACAGGCCAAATCAATGTTTTGGGGAATTTTGTTATAGAGTTTTCTTTCATTCTTTCTATCCGAAAGAGATTTTAAAAGTCTGGGCAGTTATGACTAGTTTAAGTTGAAGACTGTGTATACTGCAACACTATACAGGTTCATTTTGACAAAATCTAAAAGAAACCTAGTAAATTTTTCAACTGAATAATTCTTAAGATTTACTGCAAATTCTACTTTAATTATAAAACGTCAAAGTTGCTATTCATAAATAAATGACATTGAAATTTCAATAGTTCAAAATTTTTACTTCAACCAAAGTTTATTTTGTCTATTGATGTTCAGTATATTGTATAACTACACTGTGTAATGGGATATGTCACAAGTTCATACAGTCGAACCAATTTCTTGGTCACGGTAAAATTCCCGTTTGATCAATGCATTTTAACCTCTGATCAGTCAAACTCGGTTGATTCAAATTCTCGGTTAAGTCGAGTAAATTTCATTGTCCTGTCAATGCAAAATTAATGTAAATTGACCCCGATGTCTCGAAGTTCAAAAGTAACAAATTTGAAAAATACAGACTTGAAGATAAAAATTCAAATCGGATGTTTTTCTTATGTAACCTAATCATTTTCATAAGAATTAGAGCTGTGTAAATATAGTTGTTTGTATGGTTAAATTAACATGTTAATGGTGACTGGTAATTAACTCCTTTGTTGAACGTCCAAGTGGAACTTTATTGTGCTGAACTTATTTCGCCTGATATAAAAATGAAACAAACTTTAATGACCAAAGTCGATATTAAATGAATTGTTAGAATTAAAATTAAAGTTCCTTAATTACAATAATTAAAAAGATTAAGCCAATTATGACACATTTAAAATAATTAAATTCAAAGCAAACGACCCTTATCAGTGATCTTTCAGGACTTGTATGGAGCCACAAGTGATTTCATAATTTATATTGACTGACCTTTGTAAATGTTTGTGTTTTGGTCTATTGATTTTATTTGTGATGTTTTGTATCTGAAATTTCGTATTTAATCATAATGATGGACTAAACAAATATGGATCTTGAATACACAATCTGAAATTGTCATATCCAAAAAAAGATCTACTGTTTAAATATTTAGTTAGCACAAATCTCAAACTGTATTTACAGCATTCCAAATTTATGACGGCAATCTTGACCTTGGATGAGTCAAACCTCTGATAAGTCAAATACTTTCGTCCAGTCCCTTGACTTCTGACTTAACGAGGTGTGACTGTATTAATAATATGTGATGTATTCCAATCGACTATATAAAGGGATACAAATTCCTGGTCATTACCCTTCAGTAAGTACAATGGCAAAGTTCTTGGGTTGGTTGAAATATTGACAAACGATGTATGCCTATCCTTTAAGACATAATAAAATAAATGTGGAATGTGGACACATGTGGACACAGATGATGCCCCCGCTTGCATATCATATAGTTATAAAGGGACATTACTGAAGAATTGTAAAAGTGACACTACCCAAATTTGAACTTGATCTGAGTTTTGTGGTAATAAGCATTGTCTCATAACATTTGGTTGAGGCTAACTTAAGTAGAGAACAGAAACTAAAAATTCAGCAATTTTTCTATTTGTAAACACGCATAACTCTAGAACGGTTGTGTATAAGTTTTATAACATTTGGTTGAGACAAACTAAAGTTAGAGAACGGAAATGAAAAATTCAGCAATTTTTATGTTTATAAAGGGACATAACTCAAGAATGGTAAAAGTGACGTCACTAAATTTCATACTAAATCTGTATTATGTAGTAATAAGCATTGTGTATAAGTTTCATAACATTTGGTTGAGGCAAACTAAAGTTAGAGAAAGGAAACAAAAAAATTGTACATTATCTTAGTTTTGAGGTAATGAATATTGTGTATAGGTTTCATAATGTTTGGTTGGGGCAAGCTTAAGTTACAGAATGGAAACTAAAAATTTTGCAATCTTTCGATTTATAAAGGGGCATAACTCAATAATGGTTAAAGTGACACTACCCAAATTCAACTTGATCTGTGTTTTATCAGTGGAAGGCAAAATTAAACATTTTGTACAAAGCATTGATTGTAGCTGATTCAACTATAATCATGGACAAAGGAAGATTACTCCAATTTTAAAAATTACTTGAATAATGACATTGATATTTTTAGAAATAACATTTAGTTAAGACAAACTCAAGATAGAGAATGGAAATGAAAAATTCAGCAATTTTTTCATTTGTAAAGGGGCATCCCCTAGAACGGTAATCAAAGTGCTTGTAAGCACTGAATGGTAAAGATTGTTTTAATTTATCAGTAGGAAGTAAAATTGAATATTGCATTGTATAAAGCATTGGTTGTAGTTGATTCAACTACCATTATGCACAAAGAAAGATAACTCCAATTTTCAAAGAAGACTTTAAAATATTTTTAGAAATGAAGGGTAAAAATTGCTTTAATTTATCAGTGGAAGGCAAAATTAAACATTGCATTGTATAAAGCATTGATTGTAGTTGATTCAACTATAATCATGGACAAAGGAAGATAACTCCAATTTTAAAAATGATTTGATATTTAGAAAAAAAAAAAAGAAAATTTTAGCAATTTTTCCATTTGTAAAGGGCATAACTCTAGAACAGTAAAAGTGACGGCACCAAAATTCAAACTTGATCTGTATATTGTGGTAATAAGCATTGTGTATAAGTTTCATTACATTTGGTTGAGGCAAACTTAAGTTAGTGAACGAAAACGAAAAATTTAGCAATTTTTCCATTTGTAAAGGAGCATAACTCTAGAACGGTAAAAGTGACGCCACCAAAATTCAAACTTGATCTGTATTTAGTGGTAATAAGCATTGTGTATAAGTTTCATAACATCTGGTTCAGGCAAACTAAAGTTAGAGAACGGAAACCAACTTTGGGTTGACGGACGGACAGACAAGGGTAAAACTTAATGCCCCCTCCGCTACGGCGGGGGCATAAAAAAAAGCATTGGAGGAATACATTCCTTCAGGGTGACATAATAATAATAACAGGGAAACAGGTGACATATTTATGTTAATACCCGACATCTGTTTGGGGCAACAATTATAAAAGCAAGACCTACCCTATATTAAACATTCCTGTGCCAGACTGTTGTGGTGTTGAAGGTTGTCCAAACCCTCCGGCTCCAAAAGATGGTGTTGCAGCTGGGGTGGGTGCAGCACTAAAGTTATAAGGCGTCCCTGCAGGAGTGCTAGCAGCCTGTCCAAAATTAAACCCACCTGCTGGCACTGTTGGCTGCTGTGGAGCTTCAGCCTGAAGAAAATATCACAATGCAAATTACAATTTTTTCCAGCTTAAAATGATTACAATCAAATTATCTTTTAACTTTAATTAAAAGTATTATATAAGTCTCTAATGTCAGTCAGTTTATTTTCAAAGTAATAGGTGATCAAATTGAATTTGAATGGGCACTAGAATTTAAATTTGACGGGAGATTGTATTTTTTCACAAAAACTAAAAAGCATATATATGTTGTGACTGGCAGGCTTATAAAAAAAAGTATTGCTAAAATCCATCATAAATAATAGACACATGGGACACAGAGGCCCTGCCCCCTCTTGTTAGTATGCAAGAGTCAATGCACTGAATTCAAACAAATTTGAACTTGATCTGTGTTTGGTGGTAAAAAACATTGCTGTACAAGTTTCATTACATTTGGTTGATGCAAACTAAAGTTAGAGAACAGAAACCAATTACGGGTTGAATGTATGGACGGACAAAATAAATGGACAATGGTAAACCTTAATACCTGGTAGCGGGGTATAACACATACCTGTTTTGGTCCACCAAACTGGAAGACAGCAGCAGAAGGGGCAGGTGGCTGTTGTGGTGTATTGGAACTCTGCCCAAAAATAAAGCTTGGTGCAGCACTAAAATTAAAACCTCCTGAAAAATAATCAAAATTAATGCATATTTAACAAACAATATATTGTTGCAGTAAATGTGATTGATGTATAGTCATTTTTATGTTTTATCCATTATTTTAAATCTCAAATATTGTGATACAAATTCCCTGACAATTGGTACACAACAGACAGTATTTATTATCTAATTTTTAGTGTGACTACAGCTGTATTTCTTTCTTTATCACTGTCATGACTTGAGATAGTATTATTTTTTTATTATTATTTTTATGAAAATGATAGGATTTGGGTATTTTCAGTATTTTTATTATTAATTTTAGTAATTACACAAAAAATTAAAGAATTTCATAATGGACATTCTTATTTTACTTAAAATCTTACGTTTGTCACCAAAGAGAAATATGACATGATCATTCATTACTGACAACATTCTGAACTTTTCTTGCAAGAAATAGACTTTTAAGAAAGGAAACTGTTTACTTACTATATTGACATCCACTTCTTTCATATTTTTAAAAACAAAAATTGCTCAAACTTAAAATAATTATAAAATCCACTTTATTTTGTTCTTAACCTAATATAGGTGCCCATTTATACTTTCATTAACATTTGGGGAAAAAAAGAAAGAATTCCAGATTTCCAGGTCCATCAGCTGGAAATATAAACCCAATAGGAAAAATGGTGAAATAATTAAAGACGTTTTTATGAATCCAGAAATATAATATCCAAACAATATTTCCACACAATTTTTCATTTTATCTTCAGAATATCACATTTTTACCTGAAGTTGATGATGTAACAGGAGTAGGTCCAAATGAAGCATTTTGAGTTGCACCAAAGACTGGTCCTGAAGGCTTTTGAGGTGTTCCAAATGAGGGAATAGACGACTGTGGTGCACCAAAGGCTGGGACGGAGGTGTGAGGAGTTCCAAATGCTGGTGCTGTTGTCTGGGGTGTTCCAAATGCTGGTGTTGAAGTTTGTTGTGCACCAAATGCTGGAGTGGATGATGGCTGAGATACTCCAAATTGTGGATTAGTTGAAGAGGAACCAAATCCAGTAGCTGTAGAGCCAAATCCACCAACTGTACTGATTGGACTACCAAAACTTGGAATACTAGTGGAAGTACCAAACGTTGGTGTTGAGCTTTTTGAATTATTAAATAAACTTGATGTCTGTGGAGTTGACCCAAATGTGACAGAACTTGTAGCTGGGTTAGCTGAGCTGGCTCCAAATACAAAGGGAGAACCAGTGGAACTTGACGTTACTGTTGCAGCACTCCCAAACACTGTACCAGATGATATACTTGATCCAGTAGAATTAAATATTGAGCTAGTCGTTGTCTGAGGGACGGCATTAAATCCTGCTGTAGAATTTGTTGGTGCTGCTCCTATAAAACATAAGTACAGATTTGTTTGAGATTTCAGATGCAAAATATTTATGTGAACGACAGTCTTACAATGATATTGACTAAACTTTGAAAATGTCATTTCCTTTCCGGAGCACCTGAGATCACCCCCAGTTTTTGGTGGGGTTCGTGTTGCTCAGTCTTTAGTTTTCTATGTTGTGTATTGTGTACTATTGTTTGTCTTTTTCTTTTTTAGCCATGGCGTTGTCAGTTTATTTTCGACAGGAGTTTGAATGTCCCTTTGGTATCTTTCGCCCCTCTTTTATAAATGGCCTTTTGTGCCACCTGTATAGATCACTTTAGTCACCAGTATATGAAGTGTTAGTGCTGTGGTCATTTCCAATTAAGTATCTATATCAATATGAACAAGTATTGTAAAGGTTTTGCATGATTATTTACAATGTTTATATTTTTGCCAAAATTGTGATGTCAAAAGATTTTGCAAAAATAAACTAGAGGCTCTAAAGAGCCTGTGTCGCTCACCTGCATCTTCAACAATGGCCACTTTATAGTAAAAATCTTCATTAAATGGGAACAACTCTATTAAGAGTTAACTGACAATTTCAGTCATGTTGACATATTTGTAGATCTTGTCATGCTGATGATTTTTCCTTCCTAAAGTTTCTATTATTTATTTTTTTATATCAAAATAAAATGCTCCGCTGGACGCAGCTTGATACGACCGCAGAGGTCGAACCCTGAACAGTTGGGGCAAGTATGGACACAACATTCAAGCTTGATACAGCTCTGAATTTGGATTGTGATTAAATATTTGACACAGCATAGGTTTCTGACACAGAATGAATGTGGTCTAAGAACTTAAAAGTTTTTAATTTACCTATTATGGTCCAATATCCAAAATCTAAATACATGGTTAGATTCAGCATATCAAAGAATCCAAAGAAGTCAATTTTTGATGAAATCTATATATAAATCAGAAATAACCAACTTAAAATGGAAAATTGTAAAAGAAAAAAAAAAAAAAAGGAAAAAAAGGGAAAAAAAAAAAAAAAAAAAAAAAATCCCCCCAAATTTTTTGAACCCCCTTATGATTCATCACCCCCAAACTCAATCCCAGCCTTCCCTTTGTGGTATGGTACCTTGCAGTACAATTTCAGAGAGATCCATACACTTGAACACAAGTTATTGTCTGGAAACTAGAAAAATGCTTGTTTTTTGGCCCCTTTTTGGCCTCAAATTCCTAAACATTTAGGGCAATTACCCCCAAACTCAAACCCAGCTGTCCCTTTGTGATATGGAACCTTGTAGTACAATTTCATAAAGATCCATACACTTACACACAAGTTATTGTCCAGAAACTAGAAAAATGCTTGTTTTTTTCCCCTTTTTGGCCCCTAATTCCTACAATTTTGAGGCAACAGGGATGATTCCAGGTGTTTTCAAATGGGTCCCTTGACCATCAAATTGGGAATTTTCATCCCAATTGAGAATTTTTTATGCATAAAATCTAAGACGAAATAACATTATTTTCCTGTATAAACGGAAAATGTATATTAAGTTTCACCTGTACACTGCTGTAATAAGTTGTAACATTTTGAATAATCCTGGACGGGCTACTGATTATGATATATATGATTACCAGATCGCTTGACAGTTATTGAATTGAGACCAGGGAAGTTATTACATAAAGATCATTGCACATGATGCACTATCTTTTGTATGCTTGCATCTTAGCTATGGTAACCTCGGCCTTTTTCATATATAACAGCTAACATAAACCACTGAAAAAAATTATCCATTGGGTATTTTTTTCAACAACAGGTCATCTTTATAAATTTACCTTGATTCAAATGAATTTCAAATTGAACTGGCCAATTATCGAATTTAGAAAAGCAATTTCAAAAGTTTAAGTGCTTAATTGATAAGATATTTTTGTGATTTTTGCTTGCTGTTTAATATGTAGATGGTTGCCATAGTTTTACTTTAGGTGTTACTCTAAGAACATGAAGAAACGGGAAATTAAAGCATTGAACCATTGTATTTTAATATTATTTGGATCATCTTCACAACTTCTGAAACATTTCCATAATGTAATTATGTTGACATCGATCCTATTTCATGAATGCCGCGGATCTATCATCCACATGTATTTTCAAACAAGCTCAAACTTTTGTCTTCAAACATTTGGGGAAATAGAGCCCGACTAAATATAAAATAATTTCTTTTACAAAACAAGTTTTCATCATATTATATAACCTGCTCTGCTGGGCGATCTGCTTTTACGGGATCGGCGCCCATTAAAATTTATTCATCAATGTTATATCAAAATTTAAATTTTGCTCTGTGCCGAGGTCTGCTTTAATGAGACCCATTTTCATTTATCTTTTTTATCGACCTGCTGGGCAATCTGCTTTTACAAGATCAAAAACACCCATAACATTTTCATTACTATTGAATCCGGCTGCTAAAATCGTTTACCACATGTTGACATAATTAAATCGTTGTTAATAAAATGCGATCATTGACAGCATTCTTATCTGGATTTTAAAACGTTTTGACGACAAACTATCAAAAATTATAGTTGCCTAAATCGGTGACGGAAACATTTCCGGAAATATCGATTTTTATTTTATTTTTCCTGAATTGGCAATTTATATTCACATAAATTTTGTTGGGGCCGCCGGCCGGTTTTAGGGCGGCTAAGCAGCCCTAAACTATATAGTAGAATCATCCCTGGGCAATTACCCCCAAAATCAATCCCAGCCTTCCTTTGTGGTATGGTACCTTGCAGTACAATTTCAGAAAGATCCATACACTTGAACACAAGTTATTGTGTAGAAACTAGAATAAAATGCCCGCAGGGCAGCTTGATACGACCGCAGAGGTCGAACCCTGAATAGTTGGGGCAAGTATGGACACAACATTCAAGCTTGAAACAGCTCTGAATTTGGATTGTGATTAAATATTTGACACAGCACAGGTTTCTGACACAGAATGAATGTGGTCTAAGAACTTAAAAATTTTAAATTGGACATTCACCTATTATGGTCCAATATCCAAAATCTAAATACATGGTTAGATTCAGCATATCAAAGAACCCCAAGAGTTCAATTTTTGATGAAATCAAACAAAGTTTAATTTTGGACCCTTTTGACCTCAATGTGGACAAAGTTGATAACGCGCCCAAAACCAAAAATCTAAATACATGGTTAGATTCAGCATATCAAAGAACCCCATATATTCAATTTTTGTTGAAATCAAACAAAGTTTAATTTTGGACCCCGATTTGGACCAACTTGAAAACTGGGCCCATAATCAAAAATCTACATACATGTTTAGATTCAGCATATCAAAGAACCCTAAGAATTCAATTTTTGTTAAAATCAAACTAAGTTTAATTTTGGACCCTTTGGACCTTAATGTAGACCAATTTGAAAACGGACCAAAAATTAAGAATCTAAATACACGGTTAGATTCGACATATCAAAGAACCCCAATAATTCAATTTTGATGAAATCAAACAAAGTTTAATTTTGGACCCTTTGACCTCAATGTGGAAAAATTAAAAGCGGGGCAAAAAATCAAAATCTAAATACATGGTTAGATTCAGCATATCAAAGAACCCCATATATTCAATTTTGTTGAAATCAAACAAAGTTTAATTTTGGACCCGATTTGGACCAACTTGAAAACTGGGCCCATAATCAAAGATCTAAATACATGTTTAGATTCAGCATATCAAAGAACCCTAAGAATTCAATTTTGTTAAAATCAAACTAAGTTTAATTTTGGACCCTTTGGACCTTAATGTAGACCAATTTGAAAACGGACCAAAATTAAGAATCTAAATACACGGTTAGATTCGGCATATCAAAGAACCCCAATAATTCAATTTTAATGAAATCAAACAAAGTTTAATTTTGGACCCTTTGGACCTCAATGTGGACCAATTTAAAACGGGCCCAAAATCCAAAAACTTAATACACAATTAGATTCAGCATATTAAAGAACCCCAAGAGTTCAAGAATAAAACCCCATTGAAATTGGTCAAGAAATAAGCAATTTATACAAAGTATCTTCTTTTGCACAATACTGTGCAATTGAATATTCTTGCAATTGCGCAATACTGTGCAATTGAATATTTCTTGCTATTGCGCAATACTGTACAATTGACAATTTCTTGCTATTGCGCAATATTGTGCTATTGGATATTTCTTGCTATTGCGCAATACTGTGCAATTGAAGATTTCTTGCTATTGCGTAATACTGTGCAATTGAAAATTTCTTGCTATTGCACAATACTTATTATATAATAATTTACACATCCTGTTAGGTGTGTATCTCCTGCCATATCATTATTATTTGCTTTTAAATATAAATCAGAAATAACCAACTTAAAATGGAAAATTTTAAAGAAAAAAAAGGAAAAAAGAACCCCCAAATTTTTGAACCCCTTATGATTCATCACCCCAAACTCAATCCCAGCCTTCCTTTGAGGTATGGTACCTTGCAGTACAATTTCAGAGATCCATACACTTGAACACAAGTTATTGTCTGAAACTAGAAAATGCTTATTTTGGCCCTTTTGGCCCCTAATTCCTAAACGTTTCAGGCAATTACCCCAAACTCAATTCCAGCTTTCCTTTGTGATATGGAACCTTGTAGTACAATTTCAGAAAGATCCATACACTTACACACAAGTTATTGTCATGAAACTAGAAAATGCTTGTTTTTGCCCTTTTTGGCCCCTAATTCCTAAAATTTTGAGGCAATTACCCCAAAATCAATCCCAGCATTCCTTTGTGATATGGAACCTTGTGGTACAATGTCAGAGAGATCCATACACTAACACACAAGTTATGTCTGGAAGTAACAAAATGCTTATTTTTGGCCCTTTTGGCCCCTAATTCCTTAACTGTTGGTACCATAACCCTCAAAATCAATCCCAACCTTCCTTTTGTGATATTGAACCTTATGGTAAAATTTCAAAGAGATCCATTCACTTAAACTAAAGTTAGAGTGCGAAACCAATGCGTCTTCGGACGACGACGACGCCAACTTCATACCAATTTACGACCACAAAATTTTTTTCGGGCGATAAAATGCTTATTTTCGCCCTTATTCCTAAACGTTTTGGGCAATTACCCCAAAACTCAATTCCAGCTTTCCTTTGTGATATGGAACCTTGTAGTACAATTTCAGAAAGACCATACACTTACACAAGTTATTGTCATGAAACTAAAAAATGCTTGTTTTTGCCCCTTTTGGCCCCGAATTCCTAAAATTTTGAGGCAATTACCCCAAAATCAATCCCAGCATTCCCTTTGTGATATGGAACCTTGTGGTACAATGTCAGAGAGATCCATACACTAACACACAAGTTATGTCTGGAAGTAACAAAATGCTTATTTTGGCCCCTTTTGCCCCTAATTCCTTAACTGTTGGTACCATAACCCCAAAATCAATCCCAACCTTCCTTTGTGATATTGAACCTTATGGTAAAATTTCAAAGAGATCCATTCACTTAAACTAAAGTTAGAGTGCGAAACCAATGCGTCTTCGGACGACGACGACGCCAACTTCATACCAATTTACGACCACAAAATTTTTTCGGGGTATAAAATGCTTATTTTCGCCCTTATTCCTAAACGTTTTGGGCAATTACCCCAAAACTCAATTCCAGCTTTCCTTTGTGATATGGAACCTTGTAGTACAATTTCAGAAAGACCATACACTTACACACAAGTTATTGTCATGAAACTAAAAAATGCTTGTTTTTGCCCTTTTGGCCCCGAATTCCTAAAATTTTGAGGCATTACCCCAAAATCAATCCCAGCATTCCCTTTGTGATATGGAACCTTGTGGAACAATGTCAGAGAGATCCATACACTAACACACAAGTTATTGTCTGGAAGTTACAAAATGCTTTTTTTGGCCCCTAATTCCTTAACTGTTGG
Source organism: Mytilus coruscus (assembly GCA_017311375.1). Lineage (NCBI taxonomy): Eukaryota > Metazoa > Mollusca > Bivalvia > Mytilida > Mytilidae > Mytilus > Mytilus coruscus. Next base: position 122,185,769 of record CM029595.1, on the reverse strand, counting down.
TACCATAACACCCAAAATCAATCCCAACCTTCCTTTTGTGGTATTGAACCTTATGGTAAAATTTCATAGAGATCCATTCACTTAAACTAAAGTTATTGTGCGAAACCAATGTGTCTTGGGACGACGACGACGCTAATGTCATACCAATATACGACTGCAAAAATTTTTGCGGTCGTATAAAACTGTAAAATTATCATTAAAGGGCAATTACTTGATAACAAGTTGACTTAAGATTTCAACCATATGGCTTATTTGTAGTTCTTGTCTTGCTGATCATTTGTGCTATTTTAAGTTTTTATTTATTTATTATAGTTTTAAGATATTAGGCAAAACACAAAAATTTGGTAAACATCATCATTAAAGGGCAATAACTCTAATAAGGAGTCGTCTGACAATTTTGGTTATGTTGACTTATTTGTAGATCTTGTCTTGGTGATCGTTTTTGCGATTTAAAGTTTCTGTGTATCTATTAAAATTTTCGAGGTAATAGGAAAATTATATTAAAATGGTAAAATTCATCATTTAACGGTAGTAACTCCTACAAGAAGTCGTCCGACAGTTTTGACGATATGGACAATAGTTAGAGCTCATCTTTCTGCACATTTTGTCCCATCAGAATTTCTATATTGGTTTACAAAATAATAAGCAAAACTTTCATTTGTTCAAAAATCACAATAATAAATGCACACAAAATTTTTGCATTTACAATATCTGCAATGCCAGTTACTTCCCAAGTCATTAATTTACACCACAAATAATGTATTATATATGGATACGTTAGCTACTACATCAATCAAGTCCTCATTTTCTTTATTTCAAATAAAAGTCTTATTTCAACAAAAATTACAACTTAAATTCTTCTCCACTGCAGTGAAACAGCATTATTACCTCAAAGTTAAAAGATGGAGCAGCAAACGCTGTTGGTTTACTTTCTTTATTCTGTCCAAATGCACTAGAGGGGCAGCATTTGTACTGGCTGCAAAAATATATAAAACAACATTCACACAACATATATTGTATTCACAATTATATTAATGTATCTCATCATCACTTTATGACAGATCAAGAAACTGTTACTTTGTTGAATTGCCTTGATATATGTCTTTTGTGGTTTGAAACTGATTTAACTTATTTCAACAGCCAGCGTAAATCTGAAAATCTTCAACAAGTACAATGTATAATGTAAAACCAAGTAAAACATATCAGACTGACAAAAAACTTTGACAAGAGGCTGCTAAATGGAAATATAGGTAAGGCCACCCTCAAGAAATTCTCTGTTTGATGTCGCCTACCAATGCCTTGCAACATAAGTTACATGGTTTAGACAAGATAACCCTGTAGGAACAGGAAAAATCTCATAATTTTTTGGGGTAGGCTGCTTTTAAGCAGGTAGGTAGGCAACATCAAACAATTTAAATTTCATTTTTGTGCCTATTCCAAGTCAAGACTACAAAAGTCCATCAGCAAGTGTTACCAGGAAGATCATTCAGAGGGTTCTGACCACAAAAGTAACGGACAATAACTGGAGTCACAGAAGCATGCTATAATATTTCTTGTCTTTATACTTACCAGTAGATTTGACACCAAACTGAAACAATCCTGAAGATGCTGTTGATGGTGCAGCAAAAGGCTTCTTCTTTTCTCCTGGTCCTGTCTCTGTTGAGAGTGAAGCAAAATTTTACAAATTCACATTTAAATTTAAATACATGTAGTACAACATATATCCTTTTTATAGAATTTTGTCTATTCATCAAATGAACTTTAAAGGAATTAAAACTAAAGAGCCTGTGTTGCTCACCTTGGTCTATGTGCATATTTAACAAACAGTCTTCCAGCTAGGATTTCAAAAAGGCATGGAGCCAGTCAGGAAAAGGGCACTTTAGCACGCTGATTGATAATTCAAAAGAAAATGCTTATTTTCGGCCCTTTTGGCCCCTTATTCCTAAATGTTTTGGGCAATTACCCCAAAACTCAATTCCAGCTTTCCCTTTGTGATATGGAACCTTGTAGTACAATTTCAGAAAGATCCATACACTTACACACAAGTTATTGTCATGAAACTAGAAAAATGCTTGTTTTTGCCCCTTTTTTGGCCCCTAATTCCTAAAATTTTGAGGCAATTACCCCCAAAATCAATCCCAGCATTCCCTTTGTGATATGGAACCTTGTGGTACAATGTCAGAGAGATCCATACACTAACACACAAGTTATTGTCTGGAAGTTACAAAAATACTTATTTTTGGCCCCAAATTCCTTAACTGTTGGTACCATAACCCCCAAAATCAATCCCAACCTTCCTTATGTGGTATTGAACCTTAGGGTAAAATTTCATAGAGATCCATTCACTTAAACTAAAGTTATTGTGCGAAAACCAATGTGATGTGTCTTGGGACGACGACGACGCCAACGTCATACCAATATATGACTGCAAAAATTTTTTGCGGTCGTATAAAACTGTAAAAATTATCATTAAAGGGCAATTACTTCGATAACAAGTTGACTTTAAGATTTCAACCATATGGCTTATTTGTAGTTCTTGTCTTGCTGATCATTTGTGCTATTTTAAGTTTTTATTTATCTATTATAGTTTTTAAGATATTAGGCAAAAACACAAAAATTTGGTAAACATCATCATTAAAGGGCAATAACTCTAATAAGGAGTCGTCTGACAATTTTGGTTATGTTGACTTATTTGTAGATCTTGTCTTGGTGATCGTTTTTGCGATTTAAAGTTTCTGTGTATCTATTAAAATTTTCGAGGTAATAGGGAAAAAAATATTAAAATGGTAAAATTCATCATTTAACGGTAGTAACTCCTACAAGAAGTCATCTGACAGTTTTGACGTATATGGACAATAGTTAGAGCTCATCTTTCTGCACATTTTGTCCCGTCAGAATTTCTATATTGGTTTACAAAATAATAAGCAAAACTTGCATTTGTTCAAAAATCACAATAATAAATGCACACAAAATTTTTTGCATTTACAATATCTGCAATGCCAGTTACTTCCCAAGTCATTAATTTACACCACAAATAATGTATTATATATGGATATGTTAGCTACTACATCAATCAAGTCCTCATTTTCTTTATTTCAAATAAAAGTCTTATTTCAACAAAAATTACAACTTAAATTCTTCTCCACTGCAGTGAAACAGCAATATTACCTCCAAAGTTAAAAGATGGAGCAGCAAACGCTGTTGGTTTACTTTCTTTATTCTGTCCAAATGCACTAGAGGGGGCAGCATTTGTACTGGCTGCAAAAAATATATAAAACAACATTCACACAACATATATTGTATTCACAATTATATTAATGTATCTCATCATCACTTTATGACAGATCAAGAAACTGTTACTTTGTTGAATTGGCTTGATATATGTCTTTTGTGGTTTCAACAGACAGCGTAAATCTGAAAATCTTCAACAAGTACAATGTATAATGTAAAACCAAGTAAAAACATATCAGACTGACAAAAAAAACTTTGACAAGAGGCTGCTAAATGGAAATATAGGTAAGGCCACCCTCAAGAAATTCTCTGTTTGATGTCGCCTACCAATGCCTTGCAACATAAGTTACATGGTTTAGACAAGATAACCCTGTAGGAACAGGAAAAATCTCATAATTTTTTGGGGTAGGCTGCTTTTTAAGCAGGTACATGTAGGTAGGCAACATCAAACAATTTAAATTTCATTTTTGTGCCTATTCCAAGTCAAGACTACAAAAGTCCATCAGCAAGTGTTACCAGGAAGATCATTCAGAGGGTTCTGACCACAAAAGTAACGGACAATAACTGGAGTCACAGAAGCATGCTATAATATTTCTTGTCTTTATACTTACCAGTAGATTTGACACCAAACTGAAACAATCCTGAAGATGCTGTTGATGGTGCAGCAAAAGGCTTCTTCTTTTCTCCTGGTCCTGTCTCTGTTGAGAGTGAAGCAAAATTTTACAAATTCACATTTAAATTTAAATACATGTAGTACAACATATATCCTTTTTATAGAATTTTGTCTATTCATCAAATGAACTTTAAAGGAATTAAAACTAAAGAGCCTGTGTTGCTCACCTTGGTCTATGTGCATATTTAACAAACAGTCTTCCAGCTAGGATTTCAAAAAGGCATGGAGCCAGTCAGGAAAAGGGCACTTTAGCACGCTGATTGATAATTCAAAAAGGGCATGTCAAACATTGTCTTATGTAAACAGCAGGGGTTTCAGCTAGTTTTGAGGGCTTTAGTCACTTTTGCGTGAGATGAAAATCAGCCTTATTTTGGGTAACAGTAAGGGACCAAGGATGTATATTACTAGCTATACATATGCCCAAGACCTTCAATGACCAGGATCTTTGAAGGCCTTAAGCATGCTACAAATGTAGGCAGTCATGGAATGATTTGACTGGTGTGATGCTTAAATAAAAGATAAGAACGAGGATCCGCAAATTTAGTTCACAATTTCAGTTATTTTTAGAGGACATCCTGATCACCAAAAGTGGGTTCCTCCTTTTTAAAACCAGGAATCACAGCATAAATGTAGGGCTCACACTACTTCAGAATCATAGGGAGAAGTGGTGAGATTTGAAAGAGAAGTGCTCCTTCGCGCGCTGCGCTACAATGTTTTGATTTTACTATAGTATAAAGAGTCATATGTAAATAATGTTCTTTTTATATTGTTCAATTCATATCTGAGTATACAATTAAATTAACAGTTCCAATTCAAAGTTGTTTAAGTTTAGGTTCTTGTGAGAAACTACCAACTATTAAAATATCTAGCACTAAAAAGAATTTTTTTTTTATGTCAAAAAGGTAAAGAAATTATAATATATGAATTACAGTTCAATTAAAAACTATCTTGTTTATCATGTTATGAAATTCAGTGTTTCTCATCAAAAGATATACAAAGTTAAGCTGGGCCATAATATATTGATATTAGTAGTTAAGCAACTTTAATCAATATTTTGAAACAATCTATATAAATTATATGGAATTATATACATTAATCAATTAGATCTAACCAAAAGTCTGTTAATGCGTGTGGAATGCGTAATTTTTCCTTTTGCGATCAATATTCTTCTGTCAGCTTTTCCATTCATGCGTCCGTAGTTATTATTGTAAAAATACGGATTTCGGTCATAGCTGGTCCGGTTCCGATCTGTAGTTAGTAAACGATTAATGGCAGACGAAGAAAATTTACAAAAATAAACGATGTTTGACAAGCTATTTGGAAAGGAATATGACGTTTTTATTGCAATAAATGGATTAAACATTTACTTGAGGCAACTTTTATCACTTTCAAATGAAGTAACAAACTTATTTTGCCGCCGAAAGTTAGATTGATGTACGCTCTCTGATTAACAAGTACCGGAAGTGCATGCAGTGATAAAAAGTTTAATAACCTGCTACACACTGTTAAGTCAATGCTTAAACCTGTTTTCTTAAGAAAATGAATCGTTTATGTCTGAATTTCTTTTAAAATCAATAAAAAATTGATGTTTTACCAACTTGGTAAAAATTGAAAATGTCCGATGATGAAAGCGAGTATCTTAAACAACAGGGCGACTTGTTTTCGCTTTTGAGGGTCGGGCAAAGCGAAGTGACGGACGGGAAAGCGACTTCTTCGCCCTAGTCACCTGGTAGCGTGAGCCCTGTAAATGAAATTGTTATGAATATTTCACTGCATTATCACTATCCCTGTAAAAACATTGAAATTGATATTTGGAATTCATTTTTATAAACTTTGAACGATTAAAATGACTGTCTATTTTAAATTTATCAAGAGTAGATTACTTATGGGGGTTTTTAATGACCTTGACTGGCTATAAAGCCCTCGCACGGTCGGATCAAGAGTAGATCACGTTTACTTCGATTTTTAAACGAAATGAAAACAGGAAGTGACAAGAGGATAATAAATTTAGAATGAATCCGGCTTCATCTACGGATTGGTTTGTGTTTAACAAAAAGGCAGGAAATTATCATTTCTTAAAATCAAGTTGCTCAGTAGAAATATATTTGTCTCTTTCGTTTAATTTGATACTAAATGATTTTGTATTTAACGTTTTAGTGTCTATTAAATTTATAAAAATACGTTCACGCATGCGCAGTACATGCTAAAAAAGCACGTTTGACTCTTGAAATATTTTTGAATGTTTTGAATTAAGTTTTTATCTTTATAATCGAAATTGTCGAAAGATTTTAATGAAAAGTTATATAAAATGTGACGAAAATACGTTCAATTGACGAAACTATGTCATCCGAGCTGCAATAAGTCATAGTTTGAGAAATCTTGAAATCAAAATTGGGAACCCTCCGGGGAAAAACAATTTTGTTCAACTGAAGAAACTACAAACACATCTATGGATAAACGAACAGCAAATTGTGGTCGATTTAGAAATATTGAAATTGAAATGCCGACTGACAGATTTTACTTGGAAAAATAATTATAATGGTCAATTATGATGTTTAATTAACGGATTAGTGACCCATTCGATGGTGATAAACGGATTACCTGTAATCACAACTTATAACACCTGCTATTAATGTTAATTAGCTGATGGTCATAAACTTGTCAGAAACATGAAGACAGGTAGAATTATAGTATTTTCATCAAAATATTATGACAATAAAGGCATGGACATGCCAAAAAGGGCAGGGCGTCTTAAAAAGGGCACAGGGCGGCAGTCGGGAAAGGGCGGGCAGACTGCCCTATGAAAATGATCAAGCTGGAACACTGACAAAGGACACTCTCCAACATTGTAGACGAGAGTACAAATTCATGACAAAAATCTCTATTTTGTTGATCTTGAATTACTGATCATTTATTCTGTTTAATTTCTCTCAATCTTCTCTAGTTTTTGCTTAAAACACAAAAGAGGGTAAAAAAAAATCCTCATTTAAGGGCAATCACTCCTTTTGGGCCAGGTGAGTTCTAAATTACTGTTAATTTAGAAACTATTGTGAGGTTTTATTAATGCATTCATAATTTTAGTAGTGATTTTCCCCCTCACAAAATGTTTGTAATCACATTTATTAGACTAGCATTTTTACCAGTAATCAGTGATTCGCAATATTAAATGCACACATTAATTTTTCAAATTACAGTACTGCATTTAGATGCATGTAATCTAATGATTTTAAGGACTTCCAGTTTGAATGTCTTCGAATAATTTCCTTAAACCATGTTTTTGAGGATTTAAATATCTTTTCATTAATATTCTGTTATGGTTATAAATACTGTCACATATTCAGCCTTACAATAATTACAATAATATCTGAAAAAGCTTCAGTGTTTACCTTGAATTTTTAAGTAGCAGGCTTATTTTAACAGGAAGAAAGGTATGTAGCTCATTGCTGTTTGGCTGGCTAATGGATCCTAGATAAAACTGAAGGTGTTCTTATGAAAAATTAGATAAAACTTTACAATGTGGGAATAAAATTTGATTCCAATCATCAGGATTTATCATACAATGTGAGTTTTTGAAAATATTGAACTCAAATATCAGTTAAATGAATATTATCAAAAATTCCAGTTTATGAATACTACTACAAGGACATACCATCATCTCTGCTTCTTTTCAAATTAGGAGATACTTTAGTAGACTGATTATTAAATGAAGGCTCTGACTTTTTATCTTCTGTCTTGTTAAATGAAAACCCTGAAAAAGTAAGGATTATTAAATAAAATGCACAAAGTATTCTACTTCGTAAAAGATCATCAAATTCTCAATTTTTAAGACGACAAGTTTTGCAAAACATCATTAAGTCTTTTTGTTGAAATGTTTTACTTGGTACAATCACCTTACTAATGTCAGAAATCAGAGACTTTCACAGGAAATGTGCATAGAATAAGCTAGATACCTTTGATATACAGACCACTTCAGAAGACCCCACTTAATAAGTCACTTTTTTCTTTTTCATTTTTTTGCTTTCATTATCTTTACACAGGCGTTCTTAAACACTTTTCACTCAAGTTCATAAGAGATAAAAATATTCAATTATTACAGCATGTTTTTTTTTTTCCATCAACAAAGATTATCTTTTTTTTCTGCTGAAAACTTGGGGCTCACTTCTACTTCAGAATCATAGGGAGAAGTGACCTCTTTTCGAATCTGATAGGTAGAAGTGGTTATTTTGAAACAGAAGTGCTCGTTCGCTTGCGGCGCTACAATGTTTGGTTTTTACTATAATATAAAGGGCCATATGTATCCTTTTTTTTTGTTATATTGTTCAATTCATACCTGAGTAGACAATTAAAGTCACAGTTGTTTCAGTTTATGTCTTTAATAATCATTTATAGTTGCACAATTACATTAGTCCTCTTGTCTATCTATATACATTTTGCACAATCTATTTATCTGAAGCCAAAATACTTACAAAGTAATAAAATACTACATCAGAAGAAATAGAAAATGAAAGGATATGGAGTAAATGAACATAGGACAAAATCGCACACAATACACAGAAAACATAGAAAATTATCAATGAACAGGGCTTTTATTCCTGTTCTTCATCTTGTCAGTTGATGTAGGGTCTTCAACAATGAACGAATCACCTGTCTTACTTTTATTTGATCTTACCTGAATTATTTGTTCCTGTAAAACTATTTACTGATGTTTTTGGATCACTTCCAAATATACTATTACTACTGTCAGATTTATTACTACTTGAAGTCCCAAATATAGAATTTACACTAGTTGTCTTTATATTAGCCAAACTGTCATTATTAGATGACTGACCAAAGACAAAACCACCATTTGCAGGTTTTTGTCCTGTTGCAGAAACTGACTGTCCAAAGTTAATACCACCAGGAGTAGTTAATGTCTTTGTTTCTGAGTCAGAATTAGAATTGAAAGCTAGTCCTGTTGTTGCTACTGTTGATGTGGTAACAGATATCTTAGTACTGTCTAATATAACAGTACTATCCGAGTTCAGTTTACTAACACCGTCTGTTTTATCTGAACATTCTGATGATGTCTTTCCTAACATAAATCCACTAGCAGAAGATTTGTCTTTGGTACCTGATAAAGAGTTCTGACTCAGAAAACCTGATTTGTTAATTTCATCAGGTTTATTTTCCCCAAACTTGAAACCTGTTCCTGTTAGGGCAGATTTTTGGGGAGAAAAGGAATTAGATTTTCCAAACACAAATCCTCCTTTTTCCTTATTATCTGATTTGACATTTGAACTTTGTTTGTCAGAATCATCTGACAATTTTACTGAACTATCCCCAAATTTGAATCCACTTCCTGCTGAAGTAGTTTCACCACTAAATTTAAATCCAGAACCACTTGATGATTTAGAATCTCCACCAAGACTGAACCCACTGTTTGACATGTTTGAATTAGAATTAGATCCTGCAGGAAGAATAAATCCTGACTGTCCAGAAAAAGCTCCTGGGGCTATCTTCAATCCACCTGTAAAGAGCAGAAAGTTACATGATTAAACTAGATCTCTCTGATGGTCACCATGGTCACTAACAATTTTATACATAAGCTTTCTACCATCATAAAAGATCAAAATTAAATTCCATGGAGCCTATACTTGCTCTCCTGGCCTCTGAAAGTCCAGCTGCAATCCAATTCCTGTTAAGTGCAATTGTTTGTCCCTTTTAAAACTATTTATAATTTATATGCACAATTAAAATTCAGAATAAAAATAAAAGATAAAAAAATTTGGGGATTGATTCATTATAAGGCACTTATATTATAGAGTGAAAACAGATCAGGTCCAATTTGTCCATTACTTAAGGAATGGTTTGGCCTCAATTTACAAAATTGGCAGCACCATTTTGTTTTGGGCTAAGGAACATTGTATTTACACTACATAAGGATGTGTAAGTTATATATCTTACCTGATTGATGACTACACCAAGTTTAAGTTACATGAAAATGGGTTCTGTAGCAAACTATAAGTCAATGTGCAAATGAATTTTGGAATGACTTTACATGACTGCAAATGCATGTTTTATGGATGTTACCCAATATGTATTTACTGTTGACAAAATCTGTTAAAAGTATTTGCACTATCAGCAATGCATAATTGGTAATTACAAAATAATAACAAACATTCTGAGAGTATTGCATGGCAATACATAGTCCCCTACGGGATAAAAATTCATTATACTGGAACAAAATGCTAACTTGTTCTATAACTTGTCATGGAGTCAACAAAAAGAAAATATCAAGTCAATATCTTCAAGCATGACTAAAAACAGTGTGGAAAACTGATTATATGAGTGAATTTTTCAAGTACATAACTCTGCACAAAATTATCAGACCAAAACAAAAATTCGAACTTGATCTGTAACTTGTCATGATAAAACTATATACCAATTATCAATCAATATCTTCAAGCATGATGAAAGACACATTTTTAAACTAGATACCCTAATGATGATTGTGGACAAGTTTGGTTAATTTTGTCTTAGTAGTTTCAGAGGAGAAGATTTTTGTAAAGATTACAAAATTTACAAAAATGGTTAAAATTGACTATAAAGGGCAATAACTCCTTAAGGGTCAACTGACCATTTTGGTCAAGTTGACTTATTTGTAGATCTTACTTTGCTGAACATTATTGCTGTTTACACTTTATCTCTATCTATAATAATATTCAAGATAATAACCAAAAGCTTCAAAATTTTCTTAAAATTACCAATTTAGTGGCAGCAACCCAACAACAGGTTCTCCGATTCATCTGAAAATTTCAGGGCAGATAGATCTTGACCTGATTAACAATTTTACTCCTGTCAGATTTGCTCTAAATGCTTTGGTTTCAGAGTTATAAGCCAAAATATACATTTTACCCTATGTTCTATTTTTAGCCATGGCGGCCATCTTGGTTGGTTTGGCAGGTCACGGACACAATTTTTAAACTAGATACCCCAATGATGATTGTGGCCAAGTTTGGTTAAATTTGGCCCAGTAGTTTCAGAGGAGAAGATTTTGTAAAAGATTACAAAATTTACAAAAAATGGTTAAAATTGACTATAAAGGGCAATAACTCCTTAGGGTCAACTGACCATTTTGGTCAAGTTGACTTATTTGTAGATCTTACTTTGCTGAACATTATTGCTGTTTACAGTTTATCTCTATCTATAATAATATTCAAGATAATAACCAAAAGCTTCAAAATTTTCTTAAAATTACCAATTTAGTGGCAGCAACCCAACAACAGGTTCTCCGATTCATCTGAAAATTTCAGGGCAGATAGATCTTGACCTAATAAACAATTTTACCCTATGTCAGATTTGCTCTAAATGCTTTGGTTTCAGAGTTATAAGCCAAAATATACATTTTACCCTATGTTCTATTTTTAGCCATGGGCCATCTTGGTTGGTTTGGCAGGTCACGGACAAAAAGCCAAGGTGAAAAACACTTTAATTAGATATGATTAATAGTTATCTAAAATTAGATATGATGTAATACATTGTATATCTATTTTCAAATTATAATCAAATATAATTAATAGTTCCAAATATTTTTCTTTCAATTGTCACAAACATATATAGATTTGTAGCTTATCTATAAAATGTCAACAATTTTATCTACACAATGTAATGAAATGAAATATATACATTAATAAAAAGATTATTATCTAATAAAAGGATTTCACTTCATAATTTTTTTTTATATATATAGCATTCAGAAAATTAGTTTATACAAAATAACAAACAAACCTGCAAAAAAAATCTTCAAACAATATATCAAAGAATGTCTTTTAAAAAATGAGTTATCTCCCTTTGTACAGAAATATGGTTTAACATAGTACTCTATAATTAGATATGGTCCAGAGTTATGGTCCATAACTCTGGACTAAATCATCAGACCGAACTAAATTCGAGCTTGATCTATAACTTGTCATTATAAAACTATATACCAGATAAAAAATCAATATCTTTAAGAACGAAGAAAAAAAGTGTGGAAAACTGATTTCCCGGACTGACGGATGGAGTGCAAACCTAAAGTCCCCTTCGACTTCGTCAGTAGGGGACTAATAACCATTATTGTCTATGGTTTTGTTGCAAGTTTTTTAGAACAGTCCAGAAACAAGAAATATTGTTTTCTTAGTCTAAAGAAAATATCATTCTCTCAGGTTGTGAATCAATCACAAGATTGATCACCTTGGGGCAATCAATTTATCAGTTTCGAATAATCAGTGCGCCACTAACTTATAACTGTTGAAAGAAGTTCATAGATATAACAATAGTACATGAGCAGTTTTACCTGATGATGATGGCTGTGTACCAGGTCTTGGTGTTTCACATGCTATACACTTTGTGACATCTCCTTTGTTAGGGACTAGACATACATCACAATCCCAGTTACCTGAAGGCTTCTTGAATATTGACTGTAAACTATCACCACCAGCAGATTTTGATGTACCTAAAATTGTACAATAAAAATTATAAGTACCTTTCATTTCCAGTAGAGATACTCGTTTTAAAAAAATTCAGGTATCTTCTGTCACAATCAGACCAATGCAGAAAAAATTGCACAACAAAATATAACTATTATCATTAATACATGCAGTCTATATTTTGTATCTTTAATTGTTCAATAAACAAGATTGTTTGTCCACAAGGAAACAATACCCTGCTTACACAATCACATTTTCAAGTCCAGTGATCCCCCAAAAAACTTTCAACACTTAATAAGATACTTACTTTTCTTCAACCCTGGCTTAGGTTCAGCACAAGCAACACATTTTTCTGCATCATCTTTATTGGATACCAAACACACATTACAAGTCCATCCTTTAACTGCAAACTTAGCAAGACTATCAATCTTTGGTACAGCTGCAAAGAAAAGAACTGTTATAGTATGGACTGAAAAACATTGCATAAACTGCAAGCCTCAAGAAGTCTGACAATAAAATAATTGGTGTTTTCAATGTTGGTTTTTGATGATGGTGAAAACCTTGTTTGGTGTATAATGAATACATGACACTATTTTGAAAAGTGAAAATCAATATATTGACTGTTCATTGGTTTTAAAATGTCCACTTGATCCATATACTTGTCTATTATAGATTTAACAAGTCTTCTGCCTATCATTAAGGTATTATTCGTTATTTTTCTAGGAAACTAAATATTTTCAATGTTTAACATGTAAGTCAAAGCTTAAATTGAAGATATACATCAGTGTTCCAGCTAGGATTTGAAAATAGAGGGGCGTGTTTTTAAAAAAGGGCACTTTAGCGCGTACCCACTGAAAAAAATCAAATACTTAATATTACCACATAATGACATATTTTTAGCAAGCATGTAGCTAAGTTAAATACTCTATACTATTATATACAAGTTTAAAAATCATTTATTTAGAACATATAAGTTAAAATCAAACTGAGAGCATTAATAGTCATTACTATATTCATTTCTCTTTCAGAACTACAGATTTTTTCAAAGAAGAGTTCAAATGCAAATAAATATTAAACAACATTGACAAGTCTTCTGTTCTTCTTTTTGAAGAAGGTTGTCACAAATTGATCAAGAATTTTTTCAAATTTAGTTTCATCACAGTTTAATTATAGTTAATATTTTTGTTAATGTCTGTGTTTTCAAGTTTGCCCTGTGACTTGTCTTTATCAATTTGACCTGAGAGAATATTCTCTCCACCTCTGCTGTACTGAGTGGTTGTATTATTGCAACACTGAATAGTTTTGCAACAAGAGGGTACATAGATAATAGGTTTTTATCCTTATGACAAGGTGAATGAAATAGTTCTAGCAGACTAGGTAAGGAACGATCTGTAAGTTCTGCTGATGACACAAGAGCTATAAAGTCCTGCCATTGAATAAGGAGAGTTTCAGGGTCCATGTCAAATGTATTTGCCAGAGCTTCTATCTCTGTATAACCATACATTGTTTCAATGTTGTCTGTTCCTGTAAGGTCTAAAATGGCCAACTGATCGATTGTGTCAGCATCCTTAAATCTAACTGTTATATTTTCAATTAATCCATTGAGAAAGCACTCTCTGACTTTAGTGTCAAAATCTACTGGGGGTGGGTCAGTAATGTTACATGTGCTTCTTAAATGTTCCTCTTTTTGAAGCCATGGGCCATTCTGGGTCTTTCTTGTTGTCAACAAATTGACAGTTTTCTCCACACTTGTTTTAATGTTGCCAAGATGAACATTCCTCTTCTGAATAAAATGCTTCGCTGAGGGCAGCCTGATTCGACCGTATAGGTCGAACCATGAACAGTTTGGGCAAGTTTGGACACAATATTCAAGCTTGATACTGTCTGAATTTGGATTGTGATTAAATTTTTAACATAATATAGGTTTCTGACACAAAATAAATGTGGTCAAAGATCTTAAAAATTTGAAATGGGACATTTAATTTACCTAGAATGGTCTGATATCCAAAATCTAACAACATGGTTAGATTCAGCATATAAAAAAACACCAATAATTTAATTTTAGTTGAAATCAAACAAAGTTTAATTTTTGGACCCTTCAAACCTTAATATGAACTTATTTGAAAACAGGGCCCAAAATAAAATCTAAATGCACAATAAGATTCAGCAAATCATACAGCCGCAATAATTCAGTTTTGATGAAATCAAACCAAGTTTAATTTTGGACCCTTTTGACCTCAATGTAGACCAATTTAAAAATGGGGCCCAATATCCAAAAAAAATATACAAGGTTAGAACCCCCAAAAATTAAAGACTTAATTAATCCCATCGAAATTGGTTAAAACATTTGTATTTGTTTTCAATTGAAGATTTGTTGCTATTGCGCAATACCGTGCAATTGAAGATTATTTGCTATTGCGCAATACTGTGCAATTGAAGATTTCTTGCTATTGCGCAATACTGTGCAGTTGAAGAGTTCTTGCTATTGCGCAATACTGTGCTATTGTGCAATAAAAGATTTCTTGCTATTGCACAATACTGCAGTTTAGGTGAGATAAACAAAAAAGCTTCATCAGCAACATTTTATATTGGCAAATTTCCAATGAAGTTCATTAAACTAAAGTTATTGGCAAATTTCCAATGGAATTTATTAATAATAAAGTTTTTGGCACATTTCAATATACATAATTTAAAAGCAGTTTAGGTGAGATATTCAAATGAGTTTCAATTACCAACCTTACACTGCCTTTTAAATTATGTTTTGTACTAAGTAATTGTCCATTAACCTGAAACCCTTTTCCCCTTTTTGCACCTTATTCTTTAACGGTTTGAGCCATAACTCCCAAAGACTATTCTTACCATCCCTTTGTGGTATTCCAATATCCAAAATCTAAATACATGGTTAGATTCAGCATATCAAAGAACCCCAAGAATTCAATTTTGATGAAATCAAATAAAGTTCAATTTTGTACCCTTTTAACCTCAATGTGGACCAATTTGATAACGGGCCCAAATATCAAAAATCTAAATACATGGTTAGATTCAGCATATCGAAGAACCCCATATATTCAATTTTGTTGAAATCAAACAAAGTTTAATTTTGGACCCCGATTTGGACTAACTTGAAAACTGGGCCCATAATAAAAAAATAAGTACATGTTTAGATTCAGCATATCAAAGAACCCCAAGATTTCAATTTTTGTTAAAATCAAACTAAGTTTAATTTTGGACCCTTTGAACCTTGATGTAGACCAATTTGAAAACGGGACAAAAAATTAAGAATCTAAATACACGGTTAGATTCGGTATATGAAAGAATCCCAATAGTTCAATTTTTGATGAAATCAAACAAAGTTTAATTTTGGACCCTTTTGGCCCCTAATTCCTAAACTGTTGGGACCAAAACTCCCAAAATCAATCCCAACCTTCCTTTTGTGGTCATAAACCTTGTGTTTAAATTTCATAGATTTCTATTTACTTATACTAAAGTTATTGTGCAAAAACCAAGAAAAATGCTTATTTGGGCCCTTTTTTAGCCTCTAATTCCTAAACTGTTGGGACCAAAACTCCCAAAATCAATCCCAACCTTCCTTTTGTGGTCATAAACCTTGTGTTAAAATTTCATAGATTTCTATTTACTTATACTAGAGTTATTGTGCGAAAACCAAGAAAATGCTTATTGGGCCCTTTTTTGGCCCCTAATTCTTAAACTGTTGGGACCAAAACTCCCGAAATCAATCCCAACCTTCCTTTTGTGGTCATAAACCTTGTGTTTAAATTTCATAGATTTCTAATAACTTATACTAAAGTTATAGTGCAAAAACCAAATGTCTTCGGACGACGACAAAAATTTTGCGGTCGTATAAAAACAAGTGAGAGGCTACAAATGTGTGGCAGCACATCTGCAAGTAGCAAAACAGCTTTCAGCATGGCAGGATCTTTAAGATTTTCAAGCAAGCCATTTCCCACTGGATCAGTTCGAATTTCTGCAGACTCTTAATGAACAACAAGAGACCTGTATGATCGTGCAATTGAGGATATTGCTTGGTCATGACAGCCAGCGATGATGTTTTTCTAGTTTAATAGCTAAAGGTGCCTGATCAAAAGTTTTCTGTGTTTCTTTAAGTCTATCAGTGTTGCAGCAGCTATATTTATAATACTTATATAAAGCTTCAAGCACCTGGTCAAGCTTCTTCATGAGTGGGATTTGCTTAAAACTGTCTCTGCAGGCAAGGGCTAAACGGTGATCTCTGCAATGATGTGTCAAAAGGTGAGGGTTAAGGTCCTTCAGTTGTTTGGAAACACCATTAATGCAGCCTGTAAAAACAGCTGCACCATCTGATGCAAATCCTGCCATATCTTGAATTGAAAGTTCACGGCTACTTAATTCATCTGTTATAGCTTCATTATGTTATCTGCTTTTGCATTTGGCAATTCAATGTCTGTTAAGAATCCATTTTGAACTTTACCATCCTTGCTAATGTAACGTGTACAAATAGCTAAATGCTTAATTGTCCTGTTATCGGTAACTTCATCTACCATTGTAGACTACATGGACTGGCTTTCATATCATCCAACAGTAGTTGATGTACTTTTGAACTTAATATTTCCAACAACTCATGAACTGTATCCCAGCTTGAATAAGTAGCATTTTTAGATAAACAAAGTTTAGATAAAATCTGTTGCTCCAACATCAATGCAGAGATCAACTGTTGATCCAAATAAGTCAAGTGGCAAGTGATGGCGCAGAATAAAAAATAGAACTTTCAGAGCATCCTTCACTGCTTTTTGTGCACTAGTAGATATATTAGAAGCCATGTCATCAACGGTGTGTGCCATATCTAAAGTTATTGCATATTTATGTTGTTCACTGTCTTGATGGATTTGTATCTTATCTTTGCGCAACAGTTTATAACCTACAGTAGACCATGTCTGACAACCAGCACTTCCGTGTGATTGATGCTTGTTACAAAGTTTGCAAAGCATGACATCAACTAATGTTCCATCCTCACTAAAGTCTTTGTCAAAATATAACCAGGAATACTGTTTCAACCAATTATTATTTATACCAACTTTGTGTTTCCCACTAGGATTTCTTGTTCCTGTGGAGGAAGGAAGTGTAGGGTTAGAATTTTCTTGAGTTGCTTCATTTGCTTGTATTTGTGGTTGTATAGGAGTTTTGGCTGTCTCAATTACAATTTCAGGGGTCTCATTTCCATCATTACTGAAAGAAGATAGGGAGAGTGGGGGTAAACTTTACATTGAAAATTGTGTAGGTTTGATTGTGAATTTAAATGAGTGCCAATGAGAAAATTGTCTTTATTTCGATCTTGAAAAATAGATTAATTCAACAAATAAGTTTGTTAATTCAACTTTGAGAGTTTATTATCAATTCAACATGCATCTCCGTATATTTCATGTTGAGCGTATCTAATAATATCAACAAGTTTGTCAAAACGGATTTCAATAAGAAAATTGATACAAAAATCGGACTTTTGAGAGCTCAGGAATCGGCACAATAATAAATTAATTCAACTTTGAAAGTTTATTATCAATTCAACAAGCATCTCCGTATATTTCATGTTGAGCGTATCTAATAATATCAATATTAAAGTTAGTCAAAACGGATTTCAATTTAAGAAAAATGATATAAAAATCAGACTTTCAAGTGCTCCGTAATCGGCGGAATTTACAATAGAAGAACAATTGCGATATCTGATAGAAACCTTTCTACTTCTCGATTTTTCATAAAAGTAAAGAATTAAATTATTTTTTTACCTTTGATGGTCATTATTCTTGAAAAAAGATGTAATAGACTGGCAAGTCTTTGATATTTTCTTCTTGTCATTTTCGAGTTGGTCAATTTTTCTTCTTTTCGTCGGCATTTTGCGTGTTGACGATTTACAATATACTATTGGAATGATTCTTTTTTAATGAACGTTATTTTATAAATAACAAATACAATAGAAATGAACATCCTTCACATTTATTTTATAAATTCTATTTTGCATCGTCAGGTGTTAAAAAATCAATTCATTTAACTTGGATGCTTGGTGCTTCAGGGCAAAGGGATTAGACAGGGTCGTAAATTTCACCTGATTAAGTAATTGACTCTAATCAAATAGGTGATTATATACAGGTAACAAGTGTCAACAATTTTAATCTGTTGTCTTAATGAAGTGTGTGTATAAAGAACTCAACAAAATGGCGACAATATGAGGAAAAAAGATTGTTTTTAAAACTTTTTTCAATAGGGCACAGAGGGGCGCAAAATTTCGGGGGCGGGGTGCGGCGCCCCTCCATTTCATGCTAGCTGGAACACTGTATATCTTCTTTTCAAAAAGCCTTTTACAGACTCACAAGAAGAGTTGTAGCAAGGTTTCTTCATAACTAAGCATTCTGAAACATTATTGGATTTTATGATAGAAGCTACCTTGGTTGGTTGATAATAAAATCCTAAGGATTGGCTACATAAAATACTTAACCTGTCTCACCAAGTGTAACTGTTTGTTTCTACATGAACCAGTCATAAAATTCTGGAAATTGAAACACAAGATTTTTTTCTATTTTTGGGTAAAAGAGTCTACAAATAGGTGCAGGAAAACAGTTTTTTCTTCAACCTGAAAACAATTTTTCAAAGATGGGATGAAAATGTATTGAATAAATATATTTTAAATGATTCAGGCATTTTCCCAAATAAACTGCTTCGCCAAGTGCAGCTGGATACGACCGCAGAGGTCCAACCCTGAACAGTTGGGGCAAAAATGGACACAATATTCAAGCTTGATACAGGTCTGAATTTGGATTGTAATTAAATATTTGACATGTTATAGGTCTCTGACACAGAATAAATGTAGTCAAAGAACTTGAAATTGGTTATATGATTTGAATTTATATTCAATTGAAGATTTCTTGCTTTCTGCAATACACTGTGCATAATACTTAGTAAATCTGTTTTCAGACTATATACAAAGAATTAGCCAAAAAAATTGTGACCCTCAATTTTTCTTTGAAAAATTGACAATTTCTTAAATCCTGAAGAAAAAATTGACCCCCTTTTTCCAAAACCAATATACAACCCCAAAATTTTTTGCGGTCATATAAAAACTTTATTTGAAAGAATATTACCTAAACTGTATTGTATAGCTTGCATTTCTTAATTTATGACATTTTAAGGACAAATGGGAGGTCTTTATTTGTAAACAAACTTATAATCAAAGACCCCACAAGGATAAACCTGGGTATAAGACATTGGTTTCCAATTTTGAGGGGACAGACTCCACAGTAATGGGTGTCCTTATGACTATGTTAGATGTTTATATACACGGACTGATTCAGTCAGATTGCCTTGTATAAGAAAAGTGCCTTTCCCTCTTCACATTAAAAAACTCTTTGAGGGGTCTGTAGGTGGCTTGTTGCAAGCCTTGGTTTCTGCCCTCTCCATTTTACATTATCCAAAGGTAATTAAAAATTGCAGATTCAAAATGATGGCAACACTATAAATATATGTTTCTACTTATAATAACAAGCATTATTTACAAGGCTTAGCTCCTGGTCGAGGTGATGTGCAGGCTACACATTTATCTGATTCATCTTTGTTGCTAACAAGGCATATATCACATGTCCATCCTTTTACAGCAAACTTGGCTAGACTATCATTCTTTGGTGCTACTGAAAAATTTATTTAATGACAAAAATAAGTAACATTTTTGTAAACTATCTTAAATCAAGAGCTTTTATGGGCACACAGGCGTATAGAAATTGGTTTCAATATCCCTTTTTGAGTGGCCAGACTCACCGGACATGGGTTCTTTTGATTGTGTTAGATGTAAATATAGATCTACTGATCCAGTTAGTTTGCCTAGCGTAGGAAAAGTGCCAACCTGTTTACATTAAAAAAATAAATTGCTTCGCTGGATACGACCGCAGATATCCAACCCTGAAAAGTTGGGGCCAAAATGGACACAATATTCATGCTTGATACAGGTCTGAATTTGGATTGTAATTAAATTTTTGACACATAATAGGTTTCTGATACAGAATAACTGTAGCTAAAGAACTTCAAATTGGTTATATGATTAGAATTTATATTCAGTTTTTTGCTTTTGTGCAATACACTATGCGAATTGACCCCCCAAATTATTTTTACCCGTTTTTTGCGTTTGAGCAATACACTATGCTGTTGAATATTAACACCAAAAAAAAAATATTTGAAGAAATTTTCTTTCAATTTCTGAAATCTGAAATGAGAACAATTGTCCCCTCCAATTTTTTCCCCTTTCCTTATTCCAAAAAATAATTCTTTCCCTCAAGTTATGGTCAGTATCTCAGACAATCATCATTTCTTAATACATAATTTACAAGCAGTGTAAGGAAGGTAATCAAACAATGTTATTTGAATTGATTTGGATTTTGATTTGGATTACCTCCCTTACACTGCTTTTAAATTGTCTCAATGTTATTTAAATTGATTTGGATTACCTCCCTTACACTGCTTTTAAATTGTCTCAATTGTCCTTTTAACCAGAAAAACTCTTGTTTTTCCCCTTTTTTTGCCCCGAATTCCTAAATGGTTTGAGCCATAACCCCCTAAAAGTCAATCCTAACCATCCCTTTGTAGTATGGAAACTTGTGGTATAATTTCAGAGAGATTCATACACTTTAACACAAGTTATTGTCTGGAAACTACAAAAATGCTTATCTGGGCCCCTTTTTAGACCCCTAATTCCTAAACAGTTGGGACCATAACCCCAAAAATCAATCCCAACCTTCCTCTAATGGTTATAAACCTTGTGTTAAAATTTTATTGATTTCTATTTACTTATACTAAAGTTATCATCTAGAAACCATCTGTCTTCGGACGACGCTGACGTGATACCAATATACGACCAAAAAATTTTTAATTTTTGCGGTCGTATAATAAATGGAAAAAGTGTCCATGGGACACAGATGATGCCTCCACTTGCATATAACATTATAAAGAGACATAACTAGAGAACTGTAAAAGTGATGCCACCCAAAGTTGAACTTGATCTGATCTGAGTTTTGAGGTAATATGCATTGTGTACAAGTTTCACAACATTTCTTTGAGGCAAACTAAAGTAAGACAACGGAAACGAAAAATTCAGAATTTTTCCATTTATGAAGGGAGTAATTCCAGAACGGTAAAAGTGATGTCACCCAAATTTGAACTTGAACTGAGTTTTGTGGTAATAAGCATTGTGTAAAAGTTTCGTAAAATTTGGTCGAGGCAAACTAAAGTTAGAGAACAGAAACCAACTTTGGGAAGTACAGATGTATGGACGGACAAGGGTAACACTTAATGCCCCCTCTGGTGACGGCGGGGGAATAAAAAGAAGGGGCCTGTAGGTGGCTTGTTTCACACCCCATTTAATGCCCCTATACATATACCACATTATCGAGAAATTGAAGAGAAAATTTCAGATTCAAAATGATGGCAACACTTATAATATATGTTTCTACTTATAATAACAAGCATTATTTACATGGCTTAGCTCCAGGTCGAGGTGATGTGCAGGCTACACATTTATCTGAATCATCTTTGTTGTTAACAAGGCATATATCACATGTCCATCCTTTCACAGCAAACTTGGCTAGACTATCATTCTTTGGTGCTACTGAAAAGTAAACAAAATTTACTTAGTGAATTGAAACAAACTGAAATTATTTTCCCCAGCACCTTGCAAAGTACATTTTACTATTAAGGCCAAAAAATAAATTATGTGTTTCCTATTTTACCCCTCAAAAAAAAGGTAGGGTAGGCTGGTAAAACATTTTCTTTTTTTTTTCTTTTGTTGACAGCAGAAAAAGGTTTCAAATCAAATCGTTGATTTCCCACCCTTTGCCTGTTTGATTCTTTAATACTTAGAATAGTACTTAAATCTACAGCTTTTTTTATTTTCTGTTTTAGTTCTGATTCAGAAATATGAAAATAAACTTTTATGCAAATTTTAAGCATTTCATGGGTTAATATAGGAATATGTTCTTGCTGATGAATCTATCAACAAAAGCTGGATTGATTTTAGATGTAAATTGAAGACATTTTACTTTAAAACTGTTTGTCAAATTGACAATGTCAATTCACTGACAGAAACTGAGGTCCAAATAATTTCAGCAAAATATGTCAACTTCATATTTGTTTATAGGTCCATCATGATGTTCTTCAAAAAGGTTTGACATACCGTAATTATCCGGATTTCGTGTCATTATAATTCTTGTGTTCATGTGATCACATTTCGCATATTTGACAGCATATATGCTGCCATGGTTGTCAACAAGCCTAGTTGGTACTTATATAATATTTTAACAATTTGAGGACCATTGATTTATGGTCCCAAAATAGTCAAAAAATATCAAAAGGACGTATGAGCTACGGTTCCAAAGCTACAACAAGCCATGCTTGATTATTTGAAATCTTGGTTCCGGATATGCTTTACCTATTCGTATTTAGTTGTAATTATCAACGCTTTGCAGATCAGTTATATTCTAAACAAATAATCAGATCCGGACAGAAAAAAAAATTCCGGATTTTTTATTTTTTATATCGTCAATAAAATGTTTAGGGTCAGCATCGGAAACAGAGGTAGGGTCGGGAAACCAGAAACACACAATTTATTTATTTTGGCCTAAGTGGATGCAACTTTTAAACAAAACATCAAGTCACTCACATTCTAATTAAGTATTTCTTGATCAAATGCAGACATGCTCATAAACTTCTCTTGATATGCGAGTGCTATAATTTCCGAGAGAATGGAAAATTATAGTTTATGAACATTTTGCATAATTCTATCATAGGGTCTTTTGTCTTCTTACTTATATACATCTATTTCTAGACCAGCCACAGAAAAAAAAATTAACATAAGTTCTGGTTTTAATATATAATTTTTACTTCACTTTTTTCTTATTTAATTGCATTAACAAACCTGCCATCAATGTGGCAACAGGATGAAACTATATTATTTAAATATAACATCTAAAGGTGTCCATGAATAAAAAGATTGTTCTCTGTGTTCAATAGCATGTATACATTTTTTTACCTTCTGGAGACTTTTTCTGTGCAGTGCCACTTTTTCCTAAGATATCCATAACACTTCCAGTTTTTAATTCTGATGCCACTTTGAAGCCACCACTGGAAGGTGAATTGTTGTTTGAACTTGTCTGAGAAACAGGCTTTGAAAAACCTTTAAACAAGATTAAAAGGCAGTAATTAGCACCCATGTTGGAAATTTTATATATCGTCACTCGAACTTGATCTTTTCAGACCATGATTTCAATTAACACCATACATGTTGCTATTGATATTATGTCTCTTTAAGAAAAACCTGTCTGTCACATTATTATGAATGTGATTCTTTAAAGAAAAAAAATTCAGTTCATACCTAGTTATAAAGGCTATTATTAAGCCAAGAAAAGTAATTTTTTATCATTTATATTTTCTGAATTAATGTACTTAAAATTTATCTTATTTAGTTGATTTTTGTACCCATCTCTGTCAACAAATAATGTGTACCTTGTGATACTGAAGAAGCTGTGAGACTACTGGTTGAGACAGTTGAAGCTTTATAGTTGTATTTCATCTGTATGTCATTGTCATCACCAAGATTAAATGTTACACTTTTTGATTTGCTTGGTGATGCTGATCCATCTCCTTGTTGGATTGGTGAACTGAACTTGAAGTCCTTTAAAACAGAAAGTAGCATGTAATAAATGTGCATGCAAAAATATCAACAACCTTAAAGTGGTGTCTTTACAAATTAAAGAATGACACCTGCAAACACCAATTAAATCTTGACTTGAAAAAAAAAACCAATTCATATCAGCTTGTACTTATTTTTTTCCTTGGTGATTCATTCCTACTAACTTCAACTAGATTTATCAAACTTTCCATGGCATGTTGTCATTTTAGGTAGCATATTAGATTACATAAACTTTTGATGGACAAGATTCAATAAGGCAAATCAAAGATTTTTTTCTATGACAGTATTTGCAACAAAAGTCTGTTAAGTTTGTATGTCTATACAATAAAAAAGGTCTTTTAAGAATATTGATAGATTAGATTGTACAATTGTCAAATTTTGAATTGAAAAAAATGTGCACAAGTTTTAAAGTAAAACTATGCCACTGAAATTTTAAATTGAAATCAGGTAAGATATTCATATTGTAATATACAGCAGTGAATCATAAATCTAATGTGCATTTCTTCCACATAATATATTTTGGCACGAATAACTAGGCTAGTGTTTTTAGAGTTATACAAACCATTTTAGGTGGACCTGTAGGTGTATCAGTAGGCGTAACAGCCATTTTCTGTATTGGTGATGAGAAGGTGTACTGTTGACTAGACAATTCTTTTGTTGTACGCTGAGGTGTAGACTTTGGCATATTGAAATTGAATGTAGGCATGTCTTTAACTGGCAGTGTGAACTCTGTCCTTAATTGTGGCATTTCGTAAGGCTCATCTTCCTCTTCATCTTTTCTAGAGGCAACATGATGTGTTGTAAACTTTTTGCTCTTCATTTTACCTCCCTGAGTATTAATTGAGGACATTCCAGGGTCTTTTTGAGAAGATCTATGTAATTAACAATTAACTTTCAAATAAATTATGCATAATAAGTATAGAACAAATATTATACTGAAAGACAACAGAACTAGAGGCTCTAAAGAGCCTGTGTCGCTCACCTTGGTCTATGTGCATATTAAACAAAGGACACAGATGGATTCATGACAAAATTGTGTTTTGGTGATGGTGATGTGTTTGTAGATCTTACTTTACTGAACATTCTTGATGCTTCCAATTATCTCTATCTATAATGAACTTGGCCCAGTAGTTACAATGGAAAATATTTTGTAAAATTTACAAAATTTACAAAATTTATGAAAATTGTAAAAATGACTATAAAGGGCAATAACTCCTTCAGGGTCAATTGACAATTTTGGTCATGTTGACTTATTTGTAGATCTTACTTTGCTGTACATTATTGCTGTTTACAGTTTATCTCTATCTATAATAATATTCAAGATAATAACCAAAAGCTGCAAAATTTTCTTAAAATTACTAATTCAGGGCAGCAACCCAACAACGTGTTGCCTGATTGGTCTGAAAATTTAAGGGCAGATAGATCTTGACCTAATGAACAATTTTATCCTCGTCAGATTTGCTCTAAATGCTTTGGTTTCAGAGATATGAGCCAAAACTGCATTTTACCCTATGTACTATTTTTTAACCATGTCGGCCATCTTGGTTCATGGACGGGTCATCGGACACATTTTTAAACTAGATACCCTAATGATGATTGTGGACAAGTTTGGTTAATTTTGTCTTAGTAGTTTCAGAGGAGAAGATTTTTGTAAAGATTACAAAATTTACAAAAATGGTTAAAATTGACTATAAAGGGCAATAACTCCTTAAGGGTCAACTGACCATTTTGGTCAAGTTGACTTATTTGTAGATCTTACTTTGCTGAACATTATTGCTGTTTACACTTTATCTCTATCTATAATAATATTCAAGATAATAACCAAAAGCTTCAAAATTTTCTTAAAATTACCAATTTAGTGGCAGCAACCCAACAACAGGTTCTCCGATTCATCTGAAAATTTCAGGGCAGATAGATCTTGACCTGATTAACAATTTACTCCTGTCAGATTTGCTCTAAATGCTTTGGTTTCAGAGTTATAAGCCAAAATATACATTTTACCCTATGTTCTATTTTTAGCCATGGCGCCATCTTGGTTGGTTTGGCAGGTCACCGGACACAATTTTAAACTAGATACCCCAATGATGATTGTGGCCAAGTTTGGTTAAATTTGGCCCAGTAGTTTCAGAGGAGAAGATTTTGTAAAGATTACAAAATTTACAAAAATGGTTAAAATTGACTATAAAGGGCAATAACTCCTTAAGGGTCAACTGACCATTTTGGTCAAGTTGACTTATTTGTAGATCTTACTTTGCTGAACATTATTGCTGTTTACAGTTTATCTCTATCTATAATAATATTCAAGATAATAACCAAAAGCTTCAAAATTTTCTTAAAATTACCAATTTAGTGGCAGCAACCCAACAACAGATTCTCCGATTCATCTGAAAATTTCAGGGCAGATAGATCTTGACCTAATAAACAAATTTACCCCATGTCAGATTTGCTCTAAATGCTTTGGTTTCAGAGTTATAAGCCAAAATATACATTTTACCCTATGTTCTATTTTTAGCCATGGCGGCCATCTTGGTTGGTTTGGCAGGTCACGGACACAATTTTAAACTAGATACCCCAATGATGATTGTGGCCAAGTTTGGTTAAATTTGGCCCAGTAGTTTCAGAGGAGAAGATTTTGTAAAGTTAACGAAGACGGACGACGGACGCCAAGTGATGAGAAAACTCACTTGGCCCTTCGGCCAGGTGAGCTAAAAGGAACTATTTTCCTGTAAGTTTTGACATAAAAATTGAGTTATTCAAACAATTCAATATAAACATTTTTCCTCCCTTAGGTATAAACAAGTGGCTGATTGTCTGCCTGACCTAAACTTTGATTATCATATATAATTATGATAAATCTTTAATAACAAAACATTCCTAAATAAGCCTGTCCTGCCAAAAATTACTTGTCTACAGAGATCATCAGACAAGCTTGCATTAAAACTCTGATGTAAAAATCTGCATGTTAGTTATCTTTCAACCATGTTCTACACAAAATGTATTAAACTGATATAATCCTATTTTGCACTTTACCAAATTTCTTTTCACAAATGCTAAATCTCTGATTCATCCCTTCTCTAGACTGACTTGTGAAACACTATCACGATTTTTAGGAACTCAGTAAATTAGTTTGGTCTTGTTACTGGACATTGTGTGCAATAAAATTCTTGAAGCATTCATTTAATTTGCTCACTTTGGACCTATCAAAGGTCATTAACAGATAAGCTTTTTGAAAATTCTGTTGTTTTTCCAGGAAACCTATTTACACAGACTCGAAGGACCAATGATATTGTTAAACCCTGAATGCATCAAAATAACAATCAATTTTAAAGTCTTTCATTTATTGATAATTCTTGTTTTATTTTTAACACAAATACCCTAATTAAAATGTAAGAGTACTAAGCATTAAATGAAACCTACCCAGGAAACTGATAACTGCCTGAAGTTTCAGTGCTTTCTCCTAATTAAAATATAAGGGTACTAAGCATTTAAATTAAACCTACCCAAGTAACTGATAACTGTCTGTAGTTTCAGTGCTTTCTCCTAATTAAAACATAAGGGTACTAAGCATTTAAATTAAACCTACCCAGGTAACTGATAACTGCCTGTAGTTTCCGTGCTTTCTCTGTTTGGTACAAATCTCTGGAGATTGGCCGCAATAGAAGCTGATCCTGGAGTACTGACTCTTTGTAATGGTGGACCTCTATTTGGAGTCTACGAATTATACAATATCACAGCAAGTTTATGATAATTTCCAATACTATAAACAATGTGGGTAATTTGAACAAAGCTACATCATTCAGTCTTCATTTTTTAAACTTAAAATCCTAATAATCAAAATATATTCTATATTCACCTGCAATTCTCTAGATGAATTCATGTAAGCTCCTATACTATGTCTTGTTGGCCTTCTATATACTGATGGCTGAAATTTTAAAACCTTACATCAAATCATTTATGAAATAACTGCTGTCATATGCATATTATGAATATCATTATTTTATGGATAAACAATTTTAAGTTCATTATATTATCCAAAGACAACCCATAATTTATCCCAATGAAGAACCCTTCATTTGACAGTAGAGGAGGTGGGTTAAGTCATTATCTGGACAATGAGGATATATTGGATAGGGACAGTTATTTGGCCTTGCAAAGGACACCTCACTTGAGAGTTGATGCAAGGGTTCTTTTGAGTGCAGTCTTCAAACATGTTGAAATTGACATATCTGACCTGAAATGGCCATTTTACATGTTACCAAAAGATATTTGACTCACAATTTAACTTTTGTATAATACATTATGTAGCAAAATAAATTATCCTTTGAACAGGGCCTTACCTCATTTCTAAAGACTAATGACAAGCTTTGATAATGAGGCTATTTCAGCATTTTTTTTAAATAACAATAAAGTGATTTAAAATTAAGAATGCTCTCCCAGTAGTATTCTTAATTTTAAAATCACTTTATTGTTATTTCATTTTTTTTTGCTGAAATAGCCTCATTATCAAAGCTTGTCATTATGTCTATTTCAGCATTTTTTTTTTAAATAACAATAAAGTGATTTTAAAAGTTAAGAATGCTCTCTCCCAGTAGTATTCCTTACAAATTTTAAATTTCAATCAGTTAATCTCAAAATTGAGTATATAGAAAAATCTTTTTTTCTCCTCTCGTTTCAAATGAAGATGTATAATTTGATCCCTCGTGTCTTGTGAGGCAACAATAGGTATATTTCTTATTTCAATTACCGGTCAAAAGGTCTATAATGTTCTCAGTTCCCACCAACAATCATATATAACATCATGAACATGTGTTTTGTTTTAAAACAGGATGTTGGTTTTCTAGTTAATATTTTGAAAAGTTTTGTAGTATTCCATAGAGGAGCAGGCAAATCTTAGGACCACAAGATATTCATTCCAAATGGGCCTATTGGCCATCCTAATGTCAGTTCTTATGACCACCCTGGACAGTTGTCTCATTGACAATCATTCCACATCTCCTTATTTTATAGTTGTGAGATAACATACATCAGTTTCTATCCCATACTGGTTTTTTTAAAATATCCTTTAATACTTTCGGATATGGAAAGTTTTGCCATATGATGATTGTGGCCAAGTTTGGTTAAATTTGGCCCAGTAGTTTCAGAGGAGAAGATTTTGTAAAAGTTAACGAAGACGGACGACGGACGCCAAGTGATGAGAAAGCTCACTTGGCCCTTCGGGCCAGGTGAGCTAAAAGGAACTATTTTCCTGTAAGTTTTGACATAAAAATTGAGTTATTCAAACAATTCAATATAAACATTTTTCCTCCCCTTAGGTATAAACAAGTGGCTGATTGTCTGCCTGACCTAAACTTTGATTATCATATATAATTATGATAAATCTTTAATAACAAAAACATTCCTAAATAAGCCTGTCCTGCCAAAAAATTACTTGTCTATAGAGATCATCAGACAAGCTTGCATTAAAAACTCTGATGTAAAAAATCTGCATGTTAGTTATCTTTCAACCATGTTCTACACAAAAATGTATTAAACTGATATAATCCTATTTTGCACTTTACCAAATTTCTTTTCACAAAATGCTAAATCTCTGATTCATCCCTTCTCTAGACTGACTTGTGAAACACTATCAGGATTTTTTAGGAACTCAGTAAACTAGTTTGGTCTTGTTACTGGACATTGTGTGCAATAAAATTCTTGAAGCATTCATTTAATTTGCTCACTTTGGACCTATCAAAAGTCATTAACAGATAAGCTTTTTGAAAATTCTGTTGCTTTTCCAGGAAACCTATTTACACAGACTCGAAGGACCACTGATATTGTTAAACCCTGAATGCATCAAAATAACTACCAGTTTTAAAGTCTTTCATTTATTGATAATTCTTGTTTTATTTTAACACAAATACCCTAATTAAAATGTAAGAGTACTAAGCATTAAATGAAACCTACCCAGGAAACTGATAACAGCCTGAAGTTTCAGTGCTTTCTCCTAATTAAAATATAAGGGTACTAAGCATTTAAATTAAACCTACCCAAGTAACTGATAACTGTCTGTAGTTTCAGTGCTTACTAATTAAAACATAAGGGTACTAAGCATTTAAATTAAACCTACCCAGGTAACTGATAACTGCCTGTAGTTTCCGTGCTTTCTCTGTTTGGTACAAATCTCTGGAGATTGGCCGCAATAGAAGCTGATCCTGGAGTACTGACTCTTTGTAATGGTGGACCTCTATTTGGAGTCTACGAATTATACAATATCACAGCAAGTTTATGATAATTTCCAATACTATAAACAATGTGGGTAATTTGAACAAAGCTACATCATTCAGTCTTCATTTTTAAACTTAAAATCCTAATAATCAAAATATATTCTATATTCACCTGCAATTCTCTAGATGAATTCATGTAAGCTCCTATACTATGTCTTGTTGGCCTTCTATATACTGATGGCTGAAATTTTAAAACCTTACATCAAATCATTTATGAAATAACTGCTGTCATATGCATATTATGAATATCATTATTTTATGGATAAACAATTTTAAGTTCATTATATTATCCAAAGACAACCCATCATTTATCCCAATGAAGAACCCTTCATTTGACAGTAGAGGAGGTGGGTTAAGTCATTATCTGGACAATGAGGATATATTGGATAGGGACAGTTATTTGGCCTTGCAAAAGGACACCTCACTGAGAGTTGATGCAAGGGTTCTTTTGAGTGCAGTCTTCAAACATGTTGAAATTGACATATCTGACCTGAAATGGCCATTTTACATGTTACCAAAAAAGATATTTGACTCACAATTTAACTTTTTGTATAATACATTATGTAGCAAAATAAATTATCCTTTGAACAGGGCCTTACCTCATTTCTAAAGACTAATGACAAGCTTTGATAATGAGGCTATTTCAGCATTTTTTTTTTTAAATAACAATAAAGTGATTTAAAATTAAGAATGCTCTCTCCCAGTAGTATTCTTAATTTTTAAAATCACTTTATTGTTATTTCAATTTTTTTTTGCTGAAATAGCCTCATTATCAAAGCTTGTCATTAAGTCTATTTCAGCATTTTTTTTTTAAATAACAATAAAGTGATTTTAAAAGTTAAGAATGCTCTCTCCCAGTAGTATTCCTTACAAATTTTAAATTTCAATCAGTTAATCTCAAAATTGAGTATATAGAAAAATCTTTTTTTCTCCTCTCGTTTCAAATGAAGATGTATAATTTGATCCCTCGTGTCTTGTGAGGCAACAATAGGTATATTTCTTATTTCAATTACGGTCAAAAGGTCTATAATGTTCTCAGTTCCCACCAACAATCATATATAACATCATGAACATGTGTTTTGTTTTAAAACAGGATGTTGGTTTTCTAGTTAATATTTTGAAAAGTTTTGTAGTATTCCATAGAGGAGCAGGCAAATCTTAGGACCACAAGATATTCATTCCAAATGGGCCTATTGGCCATCCTAATGTCAGTTCTTATGACCACCCTGGACAGTTGTCTCATTGACAATCATTCCACATCTCCTTATTTTATAGTTGTGAGATAACATACATCAGTTTCTATCCCATACTGGTTTTTTTTAAAATATCCTTTAATACTTTCGGATATGGAAAGTTTTGCCATAAGCTATTTCTCTTTAAACTTACAGTAAAGGAAAACGATGAACTCAAGCTCTGCATTACTGTATCATCTACTGGTATTTTCCTCGCATCCTATCAAGAAAATAAACCATATGTTTGTATTTCAAAAAATTCAATAAGGTTAATAACCGTCATGGACATCAATATGAGGAATACCATTGTGATTTGGTAGAACAATATGACCAGGCTTGTGATTTATATAACTTTAAATTTCAAGATGTGATTGATTGATTGATTGTAGGTTGCTTAACATCCAGTAGCAAATATTTCATGCATGTTCAGGACGATTCAAGAAGTATCAGCAGTGCACAGACCACAAAGGTAAACAAGTGCTAGTATTAGTCTTATGAAATATTGACACATGACTGAATTTTATACACTGATTTTGTTTTTGTCTGAAGTTTGCCATAACAAATCACCATGCCTATGTGAGTTTACTATATGGGCTAAATGAAAGAAGAAAATTATCATCTATTCAAAATTAACTAGGCTACCTGACAAATCTTTGTAAATCCACATTATCAAATTCAGTTCTCATTTATTAATAAATTGCTTCGCCGAGCGCAGCTGGATACGACCACAGAGGTCCAACCCTGAACAGTAAGGGCAAAAATGGACACAATATTCGCACTTGATACAGGTCTGAATTTGGATTGTAATTAAATATTTGACACATAATAGGTTTCTGACACAGAATAACTGTAGTCAAAGAATTTGAATTGGTTATGTGATTTGAATTTATATTCATTTTTTGCTTTTGTGCAATACACTATGCTGTTGCGAATTGACCCCCAAAAAAAAAATTTTTTTATCCCCCCTTTTTTTTTGGCAAAAAACAAAAAAAGAAATATTTGAAGAATTTTTTTTTAATTTCTGATATCTTGAGAACAAATTGTCCCCCACCCCACCCCACCCCAAAATTTTTTAACCCCCTTTTCCCAAAAAATTCTTTCCCTCAAGATATGGTCATAATAAATGGTCCTAGGGATTTGACCACCACATTTTTGGGACGGACCAACACAATTTTGGTAATTTGCAATAGAAATGATAGTGAGGACCTGCAGAGTTTCTTCAAGGACCACCAGGTGAAAAAAGATTTCGAGAACTCTGCTTAATTAGGATTGTGATCAAATTTTTGACATAATATAGGTTTCTGACACAAAATAAATGTGGTCAAAGATCTTACAAATCAAATGCGCAATACTGTGCAATTGAAGATCTCTTCTTGAAACTTTTCAAAAATTTGAAATTTTGAAAATTTTGAGAAAAAAAATATGAACCCTTTTAAAAAAAAAAATTGGAAACCCCCCTTCCCCCCAAACTTTTTGAATCCCCCATTTAGCATTAACCATCAAACTCAATTGCAGTCTTTCCTTTGTAGTATGAACCTTGTAGTACAATTTTAAACAGATCCATACACTTAATCACAAGTTACTGTCTGGAAACTAAAAAAATGCTTTTTTTAACCATAAAAGCCCATTTAAATACATCATAAAAGTATTAAAATAGAAAAATAGAAAATGACATCATAGTCATGGCTAAAATTAAAAAACCTTCATCAGCAACTTTTATAGTAATATCTAAAAATAAAATTCCTTCATCAGCATTTAAAAGTAACTTCTAAAAATAAATTGACAGCTAGGACTTTGCAACCATGAAAACCCATTTAAATACATCATAAAAGTATTAAAATAGAAAATGACATCATAATCATGCCTAAAATTAAAACACTTTCATCAGCAACATTAAATAGTAATATCTAAAAATAAAATTCCTTCACATACATAATCATGGCTAAAATAAAATAATTTTAAATAGAAAATGACATCATAATCATGCCTATAATTAAAAGCCTCCATCAGCAACATTAAATAGTAATATCTAAAATAAAATTCCTTCACATACATAATCATGGCTATAATTAAATTACCTTTATTAAACATTTTAAAAAGTAACTTCTAAAAATAAATTGACAGCTAATCACCTAAAGACAATACATTTCTTTATAAATAATTTACAAGCAGTGTAAGGGAGGTAATTTGACAATATGTGTTTGAATTACCTCCCTTACACTGCTTTAAAATTATGTTTTGTACTTAAGTAATTGTCCATTAACCTGGAAACCCTTGTTTTTCAACCTTTTTTGCCCCTTATTCCTAAACACTTTGAGCCATAACCCCCCAAAGCAAATTCTTACCATCCCTTTGTGATATGGTAACTTGTGGTATAATTTCAGAGAGATCCATACACCATTTCACAAGTAATTGTCTGGAAACTAGAAAAATGCTTATTTGGGCCCCATTTTGGTCCCTAATTCCTGAACTGTTAGGACCATAACCCCCAAAATCAATCCCAACCTTCCTTTTGTGGTCATAAACCTTATGGTAAAATTTCATAGATATCCATACACTTCAACAAAAGTTATTGTCCGGAAACCAATGTGTCTTCGGACGACGAAGACGACGTGATACCAATATATGACCAATCGTATAAAAATAAATTGACAGCTAATCACCTCAAGACAATACAACATTTCTTTATACATAATTTAAAAGCAGTGTAAGGGAGGTAATTCAAAATGTTGTGTTTGAATTACTTCCTTACACAGTGTGTGAAACCTTTTTTTGAACTCGCCAAATTGGCGAGCAGCTTTTCATTTCAACTCGCCAAATTGAAATCCCACTAGCCAGCTTGGCGAGTTCCTAAAATTTTGAACTCGCCATCTTATTCATGACGTTATTGTATGTAATAAACATTTTTAGAAATAGCTTTATTCTAGGTTTACTGATATATTTGAGTGAAGCTTTGGAGGAAGTATCTGTGATTTCCCTTTCTCTTTGACAGTGTTTACGTATTAATTTTGTTCAGTGGCTTCTCATTCAGGAGTACTTGGTCAATAGAAAGGGTTAGTGGTATTTTATAATACCCTAAATAGGGTATACATTTATAAGTATAATATATAATAATGTAAATAAGGTTAACAGATTAACTGAAGAATTTAATTTAATTTGTGATTTAATAAGAAATCACATTGAAAATGACATCATTTAAGCAACAATTTATGGGTTTTAACTTTTTCTTGATAACTGTTTATATATTAACCTTGGTTCCAAAGAAAATGTTGGTTTAAGAGGGACTATATAAATCAAGGACATGTAAATTTTCTTTATCTTGAAAAGTTGTTTTAAAATGTTTATTATTCAAAAGTTGCTACTGTTGACCATAATTAATGCATTTTTCAATATTTGTGCCATTAGAAAATTTCAATAACAAATATTGTTCTGCAATGTACACTGTTAAGATTATTTTGGTGACCTTTTCCTTCCTTTCATGTTATTTAAAAGCTGAATTAATAAGCATCTTATTTTTCCATGCTGTTCTATTTAATATCCATTATTAAAATTAAGTTTTATTTAAAGTTTATAGGAAATTTACTTGATTCAATCTTCAAAACGTGTATTAAAATTACATTGCCAAAAGGAAAGTGAAAGTAATTTTATCTATCTATAAAACACATTTTGATTGGTTTAAGTTTTCATACAACTGTTATCTAGCCAATCAGAACACATGTAACATAATATTTTTCATCTGGGTTCCTGTTTGAACAGAAGTCATGGATAACAGTATTGATTTTGCGGGAAAAATGTTTTGTAAACAATCTTTTGGCTGGCTTGATTCAAAGTCGCCACAGAAGGGTCACTCGCCACAAGGGCGAGTTCTATTGAATCTGAACTCGCCTAATATGATTCTTACTCGCATTTGGCGAGTTGGCGAGTGGAGGTTTCACACACTGTTACACTGCTTTTAAATTATGTTTTGTACTTAAGTAATTGTCCATTAACCAGGACACCCTTGTTTTCCACCTTTTGCCCCTAATTCCTAAACGGTTTGAGCCATAACCCCCAAAGCCAATTTTACTATCCCTTTGTGGTATGAAAACTTGTGGTATAATTTCAGAGAGATCCATACACCTTTCCACAAGTTATTGTCTGGAAACTAGAAAAATGCTTATTTGGGCCCCTTTTTGGCCCCTAATTCCTAAACTGTTGGGACCATAACCCCCAAAATCAATCCCAACCTTCCTTTTGTGGTCATAAACCTTGTGTTTAAATTTCATAGATTTCTATTTACTTATACTAAAGTTATTGTGCGAAAACCAAATGTCTTCGGACAACGCGGACGTGATACCAATGCGGTCGTATAAAAACCAATTCCTACAGATTTAAATTTAGTAACTAGAATGTTAAATGCTGCCTTTTAAAAAAATACTCACTCCAAGAGGTGTTGTCATCTTTTCCAATGTTTCTAATATCTTTCTAGCTGTTCCACTGGTAGTAGCAGTACCAGCGAATGAATTGTTCAAAGGTTTGGCTTTCATTTTCTGGCGTACTGGAAATGGTGATGACTAAGTAAAGAAAAAAGAAATCTTTTTAAATATTGCTGGATACATCTCACTCCTTTTGAATTTGAAAAAGCTTCATGAATTCATTAAATTGCCTGACTCTCAAAAAAAATGTCAAGGCAAAGTAGACTCATTCTTCTAACCTTTCAATAGAAAACCACTCCACCTGTTTATAATGATTTACAAGTTTTTCTTTCCAATGTTTTGTCATAAAACACATTAAAAACATTTTTTCCTTCTTTTGACAATATCTTCAAGCCAGAAAAATATGTATAGCCAAATAAGATCTATGCATCTATTATAATACAGAACTATAAGAGCTGTTGTTGGGAGTACCCTGTAATTGTAGACTTGAGCAAAACTATATTTTTAAATAGGACTCTCAATACAATACTTTATTTCTGCAAAGTTCAGTTCTGAATTGTTAGGGGAAGTTTCTGAGATTTCACATATCATGCATATGGTTCAATGGAAACTTATGTAAAATCCTTGCTGCCATTAACACGTTTAAGACCCAATCCCAGTTTGGTTGAAATGGGCCCAGTAGTTTCAGAGGATAAGAATTAGGCTAGTAAAAAGATAACAGATGCCAAGTAATGAGAATATCTCACATTGGCCCTAGTCATGTGAGCTAAAAAATAGAAGTTAACCATGTAATGGCAATAGCTAAAACTGGCTGTCACGAACTGGCTAGCTTTAAAAACTAATGAGAAGTAGGTCAGCTATACATATCGTCTTGCAGATTACAAGTTATAACACCAATAAATACATACCACATAAGGAGCAGTTGTGTTTAAACTTTGTCGTCTTTGTGATGAAGCGCCACCAAACGTTGTTCTTCCAGGATAAAATGCAGATTCATTCAATCTATCATGTGATAATGCCGAACTGTTTCCCTGAAAAATTAAGTAAAGGAAATTAGATATTAGAAAAAAAACAAGTTTTTAAATACAATGTATATGTAGATTGCAGACAAATGGAAAATGATTTTTCTTGAGTAAAAAGTTTCTTTATTTATTATCAAATTGACCAAACATTTACCCAAGCAATGAACCTTACCAGTGTTCTAGCTACATGCAAATCTTGGGGTGCAATGTCTGCATTTTACAACTGGTTATCACAATTACTTTTTTTATATTTGGGTCAGACTTATATTAAACAAGTACAAATGTAGTAAAAGATATGAAGCAATATATACAGATCTACTTACAGGTACTGGCGACCCAAACAAGGAAACGTCAAAGCTAGGTTTTCCTGTAAGAGCTGGTTTCTTTGGTCTCTTAGTATTGTACTGTGCAGTCCAAGTAAGAGACTTTCCTAATCCTGCAAAACATTTTCAGAAATACAAAAATAATGAAAATTGTTAACATTTTTAATAAGATTGTTAACAAGTTATTCGATAAGTCAACTTAATGAACAAGCAAAAATAGTTTTATGTATGTTCCCCATGTACACACTTGTGTAAATAAGCTGTTATAATAGAGTAACTGCAGACTTGTTTAACGTAAGGCTTGAGAGCTCTAGTCGCTCACCTGTATCTTCAACAACAGCCATTTTTTTGGTAAAATCATCATGAAAGGGCAATAACTTTATAAAGAGTTAACTGACAATTTCAGTCATGTTGACATATATATTTGTAGATCTTGTCCTGCTGATCTTTTTTACTTTTCAAAGTTTCTATTTTACATTTGTATCTGTTACAATTTTCTAGATAATAGGCAATAACTCCAAGAAAATGTAAAAAAAAAACAGCTTTAAAGGGAAATAACTCCAATAATGAGTCGACTAAAGATTTCAGCCATGATGGCTTATTTGTTATCTTGTCTTGCTGATAATTTTTGCTATAAAAAGTTTTTATTTAATTAGTATAGTTTTCAAAATAAAATGCAATAAGGTGGGAAAAAATTGTCATTAGAGGGCAATAACTTCAATAACAGTGATAATGTTGTCTTTTTTCAAAACTACCTCTACCCTATTTTTGGGGAAAATGCATCATTTTTTTGGAAACTGGGAAGTTTTGAACAAGAATTAATTTTACTAAAACTTGAATTTCGAAGACAAGACTTTCTTTTTTGCACAGTTTTTTCAAGTAATATTTTGAATTGTGAGACATTTTCAACCGGAAAGGAACTTTTTGGGGACAGGAAAGAAACGAAAAAATGAGTTTAATACATTGAAAACCACGTGTGTTACAAACACCATGATGATTCTAATCAGAAACCAGGATCTTGAAAGCGCTTTCATAATATCAAAATAATAACATGAATACGAAATTTACGTGCATTATTACCGATGCCATCACCGTTTGGGAAAAATGTACAACTTTTTGGGAAGAATTTTATGCCAATTTTTTTAGTAATAGGGAATTTTCTCTTGGGGAAAAAGCCGAATTTCGGAGGTAATTTGAGGCAAACAATATCATTGAATAAGGAGTCAAATGATGATTTCTGTCATATTGACTTATTTGTAGATCATGACTTGTTGATCATTTTGGCTTGTATAAGTTTCTTTCTATATACGTGTAATATAATTTTTAAGATGTGAGGCAAAAATCATCATTAAAAAGCAAAAAACTCCAATATTAAAGGAGTTATCTGACGATCTGAGCCATGTTGAATTATTTGTGAATCTTGTCTTGCTAATAGTAAAGGAAGACCTTTCAGTATTTTTGGTCAAAGTTCCTGGACCTTCCATTGCCTAGAGTAAATTTGAACCCCTGCAGACGGGGTCATCGGACACATTTTAAAACTAGGTACTCCAATTATGATTGTGACCAAGTTTGGTTAAATTTGGCCCAGTAGTTTCAGAGAAGATTTCTGTAAAAGTTTACCGACAATGATGACAGATGCCAAGTGATGAGAAAAGCTCACTTGGCATTTCAGCCTGGTGAGCTAAAAATTGAAGACAACTTCCATTACATGAAATCATTGACGTACTTGGAATATTTTATATTTGTCAATTGAAGATCCATTTAAGCTTTAATAACTTGAGATGTTTATTAGATATTTGTCTTTTTTTTTCAAGTTACAAAACAGGTGTAAAATATGAATATTATACTATAAACATACTGGGAGGAAGTTTGTCATTGGAATCCACTAGAAGTTTGTCCTTGATATTGTCAATATCACTTTCATTTAATTCTAATGTAACTCTATCTTTCAGCACTGTACTTGGTGGATGTGGAATCATTGAGGAACATCCACTGGTAGACTTAGAGTGATCACTCCTGTCTGATATGTTGTCATCTGAAAACATATGTTTCTTATACTGTGTATGTTTCTAATTATAATGGTTGCTT
The DNA here is from genome assembly GCA_017311375.1 of Mytilus coruscus. Classification (NCBI taxonomy): domain Eukaryota; kingdom Metazoa; phylum Mollusca; class Bivalvia; order Mytilida; family Mytilidae; genus Mytilus; species Mytilus coruscus. The sequence continues at coordinate 122,146,356 of CM029595.1, read as the reverse complement.
GGAATGCTCCCTGTAGATTCTTAATTAGAATAATAAATATTTCATTTGATTTATATCTAAATAAATGCACTCAATTCTACAAATACTAGTAAAATATGCTCATTGTTGAAGACTGTACAATGACCTATAGTTGTTCATTGCTATGTCATTTGGTTTCTAGTGGAGAGTTGTCTCATTGGCAATCATACCACATCTTCTTATCTTAATAATAAATCATTTATGAGTTTTGGAAATAGACATACATTGTTTTTAACATGTACAATAACAAGTAATTTGTGAAAAAAGTTTCAGTAAAATTTTTCTTCTAGTTATTTTATTATTTGATCTAATTTTGTCATCGCCACTAAAATTGTCTTGATTTTTTTTTTTGTTTATTCGTAAATTTTTTTAAAGATTATTTAAGTAAGATATTAGATTGAAGAATCCCAAAAGATATTTTGATCTCCTACAACTAACTTATAGCAAGTTCGATGAATTATCACTAGTTTTTCAATATCATTAAATCCTTTCAAAAAAAATTAAAACATTGAAAAATTTCACAACCCAAAAGTATGAACTGCATTAATGTAATAAAAATTCTCTAGTCATACCATTGTCCACATGATGATAATGATGTTCATACATTTTCTCTGGTATCAAAGGCAGTTGTGATGATGTAAATCCTGCCTGCAGAGGAAACTGATCAGGTTTAAAACTATGACCAACTTCCCCTGACCTGGTATGTGCTATGACTGTAGATTGCGGAGGAGCCATAAGTTGGCTAGGTGTACCATTTCTTTTATCAAGTGGGACAAAAACTGGAGCAGGCCTTGTATCATTCTGTTGTTTAGTTCTCCCTTGTATAGGTAAGGATGCAGGAACCTACAAGAAATACAACATAGGCATTATAGACATGTTAATTTTTCTGTGTGGAATTAGGGGTAGCTAAATTGTAAACATGAAAAATGCCATGTATGTTGTAGTCAGCTGGTATTACCCTGTCCTGGAGAATTAAAAATTGGACACTTATACAGGTTAAAAACTTAGTTTCAAGGATATAAAAAATTCTATAACTTTAAAACAAAAATTGCAACAGCTCACTCTCCTCAGTGCCTCAACTTATTTCTTTACATTACATTCAAATTCAATTATACACATGTAGCTTATTTTGCGGTTACATTACAACTAGTATAACAGGCTAAAATTTCTTTTTAAAAGGTCTGAAAATATTATCTACAAAATATATATTCTTTTCCAAACTTTTGACTGTACAAATATTTTGTAAGTTTGAAAACCAATCACAATATCAATCAACAATAGAATACCTAAATGTTACATGTATCCATTAACTATAATAGTGTAGAATAAAGAGGACAAATCATAAAATGATAAGACCATACATGATCTTGCTCTGTTTTATGCTCAAATATTTTTTACCTTGGAATTTGTGTCATCCTTCTCAGTAGTTTCATCAGATTTCTTATTGTTGACAAAACTTGACAACCATGATGGTGTTATCAGGTCTTTCACTTTTCCCAATAGAGACTACAATAAAACAAACATTTTTTTGTCATTTTTTAATTGCTTACAACATGTACTTGTATTTAAAATAAAATAACATAACAAGATAAAATAAAAAAAATGCATTCCACATGGCAAAATAATGAATATAAGGGCAGTATTGATTGACAAGCCTATATAATCCATTGCTAAACTCTAATAAAGTGACAAGGAACTGTTTTCACTATAGGTGTGAAAGTATTTATACAAGTGACAGGTGCAAATTACACTGTTAACAGAGTTGTAAATGATCATAAATTAGTAAATAAGAGTCCCTTGATCTCTCTAATTTTTATCATCCTTTCATAAGAAATATAAAGTGTGCTCATATCTGAACGGATTAAATTGCCAAATCTACGCTTTATACTAATAGCTAAAATATTCTGGGTAATGATGTAAATAAGAAGATGTGGTATGAGTTCAAACGAGACAACTATCCATCCAAGTCACAATGTGTAAAAAGTAAACAATTATAGGTCAAAGTACGGCCTTCAACACAGAGCATTGGCTCACACCGAACAGCAAGCTATAAAGGGCCCCAAAAATATTTGTATTTCTATGAAACCTGTGTCTTAGTTACAAAATCATTGATGCATTTAAAATATGTAAAGTTAAACAGAACCACAATCAAACACAAATTGCATTTTTTTAAAGGGCAGTTAACTTTTATATAAATATTTCAGTCATGGTGTCTTTGGGCTAAATTTTCTTTTAACATGAATGTTCGCAACATGACAGCAAATATCCTGAATTCCAAAGTTCATTTTTTCACTGTAAATTTATACGTTTTGAGGTATAATATATATATACCAATTAATGGGAAACATGTAATACCCATTTTAGCATTTATGAGGATCTTCCTCAAACATCACCGAGATATCATTGCTCTGGTGTCTGACAATCTTATTTTGGACTTGCTGGGGCCTTGGGATGTCAAAGAGTAGTCCACATTAGAAAACATGGAAATTGTTGACGCAGACTTTGATCAACATTTTTTTTATCTCCAAACTCAGGGTTTATTGAATAACAGTTACATATTTTTGGAGTAACATGAATAAGGAATCAAATGAATTTACAATCTATCTGCTTGAAAGCTGATATATTTATGCTTTAGAGAAATTTCCATGTTTTCTGTATATTCCATAGCCCCAGCAAGTCCTGAAAAAGGTTGTCAGATGTCAGGGCATTCTTGGACAACACAATTTTTTTAGTATATCTGTATCTATTTAGAAGGTCCAAAAATTATAGGGTAAGAGCTCAGTTTATGGTTTGTTTTAAGTATTATGCCAGATGCCGATCCAGGATTTTGAAAAAAGGGTGGACCCAGGCTAGGAAACATAAGGTGTGGCATATGTCAAAACTTAACGTCTATGCATTAACCATAGATGTAGCTCCATAAGGAAACATAAGGTGTGGCATATGTCAAAACTTAATGTCTATGCATTAACCATAGATGTAGCTCCATAAGGGTGATGTGCTTGGCCCTCCCCTTAACCCACATCTGTATGCTAGGGTTGGTCAAGTATGCACCTTTTAGCTATTTTGTCCAATCTGGTAAAAACAGACCCTTAGACAACTTCCTGTTTGGGACGTGTTGCAAAAACAAAGGTTCTCAGTAATGAGCTGAGGGAGGAAAAAGTTTACACAGTGAACATTTTGACAGTTTTTGATCTAATCTTTTATAACACAAATTAAGTCATAAAAATGCTTTGTTTGAAGTTTACAATGGTTTAAAAATGTCTCTGAAAGTTTCAAGAACAATGCATTGTTTCAACAGGGCCCCAGATAGCTTCAACAGGTTTGTGACGTCATGAAACAGTTGTGATAGTTCAGAACTTATCCAGATTAGAATAAATAACAATAAGGTGTATAGCTCTACATGGGTTTGGACCTCTGAGGTAAAAAAACTTCAGTTCCGATGGAAAATTTATTAATTCCAGCCACACCACTGCTTGATCTAAATCAGCTCCAACTGTTCAACGTGTTGGAAGTGTACAGTATATAGAACGTGTCACGATTATATATGAGTAAACATGAACAGTGAAATGGTTACAAAATGTTGCATTTATTTTACAGTATAATTAACGGTTACACAATTAACTTTATAATCAAGCGACAGGATAGGACCGACACGGAATAGATCATTCAAATTTAAAGGTTATAATATACAATCTTATTATGTAGGATACTCAAAATCTATTAGACTCTTTCAACCGACATTATTTGCGAAAAATTTGAAAATGAAACTTCGACCAATTTTCTGCGATTTTTAGTACCACTTGTTACTTACTTTTCTACGTTCATACGGTTTGTTAGAACCATGATGGCGTTTACTTTTTATCTTTCCACCAGCTTCCTCAGACATTTTTAGATGTCTTCAGAAGGAAAGTGTATTATTGTTAGTTATGTATAGATTTAATTTGAATGAAACACCATGCCACTTTTCCAGACAGAATAAGATGGCGGCAATTGACATAATCTTCTGATTGGTCAAATATGTCATGTGGTCACAATAGAGTTGAAGGTCAAAATAAGGAACAGTAACTCTATCTGGCGCGAACGATAAATATGACACAAAATCGGTTAACACACGACGATTTTCAGTCTGAAGTAAAGCATATTTTGCAAATAACAAGTAATATTTTCTTTTCGATCTTTGTGGTTCTTCAATACTCTTTTAACGTATGAGCGATCGCTATTTATTGTTCTTACTCAGTCCAATGTGGAATTATTAAAATCATAATGCGATACTACAATAAGTCAACCTCAATCTAATTAAAATCTGGGACTATTATACTATAGTTAGTATAATAGTCCCAGTTAAAATTAAATCCTTTAATTTCCGTTCTGATATGTGATCATATGTCGCGCACCAAGGCGATGCGCGACATATCAGAACGGGAGCAATTTAAGGATTTGATTCTAATTAGATTGCTATAACCTGAGAATAGTATAATAACAATATATGCTATATCCCAGCTACAACTGAGTCGGTGTGGATGTGGTATACAGAATGGAGAATAATGGGCCAAAAATTTATATAAAATAGAGAAAAATAGGTAAGAAAATAAAAAAAATAGAGAATACTGGGTGCAGAAATGAATAAGGATAAAAAATAATAATGAATAGAGAAATATGATCTAAAACGTTTAAGAATAAAGAAATGAAGGGCCCCCAATCAGACCCTCACTATTACACTCAGTGTGTCATAGAAGTCTCAGTAATAATAAATAGAATAAATAAGTAAGCCTTATCGGTATGGTTTACACAACAAAGCATAACATAAGCCCTGTTAAGCATTTGACCGACATAGAAGGAATAACAAGCATGCGAGCAAGCATGCTATATTGAGTGAAAGTAGACCACAAATGAAACACTATAAATTAGCACGGTAACAGTAAGCAGAATTTATAAGCATGAAAAGCTATGTATAAAAAAAAAAAGGGCAAATAAAAAAGTAAAGTAAGCATGACTTTAAGCTTTATTTAGAGTTAGCATGGATTATAAAACAAAGCTTTATAGAACTTTTAACCGAACGTGACAAGAAATGATTAGAAATCTGGTAACACGAATAGAATTAAAGATTAAAGAATGGATATGATCTATGTTGGTAAAAAAAAAAATTGCCTGAAATATCAGTAGCCCAACGATGTTGATAAATGGCTCCGACTAAAACGACTAAAGTCTCAAAATCCGGTTAAATACCTACATATATAAAAGTCTTAAGATTTGCGCAACGATTCTATAATTTAAGATGGTAATATACGAAGAGGATGTTATAAATTCGTATTGACAAATATTTCAGCTGAAAAATTGCCTTCTTCTGGGTGTCAATATCCGTCTGTCAAATGTAATACAATACTTTATTCAACGAATCAGTCTTGGAAAATAAGAATGATAAAGGACAGCACATATAAACCACTGTTATTGTAATATCGTACGAATAAAAGCAAAAACACATTCAATAAGTTAAAAAAAATAAAGAATATTTACAACAACAAAAAAAAAACACTAAAAAAATTAAGAAAGAAGGGGTACATGCCCCAAGCGCCTGCAGGACTGCATAATTACTATCATCATCCAATACAATAGACAAACAACATATGATGTGCAAGGTATTCCATCTATCATCCACATGCCACCATCGCCATGTACTGTATTACAACCAATATGAAGCCAACGAGGATAAATGCATTTCTCGATTAGCGAAAGCTACATGCGAGGTTGTGGGAGGGGGTCTTCATTTCTGCAATGTTTTATGTCATTTATCTATCCTTTAAATTTAACACATCTTTATTATCTATTATTTATATTTTGGACCATTTTCTTTATTCTGTGAACACACGCAGATCCTCCTATATTTTATAGCCTAGTTGTCCGAGTGGTTAAAGGCGCTGGACAGTGACAGTGCAGGTGGGGTTGCCATAACATCAGAGAAGCATGGGTTAAATTCCCGCTGAGTGAAAAAATAGTAAAAATGCTATTGCAAATTTGCGGATCCAACAGTTTTGGTCTAATTTTCAGACGAACTCATGACATGGAATTTGTGCCACGGTGTTAGCCCTGTATATAACCCTAGGTTATAAGATGGATAATTTTGTAATAGACTGAGTTGTCACATATTGGGACGTATGAAATAAAAAAATATTGATGTAACTGCATTGTTCATAAATAGCACATAGTTGAGCTAGAGTGATAGAGCAGGTAATTTATTACCGAGGGGTAACAATCAGCTGTTTCAACTTGATCTAATTAATATATTCTGAGATCTCTGATTTCACTATCCTCATATGATAATTCGAGCACGCGAGTTGTGATCGGTTATGATAGATCTGAATTTTAATCAGATCGCTGCTCTTTCATTCTCTCAGCTATGTGTTATTTAATTCATCATACTGAAAGTTCAGTTATTGTTGTCTTTTAAACCACACATATTGACGCTAGGGGCCTCGGTGGCCGAGTGGTCTAAGTAGTTACTACTGTAATCACTAGCCAGTCAACACTGAGGTTGTGAGTTCGAACCCCGCTCGTGCGGGTGCACTCGACTCCAATCTTAATTGACTAGGATTGTCAGTTTTCCTATCGAAGGTCGGTGGTTTTCTCCGGGCACTCCGGCTTCCTCCACCAATAAAAACTGGCCGCCACGAAATAGCCCAAAAGCGGTGCTTAAAAGTGGCGTTAAAACACCAAAAATCAAAATCAAATCATATTGACGCTAAATCTTAATTGGACCTTTCTTATCCAAACGGTATTTCTATAACAAGAACAAGAACAAGAACATATTTTATTACCAATTAAGGGCCCACAAGGGGCATATAGAGAATATACTTTATGCGGTATTTTCCTTACATTTTCTAATGGCTGCAACTCCGAAAGTATATCGAGTACCCAATAATTTTTTTGTTATTATATTTTTTAAATTTCTAACCATCTACAATTTCTTTTTATAAAAAGGTGAACTAGCCATGTAGACGTACCTGACCGTACTGCTACCTCAATCAATTATCGTCTCAGTTTATTTTATTTTGAATTATGCCCCACCGAACAATGTTTAAGAGCAGAATGTCACCCTTGTATTTACCAATAAAAACTGACATTTAACGTGAAGTATGATAATAAGTATTTTCATCCTATACGAAATAAAAAAAGAGATCTGTAAGTCTAGAGTGTCTTCATATCTGTTTCTTTAATTTTTAGAATTTTTCACTTTTCTATGGTCTAGTGGTTCTAGGGCGCAGGACACAGCGCAGGCGAAATTGCCACGATGTCACAGAAGCATGGATTCAAATCCCACTGAGGAAGAAGAATAAAAGTATACTTAGTAGACTAGTACTGAAAATTTGTAGACCTAACATTGCTGGGTCAAATTTCCGTCTAATAAAATTGAGAATGGAAATGGGGAATGTGTCAAAGAGACAACAACCCGACCACAGAACAGACAACAACAGAAGGTCACCAATTGGTCTTCAATGCAGCGAGAAATTCCCGCACCCGGAGGCGTCCTTAAGCTGGCCCCTAAACAAATATATATACTAGTTCAGTGATAATGGACGTCATACTAATTATACACAAGAAACTAAAAGTAAAAATAATACAAGACTAACAAAGGCCAGAGGCTCCTGACTTGGGACAGGCGCAAAAATGCGGCGGGGTTAAACATGTTTATGAGATCTCAACCCTCCCCTATACCTCTAGCCAATGTAGAAAAGTAAACGCATAACAATACGTACATTAAAAGTCAGTTAAAAAGAAGTAAGTATATTTACATTGTGTGATTAGCCATGTATACTATACGGTTATACGATGGAGAATGTCTGTCGTAGAGTTGTCTCATATTTATACGTAGCAAAATAAAAACATGTTAAAGCGACTGCATGTAAGTATATATATATTATCAACCTTTACGACTGATCATGACGAAAACATCTGGTCTGCAAAGTATCCCATCTACATGCCACCATTCACCATTTGCTGTGTTACATCCCTAGATGAAGCCAACAAGGAAATACACCACTCGACTAACGAAAGCTATTATGGTATAGCCTATTAATTGGTAGAGTGATCTCTGGACATACTGTAGGTGTTTGTGTTTCGATGCCAGACTCTGCCTAGGGAAGAATAAATATTTGCTACTGCAAATTTGCTGATCAAACATTGTTGGGCTTATTTTCAGACGAAATATATATATATGCCATATATAATATTGAAAATGAAAAGAACACTTAATTTTGTCGGTCCGAAACGCTTTTCTGGATTTACCTTTATCAGTTAAACCCAAGATTGAAAACCCAAAATTTTGAAAGCAAGGATCTACACTCATATAGCTTTCGTTAGTCGAGTAATGTCTTAATCCTCATCTATAGGCTTGTAAATGATAATGGTGGCATGTAGATGGAGTACCTTGCCGATCAGCTTTTAACAATAATTGAATACACGAGTTTAGTTAATGATAGTCTTATTTGAACCATGTTTCAAAGAGAACAAGAAAGTTTTTTACAGATGCTTATGAAATCTTCTCATGAATAATATAACATTAAATTGAACCTGCACATACAAAACTAATAAATTCTAATATGAATATATTTAAAGTAATATAAAAATAAGAAAATGTGATATGATTACCATGGAGACAACTCTCCAACAGAGACCAAATGACGTAGAAGTAAGTAACTGAAGGGAACTGCACGGTCAACAACGATCAGTAAAAAAACGCATATAAGGCCCCGGCATAACAAATGTAAAACAATTCAAACGAGAAAAATAACGGCTTGATTTACGTCAATATGATACTTCCATGATTTTTAAAATGTAAAAAAAAAAAACAAATAAACGAAAAACAAATATGATGTACAGCAACAAACGACAACTACTGAATTACAGGCTCTTGATACATTATTATAATAGCTGCAGTTATTAGTTTTGGAAAGTAAAATAGGTTAAAAAGTGTAGGTGGTTGAAAAGTGAAATTATCGAGGTTGGATGCCTGTCTGACTAGAGCCAACCCCTACTATCCACTTGCAAACAAACGCAAGTGGATAGTGGTGGATGGCTTTAGTCAGACTCTTTGAATGCAGGAAGTATTTAATATTTAGTGAACGGAGTTATGAAATAAGAAATCGCTTAAACATTTTTATAGATCTAAAACTAGTATAAAAAAATGAGAATTTTGTACACGACCCGAGCGATCACATCTTCACACCGGGTATCCCGAGGAAAGGATCCGAATCCCGAGGAGCAAATAATGAAAAGATACAAATTGATTAATTGGTCCTCGGGATTCGGATCCCTCCCCCGGGATTTCGGATCGGGATACCTGGTGTGATCCTGAGGTATAACTAATATATGCAAGGAACATGCAAGGAACTATATGACCAAAAGGGACACAAACAGAAACCTATATTCAGTTTGCAAATATTTTCCGCGAAACCGCTGCTAGGAGCGTTTTAAACTTGCAGTGAGAGGAGAGTTATTGCTCCGTATTGAAGGCTTCACTGTGACTTTGCGATGAAGAACAACAAGAAAATATTTTCCTTTGCTTTTTGTGTTTTTTGCTGTGCATGTACTGATGTGTCATGGATGGTTACCCCATATCTTTTCTTTTCTACTATATATGTATACATTTAAACAGATAGTATGTAGATGTGCCTCTTGAAGATCATGTAGATTTATTTATAATGCTTTCCATGACGAATGCTTTGCTCTATATGCTATACTGTTTTAAACACGGAGCACTCGATGTTTATTGTTCCTTGCGGCAACATAGAAATACCAAGCCTCCGCCCGTCCGTTCTTGTAAGCGCTCTCACGCAAACAAGTTTTGCTATATGTTTATGTAAATTATATAAAAGGTTTCCATTAGCAATGCCTCAGACGAGTTCAACATCAGTGCCGATTAATAGTTTTAAAGGAGTTATGCCCTAGGAAATATAAATTATATGGGAAATGGCATTGTAAGCGCTCTAAAGCCAACATTTCTTGTAGGATTTTAACATATATCAAAGGTAGATGTCAGCAATGTCTCGAACGAGTTAAAAAAATCGGCGCTGATGAATTATTTTTATACAATAGTAATGTCCCTTAGCAATGTAAATTCTATGGAATTGTAAGACCTCTCAAGCCTACATATCTTGTCAGATTTAAAGAAATTTATATCAAAGACTAGTTATTCCCCGTGGAAATAGAAATTATTTATTGAACTGCAAGCGATTCTTAAGCTTGTTGGATATTTATTAAAAAGTTTAAAAGAACAAAACACATAATTGGATAGATGGAAAATGTGCATCGGCGGGGACATTGGAACTTTATATTGTATACATATTGTCATTGTGTGTGTATAAAAATAAATAAGATGTTGTGTGATTGCTAATGAGACATCTCTCTACACCAGTGACCAAATGACGTAGAAGTTAACAACTATAGGTCAACGTACTGCCTTTAACAATGAACAAACCCATACCGCATTGTAAGCTTTATATTTTGGATGTGTACTGATTGATATTTTAGTCTTAGATACATGATTTTTTATTTTTGTTTTTGGCTTTGAACAAGTGGTCAGTAACTAAGAGTACTCTCATATCTGTACTTAGTGTCTTCAAGTTTTTGTTGTGGGGATATATAAATACCCTGCCACGTCCGGTCTGTGTTTTTATTAGTTGCTTTTCTGCTTTGTATTGATCTGATGAGTTAAGCCCTTTTCAACTGATTTTTATATTTGTTCTGAAGTTGTACTGTTACACCACTGTCCCAAGGGAGGATTTGGCTCCAGCAAACTAGTTCACGCCGCCACATTCTACTAGTATATGTGCCTGTCCCAAGTCAGGAGCCTGAAATTGAGTGGTTGTCGTTTTTTGCTGTTTCAAACATTTGTATTTCGTTTATTGTTTTGCATAGTTTGTTCTTTTGTGTTGTGCCTTACCCCACTGCCCGCGGTTAGGGGAGGGTTGGCGCCTCAAGTTCAAACATGTTTAACCCCGCCACATTCTATTTGTGCCTGTCCCTAGTCAGAAGCCTGTAATTCAGAGGTTGTCGTTTGTTGCTGAATAGCATATTTGTTTTTCGTTCTTTGATTTGTATATTAATCAGGCCGTTAGTTTTCTCGTTTAAATTGTTTTACATAAATTTTGTCATTTTTATAGCTGACTATGCGGTTTGTTTTTTTGCTCATTGTTGAAGGCCGTACGGTGAACTATATTTGTTAACTTAATATTACCACATCTTCTTATTTTTATATTTAAAAGGCCCCGTGTGTCGGTTCAAAGCTTTGAAGGACTTACATGTGTGTCGGTTCAAAGCTTTGCAGGACTTGCATGTGTGTTATTTGCAATTTATTTGAACCATGTATGTCTACGTCTACAACAGATGCTATATTTGCCAACATTCAGTTAAATAAATGGCCAGATTTCTATATAAACAGACATTTAACCGAACTTATTCAAATCAATATTGATCAATTTGACTTTTTTTGGGTGTGAAATAACACAATAAAAACACTTAAAGGGAATATAACAAATGTATTGATGTCTGTGTTAAAATTCACAGTTTTTCTTAACGCTGTGAGATTAACAGCTTGATATATTTTCATATGTGATTGGACATTGGGCTGAATTTTCTAGCAGTAATCTAAATATAATAGAGAATGGAAACGGGGAATGTGTCAAAGAGACAACAACCCGACCAAAGAGCAGAAAACAGCAAAAAAAAAAATAATTTTAATTCACACATTTTGGCTTCGGGAACTATCTAACATGAATCCAAATATTTAGAATAAATGAAATGTAATACCCACTTCGATCTTCACATAACAAACGATAGGTTACAGATACAACTGGCGGAATTAACACCAGGGTGTTCCTTAAAATAGCAATATATGTTACTATTACGAAATGTGTTGTTATCCTAACTGTTAAAAATGATGCTCATCTTATTTATCATTTGATGGTCATAAAAATGTTATGTCCAGCATTACAAACTTATATAGAAAAATAATAAAATTTGTGCGATTTATGTTTATTTATTCCTGAATATACTATTAGTAAATGAAAAGAATAAAAGAGACATTGTATCAATATACACATAAAACTATACATGTAAAATACACAATTCATTCATACATATTATGGTGGTTTCTATCATTATAATGCACTCATATGACAGTAACAATAATCTTCAATGTGTCATATTCTTCACATCAACAAAAAATAAATTGAAGAGGAATGGCCAATTTCCCCTGCATTCATTCCAGCTCACAGTTGTCAAAATATATTAAAGTTATCAAATCCTACTGGAAATGGAATATGAAAGAGTCTATATATATATAAATTTAGTTTAACAATTTAACATATATTTCCATAAAAATCAAAATGCTTCTCAGCAATGTTGCTGTTGATGGCATTTTGATACAAAATTGCAAGTTGTACTTTTGATTTTTTTAATTTTCTATTCCTACATTGTTTCTGTACCTCCTAATCAAAAGGAAAAAAACTAGAAAAAGAACGGAAAAAACGATTTTAAATTGTACAATTTTTTATTAAACAAACAGTGGCTGCTAGCATCATTGGTATATAAAACGAACTGTCATCTTTTGAGAATCAACGACAAGCCGTGAAAATGTCGAATTCCGCTGTCAAAGTAGGTGCTATTATATTTAAGTAAGATTTTGAGATTTTTGGAACGTTTGAGTTTTATACAGTTTTTTTAGTTTTTATACATATCATTAAAATTGGCTGCTGGAAAAAAAGTGGCTGCTATCTTGATTGGCTGCTAAAAGTGGCTACCAGCTTGAGTCTGGTTGAATTTAGCTAAAGTTTGAAAGAAGGTGTATGAAATGAATTCAGGAGAAATTGGACCTACCGCTTTGTTTTCATTTTACTCGTTGAATTGAAACAATATCAGCAATTTTAATAATCATTTTCATTCTAGAGTTATTCAGTTGTGTACACATTATTACAAAATGGAATTCAACTTCCACTTGTATAGACAGGTTTTTCCGATTATCTGCCTTAGTTTGTGAAGCGACTCCTAGGCGTCGTCGTAGTAGCGGTCGCCATTACAACGTAGCGGTCGCCATTACAACCGTGAAAAAAATATAAATAAGATATACATCTATTTCCCAGACCGCATAAAATTAACGTAAACACAAGAATGTGAAGGCGTACTTGACCTCGGCAAAATTATAAATGCTATAAATAATAAAGTAATTAGACAAGGAATGGACATTAAAAATATAAGTGTATTGCAGGCCAGACTTAATTTTTGCGATTAAAATGGGCTGAAGAAGTTTTGAACTTTCACGGCCCATGTAATCATATTGTTATTATAGTAGGGTGCCCAGTCAACAAATTTGATCGAATTGGTTTAACGGAATAACACACGGCTATATTTTATATCATTGGAAAGAGAACAAGCCTCGTCGAAATATTGATGTCGTCGTTATCTACAGTGGTCACGATTTTCTTAAATTTGGGTCAAAGGTCAAATCTAAAATGTCAAGGAAAACGTAGAGTCACGTTTAGACAGCTGGCCACCCCTACATATTTGCGTTTATAGCAAAATAAATTCGAATAACTCAAAGAATTATAACTATAGTTTCTATATTTAGGACAAATTTGATAATTTTATTGCCAAATATGGTTCGAGATTGACATTTATACTTATAGGGTGCACATTTACAATTTTCATTCAGCTGTTAAATAACAGTAACCTTTTAAAAGTTCCAAAATCGGAATTTTTACATAAGATTCGATACAAGTGATCTTTAGATATGTTTTTTAGATATTAACATTTATAAGTTGCCCTCCCAAAATGTTATTTTTTCCGTCTTTTGATAGAAAGTGTTCGTCATGATTTTCTCGGTAAATATCCAATTTTCTTTTGGTGAACGTGGAAGCATATCAAATAGTACTTAGTTCCAAAACTGATGAATATTAACGCAGAATTGATTGAATTAGCAGGTCTGAGTATATATTTGCTTTACAGAAATAAAAAAAAAAAATGCAAACGGTGAAAAAGGGGGAGGGTTTATGTTACAAGTTATGAAAACAAAATGAGAATTAGAAACAGCAGGCAAATCACTCCATCTTACACACTTATATCAAGTGTAATGTACATGACTTATCGAACATAAATTGGCCTACAATTGACAAGAAGTTAAAGATTATCTACAAAAGAAAGTTTTGTACAGCATCGATGTATTTTACAAACACTTGTAAACAACATCAATCTAATTAAAATATAGATCTCTGATTTCGTTATCCTCATTTGAGCTTATATATAAGAGCACGCGAGTTAATAAAGATCAGAATTTTAATAAGAGCGAAACAACAAAGAAAAATTGCCGAAGCTAGTAGTAGCTATTACATTTCATTGTCTACTGTTAAGTTGAAAGCCCACCGACTAGGTTTAGGTAAGAGAGCTAATTCCAGTTGTTCTTTTTTAAATCGCATTCGACGCAATTTAAGTAGCAGAATGCGAGGCATACAGAATACAATCTGATGGTGGTGGCGGCAACACCGTAAACTACTTGTATAGCTTTATATTTCAGAGGGCAGAGGGAGTGGATGATTCATACTTTGTATATAAATCCATTGTGTTACGAAGTTTCCGTCATATAATCATTATCCTTGACCTCATATTCATGGTTAAGTGACTGCTAAAAAACGGTATAGCTTTTTTAGTCATGTGAATGTCTCAATTATCATGAGTTCTAGGATAACTATATTTGGTTACTAATATATGGTATCCTTGCAAGGTATACATGACCGTCAGACATGATTCACCTGACCTCGACCTAATTTCACGGATCAGTGAATAAGGTTAAGTTTCAGTGGTCAAGTCCGTACAGTCTCAGATAGTAGTGGGTTAAATATATTTGGTGTATGAAATGGTAACAAGGTGTACATGATTTTGTGGCAGAGTTCATCTGACCTTACCTCATTTACATGGAACATTGATAGTATTAATTTTATGTAATACTTGTTGTATAATATAAAAATTAGGAGATGTGGAAGCAAGCAATTATAGGCAACCGTACGGCCTTCGACAATGTGAAAAACTCATACCGTATGGTCGGCTATAAAAAGGCCAGTTATGAAAAAAATGAAAGAATTCATTTGAAAAAAAACTAACGGCCTGATTTATAACAAAAGCTAGTTTTTACGGTAATGATGTTTATGATCATACTTTTCTCAGACTATTGATGACGTCCTTTCATTAGTCTTCAGTAAGGGAACACCCATTTGATTTCGAAAACAGGGAGGGAATAAGGATTTTGAAAATGAATTACTTGGCCTGGTATGAATTGAAATAATTGACTTTGCACAAGACAAGATAAGAATGAACACTCTTCAACATGAAATGCAGGATAGTTGAGTATATGAATATGTACAAACGTGAAAATAAATTTTCTCGCCGCCAGCCCCATCCCTTTCTTCAGAATATAAAATGTTCTACCCTAACGGCGAGTACTATTATAGAGGTACTTTGTGTTTTTTGTCTTCATGTTAGTTGTTTTTGTGCTTCATACCGATTTGATAAGTCAAGCCATTTCAAACTGTTTTTCAGCAGATTTTTCTTATGCTGTGTTGTTATACCATTGTCCAGGTCAGGGGAGGGTTGAAGGATCACAAATATGTTTAACACCTCCAAATTCTGTATATGTCGGTCCAAAATCAGGAGCCTGCAATTAAGTGGTTGTCGTTGGTTGCTGTCTGTTGTATCTGGTTTTTGTTGTTGCACGAACGGTGGTATA
The DNA here is from genome assembly GCA_017311375.1 of Mytilus coruscus. Lineage (NCBI taxonomy): Eukaryota > Metazoa > Mollusca > Bivalvia > Mytilida > Mytilidae > Mytilus > Mytilus coruscus. The sequence goes on along the minus strand of CM029595.1, from coordinate 122,130,572 downwards.
TTTTTGTTGTCGTTCCCACCGAGAGGATTTAGGTCGAAAACATCATACAAGACTTTTGATGTGCCATATTCCGGGTGTGAAACAAAACCGACCGATTTGATTCTTATACTACAATTATAACAAAATATTTATTCAATAAAAAGTTTCAAGTTTTGAAAAGCAGACATAAAACAGATTTCTCTGAACAAAGTGACAATCTACAAATTTAGCTGGCTATTCACAACAAATAAATCAACCATACAACAAGCAAAAAAGACAAATGTTTTGCGTGATCTCTGTCCTTGTTAATGACCTAATAGTGTAAACAACAAAATGATTAATGGCACGAGATAATCCGTGTTTAATCAATACCAAAATGTTGACTTAATTTGTGTTTTTAATTGCTAATTTCTTCAAAACGATTTTTATTTCACGCATGCAATTTGGCACACACATGCACTGTGTCTTATTGCTTAAATCAGAGTAAAAAATATTGTGATGATACACGTAATAATTTTGCTTTCGATGAAAATAGGGTAAATTTCGGGTAAAATTTTACTCTTACTGAAATGCTGAAACACTTATATCAAAATCACTTAAATACTTTCCGATTTCGTTATATGATATATTTAATATATAAACTATATTATAGGTACTGTTTTAACTACCAACAAAGAACGCAATGATTTTATTTTTCATTTTAAAGATTCCCCGTACAATACGGTATCTGGTGGTACCCTGTTAAACACGAAATTTAGAAAATCGTGACCACGGGAACTTACGACGACAATCATGATTGTAAAATATAATGATTTTCCTATAATGTGCAAAAAAATCAGCCGTGTGTTATCCGTTAACTTAAACTCGTTAACTAGAGGACTTTTTGGACATTGGGCACCCTACTATTAGGTGTTCGATTCCAATTTCTTTTGCAAAAAATACTCGACATAAAACTACTAGTATGCATATTATAACATCATGCTCCGGCCCGTGCTTAAAAATAAATGAAAAGAATTCAACGTGTAAATTCAAAGCGATGATTAGTTATGTTTTACAAGCGTCATTTAGTGTTTTGCCTACTCCCATCCCCACCACCCAAAACAGAGGTCTCGTATATTTTCATCCTGAATCTGTATTAAACTTTTTATAAGTCCCCGATGTATATAATACAGTGGATGCAGCTGTTTGTTAAACCTTTAAGGTTTTCAGCAAGAACTGTCACCCAGGAATACAATATTTTACAAACCTTACTTTTCGAAATACGAAAGCGCCGTCTCAAATAAACAAATATCAAACTAAGTGTTAACCTCATCAGTACGATCGAGCAACAGCTGATCTGCAATATCGTATGTGTGTAGTAATTCCACTAAAGTAAAGAAAACTTAGCTACATAAGTATACAATAAGGATCACTGTCATTCATAATATTTCTATATATATACGCTGACGTTGTCCCCCTTTTATTCAATTTTGAACTCCTTACTCCTCAGTTAATAATATTTATGTCTGAGTTGATGTTGTCGGAATGTCTGTCCATTTTGCAGCATAAAGATAGTCGTGGTGAATAAAAAAGTTCGTCTCTTCATACTGGGTTGATTTGCTTACAATTAAAACTACATGTAGCCTCGGGATGGGTTTCAGTCATTGTTATTATCTAAATAAATGTGCAGGGACGGATTTAGGGGGTGCCCGGGCCCCTTTATGGAGCTTCATTTATGGTTAATCCAGACTTTTTACCGCTTCCACTACAAATGCTGTCTTAGTTTGGGGGCCCGCGGCCCATTCTGCCATAACAAGTTTTATTTAAAAAAAAGGATTGTGTGCAGTCGACGCACCATCCGGAAAAAAATGTCCGGACCATACAAAAATCTGTTCATGCAATGTTTTTCTGTTTATAACTTTGATCCACTCAAGTTTTGTTGGCTCGTCAGAAGGCATTAATTAGACGTGTTACGAAAAGGTATATACTCGACGCTGAGGTTGACAAATTAGACTTTAAATGTGGGGACTGTGTCAAAACATTGATTATCGATTAAAACAGGTAATATTCATTTTGCGTGGTGTTAACCTGGTATCTATCATACACATTTCTTGGTTCATTTAAAATAATATTAATTTAGAAGAATCATTTTCTGATATCATTGCTTGTGATTATAAGACTGGAAAGGTGTACGTGTGTGCGAGGAGAGGGGTTAATGGTATTTCAAGTGTGCACTTCTAGATTTGAAAAAATCGATATAAGCCAGTTTGATTTTTTACTGTTCTTCGACTAACATATCAATCTGTCACTCCATTACTAAACTTCGTCCTGAAAATGCATGAACTATTTGTCACTGGACGAAAAACAAACAACAATCAATCAATCTTTACTAAACTTGCACAAAACTATACAGCCTGGTTGATTTTTTTTCTTAAGTCACCATAGGCTTCCACTGACTTTGAAAGTTTATAAGCGCTTAAAAGCGTGTTCCACATATAACCGACACCCGAACGATAAGCGCAAGTTCCGACGATTTTTACATTATATTCTTTCCGCTCTTGGTATACAGGTAGTTCGAAGTTTATGATGCCTATATAAGGTTACGACATGCGGTATATTCTATTACCTAAAAGGACAAAATCGTGGGGGAAATCTAACTTTATATCTGGCCAATTGAAGGCAGTAAATTAAACTGTTGAGCATCATCTTGTTGTCCTAGGAAAATACTGCATGTGAATCTTATATGATTTCTATTGTCCACAAAAACCTGCGTATGTATATGCAATGCCGATATCTGGAGTAAATTTATTCCCGAGGCTCCGTGTGTGATCTGTAAATGGCATGAAAATTGCTGTCAATTGCCGCTAACACTGTGGGCATTTAATGCCACCTGCCACGTAGTTGTCGCCTATTTTCCTCGGTCGACTAAGAAGTATTTCGCACATAGATTTCACAAAGAATCGGTATCTAAGCATATATTTGTGCACTCGCAGCATGAACAGAAACCTCAAAGAGAAATATGCAGAAATATGCATTTAGGACGTCAAACCGGCGAAAAACGAGTCACATTTTACATAGAACCCTTACAGGAGAAATCTCAATTTTTTTTAAGACTTTGTTAAAGTTAGAGTTAACGAAATATACAAGAAAATACATGCATTAGAGGGTATATGACAGGGATATTTTTCTGACTCTTTGAAAGGATGGTCAAACGGATAAGACAATTTCAGACCTCAGAAATTACAATGCGAAATGTTTTGAAATTTTGCATAAATATGTACAGTGTGTCTTTTTCCAAAGATCCTCATTTCGTTGGGTCGAACCAGTCACATTTTACATGAAAATTGTATACGAGAAATTAAGCTTTTCCTGAGTAGGTATTAACAGATTATTATGAATAAAATCATTTACAAGGTCTAGTAAGGGCTAGCGAGGCCATAGAAGTGTCATGTTGGTCATTTGTACAATTGCCAAAAGTTCACGAAGTTTCAACCTCCGAAAACAAAAACGGCAAGCTATATCCAAAATAATTCCATAAAAGGAGTTGCACATTTTCTTTGTATATACATACATTGTGCAAAGTTTAAAAGCTCCTAGGTTAGGAAAAAAGTTCTGACCTCGGGTAAACACCCCTTTAAGTTAAATGGTCCGTCGCTATAGATTTCGAAAACGCAAAAATTTGAAATAGCAAGTTGAAGTACATATTGCTTTAATTTATAAGGGTTGGCGGGAATTTGTTTCTCTTATCAATTACTCCTTTTTCTCGGCTTCCCTTCTCTCTTCTAAATTTTATATCCTTTCTGCAATACCCTTGCCTCCTGTCAAAGGTTTAAAAGGAAGCAATATTATGTGATTTATATTTTTTTTCCTCACAGAATAATTGTTGTGGAATATTTGTTCCATAAGGAATAGCTATAATGAAATTGTCTATGTATAATAAAGTTTTCAAAAGGACGTCTGTTATAAGGTAAAAATATACGTGGACATCAGTAGTATGCAGTTTAAACACAAGATTCAATTGATACACAGGTAATTTAAATCTTTAAAGCACTTTTTTGTTTTGATACGATACCCACATTTAAAGTCTAATTTGTCAACCTCACCGTCGAGTATATACCATTTCGTAACACGTCTAATAAGAATATGGAATCAAACATGTGCAACTCGTTGTGAAATTCCCCAGAGATATAAAAAATTATTATATGTCTCTAAATTCACATATTGATTTTTTCCACATCTGAAGTTTTCTATGATTATTTGTACAACTATTTTAAAACTGCACAAGAAATGCCTCCACCTTTTTTATAACTTTCGGCAGTATCCATAGCAAAATAAATAAGAATATGAAAGAAATCAAATGCAAACAGAAAATCGATAATGTTTTAATCATTACATACACGTGCGTTATTTTTCACGGTTGTCATGGCTGATCGGTCACGTGAGAGGTTAATGGATGTGCCCATGTTTTCTAGGACAATTATAGATAAACCCGTCTATAATTCACGTGGAGCACATTCTATATTCTGAAGCTGCTTAAATATATCGACCACGTTCAATAGCTAGGGTACTTCTTAACTTGTTTCTATTTCGTAATTCAATTTTCATAGAATGACAACGTTTCCAAAATACGTTGCAATTTTCATTTGATTTTTTTTGTTCAAACAGAAAGTAATTGTTTATTTTATTTTTTTTTTTTTAGAAAAACAACTTTGATTTTCCAAACACGAGAAACAATCAATTTGGATAGTATTATTATATTCTAATCTTCATGTAAATGCTGGTTAACTTTATGAACATATAATAATAAAATGCTCCGCGTGGCGCAGCTTGATACGACCGCAGAGGTCGAACCCTGAACAGTTGGGGCAAGTGTGGACACAATATTCAAGCTTGATACAGCTCTAAATTTGGATTGTGATTAAATATTTGACACAGCATTGGTTTCTGATTTTACCTATTATGGTCCAATTTCCAAAATCTAAATACACGGTAAGATTCAGCATATCCAAGTACACCAAGAATTTAATCTATTAATTTATTTATTAATGGACAGCATCAGCTTAGTTTTTAAAGGGGTTCGCTTCATGATAAATATATAAAACATTCTGAAAATTAAATTAAATTGAATAACGAACAAACCTACCATGAAGTTCTTCAAAAAATTTACAAATAATATGAAAAAAACAATTTCCAAAATATCATTCATCATTAATTCAATGTCTTTAAAAATCTATAAAACTTATCTTGAATAATTTTTCAAAATATCTAATAATGAACAGTAAATTTCAAACTATATGTATACATTATTTCTTCTCTAAAATAAATATTTGACGCTGTATCTATTTTTAACAATGAATCTACTTATAATTTCTATTAATTGTGCAATACAGCTCTGAATTTGGATTGTGATTAAATATTTGACACGGCATAGGTTTCAGACACAGATTGAATGTGGTCTAAGAACTTAAAAATTTGAAATTGGACATTTACCTATCATGGTCCAATATCCAAAATCTAAATACATGGTTAGATTCAGCATATCAAAGAACCCCAAGAATTCAATTGTTGATGAAATAAAACAAAGCTTAATTTTGGACCCTTTGGACCTTAATGTGGACCAATTTGGAAACCGGGACCAAAATAAAAAATCTAAATACACAGTTAGCATATCAAAGAACCCCAAAAATTCAATGTTTGTTGAAATCAAACAAAGTTTAATTTTGGACCCTTTGAACCTTAATGTTGATCAATTTGCAAACGGCCTTAAAATTAAAAATCTAAATACACGGTTAGATTCGGCATATCAAAGAACCCCAAGAATTCAATTTTTGTTGAAATCAAACAAAGTTTAATTTTGGACCCTTTGAACCTTAATGTTGATCAATTTGCAAACGACCGTAAAATTAAAAATCTAAATACACGGTTAGATTCGGCATATCAAAGAACCCCAATTATTCATTTTTTTATGAAATCCAACAAAAGTTTAATTTTGGACCCTTTGGACCTCATTGTGGACCAATTTAAAAACGGGACCCAAAATTAAAAATCTAAATACACGGTTAGATTCAGCATATTAAAGAACCCCAAGATATCAAGACTTTGAATTAAACCCCATTGAAATTGGTCAAGAAATAAGCAATGCATACAAAGTATTAGAAAAGTGTTGTTTTGGCCCCTTTCTCCTAAATGATTAGGGCCATAACCCCCAAAATCAATCCAAACCTTCCTTTTTTATGTATGGAACCTTGCGGTACAATTTCATAGAGATCCATAGACTAGTACTCAAGTTATTGTCTGGAAACCAGAAAATTCGAATTTTTGGGTCCCTTTTTGGCCCTAATTCCTAAACGATTTGGGCCATAACCCCCAGATTCAATCCCAATCTTCCTTTTGAGGTATGAAACCTTGTGGTACAATTTTATAGAGATCCATACACTTATACACAAGTTATTGTCCTGAAACAGAAAAAATGCTTGTTTTTGGCCCCTCGTTCCTAAACAGTTAAAACAATAAACCCCAAAATCAATCCCGACCTTCCTTTTGTGGAATTGAACCTTGTGGTACAATATCATACAGATCCATACACTTATACTCAAGTTATTGTCTGGAAACCAAATGTCTTCGGACGACGACGACAACTTCATACCATTTTACGACCGCAAAAATTCCTTTGAGTATAAAATCTGAAAACAAACCCTACAGAAATCGTACGAGCCTTTGAACAAACAGGATACATCCATTAATTCAGCTAATTCATATTATATATATATATATATATAAACCGCATTTAAATTACTTCAAAGTAGATTTTTTGCAAATTTTTATTTTTAATTTTACCGATTTTATTTACCGATATTGTTTTTCAAGTGTTTTTTTTTTTTTTAAAGTTCTTCACAATATTAAGTGACCATATCTCACTATAATACAGCATAATTGGACTAATACAAGAATAAAAAAGTTTGAAAATATAGGGAAAACTACGTTTGTCTTATCCGAATACATGCTTTTTCTTTTGACAAAACAGTGCCTTTAAGGCTTTTCTACAAAGGAGAAAATTCCAGATGGCTTAAATAATGTTCCTAAATATTCAAGATATTCTCAAATACAGAAGAACAACATACATATAGAGGTCAACATACGGTCTTCGACAATAGACTTCTATAGCTGCAATTGCCCCGAGTCTTAAATGTCATTTTTGAATGGTCCAAATTATGATCACATGACATTGACAATTGATCTATTCTCATTGATATCTCATGGATTCACATAACGAGGGTGACAATAATATTTTACCCTCATGGAAACCCAAACGTGTATACCGAAAGTCGTCTGTATTCGATAGTCGCTCGATTGCTCGTCGGTTCCATAAATCATAGTGCAGATGTCTGACAGTTGTCACATTTCTCTTTTGCTTCCTGGTTTCTTAAATTCTACACTGTAAAAATTGTGTTTAGTGCCTAAGCACTTTTCTCAGCACATCTCATGTTAATGAATTGGTTACATGTTTAGGGTTTAGGAAAGTGTTTACAGTCTAAACGTGTTTGTCCTTGAAGTGTTAAGTCTGATGACATTTTTTTGCTTTGATAGTTTTTTTTTACAGAAATGAATGATCAGGCTATAAAGGTTTTCAATTTTAACATTTGTGAATGCTATGGTGGCGATTTCGCCTTTTCGCCTTTCATATTCTATAGGGATAAAACGCGAAAACGCGAAGTCGAAAATGCGAAAACGCGAAATGGTTTCATTTCTCGTTTTCGCGTTTTCGTGTTTTCGCGTTTGTCAATTACTGCCCACTTCTCTCAATCATTTCGTATCTTTTATCTAACTACAGTGACAGTGGAGTAACAGCACCGCATAAGAATAAACTGTTAAGATCAGTTGCAAACGGCTCAACTCAATACACCAGTACGAAGCACAAAACAACTTTTAACACAAAAACAATAGACACAAAGCCCCGATATAAGAATACTCGCAGTTACTAAAAGTTAGTTCAAAGCCAATTACAACTGATAAATAAACCATGTTATCCCACACTAAATATCAATCAAAGCACATCCAACGTATTTAGTGTAAAGACGTCAGAAACAGTTATTTATTAATTTTGATTTTAATGTATTACTAGTAATATTATTAAGTCAAGGATTTCGTTACCACAAATTATTTAAAACCTTAACATAGATACAAAGATTTAGTTTGGAAGTGTGGCTGTGCCTGTAGAATGCTAATTTTTACAAACGAATAGCACGTCCTTACTTTTACGGTGATGTTGTTTACCGAGCCCGTAAACTAAGATACGATCCGGGTAAACTTATCGATCCTTTAAACAAAATTATTCTAAAAGGTTACCAATTCGTTTAAATATTAATTTTGTTATCAATTAACCCAACTAAATATTGTTATACACATACGACATTCATGTTTTTCATGTTTGTTTTTCGTTTATTGTTTTGTAATAAATCGTTAGTTTTCTCGTTTGAGTTGCTTTACATTTGTCATTTCGGTTTTTTTTTATAGCTTGCCGGCTATGCAGTATTGGTTTTGTACATTGTTAAAGGCCGTATGGTGACCTTTAGTGGTTAACTTCTATGTCATTTGGTCTCTGGTGGAGAGTTGTCTCATTGGCAAGCATACCACATCTTCTTATTTTTATACTTTAAAATGGCAAGTCGTTTTACATTTATTCAACGTTCAAGATATCTCTAATACTTTATATGATATCTTCTATTTTTCATCATTTCTCATAAAGTATATAAAATCTTATACAGCAGCTATAATTTTCCAGACAAACGTTGACCAATTTGTAAATATCATCACAGAAAACATTCAAAGTTTTTCGGGGAAATGTTAACGTCACCAAGCAAAAAAGTGATGGAAATCTAATGGTTTTCCAAGAGACAAAACATTTCGTAATCTAATTTTTTATCATTTGTCGTTAAACAATGTGGAGAAATAAAACAAAACATCGTTTATTCGATTTCTTCAGATGTGTAGTTTAGCACGTGTACAATCATTAGGTACTCCTCATTCTGTACAAAATCTTGAATGTCGGTTTAAACCCATTTTTCTATTGCACCTATTTTGACAGTTTTTTTCACCTACGTTTATTTATGATCCTGACAAAAGTTTCCATTCTGTGCTTATTTTGTAGATGTATCCTTATATACCTTGTAGTTCCACCAATTTAATTTTGAATCTATATTGAATCATAGAAAAATGGGTTTGAACCGACCCCCAAGCGATCCATGATTCTGTAATGAGGAGTACCCAAATTGCATCCATGCTTAAATTCACATCCGTAAAAGTCGAATAACTGATATTTTGTTTTATTTCTCCAAATATTTAGAACAGTTTGACAATAGTCCATGCTTACTATTCACTTTTTAAGAAACGGATGCCTGGAACATATTTTAATTGCTCATTTTTAAAAGTTGACTTTTTGTACATCTTATAAAATTTTTCCAGTTAATACTTCACCTGTTGATAAATATACTGTGAATGTTGTATGCGTATTTGAATATATTGAGCTATGTTGAAGGACTTGCAGGATAGATCTACATCTACAAAAAACCCAGATGATTACAGATTGGAACCTTTCTTAAATAAACGGCGAAGGTGACAAAAAAAACTGTCAAAATAGGTGCAATTTGGGTATCCTCACATTATAGACACAATAAAAAATTTATTGCGTCATAGATGAAAAGTCAGTGCTCGTTTACGTCATCAACGTCATTCGTTCAGTTTGGGTCAGAAGGGTAGAATCCTGTGCTGTTTCTGAAGACAGTATATACCTTGAGCAATTTTTGTATCTATTACATTTGTGAGTGAGATGTCCTTTGTACAGAAACACAAGATTCAACCAGTTGAACGATGGCTTTCACAAGATACGGTAGTATATATGTGGCATGGTAAAACAATAACACAAATACAATGTAAGTATTCATATATAACAAAATAACAAAGTAATGCAGTGAACATTATAAACATTCATAAACATATATACATGTGAAAAAGTAATGCGTTTTAAGGAAGACAGTAAATTTCAAATGGACATAATAATGGTTGAAACAATATTAATTAACAACAGCTAGTACAGTTTTACAAAGTTTTGCAATTTTAAGAACAACATTGTAAGAGTCAGAATTAAAAAACTCATAAAACTTGTAAGTATTATGGTTGGTAATTAGATTACGAGGTAATAAAGATTTCCTTTCACCATTGAAAAATGTACATTCAAACAAGTAATGATATTCCCCTAGTTGGTTTTTATTACAAATGTCACAAATTCTGTCGTCACGACAAAAGCGACCCCTTTCAATAGGGAGTCGATGATTAAGACATGTAAAATTGCATAAGGCTTTCTTCAAATCATCTGGTAAATTAAGTAAATAATATTCTAAACCATGCTTACATTTCAAAATTCTATAGTTAAGACATTTTGGTGAGTTAAAAATAGTCGTACCCCAATTCTGCTTAAATTGATCACATAATCTCTGTTTTACAAGTTTTGATAAACATATACATTTCAGTACATTTTGTGCAATCCAATATTCAGAAAATCCACAATCATATAAGGTAGATTAACTGTATACCGCCATCTTGGATTGTAAATTAGTAGTTCTCAATAGGTCTAGTTTTTGCTTAAATCTTCAATTTTTGAGACAGATTGGCAATTAATGGGTTAAACTGATTATTGGAATAAAGAAACATAAGTGATGATTTATTGCATTATTCAGACTGATTTATCAAATACCAAATTTTGTGTTCGTTCGAATCAAATTGTCAACGTAGCCATTTAAGGGGAGATAACTCAAATAGTTTTTTTTTTTTATAAAGGAATGATGATAGAGAAATTTTTAATTTTTACTTGTAGTAGGAAAACAAGGTCGGTGACACCATTTTTTCTTTTATTTTCTTAAAGGATATTTTAAAGCCTATCTTCTCATATTTTATTTCAAAATTCTATCTCGTAGATTTCTTTTTATTCACAAAAAAGTGTTTTTTCATGAACAATTTATGCAAATTTGGGCAATATGGCACGACTTGTAGCTTGAAAAATAGCACGGTGACTCATACTTTTTTATCATATTTTTGAAAAAGCATGGAAAAATCTACTTTCTGGCAAAGTATAAGAAAATTCTATCTGAGGAAATATATTCCAATGATCCACCTTAAGATATTTTCAATACATGTTATCCACTTAGATTGGAAAAAGCTTTCTTATGCAGATTAAACAAAAATTTGTACAGCATAGCAGATATCCTGTCTTGTTTATTACATATGAGCCTTTTCCACATACCTATCATTCTCATATCCAAAAATCAACGCAACTTTGCTTATTTGAATATTATACTAAAGAAATCGGATACGGGTCACGGAAATTATATTGAAATGATAGGGAATTTTGAAAAAAAATGTCTGTTTTAACTTTAATTTAAGTGATAGACAGGTTGCGGGGACAGAAAATAAATATACACAACAATATACACCATTTAAACGAAACATAATGACTGTCGTTGCAAAAATCAAGGTTCCTGAGCTATTTTAAAAATCGAAGCGAGAGGCTTTTAACATTGCAGTATAAAATACAGGCTAAAATGGCTGAAACGTCAAATTTGCAAACTTCGTGTTGAAAATTGGCTAACAAGGTCATTACAAAAACAGGTTGCGGGGATGAAACTTGAAACTTGAATGTCCAAAGAATAAGCAAGTTCAAACCTTGTATGTGTAGTCGTTGAACTCTAGGTTCCCACGTAAAGTTAAAATGTCCCTATTTCAAGAAGAATAAACTCACGAAAACACGAAAAATTCACTAAATTCGCGTTCATTGTTTTGATTTTGACCGCCTGACAACTTTACGGAAATATCAGAGTGATTATAAAGAAGAACTGTAAGAACTGTAATATAAATTTAGTTGAAGATGAGTTACATTTTTTATTAGACTGTCCAAAATTTTCTCATTTAAGGAAGGAGTTAGTCTACAACTGTTTAAATAAAAACATTACTAATACTACAAATATTAATTCTCAGTTTATGTGGTTGTTAAGTAATGAAGACACTGATGTATGCAAAAGTATAGCTAAGTACCTAAACATGTGTTTTTTACTTAGAATAAAAGTGTGAAATTTTTGTTTGCTATTCATAATGTACTTATCTTTTTACACTGGAGTTACTCCCCCTGGAACACATAACACATAATATTTTGATACTTGTGTAGTATTAATTTTAGTTAGATAGTTTAATGTTATTCTTTGTTGTATCTATGCTATTAATGATTATGTTCATAATTGAACTTTCTTTAATAAAATATTTCGTATTTCGTATAAACAAGGACTCTGTGACGGACAACTTATAATGGTGTCTTCCTCGAATGCCAACATTTTATATGTTACCTATTCCTTGAACGCCAACAAAAATATTTCAATTAATATTTATATAATAAAAATAGGTGTTTTTTAACTATTTAAATGTTTTTATAAGTATTTAACTGTTAAAAATAATTAGTGAACTTGATAAAATTGCAACATTTTATCACTTTTGATAAGAAAAATAGTAGATTTTGGGGTTAAACTTATTATGAATTTTAAAGAAATACGGAAAATTAAAACATTTTTATTACTTTTATTAAAAAAAAGATATTTTAGGAATGGAAATGTTTATTAACATAAGACATATTAGAAATATAAAGAAATTATAGTTAAATACAATTATTTCAATTTAAAAAAAAAGGATATTACAGATTTATTTAATTCCATATCATTTTAAATATTTTATTAGTTAATATGAAACTATTATACTAACGGACTGGAAACTGTTACACCAATCAGTGTAATCATACTCAACATCACGGTCGTTAGAACGAGACTTTACCTGCGCGAGATTTATCGGTACGCCATATTGTTTTGACAGTGACAGCGTGTCTTGATCGTATAATCTTTGCTTTTATTTTTAATAGTTATTCGAAATGATAATCCTTAATGTAAACACGATTACTTTAATGATAAAAGATATCTCGATCTTTGACAGTTGTTATTAATCACCAAATCCCGGCTTAAGTGTAAAAAACGACATCTAAAGGTTGAATTTTTTTCAGGATGATCATAGCGTCGGGACGCTGGGAAAATAAGTATGATTCATAAAATTTCTTAAAACTGTTGATTGAAAAGAGATACGCGAGTTCGGTTTGTTGTAAAATCATATTTATAGGTTATAGGTTGGATTGGCCTATTTTTTATTGTCACTTTTTAAAGTGAAAAGTGGAATATTAATCTCATTCTCATTACAAACGGAAACCACATGCAGGGTTCAAATAAATTATACTGTTCCTATAAAACTGCTTACTCCTATTTATATGCAATATTTGTATTAAAATCGGGGTGCTTTTTGCTTAGTAATGGTCTTCGGGTGGCATAAGCATATGACTTCGTGAAAATATGTTCAATAAGTTCCACAATCAGAACTACAAAAGTAGGCCCTTTCACTGCTATTGCTGCCATATTGAAATTTATGTAAACACAAAGTTTAGAAAAGTTCAAAACAATGTGGCTATATTTTTATTAGACCCCTGTTAACTTTTGTTATAGGGATTAATTATGAACTGAAATTGTCAACATTGGTTTTATTGCACATTTATTGTTTTTATTAGGATTAATTATGATCTGTTAACTTTCGGCAACACGTTGTTTTCTTAGCGGCCAAGTAAAGCGCCGGCATTTCGACTTTATTTGTTTTATTTTCAACACTAATATATTGACTACTTATTAATAATTTTTCGTTAACAATAAGAAAAGTATTTATCTTTCAAAACTACTTTTTCCAAGAACTTGTCCCAGTTTTAACCGGCATTAGTTTATTCCATTGTGAAAACATTTATTTCAAGTAAATATATTTAATTTGTTAAAATAGTTTTATTATTCATATATTTTTTTTTTTTTTGCATTTAATTTAATTTCAATTTCAAATCCACCAATTTTAACGGTACTCAAAGATTAAGAAAATCGTCCAGACTCAACACCCAAATATCTACAAGTTGATCGAGCTGTTACAGCGCCAGATGACAAATGCTGCAGTACGCCGCCGGTGGTAAACGAATCAACAGAAAAGAAAATACAGAGAAATTGAGACCAGACTCGGTTACCTGAAACAGCGACACGCCAACAGAGAGATGACAACTGTACAGTTTACAGACTCAGCATCGTATCTTTAACACTTGCAATAGACTTTTGAATGTGAAAAGAGCTTGTACAAACTATTCAACAATTGTTATCAGATCACATATGTAGTTCTTTTTGTCAATCTGCTAAATGTTTGCTTATGTTATATGTATTGTTTTCTGTGTGCTCTGTGTACAAATAAATAATATATTATTCAAAATTGACTTTGTGATGCAACACTTTTCAAAGTTTCATTTGAAGAGAATCCATATTTGTTCAAGCAGTAACAGCAAAAAATGATTTTCAACAACTTGAAAAACATGAACTAGATTTAGCTACCTGTAATTTACCTATCTGTTTAATTAGTATGATTGTTTTGATAAGCATGCGCTTTTGTTGTGATAACTACTTACACCTATTCCTCGAACGCCAACATAATTTTACAGTTAAATTGTCGGTAGATCAAAGGATGTTGGCATTCAAGGAATAAACCCTTATAATATCCGTGTTTTTTAAAAAGATTTTAATGATATCAAGCCAGTCCAGTTCAAACTATTATCACGTGGTACAATTCTCATTTACATATTATGAATATTAATTAGCAAAAGTACTACTAATTTCTGGCTATGTGCTCTTTTAATATAAATGTCAGTAGGATATCTACCTAGTTCTCCATATAAAATACAATTAGTAGATTTTTTAACGGCCAAGTTTAATTTTGTAAAATTGTAAAAACAAGGATTCAACAGCATCATTATTCTCATAACCTCACACTTCACAACCATAAAGCAGAATTGGAAACCATAGTATCAAACATTTTAAGTTGGATATCAATATGCATTTTACCTAAGGATCTACATTTTCTCAACATGCTATACATTGCTTTTCTACCCTGATCAAACAATTTAATTCTAAGTTTTGGAAAAAGACCAATTTGACATAAAAATTATACCTACAATGAGGGGGATGACACAGGGGTGCTCATTTCCCAAATCCTTCTTTTTTGGGGAAATTTTTCCCACTTCCCAAATGTTTTAGACCATTTTTCCCACTTCCCACTTTTTTTCCAATTCTCTCAAATCCCAGATTTTGGTTTTCCGTAATATCCTATTTGGAGCCATCCAGAGCTGTCTTCTTGTCTTGTTAGTTCTTCAGTATGTACACAACTTATGAATAAGCACATATGTGTCTTACCTAGACTTTACTGGTCCAGATTTTTACTACAACATCAAGAAACAATGTCATTTAAGGCTTTTGTGAAAAAATAGTAGGAAAAAAAACCACCAAAGGTAATAAAGCACTCCTGGATGACAATGAAAATAAATGCCTTCAATGCTTAAAGCATTTCCCGTTTAGTTAACAGAACACAAAACTTAACTGAACACAAAACCAACAAAACACAAAACCCAAAGCAGGGAATCTTCATATCAGACACAAAGTGTGATCAAGTGTGATACAATTGATGAACAATTGTTAATTGATGAACAAGAATTACTGGTGTACACGCATGCCCAATAATGATTCCAATTGGTACGTCGATACTACTGTCTGTTGAAGTATGGAATTTAATCATAACCCTTGACACCCCTCATTATTTTTCTCTAGAAGCCATGGAATAGGCCAACCCCCCTGTTTTTTTCCCCAAATGTTTCAAATTTCGAACCCTAGTTTCAGATATTTGAACATTGCGCCACTCAAAACCTTGCGCAAACTATGCGCAACTTTCTCCTCTACAAGACCTTTAAAGCCATACCCTGTGACACCCCTCATTATTTTTCTCTAGAAGCCATGGAATAGGCCCCTCCCCCTCTGTTTTTGTTTTTTTCCAAATTTTTCAAAATTTCGAGCCCTAGTTTCAGATTTTTAAACATAACGTCACTTGAAACCTTGCGCAAAAGATGTGCCTGTTTCTCCTTTACAAGACCTATATAGCCATACCCCGTGACACCCCTCATTATTTTTCTCTAGAAGCCATGGAAAAGGCCACCCCTTTTTTTTTTTTTAATTTTCAAATTTTGAGCTATAGTTTCAGATTTTTGTCGAGCCTGCGACTTTTGTCGCAAAAGCGAGACATAGCGATCCTACATTCCGTCGTCGTCGGCGGCGTCCACAAATATTCACTCTGTGGTTAAAGTTTCTGAAATTTTAATAACTTTCTTAAACTTTCCTGGATTTCTGCCAAACTTGGATAGAAGCTTGTTTATGATCATAAGATAGTATCCAGAAGTAAATTTTGTTAAAAAATCGTGTTTATCCGTATTTTACTTATAAATGGACTTAGTTTTTCTGCCAGTTAACATTACATTCACTCTGTGGTTAAAGTTTTTAAAATTTTAATAACTTTCTTAAACTATCCTGGATTTCTACCAAACTTGGACAGAAGCTTGTTTATGATCAAAAGCTAGTATCTTGAAGCAAATTTTGTAAAAATTTATTTCCTGTTTTCCCGTATATTACTTATAAATGGAATTAGTTTTTCTTCCAGTTAACATTACATACAGTCTGCAGTTAAAGTTTTTAAAACATTTATTAGATTCATAAACTATCCTGGATTTTTACCAAACTTGGATAGAAACTTCTAACAATCAAAAGACAGAATCTAGAGGAAAATTTTTTTATAATTTTTTCCCCATTTTTGTTGACCCTGCGACTAACAGCAAAAGTTGGCGAGACACTAACAAATTTTTATACGCCCGTTTACGGGAAGTATTATGGTATACCGTTGTCCGTCCGTCGTCAACATGTCGGACATTAACTCAAAAACACTTTAACCAATTTGCATGAAACTTTAGTGAATTGTTTATATCTACTGACGTGAGCTCCCTTTCGTTTTTTATAAAATTTTGATTTTACGTTTCCGAGTTATGAGGTTTTATTCATTAAAAAAAGGGGGGTTTTTCCACTTTTCAGACAATAACTCATAAATGCTTTTACCAATTTGCAGGAAACTTTGGTGAATTGTTAATATCAATTGAATTGACATGAGCTCCCTTTTGATTTAAATAAATTTTAGATTGTACGTTTCCGAGTTATGGGGCTTTATTCATTATAAAAAGGGGGATTTTCCAGTTTTCAGACAATAACTCAGAAATGCTTTTACCAATTTACTTGAAACTTTGGTGAATTGTTTATATCTATTGACATGAGCTCCCTTTTGATTTTAATAAATTTTAGATTTTACGTTTCCGAGTAATGGGGTTTTATTCATTAAAAAAAGGGGGATTTTCCAGTTTTCGGATAATAACTCAAGAATGCTTTCAGCAGTTTTCATTAAACTTTGGTGCTTGGTTTATATCTATTAGGATAACCTCCATTTAGTATTTCATAAATTTCTGACATTGAAAAAGTTATTGTTTGTTTATAGTCTGACAACAGATTTACTAAGTATTGCGCAACAGCACAGTGTATTGCACAACAGCAAGAAATCTTTAATTGAATATAAACTCAATTCATATAACCAATTTCAAGTTCTTTGACTACATTTATTCAGAAACCTATAATATGTCAAATATTTAATTACAATCCAAATTCAGACCTATATCAAGCTTGAATATTGTGTCCATTTTTGCCCCAACTGTTCAGGGTTGGACCTCTGCGGGCGTATCCAGCTGCGCTCAGCGAAGCAGTTTATTTAACATAGCGCAACTCGAAACCTTCGCAAACTATGCGCCTGTTTTTCCTCTACAAGACCTACATAGCAAATAAATCAAGAGTAAGTAAATTTTGGCTCAAAATGGTCTATATATATTTTTTCTATCATTAAAAGTTTCATTTCTGCTAATTTGTTTGTTAGTTTAATTAAATAAAGACAACAAAGGTGCTATTTTTTCAGGGAAGGACTTCTTTTATGTTCTAATTTGAAGGGGTGGCATTGGTGGTCAATCCGTTGACATGTGTAGATTTACTGCGGTACTGAATGTTACCATGAAAAGGGGAGTGGCAGAAGTGGTAAATCCCATTTCATGATAGAGATGTAAATTGCAATTTCTGCACGGAATTTCTACCTTTTAATTTATTTTTTTGAACGGCGGCTGTTGCTGTTGCTGTCTTTTAATTTTTCGGTTTTTAGATATATCGCCTTATTGTTCGCTAGCTTCGGTCTGGTTCATGACATTGCCTATCCAGGCAACCTCAGGCCATTGCTTATTATTTGTACTTATTGTGGACAAAAGCTTTGTCATAGGGAAAATTTTGCATATTAAAGTTGGCAGAGGGTAGGATTTCCATACCCCAACTTTGGACCTCATTTTTCTCATTTGTAGTAGTTTCGTAAATTTACCCACCTGGGTCTTTGGATCCAGGCAACTGTAGGCCATTTTCTAACATTTGTACCTAGCGTAGACGGGAGGGAGGGGTATGGTCTCCATACTTTGGACCTCAGTTGTAGATGTTCTTAACTTTACCCACCTGGGTCTTCGGGTCCAGGCAATCTCAGGCCATTGCCTATCATTTGTACTTATTGTGTACAAGCGCTTTGCTGTAAGGAATTTTTTACGTATTAACGTTGGGAGTGGGTAGGCCGATCTCCATACCCCCTGACTTTGGACCTCAGTCGTAGAAGTGCCGTAAATTTACCAACCTGGGTCTTTGGATCCAGGCAACTGTAGGCCATTTTCTATCATTTGTACCTAGCATAGACAAAAGCTTTGCCGTTTTAAAGTAAATACAGGCCATTGCGTTAAGAGCAGTTTGTTATTCTACCTTGGATTCAGCTAAAATAACTGTGTCATCAGCATATAACAACAAAGTATAATCTTAAATAAACAGATCCTTATTTTAAAGGATTCAGCGTAGAGGTGTATGCTTAGACCACAAGGAAGATCAAGGGAGGCAACTAATAAATTGATGGACCACGTGATGCTTTCCATAGGAACGACGTTACGCTGTGCCTAGACTGGTACCCGGCCGTTATTGAAATTCTTGACAATACCGTCCGGTATGGGCTAATTTTACTTTTTGAAATGAACGATCTCGAGCATGCGCAGTTACGTATTGTTGTTCCTCTTTGCCGCTTCGAAGATGGTAGTGTGTCACAGAAAGCCACAATGCAGGTGAGTGGAGTAATTTCAAGTTGCCCAAATTGAAAGTTAGATAGCCAAAACTCGCCCAATTCGTGTGGTATAAATTTTATGGACGACACTTAATCGCCCACAAATGGGCAGGTTTTTGAAGTGGCCGCTAGGCCCTTGTTTTTGTGTCAAACTCACAACTACAGCCGTTTTTTTTTTAATAAAAGCAACTAAGCAAGCTGTTTAAGTGGACATTAAACATACTAATCATTTGTTGTCGGTATTGAAGATAAAAATAAAGTAATTTACTCTATTTTACCGAAGATAGATATGTACAAGTTGTGTTTTTTTTGTGATGTGAAACTCGAGACGAGAAACAGAACAGAAACTCCTTTGCAAGGGTGCTCAAAAAGTCGTACAAAATAGCAGTCGAGAGGCAGTAATCCTCAAAACATGTCCACAACGCGAAGACCTTGGTGTATAGTCATGATAGTGGTCACTGTTACTTTGTGTACGGTAGGAACATTGCCTGCAAGAAATTTAAACATTTTTCCTTCATACATGTAAGACCCTAATAATAATTTCACTAAATTTTAATCAATTTTTACCAGACTAGGATATTGGGCTAGTGGCTTAAGGCACAGACTTTTGCCAGGCAAAATATGTACCCCTTTGTAACATGTAAAAATTTTCCTGTGCCAGTTAAATTTCTGGCCTTATTATTTTTGTAAAAACAACAGAAGATGTGGTATGATTGCCAATGAGACAAATCTCCACAAAAAAACCCAAATGACACAGAAATTAAAAACTATAGGTTATTGTACATTCTTCAACAATGAGCAAAACCCATACATGCCTAACTATAAGATTTATTGGAAATTTGTTTACTGAATATTTATGTAACACTTGCCACTGGATATATCACAGTAATCATGTCAAATGAAGGATACATTATGATATGAATCTTATATTCCAATTATTATTAAAGGGGATATACAGAAATAGACCTCAAAGTGCAGAATATGAATTAAAACATATAAAAAATTGAAAACAACACGTTTAATAATTTCATGCGTCTGAAGCGCTTTTCTGGATTTACCTTCATCAGGAACGCTCAAAGCCAAACATTTGAAATCCAAGGGATGTATAAGTACCGAAACAGTTGAAGAGCTATATGACAAAAATATCTAAAACAAATAGCCAAATTCATCTAAGGTCAACTTTGCCTGAGGGAGTTGAAACCTTAGGCTATATCGGAATATAAAATATCATACCTTTAAAGCTGTCAAAATTATATAAAACAAACACTGAAACAGTAGTCAGAAAAATTGTCAGTTAACACGTAGATATGTCATCAAAATTTGCACATTGGAAATCAGTAATAGTGTTTTCAAAAAGATATATATTACAAAGTCAGATTTCAAGGTCAGTTTGGGGTGTCCTAATCCTACTCCTTTATTAGTCCCCTACCGACGAAGTCAAAGGGGACTTTAGGTTTGCACTCTGTCCGTCTGTCCATCCGTCATTCCGGCAAATCAGTTTTCCACACTTTTTTTCTTAGTTCTTGAAGCTATTGATTTGATGTTTGGTATATAGTTTTATCATGTTAAGTTACAGATCAAGTTCAAATTTCGGTCCGGTCTGATGATTTAGTCCAGAGTTATGGTCCATATCCAATGTTAGAGTACTATGTTAAAGTTAAACCATATTTCTGTATAAAGGGAGATAACTTATTTTTTAAAAGACATTCTTTGGTAAATTGAAGAATTTTGTGTGGGTTTGTTTGTTATTTTGTATAAACTAATTTTCTGAATGCTATATAGTTTTTTATGAAGTGAAATCCTTTAATTAAATAATGATCTATTTTTATTTAGGTATCTATTTCATAACATTACATTGTAAAGATAAAAGTTGTTGACATTTTATAGATAAGTTACAAATCTATATTAGTTTGTGACAAATGAAAGAAAAATATTTGGAACTATTAATTATATTTGATTATAATTTGGAAATAGATATGCATTGTATTACATGTACATCATATCTAATTTTAGAAAACTATTTATCATATCTAATAAATGTTAGAGTGTTTTCCACACTTCATTCATTTTTTTCATAATGCTTGAAGATATTGATTGATAATTGGTATATATAGTTTTATCATGACAAGTTTAATACAGATCAAGTTCGAATTTTTGTTTAGGTCTGATAATTTTGTGTAGAGTTATGGTCCTTACTCATATAATCAGTTTTCCACACTGCTTTTAGTCATGCTTGAAGATATTGACTTGATATTTTCTTTTTGTTTACACCATGACAAGTTATTATAGAACAAGTTAGCATTTTGTTCCAGTATAATGAATAATCAATTTTTATCCGGTAGGGGACTATCATGACTCTGTATTGCCATGCAATACTCTCAGAATGCTTATTAATTTTCATTTTGAAATATTGAATCATAGATGTAATTTTTGAAATTTTATAAATAATTGTTAAATAATTTCCCTGAAGGGACATGTACAATGTGGAAATGAGCATAAATTTGCATACTTGTACATGTATGTTTCAGTAAAATTCATACCTGCCAACTTTTCAAAATCTCCCCAGTGGATTTTAAGTGAAAGATCTATGACCTAATGACCAATGCTCCTCTGACATTGTATATTGTCATAAGTGTTTTTAATGTACAGTACTATATTGTTTGTGCTTAAATATCATTTTAAATAACTCATTTGATATATAATAGATTATCAAAATTCAGGTCAACAAATCTCATGAGGGATATCCCCGTTGAATTTGAATTTGAACATTGGCAGGTCTAAAAATTGTTACTGTAAGTCTGTTAATATTCCATCTATTTAACTTCCTTAGATCTAAAATTTGTTTGGATTAATGGGACTATTTAATGACCTCACTTTGAATTAGTGTTATCTGAATTTTTGAAATCAATGTTTATTGTTGAATATTCTTTCAGAAATGATCTACCAGTATTTGAGGTGAGAGGGCCAAGGTTCCTCACTAGAACAGTCGGACGGTTTTCTTTTGTCTGACAGATTGCCCTATTAAAAAGATCTGACATTCCAGCTAGATATATACCTGATATGAAAGAAAACACCAGAAACTATTTCCTGAGGTAATTTTAAATAAAACTAAATGGTATTTTATATATATGGGTTTACACTAAAATTGACAGTAATTTTCAAAATTTATGTACATGTACATGTATATTTGTATCTTAGTTTATGGGATTTTATTATCAAATTTTATATTTTGACAACAGCTAATGGGTCATTAACATGATTTGTTTAATCATAAAAAATGCAACATTGTTACTATAAAGTCTATAATATATATACAGTCATGGGAATTATTGAAATAGGTGATTTATAAATCACTCATTTAAGTAACAAATTAGAAATTCTTTCATTTTGATTTTGTAGTTTTACCAAAATTTTAAACATACAGGTTTAGATTATATCTTATTAGTAAAATTGAAAAAATGAACCTTTTCCTTGTTTTATGTAGCAAGGTTTATGCCTTTGATGCAATCATTCAGCTGTAAATTCTATATTTGTTGAAAAATGTTATAATGAAGGCTTAACATAATGAACTATTAAATTCTTAAAATATTTTTCACAGTAGTGGGAGTATTTTTCCTGTAAAATTCAAGGTTTTATCTTACTGATTATAATTGAAATAAAATTTTACTGTTCTAGATAAAAAATTTACTGTTCGTGGGATGTTGAAATTAGTTGGGGACAGGGTAATCGAAATGATAATACTTAAAGAAGTTATTTTTTGGAAGAAAATAGTCTAGAGGTATCCACTTAAACAAGTGATTTTCATGTCATTATCCCAGATTCAGTACAGGGTCATCACCTGACATAACCGGTCATCTTATATATGAACACAGATGTTGGTTCTGATAATTTTAGCAACATAATTAGCTCCTGGATCATAAGTATTATATATTTAAAGCTACAATAAAATTAAATCACTTAGTCTAGTGATTTATTTATACTACTTTTAAAATAGGTGATTATTAAAGAAAGACAACTCTTACTTCCAACATTTCTGGACAAAATGTTACTTGAATCACTGATTTAAGATCACTCATTTAAGTAATTCCCCTGACTGAGATATAAAGTAAATATTTCATAATAGATTTATTGTCTCGCCTTGACAGAGTCAAAAAGCGAGACATAGAGGTATGCAGTTTCTGGTGGCGGCGGTGTCAACAATGTATTAGTTTGTGATTAGGTCTAGTTTAAGGTGAACCACTAGTGGTTGGTCAATGATATTTGGTATGCATTTGTATTAGCACTGGCACATCTCATTTCCATTTAGATTATTTGGCCCTGCCCCATCAGTCATGGTCTATTGACTTTGAAACTTTTGCATAGTTTACATGTATTAGTTTGTGATTAGGTCAGTTTGTGGGGAACCACTAGTGGTAAGTCAATGATATGTGGTATGCAGTTGTATTAGCATTGGCATATCTCATTTCCATGGAGATTATTTGGCTCCGCCCCCTCAGTCATGGTCTATTAACTTTAAAACTTTTGCTTAGTTTACATGTATTAGTTTGTGATTAGGTCAGTTCAAGGGGAACCACTCAATGATATGTGATATGCAGTTGTATAAGCATTGGCATATCTCATTTCCATGGAGAATATTTGGTCCCGCCCCCGCAGTCATGGTCTATTGACTTTGAAATTTTTGCTTAGTTTGCATGTTTTAGTTTATTGGTATTTGCAAGTCTCCTTTCCATGGAGATTATATAGCCCCATCCCCTCATCATGGTTCATTGACTTTGAAACTTTTACATAGTTTACAAGTCAGTGTTTGTGTTTAGGTTTGTTGAAAGGGAACGACTTATGATAAGTCTATGGTATTTGGTAGACAGTTGTATTAGCATTGGCACATCTCATTTCCATGGAGATTGTTTTGCCATGTACCTTCAGTCATGGTTCATGGACTTTGAATAATGGCATAACTTACATGTTAAAGTATTGCTATTTTAATTTCAACATTTGCATTATCAAAAGTACAAAAAGGCGAGACATATCTCTGTGTTAACAGTTTATTATATTTATAAACAGAAATACAAGTAACATTTTTTATATCATGTATATATATAAACAGAAATACATGTATGTTAAAGTAACATGTCATCATGTTTTGAAAATTTAAGTTCAGTTACACGTACTTCATGTGATATAAATTTTTATGCCCCCGTCATGGCGGAGGGGCATTAAGTTTTACCCTTGTCCGAACGTACGTCCCAAAATTGGTTTCCGTTCTCTAACTTTAGTTTGCCATAACCAAATGTTATGAAACTTATACATAATGCTTATTACCTCAAAACACAGATCAAGTTTGAATTTTGGTGGCGTCACTTTTACCGTTTTAGAGTTATGCCCCTTTACAAATGGAGAAATTGCTGGATTTTTCGTTTCCGTTCTCCAACTTAAGTTTGTCTCAACTAAATGTTATGAAATATATACACAATGCTTGTATAACAAAACTCAGATCAAGTACAAATTTGGGTAGCATCACTTTTACAGTTTCTGAGTTATGTCCCTTTACAACTTTATATGCAAGCCGGGGCATAATCTGTGTCCCATGGACACATTCTCCATTTATTTTTATATGTATCAATAGTATGAATAAAAAGAGATGTGGGTATACATGTATGTCAATGAAACAGCAACCCAATGACAAAAATCTTCAACAGACATCCATAGGGTATGGTATATGTGTAGTATCCAGTTACTTCAAAGATGGACAGTTGTTTTTATACGACCGCAAAAAATTTTTGTGGTCGTATATTGGTATGATGTTGGCGTCGTCGTTGTCTTCGTCCGAAGACACATTGGTTTTCGCACTCTAACTTTAGTTTAAGTGAATGGATCTCTAGGAAATTTTACCATAAGGTTCAATACCACAAAAGGAAGGTTGGGATTGATTTTGGGGTTATGGTACCAACAGTTAAGGAATTAGGGGCCAAAAGGGGCCAAAATAAGCTTTTGTAACTTCCAGACAATAACTTGTGTGTAAGTGTATGGATCTCTGACATTGTACCACAAGGTTCCATATCACAAATGGAATGCTGGGATTGATTTTGGGGTAATTGCCTCAAAATTTTAGGAATTAGGGGCCAAAAAGGGGCAAAAATAAGCATTTTTCTAGTTTCAGGACAATAACTTGTGTGTAAGTGTATGGATCTTTCTGAAATTGTACTACAAGGTTCCATATCACAAAGGAAAGCTGGAATTGAGTTTGGGGTAATTGCCCTAAACGTTTAGGAATTAGGGGCCAAAAGGGGCCAAAAATAAGCATTTTTCTAGTTTCCAGACAATAACTTGTGTTTAAGTGTATGGATCTCTCTGAAATTGTACTGCAAGGTACCATACCTCATTGAAGGCTGGGATTGAGTTTGGGGTGATGAATCATAAGGGGTTCAAAATTGGGGGATTTTTCCCCTTTTCTTCCTTTTTTTCCTTTTTTTTCTTTAAAATTTTCCATTTTAAGTTGGTTATTTCTGATTTATATTTAAAAGCAAACAATAATGATATGGCAGGAGATACACACCAAACAGGATGTGTAAATTATTATATAATAAGTATTGTGCAATAGCAAGAAATTTTCAATTGCACAGTATTGCGCAATAGCAAGAAATCTTCAATTGCACAGTATTGCGCAATAGCAAGAAATATCCAATAGCACAATATTGCACAATAGGAAGAAATTGTCAATTGTACAGTATTGCACAATAGCAAGAAATATTCAATTGCACAGTATTGCGCAATTGCAAGAAATATTTAATTGCACAGTATTGTGCAAAGAAGATACTTTGTATAAATTGCTTATTTCTTGACCAATTTCAATGGGGTTTTATTCTTGAATTCTTGGGGTTCTTTAATATGCTGAATCTAACCGTGTATTAAGTTTTTGGATTTTGGGCCCGTTTTAAATTGGTCCACATTGAGGTCCAAAGGGTCCAAAATTAAACTTTGTTTGATTTCATCAAAATTGAATTATTGGGGTTCTTTGATATGCCGAATCTAACCGTGTATTTAGATTCTTAATTTTTGGTCCCGTTTTCAAATTGGTCTACATTAAGGTCCAAAGGGTCCAAAATTAAACTTAGTTTGATTTTAACAAAATTGAATTCTTAGGGTTCTTTGATATGCTGAATCTAATCATGTATTTAGATTTTTGATTATGGGCCCAGTTTTCAAGTTGGTCCAAATTGGGGTCCAAAATTAAACTTTGTTTGATTTCAACAAAATTGAATATATGGGGTTCTTTGATATGCTGAATCTAACCATGTATTTAGATTCTTAATTTTGGTCCCGTTTTCAAATGGTCTACATTAAGGTCCATAGGGTCCAAAATTAAACTTAATTTGATTTTAACAAAATTGAATTCTTAGGGTTCTTTGATATGCTGAATCTAAACATGTCTTTAAATTTTTGATTATGGGCCCAGTTTTCAAGTTGGTCCAAATCGGGTCCAAAATTAAACTTTGTTTGATTTCAACAAAATTGAATATATTGGGTTCTTTGATATGCTGAATCTAACCATGTATTTAGATTTTTGATTTTGGGCCCCATTATCAACTTTGTCCACATTGAGGTCAAAAGGGTCCAAAATTAAACTTTGTTTGATTTCAACAAAAATTGAATATATGGGGTTCTTTGATATGCTGAATCTAACCGTGTATTTAGATTCTTAATTTTTGGTCCCGTTTTCAAATTGGTATACATTAAGGTCCAAAGGGTCCAAAATTAAACTTAGTTTGATTTTAACAAAATTGAATTCTTAGGGTTCTTTGATATGCTGAATCTAATCATGTATTTAGATTTTTGATTATGGGCCCAGTTTTCAAGTTGGTCCAAATTGGGGTCCAAAATTAAACTTTGTTTGATTTCAACAAAATTGAATATATGGGGTTCTTTGATATGCTGAATTTAACCATGTATTTAGATTCTTAATTTTGGTCCCGTTTTCAAATTGGTCTACATTAAGGTCCAAAGGGTCCAAAATTAAACTTAATTTAATTTTAACAAAATTGAATTCTTAGGGTTCTTTGATATGCTGAGTCTAAACATGTCTTTAAATTTTGATTATGGGCCCAGTTTTCAAGTTGGTCCAAATCGGGTCCAAAATTAAACTTTGTTTGATTTCAACAAAATTGAATATATTAGGTTCTTTGATATGCTGAATCTAACCATGTATTTAGATTTTTGATTTTGGGCCCGTTATCAACTTTGTCCACATTGAGGTCAAAAGGGTCCAAAATTAAACTTTGTTTGATTTCAACAAAATTGAATATATGGGGTTCTTTGATATGCTGAATCTATCCATGTATTTAGATTTTTGATTTTTGGGCCCGTTATCAACTTTGTCCACATTGAGGTCAAAAGGGTCCAAAATTAAACTTTGTTTGATTTCATCAAAATTGAACTCTTAGGGTTCTTTGATATGCTGAATCTAACCATGTATTTAGATTTTGGATATTGGACCATAATAGGTGAATGTCCAATTTAAAATTTTTAAGTTCTTAGACCACATTCATTCTGTGTCAGAAACCTATGCTGTGTCAAATAGTCAATCACAATCCAAATTCAGTGCTGTATCAAGCTTGAATGTTGTGTCCATACTTGCCCCAACTGTTCAGGGTTCGACCTCTGCGGTCGTATCAAGCTGCGCCCAGCGGAGCATTTTATTAACATTTTGGAATAAAGTTTTATATTGAATTATTTTAGATTAAGCTCTGCCAAGTGGATAAAACTTGCATATCCACAAGTCAGAAAATACTATGAAATATGAAATTTTAGTTCTGCCAAATGACTTTTGCATCATGATTCACAGGTCAGCATTAAGAGATTTTTTTGCAGATTGCTACATTAAAAATATCAGAAAACACTATGAAATATAACAACAAGAGATGTACAAAATGTATAAAAACTGGAATTGGAATTTTCAAAGTTTATACTTGACATGTATATTAACCAACACCAGAGGGTGTGTCATAATTTATGTACAACTTCCTAGGTCAAAGGTCAAAAACTTTGGTTTTAGTTGACAACCCCATGTCCTATGGTAAATTGTGTCCGCTCTATATCTTGAGAACCGTTATGATTTCAAAGTTTATACTTGACATGTATATAAACCAACACCAGAGGGTGTGTCATAATTTATGTACAACTTCCTAGGTCAAAGGTCAAGGTCAAAAACTTGATGGTTTTAGTTGACAACCCCATGTCCTATGGTAAATTGTGTCCGCTCTATATCTTGAGAACCGTTATGATTTCAAAGTTTATACTTGACATGTATATAAACCAACACCAGAGGGTGTGTCATAATTTATGTACAACTTCCTAGGTCAAAGGTCAAGGTCAAAACTTGATGGTTTTAGTTGACAACCCCATTTCCTATGGTAAAGATCGTGTTCGCTCTATATCTTCAGAACTGTTTTGATTTCAAAGTTTATACTTGACATGTATATAAACCAACACCAGTAATGACCAGAGGGTGTGTCATAATTTATGTACAACTTCCTAGGTCAAAGGTCAAGGTCAAAAACTTTGGTTTCAGTTGACAACCCCATGTCCATTGATAAAGATACACATTTTTTACCACACATTATTCACAGTGGGGCCCACAGAGATGGCTCCCATCTCAATGATATCTATTTTTTTTTTACATACATCAATGTTTACTTATACATTAATATATATGTGCTTTTTCTTTCAGGAACAAGTATCAACTATTGAATTGATGGTTAAAAACTACCAAGATGTAATGAGAGATGTTAAGTAATGAACAAAAGAGTAGCATGAAGTTAGACAATAGAACTTGAGGTGTCAGAATTTGTGCAATTGTTATTTGCAGATATATATAGATGGATTTTATCAAAATGTGAACTGTAACACTTAGATCAAATATGTTATTTTTTGTAGAAAAGATCCAGTTGTGTTCCATTAATTTATTTCTAAAAAATTATGAATTTAAGAATTAAATTTTCATATTTATTTACCGAGTTTTATTGCTGCCCAAAAAGAAGTTATTACCTCTACTTTACAACTTATTTTGTCATAAATTGATTGTATATCTTTTTGTGACATTAAATGTTGATTATTAGGGCTCTGTAGGTGACATGAGCCTGATAAAGTAGTCTCTCTGTGTGTTTGGAAAAAGTGGTAGAAAACTTGGTATTTGAAAAAATCAAATTTTGAGAAAACATTTTCACAAAATTTGATATACAAGATATGAATGCTTTTCAAAATTGGTTCCCAATGTTAAATATTGATTACTTTATAATTTGGGGTAAAATTTACCATGAAGACTTATTTTTGTCTCACCTGCTAATGCGAGTCAAAGTGATTATAATGCAGTGACTCCGAAACTATTTGCATTTAGTTTTATATTCTGTGGGTAGATAACTTTGATTCTTCATACCTTATACACAAATACTTTATGTTACGAAGTTTCTTTCTTTCATGTGTCTATTGTCCATGACCTCATTTTCATGGTTCATAGACTGCTTGATTTGTTTTTGTTTTTATACAACTGCTAATTAATTTGTTGTCGTTGTCCCTTGGCCAAAAGCAAGCATTTTTCTTGTTTCAGGACAATAGATCTCTATGAAATTGCACCACAAAGTTCCATACCTCAAAAGGAAGGTTGGGATTGATTTTGGGGATTATGGTCCAAACCGTTCTAAAGTAAAAACAGGCAAAAACAATACCTTTTGTATAAATTGCTTATTTCTTAACCAATTTCAATGGGGTTTAATTCAAAGTCTTGAATTTGTTGTGTTCAATAATATGCTTTCAACTGTATATTGCTATTTCAGATTTTTTGGGCCCCGTTTTTAAATTGGTCCACATTGAGGTCCAAAGGGTACAAAATTAAACTTTGTTTGATTTCAACAAAAATTGAATTCTTTGGTTTCTTTGATATGCTGAATCTAACTGTGTATTTAGAATTTTGATTTTAGGTCTGGTTTTCAAATTGGTCCAAAGGTTCCAAAACTAAACTTAGTTTGAGTTTAACCAAAATTAAATTCTATGGAATCTTTGATATGCTGAGTCTAACCAAGCATTTAGATTTTGAATATTGGACCATAATTCAAATGCAGGTAAATGTCCAATTTCAAATTTTTTAAAGTTCATAGACCACATTCATTCTGTTTCAGAAACCTTTACTGTGTCACATTTTAATCACAATCCAAATACAGAGCTGTATTAAGCTTGAATGTTGTGTCCATACAGGGTTCAACATCTGCGGTCGTATCAAGATGCGATGTCTGGAGCATTTTATTTTTTGTTGTGTGAATTTCTATGGTTATGAGGAGTAGGATAACTGTATTTGGTATATTGGTTGCTTGTAAGGTCTCGGGTCTGTGAAACAGGGTTTACCTGACTTCAACTTCATTTCATGGATCAATGATCAAGGTTTAGTTTTCTTCGTCCATAATTTAGATACTGTAGGCAATAGGTCAACTATATTTGGTGTATGAAATGATTGTAAGGCAGACATTACTGGTTGGCAGGTTTCATTTGAACTTGACAATTATTTTCATTGTTCATTGAACAATTTTTAATTTTGTTTTCTGGTCTATATTTCAGATACTTTGAGTAAAAATGGCCATTGTAGTTGGTGTATTAAATGATTGTTAGGTGTACATGTTTGTCTGGCAGGTTTCATATGACATTGAACACATCTTCACTATTCATTAGTCAGTGTTTAGTTTTCATGGTTTTGTCAGTTTATAAGATACTATAATCAACATATAAACACTATTTGCTGTATGCAATGGTTGTACATAAGGTGTCTGTTTGGTATAATTCATCTGACCTCATTTTCATGTATGATTGATAATGTTAAGTGTATGTGATACATATAGTAAAACTTCATATTACAGACTTCAGTGTCTGCACTCTTGTGTTAAAAGATCAGAAATTTTGAAAAGCATCTTTTTCAACAAAATATATAAAGATGTATACTATGACTATTAATTAGTACACAATTTTATTTAGGGGCCAGCTGAGGACCACCTCCGGTGCGAGATTTTCTCGCTGCGTTGAAGACCCATTGGTGGCGTTCGGCTGTTGTCTGCTCTTTGGTCGGGTTGTCTCTTTGACATATTCCCATTTCCATTCTCAATTTTATGCTATCCAAAAGTGTCACATTCTCAGTTGATTATTATAAAAATTGGGAAAAGATTGGAGTAAAAATATACTTTTGTTAAAAATTTTACAGATTTGAAATAACAACTTTTTGCTTCATTTACAACCAAACTCAAGATCCGTATGTAAAATGTATAATACGCTTTTCCATGTAATCTTGGTGCAAGAATTTAACAAAACAGATATATAGACACAATGTATTAAGGTCATCCTTAATTGTTCCCAGGGGTCAAAAGTGTGGTAAAACCTTATTTAATGTGAAAAGATGGTAAATTTTAGGAAACACCTGTTTTCATAGGATTTTAATTTCAACAACATATACCAGACTTAAAAACAAAATATGATACAGTACAAACAATGAAAACAACTTAAGGTCCAGAAAGCCTGACTTGGTTATAGACTCAAACTAAGGTGGGGTTTAACCGGTTAGTTTTATGTTCACACACACACACACCTCCTCTTTTGCAGATCTAAACCATGTGTCATGATACTAGAACAAACCCAATAAAACATGCACAGTACATGTGCAGCTACCAATGGGATGACCACTAAATAGAACAAGGAAAAACAATACAATTTTTTGATGATTTATTTACAGGCGAAATTATTACTGATGTATCTGAAAGGTGATTAAAAGAGGAATGAGGTGAAAACCGCCATTATTTGCTAATCTTTGGCAATGGGACAATATTGCACCCGTGATGAAAGGGCCATTGGACCCAAGTCATTTTCAAATTAATAACTAGTTGTAGTTGATTTCCTTTTCATAAATTCTTATCTACTTTTAATAAATGCACATAACTTCAATAACAATTATTGTTAATGCCAAGAGTATCAGGACAAAATTTGGGTGTAATAGCTACAAAGGTGGCTGTTAGCTTAAAACCCAGTCCCCAATCATGTATATTAAATAATTGATATTGGTTAATGTGCAGTAAAAGTAAAAATCGAATGTAACACTTGGTACTCATTAAGAATTTTATAGGCAAATCAATGGACTCGATATTGTTGGTCACAGTGAGTAGGGGCATCCCAATTTTGCCATACAGCGGGAAGAAAATAAATAGCAATGCCTTAATTGATTATTTTCTGATAATTTTGGCCATTGATGCAAACTTTAGAAACAGTATGTGACAAACGACCCTATATTAAGAAAATCATGATCTAGCTTCACCTTTATATCTTTTCAACTTAAGATGGTGAAAGAAAAGACAGAAGGGATCAAGATAATTTTTGATAAGCGTACATAAAATCGAATAATAAAAAATAATGCACTGTAATAATGCTTGGAAGTTGAAAGAATTACATGTACTTTATAATTGTCTAGGTCAGATGCTTCAAAACAAGAATAGGCTTCGTAATTTTATATTTTTGGGACCAAAAAACCTACAATAAACTAGTTAATAGGAGCACAGAGATTTTTTTTACTTATTTCAACACTAGGAACAGACTATTTTGACACTTCCCTTCTGTAAAAATATAAATAAAAAATTGTAATCTCTCTTAAAAACAAACAAACAACACCATTTAAATATTCAAATCACAAATGAAGAATGGTCAGTGCATAATTATGGCATTTTTTTTTTTTTGGGTATACAGGATAGGGGTAAATAAAAAATGGTGATGTGGGATAATTTTTTTTTTGTTGGGGGACGTGGAATGCGTCATCTAAGAAATAGGGAGAGAGTTTCCAAATAACAGCGATTTAGGAAACGAGCCACCCACTCATATAATATCAAACAACAGCCAAATGTTGTACCCATAAGCCCTATTGCCAGTATTGGCCTATACATATCGTCGCCTTATCTATGCATGTATGTCATCTATGTCTATGTCTGTTAGTCTATGATAAGCCCGTACATATCATGGTTCGTGGATATGCATTATTTATGGAGTCAGGAAAACCGTCGACAATCTATTTTTCTTTGTTGTTTATAAGCATGTTTCCCCCTATTATTAAATCAAGAATCAATTAGTTTGGTATATATAAGTTTGCATCAAGAACAGACTTCAGTCTGACGTTTAACGCCATTTTCAACTGGTTCCGTATGTGGACGTTCGACAAACCGGGAACCGAAACGTTCAAGTTCAAGGCCATCATTAGCTCATACCGACCGTTAATATTTGTATATTCCGAAGGCATACTGAATATTTTACGGAGGAACCAACCTACGCTGTGCCTGACGTTGTGCAAAAGATATTTTCATATCCTTTTGACATGCCAAATTCTGGTGTTCTCCGATTCCACAATTCCCGCAAACTATATTTACCTAGAAAGGTTTACAATGCCTTTGAGAATGGTGAGGCTTCCATATTTTTCAAAGCTGTTGTTGACGGAAAACTCACGTTCATGGGAGCGTACTGCCGTCTTTTCGCTTGGTCACAGGTCCACCAGCCCAGGCTTGTTAAATTTTACGGGCCTGTTAGAATTTTTACTACAGGCCAATATAATCTATATTCAAAATTAACCTAAAAAATCAGCATCGGGTCTGTATCTGCTAAAGTCTATCACGAAGACCGCCGTAGGTGACAGCTAGACTTTTACAAAAAGAGTAATAATAATATTCAGAAGTGGATCCAGGAAATAGGGAGTGGACAGGGGGTATCTGATTCCCTCTTTCGAGTCCTACCCCAAAATCCTACTTCACTCCCCCTTCTCCCAAATCTTTCTCCTCTACTCCCACTTGCCTCTCACTCCAAGACGAAATTCTGTTACAAAAATTCCAGAATATCCCTATTATTACTCCCCCTTTTCCCCCCAGTTCCCGCCCCTCATTCCCATGTTCCCTTACCTCTGTCCAACCCCACTGTGGCCACAGATAATGGCCAAAGCGTGCCAGGCCACCTACCAGGCTTATGGAAGTACATTTTTCAGAATTTTGATTGTCGTACCCTTTTGTCGTAGGACCATTCCGGTCCCTTTATTTTTTTGAAAACCCCAGATCCCCACATGATATCATACTGTCGTTAGCCAAATGGAAAACGGTAAGGTAGCAGAATTTTAGT
Organism: Mytilus coruscus; assembly: GCA_017311375.1. Classification (NCBI taxonomy): domain Eukaryota; kingdom Metazoa; phylum Mollusca; class Bivalvia; order Mytilida; family Mytilidae; genus Mytilus; species Mytilus coruscus. The sequence continues at coordinate 122,096,246 of CM029595.1, read as the reverse complement.
GATATTGTCAAGTATGTCTGCTTTTTAAAGTTGCATATGATATGCATTTAACGCAACACAAAGTTTCTAACAATATTGGTATATCTATATCGTATTTTTAAAAATTCTAATCAATATACATAAATGATTTCAGTGCGAAAGGAGAAATGCACATCACATTATGATTTGGTGCTTTCAAATATATTTTGATGAGTTCAATAGACGATTGCAACAGAGTTTTGAGTAGCATTGAATTCTGCTTAATTACACCAGTCGTCTGCTAAAAAGGAAGCATAGTATATAAATAATTAAATATCCTGGTAATAAAAAAAAAACTGAATGAATAAAATTTGTGGCGAACATGTTAACAGGCTAAACAGCAGTATTAATAATAACATTTTAAGAAATGCAAAAAAAAAAAATTTATATTTGATTCTCAGTTTGCCTTGATTGGCTTGCAATTATGGTTTATGTACTCTTAACTTTTCGCGCATAACTACCATATATTCTTGTTACATTATTAAAATGTCACTTTTAATATACAATGGCATCCGGTAATCTGCATGGTTTCGAGTACCATTTACGAGAAATAAATTTTCGAAATGCGCATATGGTGTAGCTTTTGTAGTAGATACATTTTTTTTTTTCTAGATGCATATTTTGGGTCTCGTGCCTGAAGAAGGTATTTCAGAAACACGTCTCGTGTGCATGCACACAAATCTCTATCATATGATTTTTACCAATATTTGTATGAATTACATTTGATGGCTATAAATCTTCGTTAAGACTCATTTGGTAGATATTCAGAACTTTCAGATATTTTGACGACAAGTTCCCTTAAATAATCCAGTTTCTTAATGTGCCAGACTTGCAGGCAAGCGTTTAAAGTTATCGTATCCTTTTTATCTTTGTTTTTTATTCTTAATTGTCTAAAGGGGGATGTCGTTTAGATGTTTGTTTTGATTGACTTGTTTGACAAGCTTTTTGTATTGTTGACGTTTACCCGACCTTTCATTTTAGTTATTTGCACAAAAATCGGAACAATATAACATTGAAATCACGCACACTCACAAAAAAAAAAACCCCAACTTGCAAGGGAATGGTTTATAGTTGTCTCCCTTACAACAGTAAAACATTTCTGCTTATCCTTTGCGGACAACAATAGCCAATATAATATAGAAAGAAGACAGAGCTATGCTAGTTTATGTCCCGCCTACGATATAGAGGGGAATTATGTTCCCGGTTTGTGCATTCGTCCGTCCGTTAGTCCGCCTGTCTCATATCAGGTTAAAGTTTTGGTTTAATGAAGTTAACCTAGAAGTTGTGGTCTCATATTTAATCTTACACTTGTTCCTTATATATCCAAAATTAGGGTTTTAACCCAGGTTTGCTGCTCATGATCATTATTTTGGAACGGCAGACAGACGGTGTTTCGGCTGTAGTTTTCTATTATCTTCAACTCGTGTAATTGAACCAATGGAATCCAATCAGAAAACATGGATTTTATATCCCCACTCACGGAGTTGGTGGTATACTATGGAACGCCATAACTGCCTTATGTTGATGATCAGCATTATATGCAGTGGTCACAACATTATATGCAGTGCTCACACCATTATATGCAGTGCTCACACCATTATATGCAGTGCTCACAAAATTATATGCAGTGCTCACAGCATTATATGCAGTGCTCACAACATTATATACAGTGCTCACAACATTATATACAGTGCTCACAACATTATATACAGTGCTCACAACATTATATGAAGTGCTCACAACATTATACGCAGTGGTCCAAACATCATATGCAGTTGTCGGGACATTATATGCAGTGTTCACAACATTATATGCAGTGGTCACATTATACGTTTTTGTTGATGAAGGTGATGATCAGTGATGGTGATGATGATGTTTGATGTATGTGAGTGATGGTGGTGGTTCAGATTCGGTAAACTTCGGGGTTTTTAGCGGAAATTACCGAATTCATAATTATTAATGCCAAGCAAACAAATTGAAACAGTTATTAAAGTCATGTTATCAGTAAGGCAGTATACAATATTTAAAACTGATTGAAATAAGGAAATTAAGGAGTATGATCAATTTACCACACATTTATTCCACACCAGGGCATTTTTAACTTATTTTGATGATCAGTTTCATCATATTCACAACTTAATATGTATATACTTTAAGTATTTAATAAATTGCTTCGCCGAGCGCAGCTGGATACGACCGCAGAGGTCCAACCCTGAACCGTTGGGACAAAAATGGACACAATATTCACGCTTGAAACAGGTCTGAATTTGGATTGTAATTAAATATTTGACACATAAAAGGTTTCTGACACAGAATAACTGTAGTCAAAGAACTTATAATTGGTTATATAATTTTAATTAATACTTAATTTTTGCTTTTGCACTACGCTGTTGCAATTGCCCCACCCTCTCCCAAAATAAAAAACACCCCTTTTTATTTTGATTTTGTGCAATACCCTATGTTGTTGCATATTGACCCAAACCCAAAAAGAAAAGAAAATGTATCCGCCACTTTTTTAAGAAAAAATATATGAAGAAATTTTCTTTTAATATCGGAAATCTGATATGAGAAATATAGATTCCACAACTGCAACAGTGTATTACGATATTTTCACTCTCAACAGTTAAATTTAATATTTTTAAAAGCGCGAGGATTGCCGAGCTTTTAAATAATTAAAATTTAACTGTTGAGAGTTGAGAAATATCGTAATACACGAGTTACAGTGGTGGAATCTGTTTTCTAATGATTTTATCCTTCCTTTACAAAGATTTGAGGAAAGTTGTGTACTTAAGATGTGACGTCATCAGGCATGGTCGCCTTTTCATGACGTCACAATAAGATAATTCAGAAGAAAACAAGAAAATTTAACGTCACAATTAAATTTCAACCAATCATTTGCCGAGAACAGATTTTTCACTAGTGAGGAGAAATATTTTTCACACCGGTCAGGAAATGTGAAAATAGCACAAAATTAGAGAAATATAGATTCTACCACTGCATCGAGTGTGATACGATATTTATCCACTCGAGACAGTTAAATTTTCAAATTTAAACGCGAGGCTCGCCGGCGTTTTAGATAAAATTTAACTGTCGAGTTATTCCTTCTTTTCGAATGATCTGCAAAACGATGTGTTCTTTCTATGTGACGTCATCAGACATGGTCGCCTTTTTCATGCCGTCACAATAGGACATTCAGAGGAAAGCAAGAAAATTCGACGTCATAATCGGATTTCAACCAATGATGAACTGAGATCAAACGAACCACACGTTGATTAAATTTTTTATACAATGGGTGCAGAAAGGGATAAATTGACGAAGAATTAGAGAAATATTTTCTCACACCGGTCAGGAAATGTGAAAATAACACAAAATTAGAGAAAAATTTCTTTACACATAATTTTAAAGTAGTGTAAGGGAGGTAATCAAACATTATGTTTGGATTACCTCAATATATTGGATTACCTTCCTTACACTGGTTTCAAATTGTTTTAATTGGCCACTAACCAAGAAACCCTTGTTTTCCCTCTTTTGCCTCTAATTCCTAAACGGTTTGAGTCATAACCCTCCCCAAAGCCAATCCTAACCATCCCGTTGTGGTATGGAAACTTGTGGTATAATTTCAGATAGAACCATACACTTAAACACAAGTTAATGTCTGGAAACTACAAAATGTTTATTTGGGCCCCTTTTTGGCCCCTAATTCCTAAACAGTTGAGACCATAACCCCAAAATCACTCCCAACCTTTCTTTTGTGGTTATGAACCTTTTGTTAAAATTTTATTGATTTCTATTTACTTATACAAAAGTAATTATCCGAAACCATCTGTCTTGAATGACGCTGACAACGACGGCGACAACGACAACGTGATAGCAATATACGACCGTTTTTTCTAATTTTTTGCGGTCGTATTAAAACATATATATTTATACACATATATAATTGTGCATTTCTGATCATTTAACTCTTAATAAATATCTTCAGATTACTCGGGACTGCAATTTAGATATGTTATGACCCAGTAATTTTCAAGGAGAACCAAATATCTGTCAGAAGTATACTGTTCATTGTATTTTTTTTTTTATTAATGTTGGTCAGCGATGTTTTTCGAAATAGAATTTTACTTAAACATATACGATTTTCAATCTTATTTTAAAAGGCATGGCACAGCAATTTTTAGTACAAAATAACTATTTTGTGAATTTTAATCCTTTTAAGTATATAATTCGGACTATGCTATACATAATAAAAGTCAAATAAGTTTCGACAATTTTCCAATTTTACCCGTGAGTGATCCATATACAGGAGAAAGAAGCCCCACAGAAACAATCAAGATCCATCGTCAAAAGTAACTTTCCAGATAATGAAAAATATTCAGATATGAAATTTTCAACCTCTTACATTGATCCTAACATGGGATATGGAAAAAATGTTAGCAAAAATAACAGAAATCCCAGACTATAGACAAGCTTTTATGTGAGAAGAATTAGAACGCCAATAACAACAACGAGAAGAATTCACAGTAAAACAAAACTAGTAGTTCTACATTAATATAATTATATTACAATTATATATTGACATGATAACGAGTGTCCTTTTTGTGTGCTTCTGATATGGTTATAAAAATTTTGTGCGGACCTTCAATAAAATCAAAGAAGTGCTCAGTAACAAATAGCATTCCTCTTTATGTGTTGTTGCTATCATCTTGACCTTAACACAAATTGTAATCAGAATTAACCAATCGTGCGTAAAATATAGGTCGAGGCGATCAACTTTTTCAAGGTCCATTGTTATCAAAGAAGTGCGATCTAAAAGATATCATTCTTCTATGACTTAATGTATCTTAACCAGAATTAATTAGGTCAAGATTACTCTTTTTTCATGGACAATCGTTACTATCCAATAATAGTAAATCATTCTTTTTTTAATCACAGTTTGTTTTAATCTTTACCTAAATGCAAAACTTAGATGCATGATTTTTTATTAGTTGTTAGTGGCTTTGAACTAGCTGTCAGTAACTGCAGTACTCTCAGATCAGTACTTAGTGTCTTTTGTTGTTGGGATATACAAGTACCGCCACGCCCACTCTGTGTTTTTTTTTTTTTTTTGTTAGATGTATTTATATTTGTATCCATCTGATGAATTGAGTCTTTTCAACTGATTTTCATAGTTCGTTCTTATGTTGTTCTGTTACACCACTGTCCCAGGTTAGAGGAGGGTTGGGATCCCGCTAACATGTTAAAACCCGCCACATTCTGTATGTATGTGTCTGTCCCAAGTCAGGAGCCTGTATTTCAGTGGTTGTCGTTTGTTGATGTGTTACATGTTTGTTTTTCGCTCGTTTGTTTGTACATAAATTAGGCCGTTAGTTTTCTCGTTTGGAATGTTTTACTTATATCATTTCAGGGCCTTCTATAGCTGACGATGCGGTATGGGCTTTGCTCATTGTTGAAGGCCGTACTGTGACCTATAGTTGTTAATTTCTGTGTCATTTGGTCTCTTGTGGAAAGTTGTTTCATTGGCAAGCATACCACTTTTTTCATATATTAACCGTGCAGACTGACGAACAAACGTAGTAAACGTTTTATTCACCCCACAAACTCAGTTTTCATAAGAGATGATAACTATAAATGAAAATGTTAAACTGGGTCTTGAAAGGGTAAAATTTTTATGAAAGTTTATATCTCTATATAAGGCTGCTGCTTATATTTAGAAGACAAACTGCTTGGCATGCTAAAAAGCTTGTAAAAAAATTGGAATAATTGATGTAAAGTTATGTTAAACACCTACAATGAAATGCTTTAAACTGCATTTTCCATATCTGTTAGATACTTATTCATGTAAAAATGCCAAATTCTGAAAATCGATGCCAAATAATGACTCTATCAAGACATATATAAGCTAGCGTAATATGGCACTTAGGTCTTATAGAAAGCTGACTATTTTATTTAAAATGTAATTAAGCTTTTTAAAACTGAGTACTGACTATAAAAAATTGAAAACAACACGTTTAATAATTTCAATGCGTCCGCACTGTAAAGTGGCACCTTGCTAAAGTTCTTCAGTAAGAAATGAACTCGAGGCATATATCATACAAATTTTCCTTCGATATTTCATTAACTAAAATTTTCATTATTTAACTTACATTATGCCATGCGTATTTCTTACGACGAATAGAACTAGTTCATTCGTTCACCTCTTAGTTTCATCTTTTCCTCAGAATGAACTTCCAATAAATTAATAAAATTATGTCTGTCCAATTGCAGACAATAGCAGGCGTTATTTTTTTCTGATATAGTTTTCAGTCGAATTGCCTTGATAACATGACTTCAACAACTGTTTCAATTTGTTTGCGGGGCACTATCAATTATGACTGTATTCGGTAATTTCCGATAAAAAATTCCGAAGTTTACCGAATGAACCACCACCATCACATACATCAATCATCATCATCACCATCACTGATCATCACCTTCATCAACGAAAAACGTATAATGTTGTGACCACTTCATATAATGTTGTGACCACTGCATATAATGTCCCGACACCTGCATATAATGTTTGGACCACTGCGTATAATGTTGTGACCACTGCATATAATGTTGTGAGCACTGCATATAATGTTGTGAGCACTGCATATAATGTTGTGAGCACTGCATATAATGGTGTGACAACTGCATATAATGGTGTGAGCACTGCATATAATGTTGTGACCACTGCATATAATGCTGATCATCAACATAAGGCAGTCATGGCGTTCCATAGTATACTGCAATCGACTTGTCCGTCCGTCGATCCGTTGGTTCGTTAGTCCGCCATTATTTTCGTTACATATTACTCATCTTCTTATTAAGGAATGATATGATATTTGGGTTTAACGTATTTAAAAGATAAGTTGAATCGTGTTAACAATTTTCATATCTACTGGGTAGTCACATACTTTTGATTTTTATTATAAACACTGAGCATGGAAATTTTCCTCAATGTCTTATCAAACGAGATGGGGTATACTTTGCACGACATCGCGTGGCGCATTTTGTTAGCTTTGTTTGAGAAAAAAATCGTCAGTGTACAACTGAATTTGTAATTTTCACTTAATAGGAATAAATCAACGTTTGTGATATAAGTCATTCACCCATTATAGAACATTCCGCTATCACCAGCGAGTTTATATATTCTATGATACAAAAAAAAAAACAACAATTTATGATGAAAAGAACTATAAAAACATGCAGATATCTTGATATTAAGGAAACTGCTTATAAAATAGCTTTTATTTATTAGATTGGAAAGTTACAGTACATCCGGACATTATCATATGTGTAAGAACAGAAATTGTACTTTACTCGGCGAAATAATTGAATATACTTGTATATCACAACCTAAAGTTTCGTTTTATCTATGAACCGTTATAGAAGTTGACATATTGATATAGATTTATTATCATTATTATTTAACACTAGCTATCCAAATCTCTAATCACTCACACCAAACCATCCATATTAAAAGAGACATTCATGCATGTGTAGACTGTCACATGTGATTAATTTCACCGCCAACACCGAATCGAAAATGCCGGAAAGCCATATAATTATGTTTGGTGGCTATATATTACAGGCATTACATAACAAATCAGTCAAAATGTCTGAGGACAAGAAAAATAATAATTAAAAGGTTGATCGATTGCGTAGTGCATAATAGGTACATGATGAAAATGCCAACCAAGTCATACTAATATTCTGGGACTATTCTACTATAAAGTTAGTATAATAGTCCCAGTAGTATTGTGCACCCTCGGAGGACTGATTTAACTTGAAAACTAGTTCATGGACCCCTCTTTTTAAAAATGACATTTGGCTTGATTATGTATGAAGATTATTTGTGCCATTTTTTTATAAACAAATCACCGATGAAATTTTTTTAAATCAGATAAATATACAGCAAAAAATGCCGTACTTTGACTAAAATCATGAAAATGTGATAAAAATGAATAATTTCCAAAGAATTGTTTCACAAATTCAAAGCACACTTTTACAGAGTAGATATTCCAGATGCTTTTGCAAAATTCCGCTTGCGTTTTTTTTTTAACAAAAAAGTTAGGTATGTCTTTCTAAAGAATAGAAATGTCCAAGAAACCGAAATTTCCAGGAAATGTCTAAAATTTCGACCCCATTTATCCCTAAAAGTAGCACACGAAGGTATATTTTTTTATTACATATCTGAATTGACTTGGTGAAAAATAGCTTGTATGCAAACTTTCGTTAAAAATTCACCGTGGGATCAAAACTGTATCGTATGCCACATCAACAGACGCAATTGCTCTTACGGTAAGGAGAAATGTTGACGCAAAAGCTCCTTTAGCAAAAAAAACTTCGCCGCGTAATTAATGAGTTTGAAAAACATATTGAAACTGTTATCCGGGATTCATAGAAAGCGCAAGTATTAAAAATTGCTATTGATGTAGTCATTATGTAAAATTATGCAGTTTTCTGTTCCATTTATTAAAAACTGATTGGCACAGAGGAGGGTGGACTTATACCTGCACAAGCATTTACGTTATTGAATCATTTTACCGTTATGTTATGTTTGTATGCATTTGTGTTTTCTGTCCTGTCGATGCCATCAACCCCTCGGGGTATAAATGTACAATTCAAAATAAATAGAACATAAATATTAAGAGAGTTCTAATGATTACGGATGCCATGGATTTTGGATCGACATTTTGAGCGGACCACCACCGAGAAGCACAAGTGACATTAACCATGGAAGTATTATATTGACAATATAATACTTCCATGCATTAACCTATGCAATGATTCGATAAAAAAAGATATCTAGTGGTAGACTTTCTACAAATATTTTGCCTTCAGTGGTTGTATTTGTTAATTGCCGGATGGGCACCATTCCACAAATGCGACTAGAATTCCAAGGAAAATACCTGTTCATTGTTGAAGACCCTACATCAACTGTCAAGATGAAGAACAGGAATAAAAGCCCTGTTCATTGATAATTTTCTATGTTTTCTATGTATTGTGTGCGATTTTGTCCCATGTACATTTACTCCATATCCTTTCATTTTCTGTAAATTCAAGTGACTCGATCTGTAAAATTGCCAAGAACTTATCTCCATCTACGAACTTAAGAAGGATCAAGAAGAGGGAAGTTAGAATGGGAGCCTGAAAATGCTTGTGTAATTGTTAGCACAATAGGACCAGAAATTCTGAAAGATTTTGTGACCTTAAATATGCGTGTTGTTAAACAGCACAAATAATTGACACTAATATACATTTAGGAATATCATAAATTGGGTACTTTCCATTTATTTATAAAAACAAAAAATATCAAAATTTAATCACGTTAATCCTTCTATAATACTACACGAAACTTAACACATGAACTACTTTTAGTTCTCACCACTTTTTAATTTATTTTTTAAATTTCAGTCTTTTTTACCACAGCCAATTGTTTATTTGATGTGAAATATATTAAGGTAATATGCATAGGCCGGTTCGTCGAATGACAACGATGAATTTAAATTTTACATATTATTTGATTCAATTCTTAATTTTAGATTTGAATTTTTAATGAGTTTACTATTAAAGGGGAATATAATAGTCGAATTCTTATTTTAATAAGTCAAGAAAGTTATTTCAGTATAATGAAGCTTTGTTGCGCTTCAGGGAAGAAAAGGTAAATCCACGAGTTCTGTTAAAGGAGAGAAGATAATTCTCAATATCATTAAAACACATGAACAAGGATTATCGGAATGCCAGTGTATATATGAACCCAACGTTTGGTATCATTTAGCAGGCGACCGCTTTTATTCATCTCGAGTTGTACACCTTACATGGCTTTGTGTGCAAATGACAGTTTATTTGAACAAATTTGATTTGTAAAATGAAACGATCATTTATATTAAACGACTGATACTAATCTTTTGTTAAGTGGATTTATATATTTGATGTTTTACATGTATTTAAAGTGCCAACATTCAAAGCTAACGTTAACTCAGGATGTGCTTTGTGAATGTATGCTTTGAGCAACACGTCCAGTCCAACACGTGCGAGGTTGGCGAATCTTCAAAATGAATTAAACTACAAGAAGAGTCATGAGGCATCGTTAATGAGCTTGGAATTTTGGATTTAATAATTTCATAGTATAGATAATTTTCAAATGATGAGTGATGTTCTAAAATCATTGACTAGGTCAACTACCGACATAACTTTCACTAGAGGGTTAACATTTGAAAGATCACAGGTTGTTGCGCCAGTTGTGAAATTAAAATATGATGTACCAAAGTCTCCTCCAAATAATAACATTCGTTACAAGAGGAAAGTTGTCTTGTCAATTCCTGTTGAACAAAAGATTTCTCACAGACATAGTTTGCGGTTGTTAAAGTCCAATACATTCATACATCAGGACAACTTGGGTAAGTTGTTTTATAGTGATGTCGAGGCCGAATACAACTTTTAGCATTTTTGTGTTTATTGAAGACCCGACTAAAAAGGCGGGTACAGAATGACCATACAGAAGAAAATGTCACGAAAGTTTAAAGAAGAAATACACAAGCTTTTGTCATTACGTAAAATTTGTTTTGTATTTTTAGGCTGGGACCAGATTATGTATATATAAATACATTTTGTACTGCAAACATAGAAATGCTGGCACAGTATAGGTCTGTGTTTAAAAAAACAACATATTTTGATACTATGTATTCAAATGACTTGGAGATCTCCTTAGGCTTCATATATTAGGCATGCAAACACAGAAATGCTGGCAAAATGTTTTAATATTTATATAGCTGCAGATTTGTACACTCTACACAAACAAACAAATAGCCCACTTTGACTGATAGACAAGAAGAGTACAGGGATGACCATATACCTATTCCTCAGTCAACCATTTGAGTTTACTGGATTAAATGTATGATAAAGAATGGGATCTTTTTCTAGACCAAATGTTGGATAATTGTCCAGTAAAAGTTTGTTTGGATCAGTAAATAATAAATAAATATTAAGTGAACCATCCAGCACCTCTATGTTCATTGTAATTTAAGATATCGGCCAGAAGGGATAAAGGAATTTTCTCTATGTTCATTGTAATTTAAGATATCGGCCAGAAGGGATAAAGGAATTTTCCTTCTATCTGTCTGATGCCTCCCTATATCAATCAGTACTTTTGAAGGCTGACTGAGATAGGGCATATATGATATAGCTTAAAAATGGTTATATTTCCTGTTGGTTTAATACCATAAAATACAATTCTCTTGTTATATACATGTAGTTCAGAAGTCATTTACCTAATGCTGTTGTTGGCAGAGAACCTACAAGGTCTACTACATGAAGTTCATAACAAAATATGTTGTATCTGACATTTACTTTAGGTACTAGCTACTTTTTGTTTGCCTTTGACCCTTTCATCCATAGCTTAGCATTTTGATGCCTCCCACTTTCCTAAAAAATGAGGCCTTTTGAAATCTCACCCTTTACTCTTAAAATGATACCTTGTGACACCCCCCTTTTTTATCTCACCTGGCCCAATGGGCCAAGTTAATTTTTCTCATCACTTGGCGTCCGTCATCATTGCCTGTTAACTTTTACAAAAATCTTCTCCTCTGAAACTACTGGAACAAATTTAACCAAACTTGGCCACAATCATCATTGGGGTATCTAATTTAAAAAATGTGTCTGATGACCCGCCTTCCAACCAAGATGGCCGACATGGCTAAAAATAGAACATAGGGGTAAAATGCAAGTTTTGTCTATTATTTTGAATACCGTTATAAATAGAGAAAAGCTGACTGGACAAAAAATTTCAGAATGTTGAGTTCTACCAATTGTCTGTTCACGACTAAACTGTCAGGAGACTTCTTATAGGAGTTATTGCCCTTTAATGAAAAATTTTACCATTTTTTTTTCATTTTTCCCTATTATCTTGAAAACTATAATAGATGTATACAGAGAATCTTTAAAATGCTAAATGATCAGCAAGACAAGATCTACAAATAAGTCTGATTGTCGAAATCTTCAGTCGACTCCTTATAAGAGTTATTACCCTTTGATGAATATTTTTATCAATTTTTTGCATTTTTATACGCCTGTTACGGGACATATTATGGTATACCGTTGTCGGTCTGTTCATCCGTCTGTCCATCCCATTATGGGTATATAGTTATTCAGCATAACTCCTCCTACAGTTTGAATGCTAGGAAGTTTTCACTCTGCTGTCTGTTTGTACATATATTGAAGGTGTGCATGTGGTCAGGGTTTTGATTTTTATTAATAACTGCTCTTTTGGGAGATAGTTGGAACTTTGTCATTTTTGGAGTATAAGCAGTGCATAACGTTATAGTTATTCCGCATAACTCCTCCTTCAGTTTAAATGCTAGGAAGTTTTCACTTTGCTGGCTGTTTGTACATATATTGAAGGTGTGCATGTGGTCAGGGTTTTGATTTTTATTAATAACTGCTCTTTTGGGAGATAGTTGGAACTTTGTCATTTTTGGAGTATAAGCAGTGCATAACGTTATAGTTATTCCGCATAACTTCTCCTCCAGTTTGAATGCTAGGAAGTTTTCACTTTGCTGGCTGTTTGTACAAATATTGAAGGTGTGCATGTGGTCAGGGTTTTGATTTTTATTAATATTTGCCTTTTTGGAAGACAGTTGAACTTTGTCATTTTTGGAGTATAAGCAGTGCATAATGTTATAGTTATTCAGCATAACTCCTCCTCCAGTTTGAATGCTAGGAAGTTTTCACTTTGCTGGCTGTTTGTACAAATATTGAAGGTGTGCATGTGGTCAGAGTTTTGATTTTTATTAATATTTGCCTTTTTGGAAGATAGTTGAACTTTGTCATTTTTTGGAGTATTTACTTGCATAAGAGGTGCATAGCGTTTCCGGATAACTCCTCCTACAGCTTGAATGCTAGGAAGTTTTCACTTTGCTGGCTGTTTGTACATATATCGAAGGTGTGCATGTGGTCAGGGTTTTGACTTTTGTCGAGCCTGCGACTTTTGTTGCAAAAGCAAGACATAGCGATCCTACATTCCGTCGGTGTTGTCGGCGGCGGCGTCCACAAATATTCACTCTGTGGTTAAAGTTTTTAAAATTTTAATAACTTTCTTAAACTATCCTGCATTTCATCCAAACTTGGACAGACGCTTGTTGATGATCATAAGATAGTATCCAGAAGTAAATTTTGGAAAAAAAAAATCCTGTTTATCCGTATTTTAATCATAAATGGACTTAGCTTTTCTGCCAGTGAACATTACATTCACTCTGTGGTTAAAGTTTTTCAAATTTTAATAACTTTCTTAAACTATCCTAGATTTGTACCAAACTTGGACAGAAGCTTGTTTATAATCATAAGATAGTATCCAGAAGAAAATTTTGTTAAAAAAAAAATCCTGTTTATCCGTATTTTCTCATATATGGACTTTGTTTTTCTGCCAGTTAACATAACATTCACTCTGTGGTTAAAGTTTTTCAAATTTTAATAACTTTCTTATTAAACTATCCTGGATTTGTACCACACTTGGACAGTAGCTTGTTTGTGATCATAAGATAGTATTCAAAAGTAAATTTTGTTAAATAAAAAAATCCTGTTTATCTGTATTTTACTTATAAATGGACTTAGTTTTTCTGCCAGTTAACATTACATTCACTCTGTGGTTAAAGCTTTCAAAATTTTAATAACTTTCCTAAACTATCCTGGATTTGTACCAAACTTAGACAGAAGCTTGTTTATGATCAAAAGCTAGTATCTAGAAGGAAATTTTGTAAAATTTATTTCCTGTTTTTCCGTATATTACTTATAAATGTACTTAGTTTTATTCCAGTTAACATTACATACAGTCTGCAGTTAAAGATTTTAAAACATTTATTAGATTCATAAACCTTCTTGGATTTTTACCAAACTTGAACAGAACTTCTTACAATCAAAAGATAGTATCTAGAGGAAAATTTTTAATAATTTTTTCCCCATTTTTGTTGAGCCTTCGACTAACAGCAAAAGTAGGCGAGACACTGGGTTCCGCGGAACCCTTACGAATTTTTATTAATATTTGCTCTTTTGGGAGATAGTTGAACTTTGTCATTTTTGGAGTATATACTTGCATAAGAGGTGCATAGCGTTTCCAGATAACTTCTCCTACAGTGAACCATAGACCTCTATGTGCTCTAATGCTCAACTTTGTATTTTAAAATAACACTTTGCATCTGGGGGGCATCATTTGTGTCTCCCAGACACAATAATATCTCAAAGAAAGTCCTACATTGACCTTGTTATAATACAGTTACTTCAGAGTGGAGTGCAGGGGCATCACTTTGTCTAGTTTTAAGTTGACTCTTATAATGATGCCCTTTGACACCCCCTTTATTGTTAAATATAATGATGCCTTTTGACTCCATAATGATGTCATTTGACACCTCTTTGTGGTACCTCAGTTGAAAAGTTTTGCCTTAGAAAAATTGTATCCGCTAGAATTTGTATCCAATATAAAAAGTAAATACTTTGTTTCAATATCTTACATGAATTTCCTAGATGAAGTAATTTTTCGCCATGCATTATTACTTTAATTAAAAGGGAGGATTTTTTTGTTAATAATTTTTTTCAAAGTTTTTATTTCATTATATAGTAAGCTAATTTTCAACATTTTATTGAAAATTTCTTTTTGAAATGATCATATAAAAAATTCTGTGGCAGAAAGGATTAAATAATAGTTTTTGATGGCAGAGAATGTAAATTTAGAGACAATGTAATAACTTTATGTGTTCTTCTTAATTCTTTTTAATTGCAATCCTGTATAATCTTAAATAGAAATATTTAGATAAGTTAAGTTTGTCTGTTAGTTAAACAGTCTTACACCATTGTCAGAACCAAAATCACATATATTATACAGTCCTTATACAACCAGCGGTCTCGTAGCATTTTAATACAAGATACATGTATATGAATGTGCTATAAAAAACAGTATAAACCATGTGATATTGTGACAAGGAGTTCTAATACACTGAACTGCATTAATTAACTTATTAAATCTGTTAAGGTCACTATAGGTCAGATTAAAGTTTTAATATTGATTATGTGATATAATATCACTAGTATAATGTTTACATGCTAAAATTATTGTAAAAGTTATAACATATTTTAAGTCCATATTTACTTGTTAATAAAATATGATATAGGAAAAGATCGATGTCTCTACACTTTATAAAGAAAATATTTATAGGTATGAAAATTATGAATAAATCTTTTAATCTGAAATAAAACTTATGAACAATTTTATTCAACAAATGAATTCGTACATAAGGTTTAAACTGATTCACGCTTTAAATGAGAAAACAGTCTCATGAAATGTTAGAAAATAACAGTTTATTATAGGAACTATAGTTTGACTTATGAATGAAGCAACAATTGATAGGACCTTACACCATATTGTTTATAGGAGTTTTTGTCAAATTTTACCATATTTAGCTGAGCCAGCTTGCCCAAAAGGCCAAGTGAGCTTTTCTCATCATTTGGGTGTCTAGTTTAAAAAATGTGATGGATGACCCAGCCTGCCATCCAACATGGCGGACATGAATAAAAATAAAACAGAGGCCTTAAGAGATAAAAGTTTTTTCTATTAACTTGAAAACTGCTATAAATAGAGAAAAACTGACAGTCTAGAAATGTTCAATCTGCTATAAATAGAGAAAAACTGACAGTCCAGAAATGTTCAATATGCTGAAATCTACCTAGTCCAGAAATGTTCAATATGCTGAAATCTACCTAGTCCAGAAATGTTCAATATGCTGAAATCTACCTAGTCCAGAAATATTCAATGTGCTGAAATCTACCTTCTGTCTTATATTTACATCAAAACGGTCAGATGATTTCTTATAGTAGTTATTGCAAATTTTTTTCCATTTTTGCCTATTATATTGAAAACTATAATAAATAGGTAGAAATTCAAATACTAAAACGATCAGAAAGATAAGATAAGATCTACTTAAAAGTCCATCAATATATCAATATAATTCCTTAATTGCAAGAAAATTCCAGACTTAATTGAAGTTTAATGTTGCCCTTGAATGATGATTTTTTATCAACTTTTTACATGTTTTGGGTTATCATCTTGAAAACAATAATGGATAAAGAGAAACTTTAATCAGCTAAATATTAAGATTTTTTTCATCACAAGTTTTGTGCATATGACAGAATTGTCTTTGAAAGTTTCTATGTGCAACTGACAGGAGAGAGCAGGGGAGACAAAACTAATTTTAATTTGAATAATATTTTTATGTTCAAAAGAAAAAGAGAACAGATATATTTGTACAAGATGACATTTTTTAAATAAAATTTTGTGATCAAAATTAGTGTCATATTGAAACAAATTTTGATTGTACTAAGTTTCGCTGGGATTTATACAGTGATCAAACATAAATTATTTAAACTTCTTTAATTGAACCTTATATTTTGAATAAAATAAGATAAAAATCAGAGTTGTCATCAGTATGACAATGCTAGACTATAGAATTAGTTTGTTCACTTGTTACATGTATTTTGTTATTTATTATTTAAAAATCTGAATGTACCCAGTAGTCATATAAGAATTGAAGCACTTGAAAGTCAAATTTTCTCTTTGGGGGCATTTAATGTATCATAAGTTTGAGATTTGCTTTAAGAGGATCATTTTAATTGAAAAAATAATTAAATAACTAAAAGGTAATCTACAGCACTTTTGTATCATTGAATTTCAATATGTGATAAATTTAAATACATTTTACAATTATGGAAAATGAAAAAAAAAAATTAAATATAAGATCACTTCATCAGAAAGATGAATTGCTATTACTTTAAACTTCTGTCTGTGTCCAACATTTATATAATATTACAAAAATACCTCTTTTAGGACTATTAGCCTATTCATTGATTGGAGCAAAGTTGGCATGATTAATTATTCATTTCATTTCATGGTGGAAGTTCCATTTTATGTTATGGTCAAATCACCTGGCCCCATTGGGACATTTGTAACCTATTGTCATCACTTGGCATTCATATTTTCTCCATCTCTCAACAAGGCCAATTGAGTTAAACTTGGCAGAATAATATATATCAGGGTTTTCTTAAAATCTCCCATGTCACTGACTGATTTGAAAGGGAAAAAAACAATGCTGCCAGAGAATATCTATGATTCTAATTTGCCAGTTAAAAAAAAACAATCAGTTGAAACTACATTTATAAGGCCAAATACTTTGAAAATTGAAGAGATTGATGATTGAGTAACCCTTTATAAAAAGTCCTCGATCAATTTTGACGGATGGCAAACATGGTGGCATTGATGGCAAACAGTTCTCATAGTAACCCTATTGTTCTCTTATGAAACTGTATGACCAACTTTAACCAAACTTTGTAGGAATGATATATGAAGGGTCCTCTACAAATGATTCTCATTAAGCGGGGAATGTATGAAAACATGGTTGCTACTGGCATTCTTTGATTCTGATTAAACAATTTAAAAAAAATCTTTTTGTTTGAACTACAAGGGGGTTCATTATTTGTCTATTAAAAAGCAGTTTATCTATAGGGATCACTAGCCTGTAAGCACTGAGATTGTGAGTTTCCAATCCAACACGTGGCAGTTGTGTTCTGATTGACTCTGGATCTTCTGCTTAAGGTAGGTTTTTCCCTCTGATACTCTGGCTACCTCATCTATGACAAAGCAAAGAGTGCTGAAAGTGGTTTAAACACCCCAAAAAAATCCAAAAAAATCAAGTAATCATAATTGCACTTTCATCTTTCATTATGATTTTTCAGATTGTACAGTAAATGCTGACGGTCAGAAGGTGACAGGAATTGGATTTGGTAGAAGTTATGATGGAGAACATAAAAGAAAGACAAAGTACACAGAGACGGACAGATATGTAAAAAGTGCCAGCGATGACAGTAAACATGGGAACAGAAGCAAGTTAGTCATTAAATATAATCAAATCCTCCTCCTTTACTTTAGTAACAGTGACCAGATACATTGTCCTTGTGTTGATATTATCCTTATTCTACACAAAAATAATCCTAATTACAAGTCTCACAGAAAAAGTGCCATGGCGTCAGTTCAATATGATATTTGAATTAAGGAGCAACAATGAAATGATTCACCAGTTTTAAACTAGAGAGTGAAATAGGAACAAATAAATTGTTTATATGATTTTCCAAAATTTCAACACCACAAAAAAGTTGATCAAAGGTCAATTTTGCGTGCCAAGTTATTCAGAAACAATTGTAATCTGTAATGCAATGTCATAATTTCCATGGAAACATCATAAAGGCCACTGAGAAATCTTTAAATAGTCAGTAACTACACCACAAATGTTTATACAACCATACATGTTGACTGTGAAAATTAGATAAGTAATTCCCAATGCAATATAATATGTAATGCTACATTTCATTGGATGATGTCTGCCAACAAAATCACATTTGATGTTCCTAGTCATTGGCAAAAATGTTAGACATTTACTTTTGACTTATCTTGTAGTATGATAAGATTTTAACTGTAAGGTATTTGAAAAGTTACCACATTCAATTCTGGATTTGAAGGTTGCAAAGATACTTTTTTTTCGGCTCTTCTCCACATTGCCTTCCAAACTGCATTTGTAACTGTCAAATCTCCAATTGATGGTGACAACTTTTCAAACTAGTATAGATATTCCTTAATAAT
The DNA here is from genome assembly GCA_017311375.1 of Mytilus coruscus. Taxonomy (NCBI): domain Eukaryota; kingdom Metazoa; phylum Mollusca; class Bivalvia; order Mytilida; family Mytilidae; genus Mytilus; species Mytilus coruscus. The sequence continues at coordinate 122,077,528 of CM029595.1, read as the reverse complement.
CAATATCTAGTACATATATCATTTTGCTGTTTTCACAATATTACATGGGATGTAAGCATTTTAAAGACATGTAGTTACTTATCTGTGGAAGTCTGACTTACAGTGGTTTCATACTCATGTATCAGATATTTTGTATATATTGTTGAGATCTAACATTACACCCAGTTGTTTTTTGGGGAATAACAGCACATTGGTCTTTGGATCAAATGATGAAACAAGATATTGATAACCCTTATACTTAGTCTTGTTCCTTTTATGGATAATTTTTTAATTCAGATTTAAGAAAGAGTATACATTGATTGTGCTTTTCAATCTAAAAATGTTGATTTAACTGTTCAGTGTTTGGATTTAAAAGCAATATTCATGTATATAAGTTATTAGGAAGGTGTTGTAAAATTGAAGAAATGTTTAATAAGCCATGAAATTATGAACAGATTATTGTATTTTAGCTATACCGGTATATATAATGTAATAATATTAAAGTTAGTATGAATGAATGAATGAGTAAACATCACTTTTTCCTATTACGGTAGTTATTGTGTCTAGCTTTTCTTGAGAAAAAGAGGCATGACTTCAACATGGCTGGGTAGGAAGACTTTCCCATATAACAGAGTTATTGGAATTTGAACACTTTTAGAGAATGATTGATTCCATTTTTAATATCAAAGTCTACTTTATATTTAGAAAGCAGAACACTTGCATTATAAAATAGATTTTGATGATAGATTGATTGATTGTTGTTTAGTTAATGTCATTTTGATAATAGAAAACTAACAATATTGTTTTCTCATACTTAGGAAAGCTAAAAAGTTGACATTTTGCAAATATTGGAATATTAGTTAAAATATAAAAACCATGCGTGGATGTCATGAGGCCATCCAAATATAACAAATGATGATGAACAGTACAGTATACTAACACGTGTTGTTGTTGTTTATACAGTGTAATAACACGTGCTGTTGTTATTTATAAGGTTGTGATGCTTCATGAATGTTGAAATTTAATTTGGTCAAAACTGAATAAGCAGGTAAAACATATTGATGTGTACGCTACTTTGGACAAAATGATTCTGATAGAAAATAACTTAGAGATGCGGAATAACTTTAAATAGGGATATATAGTGGCAAACCGTTGTGAAAAAATAATCAAGAAGATAGAAATAAAGATTAAGAAAAGATCTTTTAAAGTTATTTCGAAAAAAAAAAAAAAAAACAATCAAACATAGGATTTTCCTTAAATGTCATATCAGGAAATGTTTTTTATGTTTTTTCACTTCCATTTGAAGGAAAGTAAATTGTTTCTTTTGCTTGAACTTGAAAGAAAGAGGTCTCCTTTTAAATACATTGTCTTTTACACTTTTTAAGCAATACTGAAGATTTCCCAAAGTATCAGGTAAAATAGCAATTAACTTATGTCAGACAAAGTTCAAATTGCTTATATGTGCCTTACTAGTAGGTATTTATTTCTTTTTAAATGGAGTATAAAGTGTGATTAAATCATTGAAGTTAAGTACAGAAATATATTGTACAAAAGGTCAATTGTAGCAAGATCCCATTAGCGGTCTGAATCATTTATTTTTAGATATATATAAAAGTTTATGTGATGAATAATTCATCTGTGTTAATGAAAAAAATATTTTATTGCACAAGTACACATTGCATTGTCATCATTTGTGTAGGACATTTAGAGTTGTCTCCCTGTATATGATGAAAAGTTTGTCATGGAATAATTAGCAGCAAAGTAAACGTTTCAACTGGTAGCTTTTAGATAAGACTGTCTAGTCATTTTAAAACTGTCATATAATATTATTCAAGTTGTTCTTTCAAAACCTTAGAATGTTATATCAAAGGAGATTGCATGTCTCTATTTGATTGGTTTTCAATTAGAGGTTTAGGATTTTTTCTGGTTCCACATTAACAGTTTTGCTTCTTTCACTATATTTAAAACCAACTTACTCTTGAAGATATTTTCGGAATAAATCATGTTAAGGTGCCTTTGCAGCGATTTTCTTGTTTGAAAGTTTGTAACAGTGGGTAACTTAAATCTGGAGTCTTACCTACCCACTGTTACAAACTTTTCACTAATTGCTCCTGAGGATCCCTCCACGTATTTCTGATTGGGATACCTGGTGTATGAACTAGCATTACCTGAGGATTTGGATCCCTCCACGTATTTCTGATTGGGATACCTGGTGTGTGAACTAGCATTACCTGAGGATTTGTATGTGGAATTTAAAGCAGAATTTTAAAAGTAAACATATGAGCAAATTGCAAATCCATATGATTTGAAATTTAGGAAAATACTAATTTTAGTTTAAGTGAATCAATATGATATTAAAATATTGCCTCTCCAGTATTAAACAGCAGTACAACAAATTTCTATAACAAGTGGGTCACTGTAATTTATTTTTGTTTAGTACTTTTCGAAGAAAACTCCACTGATATTTCTATGATTAATACTATTATAAAATCCAACTCCAGTTGTCTACATTTTGGTCGTTATAACCTTGATTAACCTTAGTTCAATCAATATCTCAAAGATTGTCTTGTATTGGCCTTCCTTAAAAATATAGGAAGTTAGCCAGAATAACTTGACATGTTCAGATGATATGTCTTCCAACTGACTCTTACCCTATTGAGGTAGCAAGTAAAACTAAAGGTTCTGCTGCAGTGACCATGTAAAACTCAGGGTTGATATTAATATCACATTAACAGGTTCTCTGTCTAAATGTGGTAAGGGGGCCTCGGTGGATGAGTGGTCTAAATAGTCCAACTTATGTATCACTAGCCTGTCAACACTGAGGTTATCAGTTTGAATCCCACATGTGGCAGGTGTGCTCGACTCCAATCTTGATGGACTATGATTGTCAGTTTTCCTACCAATGGTAGGTGGTTCTCTCCTGACACTCCAGCTTCCTCCATCAATAAACACTGACCGCCACGAAATAGCACAATAGTGCTGAAAGTGGCATTAAAAACTAATCAATCAATCTGAATGTGGTTAAAAGATTACATACTGTTAAACATTCATATACATCCCAATGCTGCTACATATGTTATATTTGACTGCTACAATACAGTTTAACATTACAAAACATTTTTGTCCCCCAGCACAATATGTTGCGGGGAACATAGAAATACTGCATGTCCATCCTGTCATGTAAGCGCTCTCGCGTGTTCAATTCTTGCCAGATTTTTATGAAACATATCATAGATATATATCAGCAATGTCTCTGTTCTTTTATAATTATTATAACCACCATGACTTAAACTTCATACTTATATCAATTATCAGTCTTAATGATATCAATGATATTTAACCTATTTTGATGTAAAGCAAAGTTCTGAAAATACTTTGGCCATCTCGACATGCTACATGTATTTTTACTTGAAAAACTTTAAAGTTTTATAAAAAAAAATGGTCCAAGTTATTAATTTTTTATATTTTAATGTGAATTATGAAAGGCGCATCTTTTAGTTTATTTTATTTTACATGCTTTTTTCCTGATATTGCTAAGGTTTCTTCTACACATCCTTGTAATACTATTACTCCAGTAATGAACAGTTTCTGTAGATTTAAATTTTGTACTAGAGTTACTTCCCTTTTACTGGTATATCCAAGTTTTTTTTTCCACTGTTACAAATTGGCAAGCAAAAGTTATCCATGACTATTGATTATTGCAGGGTTTATGATTCATTTCCAGAAAAATATCTCAAACATTTCAGGATTATAAGTTCCAGAAGTTTTTCCTTGTTACAATGCAGATATAAATCACTGTTTATTGTGTGGTATTCTAAAAAAAAAGACACTCAAAATCCATCAAGTTTGAGGTTATCTAATTTAAATTTTGATAATATGAATAAATCTAGTGGTAGAATCTATTTGTATAAAATATTTAAATTTTGTATACACTGCAAGCTACATCAAGGTTTGCAGAAATGATAGACCTTTATAAATCTATTGTTACCAAAATTGCTATTATTTTAGAAATAAAAACTGATGGCCCAGTAATATTTCATACAGTGTCAAAAAACTCATATGTATGAAGACACATACACAATACAAGGTTTATAACTTGAAATGTAACATCAGGCAAGAAGATATTGCAAATGAAATTAAAAATACTGTAAATTCAGAAATATATGCATAAAATAAATGTCCACATTTATAATGCTGTATTACAGATGATCAAAGTAAGCCGATTGTGGTTGATAACATGAATCCATTGTTTTTAATGTACAGTGGTAAATATTCCATGCAACATCCAACCCCAAATAAGGGAGGTAAATTCGGCAAACTCTGCCACATGGGTAGACGAGGATACAGAGCAGAAAATTGGACTGCCACTGAAAAAAGGGTTTATTTGATGAGTGAAGACCTGCAATAGGTTACATACGTACCCCTAAACATTTACTGCAAGTGTTTTGTATGTGCAAAAAGCAGGGTGCTCTCCAAAAAAAAAGTCCTCATATTTAAGGTGCCCTTTCCAAGGAAGTGGCAGCATATTGTAATGTTCTGTATGAAATATGTTGTTGTTATACAAAAATAATGTTATTACATGTGTAGAATTACAATGTACATGGACATTTTAACCATATGTTACCCGGTAGTATTCTACCATATTGTACCCTGGTGCATTGTACTTGTAGATTAAATTAAGTGATGTGCCATACAACTAAATGTAGGCTTTCAAAGCTTTGCTTGAACTCAGAAGTTATATCAATATGAATGCAAGTGATGAAACTTATTTTGTAATATATATGATATTTACAAAATACAGGTAATATTTTTTAAGTAATCAATGACAAATATTCTAGCCAATGATACAAGACAGATTGTATAAAATGAATGCATACTGTATATATCATACAATAAATGGGTAATTGAATGAACATAGTCAATACTAGAATATATTATTCTACTATTAATGTAATTGCCAAATTTTATTTTACTGATTTTAACAGTAGGATATTATGTAAACATGCATCATATTATTTTATATGCATAATAATTTTCTCAATTACTTAAACTTTGAATATTGTTATGGTATAATATGAATGATGCCAATACTATATGAATTCGTAATTTTATCTATTTTGAAAATTGTGTATTTCATAACAGTTTCTTATTTGATTTTTCTTGTATGTGTGTGTTAGTTTGATTATTTTGTAAATTATTTTTTGTTATATTTCATGAGGGCCTCAGGAAGATTAGTGTTATAGCTAACTGTGTAATCCTCTTTAAATAAAGAATTATTATTATTATTATCATATCATTTTAAGATATGTATATTGAACTAAAAGACGGTAGTTTTCTTTACAGAAGCAACAATTTACACATGTTTAATGAAAGAATGTGAACAATGTTGGATTACAAAATGATATTTGGAATTCTTTTTAGATATTGTATTTGAGTTATTTCCTTTTCTATACATTTTCCTACTATATGGATGTTTGCTAGGTGTTTGTTTTAATAATACATGTAATTATGTAAAATGGTTCAAATTTATAATACCTGAATATGCTTTGTTAATGTATATTTATGTACTCCTCTAATGTCAATTGTGGATTTTGAAGTGATATGTAAATAATTTTTGAATGAATTATAGTTCTTTTGAGTGTAACAATGTTTGTTTTAAGAACATTGTAATTGAATTTTCATATTTATTGATATTTATTCAAATTTATGTTCTTTTAGAGGTTATTACTAGTAACTTACTACATGTATCAATTTTTGGTTATCAGAGTTTTTTGTTTAGTTTTTATTGCATTTTTTTGTCCCTTTATTAAACGGTTGAGAGATCATACAAAAATCTTAAGTTTCAATATTTAACTTTGTCTTGCCTGCATTATACGAGACATAGGTAGGGCTAACCGATGGCAGCAGCGGAGACGTAAACTATTTGTATAAAGCTTTATATTTCAGAAGGTAGAAGACCTGGATGCTTTATATCTTATATGCAGATACCTTATGTTACGAAGTTTCCGTCAATCATATGTCCATTGTCCTTGACCTCATTTTCATGGTTCAGCGACTGCTTGAAAACATTTTTTTTTTCATGTGAATTTCTCACTTATTATAAGTAACAGGATAACTATATATGGTATATTGGTTCTTGCAATATCTATATGTCTGTCAGACAGAGTTCACCTGACCTCGACCTCATTTAATGGATCAGTGATCAAGGTTAAAGTTACATGATTAGGTCCGTTTCTCAAATACAATAAGCAGTAGGTCAACTAGATTTGGTGTATGGTATGATTGTAATGGGTACATGTCAGTCTGGAAAGGTTTCATCTGACCTTGACCTCGTTTTCATGGTTCATTGGTCAGTGTTAAGTTTTTGTGTTTTTGTCTGTTTTTCAAGTACTATAAGCAATTATAGATCAACTTTAGTTGGTGTATGAATGATTGTAAGGTGTACATGTCTGTCGGGAAGGTATCATCTGACCTTGACCGTTTTTATGGTTCATTGGTCAATGTTAAGTTTTTGTGATTTTGTCTGTTTTTCAAGTACTATAAGCAATAGGTCAGCTAAATTTGGTGTAGGGAATGATTGTAAAGTGTACATGTCTGTCTGGCAGGTATCATCTGGCCTTGACCTCATATTTATGGTGTATTGGTCAATGTTTAGTTTTTGTGTTTTGGTCTGTTTTTCAATTAGCATACGCTATAGGTCAATTGTATTTGGTGCATAAAAAAATTGTAAGGTGTATATGTCTGTCTGACACAATTTATCTGACCTTGACCTCATTGTCATAGATTTTTAAAAATATTAAGTTTCTGTTATGCTTTTAGTAAAAACCTTTATCTGTAAGACTTTCAACATAAAATCAATGGTTAGTAAATCAGGCGAGACATTTAAGTGGGTGAACTCTTGTTTATATAAATGGCTAGAACAAAACATTAAAATTAGAATGTAATTTGAACAGATTGGTCACAGGAATCTTATTAGGCAGTCGTAGGGTATATCAACTGTTTCTGATATCTAAGATCTTAAACAAAAACATATTGCTGATAAAAATTATTTTTTTAGGAATGATCACTGCACTGCATGTATTTCGGGAAATATCAACTGTTTCTTATATCTAAGATCTTAAACAAAAACATGTAGCTGATAAAAATAATTTTTTTTTTGAAAAATCACTGCACTGCACTTTGGGAAATCTAGTTTTCTTTCACTTAATTCTAAGCACTGCTATAGCTATATATACCCAATACTAAATTTACTTTAAACTTAATCTAACCATAATCATTAATTACTGAGATTCCCCTCCCTCTCCCCATCCCAAGACTTTTAAGTCATCAATAAAACTTTCTTACTGAAAAATCTGAAAAGTTAATATTCACTGGACTGTATCCTTTCACTAGACAAATTAGAATGATCTGCTACATGATGCATTAATTCATTGATTTTTGAGGGGTTTCCACAACTTAGCAAGGACTTCTGCTGAAGTGGCCACAAGGGCAATTGTGGATATAAGTTGTTGCTAATTTAAGGAAACAAGCAAATGCAACAATTCTCAAAAGGGCAGAACAGGTACTATCTTTCTGATAAAGATTATCCAACACTGTTCAACTCCTAAAACACTTTTTAAAAATTAGTCCAATTGAAATTACACAGAATATTCAATGTACCTTAAGGAGCCTTAGTACCTGAGTGGTCTAAGTAGTTCAACTACTGTATCACTAGCCTGTCAATACTGAGGTTGTGAGTTCCAATCCTGCATGTAGTTGGTACATTTCAACTCCAAATCTTAATTGACGAGGATTGCTAGTTTTCCAGTCAAAGGTCATTGTTCTCTATGGCACTTCAGCTTCCTCCACCAATAATGGGCTGCTATGTAATAACCAATAGTGCTGAAAGTGGCGTTAAACACCAAAAATAAATTAATGAATGAACAATGGTATTTCTTAGTTAATATAAAAATAAGAAGATGTCGTATTGATTGCCAATGAGACAACTCTCCACCAAATCAGATTACTTAGAAGTTAAAAACTATAGGCCACAGTTCGGCCTTCAACATTGAGCCAAACCCATATGTCCAACAAAACTTTGAAAAATATCTTTTGAATATACCATTGTCTGTTCATGCACCCATGGATATTGTTAACACACATTTTTCTATGATTTTGTGTTTTCAGCTTTTTTGGTTTAAAAAAAAAAGTGCTTTGGGTAAACTTCTACTTTTAGTCAACCTGGATTGAAGGACTTTTTATTATACCCCACGCAACGAAGTTGCGGAGGGTATAATGTTTTTGACCCGTCTGTCCCTCCGTCAGTCCGTCAGTCCTGTTTCTTGTCATCGCAACTCCTCTCAAACCACACAACAGAATTTCATGAAACCTTTTTAGATAATAAGGACATACTATGTAGATGTGCATATCGACAGGAAATTACGATTCAATTTTTTTTCTAGGAGTTATGCCCCTTTGAACTTATTTGCTTCAATATACTACTGCAACAGTTTGTCATCACAACTCCTCTGAAACCGCACAACAGAATTTCATGAAACTTTGTAGATAATAAGGACATACTATGTAGATGTGCATATTGACAGGAAATTATGATTCAATATTTTTCTAGGAGTTACGCCCCTTTGAACTTATTTGCTTCAATATACCTCTGCAACAGTTTGTCATCGCAACTCCTCTGAAACTACACAACAGAATTTCATGAAACTTTGTAGATAATAAGGACATACTATGTAGATGTGCGTATCGACAGGAAATTATGATTCAATTTTTTTTTTCTTATATAAATTTTTTTTCTTACAGTTATTTTATTTCTCCAGTGACAATGTGGGGACGTGGGGTATGTGCGCGCTCACTAAGGTTCTTTAATTTATTTCTAAAACATGCAATCTATAACTATTTTTCTTTCAATGAAATTTCACTGCTACAATGTAATTATAGAGCAGCTCAGCAAAGTTCGGGTTACCATTGCCTATATTTCATGACTTTGGTTGACAACATTTTCTATTTCTGCACCCATTTTATTAATGCTTATAATATTTTGTATAATGCAATGACATTTCATAAAATGGTCTTTAACACTCGGGTACAGAACTCTATATTTTTGCAATTATGTGATAAGTTGACTTATGAGCTGCTTGTATCTCCACATCTCAAAACTGATATACCATTATTTACAGTCACACTGTTCTACAACTGTTACATTGAATATCAGACCCCTAGTTAATGACTCTTTTGTACATTAGTTTTAGGGGATTAGGCATCTTTATCTTACAAACCTATTTTTTAGACTCTTGACAATTAATTTAGAGCTTGAAATTTGGTGTAGACACCTAAGGTTGATAACTGTTGCCCTCTAGATGTCTCAATTTTTGTGTCAGGGTCTTACTTTCTCATTGATATTATACCCAAGATATTTTTTATTCATATCTTAAATTTGTCATCTTCCTTTGTATAACGATAATGAATACATTTTACAGGGAGAGAAAATATCATGAGAGTCAATAGGATATAAAATCTGAACTTTCACTATTGACCTAATTTTATTTCAAATTAATGACCACGGCAGCATTGAACACCCCAATAAATATATAATTATACAGATTTAATGACTGAGCAATTATAATAATTTTCTTCACATTAACCTTTCTGTGACTAACATTACTACATACAGGCATGAAAGCATAAACAATTTTCTCAACTCTAAAATGTATTTTCTCTTATTTTTTTCTTATCAATAATTAAAGTTTTTTGACAACTTAAATTGCTCCCAATATTATCATATTTATGAATAATTAAGATTTAAAATGATGATAAGCTAGTTACCCTTTAGTTTATAAATCTTGACAAGTTTTTTTTAAGTCCTCTGCGTTTTTAATTTAACAGGAGAAATATTATGTATCCATATAATAGAGGTATAGTTATGTGTTTTTGATTATATCTTTCCATGCACACCTATAGATTTAAACTGTAAAATACTGTTATTGATTTGATTAAAATCTTCTTTATAAGCTGACCCATAGTAAGGATCACTTACCTGAGGGTTCTAGGGATCGTGTAAAAGTGTCGGGATATTAATTAGAATCTAACCTCATGGACCACTCTTGAGTCAAGGTAAGTTAAATATATATATATATATATAAAGAATAAATGAAGAAAGAATAGAGAAATTTAAAGGTTCTGTAGAATTTCAAAACATTGTAGTCTTGTTATGTTTTCAAGCAGCTAATGTTTTACTAAACTTACATTATTTTATTATTCAGGCAAATTGGTTTCGTTGCCAGCATATATTTTTGTGGCGGCACATTTCATGCTTTCAAGTGCACATCCTCATTTAACTCCATCTGATGATTATCCTCTATGTTTGATTCTTGTAGTTCTTTATCATGCAACACTTTATATTCCATTGTTTTTTCTATCCAGTTGATTACAGTATGGAAACAGATCTGCCTTTTGTTTATGTCCTGTCTAGGAAACTAGAGGTGTTTCTGTTTTTTGGTCTGTCTGTCTGTCTGTCTGTCTGTCTGTCTGTCTGTCTGTCTGTCTGTCTGTCTGTCTGTCTGTCTGTGTCTGTCTGTCTGTCCATCCAATATTCCATCTGTTTGTCCATCACTTGTCAGGTTATATTTTTATTATTAAGGTAGTTACCATAAAATTATGATCCCATCAACTTTCAAATTAGTACAAATGTTCATTATAATGTGGACTTTTAAATTATATGCCAAATAATGGTTTAGACCCCCAATTCATGGTCCTTAGCATATAAAAATGTGGTAGTGGAAGGAGGGCTTGGTGTCCTATGGACACATATAGACTTGTTTTGGTGGAAGATGGATCTCATGGATTATTCAAACTTATTTTTATAGATATCATATTTTTACATCATTTTTTCTCTTCCAGATTTCCCTATTTTTTACTTTCATTTTTGCTTGTTTCGGAAGAAAATAATATTACAATTGCCATTATTGCAAATTATGTATAGTATGGAACAATGTCTGACTCTTTTTTTTTTAAACTGGGTTGTGTCAAAGAAGGTTAAGGTCAAAAAGTCCCTAAACAATCACAACAAAGAGTCTTTTTAACTGTTTTTGAGAGCTCTTGTATGCTCAATAACAAACTTAACACCACTTTCTTTTCTGCAGGTGAGACTTTTCACAATGAACCTTTGAGCTTGCACATAACAATGTAACTGTTGAAAAAGTATATAGAAAGATTAATTTCCTTTAATGAAAATGTGATGGTGTATCCCTGTAAATCAGCTGTACAAAAGTTATACCACAGCAAAATTTAGTACAGTAAACTGCTCCCTGTTGAAGGGCTCACTGTGACTTTGAGATGAAGAACAGCAATAAAAGCGCTGTTCCTTTGCTAGTTGTGTGTTTTTTTGCTCTGCATGTACTGATTTTGTGTCATGGATGGATACCCATATCGTTTGTTTTTATACCCCTGCTTTAAAAAAGTGGGGTATACTGTTTAACCTCTGTCTGTCCGTCCATCCGTCAGTCCGTCCATCCGTCCCATGAATATTTTTTGTCGCATCTTTCTCAGGAACTACATCATAAGGATTTCTGAAATTTGGTTTCAGGGTTTATATAAGTCAGCTATACCATGTGATGCATTTTCAGATTCATCACTCAACAATTTCTTGTTAACCGAACACTTACATATTTTTACACTATTATATTTGGGCAGGGGTATCATCAGTGAGCAGTAGCTCGCAGTTTCACTTGTTCTATTAGATTCTACTCAGTTTTAGAGTGAACAATCATATTCCAGTTATTATTCATTTCTAATGTAGTGGGATATATTGTATAAACTAAAGAGAAGTTTTTGGAATTAATTATTTTGATTCAACTTCTGAGTACCCTGAATTTGGAAGTTAGTCGGGTTAAGGATGTAGTCAGGTGAAATTAAAAAAATCTGATATTTAGAATTGATACTATATATAAGAAGAGCATAAGTTAAGGAACAAAATAAGCTAAAAATATTGATAGGTATGGAACTCCTTTTCGATATATTTTTTTTTTTGAAATGGTGGGAAAAGGCCGACTCAGACTTTTACCTTATATTTAGCATTGGCAATACTTGGGTCTCAAATCGTAACAAAAAAGATAACCAGAATCTGCTTAAATTTTGGTAAATGACCTTTTATGAGCTATTGCAGTCTTATATGAAAAAAAAAGTGGGTGATATGGGGCAAAATATTTTACCCTGTATTGTAGGAAAATACCCAAGGAGTCCGAACATCTGATAAAAATTCCTAAACCTGACGTGAGTAATTACTACATCCTTAAAGTTATAGTTGTTATAATCTGTTAACATTGGTTGTATTTTAGGCTTTTTCTGCTATAGATGTAAGGAGTCTTAAACTTTGATATGATATAGTATCTTGGAAGAATGCTTTTTTTATTTTAATGGTTTTCCCTTAAGAAAATGTTAAAATGCACTTTTAATATTCTAACATGTACACGTTTGAAATGTAGATAAGATTCAATTGTAATGCAATATGCGTAATTCCAACCTTTTGAACACTGGCAGTATTTATATCTTCTTAGTTCTGACTTGTATCACATTGTTAGGTATAAATGTCACTTACTTTTTTACAGTTTAAGTTTGTTTCAATAAAGTATTGAACTATCTTGAAAGATTTTTACAGGATATAATTTCCATTTCTTGTCAACAGATTTAAACTCTTAAAATCAATCAAAAGTGGTAGAATTGATCTCTAGAATGTTGACATATATATCAATAGTTTGGTTTCACAGAAACCGTGATGTATAAACAAATAGTTTTAATTACAGATAACTAAGTCTGTCCTATACTTCTCTGTTAAAACTATGTATCTTTATGGAGAAGATGTAAGCATGCTGGTTTAACATCAAATCTGATATCAAACTTCAATTTAACTTTAATTTTGATTTAAGCATATTTATTATTTACATGAAAACCTCCTTACTTTCAGTAAAACTATTCTCATATCCTCCTTTTATACTTTAAGGTACGTTAGGCAGGTTTTTTAATTGAACATACATGAATTTCTTATCAAATTTATGCAAACAATTGAATCATTTTCATAAAAGATTTTTCAATATGGAACAAATTTGATTGTTGGTGTTGAACGCCAATGTAAATATAAATAAGAAGATGTGGTATGAGTGCCAATGAGACAACTATCCATCCAAGTCACAATGTGTAAAAAGTAAACAATTATAGGTCAAAGTACGGCCTTCAACACGGAGCCTTGGCTCACACCGAATAGCAAGCTATAAAGGGCCCCAAAAAGACTAGTGTAAAACAATTCAAACAGGAAAACCAACAGTCTAATCTATATAAAAAACGTGAAACACTTATGAACCACATCAACAAACGACAACCACTGAACAACAGGCTTCTGACTATGCATGATTGGCTTTTTCATGGTGGCCAATTTTTATTGGTGGAGGAAGCCTAAGTACCCAGCGAGAACCACAGATCTTTGCCAGGAAAATTTGAAATCCTAGTCAATTAAGATCAGTGTAAAATGCACGTTGTCGAACTGGGATTAAAACCTCAGTGTTGATTCTTGAAGGGCATGTGATCACTGTAAATGGACTACTTAGACTAATGGGCCTCCCAGGTCCAGAACAATTTGAAATATAGAAAAGTAATAAAATAATTTAGAAAGACATATTTTTTTCTGTAAGAGTAATGAGTGGTTGTTTAGATTTTGTAGCTGTCTTCAGAAATTTATAGTCTTATCTTGTGTAAATTTATAGTCATATTATTATAAATATTTAATCCATACAAAAAAGTGAAGTACCATATATATTCTCCTTGATGTGATTTTGAAATTAAATGCCGATGAGTGCACACAAAAGAGTGTGTTTTCTTAGGGTATTTTTACCTTTAATTGACAAAAATAGAAATCTGATTCAATTAAAGATCATAGTCAATAGACTTCATCATCTGACTTAATCAGAAGGTAAGACATTTCATATGTTTCTTAAATATAAGGGAAAAAATAAACAGCACTCAAATTTATTGGTTTTTTTATTAGGAAAAGAAATATCAGAAAATGGGGGGAAATGCTTTTTTTGTTGACCTTATCACTAACACCTCTACGGAAAAGCATTTTTTAAAATCTGTTATTAATTATGGAAACATTTGATAAAATATATCAAAATCTATAAACAATTTTAAGAAGAACCAATGCTTAGTTTCCAGATCATGTTTATTAAAGATTTTACTTTACATATATCTAAAACATTGCAATGAAATTTGAAAAAAATTCTGAATAGATTTTCCTCTGAACAGATCCTTATTTTTCACTTTAAATTTAACTTGAAAAACATGCAAATGACAAATTCAGAAAAATGTAAATTTTGCTAATAAAAACATGATTTAGATTTCTGTATGCATGACATGTTTCTTAAATCAAACCTTCATTTAATACAAAACTGGTTTTGTGCCATTCAGCCAAATGTCTTTAAGTATGGTTTATGTTCAGACATTTCTGCTAATTATCTTTCCTGACAAGATACATGTATTGCTTTGCCTAATGCCTTCATTACCAGACATTGTTTTTGTTTCTTTGCCTCAAAGTTTTATATCCTGATTATATTTGCTTGTTTGGTATTTTTTGCCAATAATCTTTATATACTGACATACATTTGATTGTTTTGATATTTCTTTGCCAGTAATCTTCATGTCCAGACATATACATGTATTTGCTTGTTTTGGTATTTCTTTGCCTGATTATAATCTTTATATGCAAATATTTTTGATTGTTTTGGTATTTCCAGCCTATAATCTTTATGTCCTGTTTTGATATAGTATTTCTTTGACTTTTAATCTTGATGTCCAGACATATAGTGATTGTTTTTGTATGGTATTTCTTTGTCTTTAATATTCCTATCAACACATTATATGAAATATATGAAATTGTTTGGTATTTCCAGACTATAATCTTTATGTCAAGGCATATGTTTAATTGTTTTTGTTATTTTCAGCCTATAATCTTTATGTCCAGACATTATTTTTGACTATTGTTTTCTATTTGCCCTGTATCTTCATGTCCAAACAGGGGCCTTCGGTGGCCCAGTGGTCTAAGTAGTTACTACTGTAATCACTAGCCAGTCAAGACTGAGGTTGTGAGTTAGAAACCCCGCTCGTGCAGGTGCACTCGACTCCAATCTTAATTGACTAGGATTGTCAGTTTTCTATCGAAGGTCAGTGGTTTTCTCTGGGAACTCCGGCTCCCTCCACCAATAAAAACTGGCCGCCACGAAATAACCCAAAAGCGGTGCTTAAAAGTGGCATTAAAACACCAAAAATCAAATCAGATCAAATCATATCCAGACATATATGTGATTGTTTTGGTATTTCTTTGCATAATATGTCCAGGCATATATATGATTGTTTTGGTATTTCTTTGCCCATTATATGTTCAGACATATATTTGATTGTTTTGGTTTCTATTTGCCTTATTTATTTCTGTCTAGACATACATTTGATTGTTTTGGTACTTCTGAGCGTCATGTCTTCTTGTCGAAACATGGATGAGACTTTTGAGGTAATTTTTTGCCTTTTTATCTTTCTTATCCAAGTTATCAACGTCTATATGTTTGTGTTTTTGTCAAGCCTGCGACTTTAGTCGCAGAAAGCTCGACATAGGGATAGTGATCCTGCGGCGGCGTTAACTAACTTCTTAAAAGCTTAATATTTTAGAAGGTGGAAAACCTGGATGCTTCATACTTTGTATATAGATGCCTTATGTTACGAAGTTTCTGTCTGTCACATGTCCATTGTCCTTGACCTCATTTTCATGGTTCAGTGACTACTTGAAAAAAAAGTTAAGATTTTTTGTAATGTTAATTTCTCTCTTATTATGAGTAATAGGATAACTATATTTGGTATGTGCGTACCTTGCAAGGTCCTTATACCTGTCAGACAGTTTTCACTTGACCTCGACCTCATTTCATGGATCAGTGAACAAGGTTAAGTTTTGGTGGTCAACTCCATATCTCAGATACTATAAGCAATAGGTCTAGTATATTTGGTGTATGGAAGGATTGTAAGGAGTACATGTCCAACTGGCAGTTGTCATCTGACCTTGACCTCATTTTTATGGTTCAGTGGTTATAGTTAAGTTTTGTGTTTTGGTCTGTTTTTCTTATACTGTATGCAATAGGTCTACTATATTTGGTGTATGGAATGATTGTAAGGTGTACATGTCCAACTGGCAGGTGACATCTGCCCTTGACCTCATTTTCATGGTTCAGTGGTCAAAGTTAAGTTTTTGAGTTTTGGTCTTTTTTTCTAATACTATATGTGATAGGTCAACTATATTTGGTGTATGGAAATATTTTATGATGTACATGTCAGTCTTACAGGTTTTATTTGACCTTGACCTCATTTTCACGGTTCATTGCTCAGTGTTAGTTTTGTGTTTTGGTCAGTTTTTCTTAAACTATAAGCAATAGGTCAACTATATTTGTTGTATGGAAGGATTGTAAGCTGTACATGTCTGCCTGGCATGGTTCATCTGACCTTGACCTCATTTTCATGGTTCATTGGTCAATGTTTAGTTTTCTTGGTTAAGTCAGTTTCTTAAAAACTATAAGCAATAGGTCAACTATATTTAGTGTATTGAATGATTGTAAAATGTACATGTATTTCTCATTTGGTTTATATGACCTTGACCTCATTTTCTTGGATCAAGTTAAGTTTATGTGATAGTTGTTGTAAATCTTTATATTTAGGACTATCAACATAATATCAATGGTTAGTAAAGAAGGCGAGACATTTCAGCGTGTGCACTCTTGTATTAACGTCAATAGACCAAAATCTTCTATTGATCTACAAAGGTGAAAATTATAAATATAAATCATTCATGCCAAAAATGTTTGGCTATTTTTCAATTATTTTGCAGGCTATTTTTATTTTAGCTCACCTGACATAAGGGCATGGGATCTAATGGCATTAAAAGATTAACAAATTGCTGGCTTGACCTATTTATGCTCCTGATTGGGTAGACTTTGAAAACTCCTCAAGAACCATTGAATCAGTTTGAAAGAAAAGTATCTTTATCACTCATTTAAAGTGTAGCTTCTTTGGTGCTAATCATAATATCAAAACACAGAAGTTAAAGTTTACACTGATACCCATAAGGACTAATTAGATTTTGATTTTTTTTCAAAAACAGATGAAGTAGAATGAAGTCCATGATGCAGGAAGTTCTTTAGAGGGTACATATTTTGGAGACCTGTAATGTTGTCTAATTGATACTTTCATGTTGACTTTTTGAAATAAGCACCAGTAGCCAGCCAGTATGATCACCATTAGATTAAAATTTTAAGAAAATTTTAAATCACATTCAATATATGACCCAGTTTTGGGAGAAAAATATTTTTGATGAATTCCTTCCAAATGGAAGTCCCAATTGTAGTTATAGGTGTCAGGTGAACAGGGCAGTTTCCTAAGAGTCTCCAGTTTTTGATTAAATTACACATAAAAGGGCAATGATAGTTGATCTGTGGATACATCCTTGATTCTGGATAATCATCGATGGTTAGATCAATCTGACATAATTTTCATGCATGAATTAAGTTACTCACATTTCATTTTGCATTAAGGTTTCAATTGAGATTTTCGTGGTAACTCAAATTTGTATTATATGTAAGACTATGATGACCTATTTATTTAAAAAAATTATTAATACCAAAATTGTCTTCACAATTTTTATTCTTGAGAGATTTTTCAGTCCTGATAGGTAATCTGATGGCAAATGATGCAAGTGACGACATCTTCTCTCTTTAGTTTTTCAAAGTACTCTGGGAATTTCACAACTAATAATGTTTATTTTGTGAATTTTTTCTTTGCCATTACACAAACTAAATATTAGTATAGTAGGTTTAATCTTCTTTCTATATAAAACATTATGATCTTTTTAAATTTTAAAGATCTTTACAGTTAGGCATCAAAAGTGTTTTCAGTGTTAAAGCCCAGTTATGTCTTTTAAATTGAAAAGGTCAAATTTGGTAAAGCTAAGCACTGAAGTATATGCAAACAATTTATTTTTAATCTTGTAATATCAGATGGTAAGTGTTTTATATAGTTTATGGTTACAGAATTTTTAAGCATTGATTTCAAGATTATTTTAGACTTCAATGCATTTAAAGCTTTTCAATTATTATGTCCGTGTGCTTCGAAGAAAGGAGACAGTATGTTTTAGTACTGTTTCTACTTCTGTTTTCCAGTTTTGAAAGTGACTTATGATATTTGGTATGAAGGTGTATTACCATGAGAGGGTATGTCAACTTAATATTGATCTTCTTGTGACCTTGACCTTTGACCTCACAGTCAAAATAGTTGATTTTTTGGAATCTTTTTGTGTAGAAGATATGGTTATGATATTTGGTTATATGGATGCACCACATCAAGTCAATATGTCATGTACCATGGTCAAATACTTAATTTTAGGAACATTTTAATGTGAAATAAATCCTGCAAATTATTTTACTCCTCTGATACAACAATAAAACATTATATGCAATATGAGAGAAAAGTATGTCGATATAAGGCCTTCCGGTTTTCCTAAAATTGGCCAATGTTTAATGTATGAAATTATGATTTTATAAATGGTTTGTGTAAATGTTTTTCCTCCATTTTAACTCTTTAAATAAATAGCCAACATGTTATACCATTAACATACATTAGCAAACTAGTAATTCTAAAGTGTTATAAATAAACAATCAAGTAACTTTAATGCTATGGTATTTACAAATTCTAAACAAAAACTTGAGAAAATTGATATGTCAATTTTGAATAGGTTATGCATTCTTACTTAGCAAAATTATTTGTGTTACAAACATTTTGGTTAAATTGAAATTTATGCATGTAATGTTATTAGATTTAAAAGGTAAACTGGAAATAGTCTAAAATTGTATTTCTGCTTTTTTTCTAATATTATAATACAGAATATTTTAAAACAAATAAGGAAGCTGTACTGGACATTTGTTGACAGTAAGTTTTATTATTTTTGTACCAAAATTGTCAGTATTTTGATATTGAAATGTTATTCACGATAAAAATCTTTTAAAATATAGAACTTGCAAATGCCAACTGAACCTAAAAATTCATTTACTCCAGACTCCAAAGTATTTTACTCCTGCAAATGCTGTAGTTATCTATTTTCAGTTGACTTTTGTTGTTAGATGATTCTTGTTGAAGTTTCCCCTGATCTACATATTACAGATTAGATTGCATATAGTGCAAACACTGTTATTATCTTGGTGAATGTAAGAAGGGAAAATTTGTTTCTTTTTGTATACCTGTATTCAATTCCTCCTTTATTATTGTACTTCGTGGAATCATTATTCATAGATATCTCAATATTCTGCAATTCATGGCATCGTTTGGGATATTTCTTTTGTCTGGTTGTCTTTTAAATTTTTTTCCAGCAGTCTTTTTGTTTTACTATGTACAATAATTGCATGATAGATTTATTCTTAGACTTGGTTTTCCTATCATAACAGTCATATACATATCATTTTGGACTTTATGATTCAGAAAGATGAACTTTACTTCAATATTACCATTTTACAATTCTGTGGTCTTGAATTACATTAATTCTGGTTATGGCCTGCATCTACAATTACATTTTGATAGGCTATTTAAGTTTTAAAAGATTTTGTACTTTCATTTACAATGGATCCTACCTAGAGGATTAAAGTAATAGTATGTAGATTTGAGACATGAAAGATAAAAATATTTAATATATTATGTTTCTTCTCAAGTTTTACATATAGGTACAAGTTTTAGATATGAAGATCTCATTTAAATTATTTCAACTGTAAATAATTCATTTTTAAATTTATTTATTTATATGAGTGAAAAAAAAAAATCAGATTATTAAACAAAACACCTCATATTCTTTATAATGAGTTTTTTCTGTGATAATATTTTATGTACGTAATGATATTCAATGATAGTTGTTATAGATGAGTTATTTGTTTTCAGGTCTGTGTGATGTAGAAGACAAGATTAACATCTTCTCAACCAAAACATTTTAATTTTGATGGTATTAAAAATGGAAGGAAGATTTTGTTAAGCTTTCTGTGAAGACATTTTAAATGTCGGCTTTGATTGGGAGCTAACAAAATAAAAACAAGATATTACTTTGATCAAATGTTTGGTATCAGTGGATGAAAATCATTAAAAAATAGAAATTGTCGTGCATGTAGAGTTATATTGAATCTTGTGTTGACAAGACTTGACAGTTAAATTTTGTTTAAGCCTCATTGGAATATTGGATAAGTTTTTATTTAAGTATTTTGTATGTCCAATGCATTATTTATCAGGTACTTAAAAAATCATGAATGCATGCCAAGTAAAACTAAATAAAAGTGTGGAAAGTGATGGATATTTTTAGTTTTCTATAAAGATCAGCATTAAAAGATATGAATGAAGCCTCAACGATCATGGACAACTTTGGACGATGGAGCCTTGACAGAGGACAGGGTCAATCTAAAGGACAGCATGTTCCTCAAACTGCCCACAAACAGCCAACTTCTGAACAGGCTATATGCCAACTCAGGGGTACGTGTCAGAATGCAAGTGGGGCGAAACCCAAGGCGTAAAATCCCTACGGTGCGAGAACTAATAGAACAGTTACAGCATAAACATGAACAAAGGTTACAGAAGGAGATGACTGAGATGGTTCCAATAAAAGATCGGTAAGAATTTGTGAAATCGGAAGGTTACTCACCCTATATAGTTTTGAATCTGAATTATTTCCAATGCAACATTTGATGTCAAGATTAAAGTTGCCATCAACATGTGTTCATTAATTGACATTAATTATCATAACATTTCTTAAGGACTGAAAACTGAAATTGCACATTGTCCCTCCATTTGTCTGTACGTCCATCCATTGGTTTGTCCAACAAATATTTCCATTGCACTTTTCTCAGGTACTACCGTAGTATTATATCATTAAATAGAACTAGTTTCAGTGCTTGTTAGAAATCTAAATTCTGAATTATATATTACTATATTATTTCGTATCCATTATTTCCATAGTATTGTGCAATAAAGAAAGACCTTTATTTAAGTTAAAGAGGAAGAAAAGAGAAGTTAATAAATATCAAAAAAGAAAAGCAAAGAAAGCAAAAAAAGCAAAAAACACAGAAATTTGGATTTTTGGCAATATTATATATTTTCACATCTTGACCGATATGAGTTGTAAAGTGTGAGCACCTTTTGTGATCTGTCATTCACCTACTTTCTGTTTACCGCTACTTTGAATGTTCAGAATTTTTATAAACTACAAATTTTTCGTCACACATTTCTCACAGTACTACTTCATAGAATGACATTATATTAATTCAGCAACTTTACAGTGATGAATTGTAACGTGCGAGTACGTAAGTGCCAGTTGGCTTACCAGGGGGCCACCTTTTTTCAACATCCTGGATCCGCATCTGCATATGATGTACCTGCTGTGTGCACATAGAACTTTTTTCTTACTCCATTGATATGTGGACGGACATGTGTATATGTGTATGTTAACTTGCTATCTTATTTTAATTTTTCATTTGTATTGTGAATAAAAGGAGATGTGGGTACATAGCTTATAAATGTCAATGAGAAAGCAATTAAAAGTCATTTAAAATTAAAAAAAAAAATAATGATATAAAACAAAAGGCTTTAGCAATAGACCAGTGTCTGCACATTTAGTCAAGCTCTGAATTGTCCAGAATCTGCCATAGTTATGAAACTACTCATATACTAATTAAATAATAAATTTCTCAATATTTTTCATTGTGTTGATCACAGCTATTGCTTCCCAAAAATTGAAATGTAATCGTAATACTTGTTACAAATGCATTAGTATTCATTAGAAATACATGATTCATTTGCAAGCATTTCAATATATTATCTTCAAGCATATATATTTTTAAGCACACAAAAAAAGTCATAATTTTCTTGAATATCATTTTTGGCAATTTTTTTGTTTTCTTTTCTTTCGATCTAAATTTTCTTTCCATTACTTGTTCCTGTTGTTTAAATTTTTCAATGGCGGTTCCAAGTTGATTGCAGCTTTTTTAACAGTATTGTAACTAGTTCACAATAAGCAAGCGTAAGTTTATATATTATATATAGATTGACTGTTATTTTACTGTTATTAGACAAAAGGAATCTGTAACCAGAATGATTCGTCATTTTATTGAGGAATCTAAATCAGCGCCAAACATAGGGAAAGGGTAGGTTTTATTGTCAACGTACATTCATTGCTTTGAAATATCTAATTGTAAAATATTTTTTCAGAATTGGTCCTTATTTTTGTTGTCTATCTATCACACATAAGTTGAAGTAATATGATGGTGTGGTATCCTAACGACCTTGCACTGTAACTATTGAATCCAAAGGGGCAAAATAATAATGTAGTCTATGGATTCATTATTATTCGTTGGATACCAATTTTATTGGGTTTTGTGGGTACAGGTAAACCACAAATTTCAGTGTTCAAGGAATAACACATTTTCTATAGGCTTTGTATGCAGACTTTGGCAAATCCACTAAATCAAATATCCACGAAAATTGGTACCCACGAAAATAAATAAATCCACTGTAACTATCAATTTAAAAGTGTTAAAGTTTTTAAATTAGATCTTTAAGCCTTTCAGAGCAATATAATGTACATTGGTATTGGTCTTTAGAGAGGTGATTTGTATTTGTAGAATCACTTACCTCCTTCTTATTTCCAGGAAGACTGAGTAATGCCAATATCAACAAGTGAGAGTTTTACTCAGTCTTCTGACCTGCTATACCCATGATGTAATGCTTTCCTTTACTAGCTAATTTTACTGTAACATTGATTTACCAATGCTAGTTTTTTGTTTCAGAAATTGTAACAAAGCTTATAACAAATGTAGTTTATTAAGAAAAGCTTTCATGAATTGTAATTTTAGTACAAAAAATAAGCTATAATTTGACATGATTTATTAGTATCAAAAAATAAACTGCTATAGCAAGTGAACAAAAAGTTTGTAGACAGTTGAAGTTTTAAATGTCTCAAAAGTTTTAATAGAAACTTATAGTGGATAAAGTCAGTCAAAAGATTTTTTTAGAACCTTAGAACATTTTACAGTTTGTGTTTATATTATATAATGGTTAACCTTTATTGTAACACCATAAAAACAACTTTGAATGCTTATTGAAACATGTGTCAGGTTTGTGACTAAAGACTTCTAGACGGCTTTCACAATCATTCATGCATTTTTCTTACATTTCCAGTATCACAATGTGCATGTTGTTGTGTTATAGTAAGAGTTGATTGTCGCCATTTACACAGGTTGACCTAAGATCAATTGAGGTAACTCGTTCATAAAAAGGAACTCTAAATTGTACTATAAAAGATTCTATACCAGGGTTATATGAATTTAAAAATTTATATGATATTTTTCATATGAGGAGTAAAATAAAAGAAAAAGTGAAATGCATCAGGTATATATATATATATATATATATCTTATCTGAAACACCCTTATTTCCAAATGTTCTGCATTTAGAGGTTTTTTAATGGATGTAAAAAATATATTATAAAACAGAGAAGTGTTTACTACATAATGTTAGTCTTACATGTTCAGCAAGCATGGTAGACAAATTCAAGATAAACTTGCAGTAGGTAGCATTAGATGTTGGCATAGACATGCATGAATTAATAGACTAATAACATGACAAACTGTGTACTGTTTTCCTAAGCATTGTGCTTTTGAATAATATCATTTTCATCAAATTTTCCTGCAGAATAATATCATTTACGACAAGCGAATGAATGAAATACAAAACTATTGTAATTTTCTTCAGATTTATACCATGAATTTTAATGTATGAAGTGGTTGTACTATAGTATAGATCCTATAAGGTAAACACATTTTATTATGATGACCACATTTTAATTGCAGCATTGAATGTCATACGAAATAGAATTTTATGTTTTTAGCTGAATTTGTGGTGTTATAATGACAAGTTTTATTAATTCATTATTTAAATCATCTCATTATTGTTTTCAACAAGAGACAAATAGATTTTTCAGGATATGTATATGCAAGCAGTTTTAGAAACTGCTACAAATGCCATTGTAAATGCTTTTTTTATTTTTATCTAAATAGGTTTAAAAACAGTTCATTTTTGGGATTCAGTGGTTATTTTTGCCATCCAAAGCCTGCATATTATTGTTATACATGTGATGGTTGTTTTTGTGTATGGAGAGTGCCTTGCTCTCTGTTGGTTAAAGAGCCCTAAATATAACAGCCTGTTATGGGGACCATATGTGGCATGTTGAAAGATTAGATTACAGTCAAAATACCCTCTTTTTTTAGTTGCAGTCCAAATTTAATGCCTTTCGTTTTGTAAACCCACATTGCAGATCTTACTGTGTTATCGGATTTTTAGTTAAATTATTCTTGCCACGATACGTATGCAAGAAATATTTGCCACTTTGTTTGCTTTTAGAGATTTACTTTTGCATTCCGATACATTTTTGTATGGTCAACATTTTTAAATAAATGTTTGAAATATTATACTAATTCCAGTACCATGGTTTTAGATTAATGGTCTAACGTGGTAAGCATGTTTCAAAACAACGAAAATATATGGAATATTTAATATAGGTAGTCACTGGGTAAGGTATAATGATGTAGAATAATTGAGTTGAAACGATGTGAAGGTGCAAGTGATGAAACTTTTTAGTTGCAACAAGTGGAATAGAATAATGTGAACATTGGGTTGCACACAGGGGAAAGTTTATGAAATATTTTAATTCCACACTGGGAAAAGGATCATAGATATGAAATATTAGAGATACACACTAATGACAGGTGAAGGCACAAGTAATGCTCCTTGAAATATATGATGATATAAAATGTACAAGTTGCATACAGATGAAGTTATAATGATGAAAATAATTGTAAGTTGCAAATGGGGGGAAAGAAAAATATTGACTATTTTGATATGTAGGAGGAAAAATTTTAAATGACATGGAACATAAGATTACACAATCCAGGGAGAGTTAATATAACTAATATGAGTTAAACACAGGGGAAAGTATAAAGATGTGGATTCTGTGAAACACTGATATAATAATATCAAATTAACAAAATCATAGGTAATTAAAATTTTTATATATGAAAATATTAATGAGATAATGGTCACATAAAATATTGAAATTGTGCATGCATGTGGTTAATTTCATTCCAAATACTTTCAATGGGAGATAACTCTAACTGACATCTTTGTTTTGACTAGTTGAAACATGTATTTTGATTTGTGCAGTACAGTCCATTTTCTCATGCTTATGAAATAATGTTATTGAATCAGTGTTTAAAAGTCTATTTACTTTTCTTTTAAGAATCTGAGAATGAATGTAGATGTCCTCCCCATTTGAAAGTGAATTTATTTTTATTACTCTCATGTTTTGCAATTTAAATTTTTGCTATGAATGATATGGAACATGTTATACAGTTAAGTATTTCGATTACAATGTCTTGGCTTTGAATGGTTTTATAAGATAATAATATAAACCTACAGTGGCTTTGTCAAAGGCCATAAAGACTTCAGTTTTATATGTTTATCATCAGTCAAAACCTATTGAACAAGCTCATTCAGAATTGGTTTGATTTAAACCTTATATATTGTTAACTGATTTAATTTGCATGTTTTAATACATTGTGACTATTGAATACACCACCCGTCTGGGGTGACCCCATGTAATGCAACACCGTCCACACTTAGATGTACCGATACTCTGTTAAATGATTTGAAATTAGATTCATGAATTGTTGAATTATTTTATGAATTATCTTGAACCGATCTAGGGGGTGTATTATGGGTCTTTTTATTAATAAGTTATTTGTAATCTTAATTATGATTTTAAATATTTGTTAGTTTAATTTTTCCTCAAAACATTTTTGAAATATTGACATATTGTATTTGCGATAAACCTTAGATTTTCCATTTATTAAATGAGTATTAAAAGAGAATCCTTGATAAACCCTTCTTTAATCAGTAGTGGCTCAACAAATGAAAACTAAAATAAAAAATGTCTTAATCCAGAGATTTTCTTATATCAGATAGTTTTTCAGATTTGAAGAAAATTTTGTAGTTGTCAATAGACTAGACTATTTTGAAGATTGTGAATAGGTTTTTAATGCAGTCATCTTTTTTATGAGAATGCTGAACCGTTACAAATTTTGGCAACACTTAACCGATGGGTATCATTTGTATTCACCCTAAATGTGACGACATAATACTAGTACATATAGAATAAATGGCATTTTTGTAACTGATGACATTTTGTGGTAGAAAATTGAATAACAAATAATTCATGTTTATAATGTGTTTAATATGTATTAATATGTATCAGAATACGTGAATTGGAGTACCCTTTAACATTTTCCGTACATCACAGCATGGGATTAACAAGATTTTCAGGATATATTTTAAAAGAAATGTACTTCAAGCTCAAAACTATATTATTACATAATTTAAATTGTTTGTTTTGTTCAAAATAAAGGAATGAACCGTGGCTTTAATGTACTCAACAGCAGATGGCAGTAAGTAAAAAAATTATAGAAGTTTTATGATTCAAAATTTAACTTTGAAAATGAGTTGGATTTTTTTTATGAACTACAATGAAGTTTCCTCGATTATTGACACAAAAGCGTGATCCTTTAGCTCGTCAGAAGATTCGATATATTTTAAACCAGCCTGTCCACAAACGTGCGAAAGTTGTACATTTTAGTTTACCTTCGATTAATGATCCACAGAAAAATAAACAGAATCCTGATGATATCATACCTTTGCCAGAGAAAACCAGACGATTTGAAGTAAAGAAATTTGAAACACTTGACCATGTACATTATGAGAAGCGAGAAGAAGAAACTATACGACTAAGATGGACATCACGACTGGAGAAGGAAGCAGAAAACATATCCAAAGTTTTTAATAGATCAGATACTAGTAAAGAAGATGTTCTTAAATTACCAAAACTAGTACATTTGCACAATAAAGACAGAAAGTGTCGGAATTCCTGCAATGTTTGTGAAGCATCAAGGATAATTAGTGCATCACCTGTAGACAAAGTTTTCCGTGAACATAGAGAACACGGAATATCCTGTAAATGTACTGTATGCGAAACTGTCAACAAGATCAGAGCTATGCAATCTCCTAGCCCATCAGAATCTGAGGTAAATATATATTTATTACTGGTAATGTAAAAAAAAATTGAAGTAATAAGTGACAATTAGACTTAAGTTGATTTGCATATATTGGTGCCTTTTTTTGCTTTTCTGAACTAAGGTATGCTTTCTCTTGATGCAATTTTAGCTATATTTAATTATTTGTGATCAAATCATATTCACCGTTGCTGTAATTAAATGTCAACTTTGATCATGAAATCATTGTAATGTCCAGCTTATTGGATTCACTGAACATTGACCTTATTTTCATGGTTCACTGATCAAAACATTATAAATTTTGGGTAAGCATAGAATTTCAGATAGTTTTACTATCGTATTAGACCATTGTTAATTATACTGCTTTAATTATACCATTAAACAACAAAAAAGTTGATAAAAACAATTAAAGGACTGTATCCAATTATTGTACCAAGTTTTATTAATATTGAATAATTCTATATTTTAACTCAAACAGATGAGTATTCAATTATTTTAAAAAAACATATTTTGAGAGGTATTAAGCAAAAATAAAATTTCAATGTTTAGAAGAGGTGATTGGTTTCATTAGTATATACAAGGTAAATAAACTACACTATGGGAAGGTCTGTTAAAAGTATTTATACCTTAATATAAAGGGATTATATAAAATTTAAGTCTTGCATAGTGGACTTATTTTACCAGATATGTACATTGATGCAGTCAAGTAGTGTTTGAAATATACATCAAATTTCAAAAAAAAAAGATGGAATTTAAGGATAAAATACGAGAAATATATTTTCGTGAACGTAGCCAGTCTTTACCTGGTTTCTATCCTAAGGTAAGAAAGTGTTTTCATAAATATTTAGGATGTTTTTTCATGGATTAAAATGGATTACACATTAACTTATAAATATGTTATGAAAAAAATCCCCCCCACTAAATACCGAAAGCTGTTGGAGGAATTTACTAATAAACATTTGAATAAAAGGAGATGTAGGGTATACTTCAATGAGACAGCAGCCCAAAGACACAAATAACAAAAAGACATTGAGGGGAAAATAGTCTACAACAATATTCTTCTTACCTTGTTTAGTACATAAATCAGGCGGTTACTTTTCTCATTTGAATTGTTTTACATTTGTCATTTAGGGGCCTTATATAGCTGACTATGTGGTATGGGTTTTGCTCATTATTGAAGGCGGTACGGTGACCTATAGTTGTAAAATCTATGTCATTTGGTCTCTGGTTGAGAGTTGTCTCATTGGCAATCATACCACATCTTCTTATTTTTACATTCAACAACAGACAAGTGTATTTGTCAGATGTATGATATACATTAAAAAAAGTTGGGGGTCTTAAAAGTGTTGTCTTGAAGCAGAGATCAAATCAAAGTTAATACTAACAAAGGACAATCCAAAAGTTCATGGACAAATTGCATAAAATTTATACTTTTCATTTCAGAATAATCTGTACTTTATACTTTTAATATTACTCATTATGGCTTGGAATCCAAAATTGCATGCTTGTATGTATGATAGCTGTTCAAATTTTCACATGCCAATTTTGCAAATTGTGATTAAGAATTTTACTTTAGTTCAGTCTTAAGTCAAATTTAATTCTAAACTACACAGTTTCAAAGAAATGACCTAGCAATGTTGATGATTGTAAAAACTTGTGTAAACATTTTTTGTAATACATGTAACTGTTACACACACAAATTTTGTAAATCGTAATGTGTACAAGGAGGAGATACATTTAGCCAGCCGTATTTTACTTTAAAAATTGAATTATTGCAAAATATTGTGAATTTTTTTGGTGAAATAATTGATGATTAAACTTTCAGGTCTTTCAAAGATTATAAATACTCCCCTAGATTTTATGGACAAGACATGGTCAAAGTTTAATTTTTCTTTTGAAATTGGGTGCATGCATGAACCAAGTAAATATCTGTATAAAATATTGTTCATAAAAACAAATACTAGGGAAAACCATGTAGTGGAATTTTTATGCATAATATTTTTGGTCTGATAACCATAAAAGTATCATCCAAAATCTATGAGTATTTATGAAAACTCTTTTTTTTTTGGATATCATGGATGATAACCTACCATTGTACATGAAATAAGGAGATGTGTTATGAATGCCAATGAGATAAATCTCTAACGGAGTCCAAATAAAGTGGGTTTAAGAAGTTGTAGGTCACCGTACCACCTTCAACAATGAGCAAAACCCCTACCTTATAGTCTGCTTTAAAAGGCTCTGAAATTACAAAATGTGAAACAATTCAAATGAAAAAACCTGATTTATGACAAAACAATAGATAAAAAACAAAGACAACCACTAAATTACAGACTTCTGAATTGGGACAGGCACATATAAAATGTGGAAGAGTTAAAGATGTTTGTGAGCACTCAATACTCCTAGTAACCTAGCTAGGACAATGGTGTAACAGTTCAATGTAAGAACAAACTTTTAATTTTAGAGTAAACATGAACTGAAATATCAAATTAAAAGTTCAAATTTGCATGAAAAACTTGACCAAATAAGGCCATTGAAGTACCCTGTCCTTTCTCATTAAATATATACTCTGGATTCATTATTATTCATGAAGTATCAAATTTTTGTGGATTTTAAAGATAAAGGTTAATATAGAAATAAGAAGATGAATTAAAGTGTAACAAATTTCAAGTTTTCAGTAGACTTGTATGCAGAATTATTAATGCTCTGAAATCAAGTGATCACAATATGAACAAATGGAGATGTGACATATACGTCAATGAGACAGCAACCCTATGACAAAAATAACAAAAAATCATCTAGAGAGTAATTTACATACATTTTATGTTCTACAATAGACAGTAAAACTCCCCTTCTCCAAAAAAAACCAAAACTGAAGACTCTTCTACTGGAGGTATAGTTTAATAGGTACATTCAAAAAAAGTTTTTCAAGAAGAACACCCAGGTTTTTAATGTATTCAGGGAGATGTTATGCAGGTATTCCTTAAGGATAAGTTGATAAAAAAAAAAACAAACATATTAAGGCAAAGTCTTATCAAATTGAAATGAGGGTGTGCATCTTTTTTTCATAATTTTCAATGGCAACCATTTATTGAATTACTATTTTTCAAGCTCCAGCTTAAGGATGTTTGCTTGTCATGTTTTGGATTTTTTGTCAGCCCATTGACCCCCATTTTTCTTTTTATAAATCTTTTGCATGTATAATTATAAGCCATCTGTAAAAGTCTTATAAAATCCTTGTTATTTTTTAACAGTTTTTGAGCACTTAAACTTGTCAATGATAAAGCTATGAAAAATCAAGAGAGAACATTTTCCCGCCAAAATTTCAATGGCTAATATCTCGAAAACAAGAACATTGACCTATATATTTTTTTTGCTCTTCTGTTTTCTTTAATAATACCCTATCAATATATACTAGTGTTATGAAAAGCTTGTTATTTTGAAACTGAGTAGCAAACCTCCTTAACATCTGTTATATACTAGCTAGGGTAAGCCCAACATCTCTCTGAGTGATATCCATCACATGTTCCTATCAACCAATTTACTGTGATTACTAAAAATACAGCAGAAGAGTAATAAACCTGATTCAATCATTTTCTGTACAGTTCAGATTTCAGTGTAAATGTTGACCATGATTTGGTCCTGTGAAAGACTCTTATAGATTAGGTCTGAGTATCCAAGGCTGTTTACTATCAAAGATAATTATAAAATTGAAATGTAACTGGAAAAGTCAATTACTTTAGAATGGAAAGTCTTATTGGTGTTGATGGGGCTTAGTTGTGGTATTTATATTTCTAAAATGTTTTTTTTTCGAACTTTTCTCTCATGACTGTGAAAGTATAACACAAGATAAAATATACACATCAATATATCTATTTCTTTTATTTAAAACTAATTTGATTCATTATAAGTTTTTCATTCTTGTGCTATTGAAAATATTTGTCCAAATGAAAACTACTTAATTCCTATTCAATAAGATTGTGGGATTACAAATCAGTTTTGTCCCATTGATTTATAATATATTCAGATTAATCTTTCACCTATGTAAAGTTCTTAATTTTATTAATAGCAACATTTATATTCATTGGTCGGTCACCAGAGCAAACCAGATAATTCAGGCAAAATTTTTTAAAAATGCTTATAACAAATTTCATAAGAGAGAGCATTTTATTGTGCTCTCTCCAGATTCTTATGCAAGGAAAATAAGCTGTAGCTGTTAGGATTTTAGTAATAGTAATAAGGGGAGCAACTCTTCTTTTGCAATCACCTGATTAACCAATTATGCATCACAATATGCTTTGTAATTACAAAAATTAAAGAATCATTTTAATTTTTGATCTAAACTTGAATTCAGTTTCACAGTGATAAGGTCAGCAACCAGGACAAAAGTTGGTCAGATTGAACTTTTTTTTTTTTTAATGTAACTGACTTTTAGTTCACTTTTAGTTCACAATCTATCTATTTTCCGCAATGTAGCATATTCTAAACATGAACTACATCAAGGACAAAAGTAGGTTAGATTGAACTATTTAAAAAAAAAAAATTCTAAACTGGAACTACATCCAGACAAAGAAGGCCACATTGACCTTCTTTTCATGATTTTGGTGCAAGTAATTGTAGTCTAGCATAAAGTTCATATCACTGGTGTTGTAAGATTCAGTTTCCCTTGATTCCATGAAATATTAGAAAATAATCATTCTGTTTGACCACTTTTACTGGTGGTATTCAACTAGACAAACTTCCTCAATGTTCTAATGATAGCCAATTTCCCATTAGTCTAGGCGATTGGTTTGGTTCCCAACTTTAAATTGATAATTCCTGCTTTTTCTTCAGATTGTTTGTATTTTTGCATTAGAGCCAAAGCGTCAGAATATTATGTTTCCAAGTAGGATGACATGTCTAAAACTAACTCCAAAGCATCTCAGTGTAGTACCAAGATATCCTAATATAACATTACATGTAATCATCCTGAATAAAAATATAACATAGGCTGCTTGAAATCTAGATATTTGCTTTAAGGTTTTCTATTTTGACACCTACATAGTCAGCACAAACAAGATGGCTCCAAACATTAACTTACCCTTAGATATTTGTTGTTATGATGCAACCTACAAATATAAGAGCAATCAATGACTACAGAACCTTTCATTTGTTGCCCAACAATATATGAATAAATATCAAAAAGAAGATTGTTGCTTTTATCAGATATACATTTATGTTTTTCAGAACAAAGTTAACAGCTTTGCTTAGTGTTTGAACTTTTCTCTTTACAGTCTTTAATTAAATTTTGGTCAGCACTACTTACAATTTTTCTGAATAAAAAAAGCAATACACAGATTAAAAAAATATTGCATAAGTTAAGTTGAAAACAATAAAAATGGTAGGACTTACTGAGGGATATTTCTAAGATTAAGTAGATTTAAATATTAAGATTTTTGGAGTCATTTAGATTAAAGTAATGGATTACGGGTAAAGGGTTACATTGATGCATTGTTGTAATACCACCATCATGGAACTCATAATTAGCAGATTTTTAAAATAGTAAAATAGATATGCCAATGAGGTCTAATAGAGGATGACAGTAATTTAAAAGTCTAGTGAACTATTAAATCAAGGTCAAATCAGTGACAAAATATATTAGATATTAAAGATATCACCTTTGTGAGAGAAAAAAAGTATCTCAGCAATGTGTTGTTATTGATTGTTAATGGGTTTTACTAACCCTAGGAACCTCTTATGTTGAAATCCAACAACTTATCACATTAAATATTAGTATATTTGTAGAGGACTTACTAGTGGCCATCAAACAGCCAATAAGTGGACCTAGGTGACTTCAACTTGTCAAATATAACATTTAAATCTATTTGCATTCCAAGGATAAAATTGTTATTTTTAATGGATTATTCTGTTTTATTCCAAGGAAAGAAATCTTTCAAGTTGAAATACTTTTTGTTATAATGGAAATGAAATTTCAGTAATGCATTATTGAAATAGAAATAAAAGCCCTTCTGGAATATTGAAACGTGCTATAAGTTCATTTTGATATTATGAAATGGATTAGTACAATTCTATTCACAAAGCAGGAAAATGACATCTTAAAGTACTAGAATACAAAGACTGAAATTGATCATTGAAAATAAAGTTCAATTAATTCAATAACTAATTCGATGTGTTTTGAAGTATATTATTAAAGGATATTACTGGAATATGTAGACAGAATCAATATTTTTATCATATTTAAATAATACAGTAAATAGAAATTAATAGTGTACACATGAAGCTGTAATTGATTGGAAATTCTTGGATCATTGGAAACATATGCACAAAATGGATAAATTTGTCATTTTCAATATTGGTAAGACGATTTTATTTGATATATAACACTTTATCAATTTGGTGTGCTCAAAGCATTTTTCTTGATTTTACCTTCATTTGGGAACATTAAACCCCAAATTATTTTGAAGCCAACAGAGGCGGATTTAGAGGGTTTTTCAGGGGGCCCAGGCCCCCCGTTTGTGGGAAAAATTTGGTTGATTATATAGGGAATCACTGATGCATGACTGGAGCGGCTCCCCTCTTAGGCAGTCAGTGGGCCCCCTCTTATGAAAACTTCTGGATCCGCCACTGGCCAAGGATGTATAAGGACTTGGACATGTGAGGAGCAAATTGACCAAAGAGGACCTTAAAAGAATACATCTATTTTAAACAATGGATTTATTTGAATCAGGAGTAATTTAGAATTCTGGAAAATTGATAAGAAATATATATTAAAAATGAACCCAATAAAGGAGGGTTAGCCATGCATGCATGGCTAAGGGGGGTTAAAGTGTTAGTTAGTTCATACTGAAATATCAGTGAAAGTATCCTGAACCTTAGACATACGTGGATGGCTAACCCTCTTTAGTTGGGTTAGTTTTCATCATAAATTTCTTATCAATTTTCCAGAATTCAAAATTATTCCCATTTAAATAATTTTTTGTTTTAAGGTCAATTTTGCCTGAGGTAGTTGGACCCTTAGTTTCTTGATAATTTCTAAATTTTGAATAATCAAAGGAAAAGTTTTTATTTGAAACATATAACTAAGTACAATTTATACTTGTCAAATTTTTTTCTATATCTTGATAACAGTCTCACCATTGTTAATATGTGTGAACAGTCAACATAAAGAATTGTAATAAAAACTATGAATGTTTACCAGTACCACACACAGCAATGAGCATTTTCATATATAACACCCTTTTCCATGTCACTTTTCTATAATACATAAATATTATTGAAAAATAAAGATAGCTCTTGCCTGGTTTTGGGATACACTGTGGCACCGTTAAAGTCCACAATTCCTCTAAAGTCCACAACACCGCTAAAGTCCACAACAATTTTCCGCTAAAGTCCACAACGTCAAAGTCCACAAACTTTCCGCTAAGGTCCACAAAATGACCTCCGCTAAAGTCCACAAAAAACACCGTTAAAGTCCACAATAACAAGTTCCGCTAAAGTCCACAAAAAAGCACCGTTAAAGTCCAAACATTTTTTTTTATTATCAAAAGATCAATTCGCTGTTTTTACTCCCAATAGTATATATAGATCCAATAAAAGCATGGACTTTTGTTCTCGGAAAGTATTTCTTATCAGCTTGAATTTTATTTTGATAAATGAAAAGATTATAGTATCTGCTTTTGATCCCCATAAATTTGATCTTTGTATTGCGATTTTCTATCCACCACACAGACAACATTTCTGAAAAGTTATCTAGCTATGGTGCTCTTTTTATTCTTTAGTAAACATTTGTTCATCCACAAGAAACTCCAACATAGCGTTCTCTTTATGTATATGCTGGAGAAACTGACATCATATGGAGCCTATATTTGACATTTAAATTTCCTCTGCAAATATCTATAAAACATAAGAATGATTTTCATTCAGTGTCTGTTAGGCTCCACAGCAGCCAAAACGATCCGTAAATCTCAAAATAGACTTTGAACCATAATGTTCTTGTTTGAAATCAAAATAATGATAAAGAATTCCACACATTCATGCATTTTGTGGTGCTCAGCAGATTTCCATCACTTATTGGTTTGCATGTTTGTTTTGTTTTCAAAAGGAAAATGTATTTGTTTCAGAATGAAAGATGAATTGAATAAATTATACGCGGATGCCGTTCTGTATTGTGTATTACCCATGATGAGTACAAGTATAAAAGATTTTATTTCAACAATGCTACATGTATATATGTTCCAGACAATATGAGTATTTGGACCGACGGTCTGGACCGTATAAGTATACTCGAACGTATGCTCGCATGCATGCAGTATACTCTTACGGTCTAGTACGAGCTCGACCATACACGTGCATTTGTCAAATTTACCAAGATTAAAAATGAAATTAAAACTTTAACTAAATACAAAAGTGACGCTACATTGTAACTTTATGAGTTAATCTCCTGTATTAAGTATGAAATTGAGTTCAAATGCTCTTTGAAATTGGAGTTATGAAGTACATACATGTATATTTTGGAAGATAAGTTTTAGAACATTTAGGAACGTTACTTCAAAAACCGTCAAGCCAGTAAAATCTAATGGTCAGAAGGATTTGTGACCTACAATTTGTTGTTATATATATCATGAAAATTTACGTTTTTTCATAAAAATATTTAGGGACTATTTCATGTAAGATTTTAATCAAAACTGGTACCAATAGAAGCAGAACTCTCATAGGTTTATTTGTTTATTTGGTAATATATTTACTTTGAAGCGTTAATTATCAATTTCTGATGATATAACACAAAGTTTATATTTTATCCAAAATTTTGATTTGCATCAGGAGAAAAACAAAATAACCAAGAAAATCATGACCAGATAAACAAATAAAATTTTATATTCAGACAATTCTCGTCTTTCAACAAATGGTTTGTGAAAATCCAACTGTGAATGCCGTCAAATGTAGTTTTGGAATTTTTTATTTGATTTTACATTCACTTGCCCATTTATTTGTGTGTTGAGAAATCCAGAACTAATAAAAATATATGTATATGAGCATTGGAGGGTGTGGATAAAGGCAATAGGAACGTTCATCTTGCATTGAGCCCGAACACCAACAATTGTGGAACTATCCTATAGTCATAATGATTGATAAAATATACGTCACATCAAAGTTCACGGTATCGCTTTCAGAGTTAATTTCCTTTCTTTATTCTCTTTTTTAAGATACTTTTTTAGTATTTTTAAAAGGTTAAATGGAAGACTAGTATGAAATTTTGAGCTGAAACTTTTACGAATTATATACTATCAAGGAATGTTTCTGTTCTCATCAATACAATTTTATTGGTTACTGCAGAACAGATTTAGCGTTTGTGAGTTTATACATATTAATCTTTGACTAATTTTGCATGTGATTAAAAACACTTTACTAAGTTAAACAACTAGTGTATGTATATTTTGTATGCCCCATTTATGGGCATTATGTTTTCTGGTCTGTTCGTCTGTTCGTTCGTTCGTCCGTCCGTCCGTCCGTTCGTCCGTCCGTCTGTCCCGCTTCAGGTTAAAGTTTTAAGTCGAGGTAGTTTTTGATGAAGTTGAAGTCCAATCAACTTGAAACTTAGTACACATGTTCCCTATGATATGATCTTTCTAATTTTAATGCCAAATTAGAGTGTTTACCCCATTTTCACGGTTCACTGAACATAGAAAATGATAGTGCGGATGGGGCATCCGTGTCCTATGGCACATTCTTGTTTTATGTTATAGTTATTCACCAAGCAAATCGGTATATATGATTTATTCTGCACGTCGGGTGACCCTAATTAACCAGAACGACGTAGGAGTTCGGGTTAAAGGTCATCCCGAGCCGTGCAGATTAAACCATATACTCCGATTTGATTGGTTAATAACTGTTTTAACACATTACGTCATCAATTTACGTAAACATTTTGGAAATATGCGGACGATATTCCGCAATCCACGGCTCCTATGAAAGTTTCTTGTAGGGCAAAGAAAGGGGGAAATACGCTGTAATGCAGTTAAAGATTGGTAAGTTTTAAAAAATTAAGAAATAATTCATGAAAGCCATTATTTTGATTCTAATAGGACAAATACGGTCATTAAAAACTGAAGCGAGGGTGGGTATGCCGTGTGTGTGGCTGTTCTTTTAACTTCCTGTTAGATAAAGCTAAAACATTCTAATAAATCTGTAGCTTGCATGAATTATTTCGTAAACAACCGCTAGAAAAATGTGCTTAATTCTTTTAATTCTCAAACCCAACATTTGCCATTTTAAGTTTACATGTTTTTCTCGTAAGCTACCGTCAAATCCAAAGTTGACATTTCAGTAACTAAGGAGCCGCCATGTTGACTTGCTGAAATCAGTAAATATGCGAATAATGCAATAGAATAGAAATAAAACAACACCTACCTCAAAAATGCATTTTAATGTAATATTATACAATTTCGATGGTTCACGAACGGAAAAACCTTCAGCTTCAGCGTTTTTATTAGTATGACATCATGGTTTGAAATGACTTCAATGCGCCAAAAGCATTAATTAATGGACTTTCGCGAATTTTATTTTATTTTGATTTTATAGATTTCTCCGAGCTCTTGTGCATTAATTCTTTTTGTTATGCATCAAAATAATAAAAGTTCTGTAGTCTTTTTTCAATTGCAATTTTTAAAACAATAAAATCGGCATGTGGATTTACGTGGGAGGTCTACTGTAACATCCACTATTATGTATATCTCTGAGTCTGCGATAAGTATAGATATATCGAGAATTTTATCACGGTGTTGTTTACAAAGCGAAAGAAGCACGTCATATTAGAATTCACATTTTTTTTATATTTAGGCTTTTTCCTAAATTGTTACATTTTTTGGAGAATTGCAGTTTGATGTAAGATTGTTTTTCATCGTTTCTGTTAAATTTATTCACAATTTTTATATAAATTAGTGACGATTTAAAAATTGACATATTGTGTAAACACCTTTCTTTTTTTTTAACTATACTACATGTTGCCCTTTAGTAGTCATTAGTTTGTTTTTGTCGTTTGATTACTGTCTTATTGACGATAACCTACATCTCCTCAGTTTTAGTTCAGTTTGCTACATACCTTTTAATTGAGTTTGAAAATCATAACTGAACGGGTTATTGGGTGTAGATTAATTGCCTTTCTTTCCTCAATAATATACTTAGAAGAAGATGAACCGAGGAGAAATGTACCTTAATTTAAAATATTAAGTAAACAGAAAAAATGTTTCATTTTTCAATCTTTGACTCCCTCCCTTTATTTTGTGTCTACTGAATTCATTTTTGTCGCATCTTAACAATTGATCTGCAGCTTATTCCCTCTCCGCTGTTTTGGTACAAACTTAAAATGATCCTCATTAAATTCGATCGCAAAATAGTCACTAAAAGGTATACATATCTAAATAGTCGTAATACATTCATTCCATGGAACACAAAACTATCAGAGTTTATTTAATTTGATATTCTAAAATACATTTTTTTGGCAGAAATTACAAAAATAATTATTAAGTAAACTGGGTTGACTGTGAAACACCCATTTAAGATTTACATTGTACACAAAATATTATAAAATATATTTTTTAAATTTTATGGAATCAAGTTCCATCCCTTTCAAAATCCAGGGTCCGCCTTATCTGTGCATTATCCAGATTATAGCACAGTAAGAACAAAGAGATTTTACCCATGTCATGTGTTAACGAAAATAGTACACAGAACACAGTACGGAATAAGTAAACAGTCATTATAAAATATAAGGAGATGTGGTATGATTGCCAATGGGACAACTCTTCACCAAAGTTCAAATGAAGTGAGTGTAAGGAATTAGACAACAATATGTTGTTTTAGATAAAGGAGTGCAGAACAATAAAGAAGTAGTTAATAAGATTGAGTCGAACGCCTTTGCTTGAGCAGGGTTCATCGAATTTACAACCTCGTGTTGACATCCAAGTGATTACTATAGATATAATACTTAGATCGATCGGCAAACCAGGCCTCGGAAATTATTTAACTGATAGAAAATATGTGGTAAGATTGCCGATGAGATTATTCTCTCCCAGAGAATTTAAAACTATTATAGATCACCGACGACCCTCAATAATGAGCACAATCGATACCTCAAGGTAAGCTTTAAAAGGCCGAAATAAAAGAAAAAGGTTAAACAATTCAAACAAGAAAAGTAACGCCTGATATATTTCCATAACAATAAACGGAAAATAATATGATATACAGCAACAAATGACAGCCAACGAGCTACAGGTCCCTAACTTGGGACAGGCACATACAGAATGTGGCGGTTAAACACTTTGCTGGCGCCAAACCCTTCCCTAACCTGGAACAGTGATGAAACAGTACAACACATACACTTTTGTGCGAAAGTTTGTGTAAATTCATTTTAGGTCAAAACTAATCAATATTCTATTAACTGATATCAATGTTATACAAGTATGATGCAACTAATATTTAAATTTCCACTTTGGTTTCCGGAAGAGTGGTGTAAATATGTATTACATTTATTGTTGAGTTGCTGTCTCATTGAAATGTACTCAAATCAGGTTTTATTGTGACATTTTGGTAGACACCCATTCAACGATCGATATCCTATACTAATCGATAAAAATATAATTTAAAGCATAGAATATTTTCTTTTTTATTTAGAATTTATCATACTGACTTCATTTTTCCGTTCTGAAAATCATAACACATTATTTTTCGTTGTTTTCTATAACCAACACCGAAATTAGTAACGTTAAACGTTGGTTAAAAGTTTTGTGACAGGAGACCTTTGGGGATTCATATACTTACTATTTTTTTGTTTATAATCATAATCAAGATTGTTGTCCGAATGAATGCCGTTCAAATGTTATAGATTAGGAGGCACGTTTGCTTTGTACATTAGTTACGGCAAAAAGTGATTATATGCAAAGAATAAGAAAACAAAAACAGTACTTGAAGAATGCAGTAATAATGTAAAGTTAATAACTAACGAATTTACTGAACTTGGCCATCATCATCTGATCATAATACAAAGATCAAAATTAATGTAACAAAATCATCTACAGATACTGTACTTTTCTCATTTATCAAACTGATAAACAAATAACTACCGAGAAGAAAGGCCCATGCTTTGTATTGTACTAACGGAATGAAAAAAACGAACTGATGTTTTAATAATAAAAAAAAATGTGTGGACTTTAACGGTGCTTTTTGTGGACTTTAGCGGAACTTGTTATTGTGGACTTTAACGCGTTTTCTTGTGGACTTTAGCGGAGGTCATTTTGTGGACTTTAGCGGAAAGTTTGTGGACTTTAGCGGAAATTTGTTGTGGACTTTAGCGGTGTTGTGGACTTTAGAGGAATTATGGACTTTAACGGTGCCACAATACACAAACCCTTTAAAATTATTATTTTGGTTTGTAAAAAAGATGTCACTGGATTTTCATATTTGAATAAATGAATGTTAAACTATATGGAATGTTAGATCTATCAAAAATTTCATGAATTTTCTATAAGTGCATTTTAGATGTAAGTTTATTTAAAAAAATATTGAGAAACAAGGAGGTATCTTTACAAAAGTGCATAGCTTGGGGAAAAACAAAGGGTTACAAAATATTACGGAAAAATTGAAAACATGAGAAGGAAAGATTTTTAAAGGAAAATATCAGTATGTATGATGGAGTAAAACATGTCTTACAGATTTTTGTTGTCTCCCTTATCTTGTTTAGGGTCCTAAATGGATGTAAAATATAAGATGTCACAGTTAATGATCACTCGCAAATTTTTTCACAAAAAAAAAAAATGCAGTCTTATTTCCCAATTGTTAAGCCTAGCCAACCTTATTAGGGGGGCATTATGTTTTCTGGATATCCTTCGTCTGAATAAAGTTTGGTTTTAAGTCGATTACCATGAAGTTGTGGTCAGATTAACTTAAAACATAGAACACAAGTTCCAAATTACAGTTTTGACCTTGATTCTGCAGTTCATTGAACATGTTAATGTTGTAATGGGAGCAGGACATGGTGTCCATACATATGCTTGTTTTTTATATTGAAAAGAAATTTCTTTCTTGAAAAAGGTTAACAATTTAATGATTTACTAATATCATTCTCTCTTATCATATATCAATTAAGGTTTATGAAATTATGACACAAGAACAATTGAATAACTTTTTGAAAAAATTGTCATAGATTGAAAAAAGCAGCTTTGAGATGTTAGTAGGTTTTTTTTTGAAAACCTTTTCATATATATTTTCCAACTTAAATTTTACGATTGATTTTAATTAGCTTTATCATTTCTATTAATAGTTAGATACTGGACGACTATTATCACAAATGCAGATCAACCAACAACTCAATCTTCTCAGAAATACGGGGAGTCTCACCCCAATACAGATGTACTCGCATAGAATGATTCGTTTTAAACTAATGCAGAACCACAGACGGCAGACTTTGCCGATACGTTTACAGCCAACCAGGTAGGTCACAGCTATTGGTGGAAGCAGAAATGTATCCTTTCTTGTTTGTTATACAAATGCATTGTCTTGAAAGGACCCCTGTGTGATAATAAAATAATTTTGTCAATGGGCTATTTTCAGCATTGTGCAAATTACAATTTCCAATGGTCTATTGCTTAAGAATCTTTTCAATTTATGCGACCATTTTAATATTGCATTCACCTTGTCATCTGTTTGTCCAACAAATATTTAAGCATCACTTTTCTCAGGTACTACTGAATAAAATTACTTCATATTTGTTCAGCAGCTTGATAGTAATGAATTGTAACATGTGAGCACTTTTCTATCTGTCAGTTACCTACTTTTTGTTTAACAATAATTTGAATTATGAGTGAGGGTATTTATTCTTAAGAGGTCAGAGCATGAATTTCTTATTTTTTTCTTGTGAACTTTGTATAATTGACACTCTTCCAAATCTCTAGTATATCTATGTATGTATTTGAAGATGCTTGATGTGTGATGACAAAATAAGGTTTGTGGGAAAGTATTTTTACTGCAGGTATTATAAGATTTATGTGGTTTTAACAGGCAGATTCTCTTCGGTTGAAAATAATACTATAAAACTGTTAAATCAAAAATAGAACACAATGAACAAATAATGGCAATCAAACATATATTTCCATTATATTTAAACAGTCAGTCCAAAGGATTGATGTGGGATTGACATTGAAATGCATCAGTTTGAATGTGTAATTTGGTCATTTCATTAATTATTTTGTTTTATGGAATTTTGAAGGTATGTTTTGAGCCTTTATTAGGCTCATAGAATTGCAAAAACTGTAAAATTCACCAGTTCATTCAAAGTTTTCTTAATTTAATAAATGTTGATTCAGAAATTTTGTATGTGATGTTACTATGAAGTCAAAATGTCAGTTTTTGACTTAATTTGCCAATCTTATACATAGAACCCCAAAATTTGTTTACCTGTATCAACATCTTTATACAAGACATTTTATTGCAAAATGTCTTTTGGGAATTTTAAACACAATTTGAGTAATTTCCTCTTGTTTAATATAAATTTCTGCTTTCTTTAAACATTTATTTACTTCAGTTTATCATAGCTAAGATTTTCTTATTTTGGATATTACTGCTTACATAAAATATATTTCTTTCCTATGTAATTAAAATAATTGACAGAACAGATATTTGATTTAAAAAATACTTTGATAATTTTTGTTTAAAATCAAACCCTGTTCTATATTAGAGTTATCTTTCTTAGTATGAGAAAAATAATATTTTGAGGCAGGTCACCAAGAGTTATCTTTTCATGCCATTGTTCATATTTTGATTGGTAACCAAATTAGAGTTATCTCCCATTGTACTGTATTGTAATGAAAGATAGAGGAAGCTCAGCTAAAATGGTAATTATGCTGTATTTAGTTGCAAAACATATCAGGGTTTTTATGTTGTGAAGTATTCATTTGAGCCTCATTAATATTTGTTGACAATAATTCTAATGCTTTTATACAGAGATATTTAATGTAGTAAAACAGAATAGTTGTATAAGTATTTCTTTAAAATAAGCAATATGAAATAAAAATTTAAACATCAAATTAATGAATGTATTAATTGAAGTAGTTTCTTGGATTATTGAGGATTTTAAAACTAGTAAATGTTTGTTACAGATTTTAGTATAATCATATGCTACTGGTCTTTAATTTCATACAACAATGGGTGTTCTCAGGATAGTGTGAATGATGCTGCATCAAAATGAATTGAGAATGTGTAGAAAAAGATGTAGTTCCTTGCATTCTCTACTTTTAAAGTCATTGAATAAAAAGAATAACCAACCCAAAACTATCCAATGATATTTTTGATCTTATGGATAAATTACATAGGGCAGATTATAAATAAAAAACATCTTCTTGCAAATTTGTAATTGTTTCATTTTTCAAATTGGGGGAATTTTCTGATTTTCAATATCCAATCAATATTATCACAAATAGACAACAACAAAGGCTTGAGTTGACTTAATTGTGTGTTATTGAAGAAAGATTATGTTTTGCAAGCAAAGATGATGAAAAATGTTTTACTAAGAAAATAAGAAGGTAAATACACAGTATGCTTCGACAGTTTGTATTCTGAGGAAATCCCAGGAAAGAAAAAAATGTAAATACTGAGAGCCACCCCTTTGTCTCAAAACAAACCAAAAAAAAAAAAAACACCCCAAAAAACTAGCAGAAACAAAGCGTCATTATCAATTGTTTGTGGAGAGACCATGATTAAATATATATTTCAGTATTTTGATTTCTTGGATTATTTTTTCTATGACATATACGAAATCACAGTTACTAGTCCCATATCAGTGTTGATTTCACAGTTACTATTCCCATGTCAGGGTTGATTTTACAGTTACTATTCCAATGTCAGGGTTGATTTCACATTTATTCCAATGTCAGGGTTGATTTCACAGTTACTAGCCCCAAGTCAGGGATGATTTCACAGTTGCTAGTCCCATGTCAGGGTTGATTTCACAGTTACTATTCCCATGTCAGGGTTGATTTCACAGTTACTATTCCCATGTCAGGGATGATTTCACAGTTACTATTCCCATGTCAGGGTTGATTTCACAGTTACTATTCCCATGTCGGGGATGATTTCACAGTTACTAGTCCCATGTCGGGGATGATTTCACAGTTACTAGTCCCATGTCAGGGTTGATTTCACAGTTACTAGTCCCATGTCAGGGTTGATTTCACAGTTACTATTCCCATATCAGGGTTGATTTCACAGTTACTAGTCCCATGTCAGGGATGATTTCACAGTTTAGTCCCATGTCAGGAATTATTTCACAGTTACTAGTCCCATGTCAGGGATGATTTCACAGTTACTAGTCCCATGTCAGGGTTGATTTCACAGTTACTAGTCCCATGTCAGGGATGATTTCACAGTTACTAGTCCCATGTCAGGGATGATTTCACAGTTACTAGTCCCATGTCAGGGTTGATTTCATAGTTACTATTCCCATGTCAGGGTTGATTTCACAGTTACTATTCCCATG
The DNA here is from genome assembly GCA_017311375.1 of Mytilus coruscus. Classification (NCBI taxonomy): domain Eukaryota; kingdom Metazoa; phylum Mollusca; class Bivalvia; order Mytilida; family Mytilidae; genus Mytilus; species Mytilus coruscus. The sequence continues at coordinate 122,032,810 of CM029595.1, read as the reverse complement.
TCAGGGTTGATTTCACAGTTACTATTCCCATGTCAGGGTTGATTTCACAGTTACTATTCCCATGTCAGGGTTGATTTCACAGTTACTAGTCCCATGTCAGGGATGATTTTACAGTTTAGTCCCATGTCAGGAATGATTTCACAGTTACTAGTCCCATGTCAGGAATGATTTCACAGTTACTATTCCCATGTCAGGGTTGATTTCACAGTTACTAGTCCCATGTCGGGGATGATTTCACAGTTACTAGTCCAATGTCAGGGATGATTTCACAGTTACTATTCCCATGTCAGGGTTGATTTCATAGTTACTATTCCCATGTCAGGGTTGATTTCAATATCATAGCAGCTAGTTCAGCAGCCATGCCCTAGACATCTTTCTTTTTGAAAAAAAAAAACACTACATAAATAGCCTATCAAAAACGGTGGTGACAGTTATAAGATATGGTAAATAATGAGAACTTCACAATAACTATTCATATGTCAGGCATGGGAACTAAGGATTCCATCACTCTAACTATTTGTATATTAGTCATAATAACTTATGATGACATCTTTATAACCATTTCTGTAAGTCATGGTAACTTATGATGACATCACTATCACCATTTCTGATAGGTCATGGTAACTTATAATGATATCACTATCATCATTTCTGATAGTCATGGTAACTTATGATGACATCACTACCCCCCGTTTTTGCAAGTCATGGTAACTTATGACATCACCATTTCTATAAGTCATGGTATCTTATGATGACATCACTATATCACCATTTCTGTAAGTCATGGTAACTTATGATGACATCACTACCCCCATTCCTGTTAGTCATGGTAACTTATGATGACATCATTATCACCATTTCTATAAGTCATGGTAATTTATGACATCACCATTTCTATAAGTCATGGTAACTTATGATGACATCACTACCCCCATTTCTGTTAGTCATGGTATCTTATGATGACATCACTACCCCCATTTCTGTTAGTCATGGTATCTTATGATGACATCACTACCCCCATTTCTGTTAGTCATGGTAACTTATGACATCACTACCTCCATTTCTGTAAGTCATGGTAACTTATGATGACATCACTACCCCCATTTCTGTTAGTCATGGTAACTTATGATGACATCACTACCCCCATTTCTGTTAGTCATGGTAACTTATGATGACATCACTACCTCCATTTCTGTAAGTCATGGTATCTTATGATGACATCACTACCCCCATTTCTGTTAGTCATGGTAACTTATAATGATATCACTATCATCATTTCTGTTAGTCATGGTAACTTATGATGACATCACTACCCCCATTCCTGTAAGTCATGGTAACTTATGACATCACCATTTCTATAAGTCATGGTTACTTATGATGACATCACTATATCACCATTTCTATAAGTCATGGTAACTTATAATGACATCACTACCCCCATTCCTGTAAGTCATAGTAACTTATGACATCACCATTTCTATAATTCATGGTAACTTATGATGACATTACTATATTACCATTTCTATGATAGTCTTAGTAATTAATAATGACATGACAATTACATGTACCATGTCAGACATGGTAATATTGGTGACATTGTGGTCACATTGTGGTAGCCATTAATCTGTTAGTCATAATAACCATTGAAACAACACAATATTAAACCATTCAACAACCAGTCATGATAACTTATGATGACATCACACTAATCAGTTAGTTCCCAAATATATCATCAAAGTAACAATTTACCTGTTGTTATGGCTAACTCTGACATGACAACATCATAGTTACCTTTGACTTGTGGTCATGGTAATATTTTGTAAAGTAGAGCCTATAATAGATAAAATAAAGTATATTACAAAATATTGTTTCTTAATTTTTTTAAAAAGAAGGTTTTTTTTGGGTTATATTTCTTGAACAGTAAATTAAAAAAGGAATATGCTTTAAGTTTGAAAAATGATTTAAAAAATTTATTTAAGTTGGAACAATCTGTAAGAGCAACATTTTCCTACATGTGTGGTCTTTTATATTTGAGTTAATTGACAAATATAAGCCCCCTATTTACAACAAATTCTATGTTATATAGTTATGTAATAAATATACATTGCCAATCTGAAATGATCTGAGCCTAAATCAAATATGAGAATTATAAGTATGAAAAGTAAATATTGAAACAAAAGTGGGTTTATATAGTGAAAACTGATATTTTAAAATATAAGCCTGTTTTATTAAATTGGGCATGAAATTGAAAATTCTCAGGTAGTTTCAGAATTTATCAATGTATACATATAAACTTTCAAAGTAATACAATTTAGATTAAACCATGGACACAGATTGAAGTTTGGTCAAATCTTGGACAGTTGTTGTATAAATTATAAATCTTATATCTAAACAAATTCATTTAAATTAAATTAAGTTAAATTAAAAGATATAAAATTTTTATTTAAATTTTGATACTTGTTTATTCCTTTAAAGAAATCTAAGCTAATGTAGTGTTTATATCAATTGATCGTGATTAAAAGACCAATTGACTTCTTATGGTCTGTGATGTTAGGTTCCTTATGATAAAAAGAACTTGAGAGGATTATAGAGATGGAATTAGATTCACGTCGTGTGAAATTTCACTTGCCATGAGGTTATTATAAAGCTATCTTCTTGTATTGAAAAATATGAAAATGATTGGAAAAATTTAATAAAGGAGCTCATGTAATGACAGTTGATGGATAAAAAGACATATTTTTATTATAGATGATATCATTATATTACCATTGAATTTGCAGTTTTGTGTTCAGTTATGGCATGAATGGCTATCAAAAGTCTATAATGAATTGTATCAAGTGTTTATGAATTTACAAAATTTTCCAATCAAGGACAAATTGCCATTGTTATCTGATATTAAAGATTTAAATCAGAATCTTTTTTTTTGACTTGAGATCATTTTTTTGTGTTTGAAATGATTTCTTGAGACAAGAAATTAAATGGAATTTTATTTCAACTTAATTTAAATTTCCAATAAATGACAATCATTTTTGTCATGCAGAATTTGTTCCCTTAATATATTGAATAAGTACATGTTCTTGGTATGGCAAATCACTATTTTGTAATGGTGCATACAAAAGACTTTCTCACTCTTTGTATTTAATTTTATGTGTCAATCACAGTCTTATCTTAGCTATGAAGTTTTTTTTTACATAATTGAATATCATTGTCATTTAAACAATGACATAAAATATAGGACAATCGGACAAAATCATAGGTAAAGGATCAACAAATAAAAGATTGGGAAAGCAATCCGGCATATCGACACGAAACATCTACATAGTTTCCTTATTTACATGATTTAAATCGCTAAAAAGACGGCTGATAGTAAATTAGGAGGTTATTAAAATGACATCCAATGGAGTTCACAGTTTACAATAGACAGGGCAATCGTTACTTATAGATATTTACAATGGACTTTCTTTGACTTACGGTGAATGTGTATTCAGGGAATGACTGTTATTATAAGTAATTAGCTAATGGTCCTAAAATTGACATAAGAGTTAAATGTACCAAACAATGTGACAATTTTGAACCTTTCTTCATGTTTAGCTTGTGTAACAAAGTAAAAAGTAAAATTCAGAGTTGAAGATATATGTGATGTATTTACTAATATTATGGATGCAGTTAGTTAATCTGTACCTCATTAGAATTGCACCAACTGGGATTTGAAACTAGATATTCTATCTGCAGTTAGTTATGATATATTGATTAACGAGAGTTTTGCTGCAAATAACTTTTTTTAACAATTGCTTTTCCTTCTAAAGGATATTGGAATACAAATTCATTAGAGAAAACCATCTATAAATGTCATAATTACACTATGACAACTATATTTTCTAGGACTATGACGACTTCTTTCGCAAGTTTAAAAGTATCTGATTGGAAAAAACTGTAACAATCTATTACCATACAGGGAATATAAGCTTAATGCATTTAATGTGTTTTTTGCTAGATAAAGGTGAAAAATCATTCCATTACATATCAACCAAATCTTTGTGTGCGGTGACATCAAACATTCCTAATTTCATTTTTATGAAAATTAGGATGCTGCAAGAGAAAAGTTAATGATTTGATGGAGTTTGAAAACTTGTAACATTTTGTCATTTGGTGTTATTTAATACTGTTAAATGCAAATGAGGCAGTTGAGTAATTTATTGAATGATTGTGACTATTAATTTGCCTTGATATTTTACTTGGTTCAGTCTCACTTCAAGCTTCCCGATCCCTTTACCAACACAAATTGGGTGATCAAGGTGGAAATAAAACGAGGCCATGCATGGAAAGTGAATATGTCCTTTCCTGATTATGTTGCCAAATTTCGGCGTAAAATGGTGGAAATACGTTCCCGGTTTAGAGAGACTGCTCGGTTAGGATTATATGCTGATTACTGGGTTCCACCACTCCAATCTTCTTCACTTAAACAGCCTTCGTCGTAAGTACTCTTTACTTTTAATCATCAACTTCTATCGGTCAGATTTTACTTGATGACCGTCACTGCTCATTTTCAGGTAAGAAGATTAATTTACAACAAATCAGTTAGTATGTTTCTTATAGATGTTGACGTCTTTTGTTTCTTCCATCATCAGATTTTAACTCTTTTGCTGTAAACCAGTGTTATATTCCTTGAGTTTTTTTAAGACGGGAAAATCTGTTTCCATGAGGACATAGTTGTGGATTTTGTTGGATACAGATACAGACAGAACTTTAGAGATGTTTTTCTTCAGCCTCCTATTTAACAGAATCTTTACTATAACTTATTTCTTGAGTGATGAGGACTTAACTTAACAAAAAACAATGAATGAGATGTTGATGGTTACAATGGATATTACACACATTATATGCTGTATTCTTTCGTTACTGCTTTTATCATTAATTCTTTTGCTTAATCTTCATATAGAATTTTTATATATAACAAACTACACAAAAGTTTTTTTAGTGCTTCTGTATTCCAAATAGGTAATTTATAGTTATATAGGTTATTATACATGTATCATCTTTCTCATACATTTGATATTATGTCTCTTGCTTGAGATGATTAATGAATTAATTCGGACTTTGTTCAGTTCAGTTAAGTTCACTTTTTGTATAGAACTTGGAAACACAGATACTTATCTAAGAAGTGTTCTTGTCTAAAGGTTATACTTTTGTTTCTATGACATCATTTATAGTCTGGAAAATATATTGTTATGACAGAAGTCTACAGATATAACTTCCTAGATTTTACATTCATTAATGCTCTCTACATACTTGTATTGAATTAAGGACTATGTTATTGTATACATTTGTTTATCTTATTGGTTGATCCGGCTGAAATCAAACTCCCATGAGCACCTGCAATAGTTTATAATTGAAAAGGGGATACTTGATATCTACTGATCACCACAGATATTTTACACTGATATTCAAAATATACTGTAGTCTAAAAGCAACGATCAATGAATTTGAAACAATGTCATATGTTCATTGAGGTGGTTGTAGATGGGAACCACTTTTTTCATTAAATTAAATTATATTGTATTTGTTATCGAAAAAGTAATGTTATAGACAAACAAGTTTTTTAAATTACCATAGTACTTCAATTCCACACTTCAAATGTGGCTTGGGTATATAAAGATTTGTCCTTGCCCATCAATACATCCTATATAAGTTTGTTGATTATTGTGTCTATATTCAATTTTTAAGAAACCTATTTTCATATCTCAATAATGTTTCATCTTTGCAGTATTCTCATATAAGGCAACATTGTTCAAAACATTTTTGTCACTTATTGTCTCTATTTCATGTGATTTGTGTTAAGTTTCTTGGCACATTTTCATTTCTCAAATAAATGGTAATTTAATGTATCAACTTTTTTCAGCACTTTCTTTCATTTTAAACCACAGTGGCTTTATTAAGTTTTCTCTAAATGATTATAGTACTTAAGTGATGTTTTACCTGTACTAAAATACAGTTCAGTAACATTTGAGTCATTGTAACCTATATTTTTTGCTTGAGTGACTGATTGAGGTCCCTATCTCACTCAGAATTATGATAATAGAGCAATACTCCTATTATGTTGTGCATTATCAACTTTTTATGTGTTTCAAATCTTGCAATACTCAAAAGCATCATGTTTATTTGAAATTTTTTATTCACAATAAAAGACTTAATATGTAAACAATTTATGTTGCATTGCAATCACTTTATTTCACTTTTCAGTAAAAGTCACTCTATATTTTACCAATACCAAGTACATGTGTACTTCTATCAAGAGCCATTTTTACCTCTTTTTAGCCTTAATGCAACTATTGTTACACCCATAATTGTACAACAATCATCTTTTACCACCACATTTTAATTATATTGCAGTTTAATGTTCTTAAACATTCAGAGATCATTCTAACTCGAGCCCTCCAGAGTGACAGATGTCTGAAAATTTCATGTTAAGAACTGAATGGTATTTCTTCACATAGTTCTTTTTGGATACTGTAAGCATTCATTTAGTCCTGACAAAAATGAATTGTAGAGGTTTTCATTAATAGAATTGTGAATTATATTGCTTTTCAAGAGTTTGCTGACTTAAGTTGTGACAATTTAGTTTGTACATGTAATTATCTTTATTTAATGATGTTCATCAATAACCAGTCTTTGTAACTGTCAGATCTGAAATGAGATAAATTTATTAATATTTACCTTTAATTCCAAATGCCAGCATGTCATTAAAACATGAAGTGGTAGACAGTTAGGGCTGCAAAAGTGTGGATAATTATTATATAAAGTAATTTGTAAATTTTCATTTGCACTCCTACTGTGATGTGATTTTGATTATCATTTTGGCATCCATCTTTCTGTCTATTCACTTTCCTTATTTACTGTGGATTCATTATTATTTGTAGGATACCAATTTTTGTGGATTCATTATTATTTGTAGGATACCAATTTTTGTGGATTCATTATATTTGTAGGATACCAATTTTTGTGGATTTCATTGGTACATGAAAACCAGGATATTAAATGCTCAATAAAGTAAAAATTTATATAGGCTTTATATGCAGGCTTTGTCAAAACCACAAAAATATGGTTTTCCTCAATCCACAAAACTTTTACCCATGAGAATAGATGAATCCTCATTATCTTATCTCTTGTTACTTGACAGCTACCTCTCAAATTTGACACACATTGTAATTTTTTACCTTTTTGAAATTTTTGTTAAGAGTATTATGGACCCTTCATATAAAACTTTATAAGTACATAATCATATCTACTGGACAGTAATAATTAAAGTTCTATCAGAAAAGGTAGAAGATACCAATGGGGCAGTTAACCTCCAATTTAAACCACCATCTATTAAGATGAACAGAAAACACAAAAGGTCATGAAAGATTCAGTAAATGAACCCCAAATAACTGGTTGTGGACTAGAGGGCTCTGTTCCTGCTCCTCTTGTGACTGAGACATGTAGGATGAATGAATCAATTAATTTATTCAATCATATTCAATTTTGAGAGGTTATGAGTGATTATACTCCAGTGATCAAATAAACCATTGAAATCTACAGCAATGATACCAGGTATGTGAAAAACAGAAGTAAATTAAAATGTTTGTCTCTGCAGTCACAAAGCCAGGCATATAAGCCTTACTTTTCTGGCAACAGCTTCATCATCACCTGTTAAGTTTTCTGATTGGGTCCATTTCAACATAAGTACGCATGATACATCATATGCATTTGGTATACAGTTGCATCAGCATACATGGCCACAATGTATTGTCAGTTTTATGAATGGATGTATTTACAACTGTTTACAGAGTTTTCTTTTACATTGGGACCTTGTGAATGCAACTCTCACTCAACTATGTTTTTATTGGAACCTGTTATGTTGGACAACTGTATGGTAATCATATTGATTAATTGATTGGTGTTTAATGCCACTTTCAACACTATTGTGTTATTTCGTGGCTGTCAGTTTTCATTGGTAGAGGAAGCTGGAGTACCTGGAGAGAAACACTGACCTTCGGTAGGAAAACTGACAATCCTAGTCATAAAGATTGGAGTTGAGTGCACCTGCCCCGTGCAGGATTCGAACTCACAACCTCAGTGATGACAGGCTAGTGATACAGAAGTTCGACTACTTAGACCACTCGGCCATCGTATTGATTGGAAGGTTATTGCCTGTCCATTACATCCTTGTAATCTTGACAGTTTTAATGCCTCCTTGATATCTTCGTCCTTTTTTTACCCCTGTAGATGTATGAAACTTGACAATCATTTTCATGATACCTTAATAAAATATGCAGATAACTTGAAAGCTTGAAAAATTCCTATGTATAATAAATTACCAGAAATACAGTTCAAAATTATCTTAGATTTAAGGTATTGTTTAGAAAGAGCTGTTTTTTTACACCTATCTATGTTCACTTGAGTATTGTCTTGGGAACTCGTCATACTATCGGGATTGTTTGGTTGACTCTGTCAGATTTCACTTGAATTTGTTTTTTACTGTTTGCTGGATTAGTTGAAAGAGAGCATTTATTTATTTATGTTTGTATTTTATTGTATAAAAGTTAATAGAGACATTTCTATTAACTAGACTGATCCCAGTTTTAATTCTCTATGGATTAGATCTTTATACACAAAGTATGCTGTCAATAAAAGAGATTTTTTAGATCTAAAGAATTGCATTAATTTCTATTGAAATGTTATTCTTTAATGAAAGATGGACTCCAATACATGTAATATATTGGTTGTCATGTTTCAGGGTATTGATATTGTAACTAGCTCTTTGCTTTGTAACAGTTTATCAAAGCATTTCAGCGTTGGTAAAATGTTGCTAGCTTTATTATAAAAGAGAAATTTAATTAGAGATTTGAAAAACTGATGTCTTTTAAAATTGAAATTGATTTAGTTATTTGAAAGCTTATAATGCAACATTTTAAAATAGAAATTCTATGTAGAAGTGTTTGTAACGTAGTAGTAACTGATTTGGTATGTTTGTGCTTTTATAATGGATAAAATCGTAAAATTTAGAAATAAGATAGATACAATTCAGATCAGATCTATTGAATAGTCATTAGTTGTGAAATTTCATGTAAAATAGAAAGCATACATAAATGGGTTATATCTAGTTTTAAGAAATTGTAACTGAAAAGAGTAAATTGCATCTGAATACATTGTATTGATAAAATGATGACCATTATGAATTTCAGAAATACAATTTATGGAAAAGCTGTGAAAATGACTAGTTTCTTCTTATATATATAGAAAAAGAAATGCTTATATAGTTAATAGAATTTATTATTGAGATCAAGTGAATGAAATTAGTAATTTAAAATTTTGTGACAATCCTAAGTTTAATTTTGAATTTAATGGGAAATAAAGTTTATTTTAATTAGCAGAGAAGTGAAAGAAAGGTATAATTATTTCATCTTGAAGTAGATTTTATTATATATATTTATTTGAAAATGAATTAGACCTAAGGTCATGTATGTACAGTCATAGTGAATAAAATAATACTCGGTAATAAAAACTTTTATGTTTGCAGTTTCTATGAGTTCTCAACAAATATTTATTATGGTCTTCAATTATGGTCTTCAATGTTTTTTTAAACTTTTTACCCTAAAGTAGTGGCTTGACTCTTTGAGCTAAGATATGTTCAAACACTTCCTGAAATCTCAGAGAATATACACATACAAATCATCTAAGTGATGGTTTGGACATTTACATTTTATCATATATAATATATAACTTAACTTCATCAATTGACAATCCAAATCATAAGTCAAGAAAGACATATTAGTAACCATAGCCAAAGGAAAAAATACAAACAATGGTCAACAAAAACAAAACACAGAAAACTTAAGCAATGGAAACCACAACAAAAACTGGAGATGAACTTGAGTGCTCAGGAAGGGCGACCAGAGCCCCTGTGATATTAGTGTCACTCAAAATATTGATTATGACCAATAAAAAAATCTGTTGATAAGTTACATTCTGTGAAAGTCATATATAAATGAGGAACAATTTTTACCTTCCATGTTACCAATAAAGCAACGGTTAGTTTTTGGATTGCTGAAACACACAAACATTTATGGAGGAACACTTCTAATTCATAGCCCCATGCTTTCAATGTTAAATTCCTCAAGTTCAAGCAGTTGCAGCTCATTTGTCTTTATTTCAAATAAAGTGACAGTCATTGCATGTCAAAGCAACACCTTATGGTGTCTAATACTGAACAGAAATCAGTATACCTTGAATTGCATATAAGAGAGTACTGGTTCCCTGAACTTCCGATGTACAAGTATTGTATAAAACAAGTATTTAAACAAACTTATAAGTAAGGGTTATCGTACCAATATTGTAATTAGATCTCTGAATATAGTTTACATTGGCACTAATATCGATTTTGTCATTAGCAAATTAAAACATAACTAAGTTGTATCTTCTTTTGAGGCGGATGTTTAGAGACACACACGTTAATTTTATCTCTTAAGAAGTAGCTCCTCACTATCCTACTACCTGTCGATACATTTATTTTGGCATTGCACAAGTCATGTCTTCTCTGACTGTTCATGACGTTAAAATACTAAATCCTGGGATGTGTTTTAGTTGATTTTAGTCTCTGATGCATGATTTTTATCATTAATTGTTTTGGCTTTTAACTAGCTGTCAGTAACTGTAGTACTCTCAAATCGTACTTTCTTGTTAATTCGACCTGTTGATACTATTTTTAATACTTTTTGTTGTTTTATATTAAAATGGATCTTGTCTGTATACCAGCTTTGATTATTTGGAATATCTACTAATTTTCACTTCTTCGTACTACATTTGTATTAACATCAAGATTATTCTCCTTTAATCTGTACAGGAAGTTTTATTGTTGATATTTACCCTTATGTATCTAGTGTTAAATTAGGTATTTATATGACAGACCTTTCTTGGTATTCCTAATTATTGGAAGATTTTATATAGACAGAAAAGTATACCTAAAACGACAAAGTTATTTTTCATTTACCTGTATATATTATGAAACCGGTTTTTCAAAAGTGATTATTTTCTAAGGGTTTAATATTTCATGGTAGTGTTTTGCCATGGCTTTATTTGGACTTGTTTGTTTGCTTTTGGCCTTGAATGTTTGTCCCTAATATTTTATTAACTATGTATTTTCTTTTAGGTATCACAGATCGAATTTATTCGTTCATAGTGTGTTAATTTACGTTTTGATTGAGTTAAGCCTTCCAATTGATGTTTTATCGTGTGTTTTCTATGTTGTGATGTTATACTATTGTTTCAGAAAAAGGGAGAAGGTTTGGTACCATTAAACGTTTAATCCAGCTGCAAATGTTTGCACCTGTCCTAAGTCAGGAATCTGATGTACAGTAGTTGTCGTTTGTTTATGTAATTTATACGTGTTTCTCGTTTCTCGCTTTTTATATATACTAGACCGTTGGTTTTACCGCTTGAATGGTTTTACACTAGTACTTTTGGGGCCCTTTATAGCTTGTTGTTCGTGTGAGCCAAGGCTCCGTGTTGAAGGCCGTACATTGACCTATAATGGTTTACTTTTATAAATTGTTATTTGGATGGAGAGTTGTCTCATTGGCACTCACACCACATCTTCCTATATCTATATTTGATATCTGAAAAAAGGAGTGAGGCAATAACTGAACTCTTTTTTTAAATTTTATATAATGTTTTTATTATTCAAAATTATATGTCATAAAGTGTTCTACAATGATCACTCAACATTCAGGTTTCATTTGATACAAAAACAAAAAAAATTCTACATATTTTGAAAGCTACACTCGTGCGTAGGAACTGTTTTGTTTTCATTATGTACTACTTTCTAGTATGTTCTTTCAGATCAGGCCCAAATAAGTGGGGTTACACCTTGTGAACATGTTCTTCGAATCCATTTACATAAAAAAAAGGAATTCACAATAACCTTTTTTACTGCATTTTCATATTATTGATAATCAGTTGTAAAGATGGAGGAAACCAAAACACTGGTGGGTTATTGATAGGCTGGATCTTACCTATAGTGATAGATTGAATGCATATAGTGCTAAGTCTGGTGCCCTGTTTGTAAATAGCTTTGTTGGTGTGTAAATGTTGAAATGCTTTTCTGGCAGTAATTTACGATTATCATTTATTCCAGTAAAAGACAGTGTGTTTACAGTTTGCTTTTGAAAATTAGTAAAGAATAAAGTAAAAAGAACATTAATTAAAAAAATATTGTCTTCCTGAATTTATTTTTTAAAATAGTTTGTGAGAGTTGAATAAAACATAAAAATATGCCCACCATACAACTAATAATTTGTCGGTCACTACTACAAAAGTGTCAAAACAAGCCTTTTTACATGTCTAAAATCAGATATCCTAATTATATATTTATTTGATATGCATAATCTAATTTAAATTAATTGATTTTACTTCTTCAAAGGGACTATTAATAAAAACTGGCATGTTAATTGAAATGCTCATTTGTTAATCATTTGAGAATTTAAAATTATGAATATGCTCTTTGAACCATACTTCTATGTTTGAATACCCAAAGATATAGTTTTTATAGTTTTGGGACCTTTTCCCACCTGAAATATTAGACAATTTGTGTCATATTTAAATTGGCCTTTCTAGTATTACAACACAAAACATCATGAAAGATTATCAACTGAATTATTTGTTTTATTGTGCAAAGATAAAGCTGTATTTACTACAAAACTGTTTATCCTGAAATTTATTTTAAATCAAAGCTATTGATGAATACACATCAACTGCACTTTTGTCAGGGGAATTAAGCTCATACATTGAAAAGTTGCATGTTGGGATTATTTACTGGAATGGCCATTGGATGAAGTAATGTATGATTCTTCTAATTACGAAGTTACTCGCGTACTTAGGTGTGATGAAGAATCCCTGGTTTGTGTTGGTAGCAATCGTCAGTCTGAACTTCTAAAGCATTGCCGATTGTTAAGTGCTCATCTAAATGCGAAGCCAAGAGTTCACTACCAACATAGAAAAGCGTTCAGTGCTAACTGGTAAGTGTCTTCATAGATTCTGTGCTACTTCAGTTGGTAGTACAATCATTTAGTGCTAACTGGGAACTTTTATCTCCTCATACATTGTTTCTAGATATACAATAAACCTTTATAAAATTAATTGTTTATATCACTGGGCGACTGATTTTGTCAAAGGGTCAAATTTACAAATGACAAATTCTTTCATTAATAGATTGCATGTTTAAGTTTGTTGAAGAAAATAAAGGGGATATCATTTTGTTAGCCTAATACTTGCAATACATCAATGTACTACATGTACTCTTTAACATTAAATTTCTGTTTTATATGATATAATGGACCATAACCCTTCAACACATCTTCTGCCATTAAATATTTAGATTAACCTGTTTTATACATAATTTTATGTACAAAATTCATGCTTTTAAAAGTTAAAACTCTTAGTGCATTGAATTAATGTTTGCATCAGGCTACAAAATAAGCTTTTTATATTACAACAGGGAAATAAAATAAAACACAAGGCTTACCAAGTGGAATTTTAATTTGTGATTCTGTCACAATATTTAACTTCTAGTTATGAATATTTAATGTCTAACTTTACAAAATTCAATACATTTCTGTATAGCATTTCTTTCAAATTGTCATTTCTGATTTGATATTGATTTTATGTGGGTTGGAAAAGTTGGTTGCTTTGTTAAGTACTTCATATGGCAATGCAATGTCATGGAGTGAGTATAGCAGTTGTACTATAAATACTTAATAAATAATAATGACCATTGTAAAAGTCTGTTTTCATGGTGTGTGGATGACTCTGGTTTTTTAAAGGCTCAAATATGATAGAAGAGAGGAATTATGTTTTCTGGTCTGTGCATCCATCTGATATTCAGTCCCTTATTCCATCCATTCATCCTTCTGTCCTGTATCAGGCTAAAGTTCTGATCAGGGTAGTTTAACAGGAAGTTGGGGTCACATCAACTTTAAACTTAATATGCAGTAGGAGATAATAGGTTAATTATAATTGCTGTATAGAATCAAAATATTTGTAAGGTGTTTTTGCAGTATGTTCTGAATAGACAAAAATATTGAGCGCTTGAGTTCACCCAAATTATTTTTGTTGGGCTCAATCTTTGGTTTTATGTTTCACATATTGGTTTGTTGACAGTTGTTTGTCTTGTTGTGTTTTTTTTTTTTTGGCCATGGTGTTTTATTTTTTTCTTGGACTTTTATTCCTCCCATTTTTCTTCTATCATACTTCCTCTGTCAACCAATAGTTCCTTTAATTTGGCCTCATGATTTCCATTATGTTACTGAAATTACTTGATATCTTAATATTTATATTCAGAATAGTAAAATTACTAACTTTGTAATGAAATATTATTTGTATTTTAATTGTTACAAATTTCAAACAAATTCCAACTGCTAATTTCTGACCAATTTATAAATGTATACTGTTCATGAATATTTATTAAAAATTTCATCAACCAACACTAATTTCATTGTCAAATTACTTCATAATTTTCTGAATTTTATTATTTAAGCATAATTAATGCCTAATTTTACAAATATGGAAATTACAAAACTTAATTTATTAAAAATTTGGTATTCATTTGATACTGAAGTTCAGCTTTCCATTCCATTTTGTAACATTAATGATATAAAGGATTCAATATACTTGTGTGTACAATTTTTAGAAACACATTTTAAAAATGGATGATAGAAATTTTATCAATGTTACACAAAAATACATTTCTAAGACAACATCAGTGAAATCAAAAGAGAAAGTAACTATCAAACTAAAGAAATTAACTCCGAGGATTGATAGGAAAAGAGCACTAAAAATTATAGAGGTTTATAAGAACTTTAACAGGTAGAGTAAATTGCTGTATCTTATGCTGATACTTAATTTAGTTATTTGTTCATTGTATTCATCAATTTGTTAAAAAGTAGATTTTTATGCCCCACCTACGATAGTAGAGGGGCATTATGTTTTTTGGTCTGTGTGGCGTTCGTTCGTCCGTCTGTCCGTCCGCCTGTTCGTCCATCTGTCCCGCTTCAGGTTAAAGTTTTTGGTCAAGGTAGTTTTTGATGAAGTTAAGTCCAATCAACTTGAAACTTTTAATACACATGTTCCTATGATATCAGATCTTTCTAATTTTAATGCCAAATTAGAGTTTGACCCCAATTTCATGGTCCACTGAACATAGAAAATGATAGTGCGAGTGGGGCATCCGTGTACTATGGACACATTCTTGTTTTAATTGCTCCACATTGTCTTTTTAAGCATAGTTTTTATTACCCCAAGAAGGGATATACTGGTTTACCTCCATATGACCATCTGTGCATACACCTGATACATATTTGTCTTTCTTAGCAACTAAAAGTTATAGCGCACCAAGCTTCATCTGGTTATGCCATACTCTGTGACTGGTTTTCAGTTTTTAGATGTTCTATCTCTTGTTTACTGAAAACATATATCTTTAAAGTTTCATGCACATAAGTCATGAAACTTTTGTCAAACTTGGTGAACATTTGAACAGGAGTATAACTGGTTGGTTGTTTTATGCCCCACCTACGATAGTAGAGGGCATTATTTTCGGTCTGTGTGTCCGTTCGTCCGTCCGTCCGTCTGTCCTGCTTCAGGTTAAAGTTTTTGGTCAAGGTATTTTTGATGAAGTTGACGTCCAATCAACTTGAAACTTAGTACACATGTTCCCTATGATATGATCTTTCTAATTTTAATGCCAAATTAGAGTTTTGACCCCAATTTCACGGTCCACTGAACATAGAAAATGATAGTGAGTGGGGCATCCATGTACTATGGACACATTCTTGTTTTGGTTTTGTTTTGTTTTGGTTTGTATTTTTGTATTTTGGTGTAAAAAGATCAAACAAAAACAGTAATCAAAACAGTAAACAGAAAAGAGACCTGGCAGAATGAGAACACTACTGTATATGACGTCTACAACATACCATATTTAAATAGATTCTTTTTATGTTTTGATTTATTCCTGATTGACTATTTAATCAATTTCTAGGTTCCTTTACTCATTGTAACAATATACTTCCCCGGAAATATGAAATGTGCAATAGACTGGAATGGAATATGAAGAGAATAGTTACTTCTAAAAAAATCAATTTGCTGTATTATTAAATATATTCCAAGCCTATAAAGATACAAGAAGTTCTGTGTATATTTTTGTTTTGTCTGACAAGGTATGAAAGGATTTAGGGATTGATTTCAGATAAGGCTACAACATCAATGCATTAAAAGGAAACAAAATGTTTCCTGGAGATTGATAGATATATTGCTAATTTGTAAAGATTCAATGATGTGCTCTGACGTACATGACCTGAAAGGTTTTGCTGTCAGGTCAGTTCGATCTTTAATCATGCAGTGTCATATTGTGGCGTTGTCAGTGTCATATTGTGGAAATATTTTATGATGTACATGTCAGTCTCGCAGGTTTTATTTGACCTTGACCTCATTTTCACGGTTCATTGCTCAGTGTTAAGTTTATGTGTTTCGGTCTGTTTTTCTTAAACTATAAGCAATAGGTCAACTATATTTGTTGTATGGAAGGATTGTAAGCTGTTCATGTCTGCCTGGCATGGTTCATCTGACCTTGACCTCATTTTCACGATTCATTGGTCAATGTTTAGTTTTCTTGGTTAAGTCTGTTTCTTAGAAACTATAAGCAATAGGTCAACTATATTTAGTGTATTGAATGATTAAAGGTGTACATGTATTTCTCGTTTGGTTTATATGACCTTGACTTCATTTTCTTGGATCATGTTAAGTTTATGTAATAGTTGTAGTAAAGCTTTCATTTAGGACTATCAACATAATATCAATGGTTAGTAAAGAAGGCGAGACATTTCAGCGTGTGCACTCTTGTTTAGATAATATTTTTTCATTTGTTGTTGACATACATCTGCATGTAGAAGCCTTGCAGTTCTATAAAAGGGAAAGGCTGGACTGGTTAAGTTGTTGTTATATAATCAGAAACTTATTAAAAATTATCAAGTATTCATTAATTTCAATAGAAAAGTAACAAAACTTAGCTTTATAGACGAGTATGATTTTCAGCATATTGCAACCTTTATCTCTCGCTCTCTCAAGTTTACTGTTAAATTATTTTGAGGAATATGCCCTTTGCAAATTTAACGAAGATAAAATGGTCTTACTGTAATATTTTATATTTCATTCATCATTTCTTTCCTAATTTAAATTGGATTGGTAATATTACATAATCCCATACAAAAGTTTACAAAATATTGTTAGAATTATCTCCCTTAGAAGCCAGAAACACTACTAAATAGCCTGTTGAGACCTCATTGACTCATTTGTAGTTAAATTGTGCAATTGTATATTTTAACATGTATTTATATGTGACTGTGCTACACCAATATTAAGAGTTAATTGTCAGAAATTATTGATTGAGCACAGTGGAAATGACATAACTTTTTTATTACATTGAGTAAAAATTGGCTATTCATCTTTAAAAGTATTTTGTAATTGGCTACATTTTAGACATGACATGACTATTTGCAAGCTATTTAACTCTTTGTTCACTTGTTATCTTATGCATTTTACCTCTTCTTATTGCTGCTGTTGTAGATAAGTAGACCTAATTGATTGTTATTCAGTCATGCACTAGTATTTATGATGAATAAAACCTGTGAATTTATGGTTTAGTTGCATGAGAAATGTTGATTTAACATTGATATTAGGACATTAAATACTTTAAATGCTCCTTATAAAGTATATTTAATTTAAAGAATTTATAAATTAAGACAACATCAGTGAAATCAAAGAGAAAGTAACTATCAAACTAAAGAAATTAACTCCGAGGATTGATAGGAAAAGAGCACTAAAAATTATAGAGGTTTATAAGAACTTTAACAGGTAGAGTAAATTGCTGTATCTTATGCTGATACTTAATTTAGTTATTTGTTCATTGTATTCATCAATTTGTTAAAAAGTAGATTTTTATGCCCCACCTACGATAGTAGAGGGGCATTATGTTTTTTGGTCTGTGCGGCCGTTCGTTCGTCCGTCTGTCCGTCCGTCTGTTCGTCCATCTGTCCCGCTTCAGGTTAAAGTTTTTTGGTCAAGGTAGTTTTTGATGAAGTTAAGTCCAATCAACTTGAAACTTTTAATACACATGTTCCCTATGATATCAGATCTTTCTAATTTTAATGCCAAATTAGAGTTTGACCCCAATTTCATGGTCCACTGAACATAGAAAATGATAGTGCGAGTGGGGCATCCGTGTACTATGGACACATTCTTGTTTTAATTGCTCCACATTGTCTTTTTTAAGCATAGTTTTTTATTACCCCAAGAAGGGATATACTGGTTTACCTCCATATGACCATCTGTGCATACACCTGATACATATTTGTCTTTCTTAGCAACTAAAAGTTATAGCGCACCAAGCTTCTTCTGGTTATGCCATACTCTGTGACTGGTTTTCAGTTTTTTCGATGTTCTATCTCTTGTTTACTGAAAACATATATCTTTAAAGTTTCATGCACATAAGTCATGAAACTTTTGTCAAATTTGGTGAACATTTGAACAGGAGTATAACTGGTTGGTTGTTTTTATGCCCCACCTACGATAGTAGAGGGGCATTATGTTTTTCGGTCTGTGTGTCCGTTCGTCCGTCCGTCCGTCTGTCCTGCTTCAGGTTAAAGTTTTTGGTCAAGGTATTTTTTGATGAAGTTGACGTCCAATCAACTTGAAACTTAGTACACATGTTCCCTATGATATGATCTTTCTAATTTTAATGCCAAATTAGAGTTTTGACCCCAATTTCACGGTCCACTGAACATAGAAAATGATAGTGCGAGTGGGGCATCCATGTACTATGGACACATTCTTGTTTTGGTTTTGTTTTGTTTTGGTTTGTATTTTTGTATTTTGGTGTAAAAAGATCAAACAAAAACAGTAATCAAAACAGTAAACAGAAAAGAGACCTGGCAGAATGAGAACACTACTGTATATGACGTCTACAACATACCATATTTAAATAGATTCTTTTTATGTTTTGATTTATTCCTGATTGACTATTTAATCAATTTCTAGGTTCCTTTACTCATTGTAACAATATACTTCCCCGGAAATATGAAATGTGCAATAGACTGGAATGGAATATGAAGAGAATAGTTACTTCTAAAAATCAATTTGCTGTATTATTAAATATATTCCAAGCCTATAAAGATACAAGATTGCTCAGTGTTAAGTTTATGTGTTTGGTCTGTTTTTCTTAAACTATAAGCAATAGGTCAACTATATTTGTTGTATGGAAGGATTGTAAGCTGTTCATGTCTGCCTGGCATGGTTCATCTGACCTTGACCTCATTTTCACGATTCATTGGTCAATGTTTAGTTTTCTTGGTTAAGTCTGTTTCCTAGAAACTATAAGCAATAGGTCAACTATATTTAGTGTATTGAATGATTAAAGGTGTACATGTATTTCTGGTTTGGTTTATATGACCTTGACTTCATTTTCTTGGATCATGTTAAGTTTATGTAATAGTTGTAGTAAAGCTTTCATTTAGGACTATCAACATAATATCAATGGTTAGTAAAGAAGGCGAGACATTTCAGCATTTTACTCTTGTTTAGATAATATTTTTTCATTTGTTGTTGACATACATCTGCATGTAGAAGCCTTGCAGTTCTATAAAAGGGAAAGGCTGGACTGGTTAAGTTGTTGTTATATAATCAGAAACTTATTAAAAATTATCAAGTATTCATTAATTTCAATAGAAAAGTAACAAAACTTAGCTTTATAGACGAGTATGATTTTCAGCATATTGCAACCTTTATCTCTCGCTCTCTCAAGTTTACTGTTAAATTATTTTGAGGAATATGCCCTTTGCAAATTTAACGAAGATAAAATGGTCTTACTGTAATATTTTATATTTCATTCATCATTTCTTTCCTAATTTAAATTGGATTGGTAATATTACATAATCCCATACAAAAGTTTACAAAATATTGTTAGAATTATCTCCCTTAGAAGCCAGAAACACTACTAAATAGCCTGTTGAGACCTCATTGACTCATTTGTAGTTAAATTGTGCAATTGTATATTTTAACATGTATTTATATGTGACTGTGCTACACCAATATTAAGAGTTAATTGTCAGAAATGATTGATTGAGCACAGTGGAAATGACATAACTTTTTTTTATTACATTGAGTAAAAAATTGGCTATTCATCTTTAAAAGTATTTTTTTAATTGGCTACATTTTTAGACATGACATGACTATTTGCAAGCTGTTTAACTCTTTGTTCACTTGTTATCTTATGCATTTTACCTCTTCTTATTGCTGCTGTTGTAGATAAGTAGAGACCTAATTGATTGTTATTCAGTCATGCACTAGTATTTATGATGAATAAAACCTGTGAATTTATGGTTTAGTTGCATGAGAAATGTTGATTTAACATTGATATTAGGACATTAAATACTTTAAATGCTCCGTGGGGGATCAAAAGTACAAAAAAAATATGCATTTTAGTTGGCCAATTGCAGATCTTTGGAGTTGCTTAAACAGGATACACTTCATAGATTCAAAAGAAGGTGCAGTACCAGATATTATATCCTTAAAGGGTTCTGATGCTGTAAGATTTTTATACGCCCGTCAAAATTTTGACAGGATGTATTATGGTATACAAATGTCCGGCATAAACATGTTGCACCGTAACTTGAGAACAACTTATCCAAATTTCATGAAACTTAACATAGTTGTTTCTTATGACGGTCAAACGATCTGTATACTTTTTGGTGAAAATAAGATTAAAACTTTTTGAGTTACAGGACTTTGGAACTAAAACAGGGGTGTGTTTTTTTCACATGTAGCGCCGTATCTCAGAAACTATTTATGATTATTGCATAAAACTTCACACACTTGTCAGTATATTAATCTGAAGATCTGTATACTTTTTTGTGATGATTCTTTATTTTATTTTTGGGTTATTGAATTTTTATTGAGCTTTTTGGTAAAAAAGGTACACTTTTTTTGTTTGGTAAAAAAGGTATGTGCCGTTTCTCAGAAACTATTTATGATTATTTTTTTTATAAATTCCTGATATGGGATTGAGAAGTTATTGATCTTTATTCTTTGAAAAAGCGACGGGCGTATCATGCGCTCATGGCGCAGCTGTTTATTATAATCTTTATATAAGTAAATATTAATATATTGCTTGCTACTTAAGAAAAAAACAGAATTCATATAAGAGAAGGCACTAAACTATTGTGCAGAAATTGATATAACCTAGATGTCAGAATTAAAAATTATCAGAATTAAACATTCATTTTTTTAGTGATATGGAAGGAAGATTAGTTTTTTCTTCTTTTTATATAGATATATATTGATTCTAAGATAAAGTTTGGAATCTTGAAACTTGGGAATATTTAGAGGAATTTATGTATTACAACTTTTACCAACTTCAAATGAATGAAGTTCCTTTTAGTTAAAAGAATGGTCTTATAATTAGCGTGAAAAGAAACAAATACTATTTTACCATTGCTATTCTGTAACTATAAAAAAATTTAACCATTTATATTAGTCTACTTTATTATGCTGTGTTTAATATTTTGTTCTGATTTTAAATCAATATTATTTTGAATTAAATTAAATGACTAAATGGTCATTGTTAAAACTTAAAGAAACATTAAACTTCTTCAATCTTGAAAATTTGATTGTAAGTGGTCTGATTATTATATACTACCCTTATCATACAGTACAACAATATTTTCTGTGATGATAAAAAAAAAAGTTCAATACAATTTTATTGCTTCAGTGAAAAAGTGTATAATGTACATATTTTCACTGAAGTGATGTGAAATAAATATGTAAAGGAAATATAACAATATCAAAATGCTTGAATTATAGTCCTATTAATTTACCAGTGTAATGATTTAAATTTAATGACAGCTATATACTTTATACTGCTTCTTGAATTACTAAATTTTTATTAACTTTTTCATCAGCATACTCCCCAGGGTAGAAGATTTATTTTTATATAATGACAGAATATTTAACACCAAAATAAATTGAAGGAAGGCAATTAGAGTTATTTCTCTTGAACTGAAATTTTGATTATTGATCTTTTATGCAGGAAAACTGTATTGTGTGTCTAAATATTGAAGTTTGAATAGTCATGCTGTGTTCTCACTAAGACCGACTAGCATTTTTTTAAACGATTTAAATTTGAATCGATCTAAAAAAAACAGTTAGGGTTCACATTATCTTTAATCCTAACGATAGAGTCGGTCGAACCACTGCGTTCACACTACAAGTAAACATGCAATCGATCTGACCTAATTACCCATGAAACTGTAAACACTGATTATAAATAGAAATATTTAATCAAATTAATGTGCCCCAAGGGTGACTGAGGAATAGAAGTATGGTCACCATTGGTCTTCCTCCGACCGCAGTAAAACCCTTGCTAAAGTGGCGTCCGTTTGGCTGTGCGGGATGTACAAATTTGCAGCCACGTCCGTCAGAATGGGGCGTTAAATCCGATGCCTCGTGTAAAGAGAGTGCCACGCTCTTTGCGTGAAGAACCTTTGCAACAACTCTTTGAGGGTCCGTAGATGACCTGTTGCTAGGCTAAATTTCTGTCCCTATCAATATACCCTCATTTCCGTGGCAGTCAAAATTTCTCAGACCTTAATCCCGGAAGCCCTATTACAGAACCTACCAATTGTATGTATTGTTAATTTGTTCTCGTCCTGAATATGCATGAAAATTTGCCACTGGACGTTAAGCAACCAACAATCAATCAATCAATCAAATTAATGTGTTGATTAAGAGTTCAAATGTTGATACTGCTGTTCTTAAAGTTTTTATTTATTTTCAAACAAAAAACTTTAGCAAGGACTTAGTTATATCTTTGTGAAATGTTGTGGTTCCTGAAAAGATATAATTCGATCAAAAGTACTGTTTCCTCATGGGTCCATGTATCAGCCCTCTCATGTTGGTAATCCATTTTGTAATAAATCTCGTGTTGTTTTGCTGCTATACATGCACATAAATTATTTTTGATTCAATTGTACTAATTTAGATTGATCTCTTTGTTCACATTTAAAGTAAGACCTGTTCACTTTAAATTGATTCAAACTAAACTACCTCATTTTGTGTTTTAAATTAGACTGATTCAAGATCGATTCAGAGTTCACATGGGACTTAAATCAGTCTAAAGTGAACCAATCTAGTTTAAACCGATCTAAATGTCTAAGTGTGAATGGGGTCTAAGTTAAGCATCAATATGTGGGCTTTGTACATTCAATATTTTCAAGGAGCTTTATTTTGCATGTTTAATCATTTTATGTTTGAGTAGTCGGTGTAGTATGACTGAGGTTTAGAATTGTTTTGGAACTACTATGTAAGTCTTGCTATTTTGTTTGAAAGAAGGAATGTTTCATGAAATTTTACTGGGTACTACAGATATCAAACATGCAATAATTCTACATTTAAAAATATGCATTCTGTGTACTTAAAGAAACAGAATCATCCAAATATGTTTTAAGATGCACCTTATTGTGCTGACACAAAACTGCAACTGTCCAGATGAAGAACAACAATAAAAGCATTATTCCTCTGATATATTGGTTTCTTCCTAGTTTGCCTAATGTTCATCCCCCACCCCATGTCTTCGTTTCTGAAATTCACAACTATATCACACCTTTTACTTTTCACCTCCTTCATTTAAAATTATTAAATATCATCTTAAATTTATAAGTGACCATATAAACTATGTCTTCACATTGGTTAAAATTAATACATCAGATTTCATAACCTGATTGCTATAAGGTATACTCATTTAAAATTACAGAGAGATGTACCACATGATCAGTGAATTATAAGATTAGACATTTAGAAAGAAATTAAACTGGGTCAACTATAAGGGCCACATGTCTTTTTCTCATCACTTGGCGTACATCGTCATTGTTCTGATAAACTTTTACAAAAAATTTCTCCACTGAAACTACAGGGCCAATTCTAACAGTCAGACAATTTCTTATACGAGTTATTGTCCTTAAATGACGAATTTTACCAATTTTTTTCATTTTGCCTATCATCAGATAAAGAGAAAACTATAATAAGCAAAAATGATCAGCAAGACAGGATCTACAAATAAGTCAACATTAGATGCAATCATCAGTAGACTCCTTATTGGAGTAATTGCCCTTTATGAATGATTTTTTCCCATTTTCTTTTTGCTTTTTTGTCTAATATTTTAAAACTATTACAGTTAGATTAAAACTTGAATAAGCAAAAATGATCAGCAAGTCAAGATCTACAAATAAGTCAAACATGGTCAAAATTTTTATTTGATTCCTTATTGGAGTTATTGCTCTTTAATGACAATTTTTACCCATTTTTAGTGTTTTTTGTTGTTTTGCAAACTATTAAAGATAGATAGATACTTTAAATAGCAAAAATGATCAGCAAGACAAGATCTACAAATAAGTTTGACGATCAAATATCAAATATACTGAGAAATTTTGATATTTTAAAATTAAATTTGGCAGAATTGTCTGACTTAGTACAACCATATCGATTTATAATGTATTTCAAAATAGTTTTATTATTTTTTGCACATGAAATGTATTTTCTCAAATGAAATTCAAATAAGTACCATAATAATTTGCCATAGACCATGATAATATATCAGTGGCTAATGAGATTTATATTTGTCACTAACAAACACACACACAATGGTAGTGAAGATTTCATACAATAGATCAATGGATATATGTCATCAATATTAAATCTCCTGTTGTCTGGTAGAAAGTCTCTCTTATTTCAATATTGATTTTATCATTCTGATGTATAGGAATCTTTAAAAAAATTTCACCAAGTATTTTTTAACTTTATGAAAGTTACGGTCCGGGAGGTATTAAAATATCGCATGATCCTGTAGAATAAATTAGTCTCCGAGCACAATACATTCTTATGTGTATCTGAAATCTGTCCTTGCCTTTTGTGTAAAGTTCAAACACTTTGTTTATGTTTTTTAAGACTTTTGAAAGGAAGTATTTTAATTCTTGAAAAATGCTAATTTACAACTAATTTGTGTTAAAAAAGAATGTTTTACCTGGAAATGTTAAAATCAAAGGGAACCTAATTGACAATACATTTAATTACTTGTGATTTTAAACAATTTCAATGTTTTCTGGAAAGTTTCATATGATTGCCATGGGATTAATATAGACACTGATTAGGTGTGTTAAAAAATATGTTAAATTGGAAGGCTTTATGTATACTGCTTATGTTTAGGGGGTAAAATGAGGATTAATCCTTCACTGTAGTATTTAATTATGAGGATTTTATTTTTTGTTGTTGTGTTTATAAACACCAGAGGTTTAAAATCACAAAACAAATTTTAATCAGTAGAGATTATTTCTTATTTTAAATAGACATTTCTATAGTAGGGAAAAAACCTGAGATCTAATACATTTTAGTAGTGTTGGACTATTATTACTACACATTAAGTCTGCCAATTGCATGAACTTACATTTTATGTGTGGATTTAAATTTGTGTTTGTCCGTATTTGAATGGACATGTAATTTCAAGAGATTCTTGTTTTTTTCACAAATCATTTTCTAGTTCAAGGCTTGAAATATTAATTGGATTTCATTATGGACAGTGTAAACAAAGAAAACATTTAATGGCTGATGTCTATTGAGTGTTGAATTAAATCATACTAACTGAATGGCATTCAAAGGAAACTTGGATTTAAAAGCACTTTTCAGTATTGGCATCCATTGAGTATAGACTGAATAGAAATGTTTTGTACTTATTTGTTCGAGTAGAGTTTGTTTTCGTAGCTACAATTCATTTCATTAGGGGATATTTTGATAGAAAATAATTAATTCATCTATTTTTATGAGGACTAACTGCAATGTGTATCCAGCCAAACAAACATATAAATTAATAGACAACATATTTAAAAAAAAAAATATTTTGACTAAAAGTAGTGAAGTTTTGTGACGGTTTTTAAAACAAGGAGTTGTCTATTGACAATAACTTGGTGAATGAAACATTATTGGATATTTTAATATTTATAAATTATTTATTGAAATCAACAATTTGATTTTGAAATATGTGAATAAAGTATATTTACAAATGGTTGCTACACAATGTCAAGAAGTTAGAATGAAAGCTCGTTTTGGGAAGCTGTATAAAGAGTCGTACAATAGACCTTCTACATCGTACAATAGACCTTCAACATCAGATGAATGTGTTCGACTGAGATTAATTAATGTTTCTAGTATTTCATTGCAATGTGCCCAAAGGTAAGACTGTTATAGTGTTGGTTTATCAAGCACATATTGGGAGAAAAAATTATTTTTAATTCACGATTACAATTTCAATTGTATTCTAAATTTTGAACTCCAATGATATTGATTGTCTAGCTTGTTTGACTATAACAATTTTCTATGTTGACATTTTAATACACCAGCAGCTACTAAACAGAGTTTGCAAAGCACAACTGCTTGAAAATATATTCCTCCACATGTGAGATAAGTTGGTTTTTTTTTATGCCGATGGTATGTCATTGTTAAAGCCTTAATCAATGTCTTGGTCTTAAATTCTATTTAACTGTTTGATAATATATGATAATCTTAAGGGAGTAAAATTGTCCTGAACATGCATGAAATATTTGCCACTGGACATAAAGGAAACAACAATCAATCAATCTAGGGAGGACAAATTAGTCAAATTAAACTTATCTGTAATCTTTTAAACATTTACTCACTGTATTACGTTTCCTCATTTAAGATTCTTTAAAAATTTCCCTTTTGTTCCATTGGAACATTTACATTATACTAATGTCGGAACATTTTCTCTCCGATTCTTGGAAAGTCCTAAGAATAGTTTTGTTTTACTTTATTTGTATAATTTTTAGTAGATCAGTTGAAAATACATACATGTATCTGAAGCAGTCATCAGCCAGGTGAGAAGTGTGACATCCAAAGAACTGAAAAAATTGCATGAAATTCAGTTGCCATTATAGTTATTTAATCAATGCAGTCTCCACATCTAATGAGTTAAGATTAACCCTATTACAGAAAGAGAAAATAGATTCTTAATCTATTTTCCATGTTCCTCTTCGCCAATCTCCTTACCCTAATTTTTAACACTTCCAACCCATAACCTTGTCCTATTAGCCTCTTCATTTCATTGTGGTGGTCAGTTATCTGCATGAAAATCTCATTTAAATATGTTGACAAATGTTATCCCAATGTTCTGAAGATGCCTGAGACTTAAAAATTGTCATCTTGGGCAACATTATTGACATTAATAATGATTAAACATAAAGTATAAAACAACATTGCTGATTAATTTTTCATCAATCTTCTATTTCGACCAAATATTGGTAATTCAGATCAGTGGAGATCTTTTATTTGAAATCCGACCAGTCTCAGGACCCCTGCACACCAGCAAACCATATAGATAAGAAGATGTGGTGTGAGTGCCAATGAGACAACTCTCCATCCAAGCCTGTCCTCCATCATTATCATAGAATAAAAAGTTCTTTATTGTCGAGCCTGCAACCTTCTGTCGCAGAAAGCTCTACATAGAGATAGAGATCTGGCGGCTGCAGCGTTAGCTAACTTCTTAAAAGCTTCACATTTTGAGGGAAGAAGACCTGGATGCTTCATACTTTATATATAGATGCCTTATGTTATGAAGTTTCCATCTGCTATATGTCCATCATCCTTGACCTCATTTTCATGGTTCAGTGACAAAAAAGTTTGAGATTTTTTGTAATGTAAATTCTTTCTTATTACGAGTAATAGGATAACTATATTTGGTATGTTTGTACCTAGCTAGGTCCCCATGCCTGTCAGACAGTTTTCACTTGACCTCAACCTCAATTCATGGTTCAGTGAACAAGGTTAAGATTTCATGGTCAAGTCCATATCTCAGGTTCTATAAGCAATAGGTCTACTATATTTGGTGTAAGGTGTACATGTCCAGCTGGCAGGTGTCATCTGACCCTGGCATCATTTTCATGGTTCAGTGGTTAAAGTTTTTGTGTTTTGGTCTGTTTTTCTAATACTGTATGCAATAGGTCAACTACATTTGGTGTATGAAATTATAATATTTTACAATGAACATGTCAGTCTGGCAGTCTTTCACAGTTCATTGCTCAATGTTCAGTTTTTGTGTTTTGGTCTGTTTTTCTTAAACTATAAGCAATAGGTTTACTATATTTGGTGTATGGAATGATTATAAGGTGAATATGTCTGTCTGGTAGGTATCATCTGACCTTGACCTCATTCTTATAGTTCATTTGTCAATATAAAGTTTTCATGGTTTTGTCTTGTTTCTTGTATGCTATAAGCAATAAGTCAACTATATATTCAGTGTATGGAATGATTGTAAGGTGTACTTGTATTTCTGGCTTGGGTTATTTGACTTTAATCTCATTTTCTTGGATCAGGTTAAGTTTATGTGATACTTGTAGTAAACTTTATATGTAGGAATATCCATATAAAGTCAATGGTCAGTAAAGCAGGCGAGACATTTTAGTGTATGCACTCTTGTTTTTAGATAATTAATTCATCTGATCTGAACCACTATTTAAACAGGCAAAATGCAGAAGTTTGTGCCAAAATCCAATTTTAAACACAACTTTCCTGCAGTTGTTTAGTTTCAAAAGTTTTCCTGCAGAAATATGTAAAAATATATAAGTATATCTGATGTAGTCTTTTAAACTGAACGAGCAGAATATTGATACTTTTATTCCATAAGGGAGAACAAATACATGTATCATACAACAAAAAAAGTTGGATGATACCAATAAAAATTTATATAATCTGAAAGCAGCATTTCATCTTTTTAAATCAATTTTCCTGTCTGTTTAATCTTGATTTCCTCTTAATGTCACTAATTATTCAACTAAATCAGCCCTTAGATCAAACCTTCAGATAGCTGTATACTAAATGTAGAAATATTTTAACAACAATATGACATGCTTTTAACTAATGTTTTGAATTCAATGTTGTTCAAATATTTTATAATAAATTAATACAATAATAATAGAGAAATGTACACATTTTGCAAATTCATTAAAACTACCTAAGGTAAAAAATTACTAGTACTTCATATATTTACATTTTATAATTGTTAAGGTATTCAATGTTTTAGCCATTTTAACATTATTTTCAATTTTACACATATCGTAACAATCATTGTAAAAATATTAAGATATGATACAACATATTTTCAGGCATTGCTATTGGTACTGGTTTTAAAGGAAAATAGCTTTTGTATGTAGCATCAATTTCTGAACGAATGTATGAACCACTGCTTTTTGTTTTGTTTAAGCTATTTACAAAGTATAATGTACACTACACCGTTACAGTGAGGACTGAAAATGCAATGACTTTTTAGCATGACTGTTTTGAATTCAACGGGTTATACTCTGTATATTTTACATTTGGAAAAAAACCGAAAAGCTATTTCTAACAAACAAATTGACTTCTACATCGATAAGTGAACGCGAAAAACATTGAAATTATGATTTATGTAATCCATCGCGCTTCAGCTTAACCACCAACGCAATTCAGGGTAGCTATCAAGAAGATAGCGTCACAATGCCACCATTGCACTTCCGCGTTAAACCATCGCATTTCAGCTTTGATTTATATATAAAAGACACTGACATGTTTTTGGTTGCAAAATCAAAAAGAGGACATTTACCTTGTTCTTCTTTATTTTAACAAAATATAAAGGTATCTCCCTGAGTGTGCCTATAAAAGATACTTTTTGTTAATTGAATGCAACAGGTCTAAATAAAGATACCCTGTGAATATTATTGTTTCAGGGAAGCTTGGAATCTGAATTCTGTAGAACAATAAAAAAATGGGTAATATACTGTATTTTTACAAACTTGTAATTGCTTTCCTATTTAAACAGTGTTTGCCAATCACATTGATAAATATAAGCAATTGAACAGTTTTAAAATATGTGTAACTATTTTTAGCATTAACATTTGTTAATTACATAAACTCATTAAAAGGACAGCCTCGTACTGAGTATCCCGATCTGAAACTGTGGAGAGATCCTTATCCTGAGGAACAATTAATGAAAGTTTTTATTGGTTGGTAAGTTAAATCTGGATCTGATTCCCACGGAGGAATTATGCTCTATGGGAATCTGATCCAGATTTTACCTACCCACCATTACAAACTTTTCATCAATTGCTCCTTGGAATTTGGATCCCTCTGCAGATTTCAGATCAGGATATATCCGGTGTGACAACAAAACCACTGAGGCCGTTTTAATATCTATTTATCATATGCTTAGCATTAATATGATAGTTCCGAATTCTGAGGAGCAATTAATGAAAAGTTTGTAACAGTAAGTAAGTATAATCTGGACCGATTTCCACGGAGAAATTATGCTCCGTGGGAATCGAATCCAGATTTTACTTCCCTACAAACTTTTCATTATTTGTTTTTCGAGATTCAAATCCTGCTGCAGATATTGGATCATGATATATACCAAGTGTGAGCCTGAAAAGGGTTGATAGGTGTTTTGTTTTACAAACAGATGAAACAGTTATCTGATCTCCTAGTCACTCAACTCTTTTCATGAGTCTAAATACAAGATAACAATTGAACCATTTAATTGGTTTGCCTACACCCATCAACCATTTACTTATTGTTTGAAGTTTATTAAAATGGTAATAACAAATAATGAAAAAAATCTCAAAATTATTAGAATGAATACTTTAAGAGATTTAGTCCTTTATTTTCTATAATATCAAATTTGA
The DNA here is from genome assembly GCA_017311375.1 of Mytilus coruscus. Lineage (NCBI taxonomy): Eukaryota > Metazoa > Mollusca > Bivalvia > Mytilida > Mytilidae > Mytilus > Mytilus coruscus. The sequence goes on along the minus strand of CM029595.1, from coordinate 122,001,962 downwards.
TAAGATTACAATCATTTAAAGCACCTGTGTGTAAATATGATCATATTTCTTCTTTTAACTTATTCATACATCTAAAGTTTATAATGAAAAGGGAAAAATGAATTATAAAGTCAATTGTTATTACATTGAATGATTTTTCTTTAAATGTTCTTTATAAATAGTAAAATTAATGATGATAAATTTCATAAACAGCCTGAGATAGTATTTTCATTTAATATTAGAATCTTCTTTGTTCGGCATCAGTGTAGGACTAAATTCATGATTGCACATGATGACTTATTAACAAAACACTTTCTCATGAAGTTATGTACACAATATGAAATAAGAAATCTCAATTCAACCTAGGAAATATAGGATATTATATACCTTCAATAAAACCATTGATGTATTTAAAGAAATTTAATAACGGTGAATGTTGTGGAGAAATTAACTTGGAACCTTTTGAAAAAGTGTTGTATATTAACGATAGAAGATTTGTGAGGAAAATTTTGATTAAAATGGCGTCTTGATGGGGGTTAACATGGATAGTATAAGAGGAAAGGGAGCCAGGTGTCACCTTTCTGCCGCCAAATGTAGCATTGTAGTGAGAGTTAGACGTAAGAAAAAGAGGTAAGAATACCCTAAATTATCCCTGGCTGTTTGAAAAATTTCATCAGCTTAACATATTATAGCATGGACATGTTACTATTAAATAACCGCAATCAAACTACATGTATTGATTCTAAAAAAGATTTTTTGTTTGCTTTTTGATGTCTGGTTTGATTAACTTTTTTTGTCAGATTGCTGCCTCTGATGTTTTTCTCACATGTCCTTTATACATTAATTGCATTTTCAGTGGGTTCTGTTAAAATCATATAAATTTTAAGCACTCATTATCGTTGATTATATGAATAATTGTTGCTGTATTTTATACTGTTAGTGTTCAAATCACAAAGTTTAACAAAAATCAGTTGAATAAAAGAACATACTATATCCTTATTAAAATATTTCCATGGTCATTGCATTTCTGTCGTGTTAAACTTCTTTTGAAAGAGTTCTTTCTATTTTTGATTCAGCCATGCTGGATCTATATGTGATCACTCTGTTTTTGGAGATGGTGCAGAATACTAAGTTGAAGACATATCATGAAACTAATTATGTGTTTTTATGACTTGCAGAAACTTTCTACACCATTTTAATCATCAACTGCCAACTTTTGACATGTTATTTGCCCTTAAATTAAGAAAAAGATTGGTCAAACAACCCTTTTATTTTAGATATACACTTGCATATAGTTCCTTTGTAAATCAAAATTTATAGTGATTTACTATTTATGAATTAATTTGAAAAAGTATTTGTACATCAATTGAATCAGTTCATAAGAATTTTGAAAGTATTATATTAGTATCTCATGCTTGTGTAAGTTACTGTTCAATACAGTTAAGGTCACCAGGTGTAATAATATATCTTAAGTTGATCCCCACACTTTTTTTGAAATGGTATTACTCTAATTCTTTCCATAGGCAAGTAAGAGTCAGTATGATTATCAACTGTCGTTCTTTTCAAATAATTACACTCAAAGGTGTAAGTATTAATTGGAAACAACCCCAGTCTTAATTTACCACAGTTTAAATTCTCATGACCTGTTACATAATTAAATAGACACAATTTATTACACACCTAACTGAATACACACATTATTGACCTCAATAGTAAACCTACAAATGTATTAGTTATTTAGATCTACACTACATTAAATTAAATATTCTGTTAATTTTTTGTGTAAGCTAGCTGAATGATTAATCAGATGTGATGTTTTTTTTTCAAAAACAAGACATAAAATGAAAATTATGTATAAAAAATGCAAGCAAATTTTATTTCACTTGTAAAATCAGTGTCATTATCATCTGACGTAAGTCTTTAACCAAGTTCTTATTAATTACTTAACAATTATCAGAAATTAGTTGAAACAATAAACAAAATTGCATGACTCTTACCTGAGCTTTATCTGCAATAAAATGCATCGGTTTGTTCTCCATTTATTTCCCCTTATATTGCTATTTAATATAGGATTATACGCCTTTTTAAAGGAATTTATTGGTGTATAAACTCGACCAATTCACTCACAAACAAATAAAAGTCCGAAGGACTTTCATGATATGTTTGTAAAAGTGACTTTCATGATATATTTGTGAGTGATATAGTTTATACACCAATAAATTCCTTTAAAAAGACATTTAATCCTTATAATTCTTTAAAATTAGAGATAAGGAGTTTATTTTTCCACACTCGTAACCTCTATCCCACGTAAATTGTATATTTGTGTCATTGAATAGGCCTGGCGCATGAATATATTTGTTGGTTAACTCAAAAATATGTACTCCATGAAATTTGCAATCTGATAAAAAATAAACTACAAAAACTCTTATTATCATTTAAACGAATGTTTTGTGTTTATTATTTAATTTAACGATTGAAGCGAAGTGAAAATAAATAATATGTACGTCGATCCGGATTGTGTCATTATCGCCGCCATCTTGTTTACATTGGTTACGAAAAGAAGTTAGGTCAACGTCGTCTATCGAAATATAAACAACGTCAAGAACAACTACCGGAAGTCCTCTCAACCAATCATATCAACGTATTCCCTAATATGCAAATCATATAAGAATTATCAGAAATTGGAAATATCTCAGCATTAGGTATTTGTACATTTAAATTTGAATACAGGAAATGTATTTTTTCTTGATGAAGAATGAACACCAATTTCAGTGTTCTCGAAAACCGTCGGTCCTGTCTGTCCTGACCGCCGAAAATTGGCTAGGACCGACAATTGCATGTGTAGTGGCAGTCCTGATGACCGACAGCATTTTGGTGGTTGTTCACTTTTGTTTTAACATCTTTTCGGTATTCAGATAGCTTTTGAACTGGTTGCTGATGTAAACAAACTTTAACTACATAGCTCAAAATTATGGTAATACTTTTGAAAAAGAACCAGTCAGCGGTTTCTTTGGTATTCAGATACTTTTTGTACTGGTAACTTGTGTAATTTAACTTTTGTAGCATAGCTCAAAATTACGGTTATACTTTTGACAAATAACCAGTCGTAAAAGTCATCATGGCTTCGGCATGGCCCATTTCGTTCAGAGAGGTAGTCTGAGATTACTCTGACGTGCAACGGCTGTTTTGCCAGACAAGCTGGGGCGGTCCCACGAACCCAGCTTGTCTGGCAAAACAGCCGTTGGACGTCAGAATAATCTCGGACTATCAGAGAGGGTGCTAAACCAGAGGACTGTGTATTTGAACAAAGACTTTTACAGAGACTGAACATTTTTTCTATATTACAAAATTTTTTCTATATTACAAGACTTAGTCTTTTATTTCTATCATTTTAATGCACTTTTCACTGTAAATGATTGCAGTGGACACAGCTTTAAACTTATAAAGCCTCGATGTAATTCATCATTTCGTTAAAGGCATTTTTTCTAACGAATTATAAACGATTGGAACAGTTTACCCATTATGTTGTGTCCGCAAATACCGTTGATAACTTTAAAATACAACTTGATCATCATTGGGAAGATGTTATGTACCAGTTCTAGTGATAAATTGTTTTTATTACAATTTTTTATTGGTTCTTAATATGAGTGGATTGGCATTAGGAAGAAATTAAATACCAGCTCTTATGATGAATTTGGACTTCTTTAAATATTAACTATTTGAAATTTGAATTATTCGTCAACCAAAAGTGACCCATAAAATGCAGGATTGTTATGAGTTTAGCTTTTTAACGAATTTAGGTGGGCTAAAAAAGGATTGAATTTCCTTACACATGAGCCCTTAAAAGACTCTACAGGTAGTATAATGCATGAGACATAAAACAAAAATGAAATCAAGCATGTTATCAAACTGACAAAGTATACAAATTAGTGAACAATGCAAAGTTCAAACTTTCATTAAAAAACCAAACATATAACATAGAAACTAGGATGGAGTTAATATAGTATTGAGCAATGACTTTTATGTAACTAATAGGTGTTTGATAAATTCAAGTAAAATTACAGGACCACCAGATTTTCTCAAGGACCACCAGATTCTTAGTCTTGGTGGTCCTCATGACCACCAGGAAAAAAAAGATTTCGAGAACTCTGCAATTTAGATAAAAAAATAGTTATTATTTTTTTTTAATTTTTGTTGTTGAGAAAGTGCATTTCCAAATCGTCTTTCTGGAAATTATTAAGACAGTTATTATTAATGGCATATAAAAAAATATATTACTTGTTTGACGATTTCCCTTTCCATTCTTGTCAACACCATTAAATTGCAAATATTTTTAAAAAAAAATTTGACAGAGTCTAAAATTGAAATATCAATACATGTATATATATCAATATTTGTATCAATGTTGCAAAATTCCCTACCTTTTGACAATAATATAGAAATTTATCAGTAAAATTGGAAATGAAAAGAGAAAAAAATATTGAAAAAAGTATGATCAGAAAGAATATCAGACTAGCTATGAATATGGCTGGATCACAACATCGACGATGCTTTGATTATATCATATTTATCTACCTTGTGACGAAAGTTGCAGAATGATAGACTCTGGGGACAGCAGTGGCTAGAAGAACAATAGCTTTTTGTATGAAGCTTCATTATTTCAGGAGGTAGAAGAGTTTGATGATACATAAAAAAATATCCGGTATACAGATACCATATGGTCTGATGTTTCTGTCTGGCAATAATGTTGTCCTCCAACTTTTTTTAATGTTCCTATGACTAGTTTGAAAACTTTACAGTTTTTATCATACACTTTTTTCAATTATAATTAGTAAATGGAGAACTGTGTTTGGTACAGATGCCTTATGGTCTGAAATTTCAGTCTGGCTTATTTCCTTTGTTCTTTAACTCATTTTTTGAAGTGGAGTATGTTTGGCATATAGAATCATTGCAAGATATATTTGTCTGTCAAACTGATTTCACAAAGTTTGTAAATTGAAAGGTGAGGACTTGGCCCCTCCCTCCCTCCCAGATTATAAAAGTAATCTGACAATAGCTGTGTTTCACATGACCTTTTGAAGGACCTCTAACTACCTATTCATTATGAAAATTGTATAGTAGTTAAGTCAGGATATTAAATTAAAAGTATTTGAGTTATCTCCCATGAAAATATTGCAAATGTATCTGCAAAAAAACAAATATTCATTGTCAGCAAGTTGTATGTTCTGATATAATTCATGTATTAGTCTGTTAGATTTGTATGATTTCTAACAGATGTAATATCTGGTATAATAGAATCAATTTCAGGTCTTCAATTTAAATTGAATTTAAATATTTAAGATTCTTTAATTGGAAAAATATTGGTAACAGTTTAATGTGACTATTTAGATAAAAAGTTGTAAAATTAAATCATTAAATGGTGTAAATCCCACTAAAGTAAGATTTAATATCTTGGTTTTGGAACTAGAATTACAAAGTTTTTGTTAGAGGGTTCTAAAGTCAAGACTTGAAGCTAAATAGTTAAGTTTTATTGACTTAGTGAACTGATAAACTTACTGATGTTTTTCTTTGATTAACACATTGAATGCTCCCGATACAGCAGGAAAAAAGAAATTACTGGGACAAGAACGTTTAATTTGTTTTTGTAAAAATTATCAATTTCTGAGGTGTTGTGCTTTAAATGTTTGTCAATTTAAGTTTTTGCTTGTAGAATTGCAGATGAATATGTATATCAAATTTAAAGTTGCAATTAAATTGAATTAATAGTCTATTTCATTGAATACAAGCGTACAGAAAAAGTTTAATGTTCAATAAAAACATTTGATGGTACTTTTGCATCACTTTGAAATTAGAAGAATATGGATAAACAGTATGTGCTGTTATTCATTACAACTAGGAATTCTCATTTTGAAGACATTTTTTAAGGAATAGTTCCATATTGGTGCACTCTTTTAACCTAGGACACTTACAAAATTCCATTGTGATTAATGATTATTTTTATTGTCTAAAAATTACTAGAAAATAGGCAATTTCTCTATGCAGGCCTAGCAACCTTGTGTGTTTTCGTGTTTGACTTTTGATAATGTCAGTTTAGAATACATAATGAAATTGCCGTGTTGGTAATTCAGTCCCTATTCAGGATTAGGATTACAAAGATAAGACCTGTATCATTATACAAACTTCATTAAAAGCTAAAGTAAACTAACGAGAGATTAATTTTCATCAACAGTTATACATGCAATAGGGTTGGTGAATTGACAAGTTGCGTTAAAGTCAAAAGTACAACCTAGCCATGCTTTACCAGTATTTTCGAAACTATAAATTTATGGTGAAAAAGGAGAAGGAATTGTGTTCATTTTTTAATCAGGAGGCAATTTTATCTCAATTTTAAGTTTTAGACTAGAGATATAACCTAACTGATTTTTCTGATATATGAAAAAAACAAGAGTTAGTTTGAAAGTGAAAGATGCTGAATATGGATGACTTAACAGAGAAATTATAATGTGTGCCTTGTGTGATACTATAATGGAAAAGTACGTAAGAATTTGAGACTTATTTTGATAACTTGTATCAGTTTACACAAATTATTGATGGAAATTAGATTGTGTCAGCTATTAATATACTAACTTGATAAAGTGAAATCGAAAACTTCATTAATTATGCATGAAAGGTCTTATTGAATAAAAACTTAGGAAAACATCGTTTAACAAACTTCTACTTTGGAAGCTGACAACATTTCATTTAAGAACTATCGACTTTTAAATATATTTGACAAAAGATTTTAAGTGACTTTCCAGGTATTCATTGTATCCAATGATCTGGGACTAGTATTTAAAAAAGGGAAGAAATCAGCAGTTCAGAAACCGTATGAGTTGTGCCAAAAAAACTTCTTAGTAAGTCAAGGTTGATTCTTAAATGAACTTAGTGAATGAGCTATGCCAATATCGTTTCCAAATGTACAAATAAGATTTGGAAACGTGATGGTGCCTTATGACAGTGTTAAACTTAAATTTCGTCAGACACCAATTCCAGATCTCATTAGTACAGTGTTAGAATACAGACTTGGAAAATTAAAAGTAAATAAGGGGTAAGTCTTCTAAAACTGTAAACAATATATTTTCTACCTGTATTAAACACCTGTTAGTCAGAGATCATATATGTTAATCCATTGGACTTAGTTCTCACATAAGGGACTAGTTGTCCATTATATTCCTCCCTTGAGGTTCTGTAGGTATCAGTTGCAGCATTCTCTTGATACTTGATAGTACTATAAATATCTTCTCTAGTTTGGCTCTGCAGTTGTCATCATTTGGTGAAATGACTGAATTATTTCTTTGGACAATTTGAAACATACATTTATGAAGCTAATGTGATTGTCTTGAATACAACAAATCAAAAATAAGTAAGAGTCAGAGAAGATAGTTATTCACCTGTTTTTGGTGTGAAAGACAGTTTTTGATGGAATTCTATGTCATTGCACAGAACATTAGGGATTCAATCAGTGTTAAGGTCTATTTGTCACTTTCTTTTGGAATGTTTAAGTTATTCTTTGTAAAATATAAATCAGAACTTAAATCTCATCTCCTCCTTCCCAGATATAGACCTCAGATATTCTCGAAATCTTTTTTGCAAAAATATTAGGTCATTTAGATGTACGAATTTGTTATATACATTCGACTGTTTATTTTCACTTTACTGTAAACATTTCTTATAAAGATAATGAATAGTATAATATAGTTCAATCTGTAGAATTCCATCAAATTTATATTTATGGAGCAAATGGTGGTTTTAAGATCTACATGCTGATATTCATCTCAAGCTACAAAACAATTTTACTGATGGGTGCTAGTAAGAAATATGCTCTGCTGTTCAACAAAAGGTCCTCTTATAAACTTAAGTACAAAACATGTGCAAACTATACTCTACTATTGAAAACAAATATAAAATTTGTTTTGCCAGAACAGAACATAATTATCAGATGATCACAAGTACAAAACATGTTCTAATGATAATCACAAGTACAACACATGTTCTAATGATGATCACAAAACCAGTACATTACTTTAAGGTGGTCATCTGTACAAAACATGTTCCTCTGATAATCACCAGAACAGTACATTACTTTAAGGTGGTCATCTGTACAAAACATGTTCCTCTGATGATCACCAGAACAGTTCATTACTTTTAGTTGGTCATCTGTACAAATTATGTTCCTCTGATGATCACCAGAACAGTTCATTACTTTAAGGTGGCCATCTGTACAAAACATGTTCCTCTGATGAGCACAAGAACAGTTCATTACTTTTAGAAGTCACCTGTACACAACATGTTCCTCTGATGATCACCAGAACAGTACATCACTTGCAGATGGTCACCTGTACAAAACATGTTTCTTTAATGATCACCAGAACAGAACATTACTTTAAAGTGGTCACCTGTACAAAACATGGTGATGTTCCTCTGATGATCACCAGAACAGTTCATTACTTTTACAGCGCCTGCATACAAAATATGTATCCTCAATTGATACCATATTCATACTTTTGATGGACACCTGTCCTATCATGTTTCCTTGATACAGGATTGCTGCTCATTAGCTATTAAACCAAGAGTTCCAAATGGTGAAGTTGAAATGATCAAAACAGTACAAATTTTATGGTAATCAGTCATGAGTTGGTTGATTATGGAATAACCATTACTTTAAAGATAATATCGGATATGTTCCTGATGATCTTTACTACAGTTCATTACCTTTAGATGGACAGCGAATATGACCTACTGAAATAAACTATTTCTCGGATGATCAATAACATAAGCAACTTTTAGGTGCCAGCTGACAAAGCAGGATCTGCTGTACCCGTCCAGAGCACCTGAGATCACCCCAGTTTTGGTGGGGTTCGTGTTCATCTAGTCTTTAGTTTTCTATGTTGTGTCATCTGTACTATTGTTTGTCTGTTTGTCTTTTATGTTTCTGATGATCACCAGAACAGTTCAGTTACTTTTCGATCTGTGAGTTTGACTGTCCCTCTGGTATCTTTCGTCCCTCTTTTTTAGATGGTCACCTGTACAAAACATTTTCCTCTGATGATCACCAAACCAGGACATTACTTTTAGATGGTCACCTGTACAAAACATGTTCCTCTGATGATCACCAGAACAGTACATTACTTTAAGGTGGTTATTTATACAAAATATGTTCCTCTGATGATCTTTTACTTTTAGATGGACAGCTGTACAAATCATGGTCATCTGTACAAAACATGTTTCTCTGATGATCACCAGAATAGTTCATTACTTTTATATGGACAGCTGTACAAAACATGGTCATCTGTACAAAACATGTGTCTCTGATGATCACCAGAATAGTTCATTACTTTTAGATGGTCATCTGTTCAAAACATGTTCCTCTGATGATCACCAAACCAGTACATTACTTTTAGATGGTCATCTGTACAAAACATGTTCCTCTGATGATCACCAGAACAGTACATTACTTTAAGGTGGTTATTTATACAAAATATGTTCCTCTGATGATCACCAGAACAGTTCATTACTTTTAGATGGACACCTGTACAAAACATGTTCCTCTGATGATCACCAAACCAGTACATTACTTTTAGATGGTCATCAGTACAAAACATGTTCCTCTGATAATCACCAAACCAGTACATTACTTTTAGAGTGTCACCTGTTTAAAACATATCCGTCTGATGATCACCAAACCAATACATTACTTTTAGATGGCCTTCTGTACAAAACATGTTCCTCTGATGATCACCAAAACAGTACATTACTTTTAGATGGTCATCTGTATGAAACATGTTCCTCTGATGATCACCAGAACAGTACATTACTTTTAGATGGTCATCTGTACAAAACATATTCCTCTGATGATCAGCTGTGCAAAACATGTTCCTCCAAAATCACCAGAACAGCACATGATTTTCAGATGATCAAAACAGATCTAAAAAAAGATCACCAGTACACAGAAAATATTCTTCTGATAATCACTAGTGTACATAACAGAATTGTTGTGACCACAAATACAGAATCTTAGTTCTGAACTTCTGATGATAATTGATATACACAAAGCCACAAACATAATACATAAACATGTACCTTTCTGAGCAGTTTAAGCAGCAAATTTTAGTAAATATCGTTGAAATAAAATTAAGTCTGTGTTTTGTAGCTTTTTATAAATGTATTAACCAACTTTGAAAAAAGGACATTTTGTAGATAATTGAATATATAATTCAGCCTAAAGACCCAGGGTGTAAGGTTGTTCTAGTATGGAATTTATTTTACATACAATTTTGTCTACTTGAATGCCTGTTTAAAACAAGGTATCTCAAATTTATGCAAATATGAAAAATTGAAGAAGGGATACTTTACAGAACATGATTTTCATCAACTTTTCTGCACATAACATTGATAAGATTATTTGTATTGTAAATTGTGATATGACTTTGTGACCTCATAAGCATTTTGGATATAATTAATCCAGTGATTTATAATAAGTGGGAATAATTAATGTTTTTATTACAATCAAACTTTCTCAAATGGTTTAATTGGAGAATGAAAATATTTTGCTTTGCTGACAAAAGAATCAAACTTTGAAGAGTGGGGGCATTATATTTAACTTTGAAGAGTGGGGGCATTATATTTAACTTTAATGCTTTTGGTATATTTATCTAAATGGCTTTCGTTCTGAAATAAATTACTTTTCTTACTTTCAATAAAATTAATTTTATCATTTATTTATTCAATATCAAGATTTAGTGAACCATAAACCATAATTTTTCAAATGAATTTCTTAAAAACTACAAAATCACTTTGCACAACATTACTGAAGAACTTTTAAGTAAGTCAACCATGTCAGATTTATCTAATTTCAACTGCAATGAACCATATACATTGATTTTACTTATCCTCAAATTTTGAAAACTTAAATAGGTCATTATTTATGTGAAATAATACATTTGATCTGAAATAGATAAATATGTTTTGACTTGATGAGATGTTATGTCTTTATTGGGTGAAAGTTGAGAGATTTGTTTCTCTATTTATATGGATTAACTTGTAATCCCTCATTATAGTGAAGTTTATTATAATAAATACTATCAGATTCTACATATATGAGGACCAAATAATCAGGGACAGTTGATGTCTACAACAAACTTTTGAACCCAATCAGATTGAATAGAGCGTTACGGAGGCATTCGTATTTGGTGAACCTGGAATTTCTTATATTACAGCTGAATTAATAGAAATCGTATTGTCAGTGAACTTAGGATTTATGAACTGAGAAAGTTGTCAAGATCTTTGTCACTTCTGTAAAGCTAAATTATCAACAAAATTCTTGAATGCTGAAAGATAATTTGAATTGTCAGATTGATAAGTTATTGAAATATCCATTCTTCATATTATGATAAATCGTAATATTTGATGTTCAAGGGAGATAATATTCAGATATTACTGGGAAGAAGAACGAGGCATTATATTAAGATACCAAGATTGTAATGTTTGTTTTTAGTAGTGATTTTGACATATCTAGAGAATCGACAGTATTTTCTTATTCAATTGGTGATTAAAGGATTATAATTTCACATTTGTATTAATATTGAAGGGGTTATTATGTGATATACAGGTGCTGATTCAATCATTATTTAAACTTCAATTTAAATTAGGTTTAAATGTAAGTGGCTGAAGATTTGACACATTTAAGATTGTCTACTTTGAGGATTAAGCTTTGGAGCTCTTGCTCAGGACAATTGGTTTTGGTTAAAAATCTCAGACTGCACTAGTGAAGGACTTATAAGTTTTTTGGCATAACAATAGGAAATTAAAAACAACTTTAACAATCTTTGGAAATTGGATTGCATGTTTATAGCTTAGGAAGAAGCATTGAGATTACCGTATTTAATATTCGAAAGAATCAAAAATTTATTACATGATAATTGATTTTTGTAATTTTAAGATTGTCCTTAAAGTGTTGATGACAAGATACTGGATATTAGAAATACTTTAATTCATTCATTATTCATTGACATGAAAGTTTTGTGTCCGATTTTAATTTTTCTGAAATAACTGCTATGAAACGAATTGGTATAAGAAGGACTGGACAATTGCATTCATGAAGAAGAAAAGTTGGTTTTGAAGAAACGTGTTTATAGATTAAACAAAATGACAATAATACTGTTTCACATCAATAAGGCAGCTGAGATAAATCTTTATGGAATTTCATTAATTGGACAAGAATAAAGACTTTATCAATACAATTGCTACTTGGTATTACTTCTTATACCACTGAATACTCGAACTGTATAATCATTTGCCTTAGAAGGAGACAAACATTTATTGAAACTATTGACAAAAGTAAGGACAAGCCGTTTGTCCAAATAATGTTTTACCATGAGGAGCAAATATTGCTGTTACATGCAAATAAACTTTTGAATAAAAAGATCAAAAAGATTCCGTAAGATTTTATTTGGTGAAATATAAGTATAAATTGAAATAAAATTGGACTTTATTTTCTTAAAAAGAACACTTTGGAGAAATAGATTAAAAATCAAAGACGTGCAGATTTCGGATCATAGTAACACAGAAAAGTTTTCACCTATAATGATATATTAAATGTGGACTTTACATAATCTTTTGTCAAACATCAAATTTCATTGGCAAACTTTTTTATTTGCATTGTGTTAATATTGTTGTTAAAACGTAAACATATGTTTTTCTTAAGTTGGAGAAAAGAACTTGAGAATAAAAAGTTGAGGAAATGTATGTTTCACTGGTTACTGCCTGTAATTATTTAGCTATGACTATTTGTGTGTGACATAACCAGTGTAAAAGGCTAACAGAACTATTTGTATTCATGTTATTTACCATTAGCAATTGGCTGTACAAGAAATTAGTTAAAACTTGATATCGGGAAATTCCTGGCATATGGACAATGCCCACATGGACCAAGTTGATTTTTGTAAACAGTAAATGACATATTTGAAGTCAATTGAAGAGAATTGATTACGGGTAAAGTGGTAACAAAACAGCCATTTTTCAATTAAGGTTATGATCCTAATATAAGATAACATTCAGAAATGGAGAAAAGCGATATAAAGTGGAAAACTTTGCAGAATAGTTTATTGTTACAAGCTCAGTTTGAACGCTATGACTTGATACGTTCTAGTCAGTCGCTAAGAGCAGCCAAGGAACTATCAGATTGTTGTTGTAATCTGCCAAATAAGCAATACTGTATGTTGAATGTTCAACCTGTATTTTCTTCTAATGAGAGGAATAGGATTCGTAAGAAATACCAATGGGTACCAATGAGTATCTGCAGTGTATAGTAAGTACCTTACAAACTTATCAAATGTTTTCTTGATGCAGCTTTTAATAATTGTTCTTAAAGTGTTGGGTTTTTTTGAATGCTGGTATTAGATTATTTTCAATTTTTTTTTCAGTTTGAACTCAAATTATTAGTTAGAAATAATGAATACTGAAAATTCAGAAATTATTGAGAAAAATGCGACAGTATCAGGTTTGCAATAATAAAAACTTGCATTCATAATTTGAGTAGTGCTTTTTCTTCATTAAATTTTTTTTATGAGGTCAATGATTCCCAAGAATAAATTTGGTGTTAAATATAAATAAGAAGATGTGGTATGAGTGCCAGTGAGACAACTCTCCATCCAGGTCACAATGTATAAAAAGTAAACAATTATAGGTCAAAGTACGGCCTTCAGCACTGAGCCTATACTAAGATACCAACATAAAATATAGCAGTATATCACATATAAGGCTGCACTTGAAAGCTGATGATGTTGTTGGATTTAGCAATATCTTTTTAGAAGGTTATAATTGTTCTCTTGTAAACTGTATCTTACTTGTCTCTCTTATTTCACCTTGCAATAAATGTGTTTGTTTCCTGTTGTGATAGGCATGAAATGGTCATCTTATAATACAAAATATAAACATTTTAGAAAGAAAAAACATTTGATTTACATGCTGTCATTTTAAAAGAAGATATGTCCTGAATTTCTTGATCTTTCTTGCTGTAGTGAAACATATTATGAGTCCAAATTCAATACTTTTGTAGAATCACAAGTTTTTTTACTTAGCAGTGTGTTAGCTGTTGACTGTTTGGTTTCTTTTGTTTTAAGGACATTGCTGGAGATGTTCCTCAAACAATAGAAGTCCAGTTCTGTATCAGAGTATGTTAGCAACGCTAAATAAACCAATAATATTTTCATTCTATAGCAAATCATTCTTTTATGACATGTAATTTCTTCTTTTGTGTTGCATTTGAAAAAATCCAGCCTCTGTGACTTCAATGAGTTGTTTGCAATGGAAACCAAGTAATTACTACAGCAGAAAGTCAATACAATAATGTATAGACCCAATAAATACCTTGCTTTAATTGCAGGTTAATCAGCTTTTGATTTTTATGATTACACTACTACCTAGGTTCTGAATGGCACTATGGTTGCATGGCAGGTTAAATCTGAGTCAGATTCAGATATCTTCTGTTTGTTGAAATGTTGATTGTCTGAGATTTATTTAAGAAAAACAGAAATTTTGGTGGTTTTGATGTCAATCTCAAATTTTAGAGGACAAATTTTTAAGTTATGCAAAACTATTATAAATGATGAATTAATCTGTATGCTATTTATATTGTTGCTAAAGTTAGTCAATATTTTGACCTTTTTTTCAATATAATAACTTGTATATTTCACATGCTTAATAGTTGCTGCAATAATGGGGAAATAAATATATTTTAGAATTTTTTGTAAAATGATTGACAATGCATTGAATCCCAGATTTCCATGCTTTTTCAGCACTGGTTAATCATATGTTTTGATTACGACATAGAGATGCAACAAAGATTACTTATAAAAGTTATGTTTAAAGTTAAATGATATTAATGCATGAGTAATTGTATTACTGAGTCATATTCTGAAAACTAAAAAAAACGTCTTCAGTGACCATATATTTAACTGAGACATCAAAAAATATATCATATACATATATAGTGTTCTAAATTAGTTCATAACATATTCATTAATCTTTGTATGTTAATCGAAACTTTGATAGATTATGGATAAGATATAAGTTTAAACTTTTGTTTGTTATCCTTTATACAAGTAATTAAAACTTAACTGGATTAAAATAACATAAACTTTTAAATGTTTTATTTTGTAGAATATCCATTGTTAGTACTGAGATTCATTGAATTAGTAATTTACAGACAAAGATGATATTTTTATGTCAAGCTTTTATTTTTAGTACAATATCTTAATTAAAAATGAGGTTAGACATACATATATACTTGATTATTGAAGCATTGATACAGCCTTTTGTACTGACATGTTTTGATATAACAAATTAAAATTTTCAAGTGTATTTTTATTGGTTTTTTTTTTAACATTGTTTTAATATCTTTTTTATATATTTAGCAGATTATTACTTTTGTTTGTGTATAGGGAGATAACTCAATTTCACTTTAATGTTTTTGTAACCAAATTAAAATGAGTAATGGATATTTAAGAGATTTTCTTACAAATGATTTCCATACTGACATTTTTAAAATTCAACCAATGAAATATGGATGTTTTAATTATTTTAATAAGATTATACAAGTCTTAACCAACATGATTTAAAACTTTTAAAGTTATATTTCATATGGTGAATTTTAATGTAAACAAAAGTTTGTCATATGGATTGTTTGTTTAAACTTTATTGATGGATATCTTACAAGATTTGGAATTTTTATAGAACATTAAGAGTATCAAAACATGTATAAGTTAGTCTTGAAATGGAGTACTAAATAGCTGATTAGTTTTACCACTGCAATTTTTTTACTTAAAATGTGACTTTCTAATAATTCATTTGAACTTTTTGTCAACTGTATTGTGGATAATACTATGTAATAGGAATTTATTTTGTGACTCAGTTTGTTTGTACACCGTTTCAAAGTGACAGGGTTATGTAACGAAAGTGGTGATAGAATATAATTATACCTTTCCTATGTGTAATTGCCGGAAAAGAAAACATTTGTAACAGCTATTATTGGATGATAACATTTTATCAATACTCAGATGATTGTATATTGATCTACCTTTATAGATGAGTTTTCATCTTCTTAATTTGTGACAACAAAACTTAATTGTAGCTTTTATAAAAATTGATATCAGTTGCTTGGAGATGCTGTACATGGTTGCATGATTTTACTGTGATTTGTTGTTCATTGGCGCCTTGAAAGCAGAACGAATATCTTGTAGGAAAAAATCAAATCAGTGTGAAAATATGAATGATAAAAATCAACATAGTGGAAATTTTTATATTGATTTTATTTTGATATATTGGATATTAAGATTGTAAATAATGTGGTTATATTGGAATATCAAGATCTAAGTTTAAATTTCATCATTGTGTCAATATTTCTGTAGAATTTAAAGAAATTTACAGTTGAATATTTGCTAATTTGAAGATCAAATTTCTTTCTTGATTGAAATGAAAAGAAGTTTTCACATGACCACCCCTATAGTGAGTTCTTGACAAAATAGCAAATGGATTTGTTTGTAATAATGTATTCATATTTGATGATGTTTTAGTAAAAGTGTCTTTTGTCATTGAAAACGTTCATTTAAAATGTGAATATGCAATCCCATGTGGCAAGGATTACATGTAATGTATTGATATGGTAGATACGTATCCCATGTCTGTAGAATGGAATATTAAATGAGGTGAATTAGAAAATTCTATTATTGAAGTTCAACAATATTGTCTAAAACATTTAAATGAGTGACTTTGAACGCTTCCGCAATGTAATGATAATTACATCAGCTGGACGACCAAAGACGGGTAATTTTCACTCCTTGAGACAAAATTCTCGTTTAAGAAATGTTTATGGTAGAAACAGTTCTGTGTCTTTACTGACTGAAGGAGAAAGGGTCAGACCAGCCACAACTGGTTCTCGGCTTCATGCTTCATCAAAGTGAGTTCTTTTATTGATCATTTAAAGTAACTTAATTTTACTTTCAATTTTATTGTAATGATCATTAGAATGCATTATTTACAGCTATTGACTTCAATTCAAAACTCAGATTGGAGTTTAGAAACGGTAAATTTTCATAAAAGTCTATGGATGCATATAGCTGTGCAATATTGTGTCTGAGCATGTTTGCATGTAAATATATATGTAAATGTTGAGAACAATAAGACAGTTGATCTGGTGTAGTAAAGTTCAGACAGTTAATGTTATTTCAGAAATGGTTATAAAATGATTTGAATGGATGTTTTTATAGAACAATAGAAAAAATATTTTTTATAGTCTTTTTAATGTTACTACAGTTCAACTGGGATTTTCAGTTTTCTTGCCAAAAGTTGGTTGTAACCTCTCTGGGGAATCCAGCTCCCTCCACCAATAAAAAATAGCCACCATGATTTAGCCATGAGTGCTGAAAGTGACATTAAAAAGCAAAAAATCATCATTACATCTGTTCATAGCACTATTTTTGTATGTGGTGAAGAATTAATTGTATTCTTCGTCAAAAAAGGCAGCCTTTGCTGTTATTATACTGATTGGATATTATATTTAAACTTTTGACTGAACAAAAATTCTGATTTTGCTTTAAATTCTAACTTTCAAATGTTTTAGACTTCTTGATTTAACGGAGTCACTGTCTGCATTCAAAACAAATATGGTATTATTCACAGTGGATATTTCTGACAGAATTCATAATGATCAATAAAAATAATTTCCGCCTATGGTTTACCTTCTAAATTTGAATTAAAAATGGAAAAAGACATTTTGTTTCCCTGACGTCCTCAAACCAATTCGCCGTTTTGTCGAAAAGTTGCCCCTTTAGCTTAGTGTTATTTCTACAACAACTGTTTGCATTCAAAATTTTTGACCTGTTAGCAAAATGAATAATTCAGAAAACTTATCTGCAAATCATATCATTGTATTAGGATCAAAGTAAATAAAAAAATATATATAAAATTTAAGACCTTCAACCAAAAATGAGGACTTTTGGAAACAAAGCTTTAACTAACAAGATGTCTTGATCAATTTAGAGGTCATTCTGTTTGAAGCTGGACTAGATAATGTTTATGTCTCACCTCAACAAAGTCATGGAGGCTAGATTTAGTCATGCTGAGTCCGGCAGTCACATCAACAAGTTGTTAAGTTTGGGGTCAGGTTAGTTTAAGGGGTGCCAGTCAGTGATGTTTGTTATGCAGAACTTTGTATTAGCATCATCTCATTTTCCTCGACACTATTTGGTTCAAGGGAGTTGAAAGTTTTTCATAGTTTACATGTTAAGAGAGTTGCCATTTTCATTTCAACATTTGCATCATAGTAAGGGAGATAACTCTAACTGCTGATGAAACCTGAAAGATTTATTGTTTGTTGATAGTGATGTAAGTTCACCGTCCAATTTTAGTTTTACAAACATTCAAGTTAGATGATAATGTAGCTTAGCTAGGTTCATTTGTGTTTTTTTGTTGATTGTAAAACATATATACAATTGATTGATTGATTAAAGGATGGAAATATTCCATGTTTACATGCAAATAAACCATAAATGAAACAAGTTGGTCAACCATTATATAGGTCAGGAATTCAGACTATCACTGAAAAAAAGAGGATATGTTAGGCTCTGTGTTGAAGGTCGTACTTTGACCTGTAATGGTTTACTTTTACAAATTGTGACTTGGATGGAAAGTTGTCTCATTGGCACACATACCTCATCTTCTTATATCTAATTAGAACACTGGTTACCTACAGATACCTCAGTGAGTTGAACCAATGCTCTATTTTTAGTATGCAGAGTGTGTGCCAATCTCCCAATATTTCATTTAATGTCCCAATAGACAGGACTGGAAGTGGCTGTATATTTTTTTTTATAGAATATTGATAAAAGTAATTTTTCTTTAATGCTTTTTTATTGGGAAAATGTTGAGAGAAAAAACTTTTACAATCAGTGTCAATATTTGGAAAAATAAAGTATTTGGAGTTACTCCCCTTTCAGTTCAATGAAATTGTCATCCAAACATATAATTTTTTAAGTAAAGGAAAGAGGGATGGAAAAAAAGAAAGGTAAACAAATTTTTTGGAATTATATGTGTAATCTTGAGTAAGAAACTAGAGTTGACCTGACTCAATATAATCAGGAGATTTTTATTTATTTGTATTTTTTTCATGTCATGTTGGCATTGTTATTTGATCTGTAGACCCTTTATTGAAAGTACACTTATCTAGTAAACCAACCCGTTAGCTTGTCTTAAAACGTTTGACTTTGTAAATGGATTATGATACAGATTAATCAGTAAACAAAATATTTGCATGGTGGATTTTCCGGTACTTTTTATATCAGTTAGTCTTTCTTTTATGGCTCTTTTGTGTGAATTTCTATTCTTTAAACCAAAATTTAAATAAAACAAGTGGATTATCAGGCAAACAAAAATCTAATCATTGTTGATCCATTGACGCTGAACAGTTTTTAATAATAAACAAACTGGTATTGACTTTGGCCTTTTAAAAATTTTAATTTTACCAGTTTTAGGATAAATTGATCATTCAATTGTTAGCTACATGAATGTGTTGGTAACTATATTAAAAGAGGGATGTTCAGATTGGTTCAGGCGTTCCATCATCAAATTATATCAGTAGCCGCATTTGTAGTTGTATCACAATAGACTAAAGAAGTTGATTTAAAATGTGAATGTGTTTTGTGACTCTGGGAGAGAAAAAGTATTTAATGTCATTATTATTCATCATCATTATTCAATGTTTGTTTAAACTAAGCGGTAATTTATTCACAAAGTTTTTAAAATCGATTTCGGTAGAAGTGTAACAAATATAGACACAGAGCCTGTATTATTCTGTACATACTAAAGAAATTTACACACAGTTTTAAATGAGTTTTGTGTCAGTTTAAATGGTTTCTGCTGATCATCGTCACTTGCAAACGAAATGTTGTTTTGAATACCGTGCAATTTTAACTTTAACCTCTATAAATTTTATAAAAGTGTTGACATAAATTTACTTGAGTAGACAGTAAAGAGGAAATATAATTGAATGATACTAAGGTTCAAACTTATATGATTGAAATGATCTATAATAAAAGTGATTAGTACAAGGAACAGTTTTATTTGAAATGTGTAATGCAGGACAGTACTTTTTGTGGACTAATGAAAAAAGCAACAGTAATTTGTCCTCAGTGTCCATGGTTGTATCCAGTGAGGGTGAAAAATCACAGAAATCTCAATTCATTAAATTTGTAAGTTTATTCAGCATTTATTTTATTAGCTTTGATTTTTGAGAAAACAGCATCCATTAAATTAGATGCAATACAGTACAAATCATTGCAAGTTGATATTGATATAAAAAAAACTATATTCAAAAGTACTGCTGATTTTTCTATTTGAATAATGGTTAATTTGACATCCATATAAATATAATTTTTATTGTTTTTAAGGCAATTTTGAAACCTCAATTTAAAAATTGGTTCTAAAATAGTACTTACAGAAATGAATGGCAAAATGTATTGTACAGTATTATTTTTTAATAGGAAATTTGAAAAAAAAAAAAAAACATGCAAAACCTTTTAGAGCCAGAAATCAATTTCATTTGGTGTAATTATATGCAAACAAAACTATTAGCAACCATCCAATATTCATGGTCATATAATATATTTACTAAAACTATACTGTATATTGCATAAAGTCATGTTTGAATATATTTTTATGATATAGTTATGATACATTAGCTAGAATAAAATAGATCAATAGATTATTTATTGAAATACAAAGCCACATTCAAATCACATTCACATTCAAATATCCTTATACATTTGTTTTTTTTTGTATTCTTATTTCCTATATTTGAATGTATTGTTTACTGCTTGATGTAAGGCAACCTGGTTCAATATTAAAATTAATTTTTTATTTGATACAAATTTTAAGTCTTTGCATCCAAAGAGTTGACTGGGTTATAGAAATATGGTTATCTGGACTTAACCTATACTAAAGAAGGCTGTTCATTTGGCTAAAGGATGTATGAATACACAGTTATGTCTCCACAGAATGGGAGATGCCTCTTATATTGAGAGTTGCACATTATCGGCATGTTACAGAACCCTTGCAACAACTCTCTAAGGGTCCTAGGTGGCCTGTTGCATGGCAAATGTTTTGTCCATATCCATTATTCAACATGGTAGACTAATTGTTTGCCCCTCAGCTCTCAGAACCTACGTTTTTGATTTATTGTTAATTTTTACTGGTCCTGATTTCCACGAAATGTTTGCCCCTCAGCTCTGAGAACCTAAGTTTTGGATTTATTGTAAATTTTTACTGGTCCTGAATTCCATGAAATGTTTGCCACTGGATGTTGAGCAAACATTTACTATCAATCAATAAAAACTCTTTTTGAAACTGAACCTTTTTTTATATAAGTAAATATATACAACTTTCTTTAAAACAATTTTATGTCTTGTAATTGATTATTATCTTTAAAGACTAAATGTAGCTCCCTTTTTACTGCCATGTTGCTTATTTCCATGATTTTAAGTTCCTTTGGCAATTTTATGATAAGTAACAGTGGATCGTTGGTTTAAAACAAAATGCTGACCAGTTTCTCCTTTGGGATCTTTTGTTATTTAATCTGGCTAATCATATCGGGTCAATCCATGGCCTTTAAACATTTATTTTATTGTTCAAATTCATTTTAGGGTATACTAAACTGTGTCCTTGTAAGATTACACTTATACCCAATGTTGTGTGAACGTTAAACGCATGTTCAAATTACCAACGGAACCTGTGTCAAGGAATACCTTTAAAATGGTCACCATAAGATCATTATTCCCCTTAGGATAATAACATGTTTACTAAATGATTGGTGTAAATTTAAGTGGAGTAATTTTAGGATGACTAAAACTTTGTTTGTTTAGATATGAAGATTAAGTTTTTGAATAATAGAATTCTATTTGTACTATGGATTATCAAGTCCGTCGATATTCCACACGTAAATCGTATCTGTCATTGAATAAGATTTTGGCCGAGATCAGGTAAGGGAGATAATTACATATAAAAGATGAGTTTGTTTGAACAATTGTTAGCAGACATCTAGATCAACAAATATGTAGATGTAAATAATAGTTCGTTGTTTACATTGTTTTTGATTTGTTAGTTATTTATTTCCATTATAAAGAAATAAATTGTATACTTGAAATCCACACCTTTTGTAAGTACAATATGTACATGAAGAATACTTGCCAAGGTGTTTAAAAGTACTACATAACAATAAAAATATACAACTTGAACATTGTCTAAGAATGACTGTTCGAAAGAATAAAAATATTTTAAAGAAGTTGAATAAAATTCATGTATAAATGCATGCTCTTCAGATGCTGGTTACTGAAGACCTAAAATGTCAATGTTTAGAGCTTTATATTGTTAGGTTTACTATGTCTCTCATGTTTACGAATGATATCTCCTTTTCCACTTTATTTCATGTATCACAATTTTTGGATCAATATATTCCAATGTGAAGAAATCGTTATCACTACATTGTATATAAAATTAATGTATGACTTCAAGTTTTTATTATTGTTGCCTAACAAGAATGTCCTAGATTTTAGTGTAAACTTATATATGATTTGCTCAATTAATTTACAGCCATACTGAAATGTATGCATCTGCATTAGTATAACAACATTCTTTGTTGAACTTTTTTTCACCAATTAAATATAAATAACTGGTTTTTTTTTTGTATACATGGTATAACATTTTTGATTTTAGGAGACACAAAGACATTCTTAGGTATGATGGTTAAATGATGTGTTTTTTGGGGGCTTTATTTTGGTAATAAGATCTAAGCTAGAAAAACAAAAGTTTTACTTTAAAAAAATCCAGTTGATTATTCTATAATTTTTACAATTGACCAACATTTTATGTAACTAGTTTTGAAATTTATCTTTTAATTGATTCAAAATATTGATGTGTCTCATCGGTTTTCAGCATTATTTTGATTCAGAAGAAAATGTAAACCATATCTATACTAGAAAATACACAAAAATCTTGTACTACATATGTTAAGCTCACACCAGTCCAAACACCATTGTGATCATACCAAAATACTCAATACGCTAAAGTTCTTCATGTAAAATTAATTAAGTATCTTTTATTGAAATATTTTAATATATACAGAAATAAAAAGATAACATGAAAAACTTTGACAAAAAAGTTTTAAAAACTCTTCTTCTTTGGTTTTTTTAATTTAAATTACGTTTTTTTTTAAATTTAATAAAAGAATGTGGCTTGAATTCATATGCAGCTTGCACGGTGTGGTATCAATCTAATAGATCATAAGGTGAACAGAAGATGTTAAACTTTCTCCTTTGTTTTTTGTGCTGATCTTGTTTGCAGGCATACCATATCTTCTAATATTAATGTCTAAGACAAGTACGACAATCTGAAAAGAACCATACATGTTTCCTACAAGGACATGTTGCTA
Source organism: Mytilus coruscus (assembly GCA_017311375.1). Classification (NCBI taxonomy): domain Eukaryota; kingdom Metazoa; phylum Mollusca; class Bivalvia; order Mytilida; family Mytilidae; genus Mytilus; species Mytilus coruscus. The sequence goes on along the minus strand of CM029595.1, from coordinate 121,978,468 downwards.
GTGTTCTGTCTCTAAGATGAGAGAACTGTAAAGAATTCTTTCACCTATCACTGTATACAAATAACTTGCACTGTTTGAATGTTAATGGCTGGATTTTATGACACTTTGTTACTGGTTGAAGTATTTCATTGTGAACTGTCATGTTAGACAAAGGGATATATAGGAAAAAAGTATTGAACTTTGACTGGTTCTATTGATCTTCAGTCACACTTATTTGTACAAATGGATCTAATTTCAAAAGGTTTCTACATTATATTATTATGTATCATGTTCAATTCTTTCGATTTTTTAAAACCAAGAATTGTTTATTTTCAGTTCTTCCAGCACGCCAACAGTTCCATATTCAACTACAGATATATTATATGGCAACGAGGTTAGAAACTCACCTCAGCTGGATGAAATTAGACAAAACAGTTTTATCGAATACAGCAAAGATAAAGACCGTCTTAGTTCTAACAACCTAGTGGACTTTAATAATCGAAGACCGGCAAGCAAAGGTGGAACCAGAAAATCATTATCTATAGAAAAAGGTAAGTGTCACTATGACAGAAGAGAATTGTTTTAATAGTAAATATAGTATTATCTTGTGTTTAGCCTTGGTTACTATTTAAAACCCCCATGGTATAAGGGAATTTAAATTTTACATTTCAATAGATCTAGGATTAGAAACATGGATTTTGTTTTCTGGCTAGAATTCAACAGAGAGAATTATTCCAATATTAGATGTAATATATGACCTAGCTAAGAACAAATTGATAAATCTGGTAATTTATTTTTAAACTTTATTGTTTCGACCTTTCAATTTGGACCATGTTTGTGATAAGTTGTATACTTTTGTATAAGAATTGATTATGTATAAGTTTGATTCTGGTAAGTTTTGGCATTTATATATGTAAATATTCGTGATATAAATTTTCCATTAATAATCCACATATAGATAAAGGGCATGCATATACATGTTAAGTTTAAATTTATGTGTGATATGATATAAAGTTTTATGCATTTAAAAATTTTGACAATTTGTCAAAAGCTACACATTGAATTGTGAAAAGTGCTTAACATTTGTGTTCAATTCTTTTCTTGATGTCATCAGAATTGTATGATCCTTCAACTTTATTGGTGTGATTTTATACTCATAGTTTGCCGCCCTTTACTCAACACTGCCATAATGATGATACTCATTGTTCAGCTTGAACATTTATTAACATGAAGAAGTGGAATGATAAATATATATAAAGAACTTAAACTTTAATTTGCAATGTCAAAGATGAATTGTTAAACAAACATCCCTCTGTTATAAATTACAGATAATGGTACTTCTATAAAAGGTTTATAAACTGATTAAATATTATAACAATAATGATTGGAAATTTTAAATTTAGGACAGAGTACAGACACACTCATTGTTCAACTTTCTATGAGTTTTGCATTAAACACTATTTCATAAGACCTAGCTGTCTTTTAAGATAAAAAAAATTAGGAGACAATTTTTTCACTAGATTGACCCTCCTTGTTAAAGAAGAAAGACAACTTTTGATAGGTCAATTTCTTTGTCTTGACTTATTCAGGCATTAACCTTTTGACATTATTCAATATTCATCCTTTGCAAAGTTTGAAAGGACTTATTTTCTTCAACACCATCAGAAATTAGAGAAGTATATCAGGATATTGAAGATAGGGGGCCTTTTAGTTTTACATCCATTATTTTTGAAAGATCAAGTGCAGCTGACATGAAATTGTCTAAATAGCATAGCAGATAATGTAGGGTCATGTTAACGTGCAAGGTTGTGCATCATATTGAGTATGTAGGTAATATACAGGTGTATATATGTCTTGAATTACATGTACATATATGTCTTGAATTACATTTACATATATGTCTTGAATTACATGTACATATATGTCTTGAATTACATGTACATAACATGACTATTATATTAGAACTTTGGAATTTACAAGCATTTTTGAAGACTATTGAATGAGTTTCAGTTGTTTTTTTCCCTCTATATGGGATATCAGGTATTTGTTTGTTGTTAAAGTTAATATAATTGTTCACCTCTAGATGCTTAATTAATTTAGCATGTGTTATTGGGGTGTCCTTTTAATTTACATTTTTGGTGACATATTTATATTTTTTGAAACAGTATGTTCTGTCCAAATAGACTTCTTGCAGATAGCATTATCAGAAAAAAAAGTGTATTGCATAGATTTATTGTAATGATATGGACATCATAAGGGATTTCAAATAATTAAAGATTGATTTTACAGATGATATTGAATAAGTATTTTAAAAGCCAATAAGTGGAGTACTTTGAAAATTGGATAATCAATCCTCAACTTTTCATTCAATATTGATTTTAATTGCTGTTGAAAGCAATTAGACTTTAAAAAAATTCTTTCACACTTTTATGTTAAGGATATTGTAAACTAAGCTGTCGTAGCATATCATAGCAACTATTCATGAAAATAGGCTTCAAATTCTTCATTAACAAAGTGGCCTTTCTTCAAGCTTTTTTAAATTAGTTTTCTTATTTTCATTTTCAAAACCAGAATTGTCCTATAGGTGTTTACATAAATGAAAGTAAATGTGAATTTCATTTATATTATCTATGAAAGAATACAATACCTACGATTGTCACTTGTAAATATCTTTTGTAAATATTGCTCTTTGTACCTGTGGGTAAATGGTTTATGAATGTTATGGCTGCCATTTTAACTAGTTTTTGAATTTTTGGTGGATTTAAGAATGATTTTTAGACATTTTTACTGTCCTCAGAAACCTTCTGGAGAACCCTACCTTATAACAGGCAGGGGTAAACGTATGTATAAAATGTTGTAAAAAATGGATTTTTATTTTCTACATACCAGTATTGATATCACATTGCTTTATCATACCTAAACTCTACGGTCATAAAAACTATGTATTATCAATAGTTTAACATTAATGCTTCATAAATGACATATGTTTAAATGAAAGCATATTTTGGTGATGTGAAGAAGCTTTTCAAAAGTTTGTTGTTTTTTTATCACGTAAAACTCAATAGTCTAAGCCTTTTTGATGGCTTGACATTTTTGTCTTGAACCAGTAATCTCAGTGATCTGTTGACATTATTCTCAGTACATTATATAAAAAGTTTGTGTCATATACCGCAAAAATAGTTTCCTCTTTAATTTTGTGAACTCTTGCTCAAGCTACTGGACTGCCAAGACAATCTGTTAATTCTTATGTGATGTGTCTTAACTAATTTGCTTTGTTTTTGCAGTGAATTTTAATAAAGAAAGTGATGACAATTTGAGACCTATACTGCCAAGTCCAGGGAAAAACGGCAATCAGTACCGACCTAATGGTTTACGGAACGGTTTACTCAAGGGAGACCCCCTGTATGGTTCAAGGGGAGGTAATTATTCATCAGGTAGTTACAATATGAAGCTTCTCTATTACTTTATTTGAATAACCTTTAACTGACAGGACTGCTCTGTTGCTGCAATTTACTTTCCCTTAAGCAAAGAATAAAAAGTGTTTTCACAGAAATATGTGTCCTTTAATTGTCTAAGAGTAAGAATAATAAGTTGTTTGACAGGCTTTATTGGGATCATAATTTTACACCATAGACTAGATAATAATGTTCCATGCCTGTTGGCAAGTATTTTATTGAGTTTTGAGATGGAAATTTTTTTAATAGTAATTTTAGAACAGCTAGATTTGAATAGTTATTTAAAAAAAAAAAAAATTTTTCCCTATAAATTTGACATTTTTAAATTACTGTATATTCAGAAATTTTGTGTGCATTTATTATTTTGATTTTTGAACGATGGATTAGATGTGTGATCAATTATTGAGATTTCAGGAAATGTTTTATATAAATAATGCTATCAAAATTTGAAATGCAAGTTTATATTTTTGCAAAACCTATCCCTTTGCATTTCAAGTTCACTTTAATAAAAACATCACAAATAGTTCTGAATTTATTATACCCTGTTTAACATAACTCCTCCATTGCTTCTTCTATTTATCTCAGTAGAACTATATGCCTTAGGAAAAGTTTGAATCGTATGAATGGTTTTAGTTTATTTTATCAAAGATCAGACCAAATATTATGAACTCAGTTATATGTTTTTGAAGTATACAAATTTGAATACTAAATATTTATACAGTTGTAGTACCTTATTATGGTAAGATTGCTTATTGTATGAGCTTGCTGAAACTGCAGTTTGTTATTCATTATGCGATAAAAACTCATTTTGGACAGAAGCTTGTTTATGATCATAAGATAATATCCAAAAGTAAATTTTGTAAAAAAAATCCATTTTTCTGTATTTTACTTATAAATGGACTTAGTTTTCTGCCAGAAACATTACATTCACTCTGTGGTTAAAGTTTTTGAAATTCTAATAACTTTCTTAAACTATTCTGGATTTCTACCAAACTTGGAAAGAAGCTTGTTTATGATCATAAGATAGTATCCAGAAGTAAATTTTGTAAAAAAAAATTGTTTTTCAGTATTTTACTTATAAATGGACTCAGTTTTTCTGCCAGTTAACATTACATTCACTCTGTGGTTAAAGTTTTAAAATTTTGACAACTTTCTTAAACTATCTTGGATTTGTACCAAACTTGGACAGAAGCTTGTTTATGATTAAAAGCTAGTATCTAGAAGGAAATTTTGTTAAAATTTTTTCATTTTTCCGTATTTTACTTATAAATTGACATAGTTTTCTGCCAGGAAACATTACATTCACTCTGGTTAAAAGTTTTGAAATTTTAATAACTTTCTTAAACTATCCTTGATTTGTACCAAACTTGGACAGAAGCTTGTTTATGATCATTAGATAATATCCAAAGTAAATTTTGTAAAAAAAAATTCCATTTTGTCTGTATTTTGCTTATAAATGGACTTAGTTTTTCTTCCAGTTAACATTACATACAGTCTGCAGTTTAAGTTTTAAAACATTTATTAGATTCATAAACTATCCTTGATTTTACCAAACTTGGACAGAAGCTACTTACAATCAAAGATAGTATAGAGAGAATATTTTATTAATTTTTTCCTCATTTTTGTTGAGCCTCGATTAACAACAAAAGTAGGCGAGACACTGGGTTCAGCGGAACTCTTACAATTTTACCTTATTTTACCCTATTTGAACAAAATTTCATACATGTATTTAGTTTGAATATATCTCTTTTCTTTATTCCTTACTTATAAGAACATTTAATGGTGTCTCTACAGAAGCTAAACTAAGCCTTTATATGGTATATTCATGTCCAGGTATTCAGTATTTAGGGTCTATGGTAATTTTTCTGGATTCTTTAACGATAAAAACATCTGTAATGAAAGAAAGTTTTGGTAATCATAAGTTTAGATGGTGTTCCAAGGCTTTCAAGCAGAATGTCCAATCACAAATAATCATGAAATGATACATTTTTAGAATATAAAACTGACCATTCATAGAGCTGTTATCAGATGTGGCTACATATAGATGCTTAGCAGATGCATTTTGAAGTCTATAAACAAGAAATTCAAAAATTAAACAGAAAAACTATTCTGTTACAATATGCTGGACATCTAAGATCAATAAACTCTTCCAGCCACAATACAATATCTATTTCTATGTTGTAAATCTAATGTTGTACCTAAACCAAACTACAGTGAGAAGATTAATATGTTCTCATTTAGAAAAAACACATTTATAGAATTGGGAAAGACTATGCTGTGCAATATCAGTAATATATTTGACTCAATTGAAAGACAACTAACTACATTGCATGTTGCATGAAATCACATTTTGTTAAAACTGCATGTAGTGAGCAGTTTTTGAGAACCTGTTGTTGATTTCCTTATTCTGCTACAATGTATAGAAACAAAATCAGTCAGTGTGTTGCATTTAGATGACCTAACATGATTTTTATTTACAAGGGAAGAAGAATGAGGGGGAGGTTTTAAAATTTTGAATAGTGATAAGTTTTGAATCATAAAAATAACTGAAAATACAAAATTAGATCTTCTATTGAACTTAACATGATCAGTACATAAATATAAGAATAAAGTAACTGCATTAATAACTTTGACATTTTTTTTTATAATTGAAATTAGTGGAAGGACTTATAAACTATGTTCTACCCATTTTTGATCGATTGTTAAAATATTTGTATTTTGTACCCTTCATTGAGCATGACTGAAATATTAGTAAAATAGATTTACACCTTGAGTGCGAGTTTTTGAGTTTTTAAGTAAATGTCTGAACCTGTTGTATACTAAATAATTTTAACGAAACATTGCCTACTTTTTGAATTTATGGTATTTTAAATATTTATACTTTATTGCTAGATATATCCAAAATCTATCCAAGGACAAAAATGTGTTTTCCTTTGAAATATAAAATGTGAAAAATATTGATATTTGATATAGAAAAACTCTTTGTAAATATTTCATTTTGTATTTACTAATAGTAAAGATAACTTTTGTATTATAACCAAGACAACACTTCCACAAGGTTAATACAACTAAACCTTGAAAAAATTCTAAAATTTTTTAGTTGAAATTTATTTATATGTTGCATTTACCACTTAGAAGTATGACTTCAGATTTGTAAAAAAACCTTCTATTGGAATAGACGTATTTACACTTATATGCAAATTTGTCCGCCATTACCTAAAATCACACAAGTTCCTGTAAAATTTGATGTCATAATTAAAAAGTGATTGTTGCTTGACGTCAGAAGGTTAGTCGGAGACAGATCTAATGTCATTCGGAGACAAAATTCAGCTAAATACCAAAAGTGTAAATACGTTTATATAAGCAGGAGTGATTTTAAATGCTCTATTATTGTAAATGCTCTCCTTTCATCTCCTTCTTAATCTCTGACATTTCTTAATCATTCAGCCATTTTATTTGCTGATAAATAACGATTTTAAGGAAAACCAAAGTGATAATGATTGTGTTTAATTGATTTCCGCCATAAAAATGGACGTTTATTATTAATCAACTGTATATAAAGTTATCTGTTGTTCAGATCTTACTGTTGCATTCTGGGTATTGATTATTTCTATCTGATACCATTCATATTATAACAATGGACAGAAGACAATTACAAAGAAATCTATAAAGTTTAATATGAAGGAATTCATAATTTTACCTGATAATCAAACAGGTGTTGCTACAAATTCAGTTTTTAGACCAACGTCCATGGTTCTGGAAATAGCAAACTTGTTTTCTCATAATGAAAAACTTTTTAATGGACTTTAAAATGTGGACCAAATGGAGAGAAAATAGTTTTGTACGATTTAAAGTAATGGATGAACGGGAAAAACTGCCAAGAATACACAGTAGTGTTGTTAGGCACCTTTTGGCTTACAATTTACGACACAGTAAGTTATGTGTTGTTTTTAACACCTGATATATTATTTATGTGACTACCAGGAAAAAGTGTAAATACAATCCCTTAATGTTAATTCTAACTAGGTTTGTATGGAAAATCAAATTGTATCTTTTCTGCTATAAGAGTTTAGAAAAATACAGAAATCATGATTCTAAACGGCTGCCATAAAAACTTTGATAGCAATAAGAATTTTAATGAAATATGAAATTATTTCTGAATAGATATCTGCATTAAATTGTCTTTAAAAAAATGGCATAAACTCTGCAACATTAACAGTTAAGTAGTTATGATGAGATATTTCTTAAAATTTGAAGGGGAAGTTTACTTTGATGTCACACTACAGAACATCTGGTTTCATATTAAAAAGGGTTAAAAAAAAATCCCTTGAATTTGACATTTGTAGGAAATTAACATTTCATTACAGAAATGAGTCATAAACAGATATCTTTGGTGTTTTAAAGCACTATTCTTTTTTTTATTTGGTATTCATATAAAATATTTTGGAAACTTGAGGTGACATGATTACTAAAGCTAGTAAACAGGGGGAAAAGGTGAAAAGTTGCTTGGTTTACTTCTGGTGATGGTTATTTTTTATATGCAATGAAATGTTATGTGGATTTTGCTATAGTACTAGATAGGATAAAACTGTACTCATGCCAATTATTTATTTAAACCATGATGAAGTTCAACATATTTTTTGAAAAATGCCAATTAAACAGACTAATAGGGGAAAATAATGGTATTACCCCTATTTTATGGCTGCAATACCAGCCAGACCATTAAGGTGAATATCAAAAGTTTATACCACTGAATATAAGACAGCAATCAGTTGATCAAAAGTTAAGAATATCTGCGACTCATTTCACAAAAAATCTCACTAGACAAGTTACGTAATGAACATTTCAGTCATAAAGTGCGATCAATTTTAGTCATAACATTTTTTTGTGAAAAGAGCCCCTGACCCTTATCTTCTGATTAAATAAAAACAGAATTAACTTAATAAGGAAACACTTTTTAATGTTATCTCAAAAGAAAAATAAGATTCAAGTGAAAACTGTATAATTTTTTTTAATTTAGGGAGGTGACTTCTTGCACTTATTATATTCCACGCAACGAAGTTTCGGAGGGTATAATGTTTTTTACCCGTTCGTCTGTCCGTCCGTCTGTGTGTCAGTCCTGTTCTTGTCATCGCAACTCCTCTGAAACCGTACAACAGAATTTATTGAAACTTTGTAGATAATTAGGCCATGCTATGTAGATGTGCATATCGACAGGAAATTTCGATTCAATTATTTTTCTAGGAGTTATGCCCCTTTTAACTTAGAATTTTGGCCAAAATATACTTTGTCATTGCAACTCCTCTGAAACCACAAAACAGAATTTCATGAAACTTTGTAGATAATAAGGACATACTATGTAGATGTGCATATCGACAGGAAATTACGATTCATTTTTTTTCTAGGAGTTATGCCCCTTTGAACTCTTTTGTAGAGTTATGAGTCTTTGAACTTACGAATCTGGTGAGATTTTGTTTCTCCAGTGACAATGTGGGGGCCTGGGGTATGTGAGCATGCTCACAAAGGTTCTTTAATTCTCTATGTACAATGCTGAATGGTAAAATTTTTGCCAATTTTGTCTCCACCCTTCAAAAGTCTTCAAAATTGATTTGACATATATTCAAGTAATAAGCAATTTTCAGAAAGGCTACTTTAAGCTTTCCGTATCTCCTTCTTAATCTCTGACATTTCTTAATCATTCAGCCATTTTATTTGCTGATAAATAACGATTTTAAGGAAAACCAAAGTGATAATGATTGTGTTTAATTGATTTCGGCCATAAAAATGGAGGTTTATTATTAATCAACTGTATATAAAGTTATCTGTTGTTCAGATCTTACTGTTGCATTCTGGGTATTGATTATTTCTATCTGATACCATTCATATTATAACAATGGACAGAAGACAATTACAAAGAAATCTATAAAGTTTAATATGAAGGAATTCATAATTTTACCTGATAATCAAACAGGTGTTGCTACAAATTCAGTTTTTAGACCAACGTCCATGGTTCTGGAAATAGCAAACGTGTTTTCTCATAATGAAAAACTTTTTAATGGACTTTAAAATGTGGACCAAATGGAGAGAAAATAGTTTTGTACGATTTAAAGTAATGGATGAACGGGAAAAACTGCCAAGAATACACAGTAGTGTTGTTAGGCACCTTTTGGCTTACAATTTACGACACAGTAAGTTATGTGTTGTTTTTAACACCTGATATATTATTTATGTGACTACCAGGAAAAAGTGTAAATACAATCCCTTAATGTTAATTCTAACTAGGTTTGTATGGAAAATCAAATTGTATCTTTTTTGCTATAAGAGTTTGGAAAAATACAGAAATCATGATTCTAAACGGCTGCCATAAAAACTTTGATAGCAATAAGAATTTTAATGAAATATGAAATTATTTCTGAATAGATATCTGCATTAAATTGTCTGTAAAAAAATGGCATAAACACTGCAACATTAACAGTTAAGTAGTTATGATGAGATATTTCTTAAAATTTGAAGGGGAAGTTTACTTTGATGTCACACTACAGAACATCTGGTTTCATATTAAAAAGGGTAAAAAAAAAAATCCCTTGGATTTGACATTTGTAGGAAATTAACATTTCATTGCAGAAATGAGTCATAAACAGATATCTTTGGTGTTTTAAAGCACTATTCTTTTTTTATTTGGTATTCATATAAAATATTTTGGAAACTTGAGGTGACATGATTACTAAAGCTAGTAAACAGGGGGAAAAGGTGAAAAGTTGCTTGGTTTACTTCTGGTGATGGTTATTTTTTATATGCAATGAAATGTTATGTGGATTTTGCTATAGTGCTAGATAGGATAAAACTGTACTCATGCCAATTATTTATTTAAACCATGATGAAGTTCAACATAATTTTTGAAAAATGCCAATTAAACAGACTAATAGGGGAAAATAATGGTATTACCCCTATTTTATGGCTGCAATACCAGCCAGACCATTAAGGTGAATATCAAAAGTTTATACCACTGAATATGAGACAGCAATCAATTGATCAAAAGTTAAGAATATCTGCGACTCATTTCACAAAAAATCTCACTAGACAAGTTACGTAATGAACATTTCAGTCATAAAGTGCGATCAATTTTAGTCATAACATTTTTTTGTGAAAAGAGCCCCTGACCCTTATCTTCTGATTAAATAAAAACAGAATGAACTTAATAAGGAAACACTTTTAATGTTATCTCAAAAGAAAAATAAGATTCAAGTGAAAACTGTATAATTTTTTTTAATTTAGGGAGGTGACTTCTTGCACTTATTATATTCCACATAACGAAGTTTCGGAGGTATAATGTTTTTACCCGCTCGTCTGTCCGTCCGTCTGTGTGTCAGTCCTGTTCTTGTCATCGCAACTCCTCTGAAACCGTACAACAGAATTTATTGAAACTTTGTAGATAATTAGGCTATGCTATGTAGATGTGCATATCGACAGGAAATTTCGATTCAATTATTTTTCTAGGAGTTATGCCCCTTTTAACTTAGAATTTTGGCCAAAATATACTTTGTCATTGCAACTCCTCTGAAACCACAAAACAGAATTTCATGAAACTTTGTAGATAATAAGGACATACTATGTAGATGTGCATATCGACAGGAAATTACGATTCATTTTTTTTCTAGGAGTTATGCCCCTTTGAACTCTTTTGTAGAGTTATGAGTCTTTGAACTTACGAATCTGGTGAGATTTTGTTTCTCCAGTGACAATGTGGGGGCGTGGGGTATGTGAGCATGCTCACAAAGGTTCTTTAATTCTCTATGTACAATGCTGAATGGTAAAAATTTTTGCCAATTTTTGTCTCCACCCTTCAAAAAGTCTTCAAAATTGATTTGACATATATTCAAGTAATAAGCAATTTTCAGAAAGGCTACTTTAAGCTTTCCGTATGTCATGGGAATCATTAAATAGGCATATCGTTTTTTATATATACTAGACCGTTGGTTTTACCGTTTGAATGGTTTTACACTAGTACTTTTGGGGCCCTTTATAGCTTGTTGTTCGGTGTGAGCCAAGGCTCCGTATTGAAGGCCGTACATTGACCTATAATGGTTTACTTTTATAAATTGTTATTTGGATGGAGAGTTGTCTCATTGGCACTCACACCACATCTTCCTATATCTATATTTTGAAAATTGCAGAAATGAATATATAATGAATATTTCACATCAAAAATGGAATTGGGATCTTTTGGGATATATCCATAAGGTATAACGACCACAACATGCAGTGGTAAATTTAGGATTGAGATAGCATGAATAGCTCTTATGAAAATAAGGAGAGATGGTATGATGGCAACGAAACAACTATCAACCAAAGACAAAAGGATGAGGATATATACAATTGTCGGACACCGTACAGCCTTCAAGAAGTCCATTACTGTGTTTCTTGCCAGCCAAGCTTTAGATTTTGTGTTCAATTTGTCTTGTAAACTATTTGAATAAAAAAATGCACCATAAAGTATTGCTTCTTGTATTATATATCTAAGATTTTTTTTTATTAATTGATTTTATGAAATAAAACTGCACTTTGAAAATAGAGAAATTGATTTAATCACACACAAAATTAATTTGCCTTTAATTATACTTTTTTGTGGTTGGGTTCTTGTCTCATTGATATATACCCACATGTAAAAAAATACCAAGGAAAAATGAGGATAAAGAACGTTTTAAATCTTGACACTCAATAGACATAGGATATAATAATTGTACAAGAGAGTTAAATTACAGTTGTTAGGCAATTTGAGATAATTTGGCCTATGTACAATAATGGAATGATTTAAATTAGGTTAACTGGTTGACATAAACTTAAAAAAGAATTATTATGCTATTTTTGTCTGTCATGTAAGTGAGAAGAGGTGATTCTGTACATATTGTAGTTTAAACAATTCAAATCACTGGAGGGAAAAAAAAAATCAGAGTTTTGATAAATAAGATTCTATCATACTTTAACCTTTTTTTTTAAATTATTCATGTAAACTTTTTTTTGTAGTTGTTTTGAGGGAGGGGGGAGCTTTGTTGATTAAAAGTCTACTATATAATCAATCTCTTGACCTTAAAACAATAGTAAATCTAAATTATGAAAAGACCTTGAATGTCTGTAATGATATTTCCATAAAAAATCTTACAATAAAAATGATCGGTAACTCATGAACCAATCACTATAATTCATGATAAATTTTATTAGTAAAAGTTTTTGCAAAAAGTTTTGTTGAATTCTGCTTTAGATTAAGCTTTTTTCCACAAAACAAAACATTCCAGTACTCTTCATTATATGTAGTAACATTTTAGAGCAATGATGTAACTTATCATGAATCCTATCTTCCCCTTAACATATATATTTTATTATGGTGTAGCATAACCCATTCTTCAACTTTTTGATATATTAAGATATATGTACTCAGAAAATATTTATGAATTTCTCACAATATATTATATTTGTACTTTAAGGTAGAGAGTCCGATGATTTAATAGCCATGGGGACAATCTGGAGTCCAAACACAGGAGCACAGAAAAACTCAGGTTCAAATAGTGCCAATGGAATACAAAATGTCACAGGCAAAAGTGTTTCCATGGTGGCATCTAACAGTTCAACCACAGTGGCACGCAAAAATGTTAAACCAATCATGGTTCAGAATTCTTCATCACATGGTCGGTCTAATTTCAAAGAAGGTATGTAACTAAAAATCAAAATAATTTTTAAAAGTAAGTGATAGAGGAAACTTTTGGACTGCAGTTGTTTGGAATTTTACTTCTTATTTCTCCTCTCAGCAAGTCTTGTTTATTCAAATTTGACGAAGAAAATATGTTTGATGATTTTTAGGTGAAATGTTGGTTCTCCTGTGCATTCCAGGTTCCTCCACTAATAAAAACTGGCCACCACGATATAGCCAATAGTGATGACAATCAATCAATCAATCCATGCCAGTATAGTGATTGAATAAGAAAGAACCACAAACAAGTTTTTAGTCACGGAAGAGTGGAGAACAAATTAACCATGCATGGAAAATAAAAACAGGTTAAGGATAAATTACAAAGTGTGTATTAGAAAAAGAATAGTTTGGTGTTATATTCAATAGACTTTATAGAATTTTAATGATTCTGATTTTTAAAGTAAGTGAGAAAGGAAGAGTTAACTTGAAATTGACAAAGATGTGAATACTTTTCTTTCTTTTACAGTTGAACCAAGATATACAGATCCAGTTATTGGTGCTCAACCCTCTTTTCAACAAAGACTAATGGAGTTAAGTGCCCTTGAATCAGAAACAATTAGATACGAAAAAAGTAAAAAGGTGAAAAAGAAAGTTAGAGACAGAGACTCTTGAGGATAACTTATTGTTAGATTATTTCAAATTAGTTCATCTATATTAAAAGACATAATTTAATATTTATCAGGTTAACAATCCCAGGGATTTTTAACCAAATAAAGACTGCTGAATAAGCACATCTGTGATACATGTGTATGTGGTGTCTGTGGCAGTGTGAAGAAGGGGAGATTACTCCTGATTATATCAAGACAAGAATGGATGTTGTTGGAGTTATATTTGAATGAGTTCTCTATATAGCACTCAAGATTGACTTTAGTCTTTCATAACAAATAAAAGATATGTATGCATTGTTTAGATAAATCACAGAAAAATTATTTCGGTGTTTTAATTTCATGACTTGAGATGCATATGCTACAATTAAGTTAGAATGGCATGAGTGAAACCTAAAACAAATCTACAATATACATGTAATACAGTTTAAGATTTCCTTGTATGTCAATTGAAAAAGTACTGAAATTATAAGCTTTGGCTGCTTTTTCTATGTTTTTTTCTAACAGATATAGACCATATGCAATAACCAACTAAACAATTCACCACAGTGTTTTTCTGTATGGACAACACCTCTTTTATAGATATTTACTTAGTACAGACATGCAATTGATAATTCTAATATGCAAATATTTGTCAAAATTTATTTTAATAAAAATTATATTATAAAGACGATACAGGTTATACTTCAAACATACCTATCAATTATTTTTGCACAAAAATCACCTGATTTTGTACTTAATAAGTCCCTTAGCAGACATGCAACTTTAAATTGAATCATTTTTAGAGTATCTATTTATATCTCTGCTTGTCATCCAAACTATAGAAATTATTAATTACCATAAATAGAACACAATGTTAAAACTTTAGTTAGGATTTCCTCTAGCTTTGTGTACATAGTACATAAGAAAAAATTAAATTATATTATAAAACTTTATTTAAAAAGATTATAAATAGTCCAGTAGATTCAGTATTACGATAGATTTTACATTAAAAAACATTACAAGTCTTCTTTTAAGATTTTCATTTCAGTAATTAAATCAAAATGGCTGTGATCTGGGAACATAATTTTACCTAGAACAATGAGAAAATAATTATATAATCCTTCTAGGCCTGTTGTCAGCTCTTTGTACCTGTTTTTAGACTATAATGCATAGTAAACCATGTAATACAGGCTTCTTGAGCCTTTTAGGTTTGAAGGATAAAACAATGGACTCATACCTCTTGCTAGCTGAAAGGTTGTAATGCTTGACACTGATGATATACAGATTCTATAAGTAATGCATCAAGTCAAATGACAAAATTTTCAATTGGAAAAAAAAAATCCTAGTCCAGTTTTGGATGAAAAAATATGTTAAAAACATGTATTTATATAAGAGAGGATCTGATGAAAGGTTTTAGTATTAACAATCCAAGTCTAATTGTTTGATGATGAAATGGATACCTTGTTTTTACCATGCTAGTACAAATGGAATGTATGAATGCTTATAACTATATTTTATGGGTGCTGAATTGTCACTGGTCATATGAAATCCATTTCTTTATGAATTAATTAATGCTTTTGTTGTTACTATTTCATTAGATCTAAACATACATTCTAAACGAAAAACATTTAAATTACAGGATGTTTTTAGCAGAGACACATATACACATGTGTATATATGTCTCTGTTTTTAGTTGATTTTTATTAATGACTTTTTTGGATGTAAAATTTCATTGAAATGCTTACTGGGTATGTCATGTTAGAGTGATTCCCCTTTTTATACTTTTATATGTTCTTATCAGTGCATATTTCAAAAATCTTGTCATGCTAGTTTTTTTTTCAGTGGAAGATAATTAATTCTGGTTTCATATTAAGTGATTCATATTTTATTAAGAATTAAATGTTTTGGAATTTATTCATTTTTTCATTTTTTCATTTTCTAAATTTGGCTTTTCAAGAATATGAATCTACAAGTTTAAATTATCAACACATCTAGGTTTCTGTGATTAACTGGATATACATATGTATATTTATAGAAACCAGTTTATGACTATCAACAGTTTTATTTTGACTTATAAGTTATACAATGTAACAAGGTACTTTACTTCATTTGTGTAAATTTATGTACTCATAGGAAAATATATTGCTAGTTTCCAATCTATTGTTTTTATTTATAATGGTAAGTTCAAAATGTTGCTTTTTTCCCCCATGAAAAAACATGTTTTGTAAGTTGTAATTTACACCACTGGATAGTCAGAAGCATATGCAAAAATAATAGATGAACATGAATTCATTAAATTCCAAGTTGAGAAATTTAGAAACATTTTCAGCAAAATAATAAACTTATCTATTGGAAAGACCGTTATTTTTTTTTTTTTTTTGAAATTCAAACAAATAAGAAAACTAAAACTTTTTTCTCCAAAACATTATTTACACAATATATGTATGTTAAAAGTTTCTTGTTACTTTTTGCCGTCCATATTTTGATTGTTTATATAAGCATTATTGTTCAAACACTGTCCATATATGAACATTTATTATTTAACTGAATCTACATGATTCAAATAAAGCTTTTACCAAATGTTTTCTGTGCTTTGTTAGTAGATAGTAAGATAGATGTTGTTTGCTTTATATCTAGTGGAAAATAGTTCTCGTTTCAAGTAATTGACAAATATTTCTTTGTAGAGGTTATTGTTGTATGTTCAGTGGCAAATATTTCTTGACATATGTCACTGATACATGTCCAGTGGCAAATATTTCTTGGTAGAGGTTACTTAAAATGTCCAGTGGCAAATATTTCTAGGTAGATATCACTGGCACATGTCAGGTGGTAAATATTTCTTGTTAGAGGTTACTGGCACATGTCAAATGGCAAATATTTCTTGGTAGAGGTTACTGACACCTGTTCAGTGGCCAATATTTCTTGTTAGAGGTTACTGGCACATGTCCAGTTACAACTATCGACAGCCTTGATAGTGATGTTATTGACACATTATGTACTTTCTGTTATAGAGTTGTTAGATGTATTTTCTAGTAAACAAGTGATATTGTTTTATTGTGTAATGATAAACTATTCAAGGTCATGCCCCTTCAACATATTAGGATGTGAGGTTTCCTCTTTTCAGGTCAATTTCTTTTGTCCAATTAAAATGTTACATTTGTTGCAAATGGGAGATTTGTTCATCCCTATTCAAATAATTCCCCTTCAATTGATTATATTGGGAATGTATTGGACTTTCTTGTTTTTTATGCTCTCCAAACACATTTTTGGAGCAAATAGTTATTGCTTTTTCTGTCTGTCAATGTGTCAGAAACAAATGGTTTCTGGATGATAGCTTACTTGATTTGAATGAAACATAAACAGAAGGAAGGCGACGAAGCCTATTGATTTTGGGGCCAATAGGTCAAAGGTCAAGGTAACTTAGTAAAAATGGAAAACACAAATTGGTAAAATGGTATCTGGGTTTTAACTTGAGTTTCCTTGCTTGATTGGAATGAAACTTATAATACAGATGTAGGATATAGGGAAGGGAAGAAGCGTATTGATTTTTGTGGTCAAAGTCACTGTTACTACAAAAAAACTCAAGTTGGTTTCTAGAACGACAAGCGAAAAAATTAGCAATGCTATTGCATGTTCTTTTGTCCCTACAGGCATACTAGTATTTTGAACCCTTGAAATAAAAATATTTTCTCTCAATAAATGCAGTGCGGGAGCATCAGTTTTGTAGTGCCAGCTTTTTACTTGTTAATTTTAAGATTAAGAAATTCTTATTGGAGATGGAAGTAGCTTATTTTCACTTCACATGAACAAATATGTTATTGAATGGTATGTATGATGGGAACATTTAAAGTTTATATTGTACTCTGATTCAGAGAGTGGGAACTCATTGTTTTCTCACCTTGACAACGTCAAATTCAATGTACCACTTTGAGTACTTCAGTAATTAATTTCTGTATGAAAATTGTCCTGATGACGCCTGCCTTGCAGTCGAAACATGTAGACCATAGCAAATAAAATTGCAGACCATTTGAAGTGTTGTTGTCAATTTTGAGTATTATTTAAATGTTGCATTCATTTGCACAATTTGACAACCCTACCAAGGTATCCACTTCAGGGACTCTATCGAAATGATTCACACAGGCGTTGGTTCACCAAACGGTTTAATTTAATTTATTCGTGAACCCCTGCATCCGAAAGGAACCGCCTTGCTACAAGCGCCGATCTACAGGCCACCAGCGTATACATGGACCAAGGAATATTCCATAAGTGCGACAAAACAACAACTGAACCAAGATTACCAAGATTTCCGATACCACCTTACATACATGTACATCTATAAATGATAGCAGAAGAAACGTACCACACACCACGCGGGTGCCGAACATAAATGAACTATAAATTTACAACCATGCCGATAAACAGACCAACTACAGCAGACGATCAAAAAATTATATATATATATCAAATAATTAACAAGGGAACAATTTTTGACAATTTTATTTTCCATTAGCGGCGACCAAAATCTTCCCATTGTTGCCGACGCGCCAGGAAGTAGTAACATCCAACAATGGCCAGGTTGGAAGGGAAGCCTTGCGAAGTGGTAGGAACCATGGGAAGATCGTCCATTTAGATACCAAGCCTTTAGAACAATGTCATGTATCATATAAAAGTAAAGCGAACTCAATCTACATTGTAAACAAACTTTATTTTTCTATATTTATCTTATCTATTTATAACTCTTTATTGCTACTTTCACTTTTCATTGTTTCTCTCACCTTGACAACGTCAAATTCAATGTACCACTTTGAGTACTTCAGTAATTAATTTCTGTATGAAAATTGTCCTGATGACGCCTGCCTTGCAGTCGAAACATGTAGACCATAGCAAATAAAATTGCAGACCATTTGAAGTGTTGTTGTCAATTTTGAGTATTATTTAAATGTTGCATTCATTTGCACAATTTGACAACCCTGCATACCAAGGTATCCACTTCAGGGACTCTATCGAAATGATTCACACAGGCGTTGGTTCACCAAACGGAGTTTAATTTAATTTATTCGTGAACCCCTGCATCCGAAAGGAACCGCCTTGCTACAAGCGCCGATCTACAGGCCACCAGCGTATACATGGACCAAGGAATATTCCATAAGTGCGACAAAACAACAACTGAACCAAGATTACCAAGATTTCCGATACCACCTTACATACATGTACATCTATAAATGATAGCAGAAGAAACGTTATACAATGTTTGAGCAAAGATTACATGGACCAAGGAATATTCCATAAGTGCGACAAAACAACAACTGAACCAAGATTACCAAGATTTCCGATACCACCTTACATACATGTACATCTATAAATGATAGAAGAAACGTACCACACACCACGCGGGTGCCGAACATAAATGAACTATAAATTTACAACCATGCCGATAAACAGACCAATGCAGACGATCAAAAATTATATATATACCAAATAATTAACAAGGAACAATGACAATTTTATTTTCCATTAGCGATCTTCCCATGCCGACGCGCCAGGAAGTAGTAACATCCAACAATGGCCAGGTTGGAAGGAAGCCTTGCGAAGTGGTAGGAACCATGGGAAGATCGTCCATTTAGATACCAAGCCTTTAGAACAATGTCATGTATCATATAAAAGTAAAGCGTCTACATGTAAACAAACTTTATTTTCTATATTTATCTTATCTATTTATAACTCTTTATTGCTACTTTCACTTTTCATTGTTTCTCTCACCTTGACAACGTCAAATTCAATGTACCACTTTGAGTACTTCAGTAATTAATTTCTGTATGAAAATTGTCCTGATGACGCCTGCCTTGCAGTCGAAACATGTAGACCATAGACATAGTATCTGCATTTGCAAAGATTACCATAGTATCTGCATTTGCAGTAGCTTAACACAGTCCTCTTTAAGAAGGTCAAGCAAGTTACATTAAATTGGCAATGTCACAGATTTTGGTCAAATTTTGTATACCAGGGGCAGATCCAGCCATTTTTAAAAGGGGGGATCCAACCATATGTCCCCATTCAAAAGCATTGATCGTTCCAACCCCCGGTCAATACACCACAAACGAAGTTAGTGACAAAATGATTAATTTATTAATGAGCTATCTGAAATATTGGAAAATACGTAAATCATGAATAATCATATTTTCTTAGGGTTGCTGATTAATTCCTGTTTATCGTTCAGTAGCAATTATTTCATGCATATTCAGGACGACAAATGAATACAATAGGTAGTTCTGCAAGGATAAAGGGCGAGAATTTTGGATTGCCACTGAAAAATGGTATGTTGGATAGGGGCAGAAATTTTGCCTTGCAACAGGTCATCTTTGGACTCGCAAAGAGTTGTTGCAAGGGCTGTCTAATGTGCAGAAAGCGTGTCATGCTAGCAGGCTATAAGAGGCATCAGATTTAGCGTCCCCATTCTTACCGGACATGGCTGCGAATTTATACAATATACATCCTGCACATCTATGTGTATGTCTATGCACCTTCAGTCTTCAGATTAATTGTCTTTGGTAAAATTTCAGTCTTAGGGAGAAGGAGTAGAATGCCTCTGACATCTCAAATCATTGATAATACTGATTTCACATTGGACTAATACATTTATTGGTCCCAGCTCTCACCAAGGATTTTAATAGTAGGAAACTACAAACCCTTGATCTCACACAGTGACTTTTTAACTGTAAATGTGGATGCACTTTGGTAACCTTTTCGTATGCTTATTTGCACCAATAACGTGTCATTGTAGGTATAAATCTCATCGAATACTCATCTTGTGAATCCCTACAATTGGTCTTAACCTTTATACTTAAAAAACACTTATAACATTGTAATGCCTGGCATATATTAAAACCTCGTTTTCATTAAGCAATAATCTATTACTGAGTATTCAGGCTTTTCTATCAAAGGTTGACTGTGGTTATTAGATCTATGTTAAAACCATTAGAATTTTACGTGGACGTGAAGTAAGCATACTGGATATGTTTTTGAAAATAAACTGGTCGTGCTATTTCCATCGATGGATGGGTATTATTTTTCGTTCGTTCATCTTTGTCAGTTCGCTCAGGGGTAATGTTCAAACAAGGACTATACAAAATAAAATAAGGAGATGTGATTTGATTGCCAATGAGACAACTATCCACCAAAACCCTTGTTCATGTTAAAATGGTCAAATATATCCATATAAAATTAAGTTCCAAAACTTAATAGATGTACCCTGATTCCATAGGGTATTGGATTATGAAGGCTTTTTATAATTCGGATGGTTTTATGTTATAGATATTTTTTGTAAATTTTAAAATTTACTCACAATTTGAATAAATATAGTTATGCGATAAATGTCATTGACAGCAACCCAACTAGTCAAATAACAAAAAGACAAATATGTTAATGTCTGCGATATCGTCAAAAGTAATGTGTTCCATTTGAGTCGATATAATGTATAGAAAGTCACAAGAAGTAAATGACTAATAGATATCGCTTGCTAGTATTTGCGCACTTTTTCTCGTATAGTGTTGGAAAATATGAACAAAACCTGACGGTAGAGCACTCGTAGTTAGTTTCTCTCGTTGGTTTGCATTTTAATTGCCCATTGATTAAAATGGATATGATTTGGATAAAGATGATACATGGTCATTAATCTTTACTAAAAAGTCATTTGAACTATACTCTGCCGCTTTATTGGGTGGTTTTAAGCACTGTGATTGTTCATAAACTGCCCTTGTTATAAAGTTCATATCTGATTTCATTTGTTAATCATCTACGTGATCCTAAATTATCAAGATTCGTTTTATGATGTAAATTGTTTGATAAAAAAAAATCAAGCTTTTATGCATATTGGCGATCTTGGACTGGCCACTGACGAAGGTGTACAGCTCCGACAGAGCTACAGGACACATAGTGATTTCCAATAACCTTAAGTGTCTGATCATATCTATTCCGACATTCATTTATTTACGTAGTCCAAATTACTATATTTTACTCTACAGTCTCAATAAATCGTAATAGCTGTGTACTAAATTGATTCACTGCTTTACTGAACAGAATATTTATTTCATTTATAGATCTGTCTTGTGACATATAGTTGGTAAACAGCTTAGACAATGACATATAGGCCTAATGGATAACAATGTCTATTGTGGTTGTGAATTGCAAAGAGAACTAATGTACGTAGAATTGTTCACATTTAATCATACTTGGACAAAGCGTTATTCACTAAATGACTGACATGCTTCAGAGTAGATTGAAGAGTATAACTAAGTAGAAGTTATATGAATAAAAAGAGATGTGCAATGTTACAGCAACCCAACGACATAATTAACCAAAAGATATTTATATATGTCCATTTACCGAGTTTTTCCGCTTAAAATTCTGTTATAGGCCACATACGATGCAATTAGAAATAATTCCGATTTTCTTATGTGATTAACGCTGTTTATCACGAATAAATAGATCAAGATCCAAAGTGCAAATGGTAATACCAATAATAGCTGACGAAACCCATGGAGTTTTGACCGAAATTAATTCCCATGTTCTTTTCCTTGATTAATAAAGATTGGCCTCATGGCGAATCTCAGTAATCAACTCAACACAATTGTATACACGTATATATCATTTATATTACTTCAGTATTTCTAATTATATATTTAACGAGGACCATATACGTAATCACCACAGGAAGACCCTGAGGGAAGACCAGGAGTAATCTATGTATAGCTCAAATATAGCTTAACTACATGCAAGCTTAAATTTGGTTCATTGAAAGTTCGTTGGAATTTTCATTCATGCGGTTTGTATAATTATTAGATTTAAAAACAGGCCAAAACTGCCAGAAGAAACTGAATTCATTCAAAATGGTCTAAACGGAAAAATTACTCCATCCTATAAAAGCAACGATTGAAATAAAGGAATCATGCATAGTTAAACTAAAATTGAATATATTTATCCAAGTGTCGTTGATTTGTTTAAATGTGAAAAATATTCCGAATTATTTCTGAATCAGAATTAAATACATTACACAAAAGAGAATTATTATTGTGAACTATTAAGTAAGACGTTAACTCTTAGCCATTCTTTTCAAACTGTGAAAGCAATTGTACTTGAAAACGGTATATATTTAAATATAATTAAAATTAAGTACATATTTATGTATGAATGTTAAACATTTATGCATGTGAAACAATTTTGTTAAAGAACAGAAAGCAGATTTAATAAGCCATACGAAAGCAATGATGAATAAAATTTTATAATGAAAAGTCAGAAGACACAAGGATAAATAGAATCATAAGCCGAAAAAGGACAGGACCAACAGGGAAAAAAAAAAAAACTCAAAAAGCACTACAGAAACATATTGACAACCTTCACCTTGCCAAAAATGGATGTGACCTTAGCGTTTCTGTCGTTCTTTTTTCAAAAAGTCATACGATTAAAACTGATTGTTAGTTATATTGAAATGTTCTCTACATACGAGTATTTTTTTTCGTAATATATATATTTGCTTTTTCTGAAATAGTCGTGGACTTTAAAAGACATCACGTGACTATACTGACATCGGCCTTAACATGAACCAACTATACTGACATCGGCCTAAACATGAACCAACTATACTGACATCGGTCTAAACATGAACCAACTATACTGACATCGGCCTAAACATGAACCAACTATACTGACATCGGCCTAAACATGAACCAACTATACTGACATCGGCCTAAACATGAACCAACTATACTGATATCGGTCTAAACATGAACCAACTATACTGACATCGGCCTAAACATGAACCAACTATACTGACATCGGTCTAAACATGAACCAACTATACTGACATCGGCCTAAACATGAACCAACTATACTGACATCGGCCTAAACATGAACCAACTATACTGACATCGGCCTAAACATGAACCAACTATACTGACATCGGCCTAAACATGAACCAACTATACTGACATCGGTCTAAACATGAACCAACTATACTGACATCGGCCTAAACATGAACCAACTATACTGACATCGGTCTAAACATGAACCAACTATACTGATATTCAACATTTAGTACATTGCTCGGATGTCATATAAATGTAAAATAGTAATATTTTGAAAACTGGTAAAACGATTGGTCATCTGTACAGCAAACTATCGTGACGCAACATAGAATAAAGCAGCAATCGCAGACCAAACACAGTACTATTACAGCCACATGTACAGCTACAATCGTCAAGCATTATAACAAAAAGCAGCGAGTTCAGACCAAATACAGTACTTTTATATCAAATCTTACCGATTTTAAAATCAAAGACTTTAATTTGAAACCCAAATAGTGGACCATAAAATTTAAACAAAGATAATGTTTCTAATTTTGGAACATAAACACCTAAAAATAACCCTATTTAAAAAAAAGATGGCTAATCTAAATATTAAATGCCTATAATCAATAGCATCTATTCAAAAGCATGAAACTCAAGACAGAAATAAACATATTGTCTGCATGCCAAACCATTACAACAATTGTATTTCGTATTTTGCATCTATTGTTAGAAGTCATGATGAATTATAGGAGAGGATTGTTTAATGTCGTGATTTTTTTTATCCCCACAGATTATTGCAATATAATTGATAAAAGCATTCCCAAGCTACAAACTATTCACTGTAAAACAATTAAAAACCTTTGAAAATCTCAATCACAGAAGTTTATTTAAAAATTTTGAAGAGTCAAGCTGCTAAAGTTAAGAAAATACTCTGTACTTTTACATAGGCTTAAACAAATCTGTGTTTAAAAAAAATAAACATCCTTTTAGTATAATTGTTATTTTTAACCGCAACATTACCATGTGTAAGTATGAAACTGGAAAAGAAAAAAAATACTGACTATCTATTTATCACTGTAACTGTTGTAAGATATTTAAACATCGTCTTTGCTGGTTCTAACATTGTTTTATTATCAATAGTTTTATAAATTATATTAAACATTTATTGATATTCAGTTCTCAACACTTATGGTAATATATCCTGCCGATATTTATATAATGTTATGCTTTTTTTCAGACTGACTGCTTATAAGTAATGATGTTTTACGCCAAATCCGTTAAAGGTGTGCTGACCGATATTTAGTCTGGAAAAATTGTCGATTTATTAGTTGAAATTGGGCTGTGAACTAGCTTTCAGTAACTACGAGTACTCTTGGATCGATGTATGACTTTTTTTTTTGGTGGTAAGTGCAGATATAAAGAGTAAGTTAAGTACTTTTGAATTTTTTTACCAGTTTTGTATTTATTTTGCGCTGTTACCTACACCACTGACTAAGATAAATGGTGGGTTGAGTGCTAAAAACATCTTTGACACCGCCACATTCTTTAAAGCCAGTTGTTGTCTTTGGCTGCCGTCTGCTATGCATGCAAGTTTTTCATTTAATATTATTTACTTAAATCAGGGCGTAAGTTGTCACTTTTGAATTGTTAGACTTTATGCTATAATAGGATCTTTTATAGCTTACCATATGGTATGGGTTTTGCTCATCATTGCTGCTCTACTTTTAGTATTTTACAGTATCGTTTTTGTTCTATTGTGAACAGTTATCTCATTTGCTATCAAATAACATCGTCAGATTCTTATATCAATCGAATAATATGCAGATGGATTTATATAAGAGCACTGCTCTTGTTTCCTAATCCCAATTTTTGAATTTCTTGTATATTTCGTATTTATTACTCGTGTATCCTACATAACAAATTCTTTAATAAATCATGTTACAACTATAACTAATATGCAGAAAATTTTATCGAGAAGTCCGCACATATGTGAAACAATCGAGACGACTTATACCAACAATTATTCAAAACATAGTTAAATCTTTGGAAGATTGGTAATTTTTGTAGCTTTATTTCCTTCAATATCTTAACCTTACCAGACGTAATTTTAATCGTTACATATATTCATATTGAAACCATGACAATAAGTAAACTGTTTTAGTTGAAAATTGGTAGATTTCGTTAAAGTCTTCAAGGGAACACACTCAAAATTAGTGAATTCAGATACAATTTAATTCATTTTAGTAAAAGATATCCTTCGATGAAACGTTTTACAAAAAACATTTAAAATTTTAAATATTGCATTAAAATTTTCTTCAACAGCAATACGTGGCACTGAATGTCATTTTGATGAAATATGTTAAATTGTTAAAAAATGTTTTAAGTATATAATTTAGAGTCTGTTATATTCCAGTAGGTTTGAACAACTTTCTGACTTTGACCTTAAAGAGGGAGGGGGTGGGGAGAAGAATTGATTATTTCTTTATTCTAGTATAAAATCTGCTCCAAAGTACTGCCACCGATATAAAATGTAGAAATGGCATTATTTCATATCAACAGTTTAGTACTTTGATCTTGTATATACTTGGAATTTTGATACTGGTAATTTCGTCCTGTTTTAAAAATTGATGTAAACGAGAGAAATCTGATACACAATCACGGGACTTTTATTGATTGTATCTTGATAAATACAAAGATTTCATTTCGAAATTTGGCTGTACCTTTAGAAACCTTATTTACTAACGTGATATAACATCCTAATTTTTACGGTGATGTTGTTTATAGAGCTTAAAAATATAGAAACCTTAGCGGTACTAACATTGATTTTAATCAATATATAATTAAACATGAATTGCTATCCATTTGTGAACACTTTTGGTCCTGAAGCCTGTCGATACTTATATTTTAGCGTTGCCTAAGATCGTGCTTTTCTCATACTACTTCCTGACATCTTTAAAAAGTCTATTGGAGGTGTACTGGTTGATATTGTAGACTTGTAAAACATTGTTTATCCATTAGTTTAAATTGAGTTTTGAATTAGCTTTCAGAAAATGCAATTATACTCTTACATCGGCACTTTGTATCCTTTGCCTTTCTGTCAGCTGTTTTTTTGCTTAGTATCCATCTGATGAGTAAAACCTTCTCCAACAATGTTTTATAGTTTGATTTTATGCTGTCATGGCTATTAAGCCACTGTCCCAGGTTAGGTGAGTGTTGAGCGCTCACTTACATGTTTAAATCTTTAACCCTTGCCACATTGTTTAAATGTCGTGTCAGGTACGGGGCGCGAATGGGACTCGAACTTTTTGTAATCAAAATAATTTTGTTTACACCAAATTCAATTCTGTCATAAAAAAATCATTTTTGTCTTACAAAACTATGTGATACAGACTTGTTTTATGAGAACTTCAATTTTGTACTGACAAAATTCTTTTTTGAAGACAAAATTTTTTGAAGACAAAATTCATTTTTGTCATGACAAAATTCAATTTTGTCAACAGGTATGGAAATATAAACTTATTTGCATACAAAATTGACTTTTGTTACCTGATATGGAAATTAAAACACAAAATTCAATTTTGTGAGACAAAATTCAATTTTGTTGTGAGACAAAATTCAATTTTGTTGTGATACAAAACTCAATTTTGTGAGACAAAATTCTATTTTGTGAGACAACATTCAATTTTGTGTTTATTTTTGTGTAGACAAAATTGAGTTTTGTTAAAACAGAAATTTTGTCATGACAAAAGTAACTTTTGTCCACTGAAAGATGACAAAATTTAAATTTGTAGTATGCTGCAAATTTTGTTAAACTGAACTCATTTTTGTTGAACAAAACTCACTTTTGTCCGTACGAAATTGAATTTCGAGTACAAAAACACAAGAGTCCCGTTCGGCGCCCCGTACAGAGAGCCTGTAATCCAGTGGTTGGCGAGCATTGTCTTTTGTTTATTTCATTTTTTTTGCATGAATCAGGCTGTTGGTTTTCTCATTTGAATTATTTCATATTTTGTCACGCAGTGGCCTTTTATAGCTTTATTATACGGCGTTGGTTTGTTTATTGTTGAAGGTCGTACCGTAAAATAGGTTCACGTCCTTGTCCTAAAATAGATGCCTCGTCAGTGCTTGGTGGTCGTATGTTTTATCTTAATGTTTTACTCCATTTAGGGAATTCAGTATTGATTGCAGATCCTTGGCGGTCTCTGTTAACCCCTTCCTTTTCCTAATTTAGTCTAGACTCGGCGATTAGAGTTTGACATATTGCGTATATAATTGTCTATTGTCATGTTGACCTCTATGTTTCTTTTTGGTTTTTGTTTCGTCGTTGGGTTCCTCTTATGATGACGTGTACCCAACATCTACTACAATTCATGTTGCTGAGCTATGGCGACAAATATTTTGAACAGAATATAAACTCAAGCTCTTGCATGTATCAAAGTATATAAATAAAACTGAAAATGGAAACGGGGAATGTGTCAAACAGGCAACACCTGACCAAAGAGCAGAAAACAACCAAAGGCCACCAATGGGTCAACACAGCGAGAAAATCCCACAACCGGAGGCGGGCTTCAGCTGGCTCCTAAACAATAATTATACTAGTATGTATATTCACGTTAACAACATAGCTTTTTTCAATAAAAAGTTGCTCACAAGACTTGAGTATGAAAAAATGTGTGACTAAAAGTCATTTTGTATTAAGTCGATGCCATACTTTAAGTCTACAACGAGCTCGTTTAGATTACCAAAACAATTGTAAAGTTAACAAAGGGTGATTAAACATGTTACCGTCTACCAGGTTTCCTATACAACATACAAACATTTAAAACAATAGTGATTATTATAATGAATAAATATACATATATTCCTTGTCTAATTTAAATGGAATATGTTTGAACACTTCGGGATTATATATAAAAAGGGTTTTTGTTCTGAATATTAATTTTTTAAAACTTAATGTATATATGAGAAAAGATTTTTGTACAATATATTGTAATAAAAAACTAACGACAAAACTGCTACAACATTGAATTCACTTCACCTAAGTAGACATTAATGCAGCAAGCATCCCTAAAAGCTGCTGAAACGTTTGAGCGTGTGTTTCGATACTGGTATTTGTAGAAATGGCATCACTGCATTGTTGAATTTTTATAGATATAGAAACAAGGCGATATTCCCAACTGAAAGACAATGTAACAATACCCTTTCTCACTTAACTCGGTGTCCTTTTGATCCCCCTTTTTAATTTATTTAAGCTTATTTCGCCAATAAGGGGAGGGGTCAAAATGAAGTCTTTCCGTCCACTGTTATCAAAATCTACAAACATAAACAGTATTATATAGAACGTTTGAAAGACGTCAGGGCCAGAACTCTCAATATGAATATTTTTCTCCTTTTTTGTCAGAACACTTATTGACAAAATTGCATCTAGAAACAAATTGATTTGTCTACACGAAAGGAAATCATACGAAAACCAGTAATTACTCTCCGGAAATCCTTGATGTTACACAGGAAAATGTATCGTAATGTAGACCTTTGTTCCAATACAAATCATTGCTAGCGACACAAAGATGAAAGTCTGAGTTAAACGAAGAATACTTCAGGGAAAAGTGGTTTGAGAGTTTGTCAAGGGACTCTTGAGACGGCATCATTGTTTGGACATTCAACCTTGACCTTTTAATTCTTGTAGTTGTTGGGCATTTTACGATTATGGTACCACTTAATTAATTCAATACAAAATGTACTGCTTCACTGTATTCAATACAAAATGTACTACTACACTGTACTGTATTCGCAAAAAAAAAAACAACACTCAAGACAGATAATTTTTAGAATTTTAATAACATACATAGAACATAAATTGACTAGTAATTGTTTATATATTAGACAAACTATTGCACTCGTTAGTGAGGTCAGGCAAATTAACAGTCTGTTAACAATGCATTGTCCGTAAATATTCAAATTTGTAATTTGTTGTAATTAAAGTAATTCAAAATTATTTGATCATCTATCATCTTAATTTTTAGTTTAATCTGGGATGAACAAATTTATTTCCAGACTTTATGCAATTTTTACCAACGTCTTTAAAAGAAAACCATGTGTGTAAATTCAGAAAGAGTTGGCAAGATCAGTAAGATCGTAAATCAAAATTCTCTTTGTTATAAACTATATATTTTACTGTTGTTCAAGGCTGCTGTATGTCTGCACGTGTATCAAATTGACCTCTGACATTTGAAAATAAATGCTAATAATGTTAATGAAATTGAGATTCCTATTTACATATTCTACTGTGAACCCATGTATACAGTGGTATTTCAATAACGGCAAGACTTTCTTAAATGTCAATGAATAAAATTAATAAAACTGTCCAATTTCACTCTAATTCTCTGGTATGTCATGAATTGACGAAAGAATTGATTAAACTATAACACTTGAAACAAACGTTTTCTCTATAATAGATACGGTAAATTTGAGTGCAAATTTGACAACGCATTTTTATAATGTTTAAAGAAAACAAACGGCAAACACACATTCATTTTAAATTAATTTAAAAAAACCTTTTTAAAGACTTTTAAGAATTTAAAACAGAATAAATAACAGGACAGTATATCAACAAACAAAACAACAGAACACTTCAAATATCACATATAATGTAAACATTTAAAATTAATGGTTCTTTTATATTTACTCAATAAATGCTGAGTTATAATAAACCATAACTGTTCTTAAAACTATGTGTCCCTGATCACTGAAATTTTCAATGCTGAAATTAAAGTCGCTAATCCATTGCAGTTTAAATATTCATAGTCCAACTTGCGCACTTACAGTAATGTCGTTGCCGTTTACATACTCATGGAACATCCGTTACTATCTTTCGCAAAGAATATCAGTATTTTCTGATTAGCACAACACTAAATTCCTTCTTATGGTAAAATAGTCTTTGGCAGTTATTTAGCATGGAGATACATGGTCAATGTTGACTATGTTATCACTGGTCCGATAGTAAAACAATATCATTAGCCGAATGTTTAAGAATTGACTTCGGAACAGTTTTCATGAATAATCGAGCTTGATGTTTTTCATTATCTGTCGGTTCATGGGCTACAGGTGCAACAAATCGTTCATCAATCCACTGAACAGATTTTCGGCGACCACGGCGAGGCTTTGGGTTTTCTTTTTCGGAATCTGAATCGTCTACTCCAATTGCGTCACTCTTTCTTAGATTTAACACATCAACAGAGAATCGTCTGTCACTTTTTCGTGAACCGACATGGTGAGTCCTTATTCTTCCAACACCATCAAGACAATCCATTCGTTCGGAATCAATCGCATCAAATGTCAATGATTGTTCTTGTGGAATTTTGAACTGTTCTAAAACACGACGAAAAGTATCTGAAGCTTCTGGTACATGTTTGTCCGGAGTGGACGTTCTTGAATTCTCTTCTGGCTTCAAATCGTCATTCAAGTCCATATTTTTAAGTATTTTGTCCATTAGTTCTATAAATTCGACAAATATTCACTTATAAAATATAATTACTATTTTGTACTGTCAACATTATCTCACAGCTACACAGTTCAATATCCAGTGAAAAATCTAATCCAAGCCTTGCATCTGAAGCTTACATATCAGAATCTGTTTCAATTACGTGAAATCGATTTATCTTCAATCAGAACACTAGTGTACCTAAACTAACGTCAGCATCGTGTATACGTTTTCACAACTCTGACGATATCTAAACAAATAAACAATTTTTCAATAGATTATTGCCTATAATACTTAAATTAATCCGCTTTTAACCATCGTTGTATGATTTAAGTTTAAAGTCTTTTTGAATGTTCCGACAGTTGTTTACGAATTTAAAAAATTTCCACGTGATTTAATGTGAATGAAATCAACCTGGTTAGTTGCCAATGTCTTTTGAAATTTAAAAATCTTTCTACAAGGGCAAACTGCATAAATAACAAATAAGACAAAGGAATAAAACAATACACACAATTTCAGCCTATTTTCATGTTCGTTCGTATACACTTTTAACAACTAGATAGCTTTTTTTCTATGATAAACCATTTTCCTGTTTATATATTTGTATTTAATTTCCCACCGATTTATTCTATATTTTACATCAAAATCGATATAATTAATATCAGTAAAAGCAAAAAGGTTTTTGGTATTTACAAATATCAATGATAACGTTCACATGTCATGCTGATATTAATTTCAAGTGTGAAAGGAATAATAGACACCCATTGTATGCATAACAATGAATTACATACCCTTAACAACATTTACAGTATCAGGTAGCAAAATGGTTTCTATTTCATAGTTTTAAATGCAAGGTGAATCGCTCTTTTGAAATAAAAGTTAAACCATTTTCACTTAAATCCTGTGTATACTTATTCTATTGCAACTCAGTCGATAAATTTGAGAATGGAAACGGGGAATGTGTCAAAGAGTCAACAATCCGACAAAAGATCAGAAAACAGCCCAAAGCCACCAATGGGTCTTCAACACAGCGAGAAAATCCCGCAAGTCTTCAGTTTCTGTCTTCTTGAATCTTTTTCAACAGTATCATGAGTAAATACCAGAAAGAAGTCCATTTAATTCAATTTCTATATCTACTTCGTCTTCACTTACACGTTACTATAGTACACATACAGATAGAGATACAGTGGACACAATACCCAAATTTAAAATCTTCTATGCTAGATTTGTAAAATGATTATATATAGAAAATTTAGGTTGGACGTTATTCTAAATTAATTGTTTGCCAGAATATGTATGGATAGAGACAAAACAGTGAAGGAAAAGTAATAAACAAACACATAGACACAAAACCAAGCCAAGAAGAAAGCTCTCTTTCAGAAGTAAAATAGATGTATAGATATAGACTGGACTCAATTCTAGATAAAATGTTTATTTGGCAAGTTATCAACAGTTACATTAGTATTATAATACATATGGGTATACAGAGAGAAAATTCCTAGACACAACTCACGGAACACGCACTAAGAGATTCATAAATCAAAGTTAGGCAACCGTCATGAGTTTTAACTGCATTCGAAGTACATCTGGACAGACCTTCTTCAAGAAACATTTTTGAAAGAAAACGATCAATTGACAAGTGATACAAAACCAGGAATAAATATAATAATAGTATAATTTGACAAGTAATCATACATATATTGGACCAAATTGTAGACAACATTCTTGTTAGACAAATGACAACTACATATTGAAATAGAGATGTAAAGTTTCAAAAGTCTTTTACTATGCCTTAGTACAAATCCAGATAGCGGTACAGTGGTAATAAAAACCAGAAACAAATATAAGATAGGAGTCTAGTTCGACAAGTAAGTACATAGATAGGGACTAAAACAAAATTGTAGACAATATTCCTGTCTGTTAAATGACAGTACACATCCAAAAAGAGACTAAAGTTTTCAAAAAAGTTGTTTTCCATGCCTTAGTACACATCCAGATAGCGTAACTGCTAGTAGTCCTTTGTTAATTTATGTTACATTGTCAGTTTCTTTTGTTACCTATTCTGACATCGGACTCGGACTTCTCTTAAACTAGAGGTATAGGGGGAGGGTTGAGATCTCACAAAACATGTTTAACTCCGCCGCATTTTTGTTTTTTAATTTTAGTTAATTTATATGTTTTGGAGTTTAGTGTGACGTCCATTTTCATTGAATTAGTACACATATTTGTTTAGAGGCCAGCTAAAATCCGCTTCCTGGTGCGGAATGTGTTGAAGACCCATTGGTGGCCTTCGGCTGTTTTTTGCTTTTTGGTCGGGTTGTTGTCTCTTTGACACATTCCCCATTTCCATTCTCAATTTTATTAGAAATAGAGAAAGTAACAAATGCTAGATAGAAGTCTTGTCTGAAAAGAAAGTGTGTTTAAAATAGAGAAAGTAACACATACTAGATAGAAGTCTTGTCTGAAAAGAAAGTGTGCTTAGAAATAGAGTAAGTAACACATACTAGATAGAAGTCTTGTCTGAAAAGAAAGTGTGATTAGAAATAGGGTAAGTAACACATACTAGATAGAAGTCTTGTCTGAAAAGAAAGTGTGCTTAGAAATAGAGTAAGTAACACATACTAGATAGAAGTCTTGTCTGAAAAGAAAGTGTGCTTAGAAATAGAGTAAGTACATATTCTAGATAGAAGTCTTGTCTAGAGAAAGTAACACATTCTAGATAGTCTTGTCTGAAGTGTGATTAGAAAAGTGTAACACATACTAGAAGAAGTCTTGTCTAGAGAAATAGAAAGTAACAAATGCTAGATACTAGATAGAAGTCTTGTCTGAAAAGAAAGTGTGCTTAGAAATAGAGAAAGTAACAAATGCTAGATACAAGTCTTGTCTTTTACTGGTAAGAAAACATCTAAAACCAGATACGTGACACAATACTTTATAGTGAAGTGTCGTGAGGCATGTAACAATTTTCTATATGATAATCTTGTCTAACAATTATTAGTGCATAGACAGGTAGACATGGAGGCAATGTGTATAAAAAAGTTGAAAATCTAGTCTAAAGACTAAAAAATACAAACAAATGTCTTGCCGGGCAAACAATATTACTGGCCACTAAAAGAAAATAAGAGACGTAGATAAAGACTGAAGTAGGTATTATCTTACATGTCTGTTGGTAGCAACAAGAACACTGCAATGCTGAAGGTTACATAACCAACAGTAATATAGGGAGGGAGAGAAGGAAGTATAAGGAGAGGAGGAAATATAGGGAGAGAACGACATATAAGGAGAGAGAGAAATATACGGAGGGAAAGAAATATACGGAGAGAAAGAAGTATATAGAGAGAAAGATATGTAGGGAGAGAAAGATATATAAGGAGAGGAAGAAATATAGGAAGAGAAAGAAGTATATATAGAGTATAGAGATAGAGAGAAACATATAGGAGAGAAAGAAGTATAGGGATAGAAAGAAGTATAGGGAGAGAAAGAAGTATAGGGAGAGAAAGAATGTATACTTCAGAAGACAATACTGAAATGAGATAGCAATCAAAGAATGGGGGAAACTGATGGATCCAAGAACCAGTGACAACCCATGACATGTAAAGACGAAGAAGTACAATGGCTGGTGATGAAATATACTCTTAAGAGGGGTCAAGACAAATATATTTTCAAGGAGAAAAAGGAAAGCGATGAAAAATAAAGATTGTTAGCTTAGTGTAAATTATTATAAAAATTATAAAGATTGAATTCATCTTAGTATATTATATACATCTTAATAATATCCGGTTTAAAGCATCAGGACCTTTGTTGGCGAAATTAATTTGGGAAAATGAAGTTTAAGAATTTGCAAAGTAGTTTCAATTTGGAACAAATCATCTGGGACTATCCGAAATAGTTACATATCAGAACCTGAAACAAATAAATGCCGAAAAATAAAAGAAATATTTGATACCTTTATCAAGACACCGAAAGAATGCTGTCGATTTCATGAAATGTCGTTTCGTATATATACAAACTATTTCACATATGATAGCTATTGGGTTGGGGATATCAAGATACCAAACAAGTTTGTTTTGACTTGAAGTTTAAAAAAATAAATACTTTAGCTGGATTATAAAATACGTGTTGCCAAAAGTATAAATACTTCATTGGTAAATAATTTAGGATTATAATTGTACTTGACTTGACTCCCAGACAGTTTATAGATCTATTAATAAAATCGTTTAAGTCTTTAATACTTCTCACAGGTGATAATTTCAATCAAAAACTCCAAACGCCAAACACGTCTTAAATTTTTATTTTATCAAACTTATTAAGTGTATTATGTTGTTAATAGCATACACAGGAAGAAGATAGAGTGTAATCATAAACCATACGTAAAAAATGACAGCCATTGCCATGGCTTTAAGAAAGTAGAGGCTCCCAGCAGCCTTAATCGTTCACCTGCTTGAAGTATGCAACGTTAATACCATTAGCAACAGTCAGTGGTAGCCATCTTTCACACACTAAGTAAGTTTGATCCAGGTCAACTCGGGGAAATATTTACGAACAATGAACAAGTAAGCCAATTATAATAATCCCAATAAGAAGTCAACATTGACGATTCCTATCACTTTATTTTCTTGTAGATCTTTTATATGATTTTTGCAGCTTATAGTTTCTCTTTATCTATAATTCTAGTTTTCAAGATAATAACAAAAAAACAACCTTAAAACTTTTCAAATATTATCAGAGCAATAACTCCTATAAGAAATCGATCCACAAGTACAGTTATGTTCCTCTGTTTATAGCAATAACTCCTATAAGAAATCGATCCACCAGTACAGTTATGTTCCAGAGCAATAACTCCTATAAGAAATCGATCCACCAGTACAGTTATGTTCCTCGATCTATAAGAAATCGATCCACCAGTACAGTTATGTTCCTCTGTTTATGTAACTCCTATAAGAAATCGATCCACCAGTACAGTTATGTTCCTCTGTTTATAGCAATAACTCCTATAAGAAATCGATCCACCAGTACAGTTATGTTCCTCTGTTTATAGCAATAACTCCTATAAGAAATCGATCCACCAGTACAGTTATGTTCCTCTGTTTATAGCAATAACTCCTATAAGAAATCGATCCACAAGTACAGTTATGTTCCTCTGTTTATAGATTTGATTAGATCCACAAGTACAGTTATGTTCCTCTGTTTATAGATTTGATATTGCTGATCCTTTTTTGCAGAACACAGTTTCTGAAAAATGTATCATAGTTTCCAAGAAAATAGCCAAACGCACAAAAAATGGTAAAAATCATCATTTCAGAGCAATAACTCCTATAAAGTCGATTTACAATTTCGGTTTTGAAAAACATATATTTTGTAGTTTGTATTTTGATGCTCATTTTGCTGTTGACAGTTTCTTCCTATCTATGATCATTTTCAAGGTATGGGTAACAATATTCTGTTTATGGCAATAAATACAAAATGAGTCGACTATCAATTTTGGTTGTGCAGATTATATTTGCTGATTAACAGACCCTCTCTATTAAAGTAACATAGTTTTCAAGATATGATTTCGACAAAAATCCCGCAAAACCTTGTAAAAATTGTCATATAGGGGCAATTACTCTTATAAGGAGTCGATTGTTGGTTTCGGTTACATTGCATGTTGACTTATTTGTAGATCTTTTTTCTTGGTCTTTTTTCTGGTATCATTTTCTATCTAACTTTTATAGATTTCGAGTTAATAGCAACCCCCTCCAAAAAAAAAAAAAAAAAACCCAAAGATTATCGAAACAAGAGGCTCCCAGAAGCCTGTATCGCTCAACTGTCATACAATGCAACACGATTACTTGGTAAGGTTAAGAAGTAGGTAGATCTTGGCATTCTGAGCATGTTCGCCCCTGTCAGATTGTCTCTATCTATTATGGTTTTCAATATACAGGAAAATTAATTCATTTTACCCCTGTGTTCTATTTTTAGCCATGGAGGCCATGTTTGTTGACTGACCGGGGGAAAACAGCATTCATGTATGATACCATAACGATCGTTCACACCAAGTTTTATTGAAATTAATCAGGTAGTTTTAGAGGAGAAGATCTTTGACATATGACGGACACAAAAATTAGTCAAACATTGTTGATTAACGCAATAACTTTTTAAGGTGTCATCCAATTGTATCAGTTGTAACTAGCATTTTTGTAGATCTTGTATTCCTGGTTATTTTTGCTTTTACAGTTTCTTAATATCTATAATAGTTTTAGAGATTATGGGCAAACACTAGAGTAAGTCATTTACGGGCAATTACTCTGTAAGGAGTCATCCAATGGTTTCGGTCATTTGACATTTTTGTAGACCATGTACTGCTGATTATTTTTTTTACCAGTTTTTATATCTTTCTATATAGTTTTTGACATAATAGGAAATAACATGAAAATTATCCAAAATCCTCATTTAAGGGCAATAACTTCTTCTTCAAAAAGTTCCCCAAAGTTCGAAGTTTATATAATCTTCAATAAAATCAAGACCCAGTTGTTAATCAAACGTTTATATAACAGAAAATATGATAGTATTCCAGAAATATGATTGTAAATACTGTGCCAATTAATTCTATTGTATCCAGTTGATATACAGTATATATGTTACAGGCATTTTCTGAATTTGGGCATTTTGCAAAATGACTGGATTTTCAGGCAATTTATAAAATGCCTAACCTTGACAGGCATTATATGAAATGACTAAAAATGCCTAGTCATTTTGTAAAATGACTGAAATTTTGAAACAAAGTTCAACAAATTGCCTGTTCAGTTTCAGGCAATTTGTAGAAAAGGATATCATTGAGATGCATATGACAAAAAGTGGACAAAAACTAATGGTTCGGTAGAATTAATTTATTAAAAAAAAAAACAGCTGGGAAAGTTTGTATGTCATATGATATGTTCTTTTTAGTGAAACTACGTTAAGTATGTACTCACTAGATGTATTTCAGATAGTATTTTGTTGATTATATGTCAAAATGGCAGAAGGACAAATTGTTCTTTCAACAGAACAAAATTTACAAACGAATTTTTAGAAAATCCAGATTCAAAACAGTGAAGTGAAACATATGAAGCACAGAAAAAGAAGTTTGGTTTTAATTGACTGATTGCTGTTTGTTTGCTTTCAGTAGCAAATATTTCATGCATTTTTAAGACGAGAACAATTTGGTTATAATTCATATGGGTTATTTCTGCAGTGGATTAACCTGGATAAAGGACAGGAATTTCGACTGCTGCTTGAAATGAAGGTATTTTGGATAGAGACAGAACATTTCATCTGCAGAACGTTCAAAGAGTTCTTAACGTGCAGAGAGTATTGAACTTTACTAACATGCGGCAATATATTTAATGTCCCCATTCAGAAAGAATGAGAATTTATACATCCACATCTAAAAAAATCCCTCAATAGCATGGATTTCGCCATACAAGGCCGTGATTGGTTGTAATGCAAGGATATGAGCATCTTCCTCTTCACTGCCTCATGGCAATTCCTGGGTTTTACAATCTGATGAATAAATGAGACAGTAGTTAACTGTGGTTAAAATCTCGAAAATCTATCAAGAAGAGACAAATAACGGTGCATTGGCAGAGTAAGCTTCTCCTGTTATAGATGCGTCACCTGTCATGGGCAGATAGGCTTCAGTTCGTTAAAAGCTATAAGTTAAGATACAGGTCAAACTTATTATGATATTGTACTTTCAATCTTTTGGGAACATATGAAAAAGAAGATATTCATGTGTGACGTGTGTGTTTATTGCGTAACCCAATGTTGTCGAACGTTGAGTGTTTTATCAGAAAAGGTAATGAAAGAGCTAAATGTGTCATGATCCAGGTTTCTCCAAATGTGGTCGAAGTGCTAAAACCAGATTTTACGCCAAACAATGTATTTGCAAAAAATCAGGACCAATATTGTGTAACAGTTCTGTCATCCAAACATTTTAAGAAACAACAAATAATTTTCGAGTTCTGTGCTTGTGTGAATTTTGAATAATTCAGTAAAATTTATTTTTGATTATTAAAACTCTTAAATTGCAAGTTTTAACATTCAGTAATTATAATTATCTAAACAAAACTGCTCTGTTGTTCAAAGCTTTCAATTGTTTTTTCAACATTTCATTCTTTAAAATAATTTTAGGCATTTTGTAAAATGCCTTTCAATTTTTCAAGGTATTTGGTAAAAAGCCTAGAAAAATTAGTCATTATTTAAAATGCCTGAATCTTGCAGGCATTTTAGAAAATGCCTAAAGTTTTAAGGCATTTTACAAAATGCATAAATTTAGAAAATGCCTGTAACATATACATATATAAACTCAACACTGCATATCCTATACTGAATAACGTCCAAGAGGCACTTGTGAGTAATCATATTTTTATCCTTGTTTTTCAGCTATGTATTTAAGCTCTAATATTCTGCGGATCTTTGCCATATCTATGTTTACGAAAAATTCTGTCATTTTTACGTACCATATTGGTGTCGTTTTTTACTCAGATGTGTCAATTGCGAAGCACTCGGCAATTCTTTTGCGACTTGTATAAAATTTCCCTTGCGGTTGTGGCCTGTTGTCTATTCTCGCGTAAAGAGATATTTCTCGTATCACACAGACAAATAAGTGATACGAAAAAACGTTGATTTTGGTTGGCCTATCCTATAACCAGAGAAACGTGTTCCAAAATTGCGATATTTCAATTGGTTATTCGTTTGATCAATTATGACTTTGAAGGGTCACATTTCAACTTGAAATGGAGATTAGCGATTATTTCAATAACTACAAAACACTGACATGTTTCACCCGAAAGTCTTTTTGTCACATTAATTTGATTCCATTCTGAAGCGTTCAAAGAGCTTGAAAACGTATCAAGGTGTAAAACATGGAGCATTCAATACCATAGTACGAATTAGACTACTGAACGTATAGCTAGCCTAACCGCTAAATAGAAGTAGATAGCCCCCAAAAAATCATGCTATCTAGAAAATTCAAAATAGAGTAGGTTGATAATTACTTTGGACACCAAAGGCCCGTTAAAGTTATTATTCTGAAACTTAATAACTCGAGTTGATATCAAGCGATATTCAACACTCACTCGTTATTAAACCAATAAATCTCACCTCTAGAAATGGAAATACTTAGTCAAATTAATTGTATATGTTGTAAATGTAAATTGCATTGTGTGCAATGAACGTTGTAGCAGAGATCATTATATTCGTATTAAACATCTGATTTCTCATATGGGAATGTATGATAACGTCCTTGATGGCTAACAGTAATTACATTGTTGTAATAACATTGTATAATAAAGATTGATGAGATAATCGGATAAATAATTGTCAGTATAATTACTTTTATGTTTATCAATATATCTTGCCTTTGGAGGAGTCAACGCGATAACCGGACATTGATATTTACTTTAGTTGCTAGGTGTACACAATGACGTATATGAAACAGTGAGTTTTCTTTCATCCGCTCTCCGAGAAAACTTCATGCAGCACTGTTGGGGCATCTCTTTTGGAAAGACTGTAGATGCCAGGTGTTTTTCTAACGAGAAACAAATGTCTTAAAAAGGAAAACGTTAGAGTATTGCGTCGTGTTTCATATTTTTAGGTAGGCATAAAAAAAAAAACAAATCGGTAGACATCCTGTGTGATCATTTCTCGTTTTTTGTAGGCATGCATAATTATGCTCCTTCATGAAATGTTCATATACTTACTGTACGTATTAGAAATTCTTTTCCGTTTTTTATGGTATTCTTGAAATGTTAAAGCCAATCGAAGTTGAACAAAGAGGGTTTTGTATATACAAGTCAAATAAAAAAAAAATATATGAAGCACCAGAAACAAAGCACTTTTATTACGGAATGTTAGTGGGACACTTCTGTGGTAAGGGTGAGCAGTTGATACCTTCAGTACACCACCCTTTCAATATAAATGTATTTTTGGTATTGAAAAAAAATCTTATCCTATCATATGTATTTTGATAAAAAAAATTAGACCTTTATCTATATTACCCAATTAATGACGAGTAAAACTAGATTTATCACTTCAAATATCTGATGCGTTTAATTGCATCTTTAAAAGTTAGTAAACGTTTTAGATACTTATGGTATATACAGCAACCTTATCACATATTTAATCTAAATTTCTCAACCTTATTTATATATTACGAAGCTTTAAATAGTGAAGTGACCTATTCCAGCGGCTCATCCCTACCACTCATTACGGCGTTTCTGTTAAAAATTCTAATATCTTAAATTTCCTTCCATACATTTTCAAATTTGTCTATGTAATGATGAAAATGTTTTCCGCTGTCATACAGTAACTAAATTTCTTGTAGCCACCAAAGACTGTCAAATCCATTTACCAAGTTGGAAACTGTATTAGTATACAATCATAGTTTTACGTTTTCTGTTCGGGAGACACAGATGTTGCAAACGGTAATGCTACCAGCGAGCGTTACACGATCTTCCAAATAAAAAGATGCCAATAGACCAGAGTATTGTCAAAACATTACAAATTTCTGTTGTGGTCTTAGTGATGTCCATAATTTAATTTCATTCCAACTTAAAGGTTATATCCCTAAATTTAAGAGAGATTTTTATCCAGTATAGAAGCTTCAAGGATTTTGATAATGAACAATTTATTAAAGATTTACAGTCATTATAGCTTGAAAAAATATTGAGTTAATGATGTAGACAGTGCATATGCAAACTTTGAGAAAGATTTTCTTAATGTTGTTGACAAACATATTCCAATGAAAAAGAGGAAACCAATTGTATCACCAGCACCTTTTATGAATAAGAATTTAAGAAAGGCAATTTATAAAAAAATATAATAAATTCCAGAAATGTAAAACCGATGCAAACCGGAAATGTATAGAAAAAAAAAAAAGAAATCTTGTATAGAAAAAAAAAAAATATTCTTGTAAGAAAGCTGGAGGACCAAAATCCACCATGATGAAAAATAAAATCGACAAAAACCATCCAAGCATAAAACAAATTGAGGAGAACAGAATAAGTAAAGAAGAATTAGTTTTTACACCAGTAACAGATGAATTTGTCAATAAACAGATAAACAAATTAAATGTAAAAAAGGCTACAGGGTATGATGGCATTTCTTCTAAAATCATAAAGCTAGCACAACCAGCTATTGCAATTCCCATAAAATTGTTAATTAACAAATCTTTTGAAAATTCAGTCTTTCCAGAAAAAACTTAAATCTGCCCAAGTGGCCCCAATTTTCAAAAAGAACAACACCCTTGAAAAAGGTTATTACCGTCCCGTAAGTGTGCTGCCAACTATTTCTAAATTTTATGAGCGCTTTTCGATCTGGTTTCGGCTGTCAAACAGCGTTATTAAAAATTATAGAATATTGGAAACAAGCTCTTGATGAAAATAAATATATTGCGGCCATCCTAATGGATCTAAAAGCCTTTGACTGTTTGCCCCACGATTTACTTTTACTTAGA
Source organism: Mytilus coruscus (assembly GCA_017311375.1). Taxonomy (NCBI): domain Eukaryota; kingdom Metazoa; phylum Mollusca; class Bivalvia; order Mytilida; family Mytilidae; genus Mytilus; species Mytilus coruscus. The sequence goes on along the minus strand of CM029595.1, from coordinate 121,935,904 downwards.
GGCTTATGTCGTTTCTGATAGCTCATAAAGTTATTTAAAAGTTACCTGGAAAATAGAAAGCAACGTATAAAGATTGGCAACACTTACAGTGACTGGGAAATACTGGTAAAGGGGGTCCCCCAAGGGTCAATTCTTGGACCGGTGTTGTTTAATGTCTTCATCAACGATATTTTCTACTGTGTTCAAGACAGTACGATGTATAACTATGCAGATGACAATACCCTGTCTTACTGTGACAATAATGTAGATAATTTAGTTAAAACACTTGAAAATGACAGTTCGAAAATGATAAAATGTTTTTTTGTCAAAATTGAATGAAAGCGAATCCAGACAAGTTCCAGGCCATTGCTATTGGGAAAAAGACAACAAATATAATTTAACTTTTGATTTAGAAGGCAATAACATTTTATGTGATGAAGATATTAAACTCCTTGGTGTAACGATAGACTTTGAACTAAATTTTGATAAACATATCTCACAAATTTGTAAAAAAGCTTCAAGACAACTCAGTAACATTCTTAAACGTATTGGCAAATATTTAAACAGGTTGGGACGTCTAACAGCTTACTACTCTTTCATTCTTTCAAATTTTAATTATTGTCCGGTAATTTGACATTTCTGCAGTCACCGTGAAAAAACACATAAAATTGAAAAAATTCAGGAAAGAGCTCTCCGCTTCATATATGAGGACTATATAAGCATCTATGAACATTTACTTTTGACTTCTAAACTTCCATCTTTAAAAATTCGCAGACTTAGAACCATTTAAAACATTTAAAATTGTACACAAGAAAAGTCCAAGTTATCTTCATGCCTTAATAAATATCAAAACTCAACGTTATAATTTTAGATCCAAGGATACAGTTGATATACCGAGAGTAAACACTACAAGATATGGGCTAAAATCGTTCCGTTATAGTGCTGCACAATTATGGAATGAGCTGCAAAACCACATCAGACAGGAAACTTCTTCAATTCAATTTTCCAATCTAATACAGACCTGGAATGGCAGCTCATGCCAATGTAATGCATTCAATAAGTGCTTTATGATTTGATCTTAGCTTGGCTTTTTTTGCTGCTTTTTATGCTAAATTAGTTTGCTTTGATTTTATAATTTATCTGCATGAACAGTATTATTTTATCTTACTTATGTGCTTCACTGCTTGCTGTCTTATGTCTTATTATATGTATGTTTGTCTTAATATGTGTGTTTGTTTGCATGTCATTTTGTTTGTGTGTAATGTATTATAATGTCGATTTTAAAAGCTCACTAGAGCTTGTGTTACTTTGTTTGCAATGTATCGACAATAAATAAAACTTTGGTTTGATTTGATTTTGCTTTTACGTCGCTCCAAATGACGTACGAATCTTTGTAATTAAGGCTATGCATACGGTTTACAGGATTTCATTTTTTTCGGATATAATGCGAAGTTTTTTAATGCAATTTAAAGTAACTGCCATGCAAATCAATGTTCTTTTAATTATTTTTCATTAACAAAAACTTTTAGTTTTCAGACGCATAATCAAACGTAAATTTTCGGCCATCAGTTCGCATCCATTTTAAGATTTGTTGTGGTGCGTTATTGACTTAACTTTAATAAAATTATAGTGGTACCTTTAATGATCCTTGGAAGGAACAATCTCATTAGACTTGTAAAAATATGCGCCCGACTTTGTTGCAGATATTACACGATGTTTGTTTGACAACATCGCGAAATTTCCATGCTTTTTTCTACTTTAAGGGTTTAATTAACAAGTTTAGACAGTACAGAGGAAGAGCTCAGATTAAAGACTGCTGTGTTAAAAGGTTTAAAGGCATTCAGATATCTCTTTCAGATGCGGATCTTTACAAACATACACATGAAAGAACAACATCAGCACTATAGATATACATTGTATAGAAAATATTTGGACTTACAAGCTAGTCATCCCTATAGATAAACTGCTTTTTAATAGACAAATAATGAACCCTTGTAGTTCAAACAAAAAGATTATTTTATAAATTGTTTAACCAGAATCAAAGAATGCCAGTAGCAACCATGTTTTCATCCATTCCCAACTTAATGAGAATCATTTGTAGAGGACACTTCATATATCATTCCTACAAAGTTTGGTTAAAATTGGTCATAGTTTCATAAGAGAACAATAGGGTTACAATGAGAACTGTTTGCCATCAATGCCACCATGTTTGCCATTCATCAAAATTGATCGAGGACGTTTTGTGAAGGGTTACCCAATCATCAATCTCTTGAGATTCTCTTCGATTTTCAAAAAAATTGGCCTTATAAATGTTGTTTTAACTGATTGTTTTATTTTAAAACTGGCAAATTAGAATGATAGATATTCTCTGGCAGCATTGTTTTTTTTTCTTTCAAATCAGTCAATGACATGGGAGATTTTAAGAAAACCCTGATATATATTATTTTTCCAAGTTTAACTCAATTGGCCTTGTGGAGAGACACAGCCAATAGAAAATATTCATATGCACATACATACTATGATGGTAGTTGATACGACTCGCCTACCATGGATAGATTTAAACTCTTAAAAGCTTATAAAAAAGGTAAACAAACTAGAAAAAAAGTAAAACATTCACCCATAAAAATTCCAACAAATCAAGACACCTAAAGAAAAAAGTGTGAAATGCTTACTTGAAATATATTGAAAACATCATAAAGAAATACATAAAAACAAAACCAGATAACCAAAGATTCAATAAAAAACCAGAATTATTTTAATTAAAGGCCCAGGATGCACAGCATGACATTTACACACTCAAAGCAATATACACTATGATTTTGTAAAACACTTTTACATTGAAAGGAAATATTAAATGTTCATATAATCATAAACCTACATATATTTCTGTATCTTTTATAAATCATGTACGTTTTATTCAAGGTAGGACCAGAACAATAAAATCGTGACAAATATCATCATTATTGAGTATATAAGTTCTTATTTCGCCTGACATTTAGAAATTCAATAATATAATTCCATAGATTTTTAGGAAAACAAATTTTCATTAGTAAATAACCAAAATAATTTAAGCGAATATGTACAACATTAAAGAAAAGTGGCAGAATAGTCAGAAATGATAGCAGCAAAGTCTGTCTACACAATCCAGGAACTGTGCTGGCCTCCAAAATACTTGTCACCAGCAAAATCACCAGCATCAAATTTCAAAATAATTCCGATGAATTTCAACCCATCCCCCTATTTTCAGTCATGTTTCACATTTTGTTGTGCCTTCATATTTAAAAGTTCAATCATATGAGATATGCTGAAAAAAAAATTTTAATAAAGGTTTGCTGATGCTTAACATTAACCCTGGGAAAAACCTTTCTAACTTGAATAACAAGTACATGTACTACACACTTTAATTTTTGTTTACAACAAGGAATTATTTAAATCCGGAATAATTTTGAATTCTGGAAAATTGATAAGAAATGTATGATGAAAACTAACCTAATTTAGGAGGGTTAGCCATGCATGCATGGCTAAGGGTGGTTAGTTAGTTACTTACTTACTTAATCCTCTTCGTGCATACTTGCACATGAGGCCACTACCAACGCCCTCCACTGTTGCCTGTCTTGTACCTTTCTTTCTGTCTCTCCCCATGTTATTCCCATGATTCTCAGTTCACTCTCTATTGTGTGTTGCCATGTTTCTTCAGTGTTCCAGCTAGGATTTCAAAAGGGCAGGGTGCCAATCCTGAAAAAGGGCATTTAATGCGTGATATGATTATATGAAAAGGGCATGTTTTAATAAAGATATTAATCAAACATTGTCTTTATTCTTTGAATCACTGGTTATATATATACAAGTACAACATGATTAGCCAAGATAAAACTCTGTCTACTTTTATGCTGAAAAACTTGTCAACAACCTAATGTCACAAAAGTTTTCAAGGCATTGCTTGTCATAGTTTAGCTTTATATGCAGTATGTTTTTCAGGATTTCCTGCTTCATTCTGTTTCTATAGTCATACAAGTTATACCTGGGAAAGACCCTTTCTGTCTCTGCTGTGCTTAATGGTAATACAGCAGCTGTGCTCAGTAAATGCACAATGTTAGGATATAGTGAACAGTGAAAATTTGTGTTAAAAATAAAGAAAACAGAAAAGATGACCAAGGCACCCTACCCACAATGCTACAAACACCCTCTTAAACTTTTCCCATAATTCAAAAGACCTAAGCATGTAAATTATAAAGCCAGAAGTATGTAGACATATTTTAATAGTTAACTCAATGCTAGGAAAAAATAAAAATGAGTTATCTTTCTTCATTCGGGTGTGCTCCTTCTTTGGAGGATTATACACAGTACATAGAAGAAGTGAATACGATCAACAATGGCGGCCGGTTTTGTTATTTTCGTATCAAAAGTGAGGGCAGGCAAAGACAGATACTTGTGAATTTGCTAAATTTTTTTTACGGAAAACAAGTAAAACGATGTTTTTAACAAGTTGATTATGGTTTTCGACTTTCTGTCAATTACGTTTTCTCCATGAAACTACGGTAAACATCGCAAATTTTGTTGCCTGTAAACATTTCTCAGTCATGCCGACTGACCTATTCTATGTGAATGAATTAATGTTGATGATCATTAATGACCCATCCGATTAATGGATTACCTGTACCAACAGATTATGACACCTGTTATAACTGTTGATTAGCTTGGGGTCGTAAACAAAGTCATTAACTTGTTGCAAGGTAAAATTCGTAATGGCGGATCATAACAAAACGAACAAAATGAAATACAATCGATCTTCAAAAGGCAGGGCGCCCTGAAACTGCAAAAGGGCACAGGGCGGCACTCGAGAAAGGGCGGGCGGACCGCCCTGTGAAACGGCCTAGCTGGAACACTGTTCTTTCGGTCTCCCTCTCTTTCTTTTCCCCTCTGCAGGTGTCCATTGAAGAGGTATCTTTGTTATGTCATGTTTGTCTTTTCATAGAACATGGCCAATCCATTTCCACTGCCTTTCTTTAATTTCTGCTCTGATGTCTCTTTGTAAGGTTAGGTTGTATAGGTCTTTATTACTTATGGTGTTTTGCCAGAAGATCTTGCAAAGAAGACACGCATTATGGAATGATGACAGTTTGTTGAAGTCAGATTTTATAACCCTCCATGACTCTGCACCATATAGCAAAACTGTTTTCACATTGCTATTATAGATTTTGATTTTTGTGGACCTGAATATTGATGTTTGTTTTCCATATTGTTCGAAGTCTGCAGAAAGAAGTTCTGGCTTTGTTGATCCTTGCCATTATATCTTTGCTAGTTCCGTTGTCCTGGCTGATATTAGTACTAAGATAGGTAAAATTTTCCACTTCTTCTATGTTTTCTCCTTTAAGTGTTATTGGTTGTTTTCTAGTTTTGTCATTTAGGCTTATTATATTTGTCTTTTGTGTATTTATCTTTAAACCTACAGATAAAGCAGTCTCATGTAGTCTTGATGTTTTGCTCTGCATGTTTGTTCGATTTGTTGATAATAGGCATATGTCGTCTGCAAAATCTAGGTCTTCTAAGATTGTGTTCATCGACCATCTTATTCCAGTTGTTCTATTCCAAAGCGTTTTTCTCATGCACCAGTCGATGACAATGATGAAAAGAAGGGGAGAGATGATGCATCCTGGTCTTACTCCAGATTGTACATTGAACCAGGTGGATTGGGTTCCATTGTGTAGGACACAGCGTCTATAGTTGTTGTAAAATAATTTGATCATGTTAATTATTTTATCAGGTATAAATATAAACAGGCACCATTGTTAAATAACTGAAACAAACATAGATGATGACCAATATGAGCAACTAGTGTACAAGTAGAGTGAACATTTCTTGCTTCTTATTCTACACATTTTGTCATTTCATGTAAACAACTAAATATGTTACTTTCCGAGAAGGAAAGAATTTGTGAAACGAAATATTTTGCCTTTAGTACTGTCAAGTTATATATTCACAGGAGTGTTGTTGAATAAATGAACATTTTCTTTTTTACATTATGCTACCTTTATGGTACAAAGGAAGCATTTCCATTCTCATGATGTACAAAGATATTATAGAGTGGCCTTCCAATGATAGTCATACATGTAAATCATTGTCTCATTGGCAATCATACTACATCATCATATTGTTATACATGTATGTAAAACTATGTACATGTATACTTTGTAAATGTAAAGAAGACAAATGAAGTTGAACACAAGATATTTATTTGCATTTTTCCATATTGTCTCTGCACAACTGCCACTGTGTCACTTCTGCTTCAAATTCAATATATTGAATGCAGTCTTGTATTTGTTCTTAGTTCAATGATGTCACCATCACTTGCACAAAATCGCATACACATGTACATCAAGTTTGGCATATGAACTATAATATATGAACTACAATAATATGGTGGATAAGCACATGTAATTTTCTCTCCTACATAACCATTTTAAGTATCACATTGATAGTAGTAATCGGTCCAATACAAGACTGTGCAGTCACATTTCATCATTTGAAAAAGTCATCACTAACAAATAGTTGTTCCTGTCTGCCAGGAGTCTTATTTTCAATCAGAAAGGCTTGGGAGTCCTAAATTCAGCACATGTATGATATTACATCTCTTGTATGCTGCACTGTGAGGTAAATTTGATCAACATCTTTGTTCTTTTATAACATGCAGGATCCTGTTAAAAAAATGCTGTCAGATACTGAATGTAAATATATATAAAATTGTAAATGTCATCAAAGTGGTGGAAATAATAAAAAACAATTTATATACACAAAACCAGTATGTCTTGGGAAAGGAATACCTGTGATGGGTACAATTGTTCTTTAAAGATGGACAATTTTATAAACTGTAGCCATGGACAGGTGTCTGTCTTTATACTGAAGAGAATGAACATGGCCACCAGCTTGAATAGTGATTTTTAATTCTAAATTGCATCAAAGTGGGAGAAAATATGGAAAAAACAACTGTTATACACAAATCCAGTATGTCATAGGAAAGTTATTCATGTGCTGGGAACAATTATTCTCTAAAGATGGACAAGTTTATAAACTGTAGCCATGGACAGGTGTCTGTCTTTATATTGAAGAGAATGAACATGGCCGACAGCTTGAATAGTGATTTTAAATTGTAAATTGCATCAAAGTGGGTGAAAATATGGAAAAACAACTGTTATACACAATTCCAGTATGTCATAGGAAAGTAATTCATGTGCTGGGAACAATTATTCTCTAAAGATGGACAAGTTTATAAACTGTAGCCATAGACAGGTGTCTGTCTTTATATTGAAGAGAATGAACATGGCAACAGCTTGAATAGTGATTTTAAATTGTAAATTGCATCAAAGTGGGTGGAAATATGGAAAAACAACTGTTATACACAATTCGAGTATTTCATAGGAAAGTAATTCATGTGCTGGGAACAATTATTCTCTAAAGATGGACAAGTTTATAAACTGTAGCCATGGACAGGTGTCTGTCTTTATATTGAAGAGAATGAACATGGTCGACAGCTTGAATAGTGATTTTAATTGTAAATTGCATCAAAGTGGGTGAAAATATGGAAAAACAACTGTTATACACAATTCCAGTATGTCATAGGAAAGTAATTCATGTGCTGGGAACAATTATTCTCTAAAGATGGAAAAGTTTATTGACTGTAGCCATGGACAGGGGCCTGTCTTTATATTGAAGAAATTGAACGTGGCCGACAGCCAGAATACTGAATTTTAATTGTAAATTGCATCAAAGTGGGTGATTTAATGAAAATTCAACTTATTTACACAAAACCAGTATGTCTTGGGAAAAGTAATTCATCTCATAAATGTTTTATTCCTTTTCGAATGAAAAGGTTTTAATAAAAATACGTCCGTGTTCAAAATTTTCATAACGCCAAGCTTTCCCTTTATTGACTACAATAAAACGTTAATCGTCACAATATTTTAACTAATAATTACTGCAAACTGGATAAAACAAGGTAAATAATTTACGAAATTGAAATATATACTTACATTATGCTGTTTTGTAATGCTTGAAAGGGTTACCCAATCATCAATCTCTTGAGATTCTCTTCGATTTTCAAAAAATTGGCCTTATAAATGTTGTTTTAACTGATTGTTTTATTTTAAAACTGGCAAATTAGAATGATAGATATTCTCTGGCAGCATTGTTTTTTCTTTCAAATCAGTCAATGACATGGGAGATTTTAAGAAAACCCTGATATATATTATTCTTCCAAGTTTAACTCAATTGGCCTTGTGGAGAGTCACAGCCAATAGAAAATATTCATATGCACATACATACTATGATGGTAGTTGATACGACTCGCCTACCATGGATAGATTTAAACTCTTAAAAGCTTATAAAAAAGGTAAACAAACTAGAAAAAAAATAAAACATTCACCCATAAAAATTCCAACAAATCAAGACACCTAAAGAAAAAAGTGTGAAATGCTTACTTGAAATATATTGAAAACATCATAAAGAAATACATAAAAACAAAACCAGATAACCAAAGATTCAATCAAAAAACCAGCATTATTTTAATTAAAGGCCCAGGATGCACAGCATGACATTTACACACTCAAAGCAATATACACTATGATTTTGTAAAACACTTTTACATTGAAAGGAAATATTAAATGTTCATATAATCATAAACCTACATATATTTCTGTATCTTTTATAAATCATGTACGTTTTATTCAAGGTAGGACCAGAACAATAAAATCGTGACAAATATCATCATTATTGAGTATATAAGTTCTTATTTCGCCTGACATTTAGAAATTCAATAATATAATTCCATAGATTTTTTAGGAAAAACAAATTTTCATTAGTAAATAACCAAAATAATTTAAGCGAATATGTACAACATTAAAGAAAAGTGGCAGAATAGTCAGAAATGATAGCAGCAAAAGTCTGTCTACACAATCCAGGAACTGTGCTGGCCTCCAAAATACTTGTCACCAGCAAAATCACCAGCATCAAATTTCAAAATAATTCCGATGAATTTCAACCCATCCCCCTATTTTCAGTCATGTTTCACATTTTGTTGTGCCTTCATATTTAAAAGTTCAATCATATGAGATATGCTGAAAAAAAAATTTTAATAAAGGTTTGCTGATGCTTAACATTAACCCTGGGAAAAACCTTTCTAACTTGAATAACAAGTACATGTACTACACACTTTAATTTTTGTTTACAACAAGGAATTATTTAAATCCGGAATAATTTTGAATTCTGGAAAATTGATAAGAAATGTATGATGAAAACTAACCTAATTTAGGAGGGTTAGCCATGCATGCATGGCTAAGGGTGGTTAGTTAGTTACTTACTTACTTAATCCTCTTCGTGCATACTTGCACATGAGGCCACTACCAACGCCCTCCACTGTTGCCTGTCTTGTACCTTTCTTTCTGTCTCTCCCCATGTTATTCCCATGATTCTCAGTTCACTCTCTATTGTGTGTTGCCATGTTTCTTCAGTGTTCCAGCTAGGATTTCAAAAGGGCAGGGTGCCAATCCTGAAAAAGGGCATTTAATGCGTGATATGATTATATGAAAAGGGCATGTTTTAATAAAGATATTAATCAAACATTGTCTTTATTCTTTGAATCACTGGTTATATATATACAAGTACAACATGATTAGCCAAGATAAAACTCTGTCTACTTTTTATGCTGAAAAAACTTGTCAACCACCTAATGTCACAAAAGTTTTCAAGGCATTGCTTGTCATAGTTTAGCTTTATATGCAGTATGTTTTTCAGGATTTCCTGCTTCATTCTGTTTCTATAGTCATACAAGTTATACCTGGAAAGACCCTTTCTGTCTCTGCTGTGCTTAATGGTAATACAGCAGCTGTGCTCAGTAAATGCACAATGTTAGGATATAGTGAACAGTGAAAATTTGTGTTAAAAATAAAGAAAACAGAAAAAGATGACCAAGGCACCCTACCCACAATGCTACAAACACCCTCTTAAACTTTTCCCATAATTCAAAAGACCTAAGCATGTAAATTATAAAGCCAGAAGTATGTAGACATATTTTTAATAGTTAACTCAATGCTAGGAAAAAATAAAAATGAGTTATCTTTCTTCATTCGGGTGTGCTCCTTCTTTGGAGGATTATACACAGTACATAGAAGAAGTGAATACGATCAACAATGGCGGCGGTTTTGTTATTTTCGTATCAAAAGTGAGGGCAGGCAAAGACAGATACTTGTGAATTTGCTAAATTTTTTTTACGGAAAACAAGTAAAACGATGTTTTTAACAAGTTGATTATGGTTTTCGACTTTCTGTCAATTACGTTTTCTCCATGAAACTACGGTAAACATCGCAAATTTTGTTGCCTGTAAACATTTCTCAGTCATGCCGACTGACCTATTCTATGTGAATGAATTAATGTTGATGATCATTAATGACCCATCCGATTAATGGATTACCTGTACCAACAGATTATGACACCTGTTATAACTGTTGATTAGCTTGGGGTCGTAAACAAAGTCATTAACTTGTTGCAAGGTAAAATTTCGTAATGGCGGATCATAACAAAACGAACAAAATGAAATACAATTGATCTTCAAAAAGGCAGGGCGCCCTGGAAACTGCAAAAAGGGCACAGGGCGGCACTCGAGAAAGGGCGGGCGGACCGCCCTGTGAAAACGGCCTAGCTGGAACACTGTTCTTTCGGTCTCCCTCTCTTTCTTTTCCCCTCTGCAGGTGTCCATTGAAGAGGTATCTTTGTTATGTCATGTTTGTCTTTTCATAGAACATGGCCAATCCATTTCCACTGCCTTTCTTTAATTTCTGCTCTGATGTCTCTTTGTAAGGTTAGGTTGTATAGGTCTTTATTACTTATGGTGTTTTGCCAGAAGATCTTGCAAAGAAGACACGCATTATGGAATGATGACAGTTTGTTGAAGTCAGATTTTATAACCCTCCATGACTCTGCACCATATAGCAAAACTGATTTCACATTGCTATGATAGATTTTGATTTTTGTGGACCTGAATATTGATGTTGTTTTCCATATTGTTCGAAGTCTGCAGAAAGAAGTTCTGGCTTTGTTGATCCTTGCCATTATATCTTTGCTACTTCCGTTGTCCTGGCTGATATTAGTACTAAGATAGGTAAAATATTCCACTTCTTCTATGTTTTCTCCTTTAAGTGTTATTGGTTGTTTTCTAGTTTTGTCATTTAGGCTTATTATCTTTGTCTTTTGTGTATTATCTTTAAACCTACAGATAAAGCAGTCTCATGTAGTCTTGATGTTTTGCTCTGCAATGTTTGTTCGATTTGTTGATAATAGGCATATGTCGTCTGCAAAATTTAGGTCTTCTAAGATTGTGTTCATCGACCATCTTATTCCAGTTGTTCTATTCCAAAGCGTTTTTCTCATGCACCAGTCGATGACAATGATGAAAAGAAGGGGAGAGATGATGCATCCTGGTCTTACTCCAGATTGTACATTGAACCAGGTGGATTGGGTTCCATTGTGTAGGACACAGCGTCTATAGTTGTTGTAAAATAATTTGATCATGTTAATTATTTTATCAGGTATGCCGTATGTTCTCATTATTTCCCACATGCTGGCTCTGTCCAAGCTATCAAAAGCCTTTTCGAAGTCCACAAAATTTATGACGATGTTGTGTTGCCATTTATGCACTGCTCAATGATGTTTCTGAGTGTGAATATGTGGTCACTACACCCTTTATTGGCTCTAAAACCTGCTTGTTCTTTCCGCAGAGTGTCATCTAAAGCATCTATTATTCTCCTGGCAATAACTCTAAGGAACACTTTTGCAGGTACAGATAGTAGAGATATACCTCTCAAGTTGTTGCAATTCTTCATATCACCTTTTTTTGCAAGTTTAACCAGTAGTCCTTCTTCCCAGTCTTTAGGAATAACTTCTTCCTCCTATATTCTGCTAAATATAGTGTGTAGTGTTGATGCTGTTGTTTCTACATCTGACTTAAGGAGTTCTGCACCGATGTTGTCTACTCCAGCTGAGTTACCATTTTTAGCTTGCATAATGCTTTCTTTATTTCACCAAGTTCAAATTTTTCCTTGGGTATATCTATTTCCATTTTCTCTTCGGTGTTATCAAATTGTGCCGGTTTGTCTGGTTGTTCTCTGTTTAAATCTTTCCGAAAGTGCTCTGCCCATCTTTCAAGTTTCTGTGACTCGGATGTTAATACCTCTCCATTCTTGCTTAAAACTGGTGTGTCATTGTTGTTACTTTTCCCACATAGCTGTTTAGTGATCTTATATACAGTACTTAGTTCTCATTGTTTGCATGCCTCTTCTGCTTCATTGGCCAATCCTTCAATATATTGCAGTTTGTCTTCTCTAGCTTTTTTCTTAACTTCTTTATTTAGCTCTGAGTATTCTTCTTGTAGCTTTACTTTCAACCTTTCTGATCTTGTCTGATTGCACTTACTTTTTGTAAATCTTCTCTTTTCTATAACATTCCTGGTTGTATCTGAAATCCACCTTTTCCTTGTACTGTCTCTAATTCCAAGTACATCAGCAGCTGTATCATTAAACATAGTTTTTACTTTGTCCCAATGTTCATTTAGATCCAGACCAATGTTGTTGTTGTTTTCACTGATATTTTGTAATGTTTGGTATTAGTTTCTTATGCTGATGTTAAATTTTTGTCTTATCTGGTTGTCTTTAAGGCGGTGGATGTTATATGCTTTTCTGTTATGTTGTGGTCTGACTACCTTTCTTAGTTTAAGTTTAATCTTCCCAAGTAGAAGGTGATGGTCATTTCCACAATCTACTCCCCTTTCAACACAGACATCCATCAGAGACTTTCTCCATCTTCCATTTACAATTATATGGTCTAGCTGGTTTTGGTCCCTGCCATTTAGTGAGTTCCATGTAATCTTGTGAATGTCCTTGTGTGAAAATAAGGATCCTTCAATAACTAAATCATTCAAGCTGCATAAATCTACTAAAAGTCCACCATTTTCATTACATTCTCCACATCCATGTCTGCCCATTATTCTTTCTTTACCTGAGTTATCTGCCCCAATCTTTGCATTTAGTTAATTAGTTAGTTCATACTGAAATATCAGTGAAAGTTAAATTAATGTTTGCCATGCGTGCATGGCTAACCCTATTTAGTTGGGTTAGTTTTAATCATACATTTCTCATCAATTTTCCAGAATTCAAAATTATTCCAGATTAAAATATTTCCTTGTTTTACATGGAATCTGTATTTTGTAATTGACACCTTTTAACCCACATTAATTAGTAGAACAAACTCTAAAACTATTAATTTTGTTTTAAAACATAATTAAGCAACATAAATATTTATTCTTATCACTATTGTATTAAATTTTAAAGATTAAAATATAAAACTAGTATTTCCTTCGAGTTAATGGTATAAATTTTCAATTGCCTCTAATGGGTCATAGCAACAATTGATCCAATGGTCAACAGGTGTATGTTTTGGTCAATCAGTTGATACATAGTTTACAAAATTAGGGTATATCAGGGACATTTCAATTGTTTAACAATTGAAGGAAATGTAAGCCATAACTTAATGAACCTCAACAGGTAGTTATCAGCATGTGCTTGCAGACAAAATATAGAAGAACTTATATTATTATAAACCTGGATATGAATTTAATTACTGTTACATATATAGTCAATCATAAACTATATGTGTAGTGGCACTAGAAATTAAGCCAGCAACCATATTTTACCTCCAGATGAAATTTCATATTGCTATTAAATACATTGGGAAAGCCTAGTGCAATCCTTGCATATCTAACAATGGACCACATAAACATCAACAGAGAGAGAACATCTTTAAATTCATAAAAAACTAAATCCTAAAAAAAACCAGGACCAGATAACATAACTGGCACTTCCTCTAATTTTCACAAAATGAATACAGGAAAAGTACATTATGATTGGAAACGCACAAACATCATATCTGTTTTCAAAATAGGGGACAAACATCACCTTGGAATTAATGACCAATATCACTTACTAGCACTTATTTTTTACTGATTACAATATTAATGGACTGTACAAGAACACAAAAAATAACTTATTTGTATTCTGTAGCAATCAAGTGATCAAATGAGCTGGCCATGAAATATTGCTTCATTATAATGTCCAAGTATTAATTCTTACAAAACCTCTCCCCAATAGCATCTGGCAAACTAGCGAGCACAAATTTCCTTAATGTGAAAAGCCTATAAAAGATATTATATGATTTTGTGTAAATAGACATGTTACCAGGATAAAGGGTAAGGTTTTTTTATTCTTGTTTTATGATTATGTTACAGTTTAACATGTGTATACAGTACAAGTATAATGTATATTGCAGGGCTGAAATCAAATAAAAAATGTTAAATCCAGAGATGACAGATGAAGATGCTGCCAATGCATTTTTGAGCAAGTTGATGTTAGATACAGTAAGTTCTCTACTTGTTATTAAAGTACCATGCACATTTTTAACAGGTAAATGTTTTAGGAAATAGGAAGAGCATAGCCTACATGTATAGTCCCTTTGCCATATTTTCATATGGATTTGCTTAGTATTTTCTTGTATTGTTATACCATTGTGGACATTAGACATATTTTGTTATAAACAATATATATATAAATCATGAACAATTATTTGTGATGAGATGACCATGTAGATGAAATGAAAAACTTATTTTTTCAATAATATTATCACCTTGCAACGTATATGGAAAGGGAATGTAGTAAAACAAACATATATCTGCTAATCTATCTGTGTGCATCTGCAAGTAATCCCCACCTTGTCAACTCAGTTTAGACTTACATTTGTAATGGTTATGCAATCTTTATTGGACTTTTTGATTTGCTGTCTAATAAGAATACGCTGGACGTTAAGCAGCCATTCATCATAAACATCTAATTAGAATCACCAACATTTCTTTCATATGGTGACTAGAAAATAATCTCTGTTATAATCTTGTAGGGATAATACAGACCAAATAGCCATTTTAGCTCACCTAGACAGAAGGTCTCAGAAATCTTCTTTTTGAAACAATACCAAAATTTGTATTAATGTTCTTTGGAGTATCTAGTTTATATATATGTCAGAGATTTTGATATGTCAACAAACATGACAGTTGGTGCTAAGAATAAACATAGTTCCTGGGTAAAGCTGTGGTTTTTGGCTGATATTTTCGTAAACAATTACAGCAAAACTGACAGAATAAAATTGATCTTGAAATTTTCAGAAAAAAACAAACACCAATTTAGCAGTTATTGCTCCTGAAAAGTTTTTTTTTAGCTAATAATGCAGTTTTTCTGCTTTCATATGAAAACCTATAGGTGCTAGATGAAATGGTAAATTACAGAAATTGCCAATTATCTTGAAAACTATTGTACATTAGTTGGAGGAAAATTATAATTGCAAAAATAATTGTCAAAACAAGATATTCTACCTATTAAAGAGTTATGTCAATTTTAGCAAATTCTGTTTTTTAAGTTTTAAGGCATTATCTCAAAACTTGTAGTAGCAAGATTTAAATTATAATGCAAAAAATGATAAGCAAAACAAGATCTACCTGCATTTGAAAATTTCGGTTCATGCAACCCATTTTGGAGTAACTGTTGTTGCCACTGTAGTGTCTTTTTGGGTTTAAATTTTTCAAAAATCTTCTTTGAAACCACTCATTCATAAAAAAATTGTACTGTACTAAACTATTTTGAAACAAACTTTGTGTGAATGCGCCTTGGGGTATCTCTGAGGTTCTGATTCATCAAGAAACATGGATGCTGTTGCTAAATATATGGAATACTTGGGTCAAACTGTAGTTTTTGGCTAATGCATATACCTCAAAGATTATAAGAGACAGAGAAAATCTGGCAGGTTCAAAATATTAATTAGAATGTTTAGACCATACTATTCTATTGAAAATTACAACTGCAATTATGGACAAAGAAAGATAATTCCTATTCAAATATTGCCTAAATGTGTTCAATTGAAAAAACAATGCAGTGTTACAAAATGAAAGCAATCTTTACTCTTCAGTGCTCTTATACACTTTGAATACAATGTATTGATGAAATACTTCTAACAAGTATCTACATAATAAGTGTTATTTTTCAGAATAAAGAACAAAGTGATACTGGACCTTCTTATGGTGGAGTTCCATATGTAACAGTTGTACCATCACCTGGTAATAAAGTTATATTAGATATGTGGATATCATTCAAGAATTATTTTACACTCCAAGAGTGTTTTTTGATGCATTAGAGTACATGTAAATAATAAAGGCCTTTGCATTGTGCAGAATACTGTGACCATAGCATGTCAAGGAACAGTTTTAGAAAATATATAATAAAAGCAACTGTAGATATAGTAATGTGGTGGACAAAGAAGTATCTGCATCTGAATGTGACTTGATTAAAAAATTAAACATTATGCGCAAATTTCCTTTCAACATTTTTTACTGCAAAAACCACAAGAGATAGGTTAAGTCTGATTTCAAAAGCATGAAAAGGAATCTCGTCGGAAATTTAAGCATAAAAAAAACCATTCAAGTTTTACTTTCATGTGAAAGTTTATTAGTTTTACCACAATCCTGATATGTGCCTATGACTGTTCAACCTCACAAAAATAATAGTTGGTTTGGAGTGTTTCAGATTATAATCAGGAGGATAATTTATATCATTTCTTCAAATACAGACTTTTTTAGACTGTTTTGTTTTACTATAAGTAGATTGCTGATTAATCTTACATGAGTACAAGAAACAATTCATATTGCACAAATTATTACAGACCACATTAAATGCATTTGGCTTTAATTTTACAAATGCATATCTTTTGTGCAATATATTTTACAAGTTACATCTTGTTTTATATGATTTGCCAGGTTTTTGTGTGAAGACAAAAAATGACTCTGGACAGAAAATCTTCATCAATGTGTGTCATTGTGATAATGTAAGTCAAGACTTTTTTTATACCTTTACCATAATAACTATTATTATGCTCCCATAAACAATACACATATATAGATTTTATCAGGGCTGTGTATCTTTTTTAACTTACGCCTTCATTGAAAAGCTATCGGTAATGCTTATCATTTAATTTGTGAAATAATGTGTTAATATTCATCAAACTTTTAGGGCCAAATGGTGGCCTTTATTTAAATATTTGATGTTTGTCAAACACTGTATACAAAATATTCTAATATGACGTTCTTCAAAAGCTTTGAGTACACACCCGTGGTAAAATTCGAATATATTCATATGTCAGCTGATAGGCAACGTCATGATTTGTTTGGGCTGTTCCAATCCTACTCCCACGTCGTATGCTTTTTGTCCCCAGCGTAATGTGTTGCGGGGGACATGGAAATACCGGGCTTCCATCCGTGTGTCTGTCCGTCCGGTCTTGTTAGCACTCTCACAGGTACAATTATTGCCAGATTTTTATAAAACTTATACTATAGGTTAATATCAGCAATATCTCGGACAAGTTTTATAATGGTGGCCAATTGACTTTTTTTAAAAGAGTTATGCCCCTTGGAAATATTAAATTTATGGAAAATGGCCTTGTTAGCACTCTCACAGGTACAATTCTTGCCAGATTTTTATAAAACTTATACTATAGGTTAATATCAGCAATATCTCAGATAAGTTCTATAATGGTGGCAGATCAACTTTTTTAAAAGAGTTATGACCCTTCGAAATATTAAATTTATGGAAAATAGCCTCGTTAGCACTCTCATGGGTACAATTCTTGCCAGATTTTTATAAAACTTATACTATAGGTTAATATCAGCAATATCTCAGACAAGTTATATAATGGTGGCGATCGACTTTTTTTTAAAAGAGTTATGACCCTTGGAAATATTAAATTTATGGAAAATGGCCTAGTTAGCACTCTCACAGGTACAATTTTTTATAAAACTTATAGTATACTATAAGTTATGCCCTTGAAGGTCTGTTTGAAATATTTAGTATACAATAAAAAATACTTTTGTCCCCTGCACACGCTTTTTATTTATAAATTGTTTTAAAGAACAACAAAAAGTGTTTTTTTTTATTGCCCCTGGATAGAAAAAATATGTGCAACGCGGTGGACATTGGAACTCTGTTCTTTTATTATGAATGATTTACCTTATGTCAGATGGTGTAAATGACGTCATTGAACGATGACGTAAGAATGTAAGGATTTTACAGGAAAATGCATGAATGGGAAACTGAAAGTCATCAAAACATGAAAACATAAACAAACGATGGTAAGAGATAGTCAATTACATTCATCCAAATCTGTCTCAGTAGTTATTAAATATTATTTAAGAATGTCACTTATTCAATTTTCTTTGTCGTTTACGTCAATATTAATAGTGTGATCAATTACGGGACAGCAAACATTTCTCTTCACAAAGAGTGCTTCAATCCCAAAGAATTGCTGTCATTGTCCTAGTAGAGTAGAAATAATTCATTTGGGCTTGAATCGATATTGCTTTTACCAGGGGTTGGCCCTTGATGCTGATATTTTACCCCTTGCTGTTGCTCATGGTAAAATATTTAGCTTAAAGGACCAACCTGTGGTAAAATCACAATAAATTCAAGCCCCCATGAATTATTTCTTAATCAACGGGCAATGGAAAATCATAAATCCTATAAAAAAAAAAAAAAAAAAAAAAAAAATGTGGAAAGGACAAGCGACAATAAAACATTACATAGAAAATGAAAGTCTGAGCAACATGAACTCCACCAAAAATGGCCTGAACTTTTGTGCTCTTGAACGGATGGCAGTTCTTGCTTTAGATATTGCACCAGTAGTGTTGGTAAAATTAGTAAAATTCCTGTATGTTGACTAGATCTTTTTGTGTACTTATGTTGCTTTCTCATCAATGTATATTCAACATGTGCTTTTATTCATATCTGTTATTAATTAGGTATGTTCAATTTAGTAAACTTCAGCAATTGCTAAAATAATAGAATAAATGTTATTATATTAGTTTATATGAGACAGATGAGTAATCATTGAGGAAAATTTGTAAACACTTGCCTGTATGAATTAATCACACAAAACTTCTGGGGTGCTCTTTATCTACGTTGTTCGTACACATACGTTTTTTGTTAGAGTTGAACACATTATTTTTTCTGCTGTTTTTTATCTTGACTACTATGAATTTATACTGGTATGTAAATTTCAGTAATTCAGTCAATTTTGAAAAATGTTTATACCCATGAATTGAAATATTCTTTGGCTTGTTTGTAACCAGGTTAGCAAGAGCTAAAATACTTCAGATTTAGATATTTATCATAATAAAGTAAAACAAAGAAATTGAAACGGAAACTCGTAATGCCTTCATAAATCCTGATGAATATAGCGTTACTTAAACTGTCATCTTTTAGAGTTTAGCAAGGGCACAGCAATGACTAGTTGAATTTTAATATTTATTCATGATTCTTATAGTAATAAATTGCTTACGGTAAGGCTAGAATAAAAGTAAATCTGAAGTGAAGATAAGTTATAATAAGTAACTTTACAATGTCATATGGATAGAGTGCTATGAACAAAGGTCAACCTTGCGATCCTTGTTGATAGGTCAAGTAATCACAACAGGCATACATCACTACATAAACATATACATATATATATATATATATCTTTAAAATCAAAATAGAATAACAAAAAAAAACCAACAAAACACGTTGTTAGTATTACTGAAGCAAGTACATATTTTATTTTGTAATATATAAAATAAATTTTGTTTGATAAAAGTATTTAGAAATCTAAAATTTTGATTAATTATCACACAGCTCAAACTACTTCCAAGCAAATGTTATCATTATAATTCTAATATCGTTATTTTATGGTTAATTTGATATTCTCAATTTTTAATACTTCAATATTCTTTAATTTGAAAGGTTCCTAAGCCAAAAGACATCACAGAAGATGAGTTATTAAAACTGTTAGACTCAGATGATCCTTTTAGTTTCCGAGTTCCAATGAGTTTAGGAGAACCACATGCTGAGACAGACAAAAGTGGTAGTGGATGTACTGTATATGATATTGTTGTTCACACACAATTCCTGGAAAAATGAAAACCAGTGAAGTGTTCAAGGCTTTTTTCTTAAGTGTTTCAATGGAGGGGATAGAAGACAAATACAAAACAACAATTGACAGAAGTAAGTTGTCATGCACTTGTACTGGTTGTCCTTGGTTAGTAATGGTTTGTTTTTTAAAAACAAACATCACTATTTGTCTACCATGCTGAACATCACAACCAACCTTAATTGTTTAATGTCAAAAGCAGAAATGTCTAATGCTACGATGCAAAATGTGATTCCTTTATGAGGTCAATAGGTCAAGTGTCCCTTAATTTTGAGTCAAGTGTCCCTTAATTTTGAGTGTCACAGATTTCCAAATAACAGTTAGGTGTATGTTTACAGTAGTATATATACAAAGACATTGCTATAGACAGACAGTGAAGAATTCTGATACTAATTCTAGAATACGCTACAATCATTAACTGTTCTAAATAATAAATACTACACCTGTTTTTGGCACACCACAGTTTTTGTTATTTTGTTAGAAAATATTGAATTAAAAGAACAGCTCGAATAATATACTCATTATACAGTATTATCACATATTTGTTATGAAAACATTAGGTTTTGCATATGCATAACCACAGATTTGCCCAGCCATATTTCTGCTCGGGACAAATAACCGGTTATTGTGCCCTGTTATAACGTTATAACTACTGAACAGAACGACTTCATATTTGTTCAGTAGCTTGACAGTGATGAGTTGCAATGTGTGAGCATTTTCAGATCAGTCAGACACTCATATCTTGTTTTATGATACTTTGAATTATGAGAGGGAGTATGCTTAGCACTACAACATGTGCAACTTCTTGTTTCACTCACCAGTGTCATTTGATATTTTGAAATTTGAAATACAGGTCATGAACAATTTGACATTCACTTTCAAATGTATGAAATTGCAATTCTATTTTTAGAATTTCAAGACTAGATCTGTTAAAATTACTACTGGAACAAATAAACAGCTGCGCCATGAGGGCATGATACGCCCGTCGTCTTGTGTGTGAATTTTTATGCAATAATCATAAATAGTTTCTGACATACGGCCTGACATGCGAAAACCCCCTTTATTTTACAAAAAACTCAATATCTCTAAAATAAAATTTTGAATCAAAACCAAAAAGAATACAGATCTTTAGAGGTACAGTCATACATTTTATTTGTTAAATAGAATAGATTGCAAGTAATTGCAAACAAACTTTAATGTTCTACGTGAACTAACTGGGTCATGTGATATGTACACATGTCCATCCCCTTCACAGATACTATAGTTTGAAACCCGATATCATGCACTAACTATGTCATAATTTAAGAAAATTTTGGCCATGGTTTAATCAGACATATTATACTATACTAATGAGCCAACTTTATTATGTACAAAAAATGTACAGGCGTGTGTGCAACTATCGGGTTCACACTGTTTGTGTACAAAGTATTTGCAGACTTGTCACAGGTCAGCCCTTGGGTTGTGAGTGAAGCCATAAAATAGTTATCAGTGATCATAAAGTTATGAACTCCTAATTAAAACACAAAAGAATAATGTATCAAGTGTTAATTACATCGATTAAATCCAATCAACAAGGTTAACCTCAAAGGTAAATCGATCACGTGGTGTCAACAATCTGGGTAAACTGGTTTGAACTGGTCAAATTTCACCTGGAATTTTATACCGCACGGAAAAGATTTAACAAATTGCTTAAAACTTTACCGATTTACGATTTTTTTACTGAAAATTTTAGCACCACGGTAAAAAATTATACATCACAGTAAGACCGATACCACCACGGCCAAAAATTATACATCGCGGGCCCGCGGTCCTTTAAGGGCCTGGGGAGAACACTGAATAATCATAAATCGTTTTTGAGATACGGCACGACATGTGAAAACCTCCCTTTTTAAAAAAAAAAAATCAATATCTCAAAAATAAAATTTTGAATCAAAACCAAAAAGTATACAGATCTTTAGATTAATATAAATAAGAAGTGTGTAAAATTTTAAGCAATAATCATAAATTTTTTTGAGATACGGCGCGACATGTGAAAAACCCCTCCCCCTTTTTTTACAAAATACTCAACAACTCAAAAATGAAATTTTGAATCATCACCAAAAAGTATACAGATCTTAAGATTAATATAAATAAGAAGTGTGTAAAGTTTTAAGCAATAATCATAAACTGTTTTTGAGATACGGTGCAACATATGAAAAGCCCCTCCCCCTTTTTTAACAAAATACTCAATATCTCTAAAATAAAATTTTGAATCATCACCAAAATGTATACAGATCTTAAGATTAATATAACTAAGAAGTGTGTAAAGTTTTAAGCAATAATCATAAATTGTTTTTGTGATACGGCGCGACATGTGAAAAAAAAACACACACCTGTTTTAGTTACTAAGTCCTGTAACTCAAAGAGTTTTAATATTATTTTCACCAAAAAGTATACAGATCATTTGACCATCATAAGAAACAACTATCTTAAGTTTCATGAAATTTGGATAAGTCGTTCTCAAGTTACGGTGCGACATGTTTACGCCGGACAGACAGACGGACAGACGACATTTGTATACCATAATACGTCCCGTCAAAATTTTGACGGGCGTATAAAAATCATGGATTATAAAGTTTAAGTTCAGTTTTGACTGTTTGTTATTTACTCTTATGGGGACATATTTTGTAAGAAACACCTTTTTAGATTGTTTAAGTTCATATGATGAAAATAAAGAGTGAAAGAGAAGAAGGAGGAATTGTATGATTAGATTATTGTCTTTTTTTTTAAGAATGGATTATTTTAAAGAACAGAAAATCAATCGGTACTTTACAGGAACATAATGTGAGAAAGCAGTCCAAACCAGTTATAATGGATATGGATGAATATGGGTATGTTCTTTACAGATATAAATAGTACTTGATGAAATGTTTTTGTATTCTAGCTGTTAGGGAATCATTTAATGCAATCAGTGATAAAAGCACATTTTGTGTCTTTCCTATTTTTCCCCGTTAAAATCAATCAACTCGAGCCAAATTGATTTTTTGGTTTTGGAATGTTAGAAATATTTTGTTGTTCGATTATTTTCAGGCTTTTTTATGAAATGAGGAGATGTGGTATGTTTCAAATGAGACAACTAACCTTTAAGGATCTCAGAAAAAAGATGTCAATATACAAAGTAAAAATAGAACTTGTGTCAAAGGAGTAGGGCCACAAAGTTCTCAATTTGGCCCTAAAAATTGAACTTTGTCATATCATAAACAAAAACCTTGAGGTATAATCTTTAATATGCAAAGTTGGATATAGAAGAACCTTTTTCTGTCTGCTGTTGGTTTTTTAACAATTCTGACAGCTTCAAAAGTAGGATATTTTACAGGATTTAAGCCAGATTGCCTGTTTTAATGCATTTCCATCTAAAAAACATTGGCCACACCCTTCGACCAAAATAAATTTGTTATACAAAGATGTATAAAGATCAGATGGATGTGGTCAATGTTGTTTGAAGCAAAAACTATTAAAATTTAGCCAAAATAGTAGTCAAAATTATGATTTTGTCATTAGAGTGCACAATTATGATTTCATAAGTCATAATGACATCATAAGTGTTCTAATGTGTCAGAACTTGTTGGTTTTGTATTTGTCAGATATTTTTACATATTTTGTCATCAGATGTTTACTATTATTATTGAATTTAAATTTTGCAGAATTATAGATAGATATAGGAAGATGTGGTGTGAGTGCCAATGAGACAACTCTCCATCCAAATAACAATTTATAAAAGTAAACCATTATAGGTCAATGTACGGCCTTCAACACGGAGCCTTGGCTCACACCGAACAACAAGCTATAAAGGGCCCCAAAAGTACTAGTGTAAAACCATTCAAACGGTAAGAGCCAATATTGACCCTTCGTGAACCATATTGCCAGTGGAGACTAAATGGTCCCCTTTCAAAATTCAGTGAAATGACTACCACTGTCTCACCAAATTACTGTTCTCACCATTAACAGAAATTTTCTCCTTAAAATGAAAAAGACATATTTGAAAAAAAAATACTCACAAACATGTTGAACCTGGCAACATTTATATGTACCTGTGCGAAGCCAGCAAATTGTAATCCAGTGGTTGTTGTTGGATGCTGGCTTTGCTGCCTGCCATTTTTGTTTTTCATTCATTGTTGTAGTATAAATCAGGCTTTTTAATTGTTCCACATTTTGTCATAAAGGGACCTTTCATAGCTTACTAAACCGTATGGGTTTTGCTTACTGTTGAAGCAAATACAGGTGACCTTTAATTGTTCACATCTTTGTTCAGTGTGTATCAGCTGTTGTGTCATACCACATCTCCTTATTTTGATATTAATCTAATTAAATTGTTTTGGCCTTTGAAAAAGTTTTTGCAAGAATATTGTTCCTCTAAATGAATCAAAGATCTGCCTTCTACACAAAATGTTCCAAATAACTAAAATAAAAACACTTTAAAATATTACATAGGACAACTATGAAGAGGTTATTGAGTTGGGACAGACACATGAATATGTGGCTAGTTAAACTGTATTTTTGTGATCTCAAATCTGTTTAAAGACAGCTTCTGTTTCATATTTAAGTGCATGTTGTATACAGGCAAAGCTGAT
Organism: Mytilus coruscus; assembly: GCA_017311375.1. Classification (NCBI taxonomy): domain Eukaryota; kingdom Metazoa; phylum Mollusca; class Bivalvia; order Mytilida; family Mytilidae; genus Mytilus; species Mytilus coruscus. Next base: position 121,911,221 of record CM029595.1, on the reverse strand, counting down.
TTTTTAAAAGTGTTTCCAAAAAATTTCCATCTATACCTGTTAACTTTGTTCTTTCATACAGTTGTAGTAATTTCTATTTATCCATTTATGTTGGATGCAAGAGAATACAAGGAAACTTTCTCTGTATAGCAAAACTAACAATAGAATAACAAGCATGAAAGTTAATATAAAGCAATATGTGTACCAAGGAGGCTCTGTGTGCAGAAGCAATAAACATGTATTGAAGTAGTTATTGTACAATGTAATCTGAATGAGTTAAATGTTTATTTTACAGATCACCACATGGTAGTATTGGTAATCCTCTTATACAAGAAGTAGAAAAAAGCCACCAACAAAAGAAGAACTTAGAGCTAGGTACACTCTACATATTATTGACTAAAAATCATATTTGCTTAACATGTTGTTTTTTAAAGAAAACATAAAATTTGACTGTCAGAAACAGATGTCTAACATAGGTTGCATTTTTTGTTTGTTGAAGATTGGAAAGATTTTCTAAAATTCTGACTTAAAAACTTCAGAAAAGTTTTAGCCATTGAAATAAGAGCATTGTGAAAGAGATGCAAAAGATACCAAAGGGACATTCAGATTCATAAGTCTAAAACAAACTGACAATGTAATGGCACAAAAAAAAAAAAAACAAAAAAACAAACAACATTCACAAAACTACTTTGAAACAAGCTGAAATGAATGTATTGACATATCAGAATATTGATGTTGATTACAGGCAACACAGATATATATGATATTACAGGTTAGAGTCTGAACCTATATCTCAAGGATTAAAAGTTAAGAATAATTTTAACAAACATGGTAAAGCTTCATTTGCATCACTATTAACTATTTGATTGTTTCTTTACCTGACAGAAAATTGCAAGTTGTGTTTAAGTTTGATTTAGGTAAGTTTTATTAGAACTTATTTTTTTTAATAGTATAGAAAAACATTGCCAATTTTAGAAAGAAAAAAAACATTTCCTCCAATCAAGACATTTCCATAAATGTATATGAGTTGTATTTTACAGAGGAGAGGAACCACTGTTTAGAATTATACAAGAGCCTCCAGTTGGTCATCCAGAATTTTTAGTAGCAGAAATCAATCTTCCAAAAGTTGTAAGTATAAATCATAGTACAAAAGTTTCTTTAGAAGTAGCTTTTTTCCGGAAAAGTCTCAGTTTTAGCATACTCTGACATATTTTTTCAGACTGACATTAAATAATGGTATTAGAAACACTGATTTGTATTTTTATATGAAAATAATGTTTTGATGTTGTAAGGCGTAATTAAAAAGATGTGAGCTATCGATCACTTATAATATCTATATCAATGCTTTTTTAAAAGGAAATGAAAACACTGTATGGCCTGAATAGATAAATTAAAAAATTATTATATTTCAGAAATTAACCACCTCATTAGAGTTAGATATAGGAGAGGATAGAATCCTCCTTCAGACCAGATCTAATGTATATTATCTAGATATATACCTACCATACAACTTAATACAGGAGGAATGTGGGGCTCAGTTTAATAAGAAAACTAGAGTAAGTCTTATGCATGTTTAAGTGTAAAAGGAGTTGATAGGTACTTAACACTGATACACCACTCCAAATGTATGAATAAAAACATTTCTAGATTAACTGAAAGAGTGAAGAAATTAACACTGTATAATAAGGTTGCAAAAAGCCACTTTATATTAAATTCATGCACATTGAATTATAGGTTTCATAATGAGTGAGAATTGGATATTGCTTGATATCAACTCAAGTTACCAATTAATTTCAATATAATAATAAACGAGCCTGTGGTGTGCTTATTACTACTATTTGGATTAAATAGCAAGGGTTGATATCAAGGGATATCCAATTTTAACGAGTTGTTAAACCTTTTTCTTTTATGGTAAACATTCTCATTGTGTTAAATAAAAAATTCTGTGAGTCGTTGATCTAGTCTTTTGCACATACCAGAATGACGTCATATGTCTTTTTTCTGATGTCAAAATTTAACAGACATGTTAATAGTTTTTTACGCTTCAGAATGTAATAAAATTTGAAGAAAAGAATATTTTCAAGTGAAAAGTTTGAGTGTTTTGTAAATTATTGAGGAAATCACAAATTTCTGTTGCCATGGAAGAAATACATATTGTTCTAACCTTTACAAGTCATCAATGACCTAAGGAATAGCCAATGGAAAAATTGCAATATCATCTCATGATGCTGGATAAGCCAATCAAATTACCGCATTATGCATATCACCTTTTTTGTATCACACTCCATACAGTGTGATATGAGAAATATCTCTGTATGCTAGAAATATATAACAGGCCACAACCATAAGAGAATCATACTTTCACAATAAATCTCTGTATTCTTCACTCTCTTTTGAACTTATTGTCAGGTAATAGTATTAGTGAAACTTATGCTAGTTGAAATTGATAGTTACAAGACATGGACAGTGAATATTGTGTGAAAAAGATCAAAAGGAACCAAACAAGAGTGTTTTCATTGTTGAATTGCAGAATGTATTTTCTGTCTTTTTTTTTTCTTGCTTTTATCAATATTATGATAATTACAATTTTTGTTTTTTTTAATACTTGATGAAATGGTTAATAGTTAGATTGTTGTAAAACCAAAAAATATTTTAAATATCACTTTAATTTTTATGCCCCTCCTAGGGGCATCATGATTTTCGGTCTCTGCGTCCATTCGTTCGTCTGTCCGTTCGTCAGTTCATCTGTCTGTCTGTCTTGCTTCATGTTAAAGTTTTTGGTCAAGGAAGTTTTTGATGAAATTGAAGTCCAATCAACTTGAAACTTAGCACACATGTTCCCTATGATATGATCTTTCTAATTTTAATGCCAAATTAGAGTTTTGACCCCAATTTCAAGGGTATGTTGGGCATTGAAAGGTTGTCACCCATTTTGTGAAATCAGGTCCTCCTACAGTTTTCAGTCCAGATCTATGTAACTTCACAGACAGATTGCACTCATATTGAAGCTGTACACCTGCTATTATGGAATTGTTTGAGGAAATTCAGGAAAATTTTCAAAAGAGGGTACACAGTTTGTGTAATCTTTTCTCCTGCAGTTTTCAATCCAAATCCATGAAACCTGTCACAAATAGATTGCATGCATATTGAAATTGTTCACCTTTTATTAAGGAATTGTTTGAGGTCCATTTTACATTTTCAGGACTGTAAAATTTTTTCAGCAAAGTTAACAGAAGATGGGACCTGTTTTGTATAACCAGCTTTACCTACAGCTCAACCTAAATTCTCAAAAACTCACAGAAAAAAATGCACATATGTTGGAGTTTTGAATCTGCTATTATCATGATTATGGAATTGTTTGAGACTTTGTCCCTATTTGACCAGCCTTTAGAAATTATTCATTTTTCATTTACATTTTATTTTTGCATAGATCTAAATGTTCCTTATAGACCATGCTCCATAATTTTAGAAACATTCCATTCAGTCTTGCCATTTGAGTCTTTTATCCATTTTTTGTTAGAATATTGATAAGATTTTGCTTTTTTATTCTTCTGTTTAAGATTTTTTTAATAATCTTTTATTCTATTGGTAGATATTAACCATGACTATGCCAGTCCAGCCTTTAAGCTGACAGTAACCAGATAGCAGAACCTTAAGTTTATGAATGAAGCCATGGACGAAAAGGCCAACTAGGCCAGCACACTTTGCTCCAGCTTTTTCTGTTATGGATTTTGAGGGAGACTGAAATGTATTTCGTATAAAATGTGATAATGTTACATTTAAAATAAATTGACATTCAGTGTTATTGTTTTGCCTTTCTGTATTAAAACAATCACTTTAGACATATTTGAATGACTCTTCTGCAACATTTACCACATATTACTTGGATGCAAAAAAATAAAGATGGCTTTGATTGAAAGATGTTTGCATCAGTCTGTATCTGAAAAAATAACTATATTAGGATCTGTAGGTGCATTTTTTGGGAAATCAATAAAGAAAAAATGTAAAACGCAAAAATAATGAGCAAGACAACTACAATGTATATCAAAGTGACAGAAACTGTTAGTCTAATCCACATAGAAGTTATTGCTGTTTAATGATGATTTTTTTACCCAATTTTTGCATATTATGCAAAAATGATATAATAAGAAAGACTGTAAACAGCGAACATGATCAGTAGGACAAGATCTACAATTAATATTGAGCATAGCTGAATTGTCAGTTGACTCCTTGTAAGAGTTATTGCCCTTTAATTTAGTTTTACCCATTTGTTTGCATTTTTTACAAAAACTACAGTAGAAAACTGTAAACAGTATAAATGGTAAGCTAGGTAAGATCAACAAAAAGAAATCTTAATCATGAACCATTTTTTTAGTTGAAAATGGATACAAATCCAGGTGAGCGACACAGGGATTTCTAAAAATATCCCAATTAATTATGTGTGGGTGTTGGGTATTAAGGGCCTTCTCAATTAAGATTCTTTAATCTTTTCACAGTTGAGCTTGCTCACTTAAGGTTTTTTGAAGTTTCAAGTTATTCCATGTGAACTTTTGCTGTCACTTGATGTCGGTCTTTATTGATCTTCCTCATTATTTTTTTTTAACAAAGTTTGGTCTGAACAACATTTTGCTTAAAGTTCATGATTGTTGTCCCTGCCAAACAACCAATCAATATGGTCGCCGTGGCTATATATATAACACATGTAAAAAGGTAAAATGCAAGTAATTTTCCATAGTTTTGAACACTAATAATAGTCGACTGATAGAAATATTCAGAATGGCAAGATCTACCCGCTTTAAACTTCTACTGTTTGTCCATCTGTCCGTCTGCCTCAACAAAATATGTTTGAAATAGCATATTGTATTACCCCTGTCTGTCTTTTTTTACATCTTTATGTCTGTTTCTCCATCCATCATTCCACAGGTCCGTCCATCCATCCCACATACAAGACTTAATTTACCTAGTTAACTGCTTCTACATATTTTTAAGATAGAGGTTTTATACTTTGATGAGTATTAGCAGAGACATATGGTGTATATTATATATCTCACATTTCACTTTCAGATATATTGATGATTTCCTGTCGCTCAATGACCCACATTTCAATGAATGTTTGAATCTCATATATCCTAGTGAGCTCGAAATGAAAGGATATACTACGGAAACTAGAATGTCTGCTTCATATCTTGATCTTTTTCTGGATATTGACACCACAGGATGGTTTCAAACTAGAATTTATGACACGTGATGATTTCAACTTTCTCATCTCAGCAATAGCATACCCTCTGCCCCATCGTATGAAGAATGTACATCTCAATTGATACGTTACCCTTTGCATGTTCACTCTATACGAATTGCATTTACAGAGGTGTGCTCCTTAAACGAAAACTGCTCCAACAGACTTTTACAGTCACCGACCCGAATTGCCTGACCGATAGGATATTTCTGTGTCATAACTCACTGGTGACATGTTTCTCGGTCTAAGATCCCAGAAATGTCGTCTAATCTGTAAACTTACTGATTGTATCCTATTTCCGATTATAACATTTCGATTGAGAGCAGATTTACACGACGAATGATATAGCAAGAGACGTTTACTCTATCGATGCACCCGGCCAGGCTTTTGTTGGAGTCCGTCAGTTTTGTTTTTACTAATATTTGCATCTTTTCAATCAATTCATATGATTTGAACAGCAGTAAACTACTGTTGCCTAAATTATTAACTAACGGATTTAACCAACTTGAAACTTTGGAATTATCATTATATTCATTGGCCATAATCTATATTATAAACTCGAAAAGTTCATTTGAAAGTAACTTGAATCAACAAACCATACAGTATAATTAATTTTGGACTTATTAAAAAGCATATTTAACAGTGAATATGTCTTTTGTATATTTGTAATATAAACGTCATTTGTTAAAGTGTTGGTTTCGGCCTTTATTTATATGGTTTCTGTTACGACTTATTAACTGATTCGTAACAGTAGTTAAAAGTATATACATGTAAATCAAATATATTAGAAAGTAGTGATTCTTGAAGCGACAGGACTTCATAATGACATATAGGAAAAACCTATAAAACAGAACTATGTCTAAAGACTAAATATTTCTTGAGTAGCAAAATATAAACCCTAATGGTGTAAAATCACATAAAATTTGATGAGATTTAATAAATTCCAATTGACAGTACTAATATATGATGTGGCCGGAAGATGAACTTTTCTTCATATAGTTATCAAAATCATTAAGCCGAACCTTTTAAAATAGTGAAAATAACAACAACAACAAATTCAAAATAATAATTTGACTAACAGTTGCAGTGCAATATCATACACTACAAGGATAATATGATTGTAATATAGACTTTGTACATATTAGATTGAGAAAAGTTATATAGCACTATTTAACAAAAGTGTGCCATATACTAGTATAAACTTATTGTATATCTATCAAAATTTTTGAAATATTTTTCAGTCTTGTTAATATATAATAGTAAACCAAATAAACAGTTTTCATTTCGTATATAATATTGATAGTTTGATTTGTAACGACTGTTGAAATCCGGGCTGAAGGTCATAATATGTCTAGTTGATCTGTTTCAAATACAAATCTTTCGTAAGGTGTGATACAAAATATGGCATCTGTCTCATATCTTTACTGGCCGTATGTCCAGGCTCAAATGTCATAACTTTGCAATTAACTTTTGTTAAAACTCTGTAAATATCATCGTCTTCCTTGATGTTATGTAGCTCTTCTATTAGATGACGTAAAAATGGTGATGATGACTCTGTGTTAAGGAAAGATCTGTCACCTGTTGAAATGAATTTTGGACGTGAACAATTGAAATATTATAAATGCTATTCAATTTCCTTCCAAATCGTTTTTATGCAATATAAGTAAAGAAACTAAAATTACATAGGTAGAACTGCCATCTTAAGCCAGCTGGTTTACATTTACATTGCTGATTTTGATGCCTGTACCAAGTAAGGAATATGATATGTTTTCCATTCGTTCCTGCGGTTGGTATAATCTAACGTTTTATGATGTCAGTTTTTGTGGACTTCCTCTTTTTGATTTTACCTTAAAGTAATTTTGAGATACTTTTTTCCACTTCGCTATAATTGTCTTCCAATTAAACGAACTAATTTAAAATGTAACCAACAAGGTTGCCACTTACAGTAGGGATGACCTGGGACATCATATATATTGTTAGTAAACTATTCCCAGGGATGACTGACTTGATAACTCTTAAAAATCGTTAGGCACCGGCACCGACCATTTACCCGTTTTGGGAGAGGGGGAATCATATTGTTTTCTTTCTCGGGACAAATATTTTTTTCAGACTTTTTAACAAGCTTTTTTTCTTCAATAAAATACAAGAATAAGAATTTCAACGTTTATTTATTGTAGTCATAATTTCAATGGAAAGACATGATTTTCACATCTCTTCATTAACAAATATTTTTTCCAAAGAAATATACAATCATAGCCCAATCCGCTGCACAAAATGAATTCTGAGGCACGGAAAAAAATTAATAAATATTTCGCTAAAGAATAGGTTTAAGATATGTTTTAGGAATTAAAGACAAATAGCTACAGATAACATAATGAATGTGTTCTCACCGGTTGGATTTTTTAAATAAATAAATATGAATATGCTGTCAAGGTGTTTATTTAAATGATATTGAATAAATAGCAGTCAACGGTGTGCACGACTTCTCATTTGTCATACATATTAATGAACATAATAATAATAAAAGTATGCATTCTTTTTTTACAGAAAAGACAAAGAGGTAGTGACTCCAAAGTCTTACCGTGTATTTGATATACCCTTTCTCAATAAAAGTATTGCCAGGATCAGTTTTTATAATACTTTTTCCAAGTAGATATGTCAATTAAATTTTAATTAGTGTAGTCTAGATTTTTTTCTTGCGTTTGATAACGGATTTTGTTTAAAAGGATTGCAGCCTTTTTTTCCATACGAAAATCAATTATTATGTGACTTAAGTGCATTATATCTATAAGCTTCATATTATATATTTGTGTTAAAAGTATATAACATTTAAAACACGTAAGTAATAATACATCTGTTAAAACACTGAATACCCATAAAAACAATTGTAGATATTTACTCTCTATAACACTGGCGCATGAGGCATGGACCTCTACCTGTTTTCTTTCTTTGTTTTTTTTTATCAAATTCCACCCTATTTTATGCGTTCTCACCCCTTATCCATGGATGCAATTTTACATAAATTGTACTCCCCCGGTTAATAGTGCTTTCCGTTCCCAACCCAATTTTCCATATTCTATAATTAGAGAGAAAACATAAACATCGATTTATCCAACAAAGCAAACAAGAGATAAAAAAATGGGGATGATGAACATAAACTCAAATTGAGGAAAAACAAAATAGAAAATGTTTCAGTTATAAACAGTTACAAAAAAACACAACAATGTATTAGAAATATGTGATACAAACCTATTGACGTGGAATAAACTTCAAGGAAATCAGATTCATTGGGAATACGAACAGTGTCTGCATCATTAGGAATAGACACCTTGTTTTTTAATGTGTCCGCAACAATAATATCGTCGCCTTGTCTTGAATCTGATCTTCTAGAACACTAGATTAATTGTTAAATAAATCAATAAACACAATCTTGTTTTTAATAAAAAAAGATCTTGACAGGTCTATCTTTAAGTTTATACTACATGTAAAACTGCTGTCATTATTTACAAATATGATCGAAAAGTAAAATAAATATCTTTGGGTTGTTTCTTTTTACCTAGATTTTTGCAAGGTGGTCTTGCGGATTTTATGCTGTGCAAACATACCTTTTACCTCTTAAATCCATCTTTTCCTATAAATTTTGTACTGATATGTGTCTTTCGAGTTCATTTGATTCACAATCGTTCTTGATATTTAAATGTTTTCAGTAGCCTAAAAATAATCAGTCAATCTTGTTCACTCCTTGCCTAGAGTAGGGAGTTCATTATGATCCAAAAGGCCAGGTTGCATGCTCATAGAATAGATGTAACTTTTTTGAATTACATTTAGTAAAGCGATATACAGACTCAACAATATAACATTGATTGTATGAACAGATATGTAATATTCCTATACAGGAGAGAAAGGGAATTGTTCACCTTTGACCGAAATTTGAAGAGATCATTAAAAAACCACATAAGATTGCCAGGGATAGAATTTTCACTTCGTAATTAATTTAGTCATATATACTGGGTTGTTATGTAAATTTTCTATACCTTAACAGTATACTAGTAATTTTATTGATAATTAAGTTTGATTTTTCATTATAAAGTATATACATTATGTACCAGTCATTGTACTAAAAATAAGGTTTAATCCCAATTTTATATTCTATTTTTAGAAATTTACCTGTGACGTCACTTTTTGTGGCGTTGATACATTCGTGTGACGCATAGTTCATTATTCTATTTTGCTGTATTTGTGTTCTGTCGTAAATTAATTTTAGGTGTTCGTTGTTATTCTGCGGTTTACATGTTGAAATGTACTATTATATTATTTATTTGTGTATTTCTCTGTCCTGAATGTTCTTGCATTTATTTGTACTGTATTCCTGTCACGTAATGTTGTCATTTTAGCGGTATTTTTTTTAAAATTACCATATAAGCGGGAGGTTTGGCTAGCCATAAAACCAGGTTCAACCCACCATTTTTCTTAAAATGTCCTGTACGAAGTCAGGAATATGGCAGTTGTTATCACATAGTCCGTTTCTATTATGTTGGAGTTTGTTTTTGTAGCAGTTCAGTGTTTCTGTTGTTCCGTTTTGTTTCCTCTTATAGTTGATGTGTTTCCCTCAGTTTTGGTTTGTGACTCGGATTTGTTTCAGTTTAATCGATTTATGACTATTGAACGGCGGTATACTACTATTGTCTTTATTTAGCTGTTTTGTTTAGGTCTCGAGCATATTTGGTGACGGTTATTTAAGATAATGTGATATGCGCACAGAAAACAGTATTAAAGTTTATTTAAATACGAAAAGGTTCTTGCTTTAGTATTTGTCTGATAGACAACAATCGTTTAAATCAACGTCGATCAATACAATGAAAAAACACTTAATAAAATTCGTGCGTCCGAAGCGTTTTTCTGAATTAAACTTGACGGAAATTTTTCAAACTCATCATTTGAAAAGCCACTGATGCATAAATACGAACTGTATGAATTATATGGCTCAAGGACAAAATTCATCTTAGGTGAACTGTGCATGAGGGAGATGGAATTCTTGTTTATTATCAATTACATAATATTTCAACGGAGATATTTGGAATTGTAGGTTATAAATCATATCAGTACCGAAGTAGTGGCTACTGAGCGGATGATACCATCGGTGCGAACAGTCAAGCAGCAGTATGGACCCAGTGCTTATAAATGAAAATAACACGTCATAATTTTCATACGTTCGGAGCGGTTTCCTGGATTTACCTTCATCAGGAACTCTCAAACCAAAACCTTCGAAAGCCAGAAATGTATAAATACGTGGATATATATATATTATACTGGTAAAATATAATTCATTTAGAATATTAGGCTCCTGAAAAATAGACTTGAATACAGGCCTTTTTCATCTTTATAGACACACATAAGTATGAACAAATGTAATAGATTTACGTTTAAATTTCTACCCAAAGCAACACGGGAGTATGTTACTCCAGCTAGTACTTCTGGAAAAAACGGTGTTCTTGGTTCAAATCATACGGCTTAAAATCACATTTCAAAAACTATTTTTTGAAGTATACATTAACATAAACGTTTCCGATTTACCTGTACCAGATGCGCATTTAGAAAATTAATGTCTTTTCAGTGATGCTAAGGCCAAAATATATGAAAATCGAAAATGTTATACAAACGTTAAAGGGTTGATAACATAAAAGAAGGAAAAACAGTAAAGCGTATCCCGAACATGGAATCAGGTTTATGCATGAGGGAGATATAATCCTTAATTCAAATTTTAAGACAGCAAATTTCAATGAAATAATAAACATATTTTCACGCCAATACCGAATTATTGGCTACCGATATGGTTAAATTTTCGAGGAGGAACAATCCACCAGCAGAGGTATCGAATAAGGGCAACAGGAGTATACCGCTGTTCGAAAGTCATAAATCGATTGAGAGAAAACAAATCCGGGTTACAAACTAAAACCGAGGGAAACACATCAACTATAAGAGGAAAACAACGAAACAACAGAAACACTGAAATGAACAAAAAACAAACGACAATGCAACACACACAGAAACGAACTATAAGATAACAACTGCCATTTTCCTGACTTGGTTCAGGACATTTTAAGAAAAAATGATGGGTTTGAACCTGGTTTTGTGGCTAGCCAAACCTTGAACCAGTGGATGCAATCGTGTTGGAAATATGATTACGTTATCGTGACGATGATAAAGTTATGCTATGCATGAGGGAGAATCCTTCCTAAATATAAAATGATTTCCCAAATATCAGCAAATATCTATAAAACACAGTATCTACCTGTGGTAGTAAATTTTAAACCAGCTAATTTCAATATATATCTGTATTCTCAAGAATATTTCATATCAGTTTATAAGAAATTGCACACCCAATATCGGTATCACCAAATATTACAAACAAATGTCCAATCACTAAACATGCACAAATATAAAATCTACTAAAAACAATTCAAGACCAGTCTATTATGATTTTGTTTACATTGTTTACACTGGAAAAAGAGTCCTCTCTTACGCATACATATTGTTCATTTGATGTTTCGTCGGAATCTTGGTCTTTTTATTTACTGTCCTCGTGATACATGAACTTTAAAATAATATGAGGAAGCCATTTACAAATGTATTATGATAGTGCAAAAATTGATAACATGACAATAACGAAATTATATTCCCACAGGGCGATATCTAAAATTAACTTATCATACCTGGAAAATAAATATTTTGGGCTTAAGAATTAGCTCTGGACAGTTCTCTGCATTGAAGTAATTCATTACTGATTTCATCTTTACACATCTATCTGTCATATACACGCTGTCCTCATTACCATGTGTCAACAAAGCGACGATCAGGCAGTCTGTTTTCGATAATTTGTTCTTGTCTTTCATAACTACAACAAAAACATACAAAAGCCTTTGTTTATGCAAAATATATTATTCAATAATGAACATTCGAAAAAAAAAATTAATTGACACACACTATACATTCTTTTCGTTTTGAATAGGTGACGCCCAAATGAACGTAAACACGCGAACTATCAAAAGCTATAAAGTGTAATCGTGAAATAAAAAAATTAGTTAAAAAGGTTGAAACAACAAAAATCTCATTTTATACACAAATTTACAAGTAATTGCCATTTCAGCCTTACTTTCTTGTAACTTCTCTACTAAGTCATCCTTACTGGCATCATTCATAAGATCACTTTCGAAACCAAGTTCCATGAATCTTTGGAATAGAGATGAAGCATCCACATCACTTCCTGGACGATCAGATAAACCTAATCTGGAATCAAATTCTGTGTTATTGATCACAACTGCTATTCCAGATCTAATTGTATAACTTTCTTGGTCCAAATGGCTTTTGTATATTGTTCCTTCATTTGTGTTACTATAACAGAAAAATCATTAGATACATTTGTAAATAAAAAATAGTTCAAAGGTAAGAATAATTGTACACAAGCAGAAATTTTTAGTGTTGCATTGTTTTCTTAAAACGGAAATCTTTTATATTTTCCTTGTGATTATTTTAATTAAGGATTAGTCTACACAAGGACACATGTCTGTACAATAAACTGCATGTGAATGAGCATGATCATGATTACCCCAACGTTCTTGTGTGTTTAGATAAAATTGAGAATGGAAATGGAGAATGTGTCCATCTGTCTAATCAACCTGAGCATTTGTAAGACTCTATCAAATGATTCGACTTCCACCTTATAATTAATTATACGCTTTTCATTGCAATGAATTTTTTATTTTCAAATTTAGAAATTAGTCTTTTGGTCCATTACATTTTACATGGTTGATTTTATTGTGATAACCAATGATATTTCAAAAATAAGAAGAATAATAATATAAATGTAATTCATTTAGCGTGTGTTCAAAATAATCAGTATGATTCAATGAAGAAGAAATTGGTAAAGGCAAAAATGAGAAAAAAATTCAACATGTACCGTTCTGCCATCTTGGTAATCGGGTATTTTAATGTCTTTTCTTCACAGATATCCTGTAGCATTCAATTTTTCTGTATTTGCAATTTCCTTAAAGTATAAAATAAAAAAAATTACTTATAACAGATATAAGTTAACATTTATAGGATTATAGCTGCATGAAGTTCATTACAGAGCTTAACGCCAACACCAAACATCCAATGGAAAAAAATCTGCACTATAATTTGAAATATGTAAATTTTTCTCAAAAGTGGTAGATATGACCTTCTTGTCAGGAGACAGGTCTAGAGAGTGACGTTATCAAATGTTTGATAATATTGTCATAAGGTGTTGCTTTCATTCATTAACATTAAAAATGTAGAAATATTACAAAGGGTTTTGCAAAATACTTCAAAACATGACATGTTCAGACTCAAAATCATGTAGAACATTAATTTTAAGAATTATTTAGCGATACATATTAATAGGTTATATATACTTCAAAATAAAGTTGCCTCACAAACCACGCATATTTTTAGGTAATATATGCATAAGTAAAAGTACAGTTTGCAACAGTATGTAACATTTGACTTCTCTACGTTTTACATTAGTTTTACTTAGTCCAACTTTGGTTCCTAAAAAGCTGCTAATATAGATACAATATCGTGTTTTATGAAGGAAAACATCAGACTTTTAAAAAAATCTACTTTGATGGAACAAGTATTTTCTGAAACTGCGTCATCTAGTTGCATGGCGTTTTTTTGACAACATATTTGTTACATTTAGAGGACGTAAATTTCAACAGACAATCGGAATTCCAATAGGAACAAACTATGTGCCTCGTCTCGCTATAAAAATTATGTCCTTTGACTAAACAATTCAATGTTTTGTTACTATGTTAGACGCTTCAATCCAATCGAACTTGAGATACAAGATACTACAGTTATGTCTGCCTAATGTCTTGACTTAATGCGAAACATAAGCTATGAGAGTCACAAACCACGCATATTTTTAGGTAATATATGCATAAGTAAAAGTACAGTTTGCAACAGTATGTAACATTTGACTTCTCTACGTTTTACATTAGTTTTACTTAGTCCAACTTTGATTCCTAAAAAGCTGCTAATATAGATACAATATCGTGTTTTATGAAGGAAAACATCAGACTTTAAAAAAAAATCTACTTTGATGGAACAAGTATTTCTGAAACTGCGTCATCTAGTTGCATGGCGTTTTTTTGACAACATATTTGTTACATTTAGAGGACGTAAATTTCAACAGACAATCGGAATTCCAATAGGAACAAACTATGTGCCTCGTCTCGCTATAAAAATTATGTCCTTTGACTAAATAATTCAATGTTTTGTTACTATGTTAGACGCTTCAATCCAATCGAACTTGAGATACAAGATACTACAGTTATGTCTGCCTAATGTCTTGACTTAATGCGAGACATAAGCTATGAGAGTCAGCTGAGAGTAAAACTTTACCAAAAAAAAAAAGGACAGAATTTTACTTTAAATGTAAACATTCCTTTTAAATGAAGCAACATTCCAGTAGTAGAGTATTAATTTTTCAGATGATTCCAAGACTTGCGTTTTACTATAACGATTTCCTTGATATTGTTGTCGTACTGCAATATACAATGGGAGTGTGTAAAAATGCCAGTTAACACCATGATCAAACAAATCTGATAGCAAATTAATTACTTTCAAATATATACCTTTTTAAGTGCGTTCAAGTTTGATAAAGGCGAACAAATTATATCTCACTCAGTGCCAGGGTTACATTTTATTTTTATATTACAACCAACATAACAATTATGATAACAATTTCAAAGCCTACAGCCTTAAAATTTAAATGGCCTCCACAAAACAGTCATTACTATATTTACAACAGCAAAAAAAGAATGGTAAAATGGTTAATCAGATCAATTATTCCTTATCTTTGCTTACATGAATCTTTGCATTCATATTCGAAATAGCCCGTAGTACATCAGGGAATACCTTGGAAAATATGATGTTAATGTATGCATTCACCGGTTAAAACCTACCCTGTCTACTTAAATTCCCTGTTCTGCGATGTTTGGAGTTCATACGATTCCCTCTGGTGTGTTTTACTCGAATTAGTATATTCTTAATGAATTTAAACGGTAAATTATAATAACTATATTACCTCGAATGTATAGTATCATTTATATTTTTCTTTCTTAATAAGTTAAAATATGTATTATGACGTTATTCCATTGGTATTTTTGAATTTGTATCATATAAAGGCTACTTAAGCAATCTGAGATTTTATTTTAAGATCTTTCTCGTGCATTTCGATGTTCGATGACATTATCGTGCATAATTTCGATCAGAAGAATTCCTTCAAGGTAAACTTACAAACAGGTGATGCGAATTTTCATCAAGGTGTATATTAACTCTAGGTAAATGTAATTAATCTTTATCATAGTGACAACACCATCAAAACGAAACCACCGGTTATCACACATTTTGAAGATTAGTCGACAAACAGGAGCCATGATTAAACACTCACACATGAATCAACCTTTTACAATTCTCTTATTTTTTCTCAAATCAACAAATTCAAAAGTATGATAACCAACTTATAAGAAGGGTACAACTGTATATTTATACTGCGGTTAAAACAGTATATTACCTGCACTAGAAAACTATGTTGAATATCCGAGAAGTAGACGAAACAAGGAAGTAAAAAAAAAACATAAACTGAAAGTAGATGATACAAATTTGCAAAAGTGGACATTATGTAAAATATTAAAAGCGAAATCCTATGTAAAATTAAAGAGTGACTGGTAAACACCTTTGAAAAAAAAATAAAGTTGTTTGCCTTCAGCTCCACTCGGTTTTTCTAACACATGGAAGGACTGACTTCTAGAGTTGCTAACTTCCTATAAACTGAAAAATCTTAAACTGATGTTGATAAATGATTTTTTTTCAAGTAAATCCTTCCTTCCCTTTCAATTAATACAATCATTAACCTCTAGATTATTTCCACCTTCACTAAATAGATATCATACTTATTCAAAGAAATAGACGTGACAAATAGGGAAATATTCTACTAAAAATAAACGTTGGAATTTTTAATTTTGATGGGTTCAAAGAAATTATTTTAACCATTGCTAACACGGTGTTTCATTATTTAAAACGAATTACAAGTAAGAAAGTCTAAGCCATAAAATATTAACCAATTGGCTGTCGATTATCTAAACAATGACGAGTAAAAAATATTTTTTCCTAGCCTTTGTCGAGAGATACATATTTATATTGTTTCGTTTGGTTCTTTCGGTACACACTATAATAATCTTGAGACTATCACAAACATGAATATAAAGAAGGATTATGAATAAAGGATATGAGTCTCCAACAAATGTTAAAGCACCATCCAATTTTCTTCTTCAGGTTGCATTTTATGTTATTTAGTTCGGAGTTTAACGTCTTTCGCAACAACTTTATACATTACGCCGACGTCGGCATTTATGGTACAATTATCTCGTTTTTATAGGAGTTTCTGTATTATTATATGTCACATTTGACCTTTTATATAAGAGTTTTGCAACGAATATCATAAAAACCAGTTCAATTATCAATGCGTACTGCCAATGTAAAAATCATATCTTATAATTTAAAATATTGTGTTAAACAGTCCCCACTCTCTCTCTCTCTCTCTCTCTCTCTCTCTCTCTCTCTCTCTCTCTCTCTCAAACACAAACATAGTGCACAAGGACACATGTCTGTACAATAAACTGCATGTGAATGAGCATGATCATGATTACCCCAACGTTCTTGTGTGTTTAGATAAAATTGAGAATGGAAATGGAGAATGTGTCCATCTGTCTAATCAACCTGAGCATTTGTAAGACTCTATCAAATGATTCGACTTCCACCTTATAATTAATTATACGCTTTTCATTGCAATGAATTTTTTATTTTCAAATTTAGAAATTAGTCTTTTGGTCCATTACATTTTACATGGTTGATTTTATTGTGATAACCAATGATATTTCAAAAATAAGAAGAATAATAATATAAATGTAATTCATTTAGCGTGTGTTCAAAATAATCAGTATGATTCAATGAAGAAGAAATTGGTAAAGGCAAAAATGAGAAAAAAAATTCAACATGTACCGTTCTGCCATCTTGGTAATTGGGTATTTTAATGTCTTTTCTTCACAGATATCCTGTAGCATTCAATTTTTCTGTATTTGCAATTTCCTTAAAGTATAAAATAAAAAAATTACTTATAACAGATATAAGTTAACATTTATAGGATTATAGCTGCATGAAGTTCATTACTGAGCTTAACGCCAACACCAAACATCCAATGGAAAAAATCTGCACTATAATTTGAAATATGTAAATTTTTCTCAAAAGTGGTAGATATGACCTTCTTGTCAGGAGACAGGTCTAGAGAGTGACGTTATCAAATGTTTGATAATATTGTCATAAGGTGTTGCTTTCATTCATTAACATTAAAAAATGTAGAAATATTACAAAGGGTTTTTGCAAAATACTTCAAAACATGACATGTTCAGACTCAAAATCATGTAGAACATTAATTTTAAGAATTATTTAGCGATACATATTAATAGGTTATATATACTTCAAAAATAAAGTTGCCTCACAAACCACGCATATTTTTAGGTAATATATGCATAAGTAAAAGTACAGTTTGCAACAGTATGTAACATTTGACTTCTCTACGTTTTACATTAGTTTTACTTAGTCCAACTTTGGTTCCTAAAAGCTGCTAATATAGATACAATATCGTGTTTTATGAAGGAAAACATCAGACTTTTAAAAAATCTACTTTGATGGAACAAGTATTTTCTGAAACTGCGTCATCTAGTTGCATGGCGTTTTTTTGACAACATATTTGTTACATTTAGAGGACGTAAATTTCAACAGACAATCGGAATTCCAATAGGAACAAACTATGTGCCTCGTCTCGCTATAAAAATTATGTCCTTTGACTAAACAATTCAATGTTTTGTTACTATGTTAGACGCTTTAATCCAATCGAACTTGAGATACAAGATACTACAGTTATGTCTGCCTAATATCTTGACTTAATGCGAAACATAAGCTATGAGAGTCACAAACCACGCATATTTTTAGGTAATATATGCATAAGTAAAAGTACAGTTTGCAACAGTATGTAACATTTGACTTCTCTACGTTTTACATTAGTTTTACTTAGTCCAACTTTGAATCCTAAAAAGCTGCTAATATAGATACAATATCGTGTTTTATGAAGGAAAACATCAGACTTTAAAAAAAAATCTTCTTTGATGGAACAAGTATTTCTGAAACTGCGTCATCTAGTTGCATGGCGTTTTTTTGACAACATATTTGTTACATTTAGAGGACGTAAATTTCAACAGACAATCGGAATTCCAATAGGAACAAACTATGTGCCTCGTCTCGCTATAAAAATTATGTCCTTTGACTAAATAATTCAATGTTTTGTTACTATGTTAGACGCTTCAATCCAATCGAACTTGAGATACAAGATACTACAGTTATGTCTGCCTAATGTCTTGACTTAATGCGAGACATAAGCTATGAGAGTCAGCTGAGAGTAAAACTTTACCAAAAAAAAGAACAGAATTTTACTTTAAATGTAAAAATTCCTTTTAAATGAAGCAACATTCCAGTAGTAGAGTATTAATTTTTCAGATGATTCCAAGACTTGCGTTTACTATAACGATTTCCTTGATATTGTTGTCGTACTGCAATATACAATGGGAGTGTGTAAAAATGCCAGGTAACACCATGATCAAACAAATCTGATAGCAAATTAATTACTTTCAAATATATACCTTTTTAAGTGCGTTCAAGTTTGATAAAGGCGAACAAATTATATCTCACTCAGTGCCAGGGTTACATTTTATTTTTATATTACAACCAACACAACAATTATGATAACAATTTCAAAGCCTATACAGCCTTAAAATTTAAATGACCTCCACAAAACAGTCATTACTATATTTACAACAGCAAAAAGAATGGTAAAATGGTTAATCAGATCAATTATTCCTTATCTTTGCTTACATGAATCTTTGCATTCATATTCGAAATAGCCCGTAGTACATCAGGAATACCTTGGAAAATATGATGTTAATGTATGCATTCACCGTTAAAACCTACCCTGTCTACTTAAATTCCCTGTTCTGCGATGTTTGGAGTTCATACGATTCCCTCTGGTGTGTTTTACTCGAATTAGTATATTCTTAATGAATTTAAACGGTAAATTATAATAACTATATTACCTCGAATGTATAGTATCATTTATATTTTTCTTTCTTAATAAGTTAAAATATGTATTATGACGTTATTCCATTGGTATTTTTGAATTTGTATCATATAAGAGGCTACTTAAGCAATCTGAGATTTTATTTTTAAGATCTTTCTCGTGCATTTCTATGTTCGATGACATTATCGTGCATAATTTCGATCAGAAGAATTCCTTCAAGGTAAACTTAAAAACAGGTGATGCGAATTTTCATCAAGGTGTATATTAACTCTAGGTAAATGTAATTAATCTTTATCATAGTGACAACACCATCAAAACGAAACCACCGGTTATCACACATTTTTTGAAGATTAGTCGACAAACAGGAGCCATGATTAAACACTCACACATGAATCAACCTTTTACAATTCTCTTATTTTTTTCTCAAATCAACAAATTCAAAAGTATGATAACCAACTTATAAGAAGGGTACAACTGTATATTTATATTGCGGTTAAAACAGTATATTACCTGCACTAGAAAACTATGTTGAATATCCGAGAAGTAGACGAAACAAGGAAGTAAAAAAAAAACATAAACTGAAAGTAGATGATACAAATTTGCAAAAGTGGACATTATGTAAAATATTAAAAAGCGAAATCCTATGTAAAATTAAAGAGTGACTGGTAAACACCTTTGAAAAAAAAAATAAAGTTGTTTGCCTTCAGCTCCACTCGGTTTTTCTAACACATGGAGGGACTGACTTCTAGAGTTGCTAACTTCCTATAAACTGAAAAAATCTTAAACTGATGTTGATAAATGATTTTTTTTTTCAAGTATATCCTTCCTTCCCCTTTCAATTAATACAATCATTAACCTCTAGATTATTTCCACCTTCACTAAATAGATATCATACTTATTCAAAGAAATAGACGTGACAAATAGGGAAATATTCTACTAAAAATAAACGTTGGAATTTTTAATTTTGATGGGTTCAAAGAAATTATTTTAACCATTGCTTAACACGGTGTTTCATTATTTAAAACGAATTACAAGTAAGAAAGTCTAAGCCATAAAATAGCCATAGCTTTTGTCGAGAGATACATATTTATATTGTTTCGTTTGGTTCTTTCGGTACACACTATAATAATCTTTAGACCATCACAAACATGAATATAAAGAAGGATTATGAATAAAGGATATGAGTCTCCAACAAATGTTAAAGCACCATCCAATTTTCTTCCTCAGGTTGCATTTTATGTTATTTAGTTCGGAGTTTAACGTCTTTCGCAACAACTTCATACATTAAGCCGACGTCGGCATTTATGGTACAATTGTCTCGTTTTTTATAGGAGTTTCTGTATTATTATATGCCACATTTGTCCTTTTATATAAGAGTTTTTGCAACGAATATCATAAAAAACCAGTTCAATTATCAATGCGTACTGCCAATGTAAAAATCATATCTTATAATTTAAAATATTGTGTTAAACAGTCCCCACCTCTCTCTCTCTCTCTCTCTCTCTCTCTCTCTCTCTCTCTCTCTCAAACACAAACATAGTGCCAATGTGATCTTGGTGCTTATTTCATTTTAGTCTATTTGTCTTTGTGTACAACCATTAGATCCATTGATATCAGCATCATCTCTGGCAAAGTGTTTGTGTCAACTGTGCGTGATCTGATGAAAAAGGTAGTTTTCCGCAGATTTGAAAGTTTACGTCGAGCACGATGGGCATAATTAAACGATTTGCTTCAGTGAAAAACCGCAGCAATTCATTTTCCACGAACGTCTTTCATAACCCACTGAAAACGCGTCTTCTTGCACAGACAGCGGTTTACAGATCTTGATCTTGTGGAAAAAAGACTAAACATATTTTATAATTATAACCTATGAATATTTTGAAGTGTTCTTAAAGTATTTTAGCTTTATTTATTTGAATGTAAATGCTGATGGACATCAATCATTGACATTATTTGAAACATGCCTTTCTTAAATCATTCGTTTATAGATTTATAAATTATTAATAAATTAAGGTTCTTTCTCTGGCAAAAGTTGACATAAGATGGATTTGGCTATTATGTTTAGGTCCCTTTTGGTCATATAGCGCTTCACATGTTTCGTTACTCATACATCCTTAGCTTCAAAATCTTTGACTTTGAGCGTTCCAATTCACTGCCTTTGGGGTCAAGTTGCCTAACAAACAAAATGGCTTTCTAGTTATTTGTGTTCACATATTCTATGGTCTACATTCTAAAGAAGTAAATGTTGATAAAAATCCTTGTAATTAAAGTAACATGGAAAGCAATCATTAACAGAATATCGTATGCTGTTTCGTTTGTTGTCTTTAAATTAGTAAGGAATACTGTTTTGACAAATGCCAAAACGACCCAGTAACAGCAAAACGAAGAGGTTACTTTCAGAAAAAAGACTTGTCCTCCTTTTACTTGATTAAATATATTATCAATATTGTCGTTTTATCAGATCAAATAAAATTACCATCTCTTAGATCCGTTTGATGCTCACAAATGCCGAGAAAACCTTTGGAATACTAAAGAAAAATGAAGTTTAAAGTTTAAAGAATTGGTTTTTATTTTCTTGCCTGCAATGAAATTCGCGGAAGTGAGACATTAGCAATTATACATTCCAACGTCAGCGTCGTGAACAATAAGATTGGGTCTGCGGTTACAGTGTTTGAGACCCCAATAACTTTGATAAACCTACATGATCTTGGCAAGAGCCACCCTCATGATCAGAAGACAGTATCTAGATAAAAGTTTATAATTTCTTTTCTCACTTTTCCATATTTCACTTATAAATTGACTTTTGCAGTAAACATTTGGTATAAACAGTATAAGGTAATCGGAAAATGCCTGTTCCAAGTGAAGAATATGGCAGTTGTTTTTCACTTGTTTCGTTGATTGATAGCGTTTTATTTTGTCAGTTTTTATGGACTTCCCCTTTTTGAATTCAGCATTTTTAAAATATTTTAAACGTAAACAACTTTGTCAAATTTTCATGGAATTTAAGAAACTGGGACAAATGCCTTCTTAAGCTTATGATGAAAAGACAGTATCCAGAGGAAAAAAAAATACAATATTTTTTCCTCATTTATCTGTATTTTACTGATAGATGGTCTTAGTTTCATTTATATACACTTCAAGGTTAACGATTTTTAGACCTCAATAACATTGTTAAATCTCCGTAGAAGTTTATGAAAAATTCAAATGAGGCTTCTATGTAATAATAGACGGAAAACATATGAAGAGAATTTCGAAAATATTTTTTTTTCTCATTTTTAATTGTTTTTATAATAAATGGACCTTCATGGAATGTTACAAAACTTTGAACCGAAACTTCTTTATCAATGAGAAATAGCGATTAACTTTTTAAAAAAATGTGTTCGTACATAATTAGGAAAGAAGGTTACAACTCTCTCATGCAATCAGCAATAGTTTGTTCGTGTAAAACTATTAGTAATGTTAAATACCTGTTTATGTATAATGATACATAATAAATGTTTTACAATTCATTAGCGATATGTTCTCACGGTCTAAATTCTTAAGACATCAGTATAGTCGTCTGATCTGAATTTTACCGATCGTGTCCTATTCCCGATTGTCACATTTTGACAGAAGGTTGATTTCCATGACTGGTGATGCATGTATGACAGGAGACAATTATATCCTGTCTTGCGATTCCATCTGTTTTCATTTGTTATCTTAATTTGTCTCTTTATAATCGATTTACACGATTTGAACATAGGTAAACTGCTGTCGCTAAAATGTAGTGATTTGTTTTGTTGAAATTCGAATATCATTTTATCACACTCAATCGATTTTTATTCATGCGACAAAATCATGTATAGTCACACTTGACCAGATTTTGTTGATCACATTTTACGATTGAACAATAAAAAGCGGCTGAATTTTTTGGAAGTATTTTATTTACATCATTATAGAAAAAAAAATTAATACCATGTTTTTTGATTTGGTAGGCCAGACACGCGTTTCGTATGCATAAGACTCAGTAGTAACGCTCGAATCAAAACAGTTGGAAGGCAAAAATGAAATACGAAGTAAAATAGCATTAAAAATCGAAAATTCCAAAAAGTATTGCCAAATAAGGCTGAGGCAATCTATACTTTGTAGTAGAAAAAAGTTAGCGTTTCGAATAATTAAAAATATTAAAAACAATAAATTTACAGAAAAAAAGATCATATCAATAGTATTTCATGTCAAGACAAAACTGTTGACTACTGGGCTGGTGATATCCTCAGGGACGAAACGTCCACTAGCAATGGCATCGACCTAGTGAATGTAAATACTCATAAAAAAACAGGTTTATAACTTGGAACGACAGATGCGCGATTCGTCTACATAAGATGATCGAATCAAAACAGTTCGAAGGCCATATCAAATGCGAAGTTGAAGAGCATAAACAATTGAAAATTTTATGCCAAAAAAAAGGGTAAGGTAATTTGTACCAAGGAATAGAAAAACGTAAGTGTTTTGAATAATTTTACATTTTATAAACACAGTACATTTACAGAAAAATGATCATTTTAATGATATTTCGTTTCAAGATAATAGCATTAACGATACCAATTTTCTGCTCCATATGCACATTTCGACAATAGTTGTCTCTTCAGTGATGCTCGAGGCCAAAATATTCGAAAATCCAAACTTTATTAAAAAATCGACGATTTAATAAACCAAAAAGGACAAAAAGTATAGCCAAAACAGGGCAGGGAATCAAGAGCTTTGCATGAGGGAGATATATATGCCTTTATAATCCTGACTGCTGGTCTGGTGATACCCTCGAGAATGATATATTTTTTTTTTCACCAACAATGGTGTCGACTCAGTGGTTGTAAAACTCACCAAAGATGTCTGGTTTATAGAGGTAAAACCGTCAGAGTGTGGACAACCGTAATACATATCTTGTTAATAATACTGAATCATTACCTGTAACTTGTTTGTCATCGACTATCGATAACAATGATTTTACGCTCACACAGTCTGTCAGAGGCCTTCCAGTGGGGATTTAAATAATCACTTGTTACACATTTCGATAGATACACTGAACTTTTCTTTTCACCAAACTTTATAGGAATTTGTTTTAAATATTCTTTATGTTAGCACACCCAACAGTTTCATTTAAAAGAATAATAAATGTTCAGAGCTAATATCATTAAATAATCAAAAAATATATTTACACATTTCGATTTTCATTGTAAAACACTTAAAGTTGAGGGTAATTTTACAAACAATCTTATGAGAAAAAATACTCCCACGTTGTGATCATTTAAAAGTAATTCCCCATTTATTCAATGCGTAGTTTTTTGTTTTTGAAAAGAGCTCCAGACAATGAAAAAAATCATTTTCTCCTTTTGATCGGATATTTTTCGCATTGATCATCGTTTGAATCATTCAGTCATATAAAAGACGTATATGATCACTTTGCCTTGATATTCAAGTACTACACAACTCAATTGCCTCTGTTTATGTATATAAACAAGTCTAAATTGAAAACAACGTTCAAACCTATGATTGCGTTGGATAAAAACCGCAATTTTTATACGTGTGCATGCAAAACAAATTTCTTGTTAGAGGGGTCTAAATACAGCACAAACAACATTTTCCAAAAGACCAAAAAAGTGAAAAAGAATATTTTAACAAAACGCATTTGACTAACAGGTCGAACAACAAATGTTCTTAAACCCTGCTGACTGCCATTGGCGATTGCCTTTATGTATATATATCTATAGATATATCTAAATAACTAAATGACAGGCTAGTGATACAGTAGTTCGAATACTTAGACCACCCGGCCACATTTGTGCTAAGAATATACATTTTTTCACTACAACAGTAGAACAATCAATTGCTACACACAACCATGCATCCGTTCTATTATTTGTTTAAATAAATTTTGTACTCGTGTTCAAGGGGTCTTCGATCCGGTACGACAGTTCATTAATCGATCAAACGGTCATTCTTATTAGTCCAACAATTATTTCGTAGTAAAGTCTTTTAGTCTTACAGACATAACTGCATATAAAAGTAAACAGATGGGGTATGATTGCCAGTTAGAGAACTCCCATCCAGTGACAACAGACGTAAAAGTAAGCAGCTATAGGTCACCGTACGACCTTTAACAATAAATAAGCTAAACCAACACCGCATAGCAAGCTACAACAGGCCTCGACATGACAAACACGATAACAATAACGGCCTAATTTCTGTACAATACAATAAATCCAAACTAAATATATTATACAGCAATGTTCATTTGGGATTAAAAGTTGGGTGGATGAAGAAGAAAGGAGAAAAAAAACACGGAACACGCATGGCACGAGCAAATGATCCGTACTATGGCTTTGGTCAACACACTTTTTTTTAATTGAAATTAATGACATGGTGAATTTAAGTCCTTATCTTTGTCTTAGATGTATGTTTGACAATACCAAGTCAATGTTTCTTTTGACATTTTTATAATACAAGTCTTGGTTTTAGATTATTAACGAGCACGGTAAACTTAAGACGTCAATGAAAACAATCACTCCAACAAAGACAGGCATAGACAGGCAACTCCATTAACGAAAGAAAACATGAATATACGAAATACAGTGGACAATACATTACGCAGAAAACTGATGGTTGATCAAAACGAACCCTACATGTACGTAAAGCGTGGATAAACTCCTATGCTTCGGAAGGCAAGCATTTCCTTCACCACTTTTTTTAAAAATAAAAGGCTTTAATTCCAAAACAAATTTGAAAGGAAAAAAAAAATACTTTGTTTCAGAAAAAAGAAGAAAAGAACCTAATTGTTTTCCTTTAAAAATTAGGAACGAAACAAACTACGACGCTGAGATAACAAAATATTGTTCATGTTTGTGCATGGGAAAAAAAAAACCCAATGCCCCCCTCCCACTTATGAAAAAAAAAATTGACACACACTCAGAAAAGGAAGAATAGTCGGTGCAAAATAATGAATTTATGAATACGTTTCTTTTTTTTTACAAGTATAGTACTCAGCAGAAAAGTTCCATTTACTAGATAATATTTTTCAATACTAGTACCTAGTCCGATTGCCAAGTCAGTCAGATGAACGTCGGCAATGCTATAATTCGATTTTTTTCTAGCTGTTTGGTTAAGACCTGTTCATTTGTAAATAAATTACTGTAACAAATATAAGATTTGGAATTGAATTTTACCTATTTCATAAAGAAATGCAAATTACATAAGGCTTGGTCCAAATAGCTTTTTACTGTCCAATATCTTCCAATTACGAAAAAGACCGTGCGAAAGTATATTTTGATTATTTTTTGTAATTGCTCAAAGATTGAAATTCATCATGCATCGTTCTAATATAAAATTTTAGACAAGATAAAAGTTGAAAGGTACTAAGTAAAAAAAAAAAAAATAGACAAACGCAATCGTGAAATCGCTTTGAAGTCCGAAAAAAGTAATAGTTAACAACACATGCATTGCTACTTTTAAAGCTAGTTAAAATTATTTTTATGGTTAAAGAACGTACGATATCATAAAACAATTGTTTTTTTTTCGAAACTTAACAAACACGCCAGTAAAGAATGTTTAGGTATTGAGAACCTTTGGCGACCCGTTTGAATGTCTATTATAAATACGACGTGATAAGTGGGCGTTACAGACGAACGGTCACCTAATCTGACTCAGGCAATAGATGACATGAGCGCGCTAAGAAATGATGTCATCCACACCGTTATGAATTCAATAATAATTTGGTACGCCATACGCATATAACTTTCAAGATTATCTAAAATTTGAACTTTATTTTAGATAGCGATATTTAGGGAACATCCATTTCAATTTTAAATATCATAATGTGCTATTACTTTGTGGACTGTTTTTATTCTTTAGTATAATTATCATCTGCGGTAATTTCTAACTTTCTAAAATTTTCATCTGTTGGATTTCAAAATTACTGTTGGAATAAACATAATCTGTTTAGAGCCTACTAGTGAACTGTTGTATATACCTTTACAATTTTGCTGTTATATCAAATTTTTTATTTGTCTACGCTTTACACTACTTTTCACCATTCTCAATTGAAATTAAACAGAACTTTTTGTTCATCATTGGGAATCGTAGATACATGGACAAGTTTCTTGTTTCAGGCCATGCAAAATCTTACTTTGAGAACCACAGTGATTCCAACAACAATTACACCAAAGATGATATTATCAAAATGCTGGACTTTTTGATCGACACCATAATTGTTACGTTTGGTGGATTGATATTTCAACAAACCGCCGGTAGTCCAATATGTACTATCATCAATACTGGCCGACTGGTTTTTGTACTCAGATGAAGCTAATTCATACAGAACCTTCTAAAAGTCAACGAAGAAAAGGTATTTTGCAAAGTTCTTCAATTTCAATTTCAGATATATTGATGATATCATGTCACTTAATAACAATAACCACTTTACAGTTGGTACTTGCATCTCATATCTCTCAGTGAACTCGAAATAAAAGGAGACTACCGACACAAAAATGTCTGTTAATATCGGAATCTTTTCCTCGATATTGACACAGATTGATGACTTTAAACTAGAATCTATGCCAAACACGATGATTTAAACCTTCCAATTGTCAATTTCCCATTTTGCAGGAGAAACACACCATCTGTTCCCTCATATGGCGTATACATATCTTAATTAACATTTTAGAACTTCGATGATTTATCGCCAATTATCTGTTTATAAATTCATAAATCATTAAGAAACTACGAAACTAAATTTTCAACTCTCTAAGGCAAAGCTGACCTTTCACAAATTACTGCTCCAACAGTGTAATGTGGAAAAATGACTTAAATTGACATCTCATAAGTTTTAGGGTCTCCACCACGAATTGGTTGACCGATACCATGCATTTGTGTCTTAGATCTTTAGATACTAGTTCAAGAAAAGTCGTTTAATCTGTATAACAACATATTATATCCTATTCCCGATTCTGACTGGGTGTAGATTGGTATCGCGCATGATGCATGCATAGCAGAAAATGCTAACCCGGTATCGTTTCTGTTTGAGTTCATGCAATTCCCTCACATTACTGCATCCAATTCATGTAGCTAAGATTCCTGCCGAAAGGACGCAATGCATATTTCCAACTTCTAGTGTATATGTCGTCT
Organism: Mytilus coruscus; assembly: GCA_017311375.1. Lineage (NCBI taxonomy): Eukaryota > Metazoa > Mollusca > Bivalvia > Mytilida > Mytilidae > Mytilus > Mytilus coruscus. The sequence goes on along the minus strand of CM029595.1, from coordinate 121,882,638 downwards.
CATTTCTCGCAACTATCGTTTAACTTGGAACCTCATAAAAGCAAAACAAACTTTAAGGAGAAAGTATGGAATGCAATATCGGTCAAGATGCAATAGTTTTAGCCCATCGGAAATGCTTTTATTTGGATTTTTATAAAGGGAGACTGAAGATATTGGCCAATATTGAATTTTTATTTCACGAAGCATTTTTTGATAATATCTTCTCAAACATTATATTCTAAAATATGCATAAAATTATATATACAATTGAAAAAATGTAGTTCAAATATATTTACACTAATCCGGTAAAGTAATTTTACAAGACTACTAATTTTTTTTAATTTATGTTTGCAAGTAAGATATGGAATGAATAGTTTGATCTATATGCTCATTTGTATAGAATACAATTAAACAAGATGAATAATGTTCTTAAATTTCCGAATTATCAATTTACATTTGCAAAACCAAATACGATAGATTGCGCATGTGGCGAAGGAACTGTTCTCTTCCGGGACACACGAGATCACCCTAAGTTTTTGTTTGGGTTTATTGTTGCTCAGTCTTTAGTTTTTTTTTAATGTAGTGTCTGAGGACTTGTTCGTCTTTTTTTATAATTTTTTATAAAATTTGATATGCTGTTGCTAGACATCTTTATTTCCAATAGATCTATATGAATAAACTCATCATAGATACCAGAAGTAATCTCTAGCTTGCCTAATCATTTTTACCTTATGAGAACAAATTGATTTAAGGACAAAAGTATCAATCTTTTTATATTTCGCAACTAACCTCAAGTTTTTTTTACTTGTTGTTTTTAGTAAAATATATGGATAGCTCTAAGGAAACAATTTAGAGAAATTTTTTTAGTAAGTGTTCACCGATTTTACGTGCATTATCTACAAATGAGCAATACTTTAAAAATTAGTTTTCATATCTAACATATTTACAACAAACAAACAAAAAACAGTTCAAGGAATTACGATATTGATAATTACAAATATTTATGTCGAGTGCACCCAATGTCATTCGTATTGAAATCAGTATCATACCAATTTTACTTACTGTTCTTTGACCTGAATAACAACAAACAAAACATTAACAATAACACACAAACACGAAAGACTGTAGTTAATGTTCGAACTGTAGAAATTCGTGTAAAGAGTATTCATTTTCTATATACTTTTTGAAAGACTTGTTCCAAACTGTGTAATATAATTATAATTGATCCAAATTAGATTGAGAAAAATTGCATAGCACTATTTAACATAAGTGTTTCAGATATCAGCTTATTCTATATAATAAAACTTTTGAAGTATTTTACATTCTTATTTAAATATAATAGTGAACCAAATCAACACAGTTTTGTCGAGCCTTCGACTTCAGTCGAAAAAGCGAGACATAGCGATCCTACATTCCGTCGGCGTCGTCGTCGTCGTCGTCGTCGTCGGCGGCGGCGTCCACAAATATTCACTCTGTGGTTAAAGTTTTTGAAATTTTAATAACTTTCTTAAACTATCCTGGATTTGTACCAAACTTGGACAGAAGCTTGTTTATGATCATAAGATAGTATCCAGAAGTAAATTTTGTAAAAATAAAATTTCATTTTTTCCGTATTTTGCTTATAAATGGACTTAGTTTTTCTGCCAGGAAACAATACATTCACTCTGTGGTTAAAGTTTTTAAAATTTTAATAACTTTCTTAAACTATCCTATCGTAATTTTTCTTCCAGTTAACATTAAATACAGTCTGCAGTTAAAGTTTTTAAAACATTTATTAGATTCATAAACTATCCTGGATTTATACCAAATTTTGACAGAAGCTTCTTACAATCAAAAGATAGTATCTAAAGGAATATTTTTATTGATTTTTTTCCTCATTTTTGTTGAGCCTGCGATTAACAGCAAAAGTAGGCGAGACACTGGGTTCCGCGGAACCCTTACGAATTTTTATATTTATAGAACGAATGTTGATAGATTATGGATTGATCTTTAATGTCTAGTGTAACGCCTTATTTATTAGTCCTTGTGGAAGTGCATCATGCATCTAGTTCATCTGTTTCAGATACAAATCTTTCGTGAGGTGGGATACAAAATATGGCATCTGCCTAATATCTTTACTATCTATATTGCCAGGCTCAAATCTCATAACTTTGTTATTCACTTTGGTCAAAACTGTGTAAATATCATCATCTTTCTTCATTTCCTGTAGCTCTTTCATCAGTCGACATAAAAATGGCGATGATCCCTCTGTACTACCATATGATCTGTCACCTGTTGGAAAACATTTTCTAGTGAATATTTGAAAGCTTACAAAATGGTTCCGTTTACACTTTAATCATGAAATCGGAAAAGGACAAACTAAAGTTGAATCACTACTAAAAGCTTTAGACAAGACGAATCGAATGGATGAAATTAAGCATAGTGCTTGGCGTTATGGGACGCATTATATCTCGAAAAACAATAAGTCATTAAAAAATTAAACTTGGTTCGGTTTTTAGATAAGGAACATTATATATATATATAAACGACATAAAAATCGAATTGAAATGGATATGCGATTTTAAAATGTTTAAAAGCTTTTGGTAAGAAGTGGAAGATTTGAAAATCGATGCTTTCGTGAGGTTAATTTTCAAATTTTGATGACTTTTAATCGAATTTTGTTAAAAAGGACTCTCTCTTTATGTTTTGATTCGAGTGCCACTGACGAGTTCTATGTAGACAAAACGTGCGTACCAAATAATAAGTCAGGCATCTTTAATGCGATTTAAACCTAGGTTTTTTGCACCTACAAATATTCACCTCAATCAATGTTTTTAGATCTCTGTTTGAAAATCAAATTGATCAAATCTATTAACAGGAACTTAAGTGTTTCAATTTGAAAGCAAATCTGATCAACCCGATAAACAAGATATATATAACTTTTGAATAATTTCAGTAATGTTATTGCTTGTTAAACTAAAACTATTTACCAGAATGTATTTACAGCATTTCAAGATCAACAGTTGTTGGAAGAAAATGCTACATTGAACAATCAGTTTAAATGGTATTGTTATCATTTTGAATAACCTAAATTGTTGTAATTTTCCCAAATTATCATCAACCCTCGACCTTTTCTCTCATAATCCATCACTGAATGTTAAATAAAAATGTATAGATAAATATCGATTTCACCATTGTAGATCTAACCAGAGATAAAAAAAAATGTGGGGTATGAGCATATACATGTATAATATTCAATTGAGATGGAAATAATATTTTTATCGTTTAAAATTATATCACTAACGCAATATAGAAATACAAACCTAATGACGTAGAATAAACTGCAAGGAAATCTGCTTCATTGGGAATACGGACAGTTTCTAGACCATAAGGAATAGAATTTTCCTTCTTCTCTGCTTCAACTTTTAAGTTAACACCATCTCTTGAAGCTTTTCTTCTAGAACACTGAATGAATTTTTAAATAAGTCAGTAAAATCAACTTTGTTGGTATATAAATAAAATATGAATATATAAAAATAAGGAGATGTGGAATGATTTGCAATGACACAACTGTTCACCAAAGTTCAAATAAAGTGAATGTAAGCAATTATAGGCAACCGTACCAAAATAACAACAATTTACGAAAAACAAATATGACAGACATAAACCAAAGACAACCACTGAACTAGTTTTCAATTTGAAAAGGCATAACTCAAATGATTGGTAACAATAAATAAAATAAAAGCTATCAACATAAAGACAAAAGTAAAAAAATACGGTAACTGATCTTTGGATACTGAAAGCTAGTTCAATGCCAACTACATCAAATAAATGAATTACGTTTTCCAAGTTTAAAGTATCAATCAGTTCTCATCCAACTGATTTAGTGTAAGGACATCATAAATTGTATGAGAAAAGCATGAACTTATGCAATGCCAAAAATATAAATGAATAGTATCGACAGGATATAGGATCATAAGTTTTCATAACTGTATTACAACACATATTTAGTAATGTTTTAATTTATCAAAACAAAATCTATGTAAATACCGATAACAAACATGTGTTTTACTACACTGTTTAATTTATTATGTTTATGAATAAGTTTATACGATGGATCTATGAATTCTTAAAATCCTGCAATTCACTCAGTTTTGTACTTCTTTTTGAATGAAAAATTGTAGACTAGTCACTTAATTTCTTTTAATGCATGTTTTCGAAAAATAGATAATCACAATGTCACAATCATAGCCATCAATAACAAATAAAATGTTAAATATCATTGCATTTAGGAAAGAGAGGCGAAAGATACCAAATGGACATTCAAACTCATAAGTCGAAAATAAACTGACAACGCCATGGCTAAAAACGAAAAAGACAAACAGACAAACAACAGTACACAAAACACAACATAGAAAACAAAAGACTGAGCAACACGAACCCCACCAAAAACTGGGGTGATCTCAGGTGCTCCGGAAGGGTAAGTAGATCCTGCTCCACATGTGGCACCCGTCGTGTTGCTTATGTTAGTACAAACCCGGTGATAAGTCTAATTCGGTAGGTCACATTCGGGGAAAAGGGGACGGGATTGTAATTACGACAATTGGAACATATCCGTTGTCACCTGTGAAACGGATATTCCATAACGGTTAACCAACTCGTGATGGCGTCCGTAAAATTTACGAAGAGGCGATTTCAACTTCACCACTTTGTTTAATAGCTTCCTTTTGAGCAGCAACCCTCTATCAAGGAAATCATGATAGGAAATACAAGCCCTGGAATATCGTATCAACTGGGAGATATATACTCCGTATGCAGGCTCTGCTGGAATGTTGCTACATAGAAATGGAAAGTTCACAATTGGGAAGCTGAAATCATCTCTTTTGTCGTAAAGTTTTGTTTTCAACCGACCATCATTGTCAATTTCTAGATGTTAGTCAAGATATGAGGCAGACTTAACTGTATCTGTTATATCTTTTATCTCAAGTTCGATGGGATAGATGCGTTCAACATTGTCACCAAATTATTATCTATAACATCTATAAACATCATCTATATAGCGGAAAGTGAAATTGGAAAATTGCATATCAAAGAAATTCAAATAGATAAAAAAATCTCCGTCTTTCGTCAACTGAATAGGAAAGATTATAGCAAGATTATTGAAATGAAAATTGCACTAGGCCACCCTTCAACCAGTCCTCGTCAGTGTCATATAATTTATTTTTTTTCAAAATAAATCAGCATTGATCAAGAGTTAAAAATACTATACATATGTTAGAACATAGAAATGACACAAAACAAACCAAACATTTACAGCTAATGTGTTTTTTTTGGGGAAAACATTTCATTTAAAAAATAAGTCTTCAAATAAAATGTAAAAGCTGTTTACGAATATATTTAGCTTGTGATACTATTAAATTATATAAAAGAAATCATACTTTAAATAAAGCCATCATAGATACCAGGCTTAGTATGCAAACTTGAACTGAGCAAAATCTAAAAGCAGTTTATCTAACCTGGAAAATAAAGATTTTTGGCTGTTGAATAAGTTCTGGGCAGTTCTGTGCATTGAAATAATCCATCAGTGCCTTAATCTTTACAGGTGTATCTGTCATATACACACTGTCCTCATCACCATGTGACAACACAGCTACAATCAGGCAGTCTGTTTTTGTAATTCCTCCTTGTCATCTTTAACTACAAAGTTAATCATAAATACTCGTCTTAGCTTTTATGCAAAGTCTATAATTTTCGTAAATCTATGAGGAACCTTTTTAAAAGAAGAACATATAAAATGTTTTTCGGCAGGCCATGGTAAATGATTACAAACAAAAACCGATTGGGAAGATTAAAGTACTAGCTATCTGATAAAGTTGACGTTTGAGCATTTCTTATTTCTTTTTAGATATCATCATCACGTCTACATTTGACAATTGTTTCAAATATTTTATTATACAGTTATTTTTTCTATGATAATTGGTTCATTGCAGAGAGGGAGCATTTTTTTATTATATAAAATCGACTATTGAAGCATGTCCATGGTCATCTGTGACACAGATATTCCACAACAGTCAACCAAATCATGATGATGTTCATAAAACTGTTGAAGTGATGACGTCAGCTTTACGGTAAGGACCCTTTGATTAAATTTCAAATTGTGTCGTTTAGTTTCAAAGAAGGAGTAATTCATCAATTTAATTGAAAAAAAATATTTCTGATAGCTTTGTTTTTGCCCGGTGTAAGCACAATGTATTTTTGTTTCACCATTTTTGAATTTAAAATGGAAAGTTTGTTTCAGACAAAAATCTTCCTTATGAAATATGTTGACATTTCATAGTCTAAATTCTTCAGATAAAATGAAAATTACTGGTATAAATACAATCTTATCAATTCAAATGAAGAAATTTGAAAGTATATGGCGTTTTGGGTTCTAGAGAAATTCGAAAATTGGTTTAAAGACAATAAGAAAAGCAAGAATGGCATCAGCTTACATAATGGTTCGTCTGACTATTTTTTTATATATATAAAATACAGTTTCTTTTTAAAGACAAAACAGTCTATTGTTTATGCGCATTAGCTAACGCATCTTGATAGTGACTTGGAAGCTTTATGACGTTGTCCACTGTTTCGTCAAAACCGGCAGATTAGAAAGTCCCATTTCGCGTATTTCACGGATATCAATATGAAGTACGCGTCAAAATACGTTTTATGAAAACTGGGATTGAGCACCGTAAATAGCTAGTAAAAATTAAACAAAAGTGAACACAAACGATTCGTTACTACCTTTAACCTTGACATTTAACGTTCAATTTTTTTACGGCTCACAATTGAGCTTTTAAAAATTTAGGCAGATAGAAAATGATCCTCGTATTTTCGATCTACATGTACTGGCACCAATTTTGACTTTTACTTATTCTCTGAATGGAGTAGTTTATCTGATTACCGATCGTAAAGCATTGTCCGATCGTGTTTTATACTGCTAAATTGACAAAACTATTAAAAAGAAAAAGGTGCATGGTATTTTGTCATTTGTTTCATTTAAAATTGTCTAAGAGAAAAAAGAATAATATTTTACTTGCTCTCTCTATAGCTTAAGAAAAAAATGTTTAAAGAAATAAACACTTAAATGTGAATTAAAATAAAAATCTTAACGTATATTAACTTATTAGAAAAATAATTGTTCCGGCAATAAAATCCAACATTACATTTCGCATTTTCAAAAAGCTACAATGACCGAAGAGATTGACAAAAATTTTCGATTTTCAGTGCCGGCAATTGTACAAGTTGTCTTTTTTTTCAGTTAAAAAAAAAGACAATTTAGATTCATAACGATTCTATTGTTTTACATGTATACTGTTTTGAAACTTTATAGTTTTCAACGGAAAATTATTACGTACAGTTCAAATGAAAATTGTTAAATTCTAAACTAGACGTCTTTTCCGGCTTATTTGTAATTTGTATTTATTTATTCCAGACCCGTGAAAGAGTGATAACCGAGATCGTATATTATAGTTTGTCAAATACATGTAACAATTTAGATTCTACCTATCATTTCAAGTTTCTTAGATTTTAAATATTCAGAAATAATGAATCTACAAATTAGATGGAATAGTATTCATACGGACGACTTAATCGGAACGTTTTATGGTATACCGTAGTCCGTCCGTGCTTCTGTCCGTCCGTCAACACTTCAGTGGCGAAGGAGTAGACTGAAAAGTTGGCTGAATGAGATATGAAAAATTCTAATACATAAATGTGATCTGTTGTATTACCTGTTGTTATTATTGAACATTTGAATGTGTGTTTCAAACGTTCAATTTGCAATATTTGCGAAAATTACGGGAAACTTGTGCTATGTCGTCAGATTCAGTGTTCAAAAGAAAGACAGCTCTTTTTTTTAAACGAATGTGAAAAAAAAATATGAATTTTTTTTTGAAAGGTCGGTGACATATACTTTTTGGGGCTTTATTTGAAAGAGTACAGAAAGCTCTTTCTTTCTTAAAATTTTTATGAAGAAATCACTGGTAGATATTTTTAATACTGGACACGGTTTTCCTTCTTACGATTTATTTTTTGGCGGGAATGAAATAAATCATACTTTTGAGGACCAAAACACCAAGAATCTTGAACTCTAGAATCTTTAATTGATAGATACAAATATACTGTATAATATGAAAAAAATAATTATGCTTGTAGGTTCGGTACTACTGTATTATTTCAAATTCTAAATAATAACCACATAATGTTTATATTGAGGGGAACATTCGAAACTGAGGTTGCTACAGTGACGAAATGAAGTCGGTGCCCCAATTATTTTTTCATATCTTATTCCAAAAATCAGGAAATACCTTCACACAAAATTTTAAGAAAAAAAATCACTGGTAGAAGTGAGTAGGCTGTTTGGTCTATAAATTACTTACAATTTCATTGCAAGCAATTTATTTAGTATCAGAAAAAAGAAAATATGATTCCCTTCAGGAATAAATAAATAGAAACCATTTGAAGCATCTTTGGAAGTTGTCTGCCTACCCCATGCACACAAAGCAATGAGTCTTTATTAAAAGTCTCCTGGTCATCAATTTATTATTTTTTAAGAGATTTGGCTATGTATCTTCATCTGTTCATCGATGAAGGGATTTAAGATTTGGAACTGACCATATTGATCGGAATCAGAATCGGACAGCCCAGGTAAATTGTAACAAAATGGGGATTTTAAATACATATAAAAGATCTTTCGATTTCTTTTGCCGTATTTCTTTTTACATTATCGGATAATAAGATAAGAATTGGAAATCTTACCAAGGAGATGACTAATGCCAATAAGTAGTAATAACAAACATTAGTCTAGTTAGTAAGGCGAAAATCTATGACTATGATGTTGGACCCCTGCATTCCATGTCTCAAGATGAAGATTATAATACTGAAAAGAAACATAAGATACAACTATGTTAAGTCTTACTTTCTTGAAATTTCTTTTCCAAATCATCCTTAGTGGCATCAAGCAAAAGTTCACTTTCGAAACCAAGTTCCATGAATCTCTGCAGTAGAGATGCAGCATCCCCGTCACTTCCTCTACGATCAAATACGCCTAATTTGGAATCAAATTCTGTGTTATTGATCACGACTGCTTTCCCAGTTCTTAAAGTATAACTTTTTTGGTCCAAATGGCTTTTGTTTATGATACCTTGTCCTGTATTACTATAACAGAAAAATATTAAAATACTGGTAAAAGAATAATTAAAGGTTTCATTACAAATGTTTGATGTTGCATATTACTATAGAACAAAACCCTTAATTAATACTTTGGACATTGACAATTAATTCTAATTTATTTATTTTCATTTTGTTTAACTATTGTCCTTATCGGGACCTCTGTCTGTACAATAACTGAAAGCGAATGAGCACGCATAGTCGACCGTTTTGATGCTTCGGTGCACATCTTGGAGATAAATCTGCATTCTTTAACTTGACAAGGCAGAGTGTATGAAATTGTTAACCGCTTTATCAGTATATTTTCTAGTATATGTACCGTTCTGTCTCCTTGGTAACTGACGATGTTGTTTGTCATTTGCATCTAGTTTGCCTCGATTTGCCATTTCTAAAAGTAAAAAAAAATATAAACTAAATGTAACGTTAAATGAAAGTACCCGCAGCGATCAACGTTTAGATTGATACAATTATCTTTGGGGATTTTAATACAGAACTTTATTGGTTTACCCTTAAATCCGACAAATCTTTCTTTTAAAAAAACGAGTTCAATTTTCTCTTTTGCAAATCCACAAAGGTTTAAGTGATTCAAAACATTTCCCCTTGAGGAGTATTCTTTCAAAGGAATTTTGGTAGAATCTAAATCATGTTGCATTTCATCATTTTGTATCAGAATTGTTTTAAATTATTAATGTAACAAATATTTTTTCAAAATATTTTCTCAAAAGAATTCAAGGATATCACAGCATAATGAAGTACATGTATATAACTATATACAAAATGTTAAGTAGATTGGTTACATGGAAATCTAATCAAACCTGCCTATTAGCATCTTTTTGAAAACAAACATTATGAGAAAAAAGGCTAAAATAACAGAACAAAACGAACAACATTTCCAGACTGTATAAAAATTATCAAACAAAGACGGAATTTATATAACTTAAAATATGTTGTATAGATATCATAAGCAGCGAAACGATTATATCTAAAAGAAAATAATATATAAAAGTTTGTTTATGCTTGTTCATACACAATCGGGGCAATTGGGTTCTTTTTTAGAGGGTTTGAGGTTGAGGGTGAAACTTGTTATTTCCTTATTCGAACGTTTTATGATGTAATTCAGGTGATTATTGTACAATTACTGCCCCAGGTATTCCGAAAAATCGTATGAATCAAGTATTGTTTCATCTCCGAGTTCTGGTAAACAAGTGAAACACGTAAGAAATGTACTTTCGAGGTTAAATTATGGGTAATTATTTTTATTTTACATTGGTTGCAATGAAAAACATTGAAGCAGTATAGATAAAAGAAAACAGGTTATGCATTACCACCTCCCTTTCAAAACTTGTGGAAGATATACACATAGTAACTGTATAAAATCTGTCTCAAAGGAATACAAAAACTAATATACAAAAAAGTTAATTCAAAATAAGTATAATTCGCGAAGCAACCACGAGATTTCAACGTTGTTTTTTTTTCAGAAAAAAATAATGTTCATTTAGATTAAGCATCAGATTGAAATTTTTCTAAAGAATAAAATAATAATTATACGAAAACTTGTGAATATCATTCTTAATAGAACATTAACTCTTCTTTGTAAGCGCATAAACAATAAGATACTTCCCCAAAAAATTATTAACAATTCTTAGTGAAAAAGCATTATATGTTAAGAATTATAGTGCAGAAATATATGTGTGTAATTTAAGTGTTAATTAAAAAAAAAAAAAAAAATATAATTCAAAATATTCTGACCATAACTACATTCAAGTTGCTTTTATTAAAATTTGTTTAACTTGAAACTCAAAGTAAACAATAACCGCGTTAACAAATTATAGGAATTTTTGGATACTCAAGTTCAACAACAACATCTTCACTTTGAAAGTTTAATGAACATCATCACGCAATAGAATATCTGTATCACAGATTTACAGTGATATGTATATTTGTCGAGGAAACGCGCGCATGGCGTAAAAAATATAAGCCAGATAGCATTGATGATTTTTCCAAGCTGTCGTAACCATAAACCTGTCCTCTTTTCTTTAAATGTGACATGACCGAATGATATTTAACACGGAATTTTTATATACATGATCAACACGACGGATGCACAATTTGGAGCATGATCTACTTTCCCTTCTGGTGCATCTGAGATCATCACAAGCGTTTGGTTGGGTTTCTGTTGCTAAGTCTCAAGTTTTCTATGTAGTGTTTTGTAGACTGGTGTTGTTTTTTTCGTCGTTTTATGTATTTTGTTTTTACCATGGCGTTGCTAGTTTGTCTTTGACTTGTGAGTTTGAATGTCCCTTTTGTATCTTCCGCCTCTTTTGTATATCATGTGGAGTTCTTTTACCAAAAAGTTAAACAAATAAAGTTGCAATTTATTTAAATTATTATACTCATGTGTATGCTGGCAATATTTCAAACTGTTTTTTTAATGGAAAAAAAATCTTCTCAAAAAAGGATGAATACCACGGGTGATATACATAAAATGTTGTATTTAAAATTAAATTATGATAAGGAATTATAATTTAAACACTGCAAAAAAGAGGGGGACGATATCAAGGGTACAAGGAGGGAGGAGGCATGATTAAAGCCATTATTTTGCCCCTGAAATAGCAAAGATATAATGTGGACTTGTTCAATCCTTTTAAAGTTATGTTAATTTTATTGATGAATACACTAGTTGTTTTAATCTAGAAAGTTTATTGCGGAAAAGTCACATGGGATGTCGTTATAAGTATTAAACATTTGTGATATTTACCAAAAATGTCTATTTCACGCATAGGTTTTGATCAGAATATATGTCTGAGCAAGAGTTTTATTCAAAACGATAATTAACACACATTAACATCTTTGTGAAATATTTTTTTTTTGCAAAATATCTTTTGAGGTAAAGGTCTTGCTCATATCTCATTATTAGTGACAAGATCTGCTTTGTTAGTTTTTTTATTTATTGCACTAAGTTTAAGAAGTTTGAAGCCCCCAATAACAATATGTTAGATTTAAAATTTAAGTACTGTCTTATGACCATCTGCAGGATGTTTCTGGTAGATAAAAAAAAAAATTAATTCAAGGTGACAAAAAGTGGCTTATCACACCTTCTCCTTTTTTATTTGCAACTAGCCTTTACCACGCATTCAAGGGGTCAAATGATTTTCTCACCTTTCAGGTTAAAAAACAGTTCCTTTGTAAGATGCGAACTGAAACAAGGCATCTGAGTAACAATGCCACTCAATTTAGGGCTTGGTTTATATTCCATTCCGACTTTTTTGTTAACCCTGGTCAAGACTTTGTAGAAATTGTCTTCTTTTGAAATGTTCAGGAGCTCTTCTGACAAGTGATGCACAAATGGGGACCCTATATCTGTGGTTCGGAAAGATGTATAGCCTGTAAAAATAAAATTGTGTTACAGCTGAAATTATACTTGAAAGAAACCAGTCATGTATCTTAATGTTTGTCTTGTTGATCCCGAAGTATAAAATATTTAGTATGGAAATTCCAACAACATCGGTTGATATATATATATATATAATATATATATTTTTAATAGAACGAACTGATTTATTATTTTATTTAATTCACATATGTTACAGTAAATTTGTATAATAAGGGATTATGTATAATCACTTGTGTGTTTAGAGGCTATATATAATCACTAAAATGTTCATGAATTGTGAATAGAAAACATGTTAGGGAATAAGCATAATAACTGAAGAGGGGAGACTTTTTTTTAGAAAATGGATAAAAGTTAAATAATGTATTCTATAACATCTTTACAGATAAAAATATTAAAATGTTAAATATTCTTACACAAATAATATTATCTGTATTGACCTATGTATTGATTCAAGGTCTGCTGTATTGGTCACGAGGGCCGTAGGGCCGAGGGCCAATACAGCTTACCGAGAATCAATACTTGACCAATAAAGAATCAGCAAAGTCGTAACACTTTTATTGAATAATCAAAACAGACCATATGGCTGGTCGGTATGACAGGAAGTAACTACAGCTGGTCTGTATGGCCAATCCGTATAACAGGAAGTAGATACAGGTGGTCCGTATGACAGGAAGTCAATACAGCTGGTCCGTATGGGAAAACTTATTAACCGGGCCAAACAGCCATATTAAATGTATGGTTAATATGAGATGATCTTTTGAATTCCATATTAGTCTGGCTGATTTTAGCATATTAGGGCCAATATAAACATATTATTTAAGATTTTTTTTTAATTAATCTAGTTTAGATGACATTTGCTATTGCACATATGTACTGATTTTATACTTGCACATCTATTTGATTCAAACCAATCTTTACCAATACATCCACATTTAAAAAATAACATTGTCCTCACATATTGAATTTGATTTTGATGCACGTCGAAGAGAAATACAGTTCTCAGTAGAACATCTACTATGTCAAGGTGCCAAAAGTGAATCGGCTGCCACAAATCAAGACCATGTGTGGGATCTACCAACATTCCATGTTTCGTAGACAGGCGATATCCATTTTCAATCTTTTCATGAACGATGGCCATTACGTTTTTGGGGTTACCCTTTCCGTAACCAACGTGTGGATTCCGTATCAACATATCACAGCCAATATCGACCTAGTCCAAACTTTTGTTTGAACTGTCAATCATGCTTTTTGTCTCTTTTTCTGTTCATTTAGTTGTACAAGCTCTCTTTGTTTGGATTCCATGTAAATTAGAACACAGAATAATAAAACAGATATTCCATAACCTTCATCGCCGATTGTTGTCAAATGAAGTAGATATAAGCAATTATAGGCAACCTTCAACAATGAAAAAAATATACCGTATAGTCGGCTATAAAAGGCCCCGACATGAAAAATATGAAACAATGGAATTGAGAAAACTAACGGCCTAATTTAAAACAAAACAATTTACAAATAACTAAATATGACAGACATTAACCAACGACAACCAATGAACTACAGGCTCCTGACTTGGGACAGGCACATAAAGAATGTTGCGGGGTTAAACATGTTTGTGAGCGGTCAACCCTTCCCTAACCTGGGACAGTGGTGTTACAGCACAACATAAGAACAAAGTATAACAATCAGATGAAAAGGGCTTAACTCATCAGTCCCTAGCAACAAAAAAGACACAAAGTACAGATCTGAGAGTACTCGCAGTTACTGACACCTAATTCAAATAAAAAAAACATGTATCTAAGACTAATATATCAATCAGTACACATCCAATATCCAATGGATTTAGTATAAAGACGTCATTAACAGTCAGAGAAAAACATAACCTTGTGCAATGCAAAAATATAGATATCGAAAGATTGTAGTACCGTGAAAGTCCATATATGTATAACAAAACTATTTAGAGTGGTTTTAATTAACAACAAAATCAATATTTATATCAATAAAAATAATATTTAAAGATCTAACTACAGTGTTGAATTGGTAACCTTTTAGAATAAGTTTATTTAAAGGATTGATAAGTTTACCAGGATCGTATCTAAATTTCCGGGCTCGGTAAACAATATTTCCGTAAAATTTAGGGTGTGCTATTCCGTTCCAAATACGTTTTCTACAGGTACAGCTAAACTTGCAAACCAAATATTTGTATCTATGGAAGACTTTAGTAAAGGTTTTAAGTAATTCGGGGAAACGAAATCCCTGACTTAATAATTTACCAGTTATACATAGATTACGCTCATTGAAATCCAAAACGTCACGACAGACACAGACATAGCGAGCGAGTTGGGATAGATAAACACCGTGAGAGGGTGACAAAGGGGCATTACCGTCCAAAAAAGGAAAATTAACAATAGGGAAAGAAAAATCATCTCTTTTGTCATAAATTTTTGTGTAGAGTTTCTGGTGAAAAGCTGAAATATCTAAATCTATGAAATGACAGTTATTGCTGCTATTATTTGATTTATTTAAAGTAAGTTCCTTTGGATAAATTTCGGTAGTATAATTAGAGAATTCTTGATTATTTAACAAAAAATATCATCAAGATAACAGTAAGTGTTGATGAGTTATCAACTTAATGGAATTTAGACTGGTCTTTAGTGAGTTTGGCTATAAACTGTTAATCATAACAGTACAGGAACAAGTCTGATATTAAAGGGGAACAATTGGTGCCCATAGGAATACCTACAGCCTGTCCCGTCGATAAACTTTATTGCGAAACGTACATAAATGTTGTCTCATCACACTTCCAGTAAGTATATCTAGCATAATAACCTTTCTCAATTATTGAATATTCATTTCACGCTGGTTTTCAGCAAACAATACATGTACAGTTATCACTATCAATGGGAATGTTGGAATTTTTATTTCAATTTTGATTTAATATTTGTTTATGAGTTAATGTGATTCAACATAGCTAAAAACATATCACTGAAATACTGTTGATTTAAGATTTGACAAAATGATAGGGAATGAAAACTGTCCATTAAACTTTCAAAGGAGAAGAAAAACAGATGATTTATTTGTCTATTCTTTATTTTGTCCATTAAACTACGATCTTTGTATTATTGATAAAACCTGAATTCATTCAAAAATTTGTAAAATAATTAGTAAAATTTTCAGTTATTATGTAAAATCTTTGGTCATTTTGAGGATTATATATAATAACTAATGATTTAAATGATTATGAATAATCCCTGAAAATCAGGGATTCTACATAATCGCTGATCATACCAAATCACTGTAACATATATAACATATATAATTATTATAATTGTTGAAATATTCAAAATCATCAGATAGTAATATAGTATTATGAGCTGTCTGAATATCCTTCAAATGTATAAGCTACTACTTCTCAATCGAAATCAATGCCTTGAATTCAATCACCTTTTAACTTCAGATTTTATTGTATGATATATTGTAACAAAGATCTGCACCTTTTTATGTTACATATCAATTATGTCATTTTCAAAAGGATTTATGGGATTTAAATATCAGTTCACTGCTGTAGCCACATATAATAAGTTCAAAAATGAAAATAGCACACAAGGTGTTAAAGTCATTTTGCATACAAATCACCATCGATTGTTTACACATGACATCATCAAATGGTAACAAAGCAACTTTTCAAATTCCCTTTTTTTCTAATAAAGTGAGCACAACCTTGCCTTTAATATGGATCATTCTTGCCATTAAACTATAACAGCTTCAATGTCATTGTTAAAACTTTGTTGCTAAAGGTAATTGATCTAAAATTGATGGCGGTTTATCATCATACGCAGTATATATCTCCTTGTTCATACGATATTACAGGGTTTGTATTTCCTATCATGTATTCCTTGATAGAGGGTTGCTGCTCACAAGGAAGCTATTTAACAAAGACTTCCAAGTGGTTAAGTTGAAATCATCCCTTCCTAAAATTTACGGACGCCATCACGAGTTGGTTGACCATTATGAAATATCTGTTTCACTGATGACAACGGACATGTTCCAATCGTCGTAACTACAATCCCGTCCCCTTTCCCCGAATGAGACCTACCGAATTAGACCTATCACCGAGTTTGTACTAACATGAGCAACACGACGGGTGCCGCATGTGGAGCAGGATCTGTTTACCCTTCCGGAGCGGGATCTGCTTACCCTTCCGGAGCATTTGAGATCAACCCCATTTTTGGTGGGGTTGGTGATGCTCAGTGTTTAGTTTTCTATGTTGTGTTTTGTGTACTGTTGTGTGTCTGTTTGTCTTTTTTCTTTTTTAGCCATGGCGTTGTCAGTTTATTTTCGACTTATGAGTTTGAATGTCCCTTTGGTATCTTTCGCCTCTCTTTTTTATTACACCTACATACAGTGATGTCAAACGAAGTCGAAGCTAGAAAAGCAACACGTTTAAATTACTCTCAAATGTAAAATAGTAGTCCTTTGTAACTGCTTTATTTACTGGTTTGACAATAAAACTTAGTCATTACATTTATGTTAAAACATCCTTACAAATACTAAGGATTTTCTACCCCCCTCCCCCCGGGATAGCTTATTATAGTTGTATTTGACAAAACCTTTTAGAAATTTAGGTCCGCAATGCTCTTCAACTTCGTACTTTGTTTTGCCTTTTAAACTTTTTGATGAGAGCATCACTGATGAGTATTATGTGGAGGAAATGCGCGTCTGGCGTACAAAATGTTAATCGTGGTATCTATGATGAGTTTATTTACTACCACTGGGTCGATGCCACTTCTGGTGTAGGTTTACCCCCAGAGGGTATCACCATTCCACTACACAGCACTTCTGTGTTGACACGGTCATTCTATTAATATATTAACTCTTAACAAAACTTTGAATTTTTCGAAATACTAAGGATTCAATCCAAGGAATAGATTACCTAAGTTGTATTTGACAAATTGTTCGGAATTTGGATCCTCAATGCTCTTCAACGTCGTACTTTATTTGGCCTTTTAACTTTTTTCATGAGGGTTTTACTGGTGAATCTTATGTTGACGAAACGCGCGTCTGGCGTACAAAATTTTAATCTTGGTAATTATGATCAGTTTATTTAGATACTTGCAAGCCATATAAAAAATTGCAAGACCATGAATCGAAGACGATTATAATCAAGAGCAAATGATTTCCTAATGATAACCCCACACAAATGGAATAACCAACATTTAGTTCAGTTTCTTTTAATTTAGATTAAGGAAATGCTGGTTAACTGCACTCACCAACGGAAGTAGAATACACTGCAAGGAAATCTGCTTCATTTGGAATACGGATTGGTTCTCCGTGTGTCTTGTCATATACATGATAAAAACCACCAGCATCTGCTTGGTTTGGATCTCTCTTGTATATTTCTTTATCTGTTACAACTTCCATTTCTAAGCCACTTCCTAAACCTGTACCTCTACAGGCCTAAAATTATACTTTTGTACATTCACAAATACACTTTACAAGAATTAAAATCAACGATGTTGAATCAATTGATTCGCTGCAGCAATTTAAAGTTGACACATGCTATATCATGGTAAATAAGAAATATCGTATTTCAGGTAATTATGTATCGGGTTTTGTTTGAGGTTTGGACCTCAGATTAGGCGGTCAAATCTTAGCTGTGTTCAGTATTCCCGATTCATAGCCTTGTATTGTGCATTTGAAAAATCACTGAAATGTTCAAAGAATGATAATTTCGCCTTTTTTTTTTACGGCGAAAGTACTTAAAATTAGGCCAGTTTTCACAAGTTTTCCAAATTACGAAATTTTATTAAAAATGTTTAAGAAACAGCTTATAACTTGCTACTACAATCTTTGGGAATAATTCAGTGCTCTGCAACTTCGTATTTTTTTTGCAATTTAGCTGCTTCCATTCGAGTGTAATTAATTAATCTTATGTAGACGAAACGCGAGTCTGATGTATTAAAATAAAGCCAGTTTAGACATTCGTTTCTTAGATTTGGCCATGTTAAATTCAGTTGAAGTTAAGTTGATTTTAGACAGATTTGACTATTACTAATATGTAGTTCATCGTAGCTTTGGAAGTATTTACACATCGCCGGCTTTGAATATTTGATTACGAGTCTACCTGATAAAATCAAATGCTTATAAACCTTTGGTCTCACCAAAGGTTATGAAGTTGTTATTTTCCTTTTCTAGAACTGGATTATAACCGCTGTTTGTGGATTGTAAGGATGTGTAAGTCTCATAGGGTACCAACATACGCTTAGTAGTCAGTGCTTAACCACTTCTAGGATCAATCACATGCATGCTTTAAATTTGCCTTTAATGAATTAACTAAATAGTAATTAACTAAGGTTGAACTGCCTCGGTCAAATTTGATCGTATATGATTTTGGTTATTCTGTTCAGTTTTCTTTTTGTCAAATAGCTCCTCAATTTTTACAAATCCCTGAATTTTAACATATTGATTATGAGCGTGCCTAATGAAAGTTAATCCAATTAGGCGCTTCGGACGCATTACATTTATAAAGTTTGATTTACATTACAACCACTGGTTGTGTGCCACTGATGAAGGACATTACGTCCATGAGACTTTCGATGCGCTGCTGTTGAACTATCAGACCCCGAGTATATCAATAGCTCAGTAGTCAGTGCTTTTATACCGACAAGATTTATAACATTCCTTGCTTATATTGGCGTTTTATACCGACAAGATTTATAACATTCCTTGCTTATATTGGCGTTTTATACCGACAAGATTTATAACATTCCTTGCTTATATTGGCGTTTTCAAATTGAGAAATTACTAAGGTTCCAACTCCCTCAGTTAAAGTTCACCTTGAATGGATTTGGCTATATTTTTAAGCTCCGTTTTGGTCCTATAGCTCTTTACTCGTTTTGGTACTTGTACATCATTGTTTTTCAAATATTCGGCTTTGAACTTTGCTAATGAATCCAGAAATACGTTAAGAAAGCATAAAACTTAAAAAGTGTTGCCTTTTCCATTTTTGACAGGTCCAGTAGTCATCACATATATTCTGAAGTATAATTGACGCGATCCTTGTCTGTAAATATTCTCTTAATAAATGTTATAATCATTCGAAACACTTGTGTCGTCCCAACAACACCAACACATAGATCGCCATAGCAAAATAAAATAAAATCTCATAACCTTTGGTTTTAAATGCTTTTCAACTGTAATCAATTTAGTTGAAGTGCCAGTGATGATACCGTCTCACAAAGACGAAATACGCGTCTTGTACATTAAATTGAAGTGCTGTATCTTGGACTTTAGGAAATTATAACGTTTATATTTTTAGCTATCAAAACAATTGTCTGGTTTAGTTTTCGTTCAATTATTTTTGAGACGTTTTGTCGCAACTGTAGCTTTTTTGCAGACTGCCAACTCGCTTTTTAAACTATTTATATAATGTTAAGCAACATTGGGTGTAACACATCAAATTAAATTGTGAAAATATACAACAGACTAGAATAATTCTTAAATTAAAGTAATGGTTGTTTCCTAACCTTCAATACTTTTTACGATAAAATTCCTACAAACAAAACTATCATATCATAGATTACGCTTGTACTTGAATGTTCTCTTTAACAGGAAAAAAAACTAAAGATACAATCGGTGCTTTTTATAGCTTACTATGCGGTATGGGTTTTGCTCATCGTCGAAGGCCGAACGATGACCTATAGTAGTTAAATTCTATTTCATTTGGTCTCTGGTGGAGAGTTGTCTCATTGACAATCATACCACATTTTCTTATCTTAAAATTAAATTATCTAACCTGTAGTATAAAAATTTTTGGCTTCATCTGAAGTTCTCTACAATTCTCAGCATTGAAGTAATCCATAACACTTTTCGTCTTAATAGACATATCTGTCATAAACACACTCTCTTCAGTACCATGTGTCATCATAACAATAATGAGGCAGTCTGTTTCCTCCAAACTTTTCTTGTCTTCTTTAACTTCAAACAAATACATACATAGTTACCAAAAGCTTTTTTCGAAGTTATAAAGTATTTTAGATAGTGATTTGTGAATTTGTTTCTTAATTGGAATGGAAAAACATTAATTTTCATATGACAATTTTTTTAATTCCTACTATCATGCAATTTTGACAGGAAAGAGTATTTGAAGTAGCAATCATTGTACAATACAGTTCGATGAATTCATAACCACTTGCATAAAAAGTATCTTAAACATGACATATTTGTCTGATTTTGGCTTTACTTTTGTTTTTTTTTCTTGGTTTTATTTGATCTTTTATTAGATCTTCAACGTTTGTATAATGTTATTGACGTTCAAATATTTTGGCCTCGACCATCACTGAAAAGACATTGAATTCTTGAAATCTGTAAAGGTAAATAATGTACCTTTCTGTTATCACTACCATTAGTTCAACACCACTTCTGGTGGCTTACATGTAACATATTTGCATATTTGAATAAGAATCTTCTAAAAACATTCCTGTAATATCGACTTAAAAATATATTGGAAATTTTCATTATTTGTAATAGTCTCTAGAATCTATTTTCAAGGCGGGCTCTTCATCAGCAATATACCTTTGAAGTGCAGAGAAAATTGTCTACTGATACGTTTTACATATTTCATCATTAAGAATAAGATCAACCATTAAAATTAATTTTGGCTACAAAATACAACCGCCAAAATTTCCAATTCTACCCTATTATATGAACAAACATTTGAAACTCCTTCAAAAACATTTTGAATAAACTCGGTTGTTTACAGAATATTTTTGCGAACGACCAGAAGCGATATTCTGTATTGCAATTATTCACCTTTCAACTTGAAAACTCAAAATTTCTCTAGTGCAGGTTCACATTTCTCAGTTTCAAATCAACATTTCTCAGTTTCAAGTCGACATTTCTCAGTTTAAAGTCGACATTTCTCAGTTTCAAGTCGACATTTCTCATCCAAGTATGATGACATATTATAGATTGGGGAATAAGTGATTATATTGATTATCTTAAAGTCATGTTAATGTTTTATAAACTTGAATGGCAAAGGCTAACTTTAAAACAAGTATACGTGAACTTTCTCGTAAAAGAAAATCCTTCATATTATCAAAATCTGCATAAATGTACTGCTATTGAATTATTGCCTTCCCGTACACTAATTCGCCGATATTTTCCCTATGCAGTGATCTTAAATTCGACCTCTCGTTAGAACTTTGACCACCACACAGCGCAATTGTGAAGGGAAACTCGTGGTGAAAGAATGTAAACAAACGTGCACTGAAAGGTAAATAGTAATATAACATTTAATACAACCATAAACAACTGATAAGAAAAAGTTAAATTAACAAATGGGAACGCATGGAAAAAATAAATATCATAGCTCCATCAATTCACTTATTTGTCACGTGCTCCACGTGTCGTTTGATGATTTTTTTTTTATTAATATCACGATCTGTTAAGGTTCGGAAACAAACTCAAAAGTTAATAAGCTTGCGATCGACAATCACTAAATGAAATATATTTGTCGATAATACGTTATAGATGCGTAATAAATATATATATAAAAAAAAAAAAAAAAACTGGCATACAGGACTTAGTTTAGAATACATGCATTGATTGCTTCAATAATTTCGATAAAATTAAAATTACAAGAAACTCGTTTCATATGACTTTAAGGAACATGTGTTGACATTTTTAAAAGTTTTTCGATTGGTTCTTTGTTCATGGACTGGTATATACTGAGGATATCATGTTATCAGTTGGTTTTTAGAGAATTATAAGAAGTAATGGACTCGTTAATACTAATCAACGCGCGACTTTAGTTGATTATCGTTTCAAAATCCACTACTTCTTATGAATCTTTAGCTTTACCCATTTCTAGTCAAACGACTGTCTATTATATGTTTTTGACAATACATCAAGAGAATAATATAAAGATAGTTTCATATTTTGTCTGTCTTATTCTTCGATCGTTAGAAATGATTATATCCATACATCTATATTTAGCATCTAACAAGTTAACAAAAGTTAAATCTAACAGCAATAACAAATTCTAATAATAAATCCTGCTACCTATGATGAGTTTTTTTCTTTGTAGAAAAAATATCAATCATGGTAAGGATAGAATTTAACTTTTATTTAGTTTTGAAAGAACTTTTTATAAATAGTAATGATAGTTATATCTCCGACAGACGATAACAACATTGTTATGCTCAGATAAACTAAAGACGATCATGACTAAGCACTACATAAAAGAGATCATATAAATTTTTTTTTCTGATCTTTGGATTATTGGAATGAATAAAACCGACGAGGTATAACAACCATACAGGTAATTCCGGACGTAGTGCGTTCTGAAGCGATTACCGATAACAAGCGGAGTGTGGTTAACATTGTATTTTAAAAGTATGACTATAATATAAACACCTTTTATAACAAAAATGTATTGTACATTACATGACGAATTGTGAATATGAAATCATCAATGTTATACGAAACATTGCACCTCTTCTGGTGCACATGAGATCAGCTCAAGTTTTTTGGTATTGTTCGTGTTGATTTAGTTTCGGTAAAGTGTTTTGTGAATTTATTTGTCTTTTTCGTCGTCTTTCTTTTTCTGCCATGATGTTGTCAGTTTTTCTTGGCTTAGTAGTCTTAAAGATCCCCTTATGAAGGTTTATCCAGAGAAGCGCTTCGGGCGCACGGGATTAATAGAGTGTTATTTTCATAAGTCTCTTCCGTCTCTTTAATTTTAATAATTTTACTATTTTGTGCAAGTTTATGAACAAATAATGGCTCTTTCCTTTGAAAAGTTACCAGTTCAAACTATGAATCGTTGTCTTGTTTCCTAACTGATCGAAAAATAATGGTAATATTTTAAACATATGTCCCCAATATATTCTTTCTAGTAAAGCTTGTTCTAAACATTTTTGTGATTTCAGATAAATGAATTAAACTTTATAAAGCGTTATTTCCATTTTAACGTGATTTGCAATACGGTTTAAGAGGAACCTATGGAACATTATAGCTTCTATGTATGGCATGCTATCAGCTTGAATTCAGTATTCCTTGTTTTATCACAAGTCAGGTTAATATTAAAACAAAATTGATGAAAGGGAAAGACATTAAAAAATTTAACAATAAAAATAAAAAAAATCCTGTGGTTTTGATGCTGTTTGCCAAAAACATAAATCTAAAATTGGTAGGCCTAGCAGTTTTGAAAAAAAGAACAAAAAAGGTGATTTCTTATATAATCAATGGAACTGGAAGGCATCATTGACACCGTGTACATGACATGAGATTTGGTCTGACACAATTTTTTTGTAGGATTTCTTGATCTCTAAATGAAAATAAACACTTTAAAAATTCATTAAGACTAAAGCTCTTTTCTTGATTTACCTTCAGCAGGAACGCCCAAACTTAAACATTTAAAAAAAGCCAGGGATGGGCAAACTACGCTGTAACGTTAGGAGCCATATCAACAAAATAGAACCTAAACACAATAGGAAAATTAATCCAAGGTCAACTTTGTCTGAGGGAGTTAGAATCTTAGTTTCTTAATAGTTTCTTGACTGATAAAGGCGGAATTTTATAAGTATATGTTATAAATCATGTTTTGTCTACATTTTGCGTTACTTTTGAATGAGAACACGTAAACGTGCAAAGTTAACGTTCAGATGATAGTTGCAAACTCAATCACATCTAATTCTAAATTTCGAATAGGTGAGCTATAAAGCATTCACGATGAGGTTATATATCCCAAAAATGAATCATAAAACATCTTCTTATTTTAATAAATTCTCGGATCTAGCACAAAATATTCAACCTTTTTAAAGTCTTACTTTCATTAAATTTCTTTTCCATTTCATCCTTAGTAGCATTATCCAAACGTTCACTCTTGAAACCAAGTTGCTTGAAACTCTGGAATATTGTTAACGCATCCTCATCACTTCCGATACGATCTGATAGATTCAAATTGGATTCAAATTCAACGTTATTAATCACAACTGCTATCCCACAACTAATTTGATATCTTTCTTGGTTCAAATGTGCTGTCGATATATAACCTTGTCCTGTGTTACTGTAACAGATAATTCGTTTTTGAATAAGTAAAAATGCTTCAAAGATATAATCATATAGTTTCAGAAGTGTTATTATAATAATTGCATTTTTGGTACGAAAACAAACTTTTAACTTTATTTACATTATTCAATTTATGGTGAATCATTTATAATCATTTTTCTTGTAACAGTAAGTCCGCTCATGTACCCTTGAGATACATTCAATCAGAATGGTCATGATCACTCTTATGTTTTGTGTGTGAGATCTCCATAATAAATATAACTATTTTATGAAACACTTTTATTTTTCATTTGATTATCTTTGGCCTTAAACATTATTTTTAATTAACCGCTTTATATTTTACACTTAATTCTTAATTCTTATTTTTAAACAGTCAATCTGTAAGACCAAAATTTGTACATGGAAAATTAAAGTGAAAGTTAAACAATACTTTGAAAAATAATAAGATTATCATTATTAAAAGTTTTCTGAATTCAATTAAAAGAACTGAGTCCAAAAAGAGAGACGAAAGATACCAAAGGGATATTCAAACATAAGTCAAAGACAAACTGACGATGCCATGGCAAAAAACAAGTTGACGTCAATTTAGCAAAAAAAAAAAAAAAAAACAATAAACGATCAAAAGACAAAAACATAATACACAGCACAACATAGAAAACTAAATATTAAGCAACACAAACATCAAAGCTGAGCAGAGGGAAAACATCAACAATACTTTTACCTTTCTGAGAAACTGTAAATGACTTTTTCTTCCTTGCCAGGAACAGCATCCATCATGTCTCTACATGCCATATCTAAAAAGTATAAAAGAGGATTCATTAAATATAAAGTTAACAAATGTTACTTGTAGAAGGCTTAAATTCAAACGGATACACAGAGTACATAAACTTTATTACAGAACTTAATTAATTTTCAACCTTAATCGCTTTATCAAGCTAAATAAAAAAGACAGTTGTATGACATACCCACTGCTCCACTGTTTTGCGTTTATGTATCTATGTTAAAACGTTATGATCTTGCATGTTCACATTAAAGGGACTTCACAAACTTGCGTTGGTGTGTCCCTGACACAAAAACTGCGAAACCAAAATCGAAACTACATACAGTTTACAGTCACCATTAGGACTTAATTGTCTTTGTCTTAACTCACTTCCGACAAGCATTCGTGTTCTGAGATAATTAGATATCAGAATTATCGTCTGATTTGTAACATTACCTAGTATGTCCAATTACCGATTGTATTATTTTAACTGGGGTGGATTCGAATCGCGTGTGATTAATGTAAACAAGGAGACCCTAACCCTGTCGACATACCCGGTATCGCTCCTGTGGAAGTTCATGAGATTATCTCATGTCTTTGTATATGTACTTTGATTTGTACGTTCTGGATGGATTTATGAGATTTTTTCATCGATAAACTACTGTCTATTCTTATCCTATGAATTTCATAACATGTAAATGCTTTTAATAGCTTACTATTCGCTATGGGTTTAGCTCATTGTTAAAAGATATACGGTAAACTATAGATGGTTATATCATCGTCTTTTCAAATATTCTCTAGCGAATACTTTTTTTTCATTGGCAAGTATAAAGTAAAATCACAAAAATACTGAACTCCGAGGAAAATTCAAAAAGGAAAGTCCCTAATCAAACGGCAAAATCAAAAGCTCTGACACATCGAACGAATGGATAACAACTGTCATATTCCTGACTTGGTACAGGCATTTTCTTATGTAGAAAATGGTGGATTGAACCTGGTTTTATACCTAGCTAAACCTCTCACTTGTATGAGAGTCGCATCAAATTCCACTATATTGACAACGATGCGTGAACAAAACAAACAGACACAATAGGTAAATTTGTCAAAAATAGGGGTACAGCAGTCAACATTATGTTATTACTTAATCACTATAAAAACAAACAAATGTAAGTATACTACATCTCTTTATTTTTAAATTAGCAAATTTACATTCCTGTACACATTGTTGTAAATATCGATTGCAGAATGGCATATTTTAGATTTCTTCATTAAGGATGTACTTCGGTCAGGTTTAGGAATTTTTTTCAGATGTTCGGACTCCTTGGTTTCTTTTCAAACGACACATGGTGAAATATTTTGCCCCATAACACCCATTTTTATTTTCATAAAATACTTTAATAGCCAATAAAAGGTCATTTACCAAAATTTAAGCAGATTTTAGATTTCTTTTCTTTCGATTTGAGACCCAAATAATACCAATGCAAATACAAGGTAAAAGTCCGAGACATCCTATCCTTGCTATTTTTTAAATATTAAATATCTCAAAAAGGAGCTCCATAACCTATCAATATTTTTAGCTTATTTTGTTCCTTAACTGAAGCTCTTCTGACTTACAGTATCAATTTTAAATTCTAGATTTTTTTAAAATTTCATCTAAATACATTCTTAAGTATTAAAAAAAATCATTTTGTCTAAATTATAGCCGTTTAACACGAATAAGTAAAAACTAGAAAAACGACTTCTTTCTGTGAAAAAGTATACTAACTCATAACTGGTTATATAACTTGTCTTTACCTTTTAGGTTTATCATCATATAATACCAGAAAGGGTTTTAACAGGTAGGAGTAATTGTAAGAATAAATCGTGTCTTACAATAATAATGACAATACATAGAAGTTTCATACGATTCCGTAATTTGAATGGCCGACGCATTTGAGAAGTTAAATTGTACTTCCGTATAAAATGTAATGTATATGACTCACGTGCTATCTGTGATAGCAGCATAACAATAATGAATAGAAAAACAAACAAAAAGCTTGATTTAACTCGTAATTTCATGGTTGTAGCATTAACATATAACCATATGAATTGAATGCTTCTTTTTATATTTTTATGGGGTTGTAAAAGCGTTGAACATGCGCACATTTTAAGTATGAAACGCTTCCACGCTTCATACAAAATTGTCTTCGGTCGACAATTTTACACACAATACAAATACAAAAAGAAGCATTCAATTCTTAAATAAATATCATTTGGGATTACATTTAAAGGGGAATTAGCTACGAGATATAAAACAAAAATAAAATATGATTTTTGTTTGTTCAATCATTAATGAAAGTGAAATGATGAAATAATAATTCGCTTTTAGCAGCCAGTTTAGTTCAATTTTGTCAAAATAAGCGAAGAAACATCGCTGATCAATTATTCACTTGCAAGTGAATAATTCGACCTCATTAAATCCGTATTCATGTGACCTTCAATTAAACCCGTTGGCTAGAGATTGGTTACGCATGTATTAGTCGTGTTCAACCATTAAAACGAAAAGAATGTCAACATTGAAAATAAAACAAAGGTGAACCATTCCGTTGACTGATTCGATCCACAAGAAATCATTTTTATACAGGTAAAAAAGATGATTAACTTATTTTTTAAACTAAAACATGAAATCAAACAGATCTACACAAGTCCAATTGCACGAGGTCGCTATCTATTTATATTTATGTTTATGTTTATATCGGGTTATGTGACCGTCGACAGTCTTCGGAGGTCATCTCGATGGTTAATTAGATGGCGTCTAAACTAAAATACACACGAAATGCTGATATATATTATCGAGTCCATGCATTGTTAATTGTTTATTTCAGACTATTGTAATTTGGATATACGTTTTAGTATATTATAAATCAAATATGAGAATTTGAGTCAAATCAATGAATATGAATTTGACAGCTAATGCCCCTTTAAAAGTAAAATATTTACGACACTATTAATATAATAAACAATGCTGTAGTTTAATTTTTCAAGCAGGGATTAGATTGTTTCTTTTTATAGAAGTCGTGTTTCTAAATGTTAAGAGTCAAATTAAACATTGAAATAGACATAAAAAAAATCTCAGGTCAGTATCATGCGTTTTGAAAAGAAATTTAAGGAAAAAAATCAGAAAAAAACTTACATTGTCATACATGTATAATGTTACAATATTTTACAATTATATATAGAGTTAAGTGTTTTCCTGTACTGTATTCGAGTTTAATTGTTATTTATTTTTCATGCCTATTGTTATTTAACTAACCGGAATTAAAAGAGAAAGGTCGAGATAAAACAACATAGTTTAACTAAAGTGCCTGTACCAATTCAGAAACCTCATGATTTTTTGTTTTGTTTTTCTCATTTGAGAAATTCGATGTCAACGGTAGAATTTTAAGTTTTGTCTCTTAAATCACAAGCAACTTTTTTATAAGTCTGGTATCTTTAAAAACAAATTCAGAGCGATTGCAAACTTCGCAAACTGTAAAGACAATCGTTAATTGTTGAAGACCGTGTATTGCTGTCTTTAGTTTTCATTGACTTTCAACCTGACAACCCCTTTCATAAAATGCTTTGGTTACATATTCTTAAAGGTAAATAAAGTAGTCTGATATGAAAACAAATACAATTTAAATATTTATCCAACTTAGTTTGATTGCATTATCGCACTATATAACACAGAACAAAATCTTTCTATTTAAGAGAGAGGCACAAGAAACCAAAGGGAAATCAAACTCATAAGTCGAAAATCAACTGACAATGCCATGGTAAAAAACGAAAAACAACCAAAAGACAAACATCAATATACAAAATACAACATAGAAAACCATAGAGAACTAAAGACTGAGTAACACGAATCCCATCAAAAACCTGGGGTGATCTCACGTGCTCCCGATGGGTAAGAAGATTCAGCTCCACATGTGGCACCCGTCGTGTTCCTCATGTTAATACGATTCCGCTGAAAAATCTTATTCGATTGGTTATATTCGAAGGAGAGAGTACGGGATTGTGATTACGAAATCGGGATATATCCGTCGTCATCTGTGAAACAAATATTCAATAACGGTAAACCAATTCGTGTCGTGATGACTTCTATAAAATTTTCGATGGGATGATTTCAACTTCACTTCTTTGAATTCTTGGTTTAAAAGCTTCATCGTAAGCAGCAACTCTCTATCAAGGAAATAATGATAGGAAATGCAAACCATGGAATATTGTATTAACTGAGAGACATATACTGCATAAGGTAGTATAATATACGTGTTAAGCTTGGGTCAGTTACAGAATTTTGAGGAAACAGAGAAAATTTCAAAAAGTTTGTAGGACCCTATTTTGCATCTGTTACTGAAAATTCAACAACGCAACATTTGAATATAGATCATCATAGGAATGTCGTATCCACTGGGAGATATATATTTCATATGCAGGTGCTGCTGAAATGTTTCTACATAGAAATTGATAGTTCACAATTGGGAAGCTGAAACCATCTCTATGGTCGTAAAGTTTCGTTCTCAACCGACCCTAGATATAAAAGTGGGACGAAAGATACCAGAGGGACAGTCAAACTCATAGATCGAAAACAAACTGACAACGCCATGGCCAAAAATAAAAAGACAAACAGACAAATAATAGTACAGATGACACAACATAGAAAACTAAAGACTAAGCAACACGAACCCCAACAAAAACTGGGGGTGATCTTAGGTGCTCCGGAAGGGTAAGCAGATCCTGCTCCACATATAAGTCATGATATGAGGCAGACTTAACTGTGTCTAGTGTATTCGTTGTTTAAAATTTGATGGGATAAATGCTTTCAACATAGTCACCAAACTTGGAATTATTTAGTGAAGGGATATCATCTCTGAAGCGGAACGTGAAGTTAAAGGATAATGCTAGCTTCTTTTTATTTTCCGTTGAAGATCCTGTATGGAATCTACCTCATATAAATAAAAGAACAAATCGACAAGAACAGGAGCACAGCTCGTTCCCATGGAAGTGCCGATTGTTTGTCCTTCAAACGTAAAAAATATGTTGTCAATCAAGAAATCAAGCATCTTGCCAATGTCAGTTTCAGGGTATTTTTTGTTTGAATACTAGTGGATTCTTCAAAAGTTACGATTTCTACCCAAACAATTTAATATGTTGAACTAGGTTTGAAGTCCGGACTCAAATTGAGGTCATTTCCTCAGATCGGAAACATATTTGAGGTCATTATACAAATTCTAAATCAAAGATAATTTTTTGATCCACTCTAATAATCGAATTCCTATTAAAATCAAATTGTAGTCATCTCCTCCAAACTGACAGATAAATAATTTGTCCTTTCGCTACATCATGGCGGCCGGTTTTATTGGTGAAATAACAAGAGTGCCCGGAGAGAACCAACAACCTAATGCAGTAACACTGGAAATCCTAGTCAAATAATAATGGTTGAAAGTATCTTGGCTCGAACTGGTTTTCAACTTAATCGAGGAACGGACGTCTTTTTGAGATCGGACGTAAATTGATTCTTATAAATATATATATTTCTTTAATATTATTCAAAGCAGCTTTTTTATAGAGAACTTTTCGAATGTTATATACGTATACGGATTAAAAAAAACGACATACTATTAACATTTGCACTATAAATGACATTAAGACATTGTTAGAATCTAGATATGAAAGATATTTTACCTTCAATTGTCAGTTATCTAACGAATGAAGACTGTCTGTCAGTGTAAGTTACTTCCTGCTAACGTACAAAACTGGACCAATGTCAATTATTGATTATGTACTATGCTTTTCCGAGAAATTAACGTGATGATAAAATAAAATGTATACTAACAATAAGCGTAGATAGTTAAAAGTTTAAAGTTTTAGGAACAATGACATTGTATCTATATCTATATATACAAGTCTAAATTGAAAACAACGTTCAAAAATATAATTGCGTTGGATAAAAACCGCAATTTTCATACGTGTGCATGCAAAACAAATTTCTTGTTAGAGGTGTCTAAATACAGCACACACAACATTTTCAAAAAGAACAAATAAGTGAAAAAGTATATTTTAACAAAACGCATTTGACTAACAGGTCGAACAACAAATGTTCTTAAACCCTGCTGACTGCCATTGGCGATTGCCAAATAAACAAATCACCGATGTAATAAATGGATCTTAATTATAAATTTAATACTAATCAGGAAACGATAAACTTGCGGAAAAGATGGTATACCGCAAACAAAAGGTGCAAAGGTTTTTGTACACCATATCCGGATTTCGACAATTAATGTCTCTTGAGTGATGTTAGGAATCGAAACGGTATTTGGAAAGCCATACAATTTACCTCAATTAATTGTGATTTCGATGTTACAAATGAATTATCAGTTAACAGCTTTAAAAGTCACCTATTTGATATTATGATGTCAAATTTCTAGGGAATTGAGGGCTGTATGATTTGTATTCCATGGTGTCCCTGCAGTCAGTTTATATCACATTTAAAGTTATATTGAGACTTTCACAAACCCTAATACAAATGTATGATGATTCATAGAAAATAGGAGAAATAAAAAAAAAAAAAATCCGATTAACCAACAAATATTTAAGAAGAGTTTTTTTTATAACTCATGCACATAGCATATCGTAATAACTTTCCATTTTACACCACAGATACAGTTAATATGAATAAAGGGATGTGAAATGATTTCCATAGAGACAACCATCCATGAGAGACCAAATGCCATTAATATGAATCTTCCTCATTTCTTGGCATATAAACATTGACAATGAAGGTAGTTTAAGAACTTAACATTACGATTACAGAGATCATTTCAGTTTTTCCATTTCAGTGTAGCAACATTTCAACAGCGCCTTTATACGAATGAGATATCTCCCATTTGATACTTTATTCCAGGGTTTGCGTTTCATGTCATACATTACTTTGATAATTATGACATTTCGGAAAAAAGTATTAACAAAAATACTGAACTCAAAGGCAAATTCAAAATGGGGGAAGTCCATAAAACCTGACAAATTAAACTAATTACCGGATGTTCACATGCTAAGCGAGACGATTCGTGCATTAGTGGAGCAAGAACTGCTTACCCTGAGCACCGGAGCACCTAGGTGGTATCCGTGTTGCTCAAGCTTTAGTTCTGTCTGTTGTATTTTATTACTGTTGATTGTCTTTTCTTCGTTTTTCATTTTGGCCATGGGTACGTTTGTTTCTATAGGACTTATGATTTTTTTTAGCTCACCTGGCCCAAAGGGCCAAGTGAACTTTTCTCATCACTTGGCGTCCGGCGTTCGTCGTCGTCCGTCGTCGTCCGTCGTCCGTCGTCGTTAACTTTTACAAAAATCTTCTTCTCTGAAACTACTGGGCCAAATTTAACCAAACTTAGCCACAATCATTATTGGGGTATCTAGTTTAAAAATTGTGTCCGGTGACCAAGCCAACCAACCAAGATGGCTGTCATGGCTAAAAATAGAACATAGGGGGTAAAATGTAGATTTTGGCTTATATCTCTGAAACCAAAAAATTTAGAGCAAATTTGACGGAGTAAAATTGTTTATCAGGTCAAGATCTATCTGCCCTGAAATTTTCAGATGAATCGGACAACCCTTTGTTGGGTTGCTGCCCCTGAATTGGTAATTTTAAGAAAATTTTGTCGTTTTTGGTTATTATCTTGAATACTATTATAGATAGAGATAAACTGTAAACAGCAATAATGTTCAGCAAAGTAAGATCTACAAATAAGTCAACTTGACCAAAATGGTCAGTTGACCCCTTAAGGAGTTATTGCCCTTTATAGTCAATTTTAACCATTTTTCGTAAATTTTTGTAATCTTTACAAAATCTTCTCCTCTAAAACTACTAAGACAAATTTAACCAAACTTGTCCACAATCATCATTAGGGTATCTAGTTTAAAAAATGTGTCCGATGACCCCGCCCGCGAACCAAGATGGCCGACATGGCTAAAAAATAGTACATAGGGTAAAATGCAGTTTTTGGCTCATATCTCTAAAACCAAAGCATTTAGAGGAAATCTGACGAGTATAAAATTGTTCATTAGGTCAAGATCTATCTGCCCTGAAATTTTCAGACCAATCAGGCAACACGTTGTTGGGTTGCTGTCCCTGAACTGGTAATTTTAAGAAAGCTTTGCACCTTTTGGTTATTATCTTGAATATTATTATAGATAGAGATAAACTGTAAACAGCAATAATGTTTCACAAAGTAAGATCTACAAATAAGTCAAAATGACCAAAATTGTCAATTTACCCCTTAAGGAGTTATTGCCCTTTATAGTCAATTTTTACAATTTTCATAAATTTTGTAAATTTTTGTAAATTTTTACAAAATATTTTCCTCTGTAACTACTGGGCCAAGTTCATTATAGATAGAGATAATTGTAAGCAGCAAGAATGTTCAGTAAAGTAAGATCTACAAACACATCACCATCACCAAAACACAATTTTATCATGAATCCATCTGTGTCCTTTGTTTAATATGCACATAGACCAAGGTGAGCGACACAGGCTCTTTAGAGCCTCTAGTTTATTTGTCCCTAGATATCTTCTCTCTCTTTCAAAGGATGGTGTTATGTAAGCTGATCGCAAAGAACCAACCTAATATCTATTTAGGGTAAAGTCAGTGCCAAAAAGAAATATATTCTTTTTATAGTTAAGAATGGAAAAATGGATAAAATTAACTCAAAAATACAAATATAAGCAATACTTTACTGCATCGAATTTTATGATTGATAGTGTTTCTATTTTTGTGTTACTAAAAATAGGTCTTGGCTATGAGCCTATAGATAAATGAAAAACTCGTTTCTTGACAATTTTTATGGTTTTTTATCTTTATTTTTATAGACCTATAGGCTAGTGACATTTAAAAAAAAAAAAAAAAAAACGCTTAGTTAACGACTTTAATGCACTCACCTAACATACGGCTATATTGTATATCATTCGAAAGCTTATTACCTGTACTTTCTATTTTGTCCGGTCGTCAATAATTCGTACGGTGCAATTTTCGTTAAATCAAGGTTAAAGGTTAAATTTGAATATTCCAAAATTTTGATAGAATTAAACAAAATGCTCTTTTCTGGTACCTGTATGATATTTTTCATCTAAACATTGTCTGAATCTTATAAAACAAAATACCATAATTCCAAATCAAATGCAAACTAAAATGTTAACTGCGAAATATTTTATTTACATAAGATTGCATTTCTTAAAAAAACTTCCAAAGATGAAAATTTACTTGCAGCATGTAGTTGTAGTAATTTACAACATCTACATCAAAACTGCTTTGTTTGATTAGAGGTTGCCTACTTTAACAAAAGGCCATTGATGATGATTGGTTGAATTTTTGTGTGACACCTACACAGTAATTTCGTCATTCATACTAATAAATATAATTAAAGTATAATTGTCGGGAATTGTCAGCTTTCTGCTCAAGGTCGGTTGATCTCTCTGAGCACTCCGGCTTCCGCCTCCAATAAAAACTGATCGCCACAAAATACTGTGTAATTATTATGAAGATATATGAGGTCTTGAGCTGGCATGTCAGTAGTACTGCTGTAGTCCTTTGTTTATTTACGTATCACCGTCATTTTGCTAATTTCATCAGTTACCTATTCTGACATCGGACTCGGACTTCTTTCAACTGAGTTTTACTGTGCGTATTGCTGTGTGTTTGTTTTTTCTTTATTTGCTAGAGGTAAAGAGGATGGTTGAGATCTCACAAAACATGTTTAACCCCTCCACATTTTTGCGCCTGTACTAAGTCAGGAGCCTCTGGCCTTTGTTAATCTTAATATTTAATTTTAGTTCATTTATATGTTTTAGACGGCGATGTGCCTTTGGCTCCATCATACGGTGTTTATATATCCCAACTCGTTCGGTATGCCCGTGTGTGTTCTGATGTCATAGATTTTAACGAACGTAATCAATGCATCACTGGGAAATTATTGTGTCAGGGATTTCGATACCATAAATTACTTAAAACTTTTACTAAATTCTTTCATAGATACAAAGATTTGATTAGTAAATTTGGCTGTACCTGTAGAAAACTTATTAAAAATGGTATTTCACATCCTAAATTTTACGGTAATATTGTACTTAAAGCGAGGAAATCACTATGTGATCCGTGTAAACTCATCGAACCTTTAAACAAACTTATAAGTAAGGGTTATCGTACCAATATTGTAATTAGATCTCTGAATATAGTTTACATTGGCACTAATATCGATTTTGTCATTAGCAAATTAAAACATAACTAAGTTGTATCTTCTTTTGAGGCGGGATGTTTAGAGACACACACACGTTAGTTTTTATCTCTTAAGAAGTAGCTCCTCATTATCCTACTACCTGTCGATACATTTATTTTTGGCATTGCACAAGTCATGTCTTCTCTGACTGTTCATGACGTTAAAATACTAAATCCCTGGGATGTGTTTTAGTTGATTTTAGTCTCTGATGCATGGTTTCAACGCAATTTTATCATTTTTACTGGAATTTCTGGAAAACGGCGCTATTTATTAAAAATCCGTCACTAATATTTTAAAGTGCGTTTGATAAGTGACTATTAACATATGTTCTAACAGATTTTCATATTTCCATACAAAATATTATTGTTCAGAAGACAGAGTATGCAAAAATGCTGACATCTTGTAAAATTAGAAAGTATGCGACCTTTACCTTTCATCGTGATTTCACGGAAATTGCACCGTACGAATATTTGACGACCGGGCAAAAAAAGATAGGGCAGATGATATGCTTTCGAATGGTATATCATTTAGCCGTATGTTAGGTGGGTGCATTAAAGATATGATTTTATGGTTAATGTCACTCGTCTACTATCATAAGCAAAAGTAACATTAAAATAAGAAAAATAAAAGACATTCTGAAGGCTTATGAATATTTTGACTACCTTTGAGCAAGAATATCAATTGGTCATTTTGTAGAAAATAATGAATATGCAATCATTTTTAGCATTTTTGATGACATGGCTGTACAGTAATGGTTAGTATTTAAGTGTTCCATAAATTAATAGTAACACTTCAAGAGGGACAAAGAGATTCAACAGACGCTTTTCCGGAAAAAAAGAAGATACTTGATTGGTTGACATTACAGCTCATAAATATAATTCAGAGTTGGATAAGTTCCCTTCGTGATAGGGACTTTTTGTTATTGAAACAATGGCAAATATGTCATAAAACTCGTACGTTATTGCCAAAATCAGGCAAGTGCAAGTTTCACGATGACATGAAAGTAGTTCCTTGATCGATGGACTTCGCCATGCTTAATTTCAAACTGATCCTATACTTTTTTCCACATAAAGGGCATTCCATCGAATCTGCCAATATCAGCCAGGCCAGATCACTGTCGATATCTGTTTTCCATGGATTCACATTTTTCAAGGGATAAGATGTATTCATGTTCATAGAAATAATAAAAAGGGTGTTTCATAGGTAACTTGCCGAAGAATACAGAAGAATCAGATTTAAAAGATCATATCGTTTCTAAAGAAATATAAATTTGATGTCAGCAATTTTAGAGCTTCCTTGATCCAGCCAATGGCAAACATTTCAGACACAGTTAGAACAAAATTAAGTAAACTATAAATAAAATGTTGTAGTATCGAGAAAAAACCTAGCTAAATCCGAGTAAAGAGCAATTAATTACGTTTTCAGAGACAAAGAAGCTATGAAATGTCTATCATCTCTTCATGATAAATATGATGTTGTTTCGTGCGGACAAAGCTTCAAATAATATTGTCTTTGTATGTAAATCGTAGTACTACGAGTGTCTTGTAAACAAATTGGGAATAAATGAGCACTCAGGTAATCCCACATACAAAAACATATCATTTGACAAGGATGAGATTTTGGCGAATCATAAGTCCTTCATGGCTTCAATGAATATTACATTGAATTGCAAATCTGAGGACTTACCTTGTTTGAATTGGATACCTAAGCTTCACAATATTTCGTACAAACAATGGTACATTGCCGACTCATCTGCATGTTCTACATAGAACTTCAAATTGCCCATTAAATTGACAAAAATTCTGTCCGCAGTGAAAGAGGGTCTTCAGAAATACTGCGAAACTGTTTACTCGCGTAGTGGTATTAACCATATGTCGATTATAATAAATTCTAAATACTTTCTGGATAATTTCAAATCTCGATCTTTCTCTGAAATTAATTCTATTAAAACTTTTGATTTTTCAACCCTGAATTCCACCATACCCAACGTGAAATTGAAAAATCGTCTAAAAGAAATAATCCACAATGCTTTTCAATATAAAAATGGTAGCATACGCTATGAATTGATTACTTTGAAATACCATACGTCATGTTTTGTTAATAGTGAACAAAAAGGTAGAACATGCTTCACAGAGGAACAAGTGATCAGTATGCTGAAGTTTCTTATTGACAACATATTTATTGAATTTGGCGATAGACTTTTTCAACAAATAGTCGGCAGTCCTATGAGAACGAGCTGTGCACCTCTCTTGCCGACCTTTTCTTATTTTCATATAAATTCTGATTGGATTCCATTAATATATCCTCAAGAACTAGAAATTAAAGAAACGACAGACACGGCTTCCTGCGCCTCATTTTTATACTTATACCTCGAATTTGACATAAGCGGTCATCTCTGTACCAGAATCTATGACAAACGAGACGATTTTAATTTTGAAATTATCAATTTCTCCACCTTAATAGCAATATACGAACTTCACCTGCATATGGAATATACATTTCCCAACTCATTCGGTATTTAAGAGCTTGCAGCTGCTACTCAGACTTTACAAAACGTCACCAGTGTCTGAGCAGAAAGTTGATGAACCAAGGTTATGTCAAAGAACGTCTCGTCCTTTTTCTAAAAAAGTTCAACGGAAGATACCAAGACCTTGTTGATAAAAGAGAGGCGAAAGATAGCAAAGGGACATTCAAATAGTCGAAAATTAACTGACAACGCCATGGCTAAAAAAGAAAAGACAAACAGACAAACAATAGTACACAAAACACAACATAGAAAACTAAAGACTGAGCAACAGGAACCCCACAAAAAACTGGGGGTGATCTCAGGTGCTCCGGAATAATCTTTTCAAGTTGATACCAGTGTCTGAGCAGAAGGTTGATGAACCAGTGATATGTCAAAGAACGTCTAAAAAAGTTCATCGGAAGATATCAAGACCTTGTTGATAAATATTCCGTATCAACTTGACAAATAATATATGATGGTCTTGAAGTATAGATTCTAGGTACTGACGTTGTTAATAATCTTAATTACGTGTTATTGTGTTCTTTTATTTGTCTTTGTAAATTATTAAGCTTTACTGTTTAGTCAATTTTGGTAATATCCAATTGGCGTGGCTCGATACTTATACATCCCGCCATTGTGTTATTGTGCTATGGTCATTTTTTGTATTCTTGTCTTTAATTTTTGCTGATGTGCTCTGTCTATATGCCATTTTGTTTTTCTTTGTTGACATACTTGTTTGTTTTTATAGTGGTTAAGATTATAACACAATATAGACTGCTGTACCCCTATTTTTGACAATTTTACCTATTATGTCTGTTTGTTTTGTTCACACATTGTTGTCAATACAATGGAATTTTATGCGACTATCATACAAGTGAGAGGTTTAGCTAGCTATAAAACCAAGTCTAATCCACCATTTTCTATATAAGGAAATGCCTGTACCAAGTCAGGAATATGACAGTTGTCTTCTATTCGTTTAATGTGTTTGAGCTTTTTGATTTTGCCATTTGATAAGGGAATTTCCGTTTTGAATTTTCCTTAGAGTTTGGTATTTTCGTTATTCTACTTTTTTTCTAGGCTAACATCATGTCTTCACAAATACAATCGGACACATTGCAATTTATCAATGTCACACAGTCAAACGAACATTCCTCATTAAAAGTGTTAACATCATAAATTTCATACTCGTGACATTTGGGAAATGGGGAAATTAATAACAAAAACATCAATAGGAAGCATTCAAAGTTAGTTCAACAATCTTCGTTACACCTTCCTCGATAGTTCTATATTAAACATTACAGTACAAAAATATCCTGTGATGTTGTAGTACTATATCTTTTTGGGTAAAATTATTCATCGATGTTTCCTTTCCCATAGATACAAAACCAAATTATAAATATTCTTTATAAAAAAAAATAATTATTAATGTGAACTGAGCTATTATACATGAATGGACACTTAAAACTGATTAAAACTATATAAATGGTCATAATGTAAAAATCAAAGGTTTTTGTTCAATGTTTTAAGGCCTGTGACTTTCAGATGAATAATGTATTGTTTTTTCTTCAAAAACAATTTTTAATTAAGGGATTAAAGAAAAAACTTTAGTCGTATTTCTTTAAGTAAATGTAGTTCTTTACAATAATCTTATACTGATTGATTAATTGTTGATTGCTTAACGTCCGATGGGAAATAGGATTTACACATTCAAGACCAAATAAGTAATTAATATTATAAGACGATAGGTAGGTTCTGCAAAGGGGGACAACCCAGATGCATGGTTGGTCAAAATAGACGGCCTCTTTCCAACTTTTGAAAGTATGTTTGATTTGCTGTCAAATTTGATTGATTATTGATAAATATCAGTTATCTAGTATCAATATAGTCAATAGGAGTGCGAATCAATATGAAAATATTACTTTTTGTAGAATAGCAAGGGTGAATTTATGTAAATAACCTCATGTATATCAAATTTAATAAACAAAGTCTACAAAGCAATTGCACAAACGAGACCTGGATATGTATTCATTTATAAACTGTTGCTAGGAACGAAACAGATTTAACAATTACATTCTAAACTAAGTCGTAAACTTTTTTTTATGATTTACTGTGTGTACGTTAGAAAAAAATAAATGTGTGTCAGCACGGTTCAGACGGTTATGTATAAAAGTGTTCTTTGACAATTTAGAAACCGTTTTAGATGTTCCAATTAGATAGTGTAATTTGAATTGTTTTTTTTGTTTGTTCATAAAACTTTGAAATGATGACTTCAACTTTACCATTAAGAACTCTTAGTTCAATAGCTTCATTGTAAGCAGCAACCCTCTATCTAAAATATCATGATAAAAGTCACTGCATAATGAATGATGTTTTAAAAATCTATTTAATTAGTATTAATTTATTATTTTTGTTTTGTATAGAAAATAGGAATTTAGACTATTAAACATGTATCTATATGAGTTGTAAAGATAGTCATAACAAATATTTGATCATTTGATCAGTATGTTAGAAAAAAAAAGTATACTTGATAACAATATCTATTGTTGTTTTCTGAAAATATTCCATAATATATTTTCCTAGAAATTACTGTAAAAGAAATTATTTTTCTTTTAGGGTATGTTCTATTGAAAACAAAATATGTATATTCAAAAGGTCTTTAAACTTCAACAACTATCTTAAAATAAATTTTCAAGAAAAGCAAAATATATTCTTTATATTATCATTGTTTTGTTTATTTTGAGTTCCGTATTAAAAACAATATGGTATTCTTATTAAATAAATAATATTGTTCGGTCATTTCTTTTGTTCGATGGGATCATCATGCGTAATTTCGTCTTAATATATTCTTCCTCGTTCGTCTTACGAAAAGAATATTAATAATTCCGTCCAGGTGTATAACAAATCTAACTTATATACTAAATAATAACGTAGAAATACCAAACAATAGTGGGCAGTACAGCATTACAAGCCATACCAACTGAAATGGGAATTTTTCTATCATGAAGTGTCAGCTCCAACATAGTCAAATTATTCTTTACGACATGTCAACGGTTGAGTTAACGACTAACAATAGCCATTTTGAATATTCCTATGATCTCATCGCAACTATTTTATTTTTGATTGAGTGCAGGAAATTTATAGAATGATTTCAAAATCAAAATTATCAGAATCATAGAAATGTTGTCCTACAGTATGATTACAATAAATTATTCATACCTGCACTAGAAAGTAATGTTATCTTTTTGAAAGGTACATGTTACAAGGAAATACGAACTAATAATAAATATAAAAGAAGGTTATGTGTATATAAGTAAGAACTTAAAAGGAAGTATGCTTTGTCTTTATATGGTCACACATTACATTTACCTCTTTCCTAAAAACTATCTTCTATTCTTGCATTTAACGAAAGGTGTGTTTGTCATATCAAGGCGAATTATTGAAAATTAGTAAAAGTGAAAAGACAACATGTGGAAACCAAAATTTTGTACTTATTTTCCTTAATCAATG
The DNA here is from genome assembly GCA_017311375.1 of Mytilus coruscus. Lineage (NCBI taxonomy): Eukaryota > Metazoa > Mollusca > Bivalvia > Mytilida > Mytilidae > Mytilus > Mytilus coruscus. The sequence goes on along the minus strand of CM029595.1, from coordinate 121,840,950 downwards.
GCTGCTGTAACATTGAGTGACATATGACATATTGGTCTAAACTTATAGTTGGTTTTTCCTCATCCCATATGGCGGTAAAGAACCCAGTCTATTAACAGTTGGACATCTTCAAAATTTTTACATCTGGAAATAAAAAAATGTCAAAATTTCAGCATATGAAGATATGCTGTGATATTGACTTTTAATCTATTCCTTCAAAAATAAATTATCATTTTCCATTTGGTAAAGATATTCCTAACGGATCAAAAGATGTCCGGAAACCAAAAATGTTGAATCCATGATAACCAGACATCCAGACGGCATTTTTTTAACATAACATAAGCCGTGTTCAACATTCATCCAAAATTGGTTTAAAAAAGCTTGACTAATTTAAGTTTAAGTGAACTTACGCTTATGCAGAATGAGATTACTAAATAATTTTCATTATGGCTTTTCAAATAGGTTGAAAATACATATCTTATGGATGTAAGATGGTATTCATATGAATATATACGAAAGAAAATTTTCCATAAATGATTATAATTAAAGTTAACATGGTATAAAAAAATTAGAACAAATAAAATTAAATATTTATTTATATAGTAACATATAGAAAATATCGATATGTATAACAAAAATAGGGATACAATGTAAATACTATCGTCATAGATACCAAGTTTAACATTTTGTATGCCAGACGCGCGTTTCGTCTGCTAAAGACTCATTAGTAACGCTCGATAGAAAAATATTTAAAAAGGCCAAATAAAGATCGAAATGGAAGAGCATTGAGAACCCAAAATTCCGAAAGTCCTTTCCAAGAAGGTTAACGGAGAAGACATGGTTATTTAAGTTTAATTTCAAACCTCTTATAGTTTTCAAAGATAACAAAACCTCCTGTACAATTAGTTAAGTGAATGAAAATTATTTAAAAAAAATGAAAACAGAGATGTTTGTATAAAACGACATTACTAAATCATCAATTTTTATGTTTATCCTAAGCTGTATATTTGTAAGAGTAGCAAATATAACATTTAATCCTTACATTTAAATTTCCACGAACACAAAGATATGCACCGAATATAATGACAATTTATCTGCTTCTTATTTATCATGAACTTTATCTGTTTTATTTTAGAAAAATTGGTTTCATTTTAAAGCAAAGTATTAATATTGACCAGATTGATTATAATAAAAAGGTAAGAAATATAAATCCATAAAAATATAAGTTTTTAAAAATATTCAGGTATGAGTTTAAAGTTCATTTCTTTTCCAGAAATAATACTATAACTTTCAACTTTCTGATTTTATTGTAAGCACAAAAATAAATAATTTACAGATCAATTCCTTACTCTTTTCTTTTCTTGTTTATTAAAAGTTCCAATGATTTAAATGTGTTAAATGAAGTAAAGTGCATGGAAAAGCAATTTAGACCTGCAGCTGGTCATTATGAAGTATAAAACGAAAAATAAAAATAACATATGATTCCTTTAATTGACAAACTCCAAGGGCAAGGGGAAATAAAAGCTGTTTAAGTATCATATACCCATCATCGTCTTTCATCCAATCTATAACAGAGATATGTAATAACTAATGTTTCCCGTGCTTCAGATGTTATCTTTTATTTTTTGTAGTTAAAGCATATCTATTCTGGAGATTATTCTCTGTTGTTTACATCACTGTTCTCACCAGTCTTTATTTTTATCGACACTCGGTGTACCATTTATTTGCTTTGTTTGCCAAGGCCTATTCATACAATTATTTCCTGTAATATCATCTTACATATATGTGATATTTCCTGTGGTTGTATAAATGTTAGTATTGTTTACGTATTTAAATTGAGGTAGTCAGGCAATAAAAATGACAGTATTTGTTGAATTTGTTTGGATTTGTTTGCTCTTAATAACCAGTAAGCTGTTGGAAAACATACAAATCTGGTGTACAAATTAAGATGTAGTGTTATCCACATTTAAACTAGCGTTAGCACCCATCTCTAACTTGCAGTGAGGTGCTCCCAAGCGTTCTTTCCCTGTTGATCACCTCACTGTGACTTTGTGGTGACATAGAATTAAAGAGAATTGTGTTTACTTAGGGGTTGTCAACTTTGCTTCGAAATAGTTTGTCATGAAATAATAAAACTTCTTCTTCAATATGTACAAGATCATTAAACAAGTACATAGTTTACTGCATATAAAACTATCTCATACATACGAGTATAATTGTGTGTCGGGCAGATTTCTATGATACAACAACCTAACAAGATAACCGGACTTAAACTGTACAAGTTATATCTTTTTTATTGTAAAATGAAAGAGCAGCAAATACTGAAACAAAAGGGAAACTACTATAGATGTATTGACAATATGAGGATCAATTGTATGATACTGGAAAGTTGTTTACTTTCGTTGAGTTTAAATTTCGTGCATTTATAGAGTTAAACATGTTTGTGGGGTTTTACTTTCAATTGTTTTCTTTTTCCTTTTTATTGGGTTAGGATCTACATTCAAGAACTTTACCCGAGTTTATATTTTCATCGCAAAATTAATAGAAATGAACACATTGTCAAAATATTCTACGTTACAGTAGTTACAGTATCAAGGAGCAGAAAACTAGAATGTTTTATATTCAATTAATATGTCAAAAAAAAAAAAAAAAAAAAAATAACATACATTATTTGTATAATTGTAAAACTTCTAATTTGACAAAATAATCTTACCACCAAATTACCATGTTAATAACTAATATTGCATTGATACGAGTTAAAGATTAAATATATATTTTATTAACTGAAAATGACACATATAGATGTGGGTTACTACGACAGGTAAAACACTGTTTGTTCTTTATCTCAAAATGAATGCCAACAATGTTTGCTACTTGATTGTTTTAATGAACAAGAACTTTAAATACAAACGACTTTTACTTTTGAAATGCACAACTTTTTCGTTTGAAGAAAAAAACCTACCAGAATTTTTCAAGGTGGTCATATCTATGTTTGTAACCGGTCATTTTACACTAAGTCATGGTGTGCCTGAATTTTCTAATCTTTTTGCTTTAAGTATAAGTCCTTTGTAAGATGTGAAATAAAATAAGGCATCTGGGTAATAATGTCACTGTGTGCATAATTTGGTTTATATCCAAGACCAACGTCTTTATTAACTCTGGTCAAAATTTTGTAGAAATCATCTTCTTTCTTCATTTTGAGTAGCTCTTCTGACAAGTAACGGACAAATGGTGACCCTTGCTCTGTGTTTCGGAAAGATCCATTACCTGAAAAAAAAAAGAAAAAGAAATTCCCGTTTAAGTATACTATCTGCTGTTAACGAGTAATTCATCATATAACTGTTCATTTTAAGGATCCTCGATTATTAGTAAGATGTATTGCGAAAATTAATACAACGTTGATCTTTAAAACATAAATATTTTGTCAATTGCTATTCAATTTCACTTTTTTAGGCATTAACTGTTTTTTGCATGCATGTCATGGTTTTGGTTGTCAACTTCGGTTTAAATGCACCGAAAAAGTCAGACAGCAAACTATATTAATCGACTGTCTTGAAAAGCAATAAACTTAATCAACTAAATTAGCACCTGAAATCCCCCACCCGGTTTCTGTTTGGGTTCGTTTTGCTCAGTCTTGAGTAGTCTTGAGTTTTCTATGTAGTGTTTTGTGGAGGGTATCACCCGTCGAGTAGATCAGTACTTTTGTACTCTCATATTACCAGGAATATGTGTCCTTAGGATCAAATCATATTCCTGGTCCTCTTCGGTTAAATCAACTCTTTAAAGTTTGTATTCGGTTTTGAGTTTTATATATTTTGGTCAATAGAGATATAAATTTTCGAAATGCGCATATGTGTAATACTGTTAATACTATCTTTTACAATTAAAATTAGCAGTCTTTATTTAAATGACTTTTGAATTTTAGTTTTAATTTTCATAATTTCTACAACAAAAACAATGATCAATCCCACTATATGGATTGAAATCAACTTTAACATCTACTTTGCATTATTTAGTGAGAGGACATACTCTGTGTAGCGGAACGTGAAGGTAAATGATAATACTAGATTCTTTTCGTTCTTCTTAAGAAGGTTATGGAGTTGATCAACGGACTCAGAAAAACTGACCGAAGCGTGATAACATTGATTAATAAAGCCTAAAGATGATGACAAGGTTTGTAAATAAAAAAACTGGCAGAAGGACCATTTGTTATGTTGCAATAGGTTGCTGTATATTATATATTATTTATATGGAAAATGACATTATTGATGTTACAGTGAATGTTTTTGATCTAAGTTGATAATAATTGAATTCAATTATATGCCAATACCTTACTATACATAAGTAGAAAAACCTTAATGTTGTGACAAGATACAGTCTTTTTTAATCAAAATTAAGAAATTCTCGTCTATAATAAAGTAATACACCCGTTGGTTGACTACACTTACCAGTGGAAGTAGATTACATTGCGAAGAAATCTGCTTCATTCGGAATACATATAACTTCTCCGTGTATCTTGTCATAATCAGTATAGATAGCACCAGCATCTGCCTGGTTTGGATCTCTTATAACTCTCCTGTTTTCGCCACGTCCTAATCCTGGTCCTCTACAGGCCTGTAATTGTAATTTACAGTTAATTTATATAACTGTAAACAATATATTTGCTTCTATACCTCGTTTAAGTCAAAAGCTAACTTTTTAAAGAATTTGTTCTTTGCAAGATGTACAATATCATGAGTAACACAATTTTCTTACTTCACATATTTGAGATATCACAACCAAGTTTAGATTTCCTTTTAACAAGGCGATGAGTCTGTCAAAGAATGATGTTCCAATATAAAACCAAAATTTGAAAAATGAATTAAGTAGACCTAAATGCAAACTTAAACGTGCGGTCTGATTGCACAAAAGGGAATCGTGATGAACGACATCTTCGTTCAGTGTTTGCAATACATAAAAGAAAAACAAAAGAAGAAACACCAACATGCCCAAATTGATAAACCACTAAAACAAGAACCAATAAACAACAAAACACACAAAAAATCATTTTAGCGCCTACACTTGAGTGTGTAAGTAAAACAAAACCTTCTTTTATCTTGCCGGCAAGCTGAACTATGCAATCGTTACAAATGATATGATTATTCACCAATTGTTATAGGTTAGTTTGATTAGTCAAATTGTTTACTGTTTTTTATAATGTTTACATTACGGTCCAAATTTTTAAATTGGACATCTGACTATTAATAGAGGAGAATGTATTCAATAACATATTTAAAGTCGACTGAAATTACATAGAACACGAATTGAACACAATTAAGCTCTACAAATGTTATTTGTTAGATCATCTATATGTATACGATATGAAATTTATAAAAAGTTCTTTTTTTCTTTATTTTAAAATTGTCTAATAAAAACTTGAAAACAAAGCATTTATATTTTCTACCATCATTTGTTATTCTGACATGAAAAGAGGTTGGAGGAAAAAATTGATACTAAAAAAAAATAGAGATAATTCAATGTTGAAAAATTGTATCTTAAAAGATCAGTAAATGCGAATAAGACTTCATAAATGTAGTGCATCCTAGGCACTTTTCTAGATTAACCTTCATCAGGAATGTTCCAACTGGAACATTTGAAAGCAACGGAAGGTTGAAAAACAACAATTTAATGCTGTATATCGGACGGAATATAAACAGACTTTGAATGTTTATAGGATGATTGAATGACACTTATCTCCTCCCATTTGTAAGGTAACAACTATTTCATGGTTCAGCTAGCAAGGAAAGTAATCAAACCTTTTGAAATTAAAATTGGCAGTTATAAAATTTAGGAAATCATTTCAAATAAAGGAATATATCTCCCTCATGCAAAGCTCTTGTCAAGATTTGGCTATACTTTAGGTTCTTTTTATTTGAGCTTTTCAATGATTTTATTCAAATATTTCTGCCTTGAACATCACTAAAGAGACATTAATCGTCAAAATCCGCATTCGGTACAGTAAAATTGGTACAAGTAATGTTATTAAGAATTGAATAGACTTTATTGCATCTATGATATCCTTTATTTCAACGAAATTAGATATTATTAAAATCATAAAGTAATAGAATAATCCTAGCTTCGTTTCATTTTCCTGACAAGCTCTTATATGAGGCCTGCCTCACAAGTAAAAGTATGAATCAGCAAGCAGACGAAAAGATTTTGTTCTCTATAGAATAAAAAATGTTTGTTAGAAAATATGTCTAACAAATACATGTTTACCTATAATAGTATGTGTTCAATGAAAAAAATAATGCATGCATATGACGAAACGCACGTCTGGCGTACACATTTTCAAACCTAGTATCTATGGTGAGTTTATGACACCAGTTTTTGTGTAAGAATCTAAAACGTTTTCTATAAAAGCAGCATTTATGATTATCTAAAACAAAATATTTTACCCTATATTGGCCATTCGGTTGCAAGAAATAAAAACTGAAAATTGTGTTACAAATCTTTTGGTCTCGTTATGATCACCCTAATAACCCCGATAAACATGAATTCGGACTTTGACGCGTTCGAAGCGATAATCAGGACAACATTTGGGATGACAACTATTTCATGATATAGATATAAGAAGATGTGGTATGAGTGAATGCCTCCATCCAAGTCTAGAACTTATAGGTCAAAGTGAGAGCCTAGGCTCATATATCAATGTGTACATGAACATGGTAGTTTATCTAATCAATTATAAAGTTAATTTGTTTTAAGTTTCAGATTTTGTAAAAAACGTCTGATAAAAATGCAAGATGCAAAATGCACAGGCATGGTGCAATTTTCTACATTTTATGAGGTAAACATTGTTCAATGTCTTTTCTTACATTAACTTTTGTGTAGCAATACTTTAGGCATTGATAAATAACTACACGTAAAATTACCGCGTGCCTTCAAATGTTCCCTAGAAGTCCAAATAAACACGATATCGTTCTAAACAAGTTAATCTTAAACTGTATCGTTCGTTTCACCAAATATGTCAAGTTTGTTGCTCTCTTACAAATAATCACTGTACAATTCGTTGACAAAAACCGTCACAAATCCCTGTCTTTTTAATGTTATCGTGATGAAAGCAGCATCTTTTTCTGTGTTTTATTGTAAATTTGCATCTGTAACTCTTGTCGAAGTAGTCAACCAAGAAATTACCAGTCAAGCCATAATTGAAATGTTTTATCCAGCGCACATCTGAAGGCAATTTTTTTATTGAAGACTTGGAATTTCCACGTTATTCCAGATGAAATAAAGTTAAAAGATATATATATATATATATATATATATATACCAGCCAAGAAAACTTCAATATCTCTTACTTTCACGATTTTGAGCCTCTCTCAAATGCAGATGTTGGTCCAAGTTCGCCTAAACGAAAACAACTAGATGAGCGTGTTGATCATTGTTTGCCGAATGCATTAGATGACGAGTCAAGTCCTTTCCAACTGTTTTATAGTCAATTCTTATCTTGTGTTTTTACACCACCGTCTTGGGTTTGGTATAGAATTGACTTGCAAACATGGTTAACCCTATTGCATTATTTACCGATATCATTGACAAGGGCGGACCCATAAATTTTTCAGGGGAGTGTCACCAATACTAAATTTCAAAACGTTCCATTTTTCTTTGATAATAAAGGTCATGAAGGTAGCAACAAAATGGTAACCCATAAGTTACAAAATTGTTTAAATTAAATTTTTCTATGATGGCTGCGAGCAAAAGCGTAAACGAGCCCATGAATTTCTAAGTGTAAACATAATGCAAGTGCAAACCAAAAGGATTGACTGGGTCATAGGAAAATGGTCATACCTTGGTCTTTTTTCCGAACAGAAACCCGATGGCTCGATTAAAAAGTGCCACGCCCTCTAAATGGTAAGAACCCTTGCAACAACTCTTTGAGGGGTCCATAGGTGGCATTTTGCGAGGCTAAATTTCATTTTCCATTTACAGTCCAACCCCCTAACCCCCCAAAATTCATCCCGATTAACCCTTATTATAGGACCTACACATTGTATTTATTGTTAATTTGTTCGCGTCCTAATCATGCATTAGATGTTTGCCATTGGACACTAAGAAAACAACAACCAATCAATTATAATGCACGTGTATCAGTGCTAATCCATAAAGTCATTTCTGTCCTATTTTTTAAGTTAAAAAAGCACAGGAACATGAGCTTCCTATTTAAAAGCTGAAATTCTCAAACACATGGTTACACTTATCGTGCTGACTATTTTAAATATGGCAGATGTTTGGAAAGTCAAACTTGTTGTGTTTCTAAAATGCTTTCAGTTGCTGACTTTGGTAATGATGGTTTTGTATTTGGCCAGAAATACAACCACACTTTTACTTCGAATGATAAATCACTCGGGCTATCAAAAAAGTTTAGGTTTTCGATTACTAGTCTTACGCATGCGTCTGTGTTCTTGATATTCACCCGAGAAAACAAGAGCAATTACCAAGTGTCCATTAAGAGTCGTTAGTTCTTCAGATTGGTGCTTATGATTTTTCATGAAGAAAAGGGGGTAAAATAAGTAAGAAGTCAAAATTTGAATGAAATTAATTTACTGTAGGATGGTTATAGGTTTAAGATGCTAATAATAATCAGAACGAATGATGAATCATTTGGATTTTGGCATTACAGTAGCAAAACATAATGTTCGGGGAAATTAAGCAATAACGTTTATATCTTGCGCCCATTATCATTACATTTGCGCGTAAAAATCATTACATTTGTGCGCAGATTTTTATTACATTTGCGCGATTCATTTTACATGTAAAAACATGGAAACTAGATAATACACATTCCATTTCTTTATGGTCCTAGGTTTACCATAACGGTTATCAATATCTAAATTAGATAAGGTACTACTCATCGAATTCACTTTTGGACGGACATTTTCGGTGGTCAGTATATAAAGAAAATTTTAGGCGTGCTTGACCAATGTGGCGTTAGTTACAAGAAAGTTATGACATAGAAGTAAGATTTTATACTATTCCCATCCCATCCAACCCAAATAACCTTCATATATACTCCTTATACTTCCTCAGTTCGTATTTACTTGCGCATATTGAATTTTGATGCATTTATGTATATAAACATGAGGAAATGTGGTGATTGCAAATGAGACAACTATCCTCCAGAGTTAAAATGAAGTAGTAGTCGGCAATTATAGGCCACTGTACGGCCTTCAACAATGAAAAAAACATTTCGTAAAGTCGGCTATAAAAGGGCCCGACATGAAAAATGTGAAACAATTCAAACGAGAAAACTAACGGCATCATTTATTACAAACTAATTTACGAAAAACCATATGTGACAACGACAACCACTGTACTACAGGCTCCTGAATTGGGACAGACACACAAAGAATTTCAAAGGCAAGATAAACGTGTTCTATCGATATGGAAAGGAAATCCATCGTTCATATATATTTATATGTTTTAAGATGTGCGTTGACGCAACTTCACACAATGACTTAATTTATATTCAGTAAAATGAGGAAACAGAATACAATATTCGCAATTAAAATAGAGAATGGAAACAGGGAATGTGTCAAAGAGACAGCAACCCGTTTATAGAGCAGGACACAGCCCAAGGCCACCAATGGGTCTTCAACGCAGCGAGAAAATCTCGCACCTTGAGGCGGTATTCAGCTGGCCCCTTAACAATAATGTATTCTAGTTCAGCGAAATGAACGCCATACAAAAGTCCGAAACTTACAAATGTACCAAAACTAAAAAACACACAAGACTTACAAAGGCTAGAGGTTCCTGATTTGGGACAGAAGCAAAAATGTGACGGGGTTCAACATGTTTTGTGAGATCTCAACCTCCCCTTAAACTCTAGCAGAGCTCTGCCTCTCAACAAAATATGTTTGGAGTGGCATATTCTTTTACCCCTGTTTGTCCTTTCTTACATTCTTCTGTCTTTTCCTCCATCCATCATTCAACGCGTCCGTCAATCCATCCCAAATATAAGACAGTGTTTGCCTGTTTAACTGCTCCTACAATCTTTAAGATATAGGTTTTATATTTTGTTGAGTGTGAGCAGAAACATATCGTGTGTATTATATGTTTCAGATTCCACTTTCAGATATATTGATGATTTCCTGTCGCTCAATAACCCACATTTCAATGAGTGCTTGAATCTCATGATTTCAACATTCCGTTCTCAGCAGTTATATACTCTGCCCCATTGTTTGACGTATACATATCTCGATTATTACGTTACGCGTGTGCATGTTCACACTATACGGATTGCATTGATAGAAGTGTGCTCCTTACACGAAAACTGCTCCAACAAATATGAAGAAGAATTACTGAAATCGACGATACACAACCTTTAAAGTCACCATCACTAATTGGTTGACCGACACTATGTCTGTATCATAACCCACTAGTAAAAGCAAAAAAAAAAAAAAAAAACGAACTCCAAGGCAAAATCAAAAGCTCAAACACATCAAATGAATGGAAAACAACTGTCATATTCCTGTCTTGGTACAGGCATTTCCTTATGTAGAAAATGGTGGATTAAACCTGGTTTTAAAGCTAGCTAAACCTCTCACTTGTATGACAGTCGCATAAAATTCCATTATATTGACAACAATGTGGAAAAAACAAACAAACATAATAGGTAAAAATGTCAAAAATAGGGTACAGCAGTCAACATTGTGTTATAATCTTAATCATTATAAAAACAAATAAATATGTCAACAAAGAAAAACAAAATGCATACAGACAAAGCAATTAAGCAAAAATGAAAGACAAGAATACAAATAGTAACATGTTTCTCTCTCTTCGATCTATATATACTAGTCCAAGAAAAATCGTCTTTCCTGTAAACTGACTGATTGTGTCATATTCCCGATTCTGACATTTTGACTTAGAACAGATTTGCACGACGGATGATGCATGCATAGCAAGAGACGTCCCATATCGAAGTACCCGGTCTGGCTCTTGTTAGAGTTCATGCCATTCCTTTAGTTTTTGTTTTTTTAACCTTAATTTGTATTTTCTCAATCGTTTTATGACATTTGAACATCGGTAAACTATGTTTGCCTGAATTATTAACTAACTAATTTATCAAACTTGGAACTTTGGAAGTACCATTATATTCATTAGCCTTACGTGGATTATAAACTCGAAAATTCATTTGTAAGTAACTTCAATCAACAAACCATACAGTATACTTAATTTTGTACAAATCAGTTTGAGAGTGAGAAAGTCTTTTGATTATCTGTAATATAAACGTCATTTTTTTAAATTGTTGAATTGTTGGTTTCGGTCTTTCTTTCTCTGGTTTCTTTAACGCCTTATTAACAGATTCGTACCAGTAGTTAAAAGTATATATGCATGTAAATCAAATATATTAGAAAGTAGTAATTGTGAAGCTACGAAGCGACAGGACTTCAGAATGACATTTAGGAAAAACCTATAAAATAGAATTATGTTTGAATATTGAATGTTTCGTTTCACTGTTTCAATGTCTCTCAAGTAGCAAAATATAACTCAAAATGGTGTAAAATCCCATAAGATATGATAAAATTTTATAATTCCAAACAACAGTACTAATATTTGATATGGCCGAAAAGATGAACTTTTCTTTCATTTATAGTTTTCAAAATCATTAAGCCGAACCATTTAAAATACGGATAATAGCAAAGACAGTAAAATAAAAATAAAATGTTGACTAACAGTTGCAGTGCAATATGATACACCACGAGGACAATTTTCCTTGTAACGATCATTATAATATATATTTTCACATATTAGATTGAGAAAAATTCATAGCACTTTTAACAAAAGTTTGTCATATACGAATATCACCTTATTCTATATCTAATCAAAATTTTGGAAATATGTTACGTTCTTGTTAAATATAATAGTAAACAAAATAAACAGTTTTTATTTCGTATATAATATGGATAGCTTGACAACTAGTGTAACGACTTGTAATCCTGGCTGAAGGTCATCATATGTCTAGTTGATTTGTTTCAGATACAAATCTTTCGTAAGGTGTGATACAAAATATGGCATCTGTCTCATATCTTTACTCTCAGTATGTCCAGGCTCAAATGTCATAACTTTGCTATTTACTTTTGTTAAAACTCTGTAAATATCATCGTCTTCCTTGATGTTATGTAGCTCCTCTATTAGATGACGTAGAAATGGTGATGATGACTCTGTGTTATGGAATGATCTATCACCTGTTTGAATAAATTTCGGACATAAACAATTGAAATATTATAAATGTAATTCAATTTCCTTCCAAATAGTTTTTATTCAATTTTAGTAATGAAACTAAAATTACATAGTTAGAACTCAACAAACTGTCACCTTTTCGGATTTATCTTGGAGTTCAAAATTTTGTTCATACTTTTTTGCACCCAAGCAGATTTCCATTTCGCTAAAATTGTCTTCCAATTAAACATATTGAGAAATAAACGATCAAACATTTTATTTAAAAATCCTCTACTCAGAATTTGTACTGAAAAAATAATAAATAAATTTCTCGCCAAAAATAGGTTTCAAATATGTTTAAGGAATTGAAGAAAATAGTTACAGATTACATAATGAATATTTTCTAACCTGGTTGCATTTTTAACATAAAAAATATAAGAAAAGTTTTAACAGTTATATAGTAGCATCGGGTTATTTTTATTATTCTAAAACAAATAATACGTTTCGATGATCTATACAAAATTGAAAATAACACTTTATAACATAGTTATTTGACATGTGATCATCATTTTTGTTTTATTAAAATGTTATTTGAAAGTTATAAAAAACTAAAATAACAAAAAAAAAAAAATACCGAAAAAAAATACTTAGAAATAATGAAAAAAAGATGTTTCAGAATTCCAAGTTTTGGTTTTAGACAAAGAGGTGGTGACTCTAAAGCCTTACCGTGTATTTGATTTACCCTTTCTCAAATAAATTATTTGAAGGATCGGTTTTACAGTACTTTTGTCAGGTGGAGACGTCAATTAAAGTTTTCTTGCTTTGGTAAAGGATTTTTTTTAAGGATGCAAATAATGTTTTGTTTTGTTTTGCATCTACGAAAGTCAATCATTATGTGACTTACGTGTATTATATCTAGCTTCATACTTTATTTTTGCTGAATGCCCGTACAAACAATTGTAGATATGTACTCTCTATAAAACCGGCGCATGAGGCATGGACCCCTACCTATTTTCTTTCTTTCTGCTTTCTCCGTTTGTTTTCCATTAAATTCCTCCTATTCTATGCGTTCTTGCTTAAATCCATGGATGCAATTTTACATAAATTGTACTCCCTCGTTTAATAGCGCTTTCCACCCCACACCCATGTTCTCTAAGTCAGTAATAGAATGAAAAAAAACCATCGATTTAACCAACAGAACAGCAAACAAGAGATAAAAAAATGTGGATAATGAACATTTTACTCAAATGAAAAAAAAAAAAACAAAACAAAATGGAAAATATTTCAGTTGTAAAAGTTACAACAAAACACAACAAATTATTAGAAATGTGAGGTACAAACCTATTGAAGTAGAATAAACTTCAAGGAAATCGGATTCATTTGGAATACGAACAGTGTCTGCATCATTTGGAATAGAAACCTTGTGTTTTAGTGTATCCTCAACAATTATATCTTCACCTTGTCTTGAATCTGGTTTTCTAGAACACTAATATAATTGTTATATAAATCAGTAAACTCAACTTGTTTTTCTTTCTTTAAAAGAAAATTTTACTAGTCTTTCTTTTTAGTTTTATTTTATACTTAAAACATGTAATAATATTAACGGTACCAATTTTTCTGCACAAGATGGGCATTTCGACAATAAATGTCTCTTCAGTGATGCTCGAGGCCAAAATATTTGAAAATCCAAAAATGCTGTCATTATTTCCGAATTATGATCGAAGATAGATCTGAATCTCAGTTTCGTAATACTTAGGTAGTTTTTCAACGGTTAATTTTGGTATTGTAGGTTATAAAGCATGTCGGTACCGCAGCAGTAGCTAATGAGCTGTAATTAAAAGGAAGTAATTAAAGATGACTGGCGCCTCCTAGTTTTAAATCCAAGATAATAGGTAGAAGTCAATTTATTTTCTGCTGCCCTGTTAATTAGAAAAGAAAATTGAAATAGTGAGAAATGAGTGTTGGCCATTGGTGTAGAAATAGCGAATAATTTGGAGGAAACGTTTTGTGATGTGCACAATTTTCTGTGCAAAATTAAGAAAGGTGTGTTCTTTATTCATACTATTTCGAAAATTCCGGAATCATAGAGTACCCTTAAAAAATGCCATATGTGTTTTTCAGTTTTATTCACACCCACAGGTGTTGAAAATTCAGAATTTGCTCGTTTTTCAACAGATCTTTGATAGTGAAAACACAGAATCCAAAAAAGGCTACCATTGTTGCCTATGTAAATAATTACTTCATTTTAACCTGATGATACCATCGGAACTAACAGTCCACCAGCAGCGGTATCGATCAAGTGCTTATAAATGAAAATAATCCTTTATACATTTTATACATTCGAATTGTTTGATATTGTCCAACGTTTGATTTTGTCATGTTTTATGGACTTTTTGAATTTACCTTTGAGTATTTGTATTTGTTAATTACTTTTTTCAAGAATGCTCAAACAAAAACAGTCGAAAGTCAGTGATGCGTAAAGACGTGGTTACATATGGATTATACTGGTAAAATATCCTTTATAAAGAATATTAGGCTCTTGAAAAATAGACTTAAAATTAAGGTCTTTTTCATCATGTTGGACATACATAAGTATGATCAAATTTAATAGATTAACATTTAAATTAGTACATAAAGCGACACGGGGAAATGTACCTCTAGTATTTCTGGAACAAATTGTTTGTTTTCTTAGTTTTAATCATAAGTCTTAAAACACATTTTACGAGAGTCTTATAAAGTATGCAATAACATTTATGGTACAAATTTAACTGCACCAGATGAACATTTAGAAAATTAATGTCTTTTCAGTGGTGACGAGTATTTAGAAAATTAATGTCTTTTCAGGTGTGGCAGATGCCAAAATATTTGAATGAAGGAGATATAATCCTTTATTTAAAATAATTTCCAAAACTTTTAGCCATTAAATTTCAATGAAATAATATCCACATTTTCATGCCAGTACCGAAGTCCTGGCTACTGGGCTGGTAAAACTTGTTGGACTAACAATCGGTCAGCAGAAGTATTGAACCAGTAATATAATTAGGTTACCGTGAAGTTGATATAAGTTTTGCTATGCATGAGGTAGAAGCTTTCTTAAATTAACATCATTTCAATTATTTTTAAAACAGCAAATTTCAATACAACACTATCTGTATTTGCCAATGTCGATATCAACATAAATTATAAATAGATGTCAAATCACTTAACTTTAGGAACGGCCTATCTTTGTTTTAATACCATTCTCACGTCACATGCGCCACGATAACATTGTTACATTGTTTACACCGGGAAAAGAGTCCTCTCTAACGCATTCACATTCATATTGTTCATTAAAAGTTTCTTCGGAAGCTTTGCCTACGAGATACATGAATGTCAAAATATCTGACAATTTCATAACATTTTCAGAAAATAGCCTTCGTTTTCGTGTGTCTTTATAAGCATTTTGCATGTATTATGAGGAAGCCAATAACATATGTATTATTCAAATTATTCGAATACAGAAATCAATTGCAAGACTATAACGAAAATTTATTCCCACAGGGCGATATCTAAAATTAAGTTATATTACCTGGAAAATAAATATTTTGGGCTTAAGAATTAGCTCTGGACAGTTCTCTGCATTGAAGTAATTCATTACTGCTTTCATTTTTACACATGTATCTGTCATATACACGCTGTCCTCATTACCATGTGTCAACAAAGCGACGATCAGGCAGTCTGTTTTCGATAATTGTTTTTGTCTTTCATAACTACAACAATAAACATACATAATCATCTAAGCCTTTGTTTATGCAAAATATATATTATTCTACGATGAACATTTGAAACAATTGTTTTAAAATTTATTAACTAGTCCTCCTCGTGCCTGATGCCGTTGGACCAGAATACTAAACAGTTATCAAAATACCGTAGTCCTCAAGGACAGGTGCTCGATGTTTTTAAAAACACTGGTGATGGTTTTGACAGATAAGAGTAAATTTCTCATTAATTTTGTGGATACTTAAATGAAAAATAATGTTTCGTTCAATGTTTATCATGTAAATTTGACTTCTTATCTGAAATGTTTGATGCTAATTGATGTTTGTATCTTTTCACGCTGATATTTGTTGCTGAATGATGTAGGAGATAAAACAAAATTGAAATAAAGCAACTTCATACCTTAAATGGCGTAAAATTTTAAAATAGTAGGCAAATTATTTGGTTTAGAGAGTTAACAGTAACTTTGTTTCCCATTGTTTTGAAAATATGTTTTCTATATATATACAAACGTCTTCGTAATAGTTTGACTTTTAATAATAACATAACCTAAAGAATAAAAGGGTTACTAGAGTCTGGCATGATCGCTGTGGTTATGCGATTTAACAATGATTAACATAATGAGGTGTTAGGCTGTGTAAAGGGTGTCTTAATTATTTCTCTTCAATTTTGAAAACTTAAGTATAATTCACAAATCGTCAATTTAGATAAATAATTGCTTTGTAATAGCTATGTATTTGCCTGATCGGAACAAAGTAAATCATATTTGTAAGTTTGTTTCAAAATCATGCGTTTCAAACTATAAAAATCGATCTCATCTGCAGTGCTTTGATTGTGAAGCTCTGAAAATTTAGTTAAAAAGGTTTGAACAAAAAAAAAAACCCAACTTTTTACAAACAAATTTACCAGTATTTGCCAATTTATTCTTACTTTCTTGTAACTTTTCTACCAAGTCATCCTTACTGGCATCATTCATAAGATCACTTTCAAAGCCAAGTTCCATGAATCTTTGGAATAGAGATGAAGCATCCACATCACTTCCAGAACGATCAGATAAACATAATCTGGCATCAAATTCTGTGTTATTGATCACAACTGCTATTCCAGATCTAATTGTATAACTTTCTTGGTCCAAATGGCTTTCGTATATTATTCCTTCATTTCTTTCACTATAACAAAAAAAAATCTTAAACTTATTTGTAAATAAAATTTAATTCAAAGGTTACAATAATTATACACCAGCAGAAGTGTTCAGTGCTGCATTGTTTACCTAAGACGAAAATCTTTTATAATTTGTGAATTGTTCATTTGACTTCTTTATGATTTCTTTATGATTATTTTAATAAAGTATTCAGTCTGCACAAGATCCCATGTCTGTTCAATAAACTGCATGTAAATGACAATAAAAATGATTACTTTAACGTTCTTGTGTGTAGAAAGTAGAAATTAGTCTTTAGGCTGATTACTGTCCTTATTCAGTGGGCTTTGGGGTATCTAAATAGCAATGGCTTAAACAGTTTACCAAATTGCAGTTTGAATTCTTCTCCAACAAACTGATCAACTGGCAAACTATTTTAACAAATTGCTTCAGTGACGGTTGTTAGTATTTAGTGAGTGCAGTGAAATAAAATGTAATACTTACCATCCAGCTCTAGTTAGTTGATGTCGATGTCCTGAATTTCAAACACAATAATGACTTACTATAATATGAGTCACTGATTTAAGAAGGTCTAACTTCGACATGAAAACGTCTATCCTAAATAAATTTTATAAATGAATAGTTCAAAACATTGTTTTGCAGGTCAATAATTTATAACTCTGTTTCCTAACAGCAAGTTAGTGGGTAATTGTAATTTGGATAATTTTTTCTAAAGCAATTACTAATCTGCTAATATTAAAGGGAAATAATTAACATTACTGTAAAATCAGCAAAATTCTGTTGTCAAATATGAACTTCCTTTATTTTATAAGTAATTTGTTTGTAACATTATTTCCAAAATTATTTAACTATTATCCCCTGTTCTGAAAAGAACACTGAAATTTATATTTTAGATGATTAAAATTTTGAAAAAAAAAAACTGTTAAAAACATATTATGGAACACATTCAAAGTTCTATAAATCATACAGATTCCTCTGTAAATTAGGAAGGTATCACCAGCCCAGTAGTCAGCAATTCTGTTTTGACATGAATTTTCATTGATATGGACAAAATTATAGATTAACTGTCTTGCAAAACTTTGAATTGTTCAAAATACTAATGATTATCTACCACCAAGGATTAGATTACTTATAAGCAGTATTTGGCAAAACCTTTCGGAATTTTGTTTCCTCAATGCTCTTCAACTTCGTACTAATTTGGCATTTCAATTTTTTTATTTGAGTCGTATTGATGAATCTTTTGTAGGCAAAATCATAAGCCTGGTATCTTTGATTAAATTTTTAATATACAATGACTCAATAAAATTATTTCCCTTTAATGCCAGCAGATCAGTAATTCTTTTAGAAAATATTATCCAAATCGCAATTACACAATAACTTCTTCATAGAAAACAAAGCTTAAAATAATTGACCTACAGAACAATGTTTTGAACTATTTATTTATAAAATTTATTTAGCATAGAAGTTTTCATGTCGAAGTTGGACCTTTTTAAACCAGTGACTCATATTATAGTAAGTCAGTATTTTGTTTGAAATTCATGACATAGACATCAACTAACTGTAGCTGGATGGTAAGTATTACTTTTTATTTCACTGCCCTCACTTCATACTAACAACCTTTCAAGCAATTTGTTAAAATAGTTTACCAGTTGACCAGTTTGTTGGAGAAGAATTCAAACTGCAATTTGGTAAACTGTTTTAGCCATTGCTATTGAGATACCCAAAGCCCACTGAATAAGCACAGTAATTGTACATGGAGGATTTTTGTGATTATTTATAATAATTTGAAAAATAATAAGACTATAATAATTCAAAGGTATTTCAATTATTTTTTGTTTAAATTTGTTTGCTAGATTCTAAGAAAAAGTAATGGGTATCAGCAGAACTGAGTTAAATTATTAAACATTATATTTACCGTTCTGTCCCATTGGTAACTGGCAATTTTGTTGGTGTTTCTTCAATGAGAACAGGTTTGGCATCTAATGTGTCTTGATTTGCGATTTCCTGAAAGTATAAACATATTTACTCAATAAAAGTTATAAAATTTTACTTGTAGCAGGTCTAAGTTAAGATTGATAGCATTGCATCTAATGTTGGAAGAGTGTGAAATATGCAAATGTGTTTCCAAAGTGGAATATTTGACCTTCCTGCTAGTAGTCTGGTCTTAAAAGTAAGTTTTTCAATTTGTTTTTTAGAACATTTGGAGAATTATTTTTATAAGGTGTTATTTTAACTCATTAACAATAAAAATATAAAAATACTATTACTAAGGTTGTAAATGCAAAAAACCTAAGATGACACGACAAAACATGACATGTAGATCATGTTCAGGTATTTCACATCCAATCTTTTATGGTAATATTCTATACAAAGCACAAAAATGTCGTCATTCACCTCAAAAGCTAAACAAACCTTTAAACAGACTTATTCAGAACGGATATAGTTACGATACTGTTGTCAGGTCATTAAAGATGGCATATTTTGGAATTAATATTGATTCACTCATAGGGTATTTGCATCGGAAATAAACACATTTATTCTTAAACCAGTTGTTGGCATGATATTGGTTATGTTCTTCTCATATATTTTATGATGGTATGATACTCAACCCCTAACGGGGGATTGGGATTGTTCATATGATGAAGACATTTTCATCAATGATGAAGACATAATCTTTCAACTGTGTGTAGTCCTTTGTTAATTTATGTGTAAAGAAAGGCAACAGTATCATTTTCTTTTTGCTTAGTTTCTTCTGTTACCTGTTCTGACATCGGACTCGGACTTCTTTTAAACTGAGTTTTACTGTACGTATTGCTGTGTGTTTGTTTATTCTACATTGGCTAGAGGTATAGAGTGAGAGTTGAGATCTCACAAAACATGTTTAACCCCGCCGCATTTTTGCACCTGTCCCAAGTCAGGAGCCTCTGGCCTTTGTTAGTCTTAAATGTTTTTTAAATTTTAGTTCATTTATATATCTCGGAGTTTAGTGTGGCGTCCATTTTCACTGAACTAGTACACATTTTTGTTAATGTGCCAGCTGAAGCCCGCCTTCGGGTGCCGGATTTTCTCGCTGTGTTGGTGGCCTTGGGCTGTTTTCTGCTCTTTGGTCAGGTTGTTGTCTCTGACACATTTCCCATTTTCATTCTCAATTTTATGAGATTAATTTCAAGAAATATTTGTCACATTATCCTTATAGGTTGCACTTTGTAGCTAGAGTAGACTCCAATACCTGGTATCTTTTGAGGATATATCAGTATAAGTAAAAGTACAATTTGTAATTGTATAAAACATTTAACTTCTCTACGTTTAACACCATTAATCCTTATTTTAAACTTAAAGACAGATTTGAAGAATCGACCCAACCTTGTTTCATAAATAAATGCTACCGTAGACACACTATCGTGTATTTTGAAGGAATAATCCAGGCTTTGATTCGAACAAGCATTTTCTGAAACTGCATCATTTAGATGCTTGATATTTTATTGCGAACATATGTGTTACTTTTTGAGGAAGTGTTTTCAACAGACAATCGGGATTCCAATGGGAACCAACTGTGTGCCGCTGTATTCTCTTCTTGTAGAATTGTTTCTTTATTCATACAGGAGCTTACTAGGTAGAATGCAAAGAAGCTAGCATTATCCTTTAACTTTACGTTGCGGTATATAAACGATATCCTCTGACTAAATAATTCAAAGTTAAGTGATTATGTTTAACCCATAAATCCAATCGAACTTGAAAAAACAGGATACTAAAGAAACAGTTAAGTCTTCTTTATATCTTGACTTACATCTAGAAAATAACTATGCATGGGAACAAAACATTTCGACAACAGAGATGATTTTAGCTTTAAAATTGTGAAACTTCCATTTATAAAAAAGTAAAATAACAAATATACCGAACTCCAAGGAAAATTCAAAACGGAAAGTTCTTTATCAAATGACAAAATCAAAAGCTCAAACACATCAAGAGAATGGAAAACAACTGTCATATTCCTGACAAGGTACAGGCATTTCCTTATGTAGAAAATGGTGGATTAAACCTGGTTTTATAGCTAGCTAAACCTCTCACTCTAGCAACATTCCAGCAGTGTATGCATATGGAGTATATATATCCTCTTTGATACGATATTTCGAAGTTTGCGTTTACTATCATGATTTACTTGATAGTGTGTTAGTGCTGTTTACACCAATACACAAAAAAAGACGAAAGGACAAAGAATTCCAGATAACTGTGGAAGATTTTGAACACGACCAAGTATTTTAATTCTGACATAGATGTCACAACGTCTGATCATTATAATTTTAAATGTTTTAAAAGTATTTGAAATAAAAAGCTGTGTAGAAAAGATAATATAAAACTTTTTCTTAGCCTTGGTATTTTGCTCCCCTCCCCATGCTATGGAAAATTGAACCTTTCCTCAACCCTCCGTACATTTGACTTTTACAAAACCTTATATCAAGATAAGTTAAATATTTTCTAGAAAGGGAGGCAATATACAATGAGAAATATTTTACCCGGGTGTCAAATATCATATGTCATCGGGATAAAACAAATCATGAAGCCAATTATTTACTTTGAAATTTTTACCTTTTCAAATACCTTCAAGTGTCAGGATTACATTATCTCATAATCATAAGTCATAATCAAGATAAAAAGTACAAAATGTTCAAAGCCTTAAAATAGCAATGCCTTCCACAAAGAAGCCATAATCACAACTGTAAAATTGTTGTTGGTTAATCAGATCCCTTATTTCTTTGTATGAATCTTTGCATTCATGTTTGAAATAGCCCATAGTTCAATATGGAATACCACGATAAATATGATGGTGATGTATGCATATCAGGAGGCACTAAGTATGTCGATGCACCCGGTCATGTTCCGTTTGGAGTTCATGCGATTCCCTCTCGTTTGTTTTTACATGATTTTGTATATCTTAATGGATTAACGAGATTTAAACATTGGTAAATTATAATTACTGCTGCCTTTTATCTATAGCACCATATGTATTTTTCTTTCACTCTAAGTATGTAATTTATTATGATGGTATTCCTTTGTTCTTTTGGAGATTTGTATTTTATAAGAGGTTTTTAAGCAATCTGAATTTTCATTTTTATGTTCCTTCTTGCACAAATTTGATTTAATGTTCGTTGACATTATCATGCATAATTTCAATCAAAGGAATACCTTGCAGGTATGTGTAAACTGACTACCAGGTGATGTAAATTTTCAATGACCTTCATATCACCTAAATAAATTAAATTGATTTCTATCATAGTGACAACACCCTCAAAACGAATTCCCTGGTTACTACATATTTCTTGGGGGTTTGTCAACAACAGTAATGTGTGAACACACTTACATTACTAAACCTGAATACAGCTGTCTTTCTTTTATGCATAGCAACAATTTAAATGTGTGATAACCAATTCATAGGAATATTAGAAATATATATTTACAGTGCGACTAAAACAGTAAATTATCTGCACTAGAAACCTCGTGTAAATTTCCGAGAAGTAGACGAAACAAGGAAGTGAAAAAAACATAAACTAAAAGTAGATAATATAAATTTGTAAAAGTCGACATTCAATAATATATTGAAATACAAATTCCTATGTTAAAATATATGTTACCAAAGAGTGACCGGTAAACACATTGAAAAAAATATTTGTTTACATATAGCTGTCGAATATCTGTCAAATGAAGGGATAAACTGCCAGATTTGGTAACTTTCTATTTAATAAAAAAAATATTTAACCGATGTAAATCATGAAATTTGTTCAAGGATATCCTTTTACCCTATGATTGTTTAACAATAAAAATACATACGTTCATCTTAACGTCATTCCTTCATATACTATAAAAATATCTTATTTATTCCAAGAAAAAGACGTGACAAATAGGGAAACATTCTACTAAAATAAACGTTGGCAGTTTACATTTTGATTGGTTCAAAGAAATTATGTATATACCATTGTTCAACAAGGGTTTGCATTTTTAAAACGAATTACAAGGAAGAAAGATTATGTTATCAAATATTAACCAATTGGATGTTGATTATATAAACAATGGTGGGTATGAGAGGTTTTTCCAAGTTTCTGTCGACCGATACATATTAAGATTACTTTGTTGGGTTTGTACAGTAATACCATACATACAATAATCTTAAGACTATCACAAACATTCATACAAAGAAAGATAATGAAATAAGAATATGATTATCCAACAAATGTTAAAGTGCCATTTAATTTTCCTCAAAAGGTAGCATTTTATGTAAGTTAGTTGGGCGTGTCATTCAGAACAACTAAAATTCTTTAAGCCAGACGGCAGCATTTAATGGAACAGTTTTCCCTTTTATAGGAGTTTTGCGACATCTTATGCTACATTGTCAATTTTTATAGGATTTTTGCAACGTATATCATAGATCCAATTGTAAAAAAAGCACAAAACGCATTAAAAAAAAAAAACAAACCCAAGATTAGTCATAAATTATAATGCATATTACCAATGTAAAGTATATAGCTTACAATTTAAAATATTGTGTAAAATATTCTCTATCACACACACACAAACGCACAGACAATCACACTCACGTACACACACACGTATTTTGTCTATTAGAGGTCGTAGGGTTGCTGTATCATAGACGTTTAATCTACATCTCCTTTTATTTATACATACTGTCACAATGCTGTATTTGTTCCCTCTCCTAATACACTCACATGTAATTTTCTCGACGCTTGTATTTTTTCAAAGCCTTAAAATTTAAATGCCTTCCACAAAGAAGCCATAATTACAACCAAGGAAAGGAACTGTAAAATTGCTGTTGGTTAATCAGATTTCTTATTTCTTTGTATGAATCTTTGCATTCATGTTCGAAATAGCCCCATAGTTCAATACGAAATACCACGATAAATATAATGGTGATGTATGCATATCAGGAGGCACAAAGTCTGTCGATGCACCCGGTCATGTTCCGTTTGGAGTTCATGCGATTCCCTCTCGTTTGTTTTTACATGATTTTGTATATCTTAGTGGATTTACGAGATTTAAACATTGGTAAATTATAATTACTGCTACCTCTTATCTATAGCACCATAAGTATTTTTCTTACACACTAAGTATGAATATGTATTATGATGTTATTCCTTTGTTCTTTTGGCGATTTGTATTTTATAAGAGGTTCTGAAGCAATCTGAATTTTCATTTTTATGTTCCTTTTAACACATATTTGATTTAATGTTCGTTGACATTATCGTGCATAATTTCAATCAAAGGAATACCTTGCAGGTATGTGTAAACTGACTTCCAGGTGATGTAAATTTTCGATGACGTTCATATTACCTAAATAAATAAAATTGATTTCTATCATAGTGATAACACCCTCAAAACGAATTCCCTGGTTACTACACCATTCTTCTGGATTTGTCAACAACAGTCATGTGTGAACACACTTTCATTACTTAACCTGAATACAACTGTCTTTCTTTTATGCATAGTACAATTTATATAATTTATAAGATAAACCAATTTAATGAAAGAGATTTGAATAATTTATTTATTTTTCATAAAAGAATTATTGCATCATTCGGATCCGTATCTTGTTTCCGGCTAATTAACATCACGTGACTCTTCAGCCTTACATTAAACAAGCCGCTCTTGTAGATTAGTGAAAGTTTAAAAAAAGACAATCTTCAAAAATCTACGACATCCGCATTTCATATTCTATTATTTAGATATGAAACCACCGAAGAGGCCTCGTAATGTTCCAAGAAAGGTTTTACATCAGCCAGGACTAGCCAAGAAACTTAAGAAAGACAAAAAGAGACCACTTGATCCGGTGCCATCAACACGAGGAGCACTTCCATCTTCATCAGACATGGATGTGCGAAGATCACAGAACACGCAAAGAACTGTAGACAATGTTCCAGTTTCAAGAACAGTGACAGCTTCTAATTTGTCAGTGGCTCATGGACCGGTGATCAACATCGTGGCAGACGCAAATGATCAGGAGCCCCCATTCATTCCATTCAGGATCCAGGAAGAGACACCTCAAGAAAGTCCACGAAGCAACGAGGAAAACATACTTGACAGTTCAAGGGGAATTTCGTATCCAATGATTCGCAACCTGGTCCTAGCGGTTTGCAGAGTTCATCACACAATAACCTTGAAGTTCGTGAAACTGCAACAGCAGATGCAAGCCCATATGTGATTCTGACCCAAAAGACGAAGCAGATCCTTTACTTAAATGGTCAATGGCTTCTAACTCCTGAAAACGTATAAAACAGCAGTAGAATGTTTTAAAAAGTTTCGCATTAATTATAATTATTTGATATCT
Organism: Mytilus coruscus; assembly: GCA_017311375.1. Classification (NCBI taxonomy): domain Eukaryota; kingdom Metazoa; phylum Mollusca; class Bivalvia; order Mytilida; family Mytilidae; genus Mytilus; species Mytilus coruscus. The sequence continues at coordinate 121,815,520 of CM029595.1, read as the reverse complement.
GGCCGGTACCTATCGACTCAATTTATAGCATACCTGTCATACAAAAGGGTTGTCTGCGTCTACTGTTTCTACTCACATTTCCGGATTGGCACACACTCATAGGATTCATAACGTAACAGAGAACACTAAATCATTTATTATTTTAAAAATGATTGAAGGTTTGCCCAGAAAAAATCCGCAAAAACTAGATGTTCGAACTTGTTAAAACGTTTAATTAACAGTCTACGCAACGTTTGTAATTCTCAGTATGAAACTATCTTGTTTTCTTATGCTTTTTCTCTTGCGTACTTTGCTATGTTACGGGTAAGCGAGATAGCTATAAACAGTCGTACTGACGAATGCAGGCATGCCTTGAATTATGAAGATGTCACTTTTTCTAAGGGTAATGTTCGAACCGAATTACATGTCAAAATGTGCAGTTCAAAAACCGTCCAAAAGCATAATTCTGTTACCCTGATAATTCAGAGACATGCTGACTTGAATATCTGTCCAATTCAGGTATTATAATCTTACCTGCATGTTCGCGTCTCCGGCGTAAATGGTTCAAATAAATTATATACACATTTTAATGGCTTGGCCTTAACAAATTATCAATTTTGTTCCCTCCTTCAAAAATGTTTGGGTTTTATGAATTACCGTTTCACATTCGTTCTCACTCTTTTCGGATAGGACGAGCTACTGATATGGCAAAATGTGGTGTTAAAGACGATATTATCAAGCAGTGCGGCCGATGGTCTTCCGCTGCATATTTACGCTATATTCGTTTTTAAGTCCTTAACTTACTTTATAGCTCACAAATACTACACTGCTTTCTTTTATATTATAATACATATAACCTCCTTTTAGGTTCAAAAGCTATTTGGTTCGTGGGATCTTCAATTGTGTATTGGCCACAGAAAAATGCAAAGACAAGATACGGGGCCCAAACATTGGTCTTCAAAGCAGAGGGGCGTACATACGCTGGTTTGGAAAAAAGGGGGTATGTTGTGCAATGAGCTTAATGCCACAGTCTCGCATGCAGTTGGCAATTTTTCTCCTCCCATCATGATTATTATTCAACTTGGTTCCAACGATCTGATAAAAGTTTAAACCATCGAACTATTCAAAATATTGAAAGGGATATTCTGCGTCTGCAGCTACTATTACCTAACACTCGCATCGTGTGGAGCGAAATGTTAATGCGAAGGTATTGGCATGGTGCAAAAAGATGGAAAAGCTTTCAAACGATCTCGAAAACGAGTAAACTCTGCCATAAACAATTATGACTTGACGGACGGACACTGTATTATTCATCATCTTAATATCCGAGCTTGAGAAATGAACTTGTATAGGTTTGACGGAACTCACTTGTCCGATGTAGGGTATGATATATACTTAAACAACATTCAAGGGGGAATTGAAACTTTCCTATCATCGTAAAAAAATCGCTGTTTCCCCGAAGTATAATTGGGAATGGAATTTCTAAGGGTTTTTTACGGGGGTTAATGAGTGTGTATAGACCCACTCTCGTGGCAAGATTAAGGGTCTATGATCCTTTTCTGTATTGTACGTCGGATCATATTAGTTTTTTACTTTCCTGTGTTACCGCAAGAAGTTCTGTTGAGACCATCTTATGTCGACCATGAATGGCCGGTTCTGAATTGGTACCAGTTCGAGCTTAACTGTTTTATGATATAGAAATTGTTAATCTTCACTCCCCTGACAACCAGGGGGTGATGCAAATATGAGCCGACATATTTGGGGATCATGGCCCTCGTTCTCTTTTAGTATTTAACCTTGAGGAACTTGAGTATCCTTGGTCACCACTGGTGCACAGACTTGTCAATCAAATCAATTACATCGGCATTCTGCTATCATGTCAGATCTCGTCATTCGAAGTGAACTGTGGCCGCTATTTTCACATAAATTGTTTGTTTGTTATGCTTTGCCTTAAACTTGATTCTTTAATTAATATACTGTATAGTCTAGCCCCAAAATCTCACTAGTTACTAGGAGTATCAGATTTCTAAAATTTGTTATGGCTATTAGCAGACAGTTTCTGCAAATTGTTATCTGTAGCACCCACTGAGCTTGTAGTATATATAAGAGTGTCAGTGTCAAATATAATATAACGGTTGTTTTGACCTGATATTATTATAAAGAAAAGAAAGAGAAAGAGAAAGGCAGATACAAGGAGAAATTAATGATACAGGTTAAAGACAGTTATTTATTGGTATGTATTGATTTAAATTTCATATACATGAATTATGAATGAATATATTCTGATGAAAAATGAATAAAATTATATTTTATGGTACATCTACTTTTACTTTTAGAGGAATATATATATGTAAAATATATTTTCTGTTAATTTTTTACTGATATATTTTGCGGTAATTTGAGTTTTTGTTTTATACGCCCGTTTACGGGACGTATTATGGTATACCGTTGTCCGTCTGTCCGTCCGTCTGTCCGTCCGTCCGTCGTTAACATGTCGGACATTAACTCAAAAACGCTTTAACCAATTTGCATAAAACTTTGGTGAATTGTTTATATCTATTGACGTGAGCTCCCTTTTGTTTTTTATAAATTTTAGATTTAACGTTTCCGAGTTATGGGGTTTTATTCATTAAAAAAGGGGGATTTTCCAGTTTTCGGACAATTACTCAAGAATGATTTCACCAACTTGCAAGAAATTGTGGTGAAATGTTTATATCTATTGACATGAGCTCCCTTTCGATTTTTATATATTTTAGATTTTACGTTTCCGAGTTACAGGGTTTTATTCATAAAAAAAGGGGGATTTTCCAGTTTTTGGACAAAAAATCAAAAATACTTTTAGCAGTTCTTATGACACTTTGGTGAATTGTTTATATCTATTGATGTAAGCTCCGTTTGGAATTTTATGAATTTTTCATTTATCATTCTGAGTTATGGGGTTTTATTCATTAAAAAGGGGATTTTTCCAGTTTTCGGACAATAACTTCAGCAGTTCTTATGAAACTTTGGTGAATTGTTTATATCTATTGATGTAAGCTCTGTTTAGAATTTTATAAATTTTTCATTTGTCATTTCTGAGTTATGGTTTTTTATTCATTAAATAAAATGCTTCGCTGAGCGCAGACTGATACGACCGCAGAGGTCGAACCTGGGGCAAGTTTGGACACAATATTCAAGCTTGATACTATCTGAATTTGGATTGTGATTAAATTTTAACATAATATAGGTTTCTGACACAAAATAAATGTGGTCAAAGATCTTAAAAATTTGAAATGGGACATTTAATTTACCTAGAATGGTCTGATATCCAAAATCTAACAACATGGTTAAATTCAGCATATAAAAAAACACCAATAATTTAATTTTGTTGAAATCAAACAAAGTTTAATTTTGGACCCTTCAAACCTCAATATGAACATATTTGAAAACAGGGCCAAAAATAAAAATCTAAATGCACAGTAAGATTCAGCAAATCATACAGCCGCAATAATTCAGTTTTTGATGAAATCAAACAAAGTTTAATTTTGGACCCTTTTGACCTCAATGTAGACCAATTTAAAAATGGGGCCCAATATCCAAAAAGATATACAAGGTTAGAACCCCCAATAATTAAGAGACTTAATTAATCCCATCGAAATTGGTTAAAACATTTGTATTTGTTTTCAATTAAAGATTTGTTGCTAATGCGCAATACTGTGCAATTGAAGATTATTTGCTATTGCGCAATACTGTGCAATTGAAGATTCCCCCTTTTTTGCACCTTATTCCTTAACGGTTTGAGCCATAACTCCCAAAGACAATTCTTACCATTCCTTTGTGGTATAATTTCAGAGATCCATACACCATTCCACAATTTATTGTCTGAAAACTAGAAAAATTCTTATTTTGGGCCCTTTTTTGACCCCTAATTCCTAAACTGTTAGGACCATAACTCTCAGCGTATCAAGGAACCCCCATAATTCAATTTTTAATGAAATCAAACAAAGTTTCATTTTGGACCTTAAGGACCTCAATGTGGATAAATTCAAAAACAAGGCCCAAAATCCAAAAATCTAAGTACACGGTTAGATTCAGGATATCAAAGAACCCCATATATTCAATTTTTGTTGAAATCAAACAAAGAGTGATTTTGGACCCTGATTTGTACCAACTTAATACTGGGCCCATAATCAAAAATCTAAATACATGTTTAGATTTAGCATATCAAAGAACCCCAAAGAGTTCAATTTTTATTAGAATCAAAATAAGTTTAATTTTGGACCCTATTAAAATAGAAAATGACATAATAATCATGGCTGAAAATAAACAAAAAGCTTCATCAGCAACATTTTATATTGGCAAATTTCAATGAAGTTTATTAAACTAAAGTTATTGGCAAATTTCCGATGGAATTTATTAATAATAAAGTTTTGGCAAATTTCAATATACATAATTTAAAAGCAGTTTAGGTGAGATAAACAAAAAGCTTCATCAGCAACATTTTATATTGGCAAATTTCCAATGAAGTTCATTAAACTAAAGTTATTGGCAAATTTCCAACGGAATTTATTAATAATAAAGTTTTGGCAAATTTCAATATACATAATTTAAAAGCAGTTTAGATGAGATAAACAAAAAGCTTCATCAGCAACATTTTATATTGGCAAATTTCCAATGAAGTTCATTAAACTAAAGTTATTGGCAAATTTCAATGGAATTTATTAATAATAAAGTTTTTGGCAATTTTCCAATATACATAATTTAAAAGCAGTTTAGGTGAGATATTCAAATGAGATTCAATCACCAACCTTACACTGGCTTTTAAATTATGTTTTGTACTTAAGTAATTGTCCATTAACCTGGAAACCCTTTTCCCCCTTTTTTGCACCTTATTCCTTAACGGTTTGAGCCATAACTCACAAAGACAATTCTTACAATCCCTCTGTGGTATTCCAATATCCAAAATCTAAATACATGGTTAGATTCAGCATATCAAAGAACCCCAAGAATTCAATTTTTGATGAAATCAAATAAAGTTCAATTTTGGACCCTTTAAACCTCAATATGGACAAATTTGATAACCGGGCCCAAGTATCAAAAATCTAAATACATGGTTAGATTTAGCATATTGAAGAACCCGATATATTCAATTTTTGTTGAAATCAAACAAGGTTTAATTTTGGACCCCGATTTGGACAAACTTGAAAACGGGGCCCATAATAAAAAAACTAAGTACATGTTTAGATTCAGCATATCATAGAACCCCAAGAATTCAATTTTTGTTAAAATCAAACTAAGTTTAATTTTGGACCCTTTGGACCTTAATGTAGACCAATTTGAAAACGGGACCAAAAATTAAGAATCTAAATACACGGTTAGATTCGGCATAACAAAGAACTCCAATAGTTCAATTTTTGATGAAATCAAACAAAGTTTAATTTTGGACCCTTTTGGCCCCTAATTCCTAAACTGTTGGGACCAAAACTCCCAAAATCAATCCCAACCTTCCTTTTGAGGTCATAAACCTTGTGTTTAAATTTCATAGATTTCTATTTACTTATACTAAAGTTATTGTGCAAAACCAAGAAAATGCTTATTTGGGCCTCTTTTAGCCCATAATTCCTAAACTGTTGGGACCAAAACTCCCAAAATCAATCCCAACCTTTCTTGTGTGGTCATAAACCTTGTGTTAAAATTTCATAGATTTCTATTTACTTATACTAGAGTTATTGTGCGACCAAAACTCCCAAAATCAAAACCAAGAAAATGCTTATTTGGGCCCTTTTTAGCCCATAATTCCTAAACTGTTGGGACCAAAACTTCCAAAATCAATCCAAACCTTCCTTTTGTGGTCATAAACCTTGTGTTAAAATTTCATAGATTTCTATTTACTTATACTAGAGTTATTGTGCGAAAACCCTAATTCTTAAACTGTTTGAAGAATGGAGCAAAATAACCATATTTGAACATCAGTTTTGGAAAAACAATGGAACTGAATTAGAGTATGAAGAATCTTTAAGGAGAAAAAAACTTTTTTGCTGAAACTAAAACAGGCTGCAGATGTCGGAAAAAAACTCTCATTTGATGGTTCACGCTTAATCTATGAAAATCAGAGAAGCAGAGAAGCATCGGAGATTATCAATGGAGAGACCTTAACACTGCATGGTTTTACACATACTAATGATGGAATCACAAAGATTGATTTTAACGATATTATATCTAATGAGTATACAGTTGTCGCTGCACAGTGTATCGAGTCTTTATGCATTGACCATAGTCATGGAATTCATATTTTTGTTGAGGTAGAATTAGCAACAGATTTTCAGACATACGATGACCATGCAACACTTTTAAGATCAAATATGCATAAAAAAGCATGGAGTTGTTGTTCCAGAAATTATATTTATGGAGGAAAATACACTTTCAACATACAATTGTAAGAATTGCTCACTCAGTGCAGTACATAAATTTCACATACGTGATGATTACTTTTCAAAAAAAGTAGGAGACAAAGTACTTTATGTATCTAGAGAACATGAAGAGAGTTATACAGACATCTTCAACCCTGACACAATTGATTGTAATGATTTAATCTATTGAAAACATTGTTTTAGAGGTATTGCAGGATACATTGACAGGCCTTTGAACTGGCGACAATTTGATTTACTTAAAGAATGGTATGTAGAAGTGCCATTGGAATTTCAAATTATTTTAGGCAGTTTGTTTATAAATAAGGAGAGTCTCCGGAGATCAGATGAAGGTGACAACTATTTATATAGTAAAACTGCTCATCTTGATTCCGGCTGAACATTCTAAACAGAAATTATAATGGCATTGTACAGCAGCTTAACACTGTAGAACTTATTGTAAATTATCATGCATACTACACAATTATAGATAGACACTAATATCTACATATGCCCCCTTTTTATAAGAAAAAATATTCTTTTTGGGGTATGCATTCATAAATTATACTTGACAGTAATTTTGTACCATTTTGTACAAATACCCCCTTTTTTCCCTATAGAATCCTAAATATGCCCATGGAATACTTATACCTGTTTTTACTTTTTAACATTTATATGATTCATTCCTAATGCGATACACAATTTGTATATATAGATATTTTGGTTTTTATTTTCAGAAAAATGAAACTACAAAAGAAAGATGTGTGATTTTCAAAGGAGATACAATTCTTTTGAACTTTGAATCAGAGACAACATCAATTAAAATATCAAATCATTAGCATTTTATTAATGATTGCAGTATTTGATTTATTTATATCAAAATCAAATGTACATTGTAGTATATAGTAATATACAATTTGGAAAAGTGATATTTAAGAAGTTAAATTTTAAATAAACATTATTTAATATAATGATATCTTTTCTACAAAAATTATATTTGAAGTTATGTTACTTTTAAATATTGACCTGTATATAAATATTTGCTTATAAATGTGTTCATCACTTTCAACATGTGTTTGTCATATAATCAGTAGATAATCTTAACTTTATCTACAAGGTATCCCACTGTGCCACTGACCATAAATTGTTTACAAAATTCATTAAACAATTATTTATAACAGTAATTAATGTCATACTTCTCCAGTACAGATAAAACCAATCCAGGGCTTGTCGTATAAGTAAATACGGGTTATCTCTTTTATAAGATAAACCAATTTAATGAAAGAGATTTGATTAATTTATTTATTTTCCATAAAAGAACTATTGCATCATTCGGATCCATATCTTGTTTCCGGCTAATTAACATCACGTGACTCTTCAGCCTTACATTGAACAAGCCGCTCTTGTAGATTAGTGAAAGTTTCAAAAACCCTCCCACCTCCCCTTGCAATCTACCAACAATTTCTTTTGTCTGCTGCTATTCAATCTATTTTTCAGGCTGTTCAGAGAAAAGCCGGATTCATAATGTTATTGAACAGAATAGAGAGGACAAACTAAGCCGATGGATTTGCGTGCTGAATCATACATTTGAAGACTATATGTTATTTTTAATTTGAGTGAGTGGAATGTAGTTTTACCGGGATATTCAGCCACCAGCAGAGTGAAAATGAAACTATCATTATGATTTATTGGTTTGTCCGCCAGAAACTCATTAAACTTTAATTTTTCTTTATTAACTATCAGCATTTATCTTGAAAACAATTTGTTCATTATATTGTAATAAAATGATAAGTCATAGTAAAACATGTTTGGCGGGACCTGGCAAGATTAAGGGGTTATGATCCTTTCCTGTATTGTACGTTGGATCATATTAGTATTTTACTTTCCTGCGTTACCGCAGGAAGTTCTGTTGAGACCATCTCATGTCTACCATGAGTGGCCGGTTCTGAATTGGTACCAGTTCGAGCTTAACTGTTTTATGATATAGATATTGTTAATCTTCACTCCCCTGACAACCAGGGGTGATACGAATATGAGCCGACATATTTGGGGATCATGGCCCTCGTTCTCTTTAGTATTTAACCTTGAGGAACTTGAGCATCCTTTGTCACCAATGGTGCACAGACTTGTCAATTAAATCAATTACGTCGGCATTCTGCTATCATGTCAGATCTCGTCATTCGAAGTGAACTGTGGCCGCTATTTCCACATTAATTGTGTGTTTGTTATGCTTTGCCTTAAACTTGATTCTTTAATTAACAACAATTTAAACGTGTGATAACCAATTCATAGGAACATTAGAAATATATATTTACAGTGCGACTAAAACAGTAAATTATCTGCACTAGAAACCTCGTGTAAATTTCCGAGAAGTAGACGAAACAAGGAAGTAAAAAAAAACCATACACTAAAAGTAGATAATATAAATTTGCAAAAGTCGACATTCAATAATATATTGAAATATATGTTACCAAAGAGTGACCGGTAAACACATTGAAAAAAATATTTGTTTACATGTAGCTGTCGAATATCTGTCAAATAAAGGGATAAACTGCCAGATTTGGAAACTTTCTATTAAATGAAAAAAAAAATATTTAACCGATGTAATCATTAATTTTTTTCAAGGATATCCTTTTTACCCAATGATTGTTTAACAATAAAAATACATACGCATCTTAAGGTCATTTCTAAATTCACTATAAAAATATCTTATTTATTCCAAGAAAAAGACGTGACAAATAGGGAAACATTCTACTAAAATAAACGTTGGCAGTTTACATTTTGATTGGTTCAAAGAAATTATGTATATACCATTGTTCAACAAGGGTTTTCACTATTTAAAACGAATTACTAGGAAGAAAGATTATGCTATTAAACATTAACCAATTGGATGTCGATTATCTAAACAATGGTGGGTAAGAGTGTTTTTTTCCAAGTTACTGTCGACAGATACATATCAAGATTACTTTGTTGGGTTTGTACAGCAATACCATACATACAATAATCTTAAGACTATCACAAACATTTATACAAAGAAAGATAATGAAATAAGAATATGATTATCCAACAAATGCTAAGGTGCCATTTAATTTTCCTCAGCAGGTAGCATTTTATGTAAGTTAGTTGGGCGTGTCTTTCAGAACAACTAAAATTCTTTAAGCCAGACGGCAGCATTTAATGGAACAGTTTTCCATTTTTATAGAAGTTTTGCGACATCTTATGCTACATTGTCAATTTTTATAGGATTTTTGCAACGTATATCATAGATCCAAATGTAAAAAATGCACAAAATGCATTAAAAAAAAAAAAACCCCAGATTAGGTTTAAATTATAATGCATACTACCACTGAAAGTATATAGCTTACAATTTAAAATATTGTGTAAAATACTCTCTTTCACACACACACACACCTATACACAATCACACTCACGTACACACACACGTATTTTGTCTATTAGAGGTCGTAGGGTTGCTGTATCCTTGACATTTAATCTACATCTCCTTTTATTTATACATACTGTCACAATGCTGTATTTGTTCCCTCTCCTGAATACACTCTCATGTAATTTTCTCGACGCTTATATGTGTCCGGGGAAGGGTGGTAATTATTATGGGCCATGACGCTCATCTTTAGTAGTCAGCACTGCTGTGTTGACATGAATTACCATTGAAATGGTCATAATTATAAATTTACTGAGGATCATCTAGCCTGGCGTTCACAATTTTAATCCTGGTATCTATGATGAATTTACTTAATAGTCAAACTTCAATCTGAATTTCATAACTTGATAAGGTTGAAACTAGGCAGTTATTGACACTTGAGCTTGTGTGACAGGTTTGAGTGAAGAGCTGTATTTCAAAATTCCTTAAGATATGCGGCCAGAATTGAAGACAGCGAAACAAAATGTAGTAGTGGCGGAAGCCGGGAGGAATACGACAAGAAAAGAGATAGCTGAGATGGTGATGGAATTATAGGAAATGAGATTTTCCCATGGTTAATGTATGGAGCACCTGTAGAGATAATGTACTTTTGGGGTATGAACTGATTGGTGAAAATGACATAACATGAAGCACCAAAAGGGGATTACAATTGAATTGTCACTGAATTGAATGCCGACTCGAACGACACATCGATGACGTTACTAAAGTCAAAATTATAGAACATGTTACAATACCGGTCAATTTAGGGATAATCATTGCTGGTGAGGGATTGGGTTGGTAAACAAGACGTCTTGTCTGGTCACGAAAAGAAGGGATACATTAAAATTCCTGAGCCATGGATCCAAGAGTTCAGAAATACAGAAGATCAGTGATGTAGTAAATAACCGTTATCCGATGAATAAGGTCGATATTCAGATGTTGTCTGAATATCTTCAAGATATGTATGAAAGAATTTCTAAGAATTTTACCATCAATAATGAACAATTTTATTGATAGATTAACCATGACAATGCAAGGTCAGCAGTTTGGCTAACAGGAACCAAATGGCAGAATCTTTTAGTTTTGGAAATAATCTACTAGGCATGCAGACTGAACATTGAAATACTTGTTTGTATTAAATACAATGTTGTATTGAAAGATAAATCAAAATTAGGCATAATGGTTGTTGCCTTTGTTTCAAAAACAATGTTTGTCTTCACAATTTCTTAAGATATAGTTTACTGACCCTTCTGCAAAATTAACACATTGTTTCTTGACACTAAAGGAAGAATGGAAATGAGTGAAGAATGATCATAAACAGTGTTTTCACTATGTCAAAGTTGATATTCATTTTCAATTTCTTTTGATATCCCTAGCTGTTATACGTCAACAGATTTTATGCAGTTTTTTTCATACTAAATACGAATACGAATACTTTGTTTAATCAATTATCGGCCCATAAAGGACACATTACATTTAATGATTATAAATAGACATAAACAGAGATTAATAAGTAAATACACTATAATGATAATACTACTGATAATATCTTCTTCACATACACGAATCCAAAATAAAATGTTTTCTGTCGATTTTTAAAATTAAAACATAAATGAGTATTTATAAAGCATAATCTAACATAAATTGTCGTTGTTGATCATATGCTGGACATTCCATTAGAAAATGAACGTCTTATTCAATTGAACATAAAAAACAACTTTGAGATATTGTAAGCCCTCTTGTTCGATTTTTCAGTACCTTATATAGTGTGGATTTAATTATCTAAAAGGGTTTCAAATATTTGCGGATTGTTTTAGATCTATATTTTTCGTTTCTTTGACAGGAACAAATGGAACAGTTTGTTCCCAAGATTGTTAACATTTATTTAAAATTATTAACACTAGGCTAAAGACCACAATTAATGATCCCGCTTTTCGTTGTCCACGAATATAGTTCCTTTTAATTAGAGTGTATTTTTCTTAATTTTTTCTTTCCTTCCTCACTCATTTCTTAGATTTTTGGATGGAAATGAAAGAAGAGAGGTGAAATAAACTTTTGGATGTTGTATTTTAACTGATTTTGATATGGAAAGAGTGATTAGGCCAGGTGCAAAAAGGTGATATTTACAGTTTTCGGAACATCTCTTGACTTGTCCATAGGGGTATGGATGTGTATTGGCTAAATTTGTAAGATGCTGGGGAGCGATATTTCTGAATGTTTGATATATGTTTGAACTAGTACTGTACTTTACACACACAAAATATTTGACAAAAGAATCGGTGCATTTTTTAATGAAAAAACGTTATAAAGAACTAATAGAGAATTTAATTGTGCTCTGTGGCCTAAGAGGTGAATTCAGGAATTATTGAATTTGTACTTTGACAACTTCCTGAATGATCTATTTGTATTAATTTGTCAAACTACATGAGAATAAATGATTTCCACTTTTATTTGATAGAAATTTTGTAAAAAGTGACATTTCAGCCTACATGCCCAAAATTGAACTTTTTCAGTTGTTTCAATATTTTTACAAAAGTAGCATGCTTACTTTCTCTCTGACAGGTTTTTCTGATTTTCTATTTGTGTTTGTGGTATCTAATGTAGATGTTTAACTCATTTTTGAACACTTAACATACAAAAAAGTAGATAAACTCAGAATAAGAGTGCAAAATGTGCTGCTTTAATGGTCTTAGTCTAACGGTCAGTATGAAGCAAGTGAAAAATGAGGTTCTATGCACATACAAGTTGAATTCCTTTTAGCAGATTTCACTAAATCTATATCAAAAGCACTTATTACTGGTTGTTTGACCTTGTCTGTTTCACAGACTACCTTTATTTTCTTTTGTTTGATAGCTAGTGGTTAAAATATTGGCCTTTTGAGGCTGAAATTTCATGCCGGTTTTAAAAAGTAAAGTAAATAACTTTGCATCAGATCATACTGTCTACATATATAGTTGAAAGTGACAGTCTTGTTACATCCAGGCTCCATGTTTTATCATATCTGAGCAAAGATTTGAGCAAAAAGAAGCATATCTCCATCTCCCATATCATTTATATGCTTTTTAATATGCAAATGTGGGGAACGACCTAAATTGACAACCTGTTTTTTTAAGCTTGACATTTTATTCACATGTGTTATGCTATTTGAAACTTATATTTCCATTAAAAGTACATTTATAACATGTAAAAGGTTTTTTTATAACTTAACAACTTCAGAAAATTGTGGTAAGTGAAAAATATTACATTTCATATAAGGCGTCACTTCATTTGAAAACCTCTATTTTTTGGCACAGGCTGATATGAAATTTACTTCTGGCCATTTTTTATAAGTCTGAAACATGAAGTATGCTATCTGTTACTTTTAATAGGTGATAACTTATACATAGAGACATTAAAAAGTGTAAGTTTTGGTATATTTTGGTTTTTAGAAGCCCAAATTTGATAGTTGAAATTATTCTAATTCAACGCCACAATTCAGCACCAAAAGTTCAGATATAAAAAATGCCACAATTTTTATAATTGGTATCATATGGCTTTGAAACTTTGTAAACTGTTTTATAATACACTAAGCTTAAATCATGCCAAGTTTTATTAGAATTGGTCAAGTTTTAGACCCTAATAGGCCAAAGACCACAATTAATGATCCCGCTTTTCGTTGTCCACGAATATAGTTCCTTTTAATTAGAGTGTATTTTTCTTAATTTTTTCTTTCCTTCCTCACTCATTTCTTAGATTTTTTTGGATGGAAATGAAAGAAGAGAGGTGAAATAAACTTTTGGATGTTGTATTTTAACTGATTTTGATATGGAAAGAGTGATTAGGCCAGGTGCAAAAAGGTGATATTTACAGTTTTCGGAACATCTCTTGACTTGTCCATAGAGGTATGAATGTGTATTGGCTAAATTTTTAAGATGCTGGAGAGCGATATTTCTGAATCGTTGATATATGTTTGAACTAGTACTGTACTTTACACACACAAAATATTTGACAAAAAGAATCGGTGCTTTTTTTAATGAAACAAAACGTTATAAAGAACTAATAGAGAATTTAATTGTGGTCTGTGGCCACTACAGAATTTGTGCGTCCGACGCCCTTATCTTGACTTACCTTCATTAGGAAATCTCAAAACCAAAGAAAAACTCACTAATAAAACACTAACACCAGTATAAAATATTATCATCTCAATCAAAACATGCACCCTCTTTATTTATCTATACATCAACATGGCATTCTGCAAATATTCAAACAGAAATAGCTGTATTCTTAACTTGATTCTAAAACATAAGTAACATCAATTTCTGGCAAAAAAAAAAAACTTTGAGAACGTATATTCAACTGCCTAGTCTGTATAATCTAGAATTGATTTCAAATCAGTTAAGCTGGTGGACAGTTAGTCCCTTGCCCGGCTTTTGCTTTTACTTTTTGAACTTTTTGGTTTTATTAGTTCTTCAATTTTTGAATAAGATATGGATTTTTTGTCCTCGAGTACACTGAAGAGAAATTTTTGTCGAAATGTGCATCTGGTGCAGTAAAATTGGAATCGTTTATGTTATTGGTATGAATTCCATAATGAGAAAATTTGAAATGGGCACCTTTTTTAAGCCAATCCGTTAGGCATTTTGGTGCTAACTCAAATACTGTATATTGGATTGACACCTAACTAGGATATATCAGCACATAAGCTAAGAGGAGGATCCATATTGATTTTGAATTCACTATGTCTAATGTTAAGATTATGGATCAGAATTTGTGTATGAACGTGGTTATCAGATTATAAATTAAATACTGCATTTGGAGTTTCAAGCTTACTTGGATATGGTCGGAATACTGGTAACAACCAAATGTAAAGGGGAATAAAAAACCCAGCTTGTCCTCTTTTTCCATAATTAATAGATAAAAGTAATAAAATGGAACTGAACAGTACTAAATTGCCTTTGGGCGAATTGTCTGAACAGAACTGAATTTACAACAGTGAATAAGTCTGAAAATTGACAGAACGACCGAACACGACTGAATAATTTACTGTTGTTTCTTTGATTTTAAGATGATGTTAAGATCAAAATGACCGTTTAAGACTAAAATTCATTTACAATGTTTGAAGCACACAGTTACCAAGGAAATCCTGTAAAATGCCAAATACAAATGCCATTCACTTATCAAGACTTGGTTTTTATTGAAAATTTACATGTTATTTAATATACACACTGAATTACATCAGTAACAGTTTATGCATCTATAGACGAGAAATTTCAATATATGAAACAAATACACTAGATGAAAAGTAGAAATCAATGCAGCAACAAAACAATTCGAAACAATCTCTGAAAAGCTATACTTTAGAACCAAAAGGCTGAATGTAACTGTTTTGTACACTAAAGCAGAAAAATACAACCTATCATGCTGTGTAATCAAGGAGGATTTGATTAAAGTTTATTTACTCTCAATTGAAAGTGTTTCTATGTAGAGCAGCCTACATGGTGAATTTATAATTTTGTTTTTGAAAAAAACATAAAGTTCAACATACAATAATAGTTAGATTTAGAACAGAATAAAAACCATATTTTTCTATGGCCTTCAGTTTGTTATGATTTTAATAAAAAAAAATTATACCAAAAGACATGTATATACAAAAATATATCATTAAAAGTTTGTAATATAAAGACATTCTTTAATACATACTTTGTAATTAACTTCTGGATTTCAAACTTTAGCTTGAATTAAAAATAAATGCTTTAATCTATTTGTTGTTAAAATATTATAATAAATATATGCTAAGTTTTAGAGAATACGTTTAAACTCGTGGGAAACGTTCTTAAAATTTAAGAAAAGTAATCAATAGATTTGTCCTAAAAATCTATTTTTGTTGCTGAACATCTTTTTTTTTAGTTTCATAGATTTGATATATTCATAATTTAGCTTGTCGAATTTGTTTACATACATTGTACCTTCAAGGTAGCATTGTAACATATTGATTTGAAGATAAATCTATCAATCAATCAAATTATCGTTCATGAATTCGTTCACAATTTGTCTGAACATGTCGCTTTTAAGAAAAAAAATAAAATCTGCAGACTCGTTTTAGATAAATGAGGAATTGAAGATAATTTCAAGCTCTTTGTCTCTAATTTTATACAATTGAACATCGTTAAAGGGATTTTCATTTTAACCGTAATTATGGGAAAAAATAGTCATTACCAACCGTGTGAAAAGACTGTCAGTAATGTTAACCCTGTAAACTATTTATTATTAAAACTATTCATGTTGTGTATACTTGACTTTAACAGGAGACAGATTAGTTTAAGCACCAATTGCTTGCTTCTGAATCAATTTTGTTTTTTGTTTTAAGTATACCAGTTATTTTCATTTTACAATAAAGTATTGGCTACACTAAACTTTTAACTGAATAACAGCATTAAAGGTACTAACTTTACAATTATTATTGAATATTATATATACTTGATCTAGATAAATTCCTAACACTATGTAACAAAAGCAAGTGATGTATCAGTTAATTTTAAATCAAAACAACTTTTTCCCCTATATAAAATACATTTTTGAATACCATATCACAGTAAAGCCAAATCAACATGGTTTTCATAAGAATGTTGAAATTCTTGCGGAAGTTAATCATGTGTCTTGTTCTCTTTCAGATACAAATCCTTCGTCAGGTGTGACACAAAACATGACATCTGTCTAATATCTTTACTTGCTCCATGACTAGGCTCAAATTGCATTACTTGATTATTTACTCTGGTCAAAACACTGTAGAAATCATCGTCACGACCCATATTTTTGAGCTCATCTATTAGATGCTGTGAAAATGGTGATGCGCTCTCTGTCTGTTGGAAGGATCTTTCACCTGCAAATTAAAATGTAAAAATGGCAATACTTTTTTTAAAGATAGTAGCTTAAAGTAAAATCAAATAAATTGTCTTCCAAAAAAATCTTATTTAATAAAAGAAGAGTTGTTTTAAAAAATAGTAGGTGTTGAAATTAAAGAATTTCCGGTGTAAATCGGTTTAAGGTCAACTGAAACAAGCTGTCTCCCATGAACACTTTAATTTCGATATGTAACAAAGGTTTCACTCTTTATGTGACATTCAAACTAAAACTGACAACTTGCTAGAAAGGAACATTCCACTTGCATGAACTTTACTGTAAATTCTACATCTTATCAGAACTTATAAATAATATATATTTGTTTATGTGATTGTTTTATCAATGCAATGCTTTCACAGTTACACTTCAGTGTGTTGTTTGCCTAAAATTATTTACATCAATTCAAGTTCATACAGGCATTGGTCAAGCAGTTTAAACTGTTGAATAAATGCATTATGCTACTTTGGGGAATTGTTCTTCTTGCAATTGTTCAAACCGACTGTAATGGCCGAATTAATGAAATAACATCCGGCTGAATGCGCGCATATTTAAAAGTGTAAAAGGGGGTTCCAACCTTATTTCGTCGATGTTTATTTGATTAAAATAGATCCGAAAGGATACATTTATATGAAAATGCAAGATTTAAAGATGTGTAGAATACTAATTGAAACAGATGCTAATTTTTATAAAGAATATATTTTATTATCTATGATGAGTTTATTTACAACCATTGGGTCGATGCCACTGCTAGTGGAGTTTTTCTACCCGAGGGTACCACCAGCCCAGTAGTCAGCACTACAGTATTGACATGCAATATCATTGATATGTTAATTTTATTAATTAACTGTTTACAAAACTTTGAATTTTTCGAAATACTAAGGATGTTCTACCCCAGAAATAGATTACCGTAGCTATATTTGGTAAAACTTTTAGAAGTTTTGGGTTCTCAATGTTCTTCAACTTCGTACTTTATTTGGCCTTTTTCACTTTTTTTATTCGAGCGTCACTGATGAGTCTGTTGTAGACGAAACGCGCGTCTGGTGTACACAATTTCAATGCTGGTATCTATGATGAGTTTATTTATGTAAATAGTAATTTTTTTTCACTCATTTGTAATTTTCCTGGGAAATGGGATTAGTAAAATAAAAAAAGCAGGGACCCCTCTGTCAGCTGCCCTGATACTGCTTAGGATTTATGTATCCCAGGTGATTTGAAATAAAAGATATTAATCATGTAAAAAAGAAAATAAAAAAAATTGATTAAAAAAATCTCAATGCCCTTCCCTCTATAGTCGATAACTCTAATGTTTCTTCAACAATGACTGAATCTATTAGTTGGCCGTTCAAATAAACATCACTTAAACAGACGCCCTTCAGTTAATTAGCCTATAGTTTCAATACGAAATTTAGAAAAGAAAACCAAAGTGCAGTGTTGCTCATTTTAGAAAAACAATTAGATGATATTTCATTAATAATATATTACAACGCAAACACATGCAAGGGATAAAAAATATGTAGCTCAAACCTAATGCTGTAGAATAAACTGCAAGGAAATCTGCTTCATTTGGAATACGAACAATTTCTACACCTTCGGGAACATAAACCTCTTTCTGTTGTACTTTTTCATCGCCAATGCCAGCACCACTACTTCGAGATGTTTGTCTAGAAGCCTAAAAGGAATGTTTAAATATATTTATCAGTAAACTTTAATTTTTAGTCATCAAAATTAGGGTTAACACCATAATTCATATATACTTCGTCTGAAATGAAATGTTTTAGTCAGTAAAAATTCACTGCTTACTCCATAATTTATGTATACTCCGTCTGAAATTGAGCCAGGGTTGTAGCTCACTATTATGTTTAAACCCGCCACATTCTACATGTGCCTGTCCTAAGTCAGGAACCTGTGATTGTTGTTGGTTGCTGTCTGTCATATTTGTTTTTCGTTTTATTGTTTTGTAATAAACCAGGCTGTTGGTTGTTTCTTTTGAATTGTTTTACAGTTTTTCATGTCGTGGCCTTTTTATGGGTTTTGTCCAATTATTGAAGGCCATACAAAGACCTATAGTTGCCTAAATCCACGTCATTTCGACAATGTTGCATATTCATCTCATTGACAATCATACCCCATCTCCTTATTCTATATAGACCAAACAAACAGGAATATAACTTCTTTGCCTACTGCTTTGACAAGAGACTTGTCAAGATTAAGATTCCAATGTAGGATGACAAAAGTAATTTATCAAGAAAATATTCCGAGTTTGCAAAGAACAAATCCTTTCATACCTGAAAAATAAAAATTTTGGGCTTCAGAATAAGTTCTGCACAGTTTTCTGCACTGAAGTAGCTCATAATACTGTCGACTTGAACAGCTTGGTCCTGGGTATAAACACTGTCAGCATTACCATGCGTTAACATAGCTATGATTAGGCAATCTATCTTTTCTGATTTCTTAGCTAAGTTACTCTTTACTGCAAATGAAAATAACGTTTGTTAAAACTAAACTATGTTTTACATATACAACAGAAAACGATAGAAAAGTCTGAAAAGTGTATACACATATTTCAAAGAAGAGCTTATCTTGATTCATATCCATACTGGTTGCTACCTTGGATGATAAATATTGAATTCGCGTAATTGACATAAAAAATAAACAGAATAAACAGAAATTTAGATTTCTGTCAACTTAATGCAGAAATTCTGATTTGCACAATTAATCATAAATCATAAATTATACATATGATATGACTTCCATATGAACATAAAATAAATTTAAAAAGAACGAATAGAAATAAATAAAATCTGGGCTAGAACAAGGCGTTTAAAGCATTATTTTTTTCGAATCGAGGTGCTTATGCACATACACTCTTATACAAGCATGGATAATCAGCCATTATTCATTGTCACAGGTACTATAGTAATTAAAAACACCGGCTCGGGAGCAATAAATTCTTCTTACTTCTCTGCCTGTATGCAGCTTTAATGAAACAGCATGACAGTTGTCTTTTCATTCTTTATTGTGCTATTCTATATATTTTGACGTGACGAATTGTTCTCTACATGTAAAATACTGATGTAAATTTAATGTCATACAGAGCAAAGTAGATCTTATAAATTTTCAGCAAATTCTTACACGAGAAGTAAGAAAAAAATTACACGAAAGCGCAAAGTAATAAGATACGTGGGGTAAAACAGAAACTAGAGATACTGCTAGCATAGCTGAAAAATTATCTACTCCGCCCGTTGATAAAGCAATGGCATAATCTATGATTTGCCTAGGAAAACTCCAAAATCATTTGTTTATGAAGATCTTATCAACAGCATTTGAATGAAACTGATTTGGATGTCTTAGTTTTAACTCGAATGATATTAATGATGTATATTTGAAATTTTCCACTTTTTGTTGCCGGAATCGTTCTCATTATTACTCTTTCAAGTGATCTAGATTATCTAAAGATTTCGCTTTAATCATGGTGATTTTATAACGATGTCTCATCTTGTTTCTAATTAGAATATTCATCAATGGTTGGTCGTTTGGTCGCACTCTAATACTTTAGTAGGTTTATAACTAATTACGGTATTTCAAATGTTTTTACATTAATTATAGAATCTTACTTATACGGTAAATGAGAGGTCATTTTGCTAGTCTTTTGTATTGATTAAGATCTGATTAGATACCAAAAAGATCCATAGAAGACACAAAGTACTCATCGCAATATTAAAGAACTTTTGGGATATCATCACGTAAAGCTTTATTTTCTGGTCCATTCATGATAGATCATCTGATGCCTCTTTGTTAAACGAAGTGAAACGTATCTAGTCCAAAAATCTAGAAGCCTTTAAATTCTTAAGCGTGAGCTTTGATGCTTTCGCTTTCCTTCATATGACCTCTTTTGGATATAACTTGTAAAAGTTTGATAAATATTCGTTACCTATTTATTTGGTATCATTATAACGGTCATAATAGCAGCAAAAAGTTTTATCACACATCTAATTTACGTTTTTATTATCAATTACATCTATTTCTTTATTCTAAAAGTATATATTTAGAATAATCAACTGATAAATCTGACTTTACTGTGAAAAGCGTTCCTGTAGCACACTCAAATAGAAATATCTTTCGGAGGACGTAAACTATCCTGTATTTTTCCTTCAACACGGAAGGAGATACCAGTGGGGCAATGATAAAAATAATAAATGTCGAAAAGAACCGATAACACAATGTTAAAATAAAAAAAAAAACATGGAATATCGCGAACAAATTATACTAGTTACTATAACACTTTCAAATATAGAGAAATTGGACATAGAAGTACAAATGTAAAGAATACACGTTAGCACCGAACAGTTCCTTCCTTGTAAGCGTGATGTCATGACTGCATTGAGCATGAACATTTAATTTTGCGACGTTTCCAGATATTACACATACACTTGAACTACTTATATATAACTATAAAACGGAAACGAATTCGATGTCCCTACTTATTCTATTACCAATAAAACGGATATTTTTGTGTATTCTATACAGTTGTACATCTTTTATTCAGTATATTTAATTTGCTATATCTCTGAAGAATTAAAGATTACATAATCAGTATTTCCGATCGTCATATTCAGCTCCTCTTGCTCTAGATGCAAGAACAATTGTGTAAAATCTATGAGATAGCCCATTTATTGACATATCTCATAGAAATAAGCACTTTAAAAATGTGCTTTTGTAAAAACAAATATGAGTAATAGCCTTAGCTGGTGCTCGGAATTATCCTAAATTGTTACGTCTCAATTGTAAGTATGTTATAATGAAGATATTTTCAGGTTGTGTGTATAGCCAGGGACAACATGGTGTACCTGAAAAGGTCAAAGGAGAACATTAAAAGAATGTTAAACTCCATCTTTTTTCATTCATTCTTTTTGCTCAGTTTCTCACATACATAAGACTTTCTTATTCTTGTCACTTCAGAACATTATTTCTTCAGTATTTCTGAAGTATACTGGTATATAAAGACATCACATCCCTTTATTGAATTGTCCATATATAAATTTAGAAGTAATTAAGAAACTAAGTTCCACCTCGATACCACTGCCGGTGGACTGTTAGTCCCAGAGGGTATCATCAGCTCGGAATTAGAAATTATTCAGAAACTAATGTTCCAACTATCCTAAGCAAGGTTGACATGATATGAATTTGGCTATTATTTTATGTCCATTTTGGTCATATAGTATTCGGCATGTCTTTGACTTTCAAATACATAGATTGTGAGCGTTCCTGAAAAGGTTAAACCAGAAATCGGACACAAACAATTTATAAGTGTCATTTCTTTTTGTAGTTGTAGATTATATAAGTGTACTAAAACTAAGGTTGTCTCTCTAGAAAAAACACTTATGGTACGCACTGAAATTGGAATGATATGTTTATATTGCTATTACAAAATTTGGATGTTATCCTATTGTACGACCTAAAACAATTTTAGGTTTTCTTTTAAGACCTTTTAATTTTTTCTGATACGCCTTAATTATATTGGTATTTGATTCTACCAAGCGCAGCTGATAAAAATAATCGCAGAGACATCTGTTGTGTGCAATCAGAGTCTTAATAAGATATTTGTACACTTGACCTAATCAGATATTTGTACACTTGACCTAATTAGATATGTGTACACTTTACCTTATCAGATATGTGTACACTTTTCATAATTAGACACGTGAACACTTTACGTAATTAGGTATTTGTAACTACTGTTGCCTTTATTTACCTAATCGGATAGTTGTACACTTTTCCTATATGTGTCCATTGTATCACAACAAGGTGTATTTTCTTTTGATAATAGGCGTTCATTATTTGAGGATAAACTTCGGTAGGGCGGAGCTTATATGACGCTATTACAATGCAACTGTGCTCTAACTGGAATACTGTTAAAGCACGATTTATCTTTAGCTATATTAAGGTCACAGGAATGAAAATGTGGTAATCGTTTAGCAGATCTACCTTTCAATTGGAAAAAAAACAATGATGGTTAGTCTATGCATCCCGAGCACACAAATTCACCCAATTTCTCAGGCTGATGCTTGCTTTTCCTTTAGTCTATTAATGCATATATAGTCAAACTATATTAGTGATGAATTATTAACAAGAATCTAAGGAATCGACTAAATTATAATTCGTTGGGAAACTTGATATAACCATCCCCTCTTCCTTAAGTTGTAACAAAAAAGGTAAATTATTTCAAACTACAATTTTATTGTAAGGGATTCTTCATACATATATTCCCACAAATAGAAATCTTCCAAATAAACAAGTGCACAAAATTGTCATTTCACAATTGGAATTCCTTTCCACATACATGTTCAAACGAATAATATCAATCAAGTCACAATTGCAAATCGGTAAAGAATCAGTCTGATGAAAAGATTCAAAAATTAAAAGTGCAATTGTTGAACACTGACGGTTTCTGGTCTGGCAAGTTAGAAATATCTTGCATTGGCTTTGGAAACGGACTCCTGGGGAGTAATTCAGGTGCTTAATTTTGGGAATCAACATCCATGTCATTTTCCAGCAGAACATTTCCCGGTTTTTCCTTTTTCATAGGCGGATTCAACACATCTGAAACTTCATGGAGAATTTCATTAGAAGACCTTTAATATTTTCGAACAGCCGTCTCGGTCCTATGTCCCGTTCGGGACATAATCTCCTGTTCCGGGATACCAGCGGTGTATAACTGAGTTGCGCAACTCCTTTTTCCTGAGTGGTTTGAGAAGTTCCCTTGTAGGCCAGCTTTCGAAGTTATTTCTCTCATGAATCCTTTCAGCTTATTTATACCGACAGCTTGTTCCCCATAACGAACTGAAGATCCGGCTAGGGGCCTTCGATAAAACGGGCCACGGTTGCCAAGAGCAGCTAAGTATTTTTCATAATACTCAGCAATGCAACATCCATCTGCAAGGCAAGAAATTAAAATTAATAAAGTATAGCATGCACAATCAAATGGGTTAATAAAGCCTTCAAAATTTTTTACAACTGGTTTAAACTAGTCATGAAAACAAAGTATTTACTTCATTCCTCGAGGAATCAAAGGCGGATTTAGAGGGGCCAAAAGGCGGGGTGCGGGGGGTAACCGAACCCCCTTATCTGGCAAAAATTTACAAAATTTACAAAGATTTTTTGGGCAAAATTTAGTGCAGACCCGCTCCTTATAGAAAACAAATTTAAAAATAAAATGTACCCCCTTACACACACACTTTTCTGAAATTCTCAATCCGCCTATTACGTGATGTTTTTCATATTGGCCTTGTCATATGCCAAATACGTACACCTTGCCGATATGAAAAGCATCACGTATAATGATATCTATAGGCTATGCAGTTTACCAGTCCAATATAATTATATTACCGGGCCAATATCACTTTTAACCAGTCCTTTATCACTTATTACCAGGCCGAGAAACCGCCCGATTCATTAGTAACTTGAAGAAAAAAAATATTTTCGGGGAAAAGAAACACCAAGAAATTGAAAGAATTTATTTGACCAGTTGTCAAGTTAATAATTACATAATGCATTCCATGATGTGTATCAATTTATTTAATTTTGATTATATTTAGAACGAAATCTTGTATGTTGTATGCCATAAATTGCTTTGAAAAGGAAAACAACATATAAAGCACTAGCACAAATATTTGATACAGCTTCTCGCCTCAGATTCTATTGGTTTTATATATATTTAGGCTACAGGTTGATACAAAACATTTAAAATTCACATTACTAAAAAAAAAATATATGGGTCAAGTGAAATATCTTTCTTTCGAGTCATAACAACAGAGTAGGTGCGTTTGAATAACTGACTTTTGGAAATTCATATATTCGTGTATTATTTTATAAACTCTGAACATTTTCAGTTTGCCTTTCCATAAAATGTTTAATCAGATTATTTTTAATGTATTGAATTTTCGTTAAGGTTCATCATAACATAGGGACAAAAATGCCTGTGTTAACACCTAAAAACCAACTCTTGAGTACAGACTAACCTGTCTAGTTGAAAAAAGTTTTAATGCCTGGCATCCACTAGACATATAAAAGTTAAATGCATTTTGTGTTTCAGAAAGATAAAATCGTTTTGGAATTTCGATGGGCATTTTTTTTCTGTTCCTGCAGAATGTGTAAAAATTTAACAAAGTTGGCCGGGTTAAATCTTTGAGATGGTCCCTCTCAGGTAACAACTGTATTGTATTGTATTGATTTCTTAATTGACATGGCCAATAGAAGGACAATAGATATTTACACAACAATAGATGAGTTAAAGGGTGTAACTGAGTAGACAGTATCAAATGTAATTCAGGTGTTTGTTTATTTTTACACCAACAGCGGAAACGAAAATAAAAAATGCCCATCAAAAATCCAAAAAAGATTTTATCTTTCTGAAACATAGAATTCGAATGCACTTAGATTTTATATATCTAGCGGATGCCAAGCCTTAAAATTTCAGACCTTAAAACTTATCCAACGGCACAGTGTAGTATCTACTCATAGTAATTTTTCGAGTAATCGGCAAATTACAAAAACCGGGACATTGAGTTGTTCTTTCAGTAATCTGAAAATAACACACATTTCTGACATATGATATCTTCATGTCCATCGTAACAGATGGACAAATATTGCTGTATTTAGGGAGCTACCATTTGATTCTTATGGGGAGAGGGCGGCTAGGATGAAATTTGAAAAAAATAGGCAGGACAGGAGTTTTGAGTAAAAAAAAAAGGCAGGATGAGACACTTGCAAAAAAAAAAGTCAGGATGACAATATAGGTAAAAAAAAGTCAGGATGAAATTAAAAAAAGGGGCAGGACCGAATAGAGTGAAAAATAAAAAGGCAGGACAGAGATTACAACTAAAAAAAAATGCAGGTCAAAATTTTTCATCCTAGCCCCCCCCATAAAAATAAAATGGTAGCTCCCTTACATGTACAATTTTACTCTGAGCAGTCTTTTTTTACATATGCAGTATTCATATATCTAGTGGATGCCATGTTTTCACCTGCACATGTCAGTCTGTACTCAGTGTAATTTTTAGGTGTAAACACAGCCATATTTGTCCATTTGTTATGATGAACAGTGGCAAATCCATAACTTTTCATAAGGGGAGGGGCCCACTCACTGACCTAAGGGGACCGTTCCAGTCATGCTTCAGTAATATACCTCTCCTCCCGGAATTCAACCTTAAATATATATATATACATTTTGTTTTTTTCAAGTTAAGAAGTAGATTTTTTTAAACATAGCAACCATCCAATCAGACTTTTTATTATTAAATGGTGTTTCCCCGCTTCTAAAACGTTACTGAACGAACAAAAAACTCACCTTTAGTTTTTGGACAGAAGTGTTTAATATCTTTACTTTTCACATGAAGCTGGTTCAATCCTCCGCTGAAAGTTTTACTAGTCCTACCAGTGAAATGGATGAATCTACTTTCGGAACCATCACATCCGATAGAAAACTGTCCGCACTCCAAATTTCTGTGCTCATCATAACCCCGCATTCCAAACAATTTACAGTTGTAAAAGAAAACTGTATTTTGTAACGCCAGGGAATTGTCACACCCAAACACTCCAGAATTCCAAATTTTTTCTTCATCTTCTTTGGTGATGGGGTCGGCTTGTTTCGCAGTACTTCCAAGTCCCCGGGAGGCTAATTCCTTCATTTTAGCGTCTAGTACCTTACGGAAAACGGCAAACCTAATGTCATTTTCATTCAGAAAGTTCTTGTCGTGGATTTCTTCATCTCTCAGAAGTCTTAAAAGTCCGCAAATTATATAATACAGTAATTTTGGGGGATATTCAAGTCCATCTTGTTTCCGTACTTCTACAACAAACCGCTGAAGACATGTGTTCATGGTTTCGGCATCCATATGCTTTAAAAGGGGGATATTTTCATTTTCTTTGTTTCTTTGTTCCCTCCATTTCATGAATGCTTTCACAACCAATTTGGTATTTTTTTCTGTATTTGAGCTTTTCTGAGAGTTTATTAATTTGTCTAAGTCATCTTTGCTTGCCGGATTACCAAATCTCTTTTTACCGGATTCCTTCATTTTGGTCTCCTCATCAAAATCCAGGAAAAAGTTTAGCAAATCGTCGTCAGGTTCCAAATATTCCGCGACACATTGGGAAATGGTCATATTTGACAGGGATTCGGTACAAGCATATTCCTGTTCCATGTGGTCGGCGACTTGTGACAGAATTATGTCCAGGTCGTCATCAAATGCATTTGTCATTTGTAGGGATGTGTTTGAATTGGCCCCAAAAACGTAATGAGCCCCCATTATGTGTGGCTCATGTTTGGGAATTTGAGACATAACAACATTTAAGCCATCATTAAACGGGTCTTCGTAACTTTCATTGGTATTCCGATCCATGGTTTTAAATATAATAAATCATTTGTGCCGGCGTAAAAACACGTGGGTCAAGAAACTCGTGCAATTTTTCAAACAGGAATTGTTTACGAAGACTTTTGTCTCTAAACAAAAGGTCTGCATTTTGATTGGTTGTGATACAAAACATTAAGAGTACATTTAATCGTGTGTTTCTTCATTTAAACAGTCTCGGGGGCACGCCCCCTCGACTGTTTAAATCAAGATACACACAATTAAATATACTCTAAATATTACATGTACCTAATCATATATATGTAAACTGTACCTAACAAGATATTTGTACACTTTACCTGATCAGATATTTGTATATTTTACTTACTGATATAATTGTTAACCTTACCTCAAAATATATTTATACACTGTACCTAAATAGATAGTTGTATACTGTACCTAAGCAGATATTTGTAAATTTTACCTAATCAGATATTTGTACTCTTTTCCTAATTAGATATTTTACACTACACCTAACCAGATATTTGTTAATTTTACCTAATTAGATATTTGTACACTTTTTCTAATTAGATATTTGTACACTTTTTCTAATTAGATATTTGGACACTGTATCTAATCAAATAGTTGTATACTATACCTGATCATTTATATGTTAACTTTACCTAATCAGATATTTGTTAGCTTTACCTAATCAGATATATATACACCGTAACTAACCAGACATTTGTACACTTAACCTTATCAGATATTTGTACATTTAATCAGATATTTGTCAGTTAACGTTACCTAATCATATATGTGTTAACATAACTTAATCAGATATTTGTACACTGTACATACACAGATATTTGTACACTGTACCTAATCAGATATTTGTACACATGATCTGTTAGATATGTGTACTATTTACCTATCAGACATGTGTACACATTACGTAATGAGATATTTGTTAACTTTATCTAATCGGATAGTTGTACACTTTACCTATAGTTGCTTTATCATAATTGAGCTCTTTTACCGGAATATGTTACATAGAAATCTTTAAAAATATAAAATTGAAATAGAATTAGAGGTTATACATAAGACCGATAATTTAAACAGTATTTTTATTGTCCTAAACAATTTTTGATAGGTGCCCTCCATGTTTATTCTTGATAATGCAGTCTGATGCTTAAGATAGTTTACTGATGGATGGAACACAAAGACCAACGTACCAAGTTAAGCATTAGCTGTTACAGGGAATTTTAGCTTTTCTCCATATTCCTCTTTTAAAAAATCTTACTTTCATTAAATTTGTTCTCCATATCCTCCTTTGTAACATCAGTTAAAATTGAAGTCTTAAAACCAAGGTCCTTGAATATCTCTTCTAGGGGTTCGGCTTCGTTTTCTAGGCTGCAAGGACGGTCAGGTAAGTTTAAGTTACTAGCAAATTCTGAGTTATTGATCACTACCGCCAACCCGGAACGAATAACATATCTTTCCGCGTCTAATTCACGTCCAGATATTGAACCTGGTGTTGAGCTACCATGAAAAAACAACATAAAGAATCATTTTATATCACAATTAATGCCTCTTGGCATAATTTTCCATCAGCTTGTCGCTAAATTTAATATAAAGAATATTGCAAAATTTTTGTCACATTAATTTAAGTCCCTTTGTATCTATTAATACAATTTTCTATTTTTCTTTCATGTATTTGATTTGAATCGCAAACTCATCTTGGAGCAAGTCAAGCTTGTGTCATCTTGGAGCGAGTCAATCTTGTGATGGCTGCAGGGTTCTACATTTTTAATAGACGACTACTTGATCAATCTGAGCAAGTCGTATGAATTGAAATGTTTTTGTTCTAAGTTGTGTGTGACTAAATGCATACATAAAATGGTAAAATGGTAAATACATATATACCCCTGTCTCTCAAGAGTACGATCTAACTCGCAAATGAAAATGTTTTGTGAAGGTGAGATAAAACAAACTGTAATGTTTGAAAATATAAAAATAAGGAGATGTGGTATGATTGCCAATGAGACAACTATCCACCAAAGTTCAAATAAAGTGGATATAAGCAATTATAGGCAACCGTATGGCCTTCAACAATGAGAAAAACCCATACCGTATATATAACACGGCTTGTTATAAGAAACTAGTAAGATTAAGACTGTATGACTTTGTGATATAAACGAAGACAATTTTGACCAAAGAGGATTTTTTCTTGAAAAAAAAGTACAAAGATTCAAAGACGGTCCTATCAAATTCAGATGTAAGATACAAAGCGACAAATAGTCGTATTACCTGGTGTGTCGATATATATAGAGGATGATGTCGACTATTGACAGAAATATTTTACACTTCATCAATTTGTTTAAAGTTTTACTTTCAAAATTAAGAAAACGTGTCAATTTTCCCTGCATTTGCCTCACTCGCAGGGCCGAAATCTATAAGTTGTCAAATCCTAATGGGAATTGAATATCAAAGAGTCTATTCAAGTTGATTTCAAGAATTTTTAACAGTTTTATAATTTTCACAATTCAGTGTTACAAATTTCCGTTGAAAGCGTTTTGATACAAAATTACACATATTTCACGTTTATGAAAATTTTATATCGACGTAAGTCTCTAACCAAGCGATTTTTATTTAATTAAAATACTTTATATAGCTTTAATTCCAACACAAATTTCGTTTTGGATTAGAATGTTCTTGTACATGTTTTGATAGACACTCAATCAAAGTGTGCCATAATATGTCAAAATTGCGGTTTTCAGTGAGTATATGATCTATATAAATTTGCAATCTGTTTAGAAATAAACCGAAATATTGTTAGAACCTCAAAGCAATTACATGAAAGTGTGTTATTGTAAATTTCAGTGAATATCGATAGACTTTAAGAATTGTTTTGGAAATTGATAATTTTGGGTAACGTTTATCTTTCGACTTTGGAGAGGAGTGAAACCTCACGTATGTTTTAACTAATAATGTCACTGATAGTATCTAAAAATGATCTTATAAGTAATTCCGTATCAATTACCGCGTGTTCCAAATATCTAACTCTGTATTTTTTTAATTAAAAGTAAACGTGAGGTTTGTGGCTGCATTTAAGTTTCGATATTGCATATGATTCGAAAGATGACGCAATGCTGCACTTGTTCTGACTCCACATATCTTTTGTACACGTCTTTGTCTCAAGAAATAAAAAAATCACATAATGAACACTCAGACATGTTGGAAATCTATAAGAGACAATTTATGACATAAAACTTTAACTTTTTTAAGACAGTTAAGTGAACTGTTTTCGTTATTACGACACATGCAAAGGAGGAAGTATGATCAATCAAAGTAGTTTTTGGGATACTAAAATTGCAAAAATAGTTAACTTTAGTCCGGCCTTTCAAAATTATGTGAATTTTATTAATAAATCAACCAATTTCTTTGTAATCTCGATATTTAAGTGCAGAAATGTCACTTTTAGTGTCACGATGACGTCATAAACATGTCGAAATTCACATATGCGACCAAAAATGACCATTTCACTCAGCATATATATATATATCAGTTCAATATATAAAATAATATACATCAAAAAAGTAAAATAACAAAAATAACGAACTCGAAGGAAAAATTCAAGTCGGAAACTCCCTCATCAAATGGTAAAATCAAAAGCTCAAACACATCAAACGAATGGATAACAACTGTCATATTCCTGATTTGGTACAGGCATTTCCTTATGTAGAAAATGGTGGATTAAACCTGGTTTTATAGCTAGCTAAACCTCTCACTTGAACCAGAGCTTTACATTAAAAGATATTTAATTCACATTAACATCTTTATTAAATACATTTTGTTGAAAAATATCTTTTTGGGTTCAGCTCTTGCTCATATCTAAATATTAATGACAAGATCACAAAATGAGTCTATTTTGGCAGTTTTAGCACTAAATGAGAAGTTTGAAGACTCCATGACAATATACAAGACGAAATTCAAAAACAAAAATAATGATGTCCAACTGACTAATGTAATTTTGATTTTCGAAATTTTTTCACAAAAGAAGTGGTATAGTAATACCTTCTCCTTTTAACGAAAATTCATTTTTCAGGGATCACGAAACTCGTAGTAATGGAAACGAGATACTACAAACTATAGATTTACCTTGATGTCATATTTTCCTTCTGTTGGACAAACTATAGTTGGCACACACTCGACAGATAACCGAATACCACAAACAAGCTATATATAAAAGTAAAATAATAACAGCAACATGTAGAACAGACAGCAAGACCCCAGTGAATTGAATTTATAATGATTATATCAATTTATCAGCTGCTCGCTTAAGCTCATATTATCCAATAATAATGATAATTAGTTTAAGAAAAATGTATAACAGAATCATTTAGTCTTGGAAAACATGATTTATTTATTAGTTGATATTGGCTTAGAACTGGCTTTCAGTAACTGCAAGTACACTTTGGTCCGTACTTTGTTTCTTTTGCCGATTTGATAATTCAACCCGTTCCCAAATACTTTTTTTATAGTTTTTTCTTATATTGTTCTGTTACACTATTGTCACATTGGACCCCTGAAAATGAAAGGTTGAGCGCTCACACACCTGTAAAACCAAGTCAGGAGGCTGTAGTTCAATGATTGAAGTTGGTAGCTATCTTTTATATCTGTTTGTCGTTTATTGTTTTTGTCATAAATCCAATCTGATTAAGATACAGATCCTGTGTCTAAGCTTTTGTTACAAGGATCTGACACCACTCCATTTTACTTTCTGTTCTGGTAATTATTACATCAGCCAATGAAATTTCAGCCTTCAAATTTTTAAAGGTGTGTATCAATCCTACAAAATCAGAGAATCCCAAATGGTCTTTAAAACAGAAAATATAATGCAGCGTTTTCAGATCCTTGTAAGCAAAGTTTGGACACACAAGATCTGTATTTTAATCAGATTGTCATAAATCAGGCCATTTGTTTTTTCGTTTAAATTGTTACACATTTTTTTCATGTCGGGGTCATTTATAGTTGACTCTGCGGTAGGGTTTTGCTCATTGCTGACCATCAGAATTGCCAGCTTGTAAGAGTTGATTTCCTTGAGAAGGAACCCTCGCAAAACCAATCTTAGCAATTAAGATAAAAAAGATTGTAGCATGGAAACTATTACTAAAAATATTGATTTTTGTTGCACATTGACAAAAATTGGGGAAAACAGTCATATTCATATATATCTCATTGTTTGCTATATTAAAAGGAAAATTATTATCCTCTTTACTACTTTTGCAAATGACATATATGTTTAAACTAAACTAAAAAGGTTTTTGTTTTGAATTTGACACAATGTTTTTCACAGCAAGGGAACCAATTCTTTTAAATTTGAAGAAAGTACTTCGAAAATAAATTAATCAATTGTTTAAGATAAATGTAGAAATCTTGTGTTACCTTTTTCCGAGAAGTAACCTCGACAGGAAAATAAATCTTATACTAAAAACACAAATTCCGAGAAGGAGATATGACCAGGAAATAAAACCTAAACTAAAAATAGGTTATATCAATTTACAATGTTCAACGTTCAATTAATTCGATCTCTATATTTCGATATATACATATTCCTATATTATATACTCCTAATATATAAATGTTCTAATACACAATATATTTGATCAAAGAATGACCATTCAAACCTGTTAGATTCTAAATATTTTACCTTTATTTAACTTTATAATGAATGAACTACCAGGGTCGCTAACGTCCTATCAATTTGGAAATCCTTGATCGATGTTTAAATATGATTTTTTTCAAGCATATCCTACACATTGATATCACATTCCCCTTTGTATGTTTAAAACACAAGTATGTTCATTAAAATTTAGTTTTTCAGATCTGCACCCAATCTTTCTATCGTGATTTTTCCAAGAATAGATGTGACAAGAAGATAAACTTAATACTAAAATTAATCGTAGTTTATACTAAAAATAAACGTAGGTAATACCAAATTTAAAAAAAAATACTTCGATGAAAATATGTTTTCCTCTTTCTACAAGGTTTTATTATTTATTCTACAGGATAAAACTGTTAGTGATGTAAGTTATCTCGGAACTGCTGTGACACTTGTGTCCAAATGTTATTCAGACTGACCCTTGTATGCAATGTTTGCCTTCACTTTCAAAACAACAAATACAACGATCACTATTTAGTTTTTACCAATTAAACGTGACTTTTCTAGCCTTCTGGATTTACCACATTTTGTTGTGTCTTCTTATTAGCGATTGTTGTTACAGGTAAGGGGTTTGCTGGGGCTGGGGGGTGGAAGGAGGATTTTAAAAATGAATAACTTGGTCTGGTAAAAACTGAAAATAAATGAATTTGCACAAGACAAGATGAAAACAAATATTCTGTTACATAAAATGCAGAATAGTTGAGGATATCAATGTGTACACAAGTAAAAATAAATGTTCGCGGCTAAAATGAATAAACATGCTTGATTTTCATATGATGAAGACATAATCTTTCAATCAGTTTAATTGAGGTCTGGAGCTGACATGTCAGTAGCTGCTAGTAGTCCTTTGTTAATTTATGTATCATTGTCATTTTGCTTAGTTTCTTCTGTTACCTATTCTTACATCGGACTCAGACTTCTTTTAAACTGAGTTTTACTGTGCGTATTGCTGTGTGTTTGTTTATTCTACATTGGCTAGAGGTATAGGGGGAGGGTTGAGATCTCACAAAACATGTTTAACCGCGCCGCATTTTTGCGCCTGTCCCAAGTCAGGAGCCTCTGGCCTTTGTTAGTCTTGTATGTTTTTTTTAATTTTAGTTCATTTATATGTTTCGGAGGTTAGTGTGACGTCAATTTTCACCGAACTAGTACACTTTTTTTTTAGGGGCCAGCTGAAGCCCGCCTCCCGTTGCGGGATTTTATCGCTGTGTTGAAGACCCATTGTGGCCTTGGGCTGTTTTCTGCTCTTTGGTCGGGTTGTTGTCTCTTTGACACATTCCCATTTCCATTCTCAATTCTATGCGTAGCAACAGATGAAACTATATGATCAATCCGGCAAAAATCCTCCTGGCCTCCTCCTCCCCAAATATCAAACGGTCGTTCCCTAATGCTTAGTTTCAAAATAGGAAGTATGACGCGAGCCACGATATTACCAGACAGTTAAAAATTACTATATAGAAGCATAATATTGAGATTGAGACATGGACCCATATAAAACTTGATCATTACATAAAGTGCCGCGGAATGGTAAGTATTTTCTGCTTCACTACTGAAATTTCAAAAAGTAAAATCCTGTTCTCCTAAATTTTAGAATAAGATGATTTTTTTATAAGTGAATATAACAACATAACCAGGACCCTTTCGCTGATGAAGTCATTTTGATGTCTCTCAGATGTCATAACAAGTCAATTAGTCAGATAGATTGATGAATGTTACTTTTCTTAACGTCAATGTCCAATATGATGTATATTCAGCACCAAACTAATAGTTAATACAATATCAAGGTTTTGCAAGGTAGACCGACCCGGATAAAGGACGTGAAATTTGGTTTGCCACGGGAAATCATAGTATGCTGATAGGGGCAGAAATTGTCCCTTTCAATGGACCACATACTGACCCCTGGGAGAGTTGATTCAATGATTACTCAAGGTGCAGAGAGCATGGTCCTCGTCCTACAAAAGGTATAGGATTAAATGTCCCAATTTCGACTTAACGAGGCTGCATATTTATACATCCTGCACAGCCAAAAAAGACGCCAAACATTAGCATAAGTTTTTCTGTCGGAACCACCAAAGTCCAGGAATGACCATATTCATGTACGATATACCTCTATCAACCCGGTGAGTTAAGTTGGCCAGAGCTTGCGTTAACGTCGGACGGCCTGTTTTAGGGACTGGTAGGTGTAATTAGACGTAAGAACACAGTCCGTATATAAAACATGAAAACTGGTGACCCTGACAAAGAATAATTTTCCGGCAGTAAGACCATGCATCATTTTTCCTCTTTGATTTGTCTACACGCATATTAATCCTTTTTAAACGACTGATCACTGTAGTACAAAGGAATGCTTTATTTTCAACTCAGTATTTTCTGATCTATGTGGTCTTTCGCTTTGAACAAGTTGTCATATGACTGAGTTATTTCGTTCCATGCGCATGTGAAAAAGAGGCGGAGGTTTCCAAAGGGGTAATCAAAAGTAGAAGAGAAACCGACATCATCAGGGCAAAATCGAAAAGCTTTGAAAAGACAACCAACAGACTACAGAAAACAACATCGAAAACTAGGAACCGTACGATAAAAATAGGCGTGTTTGGAAGGATTCACAGATCCTAGCACCCGCCATGTTGTTCGTAGTACGTACAAATCCAATGATGCCACAATAAAAGAAAAGAGGACGTGATTGAAGACAATTGGAACATATCTGGTGTCATGATTAAGGAATAAATTAATGCATATGACCATAGAGAATGACATATATATTTACAAGTTTTATCTTATCATCCATGTTATATGAACGCGTTGTACGAACTAACTGTCTTGTATAAATCAGCTCCCATAATTCCTTGTTCTATGAATGAGGAAATAACGTGAGGTCGTAACAGGAAGGAGGACTGAAGGGAATAAAGCTTTCGTTTGAATTACAGAAGGTTGAAGGTATTAATATATAAAAATATAATTACAACAGAAAGATAGAAATCAATGAATAAACGAGAGCTATATAGTTTTTCTGTTTATAATATATCCACTACGATTTCGAGATAAAAAATTGGCCCTAAAGTTAAATCGACATATTTTATATGGACAGCGCTCTGACATTTTACACCCCATCCCAACTAGTTCCCAAACCTCATAAAAGATACTAGGCGTATAACTTTGTACCCCAGACGTACATTTCAACTATACAAGACTCTTGAATCAGAACAGTAGGAATGCCAAATAAATCAAGAATTTAAAGGGCAACGAAAAACAAAAATTTCAATACGTAGCGCCAAATCTGGCTTATGCCTAAAACAGGCCATCCTGCGTCAGATAAATCTCATACTTGTCTTTATTGAAATATTTGACATTCAAAGAATTTTACACACAGCTGTAGGAAAATTAAATATGAGCAGTCTTTACCGAAGCAGATATCAAACTCACATCAACATCCTTGCATACAATATTAAACAAAAGTTGATCTTAAATGAATTGCTTATTGTTTTCGCCCTCTTTGATTATATAGGTCTTCACGTGTTAAGGTTGTTAAACATTTTTAGCTTTCAATTTGTTTGTTTATGAGCGTATCCGAAGTAGGTAAATCCAGAAAAGCGCAGTACAGCTGATACAGTGGAAAATCTAGCTATATTGAAAACTAGATCTTCTCAATGTTTGTCCCATTTTAGCAAGGACGCTATCAATTATGGATTCACTGGAAAATGTTCTGGTAAATAGTTGAAATAAGTTGAAATAAAACAAAACTTCCATTCAATGTTATCATTTTCCTAGCAAACGACGAGTACAGCAGGCTATACCAAATTCTATGCGAATAAATTCCTGGAGTACCAAATTCAATTTATTTTTCTACTGGCTGTATACCTTTCTGGAACATGCTAATTATCCGAATATATATACAGCTAGATCGGAGAAAGTCAGGGAAAAAATTCCAAAGGAATCGATTGATATGCAGCAAAGATTGGCACTTTTGAAATTAAGTTACTAAGCAAATTCAAACGGACCTTATCTCGATGATTGAATGTGAATAGATCGAGGATACCGCAAATATATGTACAAAAATTGAGACGACCTTTTCTTAAATTGTATAAAAAATAGTAGAAAGATACCTACTTTATAAAAATAGTTATTTTTAATTTCTTAACTTGCACAGACAGACTTTTAAATTTTCATATTCACAAAAAGACAATATTTCTCTATTTAATGTACATGTGACAAGAGCAGACCGGTGTGCCCGATAACTTAGGTGTGAAAAAATAAGTATACTTTGGAGAGTTGTCTCATTAGCACTCATAGCACATCTTCCTATATCTATTTGGGAACTTGTAACATGCTAAGGACTTTGTGGAACACTTGGAAAATTGATGACCCCAAAGATTTTTAGATTTTGTATGTTCATGATTTTTTTCCAATTTTTTTTATCAAATGCAGTAAAGATTGGCAGTTTTTAAATTTAAGTTTCACAAGCTTCTAATGCAATTATCTCGATAAATACTGAACATAAAACATCGTGTATTTGCATGTATATTTCTAATAGCACAGTTTAACAATTAACTTATTTAAAATGAACAATTAGTATTTGGAAATAACTTTTGATCAGTATCGTCACCGGCATTGTTTTATTATTGACTTTCTCGACTCTATCATAAGAAGAGTGAATTTTCTTTTGTTTTCGTTAACTGGATAACCCACTGTATATTTTTGCAAAACAAGTCAAAAGTCGAAAGAGTAGATATAAGCCTAAATTTATAAATATAAATTCTGTTTTTAATTTAAAAATATTGATCTGTGAATATCTATGTAATATTTTATTAACCAATGACTTAAAATACATAATAAATTGTCCATCTAATACGATTCCACGTGTCTGAGAGCTGGTTGATAATACAGGTCTAATACAGAAAATGGATGTGTGTATTACACGAAATATTAGATTTCATCATGTTTGATTTTAGAGTTGTTGTTATTTTTATTATGTTATACTATTTTTTCTTTCAATGTATGCAATTATGGACGGTAGAAAGTGTGAATATCTGAATTGTCAACCATAAAAAATATTTCTCTGAGGGCCCAGTCCGAATTTGAGATAATCTTGGATATGTACCGCTTCGAATGGGCCTTATTTGTTTAATTATACCAAAGGGCCATTCGAACCATTGGAAATACATGTTTAAGAAGTTCTTGTACATGTCCTACTGTAGTGGAATAATTTGTCAAAACACTTACGTCAGTGAATTATTTTGTGACTAAAACGCCTCATATGTACAACAAATGAAGACTCTTTCTGAAAAGGATTGGTGGCCCTGAAAAGGGTCGTTTGTGAAAGCTATCCTCAGCACCAGATGGATATCAGATACTTGTTTTCCGTTACTCCAGTCCACTGACCAGTTCTTACCTGGACGTTGTTATTTAATTTACATAAGTCAGTGACGTCATTTTAGTGAGAGAGTGTAAAAATCGAGAGGCTCAAAGTTTTTTTTTACCGGTGAATCAAAGGGCGGGTAATTCATCGCACATTATTATTTCTAAGGGTTATTCGACATTTCTTGCATTAAAATGATAATTAACCCAAATAATTCATCTTGATCCTGTATGAGTCTTCCTACAGTCGTGTTTATCCTCAGTCAGCTTTTGGTGATTATTTTAAGTCATTTGTTAATAGAGGTGTCATAAAATGGGTGTTTTCATTATAACCCTGTATAAAGTCCTCGCCTCGAGCCAATACAATTTACCTCGACCCAATAAGACTGTACTTGAACATAATACAGGATTAATATGAAAACACCCATTTGATAACACTATATTACATGCAATATGATATATTTTGATTTGAGGATTGGAAGGTCCAAACAATGGTCTCGCCATGATCTGTCTATTTGAAAACCAACATAGAAAGGAAATATAGAGTATGATAGTTATGATGATTGTTTATACGGTGCGTCGGTTTCTTTTAAGGTTTGATACTTAGTGACATGCATGATCGTGTATATAGCAGATGAACGTAAGTCTCATCAAAAGCGATCAAATCAATGAAGAATTTGAAGAAAAATTTAAAAAGTTCCAAAAATATGCTTAAATGTGACTTCGGCTAACTACTACAACGACGATGTTTAACGACCTTGACTACCCTTAAAGGCCTAGCACGGTCGGTGAGAATATTTAAATGGATGAACTAAGTGTTAGTAAATTCTAAGTGTTACGAATAATTTTAACATTTTATAAACAGTAATCGGAAATTCTCCTACTACCGATTGTGATATCTTGATTGAGTGTGGATGCAAAGCGAGTGATGCAAGCATAGCAGGAGACGCTTACTTACTCTGTCGTCGAATCCAGTCTCGCTCCTTTTTGAGTCATGACATTCCTTCAGTTTTTGTTTGTAACCTTGATTTGTATCTTCTTAAATGATTTATGAAATTTAGAGATTTGTAAACGACTGTTGCCTATTTTAAGTGATAAGTCTACAATGTTAATTGTGCATGATAAACAAAAGAAAATACAGTGAATAATTTATTAGTTTAGAAAAATATACAAAATAATAATTTGTACAAATAACTCAATCTAAGTAGATACTAAAATAGCACTGGCATTTTCAAAATTATTATATATATGCAATCATTACAGTGAACGAAAATATATGCCAAAATTCCACCAACAATGCTGTTTTCTATTCTTCTAACATCACTGGATGTTGACCTGTATGGCTAGAAACGTCAAAAACGTTATAAAACTTTATTGTCAGACGTCAAGGTGTCACACAATTAGACTCAATTTGACGACTTCATTTCCAATAATGTAGGCGTCCATTGCATTGCAATGTGAGTAACGTTTGCATCTTGGTAATTGCAAAGTAATAAAGTAAAATGCTTGTTATCATAAAGATAATAGCTTTTCAATAAGCTGGTAAGTGATATGGTAATAACATTTGGAACAATATTTTTGGCATGCATAACTAAAAAATGAATAAAATCAATAAGGGGATTGTTACAAATATAGTTAGTGTCCTATGCGTTACTTAATGGTCATTTTTGATGGTGTTTATTGCAAATTTAACATCTTTTATCAACAGCTTGTCGTGTCAAAGATGATTATATACATTACAAAATAGAGAAAACAAATTTTGAGTTAGTAATAAATCAAAGAAACCGTTTAAATGCAGGTATATTCTACATTTTCATTTTTGTTATTTCAGTATAGATTTGGAACTAATAAGTATATGATCTGATTTTCTATCTGTCCATAGGCCGTGAGAGTTTGACGCCATTCCACGTGAGTTCTATCCCCGCCCGGATCAAACCAAATACTTAGAAATTGGTATTTTCGCTTCTCTGCTAAGCGCACTCTACTGTCCCACGAAAATAGCTACTTTGTAAATGTCAAATATAGGAATATAATTGGTCTGCAAAACTCTTCAAAATAGTTTTTGACAAAGATTTACCATCTATTTTTATACAATACTAGTAGTTGAAAATCACACACAACCTTGAATATAAAGGAAAAAACAGCAATCACTATAAGAATATCAAATAAAGAACTGAAAAGCGTCTTTACCACAACAAATTTTATAATTTCACACTTACCTGTTGTAAACAATAGACTCCATATCTTAAGCTTATATTAAATATTCATGGCAATAGACAATACAGTCTAAACCTACAGTATATGAGGTCCTTAATCTATACCTTAACTTTTACTAACATCTATTAACCCACTCATGATCATATTAAATAGATTCTTAAATCACAATTTTTTTTTTGGAAAGCTCATACTTGTGGAATTATACATGTAATACTAGACTGCATACATAAATAATCAAGTTATGTAAATATAAGACAGGAAATGAAGGATTTTCTTTATAAATGTTATTGCAAGATAATTGTACCCCACATTCAAAGGAAGAAATTTATTGAAAATATTGACAAATTGATCACTGCTAATTTTGTTTATCAGTTGAATAAGTTTATTTAGTGTGAAGAAAATTGAGTGTTGATAATATTACAAATAGTTTGGATTTGTAATTTCTTTGATATCAACAAAACATTTAAACTTCAAAAAATATTCTGAATAACTATTTTCTGATATCAGTATTAGAATTTAAAATTTACATCAAACATTAAAAATCAAAAAATTGACACTGCATTACGTTGTAAAACTCCACAAAAAGTAATAAAAAGGGATTACAAAAATTATGGGCTATTAATTTTTTCCCTTGTTTAAAAAAGTCCAAGGATTCCAGAGTCAAAAGAATATCAACTGTTTGATAATAAATAGCTGTAAATGTTGATGTCAATAGATAAATATCATGTTTTGGTCATTCAGCTGAAATATTTTTTTCTTAAATGAAAACATGCATATTTTCTGTATTCGTACGTTCGGACGACAGAAATCACTAACAAAAAAAACATTATTTATTAATAGTATTATTGTTGTGAATTAACCCAATAATAATTGAAAAGAATAGAAAGAAGCTTAATATATTACCAAAATTAATGGGTTTTTTTATAAATTTACTCCGGACCAGAATTTAAAACTTTTTTTTTTTTTTAATTTGACAAACAAGAAATTGTTACAACTTACACATTTGGGACATTAAAGTTTAAAGCAGGGCTTCAATTCCAATTAATTACCTTGATAAAATGTAAACATGAATATTTAACAGTATAAAAGATGAAAAAAATTAACAACACCGACTCCAATTAAAAATTAGGAATGCAAACAAAAATGAACAGCACATGGTCTAGATGGCCTGTTTGATTGCACCATGACATTCAGAATTATGCAGAACGGTTAATTTTGGTTAAACTTCAATGTATATTGTATCGGTTATTTAACAAAAATACAAAAATACACAACTACCATCTGTTACATTTGACAATGTGCATTTCAAATTAAATAAAATCTATACTCATTTGTAAAAAAATAATAGTATGCAAGATTTTCGATAAAATAAACTATCATGTGGTTCACTTCTGCCCAACAGTTTGAACAAAAACAGATTTAGCTCTGTTCACTTCTTTATGTTACTTTTTTGCCGACATGTTTTTTTTTTTTTTATCAATTTGATTATTTTTTTGTCAAAAAAAAACCAAACTTTTCAATACATTAGCGGTTTTTAGTTGTGACCGATTAAAAATAAAACTATCGGATGAAATTTTAAAGTTGTTCGTTTCCATATTTATAGCCACTCTATCAAGAACAATTTCACAGTTTCAATGAGTTGTCTGTCTGACTGTCTAATATTTATTGCCTTAAAACCATTTTTTTTGTAAGATGTGAAATGAAACAAGGCATCTGAGTAACATCACTCCTTGGAATGTTTGGTTTATATCCTATTCCAACTTTTCTATTCACTCTGGTCAAGATTTTATAGAAATCTTCACCTTTCTTCATGTTACGGAGTTCCTCTGTCAGGTGGTTTACAAATGGAGTCCCCTTTTCTGTGCTTCTGTAAGATCCATAACCTGATTGAAAATAAGTTGTGTTTTTATATACTATAAAACAGTAAATGACAATAAATCCTAGTTTGGTTTCTTTTGTTTTTTCTTTCACTATTAAGAGAAAGTTTAAAATTAATGCAACATGGTTATGTATAGATTTAATATATCTATTACTTGTATATTCAATTCAGTTATCATATTTAAGCTATGAATAATTTTTAAGCCATATTTTTGGTTCAATGTCAAATTTTTTATTCACAATTTTTCTTCAGAATACAACAAAACTCTGTTAATCCAGGAAATTAAGATAAAGTAATGCAACTGCTTCACAATTGTATTAAATTTATTAACTTTTAAATAAAGGTCTATGATATTAATATAACAATAACAATAATTTGTCTTTTTATGGGTTGACTTCATCATTAACATATTTCATATATTAAAATTATTATCTGTAAAAAAGTATAAGTAAAAAAGAGACTACTTAAAAAAAAAGTGAGGAGCTGACAAAACAATTTAAAAATCACAACAGGAAGACTACAGAAGGAGCAACACAAACGCCGCTAAAGACCGGGATAACTCAGGTGATTTAGAAGGATAAGCGGTTCCTGCCTTGTGGCAACTATTTTCTCATCTATAGCTTGCTATGTGGTATGGGTTTTGCTTGTTGTTGAAGGTCATACGATAACTTATAGTTGCTTACTGCTACGTCATTTGGTTTGTGGTGGAAAGATTTTCATTGTCAATCATACTACATCCTCGTATTTTTATACTGTTACTCATTTTAAGTAATGGTCCGATTATTAGTCGCATTCAGTGATGTCATTAACGAAGAGATACAGGTTTGAAGTTTCAATAGATGAAATATGTGTGCCGCCATCTTTGCGTATGTATTTAATAACAGTTAAAAACAATTCATGACTGGATCCGCAAAACTTTCGAAAAGATTACTTCAACTTTACCACACATTCTCTTTGTTAAACAGTAATCCTCTATATATTCATATGCACTTGATGTTCGAAAGTTCCCATACAGAAATGAAAAAAAAAATCGAAATGATAATTTTAGTCGTAAAGTAGTCATCAAATAAGGCTTTTGACCAATTTCTAGTCATTTTTTGAATTTCATAGATCAGATAGAAGATAAAGATACAAAATTAGTGTTCTAGATATCGATTCCAGAATACAGTTCTGAAATTATCTTCGAAACCTATTACAGAAGGACAGAAACGCATAAATACTTAAATTTCTGTTTGTGTTATTCATCTTTTACATAAAGGAACTCACCTTTTGTATGACAACAAGGATATGTGCAATGGTACTTAATGAGAGGCATCTATCTGAGACTAGACGAACTTAAGAAATACCTTACTCAACAGTGGTACCCAACACAACTAATGGATGGTGTAAATAAAGCAAAACGTTTATTCTTAATAGAACTCACCGACAACTTAAAAGTCTTATGAAACGCTTGACAAGAGCCAAATGGGATTTAATGCAAGAAGATTTCTCATATATTGCTGATCATTTTGCTGTTTGTAATTAAAAACATTTATAATTCTGTACTTGTGAATTAACTTGGCTAATAACTACGACGAATTATTACAAGTTATGACCTGACAATATCGATGGAATTTCAAAGGTGACAATGTTTAAAATAAAAATGCAAATTTTTGGTAAAAAAGATTCAATAGTAATTTACACGATGTTTAACTCAAATCTCAAATAACTTTATTATCATGCTAATTGG
This sequence comes from Mytilus coruscus, assembly GCA_017311375.1. Taxonomy (NCBI): domain Eukaryota; kingdom Metazoa; phylum Mollusca; class Bivalvia; order Mytilida; family Mytilidae; genus Mytilus; species Mytilus coruscus. Next base: position 121,771,607 of record CM029595.1, on the reverse strand, counting down.
AAAGTATGACATTTATTATGACATATCATAACTTGTTTACGGTATAAGAAAAGATGTCACGGTCAGGTGGATTTTTTCAGATGGAGGTTCACACCTCTCAGAGATTGACCAAAAGTATTTGACCATTTACCCATTGTTTATGACAAACTTTATAAAAACTATTCTGTCGAAACTATTAGCCTATATTTTTGCATTGCACAAAGTCATACTTTTCTAAGATTATTTGTGATTTCTATACACTAAATATTGGATGTGTAATGATTGATACTAAGTCTGAGAGAACATGATTTATTTACTACTAGTAGTACAATTTGGGTTTGAACTTGCTTCGGTAATTACGAATACTGTTAGATCTATACTTTGTGTATTCTGCCTTTATTTTAGATGATTTGTGCCTCGTGCCAATCTCACAAGTCCAACCATTTTCGATTTATTTTAACTGTTTGCTCTTATTTTGTGCTGTTACAGATCGGATGCAGGTTGGAGGATGGGGAGTGGTTCGATATCTTACAACTATGTTTCACCCAGCCGCATGCTTTATTTGTCTGTCCCAGTCAGATGCCACAGACTGTTAATTTGGACAGATATATAAAGGATGTTGCGGGTAAACACTTTGTTTGAGTTTATTTTAAACTATAAAAGATATTTCAAAACCAAACTTTAAAAAATCATGCAGTCGGAAATGGGTTATCTCACCAGAATGGTATGGAGCACAAGCACATCTAACATAAGAACAAAAGACGAAGTACCGATGTAAGATTACTAACAGTAACTGAAAGCTAGTTAAAAGCCAGGTACTTATACACACTTGTATATTCACTAAATTAAGCTTTATTTCGCAAGAGCTATGAACCAATGACAACCACTGAATTACAGGCTTCTGACTTGAGACAAGCACATAAAGAATTTCTATATGATTTGGCTTCAGCAGTACTAATATAAACTCTGCAACTGTCATATTTATTATATAACACTAACCAAGGAAGTAGAGTACACTGCTAGGAAATCTGCTTCATTAGGTATACGCATTGGTACTCCATAAGATTTGTTATAATCATAAAATTCAGCTATGCCATCTGCCTGGTTTGGATCTCTAGGTTTATCTCGTATTACTGACACGTTGACACCACGCCCCATTCCTTTTCCTCTACATGCCTATAATCAAAATAACACAATACAATGATGATAAACAATGAAAATGCTATTTCACTAGTAAGCTTTCAAATAAAATGGTTCTGTCCAATATCTTAAATTCCTGTTAATAAATTTGATACCGATTAGTTTTATTTAATTGATGGTTGGCAAACCTAAAAATAAACACATGCTCTTGCATAATGAAATCGATATTTATCTTAAATATTTTCGAGAGCACCAACTAGTATATACTAGGTGCCTGTAAGACAATGACATTCAATAAACAATGATTTGAACAATGAACCAACTTACCTATATACAAGACCTTAAATAAATTGCTTGAATCTAAAATGTAAATCATGATGAGCTTAATGTTGAAGGGCTCTGTTTTTTAAAGAATAATCATGTAGTGGTAAATAAAATTGAGAATGGAAATGAGGAATGTGTCAAAGAGACAACAACCCGACCAAAGAGCAGAAAACAGCCTAAGGCCACCAATGGGTCTTCAAAACAGTGAGAAAATCCCGCACCAATAAACCACAACAGGTGTATATAATATGGACCATAATTCTAAAACAAAAAAGGCTTTGTAATGTTAATCATGTATACCGGAATTCTACGGACCGATTCTGTTCTAAATGAGAGAACTACAGTCGTATAATATTACTGAGATGCCACCATGCCCTTTTAAATACGGTCATAAATGCAAAAATTCAACAAAGCAGAAAAAATGTCTGGGTGGTTCTAATATTACTGAACTGAGTTGTTTCTAATAAAAGAATTGTAGATTTAAGATGTACAAATGAACTTCTCCAAGATATCAGAGACATAACTTGTTTCTCAAAAGTCAATACTAACGAACACAAAACTAACCAAAGTCGCACTTTGTGGCACATACTTACACACACACAACACTTGACAGAGCAATACAACCGTTAGTCTTGAAAAATTCCTGTTATGTTCTTACAGCTCGTAAGTAGTTACTACTTCAGTAGAGCACTCGCCTTCGTATATACGACGATCACTTGTTTATATGGAAGACATATTACTGTCTAAAGTATTCACATTTAGAAATACAAATTCTTTTTCAAAACTTTACAGACAACTATGGTTACGGGATACCTTTGGTATTTAAATGTATCAAAGCTTTAAACTTTTACATTCTGACGTGTTTATAAACGTATTAAATAAAGATCAAAACGGTTTGAATGTTATATGTGTTGTTGTAAATATGTTATGATGAGACGATTGACATCAAGCTGTGTCTGTTTTCGCGTATATCTTAGAAATACACAAGCTTTAATATATCTGTCCATTACAGAAAATTTTCAGGAAATAATCTCCAGTTTTGTTTTTGCAGTATACGTTTTGTATACTTTGACGAGTGTCGTACTCATTATTCATATCCAAAAAATTGACTGATATGCAAAAACCTTGATAGCAACTTGTTAAATTGAGTAGAAATAAATCTTGATTAAAGTTAAAAGATGCTGAATTTAAGTATACATGTATGTGGTTTTAATTCTTAAAAACAAAAACCCATTATATCAAAAAATTGATCTTCTGCAGCTCATATGAAATACAATGTATGAAGAGTTTCAGTTTCTTCCAAAGCGATGATTAAATTATTTTACCTGGAAAATGAAGATTTTTGGCTTCAAAATAAGTTCTGGACAGTTTTCTGCATTGAAGAAGGACATCACATTTTTTATTTTAATAGATCTATCTGTCATATACACAGTGTCCTCATCTCCATGTGTCAATATAGCTACAATCAGACAGCCTGTTTTCTCTAACTGTTCGCTGTCTTTTTTAACTACAAACATCAATATGTATATCAGCTAAGCCTTTAAACAAATTCTATTATGTTACCAAGTTAAGATTTCAAACAAAAGAACTTGTTTTAGGTATTGATACATAACTAGAATACGGACTTTTGCAGCACTTCCTTTTGGAAAATCAAAATTCAATAAAGGACAGAATGAAACCCACCAAATAATCAACCAAACTGTATCCTGTCTGAAATACTTTCAAACTTTGCTTACGTAAATAAGTAATAAATTACGATGATTTTTCATGTCATGAGAGAGGAATCATTCTTGAAAAGGCATTACCACGACCGAAACGAGTGTCTTGAGCTAACAGTTTTTATACAAATGAGCACGTAAATCATATAACTCATAGCAATAAACAATTGACATCAAAGTGTTTTTTAAAGGGTGACATAAAGTGTATTTCCTTAGGAGAGATAAGTTCAATCTTGATTTGACCATTCTTAATATTTACATATTTTACTGTATAAAAATAAGTAGACGAGGTGCAATTACCAAATCGACAACTATCAAGTTGATTTGACCATTCTTAATATTTACATATTTTACTGTATAAAAATAAGTAGACGAGGTGCGATTACCAAATCGACAACTATCAAGCAGAGTTCAAATGACGTGGATATAAGCAATTATAGGTCACCGCAAGGACTTCAACAACGAGAAAAAACTATACCGGATAGACGGCTATACAAGGCCCGACATGCAAAATGTGAAAATATTTCAACAAGAAAATTAACGGCGTATTAACATTCAACAGGAACATAATGGTATTTTTTTATACATCATAAAATTAAATAAAATACATTACTATTTATATTATCTCAGTAATTTTTCATGGAAAGAATAATAAATCAAAAGCTAACAAACAGTCGACAGTTGCTTTGAGTTTATTATCATGCACTACATGCCACAAGATGAATATTTTATATTGCAATTCTGATTTGAAAACAGGACATTCAAGAATAATACATTTTTAGTCTTACTTTCATTAAATTTCTCTTCCATGTCATTATAAGTGGCATCAGTTAAAAGGTCAGTTTCGAAACCAAGTTCCTGGAAACTTTGGAACAAGGATGATGAATCAACATTACTTCCATTGCGATCAGGTAAATTCAAATCACTTTCGAATGTTTCGTTGTCGATCACTACTGCAATAACAGGACTAATTGCATAGTTTTCTTGCTTCAAATGGCTTTTCGCTATGTTAGCAGACCAAGAGTTGCTATAAAAGGAAATTTATCTCAAGTGAATAGAAATAATTTTATTGTAATGTACTAGTAATGATATATCACTTGCGTGTTTATTGTTCTCTTTCGATAGTAAATCCTTTACATACTGATTATTATCTTATTAAATAAAGTCTCTGGCATGCAAATATTTTGATTTTTGTTAAACATTTTACCTTCCCTAAAAAGAAAAAGTAAAAAAAAATAATACATCGTTGTATTTTGGCAGTTGATTCTTTTTTACAAGTGAATAGTGTTTTTAAAAATTAACTGTATTTTAGTGCAAATATTAATGAACATTCGAAAATACACAATAAGATTTATTCAATGAAACTTTGATGAAATTGTAGTTGTATTAATTTCTACCTTTTTCATTTAAAATGACTGAGTGTATGTACACCATTGTCATTGTTATTACCTTTCCATTTCATGAGTAATGGGAACTAATTTTGTATTTTCTCCTCCTTTATAATGACTAGCATCTACTTCGTCTTGATTTGCCATGTCTATAAATTTAAGAAATTTACGAAATGATACGCTATTCAAAATGAATGTAGAAGGAGTAGGCTAAAACTGGCATAGTGTTTACAAAAGTTTCGTCACAGAGCTGACTATAATTACCAACCTAAAGTTAGTTCAAGCTAAATGGTAGAAAATAACCTGTAAGGTTCCACTTCTATCTTACAGATGCATATAGCTGTCAACTTTCAAAATTCAAACATGGGAAATCCTCTCTGAGGAACAATTTGTATAGTAGAAATTGTCGTAGATGATATTTCTTTATTTTCAAATTGTATCTTAAATGTTGCAGTGAAAGTATGAATGAGCTGGAAGATACCAAAGAGATATTCAAACTCATCAGTCGAAGACAAACGAACTAAAAGATAAACAATAATTGGATTGTATATGATAGAAACAAATGTTTTTCTTTCTTTCACCAGCAAATCGGAAGGTTGATAAGTTTGGGTTACACTTATCAACGTCGGTTAAAGGGTCAAAGTAATTTGTGCCAGGTTAACGTATTTGACGTCACAAAGCAGTGATATGCATTTTTATGAAAAGCTGAACAGAGTGATACAGACAGTGGGAACACCGATAAATATAGATATAAAGCTTTGTGCAAATTTACAGAAAGTCTAAAATATTGGATCACTGGGATGAATGGCTTCATGGTAACAATGATCCAATGCAAATTAATGTATTTTTGTAATGAATGCTTAGAGCTGCAAAAATATTGCATTATTTTAACGTCTGAAAAAAATTTTAACATGATAATGACTATACTTTTGCTATTTAAAAAAAAACGTTCAAAACGTTCAAAGCGTAACGACGCACGAGGTTGTCAGAGTGGAATATAATATTTTTTGTTGTAAAAAAGTGGGGATCGTGAAAGTCAAAATAAAGTTTGATATTTAAAAATAGCTTCAATTCACTGTTATCTTTACAAAAATAAGAGGATGTGGTATGTTTGATACTTAGAAATTGGGCCCGGTAAGTATTCAAAACAAAATAGTTCCTACGCATAGATGTGAATATCAAACCATGTAAAATATATTTTAGTAATTAAGGTATCAAATGAAAGGTGATCCTTGTAGAACACATATTGACTGATAATTTTGAATAATACAAAAATGTATGAATGAATTCTAAAATTGAGGGCATATATTGCCTGTTTCTCAGATATGAAGTACCTGGTTTAGTGTATTCAAAGTTCAGGTAACTAGTACGGTCTGGCGTGTAAATAACGGTATATTTTGCCTATATTTGAAAAGGTAAATACACTTGGAACTGGTTATAAATATTAACTTCTATTGTTCATACCGATAATATGAGTGGGTGTTTCAACAAGAAGGCATACTTTGACCTATAATTGTTAACTTATTATACATTGTGACTTAGATGGAGAGTTCTCTCATTGGCACTCATACCACATCTTTTTATTTATATAGTACTTTACTGAATATATCGAGAATAACAAGTAGGCATAACGCTTTACTAATTATATCTAGTTTTAGAATAACAAATATCATTGGTGATAACATTAATAAAGAAGTTGTATATTTACAGTCCAGTAATACAATAAACAATGCTGGTGTTTAAGAAGTTTATACTGTTAAAGCTTGCTGCAGTCATGTTTTTTAACGTTAAGAGTTCAATTAAACATTAAATATAGAATTTTAAATACTTTTTTCTTCTCACATTAAATCCTGCGTTTTGATGTTTCATGCATCATACCACTGCTGATGGACTGTTAGTTCCCGAGGGTATCTACAGCTCAGTAGTGAGTGCTTTGGTACTGACATTATTCAAAACATACTTTTCTTAAATTCTCCGTTGATCAAGTAAGAAATTATTTAGAAACTCAGTTTCAATTATCCATAGGATAAGTTGACCTGACATGATTTTTGCTATTTTTTGAGGTGGTTTTTGGTCATATAGCTCCTCGAGTATTCAGGTATTTATACATTCTTGGAATTCAACTGTTTAGGTGTCAGCGTTTCTCGTAAAGATAAATACTCAAAAGCGCTTATGACATACAAAATATATATGGTTTAATTTTCATTGCGGTTGTTACCACTTTACTGAGCCCAATAACTAATCAATTTTACAATTGTTTGTAAAATCATATTTTTTCCAAACATGTTGTATATTGAGCACACAGAAGATTATTTTCAAACAGTGGTATTGCTCAATATCTATTACACTAATAAAATTCAATGTACATTTTACCTTAAAATCATTGGCAAGCATGTATGATATAACAAAAAGTAAAGTAACAAAAATACCGAACTTCAAGGGAAATTCAAAACGGAAAGTCCTTCAAAATACAGATGATTAATATATAAAGTAAAGGGCTTATCCAGGACTTAGCTCTGAGTATTATTGCACGTTCTTTTATGTATGTATCTTTTGTTATTCGACTGACCAAGATGTCAAAGGGGAAGGTTGAGATAAAAAGAAAAAGAAATGCCCTCCACCATATGTTTATGCGCCAGTACCAAATAAAAATAAGACTTCAAACATTTATGCGTTCGAAGCGCTTTTCTGGAATTACGTTCATCAGGAACGCTCAAACCCCTAACATTGAAAGTCTTTAATTACTTTTACGTGATATGAACAAATGGATCTTATAGGTAAGCCAAATCCATCTAAGGTCAGCTTTGCCCGAGAAGCGGGAACCTAAGTTTATGAATAATTTTCTTGTTGTAATCAACGGAGGATTTAAGAAAAGTAATAATTATAAGCTATAGATCATGTCAGTACCGAAGTACTGATTACTAGGTTGAATATTCCCCCGTTACTAGCAGTTCAAAATAGTGGAATCGACCAAATGATAAAAACTGAAATTAACTCTTTATAACCTAGTGCTTCGTCATTTTTAGTTTTTGAATACAATTAGTGTTTTTTACACCAAGGGAATTAAGTGTCGACGGTAGATCTTTGTTAAATTATAGATAGTTGTCTAAGACTATGAGCGATTCAATCTTGACTTACTGTAAAACCAATATCGTTATCTTGAAGACCATATGTTAAACTATAGTTTTCTGAAAGTTTTATTGACGTCCACAGTGACATCACCCATTACTTATATTTGATAGCATATTCCTCTCACAAGTTTATCTTTTTAAGTAACGTTATTCCATTGTTCTTTTGAATTAAACATTTTTTTTGTTAAAAAAAGCTCCTGAAGCAGACTGATTTAAAAAAAAATTATACTTGATTTTTTGTTGATTTTTTTTTACAGTGAAAATGAAAATGGTACCACCACAAAATGAGACCGAGAAAATAATCTTTCCATTCAAACAGTTAAAACGAATTTAACAAAAATACCAAACTCCAAGGTAACTTCTTAAAGTCCATAATAACTGACAAATTCAAACTTGATCAACCAATTGAACGAGTGAAAAAAAAACTGTTATATTCCTGACTTGGTACAGGTATTTTCCGAAGAAAATACCGTGTTAAACTTGGTATCCCCGAGGGAACCACCAGCCGAGTAAACAGAACTTTTGTGTTGACATAAATTAGCATTGGTATGGCCATAATTATAAATTATCTGTTTACAAAAATTTGAATTTTTCAAAATACTACGGATTTTCGACCCCAGGAATAGAATATTTTAGCTGTATTTGGCAAAACTTTTTCGGAATTTTGGGTCCTCAATGCTCTTCAACTTCGTACTTTATTTGGCCCTTTTCTGATTCGAGCGTCACTGATGAGTCTTTTGTAGACGAAACGCGCGTATGAATTGCAATGTTTTAATCCTGGTATCTATGATGAGTTTAATTATACAGTTCTTTTTTTTTTTTTTTTTTTTTTTGACAAAATTGGTTTTGTGATCAACCTAAATTAATATGACATTAAACACACATTACAGACACAAAACACAACTGACTAAAAAATTCAAACAAACATACAAATAATCTAACTAAGTTTTTGTAGTTGGCTAGTAAGTTGACAAAGACGTGGTTAAAAAAGTTTTAGTAGTTGGTAGAACATACTGTATATAGTATACACTTTCTTGCAAAAAGTACAAATTAAGTAATATATAAATACATGGTTAAACCAAATGGAAACATCGGGACTCACCATCAGCAGGAACGCCCAAAGTCAAAAACCCAATAAAAGTAATTTCAATTTTCGTTAAAATCCACATCAGCTGCCATAGCTGCGTGTTTCAAGTGTTTGTTGAAAGACAAACAATAGCCACACACACACACACACACACACACACACAGAGTTATATTCATAATTACTAACTTTCTTCTTTATTTTCCAAATAGCTTATTTGAAAAGAAGATTACATATGTATATGCTATAAACAGTTAAAAACAGCAGATTATTCATACATGTATATTACACTAAAAAAAGTCTATCACGTTTTCCGAGAAGACTTATGATAAACAAGGAAATATATAAAATGACATTTGTACTTATGTTCTATTTTGTTTTAAATATTTATACTTATCAAGAAATTACTCTAAAATTTACATATTTCAATATTTTACCTTTAGTTTTCTGTTGTCTAACGAATAAAAGAAAGGACTACAAGGACAGCTTACTTCCTGTTAAGGTACAAACTCTTGACCGATGTTATTTAATGATTTGTTTCAAGAGTATACTACTAATATGCGTCATATTTCCCTTGATTTTTTAACAACACAAACATAATAGTATTCAAACCTGAATTCCAACTATCGATTACATCTACCGGGAAATAGATATGACAATAAACTTATACTAAAAATAAAATTAGTAGGTCACATGTTTAAATTTTAACATTCAAAGAAATTATGTATATTAATCTTATAAAACTACTTACCAGTTGAACAGCTTTATGAGTCAGCTTTTTTATTTCTAGAAGAGGGACGAAAGATACCAGAGGGACGGTCAAACTCATAGATCGAAAACAAACTGACAACGCCATGGCCAAAAATAAAAGACAAACAGACAAATAATAGTACAGATGACACAACATAGAAAACTAAAGACTACAACACGAACCCCACCAAAAACTGGGGTCATCTCAGGTGCTCGGAAGGGTAAGCAGATCCTGCTCCACATGTGGCACCCGTCGTGTTGCTTATGTTATTACAAATCCGGTAAATAGTCTAATTCGGTAGGTCACATTCGTGAAAAGGGAAGGGTATTGTAGTTACGACATAAGGAACATATCCGATATCATCTGTGAAACGGTTATTCCATTACGGTCAACCAACTCGTGATGGCGTCCGTAAAATTTACGATGGGATAATTTCAATTTCACCATTTGGAACTCTTGGTTTAATAGCTTCCTTGTGAGCAGCAATCCTCTATCAAGGAAATCAAGATAGGAAATACAAGCCCGGGAATATCGTATCAATTGGGAGATATATACTCCGTATGCAGGCGCTGCTGGAATGTTCCTACATAGAAATGGAAAGTTCACAATTGGGAAGCTGAAATCATCTCTTTTGCCGTAAAGTTTTGTTTTAACCGACCCTCATTGTCAATTTCTAGATGTAAGTCAAGATATGAGGCAGACTTAACTGTATCTGTAGTATCCTTTATCTCTAGTTCGATGGGATAGATTCGTTCAACATAGTCACCAAATTTTGTATTATTTAGTGAGAGAACATCATCTATATAGCGGAACGTAAAGTTAAAGAATATTGCTAACTTCTTATCTTTCATCCTAAGAAGTTCTTGTATGAAGTCATTTTCTAACGAAGTCAGGATAAGGGATTTTTTTTTCAAGTAGATATTTGCTGACAGATATCTTATATTTCTTGTGGTGATCGTTCATATAATACAGATAACATATATATTAACATTTACTCTGTCGCAAGTATGAAAGGGAAGTTATAAACAATACGAAGATCCGATTAACCGAAACCTATTTGAGCAATGAAGGGAATTTGAGTGTTGGTAATTTAGATTAGAATAATAGACTTTTGTTTTGATACTGATTAAATTACGGTGAAATATAATTTGATCTTGAAGGACGAGGTTAATATTCAATCGTTTCAAAATACTGATCAAAGATACCGGGCTTTTATTTTGGAACATAAGACGTGCGTTTCGTCTACACGAGACTCATCAGTTTCATTCAAATCAAAACAGAAGGAAGGCCAAATTGAATAAAGTTCAAAAGTATCTGCTGTATAATGTGTCATGGAATTGTTCTTTCAGGAAACATTTACATTAATGTTTCCCTATCTCACTATTACAGAATCAAAGTTGTAGAAACGACTTGGTTTTGGCTATCTTGAATTAACTATAAGTAATTTCATATGCTCTTAGCTTATCTACCTGCAAGTACATGCACACAAAGGACTGAATTAAATTATAGAATGTAATGATAGAATGTTTAATATGCACTTTAAAAATCATTTAACTTTATAAGAAAACTGTAAGTATTACCAAATCCTTATAACTGGAATTAGCTTTGAAGGTTGTAATAACAGCTAAAAAAAAAAAAAAAAAAAATCAAACAGACAAATAAACTATATCACCCACGCTGTTCCAAATCATAACCTTTTTGTCTTTTACTGTTGTTGTTTTAAAGATTATTCTTTATAACCTCATCCGGACAAAAACCTTAAAAACTCTAATAATCTTCTAGGGTATGAGATATTGTCAAAATATTATTAGTTACAGAGTGTGCTAGTGACCTAATACGATATATATGGGGTCAGTAAATTCCATATGGGTAGAGCGAAGCTCGAATCCCCATATGCAATTTACTGACCCCATATATATCGTATTAGGTCACTAGCACACTATGTAACGAATTTATCTTACCGATTATCTTAACATGTGGTATATAGACTAGTGGCCTATCAAAGTGATCAAGTCTTCAATACCGTTAGTATTAAGAACCTGCTTCCATTGGTTTATAAAAACAAATGCCAACAATAACAACTTGTTAGCTTTAAATGTGTTTTATGAGTTTATTTCAATCGTTCATCATCAATTTCTTCGTCTGTTGAAACCTTTAAGATTTTTTTTGCTACACCGTGTTGTTTTTATAAAGGGACGTAACACCACTACTAACTGTGTATTGAAATAAGTCCCGCCTACTAACCCATATGGAATACACACGGTCTCAACGCGGTTGCTTTTAACCAGTCTTATTCCTAGAAATGTAGGAGGTAAGATAAATAAATATACATTCACACAGATTATAATATCTATCTTTTCTAAATAAACTTCGTTGCAAATTAGAAGTTTATCATTACGGTGCATTTTAGATCATTCCCAGTTTTTGATGAGGTTCGTATTGGTCAATTATTGTCTATGTCGTACTTATTTTGTTATAGTATTTGTCTTTTCCTCCTCTTTGGTTTTTGCCATGACTATGTCAGCTTCTATTGACTAACAAGCTTTGAATTTCAACTTGATATATGTCTACTTTTTTAACCAATGTTCAAATCTCATAGATATACAAAATCAAAATCAAAAATACAAATCAAAGTTAATAACAACTACTCCAAGAGAAGTGAGAACGGGTTGGTCAACAGGGTAATCTACTCAAACTATGAATTCGTCATCGACCGTGCGGATCAACACTAAGTCAAATGTCACAATCCAGACAGAGCACAATTGATATATTTACACATAGGACAACTATTCTATTATCTAAAGATCTAAGACCGCCTTGTCATATCGCTAGTGGGTTCAGACAAAAACACATCGTATCGATCAAATAATTCGTAAGGTTGACCGTTAAACTTTTTAGTGTCGATTTATTAATTGAGATAGGTAAGCGAAATGCGATGGGACAGAGTAAGAGACTGCCGGGGAATGAAAATATTACAAAAGGAAGGTTGAAACGATCACATTTGTCATAGAAACTAGGTTGAAATTATCAATCTGAGTAAATATCAAGAAGAAGATCAATCTATGATGCAGACCTTCAATTGTCGAAATTTATCTTAATATCAAATTTCCTTGGATATATGAGATGACAACACTCACTGAAATATTGAGTGACAGGACATCGCCAATATATCTGAAAAGAAAAGTGATATTAAAGAACTTTGATAGAAGTTTTTTTTTCATTTCGTCTTTGATAGTGAGTATGTTCTGTATGAATTCTGCTTCATATAAGTACAAGTAGGGCTGCACAAAAAGTACCCACAGGAATATGGACTGTCAGTTGTAATATCAATCCTCCATTTTCAACATTTGAATGCTATTATCTTTGGTGTAAGCATATTTGAATCAGTGTGGTTCTCTCACAAAGTAAGTTTTCGATGATCAAAATAGGAAATTGATATATACGATTCTTATTTTATTGATAAAAAGCGCGGTTTAATGAGAAGATCTAGTCAATTTTTCAATTGAGCATCGGAAATAGTAGTGAAGAAAAATAAAAATCCTTGATATAAGTGCAGAATTGGAGTAAATTTTGAAATTTTTAAGAATCCGCATCTGATTGACTGGTTGAATTTACCTCATCAGAATAATTCCCAAAGTCATCTTGTTAAACACGGCAAAATTGTGTCTTTTTTACACAAATAAATATTGTTAAATTTGATTGCGTATTGCTACAAAGTAAAAGATAAGGTGAAGCCACTTTATGCTGCAACTACTGAATTCGGAAATGAAAATGTATTATACATGTACATCTGCAAGATGACATACTTTAGATGTTCATAAGACATTAGACTATCATTCATCAGTATTAATTTTATTTGAGTTTTATGTAACGTTTGTATTTTGTGCAAGACTGCCAAAAACTGCCAATATTTTGAGATCTCGTCATTAATGTTTAGATATGAGTCAATGTTTTAAAATATACTTTGCTTCATTTGGTTTTTTACAAAGATGCAAATGTGACAAAAAATCTACGTATGAAATGGAAATTTTAGGTCAAACATCTCAAATTTGACATGTTTATGTCGTCATAGTGACATCACAAGAGACATTTCTGCTGTAATAAATTTTCCACATTATATTAGCCTGCTTGTTAATCAATGAAATTAACGTATGACTTTAGGATCTTTTAAGTGTACAAATAATGACTCTTATAATACCTCTTCCTCTATTATTATTTGTAATAGTATAATCTCAATCATCTGTTAAGAGACCATTAGGTGTCTTCTCAATTACTTCAAACTAAGGCATATACTTAGTGTTATACTATTGCTCTTCAACAGCTTCGGTTCTTATACATCATTGGCTTTGGAATATTGGGATTTAAAAAAAATGAAAACAACAAGTTATAAATTTCATGCGTCCGAAGCGCTTTTATGGATTTACCTTCAGAACCAAAATAGATTAACACATAATGTATAAGTTCACTAACGTTAGTCCTGATTTATATTACAGCTGGTAGTGAAGGCAAAACAATGTAGGTCAAACCTAAAAAAAAAAAACCTATTATCAACAAAAACACATATTCTCCATTTGTATTACATGGATATTACATTGCTTGGTTGTTTATTGTTTTATTAACGTCAAGTAATCAATATGTGTTCCCTGTTCAACACGAGGAATGAAAGAGTACCTGCTTACCTGACCAATTGATTAAAACAACTTATACATTTTATGAATATAAAGACTTTATTAATAAAATGTCATATCAAATCTGTCATGGTCATATCTGTCATGATAAAATTTCATTTAAATTCAATTATGCACAACCTATCATATTTCAATCTCTGTTTTTCAAAACTTTAAAGATTGATTATCTCACAATGAGATTGAATGGGCATTTTCAAATAGCATGCCTACAACTGGAACCTACATAAAATTTTAAAGTGCAAGATAAAATACACACGAAATGTGGTTAAGGTTACACTTACCCATGCTATCTGAATATTCTCATGATACTTGCATATTGGCATATCAACTAATTATAATTCGTCTTTCATAATGTCTTGTCAGTTTTAAATTGTTATATTTTTAACCGAAAAGGAATATTTCAATCACACTTTATTACTTAAGGTTAATGATTTCATGATTATTTGACAGTTCCATGAATCAATTAACTGAAGAATTCGAGCATTATATTTCTTTGTAAAATGACTTTTTTTTTAAGATATAAGTAAGTGAGTAAACAATTATTTACTATATACATTTGTGTAGCAATATTACAAAAACATGAAAATACTGACATATTTCAATGAAACAACCTTGTAAAAAATAAGATATGTCCACATATTTTACTTTTGTTTCGAATTTACTGCAAAAGGCTGTGACCACAACTTTATAAATGTCTTAATGGTTATAATTGGATTAAATTGAAATTATATGTACTAGCATGCAATAACCAAACAAACTTATAAGATTTAGAATACCCAAGTACAAAAGAAAAAGCTTCACTAATTGTAGTTACTTAAGTTAATCGGAACCCTGATTTATAACATTTTACAGAATTGATTGGCTTCTATAATCTTCTCATTCAGGATTGACTGTTTATCAAAAATTTCAAAGCTACCATCTTTAAAATTTGCAAGATAATATACAAAATGCATTTCATATAAAATTATAGTTATTCCTATTTGGCAGACACTTTTGTTGTAAACAGGTGTATTTATTTTCACGTGTTATAATGCTACCCCATAGTTTTAAAAATAAGCAGGTTGGAATTTGTTAACATAGTAATGCTCATGAATATATCAACCATCGTTTCAGTTGGTTTTTTTTTTTCAAAGAAAATATATTTTGAATAATGCATGGTTTGCATGTGTAATATACGCGCAACTGTTCAATTAAAAATTAAATTGTCAAATGAAACTGTATTTTAAACATTGTAAATTTCTATATTTGTGACCAGTCTTTTTGCACGAATTCATGGTGTGGATGAATGTTTTAATCTTTCTGTTTAAAAACCAAGTCCTTGGTAAGATGTGAAATGAAACAAGGCATCTGAGTAACAACACCACTGCTTAGATGGTTTGGTTTATACCCCATTCCAACTTTTTTGTTAACTCTGGTCAATACTTTGTAGAAATTTTCACCTTTCGTCATCTCTCGGAGCTCATCTGACAAGTAACGTACAAATGGTGACCCTGTCTGTGTGTTTCGGAAAGATCCATAACCTTTATAAAGAATATGAAGTTCAATATTAAAACACGCAGATGTCGTATTGAAGCTCTGATTAAGAGGCAATCACTTATACATTTTGTTTAAATTCCAGATTGTATAACAACTTCGAATATTGTGACTTTGTGACTATTGTATATCATTTGGGATTCAGGTTTCAGGTTAAATGAACACCAGAAACATTGTTTTTCTTAAATGCATGCCGTACGGTGACCTATAGTTCTTAATTTCTGTGTCATTTTGGTCTCTTGTGGACAGTTGTCTCATTGGCAATCATACCACATCTTCTTTTTTATATTGTCAATTTTGATTGAATAAAATCAAATTGTCAGACACCTAAATACAATAATAAATTGTCTGAACAACCTTCAGATTAAAAAATGAAGCCACCACATAAAAAAATAAATTAATACTGAAATTAACCCTACATAAAATTTATACGTCCGAAGCGTTTTTTTTTTTTGGATTTACCATCACCAGGGACGCTCAAAACCAAATATTTGAAAGCCAAGGATGTATATGAACCTTAACATGAAAAGAGTAATAAGACAAAGAGGGACCTATAAATAAAAGCTATATCCATCTAGGGCCAACTTTGCCTGAGGGAGTTAATTTAAAATTCTATCACTTTTGAAATTACTGTCTCGTATTATATAACATAATAAGAATGATTTGCATCTTAACAGGGTTTAATATCTTTTCAATTTCCTTCATGCATGTACCAAAGTCTCAAAAAGGAAGATAGGTTTTCTATTTATTTCTAACCAAATCCAGAGAGCAGTTTGAAGGTTTTTGGAATCAAATCATTTTGACTTATGCATGTATACATATATTGCATATTTTTCAGTGAGAATTTTTTCATTACGAATTTCGGAATTTATTTTCTCTGTTTTTTTGTATCTATTTATTAATGCCCAGTGTTAATTTCAAAAATATCTTCTCAAGAATATATTAAACCACGGATGGTTTGTTTCGGTTATAGCAGGAACATATAAAAATCATTCTACATGAGAATCAAATCAGAATTGTTTCTTGAGTGGGCTCAAGACAAAGTTATGATAATTATAGAAAAATGAAAATCAAAACTGTGTTGATGTATGCTTTTACTTTCATATTTTTCAATTAGCTTGGATGATTTAATTTACTGAATTTTATATTGTAGCAATTACTGGGGCAGATTATATTGAATAAAAGGAGATGTTTTGCTAACGTCAATGAACAGACCAACAATCACATGAAAAACCTAAACCCATATGCATGTTTGTTCTATATTCTGTAGAAAGACATATACCCAAGAACATTTAAAAGGAAATATTGACGCTTGTCTTTTGTTTGACTCTGTGAATTTATATGATTTAATACAGTTATGAGTTGTTTATAACATCATAAAGGGTCAAATACTCGATCCATAATGCAAGAGAGACTTTCCAGTAAAATGCGGTATGTCTAATGCATATTGGATGGAGAGTTGTCTCCTTGGCACTCATACCACATCTTCTTATAACTATATAGCCAATATCACAAGAATAAAACAGAGACGAAAACTCATAAATCGAAAACAAACAGATAAGGTCATGGCAAAAATCGAAAAAACATTATGTTAATTTCATTTTATAAACATCGCTGCAAATATTGGCTAAACAACTGAGCTGAGTGATATCCACATTATGAAACTGTATCATAGAAACAAAAATGAGGGTGTTAGAACGTTATAATAGAATTGCATGAATGGTGAGACGTACAGATATATGTTCAAACTATTGCTTTAACCAGGTGTTCTTCTACAAAATATACGTTCGTCTGATTGTGAAATTAACTTTATGGACAATTATAATGTTTCTACTTTATACAGTTTAAATGGTGAGATTGGTACTAACTGTGCACTTTTTATTATCGATTCTTCTTTACTGCTATGAATAATCTATCATGGAAAAACGTCAGAAAGAAAAAAGAACAACAAATTAATTGACATTTAAAACAATAATAGCATTAATATCGTGGTGAAAAAAAAGCATTTTCTTACTGTTGATAATCCCAAGTTTATTGATGCAATCATTTCATATACAGTTATCGTTGAAATTGGTATGTCATTGTAAAGCCGTGGATTACCAATGCCAGACATGGAACAACTTTTTGATTTATGTTTTTTTTTTGTGCTCTTCAACTTAGTAATTTGTTTGGCTTTTCGACTGTTTTCATTTGAGTGCCAATTGTAAATAAAGGCAACAGTAGTATACCGCTGTTCAAAAGTCATAAATCGATTAAGAGAAAACAAATTCGGGTTACAAACAAAACCAAGGGAAACACATCAACTATAAGAGGAAAACAACGGAACAACAGAAACACTGCACTGCAACAAAAACAAACGCCAACATGCATAGAAACCTTGAATAAACGAGACACTAGTCTCGCGTGATGCATTGTTTGCTTGTTGTCTTTTGATGTTTTATTAAACTTGATACTTCTATTAACCCAAAAGCTTTATAAATCTAATTACAACAGCCTTATAAATATAATAATAAAATATATCTAACGTCTAAGGCTTTTCTACCTTAAGGGATATATGGCCTGAGTCGTATGTGGTACAATTTTCCAGAATTTTTTACTAGCAATGCTCTTCTACTTTGAGTTTGATTTGACCTTTCACTTATGTTTTATTCGAGCGCAACTGATTTAATAATAGTCCTATGGAGACGAAAAAAAAAACAAACTATATGCTTATTATCTTTGGTGACTTTTTTTCAATTTATGAGCCGTTTCTATCCTCATTATTCAAGTTATTAGTAATGATGTGTAGCTGTACTCTGCATGATTTCATTGTTTATTTTACATTTGCTACATCTATATAAAATAGCAATGAAACAATGAAAGACCATGAATCCAAGACGATAACATGATAACATGATAACCTAGAGATAACCATACATAAATGGAATATGCCACATGGTGAACATTGATTAATATTAAAATCTACCAATGCGATCATTGATATACTACACTAACCAGTTGAAGCAGAATACACTGCTAGGAAATCTGCTTCATTCGGAATACGTATTGTTTCTCCGAATTCCTCGTCATACTCCACATACGAAGCAGAAGCATCTGCCTGGTTTGGATCTTTATTTCTAATAACTTTCCTTTCTACACCACCTCCCAGATCTGATCCTCTACAGGCCTATAATTATAGTCAAACAATAAATTTACTTTATACTTTGTATGAAATAAAAACTTTGTTTTAAATAGATTGAACTAGTCCAACAGTTACAAGTAAATGATATACTGTCGTTAAAAAAAACCAACATTACCTAAAAATAAAAACAAAAGCACCATTTATGAAATATATATTTAGCTTATATCTAGATAACGCATTGTATGGCAGGAAGACAATGATGACCTGAAATAAAACAATGATGAGAACAATAAATTACTTAGACTTAACAGAAAAACCTAGTATAAACTGTTTATTTTTGGCTTAACTGTGAAAATTAATCTTAAATAAAAGCAAGATATGTTTCCACAGCTTAAGTGTGTTCCTAAATCAAAATATCAAGTTTGTATTGCTGTATAAAACAATTATATGCTTGTCCCTTTGGTATCTTTCGCCTCTCTTGTACTGGAAAAATCTGTGATTAACTAAATTACCTGTAATATGAAAATTTTTGGCTTCAGAACAAGTTCCGGACAGTTCGTTGCATTGAAAAAATCCATCACATATTTTATCTTGATAGACGTATCTGTCATATACACAGTGTCCTCATTGCCATGTGTCAACAAAGCTACAATCAGACAGTCTGTAGTCTTTAGGCTTTCCTTGTCTTTTATAACTGCAAAAATAACTTTACATAGTTAGCGAAGCATTTTTATAATTTTAAGGATTTCAACTGATTCAGTGAAAAAAAAGATTAAATGTACATATTAAATGCACCAGATGTGCATTTCGACAATTAATGTATCTTCAGTGATGCTTGAGGCCACATTTTTTGAAAATATAAAACCTAATATAAACGTTGAAGAGCCGATTAAACAAAAATAGACCTTCAGTATAGCGAAATCCGATTTTTTTTTAATTGACAAAATCATCTTTATATATTTCTCATTAGCTGGTTGGTTTTAGTATAACTTTTTGTTGAGAAATCAGTTATTCTTGAGAGCAAATTATCCTGATAGAAAAAGGCCATTTAAACTTATTACAGATTTTGTTTTATCTAGTATCTTAATTCAACATTTGTTATACAAAAATTTCATTTCATTGTGGTACAGCACAAATTAAAGTACGCTGCCAGTCAGTCAACATTTCAATAGATACTCTGTCAGTTAAAAGAATCCGTACCAAAGTATGATTTAATTATATTTGTTTTCCGAGATCACGGTGGGTATTTTAATTGGCTTGAATGTCTTTATTTACAAATGCAAAAGACTTTCTAGAAACCCTTTCTGGTATTTCTCCCTAGGCTCTTTGCTCACCTTGTTTTGATTTCATTATGGTCATTTATGTGATGCAATCAATCATCGAGCACCAATAAAATTTTGAGCTAAAATATTTTTTCATTTCTAATTTGAGATATTTCAAATTTTACCAATAAAGAATTCCTAATTAGAGTTATGGTTTTGCCGATATAAACGAAATGAAAGAAAATGAACAAAAAGGTCATATATAAATTTAATAATTCTATTTTTTTCTGATTTCTATCGTAGTAACTGCAAAACAAAATATCGGGTAGAAAAAATTACCCTATCTGCATAAAATTAAGTAAGGACAGCTCTTGACTTTTGGAATGATGGAAGCACCAGTATTGGTAACATGATATGCCGGAGCAAAACAAAAAGAATGTTATTTCCAAAATGTTATTACCCATATGGTTAAAAAAACATAATCAAAGATGATGATGATGGATGTTTAACAACCAACATCAAATTCAATGCATTATCAGGACGAGAACATGTTAGTGTAATATGAATATTTATCCTGCTTTGTACTAGACCGACACGCTGAGCCAGACTTTTCTAGTTCTCAAGGTAACAGTCCGCAGGAACACTTGTCACCCTATCCGGATACATTATTCTGACTCCGGCCGACCAGTCTTTCTATTTACTCCTTATTACCGCTTGCTTAGCAGAGAAGCAGCAAATAACAATTTTAAAGCCTTTGGTTTGACCCGGCCTTGGGTTCAAACCCATGACTTCCCGCACTCGAGGCGAACAGGCGGTAACCTAATCAAAGATACCACGCTTATAATTTTGACTCGCGTTTCGTCTCAAAAGACTCATCATTGCTGCTAGAATTAAAAGGCTGCAATGTCAAATAAAGTACAATAGAACATGAAAAGAATTCCTACCACCATATGCAACCTGATCAGTTTAAAATTGTGACTTATTAAAAGAGAGTCCCTATTAATCAATACACACATGTTTGATAAGATATGGTTTTGTAGTTTCCACAGAAAAGGAAAATAACAAATTGACATGTTTCAGCCAAGAATTGTCTCTGGTAAACATGTTTTCCGCATGAACCTATAACAAATAGAACTGAAAATTTGTTTAATAAAGCGCCTTTCATATATGACTTCTGGCAAGTTTTGTTCTTCTTTAATAATGATTTATTATTTGAATGTTTTTTCCATCAGAATCTGGGAGAACGGATGAGACATCATTGCTGTCAGTTTTTGCCAATTTATCAACTTATAAAGAATCTAAAAAAATTAATTTACACATTAGAACGGACCCTGATGTTAGAGAAGAAAAAGAAGGTTAAATATTTAAGCAATCATATTAAAACATTGTCAAAAAAGTTGATAAATCTGATTTAAAAAAAGCACATTAAAACTGTATAATTCGTAAAATCTTACTCTCATTAAATTTCATATCCATGTCATTCTTTGTGGCATCATTCAAAAGGTCACTATCGAAACCAAGTTCCATGAATCTTTGGAATAAAGATGAAGCATCCAAATCACTTCCTACACGATCACCTAATTTCAATCTGGTATCAAATGTAATGTTATTGATCACAACTGCTATCCCAGAACTAATTGGATATTCTTCTTGGTTCAAATGTTCTTCGGCTATTTTACCTTGTCCTAAGTTACTACAACATGAAATTCAATTTATATTAAAAAAAGATAAAAGTAATATCAGCTGAAATGGTCAGTGTGGCTTTTTTACTTCAGAAGCAGATCCTTTATTTTTTACTTTGTTCAATTTATTTTGACTTATTCATAATAATTGAAGTCGAGTCTTCATTTTACCAAAGGACAAGTGTCTGAACCATAAATCAAATACAATTGAATATGACTACCCAATTCTTTTTATATTTTTGGATATACCTCTTTTAGATTATTCTGCATGTTTTTATAGGAAAAATATTTTCAAACTTTGTATTAGGTTTATGTGTTGGCCTCGCTCATCACGGAAGAATTAATTTTCGAAATGTGAATCTGGTACAGTAAAATTGGTACTGTTAATGCTATTTAAATTGATTTTGGTGTTATCAAATATATTCAATGCAATAAACCAGTTCATCTTAATGCTGATCCAAAACAAAATGCATTCTTGTAGACTCATTTTATAATAAATTAATGATAAGTGTTGTCATAAAAAGTAGAATTGTAATTCTGCAAAGGCCTTTCAATGAAGTTCAATTAAACAGTTGGGTATCATTCAATAGAAAAGTGAATTAAGAATGAACTAAGATACAATATTACGTTAGCATGTACCTTTCTGTTCCATTGGTAATGGTTGTTTTTGTTAATGTTTCTCCTTTGTTACCAGGAACGGCATCCAACGTGTCTTGGGTTTTTTCCATATCCTAAAATGTTAAAAAGTGATATTGACTAAATATCAAATAGTCCAAAATAACCTGCACAGTCTATGTTATTAAGAATATAATCAATTGTATACATTTCATCACACAGCTTAATTGATTTTTACTCTTAACCTTTTATCAAGCTAAATTGTAATGAAGTCTATATAATAAGACCCCACATTTTGCTCTCCGTAGATAGGTCTCAATGGGAAGTTACAATTTGTTTTTGAAAATATATCGGGAGACTTTCAACAGTATCTTAACAGTTGGCACCTATGCTTATTTTAGATAAAAACGTAAGACAAATATATGAAACTTTGAATCAACATTTACAAATGACAGTAATGTAAAAACTTAAAAAGGAAATGGCAATATATGACAGATAGGTCAAGATTACTTTGACTTTTCGAGAAATGTTGTATTTATAATAAGAATGTACCGGTGGTGGTAACTTAAAGTTGATACATAGCATTCACCACTTTAATGTGTTTTCTGTAGTGATAGAAATAAAACTAACATTCATACCTAAAATATAGACAATGTTGACACGTAAATAACGATCAGTGTATAGAAAATGAATAATGCGCAGCAAGTTAATATTTCCAAGTATTTTCAAAATCTTAAGTTTAAGTTTTAGATGAGTTCAGTAGTGAAAGACCATCTTAACCGCTATGAAAAACTAAAAAAGTATATCCACTGTAGCTTATTCAATGGCTTATATCATGTGTTATCATAAATGCTACGTTAAAAGAGAGAGGTTTAAGATAAAACAAATTAAAAAAAAAGGGATATTCAAACTCATAGTTCATTTATATGTTTTGGAGTTTAGTATGACGTCCATTTTCACTGAGCTAGTAGACATTTTTGTTTGGGGGCCAGCTGAGGCCCGCCTCCGGGAGCGGGATGTTCTCGCTGTGTTGAAGACCCATTGGTGGCCTTCGGTTGTTTTCTGCTCTTTGGTCGGGCTGTTGTCTCTTTGACACATTCCCCATTTCAATTCTCAATTTGATCATAAGCCAAAACAAATTGACAATGTCATGGCGTAAAAAAACGACAAAAAGACAATCAACACTGCAAAAAACACAACATAGAAAACTAAAGCCTGAGCAACACGAACCCCATTAAAAACCCGGAGGTTATCTCAGGTGCTCCGATAGGGTGAGCAAATCTTGTTCCATATGTGACATCCGTTGTGTTGCTCATTCATGTACAAAATCGGTGATAAGTCTAATTCGGTTGGTCACATTCTAGGAAAAGAGGACGGGATTGTAGTTACGCCAATTAACATATCGCAGTTATGTTTTTTTTTTCACAGTATACAAATAATCGATGACCTTTAAATTATCCAGTACAATATTATACAGTATCATATATGCCAGATTTAATTAAATACAATACAAGGTTTCAATGGATAAACCTTCTTCGATATACATTTCAATGCTGCCAATATAATGTTATATAACTAATATCTTGTGGAAATTACTTTCCGATTCGCAAGCATGGATTGAAAAAAAAAACAGTTCTGATAAAGATATAGGAGATACATAAGGTGAAGAATGTTTGGCATAATTTCAATAGGCACAATAACAGTTTCTGGCTTAAAATCATCAGAGGAAAGTTCAATTTTTTTTAACCCTGATATCTATGATAATTTATATAATATTACAAAATCACAAAATGAATTTCGGAGTTTGAAGAAAAAAAGACTAATTTACAAGGTTTAAAATATTTTCCGACGCGGGTTTTATCTGCGACACTTTTTTCAATTACAAATTTATTTCAATCTTTCACACATAATTCCAATACAAAGTCATTCGAACACGCACATCAACTGCAACACCACATGCAGTGTGTTCAGTGTGTCAACTAGGCTATACAATACTACTTTCGTCATTAGGATAGTGCCTTTTTTAATGGCTTAATATAGGGTTTTAGGATAGTAAATGGTGTATGGTAGAATGGAAATTGTAAATATATATCTGTGCAATTCAGCAACAAGTCGTTATTTCAATAGGTACTAATAGTGCATTCAAATGATTCAAAATGTGTGTGTTCATACCGCAGAATTTCTACCAAATTGTATCGAAGACAAAAAAGCATCGTTCGAAGATATTTTGTTCGTCTTTAGATATATTGAAAATCTCATGTCAACCAATAATTCAATAAGTGCATGCACCTCATATATTCCAGTGAACCTGACAGGAAGGATAGTACCGAAACTTTCATATCTAGATCTATGCAACATAAACAATTTAGATTTTTAGATCACCGTACAGCCTTCAACAACGAGCAAAACCCAAACCGCATAATCATTTATAAAAGTTCCCAAAATTACAAATATAAATTCAAACAATTAAAACGAGAAAACTAACGGCCCGAATGATGTACAACACTTAAAAAATAATTTACAACAACGACAACCACTGGTTACAGCAAAAAAGGGGGTTCCAACCATATGTCCCAATAAAAAAGAATTTTAGGTCAAACAAACGGGAGTTCTTATCTACGGAACAATAACTGGATCCGCCACTGTACAGTCTCCTGACTAGCATACCTATAGAAAGTCCAAGATTATGGTGTTACAAAATGCTTTTAATTGTCTGTGAGTTTTTTTATTTATGTTTTATTCCATTTAGTCCTGCAATTTTTTGATTGATTAATGATAACATCGAAGCAATTCTTTTAGTTTATCTAATTAAATATACAATTAATTTTATTTAGTTATTTGGATTTATTAACCTTAAATTAAAGGGTGCGAAAAGATGTATTAATGTAACTGTTTCAAAGTTCAAATTGATCAATTATTGATTGAAGTGAATAAATAAAATTTATTTTCTCAAGGAATAAATTGCATAGTATACAAATCCTTGTTCTAATATAAATTGTAATAATTTTAATCGACGAAAAAGATAGATACTTTTGTTGAGTTGGAAGAATCGTATAAAAGTGTTATTTTTCTAAATTCTATTTGTTTACTCGGACATCGTAGAGTCTAAAATTGATTTTTTTTACCATGTTGGACTTCATATTGTGTATTGAATTGAAACATGAACGCGGACTTCGATGAGAACACCTGGATTGAAAGTTTGCAAACGTTCCGACCAATGAAATTCATTTTAATATGTAACGCGGACTTCAACGAGAGCACCTAGATGAAATATGTTATTTATACGACAATTAGTTTTTATTTAGAAATTACCGCTAAAATATAATTAATAAAATTAAATGAGAGCAACAATGCAGAATTGTTTCTTTTCCATTCTTGTTTTTTTTTAACAATGTTTATGTTCATTTTTATTTGGTAGGTAGATTATATATTATGCCCCAAACGTAAATATAAGTTTTTTGAAATGCATTAAAAGACGTAAGAGAATGCCGACTAAAAGCCAGTCAAGGTAGTGTAACTTAAACCTACCCATCGTTATCGCAGACTAAAATTTATCTCATAAAAACAGAATATATGTTGATTTATTGCAAGAATTTTTGTACGTCACGGTGCATGTCAGCACGATAATCCCTTTACAGAATCGTAACCACGCTTCAATATTTTCGTTTGATATTTACTGCTCTTCCACAATTAACGCCCAGTGACCGGTATTACAATTTAACACAGTTTTAAAAGTTCATTGAGCTGTTACTTCATTTACAATTTTGAGCAAGACCAAACTGTTTATCAAATTCAACAAATGTCAACATTATCTTCATCAATTTTATTATTTAACGAAACATTGTTTTTTCATTACAAGCTATTCCATATATCAATATACAGCTAGTGAATATTTGTTGTTTACCGAAAATATAAGATACATCGATTTAAATTATGTACACAATGACTAATTTCTGTGAAGTTACTTTTATTTCCGAATTTAAGAGTACAATATAGTAAAACAGAAAAAAAAAGAGAAACGGTAAATATACAGGAATACATAAAGTTTCGTAAGTAATTGCAAGGGACCACACGTTACTTACATGCCACGAGTTTTCATAGCACTTAATTAGCAATTTTTGAAACGAATATGTTAGATCTACTGCATTTAAGCAAATTAAAATTATGTTATACATCTAACTATTTTATTTGCAACAGATTCACAAGTTTTGCATTTTTTAATTGTGCATCAATATTTTAATGTTTTTATTTAAATTCCTTGTATGTCACGTGTTTTGTTCATTCATTTGTTTAAATTGTGAAGCATGTGACTTTACTAAGAATACACGCATTTAACTAAAGTCGATAAAGTTTGAAACAAATAAACGATAGATACATCGAGGTTGTTTTGCTTGAGTGATTTACCTATACAAAGCTCGGGTCTCAACAATGTTTAAAACGAATTAATGCCAGCTTGAATTAGTTTAACGGGGGCGTGGCCTATTGGTTTGACGCATCTGACCACCATCTGAAATTAACTTGATTGACCGCAAAGGAATCTATTTGACTGGCATTAAAAAAATTTGATATGGTTAGAAATGAATTAAAATTAATTTTCAATTTTTGTCAATCTTTATCAAATGATGATTAATCTTATTTAAATAGCGTTAATGCGTTTTTGTCCGTTCAAGTTAAATTCGGGTTACTAGTGATGACAAACGTAGTATTTTAGTTTTCCCACTGTCAACTTTCTATTTGTCAGTAATAACGTAATATCTGTTTCGTTGTTTGGTGTTTACTTATATTAAATGATACGTTACGCGCATGAATGTTCACATTGGTATGCCTCTGACGCAAGAAAATGTCAGCAGGATTATGTGAAAAATACTGTGTAGACATATTGTCGCGGTCTTATATCTATAAAACATACATACAAAATAGAAGAATTGTTTCCTTATAACTTTTTAAAGTTAACTTTTGTGCTTCTTCGTTACATTTGTTTGTTTTTATAGTGATTAAGATGATAACACAATGTTGACTGCTGTTGACATTTTTACCTATTGTGTCTGTTTGTTTTTTCACGCATCGTTGTCAATATAATGGAATTTGATGCGACTGTCATACAAGTGAGAGGTTTGGCTAGCTATAAAACCAGGTTCAATCCACCATTTTCAACATAAGAAAATGCCTGTACCAAGTCAGGAATATGACAGTTGTTATCCATTCGTTTGATGTGTTTGAACTTTTGATTTTGCCATTTGATTGGGACTATCCTTTTTGAATTTTCCTCGGAGTTTTTTTTCAGTATTTTTGTGGTTTTACTTTTTACTAAGGAGAATTGTTGTGTATTGTATTGACTGAAAGAACACAATGATAGGATTCTTTTTAAAATAAGTATTTTTTCATTAGTCACCAGGTGATAAAACATGTTTTTTATAATGTAAAATTATCAGTCCATGTAACACGACATATAAATCTCTCTTGGAAGTAGTTATGCAGGATATTCTCTGAAACTATATTAACCCTAATCTCAATATTAATTATAACATTCATTTTTATAAAGACATCAAAGTAAAACAAGATTTGTTTTGACGTGAATAAATAAAATTTGGTAAATTGAAAAGGTACATAAACTTGGAACTACCTATATCCATTCTTTTGATTTTTGATGATGATGATGATGATGATGATGATGATGATGATGATGATGATGATGATGATGATGATGATGATGATGATGATGATGATGCATCTTCGCTAGCCAAGGGTTATGATCCAGTCCCCTCCTCTCTACCATTGCCGGATTAAGATAACATTTCAGATTCATGGGGTAAAGATTTACATTGGTCGCAGTTGTCACTGGCTGCATCCGATCAAAAAACGCCTTTAAGATGATCACGTGTAAATGTAGAAAATGCAAGTAAGCAATTGCCAAGAGCTGATTGTGCAGCAAGTCTTTACCCCCAAAACATAGTACGATATTAAGTGTCAATCTTAAAGTTCTTAATCATCTTATTGAAGTTCATAAGTATGTTTCTCGTGCAAATGCTGTAATGTCAACGTATATTTTTGGTTCCTGTAAACACTAGATATAACAATTTTTACACCTCCACACTGAAGAGAGTTCATGTGCTAGCTGCCATTAGCCAAGAATGATATATTCGATATGGGCGTGACTTTTATTTACCGGTAGATGGCGAAGCATTGTATTCCAAAATGTCGACTTAATCTGCCAAGAGTGGAGAGGAGGCGACTGGATATATTCAGGACGAGAACATATATATCAATAATAAATGAATATGCTTTGTACCCGACCGCCATATATATTGAACGGGATTTTTAACGTGCTACTTCACAAGGTCTGTAGTTATCCCTACTCCAAGCCAATCTGTCTTTGTTCTTATTCCTAATTGCCCCGAGCTTGCAAATAGCAATTTTGAAGTGTTTGACCCGCACTATTGGCGAGCATGCTACCACCAGACCACCGAGGCGGTTGTATAGAATAATGACTATCATATTTATTTACATATGGAAAAAAGAAGAACGGTATTACTTTTTTTTTACAGTTCGATATTTCCATACTAGCATCGTGCCTTCTTTAAAATGAATTTATATGAAACGAAACAGATATATCCCCTTTATCCATCACAATGAATACAAATTATGCCTGTATTATACTTTTTTTTATTTTTTTCAAACTTAAATTTACTATACAAAAAATATTTTTAACAAAGACAAATGTTTTAGGGCAATAACTATTTCAGTACACGCAGAGCAAAAAAACACAAAAAGCAAAGGAACAGCGCTTTTATTGCAGTCTTCACCTCAAAGTCACAATGATGACTTCAACACGGAGCAAATACTCTCAACTCACTGCAAGTTAAAGACGGCTCCTAGCACCGGTTTGATAACCCATCACATAAATATCTGCCTATACCAAATTATCATTATTTGTTTTTATTTATAATTTATCAGTGTTTATGTCATTGGGGAATTTGGTGTAAAAGGTACTTCTTTGATATTGTATGTTGAATTATAAACGATTTTATACTATGGGGTTCATTTACTGTAACGAAAGTCGTTTATTGTTGAAGACCGTATATTGATGTTTTAAATTTTAGTGGTGTGACGTTAACATTGACCCTAGCAGTCTTTTTTGATTGATAGTCGACAGCATGAAAGGCATATTTCTTTCATAATAAAGAACATCTATTATTATGAAGTTATTCCATTGTTCTTTCATATAATATTTCAAAGGCTCCTCAGGCAGTCTGGTTTTTTTATTTTTTATTTGTGGTATTTTTTTGTTCATATAAGATGGCATTTTTATACAAAAAGACGAAAAAAAATGTTCAGCCTATTTAAAAACTAATATGTATTTTTGTCTATATCAGCTCCCTTAAATTCTTGACTACATGTTATCAGTATATTTGACAGCAAAAACACAATAATATCTAGTATGTGTATACTTAATTTTTTTTTCAATTTCTGATAAAAGCTGCAAACTTTCAAATGAATATAACAAATGTATTATATAAAAAGAGTAAAAACAACAATTTATCTATATCTGCACTTGAGTGATAGAACGGGTTGGCCACAGAAAACAAAGCGGGCCGTGAACAACGAAGAACCATAGGTAAATGGCTAGCTGTTATCTTTTCAGAGAAGAATATTTTTCAATAAAACGATAAAAACTAACACTGAAATAAAAAATATTTAAGTTCATTAATTAAAAAAAAATCCATTTGTTCTAAAATTAAATATTTCATTAATAAATGACCTTAAAAATAACGATTGAATTGCAATATTTTAATAGTTTACCTTCAGCTGTTGGTGTCTTCTAACAAATTATAGTATAGACTGTCAATTTGCAGGTGACTTACCTTACCAATATACAAAGCTTGAGCTATGTCAATTAATGATTTCTTTCAAGTGTATTATACTGATATATAAAACACAAATATAAGAATATCCAGATTGCACTCCAACAATACCTTTTCCGAGAAATAGACGTAACAATAAGATAACACTTTAAACTAGAAATAAATCTATAGGTAGTTCAAATATTTAAAGTTTAAGTAGAATGAAATTTTATATATTTCGTTGTTCAACTAGGTTTTGCATTTTGAAAAACAAATAACCAGTTGAATAGCTTTAAGAATGAAATATCTTACCTTTAGCTGACGATTTTCGAACGAATTAAGAGATGTGTGGTTTTTCTTCAGAAATGTATTTTATATTTTTCCGTGGTACTCTTACAGTCCGTACACATATTCCATAACGGTCTGGCGTCGGTAATACTTTCGATGGGAGTACTTCAATATTACCACTTGGAACCCTTGGTTCAATAACTTCTTTGTAGCAGTAAACCTTTATCAGGGAAATCAGTATTTGAAACGGAAGTTCATTGTCCACTTCTAGATGTAAGTGAAGACATAAAACAGACTTTACTGAATATGTGGTATACATTATTTCAATTCAATGGGATACTAGTAAATGTGTTGAACATAGTCAACAACCTAATTATTTAGTGAAAGAACATCATCTATATAGCGGAACATGAAGTTGAAGGATAATGGTAGTTTCTCATCATTCTTCACGAGGAGCTCATGCATGAAGTTTGCCTCATATGAATTCAGGAAAAATCGACATAAAGAGAAGCACAATTGGTTCCTATTGGTTGTTGTAAAACACATCCTCAAAACATGACACAAATGTTGTCAATAAAAAATCTTTATGATGTTTGTTTCAGAGAATGTTTTGTTCAAATCAAAGAGGTTTTGTATCTGGTCAAAACTATTTGTGGATTATATCAGTCATATTTTAAGCACACTTGACTTGTTTTCCCAAAAGTATAGCATAGCATGTGAAGGAAATTTAGAATACTGCCAAATACTGTATTATGTTACTGGTAGTTTGAAAATTTACGTGGATATTACTATTAAATCCAGTTCATTCCTTCTCAATTAGTGTTATCAAGAAAGCTATTAAGTGATCAAGTCATACAAGATATTCTAAAAGTTTAATTATTTGACATTCAAAATTTCAAGATCATTTAAACTAATAGTATTGGTCAAGGTCGTCAACACGACAAAGTTTTTTTTACAGTATATCGGAAATGATTTAAAAATATGCAATGAAAATTGTTCAAAATCCTATCTATTGTTGTTTTCTGGGAATTTTACATTATTCTTCATACGAGAAATAAATCGAACTTTTGTAATAGTGTAGGGTTATTGAAACAATACATGTATATTTACTTAGAGTATTAAGATAAAATTTCGGTCTTAACAAACACAAAGTTATGTATCTTTATAAAACATTATTGCTAAAACTTATATTAATTGTTGGTTCCTCACACAATACAGATTACACATTTAGCATAATGAAAAATGCATATAACCAATAGGGTTAAAACAACAGACTATTCATACATGCGCCCGAAATGTCTGTCCTTTTTCCGAGAAGAAAACGTGGCAAGAAAATACAAATATAAGTAGGTTACATAGGGCATGTTATATATCGATTGCTTTACAATGTAATTCAAACACACTATTTTTGACATTTTTACCCTTTATGTTTTTTTGTTTTGTTTACACATTGTTTTCAACATAATGGAATTTTATGCGACTGTCATACAAATGAGAGGTTTAGCTAGCTATAAAACCAGATTTAATCCACCATTTACTACACAAGGAAATGCCTGTACCCAGTCAGGAATATGATAGTAGTTTTCCATTCGTTTAATGTGTTTGAGCTTTTGGTTTCGCCATTTGATAAGGGACTTTCCGTTTTGAATATTCCTTATATAGAGTTCGTTATATTTGTTATTTTACTTTTTGATATGTAGATATATAAAATATTAACAATGTGACAATTAATAAATGCAATATTTTATTAGACAAACTAGCTTCACCAGGCATGTTTTTTAGGTGAAATTGGATGCTGAAAGCAAGCTTTTTCAGCTTAAAAAACAGTTTGTATTAGCGAATCTATCTTCGTTTGTTTTCAGAAAAAAAGTGCTGTTATCAGGTTAGTTTGCAACGTCCAATATTACTAAGATGTTGAGGACGATATCATACTAAACGTACTCCTGTTGTACCGTTTTTCATCTTTTCATTTAAACCTTCATGTTTAAAGCTCTGAAGTTGGTGGTTTCAACTTTTTATTTATGATAATACTTACCATGCAGTCACATTATTTTTTTTTATACATCTAGGCTATATTTTAGAATATTTGACCGAGTGGTCAGAGACGATGGACCAAATGAAGGCGGTATTACCACGATGTCAAGTCTTGAACCTTATTTTATACGATGGAGAATGCTTGTTGTAAAGTTCTCATATACTTAGATACATGTGATAAAAGAAAAATCGATGGTGCATCGTGGTAATATTATTATCCTTAACGACTGACAAACAGTTTGTTGAAAGAACAAATTCGTCAAGAACATTCACAAGCATGACAACATTACAGAACTGTTTAGAGTGTTTTTACTTTTGAAGAATTTGTTGAAGCATTTTCTATTCTATTTTGATAGATTGGTGCTCGCTACCGTACAGTGTCAATTATTTCATGCATATTAAGAGAAAAGAACAAATTAATCCATAAGGGTTCCGCAGTAAGGCCAACCGGGATGAAGGATGCTGATGGAAAATGAATGAATTTTCTAATTAGTTATTTCTTTTGAAACTCTTATACAAGTTTTGAAAAATCGAGGCATCACTGAAGAGACAGTATTGTCGAAATGCGCATTTTGTGCAGTAAATTTGGTAACTTTTATGTTAATACTGACTCGGAAAACGAAATAGATACATTGAAAAATTAATAAAAAACGAGGGTTTGTTGGAAAAAAGCAGAAATATTGCCTTGATTGGGGACTTTCCTTTTTGAATTTTCCTTTGAGTTCAGTATTTTTGTAATTTTACTTTTTACAACAAGCCATCTACGGACCGATCAGAGAGTTCTTCCAATGGTTCTTTAGCGTGTAGAGAGCGTGGCATTATCCCCTCTTGAGGCATCGGATTTAATGTGCCCTTACCGAACGGATGTGGCTGCGAATTTATACATCTCACACAGCCAAATCAACGTCCCACTACATCAAGGGTTGTACTGCAGGAAACAAGTTGAGTTCAGGAATGGCATATTTCTTTCTCCAGTTCAAACATCATGGTCTATTTTATTTACATATATAAGTTTAAAGATATTGCAACGAAACCAATCACCTGAGCTCTATATCACACTTAAAACTCATATTGTATAGTTCAATTTTGAAAACCAATTGACACGACAAATGTAAATTTTTGAGCCGTAATATTGTCACTACGATATGATTTCATCGTTTTCATAGTTAATTATCGTTTATATATGTCGTTGCATACATGTTTTTTCCTGTTTATACAGAATCTTCAACTTTAGACGATCCAGTAAATTTAAATTTGGTACCGTTCATGTTAATTCTAACTCAGAAAACAGAATTAATATATTTTAGAATCATTTATTCATTTATCCCCCCCCCCCCACCCCACCACCCCCTTGACAGTATTTGATTAGTAAATTTGGCTGTACTGTAGAAAACTTATTAAAATGGTATTTCACATCCTAAATTTTACGGTAATATTGTACTTAAAGCGAGGAAATCACTATGTGATCCGTGTAAACTCATCGAACCTTTAAACAAACTTATAAGTAAGGGTTATCGTACCAATATTGTAATTAGATCTCTGAAATTGTTTACATTGGCACTAATATCGATTTTGTCATTAGCAAATTAAAACATAACTAAGTTGTATCTTCTTTTGAGGCGGGATGTTTAGAGACACACACGTTAATTTTATCTCTTAAGAAGTAGCTCCTCACTATCCTACTACCTGTCGATACATTTATTTTGGCATTGCACAAGTCATGTCTTCTCTGACTGTTCATGACGTTAAAATACTAAATCCCTGGGATGTGTTTTAGTTGATTTTAGTCTCTGATGCATGATTTTTATCATTAATTGTTTTGGCTTTTAACTAGCTGTCAGTAACTGCGAGTACTCTCAAATCGTACTTTCTTTTAATTCGACCTGTTGATACTATTTTAATACTTTTTGTTATTTTATATTAATATGGATCTTGTCTGTATACCAGCTTTGATTATTTGGAATATCTACTAATTTTCCTTCTTCATACTACATTTGTATTAACATCAAGATTATTCTCCTTTAATCTGTACAGGAAGTTTTATTGTTGATATTTACCCTTATGTATCTAGTGTTAAATTAGGTATTTATATGACAGACCTTTCTTGGTATTCCTAATTATTGGAAGATTTTATATAGACAGAAAAGTATACCTAAAACGACAAAGTTATTTTTCATTTACCTGTATATATTATGAAAACCGGTTTTTCAAAAGTGATTATTTTCTAAGGGTTAAATATTTCGCGGTGGTGTCTTGCCATGGCTTTATTTGGACTTGTTTGTTTGCTTTTGGCCTTGAATGTTTGTCCCTAATATTTTATTAACTATGTATTTACTTTCAGGTATCACAGATCGAATTTATTCGTTCATAGTGTGTTAATTTACGTTTTGATTGAGTTAAGCCTTCCAATTGATGTTTTATCGTGTGTTTTCTATGTTGTGATGTTATACTATTGTTTCAGAAAAAGGAGAAGGTTTGGTACCATTAAAACGTTTAATCCCGCTGCAAATGTTTGCACCTGTCCTAAGTCAGGAATCTGATGTACAGTAGTTGTCGTTTGTTTATGTAATTTATACGTGTTTCTCGTTTCTCGTTTTTTATATAGACTAGACCGTTGGTTTTACCGTTTGAATGGTTTTACACTAGTACTTTTGGGGCCCTTTATAGCTTGTTGTTCGGTGTGAGCCAAGGCTCCGTGTTGAAGGCCGTACATTGACCTATAATGGTTTACTTTTATAAATTGTTATTTGGATGGAGAGTTGTCTCATTGGCACTCACACCACATCTTCCTATATCTATTAAGAACAAACAAAAACAGCGTCAGTTAACCTACAGATATAGAATAAGGGGTTATCATAAATATTCAAGAAAGAGACCATCAACTTGGCGATGAAAGATTCTACAAAATACTAAACTCCGACCTCAATATTCAACACACAAATAACTGAAAGTACAAAACTTGAATGGCATGGTTAAATGCTTCTCTAAATAGTAAGATAGATTTAATTTGATTCTTGTAATTCAATGTAGGAATATTTCATTTTTCCGCAAGGACTATTCAGTGTATTGACAACTTTTCTTATAAAAACGGCATTACTAGTCATAAATGTTTCAAGGCAGTAATTCATAAAATAAACAAATCAAATCTCAGAAATACTGGCAACACCATGACCGACAGGCAAAGTACGAATAGACAACAAGCCATTGAAAAAACAGAGTTCTTATGAAACAGACCTTACTATACCTGTGGCATTAATCATATAAAGTTCAATTCAATAGATACACAAGCAAGCAATTGAAGCATAGGACTGAGGATAAGGAAGTTTTATTTTCCTTCTATGGTTTTTACATTTATTTTATTTCGCCTTTGGTTATCTCCTTCTTTTGTTCATTGTGTGATATTAGACTGTGTTACAAGCGACAAAAACCAGGAATCTGAACAATTGAACCCCATGATTTTCTCAAACTTCTTTCTTTGTAGAGAAATTGCTGACATAATTAGGGCTTCACTAGGTCATTTTTGTATTGAACAATGTTTCGATTCATTAATAATTTGCCAGGACTGGGACGGTGGGCAATTTAGCACATGCATTAAGTATTGAAACGTACTGTGGGATGAGATCTAAATGATTATTACGGTAAAAACGCAGTTTCATGTTCTATTGATGCATTTTCATTAATGTGTTCTTCTTTTCCATTTTGTTGAACAAATGCATGCTAATGGCCTTTTATTTTAATTTGAACAATACTTTTTCATAAAACATAAAGCTTACTCATGAAAAGGAAGATTTCAAGAAGTTAAAAATTAAAATAATGTGTCTGACAAAATATAAGCGTCTTTAACTTAATTCTTTGGTTAAATTCATTAGTACAATATTCTTGCATGTAAAACAATTAACTTACCAATCAAAATGAACATAAACAGCTGGTAAAAGCGTTTCCCTTAGTTTTTGTTTGTTGCCTTGATTTCTCTCTTCTTAACGATCCAGTCTCCTCCTCTCCACCCTTGGCGGATTAAGATAGAATTTCGGATCCACGAGGTAATGATTTCCATTGGTAGCAGTTGTAACTGGCTGCATCCAATCAAATAGCGCCTTTAAGATGATCACGTGTATATGTAGAAAATGTAAATAAACAATTGCCACGTGCTAGTTATGCAACAAGTCTTTACCTCGAAAGCATAGGACACACAATTTTTAGTAATAATTTCAAAGTTCTTGATTAACTGAAGAATTTCCTGTGTATGTTCTTCGCTCAAATGTTTGAATGCCAACAAATAGTATCGGTTCCTGCTTTACGAAATTTGTAAACACTAGACTCAATCATTTTTATACCTCCACACTGAAGAGTTCAAGTGCTGCCATTGGTCCAGAATGATGAAGTTGGTATGGGACTTTTATGTACCGGCAGATGGCGCAGCATTGAATTCCCAAATGTTGGCTTAATCTGCCAAGGGTGAGAGGAGGGGACTAGATTGTAATCCTTGGCTAGCGAAGATGAATCGATTTACGCGAGTTGAATATCGGTAAACTAGTATCGCCTCATCTCAATTCATACAAATATATATTTTAAAAACTTGACTTGGGTTCAACACATGATATGCTTAATCAAAAAGAGTAAATGATTGAATTTTATTTTGAAAAATATACAAAATATTGATATCTACAAAAAAGTTATAAACAATGTAAAAAGCTGTAGCAGATAAAAAAAAATTGTATGATCCCTATTATTTACTTACAAATAGTGAATGTTAACGAGAAAGAAATTGTATAATCTAAATTTCAACACCATATAATTTTCAAGATTACAGCAGCTGATCAAACAAATAATCCTGTCAAAACAAGATAATTAAAGTAACTGGGCAAATGGCAAATCTGTGGTGTACCAGTAAATCTTAAAGGACTTTAAAGTTCCCTTTAATCTATAAACAGTTCACATATAATATTTGCAGCCTACATTTGTTTTGGTTAATGTATTAATTTTCCAAAAAACAATAATTTCGTTTACAATTTACTATTATATAAACATAACTTATTTGTAGATGAATAAAAACAAAAACAAAATATTGTCTCACTTAGTTTTTAATGACATATTTGCAATGATTCAGTATTAAACGTGATTTTACTTTAAAAATGCTATGACAAGAGTACAGATTTTCCCGATCAACCTCCCACATTAAATCTATCCCAGCTCTCTCATGAACTTTTTTTATTAATTTGTTTGTCTTTCTCTCAGTCTGAAATATTGAATTATTTCTGACATAAATTCTGTTTAGATCATCATATTTTAATGAGTAGTGTTATGGCACAGGCACAAAAATCGTATTTTTTTTTCTAATTTCACATACTTAAGCAATAACATAAACCTATTAAGGATGAGGAATTATCAGAGAATCTGTATTCCTGGTTCAAAGCCAATAACAATTTATATTCATAAAAGTGATGTGGGCAATGTAGGGTAAAGAATGCTTTCATTTTGCAATGTGAACTTAACTTAGAATTGTTTAACGTTTTGTCATGTCGAGGCCTGGTACAGCTGAATAAAGGCTATAGGTTTTGCTCATTATTGAAGGTTGTAAGCTGTCCTATAGTTACTTACAGCCACATCATTTGGACTCTGGTGGATATTTGTCTCATTTACACACATACCTCATCTCCTTATTTCTATATTAAAATCAAATAATGTATTGTTTTAGCAATGAAATTTGCCTTAACTTCCTTTGTCAATAATTATAGTTGAATCTATTTCTAGATAGATTTGTACACCATGTGCAACTTTTGATAATTCAAAAGAAAAGCTTTCTTAACAAGTATAGTTATACACATACACATCGTTTGAAAGTTGAAATCTGAGTATTTATCATTTATAAACTGCCTGACATGGACATGTATAGAATCTAAAGAATGCTAGCACTTCGTTGTTTTAGTTCTCAAAGGTAGAGATGAAGCCTGAAAAATATAGCTATCAAGCCAGTGCATTGGGGTTTTGATTGCATTTCATGCAATCTTTACCCTAATAAAATGAAAGACTTCATGAATATAATTTTCATCATAACTGGAGCACCATCTCTATCAGAATGAAATCTCAGCTAAAATTACATACTGCAAACCCTCACACTTAGTTGCTGTATTTCAAAACTTAAAAGATTACTTTTCTATCAATCCCAATCAAGCTCTAATGATAAGTCTTAAAAATATGAAACAAACTTCATTAAAAAAATTCAGTTGCATTTTTACAATGGCTTCCCTTATTATAGCTTAGCAAATTAGGTTCAAAGTGCAATAATTTCATGAATTTGAAAACACTATAAATCATTTTTTTACTGAGTTTTTCTATGAGGTATTAATATTCCATGTTTCTAACCTAGAATGAAAGACTGTCTCTTCTTCTGAATACTAATTTCACAAAACATAATGCAAAATGATTTAGTATCAATTGAAAATTTCATATATAAATTAATACAGATATCAAACAGTTCATTATTTTGCCATTTAAAAAAAATAATAATGAGGTATAAAACAATTTTCTGTCAAAATATTGTCAAATGTGATAACAAAATAATACAATCAAAGAGATATGAGTATGTAAAATAAAGATAAATAGAAAATCAAACAATACCAATTAAAATTATTGAAGAGCTTTATGATGTTATTGAGATTTCATCTTAATATTTTAAATTGCTATAATATTTATATGCTTTAAGTATCACATTCATTTAATGTTAAGAATATTTTTCATGGAAGAATATATATTTCTGGTATGTTAAATAAGTACTAAATACAGTTCAACAAAATAGTGTATGGCAACATATAATTCTGTGAAACATAACCAAAGGATTCTGTAAACTCGGAAATTTTTATTATATTTCAGCAATTTCATGCAGTTAGCTTCATTAAACTGATCCTTAAAATACAACATATTAAAGAATAGTTTATCTTCCATTTACTTCATAATTCATGAGAGACTTTTTGTGAAACATAAAAATTACAACTATCACCTTTTTAAAAAGAACAATCAATAAACTGCATTTCAGATGAAATGATATGAATTCTGACAGGTCAGAAACTTTTGTAGTATACAAATTAAATTTAATCTATATACTGTGATAACAAGTCAAATCTTAATGAAAACAAACCATTTTATGGATGTGAGTCACTGCTACCTAAAAGGCTATATACAATGTACCAGTTTGCTGATAGTTTAAATCTATATGTTTAAAGTATGACAACACTTTTTTTACTTAAACAATTTTTTTAGAACAATGACATTGCATGCATATGGTTTTCAGTTGTAATATACAGATATTTTCTTTTGAAAATAAAATGGAACTGCTTCTTTAATTATTCATCTAAAATTATGTGATTGTCAACAGCCTTATTAGCATGGTTTGGTTGAAATTTCTAATTCATTTGTTTCAAGTACAATTCCTTTGTAAGATGTGAAATGAAGCAAGGCATCTGGGTAACATTACCGCTGTTTGGAAAATTTGGCTTATATCCCATTCCAACTCTTTTGTTAACTCTGGTCAATATTCTGTAGATATCATCTTTTTGTCATCTTCAGGAGCTCTTCTGACAACTGGCGTATAAATGGTGACCCTTTCTCTGTGTTTCGGAAAGATCCATAACCTGTTTGCAAGAATATATACTTTATACTGATGAGAGGCATTCTTTTAGAATTTCCCATATATGTGACCAGCCATGAGATTTTCAGGCTTAAGGTGGTACCAGGGTCAAAATGAGATTTTGCATTTTTATGAAGTATACATAGATTCAAAACACCCTGACAAGTTATTTTACTAGATTCTTTAAAATAACAGAAATATGGTCATTTTTGATAGCTTCGATTGTCTAAATAAATTTTCATTTTTTGTCTCAATTTTTCACATGTATGTTCATCTACTATAGTTGCTATGTCATATTGGTTTTTATAGGGTGGGGGAAAGGGGGGGAGAGAGGTTCAAGTCTTCTTAATTTTTCAAAATGTAATTGTAGCTTTGATAACTAAATAACTGAAGAATTTCATAGCAACAATGTACAGAAATCTGCAATCAAAATAATAATGACTTAACATTTTTTCTTTCGTAAGGAAAACTACATCAATGCTAAGAAAGTGAATACCAGGATATATAATAAACCATCAAGGAGCTGTGTATTATTTAATATGCTTTCAAATGTTCATCTATTATCTTATTGTGAATACATTTTGAATTCTGCCAAAGTGATTTAATCACGGATCTGTTAATGCAGAGTAAAATGAAAAGTCAAACAGCATGATCAATAATATTAGGGCATGTAGGTGAAAGGGTGTAAGAAAACTTGCAACAATACATACAACTTGTTTATGTAGTTATAAGACAGTCATAGATAAAAACAAACTAGGAATGAGACACTATTGGGATCCTAAATGGGCAGGTATATCTTGCTTGATTTACATGTATCGGTATATGTCCATACATATGTTCATATTTTCTTTTACTATGTGAATGAGATTGACTCCAAACACTTGGTGTTCATGCTGCAATCTGATTCGGTAAGTTATAATTTTCGGCACTTTATTTTCTAAATAATGTCTCGCAATGGTGATATAATTATAACCATTTTGTATAATCGAAAACATATTAATGATTCAGGAGAAATTGATATACGCTATGAAATCTAAAAGATAAAATGTGTGAATTTAGAAAAGGATTCTAAAGGGGATTTTAACCTTAATTATCAATGTTATGTAAAAGATCTTCTTGTTTTGTATATCTTAATATAAAATCCAAATTTCCTCAAGTTATGAAAAAATTCATCTTTATTTTACAGCATGATATAACTGAACATTCAATAACAGTGCCCCGATTACGTTATGTGACTTTACATCAACGTTTTCTCATTATGACGTTTACCACCATAAGCCTGGAAATGTCATAGCGGGTCACATATATCAATACATCAAGTTCATTCTAGAAACAGCAATTTTTTATCAGATATGATGCATAATTTAATTTCTTGTTTCATATCAGGTGGTTAAGCTATAAGTTTTATTTTATATTCATGCCATGTTGATATTATTACAGAACACATATCGGTTCTGATTGGTTGCCTTATGATGTGGCTAATTAGGTTCTATTGGCTAGAATGAGATACAGAATTTGGAACCTGCCCCTGACAGAAGATATTAAATATGGAAGATTAGAGAAAACTGACATGTCAGCAATGGCTCATTTTATGTGAAGCACAGAGACTGATGCATACAAAGCAAATGTTCATAATTTGTCAATTTTCATAAATTTTGACACCAGCAATTAATTCAGGATGTGTTCTCCATTAATATATGTTTTGTTAAAATTCAAGCATTATGTATATGTATTTTGGTGGACTTTCTTTGTAAATGGTAGGCAACCAATAATTTTGACACAGAGAATCATTTCGTTATAGCAAAAATTCACCTAAATATATTATGCACATCTACATATTATGCACAACAAATATGCAAAATTTCTTAGCTACCTACATATACTTTTGGAGTTTTCGTGTTTACAAAAACAAGGGTTTTTCCAACATTAGAGACTTGAATTTAAAAAAAAAAAAGTTATTTTTTAACAAATATAAAGTTTACCCCAAAATTAATGAGCGGAACTTCATCAAAATATATTATGCACAACAACTGTGTAAAATTTCATTATCCTTACATATCCTTTTGGAATTTTGTTTTTACAAAAATTGTGGACGAACAAACAGACGGATGGATGGACGGACAGATGGATGGATGGATGGACGGATGGATGGAAAGTATGGGTAGTCAAGGCCCAATCAACAATTATTGCTTCAAGTTCACTTTTGGATACATATTTTTGGATGAGCACTGAAAAATTTATTATTAATATGCGTTCCCTAATTGCTTAATTAATCTGCATTTTACACATTTTTCCTCTGTATGTTATTTAATAATATATCACCAGTCATAGTAATTATATATGAAAGGATTTAAAGCTCTTTTCACTGATGTTTTTGGCCAGTTCTATTGATAAATAATTATTAAATATGCATTTGTTATTGTCTAATTATTACATTATAAAATAAAGAAAGTATTGGTCTTGAACATGCTTACATGCTTACATGCAAAAAAGGTCTAAAATAAAATCCATAGAATTTTTTAATAATTTGCCAAAATGTAGCTCATAAAAAAGACTTTTTTGTTGAATAAACTGAATGTGATTTTTTTCCCTTTGTAATACTGGTTATTTCAAGCATTACTGTCAAGTTTTGTCATAATCAGTTCAATAGTTTGAGAAAAATCTAGTATAATGTAAGATGACATCTACAGCGATTCGAGCAAAATTTCTTCGAAAAATCCAAATCAAGCCACATCATGATAGAATATAGTGTGGACCAATAAATGATCAAATATTTATCTCATTTGCATACAAACAGTTGAATATGATACAAAAGATGACTCTAGGATGATAAATACCACTAATGGACCTCTTTGTTTTCATAATAAGGTCCCTTTTGGTCCATTTATACCTCTCAATTTCCAAAATTTCAACTTTTTAGGCCAATAAATAAAAATTTTAGGGTAAGTTTCACTCATTTATGACAGAAATGTGAAAATAAATGAGTAATTGAAGTATTCAAGCTGAATGAACTATCCATATAGACCTATAGCTGTTAATGTCTGTGTCATTTGGTCTCATTGGCAATCATACCACATCTTTTTTTTTATATATAAAAGTTTACTGACTCCATGGAGGTTTCAATTAGTCCTTACGTAAAACTTAAATTTACGCTGCGTTCCAGAGAGGGAC
Source organism: Mytilus coruscus (assembly GCA_017311375.1). Classification (NCBI taxonomy): domain Eukaryota; kingdom Metazoa; phylum Mollusca; class Bivalvia; order Mytilida; family Mytilidae; genus Mytilus; species Mytilus coruscus. The sequence goes on along the minus strand of CM029595.1, from coordinate 121,728,233 downwards.
ATAAAAAGCTTCCTTTTTAGTAAATAATATGTAGTTACTGCTTCAAAAATAAATTTCATTTACTAATAACTATATATTTATTAAAGTATTACTTAGGAAAAAGTTTTCTATTCTAGCAAAATATAAGAAATAAGGAGAAAAAGCCAGAAAAAGCTACCCAAAACACTGAGTATGGCTTGCTATGTCTACTAATATTCATGGTAGAGTCCAATTTCAAGGCAATTTTATAATAAAATGTGCTTTTGAGACTCAATCCACTCAAAATATTTCATTTTTGTAATATTTCACTTAAATAGCATGAAATTTTAACAAATGAGAGTACACACAAGGTCAAAGGTGCATTTTCAGCTTCCCATAATAGGTGTAATACCACCATTGATTTTCCCTTATTAGTCTTTGTTAAATTTGCACTTTTCAAAAAATTGTACAGAATTTATCTTTGTTTCAAATAAAGAAATACTTGGCATGAGTAAAGTTTTATCCTGTCCTGTACTATAGACAAAATTTCACATAACATTTCATTGCATATAAGAAAATAACCATCACTGGAAGTTAACCAATCAAATTCCATCCCTTTTTTTCCTGTGTACAAGCTTTAGTAACCATGTAACCTCAAGTTTCCAAAATATTCTATAGAAACACCAAATAAAAAATAATGGTGCTTTGAAACACCCAAGATATATGTTTATGACTCAGAAATTTTTTACTGCAATGAAATGTAGGATTAATTTCCTACAAATGTCAAATTCAAGGGAATATTTTTTATCGACCCTTTTTCGTATGCAACCGGATGTGACGTACTATGATTTGGTGGTATTATACCTCATATCATGCTTTTTTCAAAAATATAATAAAAACTATTGGGTCACAGTGCTTTTTTTCAAGCTTCAAGTTGTTCAAAATTGTCAGACTTTGTATGTGTTATGCATGAAAAACCCAATTTTGTGTAATAGAAAGAAAACTAAACGATAGAATTTTAAGATAGCTTGTGTAATGTGCTTTCTGAAAATAACAAGCATTCTGAGAGTATTGCATGGCAATACATAGTCCCCTATCAGTTAAAAATTCATTATACTGGAACAAAATGCTAACTTGTTCTATAACTTGTCATGATGTAAACTATAGAAAAAATATCAAATCAATATCTTCAAGCATGACGAAAAAAAGTGTGGAAAACTGATTATTTGAGTGAATTTTCCAAGTCCAAGGACCATAACTCTGGACAAAATCATCATGCCGGAACAACATTCGCACTTGATCTGTAACTTGTCATGATAAAACTATATACCAATTATCAAATCAATATCTTCAAGCATGACGAAAAAAAGTGCGGAAAACTGATTATTTGAATTAATTTTCTAAGTCAAAGGACCATAACTCTGAACAAAATCATCAGACCGGAAAAAATTCAAACTTGATCTGTAACTTGTCATGATAAACTATATACCAAATATCAAATCAATATCTTCAAGCATGAAGAAAAAAAGTGTGGAAGACTGATTTGCCGGACTGACGGATGGACAGAAAGACAGACAGACAGACAGACAGAGTGCAAACCTAAAGTCCCCTTCGACTTCGTCGGTAGGGGACTAAAAATAAAAATTTGGGTCACTGGTCTCGTTTTCTTATTACAAAACAAAACAGGTCAATTCCTAACATATTCCTTTATAAAAGTTACATTATCTGAGTTATCTCCCCCTATATGGCATTTTTGCTGAAAGTCAAAGTTACAAAAATCACAACTTTTGTCTGACAGTCAGTACATGAAAAAGAACTTTTATCTACTCTTTAATCACAAATTAAACAAAAAGTAAGGTATAAAATAAATTCTGCAATGAGATAGTTGAAAGCAAATCTTTATCTAGGTAGAATTTATAGGCAACCTAGATTATTAGATATTCATAGAATCCAATAATTTATTTGGAGATAAATTATACACTAATGGCTTAAACCACATATTGTAAAAAGATACGACAGCATGTTTTAAATTAAGCACTCTTTGTTACCCCACCCTTTTCATATAATTTAGATTTTAAAAATGTATACCTTTTCATATATTGCGTAGGAAAAAATGTAACATTTTCCCACATTGGTTGGGTTTCGTGTGGTGTGGGTTTCGTGTGGTGTGTTGGAAAAGTGTCTCAGATTCCTTATGTAATGTTTACTTACGGCGAGACTTTCGGCTGTGAAAACATTTCAGGGCTTTTCATATAATAAGTAATGGAAACTTTAGTGACCTTATCATATATTTCTGATAGTTTTCCCCACCTATTCACATATTTACAAGCTGGAAAATATAACCTAGTCCAGCGGCACGTCCTATCACCTTGTTCATAGGAAGTGCCCCCCCCCCCTAGTAAGCACTACACTTCCATTCTTTTAAATACTGCAACCATCAATATTGATATACTACACCAACCAGATGAAGTAGAATACACTGCTAGGAAATCTGCTTCATTAGGAATACGTATTGTTTCTCCAAACTGCTCATCATAATCTTTATATTCACCAGCAGCATCTGCCTTGTTTGGATCATCTCTTATAAGCGTCTTGTTTACACCACGCCCTAACCCTCCTCCTCTACAGGCCTACAATTTTAGTTCAATGGTAAATTTACCAAATACCATAAATTTTCAAAAATACTTTGTCTGAATTAAACAGTAAACTTTTAATTCAACTGACTCTTTGCAAAAGTCATAAATAACATATCTTCTATTTAAAACGAAAATTTTTACTACAAATATTTTTGGAAGCCCTACCACAAACAAGAATTTGTTCTTGAAATTATCATTTAAATCTTATTTTCTGTACTGCACTAAAGTAAATAAAGTGTTTTCCAAATTTGGCTCCAAATGATATTTTGATTCTTGAGTATAGGAATAGTTTTTGAAGTTCAACAAAGCAGAAACTAAAATAATTTGAGATCAGTATTTTTTACCTGGAAAATAAAAAGCTTTGGCTTTAGAATAAGTTCTGGACAATTCTCAGCATTGAAGAAATCCATTACTGTTTTGATCTTTACAGACCTATCTGTCATATAAACACTGTCCTCATTACCATGTGTCAACAAAGCTACAATCAGACAGCCTGTTTTCTTTAAATTCTCCTTGTCATCTCTAACTACAAAGATAAAAATATAAAATAATTGGCTTAACTTCAATGCAAATCTTTAAAGGTTACCAAATTATTCTTTGGAAAGAACCTTTTTATATCAACTGAATAATTTGTACAATATTCATTTTCCTTTAAAATGAATGTATGTGTAGAGTTTAACCTTTCATTGACTTTTAAAACAGTATTCAGGCATTCTGAGACTAGTATTTTATTTGAGTTTTGAAACCTTTGGGGTACCCCTTGAGCCTTCTATTAGCAATAATATATGGTTGTAACTTGAGGTATATATGATTAATAAGGTAATGTGTTAAAGAAAACCCAGTCTGTGGATCTTCTGAACTTGCCATTTCTTTTCGTACCCACTATTTTGTTGTTTTCCAGTGGTCAACGCTTTCAATCAGTCCGACACATTTTTATAATCTGTTGATACATTTGTTTCCTGTCATGTATATTAATTCTGGAAAATATCCAATTTTTTACATCATCTTTTATATGGATGAAACTCATTTGACACTCAATAATTATAACAATCTTAGGTGTACCATTTTAAAAAGGAACTTAATTAAGTCTCTAAAGAGCATGTGTAGCTCACTTGGAGCTATGTGCAACTTCAACAATGACAACTCTCCAACATTAAAGAATATAATTCATGACAAAAATATCTTTTTTGTTGCTTATCATTTTTGCTGTTCATAGTAGTTTCTCTGTCTGCTATATATTTTCAACATTTAAGGGCAATAACTCCTTAATTGGTCATGTTGACCTATTTGAACACATTATCTTATTGATTATCATTGCTTCTTAATGTTAATTCTCTATATACATATATACTATACATGTAATACATGTAGGCTGATATTGCTGATCATGTTTGCTGTTTTCAGAACTTTCTATCTACTATTATATTTTAGTTTTTGCCAAAAATGCAAAAAAAGGATGAAAATTGTCATTTAAGGCCAATATTACTGCTGTAAGGAGTACATTGACAATTTTGGTCATTTAACTTATCTAGCTGATCAGTTTTCTGTTTAAAGTCTCTCTCTCTCTCTCTATTATAGTTTCCAAGATTATATTAGACAAAAAAATATGGGTAAAAATTGTCATTTATGGAGGCAACTGACTATTTCTGCTATATAAAAATCAGAAGATGTGGTATATAATTGCCAATGAGACAACTATATTCCACCACAGACTAAATAAAGTGGATTTTACTGTTATCAGCTATAGATCACTGTATATCCTTCAACAATAAGCAAAGCCCATACTGTATAGTTAGCTATAAAAGGCTCTGATATGACTTAATGTAAGACAATTAAATCAAGAAACCATAAATGTTAAAACAAAAATGAAAAACAAGTATAACAGACAGAAACCAATAACAACCACTGAAATAGAGGCTCCTGACTTAAGAAAGGCAAATACAGTGGAGGAGTTAAACATAATGGTAAGTGCTCAACCATCCCCTTAGCCTAGGATATTGGTGTAACAGCACAATGAATGAACAAACTGTAAAAATCAGTTGGTAAGTAGATATAAGAAGATGTGGTATGAGTGCCAATGAGACAACTCTCCATCCAAGTCAAAATTTATAAATGTAAACCATTATAGGTCAAAGTACAGTCTTCAACACGGAGCCTAGGCTCACACCGAACAGTAAGCTATAAAGGGCCCCAAAAATTACTAGTGTAAAACCATTCAAACGGGAAAACCAACGGTCTAATCTATATAAAAACCGGAAACGAGAAACACTTATGAACCACATCAACAAACGACAACTACTGAACATCAGATTCCTGACTTAGGACAGGTGCAAACAAATGCAGCGGGTTTAAACGTTTTAATGGTACCAAACCTTCACCCTTTTTCTGAAACAATAGTGTAACATCACAACATAGAAAGACACACTATAAAATATCAACTGAAATAGCTTAACTCAATCAAAGGACATAGTAACACCATTGAACATACACTGAACAAATAAATTTGACCTATGATACAATGTAAATTCAAAATAAATAAACTAAGGGAAGAATAATATAAGTAACATGTTATATCGGTATGAAATGTTAAACAATTTAAGAAAAACAATATGCTCGAACAAAAATATCAGCCATTTGCAATAACTTTAAACACAGGTAAATAAAATAATTTTGTTGTTAGGTATACGTATACAGTTACAATAGAGAAAGGAAATATTTTAACAAAATAAATAATTTTGATGTTCATAGTACGAAGTGGAAATTTATATTAGTACCAAACACTTATCAAAGCTGGTATATAGACCAGATATAACCCTGAATAACATTAAATAACAAAAAAAGCATTACAATTAGTATCAACAGGTCAAATAAACAAGAAAGTACGATTTGAGAGGGCTTGATTCATCAGATCACAAGGAGCACAAAAAACAACTCACATAAAGATAAAAGACACAAAGTACCAATCTAAGAGTACTTGCAGTTACTGAAAGCAAGTTTTGGTCAAATTGGACAGAAAGCTGTTCTTTCCATTCTGAACAAGATTGCTTTGCCATATTTTCATTATCTTCATGTAAAAGTATAACAATGTCCATGATAACGACAAGTCTTGCAATTTACCATAATGTTCTGTTTTTACCATGGAGGCAATTTGGTAAGGAGGAAGATCCATCAGACACTTTTAAATACTCAAAGGATTATTGTCGTTGCTAAGTTTTTTCTGATTGCCAAGTAATTTCAGAGCAAGATTTTTGGTTCTGGATCAGGGATCTAAATATGTACGGAGGCATTTCTCTTAAAGAAAATGACATTTTGACAGGTTCATGGACAAAATAAATCATGTCGAAATAGACTTCTCTTTTTTAAACTTTTCTTAATTTCACAATCTCTTCGCTAAAGGGTCAAATGTAGTAAATACCATTCAGTGCTTCGCAGACACAATGAAAATGGTTCCATCTTATCCATGTTAGCCCTTTGCTTGTTAAGAAAACTTTGGTTTAATTGTCACAATTTAAATTCATTATTTTGAAGTGAACAGAGACAGAATGATAAGATACAATAATAAAATAAAAGTGTATACTTTTGGTATATAAATTCAAGAAAGGTACACCAATCTCATGAATAATTTGATTGAATATTTTAAAAGATCTACCAATTTAACAAAGAGTGAACTAAGTTTATGGATAACAAATTATGGGGTTAGTCATAAATTCAATGCTTCTTCATGAAGTGCACAATTCTAATCTAAAAACAGCTATTCAAATTTAAACCAAACTGCCTTTTTATGTCTTACTTTCATTAAATTTTTCCATCATATCTGCATTACTGGCATCATTCAAAAGATCACTATCAAAACCCAGTTCCTGGAATCTTTGGAACAAGGATGAGGCATCCACATCGCTTCCTTTACGATCAGGTAAATTCAAGTCTCTTTGGAATTCTATGTTGTTGATCACTACTGCTATCCCAGCACTTATTGAATACCGCTCTTGGTTCAAATGGCTTTCAGATATTGTACCTGGGCCTGAATTGCTTCCACTTAGAAAAATAAAATTGCATAAAAATGATTTTACTTTAAAAAATATCAATTGCAACTGCACAATTTATATTCTAAGTAAACAAAATAGGTAGTTGGATATATTTAAGACATACATGTATAAACTATATAGAACACTCAATCATCTTTATAATTTCTGGTGATTTTAAACTGACGTTTTTGTATGACAAAAAAAAGCATTTAAACATTTTAAACAGACCTTAATTTGAGAAATAGTTTGAACTCTGTGACACTTTCATAGGGCTCAAAAAAGTTTTAAAACTTTGAAAACAATGCAGATATTGTATTGCAAAAAACAAGAGGCTCCCAAGAGCCTGAATTGCTCATCTGGTAAAAAATATGCCATTTTGATATCATTTTTTTTTCTTTATTACAATCAGTTATGTTTGCTTATTTGTAGATCTTATTTTGTGGCATATTTGTAGGTCTTGTATTGATGATCATTTGACTTTTACAGTTTATACCTATAAATTTAATAAAGTTTTTGAAACAAAAAAAGTCATTTAATGGCCATAAAACCTATAACGGCAATAAATCCTATAACTAGTGTGATCATTTGGACATCTTGACTTTCTTGCAGATCTTATTCTGCTGATCTTTTTTTCTTTTTGAAAGTTTCTCTCCAACTCCAGACCTATATTTTTGACAAAAATGCAAAAATTGATAATAATCATCATTCAGGGGAAATAACTTCTATAAGGAGCTAGAGTCAGTTGACAATATTTATAATGACTGATTTGTAGATCCTATCGTGCTGAACATTTATGCCAGATACTGTTGCTCTCTATCTATCTTTGTTTCAGCAAAAAATCCTTAAAATGGGAAAAAATAGTTATTCAGGGGCAATAACTCCTAAAAGAAGTCAGTTGACAATTTTGGCCATATTGTCTTATTGGCCGAGAACACAGTCATTTCATAGTGCATTTCTTTTAGACAATAAATTCAAATTAAAAAAATCGCACCTGCTCTATCTCAAAAAGATTTTTACAGTGTAGCGTACTACTTTTGGGACAATTAATATCAAAATTAAAGAAAAGTCTACCAGCTCTTACTCAAAATATGGACAATTCTATGTTAAGGGGGTTTATAATTCAGTTTGACAGCTTCAGACATACTAATTTTTGACCTTTTTTAACTGGACCAAATCACTACTTTACATAAAAATTCATCACCCAAATTTTTTTAACATGTAATTTCATCCCTCTACTTAAAATTTCATGCATAAAATATAAAGAAATAAATTTGGAAAGTGTATGAAAAAAATTGGCAAGTTATACACTGTCCACACTAGGGACTATATTTGTAGACAACGAAAATCAAAGGACGATAACTGTGTCCTCGGACCTAATAGGATAGAAAGACTTGACTAATTCTAATAAAACTTTGCATGACCTAAGCTTATTTAATTATAATATAGTTGGCCAAGTGTCATGGCCATTGAATATATATTATAGAAACAATGGCCATTTTAATATTGAACTTTGGATGATTATTTTTGACGTTTAAATCGAACAATTTCAACTATCAAGATTTGAGCCTAAAAAAATTAAATATTGCAAAAATTTGCTTTTTAAATGCCCTTTTATATAATGTATTATGTATTAAAAGCAACTGAACACTCATTTGATTTATCAGATTTTTTACAATGATTCAAAAGTCAAATTTATATGAGCCTGTGCCTGAAAATGGAGATTTCAAATGAAGGGGGACTTACATAAACATACATTTTTTTCAACCAATTTAAAATTTTGAAGTTTTTTTTACCATAAATCATTCTTTCATATACATTTAATGAACTTTAAATGGAAAGAAAAGTTACAAATAGCATACCACATGAGAATAAAATTTTCTTAGACCATGTAGGATTGAAAATTATTTTGGGTCAATTTAGGCCGTAGCACATATTTACATATAAAAAACCATACAGAAGCTATAAGAAATAGAAATTTATTACTTTTTGCTCATTTTTACGTTAAGATGTCATGATACAAGAAGTCTGAATACAAAAGGACTCCTGCATTCAACTTTTTTTGCAGACAGTATGGTCTGATGCACAGTTTTTGCACTTTTCTATGGAAAACTTGCATGTAGTTTTAGTCTCAACTGGCATATATTTGAACCACTTACTATCCTAATGAAGAAAATAAAGGTAGTATATGAAATGAATAAGGTGCACTGATCATTGTTAAGTGCTTTTATTTACAGATTTAGTGAAATATTATGATGGACTTCAACTTTTATGTACAAAGCTCTTCACATTTCACGTGCATCAAACTGGCCGTTTGACCAGGACCATAAATACAACACATTTTGCACATTTTTTCTGTGATAATCTACTTTTCTCTAGATTCAGAGTTCACATATGATTAATGAAACTTGAATTAAGCATAGAAACACAAATAAAAACCTGTCAGATAGAAAGTCAGCATGCCTCTTAGGCATAAAAATGGAAACTGCTTTAAAATGCTTATTTTAGCCGTATAATGGCAAAATGGGACATTTTTACAGAATTTGTATCAAATAAAGATGTTAATCCTTTACTTTTATTCAGTTTGACAAATTGAAACAAGCAAATAATTCAGGAAAGTTGCCAAAGTACAGAATCTACATTTACTGAATTCATCTCTTAGGCCCGAGAACACAGTTATTTCGTAGTGCATTTCTTTTAGACAATAAATTCAAATTAAAAAAATCGCACCTACTCTATCTCAAAAAGATTTTTACAGTCTAGTGTACTACTTTTGGGACAAATAATATCAAAATTATAGAAAAGTCTACCAGCTCTTACTCAAAATATGGACAATTCTATGTTAAGGGGGTCTATAATTCAGTTTGACAGCTTCAGACATACTAATTTTTGACCTTTTTTAACTGGACCAAATCACTACTTTACATAAAAATGCATCACCCAAATTTTTTTAACATGTAATTTCATCCCTTTACTTAATATTGCATGCAAAATAAATTTGGAAAGTATATGAAAAAAAATTGGCAAGTTATACACTGTCCACACTAGGGACTATATTTGTAGACAACAAAAATCAAAGGACAATAACTGTGTCCTCGGACAGATTTGTTGATCTGATTGTGTCGAACATCATGGCTAATTACAATTTCTCTCAATGTATAATAGTTTCTGCAAAAAATGAATAAAATGGATAAAAACCAACTTTCATGGGTAATAACTCCTATAAGCGGTCAATTGACAATTTCCGCAGGTTGACTTATTTGTAGATCTTATTTTGCTGAACACTTTTGCTTTTACAATTTCTCTTTATCTCTTATAGTTTCTGAGAAAAAAAATGCAAAAAATGAGTATAATTAGTCTTTCAAGGCAATAACTCCCATAAGGGGTCAATTGACGATTCATCCATGTTGACTTTTTTGTAGATCATATTTTTTATAACAATTTTACTATCAAACAATTTTCAGTATCAACTATAGTTTCCTAAAAAAAAAAGCAAAAATGTAAAAAATGATCATTAATTTTAAAGTATATCAAGTATTATGATAAATTATTTTATTGTAGTGCACTGCACTGAATAATAATGTATCCAACAAGGTATGTTCTGTTCTACTGCATAGTCACACATCATTTAATTTATGTATATTGACTGGTTCATTTTGATTTATCTCAAACTAATTTATGAAAGTCAGACTTTCTAACAAAGGGACACTTTTTTAAAAACTAATACACTAAATTAATGAATTTGTTTCTTTTTACTTGAACATTTTTTTTAAAGTAATCCATTCTGAGGAGCCAAACTAAATAAAAAGAGCTGTTAACAAACAAATTTCTTAGTAGTCTTCTTTTTCGATAACCTGCAAACAACAATACCATGAATACAGTGAGTCTTTGTGCAAAATATGCATGCACTGTGACAGGGACCTTAACAGTTCTGTGAATCTTTATAGTGGTAGGTGAAAAGTAGTATTTATATAACTAGAACATGTACAGGTTGTGATTTATACATGTATGGATTTCACTTATACATTTGATGGAATTTTAAGATAAAATCGGGACGCAGCTAGATATGACCGCAGAGGTCGAACCCTGAACAGTTGGGGCAATTATGGACACTACATTCAAGCTTGCTACAGCTCTGAATTTGGATTGTGATTAAATATTTGACACAGCATAGGTTTCTGTCACAGAATGAATGTGGTCAAAGAACTGAAAAATTTTAAATTGGATTTTAACTAAAAATCTAAATACACTGTTAGATTCAGCATATTCAAGTACACCAAGAATTTGATTTATTTATTTATTAATGGACCATAATATCCAAGTACACCAAGAATTTAATTTATTTATTTATTAATGAACAATATTAGATTTTAAAGGCAGTCACTTCATAAAAAAAATATATATATATATATATAGCATTCTGAAAATTAATTTATACAGAATAACAAACAAACCTACCACAAAGTTCTTCAAAAAAATTTACAAAAAAATTAAAAAAAACAAGCATTCTGAGAGTATTGAATGGCAATACATAGTCCCCTACCGGTTAAAAATTCATTGTACTGGAACAAAATGCTAACTTGATCTATAACTTGTCATGGTGTAAACTATATAACAAAAATCAAGTCAATCTCTTCAAGCATGATGAAAAAAAGTGTGGAAAACTGATTATTTAAGTGAATTTTCTAAGTCCAAGGACCATAACTCTGCACAAAATCATCAGACCGGAACAAAATTCGAAATGGATCTGTAACTTGTCATGATAAAACTATATACTAATTATCAAATCGATATCTTCAAGCATGACGAAAAAAAGTGTGGAAAACTGATAATTTGAGTGAATTTTCTAAGTCCAAGGACCATAACTCTGCACAAAATCATCAGATCGGAACAAAATTAGAACTTGATCTGTAACTTGTCATGATAAAACAATATATCAAATGTCAAATCAATTTGCGGATCTGGACAGACAGACAGACAGACAGACAGACAGACAGAAGAAGACAGACGGAGACGGGACGGACGGAGTGCAAACCTAAAGTCCCCTTCGACTTCGTCGGTAGGGGACTAAAAATAAATGGGGAATGTGTCCATGGGATACAGATGATGCCCCCGCTTACATATAACTTTAAAAAGGGATATAACTCAAGAACTGTAAAAGTGATGCTACCCAAATTTGTACTTGATCTGAGTTTTGTGGTTTCATAACATTTGGTTGATGCAAACTAAAGTTAGAGAACTGAAACGAAAAATTCAGCAATTTTTCCATTTGTAAAGGGGCATAACTCTAAAACGGTAAAAGTGACGCCACCAAAATTCACACTTGATCTGTGTTTTGTGGTAATAAGCATTGTGTATAAGTTTCATAACATTTGGTTAATGCAAACTAAAGTTAGAGAACGAAAATAAAAAATTCAGCGATTTTTCCATTTGTAAAGGGGCATAACTCTAGAATGGTAAAAGTGACGCCATCAAAATTGAAAGTTGATCTGTGTTTTCTGGTAATAAGCATTTTGTATAAGTTTCATAACATTTGGTTGAGGCGAACTAAAGTGAGAAAACGGAAACAAAAAATTCAGCAATTTTTCCATTTGTAAAGGGGCATAACTTTAGAACGGAAAAAAAGTGACGCCACCAAAATTCAATCTAGATATGTGTTTTGTGGTAATAAGCATTGTGTATAAGTTTCATAACATTTGGTTGAGGCAAACTAAAGTTAGAGAACTGAAATGAAAAATTCTGCAATTTTTCCATTTGTAAAGGGGCATAACTCTAGAATGGTAAAAGTGACGCCATCAAAATTGAAACTTGATCTGTGTTTTCTGGTAATAAGCATTGTGTATAAGTTTCATAACATTTGGTTAATGCAAACTAAAGTTAGAGAACGAAAATAAAAAATTCAGCGATTTTTCCATTTGTAAAGGGGCATAACTCTAGAATGGTAAAAGTGACGCCATCAAAATTGAAAGTTGATCTGTGTTTTCTGGTAATAAGCATTTTGTATAAGTTTCATAACATTTGGTTGAGGCGAACTAAAGTGAGAAAACGGAAACAAAAAATTCAGCAATTTTTCCATTTGTAAAGGGGCATAACTTTAGAACGGAAAAAAAGTGACGCCACCAAAATTCAATCTAGATATGTGTTTTGTGGTAATAAGCATTGTGTATAAGTTTCATAACATTTGGTTGAGGCAAACTAAAGTTAGAGAACTGAAATGAAAAATTCTGCAATTTTTCCATTTGTAAAGGGGCATAACTCTAGAATGGTAAAAGTGACGCCATCAAAATTGAAACTTGATCTGTGTTTTCTGGTAATAAGCATTGTGTATAAGTTTCATAACATTTGGTTGAGGCAAACTAAAGTTAGAGAATGGAAACGAAAAATTCAGCAATTATTCCATTTGTAAAGGGGCATTACTCTAAAACGGTAAAAGTGACGCCACCAAAATTCACACTTAATCTGTGTTTTGTGGTAATAAGCATTGTGTATAAGTTTCATAACATTTGGTTGATGCAAACTAAAGTTAGAGAACGAAAACGAAAAATTCAGCAATTTTTCCATTTGTAAAGGGGCATAACTCTAGAATGGTAAAAGTGACGCCATCGAAATTGAAATTTGATCTGTGTTTTCTGGTAATAAGCATTTTGTATAAGTTTCATAACATTTGGTTGAGGCAAACTAAAGTCAGAGAACGGAAATGAAAAATTCAGCAATTTTTCCATTTAAAAAGGGGCATAACTCTAGAATGGTAAAAGTGACGCCATCAAAATTCAAACTTGACCTGTGTTTTGTGGTAATAAGCATTGTGTATAAGTTTCATAACATTTGGTTGAGGCAAACTAAAGTGAGAAAACGGAAACGAAAAATTCAGCAATATTTCCATTTGTAAAGATGCATAACTTTAGAACGGTAAAAGTGACGCCACCAAAATTCACACTTGAAATGTGTTTTGTGGTAATAAGCATTGTGTATAAGTTTCATAACATTTGGTTGAGGCAAACTTAAAGTTAGAGAACGGAAACCAATTTTGGGACATACGGAGGTTCGTACGTACATACGTACAGACGGACAAGGGTAAAACTTAATGCCCCCTCCACTGCGGCGGGGACATTATAACAATTTCCAAAATATCATTCATCATTAATACAATGTCTTTAAAAAATCTATAAAACTTACCTTTAATTATTTTTAAAAATTATAATCTAATAATGAACAGTAAATTTCAAACTATATTTACACATAATTTCTAAAATTAGAATATGATGCTATATCTATTCGTAACTATAAATCTACTAACAATTTCTATTAATTGTGCAATACTGCTCTGAATTTGGATTGTAATTATATATCTGACATAACATAGGTTTCTGACACAGAATGAATGTTGTCTAAGAACTTAAAAATTTGAAATTGGACTTTTACCTATTATGGACCAATACCCAAAATCTCAATACATGATTAGATTCAGCATCCAAAGAACCCCAAGAATTCAATTTTTGATGAAATCAAACAAAATTTAATTTTGGACCTCAGTGTGGACCAATTTGATAATGGGGCCCAAAATCCAAAATCTAAATACACAGTTAGATTCAGCATATCAAAAAACCCCTTTAATTCAATTTTTGTTAAAATCCAACTAAAGTTTAATTTTGGACCCTTTGCACCTTAATGTGGACCAATTTGAAAACTGGGTCCAAAATCAATGGTTAGATTCAGCATATTAAAGAACCCCAAGAATTCAATTTTTGTTGAAATCAAAACCAAGTTTAATTTTGGACCCTTTGGACCTCAATGTGGACCAATTTAAAAACAGGGTCCAAAATCCAAAATCTAAATACATGGTTAGATTCAGCATATTAAAGAACCCTTAGGATTCAAGACTTTGAATTAAACCCCATTGAAATTGCTCAAGAAATACATTTGTAAGCAATTTATAAAAAGCATTAAAAAAGTATAGTTTTTGGCCCCTTTTTCCTAAACAGTTAGTGCCATAACCCCAAAAATCAATCCCAACCTTCCTTTTTTGGTATGGAACCTTGTGGTACATTTTCATAGAAATCCATACACTTACATGTATACTTAAGTTATTGTCTGGAAACCAAATGTCTTCGGACAACGACGACGCTGACAACGTGATAACATTATACGAAAAAATTTGCGGTCATATAAAAATCAGTATTATAAGTATTATAAAAATATAAATACCTTTCTTGCAGTGTTCCATTAGTCATACATGCTTGTTTTAGGGCTGTTTGTTCCTGTGCAGTAACAGGTGTAGAATCACGATGATCCATTTCTTCTTTAATTACTGTATGTTATATTATCACTGTGGCAACAATATTGTTGTGGAGACTGTAATTGTACCTTCAATGTATGGTCCAAATTTCATCACATATAATCTGACATGCATAAATTTATTAATTTTTCACCCTAAAACTTATTTTTCTTAAATTTGACATGCTTAAACATACATGTGATGGACTGTGAAACTCAGATCAGGAGATTGGGAAATTTTGGTCAGGAGATTAGGACTCAGATCAGGAGGTTTTTTATCGACATAAATTTTGTCGTAAATGTAACTGTATGATGTAGAAATTGTCTTTTAAAGTGTTTTCTTATCAATTTTCCATCAGAATGTAATATGTTTATAGTACCCTTGTTGCCTTTCTATTTGAATGATGTCACATTATTAAAAAAAAATATTGAGAAGAATCTGTTTCTTGTTTTGTTATGTTTTTGATAATTAATTGTTCACTGCTTGCAAATAAATCATTATGACCTTTTCTTTGTGTATAGATTTGTATTCTTGTCTCCATCTCCTTATCATTGGTAACTGTATAGACAAATAAGAAAGAAATATGCTATACATGTATATTTATAACATGATAAATTAATTAAAAAAATAACAAACAATAACAATAGTATTATGATAGTCATATTTCTAGAAAGCTTAGGACTCAAACAGTGTAAAATAGTTTGCTTTAATTAGCTGAATCACTGATAATCTACTGTACTAAAAAGTATTATTTAAACATATCTCAATGTCAGGATCTGGTAAGAATTATATTTGACAAGGAATTTTGTACAGGCAAAATTTTAAAATTTTATGATTATCCTGAACTTAGGTCAGACTTACTATATAAATTTCAATTTAATCCTTGAAAAGAAGTCTATCTATGTTGTGATGTTACACTATTGTTTCAGAAAAAGGGTGAAGGTTTGGTACCATTAAAACGTTTAAACCCGCTGCATTTGTTTGGACCTGTCCTAAGTCAGGAATCTGATGTTCAGTAGTTGTCGTTTGTTGATGTGGTTCATAAGTGCTTCTCGTTTCTCGTTTTTATATAGATAAGACCGTTGGTTTTCCCGTTTGAATGGTTTTACACTAGTAATTTTTGGGGCCCTTTATAGCTTACTGTTCGATGTGAGCCTAGGCTCCGTGTTGAAGACCGTACTTTGACCTATAATGGTTTACATTTATAAATTTTGACTTTGATGGAGAGTTGTCTCATTGGCACTCATACCACATCTTCTTATATCTATAGATTCCTAAAATAATTTATAAATTTATGTTTTTTTATTTGTCTCAAAAAATTTTAATTCATTTAATTACCATCCTTTTATGATTATTTGATTAAAATATAATTCATTTATATTCTTTTTTCAATTTACATTTTTAAAAGAAAAATAACTTAAAACAGGATAAATCAAAGGGAAGTAACCAAAATTTATTTTTCAATACACAAAGTTTTTATTACACACGGCAGTTAGCCAGAGATAAACATTGTTGATTACCAGTATGTTTGACACCCAAGCTGTCAAGTGAAGCCATATAATTATACATCTTCTTTGATTTACAGGTAAAATTTAACACAGGTGTCAATTACACCGTACGGTAGTAAGAAATTATCAAAAATGGAAGCTTACAATTTTCATTCATGAAATATTTTATACACGGGATTTTTTTCTCCTTAACGGGAGGACGGGAGGAGACCCCTGAAAACGGGATTATTGTACTCCCGTCGGGAGGTTCACATGTATGCTTAAAGGTAAAAATCAGATTGTTTTTATCTTAATTGTCCCTCTCTCTGAAAATTTTTACTAAACAAAATAAATAAAAAATTATGTTATTTCATGCAATGCAAAGTATATCCCCAATGCTTTCTTTTTATTAGTCATAGCTTCAGTAGCAGGGCCTGTATGCTGAAAGTTTCTTAAAGTTAAGAATTTCCTTAATAAACACTTAAGTTAAGCAAACTCCTCCCTTTTTACCCTCAGTGGTATGCATAACACATCTTAAACTATGTGTTTCCTTAGTAAAATCTTAGTTGGTTGAAGTTAATGCCCGCAAAACTTAAGTAGCATGCAAAAATCACCTTTAACTAAGAAAATGCCTAAGATTATCTTTAAGGTAGTATGGGTGTCTTCCGCCTTCTTGGATGGTAAAATAGCAAAACACAACAGGTCTAGATTTTTATTTAGATCAGTAAATTTTGATGCAGGAATGCAATTTTCTAATAAGAATTTTCATTTAAATGAACTTTATGTGATCTTATGTTATAAGAACTGCAAGATTCATATCTTTACAGAAGTAGAATATTTTTGCTTGATTTCAATTTTTTTAAACTTTGCATATTAAGGGGAGGTAACTCTGAAAAGTATAATCTATGAGATTCATCCAAGAAATTTTTCTATTTTATGTTATAGTGGGATAAAAAGGTACAGTGACTCCATTTTTTCTTTCCATATTCTGAAAGCATTTTATAACAGCTATCTTCTCATATTTTATTTCAAGATTCTATTATTTAGTTTACCTTCTATTAAAATTATGAAGATTTTTCCATCCAAAAATGTGTCATTTTTCCACAACCTGTAGCTTTAAAACAAGCTCAGTGACCTATCATTTTTATTTTATTTTTGAACATATCACATTATATACTATAACATTTTGGCAAAGTATGAAAAATTTCTCGTTTATACACCCATGCCACCTTAAACAGCATATTCATTTCTACCAGTGATTTTTTCTTAAAATTTTGCGTCAAGGTATTTCATGATTTTGGAGCGAAATATGATGAATATAATTGGGGCACAGACATCATTTTGTCACTATGATTCCACTAAAGCAAGCTAAGTTTAGTTTTTTTCCACAATATGAACATTATTTGGTTGTTTTTTTAAAACTTCAAATAGTCCATTAAGATCAAACCTACAACCATTATTCTATAATTTTACCTTAAAAGTAGATATGAATCTATCAATTAAAGATTTAAGAGTTTATGTTCCTGTGTGTTTTAATCTTAAAAAGCATGATCTATTTCATTCAATAATATGTAAGAATGAAGAAGTTTTCAGTATTAAAAATATCTACAAAATGTACCTGTGATTTCTCCATAAAAATTTAGTACTCTTTCAAATAAAGTCCAAAAAAGTTTTAAGAAAGTTATGAGTGATTCTTTATATTATTTTCACATTTGTTTTTAAGAAAAGAGTTGTCTTACTTAAAAAGAGTGAATCTGATGTTATAGTACAAGTTTTCAGCAATTTGCGCAAATATCGACTTTTAAAAACAACTTTCAAATTTTCAATAATAACAAGAACATACACCTACTTTATTATCTTATAATACAAGATATCCCATTTGTATGTATCAGTATTTGTCAAGATTTCATTCTGTTGCTGCATAAAATTAGACATATATGATACGTCCATTGGAATATAAAATTGCCCGAAATTAGTTCAAATTACCTACTACCGGTACTTTGCTTTCAAAAGAAAGTTTTGTTTTGCATAAAAACTATTGTGGATTCATTATTTCTGAATCATTAAAAACTATGGAAGTTGAAAATGATAGGTAGAATGTAAGTACTTAAAAATTCTAAAATGTTAGATCTATGTATTTGGTCTATTTAATAAATATGATCTTGGGTATTACTCTTTCACAGGTCTGGAATAAATAAGACATTTTAAAATGAAACAAATGACAAAATACAATGCACCTTTTGTTGTTCTAAATTTTTTTTGTCAATTTAGCAGTTTGAATAAAATTTAACTTCATTATAAGATTCAGTCTTTAGTTTTCTTTGTTGTGTTTTGTGTACTGTTTGTCTTTTTTTGTCATAGCTTTATCAGTTTGTTCATGTTGTTTTCCACTTATGATTTTGAATATCCCTTTGGTAAAATGTACATGTATCTCTCGCCTCTCTTTTTTGGACAACGTTTTCCAAGAATCCTTTAAACTATTTCATCCAGAAAATAAGTAAAAATCTTCTTCTGTCAAAATTGGTGCCAGTAGATCGTAACTACTACCAGTATTTTTATTGGCCTAAACTTAAAAGCTCAATTCTGAAAATCACAAAAAATCAAATCCTAATTAAGTAAAATTTACCCATGTAAACACATCAAAAAAAGAAACATTTGCAGTTGAAAGTTTATTGTCAAGGGAACAGGTATTTTTATCTTTTGTATTCATTTTGGTTATTTTTCATTAGCTATTTGCAGCCTCAATTCCAGTTTTATTGATCAAATGTATTCTGAAGTGGAACTTTATAATTTGGCACTTTTCGCTGTAAATTTCTTACAGTATAAGTTGAAATAATTACATTATGAATAGCAAACCCATTTCATACCAGTGAATAATACTTTAACAAAAAAACCCAACAGTATTGGCTGATATGAAATGGCTTAAAAAACATCCATATATTTTTTTTAGCTGGAATGGGTTATATTCACAGTGGTATACCATGCTATACCACTGTGAATATAACCCATTCCAGCTACGTGTAAAAATGTAGGCTATTTAGCATGCACAGGTTGGGGACGAACCTCACAATCACCATTGATAAGTGTTTAGTATGACAATAAATTTTCACTTTTGTTATCGTACTAGGAACAGCAAAATTATTTATTTTGTAAAAATTATTTCTGTACTCCATGTATACCTTACAACAAAATTATTTTTATTTACCTGTGTACATTATTTTATTTGGTGGAATTTTGTCCAAGGTTATGGTTGTCTTTCTGATATTGTTTTACATCTAACCCCCTTGTTTTATTAATTTTGTATTTACATTGTGTCATAGATCAAATTTATTCGTTCAGTGTATGTTCACTTGTTTTTGTTAATATGTCTTTTGATTGAGTTAAGCCATTTCAATTGATATTTTATAGTGTCTCTTTCTATGTTGTGATGTTACACTATTGTTCCAGGTAGGGTGAAGGTTGGTGCCTATTAAAACGTTTAAACCCGCTGCATTTGTTTGCACCTGTCCTAAGTTAGGAACATGATGTTCAGTGGTTGTCGTTTGTTGATGTGGTTCATAAGTGTTTCTTGTTTCTCGTTTTTTATATAGATTAGACCGTTGGTTTTCCTATTTGAATGGTTTTACACTAGTCATTTTTGGGGCCCTTTATAGCTTGCTGTTCGGTGTGAGCCAAAGCTCCGTGTTGAAGGCCGTACTTTGACCTATAATGGTTTACTTTTACAAATTGTGACTTGGATGGAGAGTTGTCTCATTGGCACTCATACCACATCTTCTTATATCTATTGTCCCCATTAATGGATATGATACCCATAAACAGATAAAATTTGGTCTCACTAATTAGCGTCAAGAAGCATCAAGAAGCGACAAGAAGAAAAAAATTAGCGACAAGAAGAAAAAATTAGCGACACGAATACAAATTTAGCATCAAGAAAGTTTATATACTATCAAAACAATATATTTATAAAAAAAGTCAATTAATTAGAAGTTATTATAATTGTTTTATAAACTTTCAAATTTTTGTTGCATTTAGTAGTGCTGCCGTTTTGTAGTGATTTTTTGTAAAAAAAAATAATATTTTAAAGTATTTATGAATCTGAACATTTTGTCACAATCCCAGAATCATACGGGGTGAGCCAATCCTTTAATCATTTGATTATACTAAGTGACCATAAAGAATGGCTTAAAAATTAAAGAACAAAGAAATGAACTTCCCCCTTTTTTTTTATTCATTTCACTAATACATCATACAAGCTGTATGTATGCTTTAAATTGTAAATCGGTAATAAAAACAAACTCTTTTCTTGAACAAATGTTCGTTGTTTTCATCAGTGTAACCAAGGATTTGTATACAAATCATTGTTGTCGATAAATTTTTCTTCTTGTCACTAAATTATTCTTCTTGTCCCTTCTTGAAGCTTCTTGTCGCTAATTAGTGAGACCCGATAAAATTAAAGGAGTATTAATTTCCCTATTAATTTACAGTGATACAATATGAATGATTTTGATATCAGGATATATTTTGCTTTCTTGGCGCAAACTGCAACAGAACCTGTTTATATTTGCAATTACGGCTCCGCAGCTAATTTGCAGTATGCACATCCACTGTAGGCGAATATTTTATCAATAAAGAACAGAATAAATATTGATCAAAATGACAAACTGTCCAAACCTGTATATTTCTTCCTCTTTTGTGAAAGGACACGCTGACGTATCTGAGAAACTGACTAAAAATAGAATAACGAAAAACGAAGGGTATTTCCAAAACGTATGAAAGATAATGAACAAAGACGGATTGGATATGATATCGTAATATTTGAAGGCCTGAAAGGATTTTATAAATTTGTCTCCTGGAATAAAATCCTGTGTTCATATTTTTGATCATACCCTTAAACCCATTCTGTTATATAATTCAGAGGTATGGGGAGGTTATAATGTTTCTAGTAATAAATTACAATCCTCCTTATTTTATCTTGAAACTACTTATAAAAATCTTCCGTGTGAGAAACTTCATCTCAAGTTCTCTAAATTTATACTTGGTGTACACAAAAGGAGTGTAAATTATGCTGTATTATCAGAACTGGGGCGTTTCCCCCTACATTATGATATTGTAAAGTCAATTGTTAAATACTTGTATATAGATTTGAAAATCTTCCGACTGAATTCAGTATGTTGAAAGACGCTTATAGATGCGGCCAAGAGCTTCGGATCACAAATCTAACATAACTTCTTCGTTCTCATTTGTTAAAAAATTATTAGAAGTTTTTGAAATTAAACAAGAGGTAAAATATTTTGGACAAAATAAATTTTTGAATATATCTAGCAAATTAATTCACACTAAATATATTAACAATTGGTATGCTAGCCAAAAAAATGCTTCTGATGGAAAATTGTTCAATTATTTGAAATTTAAATAAAATTTTGGTTATGAAAATTATCTCTCTTTGGTTAAGAACTTTGATTTTAGAAGAGCTATTTGCAAATTACGTATATCTGCTCATAAGCTTCAAATTGAATTTGGCCGTTTTTCAAATCCACGAAATGATAGAATTTGCAAAAAATGCTCATCTGGCTGTGTTGAAGATGAAATCCATTTTTTAACTTCATGTGAAAAATTTAACTCTGATAGAGATGCTCTCTTTGATTTTGTTTGCCAAAAAATACCAAACTTTTCTATACTGGACAATCAGCAAAAAATTGTTTATTTATTAAGCTGTGAAGACAATCAGGTTCTTTATGCTGTTGGAAAATTTATTAAAGTCAATATGAGTTAGATCTATTTATTTTTATTACAACTATATTATATACTATAAACCAAGGGCTTTATTACAGTCTAATTGTATTGTGATTGTGTATTTAAATTCTATGTATCTATATATGCTAATCAATGTTCTTTTTTCCTTATACATGCTCTATATGCCCTTAATTGGTAATAAAATATGTTCTTGTTCTTGTTCTTGTTCTATGTTTTAAATGTTTTATTGTGCAAGAGTTTAAATTGTTTTATTTTGATAATGCATTTTGATTTTTAAACTCTTCATTGTCATAATCCGCTTCGCGGATTATTCAATGAAGAGTCAAAATTAATTGTTCAATAAATCAAAATAAATAATATCATTAAATTTTTTAATATTGGTCTTCTTTACTTTGATAATTTTTAAGTTAAAGTTTTTTACTTTTTCAAAGAGGGAGACAATGTAATATTTTAGGCACTGGATACGATTACCTGCAAAAAGTAACAATAAGATTTCCTAAATGGGTGCAATTTGGGTACTGTGACGTTACAGAGAAATGATTAATGACGCAAGCCTTATTTGACAAAATAATGGCTAGTTTTATTACCTGTAGTTAAGGTTGAACTGACAGATGTATAATTAATATAAAAATAAGGAGATGTTGTATGATTGCCAACTAGGCAACTATGACCCCCGCCCCCAACTATCCACCAGAGTTCAAATGAAACAATGTAAGCAATTATAGACAACCGTAGAGCCTTCAACAGTGAGAAAAACCCATATCATATAGTCGGCTTTTATTAAAAGACCCCGACATGAAAAATGAGAAACAATTCAAACGAGAAAATATACCAAAACAATTTACGAAAAACAAATATCACAGACATGAACCAACGACAAACACTAGCTTTTAGCAATTTCGTCAAAATAAGCTAAAATTAAACATCACTGATATTGACTTGTAAGTCAATAATTCAACTGATTTAAATTAGTATTCATGCAAGGCACTGGCTACGATTACGTTGAAAATGTAACAATAACAAAAAAGTTATTGTTACGTTGGACACTAATTGCCGGAATGCTAGGCTGGGTTAGGAACCGATTAATTACGAACGTAACAATACTATTTGTGTCTAATAATAATAATAATAATTATTCAGGTAAAGGCAATATATACAAATGCATAATAAGTTTTCGAAACTTAACTAAATACAGCAATGGTTGTGACTTTAGGTACCTCTAATGCCTTAACCCAAGGATGACCCATGAAAGCAAACAAGCTTATTTCCAATGGGGTCCTTATAGTCTTGATAATAAAATAAATAATTTATCATTCAATTTTACAGCAATTAATAGTATCATAGTATCTATGAATCACAGCTTAAAACATTCGTATAAAAAGCAATCTAATAAAATATAAAATCTGCATCTGACATTGACCTGAGTTTACTCATTAGGTGTTTTTTTACTTCAAACTTAAATTTTATTTTTGAATTCACATGAATACCTTTTACATGATCTGGCAAAGCATTTTAGTTTTTAATACCACTAAAAAAGAAAGAAAGAAGATTCTACACCTTTGACATTTGGAACATAAAAATTGTAAGCAGTTGTTCTAGCATTCCTTTTCGAGTAAATTCTTGAAAAACCATTTTTTAAGTATTCTGGACATTTGTCGTGAAAAACATTAAATACATGATTCAGACGAAGTTTTTTCACTCTGTTACAAACATTCAATAATCCCAATTTTTCAAATTCATTTACAGTCTACGGTTACGTTGTGTTATTGTTACGTTAATCATTCATGCCTAAATCGCGAAAGTTGGCATGTATGTCTGAATGCATTTTAATGTATGCTGGGAATATATAGAGAATATCATATGGCTTTTTCAATATCACATCCGTATCAATCCGAGACACCAATATAATCCCGAGAGCTCTGCTCGAGGGATTATATTGGTTGAGGGTTGATACGGTGTGTGATATTGAAAAAGCCATATCATATACACTTTATTATATACCTCTAGAAGTAGTTTTTCACGTGACATGACGTAATACAGATTAAAGGTTTGATAAAGCTTTTGCAACCGTGACTGATATCGATGACGTGACGTCATACAGATTGGGGTGTGATAAAGCCTTTGCAACCGTGACTGATATCGATATTATCACGGATGGCTGATACAGCACGATTGCCATTAATCGTATTACACATACACTTTATCTGTATTTACTACTAAGTATATAATAAAAATAAATATATGTACTATAACTTTGTTATTGTTACGATTCAACGTAATCGTAGCCAGTGCTTTCATGCAACCTGTAGTTTAGCAAAATGTGCGTTTGGTGTTAGATAAACTCTATGTTGGAAATCAACTGTATAATGATCATGAAGCTCCGTATCCTCCAAGGAGTCGACAGGATGCATATACACATGGACCTCAACCTGGATTTGTTCCCGGTCGAGAGATTTCTTCCGAGGGTCCACCTCCAGGTCATTTCAGTCAGGATCCAGGGACACGATAAAAGGAGCGGTACTGACAGTCCGGGAGTGACATTAAAGTGTTAATAGATATAGGAAGACGGTAACAGACAGCTCTCCACAAATAACAATTTATAAAAGTAAACCATTATAGTCAATGTACGGCCTTCAACACGGAGCCTTGGAATCGAACAACAAGCTATAAAGGGCCCCAAAGTACTAGTGTAAAACCATTCAAAAGTTAAGTTTGAATGTCTGTGGTCTGAAATCTAAACTACAATACCCAGAGTTTATTGAACTTATAGAATCTTATGACATATTAATCTTACTGGAATCCAAATTAGATAAACATGACGTCTTATTAGAATTACCAAAGGGTTATTTGTACTTCTCGAAGTATCGTTCCAAATTTTAAAAAAAGATCTGGTGGTATTGTTATCATTTACAGGGAATATTTGGCAAAGTTCCTGAATTTTCCAAAAACTAAATCAGATTATGTACAATGGTTGGTAATTAAATCAAACATATTAATGATAGACAAAAAATTATTGCTCGGATGTATTTATATACCTCCCGAAAACACTAAATTAAGTATGCTTCGAATGATGCATTTAATGATAGAGACTGAAATGTCAGACTTGATTGAAAAAACAAATAGCTATGTCTCTCTAGTTGGTGACTTGAACGCAAAAACAAAACTATTAAGTGATATTGTAATACCAGATAGTAAACTGTTTGAAATACTTGATGATATTGTTGATGATGATGTTTTATCTTATGTGTATGACTATGAGAATTTATTACAAAACGATGTACGGTACCGATGAAAAGATACTCTAATGATATATCTGTACCAAATAATTATGGTTATAAACTTATTGATTTTTGCAAAAGAAATAATTTGTATATAGGAAATGGTCGATTACCGTGTAAAGATTTTCTCGTTGGAGAAAAAACATGTAAAAATGTTTCATTGATTGATTATATATTGTTTTCTTCACATGTATTTCCGTTATTTAAATCTTTTTATGTGAGTGAATTTAACCCATTGTTTTCTGATGTACATAGCAGTTTGTTTCAAATTTCACGCTCCTGTAAACAATTTTACTATAAATTCCTTAGATGATAGTAGTAACACACCCACGCACGTACCTAGGTGGATTCCCACAAAACAAAACCAGTTTATAGAGTCTATTAATAATGACGTCACAATGTTTACAACAATAGAAGCTCTATTGAATTAGATGAAAAAGGTCAAGGTCAACACACAAGAAACACTATAAACTCAGTAGTGAGCAAAGTTGGCGAACTCTTTGAAAATTCTGCAAAGAAAGTTTTTGGGTCTGATGGTAGAAAAAGAAAAACAAATAAAAATAAAAAGTTTCAAGTTTGGTTTGATAACAAGTGTTTTGAAACAAGGAAAATATTCCACAAAGCACGTAACAGATACAGTTTTGTAAAAACAGAGAAAACAGAGATGCTATGAGAAAGGCAAGCAAAAAATACAAGACTCAGATGAATACTAGCTACAAAAAATTCCAACATAACTGTGAACAAGATTTGAGAAGTACATCAAAACGAGACAGCAAGAAATTCTGGAAAATTTTGAATCGTTTTAGAAAAAGGGAAAAAAATTAAAATGTTGATATAACTATAGAACAATTGTATGAATATTTCAGGTCTCTAAATAAAAATGATTGTGAAGATGATGATCCAGATCATCTTAATGAAAGTGTTCATAACTTAGATAATCAGGTTATGATTGATATATTAGATTGTGAGATAACTGGTGAAGAAATATGTAAAGCTATACAAAGTTTAAATAATGATAAAGCACCAGGTGATGATGAAATCGTAAATGAATTTTTGAAAAGTACTGTTGACAAATTATTGCCTATATATGTGAAAATATTTAATACTGTATTAGATACTGGGATTATTCCTGATGCATGGTTAATTGGTATTATAAAACCTGTATTTAAAAATAAAGAAGATAAAAATGATCTCGATAATTATCGAGCACTTTGCTTGACTTCAAATTTGGACAAGGTGTTTACATCTATTTTAAACACAAGACTTAATAAATTGTCTGATGAAATAGGGATCATTTCGGACTCACAAGGTGGATTCCGCAAGGGATACTCTGTCCAAGATAACATGTTTGTTTTACATTCTATTATTATATTATATCTATCTGCCGGAAAGAAATTGTTCTGTGCATTTGTGGATTTTAAACGGGCGTTTGATACCGTTTGGAGGGCCGGGCTTTTCCAAAAACTTATAAAAAATAACATCAGAGGGAAAATGTTTACGTTGATACAGAATATGTACACAGATATTAAGTCTTGTGAAAACTGCATTTTTTCCATGTGAAACGTATGTTAGACAAGGAGAAAAATTATCTCCATTTCTTTTTGCCTTATACTTGAATGATTTAGAAGACTTTTTAAGCCAACATTTGGGCCATGGTTTAGAATATCTAGATTCAGAATGTATACATAGCATAGGTATTTATTTGAAAATGTTCATTTTACTATATGCAGATGATACAGTTATCTTTGCAGATACTGCTGAAGATTTACAAAATACTTTAAATATATTTGAACAATATTGTAATACTTGGAAACTTAAGGTCAATGTCTCAAAGACAAAAATTATAATTTTTCTAAACGTAACTGTAATAAGAAATTCAAATTTAATCTATGTAATGATGAAATTGAGATTCAAGATACATATACATATCTTGGCTTGTTATTTAATTATAATGGTAATTTTTGTAAAGCCAGAAACAAATTAGTAGATCAAGCTCAGAAAGCTTTATACAGTCTGTACCAGAGAATTAATGATATTAGTATTCCTTTAGATTTACAAATAAAACTAGTTGATTCTTTGGTAGCCCCTATTTTGACTTATTCCTCCGAAATTTGGGGATATGAAAATAAGATGAATATTGAGAAGATACATTTACAGTTCTGCAAAAAAATTCTCGGGGTTAGGTCATCGACCGCAAATTTCATGGTCTATGGTGAACTTGGCCGATTTCCTATCGAAATTAGTATCAAGATGAAAATGATTTGTTTCTGGTACAAACTTGTAACAAATGTTGATAAACTGTCTGGAAAACTCTACAAGCTTATGTTCAATTTATTTGAAAATGGAAATAATTCTTTTAAGTGGATTGATTATGTAAAATCTATTTTTGATGAAACTGGTAACAGTGAAATCTGGCACGTACAAGGAAACGTTAATTTGAATTTTTTTTAAATTAACGTTAAACAAAGACTCCATGACCAGTTCATACAAAAATGGTTTTCGGATATCGATAACTCATCAAGGGGGAAGTTCTATTCAAAATTTAAGACTGACTTCTGTATGGAACCCTATCTAATTAAACTTAGAAAATTTAATAGACTTTATATTTGCAAACGTCGCACTTGCAATATCAAATTTCCTATCGAAACGGGGAGATGGAATAGAATTCCAGAAATTGAAAGCAAATGTAAGCTTTGTAAGACTGGTCTTGGAGATGAGTATCATTACATAGCGCTTTGTAACAATGCTGATGTTATTGAAGTAAGAAATGCATATATTCCTAATTACTACAGAATCAACCCAAATATCAACAAACTTTATGGAATGTTGAAATATTGCAACTTAAATGTATTAACTAACCTTTCTATTTTCATTCAAAAGGTTGAAAAACTACTGCTTTCTCTGTAAATCATCACATATGAATATATTTATATATGTTACACTTTTTGTTACTATCCATTATCATTTTATTGTGTTCATGTGATCACGTGGTTATTTAACATTTACAGATTGCACGGACTTTTTGCGATCTGGTCAATAGATGTAGTATACATTTAGTTTTGTAAAAAAAAATATATTTATACTGTTTTATTTTATGTATTCTACTCATTTCGCTTCTATGTTATTTGTAAATTTATGTGTATTTGTCGCTCCTGTTACGCAGGAAATCTGCGTCTGAGTGTATTTTGAATAAACAGACAAACAGCAACTGCGAACTCTCTTAAATCCGTGTTGTGTGAATTTTTGTCATTTTGTGTTAAGTGCCGATCTTAAAAAAAAATCATTTCCTTTTCAACAGAATAATGCGGTTTGTTCTAATATTGTTCTGTTACTCCACTGTCTCTAGTTATGGGGAGGGTTGACAAACGTTTTAACCAAGCCACATTCTATATATACCTGTTCCAGGGAATGTATTCCAGTTGGTTGCCCTTACCATAATTGGAAACTTTCATCGTTTTCTATTAGCAGCTTAATTGGGTCATTAATTTTCTCTGATGAATGTTCCATGGTATGTGTTTCACGGGGTCTTTTATAGCTTACTATGCGGTATTGGGTTTGCTTATTGTTGAATGCAGATGTACGGTGACCATTAGTTGTTTACATCATTACCCTTTTGCCTTTAGTGTATGGTTGCTTCATAGTCAATCATATCACATCTTATTTTTATACGCCCATCAAAGACGCGGACGTGTTATGCTATACCATTGTCCGTCCCGTCCGTCCTTCCGTTTATCCGTCTACCTTTCAGTCAAAACATCGTACAAAAGACAGAGAATGCTTTGATATATCACAAATCTGTTATGGAATATTTCAAACGGTACCAGACTCAAGCTAACGAGCATTAAGCCAGCGAACAATAATTTGTCTTTATGAAAATATATCACATTTGTCTTCCTACTGGAAATGAGTGTCACCAGATTTCAAAAAGACGTTTAATGTTATTGCAAGCCTTCGGTTTTTAGAAATGATCAGTTTAGCGCGTGCTTCTTGTTGTTCGCTTGCTTATTGTTCGCTAGCTTGATTCTGGTATAGACCTACTCTAGTAGGATTAAATCGATTATCTTGAAATTGACACTGTTAATGGGATTGGTTAAAGTAAGTTCCCTTTCTATTTTTAAAAATATTCTGAAATATGAGGCGCAGATTTAGTCACATTTATTGTATTTCAGGAGCTCCAGAATATTTCAGGACCTCCATATCTCGAATTCAGGATATCCATAGATCATTGAGGATCTCCATCATTCGATTTAAGGATATCCTGAAATTATTTGAGGACATCCATAATTCGATTTCAGAATATCCTGAAATATTTCAGTTCATCCACAAGTAATAAGTCCAAATTGCTATATTTCAGGAGGTATTTATATATTTCAGGATATCCTTAATAATTATATGCCCATAATATATATATATTTATCCTGAAATCTTTGAGGTCCGGAAACAATTGTTGACCTCCATAAACATTTAAGGATAGCCTGAAATTGAATTATAAAGGTTCTGGAAAGTATAATTATATATTATTTGGGGCGTCCTAAGCCTTTTTTTCATAGATTTGCCTTCAATAGGAACGCTCAAAACCACCAAACATTTGAAAGCCAAGGATGTATAAATACACGAGGAGCTTTATGACTAAAAGGGACATGAACAGAATTAATACCAAAACCATCTAAGGTCAACCTTGCTTGAGGGAATCGAAACCTTTTAATTTCTTAATAAATTATAAATTTACCAACGGAAAAATGTAAAAAAAAAATATGTATGTTGTTAATCACGTCAGTCACCAACACTTACTACTGGCTTATACAAACATTCTATAATCAGCTGGCATCAATATAATTCATCAGGCAGGCTCAAAACCTGCAATCGACTTTACTTGAAGTATGTTTTTTTGCTGGATTAAGTCCGAAAAGTAATCACTTTCAAGCTTAAGTAAAATCTTTTCAAAGGCTTGCCTGACCTCAACTATTTATTGTTATTATCTATGTTTCAGTGATATTATATAAAGCAGCTAGTTTTAATTTTTTTTTATCAGTATAGATAAATTATTTGATCTTTTATGAAACACACTGTTGACTTGAACAAACTGACAGTAGAAAAGAAGATTTTGCAGTGACTGGGCAGCGATGAGTTATTGCCAGTAGAAAAAAGAGGGTTTGATGGATAGGGTAGAAATGTTGCTGTACAGAAGGCGAACCTAATTAATGAATTTCACATTTTTCTGTATGTAATAAAATATTGTTTCTGTTCAAAATGTGTTACATTTTCCTCCCTTGGCAATGTTGTGAACAAACCAATGGGGCTTATAAATACTGCTAGATCATTGTTAGATCCGATCATCCTATGTAACACATTTTTTGCTGTATTGATGTACTGCAACCGTTATTCCTATCTAGAAATATAACTGGTTACGAGGCTACAGTTGCATAAATTAGCAGTCAAATACAGCTGTTTGTTTTTTGTGTGTCTTTTACTGGACATCTGGGGTTACGGTCATAAAACTTTACTCGGTACTCGGAGTACAAAATTTGTGCTCGAAACACCAAATCCAGTATTTTGATTGGTTGAATTCTGAGTCTGAGTACAATAATCGTGCTCGAAAGTTTTATGACCGCAAGGCCTGAAATACAGCTGTGTTTGGATATACGCCTAAGGCAGCCTATGGTTACCATAGGTATCTTTGGTACCCATGGTTTGATATTTTGATATATAGAATATCAAACCAAAGGTTATACCTCTGGCGTATATCCAAACACAACCTATGGCTGTGTTTGGATATACGCCTAAGGCAGCCTATGGTTACCCATCTTTGGTACCCATGGTTTGATATTTTGATATATAGAATATGTACCTATGGATAAAACAGGTATCACTTTAATTCATCTATGGTTGATATAAACAGGTATCAAATTCTGGGAACTCCTGATGATGTTGATAGAATATCCAATGAATTCTGGGAACTCCTGATGATGTTGATAGAATATCCAATGAATTCTGATAACTCCTGATGATGTTGATAGAATATCCAATGAATTCTGGGAACTCCTGATGATGTTGATAGAATATCCAATGAATTCTGGGAACTCCTGATGATGTTGATAGAATATCCAATGAATTCTGATAACTCCTGATGATGTTGATAGAATATCCAATGAATTCTGGGAACTCCTGATGATATTGATAGAATATCCAATGAATTCTGGGAACTCCTGATGATGTTGATAGAATATCCAATGAATTCACAAACATGCTTTTGTAAAATTCAACCAAATAAAAACATCGTATTCGTGACTGGGTATGGAAAAAAGTTTGAAAATACGACAGGGGAAGCGACATAATAAAATGAAAGAAAAATGTTAATAATATGTAAAAGGTAACAATTAAAGACATTTTAGGTGTCGTTTTATCAAACTACAAATCAATTTCAAAAATAAACTTAAAGCAATATAATGGTAATATCATAAAATAATGGAAAGTAGTTATATTCCCACACTCTGAAAATTTTATACGGACATACTTTGGATAATATTTTCAATGCAGGCTGAACAAGATAAATGTGAATTGCCTAACAAATATATCGGTTTGATATCGGCCAAACTCGATGTCGAAAATGTATGACCCGTTGCTTTTCTTAAGTCAAATGATATTATAGACTTACTAGAGCTAAACAAACAGGATATTACTTCAAACGGATCCTCAATGCATCTCTTTTAAAGAAAA
Organism: Mytilus coruscus; assembly: GCA_017311375.1. Classification (NCBI taxonomy): domain Eukaryota; kingdom Metazoa; phylum Mollusca; class Bivalvia; order Mytilida; family Mytilidae; genus Mytilus; species Mytilus coruscus. Next base: position 121,696,106 of record CM029595.1, on the reverse strand, counting down.
CTTATATGGGAATTCCATTCTGTTTTTAAATTTACAGAAAATAAACATATCAGTGCTAATTCATATCAACACAAAAGTGCTGACTACTGGTCTGGTGATACCCTCGTGGACATGTTTGCACGCCAGACGCACGTTTCGTCTACATAAGACAGCTGAAAGGAGAAATTAAATACGAAGTCGTACAGCTTTATAAACAGAAAATTCTAAAAAAAAAAAAAAAAAAAAAAAAATAAAACAGTTGTGCCAAATACGACTAAGGCAATCTATACTTAGGGGTAGAAAAAACCTTAGTGTTTCGAATAATTCAACATTTAATATGCAGTAAGTACAAAACAAAATTACAAATAAAATGACTTATCAATGATATTTCATGTGCTGACTACTGGACTGGTGATACCCTCGTGGACGTTCCTCGTGGACGAAACGTCCACCAGCAGTGGTATAGACCTAGTGGTAGTATAAAACTCATCAGATACCTAGCTTACACTTTACACGTCAGACGCGCGTTTTGTCTACAGAAGACTTAACAATGTCGCTCAAATTTAAACAGTTGAAATGTTTAATTTAAAACGAAGTTGTAGAGCTTTTAAAACCGAAAATCCCAAAAAGTTGTGCCAAATACTGCTAAGGCAATCTATACCTAGGTGTAAAACATTCTGAGTGTTTCGAATAATTCGACATGTTATATGGAGGATAGGGCAGACATTTTGACTTGCAACAGGTCACCTTCAGACCTCTGAAAGATTTGTTGAAGGTGTAATTTAACGTTCAGAAAGCATGGCACTCTATGTATACCTACGCTAGACATCGGATTATATGTCCCCATTTAGACCGGACGTGACTAAGTCAATCTGATTAAAATTCAGACCTATATTAACTCGCGTGCTCGTACATATCTCATATGACAATAACGAAACCAGAGAACTATATCTTAATTAGATTGTGACTGAGTATACGTATTTATAATCGTTCGATCAGTTTAATTGAGGTCTAGAGCTGGCATGTCAGTAACTGCTAGTAGTCCTTTGTTAATTTATGTTGAACATTGTCATTTTGCTTGGTTTCTTCTGTTACATATTCTAACATCGGATTTGGACTTCTTTTAAACTGAGTTTTACTGTGTGTATTGCAGTGTTTGTTTATTCCTCATTGGCTAGAGGTATAGAGTTGAGGGTTGAGATCTCATTAAACATGTTTAACTCCGCCACATTTTTTCGCCTGTCCCAAGTCAGGAACCTCTGGCCTTTGTTAGTCTTGTGTGTGTGTGTTTTTTTTTTTTTTTTTAATTTGGTTCATTTATATGTTTCAGGGTTTAGTGTGGCGTCCATTTCGCTGAACTAGTATACATTATTGTTAAGGGGCCAGCTAAAGCCCGCCTCCGAATGCGGGATTTTATCGCTGCGTTGAAGACCCATTGGTGGCCTTGGGCTGTTTTCTGATCTTTGATCGGGTTGTTGTCTCTTTGACATATTCCCCGTTTCCATTTTCAATTCTATTGTAAAATGTTTTCGTTTTATTTTGAATATTTTCGAAGATGAAAATTATCCCAGTTAATAAACCTTCTTAGGTTAATTCATTCAAGGATTTATATAGAAAAAATTCTCACTATGTAAATTCTTGGTTCACCATTGTTTGTTTAACGTCCAGTGGCAAAAAGTTCATGCATGTTCAGGAAGAAATATACTAGATAGAAGTATTTAGGTCTAAACTGTTTTTTTCTGGCCAAAATGCTGTATGGAACTATTATAAAATGTTTTAAACAGTATAATGAAAAAAATATTTAGAAAATTTAAATTCCGTTTAAATAGATAGAATATTTGAAAAAGCGTATCGGGTATGTATTCGCCCATTTCTCTTGCAAAATCTGAAACATCTGCGATATAAGCTATTCAGACAAGTAAGAAAGTTATTGATGAATATTTATATGTTCAAATAATCATTATTATCCTTCAAAATTATCAGCAAGAGAAATCAATCTTCCTAGCAAAGTACTTCGCTATGTCCTTGATGTACACGCCTAAGGGTATTTCTCGGTTGATTGATTGTTTTTATTTTGCTTAACATTCAGTAGGAACCAGGTGATGCATAATAAATTCAAAGTTGTAAGCCCATCTTGTCTGCTTGTATTTATGTCACCCTATTCAGTTATCAGTAAAACTTAAATAGTTTTGAAAGGATTGAAGAAATGCACTGATTTCGGAATTTCAAGGATCAAATAATGGCTCTTGTCAAACCTTATCCTTTCTAACTGTTAATTTATGTTAAATTCTAATTCGTAAACTCAAACGAACATAAAATATTTATCAAATAACCACAAACTCTTACATGGGAGATGCCACATGCAGAGACAAGCGCACATTTTATTATAAATAAGAGTACAATTTTGTGCAAAGTTCATATAAATACACAGGTATTACGTAGCTTGTACATGTACTGGTTTCCCCATACTAGTGGTCTACAAATCTGAAAATAAATAATATAATTAATAATATTATTTATTTGGCAAAATGCTACTGTACACTTTGACTGCAATGGCTCGAATGACTTTAAACCACCTGAGTTCACTCGTGCATGAACTCAATATCCCAATCGAACCGACCTTACTATAATTAACCAAACACTAGTCAACTATAAACAAACAACATTTTTACATGTTCGATTTTTGTACAACTTTGATAAATACATTTAAATTCTAATTCGTAAACTCAAACGAACATAAAATATTTATCAAATAACCACAAACTCTTACATGGGAGACGCCACTTGCAGAGACAAGTGCGCTCGAAACACAAAGAACGGGAAAATAGCATTGAATATTTATTTGAATTCCTAAATTTTGATAAACAGATAACTGTGCTTTAAAGTCTTCTCTAACGTAACCATCCTTTCCTCTGTCCCATTTTAACCTGTTATGATTCAGAAAAATCCTATCAGAAATACAGGCGTTAGCTCTGGCTCTTGTATATGAGAGACGTCTGGAATCATTTCGAAACCTATGAACATTGGACTTCTCAGTGAATGTTATTTTAACTAAAAATTTTAATCAAGGTGTATGTCAGCATCTTTAATATAGCTATTTAAAGAAGTTTATTTTGTTAAATAATATACCAATATGCATGTCTGAAGTTCAGCCTAATAGCTTCAATAACAATCAGTATTGTCTAAATATTCGCCCTAGTGACTTTAATAATAATATGCTAAGTTACTTTAATAATAAACAGCCCAGTGGCTTCATCAACAAACCACCTGTCCGTTTTCTGTAATAACAAACCTGTCCAGTGTTTTCAACAGCAACCAGCACAGTGTCTTCAATAACAACCTACCCAGTGTCTTCAACAACAACCAGCCAAGTGCCATTAATAACAACATGCCAAGTGTTTTCAACGACAACCAGCCCAGTGTCTTTAATAACAAACCTACCCAGTGGCTTATACAAAAACAGGCCCAGTGTCTTCAACAACAACCAGCCCAGAATTTTCAACAACAACCAGCTCAGTGTCTTCAATAACAACAAGTCCAGTGTCTTCAATAACAACCTGTCCAATGTCTTCAACAACAACCAGCACAGTGTCTTCAATAACAACATGCCTAGAGGGTTCAACAACAACCTACCGAGTGTCTTCAACAACAACCTGCCCATAGTTTCCAACAATAAAATGCCCAGTGTCTTTAACAACAACCTGTCCAGTGTCTTGAATAACTACCAGCCAAGTGTCTGCAATAACAACCTGCTCAGTGGCTTCATTAACAAACAGCCAAGTCACTACAAGTGTCTTCAACATCTACTAGCCCAGTGTCCTCAACACCCAGCTCAGTGTCTCAACAACAACCAGCCCAGAGTCTTCAAAACAACATGCCCAGTTGCACCAATAACAACATGCCTAGTGGCGTCAATAACAACAAGCCCAGTGGCGTCAATAACTGTAACTATCAGCCCAGTGGCTTAATTAATTACGACATGCCAAGTGGCTTCAATAACAACCTGCTCAGTATCTTCACTAACAACCTGCCCAGTGGCTTTACAAACAACCTGCCATGTGGCTTCAATACCAACCTGCCCAGTGGCATTAATAACATGCCCAGTGGCTTAAATTACTATCAGCCTATAACTTAATTACGCATGTCCAGAGGCTTCAATAAAATCCTGCCCACTGGCATTAATAAAAAAACTCTGCCCAATTGCGTCAATAATAACATGCCCAGTGGCTTAATTAACTATCAGCCCAGTGGCTATAATTACAACTGGCTCAGTGTCTTCAATAACACACCCAGTGGCTTCAACAACCTGCCTGTCCATTGGCGTCAATAACAACCAGCCAAGTGTCTTCAACAATAAACTGCCCAATGCTTTACAAGCAACCTGCCCAATGGCTTCAATAACAACACGCCCAGTTGCGTCTATAACAACCTGCCTCGTGGCGTCAATAACAACCTGCCCAGTGGCTTAACAAACAACCTGCCCAGTGGCTTCAATAACAACACGCCCAGTGGCGTCTACAACAACCTGCCCAGTGTCTTCAATAACAACACACCCAGTGGGGTCAATAACAACCTACCCAGTGGCGTCAATAACAACCTGCCCAGTGGTGTCTACAACAACCTGCCCAGTGGCTTCAATAACAACACGCACAGTGGCATCTATAACAACCTTCCCAGTGACGTCTATAACAATCTGCCCAGTGGCGTCAATAACAATCTGCCCAGTGGCTTTACAAATAAACAAGCCCAATGGCGTCAAGAACAACACGCCTAGTGGCGTCTGGCCCAGTGGTGTCAATAACAACATGCCCAGTGCCCTACAAACAACCTGCCCAGTGGCGTCAATAACAACACGCCCACCTAACAACACGCCCAATGGCGTCTATAACAACCTGCCCAGTGGCTTCAATTACAATCTGCCCAATGGCGTCTATAACAACCTGCCCAGTGGCTTTACAAACAAACACGCCCAATGGCGTCAAAAACAACAACACGCCCAGTGGCGTCTGTAACAACATGCCCAATGGCTTAAATAACTACCAGCCCATGGCTTAAATTACGACATGCCTATTGGCTTCAACAGCATCCTGCCCATTGGCATTAATAATAATCTGCCCAGTGGTGTCAATAACAACATGCCCAGTGGCGTCAATAACAACATGCCCAATGGCTTAATTAACTATTACCCCAGTGGCTTAAATTACAACTTGCCCAGTGTCTTCAATAACAACACGCCCAGTGGCTTCAACAACCTGCTCAGTTGCGTCAACAATAACCAGTCCAGTGGCTTCAACAACAACGTGCCCATTAGCTTCAATAACAACATGCCCAGCGGTTTAAATAACTATCAGACAAGTGGCTTTAATTACGACAAGCCCAGTGGCTTCATTAACAACTAGTCCAGTGGCTTCAATAACAACCATCCAGTGACTTCAAAAACAACCTGTCCAGTGGATTTAATGATAAACAGCCCAGAGGCTTAATATAACTATCAGTCCAGTGCCTTCAATAACCAGTCCAGTGGCTTCAATAACAACCTTTCCAGTGATTTCAATAACAACCATTCCAGTGACTTAAATACCAACCTTTCCAGTGACTTCAATAACAACCTGTCCAGTGGATTTAATGCCCATAGGCTTAATATAATATCAGTATAGTGCCGTCAATACAGCATGTCCAGTGCCTTCAATAACAACCAGTCCAGTAGCTTCAATAACAACCTGTCTAGTGTATTTAATGATAACAGCCCAGAGGCTTAAATAACTATCAGTCCAGTGCCTTCAATTACAACATGCCCATTGGCATCAATGACAACCAGTCCAATGGCTTCAATAACAACCAGTCCAGTGACTTCAATAACAATAGTCAAGTGGCTTCAATAACAATCAGTACATAATAACCAGTCAACGGCTTCAATAAAATCAGCACAGTGGCTTCAATGACAACCAGTCACTTAGTATCAAGACAACCAGTCAGGAGCACGTGGTTTCAAAATTTTTACCAACACATGCAGTAAATTTAACAATCAATCAGCCCAGTGATTAAGACAAATAAATACTCAAAAAGTAATAAACCCTAAAGAAATCTACTAGTATCATTCCCAGTGGTAAATTAAGCAACAATAATCAAAATGAAACTCTTTGTAACTGTATTATAGTTTAGCTACAGCTCATGATAACTATACATTATATAACCTGCGCATGTCAGAACTCTGAACAAGGATAAACAAAACCAAAACAAAATTTTTATAGTCCAATTCCTTTCTCTGAATTAGCTTCTGAAACAAATTCAGCATTATTAAATATTTCTTGTTAAAAATAACAGTATAACTGGCGGAACTGTGATAAACTGGATATAAGAACCATAATCAATCACGTCTAAAACAAATGAATGTGTATCATTATCTTTCAAATACATATATATATGGTCTTCTCATTTCCCTAAACAGATCATGAAGAGGGATTCTTTTTCATAATCAAATGACATGTACTGAATTACAATCTAAATGTTCATTTTTATAATAAATTTTAAATTCAATATGATGAAAAACAATACATGATGTAAACAATACTTATCACCTTGATCTTTAAAACGCTCTTGTTCCTTGTGCTACTTAGTCCGTCAAGGTCCGTGTTACAGCAGACCTAATTTTCTTCTCATCCTTGGAATCCTAAGCAAGCACGTCTGATAGGTATTCAATTGACTGTATCCCATTCTGTAGATAATGGTCCAGTGACTGAATTAATAAATCATGTTGCTGTCCATCTGATGGTCTTTTCTGAATTTTATGCCGACAGTCGAGACATATTCTCTGTGTCAACAGTTTATGTTCTTATGTGTTAAAATTTACTTCTTTATCTTAAACTGATAACGGAGCTCGTCTGATAGGTATTCAATTGACTGTATCCCATTCTGCTGGTGACTTGTCAGCGATCTTAATACACTTGTTCCGCTTAAGAATTTTCTCCATAAGGTCATAGCTAATATCCACGACTTTAGAATATTCATCACGCTCGGCTGCACGTTTGATCCTGGATACTATATAATGTTAATATATGTTAAAGAATATGTTAAAGAATCTCATATCTTCATTGTTATGTCAGTATATCATAAAGGTGATTTTCTTCACGTTCAGAACTTGCCATATTACGAAAAGTACAAGTTGAAGATAAACTAATAAAATGCTACTGTACACTTTGACTGCAATGGCTCGAATGACTTTAAACCACCTGAGTTCACTCGTGCATGAACTCAATATCCCAATCGAACCGACCTTACTATAATTAACCAAACACTAGTCAACTATAAACAAACAACATTTTTACATGTTCGATTTTTGTACAACTTTGATAAATACATTTCTACATGGGTCACCAATTCAATAGGAAAAAGTAAAATAACAAAAATACCGAACTCCAAGGAAAATTCAAATCGGAAAATCCCTTATCAAATGACAAAATCAAAAGCTCAAACACATCAAACGAATTGAAAACAACTGTCATATTCCTGACTTGGTAAAGGCATTTCCTTATGTAGAAAATGGTGGATTAAACCTGGTTTAATAGCTAGCTAAACCTCTCATATATAAAATATAATGTCCACTAAGGCCGTTTATGACAATTGCATCAATTTCCGGATCCGTGAAGATGATATTAAATGAATTATCCTTCAAGGAACATCAATCACCAAAATAATGTTTATTATCTTTAAGAGTACAAAACTTTACGACAAAAGAAATCATTTCAGCTTCCCAATTATGAACTCTCCATTTCTATGTAGCAACATTCCAGAAGCGCCTGCATATGGAGTATATATATATCCCAGTTGAAACGATATTACAGAGCTTGCATTTCTTATCATGATTTCCTTGACAGAGAGTTGCTGCTCACAAGGAAGCTATTAAACCAAGAATTCCAAATATGAAGTTGAAATCATGCATTCCTTCGAAAACTTAACGGACGCCATCACGAGTTGGTTGTCCGTTATGGAATATCTGCTTCACAGATGACGACGGATATGTTCCAAAAGTCGTAACCACAATCCCGTATGTGACTTACCGAAATAGACTTATCACTTGGTTTGTACTTACATGAATAAAGCCAACAGTGGTATATCGCTGTTCAATTCCTGCTCTTCGGACACACAAGATCAATAAAGTGTTATTTTAATATACTAGCACCGAGTCGATACCACTGCCGGTGGACTGTCAGTCCTCATGGGTATCATCAGCAACATAGTTGTCAGTCCTTTGGTACTGACATGACTTATAACTTATTGTTTTTCTTCTTAAAATCCTCCTTGAATAACTAAATGACATCAGCCGATTTTGGTTATTTTGTTTAGATCCATTTTGATCATATAGCTCCCAACGTTTCTATATATTTATACACCCATGAGCATTCCTGATGAAGGTAAATCCGGAAAAGCGCTTCTGATTCACGAAATTAATAAAGTGCTGTTTTGCTCTAATTTTCAATTCTTAAATGATAATTATAATAATATAATAACATGAAAATACCATAAACTAAACAAAATCATTACGTATTAAAAGCGACAAAAATGACCAATCAAATTGACCTGTACAGTTAACTACATGTAGATCAATACTTCAAACGAACATAAATAATTCATAAGGAAAACTCAAAATCGTCATTTTGGCTATCAGATTGTCACGACAGCACAGAAGTTTTGAAGGATGAAGTAAAGGGTGTATAGAAATTAATAAAATTGCGGTTTTTATCCAACGTTGTTTTCAATTTGGACTTGTTTATATTTTTCGTTTGGGCTTATATTATATTTTCCTTCGGGTTTATATGATCTGTTCATCCTATTTCGACTCTTTAAAATTCCAGAGTCTATCCTAAAATGAGGTAAATTATATGGCCTTCCAAATACCGTTTCGATCCCTAACATCACTGAAGAGAAATTAATTGTCGAAATCCGGATATGGTGTACAAATTTTTGCACCTCATGTTTGCGGTATACTATCTTCCCCGCAAGGTTATTGTTTTTTGTTTGGTATTAAGAACATCCGTTGTTCGACCTGTTAGTGAAATGCGTTTTGTTAAAATATACTTTTCACTTTTTTGGTCTTTTGGAAAATGTTGTTTGTGCTGTATTTAGACCCCTCTACCAAAAGATTTGTTTAACATGCACATGTATAAAAAGATGCGGTTTTTATCCAACGCAATCATAGGTTTGAACGTTGTTTTCAATTTAGACTTGTTTAGAAATTAAAAAATATATATATATATCAAACCTAAATTATTAGAGACTGACAATATGTGTTGTATACTCTTTTTAACATAGCCATTTTCGGTATTATCAAGCAGTAGCATCATCTTATCTCAAACTGTGTATGTTAAATGGTCTTTTATCAAGATATAAACTGTCATGTGCTAATAACAATTACTCTGTGGCTCTAGTGTAGGAAATATGACCAGTCTTTCTAACTTTGTATATGTTCAATGATTTACAATAACAAATTGAACTAAAAATAAATTCATAAGATTCTTCCAAAATGTTAGCTAACTTTAGATAAAGCTGAAGTACATTCACCGAGCATGTTATATCATTGACAGTACCATGTTACTGCACCAGATGCGCATTTCGACAATATATGTCTCTTCAGTGATGCTCGAGGTCAAATTTTTTGAAAATCGAAAGCTTAATAAAAAATGAAGAGCTTATAAACCAAAAAGGACAACAAAATATAGCCAAAATCGGGCAAGAAATCAGAGCTAAGCATAAGGGAGATATATTCCTATTTTAAACATTTTTCCAAATTTTATAACAACAAATTTTAAATAACATTCCTTGGTTTTGAAATGATATCATCTTTCCTTTCCCTGTATACATCAGTTTTAATCTTTCCTCTAAGTTTTAAACAGGTAGGTAAAAACTGTATATCAGACCTTCTCAAATTAGAAAACTCGGAGAATCGTTAAAAAACCTGCATAGGCTGATAAGCACATGCATGCTGTTTTGACATCTTTTAAATTGCATGTAGTATTAGCATATCTGCATACAAATTTTTTTTTATTCTCGTTATACATAAGTAAATCTGCAGCTGAATCAACTAAGAATCTTTTGACGAAGGACGATTGCTCATTACATGTATTTTCATCTGGATTTGTGCCGAATCCATCATCTAAATTCAACAAAACTGTTTATTCCGATTTCATGCCAAATTTCTTTTAGTAATCTTAAACATTTGGTTAAAATGTACGGATGAGTTGTAATTCCAACGGTTAAAACGGTATAACAATAAAATTCACATTTCCACACAAACAACATAAGAAAGCCTGTTACTGTGGACAGACGTCGATGTGAAAATAACCAGACTATAAGTCAAATCTAAAAATAAAACCCCAGGAATAGACTACCTTAGCTGTATTTGACAAAACCTTTCGTAATTTTGTGTCCTCAATGCTCTTACACTTCGTTCTTCATTTGACCTTTTTCATTTTTTTTGATTCGAGCATCACTGATGAGTCATTTGTAGACGAAACCAGTGTCTGTCGTTCAAAATTTTAAGCCTGGTATCTACAACAACTGGATCGATCCAACTGCTGTTGGAGGTTTCCTTCCCGAGGGTATCACCAGCTCAGTAGTCCAGTAGTGAACATACCTGTGTTGACATGAATTATCATTGGCATGGTCATAAACATAATCATAAATTAACTGTATACAAAACTATGAACTTTTGGAAGTACTAAGGATTTTCTTTCCCAGGAATAGATTACCTTACCTGTAAATAGCAAAACTTTTCGTAATTTTGGGTCCTCAATGCTCTTCAACTGTGCATTTTATTTTACCTTCTAATTTTTTTTATTCGTGCGTCACTAACGAGTCATTTGTGGACGAAATGCACGTCTTGCGTTCAAAATTGTAATACTGGTACCTTGTATCTATGATGAGTCTATTTCAACAGATACATATTTTTGTCAAAATATTATATAGCTATCTTCTAGTCTTCGAATTTGATTTTGTCGCACTTAATGTGTTTATTTGATTGACTTATATCTAAAAATAAGTCGTTTCTTGTATGACTTTTGAATAGCTACGCTCAATGGATATAGGTTAAACGTTGGACCATATAAATGTCATCCATTGGTTAAGTGATTGAACTATGCATGACCGAGTATTCATAGTAAGGAATTGTATGATTACAATAGATGAAGTAAACTAACCTCCCGGTTAATCGAAAAACCATTCTATACTCGAATTTAAAATGCAACGCGTTTTTATTGACGATTTCCATGTTCGCTTTCAGATGTCTGTATAGTTTTCCTAATGTTCAAAAACTTGTACCTCCATACAATAATTATTTATTTATTCTATCTATCGGAAAAAATATACCACAGGACAAACAATCCTCATTTTGTAACACCTCTCCGTAGACAAAAGGAAGACTAATGGATTCGAGAATTGGAAACTGCGACACCATATGGTTGCAATGAAAAAATTGATGGTAAAGGCATTCTATCTATTCCTTCCTGTAGCTCGGTAAATGTGATGAACATTTTAAACTCTACTTTTCGACGTAGACGCAGTCATGGTCATCGTCATTATACATCACCTACTCTCCTTGATGTATTTATTAATGACCTTCTACTATTTATATAAAAGCTGATGAATATTCATCACGTTCGCACTAAGCTTTATTCACTACTCCTTTCAAAACTTCATTTTCTGTACAACTTTTGTTTAGAAACCGTTGTTAAAAAACCCATTCAAACCATTACAAAATTACAACTTTCATCTCGGATGTTGCCAGTCACAGACTTCCAAACCAATTCGCATTGGAAAAGATGAAAAGGAGAATGAATCCTTTCTAAAACTTTCCTTTCAAACAAAGGTCTCGATGCAATCAACTTTGGCAGTATCCTTCATCATAAATCAGTTCACTCAAAAATACCTCACTATTTTAAAGATCAGTCATTTACAAACACGTGATTGGGATCTCAATATTGACGACTTCAAGTCTAAACCTCCTGATTACACCTGTGCTAGTTCCCCAGTCATATATAATCCGTTATCACTGATGACATAAACATTGTAAATAACACTTCTCTGCGAAATGGGTTGTCCAAAGGCCCGAAATCCTAAATCCATCAATTGGAAACTCAACTTCAAAATACTGATGGATTCAGTTGAGGATTATGTCATGCAATGGATTAAACGCGAAAATGAAGACGCAAATACCCTTTCCGAATGAATTAAGGCTGTGAGGTCGTTGATACAAATCATAATTTAAAGACTGAATGGATCTATCAATACACATGATACATCAATCTTTAACGACCCAAATGTTGCAAAGCACCTGTCCTATCTCAATGACAAATATGTCGTTGTTACCGCAGATAAAACCCCATACAACATCTTTTTTGTGTGTAAATCACATTACATAAACTGCTTGTCTTAGCTACATGATTTCTTTTATTAGTTGTTATTGGCTTTGAACATGCTGTCAGTAACTGCAAGTACTCTCAGATCTGTACTTAGTGTCTTTATTATTGTTAGGGATGAGGGATGGATATATACCCTGTCACCTCCTGTCTGTGCTTTTGTTTGTTGTTTTTCTTTGTATCGATCTGATGAGTTAAGACTTTTTCAACTGATTTTTATAGTTTGTTTTTATGTTGTGGTGTTACATCACTGTCCCAGGTTAGGGGAGGGTTGAGCGCGCTATGTGCCTGTCCAAAGTCGGGAGCCTGTAGTTCAGTGGTTGTCGTTGGTTCATGTCTGTCATATTTGTTTTTCGTAAATTGTTTTGTTATAATTTAGGCCGTTAGATTTCTTAATTGAATTGTTTCATATTTTTCATGTCGGGCATTTTATAGCCGACTATACGGTATGGGTTTTTCTCATTGGCGAAGGCCGTACGGTTGCCTATAAATGCTTACATCCACTTCATTTGAACTTTGGTGGATAGTTGTCTCATTGGCAATCATACCACATTTCCTTATTTTTATATTGATAAATGAATAAGTTATTGACGATTCATTTGGAAACTCGAAACATATCCCAACGACACTTACCAAGGAGGAAATCTTGGAAAAGCATGGGTCTGTTCTATATTTCTTTGGAATTTCTACCAACGTGATCTTTCTTCACTAAATGGATACCTAAATTACCTAAGTGTCCTTACAAACAACGTTTTATTGCTGGGTCTTCCAAGTGCTCAACGAAATCTCTTTCTTAATTTTTGACACAAATTGTATCATCAATCAAGGCAGGGCTTCAAAGTTATCGTGAAACTACATATTCTAGAGGCGGCGTGAATCAGATGTGGATACTGAAAAATTCCGAAAATCGGTTAGAGTACATACAATCTAAGATTCTTTCACCTGACAATAGTATTAAAACATTTGACTTTTCGACCCTTTACACAAGTATTCCCCATTCCAAACTTAAAGACAAACTGAAAGAGTTGGTCCTGCTTTGTTACATAAAAAAGAATGGCCAACATAGGTAAGTATGTCTTGGGGATGGATTAATCGTACATTGTAAAAAACCATTCTGATTCAAACAAAACGGTCTCTGAAACTGACATTATCAAGATGCTGGATTTCTTGATTGAAAACATATTAGTTTCGTTTAAAGGACGTAATTTTAACAAACAATCGGTATTCCCATGGGAACCGACAGTGCTCCTCTTCTTGTCGACTTGTTCCTTTATTCATATAAGGCTGACTTCATAGAGGAGCTCCTTGGAAGAATAAAAAATGTTATAATGCCCGCGTGGATCAGGTACATCAAAAATCACAAATAACAGTTCAACTACATTTTGTATTATTTATTTTTTTTATTACATTAAAGCAACATATTGGATTAGAAAGAAAGTTATCATATTATTTGAAATATATCTCCGCTGCCTGAACATCAGAAAAACTTAACAGTGTGAAAACCTATTTATGAATAAATGATAAATGAAGCCCGGATGTAGCTTTTGTAATGTGGATGTCATCTCGCAAATCCAATTTATCTTTGGTGTAAGTTTTTTTTTATCAAAATATTATATTCGTTATTTATAGAAAATACATGTAAATATCTCTGCCCATAATTAAAACGGTATAGACAATAATGAATTGAATTAGTTTCGATAAGGGGAGTTAATTGTTTGCAACAATATTCAGATAATTGCCATTCAAATTTATACTCCTTTTGTTTTCCTTTATTCTATTTCTTTAATTACTCAGTAGCAGTCATTTCAAATACTGTTCTTATGCCTTTTCACAGCCAGGTTCGATACATTCATTTTCATTGGTGTTCTGGTGAACTTTGCAATATGAATCAATTGTTAAACATGGCCCTTCCAAACTCGATCTATTATTTAAGGATGAACGAGGAAGTAAAATGTCTGGAATGGCTTTTATTTCAGGCTGTATTTGCTGCCCGTCACCAGACACTTCGGATATCTCCCTGTCAGTTTCTGTAGATGACGTATCAGAATCGTCATCAGAGCTATGCGTTATAAATTCTCTGTAGGTTCCGTCATTCATATCACTATCAGAAGGAAGTATATTTGGAGTGTTATTGTGCTCACTACTATATATCTGCTCTTTATATTTATCTATCACGAATCTGTCTATCACTGAACTTGCCTCATCGTTATTAAAATTATGTAGTCTAGTCACATTAGAATCATCGGCATCGTTATATCGTGAGTCATCTGACCCATCAAAACCACTGTCACCAAAGGTTTTCTTTTTTTCCAGCAAACACTCCGATTCGGTCGAATTTGTTGTCTAAAAAACATAACTAAACTAACTGAACGAAAACAACAAAATGAAATACAACCATTCATTATAAACATATTTACTTAACAAGTATGGGAATTGTCGTTCATATTTATTTCTTATCAAAGCGTCTGGTATTTTCGGGGTTAAACATTAATTCGCTAATTTACTATTTTAAAGCAGTACTTAAAGTGTTTTTATTTTTCTTCATTGAAATTCTGAAATTCATTCTGGGAATTTATATAATATCTTCCTAAACTGTTTATGACGTTGCTGTAGTGATCTTGTCCTATGTCATATCGTCTTTGATAACCCCTGTTTAATTTATTCACTACTTTTAAAGACTCGGAACGATTTAGAACTTGATGTTTGAAACGACAATTGTTTTTTTAAAACATTATGTTGATTGGTAAATGTCAATGTGTTACTAGTATTTTTTCGATGTATTGTTGTCTTATCAACATTTACCTAATATCTTTGACATACATGTATTGACACCTGTCTATTAATGCGACTGTCATACAAGTGAGAGGTTTAGCGCCATAAAACCATCGCCGCGATATAGCCTTTTTGCGTTAAGGCGGCGTAAAGCAAACACCAATCAATCAATCAATCTATAAAACCATGTTCAATCCACCATTTTCTACATAAGAAAATGCCTGTACCAAGTCAGGAATATGACAGTTGTTGTCCACTCGTTTGATGTGTTTGTGTTTTTGATTTTGCCATTTGATTAGGGACTTTCCGTTTTGAATTTTCCTCGGAGTTCAGTATTTTTGTGATTTAACTTTTTGTTAACGGCCGTTTCTTGAACTCAAGATGTTTTCAGTTAGATTTCTGTCTGTGTAACGTGTTCTCTATATCCATATTCATAGCATAAAAATATTCAAGGCCTACTACACCATTGATCACAGTTAGTAGTTACTAGTCTATCTAACCAATCATGATTAAAATTGGATCTCCAAGCTATTTTTCATAACATTTTTATAGCCGTTTCCAAAATAGTGTTTTTTTTTATATTTCCTCAAATCTGTCTTTCCGGTAGTACACCAGTTGTCCTAGCAGTTGCCATTAACACAAGCACAATAAACAATGCTTCAATATAAATTTAATACTTGATGTTGACCGTTGAATACTAATCAGTAAATCAAGGTAAATCAGTGTCAAGGACCAGTAAATGACCTGCCTATAGATTGTTTTTAATTTACAATGCAGTAGATATTGCAAATATACATTGGAAATGAAATTTAGTTAAGGTAGATTAACTGCACTGGTAGTAACGGCGTCATACCGAGGAGCGTTTAGAACAGTGATTTTTTCATAGTTTGGTTAAGTAAGACATGATTGTGTTGAGTGTTTTAAATGACAAACAATAATACAATAGAAACATTCTGATTTTTTGCTAAAGAAACATCTGAACATGAATTCAAGCTGGTAATTATCTTTGTTTGTAGCTAATATATTAGTAAATTCAAATTTGTACTTATACTTAATAATTTCACACAGAATAATGCTTGCGTATGTCAAAATTTAAAAGTTGCTTACCCTTTTACCAACTATAAAAAAAAAAGATTTATTTACTGTCTGGTACATCACATATTTCGTTGTTACATACAATTACCGTCAATTTTTCTGAAAACATAGCTACTTTTGCACATAATTAAAGATTATTGACAATTGAATGTCATGGTTTGGTTCAGTACTGTCATGGTTTATTTTATGTTCGTCAATTCTGTGATTCTTGTCGTGTATGAAGGAAAAATAACGATAAAAGTAAACATATATTATATTAAAATACTGTAGGTATTTTCGCAGATACTTTTTTTTCGCGTTTAACATATTCTACCCTATTTCGCAGTACTTAATGGTCAACATTTTCTATTTTGTTGTTTTGTTTATATACGCATAGATCCAAGTTTCACACATTTACGCTGATTTTCTACTCGCGCGAAAAATAAATCGCTCTAAAAATAAGCCGTTAACAATAAATTTAAGATATTAGCATTAAGAATAAGCATGTATAAAGAAATCACTAGAATAATATATTAATGTGTTTCAATGGTAATGTTCTTTAAAAATTGTTTCACTTGGAATAAGATGAAAAGGACCTCAGAAAATTACATAGATATATATAATTAGTAGATTAATTATAAGATTGCCAATGAGACAACTATCCACCAGAGACCAAATGACGTAGGCAATAGTAGTATACCGCTGTTCAATGTAAATGTTAGCAACTTAACATCGCCTTATGGCCTTCAACAATTAGCAAAACCCATATCGCATGGCAAGCTATAAAAGACCCCGACAAAATTAAATGTTAAACAATTCAAACGAGAAAACCAAACGCCTGATTAATGTATAAAACAACAAACGAAAAACAAACATGATATACAGAAACAATTGGCAGCCACTGCATAACAGGCTATCTTTATATCACGTGTATCTTGAAATCAAAATCATTTTTGATATATACAATTTCTCATACTAAATACCTGAACGACTGAGGTTATTCTTATTATCGAAATTGTATTGCATAAAAGATTAAGCGATACTGCACAATACACTTATACATTATACAATATTAAGGTGAAACAAATATGTATTTGTTTAGATCTAAACCATGACAAATGTAATCAAAACCATGAAGAATATCTAGACATTTAACTGAACCATGTCAACCACTTAACCAAACAATATCAATACCGATACTTTGCTTATCCTACTTAAATTTCTTAAAAACAACAATTTCAATGTAGTTCGTTTGACTAACCATATAGATTCAAACATCTTATTTGCTTTTTATTTGCTCATTTGAAAAGAACTGAGGCAATCATTCTGGGAAGTAACCTAACCAAATCATGACCAACTTAACCAAACTATGGCAAAATCACTACACTAAACGTTCCTCGATATGACGACGTTACTACCCGTGAACTGCATACCGCCATCTCGGATTGTTAATAAGTAGTTCTCAAAGGAATGATAGCAAGAAAACAAGGTCGGTGACACAATTTTTTCTTTTTATTGTCTTAAAGCATATTTTAAAATCTATCTTTTCATATTTTATTTCAAATTTTATCTCATAAATTTCTTTTTATTCGCAAAAAAGTATTTTTTTCATGCACAATCTGTGCAAATTTGGGCTTGAAAAATAGCACGGTGACACCTACTTTTTATTATATTTTTGCAAAAAAGCATGGAAAAATCTACATTCTGGCAAAGTATATGAAAATTCTATCTGAGGAAATATATACCAATAATCCACCTTAATAGGACGTAACCCGTACAAGACGTCGCAAACGTTTTTGGGAATCTACGCTCATTTACTGTAACTTGACTTTAAATCAGTTAGGACTTAAGACGTATTTGCAGGCTGGTGCTCCCATATTTTGATTCGAGCGTTAGGTTTAGAACGTGTAGAACGTAATTGTAGAATTATGTAGCAGAAGCATTCGTTTTGGGCAAAATACTTGTATATTTATACGAAGGATTTATATTGTAAAATTGTTAATTTCTTTTTATATAAGTTTTAAGTTATAAGTGATTAAGATGATAACACAATGTTGACTGCTGTAACCCTATTTTGACATTTTCACCAATTGTGTCTGTTTGTTTTGTTCACGCATCGTTGTCAATATAATGGAATTTGATGCGACTGTTATACAAGTGAGAGGTTTGGCTAGCCATAAAACCAGGTTCAATCCACCATTTTCTACATAAGAAAATGCCTGTACCAAGTCAGGAATATGACAGTTGTTATCCATTCGTTTGATGTGTTTGAACTTTTGATTTTGGCATTTGATTGAGGACTTTCCTTTTGAATTTTCCTCGGAGTTCAGTATTTTGTGATTTTACTTTTATTGATATATGAAAAGAAAAATAGTAACTTGACAATTGAATGCAGAAATGTCAGATGTGATTTCACTATGGTGTAATAACCATGACTGACCTTAACAAGCATTTTACAGTGGAGTTCGTGTTGTTAAATCTTTAGTTGTTCTTGTAGACTGTTGTTTGTCTTTTCTTCTTCTTTTTTTGTTGTTTTTTTTCCATGGTGTTGTTGGTTTTTGCCTCGACTAATGAATTTTTATTGTCCTTAGGTATATTCCGTCTCACTTTTTCCGAAAACAGTTATTGCAGAGAGATGTTGTAATGTCGGATAGATTCTTGACATAGCAGTAGTAGTTTATGTTAACAAGTTACCTTAATTATTCTAACTGTATAATCAATTCTAGTCTCTGCATCGGCCTTCTTACATTTATGTCTGAAAATAACAGAAAAGTCAGTTATCTGTTTCATTAAAATTCTCATAAATTATATTGATATGTTCAGAAATTCATGAGATACTTAAAAGTATTGAATTTGAATTTCAGTTGAGTAATTTGGAAGTACGTGAAGTGCAAGAGTAATTAAAAGCTAGAATCAAACTCCATTTTGCGATAGGTCGGAACAATGTTGAATGCATTGCTACTAATAACATTTTACCATATTTTTCACCAAATTGTCTGTCGAGGAGGGAAAAACGTGTGTTATTGGTGAAACTTTGTAAATCAATAAAATATATATCCAATATTGTTAGCCTATAACCAACGTCCAATCTTTGTTTATCTATTGTTTTGTCTTTGTGTAACCCTGCTATAAAACATATATCTTTATACTTTACAAATTCTAATGGCTTAGTTGGTGTATATATGAGAAGGAACAACTCTCCGGAGAAGGTAACATACCGTCCCAAAGAATCAACTGAATAAAAAATACAAAGAAAAACATCAGTAAATGACAACACAACCACCGAAATCATATTAGATGAACATGAATTTTAAGTAGCAGTCTGGCTAAGAATCATGCAAAATGATGAAATAGTGATACACACTGTATCACAGAAATCAACAATACTTCTTGTGTTGAAAGGTCTTGTGAAGTAAGAACTAAATTTGTAATATCAAACCATTGAACACAGTAAATTTTCTTGGTGCTATATTGAATATTGGGAAAATATGAACTTTCCCACTTATTCCAGTATGACAATTTCACTATTTTCTCCTAGGACCGGATGTTTTAAGGAAAATGGTTATATGCAAACTAAAGAGAATAATTTTCTTTAAAACATATCAAAAATAAAATATGTAGCCTAGTACTGATTTTGAGTAAATTTAATTTCTTTTTATTTAAAATGGTCTAAGGAGATAACTCTTTCTAAGAAACATTACTTTCTCTTACATAACAACAGTTGCCATGTGACTGAAAAACATCCAAAGATGTTATGTTAATAGAATTAAAACATTCCTGTACCATTTTCCTTCTTTTATGAAAATACAGAGTGGTTAATATTCAGTAAAAGGAATAAATAGTATAAAGACTATATTTTCTGAATTCACCCCTGAACTGCAATGTTTACAGTTACTCACTTCCTGTTTGAAAAGATGGTTCATCTGCTATGTTTCATTTGATATTACACAGCTTTATTCCGTTTTTACCGTAACGGGCATTCATATCCCTTTGAGAAGACACTGTGCATGATGTTGAGATATTTTAGAACTGTTTAAGACAAAGGCATGTCATTTCAAAACTTTTCCAGTGACATGTAACGTCATGTTGCTGTATCTACTGAGGCTGATGCCAGTGAAGAAGCAAGCTCGAGAATTCAATTTCTTATAGTTTTTAATTTATCAGGACTGTATTAAAGACATCCCAACGAAAACCAGCCAGTCACACAATATGACTGCAACTCATACATTGTATAGAAGTACCAACATGACATAGAAATTGTCAATGTCCAGGACCTCATGAACCAGCAATGAAGCATGATATAAATTGATAACTTGTGAGGACATTTTGTTTGTCTTCGTTAGGCCATGGGTGGCTTTTCACTACCAAACTTTCTTTTGACTGTTCCTATTCATCGGAATAAATCAGAGAAAACAGTGTATGCACACACCCTCTATCCAATTGAAAAGGCTCTTTAAGGAGAACAATAACAGGAGTAACCAGTCAACAGAACAGAACAGAAAGATCCATATAGCCATGGAGTAATAGTAAGTAATAGTAATACTTACAGTACTACCTGTGACATTATCTTACTAATGGTGGCCATAAAAATATGGTCACCATGATGGCCCTAAATGTCCATCATTATACCTCCTGTTGCTTAATTAATACACAAGGTATTAATCAAGAACTAGTCAAGTATAAAGGAAATAATGACTGCATTGAAGTGTTAAAATTATATAACTTACAGGTAAAGTGTCTCAGGTAAAATATATGTGTTTGTCAAATTTAATAACTGTTATTATGACAAGAAAATTCTAAAATAAAATGAAATAATAAAACTAGTTGAACATATAGCTTACTAACTTTTGTAAACATTTTCTCATGACTGTTTCTTTTGATGTTATACCTTTTAAATAATTCTATCAATTTAAGTTATTTTCACATGTATATTTAGGCAAGTGAATAATAAATGAATATCATCTTCTAATATAATGCAAACTTTCACAACGCCTGCCTTTTTCCATTGAAAAGGTGTTTCTCAAATTAATTTTCTAAAATCAAAATTGTTTATTCTACCTGCACTTAACATTGTTTAACAAATTTTAAGATTATCTTTAGGACTTCTTCTAAATAAAATTTAGGCAATTCATTATTTCTCTATTGAATAAATACATGTATATCCAAAATATTCATTACAGAAAAATTTGATAATATTTTATTGTCATATATAAACATATTACAATTTAATCAAGTTTCTGACAAAAAAGCCAAAACAAACATTATAATTATAAAAGAAATAACAATTCTATAAAAATCAAAACACATGGAAAAAATTATTAGGTTTCTGCCCTCAGTTCTAATGACTTTTTTTTATAAAGGAGCCAATATTTTAACACTTTCCTTACTGAATTTTTTTTTTCCGCGACTTTGTGTGGCCTGTTCAAATTTCCGCGCGCAGTTTGCCTGGCCTGAATTAATTTGACGTGTGAATGGAGAAAAATTGACGTTTTACAAAAAAACGTTTGTATCTTTGTTGTTTCTCATCAAATCGGTTTCAAACTCGATATTGTCACAATTAAGTATGTAAGGATCGTTGCAAAATAAATAATTTTACATGACAATACCTACTTTTGATATTTTTTAACCTTTTGTGGAAATGACGTTTGATTTGCGAAATCTCTTCTTTTTTTTTTTTTGTGACCGGTGTATATTTTTGCCTTCCATCTTCTAAATTAACACTACAAATGGCAATTAACAATTTCGAGTGTTCCTTTATCAAAGTTTTATGGAAAAAATAACTCCACAGTCAAAATTCTAACTCATTAGTCTGAATAAACACGAATGAAAATGGTCTGTCAAATTCCGCGGCGGCCATTTTTGTACTTGTAATGCAATCACTTGATAGGAAGTTGTGTCCCTGGATAAGTTGGAGTTGTCTTTCTTAGTTCAATATTTTCTTTGTATTTTTGCATGGATTTAGATATAAATTGACTATTGGGATCTTTTGTGGATTTTTTTTTTATTTTAGTAGAGATATCTAATGATATTTTTTTCTGGTAAAATTAATACTTTTGAGATTCATATGTGCTTTTTCAAATGAATGTGCATATATATTTTTTCTGTTTTTTTTTTTGTATCAAACCACTGCATGGAAATATTATTCAAATGTTAGCTGATCTGACACACTAATACATGAACATTTAACACTTCAATAATCTTGATAAATTAAGTGAGACATAGTTAACTCTTTTAAGACAATCATGAACTTACTATGATTTATTTAAATAATTATCTTTGTCAGTGTCCATGGGATGCTAGAATTTCCACTGTCTTTGGTTGTGTATTGTTCAATGATGAAAATAATTAAATGCTCCTTAAAATTTGTTGATTCAAAAATTAATAAATGAAACTGTCAACTGTAAATTTATAAATATCCTTTCAACAAATTATGAATATCCTTTCAACAAATTATGAATATCTTTTCAACAAATTATGTACTCCTTTGAAGTTTCAACTTCAATTGTAACCAAGTAACTGTCAATTAAGAAGTGTAATTTTTGCGTGAGTGGAAGACTGTGAAGCAATGTGGCAGGCAAAGGTGTTTGCTACATTCAACACAACCATATTTTGTCTGACACCTTTTTTCCTGTGTACCATTAGCTACCCTAGCCCAGCATACGTGACACCATGTCTTGTTTCCCAAGTCTGCTGGCAAATGCCTGTGTGTCAATCTGATTTCTACTGGTAGGTTTGATGGCCTCCCCCGACGGTTGTCCCTTGTCGTATACCCTGCGATAAGCTTAGTAGCAACAGATTTTGAAAAATCCAAGAAGGTCATTGATGTAGTTTGCTGGTGATTTGGTGAAATTTGGAAGAGACGGTAGGCGTTAAACTTAATGATTTCAAGCATCTTGAAGAAAACTCTCTTTGGCCATTTCAGTGTCTTGTGTCCAAAGAAATAGTATTGGATATACTGGTCACAACGGTCAACACCACCCATGTGGGTGGTGTAATCTGCAACCATCTTTGGGCATTGAAGTTGCTGTCTTTGGAATTGTCCTTCATTTTGGACAATTCTACTTACTTCTGTCGAGCCGTTGTCATGTATGGTAGAGATCACAGACACATTTTTCTTGTCTTTCCATACTGTAGCTGCAACTGCCCCCTTTTGCCTAAACTGACTATCTCCTCTCTGTGTTATATTAACAGGTTTCTTTGTCATCAAATCCTTTGGCAAGCCTCTTCTGTTGTGGCGGACAGTTCCACAAGCTCCAGTGTCAAAATTTTCAAACAAACTGGTGAACAATGCAGGACTTGAAAAGTAATTATCCATGTAAACATGGTAACCTTGTCTGGATAAATTGGCTCCTTCAAGACAAGAGATAACAACCGTGCTGGCCAACCCTACATGTGTACGATCTGTCTTGCCCTGGTAGATCTCACAATATGACATGTATCCAGTGTCAGACTCTGCCAATGCCCAAAGTTTGATGCCCCATTTCGTTGGTTTAGCAGGCATGTATTGCTTGAATGCAACCCTTCCTTTGTAAGGTATCATGCACTCATCAATTGTCACCTCTCGTTTGGGGACATATTGGTCTCTCATTTGTTTGTTAAGGGCGTCCATAATGTATCTGACTTTGTAAGTGCCATCATAATTAGCCTCCCCTCTTTGCGGAACTTGCTGGTGAGGATCAGTGAAGTGTAGATACCTCATTATCTGCATAAATCTGTCACGTGCCAAAACTGTGGCAAAATATGGGGTTTCCAAGCAATCTGTAGACCAATATGATTTAATGTCTGGCTTTACATCAATACCCATGAGAAAAGTAATACCAAGAAAAGCCTTTATCTCAGGCAAGGAGGGACAAGACCAAGCTGATTTGTTTTGGTCAGGGTTTATATCTTTTTGCATCTTTGCATAACTATCAGTTTTCTCAATTATACTTTGTATAAGGTTGTCAGATAGAAACAGTTGAAAAAAGTCAATGGTATCCTTCTCTGGGCCTAATATGTTTTGTGGGCCTGTATTACTTCTAGGTTGGAATAGATGGGGGAGACCTCTTTCAAAAATATCAAATTCTTGGTGCCATCCGTCATTGTTGGGGGCATCACCGGCATTATTTACATCTGCCAGTTGTTGTTCATCATTATTTTCGTCTGAAAGTTCACTTTCAACATCACTGATCATGAAATCATCACCTATACCATTTTGAGCTAATTGCATTTGATACCGTTGACAAGCAAGTTCTACTTCTCCCTCCGAAAATCCCTCAAACTCGTCCTCTGAACTATCGGACATTTTTGTGTTTTAAAATGTTACAGACGACATTTTACTATTATTTACTACGATTTTGGCGTCCTTGACACAGAGCAAGTGAGAGAGGAAAGTGATTGGACAGTTTTATTTAGATTTTCCATAAAAGGAGCGCGACCTTTTGCACTCGTGGGAAAAATCCAATAACCGCGCCCACCGAAGTCCGATTATTACTTGATTTTTGACTCCGTGGAATTGCAAAACGCATTTTTCGTATTTTTTAATATAACATTCATCAAATTAATCATGAAATTAAATTTGAATTTCCTTCCAAATAAAATTTTCTTGACCAAAAAGGTCACATGTTCGCATCACATGTGTTGTACAAAATGGCGACGTCTTATTTTGTTTGTTGACGCTACCGATCTTCCATTGTATTGTAGTAAATTTTAGGTATCAAATTCAGTCAGAATAGGTATTCTTTAACTTTGATATACAAGCTTCCTGAAAACCCATATATAAATTGGCTTAAACGTAGCTTTACTGGGGAAAATGTGTTAAAAGACGAAAAATTTTTTATCACGTGATTGACGATGCCTGAAGGCATCGTTCGGCCTGGCTACGGCGATGCCTCAAGGCATCGTCCGGCGTGTGGTCGGCGATGCCTTGAGGCATCGTTCGCCTTGAATGGGTTATTAAACATGTTCCATGTTATAGAGGTTTAGCATTTCTTTTACTTTTGTTTTGGTTAAGATTTTTTCATAAGATTCAAGATTTTATTCACAAACTGGTCAGAGACATTATTATGAGAAGGTAAACAATTTTCAAATAGATTATCTCTAAGTTGTTATGTTAATTTTACAAACAATTCTATCCTTTATAGGAATTTTATCTACCATTTTCTATTTCTAAATTATGACCACTAATTCTTTACTAAGTGAAGCATTTGAGTTTACTGTTTTCATCAGAAGTTTTATTTTATTTTCAAAAATATTCTTATTTTGTTCTTAAAATTCATTTTTAATCAAGGGCTTTAAAGAATCTAATTCATTCAAGTCCCTGCAATTATTAGCTTTATCTAAAAGTCCTGAGTTGAGTGAAATATTCTTTGCAGATGTATACCAAGAATATGTATCATGCATATGCCAGTCTTGCAGTTTTGACAATATAATACACAGAACAAAAAATGATTTAATTAATAGACCATAAAAATGTCACAATCTATATAGAAGTGTACTTTATTTTTTCTGGAGACAAATTTTGCCTGTTAACTGACAAAAATAGCCAAACTGAAGATAACATATTTGATAAGTTTACAATTGTTTCAAAAAGCAAGACAATTTTTTCTTTAAATAATTTCTTTTCATAAGATTTATTTAATTCAGAGATAAGAACATTTTTCATTATGATTAGCATTTATCAAAGTTGATGATAACTAAGTAGCCATTTGGAAAATTAAAGTCTCTTTAGTGATTCTTCATGCACAACTCCAGTTTTGAGATTTGAAAAATATAAAAGATAAACAAAAATAGTTTCTTCCTATACCATATAATGATATTTGTAGTTTTCCTGAATAATAATCATGATAATAGATTGTACAACTTTGTTAACAAAACTTATTGTAAAAGGCTTGATATTCATGATATTGATAATTTTAATTTGTTAAAAAACAGGCTTGTTAAATTACTTGCTTCATGGTTCCTTTAAACATATCATTTGCATGATTATAAGTTATAATTAATAATAATTCATTAAATAATACACACAGACAATTGAATACCATGAACATCATGTACAATAACTTTTTTACTGAAAAATAATTATTTAAAGGATTCTCTGTTTTGTTTTCAAATGCTAATCAATAACTCATCTTTGAATTTTGTCATTTCTACTCAAGATTATTTCCTAGAAGAAATTAAAAGAATAGAAGCAAAAAACAAATAAAAATAAAAATAACATAAAAAATAAAAAATAAAAACATTAGAAAAAAGGAAAATATGTAAATTTAAAGACAGAAAAATCAACAAATGATATAAATTAACAAAGACTAAAACAACATTCTATTCTACATTTTCAAGAAAAGGTGAAATGTCAATTTGAGAAAAACCTGAGGTACCTGTGCAGGTAAATTTTAATAAAACACACAAGCTGAAAACTTTAACCCTGATTGATTTCAACAGGTAACATAATTAGATAAAACATCAACCTATGTTTTATGACCCCAATAAATGGCCAACATTTCAAGATTGAATACCCCAGTAAATGGCCACGATTCGATGGTGACCATACAAGAGGGTGGACATTACTAAGAGGAAGTCACAGGTTGTACTGTATAACTTAATTTTAATTTATTATTCTTTTATGAAGGATAGATTTATATTGAGATAATGAATTCATATGATATTAAGAGTCCAGTATAATGCCTAATAATAATGATGTTACATATAGTGAACTGTTATACACAGTTAATCATTACCCCACCCCTCCATTTTCTATGTTTCACCTTTTAAAATTCAAGAGACAATTAATATTCTTGTAAATGAAATCCAATTGATGCTCAGTGTAATTGCCAATAGATAGATATAGGAAGATGTGGTGTGAGTGCCAATGAGACAACTCTCCATCCAAATAACAATTTATAAAAGTAAACCATTATAGGTCAATGTACGGCCTTCAACACGGAGCCTTGGCTCACACCGAACAACAAGCTATAAAGGGCCCCAAAAGTACTAGTGTAAAACCATTCAAACGGTAAAACCAACGGTCTAGTCTATATAAAAACGAGAAACGAGAAACACGTATAAATTACATAAACAAACGACAACTACTGTACATCAAATTCCTGACTTAGGACAGGTGCAAACATTTGCAGCTACATGTTTTCAAAACAAATACCTCTTAACCCTTTCCTCCATTGAAATTTTGTTGTTGGCATACTTGATTTCAAATTTTGCATAGGATTTTTCAATAAAATGCTGAAAATATGCTTTAAAGTATTAAATGCATTGCAAAAAACAACTATTTCATCAAATAAATTCAAGTCGGATATTCCTATGATATTCCTTTTCATATTGGATACAAATTTTATTAAGTCTACTGCAGACACTTTGTAGTCAAAGCGTTTCAACTAAGGTACTACACAGGCGTCAAAGGCGTCATTATGGAGTAAAGGGATGGCGTCAAAGGCGTCATTATGGAGGAAAGGGTTTTAAAAACCTTAAAAGACCATCACACACAAAAAGGTAAATTGGCAAATGTGACTAAAATCTGGATAGTCCCAGCTAAAATGTACATGTATTATTGTATATTTACAATGATTTAGCCTGACTTTGTCAATGTGATATAGCCTATAAACAATTTTATAATTGCTAAAACCTCTCATCCCCATCCTATAATACAGTAAAATGTATTGTTACTTGCATTTTCTGCTAAAGAAATAACTACATGAAGGTATAAAATGTACATGTTTTGTACATATTGTTTAATTTTATAACAAAACATACAAATGTACTTGCACATGTACATGTAATGTACTACATGTACATGTTTATTTACAACATGGATAAGCTGCCAATTAATAATTGATCACATTAAGAAAAATATATCAGTTACATGTATCATAAATTTGTATATGTACATTAAACTCAACTCTGTTTTTATTTCACTTGTTTTAAATTTAAAAACACAGTTTTAAATCATTTTTGAAGTTTTGCATATTTGGTTTACCAACAACATGTACATGTATGACATGTATTGTATCAAATCATTCAAATGCCCCTCCCCAACTTTATTTTAAATAAACAAACAAATAATGATTACAAAGGGACCTTCTCCCCTTTTAGAAATATTTCAATAAAGTGATATGTTTATTCTGTAACAGTGTTACAGGTCTGATAATATCTGATAATGAACATCATGGTGTACATCATTTGTACTTGGATATGAAATCCAGAACCTGTCATTCAAAAGATAAACTGCTACCCACCTAACAAAACTGATGCTATCTTTAAGAGTTGTGAAATAGACATTTTCTGGCTTATTTAAATGCCCTTCCCATATTCAAAATGATATTATTTGTTGTGCAGAATGATTTACAACTGCTTGATTAAAATTTTATTAGATTTGTATCATGACCACTCACATGACATTTTTCATGACTAAATACTAATAAACTGTCTCGCCTTTTTCTAATTTTGATAATGCAAATGTTGAAATTAAAATAGCAATACTTTAACATGTAAGTTATGCAAATATTCAAAGTCGATGAACCATGACTGAAGGTACATGGCTAAACAATCTCCATGGAATGAGATGTGCCAATGCTAATACAACTGCATACCAAATATCATTGACCTACCACTAGTGGTTCACCATGAACTAGACCTAATCACAAACTAATACATTATTGACGCCGCCGCCACCGACGCTGACGCCGGAAACAGCATACCTATGTCTCGCTTTTGACTCCGTCAAGGCGAGACAAAACCACCTCCCATATGTTATAAATACTATCAACTATTAATAAATGTTATAATAATTACTTATTGTATTTACTGATTGAAGATCAGGAATCATCCTGATCTTTTAACAAAAATGAAAACTTTTATCTTATATGTTATGTACTGATCATGATGTACATGTAAATTATGTTCAACATTTGATGTCTTATTTTTAGGTATTTCTAACCAGTGTTACCCAAATAGTACTGAATAAGGTAAGGGATATTTTAAATTAATAAATAATTAATGGATTATAACACACATGGTCACTTTTTCAGCAATTCAGGTGTATACAGTGAAATTGTTTCATTAAAACATCATATACATTTATCTTGGTATTTAAAAAAATCACTGGTTTATACATGTATGTTTGCAATGAACTTCAAGGCATGTTAGGAATTTTGTAATGCAAAATATTGTATGTTACCCACCTTTGGATTTCAAGCATCACTTGATTTTCTCAACATAAACATTAAAGGAGATTCCATGTATATGATATGTATGAGACTGAGATGAGTTAATAAAACAAATTTTTTATTCAGAATAATTTTGAAAGACTATTTTATTTTATTATTTTTTGTCATGACACTAATAACACACACATATATATATACATTGTATTTTTTCAACAATAAGACTTGTCAAATTCTATTATTCATTTATTTGCTCTACCATTGAAAACAATTGAATTTAGCATCTTCACTAGCTTAGGATTACCATCCACTCCACTTTACATTTGATCAAGCTATATTTGTTTTCCCATTCATGATTACTTTCATATATTTTAAATGGGAGTTACATTATGCATTGACTTAAATCTTTTATATAAGGAAATTATTCTGAACTTTTATTTCAGGTTTCACGCACATTATGATGGTTCATGTGAGAGGAAGAAGTGATTTGTTGGAGAAAGTTCTTGCTTGTCTTTTATCTACAAATGATGTACATTTTCCAGTATATAAAACGTTGAGAAGTTCATTGAACGAAGCTTAAGAACACACAGAACAAGAATTAAAAGAATACATTCTTATATAGATATAAAGCAAAGCAAATATTATAAAATGAAATATATGGAGCTGAGAGTTTACTTTTCTGATATTCGAATATATATATACAATGTTAAAAGAACAAAGATTTTGCTCACATTGTTTTGAAAATATATCAAAATATTAACTTTAAAATGAATGATAAATCTTTTGAGAAGACATAGTTTCATTTCTTTTTCTTCTTGGTTTGAATAGTCTTTGTACATGTACATGTATACTGCAATGGGTTTTAGAAAAGTCAATTATAATACCAGCTGTTAGCTATAGTTAATGAACTTGCCTGTCCCTTACCTCACCAAATGATTGACCCAAAGGGTCTATTGTCACCACTTGGCATTTGCTGTTATTTCAACAGTCTATATACATGTATGAAAGAAAGGAGATGTGGGGTGTAATGTATGAGTCAATGAGACAGCAAACAAACAACACAAGCACATCTATTATGGAACAACCAAGCCAATTTAGAAAGGCAATGGTTTGAATAGATTAGTGGTACATGTATTTGGTTAAATACAAAAAAATGTGGCTCCCTTTTTAACAACTTTATTCCCAACAACCTTAATACTGATAACTCATCAGTTTTACAAGGTATCAAGAACATGAAGAAGGTATGAAGAAAAGGAAAGAGATAATCCTTACAACTGAAGTATATACTAAGGAGACAGCAACTCAACAACACAAATATGTCACAATTATTTTAAATACCATACAGTTATCAGACCGCTAATGTCAAAGCAAGAAAACTGAAATATCTTTATTTTAGTCAGAATATTTCACTCAATTTGATCAATAGCACTTTCAATTTTTTAAGAACATAATGAAACCAAACAAATAATGAAATTGTCATATAAATCTAAGTCGAAAAATGGATTTTCCCAAAATCATGTCATGCCTGAAAGATATATAAAGCAATGTCTTTTGAATACCAACAAATCTGCCTACTCATTACCAACAAAATAGAGATTTGTTTGGTACTGAAAGTCAAAGGTCAAAGTCTGATCACTGGTACAGTGTGTACAGTTTAAAATTTATAAATATATATATATTGTCAATCAGTATTTAAAGTACAGATCTGAGATTACTTGCACTTGCCAACAGCTAGATAATACAGCCAAAAACAAAATGTATGAAAGACTAAAATATCAATCAGTACACTTACTGTACACGTCCAAAATTCGATGGATTTAGTATACAGACGTCTTTAACAGTCATAGAAACACAAGCTTGTGCAATGCCAAAATATAGGTATCGACATTGTTTTGGGGTTTGCTTTGAAGTTCTAGATCTAACAGTAAGTAATTGTTTTTCAGCTTTCTGTGTCCAATATTTAGCTACATTGTAATCTGGCCAAAACGGCATGAATAAGCTTCTGTCTTAACATCAAAATTCGCCGCGGGTTTTGTGCATTTTTAAAATTATACCCTTGCTCTAAACGTTGAAGCTTTATTGCATACACCTTGTCCATACGTTTGTGGATCCGTCTGTCTGTTAGTCTTCCTTCTGACCATTACTCTAATAATAAGTTCGTCGCTTTTTCTTTGGTGCTACTTAACAGAATTGTATATTTGGTTAGCATCTTAAGAGTTATGAGTTGAAATATATGTTATGAAAAAAATAATATGTGGTATGAGACACCTCTCCTCTATAGACCAAAGGTAGTAGAAGGTGCACGATTTTAAGATCTGTCGGTGCTTTACCTTCATCTCCAGCTTGGAAAAGACAGAATATTTGAAAATTGGTACCTTTTTTACCTTTTTCTGCCGAACACGCGACATTTTGGTGTAGAAGCAAATATTAGTACTAAATAATGTTGGCTAGGAGTCAGAAAAATACCTTGGTCTATGTACTTTTCTTCTTGTGGAAGTCTTTCAACTTGTCAGCTTGCACATATTGCAATTTAAAAAAAAAGACTAAGTGTTGTTCTTTTTTCATTCATATTTCATTATAATTAATCGTCAGAAACACGCATGAAATATTTGCCACTGGATGTTCTGAAAATAACAATCATAAACAGATAATCGTCCTGTGTTGCGTAGATGGCGTATACCATGGAAAATAAATATTTGTATGCCCCTGCAACTGAACGTTTTTGGGGGCATATTGTTATACCCATGCCTTCCCTTTTTGTGTATATAGTTATTCAGCTTAACTCCTCCTACAGTTTGAATTCTAGGATTTTTTCTCTTTGCTATCTGTTTCTACATATATTGAAGGTGTGCATGTGGTCAGGGTTTTGATTTTTATTAATATTTGCTCTTTTTGGAGATACCAGGGGTAGTTTAACTTTGTCATTTTTTAGGGTATAAGCGGTTAAATGTTATAGTTATTTTAGAATAACACTTTGCATCTGTTGGGGCATCAATTATGTCTCCCAGACACAATAATATCTAAAAGAAAGTCCTACATTGACTTTGCTATAATATAGTTACTTCAGAGTGCAGTTCGGGGGCATCACTTTGTATAGTTTTCATTAAATCTTTAAAAAATGTAAAATTTTGCTCCGTTTACCGGTATACAACATATATTCCGCTTTCTGAATTAGACCCCCTTTTTTGGAAAATTTAGGATCTGCCCCAGGTTTTTTTACACGATTCATATATCATTCAAAGAAAATGTTGGGTTAAACCTAGCTATATAGCAAGCATAAGTTAACCTGCCACTAGTATGACAATTGGTTATCTTTCCATTTTGTATTAAAACAACGAAGCTTCTGACACGTTCAGATACTGATGAATTTTAAGTTATTTCCCAGAAGTCCCCTCACGGCAATCGATTCTTAAATGGTAAAGACATGCTCTTTTCAATTCATCTATTAAAAGAAATGGTCGTTTTTAAAAGTGTAGCCACATTAACTTGTAACATTCTACTTGGTTATGTGTCTTCATAAACCTCAAAATCGTTTATTTTGTTATACAACTTCTCAAAAACCGGATCGTATCTACCTTAAAAGTCCATTTTCACAAAAATTATCTATGCTTTTGCTTCAAAATTCAACAGACTATCTTTTAAAATGGTTTTAAAACATTATTCACATTAAACTAGCAATAAAAAGTAAATAAGGTTATCTACAGAAAGCTTATTTATATGATTATTGAGAAAAAGTGCATAAATATTGTAAAAACGTGAAGACATGATCAACATTTTGTGAAAATTCTGTACTAGGCTACATATTTTTATTTTTGATATGTTTTAGACAAGAGTCAACTGAAATAGTATGATCAAACAAGTCAATTCTATCATCCTGGTCTAGGAGATAATAGAGTTTGAAAATTTCAAATTTTGACAATTTCCCAACTTGAAAATATTTGTTAATTTGGTTGTCATGGTAACCACGTTTCCCTACTTGCATCGATTTTTTCAAATGTTTCCTATTTTAAGTTGAACATTATAGATTGAAAGATCTGGTATATACTTGTTATACAGTTCATCAGTATTGCACTTTTTCCAATTAGAAAACATATATAAATTTTGGGTTTTAAGGCCATTAAACACCTTGTTGCTAGGAAGAGCCGTTTCCATAGCAACAGCTTGATTTTGTGTGAAAATTGCCATTTATATTAATTCTGCCTCAAGTTGAATCAATTAAACTATAGCAGTAAATATCCTTCACTATGGATGTATCACCCTTTGCATGATTCTTAGCTGGACTGCTACTTAATATTTTGTTGAAATAAAATAATTCACTCGATCTACGCTTATAGTCTTATTCCTTTCATATGCATATAAATAAATGACATTTGGGTCTACGAGAACAACACAACGACAAAAATAACTGAAAGACATCTGTAGTACAATAAACAGTCTCACACAATTATGTGATTCAAAGCACTCTTTATCCGTCTCAGTCTTATGCGTGGATTGTTTTCATTTCAAATTTCCCTGTATTATGAAATCAAGTGCATGTGCGGTATATATTAAATAGACAATAACACACAATTCCTATCTTAAATTACCTTAATAATCTTACTCCAATAATGATGAGAACAATGAAAGCAACAACGCCAGCTGTTACTGAACCAGCTACGATACCAATTTGTTGGAAACCTAAAGTAAAAACATAAATTTTGAAATAAAAGATAATAACATTAAATTTTGAATCTAATACATTCTGAGTAATATTTGCAACAGCGTGAAAAATACGTTTTGATTGGCTAACAACTTCCAAACTGATGGAAATTCAACCAATGATGTGCTATTCATCAATAAAAGCTGACCGCTACGAAATAGCCAATAGTGCTGATAATGGCGTAAAAACACCAAATTCAACCATTTAGATTTCGAAAAAACCAATTTCCTATAAATATAGTGTGAAGTTTACGAACATCTAGGTACAAATATTCCGAAATATTTTACCAAATACAGCTTAGTTAATCTATTCCTAAGGTCGAAAATCTAAAGTATTTCGAAAAATTTAAAGTTTTGTTAACAGTAAATCTATAATTATGACAATATAGATGAGAAATCATGTCAAGACAGAAATGCTGACTACTGTGCTGGTGATACCCTCGTTATGACATTCGTACATTTACAAAATTACCAAAAGTTATCCTTAAAGTTGTATGCCTCTTTATAACCAACTGAAATATAATGAAACGAAAAACACTTTTAAGTAGCTCTGTTCTGAATCAAATTTGAAGTACTTCATCAAGCTAAGTATAAATATCTGTATAATAAAACTTTATAAATGCACACAAAAGCAGGAAACCAATTGTTCATAACATTACATATAAAACGCACACCAAACGCATTCCAAAGACTAGAACAGAACAAAAACACGGAAAAAAGTAAAATATCAAAAATAATGAACTCCAAGGAAAATTCAAAACGGAAAGTCCCTTATCAAATGGCAAAATCAAAAGCTCAAACATATCAAACGAATGGAAAACAACTGTCTTGTTCTTGACTTGGTACAGGCATTTCCTTATGTAGAAAATGGTGGATTAAACCTGGTTTTATAGCTAACTAAACCTCTCACTTGTATGACAGTCGCATACCATTCCATTATATTGACACCAATGTGTGACAAAACAATCATACATAATAGGTAAAAATGTCAAAAATAGGGGTACAACAGTCAACATTGTGTTATAATCTTAATCACTATAAAAACAAACAAATATGTCAACAAAGAAAAACAAAATGGCATATAGAAAAAGCACATAAGCAAAAATGAAAGACAAGAATACAAAAAATGACCATAGCACAATAACACAATGGTGGGATGTATAAGTACCGAGCCCAAAGGAACAATCAAAACTCATAAGTCGAAGAGAGATTGACATTACACAACAATAAACAATAACACATTTTACAATAGGAAAATAAATCAAGGCGTTTCATTGATTCTCTTAAATGGTAGAATTATCCTATTTTCAAAATACGGTTCTTTATACTGGCCATTGTTAATCGCAAGAAGCAGTCAATTGGATCAAGTAATTCGATGCTGCCATTTTCTTCGTAACAGTTTCAGATAAGGTGTTACCATTTTCTTAGATAGTACATGTTACTTTGAAAGTATTAATTATATTATTTCCGAATATGACTGTTATACCGAGTGTGAATTTACATTGCTTTACGACGTGTCTCGGTATTTTGTACATCCAACATTCATGTATTTTTTTTATTTTTTATGTTTCTGTTATGGTTTCGGTTGGATAATGTGTTATGTCTTATCGTTTGTAGTCCAAATAATTATAAAACAGCCTTTCAATACCATCATTGTCATGAAAATTGTTTGGACTGGTATTGTGAAAATAACTGTATAAAGTTCGAGATTGCATGTTCGTTACGTAAGTGCGTCACTGTTTGTGATGTCCTGTGGTGTCTGTCGTTGATGGAAGATGTTCGTTGTTGTTCTGCGGTTTGCATGTTGTGTCGATTATTATATTATTTGTTTGTGCGTTTCTCTGTGATTAGTGTTCTTGCGTGTGCTCTATCACAGTGTTGTCATTTTAGCGATATTTTTTAACATTGTCATATAAGCGGGAGGTTTGGCTAGCCATAAAACCAGGTTCAACCAACCATTTTTTCTTAAAATGTCCTGTACCAAGTCAGGAATATGGCAGTTGTAATCAAATAGTTCGTTTCTATGTATGTTGGCGTTTGTTTTTGTTGCACTTCAGTGTTCCTGTTGTTCCTTTGTTTTCCTCTTATAGTTGATGTGTTGCCCTCGGTTTTAGTTTGTAACCAGGATTTGTTTTCTCTCAATCGATTTATGACTTTGAACACCGGTTTACTACTGTTGCCTTTATATATAGGTCCACATTAGAGGTTCAAAATTTAAAACAATATCCTTAAACTTTTAAGCAGCTCACAAGGATGATATCTTTAATATATTTTATACTAGAAAATATATAGTAAAATAAAAAGAAAGTCGTTTAACGACGTTGACGCTTTGTGTTGATATTCATATAAGTATGAGAGATAAGTGTAGTGACTTGACAAAATAATCTGTTTAAAATGTCATTACAATACAAGAATGAAGGCTATCGCATATATTACTCATTCTATTGAAAGGAGTATGTATTCACCTTTGGTATATCGATATCCTTTATTCTTTATTTTGATGAGTAAGTAAACATAGTTTCTGCCTTTTTGTAGGAAAATAATCGGTTATATATTTGGTATGATCAAGCATAAGCAACAGGATTGATACACTAAATAAAACGACTTGAATTGATAACATTATGTTAAAATGTTAAAAGAAGAGACAGAAGATACCAAATGAACATTTTAAACTAAAAAGTCGAAGAGAATCTGACAAAGCCATTGCAAAAAACGAAAACTACAAAAGACAAACAAGTCCAAGAAACACTACATAAAAAAACTAACGACTGAGCAACACAAACCCAACCACAACCGGGACCTTAAGTTTGATCAATTCACAATACTAGGATATAAATGATTAACAAGCTAAGCACAATAAACTACCTTGAAATTCGGGAACATCATAGTGAACAGGTTCACTCCATGGACCATTGGTTTTTTCATACTTGTGTTTCGTTCCAACCTCTATACTGTAGCAACGACCACTGCGCAAGTCCGACAAAACGTACGAATGCATATCAGTTGATGAATTTCTAGTTTGGTAAGGTCCTATCAGAGTAAAAATAAATATGTCATACGTTTGACTAATTGTGTCAAAGTGTTTTTTGTATTTTTAAATTGCCTTTTCAATGCTTTTATTACATAGATTTTGACAACATTTTCAAGATTGAATGATGATTTTTTCAAATCGACGAAAAAGACTATATCGCCTCGAGCAGTTTTGGCTAGTTTCCATAGTGTGTTTTGTTATATATCATTATCATTTTTTTTCTTTAATCTCCTGCTCCAAAGTCTTAACTCAGAGTGTTGCTTTTTTAAAAAGCACCCATAAAGCCATTGCTTCTTTGTTGGCATGATTTTGAAAATTATATTTTTGTTTATAAATTATATTTATAAAATTAAGGTTGTGGCTCCCAGTACTTGGGTAAAGATAACTTATTCCAGAATTACGGATTATTTGAACTGATATAGGTGCCATACGTATGCTTTCGTATACTTATTTGCTTTTAGAAATATTCTGTCATACGGGCTTGCAATTAAACTGCAGTATATTGTAGTCCACATTTTATTTTCAACTTGAACTTAATTACAACGTTATCTAAAAGTAATGTTTTTGACTGTTGATTTATCACATTGATTCAATGTCACCTTGCATGCCTTCCTATCCTCAAAATTTTCTTTCTTGAAACAATTTCCATCTTTTTTATGCTAAATGAATTAAGATAGCGTTGAATCTGTAGATCAAGGGAGATAATACGGACAAAGGACCACCATATACATTCTATGAACATCAATCAATATGGAAGATGCATCGATAGTATTAAGGATAAATAAATTATAATCTGATTTCCATTGATAGCTTTCGAAATTTGAAACTTTCTATGTTAATTTGAAATAATTGCATAGTATTGATATTTTCTACATAATAGAAATTAACTTTGTTCGCTTGTAGTGACGATATAATTTATGTTATCTTACCTGTGCAGACTTTCCCCTTTGTTTCACAAAATCGAATTAAATAGGACCCAATAACTGCTCCGCTTTGTTGACAATTATAAGGTTTCCATTGAACTAACACGGTGTTATGATTGTATGGTAATATTCTATCAATTACTGGTCTAATTGTGGGTCCTGTTACAAATACATTAATTTCTAAATTATTTAATCTGTTTTAATCTACTACTAAAAGTACCGCAATGGAGCTGCTGCATCTTTAGGTATATTTATAAACTATAGTAGTTCTTTGGCTTTCATAAACACTTTTTGTGTTGTTGTGTATGAAGCAGTCCGTACGTTTTGCCTTGTAGGAAGATAATACTATTAGATTATAAACATTAAACATTAAACATATTTTATTTCCAATTCGGAGCCCTTGTGGGATAAACAGATACATTCATGATATAATTATAGACTGATCCAAATAGAGATAGCAATAATATAAACTATGTTCTGACACATGATATTATTTGAGTAATCATCAATTAAAAGGTTTGAGTACAGTATAATGTTATAATACAAAATGTGAAAATAAATAATATGTAAACATATTTTTAAAGAATGTCCTTTTTTCTTATTCCATAATTAGTTTGCATGAAATTTGAACATTTTTTTTTTGTCATTTGTTGACGTTGATTTGCTTAGAGTGGACATTCGAGCTTAAATTGTTGTTCACTCTCAACTTCAGATAATGAGTGCATAATCGATCTTCTCTTTTCAGCGGTACTAATTGTTCATTTATTTTCTTTTTTATTCGTTTCGCCAAGTTTCTATGTGTAGTTTTATTTCATGGGTCTGAAATATCAAAGTTTTATGTTTTAACTGTTGTTGTCATGGCAGGCGAACATTAACTAAAATTTGGCGTTAATTCCTTTTTTTATAGTGTTAATATTTTGACAATGTACAAGGTAAGTTCACTTTGAAACATGTACGGAACTGCTGAACTTGCTAAATGGTAATTAATATGTTTCGTAAACGTTGAACACAGAAAATCGTTCTGAAAATTCAATCGTCATTAAAAAAAAAATTACTAAAAAAGAAACAAAGAAAAGAATAACCATGAATACCAAGATTGATATAAGCACTTGTTGCTTGTTTCTGAATCCTATTTGCCACATTGTGAATATATATTGTATGTATAAGATGTATTTGATTTTATAATAAAAAAATATTGTTTACATTAAACAGAATAAGAAAAACTTGATTCGTGCAAGAAAGAACTTACTGAACACTTGAACACTTATACTGACAACAAGAAATAATAGACTTAGAAAGGGAAATACATCAATTTTATGTTGAGCGTTCAAGACAAGATGGAATAAAATTGAATAAAATGAAAACATGGTACGGACTTTACACATCTATAATACAATTGCTTACTAGAATCGGTTGACCGATTTGAAAGCTCTGTACCTCACCTCTTTAGAGATAAGTTTTTCGCTTAATCTATAAATTTTCCGATTGTCTACTATTCCTTATCGAGAATTGTTTCGCTGAGTCAGGATTTGCATGACGAACGAGTGGAGTTGGAGACGAGTATCCTGTTGTTCCGATCTTGCTCCGCATGGAGTTCATGTAATTTGAACATGTTTTTCTCTTGGTAGGTATATTCCAAAAGGATTTATAAGTTTTTAGCATCGATGAAATCCTGTTACCTCTTTTTGTATGGAAATCATATCATACGTTTTTAAACACACATACTAATAGAGAACAGACAAAAAAAAATTAGGATTTCTAAATAATTGTACTGAACTTTTGGTTGAGGAGCATTTTTACAAATAAAGATGTCTGTAGGTTACACTTTGTACATACAGCTGTTCCACAAGATACGTCTCTTTTTGGAAAGATATATAATATTCATATACATTTTGTTTTGTTTACCTACTGGTTCCCAGATATGACCTCTATGTTTCATCTTATAGAGACACAACTTGGATATTTTACTAGTATAAATACATATGGAATTGAATTCTGAGGAATTAAGACCCAAAGTGAAGGGAGAAGTGGTACCGAATTTTAGTATTTGTTTAAACTCTTAGAATTTTGAGGCATATAAAATGTTGAAAATGTGCCGCACAGTCCTATATTTTGACCTCTGAAAAAAATAGAAGCGCATATGAACTTTCCATTCTAGGATATAATTTTTTACGAAACTTCATAGTAAAAGTTGCACAGTTTTAGCCGTAAAAGGAGTTTGCATTGTCTATATCAACTAAAGTGCAACCTTTAAATCAACATACTGTTTCCTAAACATTAATATTACAAGAAACACTCATACAACCTGATATATTTTAGAAATTAAATAAACAAATGATTTTCTAAGATCCCTTTGTTATCCCGGTCATAAGCTTCTCTACGTAAGTTTAAAGTTTCGCAAAAAAGAACTTCCTAAAATAGTTCACAACTAATATCGGCAAAAAAAAGCCTCCTGCATAGAATAAGATGTTAGAATAGAGTACTAGTAGTTACCAATACCAAATGATGACAATGTATTTACAACACAACTATCCCAACTGTGCATATAATTCCTTTATTATTTCAATTTTGACGAAAAGTTCAGCAAAAAGCCATTTGTAACCTTCGCTTTATAAAATATGTTTAGACTTTAGAAATGAAATCCTCTCACAAATAGTTAAGGGTTTACATTTATATATTTCAAATGACATTACAAGTTCATATTTGTAATAACGGAATGGCTTCATCGGCGTGTGCTGTGTACCTATCGCAATCACTTTTAACAACTCCGCTAATATTTGTCAAGCCAATTAGCATCATACAATATTGTTGTTATGTTTTGTTCAGTTATTTTTTATTTGCTTGAACTCAGAAAGTTACCATGATTCTCGGTGAAGGCATACGCAATTACAAAACAGATTATCAGCTTTTCACCAATTTTTACAACCTGCACATTACCGTAAGTACGGCGAGCTGAGAACTTACGTTTAGTACATCTGATATTGCTTACGTTATATTTGTAGAAGACATATACTTCTCAACTTTTGCTTCTCGGTTTTCTTTGTGAAATTGCATTAATCTCAGATTTAAAAAAAAAACAAGTTAATAAGACGCATGCATACTTTACAACGGTGACAAACAGTAACAGTGTCCATTATTAACAAGAAACCCGTTATCATTTACTGTACACTTTCTTGGAGTTACTTCTACATCTATCATAAACCATTAAATGATTGATTATTGTTTACTCAACGCCCTGTTGCAAAAGGTATTCTTAAGATATAAGGCCAGTGAGCTACATACCTCCATTCATGTGATAAATACAGTCCTCGTACCAATGTATCCCACTGCTAATTAACAGTCCCTCTTTTGTTTCTGCTTCTAGAGACAGTCCATATATGTAATCAGAATAATTCCCTATGCCTAACATTATGACAGTGGACGTATTTATGCTTTCGATATGCAATGGAAAGATCCGGGACGCAATTGGTTCCTGTAATTATTAGTAAAATTAAAATATTGAATTAAAAATCTGTTTTGAAACGTTACAAAGTACGTTTAAACAGTGTACGAATAATACAGTAGAAATAGTCACGAGGTACTGTATAATACTAGAAAAAAACTAGCCGTCAAAGACCAAAACCAACGAAAGAGTCAATATCTACAAATAGACAAGTTACCGTTCGATCTCGAATAACGAGCAATAATCATATGTCATTAGGTAGTCATAAAAGACGACGGCAAAAAGCAAACGTGATAAACAAAAAGGACATTTATCATGCCTGTATAGGTCAATAGTATAAAACAAACACGAATATGGCATAATTAAGACAATAACCACATATTCCCGGCTTTCGTTAGGCTTATTAGAGGAACACGACTGAAATCTTCATTTCGTAAGTTTTATGGTCACCATCACGAATTGATTCAACGATACGATATGTATGTGCCTCAACTCATTAGCGACAATGTTTTTGCGACTCTTAGATCTTAAGATATAGGAATATTCTGATCTGTAAATTTACCGATAGCGTCCAATTCACGATTGTGACATTTTGACTGATTCGCATGACTGATGATGCATGTATATCAGCATACACTTACCCTGTCGACGCGCATGGTCCCGCTCCTTAAGAAGTTCGTGCAATTTCAATAGTGTTTGTTTTTATCTTGATTTTTCCTGTAACTGGATGTTTTAGCACATTTTGAACATCGGCAAACTACTGTTACCTCTTATTATTCATTTTATGGAATAAAACTTGTATGTGAGAGCTCAACCCCTCTACCTTGTTCATTTGTGTTAAAACAAAACAATATAAAAGACGCAGCTAATCCGATCAGGACTAACTATAAAAAATACGGTACGGATGTAATAGTATTCACCCGACTGAAATTCAACATTTGTTCAGTTTTACGCTGTTTAGAAATTCAGTTTCAATCTGTTTTTCTTATGCACATATACACCAAAAAAACTCACAAAACAAATGTTTGGTAAAGTTCCATTACACCACACAACAGTTACGGTGGACAATTCTTTAAACGGTCTGTTATCAGTTTCTGATATTTCCCAAGTTAATAAGATCGAGGTAGTGTTCAGCGTCTGTACCTTAAATTTTCTTGGTAATTTTGGACCTTCAAAAGTAATGATCATGATTTACAAATTTAATCTACATTTGTTGTAACCTATTCAAATACTGACAAAAATAAATTGATTCTCTTATTAATCTATATTAATCAATATTGGCTTAACAATCTTTATGAAAAAATGGTAAGCTTGTGCTATGATACAAATACATGTCCAGTATCAAAGAAAATTATCTTCCGTAGCTACAACTTTTAAAAAAACTGAACTTTAAATCAATTAATTCACATTGGTTATGATGACGACCTAAATATAATATGATATTAAACTGTTGTTCAAATTTGTTTGGATGTCTAAAGCCGTCGAACATTATAATTTAAAAAATAAAGAAAATAACGAATTGGAACTTCTGACGGCATATTTTTGCTTCAAATTATTGATCGAGTTATACTCTTGATATTTCTTCACATAGAACATGAAGATATTGAAGCTAGATATGCATGTATTCTGGCACCTGTTACTAATTAAGATCAGCTAAATATGCGGTTATATATGTAAAAAAAGTATAACAAAAATAATGAACTCTAAGGTAAATTACACAAAGGGGAAGTCTATAAAAACTGTCAAAATTTAACGTTAGACTTTATAAACCAACGAATCGAATGGAAAACAACTGTCATATTCCTCACTTTCTGAAGAAAATGATGGGTTCAACATAGTTTTATAGATAGCAAAACCACTCACTTGTATAACATTTGATTATAGTTCCGTTATATTGACAAAATTGGGTAATCAACTAGACATGAAAGGTTTAAGTGACAATAATTGGGACCCAGCAGCCAAAACTGTGTAAGCATACATCACAGACATACAACACGATTGACTATACAATTCAAATAAACATACTAATAAATCTTACTAAGACGTCAACGTAAAAAGTATATGTAGTTGCTATTAAACTTTATTAAGACCACAAAAAAAAGACTGTGTAGTTAATAGTACATACAGTATAAAGTTTACAGTTAATCGATAATGTACAAGTTACTTAAAATATAAGATACAAGGGTAAACAAAATGAAAACAGCACTGTAAAAACCATTTGCGTCTGAATTGCAACTCTGGACCCATCTGTACACTAAGAACGTCGCACAAAGACAAAAAAAACGACAACTGGGTGCATGAATCCCAAGTCATATTAATAGTCATACGACCAAAAGGAACATCATAACACTAAGACAAATTAAAGGAAAACTATAAAGTAAATAAAAAGATACATAACTTCAGCACATATAAACTATAACTCGAGACCATCTTGCATTATTTGTAGAAGTAGACACTGAATATTTATCTTTAAGGTCTTGGTACTTTCCGATGATTTTTTTGAAAAAAAGGACGAGACGCTCTTTGACAAAACCTGACGCATCAAATAAATGTCGAGCTGCAAATCTGTGTCTTTTCCGCAGATCTGTGTTCTATCCTATATTGCGTCGTAAACGTCACAAATATGTCATTTCTTTTCTCTAATGCGTGTATCTAGATGAGTTTATTTGTGTTCATTTCAAATAGACATACCTTATGT
The DNA here is from genome assembly GCA_017311375.1 of Mytilus coruscus. Lineage (NCBI taxonomy): Eukaryota > Metazoa > Mollusca > Bivalvia > Mytilida > Mytilidae > Mytilus > Mytilus coruscus. Next base: position 121,651,928 of record CM029595.1, on the reverse strand, counting down.
GTTTACGTCAGAAGTATCAAAGACTCATTGAGGAAAGATTTTTGTTGTCAAAGACATCAATAAGATTTTTATCAAAAGTAAAATTGACATCAACCGATGTTCAGTTTATAGGTATCTCAACAAATATACATATTATATACATCTTTACAAATGTAAAGTTTTTACATCTTTAATAGTAATAGTATACAGTTTATATTTATCTTGATAAATGTACATCAAGATTGCTTGTATGTACCACAGAAGCTGTATATTAACAAATTTTCCTGCCGCCATGTTATGGGATCATACAGCACTTCACGTGTTAAGGAATTCCGTCCTCTTTTTTTAATGTGACACCATCGAATTAGACTTATCCCCGACTGTTTATGAACTTACATTATCAACACGACGGGTGCCACACGTGGTACGTGTAGGATCTGCTCATTTACCCTTCCGAAGCACCTGAGATCACCCCCGGTTTTTGGTGGGATTCGATTGCTCAGTTTCCAGTTTCTATATTGTGTTTTGTATACTGTTGTTTGTCTTTTGGTCGCTTTTCGTTTTTTGCCATGTCGTTGTCAGTTTGTCATCGACTCATGAGTTTGAATATCCCTTTAGTATCTTCCGCATCTCTTTTAAGGAAGTAACACATTCTTGGCTTTCGAATTTTATGGATATGAGCTATCCTCGTGAAGGTAATTATATATATAAATTGGACGCAACAAATTTTTAAAGGGTTCCTTTTTTTATCTGCATCTTAAAAAATGCATATCAAGAATGTTCGTACTAAAGTAGTGTATACTGTGTTTTATTTGCTATATATTGATGCAACAGTACTTTGAGTGGAACAGGTATATCGTAAGAAAGTCTGCATCAGCATACTTTTCGAAAACATTTAAAAGTCACTTAATCATGTACAAAATGTATTTGGGATCGGGTCTATATTATATATCATTTTAAATAAATTTAAATCACAAAACTTTACATGAGCTTTCACCAGTTACGCACTGCACATTTACCACAGGTAATACTCAAAAAGAATATAAGCAATACCGGTTTTAAATGTACTCCAGCTATTTTAGAGTATCCTACAAAATTCTACTGTTTGCCAAGATAAACGAACTAGTAATATACCAAAATGCGCACTCCTGATCATTTTCACCCAAATGGCACGAACTGGTAAAAGCTATATCTACAGGAAATAAAAATGAGGACAGGGACAGGCAAGTGGTTTATTCTTACAATGTCGTTATCATGATTATTTCTTCAAGGAATAAATACTTACGAGAATAATCAGGAAAGACAAAAATATGAGCATCGGAGATGTTGGGATAGCCTTTTCTATTCATCTGTGTTAATTCTATCCGATTGATTTGATTATGATCAATCAAAATGTTTGAAGATACGTTTGTGGGTGGAATTAGTACTTCCTTGTTGCTTTCTTTATCATCTAACTTTTTAATAGCAACTCGATAGTTGGTTATAGTCCCACATCTCTTTAAGCGAGGAATAGGCTGAAATAGTGTCATCCAATCTTTAAATGTAATTAAGACGCTAATTTAGTAGATAATGCAATAAAGGTAACAGTAGTATACCGGTGTTCAAAAGTCATAAATCGATTGAGAGAAAACAAATCCTGGTTACAAACTAAAACCGAGGGGAACACATCAACTATAAGAGGAAAACAAAGGAACAACAGGAACACTGAAGTGCAACAAAAACAAACGCCAACATACATAGAATCGAACTATTTGATAACAACTGCCATATTCCTGACTTGGTACAGGACAATAATTGTATCTCTATGTACATGCTTCATGAAGTTTCACAATTAAAAAAACACTATCAAAATGCAGTAAAATTGAAATCAAAAACATATTTTCACGTCTTTCATATAACTATGTTTTCCTTTTATAAATATTGGTGTCAAATCGTTTATTGAACAATAAATGTCTACAAAATGATATTTGTCTTTTTTCCTTTTTTTTCTAAAAAAATCTTGGCATCAAATTAATTCTACGTATAACATATTGTGTCATTTAAAATATGTAGTATCTAAAAACTACTCACTTTCCAGTATATCTTAATATACGATTCGTTGACACTTGAGTAATATCCGGGATAAAATTCGGGCACTGCCTGTGGAACTAAATAATATAATAGTTATTCTATTCATATTGTTTAATGTGATAACAAGTTGTATTTCAATCAATATTCATAAAAAAATAAATAAAATGGAAAAAATGTTTTATTGGAATTTTAAGAGAGGAAAATAACCACAATAGAAGATTTCAGGGATGAATTCAAAGGGGTATAGATACTTACGAAAAGAAAAACTGCAATAAAGACGATCTTTTGTGTACAAAGAAACAGACAAGAGTTCTAGGCATGCACATAATACAAACTTAACAAACAAGAATGTGATTTGAATGCAATAGAGTCTCCAGGATTACGAATAAAAACGACTAAAATAGACACTACACAAGTAAGTTTTACGGGCACCATTTTTAGAATGATGGCTGATACGATATGCCTGTTTTTCAACACGCAAGAGACATGCTTTTGTGGTCTACCATCTAGAGACAATAGAATAGTAATCCGGTCGTATCATATTCCGTATCGTGTCGTTTTTTAACGTTGTATTCGCATGGTTGGTGATGCATTCCTAGACGGACACAATTACGCAAGTTCTTCTTTTTTGTTTTGTATATTCAAAATAGAATTACAAGTATTGATCATCGATATACTACTTTGCGTGTGATTTATGTATACCGACTTATCTGTTTTCAGATGATCTAATCCAGCATCATCATGAAGTAACATGAACAAAATAAAATAAAACAACCGTAGTTTACCGACGTTTTCATATCTCACCAATAGATACAGAAGATAGAAATCAAGGTAACAAATAAAAAATGATTCGCATGAACAGAGACAGGTATGTCGACAGGTTGAGGGGCGTCAGTTCTCTTTACTTATAAAAATACTGTACAAACGCAACCATTTTGATACGATATACTCTAGAACTAGAAATGACTCGGTATATTGCACGCACTTGAAATATATTAATATGTCTACTTTCTTTATTCGTATTGTCAAGTGATAAAATATTGAGTTGGTAGTAGTGTTTAAAAGCGCGAACGTCATACTGACTATTCCATAGTAAATTTAGAATAAAGTAATACACCGATGTTCAAATCTTAATAATCGATTTAAAAGATACAAATCAAGGTAACAAACAACAAATGAAGGAATCGGATGAACTCCAAAAGGAACAAATTCAACCTCAGTATTTATGTCACAATCGGGACCAAATTAACATAGTCGAAAGGACGGAAGAGGTCTACAAAGGTATAATTAAAACAATCATAAAGTGCAGACAATTTGTTAATGTAACATGTATCATTAACTTTAATGAAACTGCTCCGTGGAGGATCCATGCTATTCACGGGCAGAGGGTACACAAATTACGACCACCTTATCCCCCATCTAACATCAGTAAGTCACTGCAAAACTAATATTATTCATTATATTGGCTACTTACTGTCATCATCTGTTCTAACTGTGATAGTGAAAGCATCACTCCAAAATCCAGATCGGGTCCCATTCCTTGGAATGACATCAATGATAAAATCATATGACGTAAACGCTGTCAAATTTGTCAAAGTAATGCTACAGTTACTTGGTAAAGACTAAAATAAATATGCGATATTTCATTATTTCATCTTGCAGAACGCTTTTGCTGTTACAGTTTATATTTATAGAGTCTAATTGTGATTTATTTTCATATTCCCCTTTTCTGAACGTCAAGTTCATATCCGGAGACGTGTTTGTTTCACACTTAAAAGTATCTTCTTTTACATGGCAGGTTTGTGTGTCGATTAATGGAAGTAAGTAACAGAAATAACTGTTACCTTGTCTTCTAACTTCGAAACAATTATCAACTCAGTTTAGGTTTTTACTTGTCGTGCAACTGTTAGCCGTTTGTATATAAGATGAATTCGAATCATAAGTATCTCAAAACGTAAATTTAAAGTTTCTAAATTATTTTAAGTCCTAAAGATTAGTTTGTCTCTGTTTTTCGTGAAAACAGCAATCTTTTATTTTTAAATTGGCCTCTTTGGACAATAAAATATATTACTTAAATTAATTATAAAAACAACCATATTTTGCTGAGTTCATGTTTTTGTGTTTTGCATTGATCTGAACAGTTTAACCCAAGCTCTACAACTGATTTTTATAGTTTGTTCATAAGTTGTAGTGTTGCACACTGTCCCAGGTTAGGGAATGGTTGGGTGCCCTCTAACATATTTAACCCCGCCACATTCTGTATGTGCCTGTCCCAAGTCAGGAGCATGTAATTCAGTGGTTGTCGTTGTTGCGGTATATCATATTTGAATTTCGTTCAGTGTTTTTACATAAATTAGGCCGTTAGTTTTCCCGTTTGAATTGTTTTTATATTTGTCATTTCGAAGCCTTTTAAAACTGACTATACGGTATGGGTTTTGCACATTGTTGAAGGCCATACGATGACCTATAGTTGTTAACTTCTACGTTATTTGGTCTCTGGTGTAGAGTTGTCTCATTGGCAATTTTACCTCATCTTCTTATTTTTATATTAATTCCAAAATCCATTATTTTCCTTTCTATCAAACAATTTCAGAAGCAAAATGTGTACAGGTGTTTCATCTCAACAATTAAGACATTTTCGCCAACCAAACAACTGCCAAATGTCAATTACCAACATAAAAAAGCAATTGACAGATCAGGCTGTTAAAATGATATTCTTTTATGGGCGGGGCGGGGCGGGGCGGGGGGAGGGGATAAAATTTGTTCACCAAAACATTCCAGTTGTCTAGAATGGTAACGCCCTTGTTTTCCCCTATCAAGTGTAACACTGTTTCCAATAAAAATATTTTACTCGAGACAGAAAACATACAAATTTCTGTTATATTCGATGGCATTTGCCACACAGATCACAAATTGACGCAGAGGATGAATGATGTTTGTTTGCTTAACATCGTGTCTTGAATAATATAAGACCAGATTTTATTTCATTATAATTAAAATGTCATCTCTTTCTGTGCCCCTTTCTGATGTTAAGAGGGTCATTTTAGTCGTCAAAACTTTAAAAAAAAAAGATAGAAAGAAAACTTACGACGTATGGAAATAATTTAAATAATAGTCTTTTGTGACAGAATAGATTCAACCATGTTACTCTGTCTATTGAAATATATCGATGGCTTTACTTTTTAAATTACAAGTTCTGTTCTTTCTGTAGAAGAAATGACTAATTTTTTTTTCCTGCTTATCCAGATGTTTGAAGGTCACAGTGACATTGATCCGTGAACCAAAGAATCTGAACTGATGTGGTTTATGAAAGATCATTGTTTTCAATGCATGTACAAATTACTATCGATTGAGGGTTTGATAACCCTTCTTTTCTCATTAAAAATAAATAAGAAAATGGTCTCCATAAAAGTTCTAGTTCGGGTTTCTGAAATTAAATGTTTGCTGAAATATGCCCTTATTTTCAGCCAGAACCCAAAATATATCTTTAATGGTAAAGAGTTGAAGACATTTCCATTTATGTGAAATACTTTTAATATATAGTTAAATGACTAACAACAAAAGATGTATTGACATTTATCTTTCTTATTTATGCAATTTAAATTTAAATTATTCAGCAGTATTTTTGTGAGTTTCCCAGTAACAATGATTGCCTTACCAGTGAATAATTGTGCTGTTAAATTATATGGTTTGTTATTAAGTAAGCTACCGTTTTCCCCGATGTGAATAGACAAAACCAGACTTCTTTAACTTCAAAGCAGATACCTCCATTGATTAATGTAATGATGCTACAAAAATGTGTTTTCAGCTGACTTTTAATTTTTTTTATCAAGACTGTTGTACAAATCATCATTCGATTACATCTAAGTTCTCATAGACTAACAAGAGCAGTGACAACATGTTTATTTCATGTAAACTATATGAGTCTGGTATTCGAAATTGAAACTGACAACTATTGACTGGCACATTTGTTTGGGCTATATAAGTTAAAAGCATCATATTTTTCTTGGAATTCATGGATTCAAACTTTCTTTAACTCTGCAAATCGATGACTTGAATTATGATTGATTTAAGCGCTACTTTGCCTGTTTTGTTGTTGTCTGGACAGGTGTCATGGTTCAAGTCTGTTGGAGGCTCAAATCGTTGACTTTTAGACAACGCCTCCTCAATCAGGATTAACAAATGAAAATACGGGTTTTTTCATCAGGGTATCTAATATTGAAACCTTTACCCGATATTATTTATTATAAGCTATAAAGAAAAATATGAATAAAGCACAAAATTATGAAAATGAACATAATTGTGGTCTTTTTAACTTTTACAACTTTTTCGTCGTAGGATAATCCCCTTGGTATTATACTATGAAACATTTCCCTTACATGTTTAACAGTTTTTTGTTAATATTCCAGTAACAATGTTTGCCTTACCAGTGTCTAATTGGGCTGTTAAATTGTAGGGTTTGTTACTAAGCAAGCTACCGTTATTGACGTGTTCTACGGAAGTAGAAGTCTGATTTTCGTGTGTAAATTTTCTTATTATCACTTCATGTTTTAAAGATAAGTTTTTTATTTTTAAGAATAATGAATCAGGCAAATATAGATTGTCCATGATTAGGTAATACAAACATTGAAATCAACCAGTTTAGATAAATTTATTACAATATCATTTTAAAATGTAAAACTCCTTTCTTTGGAAAAGGACTGTTATAAATGATTTAATGTTAGAAACTTCTATTTTCTTTCTTTCGTTCATTCATTTAATCAATCTAATCATTTTCCATTCAAATCTGATTTCTGAAATTATATCATATTTAAGACATATGGTAGTGATAACAAGAAACATTAATATCAGGTGCGCCGGTTGATATTATGCAATTCTTACGTCGTTATAAAAATGAAATAGATAGTCTGAATAGTTCATAATCCATATGTACGTTCTTTCCTGAAAATAAAATTGAGGAAAAAAGAATTTAAAAATTAAAAGCTACCAACCTACATGTATGGATTTTTGTCAGGAATTTGTTATCTAAAATTAATCAAGACAGTAAGGTGATTGTAAGAAAATAGGGTACATATTAAAAATTGTAGATCATTAAGTAATACAAAGCACCTAATAAACCAGTGTACATAGCAAATGACCATTAGAGACACAAATTTGTCTGAAGAAGTATCTCAAGACACAAATAATACTTAAATATGTACAAGACAGTTGGAGTGAATTAAGATTTTAGGCATTTTGCGTGTAACTAGGGACCCTGTCAATTTACTTTTACTTGTGACAATCAAAGAGAAAGTTGTAAATGTTACAGATTCGTTGTCGCTTATGACACAGGCATTCGGTTACAAGCACCGTCATGCCAAATTTAGTTGTTCATTTCCTCGAACACGATTTGCTATTGTTATTTGGAGGTGGGTAGATGAATAATTTTTATAAGAATCTATTTTGCATTAATGAGTTAAATGAACAAAATAATATCATATTGTTTTAGTAAGACCTTTCATTAAAAATTATTCAGAAGACAGTTCTCAACTTTGATGTTATCTTAAAAGGGTTATGACTCAATGAATATTTTTTCTAATACTATAATTTCTGCTTCACAACAAATTCACATAACTTAACAAATACATTTTTACCTGCCAGTCCTTCACATTGTTGTTCTTTTCAAACTCTGATCTGTAACGTATTCTAAATTCCATTCCTTCATGCGTGGATGGACATCTCCATTTTAAGTAAATTGTTGATTTGGTTCGATATAGCTGCAGGCCTTTAATTTTGTCCGGTTTTACTTTACAAAAAAGATATAACAAAGTGTTAATGTTTTAAAGTTTTAACAAAAAACACACGCATAAAAACACTACAAAGGCAAAAAAAAAATTTGTACAGCTTAAATCTCTTTTGCTTTTCTTCATTTTAAAAAAAAATGCCAGACATTAGTTTGGTCTACTCGACTAACTTTGAATAGACAAAAAACGTGTATCCCCTGTCAAGTTCCAGAAGATGACACAAACCTGGTGAAGTTTATTGTAAGTGATAATATGACCCTGTTTACTCACTTAGAGAACACGTGAAATCTAAATTATATCATGATACGACATCAATTTTTCGGAGTGGTATGAGAACTGGCTATTTGAAATTGATGTTGACCTGCATGGAAGTGGAACACACTGTATGTTTATCTATCAAGCAAGTTGATGCAGGAGACAATAAAACCAACATGTGCGTGCATACAAACAATGCATTGATGTATGAAAAGTAAAATAACAAAAATATCGAACTCCAAGGAAAATTCAATATGGAAAGTCCCTTGTCAAATGGGAAAATCAAAAGCTCAAGCACATCAAACGAATGGAATACAACTGATAAATATATAAGACTTGGTACTACGGGGCGCCGAATAAGACTCTTGTGGTTTTGTACAAAATTCAATTCTGTCATAACAAAATCATTTTTGTCTTACAAAACTATGTGATACAGACTTGTTTTATGAGAACTTCAATTTTGTGAAAATTCAAACAAAATTCATTTTGTCATGACAAAATTCATTTTTTGTAGACAAAATTCATTTTTGTCAAATAGGTATGCAAATTTAAACTTATTTGCATACAAAATTGACTTTTGTGACACAAAATTCACTTTTGTGTTAAATTTTCACTTCTGTTTAACAAAACTCAATTTTGTCTACACAAAATAAACACAAAATTGAATTTTGTCATGACAAAATGAATTTTGTCTACAAAATTGAATTTTGTCACAAAAAATTTTGTGTCACAAAATTGAATTTTGTCATGACAAAATCAATTTTGTCTAAACACAAAATTTAATTTTGTAATTACAAAATTCAATTTTGTGTTTATTTTTGTGTAGACAAAATTGACTTTGGTGACACAAAATGACTTTGTGACACAAAATTGACTTTTGTGACACAAAATTGACTTTTGTGGCACAAAATTGACTTTTGTGTTAAATACACAAAAATAAACAAAAATTGAATTTTGTGACAAAATCTCAGTTTTGTATGCAAATTAGTTCACAGAATCCAAACTAAACTAATTTGCATACAAAATTGACTTTTCTCGCCCAATTTTCAAATTAGGTAACAAAAGTAAAGTCTGTGTTACAAAAATGAATTTTGTCATGACAAAAGTAACTTTTGTCCACTGAAAGATAATTTTGTATGACAAAATTTAAATTTGTAGTATGCTACGTTAAACTAAACTCATTTTTGTTGAACAAAACTCACTTTAGTCCGTACAAAATTGAATTTCGAGTACAAAACCACAAGAGTCCCATTCGGCGCCCCGTAGGTTCAGGCATTTCCTTATGTAGAAAATTGTGGATTAAACCTGGTTCTATAGCTAGCTAACCCTGTATGACAGTCGCATAGAATTCAATTATATAAACGCTCACTCCGTCAAGCATATGATCCTATGAAGTTTTCTTGACTTTTACCTGTTATGTATATTTCCTGATTAGTTATCCTAGATATTTGGTTGGAATTCAATGCACTTTTATAGGCATGAACCTACATAGGCGCCCCCAAATGTTCAAAGCAGAAATAAAGGACTACGTCAGATTCCTCAATTCAACAACAAACAGGATTCCGAATGAGCTTTTAAATGGACGGGATAAAACAATAATGAACCTTTAAGACAAAACAATACACATAATATAAAGACAATACACACATACAATATACGAGGTTCTACACATGCATGGTTAAACAAATAAAAAAGAAAAAAAAGTACATTAATGCAGTAAGCAGATAAGCAAAGCAAGCAAATAAAAATAACACCCTTCTGAAGTTCGTGCATCCGACGCGTTTTTCTGAGTTTACCTTCATCAAGAACGATTACACATAAACATTTGAAAGCCAATGGATGTATAAATACATAGAAACGTTAGTAACGTTTATGTTATATTAACAAAAGGGACCTTAAAAGAATAACCAAATTCATCGAAAGTCAACTTTGCCTGCGGAAGTTAGAACCTTAGTTTTTTCTAAATATTTTTTTTAAATTTATGAACGGGGAATTATAGATAAGTATACGTTATAAATCATGTCAGTACCGAAGCACTGACTACTGAGCTGATTATAATCTTTTAAATTCATTTAGTGAATTCGTGGGATTAGGAACCATTTTAACCCTGTTCCTTTATGTTCACTGCCATTGTTTAGTACAATTATGTTACATATTGTCAACTTAAGACTATGTTCATTCCATCCTGTCTTTTTCGAACTGTATGATCTGGCAAACAAAGTTATCACTCAAATATTTCGGTCGTGATTCGATATCTAAAGTAGTCGTAACCTGGAGTACAAATACCTCGATTTTAACATATAAATTGATAGCAATTTCACTTCATGTCTGCATACATTTACTATGTTTAGGCAGTAAAAAGCATTTAGGAAATACTTACCAACTTGTTTGTTGTCAAATTGAATCACTCTGGTCAGTGATTCTTTTGAATGAGAAGACTTCAGTGTGAAATTGAAAATCGTGTCTCCGACTTCACCAGCGAAGTCTAATTTCCGCAAACATCTGTCGCTTAATGATACCTCGGTTAAATAATTGGAAAAAGATAACTGTATAATAAGAAAAAGCATTTCGTTATTTATTGTGGAAAAAATAAAACCAAAACTTTTTTAAAAAATAAAAATTTAAAACAAAAAAAATTAAAAGTTTCAAAAATTTTTCGGGTTTAAAATTTTTCAAAAATTTAAAATGTTTTAAATTTTAAAAAACCCTTTTAAAAAGTAAAAAATGTCCGTCTCATTATGGGTATATAGTTATTCCACATAACTCCTCCTAAAGTTTGAATCCTAGGAAGTTTTCTCTTTACTGTCTGTTTGTACATATATTGAAGGTGTGCATGTGGTCAGGGTTTTTATTTTTATTATCTTTTGCTCTTTTGGGAGATAAATGAACATTTTTTTGTCATTTTTGGGGTATAAGCGGTTAAATGAGTTGAGTGCGGGGGCATCACTTTGTCTAGTTTACATTTTTTTCTCGTATTGTGCTGTTACACAACTGTAACAGTCCGATGTAAGGTTAGGATTTAGCGCTCACATACATGTTAAACTCCGCCACGTGCACTTTCTTTATGTACCTGCCCCAAGTCAGGAGCACGAAGTTCAATTGTTGTCGTTGCATAAATGTGTGTCATTTCTTTTTTGTAGATTGTCTATTTATAAATGAGACCGTTTGTTTTTCGTTTGAATTTTTCACATGTTGCATGGTGGCCTTTTGTAGCTGACTATACGGTGTGTTGAAGGCTGTACGGTTGCCTATATATGATTTCTTACATCCACTGCATTTAAACTCTGATGGATAGTTGTCTCATTGTCAATCACACCACATCTAACTTTATTTCAACTTCTATGTTGCGTTTTGTATACTGTAACATTGTTTATATTTTGTACGCATACTGCGGAGCCCTCTTTTCGGAAGCCGAGCAAAAGTCCTTGTTCCGCGATAGAAAATTTAATTACGAACTCATATAAGATAGCTCAATTTCAACTCAAAATCTTAATTAATCTAAATGAGACTTAAATTCGAATCTTACTCAAACTCTACCTCAAAAATGACTCAAATTTAATGTTGTAACTAGAATCTACCTCAGTTAAATGTGACTCAAACTCGATGTCCAACTCGAAACTCAATGCTAACTAAAACTTTAATTCTAATAATGACTTGAATTCGAAATCGAAGACTAACTCAAAGTTTAACTCAAACAGTAACCCGAACTTTAATTTGAACTCTTGATTCGATGGATGGCCACACTCATCCAAGGTACATACAACATGGAAATCTATCTAAAAATAGAACAGGTTTTCCGAATTGGTCACGTGATTTTACCTCATCAAGTAATGGTATAACCACATCAAAGAATGACAGGACCACATCAAATAATGAAACAAACACATCATGTAGTGTAAAATCGTCAAATTTTGAAACATCATTGCGTAATGTTAAAACCATATAAAGAATAGGCAAATCATCATTACGAAATAACAAAACCACATCATGTAATGAAACAACTACATAACGTTAAGTCACATTCACATCAAGTAATGTTAAAACCACATTGACTAATGACACAACCACATTAAATAATGGTGAAACCACATCGAGTAATGACAAAACCATATTGAGTAATGACAAAACTATATCAAGTCAATACGAAACCATATCGTGTAATATCGAAATATCATTAAGTAATGACTATTCCATATTGAGTTATATCAAACATCATTACGTAATGTCAAAACCATATTAAGTAAAGACAAAATATCATCAAGTAATAATAAAACAACATAAAGTAATATCAGAGTTCCACATAAGACAGCTGTGGCGTTCCATATTAAAAGAATAACCAAATTCATCGAAAGTCAACTTTGCCTGCGGAAGTTAGAACCTTAGTTTTTCTAAATATTTTTTAAATTTATGAACGGGAATTATAGATAGGTATACGTTATAAATCATGTCAGTACCGAAGCACTGACTACTGAGCTGATTATAATCTTTTAAATTCATTTAGTGAATTCGTGGGATTAGGAACCATTTTAACCCTGTTCCTTTATGTTCACTGCCATTGTTTAGTACAATTATGTTACATATTGTCAACTTAAGACTATGTTCATTCCATCCTGTCTTTTTCGAACTGCATGATCTGGCAAACAAAGTTATCACTCAAATATTTCGGTCGTGATTCGATATCTAAAGTAGTCGTAACCTGGAGTACAAATACCTCGATTTTAACATATAAATTGATAGCAATTTCACTTCATGTCTGCATACATTTACTATGTTTAGGCAGTAAAAAAAGCATTTAGGAAATACTTACCAACTTGTTTGTTGTCAAATTGAATCACTCTGGTCAGTGATTCTTTTGAATGAGAAGACTTCAGTGTGAAATTGAAAATCGTGTCTCCGACTTCACCAGCGAAGTCTAATTTCCGCAAACATCTGTCGCTTAGTGATACTTCGGTTAAATAATTGGAAAAAAGATAACTGTATAATAAGAAAAAGCATTTCGTTATTTATTGATGTCAGTGCTGTTTATAGACGAGATAATATATCAAACCTCCGTTCCTCTGTACATGATAATGCAGAAAATATACAGTGAATTGATAGTAGAACACCAAACAAGTCTATGCGCCAAGGATCCTATTTAAAACCTTATTCAAAGATGCAAATATTTAGTTTGGAAGTTTGGCTGTGTATCAGTTATGATCAAAGTTGGATTCTATGTACCTCTACAATCACTCAATAAAAAATAGCTGTATATTTGGTATACAGGTTGCAAAAACACAAAACAAGAAACTGTCTTTTCTAGAGATTATATGTAGGTAGTCAAAGAGCCGTTACGGTAGTTAAAGTGCGTTAGCCTGAACAAGTTTCATATATGGTATGTGACACATTATTCTACAATTATCTGTGATACATCAGATACGGTATATGATAAATTATTCTACATTAAGAATGGTAATTATGGGAATTCCTGGAACAAAATCTCAACCGTGTTTAATAATAGTCTCAGATTAATTACTACCATTTGTCATGCTATACCGCGTAGTAACAGCGGTCATGTTGTGTGATTCGTCGAAATTGAACACCCTAAGTTAAGCCGGATGATTTTGACAAAGTTTTGTTTCAATTACCCCTAATTGTTTCAGTGGATACGATTTGTCTTCGCTACACAGGTGGAAATACGGAAATAAGTGATGACAACATTTTACACTGGCCCAATCTAATTAAATAATTAAAAAACATAATTTTCGCTTTTTATCGTTTGATTTGATTGCCTCAACACAAATATCTAACGATGCAAAGTGAAAGAAGAAAGAAAGATCGAATCCTACATCGAATAATAGAATACATAGTTGTAAATTGTGTAAAAAATAAATTCCATTGGTTATATTAAATATTTTTATTAATGGCTTTGCAACTGCTTCGGTTCTTTCACATCCTTGGCTTTAAAGTATTCGGCTATGAGCGTTCCTCATGAAGGTGAATCCAGAAAAGCGCTTCGGACGCATGAAATTTATATGTGTTGTTTTAATTTTTTACAGAACTTAGTCGATACTGCTGCTGGTGGACTATCAGTCCCCGAGGGTATCTTCAACTCAGTATTCAGTACTTCAGTACTGACATGATATTAAACAAAAATTTCTATAAATTTAGAAATAATTAAGAAACTAAGGTTTCAACTCCATCAAGTAAAGTTGACGTTATATGGATTTAGCTATTATTTATAGGTCTTTTTGGGTCATATAACTCTTCAACTGTTTCGGTTCTTATACATCATTGGCTTTTAAGTATTCTGCTTTTAGCGTTCATAATAAAGGTAAATCTATAAAAGCGCTTCGGACTCATGAAATTTATAAGTGTTGTTTTCGTTTTGTAAATTATCAGTAAAACTTTGAGATGTGATGTAGTTTAAACGATAAAACAATTTTTATATTAACAGTTTTACTTTCCATTTCTTTCAAATAGTTCTTTAAAATACTTGCTTGATATTGTAAAACACTGTAATGTTGTAACTTTCTCCGGGGTCTATTTTATGCGGGAATAATTTTTTTATGTCAAACCAGCATGACATTTTATTCCAATTAAAAACAAAACAAGACCAGGTCACTGAAGACAATGGATATTCTGAAAATAAAACGAAAAGCAGCTGTTAGAATTGAAATTGTTCAAGCAAAACACCAGAACTCAAACTTACAATTTTAGAATTCATTCATACATTTTTGTATTATTCAAAATTATCAGTAAATTATGTGTTCTACAAGGATCACCAGTCCTTCACCTTTCATCTGATACCTTAATTACTAAAATATATGCTACATAGGTTTAGATTTACACCTATGCGTAGGAACTATTTTGTTTTATAATATGTACTACTTTCCAGTATGTTCTTTTTTTACCAGGCCCGATTTGGTGGTGTTACATCTTACAAATCTATCTAAATTATTTTGCAAAGAATTCCGCGCAAGCCGGTGCTAGGGGCCGTCTTAAACTTGCAGTGAGGTGAGAGGTTTTTTTTTTGCTCCGTGATGAAGGCCTCACTGTGACTTTGAGAGGAAGAACAGCAATGAAAGCGTTGTTTCTTTGCTTTTTGTGTGTTTTTTTGTTGTGCATGTACTGATTTTGTGTTATGGATGGATACCCATATCCTTTGTTTTCTATTACAAAGTTAGCTGAATTTGAATACAGTCAAAATGCGTTCGATCGGATCGGAACAAATCCAAAAATAACTCTTGGACAGCTATGAATAAAAATGCTTTTATTACTACCCTTGTCGCTGATACTATAGCTAATTTTAAAATAAACTACATTAATATGAAAAAAATACGTTTTTATCATGGTGCTGTACACACTTTAAGGAACTCGTTATCATATATTGTGACTGGTATTAACCATTTCTAGAGGGTTTAATTCTTCTTGGAACTATGGATAAAAAGGGAGAGAAAACAAAATATATTTGATAGTCAGTTTGTCTCAGTCGATTGGTCGACTTTGTATATTACACTTTAACATAATCTTGTTAAACAGAAATTTTCTGATTGATTTCGGTTTTTAACTATTTTAGTCAATACATTTTTTCAATTATTATATAACAAAAAATATCATAAGTTGACATGCAAAAAATATTTAAAAGATATTAGTGTTTTGCTTCATGAAAATCATTTGAAAGTGTTTAGATAAGGTGTACCATCACGTGATCGGAAGTCGATGGTGACTAACGGTGTCCCTCTTACGGCCGATTCATACCTGTACTGCTGTGAATTATAGTTAATGGCAAAACTTTAAAAAAAAAAAAAAAAAAAGACACAAAGAAACACCACTCGATACAAATGTTAAACGATCATACCTTCAGATATTTAGAAGATACATTAAAGTGTTTTCTGTATGAATAAAAGTGGTCTTTCACACCAAGCTTTTTATGGTAATGCTATTTCTATAGCTAAAAAGTAAGGGAAATTTCCTTGAAATCTTAATTTAGGGTTAATGATTTATTGATAAAGGTTTTAATTACGCTGTTGTCGTTTAATAATTGCATCTGGTATTTTTTAGACGATCATCATTTACAAAACTTTGAATTTGTTCGAAATACTAAGGATTTTCGACCCCAGGAATAGATTACCTTAGCTTTATTTGAAAACCAGAGACTATATACAATATATATATATATGTATATATGTCTCTAAACTTCGGAATTTTGGGTCCTCAATGCTCTTCAACTTTGTACTTTATTTAGTCTTTTAATTTATTTGATTCGAGCATCACTGATGACTCTTTTGTAGACGGAAAGGGCGTCTGGCGTACAAAATTTTAATCCTGGTATCTATGATGAGTTTATTTATTCGCCAATTTATAGTTTGAAGCATGCAAGACTAACATTTTTTTCGGCATTTGTTTTCAGTACAAATTTATTTCGGGCAATGCATAATATAGTGTCATTCTATACTGTTCTTTACGTTGCTGTGTGAAATCTGTTCTGAAGTGCAGCCACCAAAAGATAGATAATGTGATAGTAAATACATTGTTCAAACACATTAACCAGCATTTACTTGCGTTATTCTATTTGCCTCCAGTCTAAATTAGTAGTGTAATAAATATTTTAAACATGATTTTAGTTTACGAAACCTTGCAACGTCTCATTTGTCTCTCTGGATTTTAGTTTTAAATTAAAGACCAAAACAAATTTCATTTCCGATTCCTTTTTGACCAAGTGCCCCCTCCCCCATCTCAAAATTAAAGCCAATCACCTATAAAACAATAACTTTGTGTTGAAGTACCTTCCCATGGTTTGCCAGATCTCATGAGTTCCATATCTAAAAAAAAAGCCCCCTATTGCCATACTTTGTTAATCTTTTCATACAAAGATTGGGTGGAGTTGATATGTCGTAATAGGCTCGTCTGTCCATTTAATTCGAGACGCCATCTATTAACGACTTTTCCATTCTATCTTTTTCCTAAAGCTTTCTCGTTGATTACTGAATTTTGAATTTTAAGCTTCTTCAATATATTTCTCTGCTTTATTTAGTAATTGTGTATTGATTGCAAATATCTTAAGTTTCCTTTCAAAATTTAGATCTTTGATATTCAAATGTACAAAAATATTCTCATAATAAGTCTGAAATAAATTATTTGATTAATGTAACAGTAAAAAGCATTTAGGAAATACTTACCAACTTGTTTGTTGTCAAATTGAATCACTCTGGTCAGTGATTCTTTTGAATGAGAAGACTTCAGTGTGAAATTGAAAATCGTGTCTCCGACTTCACCAGCGAAGTCTAATTTCCGCAAACATCTGTCGCTTAATGATACCTCGGTTAAATAATTGGAAAAAGATAACTGTATAATAAGAAAAGCATTTCGTTATTTATTGATGTCAGTGCTGTTTATAGACGAGATAATATATCAAACCTCCGTTCCTCTGTACATGATAATGCAGAAAATATACAGTGAATTGATAGTAGAACACCAAACAAGTCTATGCGCCAAGGATCCTATTTAAAACCTTATTCAAAGATGCAAATATTTAGTTTGGAAGTTTGGCTGTGTATCAGTTATGATCAAAGTTGGATTCTATGTACCTCTACAATCACTCAATAAAAAATAGCTGTATATTTGGTATACAGGTTGCAAAAACACAAAACAAGAAACTGTCTTTTCTAGAGATTATATGTAGGTAGTCAAAGAGCCGTTACGGTAGTTAAAGTGCGTTAGCCTGAACAAGTTTCATATATGGTATGTGACACATTATTCTACAATTATCTGTGATACATCAGATACGGTATATGATAAATTATTCTACATTAAGAATGGTAATTATGGGAATTCCTGGAACAAAAATCTCAACCGTGTTTAATAATAGTCTCAGATTAATTACTACCATTTGTCATGCTATACCGCGTAGTAACAGCGGTCATGTTGTGTGATTCGTCGAAATTGAACACCCTAAGTTAAGCCGGATGATTTTGACAAAGTTTTGTTTCAATTACCCCTAATTGTTTCAGTGGATACGATTTGTCTTCGCTACACAGGTGGAAATACGGAAATAAGTGATGACAACATTTTACACTGGCCCAATCTAATTAAATAATTAAAAACATAATTTTCGCTTTTTATCGTTTGATTTGATTGCCTCAACACAAATATCTAACGATGCAAAGTGAAAGAAAGATCGAATCCTACATCGCATAATAGAATACATAGTTGTAAATTGTGTAAAAATAAATTCCATTGGTTATATTAAATATTTTTATTAATGGCTTTGCAACTGCTTCGGTTCTTTCACATCTTTGGCTTTAAAGTATTCGGCTATGAGCGTTCCTCATGAAGGTGAATCCAGAAAAGCGCTTCGGACGCATGAAATTTATATGTGTTGTTTTAATTTTTACAGAACTTAGTCGATACTGCTGCTGGTGGACTATCAGTCCTCGAGGGTATCTTCAACTCAGTATTCAGTACTTCAGTACTGACATGATATTTAACAAAAATTTCTATAAATTTAGAAATAATTAAGAAACTAAGGTTTCAACTCCATCAAGTAAAGTTGACGTTATATGGATTTAGCTATTATTTATAGGTCTTTTTGGGTCATATAACTCTTCAACTGTTTCGGTTCTTATACATCATTGGCTTTTAAGTATTCTGCTTTTAGCGTTCATAATAAAGGTAAATCTATAAAAGCGCTTCGGACTCATGAAATTTATAAGTGTTGTTTTCGTTTTGTAAATTATCAGTAAAACTTTGAGATGTGATGTAGTTTAAACGATAAAACAATTTTTATATTAACAGTTTTACTTTCCATTTCTTTCAAATAGTTCTTTAAAATACTTGCTTGATATTGTAAAACACTGTAATGTTGTAACTTTCTCCGGGGTCTATTTTATGCGGGAATAATTTTTTTATGTCAAACCAGCATGACATTTTATTCCAATTAAAAACAAAACAAGACCAGGTCACTGAAGACAATGGATATTCTGAAAATAAAACGAAAAGCAGCTGTTAGAATTGAAATTGTTCAAGCAAAACACCAGAACTCAAACTTACAATTTTAGAATTCATTCATACATTTTTGTATTATTCAAAATTATCAGTAAATTATGTGTTCTACAAGGATCACCAGTCCTTCACCTTTCATCTGATACCTTAATTACTAAAATATATGCTACATAGGTTTAGATTTACACCTATGCGTAGGAACTATTTTGTTTTATAATATGTACTACTTTCCAGTATGTTCTTTTTACCAGGCCCGATTTGGTGGTGTTACATCTTACAAATCTATCTAAATTATATTTGCAAAGAATTCCGCGCAAGCCGATGCTAGGGGCCGTCTTAAACTTGCAGTGAGGTGAGAGGTTTTTTTTTTGCTCCGTGATGAAGGCCTCACTGTGACTTTGAGAGGAAGAACAGCAATGAAAGCGTTGTTTCTTTGCTTTTTGTGTGTTTTTTTGTTGTGCATGTACTGATTTTGTGTTATGGATGGATACCCATATCCTTTGTTTTTCTATTACAAAGTTAGCTGAATTTGAATACAGTCAAAATGCGTTCGATCGGATCGGAACAAATCCAAAAAATAACTCTTGGACAGCTATGAATAAAAATGCTTTTATTACTACCCTTGTCGCTGATACTATAGCTAATTAATAAACTACATTAATATGAAAAAAATACGTTTTTATCACTGGTGCTGTACACACTTTAAGGAACTCGTTATCATATATTGTGACTGGTATTAACCATTTCTAGAGGGTTTAATTCTTCTTGGAACTATGGATAAAAAGGGAGAGAAAACAAAATATATTTGATAGTCAGTTTGTCTCAGTCGATTGGTCGACTTTGTATATTACACTTTAACATAATCTTGTTAAACAGAAATTTTCTGATTGATTTCGGTTTTAACTATTTTAGTCAATACATTTTTCAATTATTATATAACAAAAATATCATAAGTTGACATGCAAAAATATTTAAAAGATATTAGTGTTTTGCTTCATGAAAATCATTTGAAAGTGTTTAGATAAGGTGTACCATCACGTGATCGGAAGTCGATGGTGACTAACGGTGTCCCTCTTACGGCCGATTCATACCTGTACTGCTGTGAATGTGAATTATAGTTAATGGCAAAACTTTAAAAAAAAAAAAAAAAAAAAAAGACACAAAGAAACACCACTCGATACAAATGTTAAACGATCATACCTTCAGATATTTAGAAGATACATTAAAGTGTTTTCTGTATGAATAAAAGTGGTCTTTCACACCAAGCTTTTTATGGTAATGCTATTTCTATAGCTAAAAGTAAGGAAATTTCCTTGAAATCTTAATTTAGGGTTAATGATTTATTGATAAAGGTTTTAATTACGCTGTTGTCGTTTAATAATTGCATCTGGTATTTTTTAGACGATCATCATTTACAAAACTTTGAATTTGTTCGAAATACTAAGGATTTTCGACCCCAGGAATAGATTACCTTAGCTTTATTTAAAACCAGAGACATATATACACATATATATATATATGTATATATGTCTCAAAACCTTTCGGAATTTTGGGTCCTCAATGCTCTTCAACTTTGTACTTTATTTAGTCTTTTTAATTTATTTGATTCGAGCATCACTGATGACTCTTTTGTAGACGGAAAGGGCGTCTGGCGTACAAAATTTTAATCCTGGTATCTATGATGAGTTTATTTATTCGCCAATTTATAGTTTGAAGCATGCAAGACTAACATTTTTTTCGGCATTTGTTTTCAGTACAAATTTATTTCGGGCAATGCATAATATAGTGTCATTCTATACTGTTCTTTACGTTGCTGTGTGAAATCTGTTCTGAAGTGCAGCCACCAAAAGATAGATAATGTGATAGTAAATACATTGTTCAAACACATTAACCAGCATTTACTTGCGTTATTCTATTTGCCTCCAGTCTAAATTAGTAGTGTAATAAATATTTTAAACATGATTTTAGTTTACGAAACCTTGCAACGTCTCATTTGTCTCTCTGGATTTTAGTTTTAAATTAAAGACCAAAACAAATTTCATTTCCGATTCCTTTTTGACCAAGTGCCCCCTCCCCCATCTCAAAATTAAAGCCAATCACCTATAAAACAATAACTTTGTGTTGAAGTACCTTCCCATGGTTTGCCAGATCTCATGAGTTCCATATCTAAAAAAAAAGCCCCCTATTGCCATACTTTGTTAATCTTTTCATACAAAGATTGGGTGGAGTTGATATGTCGTAATAGGCTCGTCTGTCCATTTAATTCGAGACGCCATCTATTAACGACTTTTCCATTCTATCTTTTTTCCTAAAGCTTTCTCGTTGATTACTGAATTTTGAATTTTTAAGCTTCTTCAATATATTTCTCTGCTTTATTTAGTAATTGTGTATTGATTGCAAATATCTTAAGTTTCCTTTCAAAATTTAGATCTTTTATATTCAAATGTACAAAAAATATTCTCATAATAAGTCTGAAATAAATTATTTGATTAATGTAACTTACTGGTATTTTTGTCTTTACATCCCTCTGGTATACTAAATTCATGATCTCCACAAACTAAAGTCCAAACAGAAGCTATTTGCAGTAGTTTCACTGCCCTTGTTGGCAGCATGATTTCTTTAAAATTTCTTTGAAGTCATTTTGCATGTATGTGCAGAATAACTACAGACTGAAATGAATAATTACATATCAATGGCATCAAAGTCTATATCCACTAGACAAATAATATTAATAATCTTAGGACAAAGAATCATGGTGTTCAATCGGGAAATTCAAAATACTAAAATATCAAGTATTTTAATTTTTTGATATTTTAGTATTTTGAGTTTCACGATTGAACAATATGATTCTGTCTGCAAGTCTTAAACGTATCAAACATTTTCATTTTTTCTTCAGATTCAGATATTTCAACAACTTAAAAGAGAGGTTGATGATACCGAAGGCATATCCAATCTCATAAGTCGTTGAAAAACTGACAATGACATGGCAAAATACGAAAAGCGACCAAAAGACAACAACAAAATACAAAAGTATTTTTCACGTAGTGTTTATGTGCTTTTTCAGTTAAGATATGAAACATGTTCAATAGTTGTGACCTACATATAATGGGTTCTACTTTGTTTTTATTGCCAACGAACTTACTATTCAGCCTAAAATTCGTACAAAAGTCCCCTGTCGGTCTACAAATTGTTTTGAAAATTGAAGAATTTACCAATTGTATTTGTAATTTGATGATCCTGCAAATGTTTCTCCAAAAACATAATTTGTTTGCTTATATCTGTAAATATCAAAGACAAACGATTTCACGAACACCATGATATTCTAGTAAGGTGAGAGCTTTTTATTTATTTTTCATACAGACGTTCCTTTAATATAATTATTATTTCCTAAAATTTCATAAGACATTTGCCTCATCAACATACTATCCATTATTTTCCAAAGTAAACTTTAAAAGTAATATAATTTTTGTTCTTTTTTTTTTTTTTTTTTTTTATTGAAATTTCGTAAATTTTGCTTTATGTGTTAAAAAGAACTTGGTTTCCCACATACTATTCAAGACAATAAATACTGCTCAGAAATACAGCCGCCGATTTAAGGGTGTAGGATGGCATAATTTCTATATTAGCGTGTTAAGTACTTAGAGCTTGCGCAAGTTCCTCAGCGATAAAAACGTTAAGAGAACTCTTTTCATATACTATTTATTCAAACGGAAAAGGCCATTTTTACCTCATGATTTACGACGCATTTTGTTGAAATACAAACTTTGATGGTTTTCGAATTTGGTTTATACGTGATTAATTGTGTCATCTGCCCGATTATCGCAACACCCTCTCGATGTTGTCGCCTATGTTAATTTATGTTTTCTTAAATTCCTCAGAAAGGTTGTGAAAAGGTTATGTGTGACAAAAACACTGACATCAAAAGGTTTACGTAGTAACAGGATCATAGCGACCACTGATGACATAAATTTAGCTGCTGCTGTTGTAGGGGGTCGTTAAATGGTCAGATTAAAACCCATTGGCAATTTTTCGTTTTGATAATAAACGTTGAGTGTTATTCTGATGTTTTCAATTGACGGCTTATTGAAAAGCCTTTCAATGGAAAGTTTACAAATGCACAAAAAAAACTTGCTGAACATAGACAAAAATCGATGTTTGCACGTCTTTCTAATTACAGATCCTGTCATTTGAGAGTGTTTTCTCTTTTTTCGCTTTTTGATATTTACGTTGGAAGTGTTTTAACTTATGCCTGCGAAGTTTAGATATTTTCCAAAGCAGGTGAAATCGAAAAGGTCATTTATGTTTATGTGAAAGATAACTCGGAATGAATCAATCAACCAATACTGTTATCGTGTAGCTTTGAGCTAGGACAAATTACCTTAATAGTGAAGCGTGAATTACAGATTTTTAAATATTAGCTTAAACTTTTAAACATAATTAAGTGTATTCTGAAATACGTTTAAGAGGATCTTAGGACGTCTTGTGTAAATGCAATTCGTAGGTCGACGAATCGTGTACTTTGATTAAGGTTAATGTCTTAGGGTTGGATAATAGTCAATTGCAAATCCGCTATTTTGTTATGCCTAATCACTTGATTAAACTTATCAACGTATTTTATCGGAGTAACACGACTGGTGTCGCATGTGGAGCAGGATCTGCTTACCATTCCGGAGCACCCGAGACCACCTTCGGTTGTTGGTGGTGTTTGTGTTGCTCAATCTTTAGTTTTCTATGTTCTGTTTTGTATACTGTTGTTTGTCTTTTGGACTTTTTTCTTTTTTTGTCAAGACGTCAGCTTATTTTCGACTTATGAGTTTGAATGTCCGTTTAGTATCTTCCGCCTCTCTTATACACAACATGGATGCTACGTCAGACTGAACTGGCGAAAGGCAAACTTAATGAACGTATGTGCGGCCATACTTCAGACATTAACACCAATGCAAATAACATTGTTTACCAGCATTTTAATCTTTCTGGCCATTTAATCCTTTATATGCGAGTTCACATCATCGAAAAATATACCACACGAAGCTTGCAACACTTGTCCGTAGACAAAAGGAAGACTACTTTATTCGGGAATTAGGAATGCGACACCGTATGGTTGCAATGAAAAAATTGACGTTAAAGGACCAATTCTGCTCCTCTCCTTGCTTAATTTCTTGATTGACAACATATTGGTTACGTTTAGAAGACGTAATTTCAGAAAACAATCCAATTAGAACTAACTGTGCTCCTCTCCTTGCCGAATTGCTACTTTTTCATATGAGGTCGAGAACAAAAATTTACGACAAAAGAGATGATTTCAGCATCCCAATTGTGAACTTTCAATTTCTATATAGCAACATTCCGACAGCGCTCGCATATGGAGTATAAATCACCCAGTTGATACGATATTTCATTTCCTATCATAGTTTCATTGATTGAAGGTTGCTGCTTACAACGAAGCTATAAAACCACGAAATTCAAGTGATGAAGTTGAAATCTTCCTTTCGAAAACTTTACGGATGCCATCACGAGTTGGTTGATCGTTATGGCATATCTGTTTGACAGATGGCGACGGATATGTTCCTATTGTAACTACATTTCCGTCCTCTTCCCTCTGTTGTGACCTACCGAATTAAACTTATAGCCACTTTTGTTCTTGTATAAGCAACAAGACGGGAACCACATGTGGAGAAGGTTCTGCTTACCCATCCAGAGCACCTGATATTATTCCCGGTTTGTTTGGTTGGATTCGTGTTGCTCAGTCTTTAGTTTTATATGTTGTGTTTTGTGTACTATTGTGTGTCTTTTGCTCGCACATGTATTTCTTTTTTTGTCATGGCATTGTTAGTTTGCAATTGTTTACGACTTATAAGTTTGAATATCCCTTTGGTATCTTTCGCCTATCTTTTGAAAACGTTTTTCAATTAATAAAACAGTGTCTTATTAATTTAAAAACACAGTCTAAACTGTATTATTTGTTAGAAAACAGTAACACGCGTGTTATTTACAGACATCTCATCACACACCTTGATTTACAATATCATTTGTCTAAATATATTAATCCATTCTGCCGAAGGGCTAAAACAAAACTTCGACTCTCTTCACAATCGTTAAATATTTCTAAATGTAGCTGTAATTGGTATGTGGACTTTTATTGAGGAAGAGTTCATTTCATTCGTGTGTGCTCGGTATAGAGACTTGCACATGTTGCAGGTAAAGTTTATAAAACAATATTACTGACCGAGCATATTTAAACTGATATAGGACCATACAGTTGTTTAGTTTACAAAATGTAAAACAGTTGAGATATTAATTTTCTAGCTTTTAAAATTAAGGACAGTATTTCACAAAACTAATTAAAATTCTCAGTCTACTGTTACTATAATATCATGTATAAAACGATCAGCTGCAAAGCTTACGGTGATAAAGTATATATAACATTCATAAATGAGTACTTCTGTCACATGCTGTGTTTGTCTTTAGCACGGATATGTATTACATGTTGATCTGCATATACATAATTGCGACCTTTTTTGTTTAAATCTTATTAACCCTTTAAATAGCAAATTAACAAATCAATTCATTAGAAATTTTGACTTACGATTCATAGTTGGACTAACATTCCAGGAAAATGTTCGATTTATATTTAACGTACTAATTATGCAATTTACAAGAAAAATCACAAAAGGAAGTTTTCTTACTAGTAGGCCAAAACAGAATTAACCTAAAAATTGATTTCTTTCAAAATCAGTAAAGGTTGGCAGATTTTATCTGATAGTGTGTGTTATGTCTATTTAATATTGCACGTGGACCGAAACAATCTGCATTGTTAAATGGGTGTTTACTTGTAAAGAAAAACACCTTTGCAATACATGTAATTATTAAAACAATTATTTCTTGAGATCATAATGCACTGTTCCTTCTATCTGGTCGTTCACCAGAAAGTTTTACTGATTAGAGTGCAGCCTTTGCGAATTTGTATTATTATATGTCGGTGAAACTAAAGACAGACTAAACAAACAAATGTATGACAACAGATCGGACGTTAACAACAATACAAATGACATTGTTTATCAACATTTAAATCAGTTTGGGCATTTAATCCTTTCTGTGCGTATTATATATACACAGGACTAACAATCCTCACCTTACAACACCTCTCCGTATACAAAAGGACGACTACAGTACTGTAAACTGGGGCCAGCGATACCTTATGGTTGACGGTATATGCTGTGTATCTACACTACTCCTCAACTTAGACGCTGATATTAAATACCATACCAAGCGACAAACATTATCAACTATAAAAACGTGTGGCAATATCTCAATATTGACTACTTCTAATCTAAACCTCCTGATTAAGAATAAGAATAAGAATATTTTATTGAATCCAATTAAAATGCCCATTTCCGAGCATATACACACACATATGTATATATACTATTATTTATACAGTATTTTTTAAGATATATTACATTGAAAATAAATGACTGCACCTATCCAAGTTCTCTGAACATTGTCAACAACACTTCTCTGTTTAATGTGTAAATAATAGGGCTGAAATACCAAGAGCCTAAATCCATTTACTGAAAACACAACTTCAACATACTATTGAAGTCAGTCTATGAAAACGCCAGGCAACGTGCTAATCGTGAAACAGATGACGTACTCTTTTCTATCGTTTAAGGCTGCAAGATTGCTGATAAAAATCATAATTAAAACGCAATGCGTCTATAACCAAATATGCTACATCTATCTTCAAAGATCCACATATTTCTTAACACCTGTCTTAACTCTTTTTGACAGATTAATCATTATCTCCGTAGACAGTCACCAATACTTATATTTATTTTTCTGTAAATCACATTACATATTTGCCACTGGACGTTAAGCAACCAACAATCAATCAATCATTACATAAACTGTTTGAAATATGAAGAAGTATAAAAAAAAATAAGGTGTGATATAAATATAAATGCCAATGTGACAACTTTCCACCAGAGACGTAAATGTAAGCAACTACAGTTCACCGTACGACCTTCAATAATGAGCAAAACCCCTACCATATATATAGTCAGCTGTAAAGCTCCCAAAATGACAAAATGTAAAACAATTGAAACGTAAAAATAAAAGGCTTGATTTATCTACAAAGCAATAAACGAAAAAGAAATATGATATACAGCAACCAACGACAACAACTGGATTACAGGCACCTGGTTTGGGACAGGCACAAACAGAATGTGGCGGGGTTAAGTATATTAGGTATTGACAATTCACTTGGAACCAAACATAATCTCCCACGACACTTACCAAACAAGAAATCCTCAATAGCCGTATGTCTGTTATATGTTCCTTTGTATTTCAAGCAAAGATGAAGAACATATTGTTAGAAATCAAACCGATCAAACCGGGCTTCAGAGTTAGTCAAACTACTTAGTCTAGGGGCAAGAGGAGTTAGTCAAACTAACTAGTCTAGGGGCAAGAGGAGTTAGTCAAACTAACTAGTCTAGGGGCAAGTAAAGTTAGTCAAACTACCTAGTCTAGGGGCAAAAGGAGTTAGTCAAACTAACTAGTCTAGGGGCAAGTAAAGTTAGTCAAACTACCTAGTCTAGGGACAAGAGGAGTTAGTCAAACTAACAAGTCTAAGGGCAAGTAAAGTTAGTCAAACTACCTAGTCTAGGGGCAAGCAGAGTTATAGTCAAACTACCTATAGTCTAGAGGCAAGCAGAGTTAGTCCACCTACCTAGTCTAGGGGCAAGCAGAGTTAGTCAAACTACCTAGTCTAGGGGCAGGCAAAGTTAGTCAAACTACCTAGTCTAGGGACAAGCAGAGTTAAAAAAACGGGTTAATATTAACTTCTTTTCATTCTTCTTCAGAATCTCCTGTATGAAACCAGCCTCTTGGGTCATAAATAGTGACTTCACGAAAAATATGTGATTTATAATGACGTTGACTATGTCTGCGTCTACGTCATGCAGTAGAGTTGATAGAGGGAAAAAGGGGGGCTATATAGAATGCATGCACCATTAATATTATCAGGCATGGCAACCATAATGTATCACAATTCCCAGTTCAAAAATATAGCATTGTCGTCTTCCATTTGTCTAATGAGGGGTGTCGCAAAAAAACATTAACAACACTTTATAAATTGTAAGCGTCCGAAGCGCTTTTCTGGATTTACTGTCACCAGGAACACGCAAAGCCGAAAATTTGAAAGCCAAGGATGTTTAAGAAAGAAAACAGTTGAAGAGTTATATAATCAAAAAGGACCTAATGATAAAAGCCAGATCCATCTAAATTCAACTTTGCCTGAGAGAGTTGAAACCCTAGTTTCTTTATAATCTATATATTTATAAACTGACAATTGATTTAAGAAAGGTTTGTTATAAATCATGTTAGGATAGAAGTATTTGATTGATGAAAACGACACTTTATAAATTTAATGTGTCCGAAGCGCTTTTCTGGATTTATCTTCATCAGGAAGACTCAAAGCCGAAAATTTGAAATCTAAGAATGTGCAAGAAAACAAAACAGGTGAAGAGTTATATGACGAAAAAAGACCTAATAATAATAGACAAGTCCATCTTAGGTCAACTTTGCCTGAAGGAGTTGATCCATAGTTTCGATATAGTTTCTAAATTCTTAAACAGACAATTTAAGAAAGGTATGGATTGTTAGTCTTTTGTATCAGGATGTGGTTACTGAAAAAATCAAGAGATCTGTTAGAGTATATACAATGGAAGTCACTTTCCTCGTGCATATATATTAAAACACTTGACTACTTCACCCTTTACACAAGTATTACTCGCTTTAAACAGATTGAGAAAATAAGTCCAAATTTGTTTCATAAAAAATAATGACCAATATAGATACAAGAAATGTTTTAGAAAGGGGTGAAGCACACACTCTGTTTCAAAAAAGTTCTGTGAAGCTTCCATCAACAAGATGCTTAATTTATTGTCTTGACAAATCTGTGTTACGTTTAGAGAATGTCACGCAGCATTCATATGGACACCAGCTGTGGTCGTCTTCGAGCTTCAGTTAGAAAATAGATTGTGCCCCTTATGTAATATAGAGGTGGAAGATGAATTCCATTTTGCAATAATGTGTACACAACTCAATCACTCTTAGAATGAAAATATTTAATGAAATTTATGATATTGTTCCTAGTTTTATTTCAATAAGTAATGGGGAAAAATTTAATTTTATTTTCTCTTGTAAAGAATATGACATTTTGATAATTATTGTTAATGGCATAATTGAGATGTATAATTACAGAAACAATGTTAGCAAAGTGTATGAACTGTTGATTTTACATGTATATCTTTTTTCTTTTACATAATCTAAAATATGAATGAATAAAATAGAGTTAAACAGCATTTCTTCTAAATATAATCATTTTATGATAATTTAAAGGGAGGCATGTCGTCTAACATTTTAATATTTTTGTAAATGTTATAACACATTTGTATTGTTTATAGTTTATATGTGTTTGTATTTAGTAGGAATCCGATTGTTTGGATTTTATACTAATAAAATATCTTATCTTATCAAACCGACTAGTTCCTTAATTCATATGAGGCCGCGACTTCATACATGAGCTTCTCATGAAAAATGAAAAGAAGTTACAATCATCTTTTTTAACTTTGCTTTCCTTTATATAGATAATTGTCCTCTTACTAAATAGTTCATAGTATGTTGAATAGTGAATACGTTGAACGCATCTATCCCATTGAACTGGAAATAAGGGATACCACAGGTACAGTAAAGTATGTCTCATATCGCCGAACTTTTACCTGCCACGAGCAACATGACGGATAGCACTCGTGGAGCAGGATGTTAACCTTATGAGTACATGAGAGATAACGCCTGCTTTTTAGTGGGGTCCATGTTACTCGGTCGTTAGTTTTCTGTGTAGTGTTTTGTAGACTGTTTTGTCTTTTAGTCGTTTTTTTTTTTTGCCATGATATTTTCTGTCATTCTTCGACTTACAATTTTTTATTTTCCTTTTTGTATATCTTCCGTCTCTTTATTATGACACTCACTTGAAACGCATTGTCTTACTGTATACATGTTCAAACATGAATCACTATATTTGTGATTAAATTAAGCAAATGTTTAACCTATTTATGATATTTCGATGATTTTTTTTAATTTGTTTCTCGTTTCTTCTTTTCTGAGTGAAAGTAAATGTTCCACTTTTCAACTAATGTGTATTTTAGTAGCCTCAGATCGTCTTGACTTTTTTTTCAACTACGGATCTATTTTGACGGGGGATTCAGGGCGGATCCAGGATTTTGGAAAGCGGGGGCGAACTATTAAAGTAAAAATTTTGGACCTTTTTTTGGCTTAAAAACATAAAATAAGTGTAAAATGCATTTTATAGTTAAAGTGTAGGGGTTGGACATTTTTGGTGCCGTATTTTCTCCATTAATTGTCTATTATAAAATAATTGGATGGATCCGTAGCTATGTACTAATTAATATATTTGATGTGGGATTTGTCAGTAAAAAGTGGACATGAAAAATTCTCGTTTGTTGTATGGTTAGTTAGCATAACCTCACAGATTTCTTGTTGTAAACAAGATATACGGCTATTCAATGAAATTTACAATACGACCAACACGAAGAAAGACAAACAAGCAATTTTTATCCAAATGTTTGGTTGAAATGTTTTAACCAACAAGGGAAGTGAGGGGTTCCAAATCAACCAAAGGCTACGAATGAGTCGGAAATGACAATGAAGTTGTGAATGACGGTCGACACATGGGGACATATAGGCCACACCCAGCAGGCAGGTTGCAGTCGGGCCTTGAAAAAAGTATTCAGTATATCAGTTCGGCGAAACAGACATTCCGGTCAGATATGGGATTCACATGCAACCCCCAAAAAAAAATTACGCCCGTTTTTTATTCATCATGTTCATTTAATGCTAAATAATTTTGTTGAAAATATTTTTCGAATAGCAAAAAAGTGGACAAGATAAGGCCAGAATTTTTGTTTAAGGCAAAAATCAGGGTCAGAATTTTTCTCTAAAATATCTCAGACTGCCCCCTCAAATCAAATGGTCCGTACCTTAGACTTTAAATCTATATCTAGAGCTTACTGACTGGGGATCACTATTCAGCAATGTTATTAATTTGCTGGGGAGTGTGGGGTTAAACATGTTTTCGTAGGTAAATAATATTGCTGTGGAACTTTTTTTTTCATGAGAGTGTAATAGAGTATTACTTTCTGTTGGGTGGAATTGTGAAATAGAAGTCAATACGTTCTTGCTCAATACTTTGTCGCTTTGAAGGCGTCATGCTTGTCATCCTAAGCCTAAGCAATGTTTTACTGTAATATGAATTTCAAAATGACTGAGTGACGTTTTTTTTCGACGTACTGGTCAACTCCACCGTAGCGAATCACATGAATTTGACATAATCAATAATATCATTACAGTAAATACGAGCGAAAAATATCTTTATAAGTAAAGAATTGTCGCATAAAAATTAAATACACGGGAAATGGCAAAGGTTGCGAAGTCTAGTCTGATTAATCATTTTACATAAAAAAAAAAGTGCAAGCAAAGGGGGGTGCGTACGCCCTCTACGCCCCCCTCTGGATCCGCCACTATGATTTGTGATTAAATTAAGCAAATGTTTAACCAATTTATGATATTTCGATGATTTTTTTTTAAATTTGTTTCTCGTTTTTTCTTTTCTGAGTGAAAGTAAATGTTCCACTTTTCAACTACTGTGTATTTTAGTAGCCTCAGATCATCTTGACCTTTATTTCAACTACGGATCTATTTTGACGGGGGATATTGATGTTTTCTTAGTTTTGCTGCGGGCGGGGGTATCCGATAAGTGATCTCGAGATCACGCCAATCTAATTAAAATATAGATCTCTGATTTCTTTATGCGAGTTAATATTGGTCTGAATTTTAATCAGATTGGAGATCACGTAAAACGTGAGGGTACCCAAATTGCACCTATGTTGACAGTTTTTTTCAACTACGTTTATTGAAGATCCAGACAAAAGTTTCCATTCTGTGTTTATTTTGTAGATGTATCCTTATTTTCTTTATAGTTCCACCAATTTAATTTTCAATCCATATTGCATCATTAGAAATTTTTTTTGTTTGAACCGACCTCTAAACGATCCATGATTCTCCCAAATTGCATCCATGCGTAAATTATCCCTAAAAATGGAATAACTGATGTTTTGTTTTGTTTCTCCAAATGTTTTTAACAATTTGACAATAGGCCATGCTTACTATTCACTTTTGGAGAAATGGATACCTTTAACATATTTTAATTGCTCATTTTTAAAAGTTGGCTTTTTGTGGACATTGCATGGCGACGTTTCCGTAGATTTAAGAAATAATTCATGGGGGCTTGAATTTATACTGATTTTACCACGGGTTGGACCTTTATGCTAAATATATTACCACGAGCGATAGCGAGGGTTAGCATAAAGGGCAAACCCGTAGTAAAATCAGTATAAATTCAAGCCCACATGAATTATTTCTATTCTAATAGGACAAATACGGCAATTCTATTGGATCGAAGCGCTCTAGGTGAAGGCAAATATTTGCCGTTCCCGTAAATAAACACACTATTATATTGACGTAAAAGAACGGAGCAAACTGAACTAGTGACATGCTGAAACTATTTACAATAACGTATTTAAATAGGTTTGGATGAGTTTAAGTGATAATCTTACTTATATGTAAAAATTTCCTTGTTTTGATGACTTTCAGTTTCACAATCGTGCATTTTCCCGTAAAATGCTTATATTCTTACGTCATCGTTCAATGACCGTCGGGTAGATCATTCATAAAAAAGCATACGACGTGGGAGTATGATCGGAACAGCCCAAGATAGATCTTGATACTGTAAGATGTTACTGCGATATTGCGTACAAGTAGTTGTGACGTTAAATTCTATTTTTAGTTGCCTTTTTTTTTTAAAGGCTTACTGTACACCTAATGAAAAGAAAAAGGGATAATATAAGATATTCCCACAGATGCAGAAGACTGGTGTGTTTATATATTTGGCCAATGTCCAATGAAGATAGTCACATATTTAATCAAGTGTGTAATTTAATGTCTTATAGTAGTCTCAGCTTTAATTAATTATTTAAATATTGTTAGAAAACAAAATTTAGAAACTTTAGTTAGTAAATTTATTAAAAATAATTTTACTGGTAAGAATACACATTTTTCTTGTATGAATATATATATGCATAATATGCTATTTACAATTGTGTTTGTTATTATTATGTGCTTATGACAACCCCAGGAAAAACGGTATATTTTAATACAGTTTTCTATATTTTTGGGGGTCTCATTGGGGGTTCTGATCCCGGATCCCGCTTACTGTTTTGTCAGATTCCCGTATCCTGCTTACACTATGTACGTAAGCAATTCTCATTTTTTGTAATTTCCCGTGTCCCGCTAGACTTCAAAATTTTCCCGTTTTCACGGCACGATAATTTGACTTTCACGTGTCACGCTTACAAAAAATCGGCAATCCCGGGTCACGCTTAGAGCCCAACGAGACCCACTTTTTAGGATTACTGTATTTGTCAATGTGAAAACATATAATATTTATATAGATATACATTATTGTCATGATTGTGATTTTTTATTCATAAATTCAATTGTAATCAAATCATTGCAATCATTAGTACCACTGACTTTGATTATTTTGCCTGTAATGGGCGTCTCTATATGGCAAGCCGTTGTGGAATTTATTCCCTATTTATTAATATTAAAAAATCATTTTTGACAATATACTATTTGAACTTGAACTATATCAACCTATGCAAATTATACATATTTTTAACAAATAATATTACAAAAATTCATTGAATTATTGGACAAATTCGAGATCTTCCTCCTTTGACTAAACTCCATTCCATTAATCCACCATTAGGACCTAAAACTACCACACACAGGAGAGGTGAAAAACATCACAGCTACTCCTTAGTAATCCCAAAGTAATCCACCAACTAATTGCAATATCCCAATATTCCAGAATACTTGATGACACCAGCAAGAAGGACTAGTTCCATCAAAGACGAGTTGTCAAATTAGAATGAAGTACTGACCAACGAAACAATTAAGCAATCACAACCTGGAATATAAACACCTGTTCCAGGGATTTTCTAGAAAGTCCCTGTCTGTACATATGATTTTAAAAGAGCACATTTTGGATGACACAACTTTATTTCAACATATTCGTGTGATGAGTCAATCGACTCTTTACGGATTACCCATGTAGATGTAGATTAGTCGAAAGAAAATGTGTGCCCTTCTTTCGGAAAATCTCTTCTTGTTCTATTTTTAACAAATTGTGGACTTCCTGTTATTTATTTTTAGGTATTGAGGTCAAGTGGGAATTACCTCCTGAAAGGCCAATGGACATGACGAACGACTAATTCGAAACTAACATATCATAAAGCAAAACCAAACGATCGACTTCAGGTACGTAAATATGTTTATATTATATTTATACAGGAGGCTAAACATATAAAATGGAGAAATTGCAGACAGTTTAAGGATTTTTTTCATTCGGACATTCCTGACACTTGTCACATCATGACAAATGCACATACATTTAAAGATAGCACTTTTTACATGTGACTATTTTCCTGGACGAATTTTGCTTTCTTTACTTAATAATTTTACGTTTATTTACAAGAATGTAATCAGGAAATAAGAAGTCCTGTAGAAAGTTTAGACATCTCGCTCTAAAGCAAATTCGGCCCACCTATTCTCGCCCTCGGGCGCAAGATAACTCGTCCCACTTTTGACGAACTCACCCTACTCATCACCTTCTCTAACTTTAACCTTCAAATTACAGAATTAGGTCTTTTATACAAAAATACATCTTGTTTCCTCCATTGAAAAGATATCACGGGATATAGCTACATAGATAAGATACAATTAACAGAGTTATAAACACAATGAACACACCTTTAAATAGACCACTTTCGAGTTCATCCTTCACCGGAAAAAAATCGTCAATTATGCGCGCCTTTATGACGTCATTTACCAGAAAGAGGGGATCGCCTGTATCCCTGCACTATTTACGTTCATCAAGCGTCTTAGTGATCGTCATTGTGTAGGATAAACTAGAAATAATGTTTGTTTTGTAAGTACTTAATCACAATTCCCTAATGACAGCAGTGCTGATTGTCAATTATGAGAATTTAATTTGCCGAATAATTCGTGCAATATTGCATTATAGTTTTCCAACCACTCGCTCAACATTGGAACGGAAGTGACGATGCCCCTAAACGCACGAATGATGTTCACTAAAACCAGAGTTTTTGACGGAAATGCATCGAACTCGAAAGTTGTCTATTACATAATAAGAACGGAGCACATTTATCATTACAAAGATAATATGAAATGAATACAAATCGCCATTGGCGACACTCCCAGCACAGAAATTGAAATTTAATTGTAATGTTTGAATATTGCTGTTCTATTTCTTAACTTCTGAAAAAAAACATGTTTGATCATTGAAAAGTAATTAATACACAAAGACCTCTTTCATAATCATAGAATAAGACATATGTACTGGATCCACTATTTTTTTCGACATTGCCATCACTTGTCTTTTCTTCCACTTGGATATGGTGTATCATTGTAATTTTTTTCAAAATAATTCTATGACACTATTGTTATAAAATAAGAAAATGTGGTAGGATTGCCAATGAGACAACTATATATATATATATATATATCCAACAGAGTCCAATTGACATAAATTTATTAGTAACTATAGGTCACAATACTGTACAGCCTTCATCAATGAACAAAACCCATACTGTACAGTTAGCTGTAAAAGGTACAGACACGACAAGATGTGAAAAATCTCAAACAAAAAAAAAAACAATTGTCTGATTTACGACAAAACAATAAAAAAAAAACAGATATTTATTACCAACAGCAACTTACGACAACCATTGAATTTCACACTCCTGACTTGAGACAAAAATACCAAATGACTAAAAATATTGAATATAACTGATAGGAGTTAATATGCCCTTAAATGACTGTTTTTGAAGAATTTTAGTGATTTGCCATTTGAAAAATATAATAGCTAGATAGAAACTGTATACAGCAAAAATTATCAACAGTACAAGGTATACAGAAATGCTTGGGTATCCGACACCATTTGTTGACCTCAGCTAGGAGTTATTGCCCTTAAATTATCATTTTTGACAAAATCGTTTTCATATATAAACTCGAATGTTGTAGAAAACCATGAACTAAAACATTTCTTGATAATGTTGATTGCAAGAAAGATAAAATAGATATCAAATTGCCATATTTTTCCAGGTAGGTGATTTAGGCTATTGTTTAGCATTAAGATCAGATTATGAATGCCAAACAACTATAAAAGGCATTAAACCCAATAAATTTCAATGCATTGTTGGTTTGAACTGAATTAAAGTCTTTAAACTGTGATCCATGTTTTATAAATCGATTACTGCAGAAAGTGGAAGATTGTAGACCTTTGAAATTTAGTCTTAAAACTTTTAATTTAAAACATGAAACAATATGTAAAACTTATATCAAAGTCAGACAAAATTTATTATTAAAAATAGTGGCAAGTTTTAAAATAAAATATCTGAAGTTGACTTAGGATAAAAATAGTACAGTTTAAGAATATTAATAAACTAAGATTAAAGTATTTCATAGAGGAGTTCATGTTACCTTTTCTTTTAATGATAAGTCATGGGACCTCTGTGGTTGCGTGATCTTAGCAGATCATCCAGAGTGATCACTAACTTTTCAGCTCTGAGGTTGTTAGTTTCAATTAAATCCTGATTGTGACAAGATGTGCAATCACTGCAATGACTCTGATCTTAATTGACAAAGATTGCTAATATTCCTGCTGAACGTTGTGGTTCTCTCAAGGTACTCTATTTTCCTCTACAAATAAAAAACTGGCCACAATAATATAGCAAAGGACACTGCATGAAAGTGCAATTAAACACCCCAAAAACAAACAATGAGTCAAGACACCTTTCTTATTTCAGACCAAGCCAAGCTAGGTCACATTTATTAGCTGAATATTCAAATTTGAAATTGTACCATAATTAGAATTTAGTAGAAGAGTGAGAATGCAAGAATAATAGACATCCAAGGCAAGTTATTTGGGTTTACTTCAACAAAATGTTTTCAAAACTTTCTCTTTTCTTCAAAAATATTTTTTTGTCAGGTGGACACAGTTTTCCTTCACTGTATCATTTTGTACTTTTTAGCTTCAAAGAGAACTTTAAAGTCAATATTTTTTTCTGTTTACTTATCATGCTTATATCAAATATCTTTTCCAACAAAATTGTTCTGAAAATGTGTTCCAGATGTTGCATGGCGGAAAACATTACTTTGTCCCCTCCTTGTTTGACAACCTATGAACTATACAAAACATTGTAGACACAGTTAGGTCAGAAATAGATATAGGAAGATGTGGTGTGAGTTGAGACAACTCTCCATCCAAATAAAAATGAAGAAATCACACGAACAACAAGCTATAAAGGGCCCCAAAAATGATGATTCTAAATTCCTGAAGGATGCTGATACAGTTTGATTAATGGTACCAAACAACAATAGTATTTGATAAAACATAATCTTTGTAATCAAAGATTGGTGTTTCTGAATTTGAAATAAGTTATAATTATCTCCCCTTTTTAAGTTTGCTTCATTTTGTGTTGAATTCTCAAAATTATTGTGAATAAAGACAAAGTTTATGAATTAGACAATTCTGTGTGCTCTCATGGTAGGTTGTGTCCTTGAAATCCTGAAAAATTATCTTATCTAAAAATGAAAAGATAGTATTTTGAGGTATTTAAATTTAAAACTTATGAGTGAAATACCATTTTGAATCCACTGTGATGATCTATACAAACTGAAGATTATATTGCACTTAACCAAATCTTGATTAGGTTTCTTTATTGATCTTTTAAAAAGCTCAGAGCGAAAAAAATGTATATGCAATGCATTAATGCATATTACCACATGGAGGGAATACACATTATTAAGTCAAAAATGGCAAGCTGAGGTCATATTCTTAGTTTATTCTTAGAAAATGACTTCTCTTGATACTGACCGAATCATCAGTCAATCAGTTTAATTATCAAATTTTTACGAATTTGGTACACTTGAAAATGTACATGTAAGCACCACTTTAGAGGATTAACCTTTTGTGAATCTTCAGTTCAGTTATTAATGCAATTTCTATGGAATGGATTGATCAAACTACAAATATTCAAGGTCAGAAGTGAAATGTCGTCAATCACACCAACTGGTACTCAAGGATCAGTTCTAAAGAAATAACACATTTGAAATATCGGGACTCTTGCATAGCCCTTAACTGGGTGACATAAATTGCAGTGACCCAATTTGTATCTTATTCATCTATTAAATCTTCTTCCTTCCAAGTAACAAAAATTTCGACAATAACAAAATTGATTTCTGTAAATAAATATACCGGAGATATTTACTGGTTAAAACTATGTAATTAGTTCAGAATTTTGATGCTTTGATCAAATTACTATGGGAAAATTATCAAGACCATTCTCTAAATTGAAAGTCTTAAGAAAAAGGTTAAACTCATGAAAAGGTAACACAAGGTAAACACCCACAGAAATAAATGTTTTCTATTTACATGAAGATATTTAAATGATCAAGATACAATATTTTAATAACCTAACCTCGTCTAATAAAAAAAAAGTTCATTGGAGCACAACTTAAATGAATAAGCACAAAGAAGTTTTGCATGATAGATGGCAATTATTTGATTAAAATAGGATCTCTGATTCATTACATAATTATAGAGCTCTGTGTTCAGTCCTAATCTGTTAATCTGTAACAATTATTTTATTCCTTGAACTGGACATGCTAATAAGTGGACTGTTATGCAGCTTGTAACATTATCACACAATGTTTTAAATATTGATTCTGGATAATTTTTCTCAGGTAAATGTGTTTGGGATAGCATAACTTTGTTTGCTGTCGTCACCATGTTAGGTAAGTTAAGTATACATTTAAAATTTGTTTATTGAATTCAGGTTATGTTTGTTCTATTTGATGGGTTGTTTATATTGATGTACATGAATTTTGTTGGTCCATAAAACTGGATTATAAAGCCAATTTTACAACATTCCAATCGATTTAATAGTCTTAGTCATGCAGTTAGTGCAGTCCTAGACCATTTAAAGATTATCATAATGGTTTAACTTGTTTCTTGTTTTATTGTCAGGATATTTAATAATCCTTAAAAATCCTGATGGAATTACTCTTGTCAAACTTTACTAAAATATTTTGACGATTTAAAACATTAAGAAGGACTAAGTCTTTCCAAGCATTGATTTCCTCACATATTACATGGATATATACACAAAGTCAATTCAATTTCATGATGTGCAGTAAAATTGAGAGTTTAAAGACAAAGTCTATTGCTTCTATTGGGTATCTTCATTCCATACAACTTATTATGATAATTAGCAAATGTACAGACCATTAGGACACAAAATATTTTCTTTCATGCTAAGATCTTTAATTGTCTCATCTGGCAGCAAGTTCTTAGTTGGCATCTTGTTTGCTGTCTTGTTGGTTTGGATATTATTGGTATTATGCACCAAGCTCAGAGAGAGTGCCAAGCTTCCAGTCTCAACATTAAGGTCAACCCATGAAAAAAACTCTGTAAGCGATCTGTAGGTAGCCTTTTGCATGGCAAAAACGACCTCTTTTTTTTAAGGATTAAATTTCAAGCCCATCTACCTGATATTCCAAAAGGGGATTTCCTGTGTAAAATCAAAGATTTGAGGTATACATATCATAATTTGGATATTGTTACATTTTCAGCTAGGTCTCTATTAATGGAATTGACATTCGTTTTTATCATACTTCACGTTGAAATGCCATATTTTGATTGGCTAATAAGAGAGAGATAATTTACTCTATCCAATTGCCAAGGGGGAGATAATTTTTTTAATATTATACTTTCATGCAGACAAATCAAAAATTGATAATTTAAAGGACAACGTATAGAATTTACATCAATAATTTTAAAGACAATCTATCCAATTGCCAAGGGGGAGATAATTTTTTTAAGATTATACTCTCATGCAGACAAATCAAAAATTGATAATTTAAAGGACGAGTAGAATTTACATCAATAATTTTAAAGACAATGCTTAAGTTCTGCATTTTGGCATGAGAATTTTTCATATATTAATATATAGGTTGTCAAAATGAAAAATACATCTTGCTTCACTTTTGTTGTTTTTCTAATTACTGTAACGTTGTTATGCACATAACATCGACGTCATTGTTGATTACTTTCA
Organism: Mytilus coruscus; assembly: GCA_017311375.1. Lineage (NCBI taxonomy): Eukaryota > Metazoa > Mollusca > Bivalvia > Mytilida > Mytilidae > Mytilus > Mytilus coruscus. Next base: position 121,611,523 of record CM029595.1, on the reverse strand, counting down.
ATTTAAATTTAAAAAAAACAATAATGATAGAGCATTTAGTATAATAAATTAAATAACACATAGCTGAGGGTGATAGAGCAGATTGGTACCCTTCCAAAAAATATTGTCAACCTTGGCTTCTCCTCGGTTGACAATGTTTTCTTGGGGTAACATTCTGCTTTATCACCCTCTCAGCTATGTGTTATTTATATAATGTGTCTTTGTTGCATTTACATCAATTAAAGTGCCCTTCGTCATGTCACCATGTTCTTTTGAAATATGAGAAAAAATGCATGTCAGTATTATGCATATATCAGGTTAGTGACTCCAGTTACTGAAAGATTTTTTGCCAAATTGGCATTCATAAATTCTTTAGCCTTTTATTCATTGCAACTGAGTTTTAAAAATTATATTGTAAAGTTTTTTGTAGTTCAAGTTATTTTATGCAATTTAAAAAGTTGTTATTATAAATATGGTAGATATACTTATGTCACTTATATGTGTAGGTTATAAAACTGCATTTTAGCCAATTACCCGACCAAAAGGTGAAAACAATGAAATGAGGCATAATTTTATAAATATTTGGTTTTTATAGAATAATAAGCATTGTCTGTATTTCTTCCTTGAACACTGATTTGCCTGTTTGTATAATGCTTTATCTAGTTTTATGAAATCTTTTTTTTATCAGACTGTTATTTAAAATACTAGTGAAACAATACAAGAAGAATTTTCCTTGAAGTAAAATTATTGAGAATTGAATGAAGGCCTGAGGGTATCCATATATGGTAATGTCTATGGGAAATCGTAACTACTATATGTTTTTTTTTCAACCAACATGTGATTAATTTCACCCAAAAGCTTAATGTTCAGCTATCACTATTTTTAAACAAGTGTTTCCTTAAATATATTTAAAAGTAATGCTTTAAAGAGGGTTTGCTGCATCAAAAAGGTATGGAAAAACATTTTGAGTTTGGATGTGATAAACATCCTCTGGTTGTTTGATAATTTTCCATCTTATTAAAGAAAATAAAGCATATTTAGAAGTTTTCATATATAAAATAAAATTACTGAAAAAGGAATTATTAATATAATATACAAATGTATGTGTGAAGATATAACAACCAGAGTATAATAAGAGGCTAGAAATAGTCCTAACATCTGTGTGATACACGATGTTCACATGTTTTTCTTCACTTATTATTATCAATTTTGAAATGTATATGAATCTTAAACAGCTGAAGATCTGCCTACTTTCAAATTTAACAAATTTAATGAAAGGTTTACCTTTTGAAATATAACCAACTGACGTCTTGTTTGAAATAGCTATTGAATTTTCTAATACATCTTTGATAAATGTAATTTTAGGCCAATCTTCTGTACTATGAGATATTCAGGTTAAAATAAGAAAAAAGACATTGTTTGAATACCTCATTTTTCACTGCTATTCAAAAGACTTTTTGATTTTTTCTGTATTTGACATGTACTTTGACATTTTAGAGAACTATACATGTGTTAAAAAAAATATGATTGTATAACTTGACAAATTTTAATGCAGGTGCATGGAAGAGAATGTAAACCTTGATATAAGACTGGATTAAAAAAGAGAGAAAGAAAAAAGAAGATTGACATACCAAATGAAAAAATAGAACTTAGTGGATATAGGTAATTATTTTTTAAAGCATTTATTTTAACTATTCAATGTAACATGCATTACGTATCTAGCAGTAATGTTTAGGAACATTTTATGACCTTTCCCAGGAGTTTTTAATGATAATTATCATGAAAACAATTCACAATTGAATTAGTAGAAGTTTATCTCAGTAGGAATCTGGTAATTATTTTACACAATAACATGCTAGTCATAAATGTACATGTATTCAGTTGAGCAGAACAAAGGTTTCAGATTGTTTGACATACCATTAGATTTCTTAATTTTAAACATCTTATGGCATTGTCCTATTTTTTTTATGCAAATGATATTTTTTTAGGTTTTCCATTGCAAAATGTTAGCTGTGACATATTTACTAAGTATATCTGCAACTCTTAATATATCAGATATGTACTTGAACATGTTGAATGGTTGTCACAATAATATTTCTCTTCCCTTCCTCAGAGTCTGTCTGAAATTTGTATCTTCAATTCCTAAACGAGACATTTTAAGTTTGAAGATGGCTAGTGCATACTAACAGAAGTATTATTTGATAAATCATATTCTGTGATTGACCTTTAGGTCGGGTTATTATTAAAAACAGAGAGTTATATAGGATATTTAGGTATATTGTCAATAAGACAGCAACATGAATTGTATATAACCTGTAAACACAAATTTTAATATGCAACTAGAAAAAAAACATTTTGAAAGATTATATTTATATGGTAAAATCAACACAATGAATATCTTATAAGTATATAATAGATATAGGAAGATGTGGTGTGAGTGCCAATGAGACAACTCTCCATCCAAATAACAATTTATAAAAGTAAACCATTATAGGTCAATGTACGGCCTTCAACACGGTGCCTTGGCTCACACCGAACAACAAGCTATAAAGGGCCCCAAAATTACTAGTGTAAAACCATTCAAACGGTAAAACCAATGGTCTAGTCTATATAAAAACGAAACGAGAAACACGTATAAATTACATAAACAAACGACAACTACTGTACATCAGATTCCTGACTTAGGACAGGTGCAAACATTTGCAGCGGATTAAACGTTCAATGGTACCAAACCTTCTCCCTTTTCTGAAACAATTGTACAACATCACAACATAGAAAACACACGATAAAATATCAATTGAAGGCTTAACTCAATCAAAAAACGTAAATTAACACACTATGAACGAATAAATTCGATCTGTGATACCTGAAGTACACTTTGTAAAAAAGGTAGTTTTAGGTGTGTTACTTTTGTTGATGTTTTTTTTCTTTATATTTAATGGACTATAAGAATTGTTACATTAATAGATGTTTTGTAGAAATTTATAAAATATTCATTAGGTTTCAAACATAAATAATGACATTTTCTATTCAAATATTATGGTTTTTGGGTTTTATAGCTGATGACATGATAAATTGTTAAAGTTTCAGCTGATGACATTTGAAAATATTTATTGTTTAAGTTTCAGCTGATGGCAGGTTCAATTTTTGAAGTTTATCATAACAGGATAAATTGTTCAATTTAAGCTAACATAAACCGTCCCGAAGTCGTCATGGGTCCGCACTTTCTAATACAATGTAATGACATGACGACCTTAAGACGCAATGTAAATAGGTAATCATACAGAAAAAATATTCCGGATTCGATATTTCTTTAGTATGAGGCCGTTAAGCATTTGGAAATATGGTAATTTATCGTCTAAACTACACAGGGGAAAGCCAGACGACTTCCGGACGGTCACGTCTATAAGTCGTCACATATCACGTCCATTGGTCGTCATGTAATATTAGCCCGTCTTGTGGTCGTCAACTCATTTCTTTTTTAAAAAAAATAGTCAACACAAAATCAAATGAACTCTTATTATTGTTCATTATTCACAAACTAAGTTTTGCAGCAATTATTTCACAAAGTAAATACAATTTTCATGAAAAAGTACACTTTAAATCCAGTAAACATAGTTAATTATGAAGCAATTATAGAAACACACTGATGGGACTTGACTACTGTTCTAATTTCATCCTCACTATCATCTTCTCCTTTAAAGAAAATGCATTCTCATATTTACGCTTCTTACGAGGTGTCAAAGCGGATTCAATTCCTGACAATGCTAGTTCTGGTGGACATGTAGTTGTACTAGATGGCTCAATTTCATTTGACGATTTTGTAGCCTCAGAGGTAGTGTGGATTATAGGAGATAAAATACCGTCGGCACCAACTTCTAGGTCCATGACAGTTGTTACGCCGGTGTTACTTGTAGATGGCATTGCTGGTACTATGTTCTCTGGCTCGTTTTCTGTATTAGTGTGGTATTGTCCTCAATAGCTGACAATTCGGGTTTGTTCGTTGGTTCGTCATTTAAAGACAAATCAAGGTCATCCGGGTTGACATCATTGCCCTCTCTGAACAGCAAAGTCTTGTCAATCGCATTGGGATCAAAAGGATATACGCCACACTTTTTGAATCCTTATGTAATGTAGGCCATAGTGAAACTTCTCTCAAATATTACTTTAAAGATTGAGCTGACGTTTTTCTTTGATACCCACAGGTCAGATTTAAGCATTTTCGCATTACTAACTTGTTTTGAGCATCGGGCTGATGTGAGAGATAGCACCATCTTGCAATAGCATAATGATGATAATCGGACGTTCCTTTACACAGTGCTGCAAGAAGACTTTTTCAAACCACTGAAAATATGTTTCCTTGTCCATGAAACCACTGTCTGTTGTGGCATATGCAGCGTTGATGGGCCCGTTTTTATGGTATGCTCCTCCTGGGTATCCACCACTAAAGATAAGCATAGGTGGTAAAGAGTGTCCTGCGGCATTGACGCAGCAATGTACCATTATATGCTCACTTGTTGCAATGCTTATGCAATGAGCATGCTTGAAACGTTTTGGTACAAATACACGTTGACCAGAGCTTTTGTTTAAACTGAGACCTACTTCATCGCAATTATATAACCGTTCAGGCTTGTCCTTTAGATCATTAGTTTCAAGAGTTGATTTAAGGAGTTTAAAATAGTCTCTCATAGTTTCAACATTTCCCATTGCAGCTTGTCCACAATCAAATGGATCTGGTCTTCTAAGTGATATTTCGGGTTGTTGATTTTTTAAATCCCCTCCACCATTTCTATGTGGGTCCAGACTCGTTAAAGACTCTTGCCCCGGGATGCTCTTTAGCGATGCACCAAGCAAATCCTAGGACCTGAGATACCGACAGAGGGAATCCTCGTTGTGCCATGTATTTGATGTAATTAACAAGTGATATTTCATCTTCTGACGTCAAAACCGTAGATGCATTTTAGCTTCCATTGCAACTTTTCCCTTTACTCTATCGGAGAAAGTCATTCTAGGTACGTTTTGCTGGCCTGGGCTATTGACATCTGTCCTAACTTAGCCGCCTTATAAGCTTTGGACATATCCTCTTGGTTCCACTGACAAAGTTTTTTTGGCTTTTGTTTCTCCATTGCCTGAAATCAAAAGACATGATTAGGTGGAGTTTGGGATCCAAAATGGGGGGATATGCCAAAGAAACAACAAAACCAAGGAAATAAAACCAAAGGCAACGAGAAAAGCCCAATCATAGGGACAGTTTTAGTTGGACGTAAACGACAAAACAGTATGGCAGTTCAACGAAAATATACTCCGAACAAATCAATAAAGAACTAAGTTTAATGATAAGCAAGACATAAACCGTTTTCCGGCATGTCTTGTGTTTGATATTGGCGCATACGGCAAATATCATAGACAGTAGACAATATTTTTTTTGCTCAAACTCATTTACAGTAAATGGTTAAGGCATGACGAACATTATAATAATCATATATTAATGTTTTGTTTGAACTGTTTTCGACTAAGATAATACAATACATTTTGGTAACGATTCTGAAAAATAACACATGGTAAAAACAGATCCTTAACAAAGCCTGTTTCCGGCGTAGTAATAAAGTTCCTTTAATTTTTTGGGGAAAACAGGTTTAACAAATATTTCCTCTACAAGACGAACAGATGGACTGTTGACTTAGGAAAAGCTTCTTAGCGATAATGTGAAGTAAAAGACGTTATTTGACTTTTTTCTTGTATATTTGTGACGAATTGTTGGACATAACTATTGGAAATTAATGGCAGACTTTAAGTCGTCAGTATTGTCTTAAAGTTGTCACCTCAGTTTCAGTCTATTTTTGGCTTGTTTGATAAAGTTAGGAATTCCGTTTTTGTTCTAATTCAAGACAAACTATTTTTGGACAGAATGAACTTGGAAGAATGACGTCACGTTTCAAAATGGCATCGTACGGTACCATCACCCAAAACATGCAAAATTTCAGGAATGCATGGCCCAGCATGCCATCAATACCATTTTACCAAGGTCTCAAACATCCAACAATGGATTCTACATGGAGCTTAATTCTAATAAAGCAATAATAAGGAATAAAAATAGATACTTATGGCTTCAAAATAAACCGCTTCTGAACTTTGCCTCGTGTTGTGTATTAAGCGAGAATAACGCGTGATTTCGTACCAAGACTTTAGGCCGGTGACAACATAGGGACGGTGTACATTAATATAAAAATAAGATGTGTTATGAATGCCAATGAGACAACTCTCCATCAGAGACCAAATGACATAGATTAGTTAGAAACTATAGGATGACTGTTTATGTTCCATCTGCTCATAGTTTTATCATGAAAATATTTAATGTAATTAAGTTTTAGCTGTCATCAGGATAAATTGCTTACTTTCTGTTGATGACAGGGTAAAGTTTCAATTGATGACAGAATAAGTTCTTGAAATTTCTGTTGATTACAGGATAAATTGTTGAAGTTCCTGTTGATGACAGGGTAAAATTTCTGTTGATTACAGGATAAATTGTTGAAGTTCCTGTTGATGACAGGGTAAAATTTCTGTTGATTACAGGATAAATTGTTGAAGTTCCTGTTGATTACAGGATAAATTGTTGAAGTTGCTGTTGATGACAGGATGAATTATTGAAGTTTCTGTTGATGTAAGAATAAATTGTTGAAGTTCCTGTTGACAACAGGGTAAAATTTCTGTTGATTACAGGATACATTGTTGAAGTTTCCGTTGATGACAGGATGAATTATTGAAGTTTCAGTTGATGTAAGGATAAATTGTTGAAGTTCCTGTTGACGACAGGGTAAAATTTCTGTTGATGTAAGGATAAATTGTTGAAGTTTTTGTTGATGACAGGGTAAAAATAACATTACAATTTTTTCTGCACCTGATGCGCATTCGCCAATAAATATCTCTTCAGTGATGCTTGAGGCCAAAATGATTGAAAATCCAAAACTTATTAAAAAGATAACTAGTCTTATAAACCAAAAAGGACAAAAAGTTAAGCCAAAACCATGCAAGGAATTAGATCTTTGCATGAGGGACTATATTCCTTAATTTAAAAATAATTTCCAAAATTTTTTAACTGCAAATTTAAATAACACAATATCAGTATTTTCATGCCAGTAAAGTTTTATGTTGATGAAAGGATAAAGTTACTGTAAGTAAAACTGTGGAAATTGTTGTCAAACATGTTAAACATAATGTAACTTTCTTTTTTTATATATAGTTTGACAAGAAGGAGTAAGCTATGACTATGTATTCTTTGATTGGATCAGTTATTGTTCTATTAATTCTGTGTCACAGCCTGGTCGGAATTACATTTGTAAAGTCAGATGACTGTAATAACATCAGTGGAAGTAAGTTTATTGAATTATCTAATTTACATTTGCATTCAATTTGCAATTAAAAGAAAAGGATCCTTATATTTCTACATACCAAAGTACCACTATCCATGTTTATGTTATTTATTAAATAAAAGTCTCCAGAGTGTACCTGAAATATTAAATCTTAATAATTATCTTATTTCCATTCCAACACTAATCTTTGAATAGTGCTAAAAATAGAAAAACAAGAGAATGCAAATTATTGCTAAAATTTTGTTTTCAAATATGTGCATATAGTCTTTGTGTTATCAGACCTTAGTAAATGTACCATGCTGACACATTTTTTAAAGCTGTTGTTTGTCTTGCCTGTGACAAATGTTGCAGAATGTGAGACATATAGGGATGCCAATCGGGTGGCAGTGACAGCATAAACAGTTTGTTTACAGCTTTATATCAGAAGCAACAAGAAATTGGATACTTCATGTATCTTGTATATAGATGACTAATACATAACAAAGTTTTTGTCTAGCAAATGTCTAGTGTCCATGACCTCATTTTCATGGTTCATGGACTGCTTGACAAAACTGTATGATAGGACAACTATATTTTATATAAACTTAAAGAATCATTACAAGGTCTACATGACCTTCAGGCAGGGTACTGACCTTGACATCATTCTCGAATCAGTGATCAAGGTTAAGTCTTCATGGTCAAATCTGTTTCTCAGATACTATAATCAAACTATATATTTGGTGTATGGAGCAATTGTAAGGTATGCATGTCTCTCTGGGACTATATTCCTTAATTTAAAAATAATTTCCAAAATTTTGTAACTGCAAATTTTAATAACACAGTATCAGTATTTTCATGCCAGTAAAGTTTTATTTTGATGAAAGGATAAAGTTACTGTAAGTAAAACTGTGGAAATTGTTGTCAAACATGTTAAACATGATGTAACTTTCTTTTTTTGAAAATAGAATATAAACCTTGACCTAATTTCATGATTTATAGGTCAGAGTTAAATTTGGTCATTCCTTAGGTACTATAGGACCCTCAGTAGCAGAGTGGTCTAAGTATTTCATCTACAGTGAACACTATAAAATATAAGGAGATGTGGTATGATTTCCAATGAGACAATACTCTACCAGAGACCAAATTACATGGATGTAAGCAACTAGGCTATCAACACCAAAGTTGTGAGTTCAAACCCCACTATTCACAGGTGTATTTGACTCATATTTCAATTGACTAGGAAAGCTAGTTTTCCTGTCAAAATTTAGTGGTTCTTTCCTAGTACTTTGGTCTCCTCCAACATTAAAATCTAAGCAAATGTCACTTATATTAGGGAAATGGAATGATTGTAAAGTGTACACATCTGTCTGGCAGGGTTCATCTTACCTTGACCTTATTTTCATGGTTCATTGATCAAAGTTCAGTTTTTGTGGTAAGGTCAATTTAGCTGATACTATAAGCAATAGGTCAACTATATCTGGTGTATGTAATGATTTTAAGTTGTACATTTCTTCCTGGCAAGCTTCATCTGACCTTGACCTCATTTTCATAGATTATTGATATTGAGAAGTTTATGTGATATCTATTTTTTTTTTTTATTATTTCTAAGTATTTTTTTAAATCAATATAAATTCTATCATGATCAGTAAAGCAGGCAAGTCATTATAGCCTGTGTACTCTTGTTGTTATCATATATGGATATATTAAGTAGAATTATTCTGCATACAAATTATAAAATTCTTTGGATGACATATTAGAACAAAGATCTTTTTTTGACATGAATAAATATCATTTTGGTGTCAGAAGATGAAATATATCTATTAAACATTAGAAACAGGAAGAAATATAATCCTTGCAAAACTTTTATTTTCTATTTCACAATAATATTCAAATACATTCAAGAAATTTATACTGTACACCTTTCTCACACACACTGCAAGCTTTATTAACATATATTATCCCCGGCTTAGTATATTTCTAGGAGTTTGATTGGTTAACGCAAGTCGTTACAAAACCCATAGCCCCTGGGTGTTGCTAACCCATATCCCCGGACGTTGCTACCCATTACATCGGGAATTTCACGCATTTTCCTTAGTTCCATGGTTGTTCCTTCTGAAATATCGAATTCTGTAGATTTTCCATGATGTCTGTATAATTAAATACTTAATCCACTAACGATTTTATCTTATTATGTCAATTATTTCCACTCATTTTAGTAAATGCATCACTATGCAGCCACATTGTCAATGACTGGTACTACTGACCTAGCTATGCAAATGACCCACGTTGACGTCACACCGTTTATGATGTAACTCTCACAACATTGCACGCCAAATTCCACCCATTTCAGTTTCTCTGTCTCTAGTTTAAAACGTCTTATATTTGTCTACCTGTAGGGTTCTACCAAAGGTAGTACCCTACACCCGTTAAAAATATGTCAAATTCCCAAATTTCAATAAAAGATATTTAAAAATGAAAAACGTTGCTTTCACGTTAAACTTTGTGGTCGAATTTCTCTAAAATCGCCAGATTTAGACTAAGACCGATAATTAGTTATCTCACGTTCATATCCGCAGATATGGATATTTTAACACCCTTCAGTACCCTGTACACCCTTCGGCTGCGCCTCAGGGTGTTAAAATATCCATATCTACAGATATGAACGTAGATAACTTATAGTATTTACATGTATATGATATTCATTTACTAATATCAATTTTATAATCACTTTAATCTCCTGTTTGAAACATATACTGCATACATTATCGTATATTAAGAAATTGTTAAACAAAGTTGAATGAGTTTTGATATGAGTAAAAACCTTTACAATGAAACCTTAAGAACTGTTCACCATTTTTCTCTTTATACAGTTTTAGTGTCAGAGGTAAAATAGCTTCCTTCTTGTAAATTTACCTCAGATCAATTTACCAAAGTTTGACCTGAACATATTTGTTTATGCACATTTTAATTTTCAAAACAAGTCTTTATAAAATTTGATAGAACTAATCCCTTGCAAGAAAATTATTAAATGCATATATGGTTTTAGTTGTAACTAATTAAACAATACAGGTCTGATGTACCAAAACATATAGGCAGATATGAGATTTCATGATACACCTTTTTAATGACAAATGCATTTGTGGTTAAATGGAAAAAAAACACCACCATCTAATGATATATTACTTTCATGTTTGCTGTCTTCTTTTCATTGTACTTTATCAGAATGTTGTCCATTTTCATAGATATTTCTCCAAGGTATAATTTAGGGATCACAGATGCAAAAAAAAGCATAGGTACCCCTTAATACTATTAAACATGACATTCACATATCAGATTTCCAGAATATTTGTAAGTTTATAATATGCTTTTATTAACATATTTGTAAATCATTACCTTCAAAAAGTCAAATTTCACTATAGATGTATCATTTTTAAAGTGGTTGACCATAAGCAGAAAGAATTCAAACATTAGTACTTTCAAATGTTTTTGTGTATTTGAATGTTTTATGTATATATAATCAGCAGGCTAAAATTAGATTTTTTTTTAAGAGATCTTGAATACTTGCAGCTGGTTAAATCATCTGAAAACTTCTTTTTAGTACAACTGCAAAATGATGCATGGTGTGGTGGTGTCAGTTTCATTTGATAGTATAAATTTTTTTTAAACTTAGAATTTCTGTTCTGAAGTCTAGTTGACCTATCATACTAAGTTTTAACACAACTGCATTGGTTACAAGAAGAAAGCGTATATTACAATTTTGAATTTTAATACATTTTTTTTATTAAACGGGAGTCACCGGTATGCATGGCCAGAAATAGAAATCTCTTTCAATTCCTCCTAAAATAAGGTTTGCTTTTCAATCAGATTTGACATAGGCCTGAGTTTAAACCCAGCATATGTCAGGTGCATTCAATCTTGATTGACTAGGATTGTCAGTTTTTCTACTGAAGGTGGTGGTTCTCTCTAGGCACTCCGACTTTCAATGAAATTTAATGGTTTTGAGCAGATTCTCTGTAATTCTTACTCATTATGGGATATTCAAGCAACTTAAATTGAGGTGAAAACTTGAAATTTTAAAATATTATTGTTAGTCCTAATTGACTGTTTTTTCTTTAATAGCTAGCTCCCTGCCTACTGACATTCATTGGGTTTGGCCTAGATTTTACTGTTTCCAGTATTAATATATCTACATGCAAAACCCTTTAAGACAATAAGAATGTGTGGTATGAATGTCAATGATTAAATCATGTGGATTTAAGCAACTATCATGACTATAGGTCACAGTAACACCTTCAATAATGAGCGAAACCCATTACTGTATAGGAGGCTATAAAGGGCCTGGCTAGCTAACATGGCAAAATGTGAAACAATTAAAATAAAAAAACCAACAGCCTAATTTATTACAAAACAATAAACAAATATGATAGACAGCGACAAACAACAACCATTTAATTGTATACAGACTCCTGACTTGAAGCAGGTGCATACAGAAAGTGGCCTGGTTAATCATGTTTGTGAGCAATCAAACCCTCCCCCTAACCCACGACAGTGATCTTACAAAACAACACAAAAATTAACTGTCCACTCATGCTATTAATATAAAATTTACATTATTCTCTGTTTGGCATAATATAGTTTTATCATGCTGTAAACATTTATTTTTTTTAAATTGTACTTTATCCTGACTTGAATTAAAATGTTACTTTCCACCTATTGCAATCTATTCCAAATTTTGACCAAATTGCAATAACTATTATTAAAGCAAATTGTTCAACTGGTCAGAAATTTAAACAAACTACTGTAGAAGAACAATAGTCAAGTCATTTATGTTAGTAGAGCAAAGTGAAAAATAAAGCACCCTATTAGATTTGAATGAACTGCAATATCACTGTCAAACATTTATTTACATTACTTAGAAAAAACAATAAATATTATTTCCTGTCTTATATATGACATCTATTGATGATTGTTAAAAAAAAAAGGTTTATATATATTGTATTACCATGCTTCTTCTCTGAACGCAACCTTCATTTAATGGTATGCAATGTGTAGAAAAAAGAAAAAAAGGCATTTCTGTCCTTGTGTTTCTTTAATAGGTTTGACATCAAGCACCTTGGCCTTTCAATTAAAGTTTCTAATGTTGAATGTGTATCCATACAAAAATATAAGCCAGGAGACTAATATATGAATCTTACAATAGTAAGGAAAAGAATAAAATACAAAATGCTTTATTAATGAACCAGGTACCTATAGAATATCCATTATAACAATGGTAAGGAAAATATTTAAACTAAATGAGGTTAAGGTTTAAAGGAGGTGATCACGCTTTACTATAATATGTATGAAAAATTGGTAAAACCTGGATGGTTGAGTGGTCAAGGTTCTAAACTTAGAGATATCAAGTCTCCTGATTTTTATAAGAAACCTCCCTTTTTTTAGTCCCCTACCGACGAAGTCGAAGGGGACTTTAGGTTTGCACTCCCTCCATCTGTCTGTCTGTCTGTCCATCTGTCTATCTGTCCATCTGTCAGTTGGCAAATAAGTTTTCCAGACTTTTTTTCTTCGTGCTTGAAGATATTGATTTGATATTTGGTTTATTGATTTATCATGACAAGTTACAGGTCAAGTTCAATTTTCACGATTTTAGCTTTTCTCTTTGTTCAGTTAAAGCCCTTTCCCTAGAATTAAATTTTTGATGAAATACTTATTAATTAGTAGATTTCTGTTCAAAAAAAAAAATAACTCATTTTTTAAAAGATTTTTAAAAGACAAAATGACATTTTTGATTTTTTTCCTTTTCTTTGGTAAATTGTTTGAAGAATTTAGTGGTAGGTTTGTTTGTCATTCTTGAATATATTGATTTGATAATTAGTATATAGTTTTATCATGACAAGTTACAGATCAAGTTGGAATTTTGTTCCAGTCTGATAATTTTGTGCAGTGTTATGGTCTTTGGACATAGAAAATTCACTGAAATAATCAGTTTTCAACAGTTTTTTTCGTCATGCTTGAAGATTTTGACTTGATATTTTTATGTAGTTTACACCATGACAAGTTATAGATCAAGTTAGAATTTCGTTCCATTACAATGTATTTGTAACCGGTAGGGGACTATGTATTGCCATGCAATACTCACAGAATGCTTGTTTAATTAGGAATTATCTTCCTGTTTACCATTCTCCTATGAGAAAGATAGAATTTACCATTTTCCAATTTAATTTTTTTTTAAGTTTTCTTTCTGTCTCACCATCATATGACTAAAAATATTTTTCTTATGAAAATGTTAACATTGACAAATAATTGTGTAATATTGTTTGTTAACATAAGAACTGTGTGAAGAACATCATGTATAGGTCTAATGTTAAATCTAGAATTTATTCATGAATAAGATCATTATGTTGTGGATAAAGGATAAACCTGACTGTTTTGGAGGATTTCGTAAATGAATAAATTGGCCTGGTCAGAACTGAAAATAAATGACCTTGCACAAGGCAGGATGAAAATGAATATTCTGCAACTTAAAATGCAGGATAGTTTAAGATACAAATATGTACAAAGTCGGCAAAAAAAAAAATTGTGCAGGAAAGCCTTGTGCGTAGCAACAGTTGAAAATAAAAGATAACTCTGGAAAATATCCTCCTGGCTGGCACTAGAATATCAAATGGTTGTCCCCTTATCTTCCAGAAAGTGTGTTTATTCAAAAGAGACTAATTATCTCTATTTGTCCACAATGTAACATCATTTGAAAAGTTGATTCTCAAATGAATGCAATTTATGAGATTTAGAAGTGAAAGCATTTGGAACAGATATACTGGTTCATTAGAAAAGATTTACCTGGTTTCAATGATTAATTATCCTTTTTATTCATTTTAATACATACAGCAAGAATGCTGTGGGGACGATTGATATAAATTTACCTTTCAAATAGTTCTATGGTATATCTAATCATGCACTTTAAACGATTCCTTCATGGGGCATCTCTTTCTCTCAGAAGTTTTCTAATTTCTTCACATTTGCTTAAGTCCAGTTTTCTTAAGACACCAGTTTTTTATTGTTCTATATACAGGTAATTGGTACAAATATTTAGGAACATTTGTTTAAAAAAATGGTTAAACAACTTGCAAAAAAACATAAATCAAGCAATTACTTTATGCACTAGTAAAATGAAACGGTAATGGGGACTATTTATGTTGTCATGTAATTTCATATGCTTGTGGTTGAATGTTGGATGTTTAATTCAGTGACAATTGATTATACCACATTTTCATATTTTTAAACAACATTCTAAGAAACTGGTAAACACCAAATTCTTGGATTTTATGGTCCACTTAATTTATTAACCACAGAACCAAACAAAAGATATAATGTGTTTATCTGAATCCATTTTTGTGTTAATACCGTGGTAAATTTTTTTTTCTCAATAAAATAAAAATCTGTTCTGATGAATAAAATTGTATCCTTGTCCATTAGCATTAGTGATGAGATGAATGAGGAGCAGAAGGTCGAGGGTTAAAGTTGAACTACATGTGCCTACTAAGCCTTATTTCCCAGTAAAACTTTCTACCAGTTCTATAAGTGTCTACTAAGCCCTTCTTCACAGTAAGATTTTTAACCAGGTCTAGTATCTACTAAGCCCTACTTCACAGGAAAATTTATTTAATAGATCCTAGGCTGTATAAGCATGGAGTGTCTATCAAAAGGCCTCAATTTACTTGATCAACTTAATAAAATTCAAATGAACAAGTTATGGTATTAATGAAAGTAGAGGTGGATCTATGTTAATGAGACAGCTACCCAATAACTAAAACATTCAAAAAGATATAAAAAAGTAGTTTAGAATAAGGTGGTTTTCATACATGGAGATTGTTTCAAGACATCATTATGGTGTCCATTTCAAAGTGTGTACATATTTTTCCTCTTTTCTTTCCAGACCTTACTATTATGGAAGACATTAAATTCTTATTTATCGGTGAATCAGCAAATATGACTTGCACCATCAACATGCAGACCATTCAAAATTACTCTGTAGAAAATTTAAATATCAGAGTAAACAAATGTAGTGAAAAAAAGTCACTTCATAGACAAATTGGCCAAAAAAATAG
Source organism: Mytilus coruscus (assembly GCA_017311375.1). Classification (NCBI taxonomy): domain Eukaryota; kingdom Metazoa; phylum Mollusca; class Bivalvia; order Mytilida; family Mytilidae; genus Mytilus; species Mytilus coruscus. Next base: position 121,596,093 of record CM029595.1, on the reverse strand, counting down.
GTCAAAGGAAATTCATGTTAGGGATGTAATCGAAGATTTGCCTTGTAGAGATCAGATATTCGTAGATTACGCATGCTTTTATGACAGGAAGAACAGTGACAGTTGCATTGTGGGAAGAAAATTTATTTATTTTGATTGTAAGATAATTTTTTTGCTGATGCTAATTTTATGTAGAACTGTACATTTTGTGAATGTACAATATTATGGTCTATATATGTCTGTTGTCATTTTCTATGTCATTTATAGAGGACAAGTAATAATCAGCAACTAAAAGTAATGCATGGTTAGAGATATTTTTACTCCCATGATTAGGAGTGGTAGTAATCATTGTTAAGGATGTACTAAGTTGAAATTAAAAAAATCTAGAATTTAAAATTGATACAATAAGTCAGAAGAGCATTAGTTAAAGAACAAAATAAGCTAAAATTATTCACACTGATTCCAAAAATACATGGTTTCTATATACTTTTGCCTGTAATAAGGGAGATATTTAGCTACTTCCGGTTTATTGAAGGTCACTTCCTGTCTTAAATGATAGGTTTATGTATGCCTATTTAAAAAGTATATAGTTTCTATGTACTTTCCCATGAAATAAGTGCAAAAATGGCTACTTTCGGTTAACTCAAGGTCACTTCCGGTTGATATTTTTCAATGTCATATGTCATCCAACATTTTGCAAAAGACCCAATGGCTTTATCATGTATCAAGTTGGAATAATAATCAATTAACCTTAAATTAAACCATTTCAGGGACAATAACTCCTAAAAGATGTCATTGGATTGTTTCAGACCAAGTGTATCATATCTTCATCACAATGAGGCAAACATTTTGCACTAGTTCTTTTATATATATCTTTAAAATTAACAGAGGAGATCATAAAACAAGGAAAAGTCAAAATTTAGAATATGACCTTGACCTTTGACCTTGACCTCAATTTCATTTTAGTGAACCAAGGTCAAAATTGGACAAAACATCCTGAGGATATAACTAGCAATTTGGTAAAATAAATTTGTTGATTTCTTTTACAGTTACGGAGGAGATGCACGAACAAAAAAACAGTGTTTGGGGAGATAACACTTACAATAAAAAGTCTTTGACTAAACAGGGTCAAGTTTAAAAGCGCAATAACTGTTCAATATCATATGCAAAATATATAAGCGACATCTTACGAAACCACTATACACTGCAAGAAAAAAATTTGACGGAAGAAGAAAAAAATAATAATCAGAAGAAATACAATAGGTCTTTCCACAGAAAAGTGGAAAGACCTAAATATTGATAGGTTATGGAGCTCCTTTTCAAGATATTTAATTTTTAAAAAATGGCGGGAAAAGGCTGACTCCTACTTTTACCTTATATTTGCATTGGTAATATTTGGGTCTCAAATTGGAAGAAAAGAAATCTAGAACCTGCTTAAATTTTGGTAAATGACTATTTATGAGCTATTGAAGTCTTTTATGAAAAGAAAAATGGGTGTTATGGGGCAAAATATTTTACCCTGTATCGTAGGAAAAAAACCAAGGAGTCCGAACATTTGACAAAATTCCTAAACCTCAACTAAGTACATCCTTAAGTGTTTAAATTATTATTTGGATACACACATTGTATGCTGCTTATTATATAGTGTTTTTTTTTATAGGAGTAGAGGCTTGCTAGTTATTAGTTTAAGAGTTCTTGTAAATCAAAACTGTGAATTTTTTTTGTTTCTTTCCAGACCTAACCCTTACAGAGAACATTCATTTCCTTTTTATTGGTGAATCAGCAAATATGACTTGCTCCATCCAAAAACAGTCCATTCAAAATTTCTCAGCTGATAATTTCATTGTTACAGTGAAACGGTGTGGTGTCACTAGCCCACTTCCCAAAATTTTGAACGAGACATCAGACCTTATGGAAATGTATGTTACGGACCTAATCAGGGACCTACATTGTGGAGATCAGATAATGTTGGAATATAAATGTATTTATGACACAAAGAATGGTTCCAGTTGTCCTATAGGAGAAAGGGACCTCATTTATTTTGATTGTAAGAAAAACCATTTTCACATTTAAACCCTATATATCTCTGTTTAAGATGAATGCAGTGTTTTGTGATAACATATTATTGTTTAGGTCTGTCATCATCTATAAAGCAAACATTTGACCCAAAAATCATCTATAAAGCAAACATTTGACCCTAAAATCATCTTCAAAGCAAACATTTGACCCCAAAAATCATCTTCTGCCTTTCCTTTTGGAAGTTCAATAGAGTTTATTTTTAACCTCTGATTAACACCTTGCTAGAAATACAGAGTCTGCATGAAGATGTACTTGCAGTAGTGTGTTTTCATAAAGATGTCTCATCAATTGACATCACATTATTTTACTTTCATAAGAATTGTATTATTCTTTTTGGTTTTACTGTAAAATGACTGTTATTGTTTCACTCTAACTATTGCAGTTTGTGGGAAATTCTAACCGAATTGCAATTTGTTTCATCAAATCAAACTGTACAACTGATGAGGAATTTATTTTTCATATATATACCTATATTTGCATGATGACTTGATTGGCTTTCCTAGAGCAGTTTAGTCAAATTTTGATCAGTTGTACTGTTTTTTTAATGTAACAGATTGGGTTAAAATTTTATTAAACTGAAATAAGTGGAGTAAAACACTTACAGTCAAGTCACAGTAAAAAAAAAGAGGTTTTGTTTGCAATACAATACAAACAAATGGTTGATGGTAAGTTTTTATTTGGTTTGTTGTTCAAAAGTTAAATATTAGTTTTCCTTTTTTTTCCAGACCTTACTCTTATGGAGGAATTTAATTTCTCTTTTGTTGGTGAATCTGTGAATCTAACCTGCTCCATCAATACTCAGACAATTCATAATTTCTCAGCTGATAAGTTTACTATCAAAGTGAAAAAATGTGGTGTAACATATAAGTTTCTTCCAAGAAGTAAAAATAATAAGATCAAAAATGTTGACATTATGGAGATTTTTATAAGAGAACAAATCAAAGAGCCACTTTGTGACGATCAAAATTGGTTAAATTATAAATGCTATTATGATGTGAAGAAAGATACCAGTTGTGAGGTGGGAGAGGAAAAAGTCATTTATTTTGATTGTAAGGAATTTTTGAAAATACTTCAAAAAATTAATCCTGTTTGCTGTGATTCTCTAATCATACATGTCCCAAAGAACAGGGTTCTCAAAAGGATTTGATATTAGGTGTCCATTTCATGATATATTCCAGTGCCGACAAGTAGCCAATATTACTACACTGACTGGTTGCAGGTTTTGAGAGCCCTGAAGACATGTTACAACATAATTTTACGAGTTGCTTTATAACAACAACAAAGTTTTTGTCTGCTATCTGTTAATCATATAAAGAGACAAAGTTGCATGTTTGTTTTATTGTTAACCTTGCTTTGGCTCATTCGACAGTCTGTTTGTTGGTTTTTTGGGTCCATGTGAAAAGATTAACAATATTTGGTGGTTTATTTTTACAATGTATCCTCATCAAATCTAATTCTATATTCTTTTGGTTAAATTGGGACTTTAATCAGTCACAACTATTGTCTGATTTGAAGTTATTCTGGCCCTGGAATGTTACGAAGAGATAAGATTAATCTTTAAACATTGAATGTTTTATCAATTTTACTGCATTTGAAATTGTGATAAAATATGTGTTGTGAAACAAGTAAGTCGAGCATTAAAATCAATATGTTCATGGCCCAAAAAAAGTATTCAATTGTAACAAAGTACATGTACGAGTTTCAAAAAATGTTATTTAACTCTGAAATCTGATTGATTTTTGTTTGTGGGTATAAATACATATAAATACTTGTGAAGTCAACTCAAATTACCTTTTCTGGATTATTGCCATATATTGTGTACTTCTTTGTATTGTGTGATTTTAGAAATCCCATCATTACATGTTAATGAGATAATAAAAGACCAACTATTCATAAAATATTACAATTTATTCAACCGTTTATGATAAATCTTTGAAAATTTAATAAGGTGTGTTATTTATTTGACAAAAAATAAGTATTTTGAGGGTCTAAATGAAAACTAGTTTGGTTTTGATAAACACAATGATGAACACCAAATACATTGACATTGTCCATCATCCTGAACATGCATGAAATATTTACCATTGGACATTAAGCAACCAATAATCAATCAATCAAACAATACATTGTCTTTTATGCATAAAGTCCTTCATTTAAAGAGGGGATATGTCAGGAGTGCACCAGCAAATGAAGTTCATTTTTTCCAGGTATGGGGTAAAATTTTATGGGTTCAGAACTTCATATAGACTTGTATGTATTAAGTGCCAGACTAGAATCAGTTCATTATTAGTGGTTTTTTTATCAATTTTTAAAATGAACAGTAAACTTACTTGAAGTAAAAATAAATATCGACTCTTTTTTTCAAACAAATATATCTATGGCCATTTTGTTTAAATGACATTAAGATTGTGACACTGCTGATAGCTATAACAAAAAGATATGACTATAAGATCTTAAGATTCATCTGACATCTCAATGCTCCCAATACTGTAATCTGGCTGAAGTCAGAGGTAAAACAGACATTAACAAAAGAAGTCTTAAATCTATCACAACTTGCATGTTCAGTAGAGTAACATTATACATTGTACTCTTTTCCATTCCATCATGTCTTTTTCCCCGACAATTTGCTAATACTGTATTAAAATAAACTTATTTTAACAAATGAATTATTTGTTAAATTTTCAAGAGTAGAAAAAAAGATGCAAAATTATGACACACATTTTAAAAAACCTAAAAATAAACTCTCAAAGTAAATGGCTTGAAAATTCTTACAGCAAAAAAAAAATCTGTAAAAATTTTGAATTTTGAATTCACCTGAGTGATTAACCTGGTTTTATTGTTTAAAGAATTGGAGTGTAACAACCTGAAGTTTTGAAATTCAGATGAAATATTTTTATAATTTCTTAGAAATGAACTCCAACAAACAGAAATGTACAGACACCTCCATTAAATATTGCTAACATAAAAATACAATGAAACTAATTAATGTATTAACCTGCAAAACAATGTATTTTAGATACAAAAACAACAGATTTGACTTGTTTATAATGCATGTCTTCTCAGTACCATTAACACATGCTTAAATTAAATGATATGGGAGTGAATAAATTAAAGTCCCACCAATAGATTTACAATTCAGGACAATAAAACACAAAACATAGTACAATCAGGTTATTCAAAAACAGTCCATTGTAAACTTTATCGTTTCCGCCCACACTCTAAAAAAATCCATTACAGTTTGAAAAATAGGTGTGTTGAAGGTCTTTTAAGGTAGCACTACAGTCAGAATTTTCTGACTCTAACCAACAGTCTTTAAAGATAAATTTCTCCAAAACTACTCAATGGATTTTAAAATCTTTAACTCATTTTAAAGCTGAAATATTACTCTTTCTTTATACATAGATAAATGTATTTTGATATGATAAATCTCAAAATATAGCTCATTAATTGCCAAAAAGTGGTCTTCCAACTTGGATGGAAATGGCACATTCAGGTCAAATGGTAGTAAAATTTGTTTTCATCCCTTTAATCAACCATATACAAGCTGCAAAACCGTATCTCAGATTTTGATATATGCCTCCAGTAAGAAGATATATTGATTTAACTGCTGGGTGCCAAACCTCATTTCACCTTTCATCTTTGGAGACCTATAAATTCATTTAGAAACAAATCATCCAAAAACTGGGACACGGTATTGTAGAAAATACTCCTTTAATCACATATATCAAAGTCAAGCCAAAGGGGTACCCATAAAGTTTATATTTTCATTTTTCCTAACAAATCTCATGAAAATTGTTCTGAGAAATAACCTAAAACGGAATTTCCCTTAGAACCCTATAAATGCAACATAAATACAAAATTCTACTGGGAACACCCTGGAGTGTTCTGATACCATTACTTTATCAATAGAACCACACACTTTGTCTCTTTGATGCTCTAATGCTGTAAATTTTGCATTATGTGTGGCACTGTGCAACACTAACTTGGCATTTGGCGGAGTTTGACGTCACAGATTTGACCAATATCTGTGATGTAGTAATTAAATATAGACAAAGCTCCGCCTCTGTCCAGACAGTCTAAGATAAGAGAATAACAGGATTGACCAGCTGCATATAATCAATATTTAACATATCATTATTCACTATAAAGAATAATTTTCATTTGTATTTTAAAAGAAATATACTATTACTGAAATTAGCTAGAACATTAAAATTGTGAAGAAAAGACATGTTCATAAAGATCCAAGACCATCCACTTCTTTAAAAAGACACTCCCACATGATTTTTGAGTTTTATGGAATTGAAAATTTCACATAAATTTAAAATTGGTTAAAATGCCTAAAACTGTATTTAAATGTAGAAGACCAACATAGAAGAAATTTATAAAGGCAGTCAGAGGCTTTCAGAGATACTTTCACACTCTTTTCCATATTTGTTTTTTCATTTTTGTAGATTTCTTCCTTTAGATTTTTTCCTTTTCTTTTTCTCTGTTTATAAACATGTTATATAAATTACTCTCTGTTGCAATACAATGAGATAAGACCACACTATTTATCTTGTGGTCAGGGATTAACAGCTGGACACTGGTATCAACAGATGATTGACATATTAGCCCTCCCAAATGCCTATATATTTAGATTAATTACCATGTGCTTTTATTTACATAAGTTCATTATCAATTTACTCCCTGTTGTGATATGATAATGACTTTGGGATTTTACAAACTGTGCAGAATAATACTTAATTCAAAATTATGTGATACAAAAATATCTTCAAAAATCATTGTCAGACTGTAGTGCTACCTTAAATGATTACTGATGACTGAGACTACTGTGTTATAGTAGTCTCAGCTGATGATAACTTTATGTAAACTACAAAAACATTTTTATCCAGCTGATAGATAGATAGATAAACTGTTTAATAGAACTTAAGATTATACCAATATATAGCTCTAAATTCCTTGCATTAAGTGTAGTTTTTTGCTCCTTGTTGGAGTTCATCAAGATGTTCAAAACCTTCTAGCTTAATCATAATGTTCAACTGAACCAGACTGGTTAATAATAATATTTGATGAGAAACATTGTATATAAAATGCATTTCATTTTGATCAAATAAAAAGAATCATGTTCAGATGGTATCATTAGTTCTAATTAGATTTGATTTATTCTCTGAAACCACAGGCCAAATGTCTTGGAATTTTATGGGAATGATTTGATTATTTTTCCTTACTTTATTAATTATCTTTGGTGCTGATCTATTTTTCGATATGTCATATTCTGAATAGTGGGACAATAAAATCTTCTATTACATGTAATAACCAGGTTTTTTTTTATAAATGAATAGGGATATACATGTACTTTTTTGCAGAATGTGAAGAATCAGTCAGGCCATACCCATCATAAAATTTACATTATTCTGTTTGAAAATATTCGTCTGAATATGAAATGACTGTATTGGTGGTGTAAGTCATATCATGCTGTACTAGGTGTATGCCATAACTAATAGTATATATAGTAACTACACTGTTTAATTGATTTATATTATATGTAATTAAATGTTATTTAAAACTATGTATTCAAAAAACTTTTGGCATTGAGTTTTGTATATGTTTGTTTTAGATGATTATAAAAAACAATAGATTCTCATCCTCACCTCCCACAAATTGTTTTGACTTTTTCTTTTATTTCTGGATAGATTTTTTTTTTATGATGTTAGAAGTTTTCACTCACTATGGCAAGAAAATAAATAATATAGTTTGCCTTAAGCTCCCCAATTATCTTTTTTAACAAAAAAGTGGGATTAGAATCTTAATATTTTTTTTTTATTACGGCCTTCATTAAGTAACTTTTAGTTTACTTAAAGTTAAATATAATTCTCTCAAGTCTAAAATAAAATAACCAGTGACCTCAATTTACTTAATTTTGGGGAATATTTAGTCAAAGTTATCCTTTCTATTTCTATTTTATTATTTATATAAGTCTTATATACAACAATGTTGTAGGAAAAGCTTAAAAAACAAGTTTGGCAAAAACTATTTTTATTTTGATTTTTAAAGTTTTGCACATGAATGTGTAAACTACATTTTAGTCCCTTACTACCTTAAGGAATGGGATATATATAGAGAAATGTTTTTTGTAACAACATGCTTAAAGTAACGCTATAAATCACTGCTATTATAACTACCTTATGCACTGATCTCCAGAGAGAAAGACTTTTTGTATGAATAGTTTTCATCAGATGAATATGTACAATTCATTTCCATGTGCATTGATTAAGGATTAGTAGTTTTAATGAATTTCTAAAATATATATATGTTTTTTTATTTGAGTATTCAGACATTTGCTGGAACAATTTAAAAATTTTGTTTGAATTTGATATTAAGTACTTCTTACCTATTTATACAAAAATTGTTAACCTATTTGTAAATTACTAAATTATAAATTAATTACATGAGTGAGATTTTTTACACTTTTTCTGTGTAAGTTGCTGAAAAGTCAGTGATGCTCGAGGCAAAAAGCTTTAAAAATCAAAAACTTATATACAAATGTTGAAGAGCTTATAAACCAAAAATTATATATAGGTATAGCAAAATTGGAACAGTTCTAAGGGATGAAATTAAAGCAATTTGAAAAAGGAAAAAAACACATATCATTTATATATTGCAACTGTGATGTTTTAAGCATATGCTTAATTTTATATGCAATTAGTTCATTTATGCATAGAGTAAATTAAGAATGTTTTATCATGACATTTTTTAGTTCGTCCTTCTCCAGTGAAAAGTTTTCACTGCCTTGTGTACAACTGGTTCAATATGACATGTTGGTTTGATCTTGGAGTTGTGTACCGAGGATGGAAGCTTCCAGGTTATACAATGGTTGATGTAAAAGTCAAATATGGCATCCTGTAAGTAAATATAATCAGTAAAATGTAATCATCCTTTAGACCCTCTCTGTATACAGAATTTTCACAGATATATCCATTTGGATAGATGTTCATAATGAGACAAAAGTTATGAAAAACAATATCCAGGAAAGTAAGACGAAACCATATTGAAAGTACTAAAAATTCAGAAATTATTGCAATGTTTTTATCAATGCAAAAAATGCACTAATAAAAACTTTTAAATTATAACTTCAGTAGTGATTTTCTTTCACAAAATTTTTCAAATCTCATTACTGGTAATTAGATCTAGTACTTTTACCAGTAATTAGTGATTTGCAATAATAACTGCACACATTAGTTTAAATTCTGAATTTACAGTACTCAGCATCCTGACATACCCGTAGCCAAAGGGGGTTTGAGAGGTTCCAGCAATCCCCTCTGGTAGTTAAGACTTTTAAAGTAAATATTCCATTTGAAGTTTGACTATTAAAGTATTCATGAGCTTCATGACCCCAAATAACCCCCTCAAAGACATCCTGGCTACAAGCCTTATCATGTGAAACACAACATAATATATTCAACAGTGATTTTGTGATCAATGATAGCAGACAATAAAGTAAAGCTTTGTCTGACTATTAAACAAATTATACAAACACATAAATTTACACAATGATCATATGATATGCAAAAGGTCATGATTTTCCTCAGAGTTTAAGATTAGTATTTTCTTGCTGTTGGTCAGATTGATTGATTGATGATTGACAGATTTTTGGTGTTTAACACCACTTTCTGAACTATTGGCTAATTTGTGATGTCCAGTTTTTATTGGTGGTGGAAGCCTGAGAGAGTCCGGAGAGAACCATGACTTTAAACAGGAAAACTAGTAATTCTAGTCTATTAAGATTAGAGTTGAAAGCATCTGGCAGGTGTGGGGTTTGAACTTACAACCTCAGTGTTGACTGGCTAAGGATACAGTAGATGAACTACTTAGACCACTCGGTTGCCAAGCCCCCTCCCTGCTGTTGGTCAGATGGATTTATAGATACGGATTTTAAAAGATCGATGAAATAGTGATCAGTTTATTTATCATTATCTGAGTCTTATTGTTTTATATTAACTATGTACATGTATAAGGTTGGCACTTTTCTGTTTTTAAACTTTCTGAACTATATTATTTTAGTTCATTTCTTCATGATTTTTGTTTCAGAGGAATAGCAGAAGAACTTGACCAGCAGTACATAGAAAGAGATGGCACTTGTTTAAAAATCAGCATTCCACAAAAAATATTTATGGGTCTCATGTATACTGAAATTGATATTAATATTACAAATGAGGCACGGAAAGTTTCTAACATCAGCATATTTAAGTTTAACCCCAGAACTTTTGGTAGGTAAAAACTTGAAGGCAATTAATTCAAGTTACAGTAACATACACACAAAAGCAATATTAATGACTCAATATAATCTGACAAAAATATGGCAGTCACTAACAAACAAAAAAAAGAATTAAATTCTAAGACCTGGAAAAAACTCCATTTAGTTAGCTTAGGTTCAACAATGAGGCAATTAACAATTATAGATTGTTAGGCATAATCAGAGATGTTCATTTTTTATCAATTATATTTCATTATTTAAAAAAATTTGTTGAACCTTTTTTTTTTAAAATAATTAAAAAAAAGAGAAATCAAAAATGTTTTTGACATATTTTTTGTCATTTATGTTTGTTTAGTTCAATTACAATGTACTGATAAACATAGACCAAAGAATATAACCAAGAAGAAAAAATTAGAAGAATCCAGGGGTAGCTTCAAATTCATCTTCATTAAACGACAATGATCCCGAAAGAATATTAAAGGCTGCTATTAGTTGAAAAATACATCTGTAATTTTTCAGGTGACTACTAAACATGTAAAATTAATATTTCCCTTACAGTTAAACCAGCTAGTATTGAAAACTTGAAATATGAGAGGAATGCAACTGCCATCAAACTTACTTGGACCCATAATAACACACAGATGTCCAAGAAGTTCCGAATTCAATACAGCTCTGAATATGATCCAAAGGGGAGTTGGATGGTAAGACATCATGCCTTGATATAGTTCTGTATTAGTATGTCTCTGTTTAAGTATTTTGTCGTATAGTTATTTCATGGTTCAATATGTATTTACATTGTTCAGAATTGTTTCATCTCAGAATTGTTTCATCTCAGAATTGCTTCATCTCACCTATTAAATGAAATTAAATACATATATAAAGTACAGCTCAGAAACTTATGATTTCTCAAATTTTATATATTACAAAAATATCAGTAAGCTTATATGTTTGTATATTTTTAGCAGAAGGAATATGTTCAAATATTTCCCAGATCGGTAGGCAGCATGATATATTGTTTACTAGGGTCACACTGTAATTCCTTTGTTATGTTGCTGGTTGTTTTCTTGAGTTGCTTGATTTTTGTTACTATATTATGATATTTTGGATCAGGGAGTACCACCTTGTGATTCCTTTGTATTGTATCTTATTTATATTTATGTGTGTACTGTGCATTTGTCTGTGATATTTGTTTATTTCTTGAATGAAATTAAGCTCTTCGAGATGGCCTGCACCATATAAACATGTTATGTTTGCTTGCAAGTATCATTTGATTTTTTTACAGTTTTATATTTATTTACCCTGATATGTTTCATTGACTCATTTTCACCCTAGAATTACTCAAAATAACAATGATGGCATTTTAGAGAAATTTGATACACTGTTAATTCAGAAAGTTTTGCAAAGTTTTTATTATTGTTTATCAAGTTAATCAGAAAGGGCTGGATATGTGTTGCAAAAACAAAAAACTTGCATTGTCAATTTTGATATATAGCAGTATGTTCAGCATTTCAGCATTTCAGCATTTTCCTGAAATTGCAATAACTTATTTCACACTTTTGTACATAATTTAACAAAAAAAGAGGCGAAAGATATCAAAGTGATATTCAAACTCATAATTTGAAAATAAACTGACAATGCCATGCCAAAAAGTAAAAAATCAAAGATCGACCAAAAGACAAAAAACAGTATACAAAACACAACATAGAAAACTTAAGACTGAACAACTCAAACCCCACCAAAAACCTAGGGGGAGATCTCAGGTGCTACCGAAAGGGTAAGCACATCCTGCTCCACATGTGGCACCTGTTTAACAATCGCTTAAATAAATGCACACACAAAATTCTGAAATTACAGTATCTACCACAGAAGTATGCATTTGTAGTATCCACATCTAGTCCTAAACTAATAACTATATCATGTAGATTTAAAGAAACTTTCAGCGGACCTTTCTTTTTATACTGCCAATAGGCGCATCTCATATTTTCTTTTTTTTTATCTTATTCTTTTTGGTCTTTAAATTTCCGATAGCAAAACACGGTCTTTTCTATATCTATACAAATGATGGATCAGGGCTGTATTTCTTAGCTTATTTGGTGCTCACAGTTTTTCTAGTTTGATTTATAATTTGCTTGGTATTGTACCATGAATTTAAATGGAATTTGAGTTTTTTTGTTGATGAATTTTGAAAGATGTCCTAGTTTTTAAAATATTTTCATGTTAATTGTTGTTGTTATTTTATGATAAATTTATACAGCAGAAATATAGTAAACTAGCTTTGCCTGCGTCATTATATCATTTTAGTTTCTGCATAAAATTGTGTAAAATATGTGTTTCAAATCTTAGACTTGCTAATTGTGTCATAATAAGTTGGTTATTGATTTTAGTAATTATTATATTGGCAGACAGAGATATTACCATACAGAATGCCTAGTATAAGAAATAGATTTAATAATACATTACATAAAGTAAGAACGAAGCTGTTTAATTTTGCCATAAACTGTTCAAATATCCCAAACACCATTGTTCATAAACAAACATTGAGTTATATCTATGGCAACATGTATATGTTCCTCCAAACAGAAGCTCTTCTGGAAAAATTAAAATTTGTTATAAGCAATTCTATGATAACTGTTCCTGTTGAAACAATTATTCTATACCCTAGCCTTTGATTTGTCAGGAACAATTATAGTAATATGTCTTCCAGTGCCACTTCTATTCCAGAATATTTCTGCCCTTGGGAACTAATATTATAAAGGGACATCTATTTCATAACATATACACATAGGGATCACTACTAGATATGCAAAAGTTATTATTCCATGACTCATCTGCTATAAATTATTTCATATCCTGATTAAAATATCTTTAATAATGCCTTATCTGAAAAATATATCCTAAACCATGCCAAATTCTGATTCACTGATCCTTGACCATACCTAGTCATGAATCATCTACCATTAAGAACATGCCAAATCCTGATTCACTGATCCATATTCATGCTTAGTTATGAATCATCTACCATTAAGAACATGACAAATCATGATTCACTGATCTTTAACCATACCTACTCATGAATCATCTACCATTAAGAACATGACAAATCCTGATTCACTGATCCTTAACCATGCTTTGTCCTGAATTGCCTACCATTAAGAACATGCCAAATCCTGATTCACTGATCCTTAACCATACCTAATCATGAATCACCTACCATTAAGAACATGCCAAATCCTGATTCACTGATCCTTAGCCATACCTAGTCCTGAATCACCTACCATAAAGAACATGCCAAATCCTGATTCACTGATCCTTAACCATACCTAATCCTGAATTACCTACCTTTAACATGCCAAATCCTGATTCACTGATCCTTAACCATGCCTAGTCCTGAACTATCTACCATCAACCTGCCAAATCCTGATTCACTGATCATTAACCATGTCTAGTCATGAATCATCTACCATTAAGAACATACCAAATCATAATTCACTGTTCCTTAACTATACCTAGTCATGAATTATTCTATTAAGAACATGCCAAATCATGATTCATTGATACTTAACCATGCCTATTCCTGAATTACTTACCATTAAGAACATGCCAAATCATGATTCACTGATCCTTAACCATACCTAGTCATGAATCATCTACCATTAAGAACATGCCAAATCCTGATTCACTGATCCTTATCCATGCCTAGTTATGAATCATCTACCATTAAGAACATGCCAAATCATGATTCACTGATCCTTAACCATACCTAGTCATGAATCATCTACCATTAAGAACATGCCAAATCCTGATTCACTGATCCTTATCCATGCCTAGTTATGAATCATCTACCATTAAGAACATGCCAAATCATGATTCACTGATCCTTAACCATACCTACTCAGGAATAATCTACCATTAAGAACATGACAAATCCTGAATGACTGATCCTTAATCATGCCTAGTCCTGAATTACCTACCATTAAGAACATGCCAAATCCTGATTCACTGATCCTTAACCATACCTAGTCATGAATCATCTACCATTAAGAACATGCAATATCCTGATTCATTGATCCTTAACCATGCCTAGTCCTAAATTACCTACCATTAACATGCCAAATCCTGATTCACTGATCCTTAACCATACCTAGTCATGAATCATCTACCATTAAGAACATGCCAAATCCTGATTCACTGATTCTTAACCATGCCTAGTCCTAAATTACCTACCATTAACATGTCAAATCCTGATTCACTGATCCTTAACCATACCTAGTTATACATCAGATACCTTTTACATGTCCAATCTTGAATGACATATTTTACCAATACCCAATCCTGATTTATATATGTTGTTAGCAGGTTAAAGGGTATAGAACACTTAAGGGAGTTCACTCTTTACAAATCAGCTGAACGTTTTAATCAGATACTATTAGTAAAGAGAAATCAAAGTTTCGTAATGATCAAAATTAGTGTTTGTCAAGCTGCTATATATCCAATGAAATTGTTCCTGTGGTTCAAATTTCTTGTGAAAATTAAACGAGCCAAATTTAGTCAAAGTGTTGGATACCCCTTTTGATGTCACGTTTCCAAAATTATTGGATCATTGAATTTATGTCTCCCGTTTGACAAAGAGAGACTTTGTTTCAGAAATACCAATATTTCTTCAATGCACCTTTCATTTGAATCCACAACAGAACTGATCCTGCTACATATACTAATAAAATTATTTTTTTGTTGAGTACCTACTGTTGATGTTATGGGTTACACTTCTTGATATTTCTGCACTAAGTTCTCTTTTTATGAGTATTGTTTTATTAACATTTATTATTAAGAAGATGAGGGAGCTTAAAGTAGAAGTACCCATGGTAAGTCTAAGAAAGTGTTGATTATTATAAATGCTTCCAATCTGAGTACTTTATATATTTAATAAAAAAAATTGGTTCAATATACACAGATCAATATTTTGACCATAAGTGAAAATTCATAAAAAAATTCTATTGATGTCAAATTTCTGTTGAAATAATGAGGTTTCCTGTTAAATAAACACCCAATTCATTGCAAACAATTTCAAAGCAATATCATACAAACAAATAATGTAATTGCCTTAGACTAAAAAATCCCCTAATTGACAATAGAGCAATTTGATTGGACATCACGATTCAATGTGTCACGTGGTTTTGGCGCCATTAGAATTTGAAGTTAAACGAACGGGTCAGCTGCTTCAGTTTGTAACAACATCATACATTCAGTGACTGAGAAACAATTATGAGTAACCAAGCTTGACAATACACGGTAATTAAATAATAAATCTAAGTCTACAGAAAAATAAAATAATAAATGTCTTTAAGTGAACAGAGTACCACAATTACGGGATATATATATCTTTTTACATTGACATTGACTTATGATATTTTGAATAAAAGTGGGAAATATATTTTCAAAATCATAACAGTTATATCCTTAGATAGAGGCTTTAGATATTTGACACATGGGTGTAACACACCATACCTTATGTCACATACTATTAAAAATGATATTTGACCTCAAAACAGTAGAAGAGAGGCAAAAGATACCAATAGACTTTCAAACTCATAAGTCGAAAATAAACTGATAACGCCATTGCAAAAAAAGAAAAAGACCAAAAGACAAACAACAGTTCAACTGTGTACAAAACACAACATATAACTTTTTGTTTTTCCATGGTAAGACCTTTCCAGTACACCATAGGGTTTGCCTCCAGGTGTCATGCCCCCAAAGACAAACAACAGTTCAACTGTGTACAAAACACAACATATAACTTTTTGTTTTTCCATGGTAAGACCTTTCCAGTACACCATAGGGTTTGCCTCCAGGTGTCATGCCCCCCCCCCCCAAATCCCTCTTTATATAATAAATTGTTACTGTAAACATTTCAAAAAAAGGTTTAGATCCCCCACTCCTAAACCATAGATATAAGTACACTGAATTGAAATGATAAAATCTTTCAAGTGAACCATAGGGTTTATTCCCAGGGGTCATGGTCCTATGCCTTCACATTCTTAATTGATAAATATCTTGAAAACTTAAAATTTTTTATTATGTTTGGAATTTGAACAGTTTAGTTAAAAAAAAAATAACACCATTGACAAAAACTATTGTGTTACCATGTTTGTAATATCCAGTCTAAAAACATTAATTGCTGTTTGAGTGATTTATACAAAGTTTTAATATAAGTTGTTGTAATAGAGTATATATGTTGGCTTTTTGAATGCATGGGTGGCAGGGAAACATTGTGATTTAATGCAATTGTGGGTTTCAACATGATTTGAATTGAATTTTTATGCAGGCAATTTTATGTTAATTGCATATGAGACAGGATTACATTTTTATTCAAGAATTCAACCAAATTTGAAAAATACCTAAAGTTAATGAATTTTACATGAAATAACTTTTAGTTGAATGTATTTGATCTGCCAAAAACACACTAAGAATTTTTATCAAATTATTCATGTGAATTGCACATGTCAACTTTCATGACTTTCAAATGAAATTCAATTAAAATAATTAAATTTGAAAGAAAACGATTTGAATATACATAAAATTGAATTAATTTAATTTAAGCAAAATTTGCCTGTGTAAAGTGTATGCTACTAAGCGTTAATTTTGTACAGGAAACACTAAATGAATTAGAATTGAACTTGACCGATACAAACTTTTACATCTTCTTAATGAGCTTGGATACATAGCCCTTAGTTTAACACTTATCCGATCGGTCATTACTTCTGTTTAGAATGTTTTGTTAAACTATACATGTTTTGTGTACTGTTCAGCTTTTATACAATAAGAAAATTGTATGATCTTCCTACAAAAATTTGGTCAAACTTGTTACAACCAAAATTTGTTGTATAAAATCTCTGCTGACTTACAAAATGTTCTTTTCTACTCGTCTTTTATTTTTTTTAATTATGGAGAGGAATCATATATCTTTTCATTTAATGCTTTCGATGGATGCAGATGTATACATTTTGTTTTCCAAAGTTGGTTGTATAAAAGCTGTGCTGCCTTCAATATTTTTGCAAATAGCTATAAAAATCAGGCAACAATATATACATTTCTATCTGATTTATTTTATCAGTTCGTACATCCTTTTTTGTAATTATACAATTGAGTCATATTTCCAATTTTATTTACTGTAATGCTATTCATGGATGTATATTTTTAATTAGTCATTAGAATCTGATAAACACAAATTTGGACACCATTGACAACATGTATGAAGCAAATCCTTTTTATTCAGTAGTTTTGTTGTACATTTTTTTAAGGCATGCAATTTCAATATGAAAACAAAAGTTGAAACCAGTGTTTACCATCAATGAAGGCTTGTTAAAATTTAACTATGTGAAGAAGAATTAAAACAGCTTTCAAATAGGCTATAGCTATTTAATAACATCATATCTTATCCTGCAAACAGCCCTAATTTCTACTTTAGATGAAAAGCGCTATAAATGTTTACAGGATGCATGCATTTTGATTGATTGTTGGTTGCTTATTATCCAGTAGCAAATATTTCATGCATCTTCAGGACAAGGATGCATTTTGTATACTTCATGTAAATTATCTTTAATTATGATGTTACATCAATTTTTGCTTTGTATTTTTTACAAGTTAGTTGTAACTGTAGTTTTGTGTCATTTGGGACAAAGCCATAGTTAAAAAAAATATCTTTTACTACTGTTATAGAAATTATTTAGGCTTGGAGAGTAAAAAAAAATACTGTAAAATATCTATTATAACAAGCATATTTTGTAGATCCAGAACTGAATTTACTGTTATCAAAACATAGTTCAACACATTAATGGTTTCTATATTTTTAAATGATTAATTATTAAGTTAAATGTCAAGAAATATAGAATGATTAATAGAAGGAACTGAGATTAATGCTATCCTGTTCATTTTAAAGAAGTTTGAATTTTACAAAATTCAAATATATATTAATGTGAATGAATTCTGTAAGATATGGGAAATGGGTACTTTTATGTCATGATTTATATTTATATAAAGGTTTAGGCTCTAGAAAGTGTATTATCTGCCTAACAGTTGTATGAATGTATATAATAGATGTACTGTATTTAGCTGTGTATAGTACGCAGTTGTGTATAATATGCACCCCCTTTTCATCCCTCCAAAATCGTGAAAAAAAATGAAATGGTAAAAAAAAAAAAAAAAAAAATGAAGAAAAAAAAAAAAAAAAATTGAAAAAAAAGAAAATTAAAATTAAAAAAAAGTAAATAAAATTTAATTATAATTTTTTTTTAAGTCTTGTTCACTGTAAAAGCCTTTAATAGGAACAATTAAACCATGTAGTTAATCTTCATTTAAGTCTATTGAAAGATAAAATAATAAGATTGATTGTTCAATCAAATAATTTTAAAGTCGCAAACAATTAAATGGTTTACCCTTTTAAGATTTTATCATGTAATTAACATTTATTAGTTTTATAAAAGTAAAGTTATTAATTAAAGATCCCTTTTGAAATTAATGTTTGTCTTAGCTTGTCCAAGCTGATGCCCTGTTCAAATATTATAAAAGAAATGATTAGAATGTTATGGAACAAAAGAAATTAGACCTCAAACATTTTTGAAAGTTGATTAGCAGTAATTAAAATTTAATGACTCTATAATCTGTAATCTGTAATAGAATTTCTGCTAAACAAAGCACACCTCCATTCACAAGGAGGAAAATGTCAATACACAATAATATACGATATGACTGTCGTCACTTGATATATTCAAATATAAAAATGTCCACCACCGCAAGGATTAATACACTTCCGAATATAATTAAAACAATAAAATCTTTCGGCAGTAACAAATTAAAATGTTCTTTCAATACAAAATCAAAGATTCTGTGACCATGTGTGCCATCATGCCGATGCAAGCTACCTATATAATACTTATTAACATTTAGAAATTAGATTTTCTACTGCCTAAGTTATCAAGATTAGCTAGTAAAGCATAGCATTTATTATGTAAATTATATAGCAACTGTCTACACAGGGGTTCTAAGATAGAACTGGTTTCCTCAAAAGCAGTTCTGTTTACATCAATGTCCACATAACAGAACGTGTTGATAATTAATTGGAGAAGATCCGATGGAGGGGATGTTGTATCTTTATCTAGAATTAGACTTCCATTGTTTAAAATTTTTGATATAAGTGGTTTTCTTGCTTCTTCTAATTTTTCACATAACAGGATAATGTGTTCAACTGTGAGACATAAAAGTGTCCTTTGAAAAAGTGTCCACCAGGACTCTTTTTCATAGAAAAAGTATATTTAAATGTGTCCAATGCTGTGAAAAAGTGTCCATTCAATCGGAAATCTGTGTCCTATAAAGGGAGATAATAAAAAAGTCACTGAAATGCTTTTGCTATATTTAATTTTCTTTTACTAAAACAAACCAATTAAGAACCAATTATAATTTGATATATAAACAAAAGTGGAAGGTGTTGAATTCCAAAGCATTTTCAGTTATCTTATCTATAAAGATGTCGACAAAAAGTATCCACCAGAAAAGAACTATCAGGAGAAAAGCATTCAACTATAAAATAGTTCATATTAAACTCTCATGGTTCTATTAAATGTATTACTGTTTTGTGTGTATTAGTACATGTTTTATTGTATAATTTATGTTTAATTACTCATGGTAATGATCACATTTTGTATGAATTCAATACTCCAGTTTACATGCCATATATGTTTTAATAAAGACAAAACCGGTACCGGCCCCCATGCTAATTTTAAAACTTCAATTTAGATAAATCAAGAACTGAAGCTTTGTATACATTTTGTAGGTATTCACTATTGAGAGTGGACACTTTTCACATGAAATACTGTCCTTTCTATGAAGGACACTTTTTTCATATGAAATTTTGTTCTTTCTTTGAAAGACACTTTTTCACATCTGTGGACAAGATTTCATAGATAAATATCGTCAGGATGATATTTCATATTAATATTATGTCCGTGGACACAATTTACTGTAAAAAAGTGTCCGGTGGACATAATTTCATGGCAGACAATATTTAATCCTACACAAATGTTTCAACCTCTTTATTACATAATTTACAAATTGAACTGATATATTTCTTTGAAAATGAGGCTTTATGGGTTTGTAGGGTATAATTCCAAGTTGCAATTTTAAGACATACAGGAATTTTTCTGATATCTTTTAGATTTTCACTGACCGAAAATGGCTAAAGGATGTACGGATCCAATGTTATATTTATGGTCCATGAATTTTAGTGTTGAATACCCTTTTGATTCTTCAATAATTTTTTAGTTCCAATAGGCATAAATTTTGGATTTAACAAACTTTTTCCATTGAAATTTTGATAAAGGGCTGTTCAGATAATCATACAAGTCTGTAATTCCATATTTTAAACATATTTCCTTAATTTCAATAAACCAACTGTGGCTGTTGTGGAGTTTTATCTGTAGTTGTCTTTCAGCAAGCACCATTCAATTGAATCACATTTAGCTCTAGATATGTTTCCAAATAGATTGATAGCTTTAATATGGATTTCAGCTTCAATAGGAAGTAAACCGGACAAGGTATAAACTGCAGAATCAGCTACATTAGTATTTAAAGAAAAAATTTGTTTAATCCATTTTTTGTATCGAACAGAAATATTATTTAGTGTATTATGTAAACTGGAAGGTTAAGGTCTTTGCTTTCCCTTTCAAATTCTTTAATAAATAGTTCAATGATCAGAGGTGAAGTGCCCTCAGTGAAACCTTTTTGTAGCGGGTTTCTAGAAATTAAAATTTTTGGGTTTTCTCTTTCTTTAAAGATCTATTCAATAATTTTGTAGGTTGGAGTTATAGTAATTCCTCTATATTTTTTTGTCATTTTTGATATCCCCTTTATTTTTGTACATTTGAAATAAAGTTCCAATTTTCAGTAGATATGTAACAGAATTTAAAGCAAACAGTTGTTGTAAATAAAGTAGTAGTGACTCGCTTCCATGAATAAAATATTCTGCAGTTACACCGTAGAAGTCCTCAGCTTTCTTTGTGTTGAGTTTTGAGACAGCTTTCTTTATCTCTTCATTTGAAATTTCCTGGTGAATATATTTATCTTTACAAATTTTGAAAGCTTCCTTTTCAACAGATTTTAAATATTTGGTGTCAAAAGAAGTATTGTTAGATTTTTTTGCTAGATCCCCAAAATGTTTATTCCAGCCCTTCATTACATTTTCTGGGGATAGGAAAAGTTCTTCCTTTACTGTCAATTCTTCAATAAAACGTGAAAGTTTTCCTCTTTGTTTTTTTATAAGGCTATAAAAAAGTAATGAATCATTATACCCTGTATCTATGATTTTCTGACGTTCTTGTATTTTATGGAGTGCTACTTCTATTCTACATTGTTTCTGAAGTGAGGAGGTGGTCATTTTCTCTTGAAGAGTGTAAGAGTTGTTGGGGTCAGATGGACGACAATTTTGTTTCCATTTAAAAAACACGATTTTTTTCTTTGAAATTGCTTGAAAGATGTTTTCAGTCATGATTTGTAGTTTCTTCTTCTTTTTCTTTGTTTTCTTTTTGGGAGCAACTGCAACTGTAGCTTTAGTTATAGTATGGTTGAGAGTCACAAATGCTTCATCGAGTTCAGTAGGGTTCTGTGGTTTTGTCTTTTAGTAAGGCAATACCTTCTTCAATTAAACTTTTATATTTATCTTTATCAGTTTTGTTCCACTTGACTTTATTACTGATAGATTGTTTTTGAACTTCAGAATTTCTGCAAGGTAGTTCATATTTTAGTCGAAGTTTAAAATTGGAAGATGATCTGAAACATTTGAGATAATGTCAGCTTTTTCAATATTTAGTATACAGTCTCTATATTTTTCTTGGAAGTGTATATAATCTATTGCTGAAGATGAGTTGCCACTTGTATGTGTATAGGTAATTCCAACTTCTGTGGTAGTCAAATTTTGATCAGACATAAAGTTAAGTATATATCTTTTTCTATAAGAATTATTTTCACTAAAAATATTTTCATTGAAATCTCCACCAATAATTATCTGGTGAGTGGCTTTATAAACTTCCATGATCTCATGTAGTTGGTCAATACATTCGTAAAGCTCATTTAGATGATTATCTGAAGATTTACAGGGGAGATAAATAGATATATATAATAATTTCTGATTTCCAGATAACTCAATACATTGTATTCTCTCATTTCCAATTGGTAAGGTTGTAACAAGTTTATCAAGATTCTTTTTCCATAGAATGGCTACACCTCCATATCCACGGGGCATGTGAGAAGGTTGAATAGGATCATTAGAATCAAGTGCTTTACCCGTTCTGGTAAAATCATTATGTAGTTCTTGTAGGATATTGAATTGGCAGTCATACAACCAGTGTTTTCTTGGAGAAGAAATATATCAATTTTCTCTCTAACTCTTTAAATAGTAGACCACAGGTCAAATATATATATATATATACATATATATATATATATATATTTGCAATTAAAATCTAAAATTTTCATAGTAGAGGTGCTACATACATCTTTAACTTTATTTACACAATGTAAAATTGAGAATGGAAATGGGGAATATGTCAAAGAGACAACAACCTGACCAAAGAGTAGACAACAGCCGAAGGCCACCAATGGGTCTTCAACGCAGCGAGAAAATCCTGCACCCGCAGGTGGTTCTCAGCTGGCCCCTAAATAAAATTGTGTACTAGTTCAGTGAAAATGGACGTCACACTAAACTCCAAAACATATAAATGAACTAAAATTAAAAAACATACAAGACTAACAAAGGCCAGAGGCTCCTGACTCGGGACAGGCGCAAAAATGTGGCGGGGTTAAAATGTTCATTTATACAGTTGTTTTTAAAATCTAAAACATCATGTTCTATTTTTGTATCTTTACATAACCTTATATGGGCTACATAAACAAGGTTGGGGTTTAAGACATAATTTTGTGCATTTTGATTTGGAACTGAGGTTGACCTATTCTCGATTTATGAAACAGTGGTGAAATTTAATCATGATGAGCATTCATTAGTGAGCCATGTCCAGAAAATTTTGTTCCTACTTTGTCCTTGGCAGTCTGTTTTGAAATAACTTTAGAATTAGTTGAGGGATTATGAAATCCGTGTGGAGATGCTTGGTTTCTACCCTTCTCCTCTGTGTTATTTTCAAGATTTGTAGATTGATGGTTCGGAGTAATTGAAATTAAATTTGTAAAACAGATATAGTTTTCTGCAGAATGCTGGTTATGAGAATGATGGTAAGGCTCATTTTGTGGATATTGGGTTTCTGGGGGGACGTTGTGGTAGGTCCCACCATCGCCCCACCAGTTACCGTGGATATTATGATCAAAAGTTCTGGTTTCAGGGTAGTAACCCATATAATTATTGTCTTGATATGCATACCAATTGTGATAATATGGATCACGATTATCAGTAGGGACGTTGTGGTAAGCCCCACCATTGCCCAACTGATAAGGTGATGTTTCATTAAAGTTGGTAAATGGAACGTTCTTATCTCTGGAATAATTGGTATTATATGTGGTATTATATGGATAACTCTGAGGTTGTGGATTTGAGTAGTCTACCTCTCTGTGTTGGAATGAGCTGGTATTATATGGGTAACTCTGAGGTTGTGGATTTGAGTAGTCTACCTCTCTGTGTTGGAATGAGCTGGTATTATATAGGTTATTATATGGGTAACTCTGAGGTTGTGGATTTGAGTAGTCTACCTCTCTGTGTTGGAATGAGCTGGTATTATATAGGTTATTATATGGGTAACTCTGAGGTTGTGGATTTGAGTAGTCTACCTCTCTGTGTTGGAATGAGCTGGTATTATATAGGTTATTATATGGGTAACTCTGAGGTTGTAGATTTGAGTAGTCTACCTCTCTGTGTTGGAATGAGCTGGTATTATATAGGTTATTATATGGGTAACTCTGAGGTTGTGGATTTGAGTAGTCTACGTCTCTGTGTTGGAATGAGCTGGTATTATATGGGGTATTATATGTGGTATTATATGGGTAACTCTGAGGTTGTGGATTTGAGTAGCCTACGTCTCTGTGTTGGAATGAGCTGGTATTATATGGGGTATTATATGTGGTATTATATGGGTAACTCTGAGGTTGTGGATTTGAGTAGTCTACCTCTCTGTGTTGGAATGAGCTGGTATTATATAGGTTATTATATGGGTAACTCTGAGGTTGTGGATTTGAGTAGTCTACTCTCTGTGTTGGAATGAGCTGGTATTATATAGGTTATTATATGGGTAACTCTGAGGTTGTGGATTTGAGTAGTCTACCTCTCTGTGTTGGAATGAGCTGGTATTATATAGGTTATTATATGGGTAACTCTGAGGTTGTGGATTTGAGTAGTCTACCTCTCTGTGTTGGAATGAGCTGGTATTATATAGGTTATTATATGGGTAACTCTGAGGTTGTGGATTTGAGTAGTCTACCTCTGTGTTGGAATGAGCTGGTATTATATAGGTTATTATATGGGTAACTCTGAGGTTGTGGATTTGAGTAGTCTACTCTCTGTGTTGGAATGAGCTGGTATTATATGGGGTATTATATGTGGTATTATATGGGTAACTCTGAGGTTGTGGATTTGAGTAGTCTACCTCTCTGTGTTGGAATGAGCTGGTATTATATAGGAATTATTATATGGGTAACTCTGAGGTTGTGGATTTGAGTAGTCTACGTCTCTGTGTTGGAATTAGCTGGTTGGTCCACTATTGCTAGATGTGGACTGTTCTTGTTCCCTATTTTGACATTTTACCAATTGTGTCTGTTTGTTTTGTTCACGCATCGTTGTCAATATAATGGAATTTGATACGACTGTCATACAAGTGGGAGGTTTGGCTAGCCATAAAACCAGGTTCAATCCACCATTTTCTACATAAGAAAATGCCTGTACCAAGTCAGGAATATGACAGTTGTTATCCATTCGTTTGATGTGTTTGAACTTTTGATTTTGTCATTTGATTGAGGACTTTCCTTTTGAATTTTCCTTGAGTTCAGTATTTTGTGATTTTACTTTTTCTTGCTGATGGTTATTTGTATCTAAAAACTGTAGTCTGCTAAGTTCTTGGTCGACTTTATTCAGAACATATTTTGTGACTTTTTTATGTATACCTTTGATAAGCTCTTCACATGGCAAATGTATATGGTTGTCTGTTGTCTTGACATCAATGTGGGTTTGATTCTTTACGGAGTTGTCTAAATTTTGATTCAAAGTTTTGATGGATTGTTCTAATTCTAAGTTTCTTCTTTTGGCTTTGAATAACCTATCTTAAATTCTTGTTTTGTCATTTGAATTGTCGTTTAGAATTGCTTCTTTTATTTTGAGTTGTTCTTTTTTTTACTTTAATTTTTATACGACTGCAAAAATTTTTGTGGTCGTATATTGGTATGACGTTGGCGTCGTCGTCGTCGTCCGAAGACACATTGGTTTCGCACTCTAACTTTAGTTTAAGTAAATGGATCTCTAGGAAATTTTACCATAAGGTTCAATACCACAAAGGAAGGTTTGGATTGATTTTGGGGTTATGGTACCAACAGTTAAGGAATTAGGGGCCAAAGGGGCCAAAATAAGCATTTTGTAACTTCCAGACAATAACTTGTGTGTAAGTGTATGGATCTCTGACATTGTACCACAAGGTTCCATATCACAAAGGGAATGCTGGGATTGATTTTGGGGTAATTGCCTCAAAATTTTAGGAATTAGGGGCCAAAGAAGGGCAAAAATAAGCATTTTCTAGTTTCAGGACAATAACTTGTGTGTAAGTGTATGGATCTTTCTGAAATTGTACTACAAGGTTCCATATCACAAAGGAAAGCTGGAATTGAGTTTGGGGTAGTGCCTAAACGTTTAGGAATTAGGGGCCAAAAATAAGCATTTTCTAGTTTCCAGACAATAACTTGTGTTTAAGTGTATGGATCTCTGAAATTGTACTGCAAGGTACCATACCTCATTGAAGGCTGGGATTGAGTTTGGGGTGATGAATCATAAGGGGTTCAAAAATTGGGGGATTTTTTTCCCCTTTTCTTCCTTTTCTTCCTTTTTTTTTTCTTTAAAATTTTCCATTTTAAGTTGGTTATTTCTGATTTATATTTAAAAGCAAATAATAATGATATGGCAGGAGATACACACCAAACAGGATGTGTAAATTATTATATAATAAGTATTGTGCAATAGCAAGAAATTTTCAATTGCACAGTATTGCGCAATAGCAAGAAATCTTCAATTGCACAGTATTGCAATAGCAAGAAATATCCAATAGCACAATATTGCACAATAGGAAGAAATTGTCAATTGTACAGTATTGCACAATAGCAAGAAATATTCAGTTGCACAGTATTGCAATTGCAAGAAATATTTAATTGCACAGTATTGTGCAAAAGAAGTATAAATTGCTTATTTCTTGACCAATTTCAATGGGGTTTTATTCTTGAATTCTTGGGGTTCTTTAATATGCTAAATCTAACCGTGTATTAAGTTTTTGGATTTTGGGCCCGTTTTAAATTGGTCCACATTGAGGTCCAAAGGGTCCAAAATTAAACTTTGTTTGATTTCATCAAAATTGAATTATTGGGGTTCTTTGATATGCCGAATCTAACCGTGTATTTAGATTCTTAATTTTTGGTCTCGTTTTCAAATTGGTCTACATTAAGGTCCAAAGGGTCCAAAATTAAACTTAATTTGATTTTAACAAAATTGAATTCTTAGGGTTCTTTGATATGCTGAATCTAAACATGTCTTTAAATTTTTGATTATGGGCCCAGTTTTCAAGTTGGTCCAAATCGGGTCCAAAATTAAACTTTGTTTGATTTCAACAAAATTGAATATATTGGGTTCTTTGATATGCTGAATCTAACCATGTATTTAGATTTTTGATTTTGGGCATCATTATCAACTTTGTCCACATTGAGGAAAAGGGTCCAAAATTAAACTTTGTTTGATTTCAACAAAAATTGAATATATGGGGTTCTTTGATATGCCGAATCTAACCGTGTATTTAGATTCTTAATTTTTGGTCCCGTTTTCAAATTGGTATACATTAAGGTCCAAAGGGTCCAAAATTAAACTTAGTTTGATTTTAACAAAATTGAATTCTTAGGGTTCTTTGATATGCTGAATCTAATCATGTATTTAGATTTTGATTATGGGCCCAGTTTTCAAGTTGGTCCAAATTGGGGTCCAAAATTAAACTTTGTTTGATTTCAACAAAAATTGAATATATGGGGTTCTTTGATATGCTGAATCTAACCATGTATTTAGATTCTTAATTTTTGGTCCGGTTTTCAAATTGGTCTACATTAAGGTCCAAAGGGTCCAAAATTAAACTTAATTTGATTTTAACAAAAATTGAATTCTTAGGATTCTTTGATATGCTGAGTCTAAACATGTCTTTAAATTTTTGATTATGGGCCCAGTTTTCAAGTTGGTCCAAATCGGGTCCAAAATTAAACTTTGTTTGATTTCAACAAAATTGAATATATGGGGTTCTTTGATATGCTGAATCTAACCATGTATTTAGATTTTTGATTTTTGGGCCCCGTTATCAACTTTGTCCACATTGAGGTCAAAAGGGTCCAAAATTAAACTTTGTTTGATTTCAACAAAAATTGAATATATGGGGTTCTTTGATATGCTGAATCTAACCATGTATTTAGATTTTTGATTTTTGGGCCCCGTTATCAACTTTGTCCACATTGAGGTCAAAAGGGTCCAAAATTAAACTTTGTTTGATTTCATCAAAATTGAACTCTTAGGGTTCTTTGATATGCTGAATCTAACCATGTATTTAGATTTTGGATATTGGACCATAATAGGTGAATGTCCAATTTAAAATTTTTAAGTTCTTAGACCACATTCATTCTGTGTCAGAAACCTATGCTGTGTCAAATAGTCAATCACAATCCAAATTCAGAGCTGTATCAAGCTTGAATGTTGTGTCCATACTTGCCCCAACTGTTCAGGGTTCGACCTCTGCGGTCGTATCAAGCTGCGCCCTGGAGCATTTTATTGCTCTAGCTGTTTGAATTCTTTAGATGATATCTCTTTAACCTGCTCTTTTTTACTTGGTTCTTTTGATCTTATATCACTTTGATTATGTGGCATAGAAATTTCTGGAATAGATTGAACTGAAGCGTTCTGTAATGTAGGGGTTTTTGGTACTACAGTTGCATTGGTACATGCTAATTCAATATTGATGCAGTTACTTTTAGTTACTGGGCTATTAGTTTCAATAGATTTGCATGTGGTTTGATCAGCAACATCCTGAACTGATACAGACGTTGGTAGGTTATGAGCATTGAAGTTAGGTACATGTGTGTTGACACAATCAGACTGACTTAATAAACTTATAGATACCGGACATTCATCTAGAGACTGATAAGTAAAGTCCTGTACTAAGATAGAGTTTGAAGAGGTATGAAATTTGTTATTTGTTTCCGTTATATTGAAACCAGATCTCTGATCTACCTGGCCAAGACAGGTGAAACAGGAATTCATACAGGTATCAAGGCAACTGTCATGACATATTAATTTGCACTCAGGACAAATATTTTCTGTATCCTCTAGGGCTTTATCACAGACAGAGCATTGTAGTAGGTTTTCCTCTAAAAGTAGGGATCTTGCAATGGAGATATGCGTTTCATATGAACAGACTTTATTTTCATATATTTGAACAAGTCCCACCATCGCCCTTCTGTGTGTTTGATGTATTTACTTGTGTACTGTTACAGCTTTTACATAGGTATGATTGATCGTTCTTTTTGATAGAAGAAATATCTTCCTCAGACAGCTTATCACATTTATAGTGAACCCAGTGATTGTTGTGGCATAATACTGCTCTAGATTTGCAGTTCCTGTTACATTTTATACATTTTTCCGCATTTGATCTTTTTGTTGACTTTCTCTCCGACATGCTACGATACTGAGTTGTTGGTTTTTTGAGACATTTTAGTGCATCAATTAATTTGGATGCTAGATTTTTATTCAGAAGGTCAGTGTTTAAATTTGCACCATTAATTTGTGTATTAGACATGATCTTATGTATGTGTTCAATATCTCTGTCGAACAATTTGTCCATAACTTTCCCATTAATCAGTAGGTTGCATTAATTGTGTAACTATGGGTTGGATTGTCAAAGATTTGGTATGTGAATTGAACATTGTTACCTCCTTTGTCTGTTGTCTATGGTTTTACGATAATCATGACGCTTGATAATGGGGTTGTTAAAATATTGCTCAAAGGAAAATATGAAGAGTTCAAAGGGTATAGTGTCCATTTTGATAGTAACACCACTGCCTGTGTAAGCATACTCTATTTCAGATCTTTTAGTACTTTCGAGTTTCTTTTTCAGCGATTTTTCTATATTAAGAATGTAGTTGTTGTCATAACTACATTGTGCATGCATGTGTGCACTGCTCAAGCTGGTTGTTTGTATATTATTTGATATCCATCTTTAAATTTTTGTTTACTTTGATAAATGATGGGGAGAAAGTTTCAATTTTCAATATAACTACTGCATGTATATGTTTATCTAAATATTAATAAAAATACTGTGGGGACGTTGTGGTAAGTCCCACCATTGCCCTATACAGTATAAGAATAAAATGCAGAGTTGTTACATCAATATTTAAAGAACTATTGAGTCTTGATTTTTATTTTACCAGCATTGTCATTTTCAAACTTACTTCTGTGAGCAAGGTTACGAAGCCATACTCTAGCTAATGTACTTTTTGGGTGAATGCCGTCAAGATATAGGTTAAAGTTATATAAGTGTCTACCATGCCTGTGTTTGTTCTTCGAGTTACATGCTATTGAATGGTATATATCAGCTGAGAAACTTAGTGATTTCGATGAATGCTCGTTACTCAGAGCTCTTATTTGGTCATTTACAACTAATATTTGTTTAATCAGTGTATTATCATCGGCTTTAAATCTATTTGGATCAGGATGATCATGAAGGCGGTTCCAGATGTAGATGGAAAATATAGGTATTTCTAAGAATGTAAGTTAGCCAGGATATTCTGCCAAAAGAGTTACAAATTCTTTAAGATTATTGTTGAGCAAGTAGTGTAAAATCACTCTATACTACATGTGGTCAGCTTCCTCAGGCTTATCTTTTAATGCAATAACTTTATCATGACCATACTCTGTAATATCGCAGGTACCCAGCCACACATATAGAGAAATATTATCAAGATGCCCTATTTTTGAAGCTAAATTGTCTTTTAGCCAAGCAAGACCATCTGTTGATGTTTGACCAGATTAAAATCACCATTTAATTTCAACATCAGGTGACAATTCACTCTCCCTTTGTTGATATCTTGCCTTGCTGTCACACAACACAGCGGGAGTAAGTCTGGATGGACCAGTAGGCGGTGTAAAAGTTTTTTTGAGGTATTTTTCTAGCTTATGTTCAGTCATTTGAGTTACTATTAGATTCAATATTTAACAAGCACAAACGTTCTTCCACTAACCCTAGTAGACAGTTGCTATTCAAAAATAATTTTAAAAAGACAGATAAAAGCAATAGCAAAAAAGCTATAGCTTAGGTCTAGCAGTAATATCGTTGTTAGTACAAAATGTACAAGTCTATTTTAGTATGAGATTGCACGTCCACAACCTAATTTATCTTGAAAGATAGATATATATATGGAGAGTTGTCTCATTGGCACTCATACCACATCTTCTTATATCTATATATATATGCAAGTGCAGATGAAATGTATGTTTTTAGCAAATAATGTACTTAAGGCAATAAATATGTGGATTAAAAATGAAAAAAATGTACAAGGGTATCGGGTGTTAAATTAAAAATTTTTTTAAATCACTCTATACTACACGTGGTCAGATAGTAAACGTAAAATGGAACGTAAACGTAAAATGGAACGTAAACGTAAAATGTGATAAAAATGTATTGATTGTGTATTCCTGAACTCTCAGCACAATAAAATGTTCAAGGTATCCAGTAAAAGGTAAAACTATCGCTTGACCAAAAACCACGTCCACCACCTTCAACTCACACCAGTATGTAATCTGATATTTCCTTTTCATTGATCATGTTGATTTAGAGCACAACCTGAGGTTATTATTTAATATTAATATAAAAAAAAAAAAAAAAAAAATCAAAAACCAAAAATCAAAAAAATTCTAAAACTGTATAGTTGTGTATAATACAAACCCCCTCTACCAACTACTTTTTGGGGATAAAAAAATGTGTACTATACACACCTAAAGACGGTAGATTGAAAAAAAGATGGACTAGTTATTGAATATATAATTTTTGTGTGATTTCAGTTAACAGATCCTAATACTTACCGTCTCACCTTAACTAAACTATTGCCATATGCATTATACAATATAACAATTGAAGTCAGACCTGTTTTTGAGAATGGAACGGAAACTGGATTCTGGAGTGACAATGTTACAACTACTATAAGAACTGCAGAAGATGGTAAGAATTTTATCACAATAAATCAACAATTTTTTGGTGTAGATTTTATAAAATCGTGTTTCAGACCTTTTTTTCGTGATCACGATCATGCAATCTGGACAAGGAGTGAAAATTCTGTAGTTCACGTCATTATCGTGAAAGTTGGCAGGTATTTCAAAAGAACATTTTTTGAACAAATTTATTGTCTTGGTAGGGTAACCTAACTAATTTTTATAATTTCTGTACACCTGTTTACTTTTATAGAAATTATAAAAATTAGTTTGGCATAGAATTACTTTTGTTAAACCATTTAACAATACATGTAGTTTGATAAATATTCATGGTTATATTGACGGCAACATTCTTCTTACTTGTTTACTGTTTGTTTAAACATTATTTTACATCATTAAAATGGAAATTAATGTATCAACAACATATAGCTTTTGAAGAAAAATCTATATATTAGAAATTAGAGATTTGATGATTTTAAGACAAAGTAGAGAAAGTTTTTCGCCAAATTTATGTGCTTTCTATACAAATGTTCACCTATTTTGAAAGAATTCAATCAGTAATATTTCAGATGATAAAAGAGATAAATGCATTATTTTTTTTTCGATTTTCAGTTAAAGTTATATATTTTTCAGTGCCTGGTGCAGTACCAACATTATGGCCAGGCTACTTTTTACAGCTAGATAATCCAGAGAAAATTAAAATCTATTGGGAGGTATGTACTTCTTTTTAGCTCACCTGGCTCGAAGGGCCAAGTGAGCTTTTCTCATCACTTGGCATCCGTCATCCGTGGTCGTTAACTTTTACAAAAATCTTCTCCTCTGAAACTACTGGGTAAAATTTAACCAAACTTGGCCACTATCATCATTAGGGTATCTAGTTTAAAAAAATTTGTCTGATGACCCTGCCTGCCAACCAACATGGCCAACATGGCTAAAAATAGAACATTGGGGTAAAATGCAGTTTTTGGTTTATATCTATGAAACTAAAGCATTTAGAGCAAATCTGACATGGGTTAAAAATGTTCATCAATTTAGATCTATCTGCCCTGAAATTTTCAGACGAATCAGACAACCCGTTGTTGGGTTGCTGCCCCTGAATTGGTAATTTTAAGGAAATTTTGCAGTTTTTTGTTATTATCTTAAATATTATTATAGATAGAGATAAACTGTAAACAGCAATAATGTTCAGCAAAGTATGACCTACAAATAAGTCAATATGGCAAAAATTTTCAATTGACCCCTTAAGGAGTTATTGCCCTTTAAAGTCAATTTTTAACAATTTTTTTGGTAAATTTTTGCAATCTTTTACACGAATCTTCTCCACTTAATCTACTGAGCCAAATAGAATTAAACTTAGCCACAATTTTCAATAGGGTATCTTGATTGAAAAATGTATCCGATGACCCTGCCATCCAAACAACATGGTCGCCATGGCTAAAAATAGAACATAGGAATTTGCTATAGAAGTCTTAGGGAAAATTGAAAAACAAACAATTTCAAATGGGGTCTTCAGTAACTATTGTAAGACTACAATGGGATGACTTGACTACTGGGCCAAATTAAACCAAACTTGGCCTCAATCATTATTAGGGTATCTAATACTTTTTATTATGATTTAAACCTTATTTTACATGATTTCCAAACCCACAGTAGATACAGGTGAGCGACACAGGCTCTTGAGAGCCTCTAGTTTTGTATATTTGTATATACTAATATTTAGAAAATAAACAATCCTTTTTTCCCCATTTTCCACCATTTTAGCTTTTTATATCTTGAAAAGTATAATAATCAAAAGAAATGTACACTTCAAAAATGACCAGCAAGACAAGATCTAAATAAGGCAATAATTACAAAAATCTTGAATAGAAGCTTTATAGGAGTTATAATACATTTTTGCAATTTTAGCTATTATTTTGAATATATACTTACAAAATACAAAAGATGTATAATACTGTAAATAGAAAATAGATTAATATTCCTTATAACTGAAGAGGTGGACAGAGGGATCTCTTGATTCCCACTTCCCTCCCCCACTCCTCATCCCTTACCCTACTATCAGACGAAAATCAGTTAAAAGAAACTTTTCCAGCATATCTCAACTTTTTATCTTTCTCCCAGTTCCCTCCCCCCTCTTCACCTGGTTCCCATCCCCTGACTTCTGCTTTCCACCCCCTTGTTCCAAGTTTGGTTATCCCTATCTCACCCCCTCATAGCTAGGGTCCCTAGTCTAGCTTAAACAAGTAGTATTGTTGTACTGTAAATTCAGAAATTATTACAAGGCTTTTATTAATGCGAATAATGCGACTAGGTGAATATAGTAATAATAAGAACTCGCATTTTGATAGCTAAAACATAGATCTGGATGTAGATTTTTTCTGAATCACAATAATTAAACTCACATTCATGTCCATTTTTGAAAAATCACAATAATAAATGCACGCAATGATTTCTGAATACAGTATTTGAAAAATAATTTTGCCCATGGTATCTTTTTTGTTATATAATATATACAAAGAATAGGATTACCAAATTGGACAGTACAACAGTCTACTCTAACCACCAACACCTTCAAAAGATAGACATACGAAACACAGACAAACAGCATTATACCTGTCTTACCTTAGTCTGCCAATGGCATACAAGGCAGTAAGTATTGACAATGGCGTACAGGGCAGTAAGTATTGACAATGGCGTTCAGGGCAGTAAGTATTGACAATGGCGTACAGGGCAGTAAGTATTTACAGTGGCGTACAGGGCAGTAAGTATTGACAATGGCGTACTGGGTAGTAAGTATTGACAATGGCGTTCAGGGCAGTAAGTATTGACAATGGTGTACAGGGCAGTAAGTATTGACAATGGGGTACAGGGCAGTAATGATTGACAATGGTGCATAGGGCAGTAAGTATTGATAATGGCGTACAGGCAGTAAATATTGACAATGGCTTACAGGACAGTAAGTATTGACAATGTCGTACAGGGCAGTAAGTATTGACAATGGCGTACAGGGCAGTAAGTATTGACACTGGCGTACAGGGCAGTAAGTATTGACAATGGCATACAGGGTAGTAAGTATTGACAATGGCGTTCTGGGCAGTAAGTATTGACAATGGCGTTCAGGGCAGTAAGTATTGACAATGGCGTACAGGGCAGTAAGTATTGATTGATTGATTGATTGATTGGTGTTTAACGCAACATTCAACACTATTGGTGCTATTTCGTGCCGGTTAGTTTTTATTGTTGGAGGAAGCCGGAGTGCCCAGAGAGAACCACTGACCTTCAGTAGGAAAACTGACAATCCTAGTCAATTAAGATTGGAGTCGAGTGCACCTGCTCTGTGTGGGATTCGAACTCACAACCTCAATGGTGACAGGCTAGTGATACAGTAGTTTGACTACTTAGAGTTGACCATACCTGCCAACTTTTGAAAATCCCCATGGGGGTTTTAGTGCGTGACAACAATTTCAAAGGTTACAATTCTTTGCATCATTTTTTGCGTGTGCTGTTTTGTGCTGTAGATCAAGTGCCATAACTTCTTTTTTTTTATATGGTATACTGATGATGAGCTTATAAGCCTTTTTCTTTTTTTTATTTGCATGATTCTAGTAATTATGTAACACTAAGAAACGTGTCCTTCCCCAAACGTGTCCACATGACGTCACTGAACTGCAAAACATGTCTTAATGTAAAAGGGCGCCAAAGCGTGTCATTTGTATAAACGCCTAAATGTGGCCATTTTTTAATAAACACCCAAACTTGCCCAATCCCCAAACATGTCCATATCAAGTTATTTTTTTTCTTTTACTGGAACTATCATTCGTGTCCATATTATAAATACGTAGGTTATTTGGTTACTGCTTTTTCATTAACGTATTCTAGTAATTATATCAGTAGAAAAGATGAACATGTAGCTAGAATACCAGGATATATTTTCTTATGTAAGAATATTAAATGATTGTTGACTTTTCCAATTTAAAATTATGCACAAAGAAGGACATTTATTTGGTCCTTGTGAAAAATAAAGCATAGTACATTGTACTTTAAATTATTTGGTAATTTAATTACAAGAATGACAACACTGCAGTAGTGTTACAGTAAGTGTAATGTCAATAAGCTACTATTTATTATGTTTATGGTAGTTCTGCATCATTGAATTTTGTCAATCAGCCATGCTTTTCTTCTTAAGCTGTGTAATAACCTTCTTGCAGATGAAAATTCACCTGCCATATTCACGATTTTACAATTCTGACAAACACATAGGAATCCAAACAAGTTCAAAATTTAGCATGTCCTAATAATCATAAGAGAAAACGATTTTGATTGGCTTATTAATTTGATCATGAGAAACTTCTTCTTCTTTCGTAATTCCCTCCTGTTTAGGAGCACTCGGATGAGACTGATAAATTATAACAGTATCTGTACATTAAAACACAATAAATCCTCTGTAAAATATGAATGAACAGTATCCTCCACCATAATAACTAGTGTATATACAACAAGTCGTGAGTATATATAAGCATTAATATAAGGACTTTAAAAGTAATGTAATGTTAAAAAGGCAAGAGACAGAAATAAATTACCTGAAACACAGACTTTGATTGGCTGATCACGATTGTCTTCCCTTGGGAACAGTTCAAAATCGGGAACAATCGTTTTTTTCGTGTAGATTTTCACAAAATTGTGTATGAGCTTTTTTCACAGTCACGATCGTGCAATCGTGACAAGGGGTCAAAATCGTGTAGTACACGCCTAAATCATGAAAGTTGGCAGGTAGACACTCGGTCACCGAGGCCCCCGGCAGTAAGTAAGTAGCCTTAATCTTGTGTCCTAAAAAATGAAAGGAACCAGACTGCATACAGTATTTTTAAGCCATAGGAGCAATTAATATTCTTTATCACTGATCTCATGATATGTTTGAATTTTCTTTACAGCCAATTGCTGATATAAAAAGATGTGGCATTATACAGTCATACAGAATCACATTGAAGGATATTGTTCCCTTTGGAGAGAAAGAAAATTTTACTGAAATAGAAGACATCCCACCTGAAGCTATATCATATGAAATTCAATTGGAACCACAGAAAAAATATGAAATAAAACTAACACAGAGAACCAGTGTTGGCTATCCCACTGTAGACGATGCTCATATTTATGTTTACCCACAATACATTAGTAAGTGCAATTTTTGGGTACAAATTGCATGAAATGCAATCAAACCCTTATGTTACTGACTTGATATCTAAATCTTCCAAGGTTTATCACTTCTTTTCAGATACACAAAATATAGTGCATTGATCATAACATCCTATACACTGTTTCCATGAACATTTATAGAAATTTATCAATGAAATATATGCTCAGATATTCAAGTTACAAAATGGATGTTATTCTTGTCAAGAAAATCACATAACTTGTGCAAGGTGAAGGAATCTAATATCTGTTCTAAAAATATCAATGATGTCATTGTTAAACTAATCTTTAAAATTGGAGTAATCTTCCATTGTCCATAATTGTACGTGAATCAACTACAACCAATGCTTTATACAATGCAATGTTTTAATTTTACTTCCCACTGATACATTAAAGCAGTATTTGCCCTTCAGTAATTATAAGCACTTTGATTTATTAATTTATGAAGATCAATGATAGGAAAAAAAAGTTATGAGATAGTGACAGTAAATGTCATGAAATGTCCTGATTTTAATGGAAAATAATAAAACTTGACTGTTCCCAATGGCTTTTATTGTGAATAATTAATCTTATTCATGGACTATAGAAGCCATTGGTTACAGTCAAATTTTATTATATTTCAATATCATGTTACCAAGTTAATTTACTGTAGAAGCCATTGGTTACAGTCAAATTTTATTATTTTTCAATCCTATGTTACCTAGTTAATTTACTATAAATGCCATTGGTTACAGTCAAATTTTATTATTTTTAGGGCCCCTGTTTTATTAACTATAGAAGCCCCATTGGTTACAGTCAAATTTTGTTTTGTTAAAGACCCATGTTACCTAGTTTATTGACTATAGAAGCCATTGGTCACATTCCAGTTTTATTATTTTTCAGGGCCCACATTACCTAGTTTATTGACTGTAAAAGCCATCAGTCACAGTCATGTTTTATTCGAATGGAAATCAACAACTTTCAATAATGGTTCTGGTGAATTTTCTAACTATAATTTGTCATGGTGCAAAAAGAATGGTACAACACCAGGAAATTGTTTGGTAAGAAAATTAAATAAATTCATTTGTCACCTGCATACCTTCAAGGTGAACTACCTCTATCTGAGGAAAAATTTCAGGAAATTTCCCATTGTTTCTATGATAATTTATCTGACTTTTTGGATAAAATTATTATTGCTAAAATGTTCTTATGATCAACATTCATTTGAAATAAGACATTAATCAATTTATAAGCCATAGCATTCTATATTGTTACTTGCATCACTAACAGCAAAAGCTGGTCGAGTAACTGTTCGACGGGTCTCACTAATTAGCGTCAAGAAGAATAATTTAGCGACAAGAAAATAAATTTAGCGTTAAGATATCTTGATAATGATTATTTGAAATAAATAGATATAGAAACATGCATTAAAATGTGTGTGATTTTATTTTAGATATACGAGAATTTTCATTATTTCATGATAGTGAGCGAAGAAAATAAACGTGTTCATTTGTGCTAAAAAGAGTTTTTCAAAGATAATATGTTAAAATGGATATATTTACAGTTTACTGTATAAATGAATAAATCGATAATATGTCGAGTCTGCATGGTTGATATATCAAAGGTTCAGAACAAATTATAAGATAATTTATTCTTTATTTATTTCACAAAAAAGGTCCATATATATGTAGGACTCTAAAGTGCGATGGTACTCTAAAGTGCGATGGTCACGCTAAAGTGCGATGGTCTACGCTAAAGTACGATGGTGTCTCACGCTAAAGTGCGATGCTTGTTTGTTCGCTAAAGTACGATGGTATATCACGCTAAAGTGCGATGGACCAAAAGGGTAATTTTCGTGGGATTAAAACGTTAAAGTACACGAGGTTAAAAATAGTCTTTTATCAAAAGCTAGTATGCTAAGGAATAACATATATGATAGCCTTTATGATTTACAGAAAGGCTTAAGTGATTGTTTCTAAATTTGGAAGACCGACCACGTTATAATTGCTAAAAGGTATTTAAGTGTCACACAATACTATATTTCCTGTAAAATGAAATTGTAACAATTCGGAGCGTATTGAATATTTGGATAATTGGTGTAGCTTGCCGTTCACACTAATGTGACAACCTCCCTTACAGTCGTCATTGAAAATTACAATTACAAAATTCGTTCATTGTCGGAATATACAACTTTTATTTGTATAAGCTTTAATTTAAAGGCGAGAGAAAGGCAATGTTCACGAGATTTCTCCTTTTTCGTAGCGAGTACAAATATAAAACATTGTGCTACAGCCGACAAAGAACGGTTAAGTTTAAATCAATTACTAGTAAGTCATGGACATTTGGTGTAAAAGTTGTTAATCAAATATTCTTAATTTATCTTCCCGCATGTTCATTTTTGGTTTGTATAAACGATTGTTAACGTCATTATCAAAGTATGTTTCTAACGTCTATATTTTCGCGGACCATCAGACTTTAGCGTATGGAAGCATCGCACTTTAGCGTATGGAAGCATCGCACTTTAGCGTAGACCATCGCACTTTAGCGTGACCATCGTACTTTAGCGTCCCCATCGCACTTTAGAGTCCTACATATATAAATATATATATATATAGGATGGGACATGGGATTGTTACAAAATGTTCAGATTGATACGATACATTAAAATAATGTAATAAAATAGTTTTTACTAAAAATTCATTATATGACTATGTAGTGGTTCTAAATCTAACAAAAATTGAAACTTTATAAAACATCAAATAATCAAGTGTAATTAATTGACTTTTTTATAAATTTTTGTTTTAATAGTATTTAAACTTTTGTCGCTTAATTTGTCTTCTTGTCGCTAATTTTTTATACGACAGTCGTATATTGGTATTTGGTTTTCGCACAATAACTTTAGTATAAGTAAATAGAAATCTATGAAATTTAATCCCAAGGTTAATGACCACAAAAGGAAAGTTGGGATTGATTTTGGGGTTATGGTCCCAACAGTTTAGGAATTAGGGGCCAAAAAGGGGCCCAAATAAGCATTTTTCTAGTTTCCAGACAATAACTTGTGGAATGGTGTATGGATCTCTCTGAAATTATACCACAAGTTTCCATACCACAAAGGGATGGTAAAAATTGGCTTTTGGGGGTTATGGCTCAAACTGTTTAGGAATTAGGGGCAAAAGGGGGGGGGGAACAAGGGTGTCCTGGTTAATGGACAATTACTTTAGTACAAAACATAATTTAAAAGCAGTGTAAGGGAAGTAATTCAAACAACATTTTGAATTACCTCCCTTACACTGCTTTTAAATTATGTATAAAGAAATGTTGTATTGTCTTGAGGTGATTTAGCTGTCAATTTATTTTTAGAAGTTACTATTTTAAAAATGCTGATGAAGGTAATTTAATTTTAGCCATGATTATGTATGTTATTTTCTATTTTAAGACTTTTATGATGTATTTAAATGGGTTATTATGGTTGCAAAAGCAAAAAAATGAATATAAATTCAAATCACATAACCAATTCAAGTTCTTTGACTACAGTTATTCTGTGTCAGAAACCTATTATGTGTCAAATATTTAATTACAATCCAAATTCAGACCTGTATCAAGTGCAAATATTGTGTCCATTTTTTGCCCCAACTGTTCAAGGTTGGACCTCTGTGGTCGTATCCAGCTGTGCTCGGCGAAGCAATTTATTTCTTCTTGTCGCTAATTTATTTCTTCTTGACGCTTCTTGTCGCTAATAAGGGAGACCGACTGTTTGACTGGCACTGTGTCTGTTCTGTCTGTCCAAAAGACCTAAGCTAGAAAACTGTCGTCAGAGTTTTCTCGGCTTTTATGAAAGGGAAAGATTTTTGTCTCGCCTTGACGGAGTCAAAAAGCAAGACATAGGTATGCTGTTTCCGGCGGCGGCGGCGGCGTCAACAATGTATTAGTTTGTGATTAGGTCTAGTTAATGGTGAACCACTAGTGGTAGGTCAATGATATTTGGTATGCAGTTGTATTAGCATTGGCACATCTCATTACCATAGAGATTATTTGGCACCGCCCCCTTAGTCATGGTCTGTAGACTTTGAAAATTTTGCTAAGTTAACATGTATTAGTTTGTGATTAGGTCAGTTCAAGGGGAACCATTAGTAGTAGGCCAATGTTAATTGGTGTTCAGTTGTATAAGCATTAGCACATCTCATTTCCATGGAGAATATTTGGCCCTGCCCCCTCAGTCATGGTCTATTTACTTTGAAACTTTTGATTAGTTTACATGTATTAGTTTGTGATTAGATCAGTTTAAGATGAACTGCTAATGTTAAGTCACTGATATTTGGTATGCAAATTTATTGGCATTTGCAAGTATCGTTTCCATGGAGATTATATAGCCCCACCCCTGATCATGGTTCATTGACTTTGAAACTTTTACATAGTTTACAAGTTAATGTTTGTGCTTAGGTTTGTTTAAAGGGAACGACTTATAATAAGTGAATGGTATTTGGTATGCAGTTGTATTAGCATTGGCACATCTCATTCCATGGAGATTGTTTAGCCATGTACCTTCAGTCATGGTTCATCGACTTTGAATATTTGCATAACTTACATGTTAAAGTATTGCTATTTTAATTTTAACATTTGCATTATCAAAATTACAAAAAGGCGAGACATATCTCTGTGATACATGTAACAGTTTATTATTTGGTCTGCAGCTTGATAATATTTAGTTGTAGTGTGTAAGCAATTTTTAGAGACTGCAATGCAGCTACTTCCTGTTTTTCGATGGTTTGAAACTTTACAACACTCTTTGTACTCACAAAATTTTCTTTAAACTTTTCATGGCCTCTATTGAAGCAATTAATTTTAAATTTGGTCTGGGGCTTAATAATGTTCAGTTGTACTGTGTTAGCAATTTTTATATCTGCCATGCAGCTTAACTTCCTATTTGCCAAAAGTTTGAAATCAAAAATAGAGATGCAGGTTCAGATAGGGTATTTGTCTTGTGTAAATAAACAATGTTTTGTCAAAAAATACTGTTTCTTCATCCCATTGTAGGCTTTTCCAGGCATCATATTAACTTTGTCAAACCTCTGTGGATTTTTTTTTTTTAAACTTGGTTTAAAAGCAAGTACATTATCCAGAGCACAATTTTGAAATTTCTTTTTCATTTGCCACATTTGAATGATTAATGGACAGTTGTTTTGTTGGAGATTTTTTGCAGATAACATTTATATACCTTTTTGGTTAAATTTTTTATACATCAGTAATTTTGTCAACAACATAGAATTTTATGAAAAAGCTTTTTATGATTAAGAAATGTCTCTGAAGCAAAATTTTGAAACCCTTAACAAATTTTTATATCATTTAATGTATTCAATTTTCATTAAACAGTATTGTAAAATTTTATTTTAAAGCTTATAATCCTTATAATTTTAGGAGGCTATTAAATCACAGTTGATTATAGACAACAATGCTACAAACAAAGCTACAGTTTCACTAAATGAGTATTATTTTGACTATTGGTTTGGAATATCTCTTGAGCAAACAGTACCAAATGGTTGGTTTATCAGCAGTGGTATTACATGGTACAAGCATTGTGTATATTTACAAGGAGGAGGTTAGTATGAAGAATTGGTCTCTTGTTTTCCAGTGGCAACCCAAATTACCTGCCCCTTATCCCAGCCCACCAACCTTGCAAATCCTACATATTATTGTATTATTTTAATTGTTCGCAACATGAATATGCTTGGAATTATTAACACTATATATGAAGCAAGCAAAATTCAATTAATCAATCATTTGATTTACATAGATTTGCAAAATCTTTCATA
Organism: Mytilus coruscus; assembly: GCA_017311375.1. Lineage (NCBI taxonomy): Eukaryota > Metazoa > Mollusca > Bivalvia > Mytilida > Mytilidae > Mytilus > Mytilus coruscus. The sequence goes on along the minus strand of CM029595.1, from coordinate 121,553,333 downwards.
AGTAATTGTTAATATCATCATTACAAGGAACCTTTACAGTTCATTACTGTGCAATTGTGGAAACTTCATAAAACATGGTACACAAACCAGGTTAGCATTACAAGAAGATGACCATTAAAGGTTGTGATATTAAAGGTCCAATTTAAAGCCGAGATTCAAAATATAGTACATCTGAATCAGATAACTGTTTCATTGTACTTTTTCTGACTTGTGTGAGCCAAGGCTCCGTGTTGAAGACTGTACTTTGACCTATATATAATGGTTTACTTTTATAAATTTTGACTTGGATGGAGAGTTGTCTCATTGGCACTCATACCACATCTTCTTATATCTATATTCATTATTGGAAGATTATCCACACAGATTGACAAAGTCAGAAGTCAAATTCAAGGTGAAAATCTTGTAAACTTAATATTGATTAAACCTTATGAAGGCTTGATGCAAACAATCACTATAAAATGTGAATAAACACTTTAGCACATTAAGAAAAGAAAATCACCAGTAGGAGAAATGACCTCTATTGATTGTCAGGGGTCAAATATCAAACTGAGGTCCTGGTCAAAACCTTGTTGAAATGATGCAGACAAATTGTTTTCAGTTGGAGTGAGAAGTTGACTGTCAAGAATTCAAGATAGTTGTTTAAATACCAGAAAACAGCCTTTCATATTAGGTTAGGTTACAGGAGGTGAGATGCATTGCCTTGTTAAAATTGTTACTGAATGAATTGTTTAATTTAACAGTTGCATAATATGAGATAAGATCAGTTTGCCTTAATCTCACTGGACTGAATATTTACTTATTATATCAATGCTAAGATTATCCAAATAGTTAATCACTATATACTGTTTAATATGCATTAGATGATTTTAACTTCTTTTATACAGTTCCAAAGAAACCATTAGAGTTGGAGGTACCCACAGATACTGACCAGGAAGACGGTATTTTTATAAAATGGACTCCATACACATGTTCCCAGAGTGAAGGAAAAGTTGATTCTTATGTAGTTGTGTTTTGTACAACTGGCAGTGCAGAAGATAAATGTCAAGGTTTGTTTTGTTATTTCAGTGTTATCACTTCTTAAATTGTCAAGGTTTTGTACAACAGGCAGTGCAGAAGATAAATGTCAAGGTTTGTTTTGTTATTTCAGTGTTATCACTTCTTAAATTGTCAAGGTTTTGTACAACAGGCAGTGCAGAAGATAAATGTCAAGGTTTGTTTTGTTATTTCAGTGTTATCACTTCTTAAATTGTCAAGGTTTTGTACAACAGGCAGTGCAGAAGATAAATGTCAAGGTTTGTTTTGTTATTTCAGTGTTATCACTCCCTAAATTGTCAAGGTTTTGTACAACTGGCAGTACAGAAGATAAATGTCAAGGTTTGTTTTGTTCTTACAGTATTATCACTCTCTAAATTGTCAAGGTTTTGTACAACAGGCAGTGCAGAAAATAAATGTCAAGGTTTGTTTTGTTCTTACAGTGTTATCACTCCCTAAATTGTCAAGGTTTTGTACAACAGGCAGTGCAGAAGATAAATGTCAAGGTTTGTTTTGTTATTTCAGTGTTATCACTCCCTAAATTGTCAAGGTTTTGTACAACAGGCAGTGCAGAAGATAAATGTCCAGGTTTGTTTTGTTCTTACAGTATTATCACTCCTTAAATTGTCAAGGTTTTGTACAACAGGCAGTGCAGAAGATAAATGTCATATTTCAGTGTTATCACTTCTTAAATTGAGCTCATTAGGTCAAAAAGTTGTACAGAAATACAAGTATTGTGGATTCATTATTATTCATTGGATACCAAATTTTGTGGATTTCATTGGTACAAGTGAACCACAAATTCAAATGTTCAATGAATTACAAATTTTCTATATGATTGTTTGAAGACTTTTGCAAAACCACGAAATCAGATATCCACGAAAATGGAAGTTTTTCTCAATCCACGAAAATTGGTACCCACAAAATATATGAATCCACAGTAAGCCAAATTTCAGTTTTAGAATAATATATTATTATTTGGTTAAATTTATATATAATTATCTAGCTGTTCACATTTTGGTGATTTTAATCATTTTAAGGGGCATAACTTTGGATCCTCCTTCCTTTAATGTACAAATTCATACTCAACTTTTGCTTCTTTGTTTCTAGCATTTAACATAGATGGTAACGTTACCTTACCATGTGTGGCATGAATATAAAGGCCTTGTCCCCAAATTATGATTTTAGCTCCAATGGCTTTCCACCAAATTTATACAAATGATGGAAAATGAAAATAGAATTTTAATAATTATGGATTATAGATCTATAATAAACAGTTAATTGTATATATGGATTATTCACACCGGGCATCACAACTTGAAATCTGTGGAGGGATCGCGTCTGAATCCCAAGGAGCAATTACACTTTCTTTGTTGCAATTTGTAAGTTTAATCTGGATCCAATTCCAATGCAGGATTATGCTCCGTGTGATTCGTATCTGGAGTTTACTTACCCACAGTGTTGCAGTTTAATGTGATTGATTTGGATCACTCTGCTGAGTTTTGTACAGTATACCCAATGTGTTATTGGGATTGTTGAACAGGACACAAATTTGAGACTTATTATTGCAAAAATCTGAATTTATAGTATTTTTGTACAGATGATTTGAGTTTAAATGAAGCAGTCTTCATCTAAAGAGTCTCCGTAATTCTTTATAAACCTGTTTTTTGGAGTGTTATAGTATTTCTGTCCCACTTCTGTATCTTATACTGCTCAAGAACTTCTTGTCAGAATTTTTAGAAACTTCACATAATCTTGCTTGATAACATGATGTCCTTATGTGAGCTTTGCTTGCAATACCTCTTTTTGTATTTCAATTATCTTAAAATTTCTTATCATATACAGGCAAAGAACAGAATGAAACAGTATCTCCCTCAGAATCGTCATACACATTAAAGAATTTAATTCAAGGCCAAACTTATATACTCAACATAAGTGCCAAGATGGAAGATGGACAATATGGACCTTGGAGTAATTCTAAAAAAGTCCTGTTTAAGTCCCCAAAGACCATTGGTAAGTTAACCATATTTATCGTTTACAGGACGTATTATGGTATACCGTTCTGCGTCCGTCTGTCTGTCTGTCCGTCCGTCGTCAACATGTCAGACAATAACTCAAAAACGCTTTAATCAATAGGCATGAAACTTTGGTGAATTATTTATATCTATTGACCTGAGCTCTCTTTCGATTTTTATAAATTTTAGATTTTACGTTTCCAAGTTATGGGGTTTTATTCATTAAAAAAGGGGTATTTTCCAGTTTTTGGACAATAACTCAAAACTCTTTCACCAATTTGCAAGAAACTTTGGTGAATTGTTTATATCTATTGACATGAGCTCCCTTTCCGTTTTTATAAATTTTAGATTTTACCTTTCTGAGTTATGGGATTTTATTCATAAGGAAGGGGTGATTTTGCCAGTTTGCATCAATATCTTAAAAGAACTTTGAGCAGCTTTCATGAAACTTTGGTGACTGGTTTATATCTATTAAAATAACCTCCATTTAGTTTTTTAGCTCAACTGACCTGAAAGATCAAGTGAGCTTTACTCATCACTTGGCGTCCGTCGTCGTCTATTAACTTTTACAAAAATCTTCTCCTCTAAAACTGCTGGGCCAAATTTAACCAAATTTGGCCACAATCATCACTACTGTATCTAGTTTAACAAATGTGTCCGATGACCCCGCCTGCAAACCAACATGGCCGACATGGCTAAAAATAGAACATAGGAGTTAAATGCAGTTTTTGGTTTATATCTCTGAAACTAAAGCATTTAGAGCAAATCTGACGGGGTAAAAATGTTCATCAGGTTAAGATCTATCTGCCCCTCAATTTTCAGACAAATATGACAACCCGTTATTGGGTTGCTGCCCTATAATTGGTAATTTTAAGGAAATTTTGCAGTTTTTGGTTAATATCTTGAATATTATTATAGATAGAGATAAACTGTAAACAGCAATAATGTTCAGCAAAATATGATCTACAAATAAGTCAATTGACCAAAATCTTCAGTCAACCCCTTAAGGAGTTATTGCCCTTAATAGTCAATTTTTAACAATTTTTTGTAAATTTTTGTAATCTTTTACAAAAATCTTCTTCTCTAAAACTATTGAGACAAATTTAACCAAACTTGGCCATAATCATCATAAGGGTATCTAGTTTGAAAAATATGTCCGATGACCCTGTCTTCAAACCAACATGGCCGACATGGCTAAAAATAGAACATAGGGGTAAAATGCAGTTTTTGGCTTATATCTCTGAAACTAAAGCATTAAGAGCAAATCTGACAAGAGGCAAAAATGTTCATCAGATTTAGATTTGTCTGCCCTGAAATTTTCAGACAAATCTGACAACCCGTTGTTGGGTTGCTGCCCCATAATTGGTTATTTAAAGGAAATCTTGCAGTTTTTGGTTAATATCTTGAGTATTATTATAGATAGAGATAAACTGTAAACAGCAATAATGTTCAGCAAAATATGATCTACAAATAAGTCAAATGACCAAAATCGTCAGTCGACCCCTTAAGGAGTAATTGCCCTTAATAGTCAATTTTTAACATTTTTTTGTAAATTTTTGTAATCTTTACAAAAATCTTCTTCTCTAAAACTATTGAGACAAATTTAACCAAACTTGGCCATAATCATCATTAGGGTACCTAGTTTAAAAACTGTGTCCGATGACCCCGCCTTCAAACCAACATGGCCCACATGGCTAAAAATAGAACATAGGGGTAAAATGCAGTTTTTGGCTTATATCTCTAAAACTAAAGCATTAAGAGCAAATCTGACAGTGGCAAAAATGTTCATCAGATTTAGATTTGTCTGCCCTGAAATTTTCAGACAAATCTGACAACCTGTTGTTGGGTTGCTGCCCCATAATTGGTAATTTTAAGGAAATCTTGCAGTTTTTGTTATCTTTTACAAAAATCTTCTTCTCTGAAACTACTGAGACAATTTTAACCAAACTTGGCCATAATCATCATTAGGGTACCTAGTTTAAAAAATGTGTCCGATGACCCCGCCTTCAAACCAACATGGCCCACATGGCTAAAAATAGAACATAGGGATAAAATGCAGTTTTTGGTTTATATCTCTGAAACTAAAACATTTAGAGCAAATCTGACAGGTGGCAAAAATGTTTATCAGATTTAGATTTGTCTGCCCTGAAATTTTCAGACGAATCTGTCATCCCGTTGTTGGATTGCTGCCCCTGAGATAGTAATTTTACGGAAATTTTTCAGTTTTTTGTTATTATCTTAGATATCATTAAAGTATCTAATAATATCTAATATCTTTTACTATAAATTATGATTTTAACCTTATTTTACATGATTTCCAAAGCATCAGTAAGTACAGGTGAGCGACACAGGCTCTTGAGAGTCTCTAGTTTTATAAATTTCTGATATGACAATGTGAAGTTATTGAACTTTATTCTTTGAAAAAGCGAAAGGCATATCATTACGGTTTATTTACGAAAGTTTGCATACAATCTATTTTTAGTCCCCTACCGACGAAGTCGCAGGGGACTTTAGGTTTGCACTCTGTCCGTCTGTCTGTCTGTCCGTCTGTCCATCCGTCAGTCCGCCAAATCAGTTTTCCAGACTTTTTTTCTTCATGCTTGAAGATATTGATTTGATATTTGGTGTATTGTTTTATCATGACAAGTTACAGGTCAAGTTCGATTTTTACGATTTTAGCTTTTCTCCTTGTTCAGTTAAAGCCTTTTCCCTAGAATTAAATTTTTGATGAAATACTTATTAATTACTAGATTTCTGTTCAAAGGGAAATAACTCATTTTTTTTTAACTTTCCCTAGAATTAAATTTTTGATGAAATACTTATTAGATTTCTGTTCAAAGGGAAATTACTCATTTTTTTAAAAAGAATTGTAAAAGACATTGTATTAAGATAAATGACATTTTTGATTTTTTTTCTTTTCTTTAGTAAATTGTTTGAAAAATTTAGTGGTAGGTTTGTTTGTTATTTTATGTAGTTTACACCATGACAAGTTATAGATCAAGATACAATTTCATTCCATTACAATGAATTTTTAACTGGTAGGGGACTATGTATTGCCATGCAATACTCACAGAATGCTTGTTTATTTAGTCGATTCAAATATGTAATAAAAAATATAATTGCATGTGCTACTCTTAGAGATAAATAGGGTCGAAATTTTGGACATTTACTGGAAATTTCTGTTTCTTGGACATTTCTATTCTTTGGAAAGACATACCTAACTATTTTGTTTTAAAAGATAAACACAAACACAAGCGGGTTTTTGTAAAAACGTTTGGAATATCTTCTCCACATAAGTTTGCTTTGAATTTGTGTATTAATTCTTTTGAAATAATTCATTTTTATCACATTTTCCTGATTTTAGTAAAAAAAAAAAATGGCATTCTTTGCTGTATTATTTATCTAATTTTTAAAAAATTCATCCGTAATTTGTTCATAAAATTGGCATAAAAAAACTTGTTTTTAACTTTAAATTATTCTGAATGATAAAAATCAGTTGAAAAATGCATCTTTTCACGATATGCCACAGTTTGAGGTTGCGAAAAATAACATTTTACATTAGCGACATTTAGGGGGCTACATCCCCTGTAGCTGTATTGTATGCCCTTAACCCCTATAGCACAAACCCTCCATATTTTTTGCTTCATCCTTTCACTTTGAACAAGTTGTCATGTGAATGTATAATTTCATTCCTTACACATAGAATTTGGAGTTGATTATGCATATGATCCCAGGGACCTGCATATATTAACAAGATTTGCCTCTTCATTTAATCAATTGTTTACAGTGTTGCTCATCTCAACCTATTTGCATAAATTAGCTCCCTTGATTACAAGAACAGTGGGGAAATAATGCAACAAGGCAATATTTTGTTTAAATTGAAAGTATTTCACTGAAAATGGTGTTTTAAGGAATACAGCTGAAGTTTGAGCTACACATGCTACAAGGGATAAGTATAAGAATAAAAGTTATATAATTGTGTGGTAAAATTGATTTAAGGAAGATCAATTACTAAAAAAGGATCAATTATGATTTCGAGACATGGTACCCCAAGTGGGAGTTGGCAATTTCCATGTTTTCTATATAGAATGTGCTCTGAGGTCCTGGCCCAATGAAATCCTAGAAAGGCTTTCAGATCAATCTCAGAATAAAAAGTAAAATAACAAAGAAACCGAACTCCAAGGAAAATTCAAAATGGCAAATGGGAAATCAAAAGCTCAAACACATCAAACGAATGGAAATCAAATGTCATATTCCTGACTTGGTACCGGCATTTCCTTATGTAGAAAATGTTGGATTAAACCTGATTTTATAGCTAGCTTAACCTCTCACTAAGGCATCCCCTGTAATAAGGAAATTATGATTTTAGTTAATTTGGCAGAATGGAAGAGATTGGTTCTTATCAAATATGAAATGTGATCTATGATTACATAATTAAAAATTGATTAAACAATACAAGATAAGTGTCTGTGCTATTATCACCAGTTTAAATGAGAACAAATGAGAATGAATTCAGTAAATTTGTAGTCAGGATTATTGGTTTGCAAATTTTAAATACAGAATATTCCTTATAAAGGTACGCATAAATTAGAATTTGACAGTTAAGTCCAGTTTCATATTTTGTTGGGGATGAAAAAAAGTTCCATCAAAAGCTTAATCTTTTAGAGAGACTTGGAAAAATGTTGATCAACAATTCTTATTTTCAGTATGAAATGGGACACATTTTGAATGTGAAATTTAGTTTTTAGAAGAGAACTAAGATAGCTCAAAACTGAGATGACAGTGTTTAGTTAATGTACAGGTTTCTATTTTTCTAAACCTATGATGCATTATATGGAATAGTAAAAATCTTCCAATATGTGAATATATTGAAGAGACTGGTTTGTTTTAAATTGTCTTACTGATTGCTGTTTTCATAATTTATAATAATTTTATTTCCAGAATCAAAAAAAGAAAATTTGATACTAGGAGCTGTAATTGGTGGTGTTGGGGCATTTGTTGTATTGATGATATGTGGTTGTGTGTATACAAGGTTAGTAATCATACTCAAGTTGACTTTAGCTTTCTTTTTGTGTGTTTATCCCACCTGTCCCTATGTACCAACTCAACTTTGACAGAACCATCATTTAGGTATTTAGTATAATTGTTTTTGTTTTTGCCAACATTATCACCAAAGCTAAAAATAGAATTGCCTTACAATCTAGTAACTATAAAAAATAAGCAGAAACTGTACAAATTTCTGACCAATTTTCCAATTTTATCATTTGAGCATTTATCAAGAAATCTAGTGACAGATAAGCAGAAAGTGTTAACAGCAGAAATTTTCAAAAATGCAAGATCTAAAAAAGATTCTAATATCATCATCATGAAAACAATAAAAAAAACTTCATGGCCTCAAATGACTTACTATGACCAATTTTCCTATACTTTGCTTGAAAATGTGATTTTTGGAGAAGTCAAAACTGAAAATAAAAAACTAATGGTTTTCATAGAATTTAATGTTTATGACATCAGAAATATAGTGTCTAAATTCTAAATCAATTCAATGATTTTTTAAAGTTATTTGCAATAGATTTTTTTAAGCCGAAGAATTTAATGAAGTTGGTATGTTTCTTTTGTTGTTGAGTATAGATAGACAGAAATTGATCAGCAATACAGGATCTGCATTAATGTAAATATGACTAACCATCAATGCAAGTATGACTGTAACCATCAATGAACTCCCTACAGAATTATTGGAATTATATAATGATTTTGACTTAAGGTTTTTCCTTAATTAGTAGTAAAACTATAATAGAAAGAATGGAACTATTAATAACGAAAATATCTGTCAATATAAGATATATAAATAAGTCACATAACTAAAACTAAAACTGAAATTAGAGGTATATTGAAATCAGCCTAAATGTCTGTCTGTCTGGACCAACTTCTTTATCCTTTGTTTGAATCCGTTCAATGAATCTTTGTAGAATAAAAGATATACAAACATTATCATGTGAAAGAATTTTTGTTCTAGAATTTTTACCCTTCTTAAAACCAACCTTGTCGTAACAACTCCAGCTACATCCTTGATTGCATCTACATGAAACTTTGTACATTGGTAGATCCTAATATGTAGATTTACATGTGGGCAGGAGTTTCAAGTCCATTTAGTTTTTTGTTAGTTATGCACCTTTCAACATTAAATTTTTGGCACAACTCCTCCTGCATGGTTTATTGTATCAACATCAAATTAAAATATTGTTAGATTCTAATATACAGATGTGCTTATGGTTAGAATGTTCCGGTCCATTGAGGTTTCTTTCTAAAGTTATGCCCCTTAAATTTAGATTTTGAAATTTTGGCAGAACAGACCTTTTTGCTACATGGTTATTTGTATCAACATGAAACTTAATACATTGTTAGATCCTAATATGCATATGTGCCTGTGGGAAGGATTTTTTTGTTATCGACTCTGTTTAGTTTATACAGAAATATGCCCCTTTCACCTAAGAAATTTTGACCCTCTTCAGAACCTACCTTGGCATTGCAAGTCCTCCTACATCTTTCATTGTATCAACATGAAGCTTTTTACATTGTTACATGTTCATGTTGGTAGGATGCTCCAGTCCTTTGAGTTTTTCCAGAGAAATGCATCTTTTAGCTTAGAAAATATCTTCCCCAATAGTCCACTATCTTGTGTTCTCCTAAAATACTTTCAAAAGTTGTATAATATACATATGAATACAATTGATTTTTGTGTACTTTCAGACATCGTTTAAAAAAACAAGCAGAAGAAGTGAAAGAGATAGATTTGCCTGCTATTAAAACAGTATGTATTGTTTTCTTATTTTACATAGAACAGGTATAATACACTTGTGCTTTCTTTGTTTAATAAAATTGTAGAAGGGATATATAAACAAGAGTGATCTTCCGTTGAATGTGATTGTCTACAACATAACAACCCTATGTTAATTTGATGTAGATAAATACTTTAGCCTGTGTAATTGCAATCATTAACCATCAAGGTAAAAGCCTTGACGTGATACAAACTAAATGTTTGGGCAGAAGTCATTATTAGTCCCCTACTGACGAAGTCAAAGGGGACTTCAGGTTTGCACTCTGTCCCTGTCTGTCTGTCTGTCTGTCTGTCTGTCTGTCTGTCTGTCTGTCTGTCCATCCGTCGGTCCGGCAAATCAGTTTTCCACATTTTTTTCTTCGTGCTTGAAGATATTGATTTGATATTTGGTGTATTGTTTTATCATGACATTTTACAGATCAAGTTCAAATTTTGTTCAGGTCTGATAATTTTGTGCAGAGTTATGGTCCTTGGACTTAGAAAATGCACTCAAATATTCAGTTTTCCGCACTTTTTTTCGTCATGCTTGAAGATATCGATTTAATAATTGGTACATTGTTTTATCATGACAAGTTACAGATCAAGTTCGAATTTTGTTCCGGTCTGATGATTTTGTGCAGAGTTATGGTCCTTGGACTTAGAAAATTCACTTAAATAATCAGTTTTCCACACTTTTTGTCATCATGCTTGAAAATATTGACTTGATTTTTGTTATATAGTTTACACCATAACAAGTTATAGATCAAGTTAGCATATTATTCCAGTACAATTAATTTTTAGCTGGTAGGGCACTATGTATTGCCATGCAATGCTCTCAGAATGCTTGTTTTCACTTAATGATGATGACTGATAACAGGTCATAGGTCAACCCAAGGTCAAGGATCCAAATTAAAACTGTCACAATGATGCAAGCTAACTTCATAAAATGTGGTATGCATAACTGCTAGATAGAGAGAAAGACAAGGTCAAAGATCAAGATAAGATCAAGAATCCATATTGAAGTCCTTCTTAAAAAATCTTATAAAATTTGGTATACATTTTCATTTCAAAGAAAGGACAGCCCTTGCTTATTTTTAGCGAAAATGTCAAAGGTAAGCTGAGAGTTAGGTTGTGGTCAAAATTTTTTTTACACAAAAAGATGATTAGGTTGGTCAGTTTTTATCAAATTATGTATGTGGAGAAGATGGATAGAAAGAAAGGGAGATATGGGTTGGACATACATGAACCTTCTTTCTCATGGAATACTGGGAAATAATCATATATCAAAGTATTTAAAAACAGTGCTTTTAATATGTTGACCTTTTTATAATGGCCATTCAAATAATTTATGGTAGTGAGAATTGCTTTGTGATGCCTTTGTTATATTTCATATATACCACCATCCTGGACAAAATTTGTTTTTTAGCAGTTAAAACTTTTAGGGGGATAATGTATCACAAGGGTAGAGAAATACTAGGAACAGTTTTGTTTAAGGCCTGATAATGTAAAGACTTTTGTGGTAGCAGCATCATGTGGTTGAAGAGGATGTAAAGGGGGTATGTGTACAGAAGAACAGGAAATAAAATGGCAATTTCATGAGCAACAAAAAAATTAGAAAAAATAGATTACACATTGTGTTTTCGCCAATTTGCACATTTTCACAGTGAATAATGAGTTTTGATTTCTTTTGCCTCTCTTTTACACAGTGAATAATGAGCTTCATGTAGAAAAAATATGTGAAATAAAAATTGCAAACACATTGCACGAAAATAACTCTTCACCACAGGTGTTTAAGTATGGATTATCAAAATGAATTTAAATTAGAGATAGAAATATTAATAAATTTCCAGTGCATGTTGGAGGTACAAAATGAACAAATAAATAGATTGAATTAAAAAAAAATAATTTACTAATTATTAATAAACCTTTCTGTCTATCTTTAGAAATCTGGCTTTGATAGACTAGAAAACAATGGTAGTGGAAGTGATGCACATGAATCTCTTCAGCCTTTACTGCGAAATAGTAACGGTAATGATAGTGGATTGGGTGGATCAAGTACAAATGGAAACAGTATATCACAGAACAATAGTATGGATAAAAAATATTCCAATCAAAATGGCAGCACAGGAGGATACCATAGTAAACATAATAATCATATTCATCAGAATGGCAGTGTTATTCAGACTGATGCTATAATTGAATCTCCAGGAGTTAGTGAAAATACTAATCATTCCTTTGCAGAAACTTCATTTACGACAGGTGAAATGTCCGGTGGAAATGATATGAACAGTGTAGATTACACAGATGTTGAGTTACATTCTTCCGATGAGGAATCCTCGGCAAATAACTCTTCATGTGTTCAGTCATCAGGCTTAAGCAATAGTTCACCGAAACATTCAGGAAAGAAAACATTTTACTCAAGTTCTAATAAATCTGACAGAGAAAACAAAGGTTTTACGGACACAGATGAAAGAGGACAAGATTCCAGTAATATTGATTCTTATTGCGAGCAGGGTGAAACAAGTGCTATAGATTCTTATTGTGAGAAGGGGTTTGATTCAGGTTCTGGTATAACGACATGATTAATATATTGTACACCAGTCTAAATATGTCACTATATTTTAACAATAATGCATAGAATGTTATCCACATATGTTACATCATGGAAAATGCTCAAAAATTTGCCTGGAATATTCATTATAAGACATAAATATGTCTCTCACACATATTTTGGCAATACATTTTATTTAGTTCTGTCCTTCCATTTGTTTGTCTATTACAAGAGAGCTGGTCAAAACGAAATTGCTTCTTACAGGATGTAGTAGTTATGCAGGAAATGCACATCCTTTTTGATTTTTTTTAATCAGATTGTATCTAGGGCTTTCCATACAAAAACATAAACAGCCATTTCTAAATATAAGGAATTTATAAAATGCAAAATTGACAATGTACATTGGAATACATGTACATAGATTGAATTGAAATAAAATTAGCAATTTAGGTTGGAATTGAGGGAACGGTTGTCAGACTTCATAACTTTTCACTCTGGTTGTGGTTCTACATCATGTGCATATATTTTACTTGTTTTATGGGCATTTTACATGTAAAATTATCATGTTGAAATTTTAAACAGTAATTTTAAAGTATTTTTTTTTTAATTTTGTCTCATAATTTTTGTAATTTTATTTTTCTAATTATATGAAATTCATATCATAAGGCAGCTTAAAACATTGAATCTGTTAGACATGGATAGTTAGATTAATTATCATTCATTCATAAATGTTTCAACTGACAAGTTGCATTTTTACAATTTTTTGTTGTTGTACAGTACAATCATAGACTGCATTTATTATGAATCTTGTTGTAATCTGAGAATTTGCATGAAAATGTTTGTTAAAAATTTCATCTATTGTTTTCTTTAGATTCCATAAAATTTTAAAATTACAATTTTATTACAATTTCAGCATATCACAAAGAATAAGTTAAGACATATTCATGTCAATATTCAAATAAAAGATAAATTTAAATAGATTACTTTAATAAGTTAACTCCTTAACTGTGAAACTATAAAACAGTCTTTAAAGTGAAAAAAAAAATCACAGAAAAATTAAGTTTTTAGTTTTTGTACAAGAACATACCTTGACAACCATGATAATTTGTTTTGTTAATTAATATCATGAATGGGAGATTTATATATTTTTTTTATTAAATTCCTAAGAAAAAATCTTGTTGCTCTTAACATTCTTAGAAACTAGGAGCTGTTTGAGAATATTACCGTTTCTAGGTCTTCACCCACTTTGTTTTACACAATACAATACCATACTAACTTGCAGTATACACTTCTAGGACTTCACCCACTGTGTTTTACACAATACAGTACCATACTAACTTACAGTATACACTTCTAGGACTTCACCCACTGTGTTTTACACAATACAGTACCATACTAATACAGTACACATAGGTCTTCACCCACTGTGTTTTACAATACAGTACCATACTAACACAGTATCTAGGTCTTCACCCACTGTGTTTTACACAATACAGTACCATACTAACTTACAGTATACACTTCTAGGACTTCACCCACTGTGTTTTACACAATACAGTACCATACTAACTTACAGTACACACTTCTAGGTCTTCACCCACTGTGTTTTACACAATACAGTACCATACTAACTTACAGTATACACTTCTAGGACTTCACCCACTGTGTTTTACACAATACAGTACCATACTAACTTACAGTATACACTTCTAGGTCTTCACCCACTGTGTTTTACACAATACAGTACCATACTAACTTACAGTATACACTTCTAGGTCTTCACCCACTGTGTTTTACACAATACAGTACCATACTAACTTACAGTATACACTTCTAGATCTTCACCCACTGTGTTTTACACAATACAGTACCATACTAACTTACAGTATACACTTCTAGGTCTTCACCCACTGTGTTTTACACAATACAGTACCATACTAACTTACAGTATACACTTCTAGGACTTCACCCACTGTGTTTTACACAATACAGTACCATACTAACTTACAGTATACACTTCTAGGTCTTCACCCACTGTGTTTTACACAATACAGTACCATACTAACTTACAGTATACACTTCTAGGTCTTCACCCACTGTGTTTTACACAATACAGTACCATACTAACTTGCAGTATACACTTGTAGGACTTTCATTTTATGTTGCAGTTATATCTTGCTGCAGCTGGTATAGTCCTTTATTGAAGTAGTATTGTAATTACTAACTATCTATTTACCTTGAACTAAAAATCCCTTGTATGTCCGTTTGTATTTATCTTTTATATTAACTTATGTATGTACATACTTGTAATTTTATGAATGTATTTATTTATTTTTCAACTTATTGAGGTAAAAATAATTAGCTTTCTTAGCCTGTCTGGTCAGTTGGTGTGTTCAGTGGACATTGCTATGGTTATTAGGAGAAAGTAAAATAACAAAAATATCGAACTCCAAGGAAAATTTAATATGGAAAGACCCTTATCAAATGGCAAAATAAAAAGCTCAAACACATCAAACCAATGGAAAACAACTGTCATATTCCTGACTTGGTACAGGCATTTCCTTATGTAGAAAATGGAACTCAACACAATAGAAATTCAAATACACAAATGTATCAGTAACTTTCATTTTGTTAGTTAATTTGTGATATGATGGGTTTATTTTAGAATAGTCCAATTTTTTTAATGTGAAAGCAGCTTTTTTATGCATAAATGACAGATCTGCCATTTCTTTTAATAGTCAGGTACAATTCAGGGCATTAATATGTCAAAATATTTATAATTATTTTAAATTTTTATTTCCTTTTTTTTTCAGCATTTTCATGTGTTAATTTTTAATACAATGTATAGTGCTTGAGTGTCTGCTGCATTTCAATAATTCTATTCAAATTTAACACATAGTTGCATGTTGCATTATCTAATTTTTTAAATAATTGATATACTGATTCATAAAAATGACTTTTATGGTGAAATTGAGGTTTTGATTAAGGCTTTCTATCTTGTCTTCTGTCAGTCACCTGTTTCCATTGCCTGATTTTACTTGGTAGGTGTAAAAATAATAAGATTTTTTCAGAGGACATTTTAATTTGAAACTTACCCTATACAAATAAATACTTCGCTTCCCATTTAAATCCATTATAAAAAAAGCTTTGAAGTGGGAAAAAAATTAACAAAGCAAATATTTTACTGACCCTTTTAAGGCCCAAAACTCAAACAAAAACTGACAGGAAATTAAATATAATTACACTTATAGATATATAACATTCCTTAATCTATATTAATATTATAATCTTTGATATTTTCTTGGTTTGTTTTTTTTTCACAATTTCATTCAGTAAACCTTATATACAGGGATTAAATTAGCTCATCAAAAGATAAGTGCGTACTTGTTTTGATTTGTAAAAACTACTTGACTAGCAATATTCCATAGAATATTCTTGATCCTGAAATAAGTGAAAATAATCCCCATGAGAATACCAGATTTTGAAGTTTTAAAATGTGTTACTGGTTAGCAGATAAAGATGTGACCTCTTTCAGAGCAATCTTTTTTGTCTTCGATCTTAATAATTACAGCATTCATTTAAATATAGTGGTGTCATACCTTTTATTTACACATATAATTTGCATTCCATTTTATTACTGATCTGTTGTTTTTAGTATGCATAATGTTTGTGAAAATTTACAAAGTTTTATGATCTAACTATGTCACTGAATAAATTGTACAAATATACATCTCAGAGAAGTTTTCACCTCCATTTATCCTTAAATGACTATATTGTGTATGTGATAAAATATTGATATGGAATATATTTATATATTTCAATTTATCAGCTGTAAGGAGTAAACATGTAGCAGACCTGCCAACTATCCCGATTTTGGCGGTATCATCCCGATTTTCATGCCTCAACGATATCCGAATCCTGATTTTTCACAAAATATACCCGAAAAAATTATTGGTTACCGATTTTGAAGTTTTTCTGATTAATTTCTATAAACCTATAATTTTACCTGGCAACATATTTATGACAGGTTTACGATCCTACACTAATCAACGGTCACAACAGGTGTCATAATTTGTTGTTACGTGTAATCTGCTTATCTGATGGGTCATAACAATCCTCAAAATTAATTAATCTGTAAACAGAATCGGTCAGTCGGCATTTCAATTTTAATCAATTTATCATACGATCACAATTTGCAACGTTTACCATAGTTTCATGACAAAACCGTAATTAACTGAAAGACGAAAACTGTAATGAACTCATTAGAAAACAGCGTTTATCTTGAAATCCATTAAAATTTTTGAAATCAGACGTGTTTCTGTCAAGTTCTGATTTAAAATCGACGCCATTTTGTATTCACTTCTACTGTGTATAAGCCTCCGCCGGTAAGAGCACCTCTGAACACAAAGAAAGATAACTCAAATTTTATCCATTTTCTCATTAATACTGATAGACTAACTAAAAATCTGTCTTCATCCTTCTAAATTTAGGACATTTAGGTTTAGGTGTTGTGAGTCATGGTGCAAAGATAAGAAGGTCTTTGGAGGGGGAAAAAGGGGGTCTTCACTTTGTATCCTTTATTTTTTTAGGTCATTTTTCTCTATTAAGTTATTTTGCCAATTAATAAGTACAAGAATCATGCAAATAAAAGAAATCAAGGCTTATTAGCTCATCATCAGTATACCAAAAGAAATAAGAAGAGATATGAGACTATTTCAAGAGTAAAAAACATTGCACACAGAAACACCGCAAAAATTGTAACCCTTAAAAATCTGGTCGCGCATGGAGATTTTCAAAAGGTGGCAGGTCTGATGTAGTTAATTCTTCTAAAAACCTGCTCTGTTCTTGCGGATGACTTATTCTGTTAGAATTTTGCAATTTTAACAACTACCAAATAATGCATGTTAAATCAGATTTTTAGCTCACCTGGCCAAAAGGTCAAGTGAGCTTTTCTCATCACTTGGCGTCCGTTGTCCATCATCGGCTTCATCGTCAGCATCTTCGTCTGTTAACTTTTACAAAAATCTTCCCCCTCTGAAACCAATGTACATGTACCAAATTTAACCAAACTTGGTCACAATCATCATTGGGGTATCTAGTTTAAAAAAATGTGTCCGATAACTGCGCCTGCCAACCAGGATGGCCGACATGGCTAAAAATAGAACATAGGGGTAAAATGCAAGTTTTGTCTATTATTTTGAAAACCCCTATAAATAGAGAATTTCTGACAAATGCAAAAATGTTCAGAATGTTGAGCTCTATAAGAGTTATTGCCCTTAAATGACGAATTTTACCATTTTTAAAATTTGTACCCTATTATCTCAAAAATTGTAATAGATAAGGAGAAAAAGCAAAAATGATCAGCAACACAAGATCTACAAATAAGTCAACATGACCAAAATCGTCAGACGATAATGACAATTTTAACAAATTTTTTAGTTTTTATACGCCCGTTTACAGGACGTATTATGGTTATACCGTTGTCCGTCTGTCCGTCCGTCGTCAACATGTCGGACATTAACTCAAAAAAAGCTTTAACCAATTTGCATAAAACTTTGGTGAATTGTTTATATCTATTGACGTTAGCTCCCTTTCGTTTTTTATAAATTTTAGATTTTACCTTTCCGAGTTATGGGGTTTTATTCATTAAATCAGGGGGATTTTCCAGTTTTCGGACAATAACTCAAGAATGTTTTCACCAACTTGCAAAAAATTTTGGTTAATTGTTTATATCTATTGACATGAGCTCCGTTTTGATTTTTATAAATTTTAGATTTTACGTTTCCAAGTAACAGGGTTTTATTCATAAAAAAAGGGGGATTTTCCAGTTTTCGGAAAATAACTAAAAAATGCTTTCAGCAGTTCTCATGAAACTTTGAAGAATTGTTGATATCTATTGATGTAAGCTCCCTTTAGAATTTTATAAATTTTAGATATTACATTTCCGAGTTATGGGGTTTTATTCATTAAAAAAAGGGGGGATTTTCCAGTTTTCAGACAATAACTCAAAAATGCTTTCAGCAATTCGTATGAAACTTTGGTGAATTGTTTATATCTATTGATGTAAGCTCCCTTTAGAATTTTATAAATTTTATTTGTTTATAGTCTGACAACAGATTTACTTAGTATTGCGCAACAGCATAGTGTATTGCACAACAGCAAGAAATCTTTAATTGAATATAAATTCAATTCATATAACCAATTTCAAGTTCTTTGACTATATTTATTCAGAAACCTATTATATGTCAAATATTTAATTACAATCCAAATTCAGACCTGTATCAAGCTTGAATAATGTGTCCATTTTTGCCCCAACTGTTCAGGGTTGGACCTCTGCGGGCGTATCCAGCTGCGCTCAGCGAAGCAGTTTATTGGTCCATATCTTAAAAACTATACATTTTGATAGATAGATTAAAAAGCAAAAAAGGGGCCTGGGTGGCCGAGTGGTCTTTCAGTCCAACTACTGTATCACTAGCCAGTCAACACTGAGGTTGTGAATATGAATCCTGCACGGGGCAGGTGCACTCGACTCCAATCTTAATTGACAAGGATTGTCAGTTTTCCTAACGAAGGTTGATGGTTCTGTCCGGGCAAGCTGGCTTCCTCCACCAATAAAAACTGACCCACACGAAATAGCACAATAGTGTTGAAAGTGGCGTTAAACACCAATCAATCGATCAATCAATCAATAAAAAGCAAAAATGATCAGCAAGACAAGATCTACATATAAGTCAAAATTTTCCCATTTTTGCCTGTTACTGTAGGATTCATTCATTTTTGTGGGTTTCAATTTTCGTGGATTGAGGAAAACTTGCATTTTCGTGGATATTTGATTTCATGGTTTTGCCAATCTCTGCATACAAAGCCTATAGAAAATTTGTATCTTGAATTCTGAATTAGATAGATAGAAACTTTAAATAGCACAAATGATCAGCAAGACAAGATCTACAAATAAGCCATTATGTTCGAAATCTTCAGTCGACTCATTGTTGTAGTTATTGCCTTTTAATGATGATTTTTTACATTTTTTTGCATTTTTTGCCTTTTATCTTGAAAACTATGATAGATAGATAGATAGAAACTTTAGAAAGGAAAAATTATCAGCAGGATAAGATCTACAAATTTGTCAACATGACTGAAATTGTCAGTTAAGGCAGCAACCATTTGATTTTCTAGGGGGGGGGGCTATGGATTTTTTTGGAAAAAAAAGTTTGTTTCCAGTTTTGGGAGAAAAAAATAATTTGTCTTTGACCCTGAGAAAAAAAAATTATTTGTTTCATCCTCAGCTGCCACTATATGTAATGCTAAAATTGAAAGAAAAAAATTGTTTTCGACTTGTCTCCGAAAAAATAGATTGTTTTTCGCCAAAGGCGAAAAAAAAAGTTCGTCCGGAAAAAAAATCCATAGCCCCCCCCCAGAAAATCAAATGGTTGCTGCCTAACTCTTAATAGAGTTGTTCCCCTTTAATGCTGATTTTGATAAAAAGTGGCCATTTTTGAAGACGCAGGTGAGCAACACATGCTCTTTAGAGCCTCTAGTATACTGTTGCTGCCACTACTGTTAAAAGTTCATTTAATTTTCAAGAGGTGAATTAGTTCTTTTCGAGTTTACCATTGTAATTTTGGAATTTTACTACGGAGAAAGAAATACAGGTAAAGTTTGATTTTCATACAACTGCTATTCCAGATGTATTCCCTTTCTAAAAATAAAGAGATGTGGTATGATTGCCATTGAGACTATTCACCAGAGAGCAGATTGCCAATGAGACAACTATTTACCAGAGAGACCAGATTGCCAAATAGACAACTTTTCACCAGAGACTAGATTGCTTGTGAGTCAACTATTCACCAGAAACCATATTGCCAATGAAACAACTTTTCACCAGAGAACAGATTGCCAAATAGAAAACTATTCACCAGAGATCAGATTGACAAGCCAAATAGAAAACTATTCACCAGAGATCAGATTGACAATGAAACAACTATTCCCCAGAGACCAACTGATGTGGATGTTATCAACTATAGGTCACCTTGCAGTCTTAACAATGAGCAAAACCCATGATGTATACATGCCTGATTTTTGATGAAACAATAAACGAAAAACAAATGTTTCTTGTCTAAAAATTGTAAACCTTGGTTTCAAAATGATGACATTAGTTTGCTGTGAGCTAGAATAATTAAAATTCTACCATGAACTCCAAATTAACTTATTTTAGTTTTGCATTTATAGGCCTCTTAAATCAGGTTATACTTGTTTCTCCACATAGATCCAAAGGGTTGACTGATGTATAAAACTATGGTCATCCCTTGGGCTCTTCATATCAAGCAGTAAAGCTCTTTCTTCATTTGGTTGTGTTGGATGTATAAATGTGCAGCCACGTCTGGTAAGAAATGGGACATTTAATCTAATTGCCTCGAGTAAAGAGAGTGCAATGCTCTTTAGATGTTAAGGAATCTTATCAACAACTCCTTTAGGGATCTGTAGGTGACCTGTTGCAAGGCATGATTTCTGCACTTATCAAAAAATAGTTTCAAAATATTCCAGTGGCAGTGGAAGATCCCACCCTTCATCAGATCGACCAACTTGGCAGAACCTTCCTGTTTTAATAATTTAATTGTTAATTTGTTCTCGTCCTGAATAAAGTATGCCTGAAGTATTTGCCACTGGACGTTAAACAATCGATCTATATACCCATACAATCATCATTGTAATTTTTCTATGATTAGCTTTCCAGTATTCCCCTCACACAACTGTAGTGTATATCTCCCAGTTGATATAAATTGAAGCTCCATAGCTTGATTGTGTTTTCTGTCGTTATTTCCTTGATGGAGGTTAGCTGCTTACAAGGAATCTGTTGAACAAAGGGTTTCTAATTATAAGGTAGAAGTAGTCACCCGTTCTTTTTTCCGAACCTGACATCACCAAATGTGACTCATCAACCAATTGTATTTGCCATGAGCATCACAATGGGCATTGCAAGTTGAGCAGGAAGTGCTTACCCTTCCAGAGCATCCGACGGTTCACTTCCGGTTTTGTCCTGTAAATACCTCTTGCATTTTCAGTACAAGAAAACAAATCTGAATCTACAACGTTGCATTTCTTCTCATCGAAATAGTTTTAATTTGGTACAAATCATTTACAAAATGAAGGACAGGTGGGTATAATTGAATATTACAACGAGTTACTGACCGAAGGACAGCAGTTTACCTTTGGCAACCTTAGATATAGTGACATTCAATAATATTGAGCCAATCTTTGACTTCAATTCTTAATTGTAAAAGTATAAATCACATTTGGGTCCCACTGATTGCAATACAAGGAGCACACATTTCATTTGTACCGCCTTTTTTTTAAAATTAAAACAATCCCAGATCAGTTATATATCCGTTTTTTTTTCCTTGACCATGACATGCCCAAATATGAGTTATCACCTAATTTTAACTTGCCATGAGCAACACTATGTCTACCACAAGTGGAGCAGAAACTGCTTACCCTTACAGAGCACATACGTTTAAAGACTACTTGCATTTTAATTACAAGAACAAGAAACATGTCTATGTTGACAACACGTTTAAATTTCTTATCTCTGTGCAAAATAGAGTGAAGTAGAGCTTAAATAAATCTTGTAAATAAAAAATACTAACGGATTTTCAGATGTTTACCTCGAACAACCTTAGCATGAATGACATTCAATAATCCGACTTTGCTTGCAATACTAGAACATCAATTCGTGTTTACCCTCTTTTTCAAAAATTGAAATTTGACTCCCCAAAAATGCATCAGTTTTATACCAAATCCTAATTTTGTTCTGAGGCTACTATAACTTATAGTAGTCTCAGTTTTGTTTCACACTGAATTAGAGCGGAGAAATCAAACAATTATTATTATACTTAAAACTTCACTGATTTAACCCAAATACCCTTTCTCACAGTTAAATCTGTTGAACACTAAACAATTCCAAAAATTGGAACACTTACAATTTAAGTCCCTCTCTATATGAAAAATATAATACATTAGACAGTTTTCAAAATTTCGACACTCATTGTACAAGAAAAAGTTATATTCAAATATTCAAAATTCTCAGTTTCTTTTCCGTTTGATGATATTAACTTTCAATATGATGTAAAAATATTTTTATCACCGGAAAACTTATTTTTCAAGAATTATACATTACTCTAAATTGCCTTAAAATACTTCTTTACTTTAATGTTAATAGTTGAACTTCATTATTGAATTCCAGAGCGAAAAGTTCCATTCCTTACTTTTCAAATTTAACTATTAATTTTCGTACGTAACCTCTGCGTTATTTTGGAAGTTTTAGTCAAGTATGCCTTTTTGTAGAACAACTAAAATTTCAATATATTATCATGCTCCTTGACATTGCTATATATACAATGTAAAAATAAAAAGATGTGGTAAGATTGCCAATGAGACAAGTCTACATAGACTTCTGCAGAAATATAAAAGATAAAGGGTATCTATTTCATATAACATGAAGTTTAAGCATACACCATTATGAGCTTAGATTTATTGTAGTTGAAAACTCACACAATTAGCAAATCAAATCATGCTCCTTAATTTTACTAGCACACTGTCTTGTATGCTTAGGGATCTGATTCTATTTTACTACTAATTTACTCTTTATTCGTGCAGACTTTCTGGGTGTAATGATCAACTCAGTCGAGGATTTGTTGACCGAAATTTCTCCCAGTGCATGCACTGTATTCTGCAAATTTTCGAATGTTGTTGATGTCACAAACGATAGGTTCAGTCCTATAAAGTTCTCCGTTGATTTTTTATTGAAAGTCTCTAATTCTGTCATGAGATTCTCAAGACTTTTGGACATTACAAACGAATGTATATCTGATCCATAGTCTTTCACCATTGTGATATCACTTTGCCAAGTTTTCAATGTTTCTGTTCTCTTTTCCAAGTCTTTTGTTTGAGTTTCTAGTTTTTCTATACATTCTTTATGAGCTTGTAGCAATTTTTCCTCAATTCTCATTTCCAATGAATCTAAATAATCATTGACTTTTCGCCTCATTTCACTTAATGTTGTTCTGATTCCATTCCTCTGTGCATTTATCATCCCAATATTTTCTTTCTTGTGATTTTCTAATTCGCTCAACGTTGTTAGCGCCTCCTTCATTCGCACTCCTAAATCCTCGATCTTTCCGTTCTTCTTTGCGTCAACAGAGGCCTCCCCTAGGGTGATGATTTCATGGCATTCCTTCTGATGGATTGTTACACATCCCGGGCAACACAGTTTGTCATGGCTTTTACAGTAAAATGTGAAACTACCTCCAGTATGGTCACAACATGTTTGTGTAAAGTTCCTCAAAAAGTCACTTATATCTTTTAGTTTTAGTAATGGTATGAGCCTGTGTGTAATACTTGTCTTTGACTTCTTGTGATGTTTCTCACAGTCTGAACACAGTCCTTCAGCACAATCGATACACCAACAGAAGGCATAGTCTTCACTATTATCTCTCCTACAAGGTCCACATGCTTCGTCGGAAGTTTGTAAAGTAACTACTTTACTGTTAATTGACAAAGTAGATTTGGAACGTGACGACGGAAGTTTACTTGCCATCACGATTTATAAAATATGAAATAATAGCGTTCCTTTCGAAATGTTTTTTATCTTTTTATTTTTCTATTAATTCTTACAAATGGTTGATTACAGTTAGAAAAGAGAAATTCGATAACTTGAACATTTTAATTGTTTAGAACCACTGTTCATGCATGATTATAA
Source organism: Mytilus coruscus (assembly GCA_017311375.1). NCBI lineage: Eukaryota > Metazoa > Mollusca > Bivalvia > Mytilida > Mytilidae > Mytilus > Mytilus coruscus. The sequence continues at coordinate 121,529,163 of CM029595.1, read as the reverse complement.
CAATATCAAATTGCTTGAGCAAGCGCATTTTGATTTAATTATTGTGTTTACATGAACAATTGAAATTAAGTCAAAATATATATTCTACACATATCACACATGGTTTGTCTTCGCATACTTCGGATATGAAATACAATGATTATTTTTCAATCTTTAAAACTTATTTTTTGTGTTAACTTATGGTGATTTTATTTGAAATTCTGCTGTATATTCATTATCTCAAACAACTTCTTAATATGAAATATATGAAATATGGTCGTTTTCAATTATATCCTAATGATTTTGATCATTTGGGGAAAAAAGTGTTGATGGCATATCTTTCATAGTTTGGTATAAATCATTTGCAATATAATGACAATTAATGATATTATAACAAAGCCCCAAAAAATTCGTAGTAGTGTTTTTAAAACACGTTATATTAACTGTTTGATAAAGGAATTAGGTATTGACAGTTCAATTGACAACTCAACGTATACATGGTATACTCCCATGACATTTACACAAGAGGAAATCTTCAACCAAAGATGAAGAATTGGATCTTCCTTCTCTCCACTAGAAACCAAAATTACATACCTAAACTTAAAGACAGATTGAAATATAAGTCAAACTTAAAACAGAATGGACAACGCAAATACAAATACATTTTGTATCTTGTTTTAGGAAGAGACAAATCTATGTAAAATATATTACTCTGATTCGAACAAAACGTTCACTGAAATTGAAATCATCAAAAAGCTGAATTTTTAATGGACACATTTCTTACGCTTGGAGGAAATATTTTTCAACAGTTATTTTGCATTTCTATGGGTACCAACTTTGATACTCTGTGTGCCTACTTGTTCCTTTATTCTTATGAGGACAGGGGCCTCTAAAACAAGAGGCTCTCAAGAGCCTGAATCGCTCACCTGTAATTGTTTGCTTAAATCTTTCAATGATTATTTTTGCTTTTCAATATATATTAATGAGTGGCTTAAAAATGCCATTTAAATGTTCTTTGTATCTGTCATATTTTCTTCAAAAGCAAAATAATGCATTTTACCCCTTTGTTCCATTTTAGCCATAGTGGCTATGTTTCTTGACGTACAAGGAAATAAAATACAAAATTTATACTAGATACTCTGAAACTCATTCAGCCCAAGTTTGGCTGAAATTGATTCAGCATTTTCAAAGGAGAAGATTTTTTAAAGTAAGCAAACTAGATGAACAAATTGAGAAAAATTGTCTTTAAATAACTCCTTAAGGGGTCAATTGACAAATTTGGTCATAAAATTATTTGTAGATCTTACTTTGCTAAACATTTTTGCTATTTACAGTTTATCTTTATCTATAATAACATTCAAGATAATAACTGAAAACTGCAAAATTTCCTTTAAATCATCAATTCAGGGGCAATAGCTTTAAAATCAGACACCTGATTTGGCTAATAATTTCAGAGCAGGTAGACCTTGACCTAATGAATACTTTAACTTCTTATCTGATTTCCTCTAAATGCTTTAGTTTTTGAGATATAAGTCAAAAACTGCATTTTACCCTATGTTCTATTTTTAGCCATGGCAACCATGTTTTCTGAGGAAACAGAAAATAAAACACAAACTTTATTTTAAATAACCTAAGAATCATTCAGCTTAAGTTTGGTTTAATTTGGTTCAGTAGTTTCAGAGGAGAAGATTTTATAAAGTTAGAAAACATGATAAAAAAATTGTGTAAAATTGTCCTTAAAGGTCAATAACTCCTTAAGGGGGTCAATTGACAATTTTGGTCATATAAAACTTATTTGTAGATCTTACTTTGCTGAACATTTTTGCTGTTTACAGTTTATCTTTATCTATAATAATATTTAAGATAATAACCAAAAACTGCAAAATTTCCTTAAAATTACCAATTTAGTTGCAGCAACCCAACAATGGGATATTAGATTCATCTGAAAATTTCAGGGCTGATAGAACTTCATCCTAATGAACACTTTGATCCCATGTCAGATTTGCTCTAAATGCTTTAGTTTTTGAGATATAAGCCAAAAACTGCATTTTACTATGTTCTATTTTTAGCCATTGCGGCCATGTTTTATGACGAAACAGAAAATAAAACACAACCTTTATTCTAGATACCCTAAGGATCATTCAGCTTAAGTTTGGTTGGAATTGGTTCAGTAGTTTCAGAGGAGAAGATGTTTGAAATAGTTTACACCGGACGGACGAAGACGACGGACGACGGACGCCAAGTGATGGCAAAAGCTCACATTTCCTTTGGAAAGGTGAGCTAAAAACGAAAAGAAGCAGGAATTATCCTTTTGCTTCGATTTCGCTAAATAGAGGATGTCATGTCACTGAACAATTCAAAATTTGATGACTATGTTAGATGTTAGTCCCCGATGGTATCACGAGGCCAGTAGCCAGTAATTCTGAAAATACGGATATTTTTTTTATTGAAATTTGCTGTTATGAAGTTTTGTAAATCATTTCAAATTCAGGAATATATATCTCTTTCATACAAAGCTCCGATTCCTTCTCCGGATTTGACTTTACTTTAGGTCCTTTTGGTTTTATCAGCTCTGCAATGTTTGTAATAGGTTTTGAATTTTCAAATACTTTGGCCTCGATCATCACTGGAGAGACATTGATTGTCGAAATGCGCAACTAGTGCAGTAAAATAAGTATCGTTAATGTTATTACTTCCACTGGTTCGATACTTCTGCCGGTAGACTGTTAGTCCCCGAGAGTATAACCGGCCAGTAGTTAGTACTAATGTACTGGAATGACGAAAACCGGTCTGCTCATATGAACTCTCATTTTGACCTCTGATCTACTGATTGTACTAACAATTTTTTTTTCAAAGGAATATTATCAAACTAAGTTTTGGTATCAGCAGGAAACAGAATATATCCTTGATTTCAGTCTATCAATCACCTTTGTGACATTGACCTCTGGTCTTGTAACCTCCGGTTCAACAGGCTCTCTCAAAAGAACATTATCCAACTAATTTGACCTAAAGTTTGATTCAAGATACATGTACCTATAAACCAACAATTTGCCTAAATTTCAGTCTATGTATTGCTGGTGTGACCAAGACCTATTTGTCCTGAATTAAAACTTTTCCAAACATGTCAGTCTATTCATAGGCATTGTGTAAATATCCTTGACTTACTTATCCTATTATCAGCAAGGATTTTGTTCTTTTGAAAGAACATTTTGGTGAAGGTTGAATATGTGGTTAAAAAGAAATCACAAGCAAACTACAATTTTGCCCAAATTTCAACTGACCATTTCGTTCTGATCCTGTCCTTCCACTTTGTGACCTCAAAAACAAATAGTGGTCTTTTCAAAGACATTATCAAATATGTCTTCGTGTATGTTCAATGGTGTTAATATGTCCTTTGATTGAGTTAAGCTATTTCAGTTGATATTTTATAGTGTGTCTTTCTATGTTGTGATGTTACACTATTGTTTCAGAAAAAGGGTGAAGGTTTGGTACCATTAAAACGTTTAAACCCGCTGCATTTGTTTGCACCTGTCCTAAGTCAGGAATCTGATGTTCAGTAGTTGTTGTTTGTTGATGTGGTTCATAAGTGTTTCTCGTTTCTCGTTTTTATATAGATTAGACCGTTGGTTTTCCCGTTTGAATGGTTTTACACTAGTAATTTTTGGGGCCCTTTATAGCTTACTGTTCGGTGTGAGCCTAGGCTCCGTGTTGAAGACCGTACTTTGACCTATAATGGTTTACTTTTATAAATTTTGACTTGGATGGAGAGTTGTCTCATTGGCACTCATACCACATCTTCTTATATCTACTTGCATTAAATACATATGTGCCACTGTGGCCTTGACCTCTAACCCAGTGACATCAGTATCACAAGGGGTCTTTTTTGCTTTTAAGACACATAAGTAAATATTTGAAATATGGCTGAAAAGATATTGTCCAGAAACAAGACTTTTCAAAAAATCAATTTTAGGCAATGTAACCTTGATATTCAACCTTTTGCAATTTTGTTTCTTCAAAAGGACTTTTTAAAACAATTTTTAGTTAAGGTTGATTCAATGGTTCAATATAAAACCATTATTGGTAAAGATCTGGTTAATCAAGAGACATTGTCTGGAAATAAAGCTCATCCTGAATATTTCAATGTAATTATTTACACCGTGATCTTATCCTTTGACCTACTCACTAGAAATGCAATGGGGATCTTGTTTTTGTTCCAAGGAACATTATCAAGCTAAGTTTAGTAAAGGTTGGACACTCAGATAAAATAATTGCCAAATTTTTAGTCTATTAAGTGCTGTTACCTAGATCACAAGATCAATCAAGGTCTTTTTTTTAAATGCATGATTTATCTTATTACTAAACATTTTGTATTTTCTTGACTAGCCTCTTTCTTTTCTGTCTTTTCTGTTTTTGTTCCTTCCCTTCATTAAGAAGACCTTCAGCATGCTTATAAAGATCCAAACTGACAGCAGGGACAACCTTAACTCAAAGAAAATCTACAGCCTCCTCAGTGATTATCTACACCATCTCTACAGAGCAAAGTGTATTAAAGGCAGCAAAGTCAGCTTGTACTTCTTACATGACAGAGTGTTCCAAGACCAGTACTTTATTTATTGAATAACAATGGTTATGTTCAGTTTTCTAGCAAAATGACTTTATTAATGATTAAAAATCATTCATAACTATTGTTATTGTTTGTTAATTTTTCATCTATTTATCATGTTATAAATGTATAGCATACTTCTTTCTTATATATGTAAGCCAATGACATTGGATACAAAAACTAGAGGCTCTAAAGAGCCTGTGTAGCTCACCTTGGTCTATGTGCATATCAAACAAAGGGCACTCTCCAACATTGTAGACGAGAATAGACTTCATGACAAAAAATCTCTATTTTGTTGATCTTGTATTACTGATCTTTTAGTCTGTTTAGTTTCTCTCTATCTTCTTTATTTTTTGCTCAAAACACAAAAGAGGGTAAAAATAAATGTGGATTGTGTTATAAAGGGACATAACTGAAGAACAGTAAAAGTGACGCTACCCAAATTTGAACTTGATCTGAGTTTTGTGGTAATAAGCATTGTGTGTAAGTCTCATAACATTTGGTTGAGGCAAACTTAAGTTAGAGAACGGAAACTAAAAATTTTGCAATTTTTCCATTTATAAAGGGCATTACTCTAGAACAGTTTGAGTGACGCCACCAAAATTTAAACTTGATCTGTGTTTTGTGGTAATAAGCATTGTGTATAAGTTTCATAACATTTGGTTGAGGCAAACTTAAGTTAGAGAACGGAAACTAAAAGTTTTGCAATTTTTCCATTTATAAAGGGGCATTACTCTAGAACGGTTTGAGTGACGCCACCAAAATTCATCCTTGATCTGTATTTTGTGATAATAAGCATTGTGTATAAGTTTTATAACATTTGGTTGAGGCAAACTTAAGTTGGAGAACGGAAACTAAAAATTTTGCAATTTTTCCATTTATAAAGGGGCATAACTCTAGAATGGTTAGAGTGACGCTACCAAAATTCAAACTTGATCTGTATTTAGTGGTAATAAGTATTGTGTGTAAGTTTCATAACATTTGGTTGAGGAAAACTTAAGTTAGAGAACGGAAACAAAAAATTTTGCAATTTTTCCATTTATAAAGGGGCATAACTCTAGAACGGTTTAAGTGACGCCACCAAAATTCAAACTTGATCTGTGTTTTGTGGTAATAAGTATTGTGTATAAGTTTCATAACATTTGGTTGAGGCAAACTCAAGTTAGAGAACAGAAACCAATTTTGGGACGTACAGACATACGTACATACGTATGTACAGACGGACAAGGGTAAAACTTAATGCCCCCTCCGCGACGGAGGGGGCATAAAAAATACTCATTTAAGGGCAATCACTCCTATGAAGAATGACAGTCTACTAACTATATCGGCAAAATTTGACTTTTGAATAGATCTTGCCTTGCTGATCATTTTTGTGATTTAAAGTGTTTATGTATCTATTATAATTTAAATCATATAAGGCATAACGGGAAAAAAATGTTTCTCTCTAAATATCATAGTTTTCATGATAATAAGCAAAAATGAAAAAAATGGTAAAATTTGTCATTTATGGGCAATAACTCCTATAAGAATTTGTCTAACAGTTTTTACGTATATGGACAATTGGTAGAGCTCATTATTCTGAACATTTTTGCTCCTTTCAGATTTTCTCTATTTATAACGGTTCAAAAAATAAAAGACAAAACTCGCATTTTACCCCTATGTTCTATTTTTAGCCATGTCAGCCATGTTGGTTGGTAGGCAGGGTCATCGGACACATTTAGATACCGTAATGATGATTGTGGCCAAGTTTGGTTAAATTTGTCTCAGTAGTTTCAGAGGAGAAGATTTTTGTAAAAGATTACAAAAATTAACAACTAGAGGCTCTCAAGAGCCTGTGTCGCTCACTTGTATCTACTGTGGTTTTGGAAATCATGTAAAATAAGGTTAAAATCATAATAAATAGTATTAGATACCCCAATAATGATTGAGACCAAGTTTGGTTTAATTTGGCCCAGTAGTTAAATTAAAAGCAGGTTATCCCATTGTAGTCTTACAATAGTTACTAAAGAACCCTTATCATTATTTAAATTAGTTTTCAAGTTGTGACCATTTGAACTTGTTTTTTTACAATTTTCCCATAGACTTCAATAGTAAACCCCTATGTTCTATTTTTAGCCATGGCGGCCATGTTGGTTGGATGGCAGGGTCATCGGATACATTTCTAAATCAAGATACCCTATTGAAAATTGTGGCTAAGTTTAATTCTATTTGGCCCAGTAGATTAAGTGGAGAAGATTTTTGTAAAAAATTACAAAAATTTACGAAAAATTGTGAAAAATTGACTTTAAAGGGCAATAACTCCTATGGGGTCAATTGACAATTTTGGTCATGTTGACTTATTTGTAGATCTTACTTTGCTGAACAATTTTGCTGTTTACAGTTTATCTCTATCTATAATAATATTCAAGATAACCAAAAACTGCAAAATTTCCTTAAAATTACAAATTCAGGGGCAGCAACCCAACAACAGGTTGTCTGATGCATCTGAAAATTTCAGGGCAGATAGACCTTGACCTGATGAACATTTTTACCCAGTCAGATTTGCTCTAAATGCTTTAGTTTCAGAGATATAAGCCAAAAACTGTATTTTACCCCTGTTTTATTTTTAGCCATGGTGGCCATCTTGGTTGATGTGCGGGATCATCTGATACATTTTTTAAACTAGATACCCTAAGGATGATTTAGGCCAAGTTCGGTTTAATTTGGCCCATTAGTTTCAGAGAAGACTTTTGTAAAAGTTAACGGACGACGACGATGGACGCCAAGTGATGAGAAAAGCTCACTTGGCCCTTTTGGGCCAGGTGAGCTAAAAAATTGTTAAAAATTGACTATAAAGGGCAATAACTCCTTAAGAGGTCAATTGACCATTTTGGTCATGTTGACTTATTTGTAGATCTTACTTTGCTGAACATTATTGCTGTTTACAGTTTATCTCTATCTATAATAATATTCAAGATAATAACCAAAAACTGCAAAATTTCGTTAAAATTACCAATTCAGGGACAGCAACCTAACTACTGGTTGTCTCATTTGTCTGAAAATTTCAGGACAGATAGATCTTTACCTGATGAACATTTTTACCCCAGACAGATTTGCTCTAAATGGTTTAGTTTTTAGAGATATAAGCCAAAATCTACATTTTACCCCTATGTTCTATTTTTAGCCATGTCGGCCATGTTGGCAGGGTCATCGGACACATATTTTAAACTACATACCCTAATGATGATTGTGGCCAAGTTTGGTTAAATTTGTCTCAGTAGTTTCAGAGGAGAAGATTTTTGTAAAAGATTACAAAAATTTTTTAAAAATTGTTAAAAATTGACTATAAAGGGCAATAACTCCTTAAGGGGTCAATTGATCATTTTGGTCATGTTGACTTATTTGTAGATCTTACTTTGCTGAACAATTTTGCTGTTTACAGTTTATCTCTATCCATAATATAACCAACTAGAGGCTCCAAGGACCCTGTGTCGCTCACCTGATATTTTTATTTACAATTGATGCATGATAAATGCAACTGTTGTACTGTCGTTTAGTTTCAGAGATATAAGACTAAAAAGTGCGTTTTATTTCAGCCATGTGTGCCATGTTGGCAGGCAGGGTCATCATACACAGTGGTCCCTGGATATCCTAGTGGTGATTTAAACCAAGTTTGGTTTAATTTGACAGTAGTTTCAGGGAAAATTTTGTAAAATTTATCTAACGAGAAATGCTAAGTGATGAGAAAGTTTGTTGTGAAGTTTTGTTGTTGCGCAACACCCCCCACCTCCACTCCAAAAAAACAAAAGGTAATAAAAATTATCGTTTAAGGACAATCTTTCCTATTAATGATTTCTGCAAAATTCAGTTGATTGTGCAAGGGTTGTATAGCCAGCTGAGGTCGTTAAAACTCTCATTTGTTGTTGCAAAATTCAAGTGGTTTTGAATTGCTTTGTTGATCTTTTTGTATTCAACTTTAAACAACAAAGTACAACAAATATGATGACTGATACTCATGACACTGAAAATATGGTCTTCATTCTTGTGAAGAAAATGGTAAGGTTTGAAATATTTCTTAAATATTAATTCAATACCAATACTTTAATTTGTATTGGATTTATCCCAGGAAATGAGAACAAGGGACACAATTAAATTCAATTTTTTCCTAAATTTCTGATAAAATATAAAATGAAGAACTATATTTTTTAATGAGAATTTTTTTTAATAGTTAATTGATAATTTGAACAATATTAATTAAGTTTTAGATCTTGCATGGTTGATTAATTTTCTCTCAAAATTTCTGATATTCTATTAAAGTTTTAAATATAATATGAGGCAGGCATTACCTGTGAAAGGGATGAAGTCTGTAGTGTAGGAATTCAAGCATCATTTGCACTTGAATCTGTAGAAAATGAAGCCAAAGTACTGAAACATATCTGACATTCGACCTATTGTTCGGGATTATAGTTGTGACATCATTTTCAATGTAAAGAAAGAAACACCATCATCAGGTATTAATGTGGTTTTTTTTTTCATGTTATAGAATTATCAATTATTTTTACTGCCAGTACATTAGTAGATTGTTTTCTATATTGATTTTCTACTGCAGTTTCAGAAAAGAAGATTACAAAAGGAAAACATTTTGTAAAAACTTACCAAAATTTACCAAATTAATGAAAATTGTTAAAAATTGACTATAAAGGGCAATAACTCCTTAAGGGTCAATTGACCATTTTGGTCATGTTGACTTATTTGAAGATCTTACTTTGCTGAACATTATTGCTGTTTACAGTTTATCTCTATCTGTAATAATTTTCAAGATAATAACCAAAACGGCAAAATTTCCTTAAAATTACCAATTCAGGGCAGCAACCCAACAACCAGTTGTCCAATTCATCTGAAAATTTGAGGGCAGATAGATATTTACTTGATAAACAAGTTAATCCCTGTAAGATTTGCTTTAAATGCTTTGGTTTCAGAGTTACAAGCCAAAATCTACATTTTACCCTATGTTCTATTTTTAGCCACGGCAGCCATCTTGGTTGGTTGGCTGGGTCACCCACACATTTTTATACTAAATACCCTAATAATGATTGTGGCTAAGTTTGGTTGAATTTGGTCCAGTAGTTTCAGAGGAGAAGATTTTTGTAAAGATTACAAAATTTACAAAAATTAGTAAAAATTACTTTAAAGGGCAATAACTCCTTAAGGGTCAACTGACCATTTTAATCATGTTGACTTATTTGAAGATCTTACTTTGCTGAACATTATTGCTGTTTACAGTTTATCTCTATCTGTAATAATTTTCAAGATAATAACCAAAACGGCAAAATTTCCTTAAAATTACCAATTCAGGGCAGCAACCCAACAACCAGTTATCCAATTCATCTGAAAATTTGAGGGCAGATAGATATTTACTTGATAAACAAGTTAATGCCTGTAAGATTTGCTTTAAATGCTTTGGTTTCAGAGTTACAAGCCAAAATCTACATTTTACCCTATGTTCTATTTTTAGCCATGGCAGCCATCTTGGTTGGATGGCTGGGTCACCGCACACATTTTTAAACTAAATACCCTAATAATGATTGTGGCTAGGTTTGGTTGAATTTGGTCCAGTAGTTTCAGAGGAGAAGATTTTGTAAAGATTACAAAATTTACAAAAATTGGTAAAAATTACTTTAAAGGGCAATAACTCCTTAAGGGGTCAACTGACTATTTTGATCATGTTGACTTATTTGAAGATCTTATTTTGCTGAACATTATTGCTGTTTACAGTTTCTCTCTATCTGTAATAATTTTCAAGATAATAACCAAAACGCAAAATTTCCTTAAAATTACCAATTCAGGGCAGCAACCCAACAACCAGTTGTCCAATTCATCTGAAAATTTGAGGGCAGATAGATATTTACTTGATAAACAAGTTAATCCCTGTAAGATTTGCTTTAAATGCTTTGGTTTCAGAGTTACAAGCCAAAATCTACATTTTACCCTATGTTCTATTTTAGCCATGGCAGCCATCTTGGTTGGTTGGCTGGGTCACCGCACAAATTTTTAAACTAAATACCCTAATAATGATTGTGGCTAAGTTTGGTTGAATTTGGTCCAGTAGATTCAGAGGAGAAGATTTTGTAAAAGATTACAAAATTTACAAAAATTGGTAAAAATTACTTTAAAGGGCAATAACTCCTCAAGGGGTCAACTGACCATTTTGATCATGTTGACTTATTTGTAGATCTTACTTTGCTGAACATTATTGCTGTTTACAGTTTATCTCTATCTATAATAATTTTCAAGATAATAACCGAAACGGAAAAAATCCTTAAAATTACTAATTCAGGGCAGCAACCCAACAACCCATTGTCCGATTCATCTGAAAATTTCAGGGCAGATAGATCTTGACTTGATCAACAATTTTACCCAGTGTCAGATTTGCTCTAAATGCTTTGGTTTCAGAGATATAAGCCAAAATCTACATTTTACCCTATGTTCTATTTTTAGCCATGGCGGCCATCTTGGTTGGTTGGCGGGTCACGGACACAATTTTTAAACTAGATACCCCAATGATGATTGTGGCCAAGTTTGGTTAAATTTGGCCAAGTAGTTTCAGAGGAGAAGATTTTTGTAAAAGTTAACGGACGACGACGACGGACGACGGACGCCAAGTGATGAGAAAAGCTCACTTGGCCCTTTGGGGCAGGTGAGCTAAAAACCGCAAAATTTTCTTAAAATTACCAATTCAGGGGCAGCAACCCAACAATGGGTTGTCTGATTTGTCTGAAAATTTCAGGGCAGATAGATCTTGACCTGATGAACAATTTAACCATGTCAGATTTGCTCTAAATGCTTTGGTTTCAGAGATATAAGCCAAAATCTACATTTTACCCCTATGTTCTATTTTTAGCGATGGTGGCCATCTTGGTTGGCGGGCAGGGTCATCGGATACATTTTTTAAACCAGATACCCTAAGGATGATTTAGGCCAAGTTTTGTTTAATTTGGCCCAGTAGTTTCAGAGGAGAAGATTTTTGTAAAAGTTAACGGACGACAACAACGGACGACGGACGCCAAGTGATGAGAAAAGCTCACTTGGCCCATAGGGCCAGGTGAGCTAAAAAAGATTGAGACATGAATAAAACACTATGCTGCAAGTTTTTCTTTGTACTGAAAGGAAAGGTTAAATCATAGTACTATATTCACAAGCAGTCAACAATAAACAATGAACAGCAAAAACCAGAACAGATTCTTCTAAATTATTCTTTCAACTGATACCATTCAAATAGATATGCTACAAGGTTACTGTAAACACATTAATGTATTACACTCAGAAGGAAGATTGAAGGTAAAAAACACACAAAATGACAATTTTTACATCAGACGGTTACATTACGACAAAAATAATGCCATACCTCATGATCTGAGGTCTAAACACTTTATCAAAATTTCCCTATCTCCTGATCTGAGTTTTAGTCTATCACATGTATGAATGCAGAAATATTTACGCAAACATCTGAAAAAAGGAGGATCATAATCTCTGACACTTAAAAGCATTATTTCCTGGAAAAGCTGTGACAGTAGCATAACAAAAGCTTTCATCTTTCTGGTCTTTAGCTCTAAAAATAATTATCTTATATCATAAATAAATCTTTTAATAAATGAAATCTTTTATTTTAAGCATCATGATACACTATCATCATCATATAATGTTTGTAAGGAATCTGAGTATTTTGACTTTTCATCTTTGTTTTTGACATCTTCTATAAAATCCTCATATAGACTTCCTCCACCTCCAGATGGTAATAAGTCTGTATCACTTAAATGTTTGTCAAAAGAATCATTATCAATATGATGCTTAGAAAGAGTCTGCTCTGCAACAAATGCTTCTCCTGTATAATTTTGAGAATACTGAGTTTCACGGAGGCTTAAATCATCCACTAGTTTAACATTTTCACTAGAAATTGTTCTATTGGGTGAATTTGGGTCACCTGATGACTGATGAAGTTGTCTCCATCCTCCAGTATCTAAATTTGTTGATGACTGTGCACTTTTGATATCAAAATTGTCCTCTTCTGTGAAAAAAGGATCAGGTTCTAGTTCTACTGTCTTTTCAACCTTCAACAAAGAATAAAATGAAAATTTGTGTACTTCACAATTTAATAAATGGAGAATGTGTCCAGGGATGATGCCCCTGCTTGCATATAATGTTATAAAGGGGCATAACTCGAGAAAGGTAACAGTGATGCCACCCAAATTCGAACTTGATCTGTATTTTGTGGTAATAAGCATTGTGTATAAGTTTCATAACATTTGGTTGAGGCAAACTAAAGTTAGAGAAGGGAAAACAATTTTGGGATGTACATATGGACGGACAAGGGCAACATTTAATGCCCCCTCCAGTGACGGCGGGGGAATAAAAAAAGTGCTAACTAATAAAAATGATATCCAATTATCTTTTTAATAACATTTTTCCCTGTTTTCGTTTTATTTTGGGGTTTTCACCATTGATTGTTGGTGAAAACTTTAGTTTTTGCAGCGTTCTACATATATACCTTTTTTTTCAAGTGCAACAACAATAGTCATCAGAATGTCATGTTATGTCTTTCAAACATTGGTTATACACTGCCTAGTTCCCCAAATTATACTTAGTGAGGTATAAGCAGAAATATGGTTATGGAAGTAAAATTAAATTTCAAGGCAAAAAGGACTGAGGTTATAAAGTCATGAAATCTAGGCTGACATCATCAAAATCTGGTTGAGGACAGAGCTCCAGATAAGCTGCGCATTTGCGTGATCATGCAATAAAAACAATTGAAAACCCAATGCAATTGACAAAAACCCAATAAATGTCAAAACCATGCGTTTTCAACCCTTATAGTTGTTTTCGTGTGCGTTAGTTACCCTTATCTATGTATTATCGTTGGGTAAATCTATTTTTATAATATTGATAAATGGAAATCTCCTTTCGTTCTAAAAATAGAGCGTTACATCAACTAGTTGATCTGGGTCCCTGTTGGAATTGCCCGTTGCTCAAAAAGGTAAACGTGCTGATATAAACATATTTCGATCTTCTCTGCGTTTATCCAATTAGCGTAAGTGATCATAATTATTTTTCATACTGCTCGGGATTTATGGCAATGAATGAATTAAAACGAAAGTAAATTTCCAGAATTAATATTGAATAGAAGCATGTTTTCATATGTTCAGCTTCTTTTTGATAGCTGAGGGATAATTATGATAGCACGACTCAGCTAGTGTTATCAGGAAGTGTTCTTCGGACGCATAGGTTCATACATAGCGTGTCCAGACAGAAAAGCATGCGTCCAGGTCGAGTATACGCGCCTTTTAACGAGAACATTGTTACTACTACGACAAAAACGAGTTTTGTCTCAGCTGTGCAAGAATTAAATCAGTTGGATTAGAGAAAGGCCAAATCAATTTTATAGTTTTGTCTCAGCTGTGCAAGAATTAAATCAGTTGGATTAGAGAAAGGCCAAATCAATTTTATAGTTTTGTCTCAGCTGTGCAAGAATTAAATCAGTTGGATTAGAGAAAGGCCAAATCAATTTTATAGTTGGAAAGCATTAGAAACCAAAAGTTCTAATAAGGGACAACTAATGACCAGATAATTTTATGTAAATACAATTAAACAAAAATATTCAAGTATTTTTTAGTTTTAAAAGAGTTTTTTTTTTCATTTCTGTTGATGAGTGAACACACATATTCGTTTTGACGTAAATGGAGCTTTCCACTTTTTTTGTTTTTGACCTAATTGTTCTTATGCCAATAAGACAACTATAGATAGTTATTTTCAAGTATAGTACAACATTGTCATTTATTTATTTGGGTCTCATTCATTAATCCACCCCATGGTCATCAAGGTTTTAAGGTGTATCTTAATCCAAATGGGAACTATTTCTTATTTATAAAATTTATAAAAAAAATAGGTCTGGCGAACAGTTGAAAGGACTGGCAAAACTGTCTTACAGGATCCAATGTTCACAAGAACTACATAAAAATCTAAAAACCTAACCACACCTACCCAAATAAACCGAAGGGTGATCGAATGTGCTCTAGGAAGGCAATTAGTTAAATGCCCCACTAGTGACCGTGCATCAGTTTATTTAAATTGAGAGAAAATACAAAACTGGCAGAACAACTAAAACAAACTAGATACAAATCAAACAAACAATTATTCGTCAGGGTATAACCAAATAAAACAGCCATGACATATATAATGAAAGAAACATATTTACGGTGGATGAACATCTCGGTTTGATATAATTTCATTATAACATGCCTAAATTCAATATCTTGATGATGACAAAACCCAATACATTAAGGAGCTTGGTGGTGAAAAACCCAATTTGATATTTGCTTGAGGGGTGAATTGGAATTAATAATGCAATTGAAAAAACTTATCACTCAATTACATAAAAAATTTGTAAGGGTTCAGCGGAACCCAGTGTCTCGCCTACTTTTGCTGCTAGTCACAGGCTCAACAAAAATGGGGAAAAAATTATTAAAAATTTTCTTATAGATACTATCTTTTGATTGTAAGAAGCTTCTGTCCAAGTTTGGTAAAAATCCAGAATGGTTTATGAATCTAATAAATGTTTTAAAAACTTTAACTACAGACTTTATGTAATGTTAACTGGAAGAAAAACTAAGTCCATTTATAAGTAATATACAGAAAAACAGGAAATATATTTTTACAAAATTTCCTTCTAGATACTAGCTTTTGATCATAAACAAGCTTCTGTCCAAGTTTGGTACAAATCCAGGATGGTTTATGAATCTAATAAATGTTTTAAAAACTTTAACTGCAGACTGTATGTAATGTTAACTGGAAGAAAAACTAAGTCCATTTATAAGTAATATACGGAAAAACAGGAAATATATTTTTACAAAATTTCCTTCTAGATACTAGCTTTTGATCATAAACAAGCTTCTGTCCAAGTTTGGTAGAAATCCAGGATAGTTTAAGAAAGTTATTAAAATTTTAAAAACTTTAACCACAGAGTGAATGTAATGTTAACTGGCAGAAAAACTAAGTCCATTTATAAGTAAAATACGGACAAACAAGATTTTTTTTTTACAAAATTTACTTCTGGATACTATCTTAAGATCATAAACAAGCTTCTGTCCAAGTTTGGTAGAAATCCAGGATAGTTTAAGAAAGTTATTAAAATTTCAAAAACTTTAACCACAGAGTGAATATTTGTGGGCGCCGCCGCCGCCGGAATGTAGGATCGCTATGTCTCGCTTTTGCGACAAAAGTCCTAGGCTCGACAAAAATGGTGGGTAAAACCCCCAATTTGTGAATTCTCATCTGGAGCTCTGTGAGGATGTTATAAGTTTCAAAAGGTAATATTACAAGAAGTAATAATTTAAGAGTATTATGTAGGTCAAAGTGATCTTACTTTTTGGGAAAGGTTTTAAACTAATCAAGATTCAACCTAACACTTTGTTAAATGATTACATGTCAATAATTATTTGAAAGGTGAGCATGACAACTAAGCAGAACAATAGCTCTTCCTTTACTCAGTCACTTAAGCAGAAAATGAAGATAAAATTGACCTTCTATTGAGAGACAAATTGATTGATTGTTGGTGTTTAATGCCACTTTCACCACTTTTGGCTATTTCATGGTGGATAGCCTTTATTTTTGGAAGAAGCCAAGGTACCTGGAGGGAACCAAAAATGTTCAGCAGGAAAACTAGAAATCATAGTCAATTAAGATCACTGTTGAAACCACCCTGCCACAATCAGGGTTCGAACATACCTCATTATTGACAGGCTAATGATCACTGTAGATGAACTACTAAACATTTGGCCTCTGACATTCTATTGATGGAATGTAGTTAAAATTTCCTAGATACATCCTCTCTCCAGTTGTATCATTGTAGATCACTCAGTTTAGAAGGACTGATCTAAGACATAAAACTGAAAGTAAGTCAAGAAGCATCAAAAACTATGTCAATTCACAAATTAGAGGGATTTGCTCTTAGTCAAAACTGTTATGCTTCCTTATGCACATTCTTATATTAAGTCACATGATTGTATGTCAATTTTAATCATAAGGTCATTAGCTTACACAAATTCAGTTTTCATACACTACTGGTCCCTCTCATCTTTGTTGGGACAACTGAAAATGGGCAATAATAGCTACTCCATAAAGACTGGTTGATTGTTGGTGTTGAACACAAATACCAGCACTATTGGCTATATCACGGCAGTCAGTTTTTATTGGTGGAGGAAGCTAAAGTGCCCAGAGAAAACCACCAACCTTCTGCAGAAAAACTGGCAATCCTAGTTAACTAAGATTGCAGTCAAAAGCATCTGCCATGTATGAACTCACAACCTCAGTGTTGGCAGTCTAATGATTCTGTTGATGAACTACTTAGACCACTAAGCCACCAAGGCCTCCCTACTTGATAAAGAAGTTGTCAGGCAGTTGATTATGTGTATCTGAAAGCTGTTTACCTGTCCTGGCATTATGCCACCAAACAAAGCAGACACCATTTGTTGTCTATTTCTATCTTCTTCTGTTATATGATCGTCCTCATCTTTTTCTGTCTCTTTGGTATCTATAATCCTGCCTTCCTTTCCCCATACCTTCTTCACTGCTGGTAATTTGGATACTGAATCACTAAAAAGAAATGAATTTAAATTTACCATTTTTGTGAAAATGCAACAAGATTAGAATCCAATTTACTTGAACACATATCTTAAATGTGCAATTTATAACAAGGAACCGACAGGAGATCATCTTCAAGAAAAAGAAAAATCACCGAACTTGTCATAAATTTTGGACAATGGTATTAAGATTACTGTGAGAAATTTTTCTATCAAGGTCTAAAGAAGGACAACACTCATTTTTATGTTAGATTCAGATAGAGTAAAATGAGGTAACAAAAATCTAGTTTGTTTACAGAGAATATGTTGTTTAAATATCTGAAGAAATTATTGAAAATATGTATCAAGTGGTGCTTATTTTTTTGTATTATAAGGTTTATAACCAGCAATAAAAGGGGCACAGTTAGTTGTCACTGGAATACCAATCACCTGATACTCCAAAATGAACTGAAAGCGTCATATCAAACAAATAAATTATGGCTTTAATCCTTTCTTTGCAAGTCAAATACCTGTTTTGTTAATGAGTTTCTTCCCAATTACAAGAGCACAAGCCAACAGACAGAAATGTTTGTAGTTTGCAGATATAAAGCAACATTTGAAAATTCCAAGTTTAATTTAGCGAGAAAGTTCAAAATGGGAACCTTCTTGTGTTTATTTCAGTTTAGTTGTTGTTAAAGCATGTTCAGGTTATCGGAATTCCAATGGGGACTAACTGTGCACCACTTATTGCGGACCTGTTTTTGTATTGCTATGAGTTACAATTTATGACTAAAATCAGCAAAGACCCATCGAAACAACATCTGATACAAAAATTTAATAATACTTTTAGATATTTGGATGATATATTGGCTCTCAATAATGACGACTTCAGTATGTATACTAAAGAAATTTATCCTGTTGAACTTACTTTAAATAAAGCTAATACTAACAATGACCACTGCCCTTTCCTCGATCTTGATATCCATATCATTAACGGAAAGCTTACAAAAATTTATGATAAAAGAGATGATTTTCATTTCCTATCGTTAATTATCCATTTTAGATGGTGACGTTCCTTGTCACCATCTTACGGTGTTTATATATCTCAACTTGTACGATTCGCTTGTGTATATAACAACGTTTCAGATTTTAACGAAAGAAATTTATGTATTACTGAAAATTATTACACCAGGGTTTTCGATATCACAAACTAGTCAAAACATTTACTAAATTTTATCATCGGTACAAGGACATCATTCGTAAATATAGCTCAACATGCAGACTTCTTATACGTTCAGGTATTTCACATCCAATCTTTTATGGAAATATTCTTTATAAAGCACTAAAATGTCAGTATTCACCTCAGAAGCTAACAAAACCTTTAAATAGACTTATTAAGAAGGGATATAGTTACGATACTGTTGTCAGGTCATTAAAGATTGCATATTTTGGCTTTAATATTGATTCACTTATAGGGTCTTTGCATCGGAACTAAACACATTTATTTAAAACCA
This sequence comes from Mytilus coruscus, assembly GCA_017311375.1. Lineage (NCBI taxonomy): Eukaryota > Metazoa > Mollusca > Bivalvia > Mytilida > Mytilidae > Mytilus > Mytilus coruscus. Next base: position 121,510,477 of record CM029595.1, on the reverse strand, counting down.
GTTGTTGGCATGACACGGGTTATGCTCTTCTCATATATTTTATGATGGTATGATACTAAACCCCTAACGGAGGGATTGTGCCTGATATTCATATGATGAAGACATAATCTTTCAATCAGTTTAATTGAGGTCTGGAGCTGGCATGTCAGTTAACTGCTAGTAGTCTGTTGTTATTTATGTATTATTGTCATTTTGTTTATTTTCTTTTGTTACATCTTCTGACATCGGACTCGGACTTCTCTTTAACTGACTTTTAATGTGCGTATTGTTATGCGTTTACTTTTCTACATTGGCTAGAGGTATAGGGGAGGTTGAGATCTCATAAACATGTTTAACCCGCCGCATTTTGCGCCTGTCCCAAGTCAGGAGCCTCTGGCCTTTGTTAGTCTTGTATTATTTTTACTTTTAGTTTCTTGTGTATAATTTGGAGTTTAGTATGACGTCCATTATCACTGAACTAGTATATATATTTGTTTAGGGGCCAGCTTAAGGACGCCTCCGGTGCGGAATTTCGCTGTATTGAAGACCTATTGGTGACCTTCTGTTGTTGTCTGTTCTGTGGTCGGGTTGTTGTCTCTTTGACACATTCCCCATTTCCATTCTCAATTTTATCTTCTACAATCTGTTCTTTCATAGAAAAATATGTTTATATCAACTAGAGCATACCATTTTAAATGTAAAAATTCTGTATCAAATTTTAAAAGTATCTAATTTACAAACCTTGCAGTGAAAGATGTACCACCAGAGCTTGCTACATCCTCTCCAAGTCTACTCAAAATTTCCATTTTTCCTTGATTTTGAATACCTTTAAATAATTCTGTCACACCTACCATAGAAATAAGATATACAATAAAATAAATCTTCTATTTTGTATACAAAAACACTTTACAAAAAAAACTACTAAATTATCTTATCAATAACATAATATAAATATAAACTATGTTACTTCAGCAACACATCATTTCTAGAAAGAAGTATCGGTACACTTGATTGGATCTATAACACAATTAACTACTGGAATACTTTTTGATCGGAAGTTTTGAGTCAATGAAAGGCAACAGTCTAATGTAGGAAAATGTCTGTATAATCAATAGTTAAGATAGCATCACAGAAATGAAATGCAAGTACCTGTTGAAAGACGGAAAATATTTCTATTTTAAATAACAAACAAAATATGGAAAAAGAAGGGCACACCTTTATTTTTGAAGTATGCCAACTTAATTCAACATTTGCTTCAAAAACTGTCACAAAAATGAAAAAAAATTGCTTCTACAGAAAATAAGCTTGATTAAGAACCCAATAATTTTCTGTATCATGTTACAATGCTTTAGTTATAGCTGCTAAGAAAACTTCATTTTTCATCTAAAAAGGGAAGTAACTTACAAAAATAAACAATAAATAATCCTCTGGATAAATTTTAATCATGTCTTTCTTTTACAAGCTTAGTTTGACATAAAAGCCTACTATTAAAAAAAAATTGTCTTGGGCCATTACATTTTTTGTCTGTTATAATTTTAAGAAAGTCATAAATCAAGGATCCATCAGAACATGTATTCAAATACAACACAGTTTTTACATTAATTTGAAAATACCTTGTTCTTGTTGTGTCTGTTTAGATCTCATATTTTTAGGTCTATAGGGTTGGGCTCCGTTCTTTAGAGACTTTGACACATAGTTATCCAGAAAAGACAAAGTAAAGTCCATCTAAAACAATAAAAGCCAATTATAGACTGTTGTATTTTTCAACAAACTGAATATTTGAAACAGGAGCACTACAAAGCAGAGAACCTCCTTGCAATCCCACATACTGTATTTTTTGGCAGAGTTTTTAAAAGTTGTTCAAATTCTAGCACAATCTTGTTCCTGATTCTATTTTCCTCTTTTTTTCTATGAGATTGATTTGTCCCAGATTCAGGTTTTTTTAAAGAACTTCAGTGGATATTTTTTCCTGAAGTTATCTTAATAACAAAGTCAGTCAAAAATGTTATCACTTTTTTCAGTGATTTGAATCTTTTATAACAAGTGACTTTAACATATGACCTTCAAATTAAATAGGTATCAAGTTCTTTGCCAAAGTAGATGAGCAGAGTTCTATTAAGGTGTACTAACAATGTTAAATGGTGATTTACTTTCAGACTAGTATTCTACAGTCTAAATTCTTTTATATGTTACTTCAAGTTGACCTTAATCTCTGACCTTAGTACAAGATACCCCCTTACCATTCATTTCTTTTATCTTCCTGTTAAGTTATGCACATGAATTTTGCAAGTCATACATTTTAAATTGATTGAATAAAAATACCATCGATTACTATGGTTTTTGAATTTCTGGCTTACTACAAGTAATTTAATGCCAGCTACAAATGGTTGATATATGTATTTTCTCACAGGGTTATCTACCTTTGATAACTGATATTCAGTATATACAATCAAAATTAAAAAATCTAAGGAATAGAAAACATGGTATGAAATAGATTATGTTAGAACAGCCCTCATTTGCTAGAAAGTAATTATTTACATATACAACTGCTCTAAAGAAGACAAACCTTTTCAATCTTTGGTTTTGATATTTCTGGCTTCAACTGACTTATTCTTACTAACTCTTGCAATTTCTGTTCAAGAAATAATTAAGAAATATTAATTAATAAATAATAAAGATAATAATAATAATAATCAGGCATATAAAGTCATTGCGTAATATATTCCCAAAAATATCTTAAAAATTGCTACAGATCTACAATAGTAAATGTCCCCACCATTATATTGGAATTTTATCCACAACTTACATTTCAAAGGGCATAACTCCTGTAAAAATGGTAAAGTCCTGGCAGTAAAAGTAGGTGAGAGAGTGCTTACCATGCTGATTTTCAAAATTATTCAAATTTCTATGGGATATCAATCCTACGTAAATATTCAATGCACACAAACTTTCCAACTCCTGACTATTCAACAGGATATTGTTGATGTTAACTATTGATACAATTTTTATTTGAAGTCAAAGAGGAATGTAGGTGTGAGAGTGATTACAATGTTGATTTTCCATATTATTTTCCATTTCCAAGGGGCATACAACTCCCACCAAAATATTCAAAAAGAACTGAGCTTTTTAAATCTCAAATTCTAATGAGAAATGTATTGTGAGGGCTTTAAAGGTATAAGTAGATTTAGCATACCTCTACAATTATAACATCATTCACTGTTTTCAGTAGTTGTTCTACAGGTTCTGCTATTGTAGCAGTCATCAATATGTTTGAGGTAACCAGATTCATCAATGCATTTGTAAGCCACAATTTAGTCATGACAGTAATATGTTGTCTTGACAACTGCTTTGTAAACAAAGCCATAAGTTTATCTTTTGGCATATTTTTAAGTAATTCCGCTTCCTGTCCAATTATCTGTAAAATAAATAATTCTGCTACTGTATTTCAAATTTATTTAACTAATAACAACATAAAATTAATTGTTTGTAAACTGCTTTTCATCGACAACTCCTAATATTCAAAGATTCTCATTTTTTTTCTAAATTTAGAAGGCAGGATTTTTATTGGAACCATTAGGATGGGTGATTTCTGTTTCGACTAAAATCAAAATATTTCAGGAGGATGAGAACAGGAGTTTTATTGTTTGTGGTAAAGAAATGAGCTATTTCAAGATGGAAAATATGCATTTTTTTAATTTATAGGTGAACAGCAAAATAAGTACAATTTAATAATAAGGCCTATTGAGAATAACTATAGACATGTACTTTTTTAAATGCTATATTTTGTATTTCATAATATTTCCTATTGTCATTTCTGATTGAATTAACAACACAAACATGGAAGTTTAGTTTATAATCTTACAGCTAAACCTTGCTATGGATTTGGTAGTCCAAATAATTATGATGTCTTGAAAGGCTATTTTAATTTTTTGCTGTGATGCCATCCTACGACATCATAACGCTGAAGCCATTTTTTTTGGTTGGACTTTGAGAATTTCTTTCTCAACTTTGAGACAATTTTGCCATGAAATCTTCACAGACGGCTAGAAATTTTTGCATATATACAAAGTCTTACCTTTTCTGTGATTGTTGGTGCAAAATAGTTTCAATAATTTCCTAAAGTAATGATAAAATAAGTTACAATTCCATCCAAGGTGGACGATAGATAAACTACTGCTTTTTTAAAACGTTTACCTGATTTCCCAAGATGCTTCACTTTCGAAGAGTATAAAATAAATTTTCACACCAAACTCAGTAAAATTTGACAGACAGGAATTTTCTGAATGTTCAATTAATATTATCTGGAAATTTGGGTCTATCAAATTTTACCGAGTTCGGTGAGAAAATTTATTTTAAACTCTCCGAAAGTGAAGCATCTTGGGAAATCAGGGAAACCATTTTAAAATAACAGAAGGTCATCCTCCTATTTTATCATAACTTTTGGTATTTCTGGAAATATTTTGCACCACCAACAACACTAAAGGTAAGAATTTGTATATATACTTAAATTTCTAGCTGTCAGTGAGATTTCATGTCAAAATTGGTTCTCAAAGCTGAGAACGAAATTCTCTCTCAAAGTCCAACTGAACAAGAATGTGTCCCAAGAACACGGATGCCCCATCTGAACTTCATTTTCTATGTTCAGTGGACCGTGAAAATAGGGGAAAATCTCTAATTTGGCATTAAAATTAGAAAGATCATATCATAGGGAACATGTATTCTAAGGACTTCAACTTCATCAAAAACTACCTTGACCAAAAACTTTAACCTGAAGCGGGACGAACGGACGGTAGGACGAACAGACGAATGAACGAACGGACAGACGGATGCACAGACCAGAAAACAAAATGCCCATAAATGCGGCATAAAAAATGGCTTCAGCATTTTGACCTTGTAGGAAGGCATTACAGCAAAAAAATTAAATAGCCTTTCATGACATCATAATTATTTGGACTATGGATTTGATGGCTGTACTGTTCTCCAAATTTACTGAATAAAAAATGTTGACTCTTGATCTTGACCATACAGTTTAAATTGTAACTCATTCAATTACATTTGATATGAAAATAAGCAATTTCAAAGTTCAAACCATTATTAGTAAGCATTACCCAGGATGCAAGTTTCACCATATCTTCAAGTAAATCTTCCTTGAACAAACATTCAACAGATTTCTTTACTAAATGTTGACAAAATTCTGTGTTTCTTGTTATTCCTAAAAGCAGAAATAACAATCAGTCATTCTATATCCTGTCAAGTTGATAAAAATCATCTCAATATTAATATAGCACTCTCTATTCTTTGTTTTTGTTTTGATGTTTATACATAGTAGTAGAATCTTTGTTTTCATTCTTTCCTCTGTCAAAGAACAAATATGCATGGATAATAATATTGTTTTGCTGGACTACTTCCTTAAAACATGCCTACTTTTGCATTCATAAAAGTATCATGAAAATTAAACATGTTAAAAACACTGTTACAGGAGAATTGCTTAATGCCTGGCAGGCAGCTGTGATTTGTACCCATATAATGTATAGATATTGTGTTTATTAAAGAACTGAAAATCAATCTATCTTTTTTGAACGTGTTTCTTATGATAAAGTTGTAAGCAACTAAATTATTATTTCATAAACTATGACATATTTGTGAAAACAGCATGAAAACAAGATTGTGTACCCTCAATTTTCTTTACATTCCATGAAAGCAATTAATCTAAATAATGTCTAACTAAAATATCTTCAAATTGTCGGTGACCCATGTTTTCAAAATTGAGTTTTAATTTATATATATTTAATTCTCTTTACTGAAAATTTTAAAGATTTTATTGTATATTATATAACTATACAATTCCTTTAAAAACAAATAAAGAAAAGTAATGCATTTCACAGAATAAAGTTATCGGCCCTCACAATATATTCAAAAGCTATTACACTGCAAAAAATGATGAATTGATGGATGGATGGATGACTGTCTAACGTCCAGGACAAGAACATGATAATATGATATGAATATAGACCCTGCTTTGTACTGAACTGACACTCTGAGCAGGATTTTTTAACATGCTAGTTCACAAGGCAACAGGAGGAAAACATGTCACCCTACCTAGACACATTATTCTAACTCGAGCAGACCAGTCATTGCTCTTACTCCTAAATGCTGTGTGCTTGTATATATAATTAATAAAGAAGCAGCAAATACCAATTTTCAAGTCTTTGGTTTGACTTGGCTGGTGATGGAACCCACGACCTCCCACATTCAAGGTAGGCATGCTACCACATGACCACCAATGAGCTGACATATTTAGAACACATGTAAACATACCTTTCCTTAATGAGGCAATAACTTTATTCATTACCATTGACGACGAAGAACTGGGACAGATTTGTAAAACTTTAAACAGAACATCCACAAACCAAACTTCTGGCTTAAAAAATCTATATGTTGTTAAGGGCTGAAAACATTTGTATAATAAACCCACATAAACTAAATTTACAGAAAGAATTCACTTTCTTAAATCAATGAGTTCTTTTTCTTTAAATTTGATTCTTGTTTTGCCTAGCAATATGAAAGATTGGGAGTTTTCAATCTTTTGATATAATCATTGATAATAGAAATGATATAACTGAATTTAAAGAAAAAATAATCTCTCAGCAATTAAAGGATTTTCTTTGATTTGTTTTGTGAAGCAATATATCATAGAAGGAGTATATCATTAATTAAAATATACTGATTGGAGTACTGGTAATATTGAAAGTAGCAGGTCTTCGATACCGGTACTTTATAAAGGATACTTCTGAGTAAGTTCTACAATTTTGTGTAATAAATCTTCTTTATGGAATGGATCACTACTGTTGATCATATGTTGTAAGAGTTTTTCACATACTGGTTGTACATTAACAGAGTTTGTCATGTTGTATAGTAGGGCCAGTGTCTGAAAATACAAGTTCAGTTATATAATTATCATTCATAAATTGGCAAATTGTTTAATGTTGTATTAGTACATTTTCAGTTCACAGCTGGTTGAATATTTTGTAAATACCTTGCAGTTTGCTCTTACCTATTTAAATGATATTAAAAGGTACAAGTTTAACCTTTCTAAAATAGTAAGGAGTGCTTCCCAATATCATAAACTACTTCAACATGTAGCAGTTTATCAATGTTAATTTAATGCTACATTATATAGGGGTAAATTCAGTAAATAAATATATGTTATCAGGGACTGCCCATTTGGGGGAGAGCTTTCTGTATAAAACTGAAGTCATGTGCTCTTCTGATTGGTAGATAATGCTTGTAATAAATATTTTTTGATAGATGGATAAAAACTAGAGTTGAAAAAAAATAAAAAAAATAAATGCTGAATGTACTAAATTTTTTTACTACAGGGTTTTGTCATATTTGGCACTTTTTTCTACTTCAGTTTTGGCTGTCTAGTTTTGGCGAAGAAACCATCCTGATGTTTGGGTAACAGGAATTTCTGCAGAGTGATTGTCAATGACATTTTGTGAACTTTACAAGTAATTAAAACACAGATTTAGTAAAATGAAACATAATTGTTGTTTTTTTTTTGGTATGAAACTGCTTAAAAAAGCCTTTGAAAAGTGTTTTTGTGGTCTTTTCAGGGTATTTAATCAAAAACTTCCACATAAGGCAAAATTTAACTAAGAGTACATCAAGACTTTAGTTTCTAGATGTACTTGCAATACTGGTCAAAGCAAACACAGAAAACAATTCATATTTATTAAGCATAGTATTTTATACCATTCTTTTACAAACAGTCAATATGCAACTTTATATACCAAATATACATTGGCCGCAGTATGGGCTGTAGTATAAATTTTCCTCTATCTTTACAAGTTCAGCATTTATGAATGTTGTATTGAAACTGGAACTTGAAAATTGGATACATTACATGATTATTACAAAAAAAGAGGGAAAAGCTGCTAAAAAGTCCCTTATAGGAAAATATGCATTCTGTCACTGTACTTGTCCAAGGCCACACAATAATCACAAAACTCATTTCCTGTGTATATTAATGTAATGGAAGCATTTTGGAACCATTTGAAGTTGTTTTTTACACAAATTTCTATGTTTAACTCGGCTATCCAAGATGCACTGAGTGTACTGTGAGAGGAAGCATGGGATATATGGTAAAAATAAGTTTTTGTGTCCAGATTGAAAGAAACAATAGAAATTACACTTGAGAGTTATGATATCAATGAAAGGCATAAATATTCTCCCCATTTTACATCACATTTTACACATATTTCTCCTCATTATTTGTAAAATCATATGGAAAATCAGAATTACCTCCCTTTGACAGTGTATCTTTTTAGCTGTGTTTCACCATGTTAAGTTGTAGAACAAGTTGTATATTAGCACTTTTCAAGTATTTTAACACTTGAATAATCTGACTGCATGAAGATATTCATTTATTTTTACATAACGCATTGCGTTTCTTTATTTAAAAAAATTGTAGAAAACTTTTTATGATTACATGCCCTTCATCTATGAAACTAGTGTTGAAATGTTTGTAATTGGATTACTATGTTAAATAATTGCTTTTAAATATTCTAAATTGTTACTTTAATCTTCCAAATGCAAAGTTTGGTCATACCCAGCCTTATTTTTTCAAATTTGGCACTTTTTTCTACTTCAGTTTTGGCTGTCTAGTTTTGGCGAAGAAACCATCATGATGTTTGGGTAACAGGAATTTCTGCAGTGATTGTCAATGACATTTTGTGAACTTTACAAGTAATTAAAACACAGATTTAGTAAAATGAAACATAATTGTTGGTTTTTTTTTGGTATGAAACTGCTTAAAAAAGCCTTTGAAAAGTGTTTTTGTGGTCTTTTCAGGGTATTTAATCAAAAACTTCCACATAAGGCAAAATTTAACTAAGAGTACATCAAGACTTTAGTTTCTAGATGTACTTGCAATACTGGTCAAAGCAAACACAGAAAACAATTCATATTTATTAAGCATAGTATTTTACACCATTCTTTTACAAACAGTCAATATGCAACTTTATATACCAAATATACATTGGCCGCAGTATGGGCTGTAGTATAAATTTTCCTCTATCTTTACAAGTTCAGCATTTATGAATGTTGTATTGAAACTGGAACTTGAAAATTGGATACATTACATGATTATTACAAAAAAGAGGGAAAAGCTGCTAAAAAGTCCCTTATAGGGGTAAATTCAGTAAATAAATATATGTCATCAGGGACCGCCCATTTGGGGGAGAGCTTTCTGTATAAAACTGAAGTCATGTGCTCTTCTGATTGGTAGATAAATTTGTAATAAATATTTTTTGATAGATGGATAAAAACTAGAGTTGAAAAAAAAAAAATAAATGCTGAATGTACTAAATTTTTTTACTACAGGGTTGAAAAGTAATGGGGGTCAGTGAAGGAATTAAGTGCGAATCTACAGTGTTTGTAAACAAGGCCATGTGAATGCCCAAAAATGCCGCATGACCCTATGTTTTTATTGTTGCAAAAGATAGGGCTACATTTGTACTTTCATGAATGATATATGAAATTTTCTAATTTCTAAAGGTAAATCAGGTATAAATTTAATTCAAGACATAGATTAGCATTAAAGTCAATGGGAGATTTTTTACTGAATTTACCTCTATAGGAAAATATGCATTCTGTCACTGTACTTGTCCAAGGCCACACAATAATCACAAAACTCATTTCCTGTGTATATTTATGTAATGGAAGCATTTTGGAACCATTTGAAGTTGTTTTTTACACAAATTTCTATGTTAAACTCGGCTATCCAAGATGCACTGAGTGTACTGTGAGAGGAAGCATGGGATATATGGTAAAAATAAGTTTTTGTGTCCAGATTGAAAGAAACAATAGAAATTACACTTGAGAGTTATGACATCAATGAAAGGCATAAATATTCTCCCCATTTTACATCACATTTTACACATATTTCTCCTCATTATTTGTAAAATCATATGGAAAATCAGAATTACCTCCCTTTGACAGTGTATCTTTTTAGCTGTGTTTCACCATGTTAAGTTGTAGAACAAGTTGTAAATAAGCACTTTTCAAGTATTTTAACACTTGAATAATCTGACCGCATGAAGATATTCATTTATTTTTACATAACGCATTGCGTTTCTTTATTTTAAAAAATTGTAGAAAACTTTTTATGATTACATGCCCTTCATCTATGAAACTAGTGTTGAAATGTTTGTAATTGGATTACTATGTTAAATAATTGCTTTTAAATATTCTAAATTGTAACTTCAATCTTCCAAATGCAAAGTTTGGTCATACCCAGTCTTATTTTTTCATATTTGGCACTTTTTTCTACTTCAGTTTTGGCTGTCTAGTTTTGGCGAAGAAACCATCCTGATGTTTGGGTAACAGGAATTTCTGCAGAGTGATTGTCAATGACATTTTGTGAACTTTACAAGTAATTAAAACACAGATTTAGTAAAATGAAACATAATTGTTGGTTTTTTTTTGGTATGAAACTGCTTAAAAAAGCCTTTGAAAAGTGTTTTTGTGGTCTTTTCAGGGTATTTAATCAAAAACTTCCACATAAGGCAAAATTTAACTAAGAGTACATCAAGACTTTATTTTCTAGATGTACTTGCAATACTGTTCAAAGCAAACACAGAAAACAATTCATATTTATTAAGCATAGTATTTTACACCATTCTTTTACAAACAGTCAATATGCAACTTTATATACCAAATATACATTGGCCGCAGTATGGGCTGTAGTATAAATTTTCCTCTATCTTTACAAGTTCAGCATTTATGAATGTTGTATTGAAACTGGAACTTGAAAATTGGATACATTACATGATTATTACAAAAAAAGAGGGAAAAGCTGCTAAAAGTCCCTTATAGGGTAAATTCAGTAAATAAATATACGTCATCAGGGACCGCCCATTTGGGGGAGAGCTTTCTGTATAAAACTGAAGTCATGTGCTCTTCTGATTGGCAGATAATGTTTGTAATAAATATTTTTTGATAGATGGATAAAGATAAAAACTAGAGTTGAAAAAAAATAAAAAATAAATGCTGAATGTACTAAATTTTTTTACTACAGGGTTGAAAAGTAATAAGGGTCAGTGAAGGAATTAAGTGTGAATGTACAGTGTTTGTAAACAAGGCCATGTGAATGCCCAAAAATGCCACATGACCCTATGTTTTTATTGTTGCAAAAGATAGGGCTACATTTGTACTATCATGAATGATATATGAAATTTTCTAATTTCTAAAGGTAAATCAGGTATAAATTTAATTCAAGACATAGATTAGCATTAAAGTCAATGGGAGATTTTTTACTGAATTTACCCCTATAGCAAGGGGAACCAGTAAAGGCAAAATTATTCATTGATCAGTTATTGGGTCAGATCTTTTAATACCCATACTGTATTTTTCCCTTATTTAATATCTTCTTCTATCCGGGACATGTTTCCAATTCTATGTTTCATTCTAGCCAATAGAATCTTTCACAAATCATGAGGCAACCATTGAGAACTGATATTTGTTACGTAATAATTTCAAGATGGCGTGAAAATCATATGAAACTAATAGCTTGGCACCAGGAGACAAGCAAAGAGTTCTATTAACTTATGTAATAAACGTCTTGTGTTTATATTGTAATTTATAGAATTAAGGATTGTTTATACCTGATCAAGCATCAAACAGGGACAGAGGACTTTTAAAATGAAATACAAACATAATGTCTAGCAAGTAGTTTATTGTTGATTCTGAAAATCCAGTTGTCATTACATTTTTTCATTAAAATAATCAAAATAAATATTTCTAATTTTGAATAATTATGTTCCAAAATCTCCTATATCATGTATATCTAAACATTAGAATCAAACCAAAACTTGACAGGATTACTTTGTAATATGTGTAGCTATGATTCTATTCTATCTTTCATCAGAGTTATCTTTAGTTTTCTAATTGAAAATCATAGAAGACTTTGCAATTTCTAAAATATGGAGAAGTTTGTCAACAAAAATTTCCTGTACTTTATATTCCATTGATTGAGATGAAGTGAAAGTAGACAGAATTTCTTCATAGAGGTGAAATTTTGTGCTGTTCAGATATTTTGTTGTTCTTCTTTAAAAAGGAGGAAAAGGGATATATGCTTTTGTTTCAGAAACAATCTTGAATTCTTTATTTTTTTCAACTAGATTTGAAACAATCATTTTGAAGAAACAGTTCTAAGCATTGGTACTGGTAATTCAATGCCAAGGTGTACATTTTATGAGCAATTGTACTTGGTAAAATCTAATACATGCTTACTTTATTTATTTTGAATTTACATTGTATCATAGGTCAAATTTATTTGTTCAGTGTATGTTCAATGGTGTTAATATGTCCTTTGATTGAGTTAAGCTATTTCAGTTGATATTTTATAGTGTGTCTTTCTATGTTGTGATGTTACACTATTGTTTCAGAAAAAGGGTGAAGGTTTGGTACCATTAAAACATTTAAACCCGCTGCATTTGTTTGCACCTGTCCTAAGTCAGGAATCTGATGTTCAGTAGTTGTCGTTTGTTGATGTGGTTCATAAGTGTTTCTCGTTTCTCGCTTTTATATAGATTAGACCGTTGGTTTTCCCGTTTGAATGGTTTTACACTAGTAATTTTTGGGGCCCTTTATAGCTTACTGTTCGGTGTGAGCCTAGGCTCCGTGTTGAAGACCGTACTTTGACCTATAATGGTTTACATTTATAAATTTTGACTTGGATGGAGAGTTGTCTCATTGGCACTCATACCACATCTTCTTATATCTATTTACATTTGTTATCAGCTACCCTTTCATGGTTTTTTAAAACAGAAAGGAGTTTCTTGGCTGCAATTTCATTGAAGGGTGACAGCCCTGAGATGAGATGTAGCCAAGAAACATCCGTGTGTTTGAAAGATCACTGATAATCTGTTTATCACTATTTTCTTATGCAATGTCAATTACCTTGGCTTATGACATCATTGTGTTCTCACTGAAGAAAATAAACAATTCCCAGTTGAGTAGCATGATATGGAAAATCATTACAAAATAAATGAAGAATGAGTCCATGGGACACAGTTGACCCCGTTTGTAAATATGTGGCAAATTCAGAATTTCTCAATTCACAAAGGACATAACATGAGAACGGAGAAAGTGACGCCACCCAAAATTGATCTGTGTTTGGAAGCAATAAGTACTGTGTAAGCATTTTTAATATTTGGTTGAGGCAAACTAAAGTTAGAGAATGGACAGCAAATTTTGAAATTTTCCCATTTATAAAGGGACATAACTCTAGAACAGTGAAAGTGACGCCACCCAAATTGAACTTGATATGTGTTTGGTGGTAATACGCATTGTGTATAAGTTTCATAACATTTGGTTGAGACAAAGTAAAGTTAGAGAATGGAAACTAATTTTGGGGCATACAGACATACAGGCAGGCAAGGGCAAAACTTTATAAAAAGATCAAAGGAAAATTTAAGAAAATAGCGAAAATGTAAAATCTTACTTTTCTTTGGACAGTTTCATCTTGATCATCTAAAAGTTCTACAACTATCATTTGATATTGTAATGCAAACTCCTGACTGACTCTGACCAAACCAGTTAAAGCCTTTATTCCTGTGAATTAAATATTAAATACAAATACCTTTAAAGTATACTGCATAATGTTTGTAAGCTTCCTTCAAAATTACCAAATAAATGGTGTTTGGGCAAATATGCATATACAGTGACCTATAGTGCTTAAATCCTCTTTATTTGGACTATGTTGGATAGTTGTCTCATTGACAAGCATACCACATCTTCCTATTTTATATATAAGTATTTCCAACTATAATTTTAAACAAGAATGTATCAATAGGAATGAACAATGAAATATGGATAAAAATTCTCTCAAAACCCTAATTTTGGCATTTATTTAAAATAAAATTCACATCAAAATGAACATTTGTACCAAGTTTCAAGTTAATGTGTATGACCACAATTCATGATAAACTATCTTAAACCAAAACTTTATCCTGATATAGGACTTTGATAAATTGCAGTTCAAACTTTTCCATTAATTTACTGATTGATTATTGTAGTATCAGATCATCATTGAAATATTTGACGATATAATATTTTTACCATCTTCCTTTCAAATGTTAAAGGACCAAAAAAAAGCCTCACTTGAAATTAACTTACCAATGTATTTGAGTGTTAAGTCTTTTGATCTTAGGAAATTACCTACAGCCTGAGTGGCTGCCTGAAGTAATTCTTGGTTAGGATATATAGATGTACTTGTCTGTATACACTCATAACATATTGCTGTAAATATATAAAATGCTTATAAATCAAAAGTTTTCTGATTTTTTAAGGCTGCAAAATGTTATGGCTTGGCTTTATATGGATCTGTCCTTATTGATAAATTAAAAGATGCCTTGGCAATGCTAGATATTTACATTATTTAAATGAGTTGTATGCTTTCCCATAATTGCTAAATAAGTGTTAAAGAATTGTTGGTTGATTTGTGTTAATATGTTGACAATTATAAGCCAATACTGATGTAACAATAAACATTGGGCATGACATGTAGAAATAGTATCTTTAATAAAGTATGAGGTGTCTTATGCACAGAATTGGAATTAAAAATGAAATAAAAAGACAGTACAAACCAAAACACATTTTGTCTTTAATACCAGTTCTCTCAAACACTGCTTGCAGTACTGGGTTAATCAATTCACTTTCTCTGAAATAAACAAATACACTGATTGTTCTTTTCATTCAAATTTCAAGAAATATGAACATAATTGGAATTCTGGATTAAAATATTGTCTTCCTTCTTAATATACTGTTTCAATGCTTGACTAATTCTCTGCAGGTATACTATGAATTATACAATGACAAGAAAATATTCTGTTAAATAATCAAAACAAACAAAAAAAAATAACAAAACAAGAATGTGTCCATAGTACACAGATGCCCCAATCCCACTATCATTTTCTATGTTCAGTGGACCGTGAAATTGGGGTCAAAACTCTAATTTGGCATTAAAATTAGAAAGATCATATCATAGGGAACATGTATACTAAGTTTCAAGTTGACTGGACTTCAACTTCATCAAAAACTACCTCGACGAAAAACTTCAACCTGAAACAGGACAGATGAACGGACGCACACACCTAAAACATAATGCCCTTCTACTATGGTAGGTAGGGCATAAATATGTGTCCATAGGACATTATGCCCTGCTAGCAATATCCTATGTCCATGTTCAATAAACCATGAAATCAGGTTCAAAATCATAATTTGCCATAATTTTGAAAGTTCAATTCACAATGAACATGTGCAAAGTTTGAAGTTGATGTGACCAAAGCTTCATCGTAGACTACCTTAACCAAAAACTTAAAATTTAACCTGAAAATGTTCTCATTTCCCACTATCACATTCCATGTTATTGGGGCCAAACCATAATTTGGCACAACATTTTTAAAGTTCACATCATTATGAACATGTGTTCTAATTTCAAGTTTATGTGACATACCACACCTTCCAAATAAACTACCTTAACAAAAAACTTTAATCAACCTGATAATGACTGCAGACAAACTGACATATGTACAAATGAACGGACAGACCAGAAAACATAATGCTGCTCTACTATTTTAGGTGGAGGATAAAAATAGATATATAATATTATATCATCTAATAAAAAGCTTGTTAATCAATGAATAAAGCAGGTTTAAGGAGTTTTATATAAATAAACACAGGAACATTTATTCCATATTCCTACAAAGCTTGGTGAAAGTACTTCAGGTTACCTAATGCAAATTCAAAATATTTTATAGTGCTAAGTTCCTCAAGTATACAGAACTACTATTACTACTACTGCTACTAGTGAATGTACTAATACTTCTACTATAAACAACCTAGACCTTCATGAGGGAATTGTATGGTTGGAAAGAAAAGTATCAATTATCCCATTACAATAACTTTGTTGTTTATATTTAAATAACACAAAGTACAATATATAGTTAAGGTTAAATCTTTGAGGTAACTGATGTTTCATCATGAGATGAATACTACATGTAACATCAAAGCATAAATGTTTATATACCCAGTTTACATTTGTACTTTCAGTAAAAAGCCACAATTTGTGGATTAGGAGCTACCATTTGATTTTTATGGGGGCTAGGATGAAAAATTTTGTCCTGCTTTTTTTGTTAGTTGTAATCTCTGTCCTGCCTTTTTATTTTTTACTCTATTCGGTCCTGCCTTTTTTTTTACTAGTTTATCCTAATTTTTTTTACACAAATTGACATCCTGCCTTTTTTTTTTACCAAGTTGCTCATCCTGCCTTTTTTTTAACTCAAAACTCCTGTCCTGCCTATTTTTTTCAAATTTCATCCTAGCCCCCCCCATAAAAATCAAATGGTAGCTCCCTTAGACAATTAAGAAATTATCGTTTGTTATCACTAGTACTGTATGGAGTATTGATTAAATCTAACTTCAATATATCAACAAGAAGGATTTGTCTGGTACTGATTCAATACTCATTTAATATGTTGGTTATTTTTAGACCTAGGTGTATATATGATGAGGATATCGATTCAAACAGAACACATAATAAATCATGTACAATGTTTCATGCATCACTGCATCATGTATAATGAAGGATATTTAATTTATACAGCACTGTGATGATATTTGATACAGATTAATGCTTCAATCATAACACAATATCATAATTATATAATACAGAGGATATGTAATTGTTCCAACCATCAAAGGAGTGTTGATATCTATCAAACACACTACTGCAATAAAACTTTACCATTACAAAATGTAAAATGAAAGAAAGTATACTTGGATTACCTCCTTCATAAATGGAACATTTTCGACAGACTATGATTTAGAACTAGTTAGATACCTGTATAGTGTACCTGCTCCAGTGATTATATCAGTTATATTTTGTTTTAATATTGTTTATATTGTGTTATGTAACTATGTTAGGGATCATCGATCAGCAACAAGTGTACAAAAACTGGGATTGTAATATCTAACACGTTACTGGTGTTGTGTCAGTATCCTGTCTTCATTTACTTCTTTGCCAAGGATGATCTGTTAGAACCTGCTACCATTGGTTGGTGCAATGCCTACAGAATCATGGGATACGTTCTACCCGCCATATTTCACACAGCCAGTTTATGGCAGATTATATTTTATGGAATACAGCGTTTTCAGTGTTTACAACATCCATTTAAAGCTTTAAAATGGTACAAAATCAACCGATTTATCAAATTAACAATTCTTATATTTGTGTGCTCTTTTTGTTCATTTTTATAAATTGTTTGACTTTGTCAGCCAAGCAGCAAATCCTTGTAATTTTCAATACAGAGATGCATTCAATAGTATGAAGTATGGAGAATTTAATGTCTGGTTTTGTGCTATTGTGGTGCAACTTATTCCCTGTGTGCTTTTGTCCATGATAACTATAATTCTTATTTATGCTAATATGAGGATGTATTTCGAACAAAAAAGAGTCCTTATTAACAATCCAGAAAATTTACAAAGGAACTGGAAATACACATTACAAGAGTGTCAGTCTATTGGACTATTACTTTTAACGTTATGTGTAGAATGGCCATTGACTTTTTATATATTCTCTGGTTCTAATGTCCAAGACTCATCACTGATTTCTCCCACAAATTCTTTTCCTATTTGTATACATTTTGCTATGATTGTTAGTTATTCATTATATTTGCCAATGTTTTTAATTATGAACCATGATCTGAGGTCAACATTTTGTCTATTAATATCTGATATCAGAGAAACATTGTGTCCAACTAGAAGACAAGATTTGAATGAACTTCAAAATTTGAATCCAAATCAATGTTGACTTTTGTGTAAATTCAATGTTTATTTTATGTAATGTGCAATAAACATGTGAACTTTGTTTTGTCATATATGTGTAATGGCACGTTAAACTACATCTAATAACTTTTTTCTCCTAGACTTTAATTCAAGTCTTCATCTTACATATACAATGTATATTATTGCTTACAATAGAAAAATGATCTCACTTTGTATGACAGGAAACTGTTTGATACCTATATATATCAAAGCTTATGCAATAACCCTATTCACTTACTTCATAAAGATTTTCTTCAGGGCTTTTGATCGTAAAACTTTATTCAGTACTCAGAGTACAAAATTTGTGCTTGAAACACCAAATCCAGTATTTTGAGAACCATAATAGTGATAAATGTTTGACCACAAGTCAAGGAATCTCTTCATTCATAACAATTAATTGCAATCTGCATACCATTTTTTTATGTCTAATTTAGTCATTTTCAACAATATTTGCACTAGTCTGAGATTGCCTTGGCGTTACTGCCTTCTTTTGGGATTTATTGAGCCCAAACAAAAACAAGGCCATCAGTTGTCATTATTGGCATATAATATACAAAAGCGATCTCTTGTTGATTCTCTATTAGATTTTGACACAATGTCAATTTTAATATGCACTATTGAAATATGCAAAGAAAAACATTCCTTTATGACTTACTTTTTGAAATCATTCAGTTTGATTTTGGCCTGTTTGAGGCAAAAACACTAATTTTCATATTTCAATATATAGCCAAAAAAATCAAAAACTTTCAAACAAAAGATATATTTTCACCAGCATACTTGTGATCATTTGTAAAAAGTTCTTCAGTTTATGGGCCTTTAAGGATGTGACAAAGTTGAAGGTAAAACAAGATAAAATTGTTGTGATATTATACAATTACTGGTGACAGTTGTGAAAGCAGCAGGCATCTTTCTTGCAAATACAAATGCATGAAGAAAAGAATCTACTGTTGATTCTTGAGAAATTACACAACCGATTTGTAAACATAAAAATAGGGGTCCATGTGATTGGTTTTTTTTGGGGGTTGAAAGCATAAAACCTCATTATTTAATGCTATAGATAAAATGCCTGTTTTTGCCAAAAATAATGTTGCAGTGTATTGCCTATACAATATTGTTGTGTAAATATTCTTGTCATATACCACAATGCTATACAAATCTCTGACATTTATTGGCTACTCTTGGTATCTGAAAAGTAAGCAGTTGTTTATTTAACTTGAGCTTTGTGTCCATCTGTACGTTTTATGAGCTTCCATTAACAGCATCTCTGTTTTCTTGTGCTACTGCTTTCAAATTCACAAAATTGATTTGATGATGTCTGCATGTTTTCCAGAAAATTCTGATGCATATTTGGGAAAACATGATGTTAAACTTGTATGAGTTATTACCTACCCCTGCATTGTATGCCATAGCCTTGACATAAGAGCCTTCTAAGGGGATTTGATTCCCAAAATTGCAGTCAGACCTCAGAATCCCTCAACTTAATAACTAAAATAAAAAAATTACCATAGACCCTCATTTGTTAGGGACAGGGGATAGGGTTGCTGTTGGTTTTTTTGTTTTTTGTTAACATAATATTTAGGTCAATCATATCGCTGAGAAAATGCTAATATGAATTTTATTATGCTATGAGGACTGAGGGAGGGTTAATATAAATAAGAAGATGTAGTATGAGTGCCAATGAGACAACTCTCCATCCAAGTCACAATGTATAAAAAGAAAACAATAATAGATCAAAGTACGGCCTTCAACATGGAGCCTTGGCTCACACCATACAGCAAGCTATAAAGGGCCCCAAAATGACTTGTGTAAAACAATTCAAACAGGAAAACCAACTGTTAAATCTATATAAAAAACAAGAAACGAGAAACACTTAAGAACCACACCAAAAAACAACAACCACTGAACAACAAACATGATTGCAGGCATCAGACCCTTGTAATAATGCCTACTAAATAATCAAATCCAAATGGTGAAATAGTATGATAAACTATCAGTCGTATCAAATTTAAATGCTGTTGGACAAAAGGTCTTTAGTTTCCTTATACTACAATAAGCAAAAATGGTCAAAGTCTAATAACTCACACAAATATAGTAAAATCATAATAGTGGAACAGTATATATGGTCAGCTGCATATGATCAAACAATCTTTCAGACATATACTATAGTCTCAGAGTAAAAGCATTCAGAAGCATTCACCAGGTGTCATTTATTCTACATAGGTCCATAAGGACGGAAATTGTCAAAGAACCATAACTCCTGAAAAAAGCCAAATCAATATGGCAGTATAGTATGACCAACTACACATGATGACAAACAATTCCCTCTCAGACAATTCCACTAGGACCGTCTAAGAAGACAACTCGGACCGTCAATAAGTCAAGTCAGATCGTCTATAAGGACAACTCAGACAAAGTATTAAAAGAGGATTTGAACTATATAAATTATTATAAATTATTAAACGATATATTTTACATGGCAACATCATTTCGGCATGTTACTGAATTTGCAAACATAATAATATAAATTGTATTACGTGAATACAAATATCACTTATCTTTATTAACTTATAAAACTTAAATGATGCAAAAATAAGTCTAGGTTGAATTTACTTTATTTATGTTTTGAATTCTTTATTATTTTAACGTGTAGATTCAATAAACAAACTTAATTAATCCGTTAATAATAAAATAATCCATTTTGTCATAATCATTAAATTAAATCAACAATCAGTAATGTAAATTTAATTATTCTAATTAAATGATCAAGAAAGTGATAATCCAATTACACAAGCTCATTACAGGTCATTGAGAGATTTTGTGTACCTCTTATGTTTTACTTACAGCTTAAATGATATGTTTTTATGTAAATGACCTACCTGCTATACTTGACTTGAAATTATTTCTTTTATGAAATAAAGATATGTATGCATATATTGCAGTTATAGTTTTATTTTGAAATTGGAGTATGCTTGGACTAATACGACAGTACTTTAAAATACTCCGTTCAACATATATATATATAAAAAAAAGAGACTTCATCAAAACATTACAAACATTATTTTCTCATACAGCTTTCAAACAACAGAAATAAAAATACTTGGGAACAACACTCAATTGTCTATATAGACGTCTCTTCATAGACAGTCCGAGTTGTCGTTATTTATATACTCCAAATCTGGTTCAAAACTTTATTAGAGACTTCTCATCAGACATATTCTTTTTTCCCTTAAATCATTTATTTCGTCAAAAGTCTAATTTTATACTTAGTCTCAGTTGTTATTATAGACGGTCCAAGTTGTCTTATTGACGGTCCAAGTTGTTTTATTGACGGTCCGAGTTGTCTTCATAGACGGTCCGAGTTGTCTTCATAGACGGTCCGATTAGTCTTCATAGACGGTCCAAGTTGTCTTCATAGACGTCCGAGTTGTCTTTTTTGGAGACGGTCCGAGTTGTCTTGCACCCATGTACATGTCATGGTGTGTAATTTGGATTATATTTTTGTTAGTGTTATTTTGTATAAATAATGTTTTATTCTAAAAATTTTTAGGTTTGTATTTTGTAAAATCTTTAATTAATTTTGGTTTCATTAATTTTTACCTCTCCTGTGGCAAGTACTCGACATGTCACAGTTTCCTCAAAGTAATTTGTTTTCAAATATTAATTGTAATAAGCATGTCACCAGGATATTTTAAAGTTTTATCTAAACATTATTGGATTAGGCTTTGTTAATGAAATTCTATTTTTTTAGCTAATGAGAGTACTATTTACATGTCGAGTCACATTGATTTATTTTCAGTTTTAATATAAATATCATTTTGAAAATTTGGAAAGGCAGTCAGTGTTTCGGAACCGTCACCTCTCACTAGTCATTTCATTAATACTGGACCTACAAGACTGTCCACCATGGACCTACAAGACTGTCCACCAGTCTATTAGTTGAAGGTGAAGTGTTGAGACAAAGTTTATCTCTCATTTTTACTTTGGCAATTTCTATTTAAGAATTATTATATTTTTCAGACTTTCACATTTTATATTGTACATTTTAAAGAGAAATAGTTTTATTCTGGATTTTGTTATTTGGCTTTTATACTTTGTACTATAACTTGAATATTATTATTTGGCATTGTTTACTTATTGATTTGTTATCACCATTCATCATTCATCTTAACTGTTATTGTTAATTAAATTATTAAAACCTTCCTTGGGTTTTAGCTATGCCTATCAGAATATTAAGTCTAGCGATAGACTGACCCCCTGTCCCTTGGTTCAAGTACTGTAAATTCAGAAATTATTGTGATGTTTTTTATTTTTGCGAAAAATGCGACAGGGTTATAATCACAATAATTTAAACTTGCATTTTGAAATTTTTTATGTGAATTAAACATGATTTTTATCAATATCGCAAAAATTAAAATTGCATTTTAGTCTAAAATGACAAAATCACAATAATTTCTGAATTTACAGTACATATGAGTTAGCTCCCCCTTATCTAGCAGTGATCTGGACCTTGGTAACATACACCTTACAACCATTCCATACACTAAATATAGTTGACCTATTGCTTAAAGTACTTGAAAAACAGACCAAATACAAAAACTTAACATTGACCAATGAGCCATAAATATAAGGTCATCATTTTTGTGGCCCTTTATAGCTTGCTGTTCAGTATGAGCCAAGGCTCCGTGTTGAAGGCCGTACTTTGACCTATTATGGTTTACTTTTACAAATTGTGACTCATACCACATCTTCTTATATCTATATAGACGCTGCAAGGAAGCCATTTACCAAATATAGTTATCCTATAACTCATAATAAGTGATAAATTCACATAAAAAATATTAAAATGGGAAATTATGTCCATGGGCACAGATGATGCCCCCGCTTGCACGTAACGTTATAAAGTGACATAACTCAAGAATGGTAAAAATGACACTACCAAAATTTGTACTTGATCTGAGTTTTGTGGTAAAAAGCATTGTGTATAAGTTTCATAGTATTTGTTTGAGGCAAACTTAAGTTAGAGAATGGAAACGAAAAATTCAGCAATTTTTCCATTTAAAAAGGGGCATAGCTCTAGAATGGTAAAAGTGATGCCAACAAAATTCAAACTTTTGATCTGTGTTTTGTGGAAATAAGCATTTTGTATAAGATTCATAACATATGGTTGAAGCAAACTTAAGTTAGAGAATGGAAACAAAAAATTCAGCAATTTTTCCATTTGTAAAGGGGTATAACTCTAGAAATGTGAAAGTGATGCCACCCAAATTAAAACTTGATCTGTGTTATGTGGTGATAAGCATTGTGTATAAATTTCATAACATTTGGTTAAGGCAAACTTAAGTTAGAGAACAGAAACAAATAAATTTCTTCGCCAAGCGCAGCTGGATACGACCGCAGAGGTCCAACCCTGAACAGTTGGGGCAAAAATGGACACAATATTCGTGCTTGATACAGGTCAGAATTTGAATTGAAATTAAATGTTTGACACATAATAGGTTTCTGATACAGAATAACTGTAGTCAAAGAACTTAGAATTGGTTATATGATTTGAATTTATATTCAATTTTTTGCTTTTGTGCAATTCAAAATGCTTTTGCAAATTGCCCAAAAAAAAATTTACCCACCTTTTTTTTGCTTTTGTGCAATACACTATGCTGTTGCAAATTGACCCCCCACCCCAAAAAAAAGAAAAATTTCAACCCTTTTTTTGGCAAAAGATTTTTTCACCCCACCCTTTTATTTGCAAAAAAAAAAAAATAATAATATTTGAAGAAATTTTCTGTTTAATTTCTGAAATCTATAATGAAAAAAAATTGTCCCCCCAATTTCTCCCCACCCCCAATTTTTTTCACCTCCCTCCCCTCCCTTTTTCCAAAAAAAAACATCCTTCCCTCAAGATATGGTCATTATCTCAATTCAAATTTACAATGGAGTTTGCAACCATAATTAAAGAGTAACTAAAGCGCTTAGAGCAAGTTATTTTCATTTTATAATACTAAATAAACATATAAAACATAAAAACCCTATGAAATTTGGTCACGTAATAACGGAGAAAATAGCGAGTGAAGTTGGATTATTTTTACCTGTGGGAAATCCAATCAGCGCTATTGTCTTGTCTTGTGTGAAGATCCTGCCTTTCAAAGGCACACCTCTAGTTACAGAGTAGGATATGGTGTATTTAACACCCACTAAATGTTTATTACACTATTAAAATCTAAAACAAAAGATAATTTAGATTTTAAATATTCACGCTTTGACTGAGTGGTTGCAAGCAATCCTTTCTTTTTATTCACCGGCAATGTTAATAATATTGCATTACGTCTAACGTGCAAAGCAAAGCAAAGTTTTCTACTTATATATTCTACAAGATGAAGAAAATCTGTACATCCACATTTACATTGACAGTTACAGAGCAAGGCACTAGCATCCAATATTAGTTGTGTATTAATTTCTAGTTTTTCTAATGTTCTACATTTCAGACAGAGCTCGCTTTTATTGATAATAATTGAAAGTTCAAGCAGGTGATAGTTTCTAGCAGAAGCTAAAGCAGGACATGAATGAATGAAATGGTCTAATGTTTCAGCGTCCTCCTCGCATAAGAGACATGTTGGTTTGATGTCAACTTGGTTGAAAGCTGCCCTATTACATTGGAGAATGTATGTACCAGTAAGGAGTCTAAGTTTGATGGGGAGACGATGGATGTCTTTTGCAGAAGTCTGGACACTTGCAAGAGCATTGTGTAGATGGCCAGTTTTAAAATTGGATGCTGAAATAAATGAAATACTCTTGTAGTAGACAGACATGGTAATCACATGTTCAACCCAGAAGGTGTCAATCGCTTTCCTGATAGAGTTCTTCCATTTTAATTTTGAAGGTAGTTCATCTAAAATGTTAAAGATTGATGGTAGGCTGTATTTAATTAATAAAGATCTGATTTTGTGAACCAACTGTCCTTACGGCTGTTGAGATGAGGATTTGTCTTTCTGCGACTTGTCTTTCTATAGAGTTCTCTTGTCTTGAAATGTTTGCAAAGTTCCCAAAGCTAGTTTATGGATTTTACTAATTACTGGAATCGTACCGACAGTATATACACAGCCATGTCTGTTGTGTTAGTGGGAATGGATAGGATTTGTTTGATGCTTTTCCGATAGAAAATTTCAATTGGTTCCAATTGTGTAGAATTTGGTAGTAGTATTTCAAGGCCATAAATGAGTACTGGTAACACATAGACTTGGAATAATTGTAAGCATGCTACAGGATTAAGGCCGTTCTTGCCGTGCAGGCCTGTCCCCATCAAACTGTACATTGTTCTCCTGGCTTTGTTGATGTTTTCCTGGATATGGATTGGGATGGTTTGCCGTTGGTTACTGCTGTGAGTAATTCCTAAATGTACAGCAGTATTTCCGAAACAGGGTTTCCTCGCTGAGTGACCCGATTGACCGGAAATGACGTACAGTGCGGGCTACTCTGAACTTGTTTACATTGACCAGAAGGAATATATTATGGATGAAAACAGCAATGCTAGTGATTTATCGCTGTCATTTCAAAGCTCATCATTTGAAAGCATTGAAGAAGTTGACCGCCAATTGTTGCAGAAGAAGATATTCAACCATATCAGTTTGAGCCAGAACTTTCTGATGGTAACAGCGACGATGGTAGAGAATTTGCACGACGATATGGAACATAGATTAGGAAATACAAACTGGTAAGTGCATATTTGTACAATATAATTTATAAAAGATTATTGGCTAAGACTTGCTACAAAAATACCAAAGATTATAGCAAGATATGAGTGAAAATGAATATAAAAAGGTTATATAATAAATTTTTCACCTTAGTCCAAGTTCAGTCATATTTTAACTGTATATTTGTTTTTCGCCTCTTTTTGCTTTATTTTCATTTCTTTTTTGTGTGCTTTATTTAGATTGGCAAATAACATGTTATTAATATATTGAGCAAACAGCTTTCACTTCAAAAGCTATGTAAATAAATTTGTAGGTAAGGTCTCATTTGTCAAAAAAGCATGGCGTTTTTGACAGCAATTTGAATTGTTTTATCAGACTTTTTCTGAGACGGCGTTCAATATTTTGACTGGCTAAAACTTTAATAATTTATATTCTTTGTTGGGCAAATGAGCATTACTGAAAAACACATTTGTCACTGTATAAGTCTTTACTCTGTAAAACTATTTGTCATCTAGTCTTTTGGTATATTTATCCTAAATTGAAGTTTTTTTTACCGTTCAAAAATTTCTTACCAAAAAGTATACAAACTGGTCATTGCTGGTTGTGCAAACGCTTTTTTCCTTTTTTAATTTATCGTATCAGTATTTAATTCCTTCAGTTAACTGTTTGCATACCGCATGTTCTTTCTGTTTCTCAAATTTGAAAATTGAACTTTCAGATGTGACTGTGGAAACTGTGAGTCTATGCCAAAAGCAGAGGAATGCATTTGCTGCCAAGAATTAAGCAGAGTAACTGAAAAAATGGAGGACCTACCCACACCAGTAACATGCATAACAGAGCATCCTGGATTTGAACCAGTGTGCCTTAACCAGTATGTTCTGGAAACTGCATACTTCCAATACAGACAGCAGTATGGAGAAATACAAGTAACAACTGAAGAGTAAGTTATTTATAATTTATTAGCACTTTTCTTTTCTTTATCAATGTATTAATAACTTTTATTACATACAAAAAACATCTATACATTATGGCATGAACAGGCAGACATGTGCTAAACAAAGATGGAGAAGCAATCAAGCAAAACATATTTTATGAAATGTGCAATTATAATTTAAATGTTATTAATCTATGTTTAATAGATCAACATATGAAAAAAAATAATATCCAAAAATAAAATCACATAAAAACATGTGTTTGATGAATAATTAAATAGTTGTCTAAAACACAAAGTGAGAAGTAGCAGTGAGAAATAATACATCAGATTTTCTTTATAAAAAAAAGTTATGATTATCTCTTTTTTTTTTTTAAGGAGAAACCGTTATACAGCCTATCGTCAGTTAGCAAGATGGTGTTGGGGCTACCTTGGAAAGTCTGTACGTGTTCATCTCCCAGCTTGTGCCACCTATGCAATAAGGAACAAGTTCCCATCAAACCAATACAAAGGTTTTGAAGAAGCATAAACATTGATAGACTATTTACATGATTTTCAACAATTAATATGTACAAATTATTCATTATTTATTACAACCATATAAACATTTTTAGCACTTGTATCTTTTTAACAATATTGTCTACATTTCTGGCTTCCTGAATCTTGACTTCATAGCTTGTATGGCATCAGTTTTCTGTGGTCGTGTGAAAGCTGCACACAGTGGTCTTGGTGTTGGCATTGGTACATCTGATGAATTACGAATAGTTGTTACATCAACAATTTTCCCAACAGATCTCATCAGTGTGTTAACGTATCCTGAAAGATAATAAAGTATTATTGGCTACTTAATAAGAATATGATTCAGAAAGAATTATCACAATATACAAGTGCATGTGTTAAATTATCAAATTAAAACATACAATAAAATTAATGTTTTAAATATTTTTCACAGAAATGAAATATATGTTACTAAGTCGGCAACCCAATGACAAAAAGAAAAAAAAGAATTCCCAATAGACACATCTAGGATACATGTACAATACACAGTCTGAAGAATAGAATGGTTTTAAGCAATATTTATGTCTGACACATATTAATTTTTCCTACTATAAATTAACCACTTAAAAAAGATTTGCGGTCATCTTCTTAGGGAGAATGCTGGTTAGATAGCAGTGTTAAATTTGTGGATTGTCATACAATTTTTCTATAACATCTCAAATTGAAAACTTACGGAATGACTGATTGATCTTTTTTTCCCTTGTGATATAGCCGCCACTCTTGTACTTTGAAAAGTGTATGCTATATCTTGCTACTCCATCTTTTGTAACTGCTTGTGGTCTGCTTGAGTTCTCGTTGAAATGCAGTGCAGCAAGAAGCAGTCTGCAATGTAAGACAATAAATTTCAACGTTTGATATAAGTAACAAGGGTACAAGATTTGGTTTAATACCAGACTTTGAGACTCATTTAACATTATTGAACAAATGTTTTAAAAATAAAAATAATTGTATAGTTATAATTTGGTTAATATTGGTTATGGGACTTTATGCTCTTTGTGTAATTTGAATTATAATATCAGTCAAAACTGGTTTTCATAACACCTTTCTAATGACTTTGTTATATTGATTTACTCCACAGGTGGTAGGTGCATGGCCAAGTTGTTATTTACCTGATTGGAGGGATTAAAACTTTTGTTTGATCTTTATTACTAGATAACAGGATGTTAATTAATAGGTGCTAAAACTTTAACTGTTTTAATTACCAGGATTAAAGGTGATAAATATCCATCCACATGTTTACTAATTTGTTTTATATCATTAACAAGTTTTAATTTTCACAGGTGTTTAATACTATTTAGGGGAAAATAAAATTTCTTGCACGATTGGAAGTGTCATATATATATTTTTAAAATAAATAATGAATAAATAAATACATATTCTTTTAATAAATAATTAGACATTCAAACTTTGCTTTAGCTTTACATTGCCTAATGAAATATAATGTCTTTTAAAAAAGCTACATTTTACCCAAATTATTTTCTGCATTATCAGGATTATGATCATGAACATGTTATATAAATAGAGATAGTTATATCATGGAAGTACATGTATTGTTCTATATTGTATTATTTTACCATAGTCAGCAGACTCTTAATATTTGAAATTATTATGGTTACAAATGTATAACTTTTATGCTCATAGAAAGAGAAAAAATTCAGAGGACATGGGACCAGAATAACTTTTATGGAGCTACACATTTGGCTATAATAGCCTCTTATTGTACCACAACTTATGTTAGCTTGTTGGCTACATCTTTTCAAAGTCATGCCTGTCAAGGCTCTGCATTTGATATAAGCGGCCTTACATGTACCTTCTACTTACTCCATTAATAATATTTTAAATAGCCCTATGTTCAGGATGTTGGTAATTGTGGTGGTTTGAAAAGAAGGGTGTAAATCAAACACAATAACTCTAAAAATACCTTAAATATACCCTATGTATGATGTAAAGGTACAATATAGTTATACATAAAAATTTGGATTCAACAGGAGAGGCTGCATAGGCTTAATGTAGGCTAATTCTCACAATGACATTATAATAATGCATACATTTTCAAACATGTGCATATATACACATAAATTTGATGTATATATAAAGACATATACATGGTATATAAAACAAATAAGATCAGACATGTTAGAATTATTTTTCAAAAGTATTTTGATGCAGACCGTCACTATACCATGTATACTGGTCATGCTGGTAGCCCATTTTCACACAAGTAGAAATATATAAAATTATATATATTAAAATCGCAAGTTAAAGTCCTCTTATATATATATGAACAAATTTAGGCAAAATATAAATCACAACCCTCCATCCAAGACACAATGTAATAAAAGTGAGCAAACATAGGTTAAGTCTTTATTAAATTAAACTTTTATAATTCTATTATGGCACCAAATGCACATCAGCTGTTTAGCGCAAAGAATTATGACGCTTTATATTATTTCTGAAGTCTCTAGGTATTCAAACTCATGATAGTAATGCCAAGTCAAACTTATTCATATACATTGCTAAGTCTCTGGTGGATTTGCATACATTGTAACTATTTTTATAAATTTAATATACTTTATATGTATAATAAGTCATAGTGTACAACAGATGCAATGGACATGCGTTTAATAAGTAATATGCTTATTTATTGAAAAGGGTGGATAAAAAATAAATGTTACTATAATGCTGATATGTTCTTAACTTAAATATGCGGCACTTTTCTGCTTCTTTACTATTACTTTTAATAATCTTACCCTGGCCTTCTCTCTTTTCTGTAATGCTTTAGAAGTTTTGAGCTTCTTCTTATGTTCAGTAAGAAATCCTCATTAAGAACATCTGATGACCTTTTGGGATAAATGCTTGGCACTGAACCTGGCAAAAGTCTCTTGCTGTTATGAGCAGATAAACCAAATAACTCCTTGAATCTCAACCTGTCAACCTCATAGCATTCTTCTGAGAAGTGTTCTGAACATATGGCTGAGTGTTTAGTTGGCACAGTAAAATCCACACGGGTTAGTTTTACGAAGCGAACCCACAAGTTACGTTGTCGGTCATCTTTTGGAAAAGCGTGTTGAGTATGTCCCGTTTTGCAGAGTTGCTGCATCCGCAACTGCACAATTCCTTCCCATTGTTGAATTGTAGATTTAAATTAAGTAAAATGTTTCATCAAACAAGTGTCGGTGAATATATAAGAAGCACTGTCAATCGATAATTGTCACCAGTAACGTATAAACAATCAACTGAATCTGCTTTCACTTTGCAAATGACCTGTACCTATTTATGTACAAGATTTGAACCGCACAGTACGTCACTTCAGGTGAGTAGTAATATTAGAATAAGTGGCGAGTTTTTAGCAAATCGTTCAGGTGTGCAAATGACGATCGGCCAGTATTTTGCTAATATCTCGAAAACTAAGTTACCAAATTTCATCGGGTTTTTGCGTTTTATAAGTTTTTAGTACTATAAAATGAAAATAACTTTCTATAAGCGTTTTAGTTACTCTTTAACCATTTAAATACATCATAAATGTCTTAAAATAGAAAATGACATACATAATCATGTCTAAAAATAATATATCTTTAATCAGAATTTATATAAGTAACTTCTAAAAATAAATTGACAGCTAATCACCTCAAGACAATACAAAATTTCTTTATACATAATTTTAAAGCAGTGTAAGGGAGGTAATCCAAATTTAACATTGTACTTAAAAGTGATTGTCCATTAACAAGGAAACCCTTGTTTTTCCCCTTTTTGCCCTAATTCCTAAACAGTTTGAGCCATTACCCCCAAAGCCAATCCTAACCATCCCTTTGTGGTATGGAAACTTGTTGTACAATTTCAGAGATCCATACACCATTCCACAAGTTATTGTCTGAAAACTAGAAAAATGCTTATTGGGCCCCTTTTTGGCCCCTAATTCCTAAACTGTTAGGATCATAACCCCAAAATCAATCCCAACTTTCCTTATGTGGTTATAAACCTTGTGTTTAAATTTCATAGATTTCTATTTACTAATATTAAAGTTATTGTCTGAAACCAAGTGTCTTCGATGAGCGACAATGACGAAGACGTGATACCTATATCGACCACAAAATTGTTTGTGGTCGTATAAAATCATCAATCTTTCCATTTGTAAAGGGACATAACTCTAGAACGGTAAAAGTGACGACACCAAAATTTGAACTTGATCTGTGTTTTGTGGTAATAAGCATTGCGTATAAGTTTCATAACATTTGTTTGAGGCAAACTTTAGTTTGAGAATGAAAACCAATTGCGGGACGTACGGATGGACGGACGTACAAGCGAACAAGGGTAAAATTAATGCCCCTCCGCTACGGCAAAGCATGCAGCTGCTGAACCATGAAAATGAGGTCAAGGACATTGGACATATGACAGACGGAAACTTCGTAACATAAGGTATCTGCAAACAAAGTATGAAGCATCCAGGTCTTCTACCTTCTGAAATATAAAGCTTTATACAAATATTTCACACTGCCGCCGTTGGATAGTAATCCCTATGTCTCACATACAGCAACTTTTGTCGCAGGCATGACAAAAATCATCATTAAAGGGCAAGAATCAATTGATAGTTTAAGCCATTTAAAATTTTGTAGACCTTGTACTGCTGATGACACCTGCTTTAAACAGTTTCTATCTTTCTTTAAATATTTTCATGGCAACTACTTAAACTGGTGAAAAAAAACTCAATATTTAAGGGCAGTAACTCCTTTAAGGAGTTCTCTGATAATTTTGAAGAAAATGGAGGGCACATAGATCTGACATTGTGAACATTTTGACCAGTCATTTTTCTGCACCTATCATGATTTTCAAGATATTTATAGATTATTGATGGTTTTTCAAATGAGAGGCTGTTTCTCAGATTCAATCTCATCGAAGGGAGATAGCCCTGAGATGAGATGTGGCTGAGAAACATCCTAGAGTTTGAAAGACCATTGATAACTGTTTTTTGCTATTTTGCCTATGACGTCGTTGTTTTTTAAATTGTCAATGGCACTTACGCCCTTAGTTTCTAGTAATAATTTTCTATCTGAAGCAAGTAGCATGATATGAAATATTATCACAAAAAAAAATATCAAAAGAAAAATTCACTAAATAGCAGTATTAGACAATTACTTGCATTTTACCCTTATGTGAAAATTGGAAAAAAAAAGTGGTCAAGGTCAAAGGTCAAGGTTATAAGTTACCATTGACTGCTTGACCTGAAAGTAGGCCATATGTTCCCATGGTCATTACTGAAAACCCCATGTGTCTATCACTAACTGTTTTCAAGCTATAATCATTTGAAAATACAAAACATTTAAGTCCCATAGGGTTCTATAGTAAACCCCTCCCTTCTTTTAGAATTCTTCATATGCAATTCAAACTCATCATTCAAATTAATACCTTAAAAAGTTTTTAAATGTAACTGAGAAGAGACTCTGGAAATTTCAGTGTGCAGACTTTCACAACTTATTCACATCCATATTGGTTCATCATGAAATAACTTTTTCCACTTATTGTCAAAATTCCTACCTTTGATTATCAGCTCCTAATAATGCAAGCATTTTAAGAATCTTGATCTGTAACCATGGTGATGGGATACTGTGATATTCATAAGAAGAGGGCAGTTTTCTTTCTATTATCTGCTGTAAAATGTTGACTAGAACAGGAACCAGGCTCAAATACTTTTTTCTATCTTTCTACAATAAAACAGAATAAAATTCTAAATAATTTCTTGATTAAAATGTCCCTTTTTTAAAATTTTTTCTTAAAACATCTTCAGTTCTACCACTCAGTGCCAAAATATTACATAGGAATGATAGGATCCATATTTGTCACATAATAAAAAGTTGTCTCCAGTACAAAAGCACTGCCATAGTGTTCATGTCTTCACTTCAGTACATCAAAAATTATGGGAAGGAGCAGCTTCCAGTGTCTGAATATTTCTTCTTATGTAAATTTTTAGCTACAGTTTAAGTAATTAAAACTTAGCTGTTGCATTTAATGAGGAATTTGAATGAAATATTTTGAGGAACTAGATTACCTTGTGATGACAAATAAGTTTCTTTATATAAAAGACCAAACTATTAATATACCTTGACAGAAAAGTAAGGATGATAGAACTTGTGGAAACAATTATTCATTCAAACCCACCTATAAATAAATTGCTTCGCTGGTGCAGCTGGATACGACTGCAGAGGTCCAACCCTGAACAGTTGGGGCAAAAATGGACACAATATTCCCACTTGATACAGGTCTGAATTTGGATTGTAATTAAATATTTGACACATAATAGGTTTCTGATTCAGAATAACTGTAGTCAAAGTACTTGAATTGGTTATGTGATTTGAATTTATTTTCAATTTTTTGCTTTTGTGCAATACACTATGCTGTTGCAAATTGACCCAAAAAGAAAATATTTTACCCCTTTTTTTTTTGCAAATAAAAACATATTTGAAGAAATTTTCTTTTAATTTCTGAAACCTTCAGAACAAATTGTCCCCACCCTTTTTAAAAAAAATTCTTTCCCTCAAGATAGGGTCATAATCTCAATTCAAATTTCCAATGGAGTTTGCAACCAAATTTAAAAGCAGTGTAAGGGATGTAATTCAACATGTTGTGTTAAAATTACTCCCCTTCCACTGCTTTTAAATTAAGTTTTGTACTTAAGTAATTGTCCATTAACCAGGATACCCTTGTTTTTCCCCTTTTTTTGCCCCTTATTCCTAAACGGTTTGAGCCATAACCCCCCAAAGCCAATTTTTACCATCCCTTTGTGGTATAGAAACTTGTTGTACAATTTCAGAGAGATCCATACACTATTCCACAAGTTATTGTCTGAAAACTAGAAAAATGCTTATTTAGACCCCTAATTCCTAAACTGTTGGGACCATATAACCCTCAAAATCAATCCCAACCTTCCTTTTGTGGTTATAAACCTTGTGTTTAAATTTCATAGATTTCTATTAACTTATACTAAAGTTACTGTGCGAAAACCAAATGTCTTCGGACGACGTGGACGACATGATACCAATATACGACCGCAAAAAATTTTACGGTCGTATATAAAAATCAAAGAGCTGAAAGCTCTGAGGAAAAATGACGCCATTGTCTCTAATATTGGGATATTTTTGATGCAAGTCTTGATTTTCACATAATTTACCTACTGAATCTTAGGAGACTTTTCAGTTCATGGTAGGTAGGCTGACTGACAATAGAATAGATATATATTATTTTTAATGTCGATGGCTTTTTTATTTGTTTGTCAAAATTATTGCAGAATTTTATTTTTTTTTTTTCAAATGATTTAATGTTTGTTAGTCGTTTATTTCAAATAATTAACCTGTACTAAAATAAGGAGATGTGGTATGATTGCCAATGAGATAACAGTCTGATGACCATCCACCAGAGTCCAAATAATGTGGCTGTTGACAGTTATAAGGCACTTTACAGACCTCATCAATGAACAAAACTGGTTCATTGTTTTCAGGCACCATAGGAAAAAGAGGAGTTGTGGCTTGGTAGCTTACAAGAAAATATAAGAAATATAATAATAATAATATAAATAAGAAAATAAGAGAGACAAAAAAGACAGGACTAAGCCACTGGACTATATAAAAATTGCTACATTACTAATCCTTAGACGAGCTGCTGATCTATACTTAGAAAAGAAAGATGTTGAGGACTTAGCCAGGGCGAGCAGAATTTTGAGACTTAAGAACAACAGAGTAGATGTGGGGACACCACATATATAGGTCAATCTGTCCCATTTGCTGCCACCTATTAAAATTAATGCACAGGGTGGTAATTAAACTGATGTACATTTAATCTGTTGTTCTCTATTTACATATATGATATATATTAAATGCAAAAAATGCAGCTGTAATGTAAATATGGTAATTTACATCCGATTCATTGTAGCCTCATTTTTTATAAGGACCTATAGCTAGACCTATTTCTTAGGCAAGGTGTATTATATAACCCTGAAAGCAATACAATCCCCTTGTAAATACTAATTATATCTGCTGTTAAACAATAATAACAAAATAGTGGTTATTTCTAAGTATGCAGTAACAACAACGTGCATTTTAAGTAAACAAACATCAATGAACGACCACGTGTTTGTCTGCTGTGCTTGAATTATTAAACAACCCATAAGCTTTATTTACACGAATTTTTGCTTATACAGACGGTTAAACATGTCTGTTTACATTATAAGTTTTATAAACAATTATTTGTTGTTATGACTTGTGTATGCATGGAAATATAATGAAGATAACATAGATTTTTACCGTAAAAAATTGAATACACAACATTCCAGAGATACTTTTGTAACGATGGATGGTAACGTATAGCCACTTATATAACAGTAAATGTAATTGGATAAGCTACCCGAAACAATAATTAATTTGCATATTTATGGGAGGACACGCAAATTGTGTCAGCTTTTGTTTTGATGGAAAAATGTAAACATTGGAATCCGCCATTTTGATGTAGGAAACAAACTTATTTTCAATCTTGGATGAAAGGACATTGCGCACATTGCCAGCATATCATGCATAATCAGTCATGTAAAAATATATCTTTTAAATTGTTTTCTACACTTACTATTCTATGTTTAAGTTAATTTAATGATTTAATTTCCAACAGAACAGAACATCGTTCTCAAAGACAATGAACAAAAAAATATAGGTGGCGCTGTTTATGGGCGTGAACATTTTACATACGGGTACTTTTTGTGTCCACCTGTCAGAGTCAGGCGTTTGCCGTTATTCAACTGTCTGCAGCTATAACTTTTTATACAAAATACATACGCACCGTGTGGGTATAACCGTATTACTAATTTTCGATTCTTAAAAACTTTGTAATTCTTGATAAAGAGCATTATCTTTCGTATGTATCTCAAAATGATTCCGATTATTATTTTTTTTATGATTTTAAAGTTCAACTGACAAGAATGGTTGACATTCTTTCAAGAACTATTTTGTCTAGCAATTGGTGATCATTGGTATGTAAAAAGTCCAAAACCATAACAAAACGGATCTATTTATATTATAATTTTTTTACGAATTGTAAAGACATGTACATAAAAGCGAAAGCGAAAGCTTGTATAAATATGAAAAATATACCAAAGTGATAGCTCAAAATACCATTTAATAACAATAAACATATGGACAGGTTAAGAATGAAATTCTGTATAGTACTTATTATTATATGTATAATACGAAACCGAGTTCGGAAAGCGGCTTGGAAGCGGTAAATGACTTCTGGTCAGCGGTATAGGAAAATTGCGTCATTTTCCAATAAGAAAGCCTCCCTTATCACTTTCATTACAATCCCCAAAAAGAAACTAAATGTGTGTTACAACATGAATACCCTGTCTGTGTAATGTCTCTCTTTAAAGCATATCAAGTAAAATAAAACACAAATTGAAATGGCATTCTACACTAATGAACAAGCAGTCAGCTTAATGATAATAGGCATAATGAAAAAAAAACTAGAGGCTCCAAGGAACCTGTGTCGCTCACCTGATATTGTTATTTACAATTGATGCATAAATCAATGCAACCGTTATACTTTTGCTTTAGTTTCAGAGATATAAGCCAAAAACTGCATTTTACCCCTATGTTCTATTTTTAGCCATGTTGGTTGGCAGGCGGGGTCATCGGACACATTTTTTAAACTAGATACCCTAATGATGATTGTGATCAAGTTTGGTTGAATTTGTCTTACTAGTTTCAGAGGAGAAGATTTTGTAAAGATAACAAAATTTACAAAAATTGTTAAAATTGACTTTAAAGGACAATAAATCCTTAAGGGGTCAATTGACCATTTTGGTCATGTCAACTTTTTTGTAGATCTTACTCTGCTGAACATTATTGCTGTTTACAGTTTATCTCTATCTATAATAATATTTAAGATAATAACCAAAACGGCAAAATTTCCTTAAAATTACCAATGCAGGGGCAGCAACCCAGCAACGGGTTGTCCGATTCATCTGAAAATTTCAGGGTAGATAGATCTTGACCTGATAAACAATTCTACCCCATGTCAGATTTGCTCTAAATGCTTTGGTTTTAGAGATATAAGCCAAAATCTACATTTAACCCCTATGTTCTATTTTTAGCCATGGCGGCCATCTTGGTTGGTTGGCTTGGTCACCGGACACAATTTTTAAACTAGATACCCCAATGATGATTGTGGCCAAGTTTGGTTAAATTTGGCCCAGTAGTTTCAGAGGAGAAGATTTTTGTAAAAGTTAACGACGACGGACGCCAAGTGATGAGAAAAGCTCACTTGGCCCTTCGGGCTAGGTGAGCTAAAAAACAGGCATTTATACTTCAAATGAAATTTTCTAGGTATTTTTGCCATAATTCAATTAAACAGTAGGCAATTAAAAAAAGACTGCTTGCTTAATGTCCAGTGGCAATTATTTCATGAATATTCAGAATGAGTATTCTAAAAGAAATGTGAACTTAATCTGTAACTCACCATTACATATTTATACTTCAGATATATTAATATCTTCAAGCATATCAAATGTAATAAGAGAAATAAATAAACTGTTGACATAGGAAATATGTCTTGCCTTTCGGCAGAAAATTCAGGAAAAGACAATCAGATGGACAGCGTGTCAAAATGATCATCAAACGAAATGTATTAGGTGTTATTTGAACAACTTAGTTTTAAAACATATAATGGGAATTATGGGATAATGTACGAGACCTTGAAAATTGAAAATATCTGAGACTGGCAACCAAGATAATAATTTTGAATGGCCTTAAATACAAGTATTTATCCTGACTGGAATATAGCACAGGTTTTGCTGCAATGAAGAGCAATGATTATATTTCCTGTAAATTTTCAAGTAGTATTTGGTTTGCAAGAACTTTATTAAGATATGAGAATTTTGCACAAACTGTACTTGCATTATTAGGAGGATATCATAAATTTTTAATTTCATTTATTAGTTGGTTTAGCATGTCAGAACAAAAAATTGACATTGTATGAATTCTATGACCTCTTAATTCTGAAGTTATGTAAGCCCTGTCATAGTAAGTTTCAATAGCAAGCAATTTTGTTATAAAGAGTAATTTCACACTTATTAAAATTTTAAAAAAATATTAGCTACTTACTTTGACAAGCTCATGAAATATATGGCAGGCAGCAGCCATGACACTAGGATCTGGATCACACAAACTCTTGTAGAAACTGTCCTCTTCATACAAAAATAGTTCTGGAACTTGAAGGTAATACATATAGATGCACATGACTGCCTTAGCTCTCACAAGAGATCTGCAAAGAAAAGAAATGAAAGTACAGTAAAATATTGATGCTTGTATGGCATTCAAAGACAGATCAAAGGTTTCTACTATACACCAATTCAGGGCCAATTAATTATTGTATATATAAAAAGTAAAATCACAAAAATACCGTACTTTAAGGAAAATTCAAAATGGAAAGTCCTTTATCAAATGGCTAAATCAAAAGCTAAAACACATCAAACAAATGGAAAACAACTGTCATATTCCTGACTTGGTACAGGCATTTCTTATGTAGAAAATGGTGGATTAAACCTGGTTTTATAGCTAGCTAAACTTCTCACTTGTATAACAGTCATATAGAATTCCATTATATTGACAACAATGTGCGAGCAAAACAAACAGACATAATATATATAGGCCTACAATAGCATTAAAAATACTACCCTTGTAAATAAAACTGCATTTACTTGTGTAATAAAATATAAATAACAATATTGTTAACTGCAAAAAATAGATACTTGTGAATATTCAGAAATGTGAAAAATTGAATGCAACAAAAGCTTATTTATATTAATAAATACATTATAGAAGTTTTTGAGCTTAAACCATGTTCTAGACAATGGTCTGACATGATAAATAAATTTGGTTTGATGAATTCTTTAATTTGTACTTTTGTCTCATGTTTATATCATTGACATTACAAAGTCATATATTGTATTATAGACATTTTAAAATTGTTACCTTGAATGATTCAGTGTTTTCTGCAAATATGGCAATACAAGTTCTATTATTTGTGGCATTGTAAAATGTGCCACTGTTGCCATGACATTACACACTTCCAATAAATTTGGACTTGATAAATTCTATAAAGAAATGAAAAGATTTTTACATATGAATAGAATTTATTCACCATTTATATAGTCATACTAATAGTCAATCTTATATTTAACATATGACGTAAGCATTATTCAAATTTTTTTTTCAATATCTGCATTTAGTATTGTTTTAATTCTACTTGTGTTTTCGTATAAAGCCATTATTCATTTTAGAGTTAAGAGCTTTAAAGAGGAGGATTGAGATCTAAAAAAAACTAGTTTCACCCCACCACACCAAGTCAGGAACCTCTTTAATGATTGTCTTTGGTCCTATCTTAAGAAGCCTTTTTTTGGATGGTTACAGAGGGAAATCTGTATTGATGGCAGATCTTGGATCATTTGAAGTCTCTGTTAGATTAATTCCTCACTTTTTCAGATTTGATGGCTTGAAATATTGTAAAACACATCTATTGTTTCAGACTGTAATAATCACTGGACGTCTTTTTGTTTTCATGTTATTGGGTTGCTGTCTTATTTCAGAATACCTAACATCTTTAAATTTTAATCAAATGAATTTTTGTTGAAGATGATCATGTATCTACCTTGTAAGACTATAAATCATTGTAGATGTTCATTTACCTTGACCATAGAAGATGTAGCTAGTATTGAAGTCTCATCATTTCTCGGAAGCAGCAGATTAGCTGTTACCCATCCTGAAAGTATGCAATCAATTATTTCCATTTTACTATTCAAATCTTTTTTTTTGACTCATTTTAGTATATTTTTGACTGGTAGTACATGTAACTTGATTTATAAATACACATTCTTTTGCAGGAAAAAGACCATGCTTTTTGTAATGTTAACTTATGGTATCTTATTGGGTTTATGCTACTCATTATTACATTTTACCATTTCTATGGTTTTGGAGTTGGTATTTTTTCAAGATGTTCCTTGAACATATCATCTTTGCTTAATTACTGTCTTTTGGTGTGTAAGGTACACAGATTTTTACCCTGGTATAGATTTCTGAAAAGGAGGTGCTTATTATGTATGGCTACACTGTTCTTTAGACTTTTCAGGTCCGAATTAAAACAAAGAAACCAGGTGGTTAGGAGGAAAATATTTTCGTAGCATAAACTTGATTGTTAGGTTTTACATATATATTTGTACCTTCTTGCATCTGATTTGTAATGTTATATGCAAGAAAAATCATTTAAATAATTTAGAATTTGTTTTTTGCGTTTTCTTGTGTCTGTTCTCGCTTGCCACCTGGAAGTTGCATTTGGTCATGTCCAAATTAGAGATGAAGGATTCTGTCAATGGCCAAATTAGTGTAGGTGTTTCTTGAGTTCATTACTTACTTTGTATATGTGTTTTAATAAGGAATACAGAAGGTAAATGTATGAAAATTAAATGAAACACGCCCGTTTGATGATAACAACTGCCATTGTTTTTTACTTTCGTAGTATTAGGTGTTTACCTCATGTGACTTTTAATGTTGTAAAGTTGAATAAAGTGATGATTTTATACACATTTTTACTTTGTGACATTTTAAAAACCTTCATACCAATCATAATTGCAGACATGTCAATGCCATTTTGTTAACAGTATGAATTTGATTAAGGAACAAAATGAATCTGTCAATTGATTTGATTTGACAATGATTAGAATTCCTTATTGATATTCAATATGAGTCTGACAATCAGATTAAATGATTCAAATTATTTTATAATGGCTATATTCTCCACTGATAGATTATTGTTGTATTATTTGGAGTGGTTGTGCTAAAATGAGATA
Source organism: Mytilus coruscus (assembly GCA_017311375.1). Lineage (NCBI taxonomy): Eukaryota > Metazoa > Mollusca > Bivalvia > Mytilida > Mytilidae > Mytilus > Mytilus coruscus. The sequence continues at coordinate 121,469,559 of CM029595.1, read as the reverse complement.
GTCAGAATAATAAAATTGCAGAAAAGGGCTGCAAGACTTATTTTAGATGCTGATCCACTTTCATCATCAGCTCCACTGTTTAAACAGCTTGGGTGGATGACAGTAGAGAACAGAATCTCATACCACAAATCTGTTTTGATGCGAAAATGCCTTAAGAACGAAGCCCCTATATATCTCACTGAAAATTTAAAGAAATGCCAGAAATAAACCAATATTGCTTGAGGAATCGTCTTGCAAAATTTACAAGTTCCAAAAGCCAAAACAGAGCTGTATAAGAAATCTTTTATATATTCAGGATCTATTTTATGGAATAACTTACCAATATCCCTGAAAAATCAACCTCAAGTACAAGCTCATTCAAAAAAGATTTAAAAAATTACTTGTTGGAACATTAAGAAGCTGTGTAATTTTATATGTATAATAATTTTCACACACTTACTCAAACTTAAGATATTGTTGAGGTAATTTGAATGATGCCAATACTATATGAATTTGTAATTTTACCTGTTTTGAAAATTGTATATTTCATAACAATTTTTATTTCATTTTTCATATATGTGTGTTTGTTTGATATCTCGTAATTGTTTGTTATATTTCATTGTATTTCATGAGGGCCTCAGGAAGATTAGTTTTATAGCTAACTGTGTAACCCTCTTTAAATAAAAAATTATTATTATTATTATTATTAATGAGTGGCAAAAACAATAAATAAAATAAGCAGAGATTAATATTTATTTTAGCACTAATTACAACATAAATATTACAATTTATTTGTTTATTGTGTATTTCAGAATATTCGTAATGGTTCTGTATTCCATACAAGATCCACCAACTGTGATTTGCATTTAAACAACTTCCAGATATAATACTCCCTGTTGTTCTCAATCAAACACATTCGTGGAAACAATAAAAAGTCAAACATTGCTTAATCATTTATTCTGCAACAATATTTTCATTATCCTGTAATCAACCAGGACTGGAGTTCAATTTGTCTCCAAAAAAATCACTTTTCAATGGACGCATTTTACCGAGTTTCAAGTTTGATTTTTCAAGAAAGTCCCTGCATGTAAAGAATAAGAAGCAACTTTTTTTCTCAAGTTTCGAGGTCAAAAAGGGTGCATACTATGCATGACTGCGTTTTATACACACCAAAAGATGGTAATGTTTTAAATAAATTGGCAATTCCAAACTCTTTTCTAAACTCTGAAATAATTTTCAGATACATGTATTACAATAAACAAATAAAACAATAATTAACATTGTTGCATATATATGCAACGCTTTGGCTTTTATTGGTGCCTTCTTGCATTTAAAAAAATCTTAAGTGTCAGAAAAAAATAACATATCAGATCATCTGATATCTTTATTCCATTCATACCAGACGAAATGTGACTCCCATAACCATACCTATTTTTGTATCCATTGCTTCATCAGATCCAGCAAACATATTGAATGCTTTTACCTTGGCAAAGTCAACATTATACCCCATCATGTGACAGTACACACATATAAATAGCAGATCTTTCTCTTGATCCTGAAATTATATAAAATGCTTATTTTTATCCATTTTTCAAATTCCTGTATCTTTTGTTAAGTAACACTGAATATTGTAAATCAGAACCAGTATACACGTATATGGTAAAGTTAGGTTGTCGTTGTTGTTTCTTTCAAACTATGGTTTGCTTGGCAACTTACATCTACAATAAACTGATAAATATAAAATATAGAGATGTGGTATATATGTCCATGACACAACTATCCACCAAAGTCCAAATTAAGTGAATGCAATGTAGACATTTAATTTTTTTCACCATGAACATGTATAAAAGATTGACTAAAATCTATTTGACAATCACAGATATATTACTGCAATCAAAGGAACATTGTATATCAAAATCTATCATTACAATAATGTTATCATTATTTTGCACATTTTTCACAATAACAATGTATACCAGATTTCTTCAAATCTTTGTTTAGTATGGTGGTCATTCGGATCACATTGACTACAAATGGAATTTTGGTGGTCCTGTATTTGCCATAAAATTGTTGCCATCAATTATTTCCACAGGTTTAGATACAAAGGCCAATGTGCACAATAATTATATGGTTCTATATAAAGTATTGATAAACATTGTAATCAGAAGCTGTACTAAATACCAGAAAGCCTAAAAAAGAATAAAACCATCACAAACTTTAGTCAGACATCAGAATACCACTACACTTGAAATTGGTGGACCTACCTGATTTTTTGGTAGTCAGGACCAACAGGATCAACAGTTTTCAAGAACACTGTGTATACTGAAAGTTCACTGTAAGTTTGACTTTAAAATGATGAACAGCTTGAGGAGTTGTGAATTGCAGATTATTCCCCAAACACCAATACTTTTTGTAGCACCTATTTAGACACCAACAAAAAACCTGTCTACCCTCAATAAAAAATCAAATACTTGTAAGCACTGTGGATAAAGATTGAATTCAATTTTGCAGTGGGGACTAAAATTAATAATTATTGCATTGAATATAGCATTTAAAGGTCATACTATGCATTGGAGATATCTTCTTTGTTCAAAAATTGTAGTTGGTTCAACTGCAATAACTATGGACAAGGGGAGATAACTCCAATTATAAATATTACTTTTAACAGCAACACCGTTGATATTTTCAGAACAGATAGATTCATGCAACATGCACAGCTTATGCCATTTTCTTGACAAGTAAATATACACATCATTTTTTAACTTTGAATATCTGAGTATATATTTCCTCTATAATTTTCTTGAAATGTGCATAAATAGGAAGAATAGAATGTTGTGCTCAATGCGCTATGTTTTTTGCTCTCAAAATTAGTGATAACTTTATTAGGTCTTGAAATAATCAAGCAGGTCCCATAAGGGTTTTGATTGCATTAATGCAATCTTTACCCCCAAAACCAATACATTCTGCAATATCATGCACCTTTATAATCAATAATCACCATTTCTAGTGATCACTAGACAGCAGCATTCATCCTTTACAAAGTTACATCTACCACTAATCATAGATATGCATATGCTATTTCCTTTTTAAATTCCATGTGTGCACTGTAAATTTACTTCAATTTCAAATCATTGAGAAGTTTAAAAGTTGTTGTTGTTCCTAAAATAATGGAATCAATGCAAGTACCTTCTACTACTGCTGGCCCCAGATGCAATTTATCTTCTGGGTTATGATTCAGAAATCAAATACTGTATCTAGTAGATACTATCTACATGTAATGTACCCAGGTAAGATTCTTACCTCCCTGAGCATGCAGCAATTAGGAGAAAGAGCAAAGACTGGAAAACTGGACAACACAGAGTTGGAATAATGTCTCTAGGTAGGGCATCAGGTCGTCATACAGTCTGTTACCTTTGGAGATACCATGTTAAAATCTGACTCAGCATGTCGGATAAAAACAAAGCAACATTATCATTTATATGTTTTTGTCCTGAATAAAAGTATACAAGCCATATAAAAATATAATTAGCCACTGAAAGTTATGAAGCCATCAAACAATCAATCACCTATATATGTAGTTTTAATGTGAAATAAAATACAAATATACAAAACAACTTGTTGTTTGTCTCCTTTTCTCTGATAAATTGGCCAAAGTTAAAAATATGATGTGTAATGGTCATGATAGTTGTAGATAAATTGCTTCGCCGAGCGCAGCTGGATACGACCGCAGAGGTCCAACCCTGAACAGTTGGGGCAAAAATGGACACAATATTTTCGCTTGATACAGGTCTGAATTTGGATTGTAATTGAATATTTGACACATAATAGGTTTCTGACACAGCATCACTGTAGTAAAAAAACTTAGAACTGGTTATATGATTTGAATTTATATTAAATTTTTTGCTTTTGTGCAATACACTATGCTGTTGCAAATTGACCCCTCCCCCTTCTTTTTCCAAAAAATTTTTCTTTACCCCCTCCTCCATTTTTTTCAAAAAAAAAATATTTGAAGAATTTTCTTTTTGATTTCTGAAATCTTGAGGAGAAAAAATTGTCCCCCCACCAATTTTCTTTAACTCCCCCATTTTTTTAACCTCCCCTTTTCCAAAAAAATTCTTTCCTCAAGATATGGTAATAATCTCAATTCAAATTTCCAATGGAGTTTGCAACCATAATAACCCATTTAAATACATCATAAAAGTCTTAAAATAGAAAATGACATACATAATCATGGCTAAAATTAATATACCTTAATCAGCATTTTTAAAATTATTAAAATAGTAACTTTTAAAAATAAATTGAGAGCTAATCAACTCAAGACAATATAACATTTCTTTATACATAAGTTAAAAGCAGTGTAAGGGAGGTAATTCAAACACAACATTGTACTTAAGTAATTGTCCATTAACCAGGACACCCTTGTTTTTTCTCACTTTTTTGCCCCTAATTCCTAAACGGTTTGAGCCATAACCCCCCAAAGCCAATCCTAACCATCCCTTTGTGGTAGGGAAACTTGGGGTATAATTTCAGAGAGATCCATACACCGTTCCACAAGTTATTGTCATGAAACTAGAAAAATGCTTATTTGGGCCCCTTTTTGGCCCCTAATTCCTAAACTGTTGGGACCATAACCCCCAAATATAATTATAAACCTCGTGTTTAAATTTCATAGATTTCTATTTACTAATACTAAAGTTATTGTCGGGACACCAAATGTCTTCGGACGACGAGGAAGACGTGATACCAATATACGACAGCAAAATTTTTTGCGGTCGTATAAAAATGACCCATGTATAATTACCTTTCTGGTTGATGGGTATTTAAATTGCTCTTTGATTTCTGTGATTTGTGTCTTAATAAACTGGTCTTCTTCCTGAAACGGTACATTGTACACATAAATAACTGGAGGTTGGAGTCTGAATTTCTCATCTGGCAAAAATATGTTACATTTATATGATTAAGAGCTACTCTGAACTATTTGCAATCATTTTTTTTCTGGATATAAATAATTTATTTTCTAACTTACACTTTTCCAGTGTATCATGTGAAAACAAGGTCATTAAAATTCCTTGTCTTCTTCAGTGCCAGCTACATTGCAGGTTCTTATTAAATATTTACCATAAAATCAGGGGAAAAAAATATTTAGGGAAAAATAGCAATTTCATTAAGAAAATAAGATGGAGATAATGCTTTATTTTGTCTGCAGTTTGATTTAGCTTAATTGCCAACTTATTAAAGACATTTTTTTATGTTGGGTGTTTCTGAGATGGAGGTATTATACTTAAACATGCTTATACATATATATCTACAGCTAAATGAGCTATTCAATTAAGTTCCAAGCCTCCAACTGTAAATTCACATCTCACATGGAATGCAGGACAACTCAGCCCGGAGACAAGTCGGACCGACTAATAAGTCTACTCGGACCGTCTATAAAGACAACTCGGACCATCAATAAGTCAATTCGGACTGTCTATAAAGTCAACTAGGACCTTCTATAATGAAAGCTCAGACAAAGTTTTAAAAGAGGATTTGAGCTATATGAATGATTATAAATTATTAAATGTTATATTTTACATGACAATATCTTTTGCATGTTGCTGAATTTTCAAAACATAATAATAAAATTTTTGTATAATGTGAATTCAAATTTTTACTTATCTTTATCAATTTATTATAAAACTTAATTGAAGCCAAAAAAAAGAAGCTTAGGTTGAATTTGTTTTACTTATTTGTTGAATTCTTTATTATTTTAAAGTCAACTCCGACAGTCTACAATGCCAACTCCAACAAAGTATAAACATAGAGTTTGTGCTATTAATATGATAACATGTTATATTTTACATAAAAGTATCATCTAATGTAGATTCTTATTTCTACTGCATCATGGTGATTGTATATTTTGAATAAAATCTTCATTAATTCATTAAACAAATTTAATAAACTCATTAATTAAATTCATTATTTTGTAATGATAATTAAATTAAATCAACAATCAATAATGTAAATTTAATTATTCTAAAAAGAATCTACTTCAACATTACAAACGTTATTTACTCTTTCAGCTTTCAAACAACAGAAATAAAAAAATTTAGGGAGCACCATTTAATTGTAGACGCCTGAGTTGTCTTTTTCGTCATTTATATACTCAAAATTGAGGTCAAAACTTTATTAGAGACTTCTCCTCAGACACATTAAATCATTTATTTCATCAAAACTCTAATTTTATACTTAGTCTTATTTGGCATTATAGATGGTCCAAGTTGACTTATAGACGATCCGAGTTGACTTTATATACAGTCTGAGTTGACTTATTGACGGTCCGAGTTGTCTTTATAGACGGTCCGAGTTGTCTTTAAAGACAGTCCAAGTTGCCTTTTTGTAGACAGTCCGAGTTGTCTCCAGGCCGACTTGTCTCGCACCCCTTACATGCTCAGTTATCTGTAGATTTATACCAAAATACTCCTAAATACAAAAACATTTTAAAATCACTTGAGAAGAACTATTTACAGATCCCTGTCTAATGAAAAAAATTTTTTTTACATATTTTCGCATGAAGTTAATATTGTTAATATTGGAAACTACTGTTATACCTCTTGTCCACCAGAGAAAACAATGAAAACAAATTTGCTGAGAAATATGACTCTGGTATTAATTTAACTTAATAAGGGGACTAAGTCCCCTATTACTGTAGAAAAATCACTAAAACAAAAAAAAAAAAAAAAAAAAACAAAAACGGGAAAATTCCCAAAATTTTCATTCTACTAATGAACTCAAAATCGTTAACTTCTACTTCCTTCTTCCGACTCGTTGTCATGAGACTTTGAGTAAAATATATATTTATCAGTTTAGTAAAATATAAGATGGAACACAATACCAATTTCATTTTGAATAATTCTTTTATATGAAAAACATTACCTGATGATAGCGTTTCTTTGTTTACATTGAATATGACGTCATACATAACATAAATAACGTCACAACTAAAATCCCTAACAACAGAACCAAAATCTGAAACGTTACGGTATTTCCGTTTCTTTTTTTAACACATTTTGAAGTTAAAATATGTTTGAATTAAAAAAGGTAATTCATTCAGACTTCATCCCCTTTCACAGGTAATGCCTGCCTCATATTAATAATATATATATCTAATAGGTAAAATCCAATGAGATTATCATAATAAACAAATATAATAATATAATGAATTCAATTAACGGATAAATTAAGTTTGTTTAATGAAAATAATGAAGATTATTTTATCTAAAATATAGTATCACCATGATGAAGTAGAAGTTAGGTTTTACATTAAACCAATAACTTGGGCACAACACTTCATTTGCAAATGCAGCAAGGTATAACTGATCATATTATGTGAAATATAACATTTAATCTTTTAAACAGCACAAATTCTATATTTATGCTTTGTCTGCTTTGGCATTGTAGACGGTATACAAGTTGACTTATTGACAGGCTTAGGGTAAAGTACAAAATGTGTAACCGTTGCCGCACTGTTGTAACTTGTAGTTCGACAACTTACATGTTTCGTTTTAGATTTATGTAACAGACGAACGAATGTCTGAAAACATCGACCAAGCCCTGATAAATATTTTGGACTTTGAACACCTTGACTAATTCCTCCCAACAAGTTTTCACCAAATATCTTAGGTAAGGCAGCAATAGTTTTCTCCACAACATCTGACATTTCTGTACCTCTCTTGGCTTACTATTACCGATCTTATTTTGTTCCGAAGTAACCCGAATAATCCAGTCGTTATATTACGATCACTCCATCTCTCTCCTCTGGAGGACAATGATTGTAAGGGGCGCAGTAATTATTCGAGTTAGTTCGAAGAAAAACTGATTTAAGTTCTTGCAAGTTAGTTCCATTAATGAATCATTTGTGATGTAACAAAAACCGTTTTAACATTTTAAATTAGCAAGAACCACAACCCAACATTATTGGTTTTTCAAAGCTTGGTAAGATAAAAGATTATTTAAAAATATGTGTTGTTTGCATGGAAATTGTGCGTTTTTTAAATAATAATATCTTGTATAAGTCGCTGCTGGATTACTCGAGTTAAGACAAACTCGGCCTAAAGCAGACTCGGCCTACCATTATTCATGCTGCTTGCATTCCACTAACTAACTAAATATACATGTAGTAGTGATGTAGTTTTTTTATGTATTAGAAAGGGTTAATATTCTATTTTATTTATTTTCAAACACCATCTGGTATGGAGTATAGTTATTTAATCATTTATTTTTATGTAATATATCTTGAAAATTACTGTATAATTAAGGTGGTACCTAACACTACAGGAGATAACTCTGTAAAAATCAGCTAAACGTTTTAATGACGTTGTTTTGTTAAGGAAATATTAAGCTTCTCAATGATCAAAATTAGCGTTTGTCAAACTGCTATATAACCAACGAAATTTTTCTGATAAAGTGGTTGGTTCAAATTTTTGAAATTTTATATTTTTGTCAAAGGGTCAAAGAAAACATTTTGTCAAAATTTTATGAAAATTAAACGAGCCAAATTAATATTAGTCAAGGTGTTGGGTACCACCTTAATACTACATATATATGTATATACTCGGAAACGGGCCCTTTAATTGGATTCAATAAATATTATTATTCTTATTCTTATAAAGAAATAAGGTGAACAAACTCAGCCTTTGATTTGTAGATTTTTTTTTTTTTTTTTTCGCTGTTCTTTCCTACTTATTTTTATTTTTCTTAATTTATAATAACTTAATATACGAATTAATAAATATTTCTGAAGACAAATTTTGAAAAATGTATTCATCAAAAATAAACTTAGATCCAAAAGATATTGTTAAGTATGTGTTTTTATCGAATAAAGTTTAATTGAAATATAAGTTTAAACATAATACTTTTAAATTAAGGATACTTAACATCTATTTGATATTTTGCTGTGAATTTATCATTTTTACTTTATATTGCAGTGGCAAATTCAAGGCGGTGGGGGTTCCGGGGGTTGTAACCCCCTTGTTTTGACGATCAATGCTTTTGAATAAGGACATATGGTTGGAACCCCCCTTTCAAAAATGGCTGGATCCACCCCTGTATTGTTGCCGGTATGGATTGGGTTTTTTTTTGTAAATGGTGTTTTAAAGATTGGCGTGAAGAGGACTTTGATTGACAGTGGATGGCTTGTTAGAAATTTCTTGACGTTATAATTCATTATTTATGGATTAATTCGGATATTGAGTAATTACATTTCAATGGTCACATCAAACGGATACAGATAGCCTGAGTTTTTGTGGAGGTAATCCGAAGCAAAGAATTATGAGGGTCTGGATGGAGGGTCCTTCATATTTCTTTAAAAGAGCATGAACAAAATTGTACAAGATCAAAGACTAACTTATTGTGACAGAAATAGTCAAACACTTAAATTAAATTTCAGCACAATATAGTTACCTAATAGAGTATAAATGGGATTTACCAGTTTTAAAACCAAAAAATTTTGTACCAAAACCTATCAACTAGTGACGATGAAAAGTATATGCATTATATCAGTACTTATGACCTCCAATCGAGTGACGACGAGACCCTTATTTAGGGACTTATCATTTTTATCTGGGGGGGCTGGTCAAAATGCAGGGGAGATCAAATTTTATTTTTTTCTGTATGTGGAAAAAGGGGGGTTCAATTTTTTTATAAATTCATAGTGGGGGGATCAATATTTTTGCACATGGAAATTAGTAGTTCATATACTTCAAGAGACAAAATATCAAGAAGAACATTATAAAACAGTCAAATCGAAAATATATCTTTAACACCATTCACATACAATAAAGTAAGACATCACAAGACTTTGGTGATGTAGGAAGCTGCCATTTTGTGTCATTTTGTCCCATATAAAATGCATAGGTGCTTCATAATCCGAATTATTCAGTCGTTATATTTCACTCACTTCGATCACTAAATTGACAAGCATTACTGCCAAGTTTTGTTATAATCAGCTTAATAGTTTGAGAGAAATTAAGTATAAATTAAAACGAAATCTGCATGCAGCGATTTGTGCAAAATTTTTCCAAAATATAAATTACGCCGCATCATGAAAGAATATAGTGTAGAGCAATATCTTCTCCAATAAATGATTAAATATTGCATGCAAACAGTTGAATATTGATACAAAAGATGATTCTGAGATGATGAACAACCCTTATGTATCTTTTTGTTTTCATTACAAGATCCCTTTGACTCCATTTATACCTCACACTCCCTCAAAATTTGTACTTTTTAGGCTAATAAATATAAATTTTGAGGTAACTATCACATATTTATGAATGTAATGTGACAATAAATGAGTAATTGAATTGTTCAAGCTGAAATGAACTATCCATATAAAAGTTTAGCGATTCAATGGAGGTTTCAATAAGGCCTTAAGTTTAAGCAGCGTTCAAGAGAGGGACATATAATAGACTCTCTTAGTAAATAATTTGTTGTTACTGTTTCGAAAAGTTAACTTTTAAATGTAAATTTTTACAAAGTTACTTAGGATCAAGTTTTCTTTAATAGCCCAATATAGGAAATTAGAAAAAAAACGTCAGAATAAGCTACTCAAAGCACTGGCTTGCTCAACTTCTAATATTCATGGAAGAGCCCTATTTCAAGGCAATTTTCCCTCAAATATGTTTTTGGACTTAATCCACTGAGAATATTTCATTTTCAATATGCTCGTGAAATAAAATGATACGTGTTTTGCATGTTAAAATTTTGGCATGTTTAATAGAGGGGATCACATTTTAAAATGTTTTCACAGGGGGTCAAATAAAAATAGTGAAATATTATGGGGATCAAGAAATTTTGTATTTTGATTTCAAAATGTTAAGCCCCCTTTCCCAAGTAAAAAATGATAAGTCCCTTAATATGAAGCTATAGAATATTGTGGACACTCCAATAACTTTCAAGAAACCCACTTTCAAACGGTTTTTGTCTTGTTTCTTCAAAGAATCACAAGATTTTCATCTTCTTCAAGTTATTGCATGGACAACGCTCTAAGTATCACTTTACGCTACTTAAAGGTTTATAACTCATCAACAATATAAGCTAAAATCGTTAAATTCGAACTTTACCTTCTTTAAGTCACAGGAAACAGCATCGTTTATCATACTTATATTCTTGTGGCAGTTTGAGTTTGATATTGGCCGAGTTTGTGAGGCCGATTTTGTTATAGGCCAGGGGCTGATCCAGCCTTTTTAAAAAGGGAGGGTTCCCAACCCAGGATAAAGGGGGGGGTTCCAACTATAAGTCCCCATTCAAATGCATTGATCGTCCAAAAAAAAGGGGGGTTCCAACCCCCGGAACCCCTCTGGATCCGCCACTGTAGGCAGTGTGTGTTATGGGAGTCACAAAAGGTATTATAGCGGTGCGTTGTAATCTAAAACTAAAACTGGTTTATAGTGATATTTTATATGAATCTTTGATTAAACAACCTCGCAGGAGCTTTTGAGATCAGCTGTCTAGCGAAGTCGGATCCAAATAATCTTTCAGAACATAAAACAAGAAAAATAAAAGCGAAGAGAACAAAATACGAACAAGACAAATCGACTAATAGTTGTAAGGTAAACAATATAGTAACAACAATCACTAAAGTTCTGTACCACCTTAATCATTGTCCGATAAGTTAAGAACAAAAATATATAAAAATTTAGGGGACGCCAAGGGGGTGGGGTACATGTATTTGGCATCTAGTCTAAATGTTTATGACGTCTTGAAAGGCTTATTTTAATTTTAGAATTTTTCGGCCTTTAAGACTTCATAATTATTTGGACTAGTTGGCATATAGACAATCTGCTGTTTGATTGAAACTGAATAGCTCAATAAAGCTATAGAAAAAGAAATGGATAATGCAACATTTGGTAACACGAATGACCAAATAACACCGTTATTATCCGAATAACACTTGTAATGACCGAATAACACTTGAAATTTTAATATTAGCACATATTGGTGACTTTAAAACATTGATTATTAAATAATTTTATATTATAAGTGTTTTTATAACTTAAAATGATTTACAGAAAGCAGGTAAGTTCATAAAGATCATTATAAATATAGTGTGTACATCCAACATGGCGACCAAGGGAATCACTATGGGAAGAATAAAGAATGATTGCTTAGTGTTTTCCTAGGCTATTAATTCATGCATTGCAGTACCGCACGCATAAAATTTGGCCGCAATGCATCGCGCTATGTGTAAAAATTTTATTATCGTATTTTGACTGTGAAGTAACAAGTGACAAATTAAAACTACAGGTGTTTTAATGTCATTGGACTGATAATTGATCATTATTAGATGCAACGCTCTGATTTTACAACAAAGTTGATTAGATAGAACAACATTCAAGACTTCGATTACATAATACAAATCGGGAGTTTAAATGATAAATATTATAGCCTGACACAGCTTTAAAATATCTCCGTGAAAAATAAAAAGTGTAAACCTTTGAAGTATAAATTTTACCTTTTGAAATCGTGTTTGACATCGTTAATTTACTGAAATATTTCAACAACAAAAAATTAATAATTGTCTCGGGTATTATGAAAATTGACAGTTTTATCGATTATGGACAAAAGCATGATGTAACATCGACTTCCGTAGCAGAGTTCAAAATTCTGTTCTGGTCACTGAATATATATATTCACAGTATATTTCAGATCGTCTGTTGTTATGATGTCAAAGTTTATTTTATTTTTAAACTGATCTTTCAAACTAGTTTTAATCCAGAAGAAAGTAAAAACAATGCTTGACTGTACCTTTAATCGAATATCTATATCCAAATTAAACTAATTAAAGCTGTAATCCATGATCACAAATTGAATGCTTTGTTTACATTTGTTGAAAGCCATGTGCTTTTTGGCGGGAAAATTCGGGAAACCCCTTTTCCAAGAAACAGTTACATTTCATTGTTATTTATAGGCAGTAAGATTTTCATTTTGATTAACTGCTAAGATTATGTTATTAAAAATGAATACTTTCTTGGGGTGAAACTGATAATACTTTAATACTCTACATCTAGGGGTGTGTAAAATATAAAAGGGGAGAGGGGTATTTTTTTATAATAATATTACAAATATAAATATAACTTAACCAGTCTGAAAAGACATGGTTACATGGATTTTAATTCTGAAAAGCTCAATGTGGTTTATTAAATCCTTTATTATTTCTATCATAATCAGAAACAAGGTACATAAATTAGGCAGAAGTTCATACATTTTTTTCTTTTACAATGAAATTTTGCCAAAAAAAACGTATTTTATTAAACAGGAAAAACTCATATCAAGTAAGTTTAAATAAAATTTTTTAATTTTATTTTCTGAAGAAAAAAATAATATTTTAAATAATCAAAATTCTTTGGGAAACAATGAAGCTTATTACCTTTTACAGAAGATATAGTTAGGATGTACATATATTGTATATAGTTATAAATATTTATTTGTGTTTCTTTTTTTTTTAAATATTATTATTGGTTTTGATAATGCAGCCTTGGTATACCAAGATAGTCACAAGCCTGTTTAATGCAGAGTGTCCATACCGTAATATAATTTCATTATCATTTAATGATTAATTATGTAATGGGCACGTGTCAGTAAACAACAATCTAATTAACAATATAATAGAATTGTAAGGTAATAGATAATTTGATTATTGGGAACTTGGCATTATCACAATTAAATTATCTAATTGGCACCAAATATTTCATTATTAAACTTACTTAATGTATTAAAATGGATGAACATAGCAATAAAAAAATTAAAACATCAATACTTAGAATATTATTTTTTCCCTTACTTTTATTTCTGAAAATCTTTAATTTCTTTTGAGAAAATGTTATTACAACATACATACGAATCATCCATTCAGCTGCTTTGTTTTTATTATAGAACAATCAAGTATAATCAATTTTTTTATTAAATTTAAATTAAATATGTGAAAATTCTGAATTACGTTTCATTCAATATTGAGTAAATCGTTAAGAAAACTAATAGGTGATTGGAGTAATTTCATGGCTTTGATGTACTTGTTAACTTTTCAAAACCTTACTGAAAAACAATTATTGGGCAATACTATGTATATATACAGTACATAAATTAATACTTTATTTTCATAGCATTTCTCTTTGAATGCATATGCAATCATTTTTATTCTTCCATTGTGTTTTCATTGGTCGCCATGTTGGATGTACACACTATATTTATAATGATCTTTATGAACTTACCTGCTTTCTATATATCATTTTTAAGTTATAAAATACACTTATAATATAAAATTATTTAATAATCAATGTTTAAAAGTCACCAATATGCGCTAATATTAAAATTTCAAGTGTTATTCGGTCATTACAAGTGTTATTCGGATAATAACGGTGTTATTCGGTCATTCGAGGTACCATAACATTTCCATTGAATTTGGCTCACAATGAGCTAAGGGAGCTACCATTTGATTTTTATGGGGGCTAGGATGAAATTTGAAAAAATAGGCAGGACAGGAGTTTTAAGTAAAAAAAAGGCAGGATGAGCAACTTGGAAAAAAAAGGCAGGATGACAATTTGTGTACAAAATTCAGGATAAACTAGTAAAAAAAAAGGCAGGACCGAATAGAGTAAAAATAAAAGGCAGGACAGAGATTACAACTTTAAAAAAAGCAGGACAAAATTTTCATCCTAGCCCCCATAAAAATCAAATGGTTGCTCCTAAGCACAATATCAGGCATTATTTTAGTCCAAACAATTGTGAGGTCTTGAAAGGCTATTTTAATTATTTGCTGTGATGCCTTCCATAAAGCGAAGTAACATACGGAAAAGCGACTTCATTGCCCAGTATTGTGAGCCCTGCAGTCTATTAGAGTTTTTTACTCATATGAATAAAAAGTCATATATTCTTCTTTTCTTGAATTTCTCTTGACTGCATTGCTCTAAATAATATCAACAAAAACTACTTTATTTAAGGGTCATCAGAAGGAATTGAAAAATAAGGCCGTGTTTACACCACAAAATTTACTCGGAGTATAGATAAACCTGTGCACCTAGAAAAGTTTTAAGGCATGGCAGGAACTAGGTAAATAAAATTTGAATGCATTTTGTGTTTCAGAAAATTAAACACTTACCTGGAATTTAAGATTCCTTCTTTTTCAAGCCTTCAGAAGGTAATAAAATAAACAAATGCCTGACTTTCATTTTATATGGTCCACTCATTTACACAGTTTAAATCTATTGTCCATCTATTGTCCTGTTAATCAATACAACTTACTACAATTATTTACATAGGGGAACATCTCAAACATTTTTATATCCCCCTTAGTAGAGGGCGCATTAAGTGTTACCTTTGTCCGTCCAACGCGTTCTTCCCAAAAATTGGTTTCGGACCTCAACCAAATGTTATTAAACTTATACACAATGCTTATTTTTCCACAAAAAACAGATCAAGTTCGAAATTGGGTGGCGTCACTTATACCGTTCATGAGTTATGACCCTTTATTAACATAAAAATTGCTGAATTTTTCATTTCCGTTCTTTAACTTTTATAAGTTTGCCTCAACCAAATGTTATGAAACTTATACACAATGCTTATTATCACAAAACAGTCTTAACTACGTGAAACCTGAATCTGTATGTGGAAATTGACTCATGCATATTTACAAGCTGGGGCATCTGTGGCCCATAGACACATTCTCCATTTATTTCAAACTTAGTTTATTTTGGCAACTTCTGTGGGAATGAAAAAAACGAACCTCAAAATCCAGAAAAGTTTATAATTTTCTGAAACATAAAATGCATTTAAAATTTAATTCTCTAGTTTTTGCCATACCTTAAAACTTTTCCAGGTGCAAAGGTTTGTCTGTATTCAGAATAAAATGTGTGGTGTAAATATGGCCATATTAGCCAAAAGGTTAGGATGAACCTTAAGCAGAGTTACACAGTTAGTTATATAACTAATCTTCCCTGCAGGAAAAGGTTTACATTAAAGTTGAAACATGTATTTAGAATAGTAGTTAATACCTACGGCTCATACCATTAACGCAGTGTCCATCAAATGACTCCCACCCCACCTGAATTTGGCTACTTTTCACATTTTTCCGATTTTGAACTCTAAGAAGGGCATTAAGGTTGTCATATTTTCATAAAGACACACCTGGATAGAGTTTATTGACCATGAATTGCATGGTTGAACTCCATGCTGTCAACACAGTTCAGCTGGGGCAGTTCTAAAAAAGTATGGAGGATCATACGGGCCATCAAAGAATGGCTGTTGCAATCACGACTACAGGCAGGATTTGGGGCGAAGGGGTTAATAGGTTCAAATTGTTTTAAACTGATTTTTATAGGATAATTGATATTTGCAAATGGCATGAATGATTAATCTTTTAATCAGGACATAGAATTGTATGTCAAGCTTGATTGGCTTCAACTTTCTGTGGTACAATTAACGAGACAATTCTTGAATTGATACTTTTCAATCAATTGTAATGTTTTGATAGCTGTCATCAGTATGGTAAATAAAATCCTACAAGTTTTGACTTTTCAATTGTTTACCTTTTCAAAGGAAAAAAGCCGATAAAACAGAACGTATATTTGACTTCTAAATACTGGAAACAATACTGGTCATAAATATGGGTGAAAATGGGTCATTTTCTGAAATCCCAGGTGATTTGAATACCCGGTGGGTATTTAAAAAATCCCGTGTGAAAGGGAAATTCACGGGTGTAACCTGCAGAATACAGGTCAGTTGACAGGTATGCTTGAATGGTGGTTTGTACCAAATTTATTTTTTTTTTTGCAGAAACATTATTAGATAGAGAGATCTGTGATAGAAAAGATGATCAGCAGGCCAGGATTTACAAACAAGTCAAAAGGACCAAAAAGTCTGTCAACTTTTTACAGGAGCAATTTCTCGATTTTTATCCATATTTGGTGTCATTTTCAGAAACATTGATGAAGAAACTGTAAACACAGAAAAATATCGGCAGGACAAGATGTAAAAAAGATCATTATGGTTGAAATCATCAGTTGACTCCTTTGAGGAGTGGGTGTCCTTTACCATATTTATGCTTTTTTGCAGAAACTATGGTAAATACAGTGAAACTGCATAAAGCAAAAATAATGAGCAGGACATGAACTGCAAAAAAGGCCATATGAACAAAATAGTCAGTTGACTACTTTCTATGCCCTTGGATAATGATTTTTACTCATATTTGTGCTTTTTGCAAGAACTTAAATTAGATAGAGAGAAACTGTATAAAACAACAATTATCATTGATTGATTGGTGTTTAATGCCACTTTCAACACTATTGTGCTATTATGTAGCGGTCGGTTTTTATTGGTGGAGGAAGCCAGAGAGAACAACGACCTTTGGTAGGAAAACTGACAATCCTAGTCAATTAAGATTGGAGTCGAGTGCACCTGCCTCTTGCGGGTCTCGAACTCACAACCTCAGTGTTGACTGGCTAGTGATGCAGTAGTTGGAGTGACTGTGGACTGTTATCAGCTGGATAAGATCTACAATAAAATTGACATGGCTGATATTGCCCTTGAATGACAAAATTATACCAAGTTTTTTGCTTTTTTGTGGAAACTGTATTAATTAGATAGAGATACAAGTATATTGTAATCATGGTAATAGCAAAAATGATTTTTAGGCAAGAATCTACACAAACAAGTAATCAGGGGCATAGGAGCTGTGGGGCCCAAAGGGGAGGTGGGCAATTACAATCCCCCTTTTCATTTCTTGAAGGCTATTACTACTAGGGAAAAGTTACCAAGAACCTACCTCAAATATGTAGGAATAATTTCCATTGGACAGATACGGTATGTGCATCAGCAGGGGGACATTTGAATGGCGTTATTTTAGTTTTTATTACGATACATTGAACGAATCCATGACAACTCGCCCCACTGCCAAATCGCCCCACACCAAATCTCCCCACTTTTTCACCAACTCGCCCCACTCTTGATTACCAACTCGCCCCACTTATGAAAAAGGGTAAAATCCCATATATTGAATATAGGTCTGCCAACTCGCCCCACTTATGAAAAAGGTTAAAATCCCGCAGAATATAGGCCTGCCGACTCGCCCCACTTATGAATAGGAGTTTAATCCCATTGAATAAAAGTCTCCCCATCAACTTGCCGCACTAATGAGCAAAAGAAATAAACTGTTCTGAATTAAGGACTACCAACTCGCCCCACTTATGAATTAAATGAATACTATGAAAACCTTAGAAATGCATCTTGTTTTTTTAACTCTTTTCTTTTGGTTGAAATAAAGCAGAAAGAAGTAAGTATCAGCATTTCTGTGACGCTTTTCTCATCACTTGGCGTCCGTCGTCCGTCGATGTTATTGACTATTGTAACTGTTTATGACGTTTGTTTTCTGGTAAATGTAATCTTTGTTTTACTAGATAAGTCAAGAATCATGGGTGTTTATAATGATAATAAATTTATTCTCCAATAAATGCTAACATTACATAATAATAAATAATGTATCTACAATTTCCTTTTAAGACATGAAGCATCATTTAATTTCAATCATATATATATAATCATATATTAAATTTCCAATTTTATTACTATTAGTATCACAAGTGATTTTTTTTTTGCACCTTTTGGTTATTATCTTGAATATTATATGTGTAGACAACTATTACTAACAAATCCTTGGTGTAGCCCTTTAAAGTAATCGTTTCATAACTGGACCAAATTGTGGGCGAGTTGGCAGACCTTTATTATATATTATCGGATTTTACTTCAAATCTGAAAACTGGACCAAATTCAACCAAACTTAGTCATGTGTGCGGTGACCCAGCCAACCAACCAAGATGGCTGCCATGGCTAAAAATAGAACATAGGGGTAAAATGTAGATTTTGGCTTCTAACTCTGAAACCAAAGCATTTAAAGCAAATCTTACAGGGATTAACTTGTTTATCAAGTAAATATCTATCTGCCCTTTTTCATAAGTGGGCGAGTTGGCAGAGTAAATTTAACAGGGATTAACTTGTTTATCAAGGATTTAACCCAATAAAATAATTGATAATTTTTCATAAGTGTCACAACTATAATCCTGGGCGAGTTGGTGAAAGAGTCACAGGTAATGCCTGCCTCATATTATATTTAAAACTTTAATAGAATATCAGGGGATTTGGTGTACTTTGTTGTTTAAAAGTTGGGCGATTTGGCAGTACCTTTTTTTGTTTTTTGGAAGGGGGTGAGTTGTCTTGCTTCCCATTGAACATGAATGAATAATTTTTTTCTGCAAGTTTAATTAATATTTATTAACATTTAATGTACCATCGTAGAACCAGTCCGATCATACCTTCACCTTTATTTTATAGATTTCTGAGGTACTCAAGTTACTTAGTATAATGAAATGCTTGTTGATGTATCCGTTATTCTTTCTCAAATGTATTTTTATTTATGTTATAGAATAACAGCCAGAATGACTCAACAGAAGTAATAGGTCATGGACACCTGTGACATGGAGCCTGCAGATTCAAACAGCCTGCCTGGTACTCCCAAATATATATGTTTATTGAAACAAGTCTGATTAGAATTATTTTATCTAAATTTTAAAATTGATAAGTAATTGTTTACATTGGAATAAATTACAACTGAACAAAGGTCAAAGCAATTATTTATATTATAAAATAGAGTCTGGTATACATGTACTGGTTGTTTGGTTGCTGTCTCATTGACTGATACATACGTCTCCTTTTATTCATACTCATGTGGTGTAATCAGGATGTGATGAAATATACTGCACTTGTAGCTAAATCTGTTTTTTACTAAATGACATGTTCAAATTTTATCCTTCACTTTCTACTTTTTATTCTGATATATCTAAAGAGATTTATGAAATCAACTTTTTATCAAGGCATTCTTCATGTTACCGCTTGTAGCAATCAAATTTGAATTGATCAAAAGCAGGAGACATTTCTCTAAACGTTGTTTGGGGACATTTTGGAAAAAGCATTCTGCCTACATCATGTGCATTGCAACTAATTTTATTTGACTGTATTGTAATTTAATATTTA
Organism: Mytilus coruscus; assembly: GCA_017311375.1. NCBI lineage: Eukaryota > Metazoa > Mollusca > Bivalvia > Mytilida > Mytilidae > Mytilus > Mytilus coruscus. Next base: position 121,449,519 of record CM029595.1, on the reverse strand, counting down.
TTTACAGCCATGCTGAGCACATTTAGGGACACCAGTGATCCTTTTTAATCTATTTTTAAAATTTTTTAAAACTTTCATTTGCATGTTGTTGTTTCTGTACAATATTTTTTTGAAAATTTGCATTATAAGGGTAATATTGAATATGTGTTTTTATTAAAATATGTTTTAATAAATGTGTTTGTTTCCTACAGGTTGTGACATAAAGGATGTTATAATGTCAACACACACCAATGTTTCATCGACAGACAACATCACCCAGGTTGAAGAAAAAAGTCTTAAAGACATTCTGGCTAAAATTGAAAATCTGGTAAAATGCTGTTAATTATTTGTTTCCATCTTTATAATTCCATGAATACTAGTATGAAGTATTGGCAGTCAACACAAAACATTCTTATAATATATATTGTATACCGTTAGATCATTTAATAATAACAACAGTCCAGAAATAAGGATTCACATACAATGTAGTACATGTACTAGATACCAAAAAATTACTATGTCAGATTGTTGTCACACAAATTAAAAAAAATAAAAGACTTTTCATTTTAAATTTTAATGTAAGTGTAGTTTGAAATCTGTTTAATCAGTTTTCATTGATTTATTGTTTATTTTACAGTGTAATATGTTATTACCTGAAGACCATCAATACATTCTTATGACCACCAGTACAGTAAAGAAAACATTGGATTTTTGTGGATCAGAGAATGCAATCAGTTTTATTGATAAATATAAAACCATGGCTCAGGATTTTGTTCTGCACTGTTACAGTAAGTTTTCTTCAGACACCCAGTAATATAATTATTACTTGGGTAAACAGCATTTGTCAGAATGGTTTTGAACGTTACTCATATGACCAAGCAAAACACAAAAACCATGCATTATTAACAGTCTTCATAGATTATTTTGGCTGACTGGTCCAAAAATCAATTTACTAAAAACATGTAAGGCTTATAACTCCTCTTTTAAAAAACTGATCATTGTTCCTACTACATTTGTATTTGCCTTGGACAATTTTCAGGATCTTTGGTGAAGTGTTTAATATATTCTAAGTAATGGTAGCAATATAATAATGTTACACGGTACATGATCAGTTTGTACATTAAGTAATTAATAGATCACAGAATATTTAAAATTGTGTAAAGTTTTAACCAAAGTCCAAATTGTGATAAATGGAAATAAAATTTTTATAAAATTTGTTTGAAGTAAGATTGGTTTCGTGGTTACATTATTTCTTTAGCAATTTTCTAGCAATGAATATATCTATGAAATTATATATTTATTATACGACCGCAAAAAATTTTTGGGTTCATATAATGGAATGATGTCGTCGTCTGAAGACACATTTGGTTTCCGCATATTAACTTTAGTTTTAGTGAATGGATCTCTATGAAATTTAACAAGAAGGTTCAATACCACAAAAGGAAGTTTTGGATTGATTTTGAGGGTTTTTGTACCAACAGTTTAGGAATTAGGGGCCAAAAAGAAGCATTTTTGTAGTTTCCAGACAATAACTTGTGTGTAAGTGTATTGATCTCTCTAAAATTTTACTACAAGGTTCCATACTACAAAGGAAAGGCTGGGATAGAGTTTGGGGATAATTGCTTCAAAAGGGTGGGGTTCAAAAGATTGGGTTTTTTTTTTTTTTCAGTATTGCGCAATAGATTATTAAGAACTATGACCACATTTAATTTGTGTCAGAAACCTTTATTATGTAAAAATTTGATCATAATCCAAATTCAGGCAGTATCAAGCTTGAAAATTGTGTCCAAATTTGGCCCAACTGTTCAGGGTTCGACCTCTGCTGTCGTTTCAGGCTGCTCTCAGGGAAGCATTTTATTTTTGTATTTAGACCTACTATTACATGAGAAATCAGAAAGAAATTGTGGATAAAGATCTAACATTAAAGACTCATCTCGAAAGAAACAGACATACTGAGATTGTACATATCTGTACTATTAATCTTTCTTTTTGAGAAAGCTTTATTTAAATGCACAAGATATATGTATAAAATGAAATTAAGAAACAAGAACAATTAGTTTCACAACTGTATTACACTTATACAAATGATTTAATCATGCAGTGCAGTAATCAGAACCTCAATCAAGAGATATAAAGATAAGTTAGGTTAGAAAAGTTTGACAGAGATGATAAATATAAAGTCCCTATAGTAATAGCATTCTATTTAAAAAAACTAAAATTTTAGCCGTTAAACAGAAGATTGTTTATTTCTCAAGCCCTGTATTTATCTTTGAAATTATTAAACATTATTATTATTTTTAATGAACAGTTTTGGAAACATTCTCATTTGAAAATGCATAAAACATTTTACCAAAAGATGCAAACTAGAGTTATTTCCCTTTAAAGAAAATTAAAATTGTTCGACATTACAGTCAGGATTCTACTTCGTCAAAATTATCTCCCCATTACACCACCTAATTTTTATAATTGTAAAACTGGAAGCCATTGTAGTGATGATGCGCTGTCAATTTAGCTCTTGAAAACTGATAAATTTATGCACATAGTATCATTACGATCCTTATATGCCAGTTGTATTTTAAAAGACAAATGTATCTACTAGCTATTGAGCATCATTTAATGTACTTTTATGCATTTGGTCAACTTGAAACTATTGTCTGATCAGTTGCCAGGGGAATTTTCGAAAGTTCAAAAATATTTAAAACAATTCTAATTAAATATTTCGTGGAAGGGCAGACTAAAAATTTTCAGAGGTTGAAGACTAATTACCATAGATAACACATACAAAAAATTAACTTTTTTTTGAAGTTATGCATTTTTAAGATCCACTAGAAAAGTTTGTCGTCAAGTACTTTAAGTAAAAAATTTGTTATTCAAACACGCCTACTCTGTTGTTATGACTCATTAGAAAGGTATTTCACTTGACCCATATATTTCATCTTTTAGTACTGTAAATTTTCAATGTTTTTGTATCAACCTACAGCCTAAACATATAAAAATAATAAAATCTGAAGCGAGATGATGTATCAAATATTTTTTCTTTTATACGTTTTCAAGACAGAATAGTCAACTCAAACATGCCTGAACCTAAAAGGGTGTACTCGACTTTCTCTTTTCGATGAAATTATTGCCTATTTTTGGGATTTTTTCCCAAAAAACTGTCACCGGGGGCAGAGATGCAAATTGATGCTTTAAGAAGATAAATCTATTATCTTTCTTTGGAATTTTTTTCGGCGGAATTTATGCTTATGCACAAAAAAGATCCACGAGAATTTGCACCTACCACAATCGACTGTTTTGTGAAAATTTGTCTATAATTTAAAAGTTTACAAATATCTCGAAGCTCAATTCAATAATTTAAGTAAAAACACATAGATAAGATGCATAAAATCCTAAATTAGGCACATTCATTAAACTTTTAAAGCCCATAGAAACAGATGTAAACAATTCAAATTTACCAACTTCGCCTTTTTTACCTTCTCTAACAAAGAGTTCCATTTCTTTTGTTTAATTTCAACTGAGATTCCGACTGATTAGGTGATGAAAGGATTGAAACTTTATTGAAAGCTCGACATAAGGATAGTGAGTCTCGGCGGCGTTAACTAACTTCTTAAAAGCTTATTATTTCAGAAGGTAGAAAACCTGGATGCTTCATACTTATTATATAGATGCCTTATGATATGATTTTTCCGTCTGTCATATGTCCATTGTCCTTGACCTCATTTTCATGGTTCAATGACTACTTGAAAAAAAGTTAAGATTTTTTGTAATGTTAATTTATCTCTGATTATGAGTTATAGTATAACTTTATTTGGTATGGTATGTGCGTACCTTGCAAGGTCCTCATGTCTGTCAGACAGTTTTCACTTGACTTCGACCTCATGTCATGGATCAGTGAACAAGGTTAAGTTTTCGTGGTCAAGTCCATATCTCGGATTCTATAAGCAATAGGTCTACTAAATTTGGTGTATGTAATGATTGTAAGGTGTGCATGTCCAACTGGCAGGTGTCACCTGACCTTGACCTCATTTTCATGGTTCAGTGGTAAAAGTTAAGTTTTTGTGTTTTGGTCTGTATTTCTAATACTATATGCAATATGTCAACTATATTTGGTGTATTGAAATATTTTACTATGTACATGTCAGTCTGGCAGGTTTTATTTGACCTTGACCTCATTTTCATGGTTCATTGCTCAATGTTAAGTTTTGTGTTTTGGTCTGTTTTTCTAATACTGTATGAAATAGGTCAACTATATTTGGTGTATGGAAATATTTTACGATGTACATGTCAGTCTGGCAGGTTTCATTTGACCTTGACCTCGTTTTCATGGTGCATTGCTTAATGTTAAGTTTTTGTGGTTTGTTCTGTTTTTCTTAAACTTTAAGCAATAGGTCAACTATATTTGGTGTATGAAATGATTGTAAGGTGTATATATCTGTCTGGCAGGTATCATTTTACCTTCACCTCATTTTCATGGTTCATTGGTCAATGTTAAGTTTTCCTGGTTAACTTTGTTTCTTAGATACTATAAGCAATAGGTCAACTATATTTGATGCATGGAATAATTTTAAGGTGTACATGTCTGTCTGGCAGGGTTCATCTGACCTTGACTTCATTTTTATGGTTCATTGGTCAATATAAAATTTCCATGGTTTGGTCTGTTTCTCTTATACTATAAGCAATGAGTCATCTTTATTCGGTGTATGGAATGATTGTATTAAAGGTGTACATGTATTTCAGGCTTGGTTTATCTGACCTTGACCTCATTTTCTTGGATCATAAATGTCAATGTGATACTTGTAAAACTTTATATTTAGGACTATCAACATAAAATCAACAGTCAGTATAGTAGGCGAGACATTTCAGCGTGTGCACTCTTGTTTGTTATATTGTCATCAACATTTGTCACGAAAATGAAAAAAAAAAAAACTCAAAACTTTAATGGCTTTTTCTTGAAACATCATAAGATATTCAATTTTCAAAATTTGATATAAATATATATATTTAAATTCTTTCATGGATATTAAAATATTTGCATACAAATCATTTTATTTTAGGTGCTGTTTCTGGAGAGAAAGATAAACCAGACAACATTACTGAAATTAAGGCAGAAGTGAATTCTAAGATATCTTTGGATGATGACAATCATGATGAAGAAGAAGAGGCATCTTGTGATGTGAATGATGAAATTGATGTAGAAAAATCAATAGAGAAAATTGTGAAAATGCTCGTCACCAAGCAAAACATGTCCATTGATAATGTATTAAAGGAATTGGTTAAATTGAATGATTCTTTAGATGGTTTAACTGACAACCCTTCTGCTGAAAAATGTATTGCTACAGGGGACATAACTCCTGATAGACAGAAAATAAAAGATGGTCATTGTGCCGATAGTGACAATGTCGAAAATTATGAGTCTAGAGAATTTACAGTCAAAAATGAATCTGAAGATGAAGATGATTTTGAAGAAATGGCTGATGATGATATTGATGAAGATGATTTTGGAGAAACAGTTGATGATATTGTAGATAAAGATTATGTTGAATCTGATGAATCAAAAGGTAGTGAACCTACAGCTTCCAAAAGGAAAACAAGACGAATGAGGTCCGATAAATCAGTTCATGAATTTAAATGTGAAAAATGTGGGCATCATTTTGAAACAGAAAAATTTCTTCAAAACCATTTAGAAGAACATTTGGTTTTTGATAAGCTGGATGATAAAAGTACTGAATGCTCTGTTTGCCAGAAAACTTTCTGTGACAGAAAAAGTCTTAGGCGTCATTACAGAACTCATTCTAACTGTCAGCTTTATGAATGTCAGATCTGTAGTAAATCATTTTCTCGTTCTGACTTGTACAAGAATCATCTTAGTACTCACAAAGACCCAGAATTTACATGCACAAATTGCAATCGTCATTATCATACAAAACAAACACTGAATAAACATGCTAAGAACTGTAATGACATATCTACAGAAAATACTGAGGAGCAAGAAGACAGCAATGACCCAAAATTTACATGCACAAAGTGCAATCGTCAGTATAATTCAAAACAAACACTGACTAAACATGCTAAAAACTGTAATGAACTGTCTACAGAAAATACTGAGGAGCAAGAAGAAGACAGCAAAAGTCAGTTAAAAAGAAACGGGAAAGACACCTATTATACGGTGAATGGCAATGTTTAAAGTGTAACCTTAGATTTACCTCTGAGTTGTTTCTTCAAAATCATTTGGATGAACATAAGCTTTTTGATGACATGGATACTGAGAAAAAACAATGTCCTGAATGTAACAAAATATTTTCTGATGCTAAAAATTTGAAACGGCATTACCGAACTCATACAAAATGCCAGTTGTATGAATGTCCATTTTGTAGTAAAACTTTTAATCGAACAGACACTTATAAAAATCATCTGAATTGTCATGGAGATCCCAAGTTTTCCTGCTCCCAATGCAACAGGCAATACCACACTCAGAGTGCACTGACCAAACATACTAGAAAATGTGGGTCAAGTCCATACTCAGAATGCAAAGAATGTAAAATTATTTTTTCTAACCGAGAGAATTATGAAATGCATGTATGTAATTCTGATGATCCAGCTAATTTTATGAAGACTTACGAATCAGCACAAACACCAGATGGCAAACATTGTTGTGGAATTTGTAACAAGGTGTTTGATAAGCGTAAAGGCCTTCTTAGACATCGTAAACTTCATTCAGAAGTGTTGTATAGAGATAATGCTTGTGAAATCTGCAAGAAAAATTATAAATCAAAACAAATTTTACAAAAGCACATGAAAGCTGTTCATTCAGAAACTCGAGATTATGTGTGTGATCTGTGTGGGAAGAGTTTTAGTAGATCAGACGGGTTGAAGCAGCATTTGAAAACTCACAGTACAGATGATTCAATTAAAGTTGAATGTAGTCTCTGTGGAAAACTTCTTTCTTCTAGAACAGCTTTGAATGTGCACATGAGAATTCATCAAGATGCAGAGCCATACATATGTGAAGTATGTGGCAAGTCCTTTAGGCAGCAGAGTAACTTAAGAAGTCACAAGTTAGTCCATACAGATGAAGCTAACTATAATTGTGACAAATGTCCTAAAAAGTTAAAATCACTTGCCCTCTGGAAAACTCACATGAGAGCCCATGCAGTAAAGGAAGGACTCAACGATGAGACCATTCTGGCAAAGTTTGGCAAGTTTTACACATGTGAGCTTTGTCAGAAAAAGGTGGCTACAGCTACTCAGTATAAACAGCACATGAGGTCTCACTCTAATGAAAGGCCATATTGTTGTGATATTTGTTCCAAGTACTTTAAAGAACGGTCAAAACTGAAACGCCATTTACATAACGTGCATTCAGAGAGAATGTATGACACAAATATGGTCAGCCTTCAACCAGTTTGTTTTCATAACTATTAAAAAAAGAAGGGTGAAAATTCAAAAGGTAAAACTGAAATGATTGTGTGTGAATGTAATAAAATCAGTAGTATTCTAACTTTGTTTAGACATATTTTTCTTAGAAATGAAATTGATTGTAGGAGTGAATGGTCAAACATGTTTGTCAATGTGTGGTTTTGGAAGTAGAGGCATTGTGACCTGTTTTTTTTTCCAGTTTGAACATCAGTAGTGTTGTTCTTCCAAAGCAATAATTATAAAGATCTATAGTTAATGGAAAAGAATCATAAACATCATAAAAGCAAACAAACAGATTAATTTTGCCACAGATACATGTAAGGCTAAAAAAAATATCTGTCTGTTTAGGGTTATCCGACCGTCCCTAATTTGAAATCCGTAAATCACTGACCCTAAGACATTTTATTTCCATTGTAAAGGGAAAGATTAACTGAACGGAAATATAAAATAATATGAAAATACCGACATACTTTTTTTGGATGATGTAACCCTAAACAGACATATATATTTTTTTGGCCTAAGGACATTATTATTAGTCATGTTAGTAAAAAGTTTAAAAAGTCAATTTTTTAAAATTAAACAATGATGCTAAATCATGTAAATAAACATTTTCACATTACAGCCTTGCATCTTATAATGTTATCATACATGTTATATGGATATTTTTCTCATTTTTTATATGAAGTGGTGTGAAAATGTACCCAATATTTGGAGAAATTATATGCGATGTATATATTTTTATAAAACAAGGTGTTAATCCATGCATGTAGGTTTGGTAAATGCTTAAAAATAGCCATGAAAATGCACAAAATACTGATGTGGTTCAATATGTGGATTTTTTGGGTTACATTTATATCTCTTTACACACAAAAGTCTGTCAAATTTGTTTAGAAAGATACATTTGTATTTGGGAAAGCAAAGCAGTTAGTTAATGGGCCCTATCAGTAAGTTTACTGATAAAGATGAAGAAAGATCAGTTTCTGTCTGACAGGTTACAAAATTATAGCTTGATGTAAGTGTATTTTAAAAGAATATTCATTTGTACCCCTAGAAATTAGTTTCTTTATATTCAATTGCATGTTTTGATCGTTTATACCTTTTTGCATGCATCTTTCTTGATTTATAACTTTTAGTCTATCTGAAAATATATTTTTATTTAGGGTATGTATTGAGACTAAATAGAATAAGTATACATAATTAAGTAGATAGGTTTTTGTTGTTAGTGCTCTGGCACTTTTAGTTTTTCATTTGATTCAGATTTTCAGAACCTTATGTAAGAGATTTGCTATTCATATATCAACACTTAAATATCAGCTTTGTTAAAAGTTTGAAAATGAAAAACTGGTCTTCCAAGTATTCTAGTTTGTTTCCACTTATCAGTTGATTTGAATGGAGTTTATGTGGAAGTGTATCTGTGACAATATATCTATTAAGATGGAAAACAAATGTCATAGGAAATATTTGTAAGCCCTGAATTCTTTGCATATTGAATTAAATGTTTTTATTGCTTTCATTTCTTAGTTGTATCCAATTTATAAACATGTATATGAAAGAGGAGCTTAACTCTATAACCTGTCATGTTTTTCATTACACGAGATGATGACCTCAAAACCAGGCAATTGTGATATTTTTATGCAATTGTTCTTTGAAGGCACAGAGTAAGAAACCTAAAATCATATATATTTGAAAATAAATTTTAGTACTCTATTTGATCTGTCCTATTAGTTTCATGTGATTGTGAGTAGAATTATAATTATAACTTTTATAAATAATCATGATTTTCAAATCAAAAAGTGATTGAATCTTTTTAATTTTCCTTTGCTATAAATTGCATGTATAAGATATTTTATTGCTCGCTGAAATTACTAAAATAATGCTCATATTTGAAAATTACTGTATATGAAATTATTAAAAGGTTTAACAACCTTCAAGACTTCCCAATTGTCCTGAATTAGTAGTACAAATAGTTTTGATATAAAATAGATATTTATTTTTGTGCCATTAGTTTTCTCATAACATTCATTTTAATAAGGTTCAGATCATTGGCAGCTATCAGCTAATAGGACATGTCCTTTTTCCACTTCCATAATTCATTTAACTGAGCAAAGCTGTGTCATATAGTTCTTTGACATGAAATGTTTTGTAAACAGAAAATTATTTGGAACGAATATAGCATATTTTGCTAGAACCAACTTTGTAACAATATCTGAATTATGTCAATTTTTGTCGAGCCTGCGACTTTTGTTGCAGAAAGCTCGACATAGGGATAGTGATCCAGCGGCGGCGGCGTTAGCTAACTTCTTAAAAGCTTTATATTTTAGAAGGTGGAAGACCTGGATGCTTCATACTTTGTATATGGATGCCTTATGTTACGAAGTTTCCATCTGTCACATGTCCATTGTCCTTGACCTCATTTTCATGGTTCAGTGACTACTTGAAAAAAAGTTAAGATTTTTTGTAATGTTAATTTCTCTCTTATTATGAGTAATAGGATAACTATATTTGGTATGTGCGTACCTTGCAAGGTCCTCATGCCCGTCAGACAGTTTTCACTTGACCTCGACCTCGTTTCATGGATCAGTGAACAAGGTTAAGTTTTGGTGGTCAAGTCCATATCTCAGATACTAGAAGCAATAGGTCTAGCATATTCGGTGTATGGAAGGACTGTAAGGTGTACATGTCCAACTGTCAGGTGTCATCTGACCTTGATCTCATGTTCATGGTTCAGTTGTTATAGTTAAGTTTTTGTGTTTTGGTCTGTTTTTCTTATACTGTATGCAATAGGTCTACTATATTTGGTGTATGGAATGATTGTAAGGTGTACATGTCTAGCTGGCAGATGTCTTCTGACCTTGATCTCATGTTCATGGTTCAGTGGTTATAGTTAAGTTTTTGTGTTTTGGTCTGTTTTTCTTATACTGTATGCAATAGGTCTACTATATTTGGTGTATGGAATGATTGTAAGGTGTACATGTCTAGCTGGCAGATGTCTTCTGACCTTGACCTCATTTTCATGGTTCAGTGGTCAAAGTTAAGTTTTTGAGTTTTGGTCTTTTTTTCTAATACTATATGCAATAGGTCAACTATATTTGGTGCATGGAAATATTTTATGATGTACATGTCAGTTTTGCAGGTTTTATTTTAGCTTGACCTCATTTTCACGGTTCATTGCTCAGTGTTAAGTTTTTGTGTTTTGGTCTGTTTTTCTAATACTATAAGCAATAGGTCAACTATATTTGTTGTATGGAAGGATTGCAAGCTGTACATGTCTGCCTGGCATGGTTCATCTGACCTTGACCTCATTTTCATGGCTCATTGGTCAATGTTTAGTTTTCTTGGTTAAGTCTGTATCTTAGAAACTATAAGCAATAGGTCAACTATATTTAGTGTATTGAATGATTGTAAGGTGTACATGTATTTCTTGTTTGGTTTATATGACCTTGACCTCATTTTCTTGGATCATGTTAAGTTTATGTGATAGTTGTAGTAAAGCTTTATATTTAGGACTATCAACATAATATCAATGAAAAGTAAAGAAGGCGAGACATTTCAGCGTGTGCACTTTTGTTATAAGATAGTGTTATTTATGAAGAATTTTTAATAGCAATAAACAGTAAAGACTTAGAGTTTTATGTTTTGTTTCTGACTCCTTTGTCAATATGTGACAATGCCAGGTGGAAAAAATTGTTTTAATGTCACAAATGATGTACCCAAATTTAACTACTAATTTGTGCATAAAGACCCCACAATACACACATACAAAGTTGTACACATTTGTGGGTCATTAAATAATTTATTTTTACCTCATCTAGCCTGAAAGGCCATGATGTCACATGAGCTTTTGTCATTACTAGGCATCGGTCGTCGGCCAGTGTCTGTCATAAACTTTTTCAAAGATCTCCTCTGAAACTACTGAACCAATTTCAACCAAAGATTGTGTGAATGATCTTTATAAGGTGTTAAGTATAAAATTTGTTAATTTTATTTCTTCCCGCCAATCACATGGCCTACATGGCTAAGTAAAAGAACATAGGGGTAAAGTGCAAATATTGTATTATCTTGAAAACCCTTAAGATAGAGAAAATCTGACATTAGGTAAAATGGTCAGAAGATCAAAATCTACCTACTTTTTGCTTATTACCTTGAAAACTATAATCCATAGATAGAATTTAGTTTAAATAGCAAAAAATATCTTCAAGGCAAGATCCACAAACAAGATTGCTAAGCTGTAGTAAAATATCCACCACACTTTATAAATGAGGAACTAAATTGTGTGTCACAATTTGTCATTGTGGAACAAGAGTCAAAATATGGTAAAAGTCCCATAACTCCCATAAAAATGATCGACTCAAAATGACACTCGGTCAACTACACATGATGGCAAATAAACAATCCTAAGTATATCAGCAAGACAAGATCTGCAAATTAATCAGCATGGTGGAAATTGACAGTCAACCTCTTATATGAGTTATTGCCCTTTAATGATGGTTTATATCCATTTTTTCCATATTATGCAAAAACTGTAATGGATAAAGAAAAATGATCACCAAGACAACATGAACAAAAACAAGCATTCTGAGAGTATTGCATGGCAATACATAGTCCCCTACCGGTTAAAAATTCTTTGAACTGGAACAAAATGCTAACTTGATCTATAACTTGTCATGGTGTAAACTATATATATATATAACAAATATCAAGTCAATATCTTCAAGCATGACGAAAAAAAGTGTGGAAAACTGACTATCTTAGTGAATTTTCTAAGTCCAAGGACCATAACTCTGCACAAAATCATCAGACCGGAACAAAATTCGAACTTGTCATGATAAAACTATATACCAATTATCAAATCAATATCTTCAAGCATGACGAAAAAAAGTGAGGAAAACTGATTATTTGTGTGAATTTTCTAAGTCCAAGCACACCATAACTCTGCACAAAATCATCAGACTGGAACAAAATTCGAACTTGATCTGTAACTTGTCATGATAAAACTATATACCAATTATCAAATCAATATCTTGAAGCACGAAAAAAAAAAGGGTGGAAAACTGATTTGCCGGACTGACCGATGGACAGACTGACAGACAGACAGACGGACAGAGTGCAAACCTAAAGTCCCCTTCGACTTCGTCGGTAGGGGACTAAAAAAAGATCTTATTCATGAATTATATTCTAGTAACTAATTTTGAATAAGCAAAAAGACCAAGGTGAGCCACACAAGCTCTTTATTACATATAATGTTGTTCCATGCATAAAATGCATGCAAAAACATATTCTTAATTGTCTCAATGCAAGACCTAGGGATTACTATTTGGTGGCAGCTGCTTGGTAAACTATTTGTATTAAGCTTTATATTTCCGAGTGTTGAAGACCTGGAGGCTTCATACCTTCAGCTTGTATACAGATGCCTTATGGTACAAAGTTTACATCTGTCATATGTCTGTTGTGCTTAACCTCATTTTAATGGTTCAGCGACTGCTTGAAAAAAAAGTTTAGTTTTTGTGTTTTGGTCTGATTTTCTAATACCATACACAAAAGGTTAACTATATGTATCATCTGTCCTTGTCCTCATTTTCATGGTTCATTGGTCAATGCTAAGTTTCAGTAATTAGGTCCTCTTCTAAATTACTATAAGCAATAGGTCAACTATATATTTGGTGTATGGAATGATTGTTAAGTTTAAATGTCTGTCGGACAGGGTTCACAGTGTTAAGTTTCAGTAGTTAGGTCCTCTTCTAAGATACTATAAGCAATAGGTCAACTATATTTGGTGTATGAAATGATTGTTAGATGTACATGTCTGTCTGGCAGGGTTCATATGATCTTGACCTCATTTTCAAGGTTTATTGGTCAATGTTATCTTTCAGTAGTTAGGTCCTCTTCTAAGATACTGTAAGCAATAGGTCAACTTTATATTTGGTGTATGGAATGATTGTAAGGTTTAAATGTCTGTCTGGCAGGGTTCACAATGTTGAGTTCCCTCTTCTAAGATACTATAAGCAATAAGTCAACTATATTTGGTGTATGAAATGATTGTTATGTGTACATGTCTGTCTGGCAGGGTTCATATGACCTTGTCATGGCCTCATTTTTAGGTTTATTGGTCAATATTAAGTTTCAGTAGTTAGGGGACGACCATTTGATATTCTGGGGGCAGGAGGATTTGTTTTGGATGGGTTATTTATTTTTGTGGACCAAAAGGACAGATTATTTATTTTCTGCACTGTTGAAGCATGATTTTTCATTTTCATTAAAACAAGGGACTGATTACCTATTTTCTATATTATATTTTTAATATTTGAAAACATACAATTTTTAAATTCTTAAATAAATAACATAGTCAATTAAGTCAATCAGAATTAATCATCATCCTCTGGAAGTTAATCTTCTGAATTGCAAACTGCATATATTGCATACGTACAAGGTATTAAAGCTGGGCTGTAACTAGCCTCTTTTAAAAGTTGTCAAACATTTTCGCAAAAAAAATCAGCGAAGAGTCTGGGGTTCGCTGAAGGCCCCAAGAAGCTATAGAAAAAATGGCACAAAATCATGCATTATGCGCGTTTCCCAGACCCTTTCTTAATCTGAAATGCAAGTTCTGTTTTAATTTTTTGACAATATTCTGGTCTCAAAGCAAAATATATAGATTCAGTGTAAGACTTTTAGTTTTTAGGGACAACATCAAAAGACCAATATGTAAGACAAAGCAACAAATGTTTCAGTTTGCAGAAAACCTTTTATACCTGTCAATTATGTTTTTCAAATTAAGTTAAGAGGGGCTGATTATCATTGATGTAACTATGCCAAGTCAGTTTTATAACACATTTCAATTACAACTTGATGTAGTTCCTAACTGGGATACAATTTAAAGTAGTTTGTAATAGACAAAAGGTCCTTAAATATAATATAACTCAAGTTTAAAACATAATTACTAAATTACAAATAGAATGCAAAACTAGAGAATAGTCATAACGAAGGGCAATCAATGAACAAAAGACAAACCCGGGAACAGATAAAACACAAAACGACAAACATTATAGACAATCAACACTGAAAATAAAAATAAATGAGAAACATGGATCTCAAAAAACAGGGGCTACGTCAGAGGGTGAACAGAACTTGCTTCTTGCAAGACACTTGCCGTGAAAACAATTTGATATGAAGACAAGCTTTTGTTTTGAAATTTCCAACATGAGGCATTTGCCTCAATGTAGTTACGGCCCTGTAATAAAAGTGAGGTAAATGTTCACGAGACAATATACCTCAAGTGAAATGAAACCCATTTTCAAACATTTCAAATACATTAATATTTATATTATTAAAAGATTTGGGAAGTTTTTCCCGAAAAAAATATGAAAAAAGACGAATTTTGGAAGAATCTGGTGCCATCTCATACTTCAGAATAGCATTTATAAAATGGCTTAAAAGACCTGCCAAGTTATTTTCAATACATTGTAAGTCAGGTTATTTATTTTCAAACTACCACAGAACAAACCATTCATTTTTGTTATTATCAAGGCTGAGTTATTTATTTTCAAAATCCTCCTGCCCCCAGAATATCAAATGGTCGTCCCTTTAGGTCCTCTTCTAAGATACTGTTAGCAATAGGTCAACAATATATTTGGTATATGGAATGAGTGTAAGGTTTAAATGTCTGTCTGGCAGGGTTCACAATGTTAAGTTTTAGTTGTTAGGTCCTCTTTTAAGATACTATAAGCAATAGGTCCTTCTGTGATGCTATAAGCAATAGGAAAACTATATTCAATCCATGGAATGATTGTAAAGTGTACATGTCTGTCTGGCTTGGTATATATGACCTTGATCTCATTTTCATGGATCATAGATAATGTTAAGTTTATGTGATACTTGTAGTAAAACTTAATCTTAGGACTATCTACATAAAATAAGTCATGGTTAGTAAAGCAGACAAGACATTTCAGCTTGTGCACTCTAGTTAAAATAAGGCATTAAAGTTAACAAAAGCTGATACTGACTTTACCGTTAATTACAAAAAAAGAAATACGTGTATCACAATCAGTAAAGAAAGTTAATAGGCTCAATGCACGAAAATAAATACAGGAGGCCACTTTGCAGCAAGAGAAAGATAGCACCTATAGCCACCATTCGTTCAAAAATAAATTGCATATAAACCGGTAAATTCTTCCAACAAATCATATATATATTCGTTGCCTGCAAAGGTCTGTATTATCATAACTACAATAAATCATACAATGAAAGGGCATCACCAAGACCTTTTTAGGAAACTTGACAAAGAAAAGCTGTGAAAGGGCAACCAAAACAAACAGATTGCATATTATAACATTTTTAACTACAACTTCGTGCTTAAAATGAAATAAACCTATAGAAATTTATCAGACGAAAGCGCTATAAGAAAACAATAATGAGCATACACATTAGTTGATACTCTCTTTGCAGAGTGTACACATATGACACGAGCACCGTCTTTACACAAATAGATATTTTGAGGATTTTGCGTTTGATTAACATTACTCCCACGATTCAGTTTTGGTTGGGTTGCACGAAGTGCAGAATCGGCATATATATATAGTATTTGGGCGGGTAGTGAAAATTGGTACTTATTTGGTGTAATTACCTTGTCATCCCAGATCCTTCAAACTTCACAGAGAGATTGCAAACGAATTGAAGTTGTTCACATGCTATTATGGAATTGTTTGAGGAATTTTTACCAATTTTTACAAACTTGGAACCTTTTTTCAGCTAAATTTACAAAAGACGGTACCTATTTTGTGTAATCTCCTCTTACAGTTTTCAACCCAGATCCTGACAACTTCATAATAGAAAGGTTGCACACGTATTGAAGTTGTGCACCTGCTATTATGGAATTGTTTGAGGATTTTTCCCGATACGGGAACTTAGTCATTTTTTTCAACATAATTTACAGAAAGGCTGTACCTATTTTGTGTAATTAACTCCTACAGTTTTCAACCCAGATCGTGCACGAAAACTTCATAGAAAGGTTTCAAAGATATTGAATTTTGCACCTTCTATTATGGAATTGTTTAAGTTACAGAAGTCAGCTCCTAGAGATTTCAACTATAGTTGTGACCAATTTAATGAAACTTCACAAAAGATTGCACACATACAGAGGTTTTGCACCTGTTATTATTGGATTGTTTTGGAAATTTTCTCCAGTTTTAGACTTTGGAACTTAAATTGGTCCTTTTTTCAGTAAAATTTATAACAAAATCATAAATGTTTCCGCGGAAACATTTGTTTCGCCTGTTATTGCTGCTGTCAGAGTAAAGTGTAATGTTGACTGCCCAAAACTATAAGTCCATTTATCAGTAGAATACGGAGGATAATCTAATCAGATGCTATTTCTTGATCTTAAATCAGCTTTTGTCCAAGTTTCATAACATTCATTGAAGTTATTGGTGTCTAATAATCTAATCGCAGACAGTATGTAAATGTTAACTGCCAAAAAACTAAGTCCATCTACAAATAAAATACTGAAAAATGAAAAAAAAAACATATTTTCAAAATTTTGCTTCAGATATTATCTTTTTAAAAAAAGCTCCTGCTAAAGCTTTATTAAATTCTTAAAAGGTTTGACAAAGTTATTGATTGATGTCTAATAATATTAACATAAATTTCAACCCCAGGCTGTGTCTCCATGTTATCTGCAAAAAAAAAACAAAAGTCCATTTATCATTAAAATATGTATACGGAAAAATGAAAACACAATTTTTTTTAAATTTTGCTCCGGATACTGTCTTTTGATAATAAAAAGCTTCCATCCAAGTTTCGTAAAAAATCCATGAAGGTTTGACAAAGTTATTGATGTCTGTAAACTTTAACCTTAGACTGTATATCCATGTTCACTTAAAAAAAAAACTCAATTCATTTATGCAGTTAACATTAAGATACAGTCATGTTTTTCAAGACAACTTTTGGCAAAATGCTTTTTTGGGGCACAGATTGTTGCCATATTTTGGTAGAAAGATATAAAAATTAGGAATTTTGCAGTTCTTGACGTTTTCCCATTAAGTTGAAAAGTTTGAATACAAAATTTAAATATGTACAGTCTGGGACTATTACACTGATATATTAGTAATAGGTACAGTATAGTACAGGGTATATCAGACTGATCAAACACAGGTTGATTATTTCGGATTTATTAATTCAAATGTGCCAACTTATAAAAAGTAAAATAACAAATATACCGAACTCGATCCAAGGAAAATTCAAAACGGAAAGTCCCTTAATTATTAGTTTTCCTTTCCTTTGGAAGGATATTTTGGAACAGGAAACGTTATTTTTGCAGAAACCTTTACCACTTATTTTGTCAATTTTGAAAAACTGTTTGAAGTGTTTGCAGCTAGATAAAAGACCTGAAATAAAAGTTTATCAAATGAAATCTATGAAAACATGCTTTTCAAAGTTTTTAATTTTTGGGTTTCCATTACAAAAGCACGAACTTGGCCATTGCTTAAGTTTGGGGTGCCCATGCATTTCGAATCCACAACTCTTCAATTCCTATACCCCTTATTATAATGCAATGAAACTATCTCAGAATCTTTACCATATAATTCCGTTCACGGTGCATCTATTTTGTGTTTTTATTCTCAGTTTTAGCAATTTTAGTTAAGCACCCATTTTCCGCATGCAAGAGTCATTATAGTGATATTGTCATATCCAACATCAAATCTGAATCATCTTTTATTAACGGGATTTTCCGTTGCGCCAAATGTAACGATAGACCATAATTTTCCCACATGCTCTTGTGGCATAGACCCTTTTTTCTCAAAGATTCTATTAAATTTTCTATAATATTTCAACCTATCCATTATATATACTTCATTTTGTAAAACTGTATAGATAAGATCAAAAACACAAAATAAGGAGAAAATATTATAAGGAAATTAAAGAAAAATGGAATGAAAGATAAAAAAAATGGTGGAGGGGATGGTGCCTGACCCAGGCGCCTGCATGTTTTCTTTCCTTGGTAGGTCGGTGGCGTACTGCGCGCCATGGTCCTGGTTTTGAACCCTGGCGGGTACCAGTGGCGGATCCAAAAAATTTCATAAGGGGGGCCCACTGACTGCCTAAGTGGGGGCCCGCTCCAGTCATGCTTCAGTGATTCCCTAAATAATCAACCAAATTTTTTCCACAAAAGGGGGGGGGGGGGCCGGGCCCCTTGGAAAACCCTCTAAATCCGCCTCTGGGTACAGTCGCAATTTTGAAAGAAAAATCATGCTTTATTGTTTAGATATTATTAACAATACTTAGTAGAAGATATAAAGAGGTGCCTCATCAGTACTGTTGAATTTGAGTCATTGTTTGCGGGTTCCCATTATGATGTCATTTTGAGGATGTATTTGCTATTTTTGGTATGTTTTAAGGGAACAACCATCATAAGTTAACTTCAGGGGCCCGGGGTATGGTTTTAACACGCTAGTCGAAGACGTGGCGTATCATGGTATACCATTGTCCGCCCGTCCGTCCGTCAACACTTCATACAATAACTCGAATCTATTTTAACCCATTTTCATGTAATTTTAACGCAACATTTGCCAGATAACCGGAAGAAAAGCTAAAAGCAAGACATGGGGTCAGATTAAGCTTTATATTTCAGAGGTTAGAAGACCTGGAGGTTTCCTACCTTGTATAAATATACCTTATGTTACGAAGTTTCCGTCTGTCCTATGTCTGTTGTCCTTGACCTCATTTTCATGGTTCAGCGACTGCTTGCAATTTTTTTATAGTTTTCTTTGTCATGTGAATTTCTCACTTATTGTGAGTAATAAGATAGATGTATTTGTTATTAGGGTTCCTTGCAAAGAAATATACCTGACCTCGACCTCATTTCATGGATCAGTGATTAAGGTTAAAGTTACGTGATTATGTCCGTTCCTCTGATACTGTAAGTAGTAGGTACGTCAACTATATTTGGTGTATGGAATTATCAGTCCGACAGGTTTCTATTGACCTTGACTTCATTTTACCGGTTCATTGGTCAATTTAAGTTTTGAGTCAATCTAATTAAAATATAGATCTCTGATTTCGTTATCCTCATATGTACGAGCACGCGAGTTAAGATAGATCTGAATTTTAATCAGATTGGTTTTGGGTTTTGGTCCGTTTTTGTGGTACTATAAGCAATATGTCAACTATATTTTTGTGAATGGAATGAGTGTAAGGTGTACATGTCTTTCTGGCAGGTATCACATGTCCTTACCTCATTTGCATGGTTCATTGGTCAATGTTAAGTTTTAAATCAACAAATGGACACATTTTTATTATTTTTCAACTACAATCCAACCACTTTTTTTCTTACCAAGCCCAAACAGATTATTTTTTTTTCAATTCTCAGAAAGTTAAAGGTGTGTGTATTCCAATAAAATCAATAACAGTTAATAAAGCTGGTATATACTTTAATTTGTTTTAATAAAACGATTGATAGAACTTACACACATCTGTTATTTTTAATAAATATAACAGGATATTCATGAGACAGCAATCCCTTGTATTACATTCCTTTTAAGTATAGAATTTACATGGGTAGATCCAGGGTTCGAGAAAAAGAGGGTTGTTAATGTCAGAAATTGTAAACATCTGCCGAGCGTAACGAGGCAAATCTTATTTTTGACGATTTTAAGCCAAACAAAACAATATTTTTCTATCAAAGGGGAGGGTCGTACGCCCTCTACTCCCCACAACTCCATCACCGTTTTGAAGTTATCCCGAGAGATTAATCATTTTATTCCAGGTTCCCTGTACGTGTAAATCCCGAATTCCTGCAAAAATAAAGGCCCAGTCCCGACGTCCCGAAAAGGGCCCGATCATCCCTCAACAATGCTTTAATTGACTGTTGCTCTCGGTCTATCTTTATGATTAATATGAAAGATCAAGTATGGACCGTGCGAGAGCCTAGCTCAAGGGTAGTCAAGGTCGTTATAAACACCCTCTAGTGCTGTAGTAGTAAAAAAAAATCTTTTAAATTCAAAATGAAGCCATGCAGTCGGGTCACAGGCACTTGTCTCAGAAATTTTTTTTCCTATATACCTTAATATAACATATATAGGAAACATTTTTTCTGAGATAAGTGCCTGTGAGTCGGGTATGTAAATATGGTCTAAAGAATTTGTAATGCTTGTGATTTTCAAGGCAAATCTTGAATTCAATTTTATTTTTAATACATCTTTAAACCAGAATATTTTTTTCATCGTGACATTTGTAATTCAGTTTTTTTGGTGCACAATGCTGCTATAGATAATTTATTTTCTCTTTCCTTTAGAATCAGAATATTTTTTGCTTTAATAGTTAAATATGGTTGTTCGCAGATGTGGAGCCAGGAAGATGAAACACGAGGCTCATGAGAGCCTTGTATCGCTCACCTGGCAGTTTCAGGCATTTGACTTATTTGTAGATCTTACTTTGCTGAACAATTTTGTCATTTACACTTTCCCTCTTTCTATAATAATATTACTGAAGATAATACATAACCAAAAACTGTAAAATTTCCTAAAAATTAACTATTTCTGGACAGTAACCCAACAATAAGTTGTCCTATTGGTCTGAAGATTACTTGGCAGGTAGATCTAAACCTGTTTAACACTTTCACCTATGTCAGTTTTGCTCTTACTGCTTTAGTTTTTGAGATGAAAGCCAAAAACTTCATTTGACCCCTATGTTCTATTTTTAGAAACTGCTCCATGTTTTTGAAAGTTTTTAAGTATTTGGCCCAGTAGTTTCAGAGAAGAAGATTTTTGAAAAAGTAATTGGACTTTCACAAAAAATGTAAAAAAAATCGTTATAAGGGCAATAACTCCTCAAGGGGTTAATTGACTATTTTGATCATGTTGACTTATTTGTAGATCTTATACTTAGCTGAACATTTATTGCCATTTATACTTTCTCTCTATCTATTATATTATTAACCAGAAACAGTAAAATTAAATAAAAAATAAACTATTTCCAACAGTAACCCAACAATGGGTTGTCGAACTCGTCTGAAAATTTCATAACAGATAGATCATGATCCATTTATCACTTTAACTCTCTTTCACTTTTGATCTAACTGCTGTAGTTTTTGAGATATAAGCCAAAACTGCTTTTGTCCCCTATGTTCTATTTTTAGCCATGGCGGCCATGTTTGTTGATGGATCAAAACTTCGGATACAATTTATAAACTAAATACCCTAAGGAGCATCCAGTTAAAGTTTGGAAGTATTTGGCCGAGTAGTTTCAGCGAAGATTTTTGAAAAAGTAATAGACTTGCACAAAAAAATGTAAAAAATAAACGTTTCAAGGGCAATAACTCCTTAAGGAATCAATTGACTATTTTGATCATTTGACTTATTTGTAGATCTTACTTAGCTGAACATTTTTGCTATTTACACTTTCTATCTATTATAATATTAAAGATAATAACCAAAAACAGTAAAATTTCATAAAAATAAACTACTTCGGACAGCAACCCTACAATGGGTGGTCCAATTGGTCTGAAAATTTCATAGCAGATAGATCTTGACTTATTCATCACTTAAACTTCTTTCACTTTTGATCTAACTGCTGTAGTTTTTGAGATATAAGCCAAAACTGCTTTTGTCCCCTATGTTCTATTTTTAGCCGTGGCGGCCATGTTTGTTGATGGATCAAAACTTCGGATACAATTTATAAACTAGATACCCTAAGGAGCATCCAGTTAAAGTTTGGAAGTATTTGGCCGAGTAGTTTCAGCGAAGATTTTGGAAAAGTAATAGACTTGCACAAAAAAATGTAAAAAATAAACGTTTCAAGGGCAATAACTCCTTAAGGAATCAATTGACTATTTTGATCATTTGACTTATTTGTAGATCTTACTTAGCTGAACATTTTGCTATTTACACTTTCTATCTATTATAATATTAAAGATAATAACCAAAAACAGTAAAATTTCATAAAATAAACTATTTCGGACAGCAACCCTACAATGGGTGGTCCAATTGGTCTGAAAATTTCATAGCAGATAGATCTTGACTTATTCATCACTTAAACTTCTTTCACTTTTGCTCTAACTGCTGTAGTTTTTGAGATATAAGCCAAAAACTGCTTTTGTCCCCTATGTTCTATTTTTAGCCATGGCGGCCATGTTTGTTAATGGATCAAATCTTCGGATACAATTTATAAACCAGTTACCCTAAGGAACATTCAGTTAAAGTTTAGAAGTATTAGGCCCAGTAGTTTCAGAGGAGAAGATTTTTAAATGTTAGCAAACATGATGAACAAATTGTGTAAAATTGTCCTTAAAGGGCAATAACTCCTTAAGGGGTCAATTGACAATTTTAGTCATATAAACTTTTTGTAGATCTTACTTTGCTGAACATTTTGCTGTTTACAGTTTATCTTTATCTTCAATAATATTCAAGATAATAACCAAAAACTGCAAAATTTCCTTAAAATTACCAATTTAGTGGCAGCAACCCAACAATGGGTTGTTCGATTCGTCTGAAAATTTCAGGGCTGATAGATCTTGACCTATTGAACATTTTTACCACGTGTCAGATTTGCTCTAAATGCTTTAGTTTTTGAGATATAAGCCAAAAACTGCATTTGACCCCTATGTTCTATTTTTAGCCATGGCGGCCATGTTTGTTGATGGATCAAAACTTCGGATACAATCACTAAGGAACATTCAGTTAAAGTTTGAAGGTATTTGGCCCAGTAGTTTCAGAGGAGAAGATTCTTGAAATAGTTTACGACGACGACGATGGACGATGACGGACGCCAAGTGATGGCATAAGCTCACATGGGGCCCTTCGGGCCGCGGTGAGCTAAAAAGGGGGCCACGGGGCCCCAAACTAGATCAAACTAGACAAAATTTTGGGTGGTATAGGTAAAAAGTCTGGATTAACCATAAATGTAGCTCCATAAAAGGTGACCGGGCACCATACCACCTCCCCTCCCGCCCAATTCGCCTCTGATTTGCTACTTAGTAGCAGCATTGGGCATAACAAAAAATCTGTTTGACAAATTGCAATTAGACCTAAGAGGGGCCTGATGGGGGGGGTCTCATCACGATTCACGAGTTGATTTTTTTGTCAATCACGATTCACAGAAAATAAATTTCCATGATCACGGATCACGAAAATATAAAAAGAGTATAAATCTGTAGAAAAACGGATCACGATAGCGAAAATGCGCCAATCACGAAGAACGAAAATAACCCATCAGGCCCCTCACCTAAGGGAGCAACCATTTAACTTCAAGAGGGGGTATGGTTTTTTTGTCTGAGTCAGAAAAAATTTATTTTATTTAGTTTTTCAACGCTATCAATCAAATTATTTTTCAATATTTAACACTATCAATCAAATTATTTTTCAATATTTAACACTATAAGGTATGGGGAAACTCTGGTTTCAGAATATTTTTTTTGTTATCTGCTTGACCAGAATATTTATCAAATTGGAGATCAGAATATTTTTTTTAGTAGAAAACCATAACCCCCTCCCCCCCCTCTTGAAGTTAAATGGTCGTTCCCTTAGTTTCTTGTGACTGCACTTGGTAAGCAAGACCAGTTGACTTGTGACAAAATTCTTTGAACTTCCAGTTAATTAATAATAATTAATAATACACATTTATTAATAGATCAGCCCTTAACTATGTCAAAAGAAAAGCGAAAACATCATTTTGCTGTTTCACTACTTGGCAGGAGATGCTGACTCGCCTGCAAGATCGCACCGATTCCTTCCATGTGCCCCATTGCAGTGGACAGGATATGTACAGCGCCATCTATTGACGAATGAAAACAAAGACAGGTTCATGGGTAAAAAGTAGTAAATTTCACTTGCATGGATAATGTTTACATTATCAAACATACACATATTCTGTACTTGTAACAGTTAACATGGAAATTTGGGTTTTTTACGACAAGTCATCGAAACAAATCATGTGTATATTGATGCATTTTAAAATTCTATAATTTACACCAGGCCAGAACAAGAATGACCATGACCTTTCAGTGACTAATCTTATCGAGGTTCGATGAGGGTTTGTTAAGGGCATACGATACAGTTTTGATCCTACGGTGATTATTTTACGAAAATTTGCATACAAGCTATTTTTCACCTAGTCAATTTAAATATGTAATAAAAAATATACCTGCATGTGCTACTTTTAGAGAAGTAAATGGGATCGAAAATTAAGACATTTACTCCAAATTTCGGTTTCTTGGATATATCTATCCAAATTTGGATAGACATACCTAACTTTTTGTTTCAAAAGATAAACACAAATGGATTTTTGTAAAACATTTAGAATATCTTATTTATATAAGTATGCTCTAAATGTGTGCAACAATTCTTTGGAAATAATTAATTTTTTTTATCTTTTCATAATTTTTGTTAAAAAAGCTTGTTTTTTTGTGGTATTCATCTAATTTTCGTAATTTAAAAAAAAAAGAAATTCCATCAGTGCTTTGTTCATACAAAATTGGTACAAATAATCTTCATGCATAAAAAAAAAGTCATTTTAAAACATAGGGGTCAATGCACTCGTTTTCAAGCTAATGATAAAAATGAGTTGAAAAATGCATCTTTTCCTAATATATGTCACAGTTTGGCATCACGAAAAATAATAAATTATGTTAGCTACGTCATTATCTCACCTGTAACTGTATCATATGCCTTTAAATAAAATTTCTAAACAACACAGTGATTATTTAATGTGAACATGTCTAATGACAAAATTGACCAGCATCAAATTACTATCTTTAATTAATACATTGTATGTCTAATCAAGAAGAAATAGTTTCATTTTGAAAAGTAATGATACTGTACAGGTGTAGATGTAGCCAGAGACATATATACATTTTTATGTGTTATAAATGAGAATGTATTGTGTATTATTGTCATTTTGTCACTTAAGGGCCCTTTATTGGAAAATAAAGAACTTTGAACTTATACATGTATATATCTGGCTATGATGTAGCTAGAATATGATACCTTAAAAAAATAATGGTGTAAAGAAAAAGCTTATTGTACTTTCTTGTTAATAAAGAATGAAACACCTCCTCACAATGTAAAACTAAAATATTTGTCTTTATCATTTAGAAAATATGTCTCTTTACGTTTGTTTTTATTTTTTGTTTTTGTTTATTTTTGTATTTGTATTTTGTAAATTATATGTCAGCTTGTAGTGGCAGGTATCATTACTGTACATGTATTTGAATTTACACCAATAAAATTATTTGATTTGTATCATCTATCATGTTTTCAAACTTTAACTCTGATGGATTTAATTACAGGAGAGTTCTTGATACCATAGGTACAAAAAATCTTGTCCAAGAAAACACACAAAATTATACCATGACCAAAAAACTAATGACGAAAAGACAAACAAGTCTTCAAAACAATCCAAAGAAAACTAAAACCTGAGCAACTCCTTCTCCAACAAAAACCAGTGATGATCTCAGGTGTTCCAGAAGGGTATTTTAAAGCAGATACCGCTTTACTAATGGAACATAGGTACTTAATTATGCGTGAGAGGGGGGGGTACATTTTTTTTCACAAAGAAAGAAAGAGCAAAGAGCTATTTCATTGGTCCAATTATTGGAATTAAGAATCATAAAGGCTAATATTTTATTATACATTTATTCAGTTTTTAATTGATTTTAAAAAGTTATGAAAAAGGGGAGGGGGAAATATTATTGAAGTCCCCCTGTCATACCTGTTCTGCCAGACTTTTGTCTTTATCCTACATGTACTTTGGAAGACTCAAGCTCAAATGAAAATCTCACATTTACTTATCTTTTCAAAAGATATTGTGCAGTTGTTATACATTACTATTTTAATATGTATACCCGTTTTCCAATTAAGGTTAGAACAAAATGGATGACAAAGTGGAGTGTAACAGGAATGATATCCAGAGAAATGAAAATCTGCCAGATGTACAGAGGAAAAGTATCCTGGAAATAGCTGGACAACAGATCATTGGAGATGAAAGTTAGTTGTGAGAGTAATCAAAATTGGTTAATGTAATGCATGGAGTCCAGTTTTACATTTATATATATATAGATTAGAAACTAGAACAATATCATACATTTGAAGCTAATGTATCAACATAAGACACAGTCTAAAACACGAGTAAACAGAATACAAAAATAAGATGTGGTATGATTGCCAAAGAGACAACTATTCACCATAGAACCAAAACTACAAACCACCTTATGATAATGTTCAAAACCTATACCATTTGGTAACCTATAAAAGGTATAGCAAAAAGTGAAACAGTAATAACAGTTTAAATTTTTTTTAATTTGCATATTTCAGATTGTTATTATTGGTTTTTAGAATTGATATGTTGTGTTTTAATTTTTATGTCAAACTTTAGGCCTTCCTGGTCCTACTCCTTTAATACGTGTCTACCATAATTATTTTTTTCTCTTTATAGGTGACTTATCTGTTGAAGATACTAGTAGTACAGATAATAATAGACAGTCATCCCAAAGGGAGCCTCTAAATGTAGGAAAGAGTGTCCTTGAGCTGACCACAATATTCCAGATTATTGAAAATATGGTAGGTCAGATTATTCTGCAGTAAAAGTCATTAATTTCTATTATATGTATAGTCTATTGTATGAAGTGTAAACATAAGTCTATATGAAACAAAACGCCTCCTTAATGAGTATATATTATAATTAGAATGAAATGATTTTTGTCTCGCCTTGACGGAGTCAAAAAGCGAGACGTATGTATGCTTTTTCCGGTGTTGGTGGCGGCAGTGTCAACAATGTATTAGTTCTAGTTTATGGTGAACCACTAGTGGTAGGTCAATGATATTTGGTATGCAGTTTAAGTAGCATTGGCACATCTCATTTCCATGGAGATTATTTGGCCCTGCCCCCTCGGTCATGGTCTATTGACTTTGAAACTTTTGCTTAGTTTATGTGTATTAGTTCATGATTAGGTCAGTTTATGGAGAACCACTAGTGGAAGGTCAGTGATACTTAGTATGCAGTTGTATAAGCATTGGCATATCTCATTTCCATGGAGATTATTTGGCTCTGCCCCCTCAGTCATGGTATATTGACTTTGAAACTTTTGCTTAGTTTACATGTATTAGTTTGTGGTTAGGTCAGTTCAAGGGGAACCATTAGTGGTAGGTCAATGTTAATTGGTATGCAGTTATATAAGCATTGGCACATCTCATTTTCATGGAGAATATTTGGCCCCGCCCCCTCAGTCATGGTCTATTGACTTTGAAACTTTTGCTTAGTTAAATGTATTAGTTTGTGATTAGATCAGTTTTTAAGATGAACTGCTAATGTTAAGTCAATGATATCTGGTATGCAAATTTATTGGCATTTGCAAGTCTCGTTTCAATGGAGATTATATAGCTCCATCCCCATCATGGTTCATTGACTTTGAAACTTTTACATAGTTTACAAGTTAATGTTTGTGTTTAGGTTTGTTTAAAGGGAACGTCTTATGATAAGTCAATGGTATTTGGTATGCAGTTGTATTAGCATGGGCACATCTCATTTCCATGGAGATTGTTTAGCCATGTACCTTCAGTCATGGTTCATTGGCTTTGAATATTTGCATAACTTACATGTTAAAGTATTGCTATTTTAATTTCAACATTTGCATTATCAAAATTACAAAAAGGCGAGACATATCTCTGTGTTAACAGTTTATTACATAAAGCTATGAAAACATTAATGTTGTAAAAGAACTGGAATAGAAAGAAAAATAGCAATCAAAGTTTAACACATTTCATTGTATAAGAGAGAGAACCCATTTGTTTTATAGACCTTCAATTCAATTTTCCTTGGTCTGAGGAAACCTGAAATATTCTGTATATTGTTTTTTATGCCCCCGCCGCATTTAAGTGTTACCCTTGTACGTCCTTACCTCCCAAAATTAGTTTCCATTCTCTAACTTTAGTTTCTCTCAACCAAATGTTATAAAACTTCATTGTTAGACAGCTGAGTACTAATTTAGCCTTCAAAGTTGGTTTATAAGAACATCAAGAGTATTTTTTACATGTTTTATGGGCTATTTTCTGTTTGACTGTCTGTATTTTCATAGCTAGACCGGCCGTAGGTCCAGAAATTAATGTAATGTTTACAAACACTTTTTTTCTACACGAAGTTTTTGATGCAATTTTACAAAAATATGAGACGAAAGACCTATGATTTTTTTTTTTGATTTCTTGATAGATATATGTAAACAGTTTCAGAAAAGGTATCACTCCAAGGGATTGAAATTCTACTTCTGGCCAAATTTTTGGGAAATATGTGACATCTTTACCCCCCTATTTGCATTATTTTATTGCAAATAAATGCAGATTGTTGCCATGGATACACCAAAAAGAAATGATATTTTACCATTTTAACTACTGGATATCAAATCTATGGAAGATGCTGATTACAAACATATGCACATATATATGACACAAACAGTAAGCTTAATTTGTAAGTAAGCAAGAAAAATTGGATGGTTAAATTTATGAGAGTAAATTTTTACTTTTTTTTCCTAACTGTGTATTGCTACCTTATGCTTATTACCACAAAACACAGATCAAGTTTGAATTTGGGTGGTGTCACATTTACAGTTCTAGAGTTATGCCCCTTTACAAATGGAAAAATTGCTGAATTTTTCGTTTCTGTTCTCTAACTTAATTTTGCCTCAACCAAATGTTATGAAACTTATATATTATGCTTATTTTATTTCCACAAAACACAGATCAAGTTCGAATTTGTGTGGCATCACTTTTACTGTTCTTGAGTGGCATCACGTTATGTTTACTGTTCTTGAGATATGTCCTTTAAGGATATAACGTGTCAAACTTTATGCATAGCTGCACCCTAAACAGGTGCCCATGGACTGACACTGACAGCAGCAGTCACAGGTGAAACACAGGGTTCCGGGATTCCTTACAATAAAAAAAAATTGAAAAGTTTACAATATTTTGAACTGATGATCATGATAATAGCAATTGAACCTTTGAAAGATTGTGTTTAATATATATGGATACCTCTAATATATTTGTTTTATGTTTTAGTGTTTGAAATTGACAGATTATGGAGAAGAATTTGTGATGATTATGGCTAATCCTTACAAACAGACATCTAATTACATTGGATCTGAAGAAGGGAGACAATTTATGAATCAAAATACCAGTGTAATGCAGGAATTTGTAAAACATTGTTATAGTAAGTTAATTAACGTAATGCAGTATGATTTTTGTTTTGTTAGGTTTGTAAATCAGTAAATAGATATAAAACAAGATACACAATATTAATATAAAAAGATAGAACACAAAAAAAAATTAAATTATCTCAAACTAATTTAGCACATGGATAGATTTGTGGCAGTAATTTAAAGTCTTTTTCCACCAGCAGATATTCTCTTAAGTCAATTTTATGTTAATGTATGTAAGTCAAGTTTTAAGGAACCTGTATTAAAGATTTGCCTAGCCTGCAAAAAATGCAGAGAATACCATGGGTTTGTTAATAAATGACTGTCAAATGAAGGATTAACAATGAACATTGAAAATATTTTAGTTCTGTGTCGAATTCTGCACCTCCAATCTTAATTTACTAGGATAGTCATTTTTCCTGCTGAAGGTTGGTGGTTCTCTAAGGACACTCTGACTTCCTCCTCCAATAAAAACTAAATACCTCAATAAAGCCAATAGTGCTAAAAGTGGCATAAAACATCAAACAATCAATCAATCAATAGAATTCTGCACATGAATTTACTTTGAGCATTGCACAAGATTTGGTCTTCCTGCATTGTTAATGATTGCTTATCGAGTCTACTCAAATACACAGTGGCTGATTTAAGATTGTAAGATAGCATGATTTCCTTTTATCAAGTTAGGTATTATAAGATTGTTTTCTTTAGCCTCTCCCTTTTTTCTGATACTGTAATACTCTTGAATTTTTCTTGTACCTATACTTTTGTCATCTGTAATGTCAATATAAAATTTTTATAAATTAAAACTGTTTAACTTGATCTTTTATGTACCTTTTGTTATTTTACTAAATCAAAACAAAAATAAAATCCTTAATAAAGACTAATTATTAAACAACTCATTAGAGATACCTGAGATTTCTTATGTAATATCTTATTATAAATGAGACTAAAAAGAAAAAATAAACAGTTGTGTGTCTCTTGACTTGGAACAGGTACAAATATATGTAAATAGGTTAATCTAGTTTAATTAATCATGAAAATAGTTAAACTTTTTCACATATACCGGCAATCCGCCTTTTATTGTGGTCAGTGTCAGAATATGTGAAACAATAAATATAACTTAAACAATTCAAAATATAATCAAAGAAAAATTAAATTAAATTAAAACAAGTCATCAAATTAAAGCTGGAAACTTTTGTTTACCAAAGTGATGGTTAATTCATATTCAATATTGTATTATAGATGCAGCTTGCAGTTTAAGTGTTCCTGCTGCAAAATCTGGACAAGAAATAAATCCAAACAAAGCTGACGAAGTTTGCTCTTCTGAAGTCAATGAGAATTCAGCCAACAAAAGAACAACTATTGAATTCTCAGATAATAACAGTGAGACAAATGGATTTGAATCTGATGTAACGGAAAACTATGACGTTGAAAAAATCGTGCAAAATGCTGTTCAAGTTGTTGATAAAAACTTGGATGAATTAAAAAGCATAGAAGAAGAAATAACAAAGACTAATACCACACCTCAAAATATCAAAGAATACCCTCATCCAAAAAACGCCTCACAAAAATGAAAGCACAGGAAGATGATGAAACAGATGATAGCAAGACATCAAAAGCAATTCTGAAGATGAAAAATTCAAAATCACCTTTAGTTAATAAAAAGATGAGCAAGTCAAAATATATTGGTAAAAGTCAAAAGCAAGATAAAAAGAATGGCAAAAACAAGAATAACAAATTTGAATGTAAGACTTGTTTCCTAATGTTTGATTCTAGCTCATTGTTAAAACAGCATCTTGTCAAACACAAAGCAGACACTTCAACAAACATAATTTGTTCTTGCTGTAAAAAAACATTTAAAACAAAATTTAAATTAAGAAAGCATATGAAATCAAAGCATATGAAATATCATACCATTCAGTTTACCAAAAAGACATATAAATGTGAAAAATGCGGTAAATTATTTCATCGTCAGGATACATTTAAATCACATGTGAAATTTCATGAGGCACCAAAACACAAATGTCAGATTTGTGATAAAACATTTTATTTAAAAACCAATCTGTCCAAACACAAGAAAACCCACAAGAAAAGATTAGAATGTCGGTCATGTCTAGCTGTTTTTACGGATAGAGAAAATTATGAACTACATAACTGTCAATTAGACGAACCTGAAAATTTTACAAGAACATATAATTCATGGGTTACAGAAGATGGCAAACATGTTTGTGGAATTTGTCAAAAAGTTTTTACAAAACGTAGAGGACTTCTTACACATCGTAAACTCCATTCTATTATTTGTACAAGTCATGTATGCAATATCTGTAACAAATCATATAAAACACGAAACAGTTTGAACAAACATGTGAAAATAGTTCATTCAGGGTCTCGAGACTTTGTTTGTGATTTATGTGGAAAAAGTTTTAAACAACAAGACACACTCAACGTTCACATGAGAACGCATGACAACAATCGAACTGAATATGAGTGTAAAGTATGTGGAAAATTTCTGTCTGCACAAGGTGCACTTAAAGTGCATATGAGAACACATGTGAATTTGAAACCTCACATGTGTGATGTATGTGGAATGTCATTTTCTCAAAGAGGTAATCTAGCCAAACATATGCTGTCACACAGCAACAATGCCAATTATAGATGTGAACAGTGTGGAAAGGATTTCAAATATCCTGATACTTGGCGAACCCATCAGCGATCACATGCTTTAAAAGCTGGTTTAGACGACATTAAAGTTATGGCTTTTGGAAAGTTTTATAAATGTGAAGTTTGTGAGAAGAAGTTTGCCTCAGCATCACAGTACAAAGTCCACATGAGAACACACACGAATGAAAGACCCTATCCATGTGTTCGTTGTGGTAAATCTTTTAAGGAAAGTGGTAAATTAGCTCGGCACATGAAAACCCATAAAGGACTTGAACATAACGAACATAATTACATTTCTAATTCCAAAGAAACAAAAGAAGATAAGAGAAGAAGGAGGGATGGTCGGTATGTTGATATTGCTATCAAACCAGGTTATGATGTTAACCTTATGATGCCACAAAGAAATGAATCTCTAACAATGGAAAATGTGATGCCATCATCAAATCTAAATCAAAGCACTGATATCAGCCAACTTTATCCTGTCCAATTTACAGAAAGTTCAACATATACGGATGAAGCATGTAGTGATACTAGTTCTGTTATAAATAAAGGGCCACAACAAGCTTCTCATGCTGATAGTCCCATACGAGTGATTGATGATAGTCGTCACCAGTTTCTCATGCATCAGCTGACACCTGTAACCAGTCTCATTATGGAATCTGCTGACGGACAACAAATCCAGCTTCCAAATGAAATGTATGTAATGCAAGTTGGCTTACCAGATGATAGCCATGTGACAAATTCTAATCTCATCAATCCAACTGAAGCTTATTCTCCTAATAATGATGTCCTACAAGCCAATCAAACTCATAATATGCATTCATACAATAAATACTTTTAGAGTAAATATCAGGAACATATAGGTGTAATACCACCATTGATTTTCCCCTATTAGTCTTTGTTAAATTAGCACTTTTAAAAAAATTGTGCGGAATTTATCTTTCTTTCAAATAAAGAAATACTTGGCATGAGTAGAGTTTTTACCTGTCCAATACTATAGACAAAATTTCACATAACATTTCATTGTATGCAAGAAAATAACCATCACTGGAAGTTAACCAATCAAATTTGCACATCTTTTTTTCCTGTGTACAAGCTTTAGTAACCATGTAACTGCAAGTTTCCAAAATATTCTATAGAAACACCGAATAAAAAAATAAGGGTGCTTTGAAACACCCAAGATATATGTTTATGACTCAGAAATTTTTTACTGCAATGAAATGTAGGATTAATTTCCTATAACTGTCAAATTCAAGTGAATATTTTTTTACACCTAAAGTAGACTTTTGTATGCAACTGGATGTGACCTATGATTTGGTTATATTACATAACTGTCTATAAGAACAATAGTTTGAGAAAAATCTAATATAATGTAAGACGACATCTACAAGGATTTGAGCAAAATTTCTTGGAAAAATCCAAATGAAGCCACATCATGATATGGACCAATAAATGATCAAATATTTATCTCATCTGCCTACAAACAGTTGAATATGATACAAAAGATGACTCTAGGATGATAAATACCACTAATGGACTTCTTTGTCTTCATTATAAGGTCCCTTTTGGTCCATTTATACCTCTCATTTCCTCAAAATTTTGACTTTTTAGGCCAATGAATAAAAATTTGGAGTAACTTTCACTCATTTATGAAAGAAATATGATAATATATGAGTAATTGAAGTATTCAAGCTGAATGAACTATCCATATAAAAGTTTACTGACTCCATGGAGGTTTCAATAAGTCTTTACGTTAAACTTAAATTTACGATGCGTTCCAGAGAGGGACATAAAAAACTTCCCTTTTAGTGAATAATTTGTTGTTACTGCTTCAAAAATAATTTCATTTGCTAATAACAATATATTTATTAAAGTATTACTTAGGAAAAAGTTTTCTATTATATCAAAACATAAGAAATACAGAGAAAAACCTCCCCAAAACACTGAGTATGGCTTGCTCTGTCTACTAATATTCATGGTAGAGTCCTATTTCAAGGCAATTTTTTTCAATAAATGTGTTTTTGAGACTCAATCCACTCAGAATATTTCATTTTTGTAATATTTCACTTAAATAGCATGACATTTTAACAAATGAGAGTACACATAAGGTCAAAGGTGCATGTGCAGCTTCCCATAATAGGTGTAATACCACCATTGATTTTCCCCTATTATTGTTAAATTTACACTTTTCAAAAAATTGTGCAGAATTTATCTTTGTTTCAAATAAAGAAATACTTGGCATGAGTTAAGTTTTATCCTGTCCAGTACTATAGACAAAATTTCACATAATAATTTTTTACTGCAATGAAATGTAGGATTAATTTCCTACAACTGTCAAATTCAATGGAATATTTTTTTTTCTACCCTTCTTTGTATGCAACCGGATGTGACATACTATGATTTGGTTGTATTACACCTATAATTACACAATTTTTGCACAGATTTATATTATTATATTACCATTTTTTAAATCAGAAAGTTCTAACAATTGTTTTGCCATGTTTGAAACAACATGATCATGATGAAAGCACACAGTTCTAGGTCATTTACAATTGTCAGTGTATTTACTAATTTTGAAAGTGATGTATACTGCTTCAATTTCATTTCTTCTGTGTATTGAAATGATTAAGAACAGTTTGCTTAACTGTCAATTTTTATGCCCAATTTATTATGCCCCATTTTTATGCCCCATTTATGGACATTATGTTTTCTGGTCTGTGCGTCCGTCCGTCCGTTTGTTCGTTCGTTCGTCTGTTCGTCCGTCCGTCCGTCCGTTTGTCCCGCTTCAGGTTAAAGTTTTTGGTAGTAGTTTTTGAAGTTGAATTCAATCAACTTGAAACTTAGAATATTTGATATGCTGCCTGATTTTCCCCATTTTGTCCACTGAACATAGAAAATGATAGTGCGGATGGGGCATTGTACTGGGACACATTCTTGTTAGTATTTAAGAATATTCTTTATTTTATTCTGCCTGTCTGCAAACTATTTTTTTTCCAAGTTTTATGGCTTTGTCGTTGTTTATTCTGTGAGCATGACTTCAATTTTGTTAATCAAGGCAATCTTTATTTTCATTTAAAAACATTATGGTGCATTGTTATTTGAATTTTTTGTTGGTTTTTGGTCCAATCTGTAAAAATAGAACAAGGAGTTAATAAATATTTACATTCAAATTAAGAAATATTGACAATTAAATTACTACTTACTGAAAGTACTACAGTTCTTTGTAATAAAATCAGATGAAAATATTTTCGTGTTAACAAGTATTTTATGGTTAGTGCTTCATTTTTAAACCAATTTATGATTTCGCAATAACGTATTCAATCCTCAAAGTTTTTTGTTAACCATCAATATTTCTATGAAATAAAACATTGTCATGATTGTGTGTGAATTTGAAAAAAATGTTTTTTAGCATGTCTGATTAAATTTCTATAACAAGTGAAAAAATTTAATTTTACAATTTGAATGTACATTTTTGTATTGAAAGATAACAAATGTTCAAACAAAAGTAATTTTCAAATAGAAAATATTTTCTTTTGTGCTTTTTCTGACAAAAAAAATCTTTGTAATTTATTCTAAATTACATGGAGTTATCTGCCCTGATGTATCACACTATCTCTATAAATATAAATATCAGATAGCAAATTCAGTATTACTTTTTTTTGTAAAACAAACATAGTAGCGGATCCAGAACTTTTTTTGACCTGTTGGTGATTCCCTAAATAATTTTTCCCACAAAAGGGGGCCTGGGTGATCCGCCTATGTTTTAATATTTTAACACTTGAAAACATGAAGAATTTCCCATGAAAACATCTTCATAATTATTTTCTGATGTTACTGAACAAATCAAAGCACTTTGTACTAAAATGACCGACATGGATTTTTTTATTTCTTAAGTTAACATACTTCTGACAGTATTCGATACTGTACTGAAGAATTATACAGTCCTCAAAATGTAACTTTAAATCATTTCTCTATCAAAGATAATGCATGTCAGAAAATGCTCATTTTGTTTTACATGCATATCCAGTAAAATACATATGTGTGCCATGTATACAATGTACTACATTTATAATAACTGATTTCTGTATAATTTACACTGATTATCTCTGATTATTATTTTTACTGTCTTATATTGTTCTGATTTGTTTACAATTTGAAAATTATATTGCATGACATATTTCTAATTTAAAATACTTTACCATATTTACAGGAATTTGGAAACTTAGAACAAAACACCAATATTCCTTTCTTAAAATATAAGCAATATTGAAAATCCATTTTAATCTTTTTCCATTCTTTTAAAAGAAATTTCAAATCTTAAACAGGATCTTTACAAAGGAAACAACAATCAATCAATTCTAAACCAAGCTAAAATATTGCTTTGTTTAAAACAACTTAAAAAAAAACATTTATGTCAAATGGATTCTTTTTCAGATATCTTATTCAGTCAGTTTTTTATTAGCAGTTTCTTTTTCAAATTTGTTAAAGAGGTATCAGTTTTTTTAAATGGAACCTGCATTCATTTTCAAAAGGATTCATTTTCAGATGTTTTATTCAGTCATTTTAATTATCAGCTGTTTTTGTTTCAAAGTATTAAAGGTACAAAGAGGTGTTTATTATTTGTTAATGTTTGTTAAAGATGATGAAATATTGTAGATAATTGATGTTGTGATAATTATTAGAGAGAGGCAGATCCAGAGATTGTAAGGTAAAGGTCAAATTTTCTGAAGAAAATAAAATTTATACTAAGATAAATAAATAAGTTGTATTGGTTCTGTCCTTAAATTATCCTGGATCTGCCTCTTTTTATGCATGCTGCTTTATATATGATATATACTTTTGTTACTTGAATAAATTTATCTTTTTGGTCTTTATCACTTTTATGATATTTTGCTAAATCATGGATTGTTCGTGTTGGAAAATAAAAAAATATGTAATTGGTTGACAAATTTTGAAATTGTAATAATTTCTGAATAATACATATTTGTAATTTGTTTGTCTTTTTGTTTTTCTAGTCAGTTTCTCTAGATCTTTGACTTTTGTTGTCCCTTTGGTTTACAGCTTCTTTTTGTAATTTCTATAATATTTAATCTAAAAGCAATTAGTTTTGAAGGATTCCTCTAAACAAGTTTGTCCTGATCAAAATTATGATGGTAATAAATGAATGTCACAAGTATGGATGTGTCAACTGATATTGAGATGTGCCATGATAGGTAAAAAGACACAAGTATGGATGTGTCAACTGATATTGAGATGTGCCATGATAGGTAAAAAAGAGACATGTATGGATGTGTCAACTGATATTGAGATGTGCCATGATAGGTAAAAAAAAAGGCAGAAAGCTAGCAAAGGGAGAATCAAAACTCATAACACTACAAACTGCTCCGAGTCTGAAAAGACCAGTTTTTGTGCTCGACCAGTAAAGTCGAGCACACATTTTACTCGACATTGTCTCGACAGTACTTAACTGTACTTAATTGTACTCGACTAGGTCTCGACTTTACTTATTATAATTAGTCTGATTCAGTACTTGATGATCTTGGTGTAGTCTGAAAAGGTCTCTACCAAGGCTTGACCAGTCTCGACCTGTCTTGACTAGTCTCGACTCAGTCTTAACCAGTCTCGACCTGTCTCAACTAGTCTGGACCTTCAAGTTTAGTCTTCACTGGTATAAATCAGCCCATCTAACTAAATTAAATAAAGATCTTACAAAATTCCAGTTTATTTGTTAGTTTGATTCATTGCTGTGAAATGAAAGAGTTTAATTATTAGGTAAAAAAAAAATGATTAAATTCAGATAGGCATCTTTAATTTTTTTTATAACTTTTTCAAATCAACTTGGATTTTCATCTAACTATACAGCTACCTTGGTAATATATTAATCTTACTGAATCACAGGTTGTTAAGAAGTTTGGTGTATTGCTATCAAATTTAAGAATTAAGTTTATAATCTAGGTCAAAAAAGCTAGGATTTGCAGTTCATACAAAATAGAGATAGTACACTTTAATTTTTTTTATAACTTTTTTCAAATCAACTAGGATTTTCATCAAACTATACAGCTATCTTAGTAATATATTGATCTTACTGAATCATAGGTCATTATGTATTTAAATTTGACAGCAATACACCAAACTTCTTAACAACCTGGGATTCAGTAAGATTAATATATTACCAAGGTTGCTGTATAGTTAGATGAAAATCTAAGTTGATATGAAAAAAGTTATAAAAAGAATTAAAGTGTACTATCTGAATAAAGTCTGAACTGCAAATTCAACCTTTTTTTACCTAGATTAATTTAATTCTTAAATTTGACAGCAATACACCAAACTACATAATGACCTGTGATTCAGTAAGATCAATATATTACTAATATAGCTGCATAGTTTGATGAAAATCCAAGTTGATTTGAAAAAGTTATGAAAAAAAATTAAAGTGTACTATCTGAATTTTGTCCAAAATTGCAAATCCTTGCTTTTTTTACCTAGATTAATTTGAATCTTAAATTTAACAGCAATACACCAAACTACACAACAACCTGGGATTCAGTTAAATCAATATATTACTAAGATAGTTGTATAGTTTGATGAAAATCCAAGTTGATTTGAAAAAGTTATTAAAAGAATTAAAGTGTACTATCTGAATATAGTCCTAACTCCAAATTCTAGCTTTTTTAGCTAGATTAATTTAATTCTTAAATTTGACAGCAATACACCAAACTAAATAATGACCTACGATTCAGTAAGATCAATATATTACTAAGATAGCTGTATAGATTGATGACAATCCTAGTTGATTTGAAAAAGTTATAAAAAAAATTAAAGTGTACTGTCTGAATTTTGTCCGAACTGTAAATCCTAGCTTTTTTTACCTAGATTAATTTAAATCTTAAATTTGACAGCAATACATCAAACTACATAATGACCTGGGATTCAGTAAGATCAATTTATTACTAAGATAGCTTCAGTTTGATGAAAATCCAAGTTGATTTGAAAAAGTAAAAAAAAAAATTAAAGATGCCTATCTGAATTTAAACTTTTTTTTAACCTATTAATTAAATTCTTTCATTTCACAGCAATGAATCAAACTACCAAATAGACTGGTATTTTGTAAGATCTATATATAATTTAGTTAGATGAGCTGATTTACACCAGTGAAGACTAAATTTGAAGGTCCAGACTAGTCGAGACAGGTCGAGACTGGTTAAGACTGAGTCGAGACTGGTTGAGACAGGTCGAGACTGGTCGAGCCTTGGTCGAGACCATTTCAGACTACATCAAGATCATCAAGTACTGAATCAGACTAATTAAGTAAAGACGAGACCTAGTTGAGTACAATTAAGTACAGTTAAGTACTGTTGAGACAATGTCGAGACAATGTCGAGACTAGTCGAGTAAAATGTGTGCTCGACTTTACTGGTCGAGCACAAAAACTGGTCTTTTCAGACTCGGAGCAGTTTGTAGTGCAAGTTGAAGAGAGACAGACAAAATCAGGACAATCAAAAGAAAAAAGATGACAAGACAAACGACAGACTACAAAACCCTATATACCTTTAGACTGAGCAACCAAGAGCCCCACCAAAATCAGGGGTAGGGGATGATTTCAGGTGCTCTGCTCCACATTTGTTCTATCATGTTTCTCCTATAAATACTTGCATGATATTCTGATAGAGTTTAGATTGTATAATCATGGTATCTTTGATGATGGCTTTTCAGAAATTTTTGTCAAAAATACAAACCTTCAGTTGCGAAAATTTCTAACATTACGATTGTTTTTACATGGCATAGGATTATGAGATATTTAGTATTTTTCAATATACTTGCATTGACTGACAATATTGAGTTTATTTTGTATTACATTTGTTCATATACTGCAGATATGCATGTGGACAAGATATTGAGAGGTCAGTACTTTTTATTTTGTAAAAATTGTACATTGCATTGTTAAAAATCCACATCGATTCAGGTGATCGACACAGGCTTTTAAGCTACGCAACAGTCATCTGTATCAATGATTTCAATCTTTATATTTTCAGTTTCTGTTGGTTAAGTAATTGTTCATTCAAGTTGCTCAGTAATTTTTGTTTCATAATAAAGTTCTCAAACGTTGTTAATTTTCCGGATCGAAATCTGTATTCTGTCCCTCTTTTTCTATATTTCGAAAATGTTTTGTTTTTAAGAATTTTGGGTCCTCAATGATCTTCAACTTCATACTTTATTTGGCCTTTTTAACTTTTTTTTTCCGAGCGTCACTGATACGTCTTTTTAAGACGAAACGTGCGTCTGGCGTACAAAATTTCAATCCTGGCATCTACGATGAGTTTAATTGTAACAGCACTTCTGTTCCCCGATCTTCTCAGTGTTCACTTGTTTAAATCCACTAAATCGACCTACGGACCCATCATAGAGTTATTGCAAGGGTTCTGTTAAGTACAGAGAATATGGTACTCACACTTTACTTGGCATCGGATTTACCATTCCAATTCCGATTGGATGATACTACGTAATTATAAATCCCAAACAGTCAAACGGAGAAGTCTTATATCTCTGCTGGACACGAGAAGTCCAAGAATAACCACATTTCTATGCCCTAGTCAACCCAAGTGCTTTTATCGCCTATGGTATCAGGTTTTCAAATTATGTTAACATTTTATCTCGAATACGATTACTCCAATGTTATTTTCAACGCCTGAAAGGTGCATCGTGTATGATACTAGAATCTTCAGTTTGACGACTCCGGTCACAATTGAAATTTAATGTTGTAGAGCTAAGGTTCGTTTGAGCTATCTGCTGTCCAAACAAACACTTCAAAACTAAACTGAAAATATGGTAGTAACGGACCCCAAGAGAGTCCCTCCTACATGCATCTTGTTTTGCATAAACGATATAAAGGTTAAAAATCCTGTTTTTCAAGTCATGACTGAATCAATTTTCGGTCAAATAATATAAACGGTACAAATTTCACTGCACCATATACGCATTTAGACAATGTCTCTTCATCGATGCCCTAGGACAAAATATTTGAAAATCCACAACCACTTTTTCAATCTCCTGGAGCAACCTGTTTAACCCGATCAGTTTAAACCTGCATGGTTTCATGATTCATGAGAGCTAACGGATACAATGAAAATATTTTGCAATATGGACCATGACCGAGTGTGAAATTTTGAAATTAAAAAACGTTTTTCTTGACTAAGGATGGACAAGACGGTTACCAGTATAAACAACACAAAAAAAATAAAATATAAAAAAACCTACAAAGAACAACACTTAAAACTAAAGCAGATTAAGCAACACGACCCCCATTTAAACAGAACTGGGGTGATCTCAGGTGCTCCGGAAGAGTAAGCAGATCCTGCTGCGCATGTGGCACCCGTCGTGTTGCTCATTTAAGCACAAACTGGGTGTTAAGTCTAATTCGATAGGTCCCATTTGGGGAAAAGAGGACGGGATTTTGGTAACTAGAATTGGAACATATCCGTCATTATCTGTGAAACAGATATTCCATAACGGTCAACCAACTCGAAATGGCGTCCGTAAAATTTTCGAAGGGATGATTTGAACATTACCATTTTGTTGAAAAGCTTCCTTGTGATCAGCTAACTCTCTGTCAAGGAAATTATGATAGGAAATGCAAGCTCTAGAATATCGTTTGAACTGGGAGATATACTATAAGTTATCTACGTTCATATCCGTAGATATGGATATTTTAACACCCTGAAGTATCCAAGTACACCCTGAGGGTACTGAAGGGTTTTAAAATATCCATATCTACGGATATGAACGTAGATAACGAATTTATCCCCGGTCTTAGTCTAAATCTGGCGATTTTTAGAGAAATTTGACCACAAAGTTTAACGTGAAAGCAACGTTTTTTTCATTTTTTAAACATCTTTTATTGAAATTTGGGAATTTGACATATTTCTAACGGGGTGTAGGGTACTACCTTTGGTAGAACCCTACAGGTAGACAAGTATAAGACGTTTTTAAACTAGAGACAGAGAAACTGAAATGGGTCGAATTTGGCGCGCAATGTTGTGAGAGTTACATCATAAACGGTGTGACGTCAACGTAGGTCATTTGCATAGCTAGGTCAGTAGTACCATTCATTGACAATGTGGCTGCATAGTGATGCATTTACTAAAATGAGTGGAAATAATCGATATAATAAGATAAAATCGTTAGTGGATTAAGTATTTAATTATACAGACATCATGGAAAATCTACAGAATTCGATATTTCAGAAGGAACAACCATGGAACTAAGGAAAACGCGTGAAATTCCCCGATGTAATGGGTAGCAACGTCCGGGGATATGGGTTAGCAACACCCAGGGCTATGGGTTTTGTAACGACGTGCGTTAACCAATCAAACTCCTAGAAATATACTAAGCCGGGGATAAAAATGCATATTTCATATGCAGGCGCCGCTGGAATGTTGCTACATAGAAAGTAAAGTTAACAATTGGGAGATTTTGTCGTAAAGTTTAGTTCTCAAACGACCAGCATTGTCAATTTTTAGGTTTAGTCAAGAACTGTAACGTCACGGTACCCAAATTGCACCGAGTACCCAAATTGCACCTATTCAACATAAACAGCTGAGAAATTCTTAAAAGTTTTCTTTGAGACTAAACAATTTATATTTTAGTTATTTGACATTATACACGTCTTACAAAATAGGTGAATATATTCAAATATACACTAAACGTTCACAGTTTATATCAACAGCTAAAGCTTTCACTGGAAAAGAAAAATGTACGAAAACGCCGCCATGCGACGTTCACAAAAAGTCATCTTTTAAAAATGAACAAAAAAAATATGTTACAAGCATCAATTTTAAAAGAAATGAATAGTGAGCATGTACTAATGTCAAATTGTTCTAAATATTTGATAAAATAAAACAAAACATCTGTTATTTGATTTTTAATGATGTGAATTTAAGCATGGATGCAATTTGGGTACTCCTCATTACGGAATCATGGATAGTTTGGAGGTCGATTCAAACCCATTTTTCTATGACTCAATAGGGATTAAAAATCAAATTGGTGTACCTATATAATAAAGAAGGATACGGCTACAAAATAAACACAGAATGGAAATTTTTGTCTTTATCATAAACAAACTTAGGTGAAAAAAACTGTCAAAATAGGTGCAATTTGGGTACCGTCACGTTATCTGTTGTATCCTGTATTTCAAGTTGGCATAGATGCGTTCAACATAATCATCAAACTTTGAATCATTTAGTGACAGTAATAATAAAGCAATAAATGCAATAAAGCAGAAAAAATGCTAGCGGCTTTTCATTCTTCCTAAGCAGCTCCTGTATGAAGTCAGCCTATGCGAATAAAGAAACAAGTCGGAAGAAGAGGCGCACAGTTGGTTCCCATGATAATACCGATTGTTTGTTGAAAAACACGTAACACATAACACATATGTTGTCAATCAAGAAATCAAGAATCTTAATACTGTCAGTTTCAGAGAATTTTTTGTTTATCAGAGTGATTTTTTCACAAAGTACGATTTATCCCTCCCTAAGATAAGATACTTGTATCTACGCTGGCCATTATTTTTTTTATGAAACAAAGCAGGACCAATTCTTTTAATTTACCTTTTAGTTGGGAAGTCGGGATATTTGTGCAAAGTGTATAAAGTCAAATGTTTTAATAAAACTATTACAAGAGGAAAGAGACTTAG
Organism: Mytilus coruscus; assembly: GCA_017311375.1. NCBI lineage: Eukaryota > Metazoa > Mollusca > Bivalvia > Mytilida > Mytilidae > Mytilus > Mytilus coruscus. The sequence goes on along the minus strand of CM029595.1, from coordinate 121,405,606 downwards.
AATGTTTGTACTCTAACAAATCTTTGTAATATTTTAGTATCCACATCTGATTCACGCCCCCTAGAGTAATAAGTTTCACAATAACTTAAGAGCACGGTTTTGTTTTCTAATAAAATTGATATTAAAAATTTAAATAGAGGTTTCGTGGAGCACTTGGAAGACCCAGCAATATAACGGTGTTATAGCTAGAAATTATTCAAACGATTTTGAGAAGCTTTACTAAAATGGATTTGAAGCATCACTTGGTTATCAAAGAATTCATACGGGAAGGTTCCTGAATTAATGTTATTGAGAAAACTAATAATGAAACAGTCTTAAGTATAACTAATATCTGTTCGATCATTATTAAAAAGTTTTTGTTGATAATACATTGAGGAGAAATGTAGATTTACCATAAGATCATATGGCAAAGCTCTTAGAACAACTAACATGAAAACTGTCTGCAAACAAATGAGCTTGTAAATGTAGAATATGAACACTCTAGTCCACTAAATTAGCATTCATTATATATGAACACTCTAGTCCACTAAATTAGCATTCATTATATATGAACACTCTAGTCCACTAAATTAGCATTCATTATATATGAACACTCTAGTCCACTAAATTAGCATTCATTATATATGAACACTCTAGTCCACTAAATTAGCATTCATTATATATGAACACTCTAGTCCACTAAATTAGCATTCATTATATATGAACACTCTAGTCCACTAAATTAGCATTCATTATATATGAACTACCCTTGACTCTCTTATGACCGCAGATTGTGCATTTCTGTTACAGCAACTATAATAGTAGGAGACGAAGAAGAAAAAAAAGAAGAAGAAATGAAAATAAACATAATATATATTTGGACCTAAAGAAAATTTATTGTCAGTTACTTCAAGACATGTTTTATATATGGTGATTTTAACATGTTCCCATTAACCCCATTGACGTTGCTCCATGATTTTGAACACTTTTACCATAGGCACAAAACTGGTCCCTAGAATAAACGAAAATACATAGCTATAGGACACAAAAATAAAGTTTTTCTAAATATAACATCATTTCATCACATTTATTCGAGCTGAAATTAAATAAGACAACAGTAGTTTACCGATGTTCGAATCAAATAAATCCATGACAAATCAAGGTCACAAACTGAGGGAATCACATGAATTCTGAAAGGAGCGGACTAGGTGCGTCGACAAGTAAGCGTCTCCTGCTATACATGCATCACCAGCCATGCGAATCCACACTCAGTCAAAATGTCACAATCGCGAAGAGGACACAATTGATAACATTACATATTAGACGACTATTCTAGTATCTTAAGATCTGCGAAAATATGTCGCTAGTGATTTGAGAAACAGACAATTCGTATCGGTCAATCAATTCGTGATGGTGATCGTAAAACTGTTGTAGTCTAGATTTCAGTCGTTCTTCCAAATAAATCTGTTGGAGCAGTTTTTTTCTCGCCTTGACGGAGTCAAAAGCGAGACATAGGTATGCTGTTTCCGGCGTCGGCGGCGTCAACAATGTATTAATTAGTTTGTGATTAGATCTAGTTTATGGTGAACCACTAGTGGTAGATCAATGATACTTGGTATGCAGTTGTATTAGCATTGGCACATCTCATTTTCATGGAGATTATTTTGCCTTGTCCCCTCAGTCATGGTCTATTGATTTTGAAACTTTTGCTTAGTTTACATGCATACATTTGTGATTAGGTCAGTTTATAGGGAACCACTAGTGGTAGGCCAATCATATTTGGTATGCTGTTGTATAAGTATTGGTATATCTCATTTCCATGGAGATTATTTGGTTCTGCCCCCTCAGTCATGGTCTATTTACTCTGAAACTTTTGCTTAGTTTACATGTATTTGTTTGTGATTAGGTCAGCTCAAGGGAACCATTAGTAGTAGGCCAATGTTAATTGGTATGCAGTTGTATAAGCATTAGCACATCTCATTTCCATGGAGAACATTTGGCCCCGCCCTCAGTCATGGTCTATTGACTTTGAAACTTTTGCTTAGTTTATATGTATCAGTTTGTGATTAGATCAGTTTAAGATGCACCGCTAATGTTAAGTCAATGATAGCAATCTGGGTACTCCTCATTACGGAATCATGGATAGTTTGGAGGTCGATTCAAACCCATTTTCTATGACTCAATAGGGATTAAAAATCAAATTGGTGTACCTATATAATAAAGAAGGATACGGCTACAAAATAAACACAGAATGGAAATTTTTGTCTTTATCATAAACAAACTTAGGTGAAAAAACTGTCAAAATAGGTGCAATTTGGGTACCGTCACGTTATCTGTTGTATCCTGTATTTCAAGTTGGCATAGATGCGTTCAACATAATCATCAAACTTTGAATCATTTAGTGACAGTAATAATAAAGCAATAAATGCAATAAAGCAGAAAAATGCTAGCGGCTTTTCATTCTTCCTAAGCAGCTCCTGTATGTGAAATAAGTCGGTAGAAGAGGCGCACAGTTGGTTCCCATGATAATACCGATTGTTTGATGAAAACACGTAACACATAACACATATGTTGTCAATCAAGAAATCAAGAATCTTAATACTGTCAGTTTCAGATAATTGTTTGTTTGAATCAGAGTGATTTTTTCACCAAGTGCGATGTATCCTCCCAAGATAAGATACTTGTATATACGCTGGCCATTATTTTTTTATAAAACAAAGCAGGACCAATTCTTTTAATTTACCTTTTAGTTGGGAAGTCGGGATATTTGTGCAAAGTGTATAAAGTCAAATGTTTTAATAATACTATTACAAGAGGAAAGAGAATTAGAATGTTTGTACTCTAACAAATCTTTGTAATATTTCAGTATCCACATCTGATTCACGCCCCTAGAGTAATAAGTTTCACAATTACTTAACAGCACGGTTCTGTTTTCTAATAAAATTGAATTTTAAAATTTAAATAGAGGTTTCGTGGAGCACTTGGAAGACCCAGCAATATAACGGTGTTATAGCTAGAAATTATTCAAACGATTTTGAGAAGCTTTACTAAAATGGATTTGAAGCATCACTTGGTTATCAAAGAATTCATACGGGAAGGTTCCTGAATTAATGTTATTGAGAAAATTAATAATGAAACAGTCTTAAGTATAACTAATATCTATTCGATCATTATTAAAAAGTTTTTGTTGATAATACATTGAGGAGAAATGTAGATTTACCATAAGATCATATGGTAAAGCTCTTAGAACAACTAACATGAAAACTGTCTGCAAACAAATGAGCTTGTAAATGTAGAATATGAACACTCTAGTCCACTTAATGTAGAATATGAACACTCTAGTCCACTTAATGTAGAATATGAACACTCTAGTCCACTTAATTAGCATTCATTATATATGATCTACCCTTGACTCTCTTAGGACCGCAGATTGTGCATTTCTGTTACAACAACCATACTAGCAGAAGACGAAGAAGTAAAAAAGAAGGAGAATGAATGAAAATAAACATAATATATATTTGGACCTAAAGAAAATTTATTGTCAGTAACTTCAAGACATGTTTTATATATGGTGATTTTAACATGTTCCCATTAACCCCATTGATGTTGCTCCATGATTTTGAACACTTTTACCATAGGCACAAAACTGGTCCCTAGAATAAACGAAAATACATAGCTATAGGACACAAAAATAAAGTTTTTCTAAATATAACATCATTTCATCACATTTATTCGAGCTGAAATTAAATAAGACAACAGTAGTTTACCGATGTTCGAATCAAATAAATCCATGACAAATCAAGGTCACAAACTGAGGGAATCACATGAATTCTGAAAGGAGCGGACCAGGTGCATCGACAAGTAAGCGTCTCCTGCTATACATGCATCACCAGCCATGCGAATCCACACTCAGTCAAAATGCCACAATCGCGAATAGGACACAATTGATAACATTACATATTAGACGACTATTCTAGTATCTTAAGATCTGCGAAAATATGTCGCTAGTGATTTGAGAAACAGACAATTCGTATCGGTCAACCAATTCGTGATGGTGATCGTAAAACTGTTGTAGTCTAGATTTCAGCCGTTCTTCCAAATAAATCTGTTGGAGCAGTTTTTGTCTCGCCTTGACGGAGTCAAAAAGCGAGACATAGGTATGCTGTTTCCGGCGTCGGCGGCGTCAACAATGTATTAGTTTGTGATTAGATCTAGTTTATGGTGAACCACTAGTGGTAGGTCAATGATACTTGGTATGCAGTTGTATTAGCATTGGCACATCTCATTTTCATGGAGATTATTTTGCCTTGTCCCCTCAGTCATGGTCTATTGATTTTGAAACTTTTGCTTAGTTTACATGCATACATTTGTGATTAGGTCAGTTTATGGGGAACCACTAGTGGTAGGCCAATCATATTTGGTATGCTGTTGTATAAGTATTGGTATATCTCATTTCCATGGAGATTATTTGGTTCTGCCCCCTCAGTCATGGTCTATTTACTCTGAAACTTTTGCTTAGTTTACATGTATTTGTTTGTGATTAGGTCAGCTCAAGGGGAACCATTAGTGGTAGGCCAATGTTAATTGGTATGCAGTTGTATAAGCATTAGCACATCTCATTTCCATGGAGAACATTTGGCCCCGCCCCCTCAGTCATGGTCTATTGACTTTGAAACTTTTTGCTTAGTTTATATGTATCAGTTTGTGATGAGATCAGTTTAAGATGCACCGCTAATGTTAAGTCAATGATATTTGGTATGCAAATTTATTGGCATTTGCAAGTCTCGTTTCCATGGAGATAATATAGTCCCACCCCCTCATCATGGTTTATTGACTTTGAAACTTTTACATAGTTTACAAGTTAATGTTTGTGTTTAGGTTTGTTTAAAGGGAACGACTTATGATAAGTCAATGGTATTTGGTATGCAGTTGTATTATCATTGGTACATCTCATTTAGATTGTTTAGCCATGTACCTTCAGTCATGGTTCATTGACTTTGAATGTTTGCATAACTTACATGTTAAAAAGTATTGCTATTTTAATTTCAACATTTGCATTATCAAAATTACAAAAAGGCGAGACATATCTCTGTGTAAACAGTTTATAGTGTTTGTGAGCACACCCGGCAAATGAAGTCCTTATGGTGTGAACATGCACGAGCGTAACGTATCTGTAAGTAAACGCCATACGAAAAGGGAATGTTACTACTGAGAAATGAAAAGTTGACGATTGGAAAGCTGAAATATTCACGTTTGTCATACGTTCTAGTTAGAAATTGTTCAGCTCTGTCAATATCGAGGAAAAGATCTAGACATGAATCAGACCTTCTAGTTTCTGGCATCATTAATCTCAAGTTTACTGGAATATACGAGATGCAAGCACTCACTGAAATTTGGATTATTGAGTGACAGGACATCTATATATATGTAAGTGAAATTAAAGAACTTTGAAAGATTTTTTAAAATTCATATCTTTGAGAAGTTTTTTTTTTAATAATTCTACTTCATATGAATACAAAAACTAGTTTGCAGTAGTAATGTACCATTAGTACCAAAATGGAATACAGACTTTCTGTCAATCAACGAAATTCAACAAATATGTTATCGACCAAACACCTGCATTTTGATATTATCTTCGGTGTATTCAGTTTTGAATCAGTGTGATTTTTTCACAAAATAAGTAATTCTACCAGTCATTTGAATGAGTATTCGCATGTTTCCATAAAAATATTATTGAAAGATGTTTTCATGAGTGTAGATATTTATATCACACACACACTCGATGAATTAGAAATATATAAGTTCATCAAGTTCAAATGAATTTATAAAAATATTCATATAGTAGAAAGCCGCTCTATATGTTCGTGTTAATTTGACTTACATGCGATGTTTTTCAGCTTCTAGCAAGGACAATCCCATGAGTGACCATGCATTTGGATAAGCCCATCCAAGCAAAAGGTTTGCTGTTTTATCATATCTTAAAGCTACAGCAGTGACATTTCCGATATCCTTGTTAATTGTAAAAAATTTAGTCATTGTATTGCCATGTGAAAGTACTTCTTCTTTTCTGAAACGAGAGAAATTGCTTCAGTGAAATTTATACATTATAAGTATAGTCTGTTTATTGCATGCATATATACCAAACTAAGTCCTCTGTGTCAGTTTTTTTAAACGTTTATTACGAATCCATAACGTATTTTAAGGTTTTTGTGCCGAAGTTTACCGATCGTGACCTTGGTAAACAATCAACACAGAATCAGGGATGGTGAGGTGAGCACGTGTATAATAAGTGAGATTATAGAGCAATGTTTATTATGTTCATTGAAAATATTTCCAAGCGTTCCCATTTGTTAAATGAACTTTGTCGTAACAGTTGTTAAATGATTTGATGTATCTTTTTTTTTTCTTTTCTTTTTTTTTTTCTTTTTTTCAGAATCGGTTAAATTATATCCATCTTCCGCGTTCGTTTACTTTTCTTCCATCGATTCCCTATTTCCTTAAAAACATATACAAATATGTTATTAATGCCCGTTATATATACTGTTTTCCCAGACTCTAACATTTGCATCCGTTTGAATTTGAATTGTCGCCGGAATAGTGAGATTTAAGTACAAAAAAAAGTTTTATCTTTTAAGACTATAGAAATATTAAATTAAAGACCAAACCTTTGTAAGAACTTCACAATATTTATTCTATGACGTCATTTACTTGATTTATAAACCAATGCTAACATTTCCCCCTTTCACTTTCACAATGCTCATTAATCAGTGAATATAAGTTATTGCCATTTGAAAGGATTTAGTATTATATTACGCATATAGAAATCCAATTATATACATTCAAGACACGTAAACCAAAAGAATAAAAAGTAAAATCTAAATACATATCTGACTTACGGCGTCAATGAAATAGCATCTGTGTTTCCTTTTGTTCCTTGTAGAACAGCTGTCAACCTCCCGTCCATACTGTTATTTGCTGTTATATTCAGTTGGTAATGATAGTCTGAAAAAAAGTAATTAGAACCTTAATATAATTTTGAGATTTCAATTTGGAATGGAAATATTAAGCACCAGTATGATTTTAGAAGACAAGTAACCACATAACATCGTTTTGGATGATCGTTGAACTAGGGCAATTCTACATACACCAAGTTGTCGAGTCCCTTTATCCCATTATAGTGAACTGCAGTCAAGTTTAGCGTTTGATAATTCATAGATAACATTCTGGCGTATCACAAACAAACAACTTGTAACGTCCAATTTCATTGGCCGAAAGATTTAAATACAACAACAATCGCAGTGTGCACGTGAATTGACACAGGTGACAGACAATGGAATGTACTATGTTACTACGAACGTAAAAAGAATTAAAAAATGCTGTGTTGTCGCCTGATTTTCAAATAGTGGGGTCGAAATATTATACTTGTGATATTTTTTTTATTTACATGTAGTAATGTTCTTCAGTATGCGACAACACAGTTATCATGTACCGGATTATGAATAAAATATTCACACTGACGGGATACAATAATATCCTAGGTTATTGTCCTGACAATGTCGTAGCTACATGTAATAAGGATCTCATAATAATAAAAATTTATGATGGGTTGCACATTTCTCTTTTTTGTTTGTTTTCATGCTATAAAACGAACATACAGAAGGTAAAAAGTAAAATCACAAAAATACTGAACTCCGAGGAAAATTCAAAAAGGAAAGTCCCTAATCAAATGGCAAAATCAAAAGCTCAAACACATCAAACGAATGGATAACAACTGTCATTTTCCTGACTTGGTACAGGCACTTTCTTATGGTGGTAAGCGTTTGGTCAATCAGAAAGTACGTATCACATTGTCCCATTCATTCACCGAAAGGTAGAAACCAAACATCAATGATCGTAAAGTGCAAGTGAATGAACACAATAGACGTAGTATGGAATGTACTATGATCATAGATGTATGTATAGGGTACTATCATAGAAACTGATGTATATGATACTGTCTTAGATGTATAAGGTACTGTCATGGTTACTACGAAAATAAAATGATTTTCTAAAAGGAATTGAAATGTAACATCGTTACAAGTACATATAGAAAGGTATTTTATTCTTCAAAATCTAAGAATATTAGAATAAAATATCTTTCTATAAGTACTACCAGTATCCTACATTTGAATCCGCTAATGAATTTTTTTTTTTAAATACTTCGTCTTGATAACATTGTGACTTCATTTTGAATAAGCATACTACTTATCACTTTGGTGGATAGTTTTCTCATTGGCAATCATACCACATCTCCTTATTTTCATATATACTGAATTTGTTTAAATTCAATTTTATTGTATTTTATTAATATTGTATGTATCTCAGTAAACTTATACCAATGAGGTAAAAATGAAGTACAAAATCATACATGTATGATATCCTGTTAAACGAAATATTTAGAAATTAAGGATGACAAAATACATGTACAAGGAGGGATTCGGTCCCCTTTTTATTGATACATTTAATGAATAAACACACCTTTTAAACTGATTGTTTTTCATAACCAAACAGTGAGTTATTGACATAATACTTGGTCTATGTAAACATTTACATTATATAATTTACGTTCTTTTTTCAACTGAGAACAGCAAAATAGATCATGAAATAAAAATGCATCCCAATGACTAGTTATAAATGACAACTTAAATTTACATCATTGCATGGCATAATCCAGTAACTTTTTAAAGCAGGGAAGCTTGGGGTCTTAGCGATTCGACTTGGAAGAGTGTATTTTTTTTCTAATTCAGTTTACCTAAAAAATATCCATAAATTCAGAGGAGGTAACCATGCTTTGTTTGGATATGACAAAACATTGGCCGCAGTGATATATGTAACTCCGGCGATATAGGTTATGCATTTTTCTATTTCTATGTAGGTTCATATTTATAAAAAAAGGTTTTGTATAAGGGAGCTACCATTTGATTTTTATGGGGGCTAGGATGAAATTTGAAAAAATAGGCAGGACAGGAGTTTTGAGTAAAAAAGGATGAGACACTTGCAAAAAAAGGCAGGATGACAATTTAGGTAAAAAAAGTCTGGATAAACCAAGGATTTGTATAGTGAGACTCTACAAATCCTTGGATAAACTTTAAAAAAAAGGCAGGACCGAATAGAGTGAAAAATAAAAAGGCAGGACAGAGATTACACACACACAACTAAAAAAAAATGGACAAAATTTTTCATCCTAGCCCCATAAAAATCAAATGGTAGCTCCTAAGTGAGCCTAGTTTTAGGGCCAAGGAGGGGCTATGATATACTGACAACAGAATATGAATGATGAACATTTTATTTCACAACCCTATTTACTGTAAAATCGTGCAATATCTTTATTATGTACACTAGAACACACCCGCGGATCAGTGACTGAATTATAGCACCTTTTTAGCCTGGATTTTCAGTTTTCGTATTGCCATCGGATAAAGTCATAATGATAATAAGGTGCACAGTTTTCTCTGCTTTCAAAATCTTTCTGTTTAGACCCGTTTTTCTTACTACAACCGGGAATGTTGGTTCATGCCGTTGAGAGCGGACGTGTACATTTTTGCAGACAGACATCTTTGAAATTGCTTTGTCAAATTTGTTTCAGGAATCCAAGTATGTCCTTACCGGCTTTCCGTTCGTTGCCATAGCATTTTCGCGGCACCCGGGGGACCTTGTCTCTTATTTTGTATATAATTGTTAATATATTTTGCAATTTTTTATACTTTAAGGATGAGCGAATTGGGTGAGTGTATGTTCGTATGTTTTATTGCATTGTACTTATTGTTTGGTGGAAGGTTAACTTTCTGGTAGTAAGACCCGTCACGTCCAAGCTGAGAAACTGGGTAGGCAAAAGCTTACATTAAATCTGTACCGATACAGTGTGCTAAATGTCCTCCTTTACACCATGACCCATGGTAGTGCTCTTATTAAAGGAGGAAGATACAGAACATATATACATGTGACATATACTATTGGTATCGGATTTGACCCGGAACTTGTTAATTATTGGCAATATTAATTATGTGGAAAACAAAAGGGCCTGGAATGGTGTAATTTTTAATCAACACCATCGTCCTATATTAGTTATATATAAAGTTGAATTCTTTAATTGATTCGTCGTGTTTACGTCATGACGGCTAACAAATTGGACCTCGTTATTTTAGTATTATAGATGTAATTTGGCTATTTTTGAAGTCACGATCTTTTTTGCGTTTATCCAATATCACCTGAGCAATTTCATTCATATTTCCTAATTTGTTATCATTGCAAACACATACTGATGTAACTAAACAGATAGAAAAGGTGAACGGGGTTATTCCAGAACTATTTGAGAGGAGACAGTAATTGGGTTCGATATTTCGCCGGGGAACCGTTATTAAAGAGTCTTCGTTATCAATTTAAAAAAAAAACCAAACAAAGAACCTTATTAGAACTATTGCACAAAATTATAATAGAAATACATTTTACATGCACGTGTATAAGCTAGAATAACCATGAGATAATCAAGTACACAATCCTGTACGTGATTAATCCATTCAACTTTTTCGCAGGTCTGCTTGGGCGGGGCTTGAAAGTATTTGAGGTCGAAGGTGTGAATTGACCAATGACAACGATCGTTCCTTAACATGATGATCTAATAAAGTTTGTGTGAGTGATTCTGTCGCACGGCCTTTCGCTAAGCTTGGCCGCAGATCAGTGTATAAGGAGATAACAATGTAGAAGAGTCCATTAATGGTAATTCTATCGAGGCAATGTTTGGGTGAAATAAAATTTTTAATATATATTGCTTATTATTTCATTACATTTTGTATAGATAATAAATTGTCTGGCAGAATAGCTTATTAAAAGATTACTCAGCCAACGAACCAAATTTTCATGAAGTAGTATAGAAAGTTTGGAACCTCGACAATGACTGTTTTATAACCAGCTTGTAAAAGAGAGATGTGCGTTAATTTCCTTTAAAAAAATCTATCGGCGGTCATTTATTTAGATTCATGAATCCAATACTCATCAGGAGTAAAAAAAATATACGCAGATTGTTTATTAAAATACTTACTGCAGTATGGTGGTGCACCTTGTGTACTTAAATACATACTTCCACGAGAAGTTGACTTATCAGCATTATATCCCATGTAAGAACAACCGCCATCACAATACAAACAATGACCCTTGGCAAATTCGTCTTTACTAGTACACGGATATCCCATAAATGGACAGGTAGAGAGAATAGATTCAGTATAATAGATATACGACCTTTCATGACTACAAGCCACAGAACCTTCACCGGCTGAAAGAGATTATATTGCACAACTAATTTACTACATTCAATTAAAAAAGTTTTTTGGTATTTTTCAAGCATCTGTAGGCACAAGTAATCGTTCCATGATCGAATATTGATTTCAACCTTTCAATGATCGAGTTTATAGCATTATAATACATTATCTAGTAATCTTTTCACTTTCATATTCAGACCTTGATGATGTTGATGGCAACACACAGTCAAAAGCATTGTATTCCGTAGCGTTTTTGTTTTTTTTTTGTTTTTTTTTTTTCGCGTTGATTTATTTTCGAGATTTACCCTGTTCTTACTTATTCCCGCCAGGAGAAGATCCAAGTGTAGTCCAGTCGTTGTATTTAAATTCGCGTTATTTTTCTTCTCGCTTTTTGAATAAATTCCTCATGTAAATAAAATAATTTACGCTATTCCTACGACAGGGGAAATTCTTTTAAAAATAGCTTTAATGGCATTTTATGTTATAAAAAGACAGGTTATTACTTCACTAATATCTCACATAAAAGTCAACAATAAGCTAACACTGTAATATATGTATTTGTAGTATTCAGTTAAACTCAACTATGAAAAAATACCCAAAAGATCCAGTTGCGAGACAGAATTCCAAACTGTTTGTGTAATTTTAGAAAGAAGCCCAGCAGGACAACCAGGCTGATCAGAACCGCCGTTCGGATAAAAATCTACGTGTCCCATTGCTTGAGCTGCTCCCATTCCCAGACTTAAAATGTTGGAACCATCTGTATGAATAACATCAACAAAGTCAGCGTCAGTTGGGTCCAGTCTGACTTTGATATCTGTACCTTGAAAGTAAGGGTCCGCTGGGTCAAGAGCTGAAGAATAAACGTAACAAAAGTTAGATCTTGTCATCAGTCTCAAAATAATTTGTTTAATATTTTCACTCCCGCCAAATCTCCAGCTCAGGATAAGATCTCGGATAGATACCAAGTAACGAGAGTTGGAGATTTGGCGGGAGTGAAAACTCATGCGATTAACCAGATAGCTAAACCAGAGATATATCAGAGTATATTTGGTAAGTTAGAAGCTATAGATAATTGTGTGTTTGCGATATTGGATTATCCATTGAGTGATAATACTCGGAAATCACATCTCTAGTATGAAATATTCTATAAAAGAGCTTACATATTTATCTTATGAGATTTTTCAACAATTTTACATATACATGTACTGCAGTGGCACGATTGGTGTGACTTATTATCACAAATCTCCCTTTTTGTTCCTTTTGCATGATAGGCCTTTATGCCATCAACTCATCTATACAACGGCTAAAGAAGGCTGATCTTTTAAATAACATTACACGGTACCATTTGTTTTCGCCTTTCTACTATAATGACTATTTATGTCTCTTCACTGATGCTCAAGGCCTAAGTGTTTGAAAATCCAAAACCGAATACAAAGTTTAAGAGCAGAAATAACCAAAAGGGACTTAGAGGTAGTCCCATAACAGTGTGGACAACCGTAATGATTATGTTTTTAATAATACCGAATTATTTACCTTTAACTTGTTTGTCATCGGCTATCGATAACAATGATTTTACGCTCACTCAGTCTGTCAGAGGTCTTCCAGTGGGGATTGTTTGGTTGAAATAAATACATGTCTAGGCGGAAGCATTAGAATGCTAAATATTGCATATCCGTATAAGGAAATCAGATACAGATTCAGTATTTCAAAAAGGAAAGGGTTTTTTTTTTTTGGGGGGGGAGAGGGTAAACTAGACAACGTTAGGAGTAGGACATGTAAAAAGTCTATACATTAACCATGTATGAAGATCCATACCCCCACTTAAATCCGCCTCTGAAAAATGCCCCGACCTCTTAACTGCAGCAGTTGAATCACAACAATCTAATTAAGAATTGTACTTACATTTTTTAATCTATCCATGCATTAAATAATGTGTTCATAATATCTTGGTAGTAGGATAATTTACCAAAAGCCTCATACTAAACAGATTAATTGTAACACATAGGTTGTAACATTGTTACAGGGTTTTGTTTGTCCAATAAACTACAAATTATCAGGTGTTACACTTCATCAGCTCTCCGTTTGTTATTTTAATCTGAGCATACAACTTATGCTTTATTAAACGTAGACATCAAAGAAGAAAAAGTGAGTTGTAGGTCACTGAAAAACACGCGTGTTCTCGATAAAGTACGTAGAAGTCCATCATGCATTGCAATCCGTTCAATGGATTGGTCAATTCTCTAAGTCAATAAATATTGCTTATTATGCAATCAAACAATTATATTAGCGGGAACGTTAGTATGCCAATGAATGATACTTGTACCTGTCCTGAGTAAATGTATTTATGTTTCGGAGGGATACACACTTTTTAAGCAGTCCTCAATCATTCAGGGAAAAAAGATGAAAAAAACTAATTCATATCAATTTAGATTTAGGGATAAAAAGAAATACGACACTGAGATTAAAAAATATTGTTCCTGTATGTTCATAAGTAACGCACTAATGCCCCCCATAACCCCCCTCACCCACCACACACACACACACACACAAATAAATTAAATCAGTAGAACGTTGGACCAACTAATTTGAATTCCAGAAAATAAATTTATTCAACAATTAATTATATAGATTACTATTTCATAAAGTAAATGCAAATTGTATTAAGCTAGGTACATGTAGATTTTAACAGTCCTATATTTTGCAAGTACGAAAAAGACCGACAATTGTAAAATCGCTTTTAAATCGAAAAAGGTTATTGCATACCTTCATTGAACATTCATTACTACTTTTGAAGCTAGTGAAATTTTATTTTAGTGTTTAAAGAACGTGCGGTTGATAAATAATTTGACTATCGATTGTCGGTGAAGAATGTCACAATATTCAATCTTAATCAATACGCCTGTAGTAATTTTTTTTTTTCGAGTTACTTGTTTTCGGGCGTTGAAAAACCTTTGGTGACCCCGTACGTTTAAATGTCCCTTGTAAAATTAACGTATTAAGTAGGCGTAACAGACAAACGGTTACCTAATCTAATCCAGTCAAATGAAGAATTGAGCGCGCCAACAAATGGTATCGTCTACACCGTTATGAATTTGATTCTAAAGTATTTCCATTCATGTCTTTGAATGAGGGAGATACATTCCTTAATTTCAAATGATTTCCTAAACATATTATGTTCAGCAAATATCAATAAACAATTTCTATATGTTCATGCCAGTATCTAAGGTTGATCTACTTGGCTAAAATTTTTTTTGAAGAGTCAACTTTTATCACTTTGAAGTAAATATTTCTTAACCCTTAAAATGAGATAACTGCAAGATGTTTTAAAGTATAATACTGAAGACCAACAAAATAAAAACAAAATCAAATGGTTAAAATAAGCAATTAATAGAACTTATCGACAATGATTGAAAGGGTCTGATATTTTTTAGATATAAATTTAGGCGTTTCCATTCGCACACCATAAAAAGTATTTTTTTAAAGTACTGCAGATAAACCAATACACCACTCTTTGGATGTAGATCGTAGACGGAGAAGAGTAATCTTACCTGAAATTCTTGGCAAGTGTGTCAACCTTTCACCAGCATAACCTGCAACATGTGCACCTAAGCTATGACCAATCAAATGGAATTTATCCATTCCAGACTGCCCTTCCGCCACCATTACACTAATAAGTTTAGCGACCTGTGCCCCTACAACCCTCGTATTAGCAGCAGCTTCAGTGTATGGTGGTACTGCTCCATGTCCCCAGTCAACAATGATTACGTTCATGTCTTCCTGAAAGAATAGAGATATAATAGGCTTACGGATTCTGTTTTACAGGGCACGTAGTCCGCGATTGCCCTAAAGTCCGACGGCCCTTTCAAACAATTAATTCATCGGTTTCGGCGTCTTCCATCTCGAGATGCTGGTAATTTGAATGACGCGCAACCGTTTCTCCCTGTGTTTTTTGTGACTTGCTTTGACATGGTGACTTTAGACAGGCATATTAACGTTTGACGAGTTTAAATTGGGTTTTTAAGTACTTGAATTCCCCATTTTTAACCTCGATTAATAGATTAACAAAAGCGCAGAGAAGGAAGCAAAATAAAAATCAGTTCAGAAAAAGCCCAAATAATAAATGTCATCAATATTATCAGTATTAATATTACACTCGAACACACAGCTACAAGCAGAACAAAACTAAAGAATACCCTATGATATCACCACGATGTTAGATCAAAGAACATATTTTCCAATATAGAAATCAACCGTCTTTCCTTCATAGATAAGCCCCTATTCTTCTAAGTATCTTTCAAAGAGAAAATTATTGACTATTGCTGTCTTCTGCATTGCCATAAGCAAGTCAGTTCTTGCACATACTAATAATTTCTTTTTGTATATGGAAATAAGGAGATGTGGTATGATTGTCAATGAGACAACTATCCACCAAAGTTCAAATGAAGTGGATACAGCACTTCCACAAGCAAAAACCCATACCTACTCATTATTGCTTTTATTTGTTTATATAATGGTTTTATTGACATGCTAATATACATTTTGTACCTTTTTTAAGAATGCTCTGGCCATGTTTTGAAGCCACTGTCGATGACCGTTATGAGTATATCCATGAATGATTATTTTCGTTTTCTTTGATCCATCAAAACTGGAGGCCCTGATAGAGGATACATTCTTATAATCCAGTATTTGCTCATCTGCTGTTGATGGTTTACTCCTAAAATAATGAACCACAATCTCATATCATTTTTTGGCGAATGCAATTTCGTACAGTTTAGACAAAAGATTGAGCCTCATGTATTTTTGTCGAGCCTTCGACTTTAGTCGAAAAAGCGAGACATAGCGATCCTACATTCCGTCGGCGTCGTCGTCGTCGGCGGCGTCCACAAATATTCACTCTGTGGTTAAAGTTTTTGAAATTTTAATAACTTTCTTAAACTATCCTGGATTTGTACCAAACTTGGACAGAAGCTTGTTTATGATCATAAGATAGTATCCAGAAGTAAATTTTGTAAAAATAAAATTCCTGTTTTTCCGTATTTTACTTGTAAATGGACTTAGTTTTTCTGCCAGGAAACATTACATTCACTCTGTGGTTATTTAAAATTTTAATAACTTTCTTAAACTATCCTTGATTTGTACCAAACTTGGACAGAAGCTTGTTTATGATCATTAGATAGTATCCAGAAGTAAATTTTGTAAAAATAAAATTCTATTTTCTGTATTTTACTTGTAAATGGACTTAGTTTTTCTGCCAGGAAACATTACATTCACTCTGTGGTTAAAATTTTCAAAATTTTAATAACTTTCTTAAACTATCCTTGATTTGTACCAAACTTGGACAGAAGCTTGTTTATGATCATAAGATAGTATCCAGAAGTAAATTTGTTAAAAAATTTCATTTTTCCATATTTTACTTATAAATGGACTTTGTTTTCTGCCAGGAAACAATACATTCACTCTGTGGTTAAAGTTTTAAAATTTTAATAACTTTCTTAAACTATCCTTGATTTGTACCAAACTTGGACAGAAGCTTGTTTATGATCAAAAGCTAGTATCTAGAAGGAAATTTTGTTAAAATTTTGTACCTGTTTATCCGTATTTTACTTATAAATGGACTTAGTTTTTCCTCCAGTTAACATTAAATACAGTCTGCAGTTAAAGTTTTAAAACATTTATTAGATTCATAAACTATCCTGGATTTATACCAAATTTTGACAGAAGCTTCTTACAATCAGAAGATAGTATCTAAAGGAATATTTTATTGATTTTTTCCTCATTTTGTTGAGCCTGCGATTAACAGCAAAAGTAGGCGAGACACTGGGTTCCGCGGAACCCTTACAAATTTTTAAATATTAATTTTCTTTTTAGGGGTCAAACAGAAAAAAATATTTGTTAATGTGGTAGTTTATTTATTATTTTCTCAAATTATAAGAATTCGCAAGAAAAAAAAACCCTGAAAACATCAATCGTTATAAGCAATTATATGCATGTTAATCATTTTCCACGAATGTCTCCGAAGGAATTAACAAGTTTTCAATTCATAATCAAATACAATGGAACTGAATGTTTCGAACTGTGCCGTATTCAGTATTTAATTAATATTTATAATTAGAAAGGTTTCTGTAAGCGGCTGCCTGGTATTGGGACATGCCGCTTAATACACATATTTGAAAAACTGAAAGGGTTCTAATTTTGTAAGAAAGAAAATCTGAGTTAATTTAATTAATAGTAAACATAGTGATAAGCATTGAATGATAAAACACTTCTTAACTTCAGCTAATTGGCATTAAAACGGCAAAGAAGACACAATGAGGCATTAAAACGGACAGCACCATGATCAAGACAGAAACTTCGAAAAGACGACAGTCCGCAAACATTGCACAATAAGCAAAAGATTATGCAAAATGAACTCAATCAAACATCAGTATTGAACATGAGTGCTCTGAAAAAAGGCAGTCCTACTCCACTTGTGAAACCCATTGTGTTGTTTATGGGAAGAAAAATTGGGTCACAGTGGTGAGTTGCATTCGGAGACGTCAAAGTCGAGGAAAAAAGAACAGCTGGCCTGCGTTTCACAAAATACTAACGACTAACATTGATAGTAAGGCATGAAAAATTCAGTATCCTACGATAAATTTTAGTCTTAAGATTATTTTGCGAAAGGCTGGCCGGACAGTGGATACGACATTATGAGCATACTAGTATACGTATATATCTGTAACACAGACATTCCTTTATCATTCACGCAAAATTAGAAAGTTAACATGACACAAAGAAAGATAATATATGTGACCTTGTATGGAGTTCAAACGTTGTTTGTATTTTATCAGGGGTGTCAGGAAGAAGTACTATCGGTCGCTGTGCACTCCGAAATGGTGCTTCAGTACTGAAACAACCTAAGTCGCCATAACAAATGTGTCTGTTGATTTGATGGTCGATTTGAGTTCCAACTTGTGGAAGTTGGTCCAAAATGAATCCTGAAAATGTAAAAGCAAACTATGTGGCCAATATGAACCAAAGTTGACAGGAGTAATGTATCATGATAAAAAGTTAATAGACAATGGTAAATAAAGAGTGATATATATATATTTCTAACATCACTGAAGAGACATTAATTGTCGAAATCCGGATATGGTGTACAAATTTTTGCACCTCATATTTGCGGTATACTATCTTTTCCGCAAGTTTATTGTTTTCTGTTTGGTATTAAATCAATAATAAAGATATATTTTATTACATCTTGTGATCCGTTTATTTGGCAATCGCCATGGCAGTAGTAGGGTTTAAGAACATCCGTTGTTCGACCTGTTAGTCAAATGCGTTTTGTTAAAATATACTTTTTCACTTTTTTGATCTTTTGGAAAATGTTGTTTGTGCTGTATTTAGACCTCTCTACCAAGAAATTTGTTTTGCTATTTATTTTGATAGAAATGGACATGACAATATTTTTGATTTCTCGTGTAATTGTTGCTAGAATTTGTTAGTATTTTCATGTTTTATGTATATATCAAGATTTTTTTAGAAACACCAGTGACCACTTATTTCAATAGTTCTTGTTTTACGCAAAAAGCATCTGTTTCAAACAAAATCCTGCAAAAAATACAATAAATAAGTCTCAAAACAACGAAAACGAGAATTTGGAGAACGTTATATTTTCTATCACCTTTTCGTCTCTTGTAAATAGGAGTTTTCATATTTTCCAATGAATAACTGAAAATGTTATATTTACCTGAACTGTATGAAACTGCACAAATAACAATAAAGATCGGAACGTGCATGTTGGAATCCTTCTATTATGCAAGTTTAACAGAAAAGATTAGATAAAAGCCGAGGCATTTGACCCTATATTACCGTAAGACGTTTCTTATCTATTTCGACAAATTGTTCAAAGTTCGTTCTCAATCTTATCCTAGTTCTTGCGAAATTGAACATGAACAGATTATATCACTTGCACTTTTATTATATATAAATGAAACGAAGACTGTCCATACCAAAACATGATAACGATCTTCGATGAGTTAGTAAATTTTGGAAAATTAATTTTTATATGAAATTTATATCCTGATCTTACTGACGAACTTACAGTTCTCTTATAGGTAGTTTGGAATTTAAATATAATATTTACTGTACAAATACAGATAGGGCACCTTGTTTTATGCACAGTTCTGTACCATGCATACTATAGACACATGACGAATTGAACCACAACAGATGATGCTAATGTTACTATAAAGTTGGGTAAGTTTGCTATATGTAACAACGATTTATTATATCTCTTGAAGCGATAATTTATTTCATTGGATGATACATTTAAAAAGCTGAAAGGGTCTAATTGTCTGTGTCCCAGTATTGAAGAAACCTCGATTTTAGTAATGTTCTATTATTTATAAGTAAAACTTCAACCAATATATATCTTTAAGAATAAATGATTCGTAATTGACAATTCTTCTTCATTACTCTCTAGAGAAAATATTTAGCTATTTAGTGGTCCCAGTGGTCTTGTTGCTGAGTAAGTGGACTTACGATATGATATGTCATTTTGCCTCTGTTTCTATTTTGCTCCGTATTGTCTACCTTTATCCCTTTTGTATGTGTATTTGTGTTTTTTGTATCCTTAGCATTGGCCTCATATATTCAATCGTTTTATCTATAAAAAGCCTTTACGTGACAGACATGGCCAGTGTGAAATATTGCTATCGCTTGTCGACCGTCTTCTATACGTCGTTGTCTGTTTTCGTCAGACGTCTATCGCCTTTCTTTGTTGTCTGTCATCTTTAATCAGATTTCATTAAATGTTTAAAAATTTCTTTGAAACTACTTAGCCAATTGGAACAACCATGACCAGGATTTTTGTGGTATCTTCTTTAAAACACAGGTTCGATAATCCTGTGTACTTATAAACTAACATGGTCACATAGATAAACATAAAACATAGCGGTAGATCCAAGACATTGTGTTAGATCTAGAAAATAGTTATTGATAGAGAAAATATAACAGGTCAAAAATGTAGAATGTCGAAATCAACCTACAGCAATTGTCCATTTTATCCAAAATTGTAAGACTCCTTATGAGAATTATCACCATCAAATGACGATTTTGACAATTTTCTTGCTTTTTTTTTGCTATTTTAAATCTACAATGAATTGAGGGAAACTTTAATGACAAAAATACCAGCCGAAATTGTCAGTCGATTCCTCATAGAAGATATTGCCCTTACATGACAAGAATTTCTCATGTATTTTGACTTTATCATCTGGAAATCTATAATAAAAAGACAGAATATGTAAACAGCAAACATTATCAGCTTGACAATGTCTACAAATAAACCAATAGACATGTTACGAAAAGGTATATTCACGACGCTGAGGTTGACAAATTACACTTTAAATGTGGGGAATGTGTCAAAACACAAAATAGATTACCTATGTACACATTGAATATTATTTAAAAACTGCATTGATCCTTTTGGAGGCAATTCCGTATGGAACGAATATTCAATAACATTTGTACCATTACCTTAATACATCCTGTTGGAAAGATGCGTGGTTCCGTCAAAGAAACTCTAATGCAAAAAAAAATGGGGTGGGGGTGGGGAGGAGGCACGGTCATGTAAATGCAGTAGATATGCGGGGCAACGGAGACACGGGGTACATACGTGTGTGAATTCTTCGGCGAGCCCCTAATAGACCTTGCAAATAATCTTAAGTATTATAATCTGTTTTATACCTACTCGTGAATATATATGAAACGGTCATTTGTATATACAGACGTAGTTATGAAAAGCAAACAAAGGAGTGTATGTATTTTGATCCAGTTGTTTGCCATCTAAATTTTCATCTAACGGGGCCTGTTTTAAAACACCTAAAACAGGATTTTTATACAATTTCAACTTGAAACATGTTGCATTATAGTTTTAGAAAATTTACTCCCGGTCATATAGCTTCGAAGGCATGTATTTTCTTCCTTTATTTCCTTCCAATTTTGTCTTAATTTAAACAGTATCAGCTCAATTTGTATTTTATTTATAAGGGGTTTGTGATTGATTGATTGTTGGTTGCTTAATATCCAGTGGCAAATATTTCATGCATGTTCAGAACGATAAGAGGTTTGTGTAAAATATGACTCACTACTCACCGGCTGAACATCCCTGCAGCGTTTCAAAAGCATTGCATAATGACTCTGCATTTACACCTTAACACCACTTTATGCAGATATTTTGTATTTTATAAATTCCTGAAACGTTTCATAAAAAAATGACAATAGGAAAATTAACACCGATGACCGATGGGTCTTTCCTCTATTTAAGATAACAATGCTAGGGGTTTCTCTAAAACTATTTATGGCGTTTTTATATTGAATCTGTTGGATGTGTACCTATTACTACTCTACGGAGGTAGCAGTTGTTTTTTCAGGGAGTGGGAGGGGGACTAGTATTAAATTTTAAAATAGCAGGACAGAAGTTTTGAGTTTAAAAAAAAAGACAGAATGAGCAACTTGACAAAAAAAAAAGGCCGGATGACAATTTATGTAAAAAAAGGCAGGATAAACTAATAAAGAAAGTCCGGACAGAATAGGGCGATAAAAACGGCAGGAAATACAAACATGTTTAAGCCCGTAATACTTTTTCAAGAACAATTTTACTCCGGACACAGACACAGACATTGCATTCATACACAGGTGATTGTGGACAATAGAAATCATATAAGATTTATTCGAAGTGGTTTCCTAGGACACCAAAATGATGCCCAACAGTATAATCTATTGCCTTTAATTGGACCAGGTTTGGAGTTAGATTTCCCCCAGAATTCAGTCATCTTAGCGGATAAAATTTATCCATGTCGATCGCCCCTCGTTTCCCCCTACAGACGCCATCAATTAAGAGGTAACCCACGAGTAGAAAGAAGAAAATGTAAAAAAATGAATTTGCGTATATCAGAGTGTCGGGTATATGTCGAACACGCTATAAGGCGCTTAAAAACATTCAGAGTCATTGGAAGCTTATTGAGACACCCGAGAGAAAAAATCAACCAGACTGTAGAGCTTTGTGCGGGATTAGTGGAGCGACAGATTGAACTTTTTCAGGAACTGTAATACAACAATAAAACTAATATCTAATTGGCTTACTATGTATATATTATCAATCTAGAATCGAATGAACTTGTATAACTCTCATCCCCCCTTTTCTAGCCCACCCACTCCTGCACGCGTACACCTTTCATGTCTTATGGTAGCCAGCAATGATATCACAAAAGCAATGGTCATATAGGATGTTACATAATGATGTTCTAGATAAATGTGATTTGAATTAACCAAGACGCACAGGATTTAAATTTTACCTATCAATGTTTTGACACCGTCCCCAAATTTAAAGTGTAATTTGTCAACCTCAGCGTCGAGAATATACCTTTTCGTAACATGTCTATTAAGGCCAAATTATCAGCCAACTCCTTATGAGCTTTATTTCTCTTAAATTTGATTAGAATAAAAGAATAAAAATAACTTTCGTGCCATTTTTGCATTTTAGACCAAAACTATAATCAGCTGAAAAAGGTCTACATATTCTAAGCAAGTCAAATGACTGAAACCGACAGTCGACACCTATAGGATTTATAGTCTTCAATGAATATTTTCCGCATTTTTTGTTATTGACTTTAATTCTGACGACTAACTTAGATAGAGAAAAACTGTAAAATGAGGAAATGATCAACTAGACATGATCTGCAAATGTTTGAAATTGTCAGTGGACTCTTTATTGGGGTATTGGCCTTCAATGATAATTATGCCTTTTTTCATTTTGGCTAACATCGTGGAATCTGTAATAGACAGATAGCTAGAAACGTTAAACAGCAAAAACAATAAAATAAATCTAGCTAGAAAAGATCTGCAAGTAAGTTAGCATGACCGTAATCGTCAGCCGACTCCTCATAGAGGTTAATACCCTTAAATTAGGATTTCTACTTATTTTGCCTTTTAAAGACAGTGAGAAACTACGAACCGAAAAGATTATCAACAGAATAGTCCCAAATTAAGCCTATTATCTTCAAAAGTTAAAAGAGAGAAATCTTAATTATCAATGATGATCAGCAAAACAAGATCTACAAATAGGTCAAATTGACTGAAATGTTTATTGACTGCTAATATAAGTGATTTCCCTAAATGACGTTTTACTCAATTTTAGCTATTATTTTGAAAAGAATAGTAGACAAGGAGAAATGTTAACAGTGAAAATGACCAGTAGGAGAAGATCTACCATAATCAAACTTAACCAAAATCATCAATTGGCTCCTCATTTTTGTTACTACCCTTTTTTTGCTATTGTCTTGGGAAACTTAAATTGATACAAAACATAAATCAAATTTAGTCTTTGTATTCATTTGAGTACCATGTGAGAGATTCGGGTTCTTTCGAGCATGTAGTTTATTTACTTGTTTATTTGCATGTGTTCTGTCACATATTTCTCCCTAACCATTACTCTCACTATAAACAAAAATCTTTTTGCTTGTTTCAAGTAATATCTTTTGGCGTATTTCATCTCGTGCGTGTGTTTATCTTATTGAGTTTACCACTACCATGACCCTATTTTTACAGTCTGCTATCTTAAAATTCAAAAGAGAAATATAGGGATTGATTATAATGCGTAAAATAAAGATGACCTTGAAATCTTTGCATTAACAAGTGGCCAACAATCTGTAATGTTTCCTGACCATTTCATCATAGTCCATAATGATAACAATTATTCCCCCAAGGTTGATTATGTTAAAATATCAATTGTTCAATGTTATTAATACAACTCGGTTTATCATCTTACACATACAAAGGCCGATGAAAATCTCTCTTCTTTATACTCAGTACCAAAACTTAATAAAGAATGATATATAGCTGGCTCGTCTCGATGTTCAACTTTCGAAAACTAATACTTCTATTCTTGCTACAGTAAATGAGGACCATACAAAAAAATGTGACGAGGTATACTCAACCAGCGGTGTCATGCAGATATAGATACTTCCACATTCTAAATATCTACTCCAATAATTATATTCAATCACAATCATTATAACTTCGTAATAAAATCAAACCTTCGACAACATATTCTCATTAAGTAGTGCTTTTTCTTCAAAAATGAAAATCGAAGAAACCAGATTCTTATTTCAGGTCTCGCAAAATCTTACTTTGTAAATAACCATATTGAATCAAAAAAAAAAAAAAAAAATACTCCGAAAACGATAAAATTGATTTGATGGACTTTTGATCGACAACATATTTGTCGAGTTTAATAAAATGATATTACAGCAAATAGTGATCGTTACAATCTATACTCTACTTGTTTTTGTATTCATATGAAAAAAGAATTTCTACAAGCACAAAGACAAAAACACATATTTACTTTCACTTTCAGACTACTTATATATTGATGATGTCATACCTGAATCTTTTTCTTGATATTGACATAGATGGACGACTTCAAAACTAGGATCTTTGACGACCATTACGATTTCACTATTGTCAACTTTCAATTTCTCAGTAGTAAAATATCCACTGCCCATCGTATAGCGTTTCATCTCTTAATTGCTACCTTACATGTGTGCATTTTCAAAATATACGAACTCCAATATCATGGGTATGCTTATAAAGCAAAAACATCTCCAGTTTCTCAACTTACGAGATACTTAATTTCGTGGTCTTAGATCTTTTAAGATACCAGAATAGTTGTCTGGTTGGTGAATCTACCGATTGTGTCATATTCCATATATTGTAACATTTTAACCGAGTCTGCATTCTCATCGTGAGAAATGAAGGCATACCAGGAGACGCTTACCATAACGACGCATTCAGTTTGACTCCTTTTGGATTTCACGCGGCGAATCCCTCCGTGTTCATTTGGATCGTATATTCAAAACGGATTTTCGAGATTTGAACATTGAATAACTACTTCTCTTAGGAACTCTGTTTAATTCCAAATGATCATGACAGCGAAAGATAGAACTGCGTAGCACAATCTCTTCCATAAAAAAGCCCTATGCAAACTATCTTGGAAACTTGATATATAAAGGGTTGGGTATTGGACATACTAATCTATCTGTGGTATTTTATTGCACAAACGGTCATAATGATAAGGATTCATTTTCACTGATAAGTCCTTAATCATTTTTAATGCTTTGAAAATTACAATCTACTCTAATATCCTTTTCTGCGACTTACAAGCGCAAGTTGAAATTCAATACTTTAAGTTTCAGCAGCGTACTTAATCACACTGAAACTCGATTTCTTGAAGAGTTTCTATAATAAGGCAGTCAATTATCCCTAATACATAGAAATTAAGATCGGAAGACGTATAATGATACATTTTTTAAAGGGGTCAATTTCTACGATTTTCACAGCAGTGGCTGTATCTATGAAGAAGTTATAAAAGTTACACTCGCTTTTCATAAGAAGTCCATGATGTCCTTCAATAGTTCTTCATGAAAATTGAAAGTGTCTCTCTATGTTGATCATATCATTCCAGGAATGCTCCCCTGCTTTCACTCTTCATTGAATATTAGGTAAGCTATTTAGTTGCCGTTGAGAAAGGTAGTTTTATGTTTTTATGCTCCTTTTTTGGAGAAGTATCCGTTATAGATTTTTCGATTTCGAACATATTTTGCAGTTTTGCCAATTCAGCCGATAAAATCCATTATCCTTTTATTACAGACAGAGCATTTCACGGACATTTTCATTCATGGCTCCGTTTTGTACAATATTTGATTAACCTCAATGTTTATATATATAGATACTGTAGTACGAGAAACGAATCATATCCCTGACGTTACATATATTGTAATCTTCTGAAAATAGGTAGTTATTGTAGTAACTTTCACAGATTGGATCTCCGAAAATGTGGGAATGTGTCAAAACACAAAATAGATTACCTATGTACACATTGAATATTATTTAAAAACTGCATTGATCCTTTTGGAGGCAATTCCGTATGGAACGAATAATTTATTCAATAACATTTGTACCATTACCTTAATACATCCTGTTGGAAAGATGCGTGGTTCCGTCAAAGAAACTCTAATGCAAAAAAAAATGGGGTGGGGGTGGGGAGGAGGCACGGTCATGTAAATGCAGTAGATGTGCGGGGCAACGGAGACACGGGGTACATACGTGTGTGAATTCTTCGGCGAGCCCCTAATAGACCTTGCAAATAATCTTAAGTATTATAATCTGTTTTATACCTACTCGTGAATATATATGTAACGGTCATTTTTATATACAGACGTAGTTATGAAAAGCAAACAAAGGAGTGTATGTATTTTGATCCAGTTGTTTGCCATCTAAATTTTCATCTAACGGGGCCTGTTTTAAAACACCTAAAACACGATTTTTATACAATTTCAACTTGAAACATGTTGCATTATAGTTTTAGAAAATTTACTCCCGGTCATATAGCTTCGAAGGCATGTATTTTCTTCCTTTATTTCCTTCCAACTTTGTCTTAATTTAAACAGTTTCAGCTCAATTTGTATTTTCTTTATAAGGGGTTTGTGATTGATTGATTGTTGGTTGCTTAACGTCCAGTGGCAAATATTTCATGCATGTTCAGAACGATAAGAGGTTTGTGTAAAATATGACTCACTACTCACCGGTTGAACATCCCTGCAGCGTTTCAAAAGCATTGCATAATGACTTTGCATTTACACCTTAACACCACTTTATGCAGATATTTTGTATTTTATAAATTCCTGAAACGTTTCATAAAAAAATGACAATAGGAAAATTAACACCGATGACCGATGGGTCTTTCCTCTATTTAAGCTAACAATGCTAGGGGTTTCTCAAAAAAAAAAATTATTGCGTTTTTATATTTAATCTGTTGGATGTGTACCTATTACTACTCTACGGAGGTAGCAGTTGTTTTTTCAGGGAGTGGGAGGGGGGCTAGTATTAAATTAATTTTAAAATAGCAGGACAGAAGTTTTGAGTTTTAAAAAAAGGCAGAATGAGCAACTTGACAAAAAAAAAAAAAAAAAGGCCGGATGACAATTTATGTAAAAAAGGCAGGATAAACTAATAAAGAAAGTCCGGACAGAATAGGGCGATAAAAAAGGCAGGAAATATATTACAAACATGTTTAAGCCCGTAATACTTTTTCAAGAACAATTTTACTCCGGACACAGACACAGACATTGCATTCATACACAGGTGATTGTGGACAATAGAAATCATATAAGATTTATTCGAAGTGGTTTCCTAGGACACCAAAATGATGCCCAACAGTATAATCTATTGCCTTTAATTGGACCAAATTTGGAGTAAGATTTCCCCCAGAATTTTGTCATCTTAGCGGATAAAATTTATCCATGTCGATCGCCTCTCCTTTCCCCCTACAGACGCCATCAACTAAGAGCTAACCCACGAATAGAAAGAAGAAAATGTAAAAAAATGAATTTGCGTATATCAAAGTGTCGGGTATTTGTCGAACACGCTATAAGGCGCTTAAAAACATTCAGAGTCATTGGAAGCTTATTGAGACACCCGAGAGAAAAAATCAACCAGACTGTAGAGCTTTGTGCGGGATTAGTGGAGCGACAGATTGAACTTTTCAGGAACTGTAATACAACAATAAAACTAATATCTAATTGGCTTACTATGTATATATTATCAATCTAAAATCGAATGAACTTGTATAACTCTCAGCCCCCCTTTTTCTAGCCCACCCACTCCTGCACGCGTACACCTTTCATGTCTTATGGTAGCCAGCAATGATGTCACAAAAGCAATGGTCATATAGGATGTTACATAATGATGTTCTAGATAAATGTGATTTGAATTAACCAAGACGCACAGGATTTAAATTTTACCTATCAATGTTTTGACACCGTCCCCAAATTTAAAGTGTAATTTGTCAACCTCAGCGTCGAGAATATACCTTTTCGTAACATGTCTATTAAGGCCAAATTATCAGCCAACTCCTTATGAGCTTTATTTCTCTTAAATTTTATTAGAATAAAAGAATAAAAAAATAACTTTCGTGCCATTTTTTGCATTTTAGACCAAAACTATAATCAGCTGAAAAAGGTCTACATATTCTAAGCAAGTCAAATGACTGAAACCGACAGTCGACACCTATAGGATTTATAGTCTTCAATGAATATTTTCCGCATTTTTTGTTATTGACTTTAATTCTGACGACTAACTTAGATAGAGAAAAACTGTAAAATGAGGAAATGATCAACTAGACATGATCTGCAAATGTTTGAAATTGTCAGTGGACTCTTTATTGGGGTATTGGCCTTCAATGATAATTATGCCTTTTTTTCATTTTTGGCTAACATCGTGGAATCTGTAATAGACAGATAGATAGAAACGTTAAACAGCAAAAACAATAAAATAAATCTAGCTAGAAAAGATCTGCAAGTAAGTTAGCATGACCGTAATCGTCAGCCGACTCCTCATAGAGGTTAATACCCTTAAATTAGGATTTTTACTTATTTTTGCCTTTTTAAAGACAGTGAGAAACTACGAACCGAAAAGATTATCAACAGAATAGTCCCAAATTAAGCCTATTATCTTCAAAAGTTAAAAGAGAGAAATCTTAATTATCAATGATGATCAGCAAAACAAGATCTACAAATAGGTCAAATTGACTGAAATGTTTATTGACTGCTAATATAAGTGATTTCCCTAAATGACGTTTTACTCAATTTTAGCTATTATTTTGAAAAGAATAGTAGACAAGGAGAAATGTTAACAGTGAAAATGACCAGTAGGAGAAGATCTACCATAATCAAACTTAACCAAAATCATCAATTGGCTCCTCATTTTGTTACTACCCTTTTTTGCTATTGTCTTGGGAAACTTAAATTGATACAAAACATAAATCAAATTTAGTCTTTGTATTCATTTGAGTACCATGTGAGATTCGGGTTCTTTCGAGCATGTAGTTTATTTACTTGTTTATTTGCATGTGTTCTGTCACATATTTCTCCCTAACCATTACTCTCACTATAAACAAAAATCTTTTTGCTTGTTTCAAGTAATATCTTTTGGCGTATTTCATCTCGTGCGTGTGTTTATCTTATTGAGTTTACCACTACCATGACCCTATTTTTACAGTCTGCTATCTTAAAATTCAAAGAGAAATATAGGGATTGATTATAATGCGTAAAATAAAGATGACCTTGAAATCTTTGCATTAACAAGTGGCCAACAATCTGTAATGTTTCCTGACCATTTCATCATAGTCCATAATGATAACAATTATTCCCCCAAGGTTGATTACGTTAAAATATCAATTGTCCAATGTTATTAATACTCGCTTTATCATCTTACACATACAAAGACCGATGAAAATCTCTCTTCTTTATACTCAATACCAAAACTTAATAAAGAATGATATATAGCTGGCTCGTCTCGATGTTCAACTTTCGAAAACTAATACTTCTATTCTTGCTACAGTAAATGAGGACCATACAAATAAATGTGACGAGGTATACTCAACCAGCGGTGTCATGCAGATATAGATACTTCCACATTCTAAATATCTACTCCAATAATTATATTCAATCACAATCATTATAACTTCGTAATAAAATCAAAACTTCGACAACATATTCTCATTAAGTAGTGCTTTTTCTTCAAAAATGAAAATCGAAGAAACCAGATTCTTATTTCAGGTCTCGCAAAATCTTACTTTGTAAATAACCATATTGAATCAAAAAAAAAAAAAAAAAAAAAAAAAATACTCCGAAAACGATAAAATTGATTTGATGGACTTTTTGATCGACAACATATTTGTCGAGTTTAATAAAATGATATTACAGCAAATAGTGATCGTTACAATCTATACTCTACTTGTTTTTGTATTCATATGAAAAAAGAATTTCTACAAGCACAAAGACAAAACACATATTTACTTTCACTTTCAGACTACTTATATATTGATGATGTCATACCTGAATCTTTTCTTGATATTGACATAGATGGACGACTTCAAAACTAGGATCTTTGACGACCATTACGATTTCACTATTGTCAACTTTCAATTTCTCAGTAGTAAAATACCCACTGCCCATCGTATAGCGTTTCATCTCTTAATTGCTACCTTACATGTGTGCATTTTCAAAATATACGAACTCCAATATCATGGGTATGCTTATAAAGCAAAAACATCTCCAGTTTCTCAACTTACGAGATACTTAATTTCGTGGTCTTAGATCTTTTAAGATACCAGAATAGTTGTCTGGTTGGTGAATCCACCGATTGTGTCATATTCCATATATCGTAACATTTTAACCGAGTCTGCATTCTCATCGTGAGAAATGAAGGCATACCAGGAGACGCTTACCATAACGACGCATTCAGTTTGACTCCTTTTGGATTTCACGCGGCGAATCCCTCCGTGTTCATTTGGATCGTATATTCAAAACGGATTTTCGAGATTTGAACATTGAATAACTACTTCTCTTAGGAACTCTGTTTAATTCCAAATGATCATGACAGCGAAAGATAGAACTGCGTAGCACAATCTCTTCCATAAAAAGCCCTATGCAAACTATCTTAGAAACTTGATATATAAAGGGTGGGGTATTGGACATACTAATCTATCTGTGGTATTTTATTGCACAAACGGTCATAATGATAAGGATTCATTTTCACTGATTAGTCCTTAATCATTTTTTAATGCTTTGAAAATTACAATCTACTCTAATATCCTTTTTCTGCGACTTACAAGCGCAAGTTGAAATTCAATACTTTAAGTTTCAGCAGCGTACTTAATCACACTGAAACTCGATTTCTTGAAGAGTTTCTATAATAAGGCAGTCAATTATCCCTAATACATAGAAATTAAGATCGGAAGACGTATAATGATACATTTTTTAAAGGGGTCAATTTCTACGATTTTCACAGCAGTGGCTGTATCTATGAAGAAGTTATAAAAGTTACACTCGCTTTTCATAAGAAGTCCATGATGTCCTTCAATAGTTCTTCATGAAAATTGAAAGTGTCTCCTCTATGTTGATCATATCATTCCAGGAATGCTCCCCTGCTTTCACTCTTCATTGAATATTAGGTAAGCTATTTAGTTGCCGTTGAGAAAGGTAGTTTTATGTTTTTATGCTCCTTTTTTTGGAGAAGTATCCGTTATAGATTTTTCGATTTCGAACATATTTTGCAGTTTTGCCAATTCAGCCGATAAAATCCATTATCCTTTTATTACAGACAGAGCATTTCACGGACATTTTCATTCATGGCTCCGTTTTGTACAATATTTGATTAACCTCAATGTTTATATATATAGATACTGTAGTACGAGAAACGAATCATATCCCCTGACGTTACATATATTGTAATCTTCTGAAAATAGGTAGTTATTGTAGTAACTTTCACAGATTGGATCTCCGATGTTTCTTCTTTTTCATGTCATAGCACACATAATCTTTACAGACAGGTCAAACAACTGAGCCTATTGTTAGTAACACATGTATATAACGCGCAAAGTGCATATAATTGTGATTACATTTTTAGTTTGTTTTCATGTGATCGTGTCCTTTTTGACGGATGTCACAATATTAGCGTTCCTAGGTGACATAATACAATTTGTTTGTTTTGTTATTGTTTCTATTTCTTTTATTCTTATATCAGTTTCTATGCATACTGCAATATTTAGGAGTGCCTGAAATAGTAAATAAGTTATGTAATAAAATCAGCTAAAAATTTTTTTCTCCTGAAGTCACATTTTACTCTTATTGGACATGATGTCAAGTAATTGAATATGTGGGAATATGAAAGAGCATGAAAGTAATCCTTAAACACGATCAGTATCAAATAAAATATCCAACCAAATAGTCCTTATAAACCCATAAGCTATATTAACATTGCTGAAGGTCATGAAAAACTATAGAAGACAAAATATATAAAGATGTTATACAACAAATTGTGAATATACGTTAGTTCGTAATTAACACATAGATAAAACGCATACGAAGGTCAGCATTATGCGTCGGATACGTTATTTAGTTACTTCATAGGCCAATTGCAGCAGCATCCTTAAATGATAGCTACAACAACCTAACAAAACAGCAGTATGGAATACAATAGAGTCCGTATAGCCATGCGATACGTCGGCTAACGAGAGTTTAGTTGAAGTGGTTTGCAAAACTTTGAGTTGTTCGAAATACAAGGATTTTCTACTCTAGGAATATATTACCTTAGCAGCATTTGGTAAAAATCTTTCGGAATTTAGGGTCCTCAATGCTCTTCAACTTCGTATTTTATTTGACCTTCACTTTTTTTATTCGAAAGTCAGTGATGAGTCTTTTGCAGACGAAACGCCGTCTGGCGTACAACATTATAAGCTTTATATCTTTGATGAGTTTTTATTGATATACAAAGCGTCCCCCAATTTATTCGCCCGACTTGAGTATGGATGGACACACACAAAAAAAAAAAAAAAACCAAAAAAACAAAAACAAGTAAAATAAGCGACCAAGCTCTTATTTTGACAGTCATCAATGAACTTCGTTTAAGAAATATAGTTATGTTGTGCTCGATGCTATGTACCAGTTTGTTTATACTCTTTACTGAAGAGATACTGTCCTAGCTACTTGTTTTTTTGAATATTTTCATGTAGTAGAGTGATTAGCTATATATAAATCCGTCATGTAGGTAGTCATTTTAACAGGTAATATATCCAGTGTTGAAATCAATTATCAAATATCTAAGAATTATTTACTCGAAAAAATGTTTAAATGTTTCATTGATGTCCTAAATTTTTTTCAACGAAAGTTTTCATATGAAACTGTTTTTCAGTCGAGCGAATAGAGGATTTTACTTTAGTTCTTTTCTTTTTAAATTACTTGGTTATATATAACTTGTGAATGAAATTGATTTCGAGTTAATAAATCAATTTTGTTTTATATTTGCTATCTGTTATTGTTCTTTCTTGACTATAATATAGTCAATTGTTAAATAGGTTACCTACCTGACTAAGATCAGCGATTAAGAAAAATATTGTTTTCAGATAATTTTCTCTCAGTAAGAATTAACTCTGAATGAGCTTTTATAAACATGATGTCAAGAAACGACATACGTGGATACAAGAAAAATCGTTATAAAAATCCATAAACACTATAAGTAGCACATAACATTCAATTCTAAATAATCTTGAATTAAGATTGATAAACCCATGATATATAGTCACAGAAGGTTATAAAAAATAAACATAGATGACATAATACATTTTGTACAGTAAAAGGTTGACAACATATTGTCAATGTATTTCAAGTGTTATAACTTAAATGTAAATAAATAACCACGAAGGTCAACGTTATGTGTCTGATACCTTTTTCTATGCATACTTTTTGTAACTATAGGCCAAACATTCACGAAAAAGAGGCGGAAGATGTCAAGGCGACATTCAAAACTCAAAAGTCGAAGAGAAACTGACAACGCCAATGCAAAAACATATAGCCAGATCCAATTGAAATACTGATCAAAACCAATATCACAATATCCCTATTTTAGTAATTTGCTGTCTATTTTCTATGGTGGATTGGAAAGATATGAAGATAGAAAAGAAACAGAAACAGAAATAGAAACCTTCAGCATACTAGTAGCCAGAAAGGTTCAAGAAGCTCTAGGGTACGAAGTAATCTGTTCAAAGTCATGCTTTTGACAAAGGAACTTAAGTGAAACAGATGTCAACTTTATTAATGTTTGATGGCTTTTAAAGAGTGGTCCGTACGAACCACATGACCCCTCCCCATTACGGGTTTACCTTGATACAGATGTTTAGTACTGTATTGATATATGGAGAGAGTGAAAACCTTAAAAAAATAAACGAACAAAAACAGAAATCGTTCAATGCCAGATATGCATGGATTGACATGCATTGGTGTCAAAAACGTCACAAATGTAAGGCAAGTCGGGAATTTTGTGTCGGAGACTTTTGGAACAGAAAATACGTTAACTATTGACATCATGCAAAATGACTATCTTGAACAGCAACAATCCAGCGTAGGTAATAGAGTTATTATAAATAGAGTGAACTGTTTTTCAGATAGGTGCAACAGCCGATAAGATTTCCCGGTCAATAGACTAAACCTCCCTAGCTTTCCATTTAAAGTACTGTGCGTCTCCTTTGTAACGGCAATATCTTGGAAGCGTATTGGTGTTGTCGGGACCTCTATTATCTGGTTTGAAAATGATTTCTTGTTTCCATTTGATTTCTTCCTCTGCTACAGACATCGATAATAGAGGAATGCTAAGTTCGTTTGGAAATTATTTGAACCCTAACAGATGTAGCTTCATCAAGTCAGTAGTATCTTCGTTGAAAGCTTTTGTCTTTTTCTGTGTATTGATTCACAACTGGAGTGATATGGTCTAGGTGTAATCAATCGTTGAATGCCGCATGATAACATGTATATGTCCATTTAATCATCTTGTTGGATTGTTGTCTTATTAAACTTATTCATCACATACATCATACATGCAGAACCTACCAGTTTTATAATGATCTAGAAAAATATTTCTAATAACATTTTTAGCTCACCTGGCCCGAAGGGCCAAGTGAGCTTTTCTCATCACTTGGCGTCCGTCGTCCGTCGTCCGTCGTCGTCCGTCGTCGTTAGCTTTTACAAAAATCTTCTCCTCTGAAACCACTGGGCCAAATTTAACCAAACTTGGCCACAATCATCATTAGGGTATCTAGTTTAAAAATGTGTCCGATGACCCCGCCAACTAACCAAGATGGCCGCCATGGCTAAAAATAGAACATAGGGGTAAAATGTAGATTTTGGCTTATATCTCTGAAACCAAAGCATTTAGAGTAAATCTGACACAGGCTAAAACTGATTATCAGGTCAAGATCTATCTGCCCTGAAATTTTCAGACAAATCTGACAAGCTGTTGTTGGGTTGCTGCCCCTGAATTGGTAATTTTAAGGAAATTTTGCAGTTTTTGGTTATTATCTTGAATATTATTATAGATAGAGATAAACTGTAAACAGCAATAATGTTCAGCAAAGTAAGATCTACAAATAAGTTGTTATGACCAAAATTGTCAGTCAACCCTTTAGGAGTTATTGCCCTTAATAGTCAATTTTAACAATTTTTCGTAAATTTTGTAATCTTTACAAAATCTTCTTCTCTGAAACTACTGAGACAAATTTAACCATACTTGGCCATAATCATTATTAGGGTATCTAGTTTAAAAATTTGTCCGATTACCCCGCCTTCCAACCATCATGGCCAACTTGGTTAAAAATAGAACATAGGGTAAAATGCAGTTTTTGGTTTATATCTCTGAAACTAAAGCATTTAGAGCAAATCTGACAGGTGGCAAAATGTTCATCAGATTAAGATTTATCTGCCCTAATATTTTCAGACGAATCCGACAACCCGTTGTTGGGTTGCTGCCCTGAGTTAGTAATTTTACAAAATTTTGCAGTTTTTGTTATTATCTTAGATATCATTATAATATCTAATATCTAATACTATTAATTATGATTTTAACCTTATTTTACATGATTTCCAAAGCATCAGTAAATACAGGTGAGCGACACAGGCTCTTGAGAGCCTCTAGTTATAAGTTACATGCAACAGAATATGATCATAACTGATTAACAAAACTTAATGAATTTAAAATCATGGGAACTGCTAAAAGCAATTAACCGAAACGAAACAAGAACAATGAAAAAAATTAAATTAAATCAAACCCGTTATGTAAGCATACATTAAGTAATCTAATCCTTTCTACAACGCATTTAATCTACTAGACACGAACCCACTGATATTCAACATTCAGATCTCACCAAATATGAAACTGTAAGATCAAATTCAATCCGGCTGATACAAAGGAAACACACGATTTATAAAAAAATATTAATTGGTCCCCAAAATAGTTCGCCTTGAAGGAAAAGCTTTCTTCCAAGAGATGGGAAAGATACCAAAGGGACATTCAAACTCATAAGTTGAAAATAAATTGACAATACCATAGCAAAAAAAAAGAAAAGTCCAAAGACAAACAGCAGTATACAAAACGCAACATAGAAAGGTGAAAACGCTAAAAAATCAATATACATATATTTGGCGGTCTATAGGGAGTTCATGCACTACTTGTATATACTATTCGGCGTAAGAGGTCAACACTTTTCATTGTTGAAGACCGTATTAAAGTGTTCATTTTAATTAATTTTTATGAACTTAGATTTTTGATGGTTGTTTCGGTGACAATTGGCATGAAAATCCAGATATTGTGTAATAAAATCTGCTGTTACAAAATTTTGAAAATTACTTTGAATTAAAAAATATATCTCCGTCATGTAATGCTATGATTCCTTGCCCGGCTTTGGCTATACTTATTGTCCTTTTTTGTTAATAAGCATTTTTTCTATAAGTTTTGGATTTTCAAATAAGTTGTCCTCGATCATCCCTGAAGAGACATTTATTTTCGAAATGCTCATCTTGTGCAGAAAGTTACCGTTAATGTTTTTGACACATTGCTTTTTGTCGGCCATTTGCATTTCGTAGGACGTTGCATTTTGTCCTGAAATTTTGCTTTTGCCTGTACCAAGTCAGGAATATGACCGTTGTTTTCCACTCGTTTGATTTTGTCAGTTTTTGTGGACTACCCCCTTTTCAATTTACCTTGGAGTTCGGTACTTTTGTTATACTTTTTTTCCTTATTGTTCCTAAAAGAGAAAACAGATGCATAGGTCATTACCAAAGTTTACATAAGCGGATTATGTGTTTATGTTTACTTAAACTTCATTAGTCATGTTACTTCTGATAAATACAAATTCACATTAAGTTAAGTGAAATTGAATATCATAAGAAGTATTGAACTAAATGTCATCATCCTGAAATTGATTTCTTTAAATTCATTGTCTACATCTCAAGGTGATGCTTAGTTAAGGGTTTGTTCTTCAAGGATTTGAACTATCTTAGAATAGATATCTTATAACCAACCAATAGAAATATAAGTTTACACAGCATTAATCTTGGATGCTAACGGAAATTAAAGACGTTATCTGAGAAACATTTCCTGTTTTCCATCCTTAACAAAAGATAAGAAAAAATTATAGATTTGTTGTAGTGTACCTTGAAAGGTTTAGAAATACAATTAAGCCATTTACAATAAAACATTGTCCTCGTTTGAACTTTACAGAATGATCACCCACATCTCCTTTTATTCATATCTAGTAAATTAATGTACTCAAGAAGGTGACAAAGTGAAATTGTCGTGCAATCGGGCCTTCCCATGTGTTTTATGTATATTGTATCATAAGTTCTCAAATATATTGTAACTGTTATCTTTCGCTATACACATGATATTCATGAACAATGCTATCTCCATTACCAGGCCACAAATCTCAACAGTTAATGCATATGTCTCTGAGTTTTTTTTTTTTTTAATTTTGTATCGGTTGGGCATTTGGTGTTTGTGTCCGACATTCGGTCGCCTTTTGGTGAATTCGTAGAAACTAAGGTTCAAACTATTTGTCTATAATTTAAGGTTCTTCTTTTGTTATATATCTCTTGACGTTTTTAGGTATTTATACATCCTTAGCTTTCAAATGTTTGGGTTTCATCTTTGCGCGTTCCCGGTGAAAGTAAATCATGAAAAGAACTTTGAACGCACGAAATTAAGAAAATGTTTTTTCGTTTTAAAATCGCTATCAGTTAAAAGCTTGCGCCACGAGTTTGGTAAGTCTCCCCCATTTTTGACCTCTAAATGATTATGATGGTTAAGTTTTGTTCAGTTATTGTCTTCCTTTATTCATTAAATAAAAATCATACAACTCCATTATTGCTGTTGTATGAGTCATTGCTGATGTAATTTTTAAGTCTGTAAATTCTCATTGTTAGCTTTTGTCCAATGCCTCTCCTTTATTTAATTTCATGATACTTAAAATATTTATTTTGTTTCTATCCTCTTAAATGTAGATTGTTATACTGAATGGCGTGTAGTGCATTGATTGTAAATATTAAGGAAACGGTAATTATTTTATTTGAAATATACGATTTAAACCTATAGTTAAAATGTAACTGTTGAGTAATTGTATACTCAGGAACTGGACTTAAACACAATGTTGAGATTGCTTTCAGTATATTCTCGTGTATACTCTAAAAAAGCTTGGTTAATCATATTTACCATCGTGACTGATTGTTTTTGAAGTGCACAATGCAGACAGTATGTCTAGAACATATTGCATCTATAAATGATTATTTTGTTGCATGTTGCATATATTAATAACATATCATGGTACAACCATTCACAATAATAAGCTGTGTTAATGAATATATGGAAACATGAGGCAAATATGTTAGCAAACTTTGAAACAAAATCCATATAATAAAATACTAATTAAGAATGTCTCTGAAAAGATAACAACAATCAGTGAGCATCTGGTACGGAAAACGCGCCCTTCCTACAATTATTCCTACGCTCATACATACGTCACATCCAATACATAAACAATGCGATTTTTTATGCACGAAACATGCCTAATAGATAAATCAGAAAACTTCCTAACACATGATTGAAAATGCTAAAAGCTGCTTGAAAATAAAGAAAAAGAGATGTTAAAATATAACTCAACTGTATTTCACTAACATGCTACTTTTTATTAAATTAATGTCTATTTAATATATTTATCACAATAAGTATTTTGAGCAGATTTAGTTCGATCTACAGTGGTGGCTTTAAGTGCTGAAACAATATTAATTACAACGAGTGTTACAACTAACACAGGAACATTGAGAAAAAACATTAAAACGTTTTTTGCCATTTACATTCGATATGGAATAAGGAAGTACGAAAAAAATATAACAAAAATGTCGAACTCTAAGGAAAATTAAAAAAGGAGAAGTCCACAAAAACCGACAAAATTAAACGCTATCAATCAACGAACAAG
Source organism: Mytilus coruscus (assembly GCA_017311375.1). Classification (NCBI taxonomy): domain Eukaryota; kingdom Metazoa; phylum Mollusca; class Bivalvia; order Mytilida; family Mytilidae; genus Mytilus; species Mytilus coruscus. The sequence continues at coordinate 121,366,435 of CM029595.1, read as the reverse complement.
TGAAAAACAACTGCAATATTTCTGACTTGGTACAGGCATTTTCCGACGAAAATGGTGGGTTAAACCTGGTTTTATAGCTAGCTAAGCCTCCCACTATGACAGTTGTTTATTGTTCCGTTATATTGACAAAATTTAGTGAGCAACCAAATCATACATAATCGGTTAATGTGACAATAATTGGGATCTAGCAGCCAAAACTGTCTTAACATACATAACAGACATACAACACAACTGACTAAAAAATTCAAATAAACATACTTAGATCTAACAAAGACGCAACAAAAGATGTGTAGATAGTAAAAATTCGACAATGACGTCGACAAAAAAGTTTTTGACGTTGATAGTACATGACGTATATAGTATACACTTTCTCGATAAAGTAAATATAAATACATGGGTAAACACAATAGAAACAACACTGTAAAAACCCTTTGTCTGAATCACACCTCAAGACCCACTTGTACCAGGAATTCCCAAAGTCAAAAGTCAAAACCCGATGGAGGGATGTATAAATACACTGTCACGTCAAAAAGTCATACGACCAAAAGAAACATAATAGCACGAAGATAAATAACGGGAATCTAAAGTAAAACAAAAAGATACACAACTTCTGCACCTTGAATCTATAACTCAAGACCATCTTGTATCATTCGTGAAGAAGACGCTGACTATTCATCTATTAGGTCTTGGTACTTTCCGATGAAATTTTTGGGAAAAAGGACGAGACATTCTTCAACAAAATCCTACAAAGTCTGAGTAGATGGTCTCGAGTTATAGATTCAAGGTGCAGAAGTTGTGTATCATTTTGATTTACTTTATATTTCCCGTTATTTATCATCGTGCTATTATGTTTCTTTTGGTCATATGACTTTTTGACGTGACAGGTATTTATGCAACCCTCCACCGGGTTTTTGACTTTTTGACTTTGGGAATTCCTGGTACAAGTGGGTCCCGAGGTGCGATTCAGACAAAGGGTTTTTACAGTGTTGTTTCTATTTTGTTTACCCATGTATTTATATTTACTTTATCGAGAAAGTGTATACTATATACGGCATGTACTATAAACGTTAAAAACTTTTTTGTCGACGTCATTGTCGAATTTTTACTATCTACACATCTTTTGTTGCGTCTTTGATTTAAGTATGTTTATTTGAATTTTTTAGTCAGTTGTGTTGTATATCTGTTATGTGTGAAAAGACAGTTTTGGCTGCTAGATCCCAATTATTGTCAAATTAACCGATTATATATGATTTGTATGAATATCATATAAGTTGAGAAATGTATACTCCATACGTGGGTGAAGTTGGAATATTGTTGCTAATGTCAAGAAAATTTATAATTTCAAAATTGAAATCGTTGTCATAGATTCTGGTACTGAGATGACCGCTGTAGTCAGATTCGAGGTAAATGTCTAGAAATGATGCAAAGGAAGCTGTATCTGTGGTTTCTTTAATCTCTAATTCAGGAGGATATATTAATGTGACCAAATCAAAAAAGTTTGGATTGTTAATGGAAAGAACACCGTCAATATACCTGTATGTGAAATTAAATAATCTAGATTCTTTTATATTTTGTTTTTACAAGTGTCTGAAGGAACTCCGACTTATATGAAAATAAGAAAAGTTCGGCCAGGAGAGGTGCACAGTTGGTTGCAATAGGAATGCTGACAAACTGCTCGAAAATTCTAGCTCTAATTCCAATAAATATGTCAATGAGTATTTCCAGCATACTGATCACTTTTTCTTCGGTGTAGCATGTTTTATTTTCGGGCTAATTTTTAACAAAATATGAAGAATTATATCCAAAAACAATGTATATATAGCGAATGCTACCATTTAATGGAGGGAAGCATTGTGGATTATTTCTTTACGATTGTTTTTAATTTTGCATGTGGTATGGTAGTGTAAAGGGTGGAAAAATCGAAGGTTTTGACAGCATTTATTTCAGAAAATGACCGTTCTTTTAAGTTCTTAAAAATCAGTGTCACAGTATTTTTGTAATCCCTCTTTCACTGCGGACAAAATTTTGGTTAATCTAACAAACAATTCGAAGGGATTGTGTCAGACAATGAACGCTCCTGTAACTGTTTACATCTTTGTCCTTGGTCTGCATGAATAGTTTTCTCATTGTTTTTTATATTTTTGGTTTGGAAAGATTTCAGTTACAAAACAAGAAATTGTATTTATTACGAGATATTCGCCAAAAGGTCTTTTGTAATAAAACATTAGGCTATGCTGAAAAGAGGCAAACAGAAAAAAGTCATTGAGCATTAAAATGTTTTCGTGTTTCATTTGTTCCACTTTGCAATATTCTTTTTTTTTTTAAAGTAATTTTTACCAATTTTTGTAAATTTTGTAATCTTTACAAAATCTTCTCCTCTGAAACTACTGGACCAAATTCAACCAAACTTAGCCACAATCATTATTAGGGCATTTAATTTTAAAAATTTGTGCGGTGATCCAGCCAACCAACCAAGATGGCTGCTATGGCTAAAAATAGAGCAAAGGGGTAAAATGTAGATTTTGGCTTGTAACTCTGAAACCAAAGCATTTAAAGCCAATCTTACAGGGATTAACTTGTTTATCAAGTAAATATCTATCTGCCCTCAAATTTTCAGATGAATTGGACAATTGGTTGTTGGGTTGCTGCCCCTGAATTGGTAATTTTTAAGGAAATTTTGCCGTTTTTTGTTATTATCTTGAAAATTATTACAGATAGAGATAAACTGTAAACAGCAATAATGTTCAGCAAAGTAAGATCTTCAAATAGGTCAACATGACCAAAATGGTCAGTTAACCCTTAAGGAGTTATTGCCCTTTATAGTCAATTTTAACAATTTTCATTAATTTGGTAAATTTTGGTAAGTTTTACAAATGTTTTCCTTTGTAATCTTCTTTTCTGAAACTGCAGTAGAAAATCAATATAGAAAACAATCTACTAATGAACTGGCAATAAAAATAATTGATAATTCTATAACATGAAAAAAAAACACATTAATACCTGATGATGCTGTTTCTTTACATTGAAAATGATGTCACAACTATAATCCCGAACAAAAGGTCGAATGTCAGATATGTTTCAGTACTTTGGCTTCATTTTCTACAGATTCCGAAGTGCAAATGATGCTTGAATTCCTACACTAATTCATACAGACTTCATCCCCTTTCACAGGTAATGCCTGCCTCATATTATATTTAAAACTTTAATAGAATATCAGAAATTTTGAGAGAAAATTAATCAACCATGCAAGATCTAAAACTTAATTAATATTGTTCAAATTATCAATTAACTATTAAAAAAAAAATTTTCATTAAAAATATAGTTCTTCATTTTATATTTTATCAGAAGTTTAGGGGAAAAAATTGAATTTAATTGTGTCCCTTGTTCTCATTTCCTGGGATAAATCCAATACAAATTAAAGTATTGGTATTGAATTAATATTTAAGAAATATTTCAAACCTTACCATTTTCTTCACAAGAATGAAGACCATATTTTCAGTGTCATGAGTATCAGTCATCATATTTGTTGTACTTTGTTGTTTAAAAGTTGAATACAAAAGATCAACAAAGCAATTCAAAACCACTTGAATTTTGCAACAACAAATGAGAGTTTTTAACGACCTCAGCTGGCTATACAACCCTTGCACAATCAACTGAATTTTGCAGAAATCATTAATAGGAAAGATTGCCCTTAACTCACTTTTTACTCTTATATCTCTGAAACTAAACGACAGTACAACAGTTGCATTTATCATGCATCAATTGTAAATAAAAATATCAGGTGAGCGACACAGGGTCCTTGGAGCCTCTAGTTTAATTTTATTTTCAAAAGTCTGTGTTGTCTTCTCAGATAAATCTAGTGAGTAGTGTTTATTCTTTGTCTGGAAATTCCCGTTTTCCTTTAAAATTTTTGCTTTCGGTAAAGTTTTAAGGTTAGAGATTTTGCATGTACCAATAGTTTTTACATTTGGCGATGTCTTAAGATTAGACAAGTGACATTTATTAATTTGCTATTGCAAGGTACATTATCCCTAGATTTGACTCTTCAATGTATTTCAGCAAGGTAAAACTGCGGTTGTCACTAGTGGAATAGAAACTGCTGATCCTTCCGGAGCACCTGAGTTCACTCGCGGTTTTTGGTGAGATTCGTGTAGCTCAGTCTGTAGCTTTCTGTGTAGTTTTTTGTGGACTTGTTTGTCTATTTGTCGTTTTTCTTTTGGCCGAAGTGTTGCCTGTTGTTTTTCTTTTGGCCGAAGTGTTGCCTGTTGTTTTCGTAACTTATGTTTTTTTGTTTTTTTTATTTCCCCTTGGTGTCTTCTCCATCTTTTTAATGCATATAAAGAGCAATGTACATAAAATACACATCAGATAAAATTCTCTCATTTGCAATCATACCACATCTTCATATTTTTATATTCACAAGGTATTTGAATTTAAAAACAACACAAAGAATAAAAAAGCCAATAAATCATTTTTAATTTATTTGACGATAGAATCGGATCTGCTACCAGAGGCAAAACACAATTTTTATTCTTTGGACTATATTACGTAACACAATAAGGTTTGTCGAGCTTACAATGTTCTATCGGAATTACTCTTAATTTGATATCGACCTACATAATTATTACATTACATTTTGTATTGTGAAATATGGAATACCGTTAGCATGATTAATTATTTTTTTATTAGAATTTGTTTCAAAGAAATTTCTTAAGTTGGACTTAATTGATTATCATTTTATACCAGAGTAATCGTATCATTTTCTGAGCGGCGATGATTGGTGAACACAAGCATTTGACTGTATACACATGTGCATTTAGATAAGAAAAATAATAATACTGAAAATGGTCAATTGACCCTTAAGGAGTTATTACCCTTTAAAGTAATTTTTACCAATTTTTGTAAATTTTGTAATCTTTACAAAATCTTCTCCTCTGAAACTACTGGACCAAATTCAACCAAACTTAGCCACAATCATTATTAGGGCATTTAGTTTTAAAAATTTGTGCGGTGATTCAGCCAACCAACCAAGATGGCTGCTATGGCTAAAAATAGAACAAAGGGGTAAAATGTAGATTTTGGCTTGTAACTCTGAAACCAAAGCATTTAAAGCCAATCTGACAGAGATTAACTTGTTTATCAAGTAAATATCTATCTGCCCTCAAATTTTCAGATGAATTGGACAACTGGTTGTTGGGTTGCTGCCCTGAATTGGTAATTTTAAGGAAATTTTGCCGTTTTTGTTATTATCTTGAAAATTATTACAGATAGAGATAAACTGTAAACAGCAATAATGTTCAGCAAAGTAAGATCTTCAAATAGGTCAACATGACCAAAATGGTCAGTTAACCCCTTAAGGAGTTATTGCCCTTTATAGTCAATTTTTAACAATTTTCATTAATTTGGTAAATTTTGGTAAGTTTTTACAAATGTTTTCCTTTTGTAATCTTCTTTTCTGAAACTGCAGTAGAAAATCAATATAGAAAACAATCTACTAATGAACTGGCAATAAAAATAATTGATAATTCTATAACATGAAAAAAAAAACACATTAATACCTGATGATGCTGTTTCTTTACATTGAAAATGATGTCACAACTATAATCCCGAACAAAAGGTCGAATGTCAGATATGTTTCAGTACTTTGGCTTCATTTTCTACAGATTCCGAAGTGCAAATGATGCTTGAATTCCTACACTAATTCATACAGACTTCATCCCTTTCACAGGTAATGCCTGCCTCATATTATATTTAAAACTTTAATAGAATATCAGAAATTTTGAGAGAAAATTAATCAACCATGCAAGAACTAAAACTTAATTAATATTGTTCAAATTATCAATTAACTATTAAAAAAAAATTTTCATTAAAAATATAGTTCTTCATTTTATATTTTATCAGAAGTTTAGGGAAAAATTGAATTTAATTGTGTCCCTTGTTCTCATTTCCTGGGATAAATCCAATACAAATTAAAGTATTGGTATTGAATTAATATTTAAGAAATATTTCAAACCTTACCATTTTCTTCACAAGAATGAAGACCATATTTTCAGTGTCATGAGTATCAGTCATCATATTTGTTGTACTTTGTTGTTTAAAAGTTGAATACAAAAAGATCAACAAAGCAATTCAAAACCACTTGAATTTTGCATTTAATTTTATTTTCAAAAGTCTGTGTTGTCTTCTCAGATAAATCTAGTGTTTATTCTTTGTCCTGAAATTCCCGTTTTCCTTTAAAATTTTTGCTTTCGGTAAAGTTTTAAGGTTAGAGATTTTGCATGTACCAATAGTTTTACATTTGGCGATGTCTTAAGATTAGACAAGTGACATTTATTAATTTACTATTGCAAGGTACATTATCCCTAGATTTGACTCTTCAATGTATTTCAGCAAGGTAAAACTGCGGTTGTCATTAGTGGAATAGAAACTGCTGATCCTTCCGGAGCACCTGAGTTCACTCGCGGTTTTTGGTGAGATTCGTGTAGCTCAATCTGTAGCTTTCTGTGTAGTTTTTTGTGGACTTGTTTGTCTATTTGTCGTTTTTCTTTTGGCCGAAGTGTTGCCTGTTGTTTTCGTAACTTATGTTTTTTTTTATTTCCCTTGGTGTCTTCTCCATCTTTTATTGCATATAAAGAGCAATGTACATAAAATACACATCCGATAAAATTCTCAAGAAAATACTATCAAAAATGAGTTAACTGTTGTTTGGCTTTATTCAAGCGTTTGTGTAAGGATTCATTATGGGGCCTTTTATAGCTTACTAAGCGGTATGGAGTTTGCATTATTGAAGGCCGTACGTTGACTTGTAGATGTTAACATCTATGTCATTTGGTCTCTTCTGGTCGAGAGTTGTCTCATTTGCAATCATACCACATCATCATATTTTTATATTCACAAGGTATTTGAATTTAAAAACAACACAAAGGTTAAAAAGCCAATAAATCATTTTTAATCTATTTGACGATAGAATCGGATCTGCTACCAGAGGCAAAACACAATTTTTATTCTTTGGACTATATTACGTAACATAATACGGTTTGTCGAGCTTACACTGTTCTATCGGAATTGCCCTTAATTTGATATCGACCTTGATAATTATATCATTACACTACATTTTGTATTGTGAAATATGGAATACCGTTAGCATGATTATTTTTTTTATTAGAATTTGTTTCAAAGAAATTTCTTAAGTTGGACTTCATTGATTATCATTTTATACCAGAGTAATCGTATCATTTTCTGAGCGGCGATGATTGGTGAACACAAGCATTTGACTGTATACACATGTGCATTTAGATAAGAAAAAATAATAATACTGACTGGTCTGAAAGAATGCAATTTCTGTGTTACCTCTGTGCAGTATTTTGCTAGTACAACACCCAACATAAGAGTCTTAGATTAACTTGAAAACTTCTAACTTCTAACACCGGAGAAGGACGCCTTATAAATCACCAAACCTACTTGTAAAACAAGAACATGAAAATGCACTCTTACATGTGAAATTAAAAAATCGTCTAAAAGAAATAATCCACAATGCTTTTCAACATAAAAATGGTAGTATACGATATACCATTAGGCATATTTTGTTAATAGTGAACAAAAGGGTAAAACATGCTACACAGAGGAACAAGTGATCAGTATGCTGGAGTTTCTTATTGACAACAAATTTGTTGAATTTGGAGGTAGACTTTTTCAACAAATTGTCAGCATTCCTATGGGAACGAAATGTGCGCCTCTCCTTGCCGACCTCTTCTTATTTTAATATGAATCGGAGTTCCTTCAGACACTTGTCAAAAACAAGAAGATCAAAGAAGCCAGATTATTTAATTTCACTTTCAGATATATTGATGATGTTTTTTCCATTAACAATCCGAACTTTTCTGATTGGGTTCCATTAATATATCCCCCAGCTCTAGAAATTAAGGAAACAACAAACACGGCTTCCTCCGCCTCATTTTCAGACTTATACCTCAAATTTGACATACACAGTCATCTCAGTACCATAATGTATGACAAACGAGACGATTTTAATTTTGAAATTATCAATTTCCCCCACCTTAGTAGCAATATACCAACTTCACCTGCAAATAGGATATACTTTTCCCAACTTATTCGGTATTCAAGAGCTTGCAACTCCTACTCAGACTTTGTAAAACGTCACCAGTGTCTGAACAGAAAGTTGATGAACCAGGAGTATGTCAAACAACGTCTCGTCCTTTTTCTAAAAAAGTTCAACGGAAGGTACCAAGACCTTATTGATAAATATTCCGTATCAACTTCACAAATAATACACGATGGTCCTGAAGTATATATTCTGCATACTGACGTTGTTTATCATCTTAATAATGTGTTTAATATTCTTTCATTTGTCTTTATTAATATTACTTTTACTGTTAAGTCTGTTTTTTGTGATATCCATTTGACGTGACTCTGTACTTATGTATCCCGTCATACTTTGAACGATAAAATTATTTTATTTTATTAATATTACTTTTACTGTTAAGTCTGTTTTTGTGATATCCATTTGACGGACTCTGTACTTGTGTGTCCCGTCATACTTTGAACGACAAAATTATTTTATATCTACCTGTGTGAGGTCAAACGCGCGATTCTACGGCAGTACTTAAAATCTTTCAATCCATTATGGATTATAGATAAATAAAATCGTATGATAAAAAAGCAAAATGAGGATGTTTAATTTGATATATGCCTTTTTGTGCTTCTTTCTTACATTTGTTTGTTTTTATAGTGATTAGGATCATAACACTATGTTGACTGCTGTACCCCTTTTTTTGACATTTTTACCTATTGTGTCTGTTTTGTTCACGCATCGTTGTCAATATATTGGAATTTGATGCGACTGTGAGATTTTTAGCTAGCTATAAAACCAGGTTCAATCCACCATTTTCTACATAAGAAAATGCCTGTACATAGTCAGGAATATGACAGTTGCTATCCATTCGTTTGATGTGTTTGAGCTTTTGGTTTTGCCATTTGATTAGGGACTTTCTTTTTTGAATTTTCCTCGGTGTTCAGTATGTTTGTGAGTTTACTTTTTACATCCGAAATTTCAAAAATATAATTTCATCTTTCGGAACATTTATTACATATTTTTTCAGAATTTGTCCAACTACTCTTTTTATTTGCATGTTTGATAGCATAAACAATAAATTTTCGTTACTAATTGCGTTAACTAATGTTAATGCATTCAATTTTATTGGTGCTATTAAATATATATATGTGTGTTATATTCATTTGAATGCGGAAGACGGACGCTTTTTCAAAATTAAGTGCAAGTTTCAAAATGACAAGAGCAAGGGAATGACATCGATGAAGGGAGGGTTACTATTAAAAACATGTTATTGTCAAACTAAGAAAAAGATAATTGATAAGACCCGAGATTAAAACTTACGAGGTCTTCTCCAAAATTTTCCGTTACTTCTAAAATCTGTTTGATTTGATTTATAACATACGAAAATATTTACTCGAAATACAAAAGTTCCAAATGAAATAGAATACAATTCATAGAATTGTGATAAATTATCAGCATTTCGTGCGTATTTGAGCATGAGCAACATGACTGGTGCCACTAGGGAAGCAGGATCTGTTTACCATTCGACAGCACCAGATATAACCTCTGGTTTTTTATTGGGTTCCTGTTGCTCAATCTTTACTTTTCTATGTAGTGTTTTATGGACTTCTTTATCTTTTCGTCGTCTTCGTTTCTTTTTCCATGGCGTTGTCATATTCTCGTGGACTTAGGGAACGACCATTTAACTTCAAGGGGGTTATGGTTTTTTCCTAAAAAAATATTCTGATCTAAAATTTGATGAAAAAAAATATTGTGGTCAAGCAGATGACAAAAAAAAAATATTCTGAATCCAGATTTTCCCCATACCTTATAGGTGTCAGACCACCAATTACTCCCTCCTATTTAGAACGTATGTAATAGTAGCCCTACTCTGACACAAAATTGTGCTTTTGATGTCATTGTTTACTTAATCTAACCAACAAATTTGCAGAAATGAAACTTTTGCTGAAAAAAAAAAATATTTAGACCATTTTGAGCCAAAAGTATACTAATTTAAGATTTCCAGAAAACCAGGAGTTATTTTGGTAGTACCTGTGTTATGATGGTCAGATTTTTCTTATAACACTTTAAAGGTAGGTTGAAAATTGGCATGTAGAACGGTGATATTTATACAATTCAGGATATACCTGGTTTCTATGAAGTTAAACTTAAGGTAAAATATTAAGAAAGCTGTGAGAATTGCAAAATTTGGTTGAACAGATAGGGATTTTTAATTGGTGGTCTGACACCTAAAAAGCGAAAAGCGGTGAAACCCAAAAATCAGAAAACAATTGATTTTTTTGTCTTAACTGATGATTTGAAATGATAGTAGCCACATTTCAACCTTTTTGGCAAAAAGTCACATATTGAAAATTTAGAGCCTTAAACCTGAACTGTGCTATTTTTAGTTTTTCCCACCCTGGCAATAAGCTTTCATATAAAAAATTGTCCTAAATTGTTTTGAATGCACAGTAAGTTGTTTCTGTGGTATTAAACTTTAAAACATTGGTTGTTTACTACTCTCAAAAAAAAAATTATCGTCATGAAGATTTAACGAAAATATTTGATTTTTACCCCTTATATTATTGCGTCATTCCATGTATTTGGCAGATAACAAAGCCTAATGTAAACACTGCATAAACTCACCACAATCCCATTTATTGTCTCACATGAAAGTTTTCTACCTTAAATTTTATTGACTGATAGTATATAGAAATATTTTAATGACCATAACTGCACTTTTGATCAATTAATAGTCCCATAACTGACACCTGGTGAGAAAAATGGGGGTCAATATTCCTTGACTCTTCAATACCTTCATTTTTTTAATAAACTCATTGTTAAAATTGTGGAAAGTCTTTAAAGCAGTAGGACAAACAAAGAAAGATCAACCAAAACTGATCTTGATATTGAAAGTTTATGTTCCTGTACTCTAAAATGAAATTTTCAAGTATTTTGTATTAAAGTCATACATTACAGTCAAAGGTTGAGAATTGGCATGTAGAACTGTGATACTTATACAATTCAGGATATACCTGGTTTCTATGAAGTTAAACTTAAGGTAAAATATTTAGAAAGCTGTGAAAATTGCAAAATTTGGTTGAACAGATAGGGATTTTTAATTGGTAGTCTGACACCTATAGTGTTAAATTTAAAAAAAAAATAATAATTTGATTGACAGCGTCGAAAACTAAAAAAAAAAAAAATTTCTGACTACTCCCTTTGAAGTTAAATGGTTGCTCCTTCATGCGTTTTGAATGTCCCCTTGGTATCTTCCGACATTTTTTAATAACCTGCTTGATTTCATTTCATAGATAAAAAAATATGTAAGTATCTATTTGTAGGGGAATTATTTTTTACGGACCGAATCAGTCAACGAAATTGTCCACCATTATGACCCTCTTTTTTCACCTTTCAATTTTGACATTCTTTTTTTTTTAGTAACGAAAATGCTGATCATATGTGCAACAAATCTGCTAATAACTGTTAAATTAAAGGTTGCAATCAAATGAACCCAACTGAGGTTGGATGATTGTTTTGCAAGAACCTTTTATCAGCCAGTTTTTGGGCTTATTTTAACAATATTTTACCAAACTGGCTGCTTATAGTTAGTTAGGAAATTAAGTCAGAAGCCTGTGGTTCAGTGCTTGTTGTTGTTGGTTAATATCTGTCATATATGTTTTTCGTAAATTGTTTTGTTATAAGTCCGATAGAGTTTTTCATTTGAATCGTTTCATAATAATCTTGTCGGGGTCTTTTATAGCCGACTATACGGTATGGGTTTTTCTCATTGTTGAAGGCCGAACAGTTGCCTGTTATTGCTTACATCCACTTCATTTGAACTTCGGGGGATAGTTGTCCCATTGGCAATCATACCACATCTCCTTATTTTTATACAAGAAGTAAGTTTTGTATGAGTGAATGTTGATATACAAAATTAGTCATGTTTATATAATAGCGTACTATCTGGTGGAAGATATCTAATAGTCATTCGGAAGTCGTATCGACCCAATGATATCATTTATTATGATATAGACTGAAAAAAATCCAAGAAGCGAATAATTTCGACTGAAGAGTTTTTCTAGATTAGCAATATTTTTATTATCTCATTGGGATTATAACTGCTTCACAAAATATAAATCAGTACATTCTTTCTTGGCATCAATAAACAATTTTTCTCTATGTTCATTGTCAAATTCACATCATGATATCATTAAATGAAATTGGATATCCTTCATTTATCATGGTTTACAGTAAAACAAGATTGTATAGCTGAAAGACCCACTCCTAAATTATGGAAATATTTTAAATGCATGAATTATGCTTTAAATAAAATACACACAATCGGGCCTACGCCCTCATGAGTGTGTTCATTTGTCACTACATGAAATATTCAGGCATACTTGTACATCAGAAAATTCTACAATCAATGGACATAATAGTTCTAAATACACTAAATAGATAAATCAGTGTACTGCAAAATTTACAACCCAAACAATTCATGTTACACCACTAATGAATATAATTTCCACTAGTTCTTAGAAGTATCATCCTTAAAGTATAACAAATACGAAAAATATCTTTGTTAACGGAAGGAAGACAGCATCCCACTGGCATAGGACAGCCTATCAGATTTTCATTTGAGCTTTCCACACGCTACTGTCCTAATCAACATGTCCTCCAAAGGCATTAATTATTTTTACGACAAGTAATAAAATATTATAAAATTCATTTTTTTTTCATTGGATTTTTATTGGCTAATTGTCAACGTTGAATCAGCAAATTGGAAATTCCAAATGGATATAGCAATGACGTGTCGCTCTATATTATCCTATTATTTAGAAGATCGTGATATATAGATTTCACCGCTGCAACAAGTGTATTACGATATTTCTCCACTCGAGACAGTTAAATTTTAATATTTAAAGCGCGAGGCTTGCCGTAAAATTTAACTGTTGAGAGTAGAGAAATATCGTAATAAACGAGTTATAGTGGTGGAATCTGTTTCTCTAATGATTTTTATCCTTCCTTTTTAAAGATTTTCAGAAAGTTGTGTTCTTTATACGTGACGTCATCAGGCATGGTCGCCTTTTTTTCCTGACATCACAATAGGAAAATTCAAAAGAAACCAAGAAAATTTGACGTCATAATTAAATTTCGACCATTATTTTTGCCGAGAACGGATATTTCACTAGTGAGGAGAAATATTTTTCTCACACCGATCATGAAAAGTGAAAATAGCACAAAAATTAGAGAAACATATATATTGTTCTTATTGCTGATTATCAAATAAACGGTAGGTATAGTGTCGGGTTGTGATTGTGTGAATCGTTCCGAGTTTTATTTCGAGTCTAATAACATTCGATCAAATCGTTATCTACTATTTCACAAGTATATCAGTTTTATTAATGATTGTTCAACTTAAAATTGACTTTAAACAATTTTGGCAGTGAAGGCACTTTTGATTTTCGTGTTCTTAGACGTTAATATTTTCCACTTTCCAAACTTATGGTATTGGAGTGAAATTGATAACTGTTTCTCCCAAAATACGTATCGTTTGTACTAAAACCTTAATGCATCTATAGAACCGATTTCAACTAATAATCATCATGTGATAATCATGCGACAAGCTACAATAAAATTTGTGGTCATTCCCCATTTAGTGAAAACTGTATCAACATTTGTTTGTCATTTCTCCACTTAATAAATCAGGCAAAGTTGACCTTAGATGGATTTGGCTATTTGTTTTAGGTATTTTTGTCATAAAGCTCTTCAACTGTTTCGGTACTTATACATCCTCGGATTTCAAATGTTTGGCTTTAAGCGTTCCTGATGAAGGTAAATCCAGAAAAGCGCTTCGGACGCATGAAATTATTAAACGTGTTGTTTTCAATTTTTACATCACTGGGTCGATACCTCTGCTGGTGGACTATCAGTCCCCGAGGGTATCATCAGCTCAGTAGTCAGTACTTCGGTACTGACATGATTTATAACAAACTTTTCTAAAATTGTCCGTTTATAAATTTTGAAATTATAAAGAAACTAAGGTTTTAACTCCCTCAGGCAAAGTTGACCTTAGATGGATTTGGCTATTTGTTTTAGGTATTTTTGTCATATAGCTCTTCAACTGTTTCGGTACTTATACATCCCTCGGATTTCAAATGTTTGGCTTTGAGCGTTCCTGATGAAGGTAAATCCAGAAAAGCGCTTCGGACGCATGAAATTATTAAACGTGTTGTTTTCAATTTTTAATAAAACTGTATCGACATCTTTTGTCATTTCTCCACTTAATACAAACTATAGTGACATCTTTTTGTCGTTCTTCCACTAAATTAAAACTGTATAGACATATTTTTGTTTTTCCCCACCTTATAAAAACTGTTTCGACATCTTTTTACCATTCTCCTATTTAGTAAAAACATGAGCGACATCTTTTTGTCATTCCCGCATTTAGTAAAACCTGTATCGACATATTTTGTAATTCCCCTAACTAATAAAAACTATATCGACATCTTTTTGTCATTTCCCCACCTAATAAAAACTGTTTCGACATCTTTTTATCATTCTCCCATTTAGTAAAAACATGAACGACATATTTTTTGGCATTCTCGCATTTAGTAAAATAAAATTGATCGACATCATGTTGTCCTCCTCCATCTAAGAAAAATTGTCATCTTTTTGTAATTCCTCCGCCTATTAAAGACTGTATCAACAATTTTTGGGGTCTTTCCTCCGCTACATGAAAATTTGAGCTGATAATTGTCAATAATATGTATTATAATACGAAAACATTGCACTTACACTATCATCAATAGCTTCAACCATTTGAGATGTCACATCATTATGTATCATTATGCATATCACACACGGACACACATATATAAAGAGGGTATCTGTAAATGAAAACGATTTGAAACAATGAAAGACAGTCCTTCTAAAGTCTATCCTTGAAATTCCTATCTCTTTTTTCGTAATGTATATGTATTGTACTCATTTTAGTCGTTACCATTGCAGATTGAAAAAGGTGACACAATCTAACTTTATAATTTTACTCATAAGTAAGATATATTATAAATTTGACAAAAGGTCATCATATTAGTAGTGTAATGAAAATGGGTATTAGTTATAGAATCGTAAAGAAGTTAGATGTACTCTTCATATAGTGGTGTATTTGAGTCTACTGATTAGCCCGTAAAGCCTATACATTCTGTTGTTGTCTGTTCTGTGGTCGGGTTGTTGTCTCTTTGACACATTCCCCATTTCCATTCTCAATTTTATAAAAAACTTCATCCTAAAAAAACCTAAAAAAACACTTTTAAAGGCATATTATTATGTTATTCATGAAAATGGATTAAAAAACGAAACATTTCATGACATCCCTTAATATCTCTGTAAAACGACAGACTAGTCACTTAATATCTTGAAAATGCATTTAGTCGGAAAATTTTCATTGTTTTTTATCTGTATTTATTGCTAAACATTAAAAAAATCCTTAAAAAGAAATTACGCTTTGTAAATTCGTGCGTCCATGATAGCGCTTTTCTTGATTTACCTTCGTTATGAACGCTATACCCCATAAGTTATCTGGTCCTTCAGGAAATAATGATTTAAGGGATTTATAGAATATAAAAAAATCGACCTTACAGCCAATAAAACATTAATTCTAAAATAGAATAAAGACATTAACTAAATTCATTTATGATAATAAAGTAGCTGAAACATTATCCTTTCAAAGAATAACTTTCAATAAGCAATAGTAATATCAAAGTATATATAAAACAAAAAGAATCTCTCATTATGGTGATTCATCTCTGAGCAGAAAGCTGATTAACCAGGGTTATGTCAAAGAACGTCTCGTCATTTTTCTAAAAAAAAGTTCATTAGAAGATACCAAGACCTTGTTGATAAATAATTTTGTTATTTTACTTTCTCTAAAATGTAGGGCTTCATTTTTCTGATTAAAACGACCAATACTTGTTTTCCCTTGTAGTCCAACAGTGTTATCAAGTAACCTTCATTGTTTTGCCAAATATTTCATATAACACTACGTTTTTTTTAAATACTGAGAGGTCATTTCTTTTGCGTTAATATTTTTGACTCTTTAAAGACACCTGCTACAAGTGAATCAACACCTATCATTTCATCTTGTAAACATTAAAAAGGAAAAAGGAGCACGTGTAAGACATGCAATATGTTAATCACGACTCCTGATTTTACCAGTAATTTAACAGGTAAAACGTATTATACTAAATCTTTCGAGCCTCTGGACTGTTCCAGGGACAATGTCGTGTAAGGAATTGAATGTACTTTGTGTGGGCTACTTTATGTTGGTGAAACTCGACAAACTTTACGTAAAAGGATGAATCAACACCGGTCTGATAATAAAGATCCGCAATTCAGGGTTCTTTGTAACCATTTTAATCAACCGGACCATGATCCTTCTTTATCTATGAAAGTACGCATCATCGAGAAAATTTATCACCACACAAATATCCCAGTACTAAGTACTCCTTTCCGAAAAGATAGAGAAAATTTCTGGATAAGGGAAATAGGTACTGCAAAGCCATATGGTTGCAATGATAATGTCAAAGGAGGTGGAAATTTGTCAAGTCCAGCCTGCAGTGATGTTTATGTAATGAGTTTATCTAATAATACCTTACGACAACAACGTAGTCATGGGCAAAACATTACTGTCGGCCTAATGTAAAAAGTCTTCCAAATCCAGATCGCCGTCTAGGAGCTTTGACGACCTTCTTTCATATCTTCATCATCCGCTAGGGTTACATTACATTAGAACTATTCTTTTTTCACTGCCTGTTAATTTTCTTAAATGTTTGAGAGATTATGCTCTTGACAAAGGATGTATCAATACATTTTCTCCAATATACTGACTTGTCAGTATAATCTGTGATGTAACTCTTTTCCGTCTTTTCAAACCAGTAAGATCGGAACCTTTACATAAGGAAAAGAGGAAATTCCTTCCTGTTCACTTTACCAATAGAGGAATTGATGCAATCAACATCTGCAACGTTCTACATCACAAGGAGGTAACATCCAAAATTCCTATTTATTTTCAAAATCAGTCTGTTCCTATTGTATCCTACAGTTACACCAAAACCATTGCACCCGCAGTATTTAACTATAAACAAGCACTGCAGGACATTGATTTAGAATAATACTTAAAAAACCCTCTGTTGTGTGACTGTTCCCACTCGCCTTATAATTACAGCCCCTCTTGCCATGTTATTACTGGGGATCTAAACATAATTCAACATGAAAATCTCCGAACGGTGATTTCTCATGGTCCTAAGTTTAGAAAACCCCAACACATCAATAAGAACCATAACTTCAAAATAATTATGGATTCCATTGAGGACTACGCCAGAGCATGGGCTAAACGAGAAGAAGTTGAACTGGACACTTTATCAGAATAGGTCAAAACAATCAGGTCTCTGATAAAACGTCGCATTCATAAGTTGAAAAACTGTGTGAATGATCGACCAAAGTCCATTTTCAGAGACAAAGAGGCTGTGAAATGTCTATCATCTCTTCATGATAAGTATGTTGTTGTTCCTGCGGACAAAGCTTCAAATAATATTGTCTTTGTATGTAAATCGTATTACTACGAATGTCTTGTAAAAGAATTAGGAATAAATGAGCACTCAGGTAATCCCACATAACAAAGACATATCATTTGACAAGGATGTGATTTTGGCGAATCATAAGTCCTTCATGGCTTCAATGAACATTACATTGAACAACAAATTAGAGGACTTACCTTGTTTGTATTGGATACCTAAGCTTCACAAAATTCCGTACAAACAACGGTACATTGCCGGCTCATCTGCATGTTCAACCAAAGAATTGTCCATTAGATTGACTAAAATACTGTCCGCAGTGAAAGAGGGTCTTCAGAAAAACTGTGAAACTGTTTACTCGCGTAGTGGTATTAATCATATGTGGATTCTTAAAAATTTTAAAGAACTTCTGGAAAATTTTAAATCTAGGTCTTTTTCTGAAATTAGTTCTATCAAAACTTTAGATTTTTCAACCCTGTATACCACCATTCCCCATGTGAAATTGAAATATCGCCTAAAAGAAATAATCCACAATGCCTTTCAACATAAAAATGGTAGCATACGCAATAAATTTATTACTTTGAGATACCATAAGGCATATTTTATTAATAGCGAACAAAAGAGTAAAACATGCTACACAGAGGAACAAGTGATCAGTATGCTGGAGTTTCTTATCGACAACATTTTTGTTGAATTTTTCAACAAATTGTCGGCATTCCTATGGGGACGAACTGTGCGCCTCTCCTTGCCGACTTCTTCTTTTTTAATATGAATCGTAGTTCCTTCAGACACTTGTCAAAAACAAAAAGATCAAGAAGCCAGATTATTTAATTTCACTTTCAGATATATTGATGATGTTCTTTCCATTAACAATCCGAACTTTTCTGATTGGGTTCCATTTATATATATCCCCCAGGACTAGAAATTAAAGAAACAACAGGCACGGCTTCCTCCGCCTCATTTTTAGACTTTTACCTCGAATTTGACATGCACATTCATCTCAGTACCAGAATCCATGACAACCGAGACGAATTTAATTTTAAAATTATAAATTTCCCCCAACTTAGTAGCAATATACCAACTTCACCTGCATATGGGATATACATTTCCCAACTTATTCGGTATGCAAGAGCTTTCAGCTCCTACTCAGACTTTGTAAAACGTCACCAGTGTCTGAGCAGAAAGTTGATGAACCAGGGGTATGTCAAAGAATGTCTCGTCCTTTTTCTAAAAAAGTTCATCGGAAGGTACCAAGACCTTGTTGATAAATATTCCGTATCAACTTCACAAATAATACATGATGGTCTTAAAGTATAGATTCTGCGTACTGACGCTGTTTATCATCTTCATAAAGTGTTAAAGTGTTCTTTTATTTGTCTTTATTAAAATAACTTTTACTGTTTGGTCTGTTTTTGGTGATATACATTTGACGTGGCTCTGTACTTATGTATCCCGTCATTGTGTGTTTGTATTATTTTTCATTTTTACTTGTGTGCTTTGTCCGTGTACTTTTTATGTTTCTTTGATACATATGACGTGTCTCTGTACTTTAAACATCCCGCCATTGTGTTATTATTCTATTATTATTTTTGCATACTTTGAACGACAAAATTATTTTATATCTCTACTTGTGTGACTTTTATATTCTGACGTCAAACATGCGATTCTACGCCAGAGTTAATGTTAAAATTACGATTCGGTCCCAGTGCTTAAAATCCCTCGATCCTGTATGGGTTGATTTGGCATACATAAATAAATACAAAAATAAGTAAGCAATGAACGAGGTTGTTAAATGTGATATATTCTTTTTGTGCTTCTTTGTTAAATGTTTGTTTGTTTTGTTGTGATTAAGATTGTAATACGGTGTTGACTGCTGTACCCCTATTTTGACATTTTTACCTATTATGTCGGTTTGTTTTATTCACGCATCGTTGTCAATATGATAGAATTTGATGCAACTGTCATACAAGTGAGAGGTTTAGCGCTATAAAACCAGGTTCAATCCGTCATTTTCTACATAAGAAAATGCCTGTACCGAATCAGAAATATGACAGTAGTTGTCCATTCGTTTGATGTGTTTGTGCTTTTGATTTGCCATTTGTTTAGGGACTTTCCGTTTTGAATTTTCCTCGGAGTTCAGTATTTTTGTGATTTAATTTTTTTCTTGTTTAATTTTAAACACCTTGGTACCAATAGAAGAAGAGCATTGTCATATCTTTATATGTACATTGGTTATTTTTTTGTCATGAAGCTGTCGGCACATTTGCTTTATATTTCAATAAAAATTTAAAGTAAAAAAGAATCATACATGTTCACATTAGGAGAAAACAAAAACAACAGAACCAAATATGAACAGAGAATGGAAATATACTTTATACTACTCTGTGTCCCTCAACAGACGGTTTGTTAAAATCCAACCATAAATGTCATAAAAATATTTTTTTGAATAAATTATTAGTTACTATTTGAGATATAAAAAAAAACATTATTGGTCAATAATTCTTATTGCATAACACTTTAGGATTTGCTTTGGTTTTGTTTTTATTTTTGTGATGTATATTTAGATTAGATAAATCTGTGAATGAATGCACTGATCGATATCATTAGCGACAAATGATTTACATGATGAAATGGTAAAGTGATCCTCTTTTTACCTTGGTCGAATTGTATTGTTAATGAGGAACATTAGTATACCACATTACCCGTTCTATTTAAGGCAATATCACTTGTAAAGATTAGCTGACAATGTTGACACAAACAACGGAAAAAAAGGAAAGACAATTGTACCAGTATCCATTTTCATTTACAACATCAAATGAAGACAAGTTTAATCCTTATTTAGAGACAGAACACAAAATTATGTTATTGAATTGAACGATTTCTGCTCCAAGTGCAATTGATGTTATGACCTTCACTAAATCTAATGATCATATTAAAGTTTTTGAACAATATTGATTATGTGTCAATGATTACGTATAGTTAATTTTAAAATAATTCACATAAACTTCTCTGTCTACCTCAACATAAATAGCCTCGGTTGATAACATTTTCCAGGATACCAATCCAATCTGCTATACCCCTCTCATCTTTTAGCCCTGACAAGGTTCACAATCACTCTTCCCAATGCACTATATGAGTACTCGAACCGCGAACCTCTCGCAAAGTAAGCAAAAGCCATAATAACTGAGCTAAAGATGTACTCCATTAGGTAATTCGGTAGATCTGTAGCCTACTGTGTCAAGTCACTAAGGTTCAATTTTATTGACGGTAAAGCGGAAGCAAAATTATGCACTGCTTTTACAAAATTTATGTAAATAAAAATACTAAGGGAACAAAACTAAAACATCAATGTTAGTATCAAGTATTTATAATCACTAAAAACAATGTAATCAGTAAACCAAAACTATAAATATTGATTTACTGTCTTCAAGTGGTAAATACATTATCAAGTGTAGCAGTTATCGCCCTTTTAAGGTTAACCATTAGCATTAATGAGACTAAGTAAACGCAGAGAAACATTACTACAATAGTTTTTCCATATGACCTTAATTAAATTCCAAACAAATTTGTCATCCAATCGTATCAAAATAGATCAAATACCACCACGAACAAATCAGATGTCTTTATTATCTTTTAACAAAGATAAAAAGAAAATAATTAGATGTTAACATTAGTAACAACTTTCAATTATGTAATTAAAGCATTTACATGAACATACAAATTTTATCATTGAAATTTTTGATCTGATTACTACGCAGCTTTTAAAAACATGATTCTAATGTTGATATCTTCATTCAGAAATAGTTGCTTGTGTTTCCTATCATGATTTCCTTGATAGAGGATTGCTGCTCACAAGGAAGCTATTAAACCAAGAGTTCCAAATGGTGAAGTTGAAATCATCCCTTCGTAAATTCTACGGACGCCATCACGAGTTGGTTGACCGTTATGGAATAACCGTTTCACAGATGATATCGGATATGTTCCTTATGTCGTAACTACAATACCCTTCCCTTTTCACGAATGTGACTTACCGAATTAGACTATTTACCGGATTTGTAATAACATAAGCAACACGACGGGTGCCACATGTGGAGCAGGATCTGCTTACCCTTCCGGAGCACCTGAGATTACCCCAAGTTTTTGGTGGGGTTCGTGTTGCTTAGTCTTTAGTTTTCTATGTTGTGTCATCTGTACTATTATTTGTCTGTTTGTCTTTTTATTTTTGGCCATGGCGTTGTCGGTTTGTTTTCGATCTATGAGTTTGACTATCCCTCTGGTATCTTTCGTCCCTCTTTTGCAGATACTGAAAAGGTAATTAGAAAGCAATATTTCCAATTATGAAAATATGACTTCCTTTTTTTTTCGTCGAGTAGATATTAGTGGTTGGCATTTAACAGGGTTCGTGTCATTTAGGTTTAAATTGGTAGGTATGGAAACCGGATTGAAGTATTGGTATATCACAATAAGATTTTTTAAATTGTTATTATATAATAAAGTTCGGGATGAAAGTGCATAATGAAATTTCAATTCTATTCATTCACATCAGATAAATAGAGTGAGGGAACTTTGTGCCGCCAATGCTATCTTGTGCAAGCCGATCATCATCAAATGAGGATTGTCCGTAGAAGTTCACCGAATAATCATTCCTGTAAAATTTGGTTAAAATTGGCCGTCTAGTTCCAGAGGAATGATGAAAGTGTGATTTCACATAGGGTTGTAACAAGAACTTTACCCTTGCCTCAAATGCCATTATATACATCATCGGATCAACATTAAATAAGGATTGTTTGTAGTGGGGTCTTAATCAGCAATTCTGTATAGATTCATAACATTTCGACATGTAGTTTCACTGGTTAAGAAAAAAAAATAAAAATAAATGACCAAGTGCCAGTAAAATCAACGTTTGCATTTTGCATGTATGTTTTTTTTCTCTAGTCAAAAGCATATCAGAATCATTTGTAGTGAACCTTTCGTACATCATTTCTGTCAATTTTGCTTCAAGTCGACTCTGTTATTCCAGGCTAGCTTACTCTTTACACTTCATCTATTCCACGATGCGGACTAAATATGAAGTAATTCTAATCATTGAAAAAAGTTTGAAGAACATTTTAAACTCGTTCAACATATTGAAAAAAATAAAGTATCGGTAAAACGAAAGACGTTTTGGACATATTCGAAAGTTTTTACAAGGAACAGCCACTGTCAAGCTGCTGGCAAAAAAAAAAAAAACATAGTATTTTCGAGAGAAAAAAAAAACACGACGGAAATATTTGTTAGACAAACGGACAGATGAGTTGACGGACAAGGTAAATGCAATATAGCCCGCTTTCCTAGAGTAGAGATAAAATAACATAGAGCGTAAATGGGAATTATAAACCACCAATGCTACCTTGTTTGCCCCTCCCTCCCCATTCAATATTAGATAAGAAATGAAAACAACACTTTATAAAATTCATAAATCCGTAGCGATTTTCTTGATTTACTTTCATCAGGGAACGCTCATAGCCGAATACTTAAAAGACCAGGATTATAAAAACTAAACAATTGAAGAACTATATGATAAAAAAGGGTCATAAGGGAGGTTAAGTATTAAAGATATAATGGATAAGCTTTGATTCTTGAAAAAGAAACCATGCGCACGGAGGGCAAAAGTTTGTTTTTCATTAACCAACACTTATTCATTGTGTCTCTCACTTAAACTATTGTTCTGATGTCTTTTAAAAATTAATGCCTTTTCTTAATTAGAAGCTATTGTAAGTGAGTTTAGATAACCATGTTATCATGTTCAACGATGCATTAATAAATCAATGTTCACAGCTAATCAGTTAGAGGAGTACAAATATAACATAACACGTCTGTCTTATTATTAACGCACGTATGTTCAGTTCTACATTACTGTATTTGTTTTTGCATTAGTAAGTTATTTTTAAAACCCTAAAGAATGTATATACCAAAGAGAATAATACATAATGATGTGTTACAATTTTACATATATCGTTAACAAAATTACCTTATACATTTTTGGAAAGGTGGGGGGAGGGGGGTTGTACTCAAATATTTACATGATCTTTCAAAATAGTAGTTATCAATCATCTTCGAGTCAGTTCAAAAAGAATGTAAAACAGTACAATTGATGCTGTGATACTGTGAATTTATATATTGAAAGTCCTTCTAAAAATGTCCTATATATATTTAGTGTCCAGTAAGTACAGTGGCAATTGGATACGATTTTAAAGCAGCTGTCATAAAATTATCTTAACACATATTTTAAGCAACCATACACGTTTGCATATAATAAATATTAATGAAAGAAAAATATAAGAAAACACGCTATTATGACAAAAATATCCACAATAAAATTCAAAATAAGAAAAACAGAAAAACTAAAGAAAAAGGACAACAAAGAGAAACAGAGATTCGAAATTAAACCGAAAAATCTCTAATTCTAACTTGACTCTACAACTCATTCATCTGAACCTCGCGGCTACCAACTTATATGATTGTCTTTTATGTATATATAAAGGTACAAGCCCTGTGTGTTGTACCGATGTGTATCATATGTGTATTGATATATATAAAATAGACATATAAAAAGTAAAATAATACAGAACTCCAAGGAAAATTCAAAACGGAAACTCCCTTATCAATTGGCAAAATTACAACTCATTGGTAGCCGACAGGTTTCGTCGATGTATTGATGTCAGTCATGCATAACAGACGTCAAGGAGGAATTCGATTCCCAGTGAAGGCATATACAAATATCAAAGGTTAAAGGTAAGTTTTTGAATTAATTCCATTAGTGAACAGAAATCAGTAAATTAGCCAATTCAAACTTAATGAAATTAAGGAAACAATTGAATATAATGGTGAGTCCATTTCA
Organism: Mytilus coruscus; assembly: GCA_017311375.1. NCBI lineage: Eukaryota > Metazoa > Mollusca > Bivalvia > Mytilida > Mytilidae > Mytilus > Mytilus coruscus. The sequence goes on along the minus strand of CM029595.1, from coordinate 121,341,906 downwards.
GCGATAGATTTAGGAAGCGTTGATTCTTGAAGAAGAAACCACGGTAAATAAATAGGCTGACGTCACGGCAAAGTTTTAAATAACAACAGTGCTTATATTAGGATACTATGTAGAGGGTCTCCTAGTCATTAATCCAATAAAATTTCAAAACATTTTGAACTTAGTTTCAGAGATGAAGTTTTAGAAAATGGCCAATCTGATTTAAAGACTTCAACTTATGTTTTGTCCAATCGGCACCAAATGATAACTGTTTGTAGAGAAAAAGACGGAAATATGATTTGTCTAAGAACGACGACAATGCAATAGCTTACTGTTGAATTAAATTGAATTAAAACTGTCGTATTAACATGTACTGGACTTTATTTCTTTTTCTAAAATTACCTCGTACAGTGGATGAATATTTTTGCATGCACGATGAATTTCTTATAATACATCACATTATTTTTTACTTTATGTATGACTGAAAACGGCGTTAAAATAGCAGACAGTAGCAAACTTGACAATTTCAGCACAAACTTTGAATAAAGATATAGAGTGCAACATCCCAAACGAAGAGGGTATCAAGGCTTCTTTAGCGGACAGAAAGTGTTATTTTGTCTTAATATGAGGTATGATATATATCCTCCCAATTTTGACCAAAAATGCTTCGGATTTTTACAGCTTACCGGATGCCCAGCATGGCTCTTACTACCGACCGGTAGAACTGAAGGTGATCATATTTCTGTATACCAGTCAATACGCCGGATCATTTAAGTATGAAAAGTATATTGATAATGATAATACTAATAATAATAATAATAACCAAATTGGTAAAGCTCGTTATCGCTCGGAGACAGGTTGTAATTTAATCAGAACTAGTACAGTAAACAGAAAGACGATAGCTTCATATCGCTAATGGTTATAAGAATCAGCTCACATGATGCCCTCTCTTTAGCTTCATGCTTAAATATGTTAAAATTATCTCGTTATCGAAATTATATTAAATATAAACTGTTGACGTTTATTTTTAGGATGCATTAGATAATTAACCTTTAAAGCCGTCGGTTAAAATGGAAGTTCTTTAACGATTGTTTTTTTCCTTTACTAGCAAAATTCTATATATAAAAGTAATGATGTTCATGACAAATATTTTTTTTTTCTTTTTTACTGGTTTTTCCATGGTTTCTGTTTTCGAATTTCATTTGTTGTTTGTCTTGGATATTTTCAACTTTTTACTTTTGTGATGTTGCATTTCAAAAATGTCACATTATAAAAGAAAACGCAAAATTAGCGAAAATTTTCTGGGTTTTTCGTTTAGCATCGCATCCGTTTTTAAGCTTTACTAGGGGTAAATAGATATCAAGAGAGCAAATAACTAAACAACAAAGGAAAGGCGGGTCACACTATGTTCAATCAAAAAGGACAAAACAAAACAAAATAAAAACAAACAATAGTAAACAAAACTATATACAATAAAGACTAAACGTTTGGCAATACGAACGCCATAAAAATGGGCTGAAATATAGGTATCACTACTGTAACAACAGCCCATGAAAAGGCCGTGAAATGTCTGTGAAATATCACAAGGCTGTGAAAACCCCGTGAAAATACCCCGTGACCTTTGTAAAAAAAATATTTCTTAAGGCCGTGAAAAATATTTGATGTTAGAAAAAGACCGTGAAATTTTGATATCCCGTGAAAAATATCTGTCCTTTCATGCTTAATAAAAATATCACGGCCTTTTCACTGGTTGTTGAAACCAGTGAAAAGGCCGTGATATTTTTTCATGTCAATTTGTTCTTATCCTAATTCAGATTTAAAACATCCCATGTGATTATTGTAATATGGTCTTATTATTTCCACTCACATTTTTCTAACTATCCTCTAAACTTTTCATTATAAATATATGTCTGTTTAAATATTATTATATGCAATACTACTGTACAGGACTGACTTTTAAATGGAACCATTCATTGTTATAATTAATGACTTTGTGCCAATAAATATTTTGTATTTAAAGAAAAGTATTTTGCTTCTCGTCTGTACATTATTATAAACAATGTAAACATTAATTTTAATTGGAACCGAAACATGTAAAAACGAGAACTTCCCGGAATATCAGATCGTATCCGGATTCGTGTTTCTTTTAGAGTAATTGTAACATTTCCGCAAGGCGCAAGGTTGGAAATTTGAAAGACGCCAAAGGTCGATTAATATTTACTTTATAGATGCAAGACGAGTGACAGCAAGTTTGAGGTAAGTTAAGTTATTAATATTTTATTCTTTTATGCATCATATCACCAAAATGTTGATGACGTTTGTGAGCATTTCCATTGAACTGATTTTTACTGCATTTGCAGAAACCGCCCAAACATGCATGTGATATATTCACTTATATTTCAGTCTGTTGCACTTGATTCCTTTAATCATTTCGATCGGTTAATGTTTTCTTAGACTTACCGGATCCTTTAGATACGATTAAAGTTTTGTTTTGTTTATGTATTTTGGTAAAAAGGGGGGTCCTTTTCCCCACACTGGCCTCTAAAAAAATGACATTTATGTACAGTACACTACGTAGATATAGACATAGATAATTGGAAATGATTATAATAGCAATAAGTATCTCTGAAATGGAGTTCACTCTGATAATCAGAGGCTTAACCCCTTTGAATGTGTCGGGAGCTATTTAAGTATTTTCTGACTTGGCCGTCGGGACACAGAGTTCAAAAGGATTAATCAGAGGCGTAGCAGGAAAGTATTTAATATTTGTACGGCAAAATGTCCTTTCTAGAAGGGTTTGTGCCATATCATAAGAATAATTGGTATGGCAATGAGGTGTTTTAAAATAATTGGTATGGCGAATGGGCCTGCAGTAAAAGTTCCTACGCCCTGGTCCCCTGTAAAATAAATAAGACAAGTTTGGCTTTAGCCATACATATTATTACTTCAAAGAAACATTTAAATTTAATAGTCTGTCTTAAAAGTGTCTTTAGTCTTTAAGAAAATCTAAAAAAATAATATAACTTGACAATACAGAACTTCGTTAACTAATGATGCCATATTGGATAGGGGCATATTTTCTGGAAAATGGTATGAAAATATGGGAAAACCTATGCATGTTTCAAGTCGCTGTTCTGTTTCAATGATGTTTTTATAGTATTTTTCATACCATTTTCATCTCCAGTATGAAAATCTGCCCCTATTCAATATGGGGTCATTAACCGTGAAGTCCTGTATTGCATGGAATAATACTGTAGCTGTTTTAAGTACATGTATGTACATAAATGCCAAAAATTAATTTGAATATATAAATAGTTTTTATATACATGTATAATATATGTAATGTTTCTTTATTTATTCTAGGAAAGAAGAGCAAAAGGATATAGCAGTCTTTATATAAAACAGTTCAGGAATCCAGTTGGAAAGAAGAGCTTTTCAGTTAAAAGTATTTCCTGGGAATTAACAGGAACTTCTATAAATGTTTTTCTGGAATAGTTATTCAAACGGGCAGTGAAGTGAAAGATTACATTAGACAAATATTGCTGAAGTGGTAAAATCAGACCCAAGAGATGTACAAAATTTCTACAATACATGTTACAGCTGACTTTAGCTACTTAATCACATTGACATTTGTGTGCTTTTATGTTTTCTTTACATAATTACTAAAGTTCTATTAAAATTAAATATTTTTATTCTTTGTCACAATTATTACTAAAAAAAAAATACAGCATTTTAATATGGTTTTTCATAGTCTCACTTAAGCTTGCATTTATATTGTACTTAAATAAGTTGTCAGTAGATGTTTACACTAGGTTTTCAGACATTTCGCTTCACTTGATTAAAACAGCATTTAAATTTTTTGTTACATTATGGCCTGAAAAATACATTTAACATTTTACAGGAGTTTTCACAATCAGTGAATGGCTGTTTATCACAGTAGTACATGTACATTTCACGGTCTTTTCACAATGGGCACATAATTTATCACGACTTTTTCACGGTGTACATTTTTGTTTTTCACATGGTTTCTACGGTCTCTTCACCCAAGTTTTCAGTTGGTTTCTCTTCACGGCCTTTTTACGACAAATAAAGGCATACTGTACTACATTTCACGGTCTTTTCACAATGGGCACATAATGCGTTATCACGACTTTTTCACGGTGTACATTTTTTTTTCACAGGGTTTCTACGGTCTTCAGGTGGCACCTCTTCACGGCCTTTTCACAAACTTTTCACAGCCTTTTCACGACAGTCATTCCACGGCATTGTCACGGATAAGTTTCACGGCCCACCGTAAATTAACCGTGACAAACACTGTAAAAATCACCAGCATTTTTACGGACATTTTCACGTCCAATCTACGGGGCATTGTTCCAATAGTGTATGACGTTAAGGTAAGCAGCTCTTTCTCAACTAGTGGCAGCTGTCGTGTTGTTCTTGATTTAAGTTTAATGCAATAGAGATTAAAATAAGTTTATATTTTGTTTGAAGAAGTTAAACAATTTGTTTTTGAACTATTGTCCTCTAGATGATTTGTTTAGTTATTTGTTACCTTTCGGTTGCCATCTCGTTGACATGTAGCCAACATCTGCTTTTTCATCTATATATCACAAAGTTGCGATTCTCATGAATTCATGGGACTATTTACATCTGAAGTCAGAATAATATGTGGCCAGAGTTTCATATATACCATGGAAGGCATAGAGACCCCTATTTGTATCCATATTGTTTTCTTCAGTAGGCAAGCTTTTACAATCCCTTTACATCCCCACTTGACAATGGTGTTCAGGGCTTTAATGAATAAGACAAACATTAAATAATTGGCTATATTTTTCTACTATTGTAAATATATATCATATGAACATCAACGTTAAAACAAAAAAAAACCAAAAAAAGAGAAAAGAAATCACACACACACATACATAGACTCTTATACTTGCATTTACATTACATACAAAAACTTGTTTACTGCAAAGAAAAAAAAGTATCTTTGTAAAGATCTGCTCTTTATAAACTGAAGATATTCATTGTAAGTTCTTTTTCTTTTATTTAGTTTTGAATCAAAAGTAACTGTTACTAATCAGTAAAAATTTAATCTACTGGAGCCAATAAATTTTGAAAACAATTGTGTGGTGATATTTTTCCTTGCTACATAATGTTCATTTGCCTGGTATTTCTTATTTTTGCTTTTAGCTCTATATTACATGGTTTCTTATAAAATTTTGCATTTGAAGATATAGTTCTTCGCAATTATAATCATAAAATTCAAAAGTAAACTCTTATCTTTAAGGCCAAGAAAAAAAGAAATTAAAGTTATGGTGATAAAGGAAAAAAGGACCCGATGTAAAAGAAGAACATGAATTTCTTTCCAGAACTACTAGCGTACACAAAATGTAATGTACAACCTGGGGATCAAATGCGGGACCTTTTGGACAATTAACGACCGATCTACCAACTGCGGTAACGCAGTACTGGAACTCGGGACCCCTATCATAATAAGCCTTCGTTTTACAAACTGAGCTTTAAGTGTCCTCGAAACATGTGCCTTTGGCACATTAATCTATGGCTCTTTGAACTGAGCTTAAGATCTACTCAAATATTGTATTTGGAAGATTGGTGGATAACTATGCCAAAGGTAAAAATTGAAAACAACACGTTTAATAATTTCATGCGTCCGAAGCGCTTTTCTGGATTTACCTTCATCAGGAACGTTCAAAGCCAAACATTTGAAATCCGAGGATTTATAAGTACCGAAACCGTTGAAGAGCTATATGACAAAAATACCTAAAATAAATAGCCAAATTCATCTAAAGTCAACTTTGCCTGAAAGAGTTGAAACCTTAGTTTCTTAATAATTTCAAAATTTATAAACAGACAATTTTAGAAAAGTTTGTTAAATTATGTCAGTACCGAAGTACTGACTACTGAGCTGATGATACCCTCGGGGACTGATAGTCCACCAGCAGAGGTATCGACCCAGTGATGTAAAAATTGAAAACAACACGTTTAATAATTTCATGCGTCCGAAGCGCTTTTCTGGATTTACCTTCATCAGGAACGCTCAAAGCCAAACATTTGAAATCCTGAGGATTTATAAGTACCGAAACCGTTGAAGAGCTATATGACAAAAATACCTAAAATAAATAGCCAAATTCATCTAAAGTCAACTTTGCCTGAAAGAGTTGAAACCTTAGTTTCTTAATAATTTCAAAATTTATAAACAGACAATTTTAGAAAAGTTTGTTAAATTATGTCAGTACCGAAGTACTGACTACTGAGCTGATGATACCCTCGGGGACTGATAGTCCACCAGCAGAGGTATCGACCCAGTGATGTAAAAAATTGAAAACAACACGTTTAATAATTTCATGCGTCCGAAGCGCTTTTCTGGATTTACCTTCATCAGGAACGCTCAAAGCCAAACATTTGAAATCCGAGGATTTATAAGTACCGAAACCGTTGAAGAGCTATATGACAAAAATACCTAAAATAAATATTCATCTAAAGTCAACTTTGCCTGAGGGAGTTGAAACCTTAGTTTCTTAATAATTTCAAAATTTATAAACAGACAATTTTAGAAAAGTTTGTTAAATCATGTCAGTACTAAACATGGGATCAAACGCGGAACCAGTTGGATAATAAAAATCGTTTTACCAACTGCGATAAAGTAATACTTGAACTCTGGACACCTACTACATTAAGAAATCGTTGTACAAAGTAACGGGTTCAATTGCAGGCTTGTGCAGTTTAAAAACAAATTATGCTCTGCTTTTAAAACAAAAATATGCATATATAAACCCACAACCCTAATAAATCATTGTAATAATACGGGAAATAGATGGAATGTTGGAATTTTAATTTTAATCGCAGCATTTTGAATCTTTTTATGAAAACTCATTCAATTAAAAAACCGGGCAAACACATTTGCAACCAAATATGAAAACATATCGAATAGCATCATGAAGAAATCAGACATTATAATAATATTTTTGTGAAGATAAAAGGAAATGATATTCAATGTTTACTTTAGCGCAAACTATCAGATATGTAATTAAAGCATTTACTTAAACTAACTTTTATTTTGTAGACTTCTGGCTTTGATTAAAATGTAGCTTTTAAAAATGCATCTTGATGTCGATTCTTTCATTCAAAATCATTGCAGATGTAGAAAACGATAATGTAAAAGCTATGTTTCAAATTATGAAGATGTGACAACCCCTTTTCCGCCGAGAAAAATGTCAGTGTTTAGTTTTCGTGTATTTTAGGTTTAAATTGGTAATTATGAAAACCGGATTAAAGTATAAGATTATAATAAGATTTATGTAATTATTATTATTATTATTACATAATAAATTTGGGATGCAAATGAAATTGTGAATTTCTAGTTCTGTTCATTTACACCAGATACATAGTGTAAGGGAACTATGTACAACTAATGCCATATTGTGCCAGCCGACCAACCTTAAATGAGGTTTGTATGGAGACTGTCCAAAAATTATAATTCATGTAAAGTTTGGTTAAAATTGGCCGTGTAATTCCAGATGAAAAAATGAAAAGTGATTATAAACAGGGAACTATGCGCGTGTAATTGAATATCCAGTTTTCCACGACTTAAAACTTCGACTTTTAGTCCATAGAATTAAGGGTAATTTTTATATAGGAGAAAAGTACCAGATGTAAAGAAGAGCATGATTTCCTATCAAAAAAACTATTAATTAACAAATGTACAAACATGGGATCAAACGCGGAACCAGTTGGATAATAAAAAATCGTTTTACCAACTGCGATAAAGTAATACTTGAACTCTGGACACCTACTACATTAAGAAATCGTTGTACAAACTAAGCTGTTAGTGTACTGGAAACATGGGGCATCATCAATTAGTGACTATTTCAACTGAGCTAAAGTTATACTTAATCATCTTATTCAGTAGATCAGTGGTTTACCGTGCCAAAGGTCCCGGGTTCAATGTCAGGCAGGTACAGTCTAATAAAATGTATGCTTTGCTTTTACAATATTCACATCCATATATATTTTATTATATAAATAACAAAACAACAAAAAACCCTAACAAATCTTTGTAATAATTCAAGAAAAAGACTTATATTTGAATTTCCATTTTAATCTCAGTATTTTCAATCGTAATTTGAAAACTCTTTCATTTACATAACAGAGTATTTATTCATTGTAATAAAAAATCAATAAAACATCAATATAAATATTGCTTCTCTGCATTCAAGTGGTCAATACATCATCAAGTGCTGTCATCAACATTACATGACAGATCGAGACTAAAATTAATACAGGAAAACATTGTACGACTACTATCAATGTATAATTTCCAATATGGCCTAAACTAATTTTAAAACACATTTCTTATCCAATAGTATCAAAACATATGAAATATCAGGAAGAAATCAGACATTATAATTATCTTTTTGTAAAGATAAAAGGAAAAATATATTAGATGTTGACATAAGCGTTGACTATCAGTAATGTAATTAAAGCAATTACTTAAACTGACTTATTTTATGTTTGGAATCCTTGCTCTGATTACTACGTAGCTGTTAAAACTGGATCTGGATGTCGACTTTATTTTTATTCAGAAACAATACAGATGCTAAAAATGCTAAAAGAATAATAAGAAAGCAATTTTTAAAATTATGAAAAAGTGACATCCCCTTTTTCGTCGAGTAAATGTATTGGGTTGGCACTGAACAAAGTTCGTGTCATTCAGGTTTAAAGTGTGAAGTATGGAAACCGGTTCAAACTATTAGTCGTCGTTCTAAATATTGACATTATCAAAAGAGTGAAAATGGATATTCAAATTACGCCAGGTCCGAAAGTTTTGATATTAGGACACAGCTTTATTTTCTCGTCTAACGCAAGCATTAACATACGACCCGAAGTTATCACCGGACTTTAATTTAGCCCAATGCAGCGTGAGCTGTTATGGTATTAGAGGAGGTACAGTTGACAGACTGCAAAACAATGAAGATTTAAATGCTCACATTCAGAATTTTCAGCCCTCAGTAATTATTTTACAGATAGGAGGAAATGATTTATGTGATCCAGGTTTGAAACCAGAGACATTAGCATGTAAAATAGTGGATTTGATGTCTGATTTTCAACTACATTACAGCTTTGTAAATAAGATTGTTGTATGTGAACTTTTTACGAGGACTCAACCTTGGTACATTACAGCAGAGCAGTATGAGAACAAGAGAAGGATAGTTAATCAGATGTTACCCATCCTGGTAGATGACAAGATGAATAGCCCATTGCAAATATTTGCTTCCGACGGAGTACATTTGTCTGCATTGGGAATGCAAAAATATTATAGAAGTTTACGTTTACGTCTGGCCATTTTGCATGCTATAGAGTCATAGTGTAGAGTAGTTGTTTCTTTTCATCTAATATGCTTGTTGAGGTTAGTTTACCAATTATTTGCATGAACAGAGAATAATGACAAAAATGATAAGTTGTGAATGTTGTCATACAAACTGTATACATTGTACTTTAAATATACTTTCTAAAATATTTTACATTCACGTAAAATTGTGCATGTATATAACTTGTTGAATCTAATAACAGATGCATTTTTTTTAATTTTTAGGTAAATGTTTATTTAGAAAATCTGTTTTAAGGAATGGATAATTATTACATGTATTTTTCATGATATTAATATGTTAATATTTTTCTAGTTTCTATATTTTCAGTTTTGAGAGTTTTTATACTACAGTACACGTTTGTATATTGTTTGTAAATATTGTGAAGAAGCTGTCTCACCTTTAATTTTGTCACATCAGGTAAACATTACATTTTAATAATAAGCTTGAATGAACTCGAACATTTAGTAAACAACACTAATCATGCTTATTGGATGAACTCGTTTTAAATACTTGTATAATAAGTCTATCTTTGATTTATACATACTTATATTAAGACCACCAATTAAGTATGTATTTTAGTCATCAGAATATGACATACATGTATAAAATCATATATTAATTTGTACCTGGACCATATACTTGGTCATTATTGTATGGATGTTGATTATAGACAATAGACTCAATCAATAAATATTATTTATAGACCATGTATTTGGTCTTGACCATGGTTTTGGTCAATAACTGTTTTTCATAGACCATGTATTTGGTCAATAGAAATTGATTATAGATCATATATATTATTATAGACCATGTTTTTGGTCGTGGCCATGGTTTTGGCCAATAACTGTTATTTTTAGACCATGTATTTGGTCAATAGAAATTGATTATAGATCATGTATATTATTATAGACCATGTATTTGGTCGTGACCATGGTTTTGGTCAATAACTGTTATTTTTAGACCATGTATTTGGTCAATAGAAATTGATTATAGATCATGTAAATAATTATAGACCATATATTTGGTCGAGACCATGGTTTTGGTCAATAGCAGTAATTTATAGACCATGTATTTGGTCAGTACAACTTGATTATATAGATCATGGATATGGTCAAATGATTTTAATTATAGGCCATGGATTTGGTCAATAGCAATAGACCATTTAAATTTGGTCAATGGAAATTGATGATAGATTATGTATATGCCTATTTTGGCCAAATGAGTTTATTAAAACATGGATTTGGTCAATAAGATGTAATTTATGGTACAAGTTTTGGTCATTGAAAATTAATTACAGACCAAGTGTTTGGTCAGTATGGTATTGCATGGTAATGTTAAACCATGTGATTTATCAAAGACTATGTGTTTCAATAAATCTTTATATAGACAAACACTTTATTTTTCATTAAAATTATATAATTATTGAGCTCATTTATATTGATAGTATCTTGTATATTAACAGGATGCCTCCTAAAAGGAAATCTAGTGAGAGGCAATCTAAAAGGCAGAAAAAAGACCAAACCCAAACCCCAGAGAATGCAATGACAGAGGCAATCTCGGCAGCTGTGACTGCCAAAGTGCTGGAGAATCTGAAGGAGAATGGCATATTGCCGCAACCTCGTCAGACGAGACCCCAACCTGTTGAGATGGATGTCCTCGTACATGAAGGTGATTCATCATTACCTAACAGTTTAAGTACAGGTGAACCCACACACAGTTTGTCACACCACACACAAACTTCTAGCTATTCTAGAGAAAACGTGTCTAGTTTTGGCACTCACAATACTCAAAACATGGTTCAAATTCCTGCACAAAGCTTGGTTGCAGGTTTTAATCAGGTTCACCATGGTACAGCAACCTATAAACCAATAGGTAGACCTTTGTATAATAAAATAAATTCTAAACTTCAAGAAAAAATTAAAAATAAGGAGTTTATTGATATGTCAGACATCCTAGTTGACCACCATCCTGCTGAACTAGATTTTCATTTAGCTGTTCAGAATAAGAGGTGGGCCTGACATCTGGAAAAAAAGAAATTTGTTAGCATTGAAAGTTGGACAGATGCATTTAGCATTTTCTCTTCCGTACTCAGGAAGTTTAACCCCACTCACCCTACTTTAGCAGAGGATTTAGCCATATATATGGATTTGATTCGACAAATTCAAAAGGATGGTGGCGATTGGTATTTTTACGATGTTAATTTTAGACAATCAATGCAAAATGATGACACACTTTCTTGGAGTTACGTTGATCAAATTTTACATACCAGGTCCCTTAATAGATTTATTCCCAAAGTTAATAATCCAAACCCGATGAAAAGGACTCACACATACAACAATGCAAAGCCCTTTCCAAACAGCGCCCTCGTAAAACATGCCACAGATATAATGAGGGGCGAATTTGTGAAGGAACTTGTGGATACTCCCATATCTGCAGTATCTGTTTCAAAGGTCATTCTATGTCCCAATGCTACAGGAATAAAACAACAAACAGATCAAATGACAATGGGCCATCCAGAAAAAATTTTGAAACCACAGCTCATATACAACGACCTGCAGCTGCCGCCACCAAAACTAAACAAATGTAAATTACCTACTCCTATTAAGACAGATAGATTGAAATTTTATTTGCAAGGTTATGACTCAGAAAAATCACTTTATCTTTTAAACGGTTTTAAATATGGTTTTCGATTGGAACATAATGGGCCTAGATCACAGTTTAATTGCTCTAACCTTAAATCAGCTAAAAGCAATCCTTTAATAGTACAAGAAAAAATTAACAAAGAGGTTAATTGTCAAAGAGTTATGGGCCCCTATTTAGAAAAACCTTTTTTAAATTTGAGGGTTTCACCATTAGGTCTTGTACCTAAAAAGTCTAAATCAGCTTGGCGATTAATTCATCACTTGTCGTACCCAGACAAAAATCTAATTCAGTTAATGCTGGTATTTCCGACGAATCTGCTGCAGTACATTATGCAGGCATTAATGAAGCCATTAATGAAATTAAACAACTGCGTAGCCGCAATTATCAAGTTTTCCTATCCAAAACCGACGTTAGATCGGCCTTTAGAATCCTTCCAGTTAATCCGACAGATTATGAATTATTAGGTTTTAAATGGAATAATAAGTTCTACTATGATTGTTGCCTCCCAATGGGATGTCGGACCAGTTGTAAAATATTTGAAGAGTTCAGTACTGCTTTAGAATGGATAGCATTGACGAAATTAGGTATCACTTCAATGGTGCATATTTTGGATGATTTTCTGATCATTGAGAAATCGAAAGAGGATGCAATTTCCAAACTCAAGGCGTTCATCAATTTATGTGAAGACTTGGGGGTACCCTTATCAGCAGAAAAGACTGAACTCCCCTCTCAAACTATGGATTTTGTGGGCATAACATTGGACGTAATTAAACAAGAAGCTCGTTTGCCACTGGATAAGATAACAAAATGTCGATATCTTCTGGAAAAGTTCTTACATATGAAATGTTGTACATTAAAAGAACTGCAATCACTTATTGGAGTCTTGAATTTTGCTTGTTCTGTTATTCAACCAGGACGTGCATTTTTGAGAAGGATGATTAATTTAACAATGACTGTATCTGATTCTCAAACTCACGTTTATCTAAATCTGGAGACAAAAGATGACATGAGAATATGGCTTCAGTTTTTAGATTCTTTTAATGGGAAATCAATGTTTTTAAATGAAAGTTTCATGTCAAGTTATACATTGGAACTTCACACTGACGCTGCACAATCTAAAGGTTATGCAGGCATATACAGGTCAAAATGGTTTTATGGTCCATTCCCAGAAAACTGGAAAAACATCAATATAATGACCTTGGAGTTTTACCCTATCATCTTAGCAATTGAGTTATGGGGGCCATTGTGGAGAAATCACTCTATACTATTATTCACTGACAATGAAGCACTGGTTTCTGTGATTAATAAACAGTCAACATCTGATGGTCAAGCAATGAAAATGGTTAGATACATGGTTTTAAGATGTTTGCAATTTAACATATTATTTAAAGCAAAGCATATACCCGGAAAGAAGAATATTTTGCAGATTGCCTTTCTCGTTTACAGGTAGAACAGTTTTGAAAATAGCCCCAGCTGCTCAACCCAAACCGTGCTTAGTTCCACATCAATTCCAGCCACAGAACTTTTGGAGTACGTTACAATCTTAGCAAATGCAGCTCTAGCTCCATCAACTCAAGCTACTTACAGCCGCGCATGGAAAACTTTTGACTCTTTCTGTACAGAAATAATGAACCAAAGTCTGCAGCCACCAATATCTGTAGCTACAATTTCATTATTCATTGCCTACATGTTTAAAAAATCATATGCTCCTAGTACAATTTCAACATATCTATCCGCCATAGCCTATGTGCACAAAATGATGTCAATGCCTGACAACACTCGGTCGTTTTAGTTGAAAAATTAGTTACAGGCACATATAGATTATCAAAACATTTGATAGCCGTCTCCCAATTACAATTCCTATTTTAAACAAGTTGTTACATAGTATAACATTAGTTATCAAGTGTACATATGATCAAGTTTTGTTCAAGGCAATTTTCCTATTTGCTTTTTCAACTTTCTCTAGAGTTGGAGAGTTGGTGACAACAAAAATGCCCCAAATGATAATGTTCTGCTATTGCATGATGTTTCATTGTCTTATGTACAGGACAAAGCTGCAGAACTTCAGGTTTGCTTCCGAAAATTTAAGCATAACGTTAGAGGAATGCCAAAGACTATTTCGTTTTCACATGGTACCGCAATTGAATCAGCAGTCGTAGCTATGGTTGAGTACCTTAAAGTGAGACCCTATTCCGTACCCACAGAACCATTGTTTTGTTCTGTTGATGCCACTCCATTACATCGTCCAGACTTTGACAGAATTTTACATAAATGCCTAGCATCTTGTGGTCTGGATAGTTCGAGATACAAAGGACACAGTTTCCGCATAGGAGCAGCAACTGATGCTGCCGAGAGAGGCTTATCCGATTCACAAATACGCTCTATGGGACGTTGGAAGTCTAACGCATTTCAAAAATACATAAGATCCCATTTAAATTGATAGGCATTTTTGGTACCTGCTTGGGCCGGTACAATTATTTTTATAGGAATATATACAAATTTTTCAGCATCTCTGCGTTACTTGCTTGGGCTGGTAATTGGCACTCAATACGAATTTTATTTTTGGTAAATCACCAGTTAGTGTGTCATCATATAATAAACATATCATTTTATGCAATAGCAATTATAAAAGATAAAAGGTTTCAACGCATGAAGCTATGTTATTTTAACAATACTTAACTGCTTGGGCCGTTAAGTTTTCAATGCCAATTGCATGCTATATTTATGCATACTTAACTATAATGCATACATTAACATTAATATATAGATGTTTGTTTGTGGCTCTAATATCGATTTGTTATGCACGATAGATTGTTGTGGAAGTTTTTATTGTCATTATTTGCTTACATGGACTTTGTCTGTTAACATAACAGTACTTGCTTGGGCCGGTATTGTATTTATACTTGTATGGTTCAATTGGAACTAATTATGATCAGGCTTTAAGCTCAAAGCTTTATTTTCTGCCAAGTGCTTGGCCTTTGTGGGGTAGGAAAGACTTATTTTATTGCATCTTTCCTGGTGGCTTAGTTGACCCTTTTCTAGGCCAAGCTATTGTATTATGTAATATGTTATGTAATATGTTATTAGTGTTTTATGTATTTTCATTCATTATTATCGTGTTGTACAGATGTATATATATTGTGTATTTTGATATGAAAGAATTTTTTACGAATAAGTAAAAATTTTGCAATTTACTTTCTAGTTTCTCCATTCATTTATACATTGCCCATACGATATCAAAAAGAACTTTTCGTCGAATTCTGACACTTACATCATATCAGATGGTTTGTTACGGTTGTAGGAAGATAGCATAAAGGCAAGTTATTTTAATAACTTATTTTATGCAGATGACGGAAATCTTATCTTTATTTTATTCTAATTTAATTTTGCCTTTCCTTTGGGGAGCCCTGCACTAGATCTTGTGTTGCAGTATTTACACTACACGTCACAGTTTTACACATTCTTGATAATCAACACGATCGATATTTATGTAAACAAGATTTTATTTGGGATTTTATCAATTTTCCTCCCTCCATCCCCTTTTTCAACTCCTTTTCTTAACTTAGAAATTTGTTGTTTTGTCTAACTGTGACATTTTGGCTTGGCTTAGTTGACCCTTTTCTAGGCCAAGCTCTTGTATTATGTAATATGTTATGTAATATGTTATTAGTGTTTTATGTATTTTCATTCATTATTATCGTGTTGTACAGATGTATATATATTGTGTATTTTGATATGAAAGATATTATAAGATTGATGTTATTGTTATTGCATAATGAAGTTAGGGCTAAAATTACATTGTGAAATTTCATTTTTATTCAATTATGCCACAATGAAGTTTCTTAAATTACCACAATATTCTTTACTGCATGTATGACTACCCATTGCGTCAAACAGCAGGAATTAAATTAGGATATAGATCACAATATCCAACCATAGTGTATCTTTAACGGCCAGATTTGCACTCTCTGAACATGATGTATAATATTTATCATCCTTATTTTGACTCCGTATTTATATAGCATAGCAGAAGACCTGCTTTTGTTTTACTACCGAAGTCCAAGTGATCATATTTCTATACACCAGTCAACCATTCGGATACGTTTAGTATGACATAATAGTAATAATAATGATAAAAGAAATAGTCATATTAATGATTATTTTCTTATTCGCCCACCGAAAAATCAATCAAAGCCAGTACAGAAAAAGAAAAACATTAGTTGCATATCGCTTATGATTTTAAGATTCAGCTAGCACGGTGCCCTTTCTTTATGTTTATTTTTTAAATGCGTTTCACTCATCTCTTAACGGTTTTTGTATTCATTATAAACTGTTAACATTTAGGTTAGGATGCATTCAACAATTAACCTTGAATCTAATGGTAAATACAGCAGTGTTTAAAAGGATTTTTTTCTTGCTTGTACAATTATATATATAAAAGAACTGACGTTTGAGACAATTGATTCATTTGTTTTATCTATTTTCTTCCTGTTTGTTTTAGTTTGTTGCTAGTCTTGGATATTTTTCACTTTTTAATTGTGTTGTTGCATGTAAAACATGTAACTTTATACATGAAAACTTAAAACTGGTTTTCCTTCAAAAGAAAAACCTATTGGTCAATAAATAACTGTGGTAGAGGAATATTGAAATCGGAACCCCTACCAGAGTTAGCCATCTTTTTACAAACTGAGCTGTTAGTGTATTCGAAACATCTGTCTTTAGCGCATTAATCTATAGCTCTTTTTAACTGAGCTAAAATTGTACTCAATTGTCTTCTTTGGTAGATCGGGAACTAAATGTGGCAATAGTCCTGCTTCAATTTCAGGTTGATAAATTGTTAGGAAATATATGCTCTGGTCTTACAATATACATATACATATATAAGAATATATAAAAACGCAAAAATCTAATAGATAATTGCAATTATTTAAAAAAAAAATTATGTTTGAATTTCCATTGTAATCTTGGTTTTTTAATCGTTACATGGAAACTTATTCACTTACAGAACAGAACTTGTTTATACACTAGCAATAAAAAAAAAACTAACAAAACATCAATATTTCTTTACTGCATTGAAGTGGTCAATACATCTTCAAGTGTTGTCATCATCGCACTTTGAATTAAATCATCACATGACAGAGACAAAATAAACACAGGAAAACATTGAAAGACTACTATCAATGTACAATTTCTCAATATGGCCTAAAATAAATTCAAAACTCATTTGTAACACAACCGTATCAAAACATATCAAATATCATCACGAAGAAACTACACATTATAATTATCTTTTTTGTAGAGATAAAGGGAAAAATATATTAGATGTTTACATTAGCTTCAACTCTCATTAATGTTATTAAAGCATTGAGTTTAATAGATTTATTTATTTTTGGAACTCTTTGCTCTGATAAATATGAAGCTTTGGAGATTGGACCACGATGTCGATTCTTTTATTCAGAAACAGTGCAGATGCAGAAAAGATGTTATTAGAAAGCAATGTTTCCAATCTGAGTTGCAACAGGAAATTAGTGCTTGCCAGAAATGCCATCACATAATCCATCGGATCAACATTAAAAGAGGTTCATTTAAAACTTCAGAAAAGTGTGACAAAAACTTTAAGTTCATTCAACATATTGATAAAAATTAGAATATTGACAGACAAGAAGTAGGTGTTTGACAGATCCGATAAGTGCACACACGTTAAATTTAATCCCTGCAAGCTGCTGACAACATATGAAGTAATTCGTTCAGAAGTGCTGGAGAAATGTTTGACGAAAATTATACACTGAAAATTCAACGTATCGGCAAAGCGGAAGTATGTGCTTGGCATATCCAAAAATTCCCACAAGTTACACACTTACCACTGTTAAAATGCAGACCGAAATTAAAGTTAAGAAGTAACTGAATAAAGTGTGACAAATTATTTGTTGGAGAACGGACGGACGGACGGACCAACTAGCGGACAATGTGAATGCAATTTATCCCCAATCAAAGATTGGAGGTATAATAATGATTTCGAAAAGGGTATCACAAATGCCCCGTTCAATATTGGATGCGAGCTCTCAATCATCAATCAAGTCAATTTTCAAAATATTCCCATAAGATCTTCAGAGATGAGGTATTTTTTTTAACAATGCCTAATCAGAATCAATGATTCACATGCCATAATTTTTTCTGATCAGAATTAAATGAGGATCGTTTTTAGAGAAAAAAGATGGAAGTATTAAGTGTTTAAGAACGACGATTTCATGAGCTTTTAGGTCAGGAAAGAATATAAAAATGATGGCCTCTCTGAACAGGATCTAATTCGATGCATACAAAATTATGTCTCCAATACTCATTCTCTTATTTTAAAACATTTTAAGGAATGTGTTCTTTGGGTGCATTAAACTTCTCAATTAAGCGCCTTTTCTGATTTTTAAAAGATTCAGCTAACGTGATGCCCTCTCATAATGTTTATTTCTTAATGCGTTAATCTCATCTATAAAGAATTATCATTCATGCAACCTGTTTACGTTTTTTCAAGGATTCATTAGTTAATTAACCTTAAAGCTTAAGATTATTTGTAACCTTTTACGTACAATTCTATATAAAAAGGCTTGACGGTTTAGACAATTGATTAAGTTCTTCAATATTTTTGTTGGTGTTAATTTTTTTTGGGGGTGGTTTTTTTTTTTTTTTTTTTTTTTTTTTTTTTTTGTTGGAGTTTTTTATTTAAATATTTTGTTTTCGTTTATGCTTGAAATATTTTAATAATGTCATTATTTTGCTGTGACATTTTAAGAATATAACATAATACATATAGGGATCATTTGTAGGAGGCTTCCAGTCATCAATCCTGTAAAGTTTCAAAGACTTGCGATATTTAGTTCATTGGCCGATCTAAATCAATAATTCTCACGCCATAATCAGAACCAAATTTGGATCGCTTGTAAAGAAAAGACGGAAGTATGAAAAGTTTAAGAACAACGACGACGGACGCCAAGTGATTTTAGAAGCTCACATGACCTTTTACGCAAGGTAAGCATATGAAAATGGCGGCCGCTCCGAAACGGATCTAACTGGAAATGCTAAATTACTGACATTGACAACCAATGACAATGAAACTGAACTAAAACATGCGTAGTAACATGTGGTGGACGTTATTTTTTATTGACTTCGGATACGTATAGTATGACAAAAAAGTAATAATAATGATTATAGTAATAATAATAATAATATTCTTCTTGCCCCCAGAAAAGAAGAGATTCCATAAAAAGAAATTATAAAGTTCAGCTGACATGATGTCCTCTCTTAATGTTTGTTTTTAAATGCGTTACACTTATCTCTTAATCGTCATTGTATTCAATAAAAACGGTCCACATCAAGGTTAAGATGCAATAGATAAATAACATTTAAGCTGTCGGTCAATATAGCAGTTCTTAAATGATATTTTGTTGCCTTATATGTACAATTCAAAATATAAAAGTACTGACGTTTAAGACAATTGATTTTTTTTTGTATCTATTTTCTTCTTAGTTTGTTAGTTGTCTTCTTAGATCTTCTTATTTTACTTGCGTTGTTGCATTTAAAAAAATGTAACTTTATACATGAAAACTCAAAACTACCAAACATTTCTCTTGGTTTTCCTGTAAAAATAATATCCGTTGTTGATATGAAGTTTCTAGGAGAAGATAGACATCAAGAGAATGATTTAACTAATAGATCAAAGAAATACAGGTCACATTACGTTAAAAACAAATAACACAACAAAACAAAACAAACACAAACACAAACAACAGTTAACAAAACAAAATTCACAATATTAAAATTTGGGCAATGCAAACTCCACAATATAATCATAGGCTGAACATAGGCATGACGGAAAGGTATGCAGTTCCTCATCATCCAATGGCATTTTTCGTGTTTTTGTGATTTACATTTATTGCAATGGAGAATGAAAGTAGTTTATATTTTTGTTTATAGAATCTAAACAACTTGGCTTTTGAAACATTGTCCTCTAGAAGATGTTTCTGTAGTTTGTGACGTTCTGTTTCTGTTTCGTTGACGTATAACCCACATCTGCTTGTTTCATCTATATATTACACAGTTACGATCATTCCATCTGAGTTCAGAATATTATGTGGCCAGAGCTTTACATATACCATGGAATGTCAAGAGATTCTCCAATTTCTATCCATAAATAAACATACTTTTCAAGTTATAGTTTTCTGTTTTAAGGTTTCTGATGTTGCTACTACAGTGCACAAGGTTTGCTGAAATGGTAATGAGTGTTTTCGCTTTACAGCATATTCATTATAATGACCTTGTTTGAACTTCATTAACATTGTATTTCAAGTTTTCTGAGATTAAAAACTTCTATATCTAGTCAATTGAATTTAAGGTAAAAAGTACCAGATGTAAAAGAAGAACGTGTTGTTTTCAAAACTCTAGTGTACAAATGGACAACGCAGGGATCAAACACGGAACCTATTGGACAATAAACACCTATCTACCAACTGTGGTAAGGGAGTACTTGACATCGAGACACCTACCAGCTGAGTTGTAAGTGTACTCGAATCATGGATCTTAAGCGCATTAGTCTATAAATTTTATAACTGAGCTAAAGTTGTACTCGATTATCTTCTTCAGTAGATCGGTTGCTTACTGTGGTAATGGTCCTTGTTTAATTTTATGCTTGAACAGTGCTAGGAAATACATGGTCTGCTCTTACATTATACATGTATATATATTTGAATATACATTAAACGAAAAAAACTCTAATAGATATTTGTAATAATTAAGAAAAAGGCTAATGTTAGAAATTACAATGTAATTTCGATTTTTTCAATCGTTATATGAAAACCAATTCACTTACAGACCAGAACTTATTTACTCAATAACGAAGAAAAATCAGTAAACCATCACTATAAAAAAGTAAAATGGCAACTCCAAGGAAAATTCAAAACGGAAAGTCCTTTATCAAATGGCAAAAACAAAAGCTCAAACACATCAAACGAACGGAAAACAATTGTCATATTCCTGACTTGGTACAAGGATTTCCTTATGTAGACAATTGTGGATTAAACCTGGTTTTAAAGCTAGTTAAACCTCTCACATGTACGAATTCCATTATTATATTGCTTTACTGCATTGAAGTGGTTAATATATTAACAAGTGTTGTCATCATCGCAGTTTGAATGTTAATCATTACATGACAGTGACTAAACAAACACAGGAAAATATTGTACGACTAATATCAATGTATGATATCTCAATATGGCCTGAAATGAATTCAAAATACATTTGTAATCCAACCTTATCAAAACATATCAAATATCATCACGAGGAAATTAAACATTATAATTATCTTTAAGATCAAATGAAACATAAAATAGATGTTAACATTAGCCACAACTCTCAAAAGTGTAATTGAAAAGTCATTCGGTTCAGCAGTACTGGAGAAATGTGTGACAAAAGTTTTAAAGTTTACAAAATCAGGAATATGAGAGTTGGTTTCCATTCGTTTGACGTGTTTGAACATTTGATTTTGTCATTTGTTAAGGGACTTTTAATTTTTAATTTTCCTTGGAGTTCAGTATTTTTGTTATTTCACTTTTTTCTAATTCATTTAAAATTCAAAGTATGTGTTCTGTATATCCAAAAAAGTCCCACAAGTTACAACTTACCACTGTTAAGTTGCAGATCGAAATTATAGTTAAGAAGTAACTGAAGAAACCGTGACAAAATATTTGTTGGAGAACGGACGAGCGGACGGGCGGACCAAATAGCGGATAATGTGAATGCAAATTATTCCTAATCAAATATTGGAGGTATAATAATGATTTCAAAAAGGGTTAAAATAGGGATTATATATCACAAATGCCACCATGTTTGCCGCCCGATCAATATTGAATAGGGGCTTTTAATCATCAATCCAGTCAATTCTAAACATTCCGATAAGTTCTTCCAGAGATGAGAATCCTTTTTTAACATTGCCTAATCAGAATGAATGATTCCGACTCCATGGTTTTTTCCGATCAGAACTAAATGAGGATTGTTTTTAGAGAAAAAGATGGAAGTATGAAGAGTTTAAGAACGACGGTTACATGACCTTTAAGGTAAGGTTAGCATATGAAAATGGCGGCCACTTTGTAGAGGATCTAACTGCATACGTGATAAACTGACAGTGAAAACCGACAACAAGGTAACTTAACATTGACGGTCCAATATGTAATGCAGTTAACATGCGTAATATCATGTGGTGGACTTTATCATCTATTGTGAAATGAACTCGTATAGTGGAAGAACATTTTTGGATGCACGATGAATTTTCTATACTGCAAGTATGACTGCATATTGCGTCAAACAGCAGAAAATAGTAGAAAATAGCAAAATAACATATTAACCACAGTAATTAAACTAAGATCTAGAGTCCAACATCCGACCAGAGTGGGCTGCGAGGTTTCGTTTACGGACAAATTATTGAATAGGGACTCCCATTCATCAATCAGTCACACCATGAACATGAACAGACAAGTAAAAGTTGGAATTCCATCAAAACGAGTACAGTAAAAAGAAACATGATTGTTTTATATCGCATTAACTTATAATATTCAGCTGACATGATGACTTCTCTTTATTTTGATTGTTAATTGCGTTACACTCATCTCTTTATCGTTATGGCAGTTAATTTAACATGTTTACGTTTATTTTAGGAAGCATGAGATAGTTAACCTTTAAGCTGTCGGTAAAAATAGCAGTTCTTAAACGATTATATTTTGCATTATACGTACAATTCTAAATAAAGAGGACTGACATTTTATATAATTAGTTCACATTTGTATCTTATCTTCGTTGTTGCTACTTTTTTTTTTTTTTTTTTTTTTATAAAGTTTTGTTTTTGTTTTTCCTTGATATTTTATCGTTGTATATTTTTGTTGTGGCATTTAAAGACTGTAACATTAAAAATGACAACTAAAAATTAGATAAAACAGATATGTCCTAATTTTGTCTCATAACATTAAAAAAATCAAGTTTTATGAAGGTTTTTTTTCAAAAAAGTATATAGGTAAAAGAGGGTATTTAAAAAATCAATCAAATAAAGATATGTTACATCATTGTCAAATAAACAAAAAAGAGCAAAACTAAAAAACTTAAAGTTTGAGCTATAAAACAACGCAAACAACAATGTGATTTGTTATTTATGGTACGTACCAATCTGTTGTCGAAATACGCATCTGGTGCAGAATAACTAGTACCGTTAATGTTATTACTACCATTGGGTCGTTACCTCTCCTGGTGGACTGTTACTCATCGAGGTTATCACCAGCTCAGTAGCCAGTACTTCGATATTGGCATGAAAATAAGGATTTTGTGTTATTAAAATTTGCTGTTACAAAATTTTGAAATTATCTTAGATAAAGTTCTGATGCCTTGCCCGACTTTAGCTATACTTTTTTGTTTATTAGCTCTTTATCGTTTTTAATAAGCTTTGGATTTTCAAATATTATGGCCTCGTGCATCACTGAAGAGACATTAATTGTCGAAAAGTGCATCTGGTGCAGAAAAATTGGTGTTGTTAATGTTATTTATTAAGAAGTAAGGGGTTGTTGATTGCTCACATTCTTTACGTGCCTGTTCCAAGTCAGGAGCATCAAAAGCAGAGATTGTTGTAGCTGTTGTTTGTCATATTTTTTGGTCATAAATCATGTCTTTACTATCGTTTGAATTGTTGAACTTTTTGTCATGTCGGAGTCTTTTGAGCTGACTATACTATATGGGTTGTGTTCAATATGGACGGGGTCGTACGTTCACATGTAGTTGCTCACATGAATATCACTTTTTGCAATTGGAACAATACAACATCTCCTTAATTTTATTTAAGTATACCAGAAAGGTTGGCAATTCCTGTTTCACTGCTCGCACCCATCTTGTTCTTGTGATTTAAATTTTCTGAAATGGAGAATAAAAGGATGTGATATTTTTGTTTAAAGAATGAAAACATCTTGTTTCCGCTTCTAGAACATCCCGATAGAATGCTTCAAATGAAAAGAAATAATGTTTTGAAACAAAAACAAAAAAGGCTCTTTGTAAAACCTTATATAATATACTGAAATATCTTTACACATATTAAAAGAAAAAAAAATGTGCATGCTAAAAATTCATATTTCTACAAATATATCTTCTTTTCGTGGTATATTCTCTTTTTGGGTTTTGCATTCATTTTAATATCAGCATTTTACTATTTGAATATTTTATTATGGTTCTTTTAAAGTCAGTCGAATCAACCATAAACAAATTAACATTTAAGTCTTTTCGCCGCTTTTGATATACATATTTATATACTAGTATTTAAAGACCCATTTCACAAATGATTAATTGATTGTGTCACTGGAGTTATAAATGCTTAAAGGTTTTTTTTTCAATAATCAGATGCAGTTTAATGAGGTATATACAAATTTTCACTCAAATCCTTAATATCACCCAATTAAGTATACTTTGCCCTAGCTATTCTTTATTTGGTGTTGTTGCTAGTTCAAACGCATCAAGGGTCACATTCGCTCTATATATAATGCTTCAGGTAAAATGTTTTGCCCCGTGTGCATATGTACATTAATTTTATTTGTTTTGGGAGAATTGATTGCAATGATTTCTCAGGCTTGTTTCAAATCAAATCAAATAATTTTATTGGTGTAAATTCCAATACAGGAATGATACCAGCTGACATTTACAAAATACAAATACAGAAATAGACAAAAATAAACAAAAACAAATATACAGAGACATATTTTCTCAATGATAAGAACCACATATTTTATATCTTCATTGCTTGCGTGGAGGTGTTATTCATACTATATTATTAATTCAAGCTATTACAATAAGCTTTTATACTACAACAGTTTTTAACAACATTGTGTTTGCTTTAAATGAATGTTCGAATCATACATATCACTTAATCCAGCTACACATACAGTACAAATGTCAGTATCATTACTTTTTAAAATGAAACTAAATTTATCTTGTTCAGACATATTAACAAAAGAAGGAACTATATCACTTAAATTACAAACGAGTATATTTCTATTAAATTCTAACGTTTTACATTTAATGAGGAAATGGAATTCATCTTCAATTCCATCCTTGCAAAGTGGACAAATTCTCTGTTCAAAAGGCGTTCTAGTATATCTACCAACTTCTATTAGTAATTTGCTATTACTAATTCTAATTTTTACCTCTTTAGATATAACACTTATGTTAAGGTCCAGTAGGAGATATTTTTCTAATTCGAAATTATTTTTAACTTTGCGATACGTTCTTAATTTATTACCATGACTATCTTTATTAAAGTCACAAAAAAGGCTTGTTTGCAGTATTTTATTAATTCCTCCTCTAATTTCTTTTGAAATGAAAAAAGTAATTTTGTCTTTGAAATAGTATTTTTGATTTTCCCAAACATGCTAGAAACCAAGTTTATCTAATAACACTTTTATTTTTCTACAAAAACCATTAGACATGTTAAAATTGTCACTGTATGCTTTCTTTACCATGCTCTCACTATTCATATTAATGATATGAAGCCAGAAATTAATTGTATTTTTAAGGGCTGACAATAAAAGTGGGAATAATTCTAATTCAGAAAGTACGGCATTAATAACAGCACCTTTATTTACACCCAATAAAAATTTTGCAAATTTGATTTGAATCTTATTTGGATTAAAGTTTACATAGTTTGACTCGATGGTAGTATTTTGTTTCACTAAACTAACAGTAACCCAAACTTCACTGCTATATAATAAAATAGGTCTAACACATGAATCAAAAACTTTAAATGTGGTAGCAAATTCATCTTTTCAGAAAACAATAATTTTCTAATACAAAATATATCTTTGTTAGCATTTTTAGATAGCTGATCAACTGCTGCAGTAAAAGATTCATTTGGTTAAAAAAATTATAACTAGAAACTTGTATTCATCAGTCAGCTCTAGTAGTTTTCCATTTTAATAGAATTTGTGTTTTTTAATTATTTTCCCTGTTTTTGAATATTATAATATATTTAATTTATCTAAAGCATTTTGCAGGCCAGATGCAGATTCTGAGATTACTACTTAATCGTCTGCATATAGAAGACAAGACACTTGTTTATCATCTAGGCATGCTGGATCACATTTGTGGTCAAACGTTTCAACCAGTTCATTTATATACAATGAAAATAATGTAGGGCTTAATATACAACCCTGTTTTAATCCTACACATGAGGGAGATGTTTGTGTTAGTCCCTCTTTTAATTTTACAGAGAAAGAGACATCTTTGTACATATCTTTTAAATATAAAAAAAGACCCTTTTGTATTATATTTTAGTAACTTATTAAAAAGGCCATCTCTATTGATTGTGTCAAACGCTTTTCTTAGATCTACAAAACAAGTGTATAGATGTTTAGATTTTTTAAAGGTCTTGTCAATCAGAGTTTTTAATGTTAAAATGTGATCACTTGTTCTGCTATTTTTCCTAAAGCCCATTTGCTCCATGTGTAATATACTGTTATTTTCAAGAAAGTTCTCTAACCTGGTAGATAATATCTTTAAGAAAAATTTACATAAACAG
Organism: Mytilus coruscus; assembly: GCA_017311375.1. Taxonomy (NCBI): domain Eukaryota; kingdom Metazoa; phylum Mollusca; class Bivalvia; order Mytilida; family Mytilidae; genus Mytilus; species Mytilus coruscus. Next base: position 121,315,308 of record CM029595.1, on the reverse strand, counting down.
CTAGAAAGAGCTATACCCCTGTAGTTGGAAGTATCATTAAAACACCCTCCTTTAAATATAAGCTTAATGATGTTTTCTCCATGTAGGAGGAAAGATTCCACTTTTAAATATCAAATTAAAAATCAACACATATGTTTTAACTAATTTACCACATGACACTCTGATCATTTCGCTTGTTATACCATCACAACCAGCAGATCTTTTTAACTTTAAGTCTTTTACAACCTTTAACACCTCCTCCGCAGTAATATTATCATTTAAACAATCATTATTACAATCAATACTACTAATGTTTTCATCAAAAATATTACAATGTTGAAAATTCATTAAATTTTTAAAGTACTTCAACCATTCATCATGTGAAATATTGGAGCTAAGGTCTTCCTTCGCTTTGTCCTTTAATAAATTTAAAGATTTCCAAAATTCCGAAGGATTTTTCTCGGATAGGTCAAGTATATTTTTTAGTATTTTATTTTTATAGACCCTATGTTCTTTACGTACAAGCTTGTTGAAGTTTTTTTCTCTCTGTAAACATTTTTCATCCTAAACTAGAATCCCAAGGATTATTTCCTAAAGTTCTACAGAGAGCTTTTATATGCCTATATTTAGCATCACAGTCTTTGTCAACCCATGGTTTTTTAATTTTCCTTCTTTTTTGTTTATTATGCAATTTTGATTCAAGTTTCTCTGTCTTACACTCTAGTATTTCTTATATTCTTTTACACTAAGGTTTGTTTAAGGAAATTTACTTTCATAAGTTCAGATTTTCTCTTAAAAAATTATAAATTTGACATACATTTTGTAACTAAGTTCTTTTGATGTTGTATTTTGTTACTAAAATGAGCTTATTTCTTTTTTTGATGTTTTAGGATAATACTTACAAAAAATAATCGTCAACGATACCGCAATATATATAGGCGTTTAAAAAAAGTTTTAAAAAACTAATTACTTACTGTATGTCATAGACAGGAGATCTTATGATAGCTCAATAATTAATATTTCATTGTCTCTGATTTTTTTTTTGCAAAATGTACATAACATCCCTTTTGGGATTTAAGTCCCAAACTATTCGTGTGCATGTATTCTCTAATTAAGAGATAATTCATGCAAGACATAGATTTCTTGGAAATAAACGAATATGACGGGCCGGCCTAGGCCATGTGAATATATTAACAAATCTATAGCTCGAATGAAATATTTCGATTCTAAGAGGACAAATACGGTAACTTAAAAAAGGATAAATATATCGTGAGTTTGGCTGTTCTAATTTACCTCCTGTTAGATAAAGATTACAATTTCAAATAAATCTATAGCTTGCATGAATTATATTTAAATAACCTCTAGGAAATGTGTTTAATCCTTATAATTCTCAACCCAAACATATTTTTCATTGGCTACTATTTACCGACAAATCCACGATTGACATGTCGTAAATAAGGAGGAAGACGCCATGTTGACTTTCGGAAATCCATAAATATGCTAATAATGCAAAAGAGTACAAAGAAATAACACCTACATAAAAAAATCCATTTTAATGCGATATTATCCGAATTTGAAGTGTACAGGTAACGTGATAACCTTCAGCTTGAGAGTTTTCATTCGTATGACGTCATGATGTCATGATTTGTCATGACGTTATTGTGCCAAGATCATTCATGGAATTTTGAGGAATTATATTTTATTATAATTTTATACATTTTTTCAAGTTCTAATGCATTAACTCTCTGATTCTGCGATAATTATAGATATATCGCGAATTGAAGCACGTCATATAAGAACTTTTAACCTTGATCGAACTTGACGAAACGGAACCAATTAACGCAGATTGAAATCAATGCCATATATATTCAAGTTACCTTTGAAATGTAATGAAGATAAGGTAGAAACTGCATAAGTTAAAGAAGGTTCTATTTGATATCGATATGGCTTTTATTTTCTTCTACCCTCTCAAAAATATGATTACACATTTTTTAGAAATACGTGTTGAGTACTTTAATATCGCTATCAGACGTTAATCATATTAAACATACAGAACAAAGCGGTGCAATTGAACTTCTGCAGACATATCGTCGGCGACAAATTGTTTTAAACCTTCTAATAAATTTAAACATCACTAAACAAACCAGGCTTGAAATGGAATTTAGAAATAATATTAGATCTACTTTGTCTGAGGTAACAGAAATATAAACAACAGACCTGATGAGATCTATGAGCAATTATATATATTGCTGTTGGGTAATCAACCTTAATGTATGTCCTAATGTATGGGTTCTTATCTGCTCTGCATAAGACACTCAACATTTGGTGTTACTACAAGAAAGGAAATGATTTGTAAAAAGTGATGAGTTAATCATTTTCTAAATTGTGCCTATATTTTTCTATTGTATACTTCTAAAGTCGTATTGGTTTTATACCAACTTAAACTACATTCTAAAATTGCAGTAAATGTTTAACAGAAGTACCCCTCACCTCTCCTCTGTTGTTTTGTTTTGTTTTGTTTTTTTTTTTTTTATATGTTTTTACGCTTGCATTTAGAAAAAACACAACTTTTTATATTTGATTTTTAATTCAATCTCACTTTTAGCTCACAAGAGTTTAGGGAGAGTATGTAGAGATGAAGGAGCAAAGAAAATCATTTTCTTTTCATAGCGAAAGTTTTTAGCTCTTTCACAAATCCGGTGATATGCATATAACCATAAAGAATTCATCATAAAGACAGATTATTTTACATTTTTGCATGCAATTATCTTTGCAAGCTAGCTTGTTGTCCTTTTTATTTGCCTATATAAACAATCATCAGTTAATTAATCTTCGATTTATGAGTTTTGAATTTTTCCCTTGGTGTTTTCCGTCTCTTTTTATTGAATGTAAACTTTAATATGAAAACTAGCAATGTGTAAAAAGAATTCATTTGTTTTCCTTAATTAATTGCATAGATAAATATCATATATGCCTTCAGATATTTGCTATAAGATTTATTTAAGTTTAATATGTAGTTTATACAAACCAACATGTTTCATGTTTCATGCAATAATTGGTTTATCTTACTTTTTCTATGTTGTGTTTTGTGTACTGTTGGTTGTCTGTTGGTCTCTTTCTTTTTTTTGCCATGGTGTTGTCAGTTTTTTTCGACTTATGAGTTTGCATGTCCCTTTAGTATCTTTCGCCTCTCTTTCGTAACATGATCGTATCAAATACAAAGGTCAGTTTGGATAGTCTTGTCACACTCTTTAATCATTTATAACAAACAACATGTGATTTTGTTTCTTATTTCTGGTATCACCGTTATCTGATTGAAGCAGTTCTCACATCTGGAGTTCATATTAAGTTGTAACACAGTAACCCTCATCAATTTAATGTATATTTACAATTACACTTGTCACTAGCGTAAGATGTTTTATAGGAATTTAATTGGGTTTAAACTATTTATAGCACTTGATATAATACTTTCGAGGACAACTATGTTGGATTATACCATTTTATATGGGTAGTAATATTCTGAACATTTACCTTTGTTCATATTTAATGAAACTTGTAAGAAAAAAAAAAACCTATCTAGCTTTGGTGTGCTTTGATTCAACAGTATCTGTTTAAAATACTACCTCCTAAGTCAACGTGTGACTCTTGTGAATGAATTCCTTCTGAATGTTGTGGTTTTATCATGAATATATACTGATTAAAAGTTCCCTTTAAAGTGACAGAGATGTTTATAATATAAGAAAACTTTATAAATTTCATGTGTCCAAAGCGCTTTTCTGAATTTATCTTCAGTAGGAACGATCACCAGCCTTGAATAATAATCGTTGAAATGTTAAGCGCTAATCTATCGATATATCAATGTAGAATGTAATTTAGTATGTTATAAATTATGTCAGAACCAAAGCACTGACTACTGTCCTCGTGATACCTTGGCGAACAATTTACTTATGGTTCCAATTTCAGTACGCAACACAATTGTTCCTGCTTGCATCCTTGGTAACTTTAAAACATCAATACATTAGAATTCACAATATTTTTCAGTTATGATTTTGTTCTTCAAAAAAGCATCTGCTTATGCCATGTTAATGAAAGACCTTGAATTCTTACATTTTTTTAACATATTGTGTAAATACAAATTAACATTAATTTGATTTTTAAGTCAATTTGATATTATTGCACACCAGGAAGTTTAACTTGTAGATTCAATGGGAATATTTTTCTAGGATGTTGAAAAAAAATAATGTATTCATTAATACTCATTCTCTGTAACCACTTAAACTTTTTCGGCACACATAGTCACTGATCTTTCTGAAAATTGGCTGATATGTTGATACTATTAGTCTAGTCAGAAAAATAATGCCAACCGATATATATATTGGTTGGTTACCATGGTAACAGCGGAGAAAGTTGGGATTTTTGAGAAAAATACAATATTTGGTGTAGTGTTGTGAAATTATGCGGCTACATCTATTAAAAAGAAACACAAAAACAATTAATTTCAGTCTTGTTTTTATCAAAATCAAAAAAATTATGGGGAATCTACCTTGAAACATGTGAAATTAATTTCTAAAAAAATGATCATTGTGCAATATTCCTCATAATACGAATGATCTCCCTTTGGTGGGTTAAACTAATGACTGGACCAAAACGAAAATGCTAATAATTTTTTTTATTTCTCAAAGGATTTATGTCAAATTTGAATTGTTATAAATTTAGACCATTTAATACATAAATATAAGAAAAAATATAGAAAACTTTTTAAATCGTCATAAAACGTGACCTGACCAACGCTGACAATGACAGGACCAAATGAAAATGCTAATAACTTTTTTATTTTAAATTTGAAATATAATAGAATTTGATCATTTAATATATAAATATATAGAAAAAATAGAAAAAAAAATAGAAAATAATTACGCAAAATTCCGAAAACGTGACCTTTCTAACGTTGACAATGACCTGACCAACAACAGCAATGACCTAACAGATGAACATTTCTGTGTAATTTTATATTATTAAAAAAAAAAAAAAAACAAACAAACAGGAACAGGAAAAACATATGTTTTTGGGTAAAAAAACTTGACCTGACCAACGTTGACTGTGTCCTGATCGTTGTACTACCTAATACTTATCTATATCTTATAGGATTGCTTAAAACTTATAAAAAAAACAACATTAAAATTAAATGGTAAAGTCTTTATCAAATAATTAAAAAAAAATGGGAAAAACAGTTTAGGGTACTATGACGAGCACCGAATTGTTTAAACTTTTTATGGTATTGAGTAGTATATTGTATTTAACTGTGTTGTAAATTATGGTGTATATTGCGGTTATAATTTGACACGTTTGATCACAAATATAAAGTAAGGCACAAAAGGTGTGAAGTAGGCCATAAATACATGTAAGTTGATAAATCCAATATAGTTTGTTTTTTAATACTTTCATAACAGTAAATAATTATTTCCACGTACTATTTAAGGCATGCCCGAGCCTTGTGCAGGACACCTTGGTAGTTTTAAATATTTTCATAAAAACAAATGAACATTTCGCGGACTACTTGAGGTATGCCCGAGCCCTTCATGTACGATATCTTGGTAGTTTAAAATATTTTTATAAACAAGAAGTAATTGTAACAAGATGCTGTTACGAAGTCTCCCAAACAAAGCTCCCATAATTCACCATTCCCATCGTCCCATATTTCATTTGATTTGTTTTATTGTCCCATACAAGAATATATATGGTTTAGGGGTGGGGATTTCGACCGTTTACAGGTTTTTAAACAAGAGGGGTAAGGTGACCCCAGGGACTTCACCTATATTTCATTTGATTTGTTTTGTTGTCCCATGCAAGAATATATATGGTTTAGGGGTGGGGATCGCGACCGTTTACAAGTTTTCAAACATGAGGGGGTGGGGGTGACCCCCATGGACTACTCCTATATTTCGTTTGATTAGTTTTATTGTCCCATACAAGAATATATATGGTTTAGGAGCGGGGATCTCGACCGTTTACAAGTATTCAAACAGGAGGGGGTGGGGTTGACCCCCAGGGACTTCACCTATATTTCATTTGATTTATCTTATTGTCCCATGCAAGAATATATATGTTGCTTAGGGGTGGGGATCTCGACTGTTTACAAGTTTTCAACAGGAGGGTGTGGGTGACCCCCCGGGACTTCACCTATATTTCATTTGATTTGTTTTGTTGTCCCATGCAAGAATATATATGGTTTAGGGGTGGGGATCTCGACCGTTTACAAGTTTTCAAACATGATGGGGTGGGGATGACCCCCATGGACTACTATATTTCGTTTTATTTGTTTTATTGTCCCATACAAGAATATATGTGGTTTAGGAGTGGGGATCTCGACCGTTTACAAGTTAATAGCACATTATAGGGACTCACCCTATATTTCATTTGATTTGTTTTATTTTCCTGTAATCATTTCTGAAGACTGCGTGTGTCTATCACAAGTTTTCAAGTTATAGTCATTTGAAAATTTAAAAAAATAAAATCCCATAAGGTTCTACAGTAAACCCCTCCCTTCTTTATGCCCCTCAAAATTCCCCTTAATAGACCCAAGTGCACAAACTAAAGATTGATGGCACCCCTAGACATGTTAGCCTAACATTTTATGAAACCCTTAGTTAATCTGACAAGCGGTTTTGGAAAAGAAAAAGAAGAAGAAAAAAAGGAGAAAAATAATAAGAACTGAACAAATACAATAAGTCTCCAAACTTGGTTTGGGAGACTTGAATATAAGTAAACATATTCGCGGACTTAACTTGAGGTATGCCAGAGCCTTGTCTTAGTTTTAAATGTTCCGCAAAGTCAATACATTTATCGTTTGCTAATATATTTGAAAAGCATTTTATATTTTCTTATTTGATAAGATACATGGTTCAATCTAAATGTTTCTATAAATTTGATGCAAAGCCTATTTATTATATATAAATAGGTATAAAGTCATTTTTCCTGGTCATGATAACGGTCAGAATGTAGGACAGAAAGTCACAGGCAAAAAGTCACAGACAAAAAGTCACGGACAAAAAGTCACATGTATAATATGTTATAAACATTGAGTCCTGTTTCAAAGTAAAATCTAAATTTTGTTAAAAGGAATACAATATACTAATTTTGAGAAACATCTTTCTGTAATGGGCTTTCAGTGAAAATCAAATTATATAATCATTTTAAAGTAACCCTGTGTAAAGAGTTTTCATATTGTCAATATTTTTTAATTTGCTGCTAAAAATCCATAAAGATAATTGTTATTTTCTCAAATTTCAATAATCCAATGCCTATTACTAATGTTAAGATAGTGCTACCATACGCGGATACAGTGGGCCCTGAGGTCCCGCCCCTCCTTTCATTGGAAACATTTGGTTGATTACATATGGAATTACTAAAGCATGAATGTAGCGGGCCATCTCTTAAGGCAGTCCGTGGGACTCCTTATATGAAAATTGTCTAGATGATATATTTTTCCCCCGCTGCTCGTTGTAAGACCCGCACCCACACGCTGACAGATTTTCCACGGGTCCTCGAAAGGAAACGGAACTTTTTGGAAAATCTCGAAAATTCCTCCCTACCAGAACGGCAAACAAGGAATGTGTCGGATGGATAGCAGGGACCATCGGGTCAGCGGCCGACCGTACCCGCCCTTGCTGGTTATGCCCTTTGTTTGTTAAAGAACCCTTGTGTTAATTCTTTTGACCTATTGAAATTTCTGTCCTTGTCCAATTGATCCCGACTTCCAATGATATTTCAAATTGTCCGCCTTCATCCCAGCCTACCCCTATTGCAGGACCTTATGAAATTGTCTATTTTTTTCAACTTCACCTCAAAAATGATCTTCATGTAGATACTCATCATCCAATAATACAATATTATTCAAAACGTATAGCTATACCTGCTTTGCCATTTCAACATTGAGTTTAAGAATGAATAAGAAAAATCAACAGCTCATAATATAGGTATTTTTTCCTTTATAGAAAGAAAGGTTAGATGGTCAATTATCATTTACATTGTATTTAGAGGATCAACATCTGACTCTTTTTGTTCGATTTTTTATTGTGCTGAATTGTATCAAATTATTACCGTTAATTAATTTTTGGTCAGTAGACTAGCACAGGACCTACAATGTGCCTATTAAATTTATTGATTTTGTTCTTTTCTGAAATATGCATGAGATATTTGACACTGGAGATAAAGCAAACCACAACTAATCGATCATTTCTTTTTTTACAAAATCTTACCCCCACCACCAACGATATTGATTATTTTCATTTGTGATAAGTATTTATTTCTGTGCCTCACACAAACAATTTCAAGCTTGGCCTTTCTTCATGTTCTTGAACTGTCAATTTTCTGTTTGTTTCTTCTTAACATTATGTATGAATAGTTAGGAGCTAGTAGTTATAATTCTAAACTGTCAACACTAAGTGGCACTTTGATCTTTAATCTTCACTACAGCATTTGAATAATAGTTGATGGACTGACTGTAAAAACCATCATTCTTTGATACTGCATTTAATTAAAAACTTACAGAAGAGAGTTTTTGTATGAGAGATTTAGTCTATTTTAAAGCGTTTTCCAAGTTTATGCATATAATTTGTTTCTATGGCAACACTGTCACTAATAATGCCTGGAATATTATTAATATTTCTCAAAAACAAGAAAACCTGCATAATGTAAGCAAAATTGTATACATTCATTGCTATATGTATCGAAGTTCATTAAAACGAAATTGGAAAAATTAGCACTTATCAGTATTTTTGCAAATGGACTGCTTGTTTCCATGGCAACACATTCAACAGCAAATATTGCACAATTGAATATATTATTTTTTAAATGATTTTATTTGTTTTTTCTAGATTGGGTAATTGTTTTTCTTGTATATTTTTCATGATCATGAAAACAGACTGAAATTTCTTCATAACCAGCTCTTTTATCCAAATTAAAAAAAAATGTGTTTGATTCCTTCAAGTGGTAACACCATTATTGATATACTATACTAGCAAAATTATTTATATATACACATATGTGTATACATTGAAACTTAATAAGTGTTTTAGTTTGTTTTCCTACTTTAATGCACATTTAAGAAACTAACTGAAACTTTTTGAAAATTGTTTTAAACTTGTCTTGTGTAACATCATGAAATTGTTGTCATAGCAACACAGTTAAAACTATAATACCGTTATATATGAATATGTTTAAAATTTTGATGATTACAATAATTTCTACATATTGTATATTTATTTATTTTTTTCTGACTGCAGAATTAGGTTTTAAAACATTTTTTTTTTCAATAATTTTCCAAATTTTTTTTTCTGAAAAAAATGAAAATTAAGCATTTTGTATCCATGGTAACAAAATTATGAGACATAATTCCCCATTACTTTTTCGCATCATTGATACGATAAGACTATGGTTTTTATGAATTCATGGTTGACTTAAACTCAGGTGTCCGCAAATAAATATGGTGAGCATTCAGAAATGACCTCAAAAGGGTATTTTTTACCTAATGCAAACCACATAAAAAGGCGGGTATATGTGATTTTTGATTGAATTAGAATATGAAAATATCAGTTATTAAATTACATTAATAAAATGCATATATTTAATAAAATCATAAAAAATTATTCATTTTCTTAATTATTTATTATGAAAAATTATGTTGAAAATAGCCTTTTTCAGCCTAAAATCATAGATATCCAGAAGAGGTAAAACTGGTCATCGGTTGCTATGTCAACCGATATGCTAAGCAACCAAAATTTTTCCATTTTTTGTTTGTTTCATCAAGACTAGTAAGTGTGTGAAGTTTGAAGAAAATCCATGACCATGCGTGCCACACTCCCTATGTAAGAGTTTAAATAGTTACAGAGAACCAGTATTAATTATTTACCGAAATGTAAGCAAATAGATTTTAAGATACTTTAATTTTCAAGTGTTTAACATCCGTCATTAATACACAGCGGGATACTGTACTAACACAGTTATACTCAAAAACGCATTTAATTTCAGTGCTCCCAATGTAACCGTTTAGCTTGTTCTTTAAAGACTCTAGTGTAGCAGTTATCAATGACTCTGTCGTGATATTGCTGTAAGATATACAGATCTTTACTTAATCGTTAAAGGACATCCTTCAACTGTGAAGATTACAAATTTCATTGAAATTGCTGTTTATTTCATATATTGTATATAAATAAAAGTATTGCAGGGATATGCGTCAAAGCGACAGCAAACCAACGATTGAAAACCAAAAGACACAAGAGATCAAACGAGAGGCGGAATATATCAAAGGGATAGTCAAACTCATGAGTTGAAAACAACCTGACACTGCCAAGGCAAAACACGAAAAACAACCTGACAACGCCATGGCAAAACACGAAAAACAACCTGACACTGCCAAGGCAAAATACGAAAAACAACCTGACACTGCCAAGGCCAAACACGAAAAACAACCTGACACTGCCAAGGCAAAACACGAAAAACAACCTGACACTGCCAAGGCAAAACACGAAAAACAACCTGACACTGCCAAGGCAAAATACGAAAATTAACCTGACACTGCCAAGGCAAAACACGAAAAACAACCTGACACTGCCAAGGCAAAACACGAAAAACAACCTGACACTGCCAAGGCAAAATACGAAAATTAACCTGACACTGCCAAGGCAAAACACGAAAAACAACCTGACACTGCCAAGGCAAAACACGAAAAACAACCTGACACTGCCAAGGCAAAACACGAAATACAACCAAAAGACAAACAACAGTATACAAAGCACAACTTGGAAAAAAAGACCGAACAACACGCACCCCACAAACATACAGGGATTGTTCTCAGTCTAAGACAGGTGATACTTAGACAGTTGTCTACACAATCTGTCCAGCGCTAGATTTTCCCGAGTCTGTAGAAGCTGTGAATAAACGTAAAAGAAGCAACAGTTCATTTAGTATAGTATATTGTGAGACAGCGGTTTTATGAACACCCTCCTCATATCGCCTTACTTAAGTTTCCCAAATGCCCCAGTTCTTTTTCTCAATGAAAATGTTTGATCAGAAAAACGAACTCAAAACCATGTTTGTTAAATTATTGTTTTTAGTAGATTCCAGTAATAATTACATCAAAGTATTCATACCTTTAGATCAACAACATATTCGATTAACAAGATGATTTTAGTTTTCTTACAGGCAACTCCCAATTCTTAAGTATAACCGGACATTCTGTTCGTGCCTCTTTTACGTACCTTTGTTAATGTAGCATGTTATATTCTCTATTGAAATAAAAAAAAAAAAAAAAAAAAAACCGATGCCATTCTTTATCAGACTAAATATGGTTTTGAGGTAGAAAAACTTAAATCATAATTTTGCAATGATAGATGTCGATTACAAATAAAAGTATCGTTACTGCATCTCAGCTTGCTTGAGATATCTTACCATCTTAAAGAGTCTTCAAATCGTTTTCGTTCATTTGAGTTTTCAGTTTTATAGAAACCTTGGTGGTAACAGAATTTTTTAATCGTTTCACCGGTGTGCAAAAGAGAGGAGGAAGATGACAAAGGGATTATCAAACTTTTAAGTCGAAAACAAACTGACAATGCCATGGCAAAACACGTAAAACGACCAAACGACAAACAACAGTCTACAAAAACACAACATAGAAAACTAAAGACTGAGCAACACGAATCCTACAAAATAAACAGGAGTTGATCTCAGTTTTAGACTGGTAATACTTAGACCAGTGTCAAGCTCTAAATTGAACCGAGTCTATAGAAGCTGTAAATAGATTTAAAAGAAACGATCAGCAATTTAGTTAAGTATATTATGAGACTGCGGTCTTGTGTTTACCCACCTCATGTCTTTTTCTTATGTTTCAAAAATGTCCAAATTCTTTTTCTATTTTAACAATATTTAATAAAAAAAAACGACATTTCTTAAAAACAAATTTTTCAGTAGATTCCAGTAAGAATCACATCAAAGTATTCATACTTTTAGATCAACAACATATTCGATTAAACAGATGATTTAAGTTATCTAACGTCGACTCCCAATTCTTGGGTATAATCAAACATTCTGTTCGAGGCTCTTTTGCGTATCTTTGTTAATCATTTGTTAATATAGCATGTCGGATTACAGTTTCTTCATTGAAATAAAAAAAAAAAAAAATACAGATGTCATTCTTTATCAGACTAAAATCCCTATAAGGTTTTGAGGTAGAACAACTTAAATCAAAATTTTGCAAATGATACATGTCCATTACAAATAAAATTATCGTTACTATATCTCAGCTTAATTGAAATAAATTACCATCTTAAAGATTCTTCAAATAGTTTTTTGTTTATTTGAGTTTACAGTTTAGTAGAAACTTTGATGTGACAGAAATTTTAAATCGTTTCACCAGTATGCCTGCATATCATGTCATCCCAATGGATTCTGGTCTTTCATTCTGTTTTTAGTTAATACGATCCACCCTGAAATCACTCTCATGTTCGTCTGTTTTACCTTAACTTATGAAGTTATAAGTCTTATGCTTTGAATTACGACATACATGCTTAACCAATCTGTAAGTTTCAAATGATTTCCAACATGGTTTTTTATAACTCTTATAAATTCAAAGAGATTCCCTTTCAAAGCTCAGCATGATAAATAACCAATACTTCGTGATTTGAAACCAAAACCATCCTTATCAAGGGTCTAGATGACTTTCATGGGTCAGTCATTTTATTATTTCATTTTATAAAATACAAGGGAAGAAAACATACAGAAATGGTAAATATGCACAATTCATTATCTTGTTGATGTTAAGAGTTTGGCATGAATCATGAGGTTTGTTTTTTAAAAGATATTAGGTGTTGAATGCAGTCTTGTTATGATATCCAGAATATTTCAAGACTTTTGTGTTTGACCTAAAATATGAATATGTTTCTCATTGATACATATATTGCAGGAAATGCTTACACTGTCAACTGGTCTTTAATTGTTAAACGTCCATATGATTCTGTTTCTTATCATTCCTTTGTTTGTTAGTTTTATTAGAAACACCTTCAAAAACTATGATTTACCAAAAACACACAGATGTTATTAACCCGTTCAAGAAGATCGAGGTTTTTGCTTATTTATCCTGTCTTTACAACAACTATGATATTGTTTGAACAGACAAAGCCACACACAATATTGCTCTCTCAGCAAATACCATTATAGATTGCCAAAGAAACGACTGTTCAATAGTAGTTGTTACCTGTATACATAAATATCATACTGAATTGTCTGAAAAGCTACTGAACATTATGAATTTACCGCAGTGAATAAGTCTAAATATTGACTGATAGACTGAACATGACTGCATAATGTATTGTTCAGAATTTTCAGATGATGTTAAGATCAAAATGACTGTTTCAGACTTAAATTCATTTACTAGTAAAGACTTATACACCAATCTCATTTAAGAAAGAGGATATTTTAGAACATTGCAAACTTCCTTCTCTCCTTTGGTATCAAAAAAAGGAAGACAAAAATCTACATATTCTTTATTTTGACTTTTTGACCGATTAAGAATTCCAGCAGCGCCTGCATACGGAGTATATATCTCCCAGTTGATGCGATACTCCAGGAATTGTATTTCCTATCATGATTTCCTTGATATAGGGTTGCTGCTCACAAGGAAGCTATTAAACCAAGAGTTCCAATTGTTGAGGTTGAAATTATCCCTTCGTAAATTTAACGGACGCCATCACAAGTTGGTTGACCGTTACGGAATATCAGTTTCACAGATGATAGCGGATATGTTTCTAATGTCGTAACTACAATCCCGTCCCCTTTTCCTGAATGTGGTCTACCAGATTAGAATTATTACCGGGTTTGTACTAACATGAGCAACACGACGGGTGCCACATGTGGATTATGATTTTCTTACCCTTCCGGAGCACCTGAGATCACCCCCAGTTAAAGGTGGGGTTCGTGTTGCTCAGTCTTTAGTTTTCTATGCTGTGTTTTGTGTACCATTGTTTGTCTGTTGGTCTTTTTCTTTTTTAGCCATGGCGTTGTCAGTTTATTTTCAACTTATTGGTTTGAATGTCCCTTTGGGATCTGTCGCCTCTCTTTTTCTTCCAATTCACACCCATGAGAGCCATGGCAAAGTGTACGATAATAAACCGGAAGTTATGAGCTGGAAAGAAATATCTTAATAATGGTTTAAAACAGTTTGCTGCAATTCTAACAATGTCACATTCTGCATTTAAGAAAATTCCAACCCAGTATTTTACGACAGCAAAAACATCACCTAGTATGTAAGATACCATAAAAGAAACTGTCAATGTTTGTTCATACATTTCTTTGATTAAATGTCACGTTAATCGATTTGATTTTAAAAAGCGAATTTTAAGTGTAACATTTGCGTTTGCCACTGCTGGTGGAGATATTCTCCCTGAGGGTATTACCAGCCAAGTAGTCATCACTGTGTTGACATGAATTATCATTGATATGGTCATAATTATAAATAAACTGTTTACAACACTTTGGATTACTAAAGATTTTCTACCCCAGGGATAGTTCATTTTAGCTGTATTTATCAAAACTTTTCGCATTTTGCGGTCCTCAATGCTCTTTAACTTCGATCTCTATCTGACCTTTTTAGCTTTTTTGATTCGAGCGTCACTTTTTTTAGAAGAAACGCGCGTATGCCGTACAAAATTTTAATCTGATATCTATGATTAGTTTATTTGAAGGCGCCTTGGTGAATATTCTCTTTTAAAGTGATTATTTAGTTATATCTGTAATTTTACACGCCCTCTTAGTTTTCTTAAACGTTAAATAATATTTTCACTTCTGTCCTTTTAGAAAAGATGAAAAGACAAACAACAGTCCCCAACCGACTTCTCAGAAAACTTACTTTTGAAACATAGGAATCACTAATGGAAGATGTGGTCTGCGATACACATATTCCACAACGGTCAACCAAAGTTGGGTTAAATTTCAATTTATTCATCTTGAACATTTGGGTTAAAATATTGTTGTAAGCAGCAGTCTTTTGCAAAGTTTTGTCTTCAGTGTTTATTTTGCTATGTTGTGTTTTGTGTACATTTGTTTGTCTTTTGGTCTTTTTTTTTTTTTTTTGCCATGACGTTGTCAGTTTATTTTCAACTTATGAGTTTGAATGTTCCTTTGGTATCTGTCGACTTTCTTTTCCTTATAGGAACGCAAGCTCTGAAATGTCATGACATTCGAGAAACTTCGTTATTAGAGTATTTTTTTTCATCACATTACATTTGTAATTAAGTTGAGTTATCAAACGGTAACACAATCATTTTTGGGTGTTATTTAAGTTGAATTACACGTTGTATTAAACTCAGAGTTGTATATTCTGATTTGTTTTTGTCCCTTCATTGGATTTACAATCTATTCATGAGCTTAGAATTTGGAATAAGTGAGTAAATACTAGAGAAATTAAACGATTTGATTCAATTGCATAATAAGAGGGTATTTGACTGTTCCACATCTGATCCACTACGCTCCTGGAGAATAAAATATTTACCTGCAACCCTGAAGCCCAGTTTTTATAACTTATAAAAAAGTGTTTGTTTTCATTGAGGATTTATTGATAAAGCAATATAACTTGTCAGAACGATTCTGCAATATGCGTAAGGCTGAAAAGGTTCATGGTAAAGAGTAATGTGGCGTTATCGCACCTAATTGGTTGAAATAGACGAAGAAGTGTTATCAAATTACTGAACATAAAACAAATAACATTTGCTGAAAGTATTTGTATAAAATTTGCAATGCTGTATCACTGTTATTAAAGTATTATGTTCCAGCCTCGCCAGATGTGTCAAAAAGAGTCATGCAAAGTTACGAAAGGATGTCTGATCCTGTAGAAAAACTTTTTGTCTGGTAAATCATTAAATATTGTAGAATATAATATATTTGAAAATTTCGCATTTGAGGACAACTCTTTCATCAAACTTAAACTCAAGATTGAATTTCGATACATAAAATTTCTGCAATAGCTTTGTGTTGCCTCAAAGGATTTTTTTCACCTAAAACATAAGTCAGTCATAGTCATATCTATCTCCAGGAATAGCTAGTATAAAGTTAATCCAGAAAAACGATTCGGACGAAACAATTTATTAAGAGTTATTTTCATTTTTATATTTAACTTTATATTATTATGTGAAAGGAAAAATCTCTCCTCACAAATCTGAGGTCTGAAAAAATGAATCACCTTTAGCATGAATTTGTTTGAAGCTTTAAAATATTTTCAGCAATACGATAATTTTATAAAATTTCATCCACTTTGCACTAACCTAATCTTTGCGCGTGGTAATAAGTTAAAACGGCATGCTTTATGAAAACCAATGTAGAGTAGTTGTCTCCGAATTTATATGCTTATTATCATATAACAGCTCGATCAAAATGTTTAAACAAACTTATGAAAATACCAAAGCTTACCATTATCACTATTTAATTGAAACTTAAGTTGTTTGCGAGAACAGTCAATAAGTCGCATTCAATAGAATACAGAATAACTGTTCTTAAAAGGTTTAGGTCAACGGTCATATATTGTACTAAGAAAAAAAAAGCGGACAAAAATGTACAATTTCCATAATCATGTTACTTTATATGCTCACAAATTTGTATTAATTATGATTTGTAAAACTACTTATACATATAAAAATTCTCTGGTTATCCAGTTGCTTATTAAGAGAGATACTCGGCCAGAACATGCCACTCTCCAAACAATACTTTCACATACCAATTTGACCTCTTGTGTGTCAGGAGGTGTCGATATTAAACCACTAATCAAACAACACTTTTCCCGATGTCACGTACCTTTATTGGTTGTTATTTTTACAATTAATAGTAATACTTGAGCGTTTTCAAAATGAACTTGAAAGTGCTAATTCTTTTAGATCTAGATAAACAACAGAACCTTCCAGGAAAACAATAAATATTGAGCAGATATATCAGTTTTAATATAATTGTTTACGCCTAGAACATGTAGAACTACTATAAAAATGGAGAAAGACGATGTTCAAGCGAATAACAAAGGTATGTTTTAAAGAAAGACACAATAAAAATTTCAATCACAATATACTGATTGTTTTTATCAAACAGTGACCGACCAATGGCATTTATTAAAAAGATAAGGAAAAGGAAATAATCCGATCATAAACATGAACGAATCCATAAAAATGAAATAAATCTTGCACGTACATCTTTGAACTTTGGAAGAACTGTTAAGACGAAGATACTAATACAAATATATATGTTATACTTATGTAGGAGGAAAATATTTATATCTCAATTACTGCTTATTTGCAATGTCAGATTTTCCCATTAAGTCTACATATACGCACCTAGTAGTGAAATTAATCCTTTCAATCGATGATACAAATCTATGGTATATTACATTACATGGAACAAAATTACATTGAAATTCATTACATAAATGTATGGATGCAATCTGTCATGCAAAACTTTAAAGTAGAATGCAATCATTTGACTTCTTATCTAACCATTATTTAATTAAGCCATCTTCTGGCAGCACCGACAAAACCAGCACACTGCATAATGCATCTCAATTCAAAGTACTTAAATCTATAATTAATGTTTTTCGCTTATCGATGTCATAATTAAATTCAATTTAGTTCAATTCAATTCAATACAATTCAAGTCATTTTAATTTAATTTATTTCCAAAGGTATTATAATACAATTATAACAATAGTACATTATTAGACGAATAAATATAATGCTAGCAAATACATAAACACAATTACACATCAGCATAAAACTAAATAATGTGTTATAGGAAATACTGTAAAAACAAATGATAACGAGTGGTAAGCAAAATATATTGTCTGCCCTTCTTGCAAGTATTGCAATGAAAACTTATCAGTCGATATATATACTTTATCAGTAATGTGTGCATTTTTCCTTTGATGTGTACTCGCTGATAATGTCAGTATCAGTGGACTGGTCGCGATAAAGAAAAATATTAGGTCAGTTCGCAATTGACATGCACGAGTGCACCGCATAAGGATCTACTTTCCCTTTCATTCACAAAATCGCGCGTGATTTTTTTCGCAGAAACGCACGAGTTTCTTGGTGAATGAAACACTACTCATTGTTGAAACTTTTAGTAAAGTTAGCTTACCCTTTTTGAACGATTGTGTGAAAATTTGAACAGAAAATGTACGAAAAAAATACAATAAAAAATTGCGTTATCTGCAGTATTATTGATAGCTTTCCTTACTATTCACAAGGACGTATAACTAACATATCGTCCATGCTATTCCGATCTGAGTTTTTATCTGAGGTTTTTATTCATACATAGTCTGGTGCTGTTCCAAGTTGTCTTCTGTTTCTGTTTCTTGAGAAGTATTTGTTTAACCTGTTCAATCACTATAAAGTGTTATGTGTACAATTCATATTTAGACGCAACTCATAAATAGTGACCAAAAAGGTACCGCTATCGCATGCAAATTTACATATTTTCGACATTTTTGTGGGACCATCATATGCAATTAAGGAGATGTGGTTTCATTGTCAATATATAGACAGATATTCATAGACCAAAGAACAAATCAGCGAACAAATTTAAATGCGGATCCAGGATAAATTTTGAAAAAGGGGTACCCGGGGACCCCAAACTAGACAACGTTTGGTGTGGAACAGGTAAAAAGTCTGCATTAACCATAAATGTAGCCTTTAATAGGGGTGACCAGGGTCGCCTTCCCCTAAATCCGAAATTAAAGGTTACCACAGGGCCTTCAATGTTTCATATTTCTGGTCCGGGTTGAAAAATTAATGACATGACTGAAAAAAACTAAAATTTTAAGCAAAAGTAAATAGACCAAAGTTGAATGACATCTATTAAAATGTTTGAAATAATTAGGAAAGCTTGTCCCTATAATTTACAGTCAGCCCACAGACTCGTTAAATCCTATCTATATTGCTGTAAATAAATGTCTGCTTACACAGTGCTTTCCTAAAATGATTTGAAATCAATGTGATCGTTTTCAGGATGAACGCTGAGCATATAATGTAAGATAAATGTAATGTTTAAGCAAATTATCCATCCTACTAAGTAAAAGATTTAACTAAAAGATTTAACTAGAACTTCTAAAAGTAAAACAATGATAAATCTGCTGATTCAATCGTATCATCATATGCTTTGTGAAAAATAAAGAAAATTAACTTACCGGTATGCTACCATTATATTTGGCATTTTGAAAGTCATGTACTTTGTGCAAGAGAACGCCATGTTAACTGCACTGTGACAAAATTTTAAATGACGTAATGCAGCCTGTGACGTCAAGTGTGATTCGCCGTGATTCGACGCGATAAAGTAGTTCGTTTGTTATTTTCTCTATTATTGTAGTGATTTTCATTTTCATAATTACCGATAAAAAGAATAAAGGACTTTTTGTTTTTGATACTGACTTTATCACGGTAAAAGAGGTATTTTTCTATTGTTAAAGAAAAAAGTAAGCATATACAAATAAGATGTGGTATGATTGCCAATGAGACAACTCTCAAAGGAGACCAAATGAAGTAGAACGTTAGCACGTATAGGTCACCATACGGCCATCAACTATGCAGAAAACTCATACTGCATAATAAGCTATAGAAGGCCCCGAAATGACAAATGTAAAACAATTCAAACGAAAAAACTAATGGCCTGATTTATGTACAAAACAATAAACGTAAAACAAATGATATACAGCAACAAACGACAACTATTGAATTACAGGCTCCTGACTTGGCACAGGTATATACAGAATATGGCGGTGTTAAACATGTTTGATGGCGCCAAACCCTTCCCTAAGCTGGGACAATGGTATGACAGTGCAACATCAGAATAAACTATAGAAATCAGTTGAAAAAGGCTCAACTCATCAGATCGTTTCAAAGCACAGAAAACTAACAAAAACACAAGAGACACAGAGTACAGATCTGAAAGTAATCGCAGTTACTAAAATCTAGTTGGAAGCCCATAACAACTGATGAAAATTCATGTATCTAAGATTAAGATGTTACTAACGGATTGAAAGATGTAACTAACGGATTGAATATGTAAAATTATCTCAGAAAGAATTTTGACGGAGATAAAAGTATAGATACGTTACCAAAATAGAAAAAGAAATTTAAGATAATAATTATTTTAATAGTAGTGATCATTTGGATTTTAGATACGACTTCTTGTGGTACCTGTTGAATGAATCGAACAGTTTCTCGGTGCAGTTGTTAAATTGTGTTTAATTGGATGGAAAATATGTTCTATATACCAGATATACAAGGGCATATTTGTGACTATAGATGGTAAAACGCTCATAGTCATTTAATTTAAAAAAAAAAAAGAAAAAAAAAAAACGATGAGCAAGTTTTAATTAACCCTATCTATTCAAAATCACTTTCCGTTGTTTAATGTTGGTTGGTAATATCTTTAATGAGTAACATGTTATGTTGTCTCCATTTTAAAGATTACCACCAGGTATTTTTTAAAGTCTCTTACACTCAATTTGAGATGGATTATACTTGTATGATACCAATCTGTTTTTTTTTTTTTTTTTATAAATTGTGTGTTTGTTATTGATAAGGATCTGATTTCAATGATTTATCATTCCACATTATACCTGATATAAAACGTCTGCACTGTACAGTTAAAATACTGAACCTCACCAGGAACAATATAATGATTCAGTTTTACACAAACACAATTATTTTTGTAGCCTTTCATAAATGATTGGCACAGGCACATACAGAATATGGCGGGATAAACATATTTGATGGCACCAAAACCTCCCCTAACCTGGGACAGTGGTGCGACATACAACATAAAAACAAACTATAAAAATCAGTTGAAAAAGGCTAAATCATCAGATCCATACAAAGCAGAAAAAACTAACAAAAACACAAAAGGCACAAAGTACAGATCTAAAAGAAATCGCAGTTTCTGAAAGCTAGTTGAAAGATCATCACAACTTATAAAAAATCATGTATCTAAGACTAAAATGTCAATCGATACACATCCAACATCTAATGGATTTATTGTAAAGACGTCATTAACAGTCAGAGAAAAACATGACCTAGTGCAATGCTAAAATATAGGTATCGACAGATTGTAGGACCGTGAATTCACATATAAACTCATTATGAATACCGTGTTCGTCAGACGCTTGTTTCGTGTTAAAAACACTCATCATTGACGCTCGAATCAAAAAAGTTACAAAGGCCAAATTAAGTACTAAGAATTGAGGAAACACAATTCTGAAAGGTTTTACTAAATACAGCTAAGGTAATCATTTCCTGGGATAGAAGATCAAATTCAAATTTCTTTAAACAGTTAATTTATAGTTATGACCATATCAATGATAATTCATGTCAACAAAGAAGTGCTGACTTCTGGTCTGGTGATACCCTTGTGTATAACAATAATATTTAGCTGGATTTTAATATATTGTTATATTAACCTTTTATGTCTGTTTTGGGTGTTTACCCAGTTTTTTCAATAGAAGAGAACTATAAACGAATGTCATACAAGTTGGAGGATAAGCTAGCTATACAACTAGGTTTAATCTACCATTTTTATCGGAAAATGACTGTACCAAGTCAGGAATAATGCAGTTGTTTTTCACTTTTTCCGTTGATTGATAGCGTTTGATTTTGTAAGTTTTTATTGATTTCCCCTTTTTGAATTTGCCTTGGGGTTCAGTATTTTTGTTATACTTTTTTGATAACAAAATCAATATTTATAGCGATCAAAACAACGTTAAAGTTTTGATAACAGTGATGAATTGGTAACCTTATACATGAATATAAAAGTAAGTTTCTGCGCACGAAGTTTGTTCTTCATCGTTTTTAAACCTTACGGTAAGATTGAAGCGGTAAGTTTTGGAAATCGGTTACTTGCAAAATATCAAGATCACGAGAATAGAATAATTTTGAAAAATTACGATTGCAGTGTATAAGAAAGTTGAGCCGTAGATATGAAAAACATCTTTTTTCCGTTTAAAATTTAACTTATTTCAAGTGACACTTATGTCCTTTATATTATTTTTCCTATTCTTAATCAAAAAGAGTTGCCTGTATTTTTCTAACTGATAACAAAATCAGTTTATTTTCCCAGATGAAAAAATCACCTTTATTTTTGTTACTTAAAAACTTATAAAGCAATAATTTTACATGAACACAGTTCTTCAAAATATTTTCTGGTGTTACTATGAGTAATACAACTTAAATCTCCTTTGTTTAATAATTTACAAACTAATTTACTTTAATATTCGGCATAATTGAGTCTTAAAGTAATGGAAGACCATATTAGTATTTTCACAATTATAACCAATGATTTTAAAAAGTCTAAAAAGTTTCAGATATTATCAGCAGTAACACACAGAGTTTAATGAATATTTCCTTCTGCTTATCCTTCCAGAGCACCTGAACTCACTCTCAGTTATTGTTGATCAGTCTTTATTTTTCTATGTTGTGTTTTGTAGACTGTTGTTTGTCTTTTGGTCGTTTTTCGTTTTTTGGGGGGCATGGCATTGTCAGTTCGTTTTTAGACTTATGAGTTTGATTATCTCTATAGTATCTTTCGCTCTCTTTAATGAATTTTTATCTTTTAAACCATGTATGCATCAAACACTGGCTTTATGACGGATGTTACCCTCAGCTCGATACAACAATTCAACAGTATTGCGGTTATTTACCTTACGTTCTACTGATGAATGTTTTCCACAAAGTTTTAGTTTATATGGATTCTGATATTTCATTAACCTTGGATTGTTTATATGTTTTATTACCTATCCTTGAATTTACAATAAATTGATCCGTAAAATTGTATATTAAATGTATAAGCAAATGAAAATTAAGAAACAATCAATTGTTTCTTGAAAACAATTATTGTCTTAATGAATCCCCCGTGTCCTCAACGGAAAGTAATATTATCACACTGTCTTACATCCATTTGTCGTTTAGCTACTAGACAATAAAAAAATCCTGAAATTTCATATATTGATTATATCCTAAACTTAACTTTCACTAACGGATTAAATCTGTAGCATAATGTCAGTATAGAATTTTGACGGAATTAAATACGTTATCAAAATAAAAAAAAAAATGAGACTATAATTATTTTAATAGTAGTGATCATTTGGGTTAGAAACGTCTTCTTGTTGTATCTGTTTAATGAATCGCGAAGAGTTTCTCAGTTCAGTCCTTGATTTGTGGTAAATAGGATGGAAGCTGTGTTATATTTACCAGATATAAAAAGGGATATTTGTGACGATGATTGGTTAAACGCTCATAGAAGTTTAGTTTTAAAACCGATGAATACGTTTCATTAACCCTATCTATTCGAAATCATTTCCCGTTATGTAATGCTGGTTGGTTATCTATTTCACGAGTAACATGATAGGTGATCTCTCTTTAAAAGTATTCCGCCAGGTATTTTTTAAGCCTTTTACGCTGAATTTTAATCTGAGATGATGGCGTACAATTGTATAATACCAATCAAGATCTGACAAGGAGTCATTTGTTTGTTCTTAATGAGGACCCGATTCCAATGATTTATCATTTCACATTATACCTGATATAAAATGTTTGTATTGTAATATCAACTCTTTATTTAGTATTCAAATTGACAGAATCTTAAATTTGACATTTGTTTTTTTTTTTTAAACACTGAACATCATCAGGAACAACATACTGATTCGTGTTTTAGTATAATACACACAAGTTGTATTTGGCAAAACTTTTCACAATTGTGGGTCCTCAATGCTGTTCAACCCTCTATTTTATTTGGCCTTTTTAACTTTGTTGATTGTAGCATCAATGATGGATCTTTTGTAGCCCAAACGTGCTTCTGGCGTATCAATTTTTTATTTACTCAAATAGATTTTTTTTTGTAGCCTTTACTAAATGATTTGAAGACATGTGAAGGGACGACAGTATGTAAGTAGACATGATGTGTATTAGCACATTCATTTAAAAAGATGACCTCTTTTCACTTAATTATTATTGCCCAATTTCTCTTTTGAATGTTGTTATGAGAATTCTTTTATACGTTCTAGCACAACGGCACAACGGCTGAAAAATATACTATCGTTTATTATTAAGGAAGATCAGAATAGATATGTAAAGAAAAGTTTTTGTTTTTTGTTTTTTTGTTTTTTATCTTAGACATATACAGTATGTTATTGATTACTCTTATTTATACAAAATTGAAGTTCGTGTTTGTTGGTTTTTTTTATGATACTACTTTATTTTGTTGTTTTAAATCCAATTATCCATGAACAAAAAATGAAATTTTTTCTTCTTTTTTAGGATTGAAATGTTAAAATAGAATTAAAAGAGATGCCATTATTGGTATAAATGCTATATTCATTTGTAGACACACATGAAGGCATCTACTGGAGTGATCAAACACTTGATATATATTTTGGGCTCTTAAGTTAGAAATGTGAGAAAATGAACTGGAAAAATAAATTAGAAAAATGAGTAACTATATATCACCTGATTTTTTTTTTTTGGATAAAAAAACCACTTAAATCATTAAATTTGCCTATTTTCACGTTTATAGGACCGGCTTGCATATTTCCTGAGACATATTTGAAAGACATAGAAATATTATTTTAATTCAATTGAGGAATAGAGAGGCAAAAGAAACCAAAGAGACTATCAAACTCATAAGTCGTAAAAAACTAACAACGCCATTTCAAAATACGAGAAAAAAGTTACATACAACAGTATACCCAAACAAAAGACTTAGCAACACAAATATCATGAAAAAAAACCGGGGGGAGGGGGGATTGAGTTGATCTTAGGTGTTCCAGAAGGATAAGCAGATCCTGCACCACATGTAGCACTCGTCGTGTTGCTCATGTAAGTACAAACCCGGTGATAAGTCTAAGTAAGCAGATCACATTTGAGAAAAGGATTACTGAATTATTGTTGATAATTGAAACATATCGGTCGTCATCGGTGAAACAGATATTCCATAACGGTTATAAAGATAATAAACCGGATAACTAATAAAATCGTGACTTGAGCTAAATTTTAGATTAATTATGGAAATGAACCGAGGTCCTAAAGCAAACCATTTCCTTGATATCTATGCCAACAAATTTATATTTTTGAACTTCTCATTGGATAATTAAATAAACAAGGTTAGGGACATTTATGTCAGGTACCTGTCTGCCCTTTGTTGTGATAATGAAATACTTCCCATACGTTATTGTGCTATTCTACATTTTGAAATTATGAATCGGTTTATACATGTTAAATATCTTCGTAAATGTTGCTTTTGCTACGTTGGGAAGAAAATCTTCAAAAGCTCCAAATTTGGACACGAAAAAGAAAAAAGCAAAAAAAAAAAAAACACGAAGAAACACGGATCTTAGACTCTATTTACTTTTAGTGATTAAATTTAATTTTATATACATTCATATGTTTAAATGCTTTTTTATGTTTATTGATGCCAAAATGTTTTTATTTATCAGTGGTTGATAATCTAACTCCTGCTTTATTTGGAATACAAATCGATTAAACCCTCAAATAATTATCACTAAACTGCAAGTGCCACCGAGTGTTATCAGTGAAATATGGTATAAGTGACTCTTGTAATTACTTAAATCTGTCCTTAATTCTTTCACATCGGGTTCCACATATGAAACATGATCTGCTTACACTTTCGAAGTACCTGAGATCACCCTCGGTTTTGGAGGGGTTTGTACATTTGTACAATACAATTATTTACTATAGGTGCAATCCATCAGGAATGTAATATATAATTCATAATCACCACTTTATATTTAAATACAACAGTTACATGTTGAAATGTGACACTAATGTGTTTTACATATATTTCTGAGGTTTCCTTTGAATATTTCAAATAATAAACAATCATGTTTCTCTTCTCTCGTTTTTTATATAGATTAGACTGTTGGTTTTCCTGTTTGGATGGTTTTACACTAATCATTTTTGGGGCCCTTGATAGCTTGCTGTTCGGTGTGTGCCAAGGCACCGTGTTGAAGGCCGTACTTTGACCTATAATTGTTTACTTTTACAAATTATGACTTGGATGGAGAGATTGTCTCATTGACACTCATACCACATCTTCTTACATCTATGTCTATACTACATATCGTCAACGATATATAGGAAAACATTTGTTTCATAATTTTACCTTGAAGCTAATCCTTTTGGCACAATCAAAATATAAATAAATTCATCATAGATACCCGGATTAAAATTTGGTACGTAGGTAAATTATGTTTTTCTTTTCACTTTTTTTTAGACCAAAGGTAAAATAAGACCGACAGATAAAAACATCAACATTAAGAAAACGGGTTTGTATGGTCCTAAAATAGAAATTTAAACTTGCTTCAATCCATTCAAATGCATTGACAAAAAAGAAACAATACAAGTAACTGTGTCAAGATAAAAAATTTCGCACTATTGACAAAAATGTTGTTATGTCTCCGCTTGGTAAAACCCTATCTTAAACTGTATGAAACCACCTTCTTACGCTTAATGTACAAAATGTCCAAAAGGTGATCAACACGTTACTATTGTTACGCCACTTTAAGAAAAAACTTCATTAGAACAACTATAATTTACCGCAATAAAATGAGGGGACATATAATTCCTTAATATTATGGCTGAGTCTATCATATGTACAATATATATACTATGATATATCTTTCAATAAGGTTAGTTAGTTGAAATCATATTGGTTGACAAATCAGTTGCCTACGATGTTTTTCTTAAGGAATAAAAAAGGTAGACATTTGACTATAGTAGAATTCAAAGTAATATCTTTTCCCACTCAAGTTTGTAATGTATGTAAAAATAAGAAGATGTAGTATGATTACCAATGAGACAACTCTCCATAAGAGACCAAATGATATAAAAATTACCAACTATAGGTCACCGTACGGCCTTCAACAATGAGCCAAATCCATACTCTGTTTTTACTATTTGTAAGATAAAACATTTTTTTCTCAGAAAATATCGACGTCACAATTTAAGTTTAACCATTAAAGAGTCGGGAACTAACAAACCACATATTATTTATAAAAATTTATACAAATGTGAAAAGTTGTTAACCGGTTAATCATTACTGAAAACTTATTATTTGTATTGAAACAAAATTAAATTCATTTACAGCTTGTTGACATGACATGACAATCAACAGATTAATTTTCAGTTAGACGTTGTAATATACACCTACTCCTGTTCCTTTAATTGCACATTTGATGGTTTGATCTTTCATAATTGAAGAAAATAGATGATCAATGCTATAAGTATGTCGAATTATTGTAAAACAAAACAGAGAAATATCGATTTAATTACTTTCATTTTTTAACTGTATAAATAAGTCTGAATTGATGTTACACGTCTTGAACTATTACTAAATTCACTGTCACAGGAAGAAGTAATATGATAAAACATATATTATACGCAACATTTTATATATCTTGCACTACAAGAACACTCTAACAGAATAGACTTAAATATGAAAAAAAAAATAACCATTAAAGATTGACGGCGTTATAGAAATTTGAGCTTTAGTTTTGAAAAAATGTTCTGTAATCCTCAAATTCTCTTTTCCTAAAATATTCAACTACATTCAAGAGACAAATTCGCCCTGTTATATAGGAGCCGTCAGTATTTTTATAGTGATGACAAAATCAGGAAAAATAAGTTCGGGTCAGTTTCTTTTCTCGGTTGATTAAATATACTTTAAATGAGAAGTTATATGTTTGCACTGGAAAACGTACTTCGCAAATAATTTAGAAAAAACAGATTTTTAAAATAAATTCTAATGTTACCACAAGTGAGAAAACTTTTAAAAATCGGTTAGAATGGACCATAGAGTACAGCAAATATTCTGATTGTTTGACAACGTCGTAGACAATAGATATATTTTGGTGTACGATGAATAAAATTAATCTTTTTTTGATATAACTAGTTTGAATTGACCCTACATAAATCAATGTTTAACGCTGTTTGGTGATCTGTTTTATTAGTTGCATGATATTCTTGAAGATGAGATGAAGAATAACTCTATAATATTAAACGGGTTTAAAATCTTCAAAATGGATTTTCTGAGAGAAAAAACACTCTCATTGAAACAAAAAATTATCTCAAAACAAATATAATCAAAATGCTTGAATTTTTGTTAACAACATATTAATTATTTTTGTTATATCTGTTTTTTCGTTATTTTTGTTAAGTTTGATGGTTATATTTGTCATAAGATAACTGATATTCCTAAATGAGCCAATTATTCTCCTTTTATTGTCATCTGTACACTTATTAGGCAAAATTCATACCAAAGCTTGCAAAAAAAAAGAAAGAACTTGCATAATAAAAAAAAGATATGTAAATCTTCCAATTTCGAACTTTCTGTTCCTTTTATTGAACATTTGATGGTTTGATCTTTCATAATTGAAGAACATAGATGATCAATGCAATAGGTTTTTCGCATCATTGTAAAAAACAGAGAATTATCGATTTAACTACTTTCATTTTTTAACTGTATAAATAAGTTTGAATTGATGTTAAACGTCTTGCACTATTACTAGACTAACAGGAAGAAGTAATATGATAAAACATATATTATACTCAAGAAAAGCGCTTCGGTCACACGAAATTTATAACGTGTTGTTTTCATTTTTTCTGTCTCTTTGTAGTACCATTCCGGCAGCGCCTAAGTGTGTTAATAGCTATCGGAAAGTTGTTTAACTCACTGTAAACAATGTGTTCCAATATTAATGTAACAATCAGTATAACTCTATAGGAATTAGTATAAAGACTTCAAAGAATTTTGAGAAAAGCATGAACATGGGCGCGATGACAAATATCCAATAAACGACAGGATGTAGTACCATAAGTGCTGATAATATAAGGAACATCGTCAGATGTAGTACCATAAGTGTTGATAATATAAGGAACATCCTCAGATGTTGTCTAATACGATACAACAGTAGTTAACTGATTTTTAAAACTCGTAAATATATTTCGAATATACAATTAAAAAAAAGAGAAAATTGCATAAAATCTAATCGTAGTGAAACCGAGTGTGTCGATAGAATAAGCGCTTCCTACTATTCTCAGGTCCATTGTCATACGAATCCTGACTATTTAAAGAAAAAGTTGCTAGGGAAGAGGACACCATTTGTTAATTTACAAATCACACGATATTCTGATGATAATTTGTAGAATCTGGTGAAAGTGGCAGATCTATGATAATTGCTGTTGATGGATTTCTTCACAATGTCGCTTAGACTTGGAACCTTATATATTGAAGGAGTACTAGTCTAGTGTTGATGATTAAATGATGTTTCTGGTTGTCTTTTAGTTCTTTGTGTCGTTGGGTTGCTGGCTATTTGAAGTATATCCCAGCTCCTTCTTTTCATAACATTATATAAACATCTGTAATATGTGAACAATCTGCATATCAAACTGTAAAATTGTGTTTATATTTCAGGAAATGGAAATAATAATTTATAGATTTGGTGACTATCTAATTTACCTTCACCAGGAACGTTCATTCTCATTATTTGAAAAGCAAGGTCTTAATTTTTATTTGATAATGTCTGCACAGGTATGATAATTTTGAAAATGCTTCCAATCTAATTTGAACCGCGGAATTAAAATGAAACTTTTTTTATATCTATGCCAACATTTATGTCAACTAACTTCTATGCCCTTTGTCGAGGTAATGGGATACTTCACTTACGCCGTTGTGTTTTCTTCGTTTTTGATATTATGAATCGTTAAGTAAATGTTAAATACCATCGTAAATGTTACATTTCCTACTTTGTAAATAATCTTGAAAATCTCGAAATTTGGGCACGAGAAAAAAGCGCCTAGGAATTCACAAGGATTCGTTCATTGTTGAAGACCCTACATCAACTGTCAAGATGAAGAACAGGAATAAAAACCCTGTTCATTGATAATTTTCTATGTTTTCTATGTATTGTGTGCGATTTTGTCCCATGTACATTTACTCCATATCCTTTCATTTTCTAAAAATCAAGACTTAAGATGGTTAATAACTTTGTACGCCAGACCCGCGTTTCGTCTATAACAGACGCATCAGTGAAGCTCGGTTTAAAACCAAAACAAAAGTTATAAAAATGCCAAATTAAGTACGAAGTTGAGGACCCAAAATTCCGAAAGATTGTATTAAAGACAAAAGCAGCATTTGAGTGAGAAGAAATTAAGAAAGTCTTATGCTTGATATAAAAATGGTAACTGGGATAAAACTCTTTCATATACATATCACTTGAAGTTTGAATGAGGTACACTTTTAGTAATTTTCTTATAACATATTTTGTTCATGCTTTATTGTGGTTGATAATCTTCTGCTGCAGTTGTTTTAGAAACTGATTTAACCGTCAAAAAGTCAGCACTAAATAGCAGCTTTATATACAATGACTCTTATCTGATAACGAACTGTTAAATAAATATGCTTTTGGTGGTCCTTTAGTGGGAGTCTTTAGTGTTAATTGTATATACAATGTACACATTGATGTTTATAAGCCCAACAATAAACGATAACATTAATCAGATTGCTTCTTTGTTGTATAAGTATAATTTGCATATATAATTGGTAACGATCTGTTAGATAAATATGCTCTTGATAGATCTTTGGTGGGAGTCTGTGGTGCTAATTGTTTATATACAATGATGTTAAAAAAACCTACAATAAATGATTACTGTTATCAAATTGCTGTGTTAGTTGAATAAGAAAATAAATGTATATTTTGCATCGTCACGTTTGAAACTTGCTTTGATAGTGGGCGTAATATCATACTGGTGACTAATAATTTGAAAATAAAACGTAGTAAATATCATTTTATAAACTCGGAAATTATATCGAATTCGGATAATTCATGGTTGTAACCACAAGCGAAAAAAATGCACCGTTTTTGCCGTTGTGATAAGATGGCATTTCTTGTTTTAGTCATTGCGGAATGACTACAAAGAAAATATCATGAACAGGAACCAAGTAAAAGTACTTTTTGTTCTATAAATATTTTCCTCTCAGCATTTCCAATTTCACGATAAAAAAAAAAACACAAACTCAATGCATGCTTAAGTTGCATATTCCTAGACATTTTTCAGACCGTTTACAAACAATAATTTTTGCCGGTTTACGGTTTCAATGATTTTGAGTTTGCTTTAGTATGCAAATAACTATGACAAAAGCAAAATTCTTGCCATGTTATACGATGACCGGAGCACGGGCGACTTTAAGACACAAAATTCTTATCTTTTGCACACAAAAATGAAGCGTTGGACATAAAGTTTTTGCGTGAAAATTGGGGTAACTAAGTGTTTTGATATTTAGTACTTAAATTTCAAGTCTTATTTTTCTTTATTTTCAAATTTTCAAGCCTACTATGCCCAATTCAAACCTAATTCATCGTATTTTTATTGAACTAACCAATTAACGCATTGCTTTTAATGAAAGTCTATAGCACAATACAATACGTACCAACATCGTGCGCAAAGACTTAACCAATTAGCTTCGTACACAAGAGTGACAAAGGTACCTAGAAATAGACGTAAAGAAAATGGAATGTCGTAAATATTTTGGATGTAGGACTGTAGGAAAGGATAATTATTTAAGCATTAATCTCTCTCTCTCTCTCTCTCTCTCTCTCTCTCTCTCTCTCTCTCTCTCTCTCTCTCTCTACAATATTTTTACGTAAATCTAGTACAATTCTTTTCTTCAGGTACAATCCAGCAAGAATGTAATATATTATCCTTAACCTCAACTCTATATTTAAACACAAGATTTACTTGTTGTAATATGCAACTTATGTGTTTACACATATTTCTGAAGGTTTTTGAAAAAAAAAAATATATATCAAATTCTAAACAATTATTTTTAGAATACCTCTAGCTGGTAAAACCCTATCTTAAACTGTTTCAACCCCCGACTTACGCTTAATGTACAAAATGTAGCCAGCACATTACTATTGTTAGTTAAAAAATCATTAGAGCACATAGTTTACCACAATGAAATAAAAGGAAACATAGTTTTTACATATTATGGCTAATTTTATCATATATACAATACATACAGTAAGATATATCTTAAAATAAGGTAAACTATGCGAAATGATGTTTGATGACAAATCAGTTGCCTACGATATTTTACACAAGAAATGAAAAAAGTAGACATTTTACTATATTTCAAAGTTTCATCATTTCCCGATCAAAATTGTAATGAAGTCTGTTTTTACTATTTATCTAATATAAGTTATAATTACACCTTACATAAGAATGCCGGATTTTGATTGGTTGGTAGCCAGTGTATTTTTCGCATATTCTAACTTTTTTCCTCATTTCAAACGAATTTGCCTGTTTTTCACCACTGCCGGTGAATATGCCTCAAATTCTCCTCTATGCCATGGTATTTGCCATTTTGGATATTCCTTTTTTACCTTCGCGAGCCTCTGCCCGCCAAAATTATTCGAAACCTTTCTTACCTTATCCCGATTATTAAATCAATGATTAAGCAATATTGATTGATAGAGGTAATCCGAAAACTGTAAAGAAAAATGTCAGACAACACGACTGCACGGCGCCAATCTCGTGATCGTATATTGAAGAATGCGTTGTGTATATAAAGTGGAAAAAGACGTCTATATAAATGAACGATTAAATGATGGAATGACAATGACGTTTACCCGTAGATACCATGACGTTACATAAAGACAGGGCTAACGTGTATTAGTACATGCATAATTCAGGCGGTACTATATATGATAGTCTCTACTTATCCTCAAAACTATGCATAAACATGTTTATGGATTACAGCTTACTAGTGAAAAAAAAGATTTCCCTTCACCTGTACAGAGAGTATCAATCAACATCTATTCGGTGTAATTAAACAGATATATCATGTTATGGAGGGGTATTTGCGAAAAATACCAGTCTCGGGACCAAATTTCTTTCGCCTAGCGGCTCGGGAAATTTCACAGTCCCTTGACTGTATTTTTCGCAAATACCCCTCCATAACATGATATATCTGTTCATTATTAAATAAAAACAATTTCACAGAAATTCAACGTCACAATTCAATCTGAACCATTCAAGTATGTACAGAATCAAGAACAAACAAACCACATCATTGCTTATCAAAATTTATACAAGTGGAAAAAGTTAACCGGTTAATTATTACGGAACACATTTTATTTGTACTCAAAAATCAAAGTTATTTACAATTTGTTGAAATGGCATGACAATCAACGGATTAATTTTCCAGTGAGATGTTGTAATATACACCACCTCATGTTTTATTAATTGCGCATATGATGGTTTGATCTTTAATAATTGAGGAAAATGCATGAGCAATGCAACTATTTTGTTGAATCATATATCAAAGACAGACACATATCGGTATAATTTCTTTCATTTCTACTTGGATAAAAAATCTAAATTGATGTTGCATGTCTAGCAACATTTTATATATCTTGCAATACGACAGCACGATAATAGAATAGGTTAATCTATGAAAAAATACAATGATTAAAGATCAAAGGCATGTAAGGCAATTGAACATTAATTGGGAAAATAAATGGTCTGTAACCTTCATATCCTTTTTTTCTTTAAATATTCTACTTTCTAGAGAATAATTGATCGTGTTATACATTTTTTTTTTTTTTTTTTTTTTTTTAGGGGGTAACAAAGCAAGGAAGTGAATCAGTTGGGGTAAGTTTCTAATCTCGGTCGATTAAATAAACTTGAACTATGCAGTTTGATATTTTTCACATGGAACATTTATCGCTTAACATTGATATAAAAACAAATTTTTTTAAATATGTTCTTATGTTATCACAAATGAGACAACTTCTAAAAATCGGTTTGAATTGTCAAAGCGTACAGCAAAACATTCTGATTGGTTAACAACATTGTAGACAATGGATAGATTAAGGTGTACGAAGAAAGAAATAAGTCTTTTTGTTTTTAAAACAATAAACTAATTTGTATTGACTCTACCTATCTCTAATCATGTTTCTTGTTTAACGCTGCTCGGTTATCTGTGTTATGAGTATCATGTCCTTCTTGAATATAAAGTGTGTAGTAAAATTCCGGCAGCGCTTGAGTTTGCTCACAGATAACAAAAGCTAGTCCAAAGTTCTATAAATAAAGGTAACAGTAGTATATCGGTGTTCAAAAGTCATAAATCGATTGAGAGAAAACAAATCCGGGTTACAAACTAAAACCGAGGGAAACACATCAACTATAAGAGGAAAACAAAGGAAAACAGGAACACTGAAGTGCAACAAAAACAAACGCCAACATACTAAGGTACATAGAAAAGAAGAAATTTATATCTACGATTCCCATTTTTATAGAAAAAGCTCTGTTTAATGAGATGGTGAAGTCAATCTTTCAATTGAGCATAGGGAATATTAGTGTAAAGCGTAGAAAATCAAAGGTCTTTATGTTGCTGCAACATTGCAGAGATTGTGATCTAAGATTTAGCAGTAGACCTTTAGAATTTCTGAGAATCCACATCTGATTGACACCACTGGCTGAATATATCTCATTACAATATTTTTGAAGGCCATATATTACTGTAGAAAGAATAGTAGTCAGCACTTTAGAAAGATGTTTAGTCGAATATCTTGATGATCCAGCTATGTATCGTTCTTTATACGGAGTTTTTGAGAGTTTTGGTATCCAGTATAATGACGGTAGATTTTCTTCGTTTTCTTTGATGTTAATACCAAATGAAAGGACAGATTTGTGATTTTGTAAAATTTCATCCTTTGTAAATCATGTTAAAGAATATTCTATAAACCAGATGCCCCAAGATCAATGTAACAATCAGCGTTTCCTATTATGCACGCATCTATTATCACGTGAATCTTGACTCTGTCAAAAACGTTGCTAGTGAACAGGACGCCATTTTATATTTTACAAATCATACGACTATTCTGATGATAATTTGTAGAACTTGGTGCTGATGGCAGATCTATGTTAATTGCTGTTTATTGATTTTATTCCAATATCGCTACAACTTAGATCTTGATATTTTGAATAAACACTAGTATAGTGTTGACGATTGAATGATATTCTCTAGTTGTCGCTTGGTTCTTCGTGTCGATTGGTTGCCGTCTATTCGACGTTTACCCCACATCTTCATCTATTTATGAAATTATATATACATTTCAAACATGTAGTGCCTCAACAATCTTCATATCAATTCATATTTCAATAAATTGAAAACATTAATTAATTTGACATTAAATTTAGTGAATATCTGCATTTACCTTCACCAGGAAGGTTCAAATCTAAAATTTGAAAATCAAGGTTCTCTATTTTTGAATTAACTCTATCGGAATAGATATGTTAATTTTGAAAATGCATACAATCTAATTTGAACCGCGGAATTAAAAGGAAACAAATTCTTTTATGTCTTTGACAACATTTTTTTTTTTAGATTTTGGAATTCTATTGGATAATAATATAAACCAGGTCAGGTACATTTATGTCGATTAACTTGTCTGTAAATTGTCGTGATAATGGAATGCTTACAATACGACGCTGTGCTATTCTACGTTTTGACATTATGAATCGTTAAATACATGTTTAATACCATCGATCGTAAGTGTTACATTTCCTCCTTTGCGAAGAAGATCTAGACATACTGTGTACTGTATCGTGACATTATTAGATTGAAACCACAGGTTTGACGACAGTATCAGCATCTCATTACATGCATTCATCACCCATCGTCAATAGATTCAAAAGTCATTTTGCAGTAGAAAGTGTCAAATTCAGTACCAACGACAAAAACGGTCAACAATGTTAGATTGTAATGTCGTCTTTTTTCGTTTTTTGCCATGGTTTTGTCGGTCTTTCTTCGACGTATGAATTTTAGGAAGTACCACTAAGGTTATGAAATTTTCCTGCATAGTATCGGCGGCTTCATATATAATTACACTCATAATTGATAACGATCTGTAAGATAAATATGCTTTTGTTGGTCCTTTGGTGGGAGTTCACGTTCTAATTGTTTATATACAATGTGCACATTGATGTGTTACGAAACCAACAATAAACGATTATATTAATCAGGTTCCTTTGTTCAGTGAATAAGTGAGAAGTATTTTTCACCGTCGCCTTTCAAATATTCTGTAATAGTGGGCGTACTATTGCAATTGCCATTTTTAATTGTGCAGCTTCATAAATCTAGACCTATACTGACAGGTTTGAGAAAAAAACGTATTTAATATTATTTTATTGATTTCTGTCGATCTTTTTTCGACTTATGAGTTTTGGTTATCCCTAAAGAATTTTCGCTTTAAGAACCTCAGACCTTTTAAGACAATTCCAAATGACAATGGCATACGGTAACCTGTGAAGGGATAATTTTAGTCGTTCTTCATCGGGATTAAATTTTCAGGGAAGAGTATAACTCTGTTAGTAAAATCGCCATACCATGTTTTTGTATCGAAACTGAGTTACATGAATGCAATACGCTGTGGTAGATGGTATGTTACTGGCACTATAACTAAAAACAAAAATAACGTTGGAAAACAACATTCCTCAAACAGTAAATACATAATAAAGACTAGGCAATATGAACCCAAAAAACCGTTGGTGAACTCATATGCTCCTGAAGGGTTGATCTTACTGAAATATAGTATGATGTCTTTGGGGGACTAAATGGCGTCCAGAATTCACTTCGACACAGTGGTAGCAAACAAAAAGAAAGAAAAAACCATGTGGGCAATCAACAACAACAAGACAAAAACAGTATGGTCAAAACGGAAAACAATGGAAAAGCAAATAACAATCAACAAATACTACACAAAGATTGAACCAAATGATCATTATAAATTTTGAAATTATAAAAATCTTAGGTTTCAACTCCATCCGGAAAAGTTGGCCTTAGATGGATTTTGGCTATTTGAAGGTCCTTTTGGTTTATAGCTCTTCAAAGTGTTCGGTCCTTATACATCCTTGGCTTTCAAATATTCGGCTTTGAGCGTTCTTGATGAAGGTAAATCCAGAAAAGCGTTTCGGACGCATGAAATGTATAACGTTTTGTTTTCATTCTTTACCGGGATGAACTCACATCTTGCTCCATTAGTCACATCCTGCATGTTAATATTATTTAAATACGATGATGAGTCATATTAGGTGATTACGCATCATACAAGGCTGTGATGTTGTTGATTCAAGTTAGAAATAAGAAACTGAATGGGTCTGGATGACTCACGCTACATCGATATTCAAGACCCAACTGTTGCTAAACACGTGTCCTACATCCTTGACAACTATGTTGTTGTTCCGACAGATAAAGCCCAACACAACATCGTTATTTTGTGTACATCACATTTCATAACCTGCTTGATAACAGAATTTGGAATTAATAATTCACTTGGAAACTTAATATATAAATATTCAACTACATTCAAGAGACTCTTGTTACAGATTTTTTTTTCTATTCGAAACAACATGGAGTCGTCTGTATTTTCATAGTGGTTA
The DNA here is from genome assembly GCA_017311375.1 of Mytilus coruscus. Lineage (NCBI taxonomy): Eukaryota > Metazoa > Mollusca > Bivalvia > Mytilida > Mytilidae > Mytilus > Mytilus coruscus. Next base: position 121,277,794 of record CM029595.1, on the reverse strand, counting down.
CACTTTCAAGAATCAAATCAATTAATGACAGTTTCATTTCCCGGTTGATTTAAAACCTCTAAATTTATGCAGTCATATATTTTTGCACTGGAGAACTTACATCGCAAAAAATGTATCTACAACAGATTTTTATAAATAAGTTCCAATGTTACCATATACCGTATGCATAAGAATATTGGTTAAGGTTGCACTTTGTAAATACAGCTGTTTCCCAAACCACGCCTCTTTTGGGGAGATATATAATATTCATAGATATTTTGTTTTGTTTACCTACTGGTTCCCAGATGTGATCTCTATGTTTCATCTCGTAGAGAAATAACTTGGAAATGTTACCAGTATAAATACACATGAATAGCGGCCAAATTGAAATCTGTGGAAGACCAAAAGTGAAGGGATGGGTAGTACAGAATTTTAGTATAAGTTTAAACTCTTCGGGGCATATAAATGGTGAAAATATGCCGTACAGCCCTATATTTATACCTATAAAAAATAGTAGTGCATATGAGCTTTCCATTTAAGGATATAATTTTTTACGAAACTTCCTAGTAAAAGCGGTACAGTTTTAGCCGTAAAAGGAGTTCCAATGGGAAATTGCATTGTCTATATTTACAGAATAGCAACCTATATTGGGTGAAAAAAAATAACATTTAGAATTTAACCAAATCTGATTTATCTTTAGAGTCTTAATGAAATTAACTCAAATATAAAGTTTTATAAATATTTCACTAAGATTGAGAAAATCCGAGGCCTTTACTATGATGACTCAGCATAAAAGAGGGACGAAAGACACAAGAGGGACAGTCAAACTCACAGATCGAAAACAAACCGACAACGCCATGGCCAAAAATAAAAAGACAAACAGACAAACAACAGCACAGATGACACAACATAGAAAACCAAAGACTAAGCAACACGAACCCCACCAAAAACTGGGGGTGATCTCAGGTGCTCCGGAAGGGTAAGCAGATCCTGCTCCACATGTGGCACCCGTCGTGTTGCTTATGTTATTACAAATCCGGTAAATAGTCTAATTCGGTAAGTCACATTCGTGAAAAGGGAAGGGTATTGTAGTTACGACATAAGGAACATATCCGATATCATCTGTGAAACGATAAATTCACCGTTTACAATATGCATAGTTTACCTAAAGCCCTGTATGCAACGTAAATTCATTATATAAGCACATTTGTAGATTAAATTCTTAAGCAGTGCTTATATTTACTTTTTGCAGTCATTGAAACTCATAGATCATTGATAAATATTGTTGTTTGGGTGTTTTTTCTCCTGTCGAAAACCCAAAAGTAAGCCGTAACACCTGAATGTTCTTTCTTGTGACTGCGGCATAAAAAAATACAAGCTAGAGATAGAAAAATACCTCAATAAAATTAACCATAGTGTGTTCTATCCTAAAAATGTACTAAATATTCTATATTCACAGAACAGCAGAATTATTTTGCAATTTGAGGCCCCAGGGACAAAAAACAGAGAAAAATCCTTAGCCCCTGGGTCATGAAACAGATAATTTAGCCTGTAAAGGCAAGATTTTATTATTATAAAGGTCTTTATAAAGAAATTAATACCTGTGCTTTGAATTTATGCAAAAAGCAGATTCCTTCACTCAGTTCTATAAAAGTTTTAGTGAATTCATATATTAGACTGGTTAATTCATACATACAATTTTTGCAAATATTGCTTTGTTTAAACACTTCTAGTCATATATTAGCCAAATTATGTTAGGTATATAGTAAGAGATAATATTATTGTGACAAGATTCCTAAACTGCCCATTTGAGGCAAAATTGTGAATTTTTATAGATGAATAGGCATACAGTAAGATGTGGACTGGAGACAGAGGTAGGATTGGATACTTTATATAATCTCGAATGTTGTAATGATTAACTACTAAACTTTACATTTACAGTATTCTTAAATGTTTTCAATTTGTTATCAGGATAATTTCATACAGGTTCTAGACATTTCATGTCAGAAAACATGCACATAATGTAAGCTGACATTAATTAAAGTCTTTTTTTCGAATTCTTTAAATATTGAAACAGGGGTGAAGGTATAAATTCTACTGTAAAAGAAAAGTTAGAGCATATGCAGTGATTTCTTTTAGGCTATGATTCTGATAAATTACTATTGTTGTGAGAAAAAGTCTTTATCTTGATTTTTCTATTCAAATAAATGTTATTATAGGTTGCACTTTGTAAATACAGCTGTTTCCCAAACCATGCCTCTTTTGGGGAGATGTATAATATTCATAGATATTTTGTTTTGTTTACCTACTGGTTCTCAGATGTGATCTCTATGTTTCATATCGTAGAGACATAACTTGGGAATGTTACCAGTATAAATACACATGAATAGCAGCCAAATTGAAATCTGTGGAAGACCAAAAGTGAAGGGATGGGTAGTACAGACTTTTAGTATAAGTTTAAACTCTTAAAAGTTAGGGGCATATAAATGTCGAATATATGCCGCACAGCCCTATATTTTGACATTTGAAAAAAAAATAGTAGTGCATATGAGCTTTCCATTCTAGGATATAATTTTTTATGAAACTTCCTAGTAAAAGCTGTACAATTTTAGCCGTAAAAGGAGTTCCTATGGGAAATTGCATTGTCTATATTTACAGAATTGCAACCTTAAAGAATCATATACATACAAATTTTAAAAAAAAAGCTGTTTCTATACACCAATTTTTAGATTGCTACACAGTTTCTATACACCAATTTTTAGATTGCTACACAGTCTTTACCACGGTAATATCTCCTGGACTCTGTATATTTTTAACAGCTAAAATTTCCGATTCTATTCAATCTGATTAAAATCATATCTTTCACATTGATCCGTAAAATATGAAAACATCTCAAACGGAGTTATGTTCATTGATCTTATAGCATCCAGTCAATTCTTTTCCTCAAAAAGTTTCGGGTTTTTTTTACTATGGGATATAAAAACGATTATAGAGAAAACTGCGAAAAAGAGACGAAAGGTACCAAAGGAACATTCAAAACTCATAATTCTACGAAAAATTACAACGCCGTGGAAACAAACAAAAAACAAACAAAAAACGAACAATTCCACAAAACACTAAATAGAAAACTGATTGTGCAACACGAACCACTGGGGATGAATTGAGGTATTCCGGAAGGGTAAGCAGTTCTTGGTCCAAGTACAGTCTTGGTATGAAGTTTGTAACACGCCAATTACTTTGTCAAACTCGATAGAATTTAATGAAACTTTAGTAGAAGATGTTTAATGATTAAGAGATAATGTCTGAAGCAAAATTTAAAAATAATATTTCTCTCATTTTTCAGTATTATATTGATAGATGGACTCAACATTGAAAGACAGTCTTGGATTAATTTTTTGTGACTTGATAAAACCCTTTTATACTGATAATAGCAATCACAAGCGAGACACAGGGTTCCACAGAACCCTTTACGAATTTTTATATAATATGTGTATGTCCTTAAACAATTCATCAAAATAATAGTAAAATCTTGTTTCAAATTTTGTCAATCTATGTATGCAAGAAAAATGAGTTGTGTAATCAAAGCACCAGTGTGTCACCCCAAATATAGTTTGTCTGATAAACTTTGAATACAAGGTCATCTAATACCTCTCATGGTTTGTTTCAATGTCTTACACGAGCGACCGACAAATTCAACGAAATAAAGCGAAGTGAAACATCTAATTTTAATCAGAATTATATTCATCTTATTATATGGCATTTATTTCTATGACACTCATGCTGCATTTGTCCTTATTTTCATTATTACTTCTATTTGTCTTTGTACTTTATGCCTTCGTGGCTTTCTTTTAGCCTTTTGTCGTGTACAAATTAATTTATTTGAGACGATAAGCATCTTTTATGCCTGTTCATGACTAATATCATTTACGTTGATTTTATATATGTGCATAACAATTGTTTATTAGACCATGGCTATTATTCCCAAGTAAACACATAAAGACAATTAAAAAAATGTGTCGGTTCCAGGACATTAGATTATATTGATTAGATAAGACGCTTTATAAACTTCGTCTTTCATTGGTTCTTTTAATTTATGACATAGTATGTACTGTATCGTGTAAGTTTTAGTTGAAGCTAGGTTTGCCGACAGTGTGATAATCTCACCACATGACTTCATTACCGATCGTCAATCGATTCAAAAGTCCGTTTGCAGTAGAAAGTGTCAAAATCAAACAATACGACAAAACGGGGAACAATGTTAGAATGTGCTTTCGTCGTTTTTCGTTTTTTTTTGCGATGGTTTTTGTCGGTCTATCTATGACTTATGAGTTTTAGTTAGTACCAGTCAGGTTACGAAATTTTCCTGTATGTTATTGGCGGCTTTATATATAATTATCACTCATAATTGGGAACGATTTGTAAGATATATATGCTTTTGTTGGTCCTTTGGTGGGAGTACACGTGCTAATTGTTAAATATACAATGTACACATTGATGTGTTACGAAACCAACAATAAACGATCACATTTATCAGATTACTTTGTTCTTTGAATAACTGAGAAGTATTTTTTTCACCGTCATCTTCCAAATATTCTTTGATAGTGGGCGTAATATTTCACCGGCGACTATTATTTGTGCAGCTTTATAAATCTTGGCCCTTACTGGTGTGCTTGGAAAAAAACTCGAATTAATTACAACTTTATCGGATTTTGTCGATCTTTTTTTCGACTTGAGAGTTGTGATTGTCTTTATGGAATCTTCCTTTTTGAGAACTTAAGTTATATTACACGCAATTCCTAATGACATTGGCGAATGGGAACTTATGAAAGGATAATTTCAGTCGTTCTTCATTATGATTCAATATTCAGGGAATAGAATAACTCTTTGAGTAAAATCGCCATACCATGTTTTAGTATCGGAACTTAGTTACATAAATGCAATACTCTGTGGTAGATGGTATGTTACTGGCAAGCAAAATCGAAATAAAACAGGCACCGCTATGGCCAATAAGAAAAACTGCGATGGGAAACAACATTTTACAACACTACATAGATATCTATTCAAAGACAATATGAACCTACAAAATCGTTGGTGAACTCAAACGCTCCTGAAGGGTTGATCTTTGTAATTCCATACGCATATATACTCCCCATTGAATGATGTCTTTGGGAAAAAATGGCATCCAGAAGAAGCGTCGATCCTGAGGTGGTAAAAAGAAAGAAAATATGTTGGCCATCAAAAACCACAAGACAGAATCAAAGCCCAATTTATTATATTACTTACTCTTAGGGCTGTGTGGAGCAGATATGGGTACTAAGAAAATCAAAATATATGTTAGTGTACATGCAATATAAATCTCATTTTTCTTGCAAAAATATAAAACATTTGACTTAACTTATTATCCTTTACACAAGTATGTAAATTTCTACACATAAAAGACAGATCGATATGATTAGTTTAAACTTTCTTTCATAAAAAAGAATGGTCAACGTAGATACAAACATCTCGTTTTAGGGAGGGATATATCATACAAAAACACACTTTTATTCAAACAAACAAACAAAATTACGTTATCAAGATATTTAAATTATTTGTTTCGTTTGAGAATGCATTGCGTTTATATTACGGTTTATTGAAAACAACAGTCTATAAATTTGGTTATTATTTGGATGAACCTTCTCCAGGAAAGTTGAATTCAAAAATTTGAAAAGCAATGTTCTCATTTCTTTAATTAACTAAATCGGCACAAGGTATGTTAATTTTGGAAATGCGTACAATCTAATTTAAACCGCAGAATTAAAAAGAAACAATTTATTTGGTATCTATGGCAACATTTTTGAACTTTCTATAGGATAAAAATATAAATAAGGTCATGTACATTTATGTCAACTAACATGACGTGATAAAGAATTACGTTCATAACGCCGTTGTGCTATATTCTATGTTCTGACATTTTAAATCGTTAAGTACATGTTAAATGCCATCGTAAATGTTACTTTCCTACTTTTGGAACAAATTTGAACACGAGAAAAAAGCGCATAAGAATACACATAGAAACGTAAAACCAAGTTCAAGATAGTGAATAAATAGATATTAGGTTTGAAATTTGTACGCCAGACGCGTGTTTTGTGTACAAAATACTCATCAGTGTCGCTCAAATCAAAAAAGTTTAGGAAGTCCAAATAATGTTCAAAGTTGAAGTTCACTGAGGACACAAAATTCTGCAAGATTGTCATACCGACAATTGCAGTTTTTGAGTGAGAAAAATTTAAGAAGGTCTTATACTTGAAAAAAAGGATACTGGGATAAAACTCTTTCATATACATATCACTCGAAGTTTGAATGAGGTATACTGTAAGTTATTTTCTAATAACATATTTTTTAATTTTTTCATGCTTTATTGTTGTTGATAATCACATGCTGCAGTTGTTGTTGAAAAAGGTTTATCCGTCAAATAGCCATCACTTAAGATCTAGTACCACTGATGGTATACTTTTTGTTCCTGTATGGTATTTATCACTCATAACTGGTAACGATCTGTTAAATTAATATGCATTTGTTGGGTGGGAGTCTAGTGCTAATTGCTAATATACAATGTACACATTGATGTTTTTAAAATAAACGATAACTGTTTTCAAATTGCTGTGTTAGTTGAATAAGAAAATAAATGTAAATTTTGCATCGTCATGTTTGAAACGTGTTTTAATAGTAGGCGTAATATTAGACTGTGACTTTTTATTGTTAGGGATTATAAATCTGGGCCCTTACAAATAGATTTGGAAAAATACGTATTACTTATTACTTTATAGATTCTGGAATTATATTAAATCCGAATAATTGTTAGTAAAGCTTGAAAAATGGTTTGGTGAGATTAATAAATAGTAAATCTTCAAACGATGACGGTGATAAGCTTATTATTTGTTAAGGGAGATGTCCATATTGATTTAAAATTATTTGGAAACCACATTTAATTTTTTTTTTTTTATTTATCTGGTTATCTATGTTACTGGAAATTTACATGCAAATGCATGTTGTTTAATCTAATTATTTATCGAAAATAGTAAAGCTTTTAACGATGATATTTCAAAAAAGTTTTTGCTGCATAATCCCTTGCAAATTTTTATATTACAATTTTTTAGTCGATTAACATTTTATCAATGTAACGGTTGAGTTTTGTTTGAATGTTGTCAATCTATGTATGCAGGTAAAAGTTTGTAATCAAAGCGCCAGTGTGTCACTCCAAATGATGTGTTGAATAAACTTTGCATAAAATGTCTTCTAATTTGAAAAATAGCCCTAGTGGTTTCGATATCTTACACGAGCGACTACTTAATCCAACGGATTAACGTGATTTGAAATATCTTATTTAAATCGGAATTATATTCATCTTAGTATATGACTTTTTTTTATTAATTCTCATGTTGCATTTGCCTTTAATTTAGTTATACTTTTATTTGTCTTTGTACTTTATGCCTTCGTGTTTTGTTTTTGCTTTTTACGTTTTTCTTTTGTCGTGTACGAATTTGCTTAAGATGATAAAATTCTTGTATGCCCATTCATGACAAATATCATTAACGTTGATAATCTATATGTACATAACAATTCTTTAGTAGAAAATTGCAATTAATCTCTAGCAAAACAAATAAAGACATTTAAAAATGTGTCGGTTTAAGGAAGTTACATTATATGATTAGATAAGATGCTGTAGAAACGCGGTCTTTTATAGGTTCTTTTAATGTACGATAAATGTGTTCTGTATCGTGTAATTTTTGGTATTGGCAGGGCTATATAGAAGTATTACTCATAATTGGTAACGAATTGTAAGATAACTATGTTCTTGTTGTTTCGTTGGTGGGAGTAAATGTGCTAAATGTATATTTACAATGTACACATTGATGATTCTGAAACCAACAATAAATGATTACATTAATCTAATTGTTTTGTTCGTTGATTTAGTAAGGAGTATATTTTGCACTATCACATTTAAATAAAGGCAACAGTAGTATACCGCTGTTCAATAGTCATAATTCGATTAAGCAAAAACAAATCCGGGTAACAAACTAAAACCGAGGGAAACACATCAACTATAAGAGGAAAACAACGGAATAAGAGAAACACTGAACTACAACAAAATCAAACGCCAACATACATAAAAACAGACTGTATGATAACGACGGCCACATTCCTGACTTGGTACAGGACATTTTAAGAAAAAATGGTGGGTTGAATATGGTTTTAAAGCTAGCTAAACCTAAAACCTTAAAACATTCGTTAATGGTGGTAGTAATATAAATCTTGAGACTAATAATTTTGAAGCTTGATAAATATAGATTACTGAAAGGTTTGACAAAAACGTATTAAATATCATTTTATCGATCTTTTTTCCCTAAGGAATTTTGTAGGGGGGAATTTTTAACGCAATTCCAAATGGAGGAGGGACATGTTCAGTTGTTCTTCATCCGGATTAAATTTACAGTAAAGAGTATAAATTAGTAAAATTGACATACAATGTTTTTGGTATCAAAACTGAGTTACATAAATGTAATACTATGTGGTAGATGGTATGTTACTGGCCAGAAAACTCGAAATAAAATAGACTACACTATGGCTAAAAAGAAAAACAAAGGGGAAAACAACATTCCATAAAAACTGTATACATAACTAAAGATTGGGCATTATGAACCCACAAAACCGTTGGTGAAGTCAATTGCTCTTCAAGAGTTGATCTTCGAAGTGCCATACACATATATACTCCTCGGCGTATGATGTCTTTGGGGACAAAATGGCGACCCGAAGTAACATCGATCTAATGGTAGTCAACAAAAAGAAAGAAAACACCATCCGGGCAATCAAAAACCACAAGATAGCAAGTATGATAAAAAATAAAAAACGATGAAAAGCAAACAACAATGAACAAACAGTACACAAAAAAAAAGATTGAGTCGCATGATCCTAACTAAAAGCTGAGTTGAACTTACGTCCTTCTCCACTAGTAACATCACCCATGTTACTCCTGTTAACATACGTTGATGAGTCATATCAGGTAATTACGCATCATGCAAGGCTGTGAGGTCGTTGATACAAATGATAGTTAAAAAATGAATGGGTATATAAAAATCATACTACATCTATCTTAAAAGACCCGAATGTTATCCCCATTCATTAAATAAACCGGCTGGTTGCGTTATTACATTTGCCCTGTTACCCTGAACATTGTCAATATCTCTCTTCGAACAGTGTTGTTGTCCCCGGAGATAAAGCCCAAACAACATTGTATTGTTTTGTAAAATACATAAAATAAACTGCTGCAGTGGTTGTCGTTGGTTCATGTCTGTCATATTTATTTTTCGTGAATTGTTTTGTTATAAATTAGGCTGTTAGTTTTCGTCAGTTTTCTAATTATATTGTATCATATATTTCATGTCAGGGCCTTTTATAGCCGACTATATGGTATGGGTTTTTCTCATTGTTGAATGCCGTACGGTGGTCTATAAGTGATTAAATCCACTTCATTTGAACTCTGGTGGATAGTTGTGTTATTGTCAATTATACCACATCACCTTATTTTTATATGGCTATTATTTTAAGGTCCCTTTTGGTCACGTGTTCCCGTACTTAAACACCCTTGGCTTTCTAATATTTGGCTTCGAACGTTCCTAATGAAGATAATTCAAGAATAATACTTCGAACGCATAAAAATTATTATTGATAAAGTGTCATTTCGATTTTTTGTTTACCGACACTATCACGAATTGGTGACCATTGTAGAAAATCAGTGTCACAGATGGCCACGGATATGCTCCAATTGTCATAACTACAAATTTGTTTTGCTTTCGTCGATTTCGACATCACCGAATGAGAATTATCACCGAATTTGAAATTTCCATGAGCAACATGATGTGTGCCACTAGTGATCAGATCTTAGATAAGTGTGACACAGAAATTGCTTGAAAGATGCTACACAGAAATGGAAATTTAACGAGATTTAAAATTTGTTTCGATAATTCTGCCCAACTGTGTGAAATAAGGGTACATAATAAGTACCTTTTGAATTACGATTGCATGTTGGAATATTAATCATATTCAACTAAACGTTGTCGATCTAAAAGTGATTTAAAGCAATTTTCGCCCTATTCCAATTCATAATTGTGTTGAATTAATTTTAATTAATATTCTTTAAATTTTAACTTATTTTAACTTATATAATGTGTTCTTGCTCTTATTCATAGAAATTATGATAACAGGAGTTTATATATGATGTTTATTTCTAACACAAGTATAGATATGTTTTAAATAAATCAGTTCACTACGATAGTTCACCACTAGAAATAAACCCACAAAAAATTAAATATAAAATTCAAAGAATGAAATTTCCCGCACAACTTTGTGCTTGTTTTCATGATCATTTGATTTTTGCTATTTGAAGAAGACACATTATAACTGTAAATACATAATTCAGTCTTTTATTGCATCAATGTTAAAGACAGAGAAGTATCCATATAGTTATTTTCATTTTTAAACGTACCATTTTTTGGATTCAATAACAACATATCGAATTTATTTGTTTTGAGAATAATTTTAGAATAAAGGGATTTTTCCAATTATATAATGTTGTATTAAATTTAAAAGATCATTTAACGATTTCAGTGTCATATCTAATTTAGTTATTTTTTATTTTGCTGTACGTACAAATAACGACTAACGATAAAATCGTATTTAAAAGTTAAAGAGGCATTAGCTACGAGATATAAAAAAATAAAATATGAATTTTTTTTTTGTTCAATCATTAATAAAAGTTATATAGTGAAATACTAATTCGCTTTTAGCAGCCAGTTTGGTTCAATTTTGTCAAATAGCTGGAGATATATTACGCATGTTTTCAGCTATTAAAAAGAAAAGAATGTCAACATTGAAAGTGAAACAAGGATGAATCATTTGGTTTACTGATTCGATCAACAAAAAAAATTCATTCTTACACAGGTAAAAACGACGATCAACATACTTTTTAACCTACAATGTGAAATCAAACAGACATAGAAAAATCCAAATGCACGTGGACGCTATCTGTTTATATTTATATTTATGTTTATATTGGGTTACATGACCGTCGGAAGTCTTCGGAGGTCATCTCAATGGTTAATTAGATGACGTCTAGACATAAATACACACGAAATGTTGAAACATATTATCAAGTCCATGCATTGTTAATTATTCATTTAAGACATTTTTGTAATTTAGATATACATTTTAGTATGTTATAAATCAAATATGAGATTTTGAGTCAAATTGGTGAAGATGAATTTGACAGCTAATGCCCCTTTAATGCAATATAACTCAACACAAACGTATGATACTGACCTTGTTTCTAGAATAACCGTTAACATAAACACTCGAGTCAAACATTTTGGAAATCCTGAAAAAAATGAAAACGACACGTTATAAATTTCATGCGTCCGAAGCGCTTTTCTGGATTTACCTTCATCAGGAACGCTCAAAACCGAATATTTGAAAGCCAAGGATTTATAAGAAACGAAACAGTTAAAGAGCTGTATGACCAAAAAGGACCTTAAAAAAAGCCAAAATGCATCTAAGGTCAACTGTGCCTGAGGGAGCTGAAACCTTAGTTTCTGTATAATTTCATAATTTATTTACGGACAATTTTAGAAAGGTTTGTTATAAATCAAGTCAGTACCGAAGTACTGACTACTGAGCTGATGATACCCTCGGGGACTGATAGTCCACCAGCAGACGTATCGACCCAGTGCTGTAAAAAATGAAAACAACACGTTCAATAATTTAATGCGTCCGAAGCGCTTTTCTGGATTTACCTTCTTCAGGAACGGTGAAAACCGAATATTTGAAAGCCGAGAATGTAAACACTACAAACCAGTAAAAGTCTGAAATGGCCTATATCTGTACTCGCTTGTGCTGATTTTTACTCGACCAGTCTGAATTTACTTGATATTACTCGACTGTAGTCTGAACCATACTTTACAGTCTGAACTTGTACTCGACCAGTACTTAACCATTTTATACACGTCTGAACCATACTCGACATAGTCTTAACCATTCTCGACCAAGTCTGAACCATGCTCGACCTAGTCTGAACCATGCTCGACCTAGTCTGAACCATACTCGACCTAGTCTGAACCATACGTGACCAAGTCTTAACCAACCTAGACCTATTTTTTGTATCCATCTATTGTATTTCACCAATTTAGGAACTGTTTTTAACAAAAGCTATTTTCCCTGGCTAGAAATTTGAACACTAATTTGAAATCAAAAATGTATTTAATATAGCATTGTAACCAAAATTTCACAATAAACATAACATAATCATCAACACCATATTCAGCAACACTTATATACATACATACCACATCTTCTTATATCTATATATATATATATATACAATGTATATCACCTATATATAAAACAAGGTGATCAAAGGAAGTAATTTCTGGTCAGATTTAAAAATATCATGTAATAAATTAAGTTTCGTTAAATGAATTTTTATATACAAGATATCATGTTCACATTGCTTTATGTACATCAAAAATTCTAGAATTTTCGACCATTATTCAAGTATCTTAAATTTTATTCAATATATATATAATAGCATATATAGCAACTCAATAAATTTTTAAAATGACACATTTGTTTTCTAAAACCAAGAATTTAATATAATCATGATAAAATAACACCCATAGCAATCCTTGATAACATTTTAAAAAAGGAAATGTGTTCCAAAGTTGCAGTTAAAATTTATTTTAATTAAATCTAAGTAAGTTTTGTCAAAATTAAAGTCATGGCATACAAGAAGCACTTTAATAAGGTTTAATTACCTCAGTACAGGTGTGTTTAACAGGTTAAAAGAAAACCTTATTTTTCTTAAACTCGTGTATTACTTATCTAGAGAATTCAAAAGGCCTTGTGATTTAAGTTTACAGGATGTTGTAATTTTGAATGGATGTTATTTAAAATGTATTACTCTCTGACCAGGTGTGATGTTTTTAATGAGTTTGCCATAAGCAGGAGGTATTACTTTATAGTTTACCCCTATTCAGAAGAACAATTTTAATCATTTTTTAAAATTTTTATCCCTTTTTGATATACATTTTTATATATCCCAAATTATAATAAGAATAGATATATTTCTGATATAAGGTTAAACAATTTCAATGATTTTGTTGGCTGTTGTTACCTCATTAAAAAGATAGTTATATAAGTATTGTATGTAACCATGAAACCCATGTAGTTTTTATTTAGGAATTTAGGTAAATTAAGTTTTGTTTAAAAAAAAACAACTGCAAAACAAGAAGCACCTTAATAAGGTTTTATTACCATCAGTATAGGTGTGGTTTTCAGGTAAACATTTTTTTTTTTTTTAATAAGACTCTAAAACTTTAAAATTAGATAATTTAACTATCTCGATTTAATAAATCTGAGAATCATGTAAGGATGTAAAAATCTGTTTTTATATTTATCTTTATTCTATTGTGGCTGTTGTCATGTCAGTTAAAAAGAAAGTTATTGTAACAGATAAAATTAAATAAAAGTACAGATTATTTGGTCAAGTATGGTCCAGACTGGTCAAGTATTGTTCAGACCTTTGGTCGAGTATGGTTCAGACTGAAAAAAAAATAGGTCGAGAACTTGTCAAGTATTGGTTGAGTACAGGTCGAGAATGGGTTAAGATTGTTTCCGACTGGTCGAGTAATAGTTCAAACTATTTTCAATGGCAAAGATAAGGGTCAAGTACAAATCAGTACAGTCGAGTATGGTTAAGATTGGGATCGAGTCATATTGAGTAAAATTCAGACCAATGCAGACTGGTCGAGTAAAAATCAGTACAGTCGAGTACAGATATAGGCCATTTCAGACTTTTACTGATTTGTAGTGATAAGAACCGAAACAGTTGAAGAGCTATATGTCAAATAAACAAAATAATATGATAAGCTCATTATTTGTTAATCCAAAAAATCTAGAGCCAACATTCTATGAGTAGTTACATTCTTATTTTTCATACAGAATAGAGGGGTAAGTTACTAAGTGGACATTTAATTACGTTTTTTAATAATGGAATATTTACAAAAAAAATATATCATTTAGAAATGATACTTACCGGGGCATTGGTTACTTGGCTTGTACGGACTAATCGTCCATCATCAGCCCACTTTTGATAGTTGTAAAAACGGTATAATGTGATTACCGTGCTCACCAACTGTGATCATTGCTTGAGGTTTATGCTCTTGTTTTTTTTTTTTTGTACAATTGATGCGTATTTATTCACGAGATAAATTCTGTTTTTCATTTTACTATTAAATTTTTTCTCCTTCGGCCATCAAATTTTTATAAAGCCCTTCCCATTTCTTACCTGTAACATATCCCTTTCCCTACCCTATGGCGTTTACATATCTGAATTAATACGTTTCGCTCGTAAATGATCACACTATACGGACATGATTAACTAGGGGGTGCTTCTTACTTAAAAACTGCTCAAACTGAGTTATGAGGCAAAACGGCTAGAATCGGACTTCAGATGTTTTCCAGTCACCAACATGTATTGGTTGACTGATACGATATCTATGTCTCAACTCAGTAGCGACGTGTTTTCGCAGTCATATATCTTAAGCTACCAGAATAGTCGTCTAATTTCTAATTTTACCGATTGTGTCCTATTCCCGATTTTGCATTTTGGCTGATTGTGTATTCGCAAGGCGGATGATGCATGTATAGCTGGAGACGCTTTCTCTGATGCCCCACCCGTTGTCGCTTTTTTTTTTTTTTTTTTTTTTTTTGAGTTTATGCGATTTCCTTAGTTTTTGTTTGTTACCTTCATTTGTATTCGTAATCGATTCCTGTAATTAATCAATGGAAACTAAACAAAAACTAAAATTTAACCCGCAGCTGTGTTCTTCTTCTTATATTTTATATCATAAATCGATAGCCGTATATATAGTAATGAGCAAAACAACAAACAAATCGAAAATCCGGTTGGATCAGGGAAACAAAAGAAAGACATCGTCTATTATCTCATATTTTTGTTCAGATATTTAGTAGTTAAAATTATTTTGAAATGTTAATTGGTTGGCTTTTCCCCTCTCTAATCTAAAGTCTACATAACTATTTTTTTAAATTCTTTCTCAAACTTTCAGGAGATACTTGGATTATAACCAACCTTTTACTACGTGGAACTTCACATACTACTGCATTTGTTATTCTATCAAATCAATGTAATAAGCAACAGTAATGTGTGACTCTAGAGGCAATGGACCGCTCGATTGTATGGTGATCTGTCGGAAATTCACACTGTTTCAGGTAACATTTAATACTTGACGCGACATATGTGTTTTTCCATTGTTATTCAAAGGACAAGGTGGAAGTTATTTGACCTCATGGTGCTATATGCTACTCTACCATTTTTCAATTAGCCCCGGCAGGTGATTGTATTATTGAATTTAATGTCATATTTGTTACATTTCAAGTGAAAAAATATGTTGATTCTTCGACAAGTAACTTAAATGTGTAAACGATAGTAGACATAAGTCTGGAAGTTATAAATTTAGAACATAACAACTTTTCATAATACTGATATGAATGAGAAAACAAAAGAGGTTCATAAGTAGCAATCAGACATGGGATCAAAAAGAACTCATATCGACTTTAATACATGAATAAATGAATATTTATTTGCAAAAGCACACATAACATGTAATAAGCCTATACACAATTAATACACAATGTGACAAAAAAAGACTAATAGCAGAAAAGAACACAATTATAGTATAACTAACCAATGATAAAATATCTAGTTTTCCATGCATTTTTTCAAAAAGTTACAAAGTAAAATAACAAAAATACTGAACTCCGAGGAAAATTCAAAAAGGAAAATCCCTAATCAAATGGCAAAATCAAAAGCTGAAACACATCAAACGAATGGATAACAACTGTCATATTCCTGACTTGGTACAGGCATTTTCTTATGTAGAAAATGGTGGATTGAACCTGGTTTTAAAGCTAGCTAAACCTCTCACTTGTATGACATTCGCATCAAATTCCATTATATTGACAACGATGTGTGAACAAAACAAACAAAAACAATAGGTAAAAATGTCACAAATAGGGGTAAATAGTCTAATTCGGTAGGTCACATTCGTGAAAAGGGAACGGGATTGTAGTTACGACATAAGGAACATATCCGCTATCATCTGTGAAACGGATATTCCATAACGGTCAACCAACTCGTGATGGCGTCTGTAAAATTTACAAAGTGATGATTTCAACTTCACCATTTGGAACTCTTGGCTTAAAAATGAAAATTCACAATTGAGAAGCTGAAATCATCTCTTTTGTTGTAAAGTTTTGTTTTCAACCGACCCTCATAGTCAAAGCTTAGTTGTAAGTGATCTAGGTAGATTTCTTCAAACATAATAATTTGTAAGAAATCGGCCAACAACAAAAAAAAAACATGGCAAAATATTATTCCTTTTTTCAACACATCGCATATTACAACACGTACATACATGCAATTTTCTTAGATATATTAGAGAAACGACCAACATCACATTTAGTTTCAATGTACCACTTCTTCGTTTTTGAAAGCAGATGAACATTGTAAAAACAGCTTAAATAGTTCAAGACAAAACTCAAACTTTACGTTTCTACATGCACTGACTTTCTAACAATCACATAAAGCTGATGACCAATTTTGAGAATACATGTCTTTGAAATAACATCAAACGATATATTATTACTATTCTGATCGATCCAAATATAGTTTATTCTTAGACTGAATAATAAACTTGCCAAATAAGGTTGAAAGTAACTGAACCAAACACTTCATTATTCACAGGGTTTTTTTTTTTAGGTATCCGTATATATTGTACATAAATTCAAAAGAATTCGTTGTTAAATTAAACGATCTCATTAAGGGGTTTATAACAGTTCATTTAATTGTGATAAAATCAGTCTATTTTACTTTTTTCCAGAAACTACATTTAATCAAGAATACAGTATTCATGGTTCTCCTTTTTCAAATGCAGTTGTTAAAACTCTATTCGTGCTATTATAATGTTTGGCGAAGCTTTTTTTTGTCTGAATTATGAACAACAAAGTTAACACCTAAAAGGACACAGTAATGTATGTCTTATTACTCAAATTTTACTGACATCGAAAGTTAGTAATAGCTCGTTGCATTACTAAATGCATATTTTTGTCAGCTAATGTTCCTAGACACAGATAACAACGAGGAAACTAAGTATAAATGACCTAGATCAAAGAGTCTGAGCTATGTTTGCTGTTAATTAAACACAAGTTGAGTAATATGTCATTTATTCAGAAATTAATTTAGAATGCAACTTACATCTTAACAATTATAATAGTACTACATAAATGACAATGACTTTAATAAGCAAAGGTGGGGCTGAAAAGGTGCCACATCCCAACATAATAAACATCATAAAAATTACAAAAATAAAAGTGAGTTGAAAAAATTAACTCACCAACATATACAAAGTATATGAACACTACTATGAATATTGTCATTAATTGATGTTTAAAGAAAAATAAATTTTCTATATAAAAATGCTAAAAAGGGAGGGAAATGGGAGGGTTTTCAGTTAAAATTCATAAACGATCTTTTCTCTCTCCCAAAACAAAGGCGAATGACCGCATGTCCGAGCACATGTAGAAATATGATATTAATTACCAATCTCAAGAACTGACCAATCAGAAAATGTAATTAGATGATCATGCATTGAACATGCAGTCCTTGATCTCATGTTGATATACTAAACAAAGAAATTACTTCGTACACACATGGCATTATGAAAATCAATATTATCGGAAATTTCAGCCAAAAAGTCTTTTATTTACAATAAATGTTATTTCTCTTGCAGCATTTTTACCGATTGGTAAGGACTTTTGACCGATACGATGTGTTTGTGTCTCAACTGAAAAGAGACATATTTTCGTGGTCTAAGATCTTAAGCTATTTGAATAGTCGTCAGATCTGTAAATTTACCGAATATGTCCTATTCAGTTTTGTGACATTTTGACTCTGTTTTTGGATTTGCAAGGCGAATGATGTGTGCATTGCAGATGAATTCTACCCTGTCGAGGCATGGGTTTTGCTCCGTTTATAGCTTATGCTATTCCCTCTTTTTTTACATTTCGATTGTAATATTCAAATAAGATTGACGAGATTAGAACATGGGTAAACTACTGTTGCCTGTTTTTCTTACAAAAGCACTTCTCTTGGTTCCTAATCATTTTTGTAATTGAGTAAGTGTTATCATTTGCACGTGACGATTTCCAAAAACATATGTGTTTACGCTCTTTTTCATTTCATGGAATAATAAAGAAAATAACATTTATATAAAGTCCATTAGCCAACAACATATAACATTGACAAGATAGATCTTTATTAAGTTTACACATGTTAAGTACATTGTTTACCTGAAATAGTTTGACAAGTATATGTATCTTCATTTATTGCAGCTATGTGATAATTCATCATTAAGGAAAATGGCATTGACAGAATGTATATAGAATAAGAGTAAATATATTATTTGGCCTGAACAACAGATTTTGATATTGAGATTTATAATAATGGTATAATATATGACAAAACACAATAACAAACAAGATGAAAATAAGAAATACGTATTATAGGGTGTTCGCAGTTACTAGAAGCTTAATCTGCTAATATTTATACATGCAGTTGAACTTGTTGATATCGCCCGTAAACATATACTTTTAGATTCCGTACAGCAATGGCTTACACAATTCAGGAAAATACGATAGAGAAAAACAAATGGAACACTTGTTAAAAAAATTTCATCCAAAGAAATATCAGACTAAATGATTGAACACTTTTATGAGTTTTATCAATCCCCCCTGGAATTCAAAAATTAAAAAGCATTCAGTATCTATCAAATAAAATTCTTCGGGACTTCATAAGACATTAGTCTGTCAGGCACCTTTTTATATTTTTGAATTTTGCCTTTCAAATTTTCATTTGGTTTTCAAACTTCTTGCATTTAGTATAAAACTTTTCAAACTGCCAAAATTTTCAGATTTTATTATTAAGCCAAACGATAATTTGTTACTAGGTGTCTTTTACAAACACTAATGTGTGTAAAATATCTTTTTTGATTAAGACTTTGCTCATATCTATTTTCAACAAACTTTACGTAAAATGGCCATTTTAGGTAAAATAGGTCAATTTTGTATGGTAGTATATTGTTGCTTACATCTAAGTCATTTGGTCTCTTGTGGATAGTTGTATCATTTGCAAGCACACCACATCACCTAATTTTATTTTCATTACGACATCAAAGTAACCTTTCTGTTTTAAGGAATCCAGATTATATCAACATGTTAATGTATCAACAAAATTGACATATTTTTAAAATGCTTGAGCAATTATTGCCTTTTTGCTATTTCAGTCGCAAAATAATGGCTCTTCTGGCGTACAATATTTTAAGCCTGGTATCTTTGATGCTTTTATTTACAACCACTGGTTCAATGCCACTGCTGGTGGAAGTTTCCGTACCGAGGGTATCACCAGCCCAGTAGTCAACGCGTCTTTGTTTACATGAATTATCATTGATATGGTCATAATTAGATATTATCTTTTGACAAAACTTTAAATTCTTCGAAATGATAAGGATTTTGTACCCCAGGAATAGATTATCTTAGCTGTATTTGGCAAAAACAAATTTTTGGTCCTCAATGCTCTTCAACTTCGTACCTTATTTGGCCTTGTAAACGTTTTTGATTCGAGCGTCACTGATGACTTTTTTGTGGACTAAACGCGCGTCAGGCGTACAAAATTTTAAAACTCTTATGTATGATTAGTTTCAATTCATACCTTTTCCTTTAATAGAAACATTAAAAGATCTACCGATTCTCTAAATATAAAACAACAAAAATAAGACGATATTGTGTATTTGATAAGTAATAACATGTTAAGCCTATCCTCCGAAAAAACCAAAACCTGGTTAATATCGAAATAATTTTACATAACAGAACATACCTTAGGGGGAATCTAAGAGAATCAAGTTCATATTTTTGTTGTCATAAACAGGAGAGTTAATTCAACAATATTAGCAATCAAGCTTGCCTATTTTGATCGCGAGTGCTGAGAAATAACCGGATGTGTCCTTTTTATTATCTACTTCCTTTTTTGATATCCTTTCATATGACATTTAGGTTATTTCAACCAAACTTTCTCTGAAGTTAGTCTTTATTAGCTAAATTCTGGTAGTCATCCTAAATGACGTACTGCCTTGATTTAGCCATATAATGTAAGCTTATATAGTAATTTAGACTTTTGATAATTATTGGTATTATACATTTTTTTGTGAACTCATGGTTTTATCTGTTTAATAGGACTTCTGTTTTTTTTTTCTATTCTCCTTGTTATCTTCTCTCTCTTTTTAAAATATGACTCAAAATATATATCTTTTATTATTAAATTTTTCGATATTTTAAGCACCAGAAGTTTGATCTCGAACGTGTCTGATAACGTTTTCTTACTTCCATGTGAACGGTATCGCTGCTAGTGAACTGTCAGTCCCCAAGGGTACCATCCACCAATAGCCAGTGTTTCTGTATTGGTATGATTCAAATGAAATATTTTGTCTATAAATTTCCATTAATTCCAAACGTTTCTGTAAGGCGATGTATCATGATTCATAGAATACCATTTGATAAAATATCCAGATCATCACGTCTTCGAATAAGACCGTGAGATAACTTAGTTAGCATAACAAATGTGATTTCCTTTTTCCGTTTTCGTACAAATAAGGCAATCACAGATATTGGCTTGAATCTCCCTCTATTCATAAGTCATGTGCTTCATGATTTATTTCTAGTTGCCAGATACATTTTGCACACTTTGAAAATTCAAATCCTGGATTGAAATGGATGACTCTATAGAATGTTTGTCTAGTGTAACTCATTCGTGCCGAAAAAACAGAATGCCGATTAACGAATGTATTCATCATGTAAAAGCTGATTTTTTTTTCAACTGATGTTTAGACATATAACATTGACTGCAATATGATCCATATCAATTAATATTTGTTTGCGCTAGTACTTTCACTAGTTAGAAAATTTTCTTATCTCAAGCTTCCCTTTTTTATTTCCTTTTTTTTAATGGCAATCGATCTTAATCTGAGGGTAAATAATATACAAGTACTAAAGTGACGTCAGTGCTATTATTCAAAACGCACCAGAAATAAAGTGTGAATTTATTATTGACTAGAATAACACTTTTGATGGCTGATGGTTTGTATTTAATTTCTATGACGTTGTAAGTTCAAATATACTTTTGTCCAACTGTTCAATATATTGTTTAACAATTTGTATATGAAACAAAAATATTTTGTTTATTTGTGTTCACATATGACGTTTTAACATCATATGTACTGCATTCTACTAGAACAACAGTGGCTGACTGAACTACTGGTGATTTAGCGATGGATCTTGGAAGTTTAATTATGCATATAAATATTTTGTACATTATTGTAAAGCAACAGATACATCTTTCAACCAAAATAGTCTATTTATGATTTTCACTACTCTTGTTTTTGACCTTTTGTCAGATATTTGGAATCTTCTTGTTTTATCCATGTAGTGTCAATAACACTTTTGTTTGCCAACCTGTACTTCTCTTTTCATAATTTTACTTGTTGTTTTTTAATAGTTTTTGAGAAAACATCAGGTGCCAATGTTAAAAGAAAGAAATATTTAGATAGAACTATATCCCACCAAATTTTTTATTTATTATATCTCAGAAACAAGAACACAGACATGTCATTTTTTCTACTTTTTAAGTTCCGTTACTTATATTCTATCAATTTATAACAGTCTTTTAAAAAGATTGTTATTTTAAAACAGACAAGCGAACATCCTTAAGTGATATCCGAAAACAAAATATTTGGGAATTCGAAACTTGAAAATAAACATTGAAAAGCTGAAACGTTCTTGATTCTCTAGCGTGGTTTGTCTGTACCTTTGAAAATGTATCAATTCTTCAATGTGTGTATTGTTATGAACAGAAAAATCGACTTTTAGTTTTAGCCAACAAAAGACACAAATTAATAATAAAATTTAACAAGATTTATTATACACAAGTTTACAAGAAGTATTACATAAACAGAAAT
Source organism: Mytilus coruscus (assembly GCA_017311375.1). Taxonomy (NCBI): domain Eukaryota; kingdom Metazoa; phylum Mollusca; class Bivalvia; order Mytilida; family Mytilidae; genus Mytilus; species Mytilus coruscus. Next base: position 121,255,640 of record CM029595.1, on the reverse strand, counting down.
GTCAACTTAACTGTCAAAATATATGTCCAATTTTATATCTTTTCTTTATCCGGAAATCTTCTCGGAATCCACAGAATATTATATCCAATTGGTCACAATCTAGTGTGATGTAGTTTGTTAAAAAAAGTGTCAATCCAACTGCTGAGAATGTTGGTGTCTATCGATGTCTATCTCTAAATCTCTATATTCAACTAACTTTTGGGTCTGCATTTAAATACTCAAACGGAAACTTCTAGACAACGCTAGAAATTTAAATTACGCATCTTTTGTTATGATCATTCTGGAAACGTTATGTAAGTGAAATCGAAAGTTCTAATCATTCCATGAGTATCAATGATTGTTCTAGCGAGTTCTAAACTGCATAGTTGTAACACAATGTATATTATTTTGTACACAATGTATATAATAGGCCTTACAAAACAAATTAGGCCAACTAAATAAATATGATAGTTACAATATCATAACACCTCCCCCCTTAAAAAAAGTTTGAGTGTAACAAAAACTTTTCATGAATAATATGTACAAAAATACATAGTATATACACAGTGTTTTAATAAGTTCTAGATAAAGCATCTGCTATTACATTATCTTTACCTTTAATATGTTTTACAATAACATCATATTCCTGTAACAATAAACTCCACCTAGTCAATCTCAATTTCTTGTTTCTCATTTTATGTATGAAGGTGAGAGGATTATGATCAGTATAAACAAGAATAGGATGCACAGTGGGATTAATATACATCAAAATGTTGAAGTGCAGACAACAGTGCAAAACACTCTTTTTCAATAGTCGAAAAATTTTTCTGATGTTTATCTAATTTCTTAGAAAAATATGATATAGGTTTCTCAACATTATCATCTGTCTCTTGATATAAAACAGCTCCAACTCCTACATCGCTTGCATCAACGGCAAGTTTAAATTGTTTTTCAAAGTCTGGAGTGATCAGAACTGGACTGTTAATTAAAAGTGATTTGCTATTTTCAAAAGCGTTTTGACAATTTTCACTCCAGATGAATTTAGAATCTTTCCGTAAAAGATGAGTCAATGGTTGAACAACAGTAGCAAAATTTGAACGGAATTTCCTGTAAAATCCAATCATGCCTAAATATCTCAGTTGTTTTTTTATTTGTAGGAGAAGGAAATTTGGTAATTGCATCCACTTTAGCCGTAATAGGTTTCACTTGACCTTGGCCAACTGTATGCCCTAAATAATCAACAGTGGCCTGGCAAAATTCACTTTACCAAGATTTAAAGTCAAATTTGATTGTGACAATCTATCAAAAGTATCATATAAATGTGTTAAATGTTCTTCCCAGCTATCACTACATACAATAAGATCATCAATATAAGCATAACAACAGTCTAAATCTTTTATAACATTATTGATCATTCTTTGAAATGTAGCTGGAGCACTTTTCAGGTCAAACGGCATTACAGTATATTGAAATAAGCCGTCTGGTGTGACAAAAGCTGATATTTCTCGAGCTCTCTGTGTCAATGGGACTTGCCAGTAACCTTTCAATAAATCAAATTTGCTCACAAATTTTACTTGCCCAATATTATCAATGCAATCGTCTATCATTGGAATCGGATAGGAATCAGATTTTGAAACAGAATTTACTTTTCTGAAATCAGTTACGAAACGAACGGTTTTATCTGGTTTGGGCACAAGCAGACAAGGAGAGCTCCATTCACTGGTACTCGGCTCAATAATATCATTGTCAAGCATATATTTAATTTCTTGTCTCATAAATTCAAGTTTGAGTGGATTGAGCCGGTAAGGATGTTGCTTAATTGGAGAAGCATCACCAACATCGACATCATGACAAACAGCAGTGGTTTTGTTTGGCACATCTGGAAAAAGATTTTAAAAGAAAATACCAAAGCTTTTAATTTTCTCTACGATCAAAAGACAGATGTGCAAGTTTGAATCTAAATTTGACAAAATTTCTGAATTTTTCAATCTAACTGTCTCTTCCATAGTTTTAGAACTAAAAGGTGGTTTAATTACATCTGGTTTGTCATGATTGTTCTCCAATTTAACCATGGCTAAAGTGGCAACTGGTTTACTCTCACCTTTATTAGTACGCTCAAAATATGGTTTTAACATATTAATGTGACACACTCTATTTTGTTTACGCCGACCTGGTGTATTTACAATATAATTCAAATCATTGATTTTACTCTCTATGGTATAAGGACCACAATATTTAGCTTGTAATGGATGTCTAGGGACTGGCAAAATACAAGTACCTTATCACCTGGCTCAAAAACTCTGTCCCTGGCATCTTTATCATACCATATTTTCATCTTATTCTGAACAGTTTTAAATTGTTCTGAGCAATTTGACAAGCAGTATGCAATTTTTCTTTAAATCTAGATACATAGTCTAGAAGATTCAAGTCAGTGTGTTCAGTAAGCCACTTTTCCTTTATCAATTTTAAAGGTCCCCTAATAGTATGACCAAATACCAACTCAAGGGACTAAAACCAAGGATTCTTGAACAGCCTCTCGGACCGCAAAAGTAAAAGTGAACACCATCATCCCAATCCCTGTCAAATTGAAGACAAAAGTTCTGATCATGTTCTTCAATGTTTGATGAAAACGTTCTAAGGCAGCTTGAGATTCTGGACGATAAGCACTTGACCTATACTGAGCAATCCCTAACTGGTACACGACTTGCTGAAATAAACCTGACATGAAATTTGAACCCTGGTCGCACTGTATAGACTTTAGCAGTCATGCTAGCGTGAAAAATTTTATCAGAGCTTTGACAATAGTAGGTTTTTGATATTCCTTAACGGAATAGCCTCAGGAAAGCGAGTGGAGGTACACATGATTGTCAATAAATACGCATTTCCGGTCTTGGTCTTCGGTAAAGGTCCAACGCAATCAATGAGTACTCGGCTGGTGGTATTTTCTGGTTAGGCTTACCAACAACCTGGCATATATGGCATGATTTGCAGTATTCTGCGACATCACTTTTTAGTCTTGGCCAGTAGAAATGCTGTAAGATCTTAAGACAAGTCTTCCTTATACCTAAGTGTCCAGCCAAGGGGTGTCATTGGCAAGACCAATAATAGACTTTAGACACCACCACTTGGTATACATGTACCACTCTCCATTCCTCATCTGGGGTAGCATCAGGGGGCCTCCACTTCCTCATTAAAATGCCGTCTTGATGGTAATAGCATTCGGCCACTTTGTCTGCTTCCTGCTGTGATTGAGCCCTCCTGCTGAGCTGAAGAACCTCAGGGTCTTTTCTTTTTTGCTCTTCGACAAATTTCCTTTGGTCTAATGAATGGCTGTTTACGTCTGGTCATGGCATAATTACATTCTTGCTAATACTAGGTGGTCTTTTAACGGCCTTCTCTGAGCTACCGGGACCTTCAATGTCGGCTAGAAAGGTGTCAGAAAGGTCCATGTAATCAAACTGGTCTTCTTGCAAATCCTCATTTTGTTGTTTTCTAGCTATCGCCCTAGTAACGACACAAGCTGGATACAGTTCAGCATCATCTTCAGGTGATTTAACATCCACCACCGGTTCACTGGTAACAATTGGTTCAGCAACCACTTTGTTCCTAGCTAGATCCTTTCCTAGCAATAATGAAACACCCTCAACAACTGGTCCAGTAATCAAATCTGACTTCAGATAAATACGATGGAGAGGAACATCTATACAACCTAACTCCACACCTTGTAACAAAACGGAGGCACCAACAGAAGTCTCCTCGGACAAAGGCAACACATCTTCTAACAATAAAGACTGAGAAGCTCCAGTGTCCCGTAAAATCTTAATAGGCTGAAGAGTAGTAGTATCAACAATAGAAACAAACCCATCAGACATAAAGGGTTTATAATCTTCCATGTAATCACAAAAACTGGACTTAAAGCCTGACTCGCAGGACATTCCAACGTATTGGTAACACGGGGTGTCGTACAAGCACTGGTCTTGGGCTTATTATCTCTTTCATTCTTCTTCTGAAGTCTAAAACAATCAGCCATCAGGTGACCATTCTTCTTACAATAAGCACAAGTCAGTGACTTCTTCTCAAAAGTATCAAATTTTGAACTAGACATATTATAACTAGACTGACTCTTATTCTGTGCAACAGGCTTACTATCACTACGCTCAGTGCTTTGATTCTTGTAATTTCCACTCGAAGTATTAAAATTTTGATCTTTGAAACTTCTCTTATGTGAAAGGGTATAATTATCGGAAATAACAGCTGCATCTTGTAATGTCTCAACAGTTTTGTCATCTAAATGTGTTTTTAAGTCTAAATGAACACACTGCTTGAACTCTTCTAATAACATCAATTGTCTTAAATTATCAAAATTTTTATCTATTTTCTTTGACGTAAGCCATTTATCAAATAGATCTTCTTTTTTTCCCTAGCAAATTCAACATAGGTTTTTGAATCAAACTTTTTATAAGACCTAAATTTCTGTCTATATGCTTCTGGCACTAGCTCATAAGCTTTTAAAACTTCCTTTTTAACCTTGTCATAAGCAGAACTATTTTCTGATGAAAGTGCTGAGTAAATTTCAGCGGCCTTGCCCTCAGAAACACTTTGCAGCATTGTAGTCCAAAAAGGCTATTTCAAATTTTGAGCAATTTTCTCAAACTGTAGAAAAAATTTGTCAACTGTTTTTTCACAAAATTTGGGAACCAAACGTATATTTTTTGCTGCATCAAAATTAAAATGTTCTGATTTTGATTGGAATTTAGTGTTGCTTTCTTCTTTTGCCATTTCAATTTTCATTTTCTCAATCTCTACCCTTTCCCTCATTTCAAGTTCTGCCTGTTTTAACTTCAATTAATCTTGTTTTAATTTAAATTCATCTTCTTTTTCTTTTTCTCCATTTCTAACCTTTCTTCTTTTCTTTTTCTCCATTTCTAACCTTTCTTATTTTTCTTTTTCTCCATCTTTAACCTTTCTTCTTTTCTTTTTTCCATCTCTAACCTTTCCTTCATTTCAAGTTCTGCCTGCCTTTCGTCTTTTCTTTTTCCAATTGTTTTAATTTAACTTCGTTTTCCAGTTGTTTTAATTTAAGTTCATGTTCTAATTCAAGCTGTTTTAATTTGATAGCGTCAACATTTTCGACCTTAAGTTCAAGAGCCTCTTCACCTAAAATTTCTGCGTCAACTAATTTGTCTATTACCAAATTTTTTATAATTTGTTTTCTCATAGATACTCTAAAGTCTAATTTCAGATGTTTAGCAAGCAACACTAATTCCTCTTTCTTTAAATTATCAAACCCTTCCAGGTCTGGCGTTTTCAAAAATTTACCGGCATCAAATGCCATATTGTAGAATTTTGTTGGCTAGTTCTAATAAAAATACTAAAAAAAAATGTTAATAAGATATTAACGTTATCCCGGACCTGAGTCCCCAATTTCTGTTATGAACAGAAAAATCGACTTTTAATTGTAGCCAACAAAAGACACAAATCAATAATAAAATTTAACAAGATTTATTATACACAAGTTTACAAGAAGTATTACATAAAAAGAAATGTCAACTTAACTGTCAAAATATATGTCCAATCTTTTATCTTTTCTTTATCCGGAAATCTTCTCGGAATCCACAGAATATTATATCCAATTGGTCACAATCTAGTATGATGTAGTTTGTAAATAAAAGTGTCAATCCAACCGCTGAGAATGTTGATGTCTATCGATGTCCAAGTCTATCTATGTCTATCTCTAAATCTCTATATTCAATTAACTTTTGGGTCTGCATTTAAATACTCAAACGGAAACTTCTAGACACCGCTAGAAATATAAATTACGCATCTTTTGTTATGATCATTCTGGAAACGTTATGTAAGTAAAATAGAAAGTTCTAATCATTCCATGAGTATCAATGATTATTCCAGTGAATTCTAAACTGCATAGTTGTAACACAATGTATATTATTTTGTACACAATGTATATAATAGGCCACACAAAACAAATTAGGCCAACTAAATAAATATGATATATACAATATCATAACAGTATGGCTACCATACAATCTTATTTAAAAGAGGTTAACTATTCAATGAAATGGTCTTTGAAAAATCTGGGTGTTACTATACTATATCTGCTGCAGTCGTTGCAGGTCTTTTGCAGTAATATAACTTTTTTTTAAAAAACATACATATTGGACAGGAAAAGAAATAATTTAAGCCATTATTTTTTTGGAATGTCACTTTTTATATTCGTTTTTGAGATAAGGTCTATTGACAAGCGGTTTGCATTCCTGTGGGAAATAATTGTGCATCTCTTATTGCAGATTCATTCCGTTTCTATTATGAATCCCAATTTTTGCAGAGCTTCATATAAACCAATCAAACATCAATTGATAAATATATGAACCAAAAGAAGTAGATATTTATTTGATATTTATATACTCTGTAATCAATCCCGATTTTTCTATGTATACAAATGTTTATCCATCCAAACATACTCTAACTAAAGCAAACATTAATAGTGACCGATGTCCTTTTTAGACCTTGGTATTAAAATTTCACATGAAAATATCCATGGAAAAATTTATGATTAATTGAACGACTTTTCTTTTCTAGTGTTCTTTCTCCTTTCCTTGATGGTGATGTTTCATTGGCTCCTTCTAATGGAGTTAATATTTATCGGTTTGTTCGATATGCGCGTGTTTGCAGTGGATTGTAGTATTGCAATGAATGCAATATTTTCATTACTAAACAATAAGATATATTTCAATAGGACACTGTGCCCTGCTCGCACTATATTTCTATGTTCAGTGAACCATGAAATCGTGATAAAAATCCTAGTTTGGCATATGTAAAAAAGTCCACAGCATAATAAACATGTTAACTTAGTTTCAAGTTGATGTGACTACAACTGCAACTAAAACTTTAAAGTGATACGCATCTAAAATGATTATTAATCCGTTTCAAATTTCCATTAACCATAATTTAAGGGTTAGAATCCAAATTAGGCTTATATTTGTTTTTCAAATCACATCATAAAGATCATGTGTACTAAGTTAAAAAGTTATGTAACCAAAACTTCATGGTAAAGTACCATAAAGGCGGGGCATACAAAAACTTTTACAGCAGGCATACAGATATAATAAACTGGTCAAAACTCTTACTACGTTTTATCACAAAAAATAGAAATGTACTGTGGAATTATATAATTCCAGATGCAAGAATTAAATAAAAAGTAGTATTTCACATCCAGTCTTATACATAAATGTTGTTTCTAAAGCTAACAAATTTAGGCATTGTCCTTCAAATCTGTCTCCTTGGCTTATTGATAAAGTTTGAAATTAAATTGTTGTTGTTCTATCACTGTGTGAGTGTCAAAGTTTTTGGGAAATACATCAACTTTCTCATTAAAGAAGCATTGGCTACAAGTTAGACAAAAAATTCAAAAAAGATTTTTTGTTTCAAACACTTCTAAAAAGCGAAATATAGAAATGATATTTCGATATAAGCAGTCAGCTTGGTTCGATTTCGTCAAAATAAGCTTTTAAAAACCACATAACAAATGCATTATTGGCTTGCAAAAATACAATTCCGATCAAATTTAATCTAGATGGTGTATTTATTATAGAAAAAGGTTTTTGATCTCATTTGGACTTTTGTCTCGACGGACATTTCCAATATTAGAATTTACATTTTCAAATTCATCTTTTTTATATCAATAATCAACCGTTTTTGAACTGATTTGAATTTTATATGTGGGTTGTGAAGTACAAAAACCTTTGAAACTGTAACGTCACTACTTGGATAATAATGTAGAGGTTTTGCGGAAGATTTCTACTCTAAATGCACTTAATTTTCAGAAATATCTTTTAAATACTTGTTCAATTTCCGGATTTTAAACGTAAAAAACAAGTAATTTATTTGAAACAGTTACTCTGTATGATTAAAGTTTATTTCAATTTGCACTGATTTAGAAAATATGCTTTAATGCAGTTTTTCCGATTCACAGCCATGAGAGCCATAGCAAAGTGTATTAGTAAATCAAAATATATGAGCTGGAAAGCAATGGTACACAATCCATAAGCGTAATCTCTGACAATTCTGAACAATCACAACAGATGAATTATTCATAATTATTACTGTACTGTCTTCGTTTAGCACTCAATTAGTATGGTGGCGTGTACTATCGAAGAGTTGAAGAATAGAATAAAAAGCAATTAAACAATTTAAGCTACTTGCATGCATAATTTTCTTGAATCTGTGTACTTTAACCGTTATGATTTAAAACCCACGTTTCAGCAAATGCTGGATCATTCGTTGTTCACGGTAAATGTCATTTCGAGATATTGCATAAATCACTGATTTCATTTACAGCTTTTTTATATTTGGGACTACGATTTAGAGCTAGAAATATAATATAGAAACTGTGAAATGTGAAACAAAAAGATTTCCTGGGTCACGTTTTCCTGAATGACAACTAATCTATAAATCTTTTAAAAACAGAAATAATCTCTTAAAAGTTCTCTTTTAAGTTTTGCGAATTCTACTAGCCTTGCTAGATTGGTATTTATTTACTTAACAGGATGAACGCTATTGTGTTTCTCATTGTTTCTATGCAAAGGAGTATCTGTAGCGGATTCAATCATATCTTCTTACTACGCCAATCTCATATTTCAAACTTGTTATCTACTTATGAAACACATTTTCATGATCCAAACTTTTTATTGCCATTGTTGACGTGATTGCGTAATATGAACTTCGACATAATAAAAAAAAGTGTAATTGTGACCTCCTACACCTACCCTGTACTTTTAAAATTGAACGAATCATTTGGTAATGTCAACTGCACAGAATCAAATGTGTGCATATAATTTTTATTAGGTAGGCAAATAATTTCACCTTTTCCGAATTTGATGCATTCTGAAAGGAAGGAAGAAGTTACCAAGCCAATCAAAGCCAATGTATCACAGAAAAACACCAAAAGACAAACAACAGACCGCAAAATATTAGATGGCACAACAAAAACCTCACACAATTCCGAGGTGAATTCATGTTTTCTGGAAGAGTAAGCTAGTGCTAATCGTTGTTTTGCTCATGGCAAGCAAACATCCGATGATAAATCGCAATCGCTGATTTCATAAACGACTAAAAGAGGACGGTATTGTATCTACGACAAGAGGAACCTAATTATACCTGTGACACAGATATTCCAAAACGGTCAATCAAACAATAATAACGTCCGTCAAACTTTCGATTTGGTTATTTCAATTTTATCCTTAAAAACAAATTGCTTCCTTTCAAGCAAGGAATATTTTCGTTTTGTGGATTTTTTAAAAATCTTACATGAAAATACCCACAAATCATTTAGCTTCTAAAATAGCATTATAACCACAGTCTTAACAAATTTCCAAAGTCAAAACAGTCAGACAGAGCTAGAAAGAGCAAACAGAATAACTGTGGATCTAGACCAACTGTCATATTCCAGTCTTGATTAAGACATAACTCCTTCCTGCGGAACAAGTATGATTGGACTAGCCGACAACTTAAAGGAAAGTCGATTAAAGAACGTGGTTATAAGCAAAAGAAGATATGTGGTATACGTAAATGAGACATCAGGTTAACGATAGAGCCATAAATACCGTATATCGGGAAACTTTAGTGTGTGTCTAATTTTCCGGTGGACATTTTACCACAAATTTGCCCAACGCAAACATTTCAATGTTCATTCAATTTCTTAGCATAAAGCCATGTAACGTGAATAATGAACACAGCGAAGATGTGACTGAAACATCGAAGGACCAAACCGCAAACATACCCCGACGGGAAAAAACCGATGTACGGTACATCTATAAGTCAATAATGGTATGCACAGATAGACAGGTGTGTATGCAATATGTCAAACTCAAAATCGGCCCATGTCTAAAAAAGTAGTAAATTTTATTCACCACTGAAATTCAGATGAAAAAATAAACCCTACCAACAAGAAAATATGATGGTACTAGTATATATGTATATGATAAGCATGTAAAAAAAACTAGCTAAAAATAGCAAATCTTAAACCAGAGGTAACAAAGATGATCAAAAGAAATGTATAAAGGGATACATCAGTAGTTATCATACATTTCAATCTACAAATTGACCATATCAATGTCCGTATGCTATAGGAACACCGAGCGCTGTTTCGTCTTGTAAATAATTTTGAGCACAACGTAGAAAAAATCTTTGGTCTCACTTTCATTTCTAGTCCTAAAGAATGAGGTAGCGATTATTTCCCATGCATCTATTTAATCCTAATGGACCAAAAAAGGTCAGGTTCGGGAGCACGTTTATGTTATAATCATCGTGATATTTTGGCATTTAACAAACAACATAAATTGTTGTTACCTCAACAAATAATCTATTCATTCAAGTAATTGCACGCGTTTTCAAACAATTCATCGCATTTAAAGTACTAGTGTAAGTTATAGTTTGTTCAAATTACAACATAATCCATCTGGGTATGCAGTTGATATTTGGTGACTTTAAACTTCATGAGTAAAATGAATATGCAATACATTGGCAAATATTGGTTGTGCTATCATTCAAAGTCTTGCCAATTATATAAAAACCTAACTTTTTTTTAGTGATTTAATATATAAGTATATTTAGAAAATTTAATTGTTTGTCGTTAATCTCTTGTAATCTCTTACAATTCCGAACAATCACAACAGATGAATTATTCATAATTTTTCCCGTACTTTCCTCATTTAGCACTCAATTAGTATGATGTTGTGTATTATTGACGAAGCGAAGAAAAGGAGAATGAAAAGCAATAAAACAATTTTTAAATAGCTACTTGCATGCATAATTTTCTTGAATCTATGTACTTCAACCCTAAACATCTAAACCAAAGTTTAAGAACATGCTGGCGAATTCGGAGCTGATAATAGATGTCGAAGTTCATATAACGCAATCACGTCGACAATGAAAATAAACTTTGAATCATGAAAAATGCCTTTCATAAGTAGATACTAAGTTTGAAATATGAGATTGGCGTACTAAGAAGATATGTATTGAATCCGCTACTGATAATCCTATGCATAGAAACAATGAGAAACACAATAGCGTTCATCCTGTTAAATAAATAAATACCAATCCAACAAAGCATATAGATAGAATTCACAATACTTAAAAGAAAATTTGTTGACACTATTTTGTGTATTTTCAAAGATTTATAGATTAATTGTCTTTCAGGAAAACTTGAACCAAGAAATTTTCTAGCACATTGATTGATGTATGGTTTTCTCAGTAACATTTTACCGTATCAATAAATGGAGAGCTGTGGTATACATCATTGAGACAGCCACTAAACACAAGAATATTTAGAAAAACCTAAAGACATCAGCATAAGGTTTCAACATAAAACATTTCACAGTGTCTATATATCATTTCAAGCTCTAAATCGTCGTCCCAAGTCAATAAAAGCTGTGATCAAAATCATTAGATCTTTAAAAAAAAATAAATGCATCTTGCTTATGGTATTAAATGCATTTTAAAAGTAATGTTATGCAACATATGCGTGTTTAGTGGCTGTCTCGTTGATGTTTACCACAGCTCTCCATTTATTGATACGGTAAAATGTTGCTGAGAAAACCATTCATCAATCAATGTGCTAGAAGATTTCTTGGTTAAAGTTTTCCTGAAAGACAATTTATCTATAAATCTTTTAAAATACACAAAATAATGTCTTAACAAATTTTCTTTTAGGTATTGTGAATTCTATATATAAGCTTTGTTAGGTTGGTATTTATTTATCCAACAGGATGAACGCCATTTGGTTTCTCATTGTTTCTATGCAAAGGACTATCAGTAGCGGATTCAATACATATCTTCTTACTACGCCAATCTCATATTTCAAACTTAGTATCTACTTATGAAACGCATTTTTCATGATTCAAAGTTGTATTGTGATTGCGTTATATGAACTTCGACATGATAAAAAAAAAGTGTAATTTGGACCTCCTACATACACACTGTACTTTTAAAATCAAAATTAGGTAGGTATGGAAAGCCATCATCTTTTCAGAATGAAATGCATTATGTTTTAGAAAAGGAGGGGGAAAGTTACCAAGCGTGCAAACAAAAACCATGTATCGCAGAAAAAACCCACGGCCAAACAAAAAACTAAAAGACAAATGATAGACCACAAAATACTACACAGAAAGATTGCACAACATTAACCTCACAATAACCTTGGTTGATTTCGAGAATTCCGTAATAGTAAGCTAGTGATACTCATGGTTTTGCTCATGGCAAGCAATAATCCGGTGATAAATCATATTCGGTGATTTCATAAACAAGTAAAATAGGACGGTATTGTATCTACGACCAGGAGAACCTATTTATAACTGTGACACAGATATTTCAAAACGATCAAACAATTACGATGTCAGATAATACTTTCGAAGAGGTGAGTTCAGCTTAATCATTAAAAAAACCCGTGATTGAATTGTTTCCTTTTAAGCGATGATGTTTCTGTCTTGCAGATTTTAAAAAAAATTTCTTACATGAAAATACCCCACAATTCTTAAGGTTCTGAAACAACGCTTAACCCGTTTTCTTAAATTATATATAAAGTCCAAACAGTCAGACAAATTTAACTGTAGATCTAGACCAACTGTCATATTCTAGGCTCGGTAGAAACTTCACACCTTCCTGTGACATAACTGTGTTAAACTTAAAAAAACAACAACAACTAATATGACAGTCGATTAAAAAATGTGGTAACAAGCAGAGGGAGATATGGGGGTACACGTAAATGAGACAGCAGCTCAAAGCTAGAACCATAAATTCCGTATATCAAGGAAACTTTCGCTATTTTTGAGGTAGACATTTTACCACAAAAATTACTCTACACAAACATTTCAATGTTCGTTTAGTTTTATAGAACAAAGCCATGAAACTTAAATAATGAACAAAGCGAAGATTTGACTGAACATTCAAGGCCCAAACAGCGAACAAAACCCGACACTAAAATAACCCGATGTACGGTACATTTATAAGTCAATAATGGTCTACCACAATAGACAGGTGTCTAGGCAATATGTCAAGCTCCAAATAACACCAAGTCTAGAAAAGTAGTAAATTGTATTCACTACTGAAGTACAGATGAAAACTAATTCCTGCAAACATGAAAATATGCGGGTACTACTGTACGACTAACATGTAAAAGAAACTAGTGAAAAAAGCAAAGCCAAAACCAGATATAACAAAAATCATCAATAGATATACTTACAGTGATCAATCAGTAATTATTCTACCTTTCAATCTACAAGATACCAGAGGGACATTCAAACTCATAAGTCGAAATCAAACTGACAACGCCATAGCTAAAAAAGAAATAGACCAACAAACAAAAGTACACAAAACATATGATGAACAAAAGAACCCTTTGCAAAGTTCGTATGCTATACAAATACCAAGCGCTGTTCCGGCTAATGATATTCTGCATCTATTTTGAGCACAATGTAGAAAATCTCTTTGGTTCTTGCTTTCATTTCTACTCCTAAAGTTCATGCAAAGAATGGGGTAGCGCTAATTTCCCCTGAGTTTATTTAATACTAAGGGACAAAAAAGAAGTCAGGTTCGGGTGCACGTTCCTTTTATTAAAATCGTTATTTTTGGCTTTGAACAAATGGCATTACTCATTGACACCCGAACAACAAATCTATTCGACGTGTTATGAAAATGATTTAAATACTGCGCTGATGTTAAGTAACAATACCGATACAAGATTTAAGTGTGGACTTTCTCAAAATATAATTGCATTGAAAAGTATACAGGCGTAGTATAATAGTTTACCTTTGTGGTGTGTTTGATACAATATAGCGAACAGTAAGCGTCGACTCAAAATTTTAAGACATGCACGAACATTTTATAGATATTAATATATGTATTTGCATTTGATTGATTTAAATGCAAAACAATTTTTAAAAATATATAAAACGATTAAGGATGGAAAGGATGGATTTTATGGCTACAAGCCTTAATATACATTGAATGATGAGTGTAGAATATTTTTTATAGTCAAATAACTCAGTTTGTCACTCTACAAGTCAAGAACACAATTTGATTTAATTCGTATCTTGGATGTCTCCACAATGTCCATATAACCCTAAATACGTTTAAACGTTTGATGGCGTGTTCGACAAAAACTTGACACTCTGAAATTCTTCTGTCTGGTTATTTGCATTTTATTTATTTCCCTTCGTGTTTTTTTTTTTTTTTTTTTTTAGTTTTTAATTTGTGTCTCCTATATGGTGTAACAATTGGTGAACCTTATATCTTTGGCGCTGAACTTTACATCTTCAGCGCTGTACTTTAAATTTAAAGCGCTGGACTTCATACAGTTCTAGAATTTAGATCTCAAGCACTGGGCTTTACATCTCCAACGCTGCACTTTGCATATTTAGCGCTGGGTTTAATATCTACAACAGTAAACTTTCATATCCAGCACATGACCTTAAAAACAAAACTCTTTATCTGTATGAAACCAACAAGGCTCCGGAGATATACATGTATACTATAGTCATGATAGTGTGAAGATATAACGAAATCCCATGACAATTACATCACGTGAGTAAGGTTCTGTGAAAGTTTTACAAAATTCTGCAGTTCATGGATCATCATCAGATACAAATATGGACAGACAGACGAAAGAACGAACGGATATATGTCATAGATGATCATCTCCACCTATTACTATATATATAAATTCCTTTTTAGAAAGCGGAAAGTATATGAATATTCGGCAAATCAAAATGAATAAAATCGAGAAAATAATTAAGCGTGCCTTGTAAAAGGTAAAACTGAATATTCCGTTTTCAAAATATCCTCCCGACACAAAGATAATAAAGCTAACTTCTACCTATGAAAGCTTAACGCCACTTTCAACAACATCTTAGATAAATCGTGGTGCTCAGTTTGTAGGTGGAGGAAGACATGATACCAAAAAAAAAGACAACCGACGGTCACTGAAACGTTAATTTACCACTTTGCTTGAATAGTTCCCGAATGTGGTAATCTTTCAAAACTCAATTCGATGACTTCTTCTGTCCAAACAACTAACTGCCAAAAATTGATAGGAAGAAAATGCCAGGGAAAAGGTGGATAGAATGATCAATTCACACATTATAACGGGTTTTTCCAGGTGTAAACACGATTCCACTGCCAACCTGAATTAACCGATGACGAAGTTTCTTGAATTAGAGCATATAAGAAAACATGGTTAAAATTTTATATTGAATGAACAGTTATGATCGAAATCGTCACCAGAATGAGGAGAGAAACTTTGTTGGCAAACTATAGGTCACCATATGGCCTTCAACAAGGAGCAAAACACATACTGCATAAAAACTATAAAAGGCCCCGACATGAAAATAGAACAGAGAATGAAAACGGGGACTGTGTCAAAGAGACAAAACCCCGACTAGAGAGCAAAACAGCCAAAAGCTACAAATGGGTCTTCATTGCAGCAAGAAAATCCCGCACCCAAAGGCGGGCTTCAGCTGGCCCCTAAACAATATTGTATACTAGTTCAACGAAATGGACGCGATATTAAAGCCCGAAACATACAAATGAACAAAAATTAAAAAAAACACACAAGACTAACAAAGGCTAGAGGTTCTTTACTTGGGAAAGGCGCAAAATGCGGCGACATTAAACATGATTTCTGAGATACCCCCTCCCCCCCCCCTCTAGCTAATATGGAATAGATAAACACAAAGCACATTTTGAATAAATAGCAAAAAAACGAACATTTTAAACAAAGATTGATGAAGAGTAAAAAATTGCACTTGGAAGTGATTTGATTGCAGTGGATTTCATTATTCCCTTATTCTGATCATTTTGCGGACTTTCCTTGTAGTCGTTTAACAAAATGGTAAGAAAAGGGGGGCCATGATCTTAAACTGAATCGATCACTACCATGAAACAATTCAATTTTATGATAATAATATAAATATATATACACAGTGATCATTTTGGGTTTTTTGCATGGTCCTCGTCTGTGTATTGTGGAATAAATTGTCACTATTTAATTGTTGTAAAATCATCTCAGCAGTATGAAACACATCTATACAGGTAACTATAATGAATGATTATCTGGTCTTTTTGAGATGGTCCCCACTATAAACTGTAGTAATATTGGTATTTAACACCAGCGCCAAAACCGTATTGACTTTTCTAACACGTAATTACATATGTATTCAAACAATTCATCGTAACTATAATACTGGTGTGAGTAATAATTGGTTCAAATTACAACCTGGTCAATGTAAGTATGCAGTTGATATTTGCTGCCTTTAAACTTCATGAGTAAATCAAAGAGGCAATAGAGTGGCAAAATTTTGGCAAAAAATGGTTGTGCTATCATTCAAAAACTTGCAAATAATATAAAACCTTATTTATCTTAATGTTGTAGTATTAGCAGATTTAGAGAATTTAATTGCCTGTCGTTAAACTTGATTTATACATTGCACGACTAAATTACTATTGATCTAATATATTTAGTTAACATGAAATAAACTTTATATCTATATTTACTCCTGTCATTGAAATGTGATGAACTCAAAGTTGTTATACAAATAATTGTAAACCATGGCATTTCCAAAATCGTGAAAATACCTAATCTGGCAGCAAATGGGATAAAAAAAAAACTTTGGTTGCTTTTAAAATATGCTCAAACAAAATAACAACCTATTCAACTGAAGGTCAACTTGCGTCACTTTATGAGATTTCCTGGACTGAAGTAAAATGAAAATAACACTTTATAATTTCGTGCGTCTTCAGTTTGCTCAAACCTAATTATTTGAAAGCCAGCGATTTATATATACGAAGAAGCGTTGGGAGTAATATGACAAAAAGGGACGAAGAAATAAAAATCGTAGGTCTGATGGAGTTGGAACCTTATGTTCTGCATAATTTCCTAATTTATCAACCGGAAATGTTATAAATCATGGCATTACCGAAGCTTTGACTACGTATCAGTTCTATGTTGTGTTTTGTATTCTATTGTGAATCTTCTTGTCGTTTTTCATTTTTTGCCATGGCGTTGTCAGTTTGTTTTCGACTTATGAATTTGAATGTTCCTTTGGTATCTTTCGCCCCTCTTTCAGTTGTTAATACAAGCTATGCATAGACTGCCGTTTTCACTAACAACAAAATTCTGAATGAAGAAGTGATTGAATCTCTCCTTATCCTTTAAAATAAGCATCACTATATCTTAAACTATCACAGCTATTACCAATATCAAACGTTCACTTCAACTCTAATTAAATTATTCAATAAATATCGAAACTAAAATTTAAAAAGGTTTTCTGTTATAATCAATTTAAAAATGTTAAATATAAGTTTATTCTTTCTTAAAATCTTATATATCCACTATGATTTTTAGAGTGCTATTTATCCATATGTTTCTCTTCACTTTATATTGAAACCGTTGAAAATATATTCAATGATGCTAAGTGAATGATCTGTAAATCACAAGAATGAAATGATGAGTGGGAAATAAGGCAACTACGTTTAAAAAATTGAAAGATAACCAAAAAGACATTGAAAACAATCAGATATTAATACTCTAGTTTTATGAAATGTCAATGATTTATTTTTAAGATTCAATTCTTACGTATGATTCTACAAACAAAATACCATTAATGGTTATTTTAAACCAAGCAGGCAGAATAATGAATAAAGCGAACACTTGTACAAGTTTGTAAAATTATTCATGAAATATTTTTGTGTGAACGGTTTCGAGACCGACAGTATTCTATCAGTTTTAGTCTGAACACCTAACATTTACCTTTACACAATACTTAGACATTTGAATTTCCACTTCTTTACTGTACTTTGTTATAGTTTTAGGATTACAAGTTTTTCTTTGAAATAAGAAATTGCTCAAGGTAATCATGGATTGATGAATGTATAAGAAGAAATAAATAATTCCAAAAGAAGTGTTTAGACAAGACGAGAAAAAAAAATAAACGCTCAAACTGAAAAAATTGAAGAGCTATATGATCAAAAGTGACATAAAAAGAACAGCTAAATTCATCAATGATCAACTTTGCATAAGGAAGATGGAACCTTATAATAGTTTTAAAACTGTCTTGTTCTTATCTGAATGTCAGAACGCAAATTATCAGTTTCCTAATAATTTAATCTTGTAGGGTAATGCTGCTTGATGATTCTGAGCAGAAATAACCAAAGAGATAATTGTAATTCCAATCAGTCATACAAAGACACAAATTCGCACCCTAATGGAAAGAAAATGAATATTATGAAATATGTTTCATTGTTAAACTGATTCATACAAATGAAACTGACAAAAACGAAAAACGTTATCTTTTGATTTAGCTTCTTGCATCTGATTCAAGACTTATATGAGTGCTTATTATGATTTTCTATTCCAATTTGAATGTTTTATGCTGTCTTCTAGCTGGATTCATCCTTTTCCCTATTGGTTTTTTTTTCGAATAAAATAAATGTCACAGACAATGAGTTATTTCTGGAACTGGCACGCAATAAATAGTTATCAAAAGTACAAGGCTTATAATTTAATACGCCAGACGTGCGTTTCGTCTACATAAGACTCATCAGTAACGCTCAGATCAAAATAATTAGAAAGCCAAACAAGTATAAAGTTGAAGAGCATTAAGGACCCAGAGTTTCAAAAAGTTGTGCCAAATACGGCTTGGGTAATCTATGCCTGGGATATGAAAATCCTAGTATTTCGAATAATACATACTTTTGCAAACAGTAAATTTATAAAAATGACCATATAATTGATATTCATATCAACACCGAAGTGCTGACTACTAAGCTGGTGATACCCTCGAAGACGAAACGTCCACCAGCAGTGGCATCGACCCAGTGGTGTAAATAGTTATCAAAGGTACCAGGCTTATAATTTGATACGCCAGACGAGCGTTTTGTCTACATAAGACTTATCAGTGACGCTCAGATCAAAATATTTAGAAAGTCAAACAAGTAAATAATAAAGACATTGACATTCAGATATTTATTGTGTTAATAAATGTGGAAATAAAAAAATGACTCAACAGCCATTTATAGAAACAAACTACTGTTTATCGTTTGACGTAAATTTTACATTGATGTTCTACAAAAGGAAATCACGAATTCACCAACATTCCAATTGACTCCATTTTCGGAAAATGACATCAGTAACAAACATTAACTTTTAGCTACCTCTTTACAAGCAGAACCAAATACAATGAAAGTTCCAACTATGTACTGGCTTCCGAAGCTGCATAAAGCTCCATACAAATATAGATTTATTTCGTCTTCAAGCCATTGTTCCACTACTAAACTATCTATTCTACTTACTAGTACACTTGGTACAATCATAAATCTGGTAATAAATTGTTCTAATAAGGCCTTTGAAAATAGTGGAATTAATTACTTTTGGAGTGTCAAAAATTTGTTGGAAGTACTTGATAAATTGCATGCTTATATTGGTGATTTCGAATCTGTCCAAAGTTTTGATTTTTCTACCCTATATACCACGTTGCCTCATAATCTTATTAAGAAAAAATTCACACACCTGATTAAATGAGCATTTAAAAAGTCGGAATGCGAATATATAATATGTTCAAACTCTTTTAGGTCATTTTTTAGTAACAACAAACAAAAGAACTATGTCAATTGGACCTGCTTTGATACTATAACTGCCCTTGAATTTTTACTAGATAACATTTTTGTTCGCTATGGAGATTCCGTATATCGTCAGGTTATAGGAATTCCAATGGGGACTAGCTGTGCACCACTTATTGCGGACCTGTTTCTGTATTGTTATGAGTTACAATTTATGACTAAAATCAGCAAAGACCCATCGAAACAACATCTGATTCAAAAATTTAATAACACTTTTCGATATTTAGATGATATATTGGCTCTCAATAATGACGACTTCAGTATGTACACTAAAGAGATTTATCCCGCCGAACTGACTTTAAATAAAGCTAATACTAACAATGAACACTGCCCTTTCCTGGATCTTGATATCTTTATCTTTAACTGGAAGCTTAATACCAAAATTTATGATAAAAGAGATGATTTTTCATTTCCTATTGTTAATTATCCATTTTTAGATGGTGACGTTCCCTTGTCGCCATCTTATGGTGTTTATATATCTCAACTGTTCGATTCGCTCGTGTATGTAACAACGTATTTGATTTCAACGAAAGAAATCTCTGTTTTACTGAAAAAATATTACACCAGGGTTTTCGATATCACAAACTAGTCAAAACATTTACTAAATTTTATCATCGGTACAAGGACATCATTCGTAAATATAAATCAACATGCAGACATCTTATACGTTCAGGTATTTTACATCCAATATTTTATGGTAATATTCTTTATAATGTCGGCATTCACCTCAAAAGCTAACCAAACCTTCAAACAGACTTATTCAGAAAGGATATAGTTACGATACTGTTGTCAAGTCATTAAGGATTGCATATTTTGGTATTAATATTGATTCACTCATAGGGTCTTTGCATCGAAAATAAACACATTTATTCTACCTACCAGTTGTTGGCATGATACGGGTTATGTTCTTCTCATATATTTTATGATGGTGTGATACTAAACCCCTAACGGGAGGGATTGTACTTTATTGTTATATGATGAAGACATAATCTTTCAATCAGTTTAATTGAGGTCTGGAGCTGGCATGTCAGTAACTGCTAGTAGTCCTTTGTTCATTTATGTATCATTGTCATTTTGCTTAGTTTCTTTTGTTACCTATTCTGACATCGGACTCGGACTTCTTTTGAACTCAGTTTTACTGTGCGTATTGCTATGTGTTTCTTTATTCTACATTGGCTAGAGGTATAGGGGGAGGGTTGAGATCTCACAAAACATGTTTAACCCCGCCACATTTTAGCGCCTGTCCCAAGTCAGGAGCCTCTGGCCTTTGTTAGTCTAGTATGTTTTTTAAATTTAGTTCATTTATATGTTTTGGAGTTTAGTGTGACGTCCATTTTCACTGAACTAGCACACAATTTTAGATAGGGGCCAGCTGAGGACCACCTCCGGGGGCGGGATTGTCTCGCTGCATTGAAGACCTATTGGTGGACTTCGGCTGTTGTCTGCTCTTTGGTCGGGTTGTTGTCTTTTTGACATATTTCCCATTTCCATTCTCAATTTTACTTCTTGTTTTCTTTATAAAGGAAACTCCCTGAGAAGCGATTGTAAGCGTCTTCAGTTATTTACTAATAGATAATCGCTAAATGATATATAGGGTTATTATATTGATTGAATAAAGGATCTGCCTGATGCCGAATAATCCGGGTAGAACGCAACTAAAGTAAGCGTGCAATTATATTTTGCGGTACATTAGTGGCGAACAGTACGTCAATTGAATTCAATTATATATACTGAACTGAAGAAGAGCATAAAGTGAAATATGAAAATTAATATTAGTTGTTTTTATTCTTTTGAAAGAACTGTATATACTAAATCAAGGTTAGATGTTATTCTGTCCGTAAACGTTTAATTTAAAAAAAAAAAGATAGAATAAAAAAAGCAACGACGTCAAGTTCCTACAATATCTAACGTGAGGGTACCCAAATTGCACCTATTTTGACAGTTTTTTCATCCACGTTTATTCAAGATCCAGACAAAAGTTCCCATTATATGTTTATTTTGTAAATGTATCCTAGATTACTATATAGTTGCACAAAATAATTTTGAATTCATACTGAATAATAGAAAAATGAGTTCGACCGACCTCATAACGACCCAAGATGCTGTAATGAGGAATACCTAAATTACATCCATGCTTAAATTCGTAGCTGTAAAAAATTGAATAATTGGTGTTTTGTTTCATTTCTCCACATTACAATTCAACATTTGTCTCTGCTAACTATTCATTTTGTAAGAAATAGATGCATCGGAAATATTTTAATTGCTCATTTTTAAAAGTTGACTTTTTGTGGACGTTTCCGTAAATTTTATTTTTTCTCTGAATACTTCATCTGTTGATATATAATGTGACCGTTTTGTGTATATTTTAATATATATAGCTATGTTGAAAAACGTGCATAATGGCAAATTATAAAAACACAAATGTTTTAATCTCTAAAAAATTTGTAAGATTTCCTCTGCTATTTATGCAAAATGGTTGCAATTTGGGTAGTAAGGTACTGTGACGTTACAACTCTTAAAAGAGATAGAAAAAAAACTTATCATGTTCCTGCCTTAGAAACAAAAATTAAAACAGCATCATAAGGTTAATGCTGTTTTTACGAAAAGTGTTTCATTATTGCATCACGTATTGCATCAACTGCCAGGCGATGGTTACTTGTATTTGACCAATACCGGTTTTTGTTCTAATTTCTCACTTCGCTAAATATTTCACAACTGACTATACAAGATATATTTTAAAATGTTTAATTTGCATAATAAGTAATATTTTGATTTGTGTTTTTGGTGTTGAATCAATAATTTTGGCTCCCGTTTCTATAGACAAAAAAGGACAAACACGCAATATAATATCGCTACTAGAATCAGTAGAACTTTTATGACTAGGAAACCAATATTAAAGACAAATATTGAATCAGTGTATTTCAGTTTTATTGAACAATTAAGTATTAAATATATTACTTACAATAACGCGAGAACCAGCTCAGCAAACGTTATTTTTACAATGATTAGATAAACATATCAATGTTGTCATTGTTTAAAATACAAATTCACAACCAATTCATACTCGACATATACATTCATTTCACCCACATTATGTACAATTTAAATCACACAGTCTTGTTTCAGTCGTATTCATACTCATTGCATGATGTTGATTTACAACACATTAGTCAAAGTAATATAGAAATAGATTATTCACTCATACTCTTCATATGCTTTGCCATTTCATTTTCAGTTTTTTTCCATTATTGTTCGTTTTACTTTCTCTGCTTTGTAAAATAATCCGTCCGTTGTCATTGACAATATATTTCTGCTTCAGTTTTGAAAGTTTTTCGCTTTTTTTGTCCGTTTGTTTTTCCTGTTCTGCTTCTTTTTGTTCATCTGTTGGATGTATTGTATACCTCTGTTCACGTTTGGCATTTTCACATTTTAAACCAAATGAAAAGTCTGAACCAATTTCCGAAAAGCTGTGTGAGAAGTCAATATGGTCTGCTTCCTTAGGTACATTTGCTGTGAAGTAAGAATCCAAGGTACATTCGTGGATCCCTCGTGCTGCCATGGTCAGATACGATGATGAATCATCGTCGTCGTCGTGAGAAAATCCCTTTATATGTGTTATACTTCGGAACATTTTGTTTCAAGTAATGTACCGTTTAGGCTTTCACTTTTGTCAGATAATGAATTAAAAGAACAATCACAAGATCTGATATATAGGTGTCTATGAATGTTGATATTTTATGAAGTACTATCTGTTTATATAATGTTTCCAACTCCTCCTTCATCGATATATGTACCACGTGTTTTCTGTAAATTCCTGTCACTCAGCAGATTGTAAATACAGGTAAAGTACCTGCAATCGTGTTAGTTTTAATCATTTAGCATCGATTTATGAAATCCAAGGTTGTCAAGGGGAAGATATTGATTATAGTTTCCCAGATATCCAGTGGGAAAATGCTACAATGGTTATAACTACAGATTTAATTTCATTAATACAGATAAATCAGATAAATTTCCATGCAATATACAATATATGATTTTGTACGCAATGTTTAATTTACTTTATTGAACACAATCCTTTATTATTCTTTGAAAAAAAATCTCTCGTTTATCTTAATATTCAGCTTAAACATATACAATGTAGAATTTAATACTAAAAATTCATCAACCGACAAATTAATTTCTGTTTTAGGCCACTGATTAGAATGGTATCTTATCAATTACAAATTCTTCTTTTTGTTACCAGTAAAATCAATATTGTCAAATATAATATTGAAATATGATCTTGTCAAACCGAATAAAAAATCATCACGTTAATGAATGTAGAATATATATGATTTCTGATTTCCGTTTGGCTTAAATAATGTCCCTGTATAAAGTTAAATGAAAAACGTTAAATGTTTCATTCTAAATATTTAATCCTCTAGACACTTGGGATATATTATCAGATTCATTCTAATACATCGTTATATAAGTAAAAGGAAATTGTGGGGTAAACATAAGCGAGACAGAAGTTATGTTTGCCTATACCTTTTTTTTTACATCGTCTTCGGTCTCTCTTCGGCTTATGGGTTTAAATTGCCCCTTGGTTTTAATCCACCACTTTTTGTTAACGTTTCGTATCTTGGTGTACATAACAAAATGAGTCTTTAACTTAGTCAGCATATGATTTTGTAATATTAGAAACGAAATCACTTTTTCATTTTTATTTGATTTGTTTGGTGGGGTAGAGGGTACTATTTTTGTTATTTCTTAATCAGTTTCACCTAAGAACACATAGCCATTGGATAATTTCATCATAATTGCACTAGTTGATAATTTTTTTCTTAAATACTTTTTGTATGATCAGAGACAAAGTTTAAAAGTCATTTTATTTTACTTATTTAAAAAGGATACGTTACTTATTTTGATTACTTCTTATAGACATTTTCAATAAATTTTGACTGCTATAGACTGGTTGACAACGACATCAAGAGATACAATGTAAGGGGTCGTCTCAGAAAATAGTAATGAATTTATTAATTAGAATTTATTTTTGAATTGGGTATGAAGAAACGATAGTGTCCAAATTTTTTTTATCGTCTTTCTAGACGATGAGTTTTTAACTTCCTGTATTCTAGTAGGGAATGTTTAATCAAACAATGTTTATTGTATGTTGACAATGGCGGCACAGTGTCTGTTAATTTTGGCAATGGATGCCTCCTTAATTGATTTTTATTCACCAATTTTGATGCTCAATTTGACTTCTGTATTCCGCAACAATATGTTTATTTTAAACACTTTTGTTTCAATTGTCCCGACTTACGGCTGACCTGAGGTTAATGTTTTAACCATAATGTGGCGATTAGGGAATATTTAATCTCCAGGAGTACACAGTTTTCTTTAATATAAAGCATATTTGCTGCATCAATGTGTATTGTTGGACATCGTTCGGATGACCAACAAAACTAAACTCGACGTTAAAATATACCTAGAATTGCTTGTAATCACCTGTGTGCGTATGGCTAGATAATGAAGATTACCGAATAATATAGTTGCTTTGGCTCGATTTCTGGATGCTACCACATATAGCCATGCAACCTTTACCATTGACATCGAAAATAAATAGGCTTGTATTCTTGCCGTTACCGATGTATGTACCAAGATGGTTGAAGATCGGTTGAGAAACACAAGATTTACAGTGTCCATAAGTGTGTTACGGACGGACAGTCCCGTTATAATAACTCTTCCGCAACTTTGTTGTAATTAAGGGATTAAAAACATGAAGAGACAAAAAAGAGGTATTCTGAAAATGAGTTTATCGCTATTGGCTATTCCTTGGACACGAGCACTCCTGAATAGTTATAAAAAAACAGATTCGGATGTAGTGTTTCTTTTACCAGAATGCACTTTTATTCTTTTGTAGTAGGCGTAAAAAAGGGTTAGGTGTAAAAAAGAATTGTCAAATGTAAAAATAAATTGTTCAATATCTGATGCATTTATGACTGTTTTAAAGGCATCTTTAAAAAAAATACGTAATTTTTTTATGATAGTTATGAAGTAATCAGCAACCTTGTCATATATATTTAATCCTTATCGTATATTTTAAAACTATAAACTGTGAACTAATCCAGCGGCTCATCCATACAACGCATTACAAAGTAAGTATCCCCGGCCCGAGACGGACGTATAATAAAAACAGTCTGATTTTTGTATAGCCCATCTTTGTTGAAGATGCACACATATGATGATAAAGTTATATAATTGTACTTTTAAAATCGTGATAACCCTTTGCATCCAATTGTCGATGATGTTTTCTAGACAATATTTATTTATTTATTGACCACGTTTTCAAAATGCAACATTTTTTTTTTATGTATAATTTGATATTTTCATGACTTTTTGTGTACATGAGATGATATATTATGCAAACTTTGGCTAATAATGAACTAAATTTTGCAGGAAACAAAAAAAATGTATACAAAACTGGAACTATTGGTCACGAATTAGAAGCACTTACTTTATTTCTAAATAACAATGAAATATAATTTCTCGGAAGCTTTTAGCTTGGTATCAAACGTGGGATATTGTGTACTTATCGTGTAATAAGATTCCAAACGTAGCATGTGAATGGTTTATAGCAAAGTTCTGACAAATCATACCGGAAGTTTACTTTATCATAGGACTTTTTATTATTCCTACAAGATTTAATGGTCAATAATACTGCTACTACAGGAGTTTTGTACTTCATTGATTCGATCTTTATTTGCCAAGTTTCCAACAGATATCAGAAACAAAAGGTTCATATTATGGAACCATGGATGTAATTCTTTTTTTTTTTTTGTTTAATGGATTGTTTACAATTTTAAAAAATACTTAATGTTCTGAATTTTCCACTGAATATCATAAATAAAAAATGCCACTTTTTAACCCCTTGAATTCAAAAAGAAGTACCGTCTATCAAAAAACCATCCCTGATAATATCCACTAGCCATGATCGAGTCTGTCAATATCAATATTTATATTATAGAAACTAAAGAAATGTGTTATGATTGTCAATGAGACAACTATCCAAAATAGTCCAACTGATGGAGATTGAAGCAATTATAGAATGTGCAAAACCCATATCGTATTGCAGCTATAAAAAACCATGACATGAAAAAATGTGAAACAATTTAAAACGAAAAAAAAAACAACGCTCTTATTTATAACATTAGCATATTTGCTTTAGGGCTTCAAACTTTTTTTCGTTTAATGCAAAACTGCAAAGATTGCCAAAATAGTCCCATTCTAGTCTCATTCTAAGAGTTTGTTATTATATTTAGGCATGAGTCAAAAATATATTTCGCTACAAGATATCTTAATACTTTATGTAATGGTTGGTCAAATATATTTCTTTTTTTGCTTCTCTTCTTATATTTGTTTTGGTCCAAAACTGTGCGTAAAATGGGCACTTTATGTCAAATATGTCATTCTCATCATATTCATGACGCCACTCTGACACCACAACTAGCATTTCTCTAATAAAGTGTTTAGATTTTTATGGTCAGATGCATTTATCTACTGAACTGACAGAATTTTTTAAAGGACTGAAGAGTTTCAGTATTTCAATATTCAACGAATAGGAGTATTTCCATATTACAGCATTTCAGGGGCCAAATATTCGTTATAATGACTCTGGCAATATCTTCTCCTTTCAAACATTGTATTCTCAAAACCTAATGTTGAATTCCCCTTTTATTATCCAGTTTAAGAGTCTGTTTATGTCAATGCATTAAAATAACAAAGAAGAGAAGAACATGTTGCACTATATCAATTATTTTTCTACAAAATTATCATTCATTCCGATAATTAAATGGATGCCCAGTAGTGCAGCAAGTATTATCTACTGTAATGTAGTATAGAGAGTCGACTATTTACGTTACCGCTTATAATTTATATAACATCGAAAAGGAAAAAAAGAAGAAATTCATATTTCAAAATTTACCTTTGTCTTTTGTTTCATACAAAAAAGTATCATACATATAAATTTTGAATATCTAATATGTCTCCTACTGTTTATGGACAAATTAGAAAATATTGCAAAACATCATCAAAGATACCTGGCTTTTATTTTAGGAACGCCATAAGACAAAGTGTATTAGGATAGCAATATGACTGTTTTAGTGTCTACAAAATTCTTCTTGGATTTGCCTTTTTTAAAGTTTTTTTTTTTTTTTTTGGGGGTCAGCTGTCTTTATTGATAGCAGTGATTTCTCTACTCTACAGACAACAGTATAGAATAGTTTTTCAAGAAAAAAATATAAGATTTCTCAATATCATGACCAAAATATTTTATATATATAAAACCATCAAAGGTGTAAATCTGAGTGTTACTATATCTTTCGTAATAATTCCCATTTGAGTAATAAAACTTGCAATAAAGTCAATCCTTGACTGTTATGAATTATACCTTATGTCTACCATTCATAAAAATCCAACGACACACCACTTGATATATATCTAAGATCAATCAGTTTATTTTTTCAGCGCATTAGCTAATGCATCTTGATTGTGACATGAAAGCTCTATGACGTTGTTTCCTGCTCGGCAAAAATGCGGTAGATTAGAACATCCCATTTCGCGCATTTCACAGATTCATGTATAGCGCAAGCGTCAAACTACCTTTTGTAAAGAAAACTGTGATTGAGCGCCGCAAAAAAGTTAGTGAATTTGAAACAAAAATGAACACAAAAGATACAACACTACCTGTAACCTTGACATTACACGTTCAACTATAAATGTTAAAATATATTTACGTGTGTACACTGGTAAATTTTAATTGAATAACGCAAAGGATTTAAGCTTTTGTGGTTTTTTTTTTTTTTTTTTTTTTTCAAAATTGAACTATTAAAAGTTTAGGCCGATAAAAAATGGTTCTAGTGATCTACTGACACCAATATTCTTAAATTGAGTAGTTCAACTGATTCCCGTAAACAAATTTCCGATCTTAATTGTAATGAAGTTAAATTTTATTTATGATGCTAAAATTGACAAAATCTTTAAAAACAAAAATGGTTCATTGTATTTTGTCATTTGTTTCATTTAAACTGGTCTTTTAAAGGGAACAGTATTAAGATTTCATTTGCGCTCACTGAAGTTTAGAGCAATATTTTTACGAAATTTGTACTTGGATGTGAATTAAAATCAAAATTTAAGGTTTGTTAAACTAAACAGTTGTTATATTAACTTATTAGAAAAATAATTGCTCCGGGAATAAACTCAACATTACATTTTTAACTTTCAAAAACTATAATGACCGGAAAGATATAAAACAAATTAATTTTTTTATATAGGTTGTCATTTTTCCAGAATGAACAATTCAGATTCATAAGATTCTAATCTTTTAATTTATACTGTTTTGAGAAATACTTTATAGTTTTCAACTGAATATTTTAACTTACAGTTCAAATGAAAATTGGTAAATTCTAAACTAGACGTCTTTTCATGCTTATTTCTATATTGTGTTTACTGTCACCTTTTTTCAAGACTCATGACGAAATAATAACCTAGATCGTATTTTATAATAGGGCAAATACTTGTAACATTTTACAATTCTTACTATTATTACAAGTTCCTTTGATTTTGAAAGTTCAAAAATAATGAATCCACAAATAAGTTGGAATTGTTTTATACGCCTGTCTGTCTTAGTCGGGACGTATAATGGTATTGGAACCCATGTTCTTTATGCGTCGACACTTTCACGTGGGACTGGTCTGGTGAGAACAACTGGCTAGTACTCCAAGTAACTGAAGCTAGCAAGGTTATAAATCATTTAGTAAAATGCAAAGCTAAAGGAACTTTGATAGTTCCGAATAGGCCTTCATTGCCATTTTGGTCGTTGATTTTTGACACTGGTGTAAAATATAGAAAGTACACAAATGACGTACTTCAGTTTAATGAACCAGAGAGAATTTTCAAACCTGGAAATAATTTAAACTGTATTTGTCAGAGGAGATATTGAAGGAAAGATATTAGCTGTTATGTTAGACGCTTCATATTGTTCCAATATTTAGTTTTTATTCACAGAATTGTTTTTAATATATAAATATTGATGTAATGTGCGTGTTGGCAGTCACTGGACGTTTTTGTCGATCACTGGACGTCATTTTCTTTGGTCACTGGACTAGATCATTTAGTGTGGTCACTGAACCAGATAGATATGGACCTGATATATATGGATTGATTCAGGTAAATATGTAATGTATAATAGTATAACTTTTATGAAAGATTGTAATTACTGTATATCTATAAGAACATTTTTTCAAGGGGATTCTGGTCACTGTTAAGTTCGGCTAATCACACAGAACACAGACTACTCAAATCTAAGTGCAATTGTACTAGATTCGAGGATCAAGACGACGATAACAACATATATTGGAGCTTTTAAACGTTTTCTAAGATGGACGCAAAAATACAAAGAGATATTTTCAATACTTCCGTGTAATAAACTTTATGTCGGTTTATACCTGCAACATTTGATTGAGTCATCTAAAGGTTTTAGTTCAGTAGATACAGCTTTTTATAGCATAGAATGGGCTCATGGTATCGCCGGCGTGACTGATCTATGCGAGTCTGAATTGGTCAATAATATACTAGAAGGTGCTAAGAGAATACTATCTCGTCCACTAAAGAAAAAGGTTCCAGCTGATTCGAACTCACTGATTAAACTGTTTAATAAATACCAAGATCGTAATTCATTGAAAGAAGTTCGTTTACTATCAATGCGTACGTTAATGTATACAAGGTTTCTGGGTTTCAATGAACTATGTAATATTCCAGCTAAAGACATCGTTTTTTCATACGTCGCATGTCAATATTTTTATTTATAAGAGCAAGACAAATTGTTAAAGACATGGAAATGACGTTGTCATTTCTAGATTAGACAGTCCCTACTATCCAGTAAAGCTTTTGCAGAGATATCTAGATTTAGCAAAGATTAAGATTATCTGTCTGTAAAAATTATGGATTGTAACATTTACACGTTTTGCTTTCTTAGTACGTCGAAATGGTCACCGTGTCTGTTAGTATCAGAAATAGTCTTATCTTATTTATCATAATATATACAATATGAGTCAGTCTAGGGCAGATATTAGGGTAGAGTTGTACAAGAAATTACAGCAAGTTAAGCACATAAATATGGTATATTCGTTTGAACGTCGTGAACTAAGAACATAATTGAGATTATAAATTGGTCAAAGTATTTGCAACATTTTATATAGTGAAAATATTATTCCATTTAACAAAAGTGGTAATTTGCATCCATTGTTTCACTGGGCTTTCAAAAGATCATGTCTTCCGTTACGTCCGCGTCTATTCGACAACATGATCTCATATGCTTTATGACTTTCAGTAACTAGGAGAATTCTTTTAATAGTGTTTATTATTACTTCGTACTTGTATTTCAATCACTAATTGCATTAATGGTATTATATTTTTGTTACCTTATAATGGTCAATTGATCGATATAAATAGAAGTGATTGAAATCTGGAAAAAAAACTCAAAACACAAGAAAACAGAACATTCGAGTCCTGTATGTTCTCCCATTTATTTGTATTGTAGTCCTGTCATGTAATCTTGTCATTTTAATGTTATATTTAACAATGCCATAAAAGCGGGAGGTTTAGCTAGCCACAAAACTAGGTTCAACCCACCATATTTTCTTAAAATGTCCTGTACCAAGTCAGGAAATAGCCATTGTTATATTATAGTTCGTTTCTGTGTGTGTTTCATTTTAGTGTTGTGTTTCTGTTGTTTCGTTGTTCTCCTCTTATATTTGATGTGTTTCCATCAGTTTTAGTTTGTAACCCGGATTTGTTTTTTTCTCAATCGATTTATGAATTTCGATACACGCGGTATACTACTGTTGCCTTTATTAATATATGACTAGATATTTTTCGTTTAAATTCTAGTCATAAGTTTTTTACATCATTTGTTTAGGAACCATAGAGAAAATATTTGGAATGTTCAACTGGTACTTTAAAAAAGCACTTCGGACGCATGAAATTTATAAAGTGTTATTTTGATATCTTGCATCACTGGGTCAATACCGCTGCTGATTGGGTATTAGTTCCCGACAGTATCATCAGCTCAGTAGTTCGCTAATAAATTTAAAAATTGTTAAAAAAGAAACCTAATGTGTTTACTCCCTCAGGCAAAGTTGACCTTAGATGGTTTTGGCTATTATTTTTAGGTCCTGTTTGGACACATAGCTCTTCAACTGTTTCGGTTCTTATACATGACTGGCTCTCAATTATTCGCCTTTAGTCGTTCCTGATGAAAGTTAATCCGGATAGATGTTGTTTTTATTTTTAAAAGCATATAGATCTATAGCCTTGTCTAAAATATATAGACTAGTATAACATCATACATAAAACAAATTAAAAGCTAAACATCAATTCGAATTCAAAATTCTTCATATTTATGACTAGATTTTAATACGCACTGATACTGCTGAGGATAGTATCTGACAATATGTCAAGAACGTCATTAAAAGAATAAGTAGTATGTTACTGACATCAATTATAGATCCACGCCCACCTCTCATTATCTTAAAAAGCAAACATCTATTTAATGTAACAATAAACCCCGCCATTACAAAGGAAAAAGGATAATGATCACGGGCAGCATACGTCTTTGACCTGAAAATCCCACACTTTTGAGTTGATTTGAATAGACGGCGTAAAGGTATTTTGATGCTGCTAGACGTTTTGTGATGATTTGCATTTGCCTTTAAAATTAGCTATAATTAACACAACGTCACCACGACAAAACTTATATTAATTCCAATGACTTTTTGCATTCGTTATTTAAACGTGACGTCTTTGTTTAATAGATTTATTTTTGAGCCACTAGCTTGATGCAAAAAGTATCTCAATATAAACGTTGAGACAGTCTTCTTTTTTGTATAGGTAATCATCTTGGTTTACTTCAACACAATTAAAATATTCCAAAAAATAGAACTCCAGAGAAAAAAATCCATGTATTTTGGATGAGCAGCTGGTTTCTTTAGTTCAGCTAAAGCTTTCTTGAATAATGAATTAGCCAGGGGTTTGATTGCTCTAACTGGTTTATCTGTCAATTTCGACTAACGTAAGCAACACTTCAATAGTGTCAATAATGAAAAAAACAGACTGTCAATAGAATTTCAGCAACTGAAAATACTTTAATCATACCATGTAAAAAAAATCTCATAAACATTCACTACTAAATCATGAATGCAATATGAGTGCTTACAAGCATTATAATCATTATTATTGGGGTTGGGGTAAGGGTAATTCACAGTCCAGGCTGATGTCCAACAAGAATAAAAATAACTATAATGCTTGTTAACACTCATATTGCCATTTAAAATCTGCTTAAATGATTTAGAAATGAATGTTAATTGGATTTTTTTACATGTTTTGACTGAAATATTAGCAGTTGATGAAATTTCTATTTTGCAGTCTGCTTCATTCAAGACCCCAGCTAAGTCACCAAAGAAGAAAACTGTAGCTTAACTAGAAACCAGCTGCTCATTCAAAATACATGTTTGTTTATCATGAGTCTAACATTCTATCTAAAGAATATGTTGGTTGTATTAGAATAAATCATAACGTGAATAACCATGCAAAATAACAGATTGCCATAAATTACCTATTGAGATACTTTTTGCGCCAAGCTATTGGCTCAAAATTAAATCAATTAAATAAAGACGTAAAATTTTAAGTAATGAATGAAAAAGCTCGTCGGAATGAATATAAGCTTTTTCGTGGTGACTCTACAAATAATTGTAGCTTATTTGTAAGAAAAATGCAAATCGTCACAAAACGTCAATCAACGTCAAAATTCAATTACACCATCAATTCAAATCATTCAACTCAAAAGTGTGGGATTATCAGGTCAAAAGTGTGCTACCCGTGATCATTATCCCATTTCCTTGGTAATGTCTGGGTTTGTTTTCAAAATAAATGAATGTGATTAAAAATAATGACAAAGTGGGTGTTGATAAATCATTGATGTCAGTATAATGCTACTTCTTGTTATAATGATGTTCTTGATATCTTTTGGCAGACACTATCCCCATATATATTAAGCTCTACTAATTGACCATTAAAATGTTATTAAAAACATACAATACAAATAAATACAAGTGAGGCGAAAGATACCAAAGGGACATTAATATTCAAAAGTTGAAAATAAACTTATAACATCATGGCAAACAAGAAACAGATCAAAAGATAAACAACAGTATAAAAGTCACAATATACAAAACTAAATACTGAACAACACGAACCCCACCAAAAACCGCGGTGATATCAGGTGCTTCGGAAAGTAATCAGATCTTGCTCCACAAGTAGCACCCATCGTGTTGCTCATTTAAGAACAAACCTGGTGATAAGTTTTATTCGGAAAAGTATTTACATGTAACCCTAAAAAACGGTTTAATAGACAATTGTAATACAATACAAACAAAATAATAATAATACACATTATTACACACATCAAAGGATTCTCCCAGTTACTAAAGGCTGAAAGTTCTGAAGCTGTTTATATAAACTCATGTTGTCATACACTCTTATATCAATTGATGTACTTAATAGAAGCCTGCATACAGCGACGTAGCGGAAGACATGATCTTGTGGAAATTATGCAGCGGAAAAAAGAAGAAACGATTTAGTTTTGCCATGAACTATCAATTAGTGAATCGATTATTATCTTATAAATAATAGCCACAGAGATCGAACAACAGCCTGCAGGTGGAATGATATTTCCACATTATAAAATGTAGTAAACATTTTGATCAATTTATATTATCTATATCCCTGCTGTAAAAGTTTCTTAAGTAATGAAATTATGACGTTTATTGAAATCAACGACTGCACTGCAAACACGTGTGTGTCAAACGAACTCGGAAATGTACATTCTCTGAGAGGAAGGCATTATCTTTGAAAGGAAATCAAAGAATTAGGATAAAAAAAGTCGTAGAGTTCATCATAAATTCTTGTATGTAGATTACCATGAACATTTTTTTATATCATGGTCTTAAAAAGGACATCGGTCACCAATAATGTTACCTTAAATAAGATTAAGTTGAGGTGGATGCATTTTATGTATAAAGTGGGAAAATATGGAGTGCTTAAAGACAGTCGTCTATATATCTGTTTCATTGTAAAATTGTGTATACGTTACATATATAGCTTTATAACTGATGATATAGCCCTTCCCAGAAACTCGTTTCCAGAATCGTAAATTTTACTCTAAAAATATCATTTAAACTAGGTTATAGGTTATGTCCCTTGTCGGACAATAGAACTGCGTCGCGGCGAAAAAGCTCATATCAGAATCAAAGATCAGTCGTTGATTTATAGTTAATATTTGGTTTGTATAAATTTAGAAATTATCAATGTTTTTTTGCCTTCAACCAAACTTGATTATAAAGCTAGAAAAAAGAAAAACTTGGTTTTTTTATTTACATCTCACCATTGCTCTGCACTGCAGCAAGCAAGTACTTTTACCAGTTTACATCCAAGCAATGAAAGAACTCGTATTCAAATGCAATCAGATTCGGGCTTTCGGAAATGAGTATCAAGAAATGCTATATAAATATTATAAGTTCGTGAACACTTGTGCAAGTTGACACTTACAAAGTTCGATGCTATATCAATAACGCTATGTAATGAAGTAAATGTCCATTTCAATCTTTTTCTTTTTTTCTTTTGATGCTAAATAGATTTTTTGATAAAAGGTTAGAATTATTCTGGTGTTATTAGCGTGTGATATTAGATGAACATCAATTTGCGAATTTAAAGTTTAAAGCAATACTTTGATAAACATATTCCGAACATTTTCAGAATCATAGCAACTTATGGACTTTGCCATAGTGTAACTACATTTGTCTGTTGTTGGAGACTTTATTTTTTTATAAAGACCTCCAGATGTTTTGGGTTTTGTTTATCGTAAAGTTGATGTCTCATTGATTAATAAGCCACAAGACCTTTTATTCATATTTTGAAATGAACCCTTCGAAAAATTTAAGGACCCCATCATGAGTTGGTTTATTGTTATGGAATATCTGTTCCACAGATGACGACGAGTATGTTCCAACTGTCGTAACCACAATCCCGTCCTCTTTCCTCGAATGTGACCTACCGAATAAGATTTATCACTGGTTTTGTACTTACATGAGCAACACGACGACTGCCACATGGAGCAGCATCTTTTTACTCTTCCAGAGCACCTGAGATCACCCCACCCCTCGGTTTTTGTTGGGGTTCATATTTCGATGTTGTGTGTTGTAAACTGATGTATGTCTTTTGTTAGTTTTTCGGTTTGTTTTTTTTTTTTACCATGGCATTGTCAGTTTGTTTTGAACTTATGAGTTTGTATATATATCCCTTGAGGTTTCGTTTGCCTCTCTTTGACGTTATCAAATCTACCGTATTTTGTATATAAATTGTAATTTTTTATATAAAACTTATCATTCTTACATTCGCACGATTAAATGTTAATAGTTATGCAGGAAAATTTTATAGATACTTGTTTTACAGCATACAGCAATAAATGCGTCTTGAACTGGAAAACTAATACAACCACATAGTGAGTGCAAAAAAAAAGATGAAAAACAGGAACCAAAAAGGTTGTGTTCAATCACTACGTCTGATATTTTCAAAGAGGAACATCATTCAATTAACTGATATAGTGATGCAAGGCTTAAAGAGAGGCAAACGATACCAAGGAGACATTCGAACTCATAAGTCGATAATAAACTGAAAACGGCATGGCTAAAAAAAGGAAAAGACAAACAGACAAACAGACAAACAACAGTACACAAAACACAAAGTAAATACCAAAGACTAAAACACTAACCCCACCAAAAACTTATGGTGATCTAAGGTGCTCCGGAAGGGTAAGCAGATCCGGCTCCACATGTGGCACCCGTCGTGTTGCTCATGTAAGAACAAACTAAAATGTTCCTTTCAAATTGATCCATTTAAAAATTCATTACAGGGGGTATTGCACAAAATCGTGTATCCAGGACGTGTAGGACGTTGCTGTTCGATATCTTTTTAAATGCAGCATCCAATATAAGAGTACAAACGGCATATAAGACTGTAACCAGAAAAAAATTAAATAAGTTTTGATATTTCTAGGTTGCAATTCTATAAATATAGACAATGCAATTTCCCATAGGAACTCCTTTTACGGCTAACACTTTACCACTTTTACTATGAAGTTTTGTAAAAAAATTATATTCTAGAATGGCAAGCTCATATGCACTACTGTTTTTTTCAAAGGTCAAAATATAGGGCTGTGCAATATATATTTCAACATTTATATTCTAAGAGTTTAAACTTATACTAAAATTATGTACTACCCCTCCCTTCACTTTGGGTCTTCCACAGATTTCAATTTGACTGCTACTCATGTATATTTATACTGGTAACATTCCCACGTTATGTTTTTACGAGATGAAACATTGAGATCATATCTGGAAATCAGTAGGTAAACAAAACAATATATCTACGAATATTATATATCTACCCAAAAGAGGCGTGGATTGAGAAACAGCTGTATTTACAAAGTGAAACTTCTACATGAACGATTCCTGCTTTTGGATGACTGATTTATCTATTTTCGTTTAAAAGTTTTAAAGTGAGTATATCATTTGAAAATCTCGTTGTGATATCAAATAACTTGTCATTACATACATAACAAGTATCTATGGTATGTGAGGTTACCAATTCAAGATGTAGTGATGCAAAATAATAAAATAGACTCCTGAATTATATTTCAAATTTCATTCTGCTATTCGATTGGTCATGTCTTTGTACAATGATAGTGTTAGCTACTGCAGTTGATGAAAAATTTATGAGATTTTTTATCGTTTTCAAACTTCTACAGTATTCATTAGTGATCGATTAGGATTATGTAGTATGTAATATCAGATTCAAATTACAACAATAGGAATGTAGATCAGCTGCTTAAATCACAAGGTGGACTTAATTTACATCTAAATTACGTTCGTTATTAGTCGAGCATGACTAATGATAGATAATCAATAGCGATTACTAATGTCTTCAAACTATTTTCGATATATAAATGCATTAACGATGTCACTAACGACTTTATGGATGTTATGTCATGTAATATAAAGCTTTGAATATCCTGGTGAAGTATGCAACAAAGGTTAGATAACCCATCATTGCATTTTGGCATGTGCTTAATTTAATATTTGTTAACATCAACTTCATCTGCATTTTCTCCATGTAGATCAACACTGTGAATAAAGGTCAGTGTAGAGTATGAAAGTGAAGCAGCCATCTTGGATCTTAAAATTGTTGAGCTAGGTTTGACTGAAACTTCAAATGAAATATCTGTTTCATTTGAATGAATCGTATACTGATTTACATTATTTGAAATATATGTTGTATATATATATATATATAGAGAGAGAGAGTCTATAAGAATCTACCAACCAGTAAACTTAATAGGTATTGGATCATCAAAATTGACAACACTACACAAACAGGGAAAATTATATGAGTCTAAAAGATTGTGTAACAATACCGATAAATAGATGGAAAACAAAACACTAAAAGTGTTGAATATCATCGCACAAAGATGGAAAAACTAAACAGATGATATAAATTATACAATAATTGCAAATATTTCGGCTCAACAAATGGCCTTCCTCAGTGTTAAAAGTTTTTACAATACTGATATATAATGTATAAGGTGTAAACATAGATCAGTAATAATACAGGTGAGTTTTGGTCGATTGATTTTAATCCAAAATCCCGAATATCATAATATAAACATTAGACTGTCAATTTAATTATTTCTTTCTATTGATTCCATCTGGATGGAGGACACCCAGTGTTTTTATCCAAAACTTCTCCCGATTCTCTCTTTGCCTATTTTGCCATGTACAGTCCTGTTCGATCACAAGGATCTTCATGTGATCAAAATCTTTCAGATTGTGATCTGGTAACCTGAAGTGTTGGCTGACAGGAATATATGGTTTTGTGAGGTCACTCCTGTGGCCATTAAGGCGTTTGTGAAATGGCTGCATAGATTCACCAACATATTGGAGACCACATATAGGACACTCAAGAACGTAAATCACGTTTGAGCTTTTGCAGTTGACATTGCAGAAGATCTTGTATGTCTTTTCTATGGTCTTACTGTGAAATGTTGATGAATGCTGCAATTGGTTGCAACATTTGCAGCGCTTATCCCCACAAGGCTGGCAATTACCTACAGCATGGTTAGGTTTGGAAAGGTCAGCACGGACAAGTATATTTCTCAGGCTGTTAGGTTGTTTGAAGGCAATCATGGGAGGCTCAGGAAAGATTTTGGATAACTTAGAGTGTTTCTCGATTGCTGTCCAATGATCACGAATGGTCTTGAAACTATTTCTCAGGCATGGATGGTAAGTGAGCACACATGGGATTCTTTTACTTTTCTGTTTTTCTTTGTAAGTTAGCAGACTGCTTATATATATATATATATACTCATTAATATCTTTTAGGAAAAATTCATTACATTTTCATACATTTTAGTGCCAACATTCAACTTTATAACATTAGCAATTTCTTTTGTACATAAAACAAATCATATTCATCTGCTTTGGTGAAAATGACTGTTTCGTTGGTAACTATGGAAAATGATATATGAAATAGATTTTTAGAAAACTGACATCTTCAATATTGCTATATACATATTGACGTATAGTATTCTACTAACGTGAAGACACCAAACATGTCATTTATATTATAAACTAAGGTGAATTTTTCAAAAGCTGTTATGAAATAATTTCTCAAACCATTTTCCAACCATTTACAGTGTGATGCTTGTGGACAAATTTTTCAGTTTTAAAGAGCTAAATTGACAGCGCGTAATCTTTACAATGGCTTCCATTTTCACGATTGAAAGAAATAGGTGGCATAACAAGGAGATAATTTTGAATAAATAGAATCCTGACTGTGATATCCCGTTAGTAATAAGTTTTCTATAGGTTTTCAACTAAATTTCCAAATCAAATCTTTGTATCTATAAAAGAATTTAGTAAAGTTTTTAAGTTATTTGTGGTAACTCGATAATTTATCAATAGAATAAAGGCAACAGTAGTATACCGCTGTTCAATAGTCATAAATCGATTAAGCGAAAACAAATCCAGGTCACAAACCAAAACCGAGGGAAACACATCAACTATAAGAGGAAAACAACGGAACAACAGAAACACTGAACTGCATCAAGAACAAAGGCCAACATAGATAGAAACGGACTATTTGATAACAACTGCCATATTCCTGACTTGGTACAGGACATTTTAAGAAAAAATGGTGGGTTGAATCTGGTTTTATGGCTAATCTCCCGCTTATATGGCAATGTTAAAAATACCGCTAAAATGACATCATTGCGTGACAGGAATACAGCACAAATAAACGCAAGAACACTAAGGACAGAGAAACACATAAATAAATAATATAATAGTACATTACAACATGTAAACCACAGAATAACAACGCACACATCCCATGAATCCACGACAGCACACCAGGACACCACATACGAATTATAAACGTCACATGAATGTAACAACTCCATAAATAAAGGCAACAGTAGTATACCGCTGTTCGAAATTCATAAATCGATTGAGAAAAAACAAATCCGGGTTACAAACTAAAACTGAGGGAAACACATCAAATATAAAAAGAGAACTACGACACAACAGAAACACAACACTAAAATGCAACACACACAGAAATGAACTATAATATAACAATGGCCATTTTCCTGACTTGGTACAGGACATTTTAAGAAAAAAAATGGTGGGTTGAACCTGGTTTTGTGGCTAGCCAAACTTCCCGCTTTTATGGCAATGCTAAATATAACATTAAAATGACAACATTACATGACAGGACTACAATACAAATAAATGGGAAAACATATAGGAGAGAGAAACACACGCATAATAGCTAAAGGGTACCAGGTCTATAATTCAACACACCAGACGCGCGCCTCGTCCACACAAGACCAACCAGCGACGCCCAGATCAAAAAAGTTCGAAAGCCAAAACAAGTACAAAGCTAAAGAGCATTGAGGACCCAACATTCCAAAAAGTTGTGCCCAATACGGCTAAGGTTTTCAACCCGGGATAAGAACATCCTTATTATATAGAATAATTCATACTTTTGCAAACATTAAATTTATAAAACTGACTATATAATAGATATACATGATAACACCGAAGTGGTGACTATCTACAGAATAAATACGAATATATTATAAAAAAATCTAAACCAGCACATAAAAAGTCACAGCCGAGTTAGCCGAAGAGATCAACGCACAAGGAGACGTCACATTTGAATTTCTAAAAGTTTCCCCAAAATAGGATAGAATTAGGATATAATTCAAGATTAGGTATGTAATACTTATATAACATTTATTAATAACAATGAAAATTACAATACTAATTAATATAAAATTGTGGTAGTAATTAGATAATAAATTGTATTATCTAGGTATGTCGGTGTTTCTTTTAAATCAAATTTTAAACCAAATATATCGTAAAAATTTAGCTGACCCAAACTAAAATCTAATAAATGAACTGGGTGATTAATCGTCTTTACCATAACACACGAATACAACAGAAAAAAAATAAGATTTACAACTACAAACGATAAGACATTTGACAAAATCGGATGAGAATAACAAATATAATATCAAAACTAAATACATGAATTTTGGATAGAAAAGTACCGTGACACGTCTTATAGCAATGCGAATTCACACTCAGCAAAACAGTCACAATCGGGAATGAGTCACGTTCGGTAATTAAAAGATCAGACGACGTAATGACGAGGTAAAAATGTCCTTAGTTAGTTTGGACAAAGACACATCGTATGGATCAACCAATTTGTGATGCTGTCCGTAAAATTTACGGAGTGTCATTTTTAATCTGTCCTCCTCATAACTTTGTTGGAGCAGTTTCTGCGTTCGGAGCACACTCCTGTATATAAAGTCCGTATAGTGTTATCATGCACGAGCATAACGTATCAACTGAGATATGTAAACACCATACGAAGGGGCAGAGGGTATGTTACTGCTGAATATTTAAAAAATGACGTATTTTTTTTGTGAAGTTTACATTATCACAGGTAAATTTCTAAAAATAAAATAGATTTGTTTTATTATAGACACGTACAAAAATATAAGATTGAGTTTGTGATGGTGTTATTTTATGAATTTTCTAACCATGACAAGAATATTAAAATGGAATTGTGTTTATAATGGTGTTATTATTTGTATTTTCTAACAATGTCGGTTTTTCTTCTAAATCAAAACTGTGTATAAACAAAAAATCCTGTGCATATAGTTGCTTTAAACTAAAAATCATATAAATAAAATAGCTGATTAATTAGCAGAAATTATTGAAACACATATATTAATTATTGAAACACATATATTAATTATTGAAACACATATATTAATTATTGAAACACATATTATATTCATTGAGAGCTATAACGTTACTACAAACATGGATATGGGGAACGTGTTAGGATATATAAACATATTAAGATTGAATTATAAGAATATTACCGTCCAAAAAAGGAAAATTAACAATAGGGAACGAAAAATCGTCCCTTTCGTCGTAAACGTTAGTATAGAGTTTATCGTGTGAAACTGAAATATTTAAATCTAGGAAAGGGAATTATTGCTGTCTATATGAGATTCATTTTAAGGAAATTCCTTGAGATAAATTTCGACAGTGTATTTAAAGAATTCTTGATTATCAAACGAAAAACAATGTCATCAAGGTAACGGTAGGTGTTGTTGAAATAATCAATCAAATGAAATTTAGACGAATCTTTACTAATATAAAAATAAGGAGATGTGGTATGTATGCCAATGAGACAACTATCCACTAAAGTTCAAATAAAGCGGCCTTCATCAATGAGAAAATCCCATACCGTATAATCGGCTATAGAAGGCCCTGACATGAAAAATACGAAACAATTCAATAGAAAATTAACGGCCTAATTCATAACAAAATAATTTACGAAAAACAAATATGACAGACGTGAACTAACGACAACCACTGAAAAACAGGCTCCTGACTTGGGACAGGCACATAAAGAATTTGGCGGGGGTAAACATGTTTGTGAACGCTCAACCCTCCCCTAACCTAGGACAGTGGTGTAACAGCACAACATAAGAACGAACTATAAAATCAGTTGAAAAAGGCTTAACTCATCAAATTGTTACAAAGAAAAACATAACAACAAAAACACAGACAGGACGTGGCAGGGTATATATCCATCCCTCACCCCTAACAACAACAAAAGAAACGAAGTACAGATCTGAGAGTACTCGCAGTTTGGTCATAACAGTGATTCATAACAGGAACAATTCTGATATTAGGGATGTAATTGGATACCATAGGAAAGTATTCTCAAGTAAGGTAAAATCTCTTATAATAAGATAAATATTCTTTCAAACGTGCACAAGTGTCAATGTTT
Organism: Mytilus coruscus; assembly: GCA_017311375.1. NCBI lineage: Eukaryota > Metazoa > Mollusca > Bivalvia > Mytilida > Mytilidae > Mytilus > Mytilus coruscus. The sequence continues at coordinate 121,212,449 of CM029595.1, read as the reverse complement.
TGGCAATGGACATGGTTAAATACGTACATGTTGAAACATTCTCTGCTGATAACTGTGGTTCAATTAACAAAAATTTCAAATGAACTTCAGATTGAATGTTTTTTTTTTTTTTTTGACTTTTCGTTACAGACCATTTTTTTTTTATTTCATAAGTTGTCAATGTATCTAAACATGCTTTCCAATCTCTGTGTACTTCGAATAAAGGTACATCCAATCATTAAATTTCACATTTACGCACGAAAGCATAGTTGTCTACCATCGTCAATAGCCTTAATTCAAATATTTCATGGATATGAATGCAAAATAAGAACAATTATTTAGACATAACTCACCGATCATTTAAATCGAGATATAACTCTCATTAATAGGTATTGTCAAGATGAAATCATAGCAATAACTCAAGAGACAATTGCGGACTGCAATTTACTAATTAGTAAATGGCATTTCATGATTGCATACAAATGTTTGTCTTTGAGGATAAGTAACAAAATTACTGCAGGGAAAGAGCAAGTGTTTTCTTAATTACAAAACAACAAGTAATGCTTGCCAATAACGTAAAACAGATTTAAATTTTAAAATTAATATTGGATTATATATTATGCAAAAACGTTGATATTTGCAAGGTCATCATATCCGTTAGTTTACAAGCATTAATTAATGTTTTAGTGATATTAGAAAGACAGAGGACATGATGTCGTTATTAACAATTAACAGATAAAGAATTTTGAAGTGTTACGAGGAACTACTGACTTTCTTAGATATTGAGTTGTTGAGATGTGGTATTATGTAAAATCGATCATTTATTTCTTGTAAGGGTTATCTGGATCATTTTTACAGTTATCTCTATAATCTAAAAGCTATCATATATCAATCGGGTTTCTAGGATAATGTTAGCAGGTATTTACCTTGAAAAGGGTCAACCGGGAGAGATCTGATGTAAATTGGAAGTTGCCATTTATAAAAGAACTAAACCATATTTTTTTTTAATTTAACGTATAGGAAATATCAAACAATGACCTAAAGAAGCCTTAGTTTGGTTTTCTTAAAGTGGAAATTAGGTCTAATGTCTCTTTTACGTTTAATTTTTCATATTTTCAAAATGTTTCAATATAACGGAAAATCGTCAGGTCGAGTTTTATATTTTATCGTGATTATAATTCAACCATTATATAAAAAAATTGTATTCGTATTATTGATAACCTTTGGTCACAATAATTAACAACATTGGACTGATTTCCTGATTATTTATCCTATAAAGTTATTGTGAAACTGCCTATTGTAGAGGTGGCGTGAATCAGATGTGGATACTTAAAAAATCCAAAGATCTTTTAGAGTACATACAATCTAAGACTCTCTCATCTTGCAATAGTATTAAAACATTAGACTTTTCTACACTTTACACAAGTATTCCCCATTCCAAACTTAAAGACAAATTGAAAGAGTTGGTATTACTTTGTTTCATTAAAACGAATGACGAACGTAGATACAAGTATCTTTTCTTGGGGAGGGATAAATCCTACTTTGTAAAGAATCACTCTGATTCAAACAAAAAATTCTCTGAAACTGACATTATCAGGATGCTTGATTTCTTGATTGACAACATATTTGTTACGTTTGGAGGATGTGTTTTTCAACAGACTGTCGGAATTCCAATGGGAACCAATTGTGCCCCTTTTCTTGCCGACTTGTTTCTTTATTCTTATGAGGCTGACTTCATACAGGAAGTTCTTAGGAAGAAAGATAAGAAGTTAGCAATATCCTTTAACTTTACGTTCCGCTATATAGATGATGTTCTCTCACTAAATAATACAAAATTTGGTGACTATGTTGAACGAATCTATCCCATCGAACTAGAGATAAAGGATACTTCAGATACAGATAAGTCTGCCTCATATCTTGACTTACATCTAGAAATTGACAATGAGGGTCGGTTGAAAACAAAACTTTACGACAAAAGAGATGATTTCAGCTTCCCAATTGTGAACTTTCCATTTCTATGTAGCAACATTCCAGCAGCGCCTGCATACAGAGTATATATATCCCAATTGATACGATATTCCTGGGCTTATATTTCCTATCATGATTTCCTAGACAGAGGATTGCTACTCACAAGGAAGCTATTAAACCAAGAGTTCCAAATGGTGAAGTTGAAATCATCCCTTCGTAAATTTTACGGACGCCATCACGAATTGGTTGACCGTTATGGAATAACCGTTTCACAGATGATATCGGATATGTTCCTTATGTCGTACCTACAATACCCTTCCCTTTTCACGAATGTGACCTACCGAATTAGACTATTTACCGGATTTGTAATAACATAAGCAACATGACGGGTGCCACATGTGGAGCAGAATCTGCTTACCCTTCCGGAGCACCTGAGATCACCCCAAGTTTTTGGTGGGGTTCGTGTTGCTTAGTTTTTAGTTTTCTATGTTGTGTCTTCTGTACTATTATTTGTCTGTTTGTCTTTTTATTTTTAGCCATGGAGTTTATTTTCAATCTATGAGTTTGACTGTCCCTCTGGAATCTTTCGTCCCTCTTTTGAGTCATCTGCTTATAAACGTTAATAAGATAAAAGAAATATATCTTTTTTTATTTATGTAGGTCTCTTTATTTCTGAAAATGTAACATGTATCAAGAAGACAATTTAAAAACAAAAAAATGTTATATGTATATCTCATAAAACAAACAAATGAAATGGTTTCTGTGCATGAGTTTCTGGAATCGGCTTTAGCATTTTCATTTAAGCTTTAAAACTTTATACATTTAATTCCATTTTCAGCATTAAAGTAAATGCTTTATCAATAAGCATATACCCTAATGCAGACATAATTGACTGACGTTTATGCATAATTCCTACTTTTTAACATGAAAGATGTACGACCTCTTTCTCGAGTATTTACTAATCATATAACCATTGAATGCATTACACACATTATGAATCTTTACAGAAAATCAAAATATCAGATCTTCAGGTGTAAGCTATTATGTTCTACCATATTACGTCGTTACAATTCTAAACATTTGCCAAAATTAGTGATGCTGATAGACTGCACATCAATGTTATAGTTTATTCTGATGATTTCTGAGTTAATTTCATAAAATTGATAGAATGGTTGTTCCAAATCAAAACTTAAGTTTGACGACAATGTACATATTTTTTTAATGCATTTTGGTTTAAATAGATTTCGGATTTCTTTGAACTCAAAAAAGGAAATGCAAGAACAAAACTTAGTTTCGCAATATTTTATACTGGTCTTTTATTTTGTTCTTATTTTTCCATGTTTTTAAATTAGCATGCATGCATATAAATGTCTGTCTTTGAGGAATTTTTACATTGATATTGGAATATGTACTATGCAAAATTATTGATAAATGTTAGGTCATCACATCCATTAGTTTTACAAGAATTATTGAATAGTTCAATGATATAAGAAAGACAGAGGGCATGATGTCATTATCAACAGTTAACAGATAAAGTACTTTGAGGTTTTTCCAGAAACTACGAACTTTCTTAGATATTGAATTTTAATGTTTTGTTTTTGAGATAAAAAAAAATTAGGTACATTGAGTATGAAGCGATCCTAATACATCTAACACGAGTTGTTTGAAAATGAGATTTCTTGTTTGTAGCTTGCAAATGAAGCATGATAAAGCCATCGGGTATTTAGTAAACTTTTAGGTCAACCTGGAGAGATCTTATGTAAATCGGAAGTAGCCAATTATGGCACTAATTTCATGGAAAAAGAACTAAACCATATTTTTTTGAATTCAGCATATAGGAAATATCAAATGAGACCAGATGTGACACCATGCACACAGGAAGTATCAAATAATTTCCTCTTAATTATCTTTTTAAACAGGAAATTACTATTATCACCAACATTTTTTTTTCAACAATTTAACCTTAAATTGTTCTCTTAACCTTTGTTTTTCAATCATAGTTATTATCACCTTCAGGTTTTAGCACCTTTTGATCTTTAAAGACCGAACAGTGACCCAAAGAAGCTTAGTTTGGTTTTCTTAAAGTGTAAATTAGGTCTAATGTCTCTTTTACATTTATGTATTCAGATTTTCAATACGTTAAAATATAACGGAAATCGTTAAGTCGAGTTTTAAATTTCATTGTGATTATAATTTAACCATATATAAAACATATTTTAATCGTAGTACTGATAACCTATGGTGACAATAATGACCATTACGGGACTGATTCTTGATTACTGATCCTAGTTTGAGTCATCTTCCTGTAAACGTAAATAAGATTAAAAATAATTAAAAACAATGTTATTTATAAGACGTAGTTCTTTTCATTTTTGAAAATGTAACATGTATCCAGAAGACAAATTTTTAAAAAATGTAATATATATATCTCATAAAACCAACAATTGAAATGGTTTTCGTGCATGTGTTTCTGGGATCGGCTTTAGCATTTTCATTTCACCTTTAAGGTTTTACACTTTTATTTCCATTCTCAGCATTGGGGTAAATGATTTGGCAATAAGGATATACTCTAAAACAAAAGTATAACAAAATTACCGAATTCGAAAAGGGGAAGTCCATAACAATTGACAAAATTAAATGCTATCAATCAACGGAACAAGTGAAAAACAACTGCCATATTCCTGATTTGGAAGAGGCATTTGTCGAAGAAAAAAGTGGGTTAAATGCATTTAGATTCCGAGTGCATTTCAATTCAAAAAAGGAAAAGCAAGAACAAAACTTAAAAAAAATTAGTTTCGCAATATCTTATACTGGTCTTTTTATTCTTGTTTTTCACGCTTCAAATTAGTATTCTTGAACAAAATGGTCAGTGCTAGATTTCATTGTTGTAATCATTTATCAAAATATTTTCATCGAAAACCACAGGGTAAATTAAAACTGAAAATATTCAATAATATTGCCGACCACTGTCATGCAATTTTCTACTCAATATTCATCACTCTGTGCATTTTGTACTGAAGTTCAGAACGCAATTATGCAATGATAAATCGTTTTTTTCTAATGCCCACTCAAGACGACCGTTTTTTAATTCATTTTCTACCCTAGGACTAGAATACGAACATAACATTTTATGGGTATTAGCCGGTATTTTTAATGAAACTGCGTAAAAGTTGTTTCAGATTTTATATTGGTTTGAATACGGTTGGCTTCCTCTTGACTGAATCACTTGATAGACTCACATTTCAAGTTCAGTGAACGACGGAGTGTTTTCATTACAAATATTATTATTATTATCACCTTCAGGTGTTAGCACCTGTTGATCTTTAAAACCCAGAACAGTTACCTTTTAAATATGTTAACTTTGATTGACTCTTACCACATCTTCGTATTTTCATGTTTATGTGTAAATTAGGCGACATGGTTTATATCCAAAAAGCATTACGGACTCATTAAATGTGTAAAGAGTTTATCTCATTTAGGTCTTGTGTCTTATTTACATTTACCTCATATCACAATATTCATATTTCATTATGATGATTATTCTTCCATTTATATTGTATTTTTTTATATACAAATCTGAGAGTAACTGCAGTTACTGAAGGCTAGTTCAAAGCCAAAAACAACTAATCAAACCTTTTTTTAAGAATCAAAATGAATGTAAAATGAAATAAAACTTTTTTTTGTTTAAGCTTTTAAGCTAGAACATTTATTTTCATTATATGCTTTGAAGTAAATGTCTTGGCAATAAGTATATACCCTAAATGCAAGGATAAATGATACGGGTTTGTGCATAATTGATTGTTTCTTTAACTTACAAGATGTACAACCTATTTCTTGCGTAGTAACTACAAAATTTCCAAAATTTTTAAATAACACAGCATCAGGTTTTACGAATATTATGTCATTATAATACAAAATTTTGATTAAATTATTGATACTGATAGATGGCTTAAATAGTACACTAAAAAGTTGGAAAACCAAATCAAACACGACGTTTAAGAGCATTGCAAGATAAAACCCCGAAGAGATGTGCCGATACGGATATGGCCGTATTTGCCTGGGTGTAAAAAAACCTTAGTGTTTCAAAACAACAATTTTGATAAATGTGTTTTCTGGTTTCTGGGTGAAAAATGTTGTTCCCAAAAAGAACTAAAGTTTGACCTGAAGTACACCAAATGTATATATATATTGTCAAGTGCATTTTGATCTATTTTCATTCCGAATAAACTTCAGGTAAAAAAAAAACACAGCAAGAACATAACTGCGGAAAATGTTTAATTCGAAATATCTTGTACTGATCTAATATTTGTTATGGTCTTTACGATATGGTTGGTTCTTGACAGAATGACTTGAACGGTTTGAACAAAGTATATTAAATATTGGACATATTGGTCTATTACTGAAAATCGAAAAAAAAAATATCCATTTCACTGTTGAATTAATTAATTATGTTATTAAATGGAAATCAATAAGAAAGATATACATTTTCAAAATCTCTTTGATATATGAAATTTTGAAAATTCCTTTGGTATAGTTCGCCTCTTTTTTGAATAGGAATACATGTCAAGTTTAGGGAAATCCTTCTCCAATCATATTTAAAATCTCTTTTCTCAAATCTTTGTCCATGGATTTTTCTTGGAAATCAATAAAGTGCTGCAGATAAATTTCCCTTTCAATAATATTAGCTAATCATAGGGTCATCGACTCCGTTTTCTTGGTATAATTCATCCACAAATACCACAAAAAACGTAATAGGCGTAACGGCATTGTGCTGTAACGGAAGTCGTGACCATATGATAATTCATTACAGTCAAAAGAAAATTGATGTAGCAACAATATATGAATTCTATTGAAAAATCTATAGATTTTAAAAATTAAGTGATATTAAAACAATTTTTAAAACGCTTTCATCCGATTGTACGTGCATTTTAAACGAACATAAATTTTTTAAATTTAAAAGCATTTATGCAACTGTATTTCAAAATATAAAATTGACAAATATTTGATTTTTTTTTTTTATTTATTTTAAAATTTGACATGCCCGAATTTGGATTAAAAAAATCTTATTAAATATTTTACAAGACAAACTGGTTGTATTTCAAACTATATAATTAGCAAATCGATGTTAATTAGAAATTTTTCAATGGCAATGACTGAATAACAACAGTTTAATGATCACTCTTATCAATAAGTCTATTAAGCCAAAGAGAGATACTTATGATACCCGTCCTTAACTTTGTGCTTTATAAATATTTGTGCATATCCTTGAGAGAGTTTTGTAATGATCCGTTTCTTGTTTTCCGCTGTTGTCAAAATAACACACGAAGGCTAGGCAACCAACAATGCTTTAAACTTTACTCGTATACATCATTTACTACATTTGATATTTACCCTTTTCACTGTTTGTAGTGGATATTTTTTACAAAAGTGTCCATTCAAGGAATATGTTGCTGTTATGACATCTTATCTGGTATTGTTTCAATAATTTTAGCAAACAAAAGTTTATATAACCATTATACGAATAATTTATTTTAATATATTTATATTCAATGCCACCGAGGGATGCATTGGGTTTTTTGTAAGAAATAAGAACGTCAACGTTTAAGATTATGTATTAGATAAAATAAACGTGTAACATACAGTTTCTAGGTTCATTTATCTTGGAAAAATTCACTTCTAGAACCCTGAAGACATGTTCTTGTAAAATTTTAAATCAATTAATAAAAATTAATGTACCTGCACCGAAGCAAAAAGTCTCACTGATAATAAGAATTGAGAATTTCGTGTTTTCTTCGAAAATATACGCGAAAATATACGTGATAACTAGGGTCAATTAACCTAAAAACAACGACATTAAAAATTATACCTATACTATAAAGAACATGTACTGCACATATTGAAATAACATTCTCAAGTATCAATGCAAATTTCTCCAACCAAAATATAGAGTGCAATAAAGAGAGTGGCATAAGCTATTTATCACTCCTATCCAAAACATCAATATTGAGTTGTCATATTCCAGTGGCGTAGCTAGGCGGAAGCTCGGAAGCCAAGGCTTCAACATCGTTTTTTTCAAAAAAAAAATTAAAAAAATTAAATAAAAAGGAGCTAGAGGGATGAGAGAGAGGGAGGAGTGAGAGAGTGTGAAGGGAAGAGAAATGGGCGCTGTGCGGTTAAATAAAATAAGTTGTAGAAGTCAACGAATCGACATAGGGAGACGGATTTATATAAGTTCTTCTTGTTTCCGAATCCCTGTATTTCTATTGTATAATTGTATTTTGTGCACTTTTGAAAAAAAATATTTTTAAACTAACGAGTCGATATCACTTCTCAGACTCCCGGCGTTCGTTCCCATCAACTGCGCTTTATTTCACCTCTTTTTATAGCAGACGCATATTGTGTCTGCGGGGTGTTCTGCTAGTTCCAATGCAACGCAGAATTGACAATGCCTGTGACCAATGCCACAGCTGAACGCAGTTTCAGTGTCATGCGACGGGTTAAAACATATCTGCCTTCTACGATGACAATCGAACTACTTTCGGGGCTATGTATCCTTCACGCATACAAGGAGACGCCCATTGATAAAGTATTTGACTGTTATGCAACCAAAAAGGACAGAAGGCTTGCTTTTTTTGTTTTAAAGTCACTGGTGAGAGAGATTGACTCTGACTCTTTGAATAATTCATATCCATACATAAGGTTTCGACCGGCTGTATCTACAAAGTGAAATGTTCCTCGAACAATTACCCTACTTAGTTTGTATTTTTTTAAAATAAAACCAGACAATTTTTTTAGTTTATTCACTGACAAACATGGCAGGAAACTTAGAATCATGTATAATGTTGTATCATAAATATTGCTCAGCTTTAATACAACCAAAGTCAAAGATGAGCCATCACCTTTGTTTATTTTTATTTTGTTGACCTCGTAAGTTATATTCCGCTGCCCATCAATATAAAAAAATAAGATGTGGCAATGATTGCCAATGAGACAACTCTTCACAAGAGACCAAATGACACAGAAATTAACAACTATAGATCACCGTACGGCCTTCGACATTGAGTAAAACCCATACCACGTTAGTCAGCTAAAAAGGGCCCCGGAATGCCAAATGTAAAACAATTCAAACGAGAAAACTAACGGCCTGATTTATGTACAAAATAATGAAAGAAAAGCAAATATGATACACAGCAACAAACGACAACCATTACACTGAATTACATGCTCCTGACTAATGGGACAGGCACATACCGAATGTGACAGGGTTAAACTAATTTGAAGGCGCCAACCCTGCCCTAACCTGGGTACCCACTGTATTAAACTGAATATATTGTGTACATTCCATCTCAGAACAATTCATAATGGTGTGGTTTTTATTATACTTGTCTTAGTAAACATAACTTTTTACCCCTCTGGAATCTCCTGGTTTTTACAGTTTCTTTGAGGAACAATATATATTTTTTCACAAAATTATCTGACTTGTATCAAACAAAAATGCTTTTGACTACACCTTAACATTCAATATTTTCAGTTAATATTTGTGGGTCTAAAACCCTAAAATCCAGGAGCTTCCGGGGGCTTCGCCCCATGGCCCCCTACCAGGGCTTTGTCCTGGACCCACTGGGGGCCTTGAACGGCCCCCAGACCCCCTGCCGATTTGGGTTTCACCTTCAACATTTGTCTAGCTACGCCACTGTATTCATAATAAACGAGTATCTTCTGAAGCCAAATATTTTTTTTATTTAGGTTTTTGTGTTGTCCTGAATTGATTTGATTTGATTTGATTTGATTATTGGTGTTTAACGCCACTTTCAGCACTATTGTGCTAATCTGTGGAGGTCAGTTTTTATCGGTGAAGGAAGCCGGAGTTCCCGGAGAGAACAACCGACCTTTGGTAGGAAAACTGACAATCCTTGTGAATTAAGATTGGAGTCGAGCGCACCTGCCACGCGCGGAATTCGAACTAACAAGCCCATTGTTTACAGGCTAGTGATACAGTAGTTCAACTACTGAGACTACTAGGCCACCGAGAACCCTCACCTGATTTGATAAGTTATTCCTTAAACCTTTTCATTTAGTCCTCTCATTATTTGTATTTTCAATAAATATTGTTAATCTAGACATATCTGTGTAATAGGAAATAAGTGAAGATACCAATAAGGAAATAAAATATATTATGTCGAAAATGCAAGACAACTTTATGGTTCAAAATGATTGTCAACAAATCATTTGGAACCATAATGGTACCTAACTTTATTCCATAATGTTTATTATGATTGGTGAAAAAAGTGTTTAAAAAAAAGAATAAACATTAATTTTGTTTTTATTAATAACTTTTTCCTTAAAAACTATTATAAACTCGCGATTGAGTTTCATATGGATTTTCTCTTTGTTTAGAAAGAAAACGTAGTGTATCATGATATTTGTTTTATGAAGGTGAAAACAAAAAAGATGATTAAATCAGACACAGGGATATAATTATTCATACGGATGAAAGATTTCGTCAATTTAGATGAATAAATGATTGTAGAAATCTGTCATAATAATGAGATAGCACCACTTAATTACTCAATTTCTTTTCTCATTTACAATTATATATATGCAGTTCTAATTAAAATGCATGATTTTGTGTCCTTTATCATAAAACACGTTATTATACTTCGTGTAAAAATTTCCGTTCTTTATTGGTTTATATCTTGGTTATATTATACAATTATAGCCTTCTCAGGTTTGTTTCAAATGATCAAATTAACCTTTAAAGCAACAAAATTACACAGATACATAGCAAAATCTTTCTTAGAATAGTGCAAAATTTTTATTCTAATTAATTCAGTGGTCATGTCATAAGTGTGTTTATGTGAACTGTTGTATAACAAATTCCCCCACAAAATCCTATCACACACTTTTTCATAGTCATAAGAAAGCTAAGTTTTGAATAGCACATGAGAAAAATAATAGAATTGAACGCTTTGAATAACATTTCTGATCACAACTACCTTAAATGGTTTAATTCGGTGAAAATTAAAGTAATTTGATAAGTAAGTATTCTTACAGCAGTACATGTAAAATATATCTAGAAACAAAGAATGTTACCCTAAAATTTAAGATACTTTGGTTTCACGTTAATGTCAACGAAGACACACGGATAGAAAAGGGAATAACATCTGTACAAACTTTAAGGTGCTATCAGGTATTATATATAACTTTATTTCCTCTATGATAGTGATATTGGCTACATGCAACATATAAAAAATCAGAAAATTGTAAGTTACAGAATCAAGTTATAGAATTACTTGTTGAGCACTGTCTATATGTAGATTACGAACACATATTGTATCGTTTGTCAAAACCTCTACAGATTTTTTCAACGTGATGAACACAACTTGGAGAAAAAGTTTAACTCGTCATTTTCTCATTCGAATAATGTACTGCATGAAATAACTTTAGTTGTGAATTCATATCCGAAGATACTGTCCATATATACACTGAATTCAATTGGATTTATGTTGATAACGCCTTCCAAAGATCATTTCTATTGTCTTCCATAAAATCACAGGATACCAAAAATGTTCAACAATATTCAAGAATAACTATCCACATTTGTCAGAAAGTAAATTTGCGTCTTCAGAACCTACTGTAGACCATAAATCTATTAATCTATTATATATTTGACTAAAGCACGAAGTTCAAGAAACTGATTTGCACTTATCCATGCTTTATGTGGCTTGACTCCAGTATACATATTTTTAAATAATTCTTTTATTAAGAAGAGTTACCCTTTTCATTTCAATAAGTAACATAAACCACTTATATGCATCATTATATTTTATCAAATTCTAGATTAGTGCATTTCATAATCTGATTTTAACAATTATGATGTGCTTGTACGACGCTGTTTCGAGTTAGAGAGAGGGTTGGGAGCCCGCAAACATGCTTAAAATTGCCGCATTGTGTATGTGCCTGTCCCAAGTCAGTGTCGTTTGCTGCTGTACATAATATTTTATTTTCGTTTATTTTTTTATTTTTTTTTTTCATAAATCAGGCCGTCATTTTTCCTGGTTGAATTGTTTTACCTTTGTTTATGTTGGAGCCTTTTATAGCTTGCTTTGTTGTATGGGTTATTCGCACTGTTGAAGGCCGCGTACGGTGACCTATAGTTTATGACTTCTACGTCATTTTGTCTCTTGTGGAAAGTGATTTCATTGGCAATCAAACCACATCTTTTTATTTTTATATGTCGCATACCTTGCAGAGCAGCTGTTTGTTTGTCTTTAAGGATGATAGATCTTTCCATGCAGTCACATAAATATAATTCTTTTATTTACGTCTAAATATATGACGACAACTTTGCGACAGGCGTTCTTCATCGGACAACCTATGGTATACAGGGCTAATACTACACTTTACCCATACTTCGTCTGAAAATAAGCCGACCATGTTATTAGATCTACAAACTTGGGGTCGCTAATTTTTGTTCTTCTCTTAGCCAGATTTGAACCCACTTGGAATCATTCAACTACTATGACAGGAGATTCGTCAGGATTTCGTGAAAAAGTCTTGAAGGCTTATCTTCAAATTAGCTTGTCAGAAATTACTTTATATTTAATTATTCCTTTGATCCTCATATTTAAGAAAAGTTGTAATACATGCAAGAAGGGATTCTAAGTTATGTCATTTCAAATTTTAATTAAAAAGTCAAATTCAAAATACAGAAATTGATTCCTTGGAAAGACTTTACAGAGCGATGATCAACTAGATAGTACTCAAATTTTGGAAGGAAATACAAGCTTTACCACAGAAATTAAAATGCGCGCTAAATAGAATCAGCTTTTTTTATCAGAAGATTAAGATCGTGATATAATTTCGTGATTCAAATGATGTCAATTCCATTAAAAGTCCAGTGTTTGATTGTTAGACGAGACACGTGACTAAAGGTAGATCTGGCACAAAATCATATCTCCATAAAAGTGTTCCGAATATGATTCATTTACTGAACTAATTTGTTATATTCCAAGTCTATTAACATGATTAAGTCTTCGGACTAAATTATGATTACTAAAACATCTGCTTTGCTGGAAGTGCATACTTATTATTAAGTAAACACTCATAATGACCGACATTTTCTGCAAAATATGTTTTGTGATACCGTTTTCCCTATATACTCTGATTACTGTTCTGTGGAATGTATTTTGATTAAACATGCATTTGTATGCCATACTTTGGCAATAAGTTCTATTTTAAAATAATATATTCACTTTGATTGAAATAATATTCCTTGAACAGGATGTGGTTAATTTGATTGTGGCTGCACACGTGCCTTGATTTATAAAAAAAAATGTAGCGGTCCTTTTCATAAAAACTATACGGTGACATTGTATTCGTCTATAAAACATGTTTTTACGATAATCCTTATAACTACTAAAATAATTCACCAACATTTTTGTTAAAACATAGTTAAACCTGTTCATAACATTCACGATTTTTGTCGATCTCAAAACAAATAAGGAATGAGATATAATATGGAAGACACCGTTTACAAAATTTTGAATTTTTCGAAATACTAAGGATTTTTTACCTTAGCTGTATTTGTCAAAACTTTTTAGAATTTTTGGTCTTCAATGCTCTTCAACTTCGTACTTTATTTGTCCTTTTTAACTGTTTGATTCGAGTGTCACTAATGAGTCTTTTGTAAACGAAACGTACTTCTGGTGACAAAATTGATTTCGATAAGCATGCAAATTGATTTGTGACCAAAAATAGTTCATGCAGAATATTTTGATATTTTCTTTAAACATGTGACAATCGTTTTATGGAATAAAAAACTACTCAATTATTCTCCTTCATGTCCTAAAATTCCTATTATAGTGTATCTATGGCATCGGTTACAGTGAATCTAAATATGACTAACATTCTAATGTTTACAAAGCACGGTTCTGAAATAAAATTCTCAAGGTTGCTCGAAGGTAAACGTTTGAAATTCAATTACGTACGGATTGTAACAGAATAGTATGAAATATCAAGCCTCAATATAAAAAATAAGGAGATGAGGAATGATTGCAAATGAGACAATAATCAAACCAAATGACTTGCATGTAAGGAACTGTAGGTCACCGTACGTCCTTTAACAGTGAGCAACACCAATACCTTGTAGTCAGGAAAAATATGATAGGTAAATGATTTAGTTTCCATTCAATACCACAGATGATTTTGATTTATAATTCTAACGTACCGAGTTATAAACCTAGTATCTTTAATAAATTTGTACAACCACGGGATCGATGACATACTGGTATAGACAGGTTTTCGAATTATCTGCCTTAGTTTGTGACGCGACTCCTAGGCGTCGTTGTAGTACGATCGCCATTACAACCGTGAAAAATGTAAACAAGATATACATCTATTTCCCAGACCGCATATAATTAACGTAAACACAAGAATGTGAAGCGTACTTGACCTCGGCAAAATTACAAAATAAATAATAAAGTAATTAGATAAGGAATGGACATTAAAATTATAAGTGTATTGCAGGCCAGGTGTCGTGTCCTTATAATATAAATTATAGATAAACCCGTCTATACGATGGTATCATGAGCCCAGTAGTCAGCACTTTAGTGTTGACATGGAATATCATTCACATGTTCATTTTCTGTAAATTTTCCGTTTATAAAATGTTGAATAATTCGCAACAACAAGGCTTTCTACCCAAGGCATAGACGACTTTCGTTTTTGGCACAATTTTTCGGAATTTTTGTTTTTAATGCATTTTAATTTCGTATTTTTGTCTTTCATTTGTTACATTCGAGAGCCTGTTGAGTCTTATGTAGACACAACGCTAGTCCTGCCTTCAAGTTATAAATCTGGTATCTTTGATGAGTATAAATACTGAGATAAAGTTGTTGAGACCAAAGGCGAAACACATTCTTTGGCGTTATAACTGTACTGTTCTGTGAAGTGTTCATCGTCGCCTTTCCGAGATGCTAAATAATTCTGTTTATCGATTTAATTTAGGAAGTGAATTGTGATTTTCTCACCCAGTGCTCAGATAAACAATTACATTTTTCTCAATATCATTAAAAAGATATAAGAAAATGTGGTATGAGTGCCAATGAGACAACTCTCCATCCAAGTCACAATTTATAAAAGTAAACGATTATAGGTCAAAATACGGCCTTCAACACGGAGCCTTGGCTCACACCGCACAGTAAGCTATAAAGGGCCCCAAAAATAAAAGTCCATTAAATAAGGTACACTGGACATTATTCTTCGACGACGGTTCTGCCATGCTATATTTGAAGTCATTTATGGATAATCGGTCTTTGTTAATAAACAAAAACTGAGCATGGAACCTAGTCTTTCACCAAATACATTCAAACCGGATCCTGTATTGTGGTTTCACAATGAACGTCGAGAGTAAATTGTGGTACAGAAGATGTTCGTCGATTTGGTCAAAATATCTTAAATGTGTTACATAAACACCGCTTGCAGCGAAAAAGGTCGCTTATATTCTTCACATTAATTTTGTTTGTCGATACCACCTACGTAAAGTCTGAATACCCTTTGTCTTGTTTTTTCAACTCCAATCAAATTCTTGAGATTGTGGGATTACACATGGACGATGGAAAATGCACGTGAATATTTGTCGTTTGTTTATTCAAAGTTATATTGTTATTTTTTTTTTTTTTTTTTTTTTTTTTTTTGTATTATTTTCTTTTGAAGTAGTGGTAACAGGATTTACAACATCACGCTTTAAAGGCATGTCTTTAATGAAAACTGACAAGTTCGTTAAATCAGATAATCTGACATTTTTTGCTTGTGATTTCACTAGATTATCATTAAACTGAATATGGAATTGTTCATTAATTTAGTTTCTATATATGAGTCGGGTCTGTTAAATTTTATGATCTTTTATTCCAGCGATGCTGGTTTATCTTGATTTGCAATGACAATTTTTTGAATTGATATATTCTTCTACACTTAAATGCGACCAAGCTTAGCGAAAGGTAGTGCGACGTAATCAGTCAAACAAACTTTATTAGATTAACTCGTAAAGGAACGATCGTTTTCATTGGTCAATTCAAACCTTCGACCTCACACCTGCGAAAATAGAACACGCGTACTATAAGTTGAATGGACTGATCAGTATTCACGTAACCGGTCAAGGTTGTTATAACTTTCCATCGTCGTATTCACGTACATGATTGTGTTCTTGATTATCCCATAGCAATTCTAGCTTTTATATACATGGCATGTAAAATTCATTGAATTCATAATTTTGTACAATAGTGAAATTTTAAACTTTAAGATCTTAACAGGTTTTACATCGAAATATTTAAGTCAACTGTCTCCTCTCAGTTGGTTCTGGATTAAGAAATCTACCATTTTATTTTGATAGGAGTGGGGCCTTGGATGAAACATTTTTTTCTTTTTTTTAGTTGTAATCTCTGTCCTGTCTTTTTATTTTTAGTCTATTTGGTCCTGCCTTTTTTTATCAGTTTGTTCGGATTTTTTACATAAATCGTCATCCGGCCTTTTTTGCCAAGTTGCTCATCCTGCCTTTTCATATCTTTCGCAAGTTTTAGGTATTCGACTAAGAATAGTGTGATTTTTTTCTGATTCATTTTACTTAATTTTGAGAAAAAATCCCGAAATTCTAAGTAAATTCAGAACATGTAACCAACCATACTTTG
Organism: Mytilus coruscus; assembly: GCA_017311375.1. Taxonomy (NCBI): domain Eukaryota; kingdom Metazoa; phylum Mollusca; class Bivalvia; order Mytilida; family Mytilidae; genus Mytilus; species Mytilus coruscus. The sequence goes on along the minus strand of CM029595.1, from coordinate 121,195,815 downwards.
TTTAGAGAAAAATGGAGATGGCAAACCATGGCACAGTGGAAGGAAATGTACTTTATAAACTCCAGCGATATACTTAATGAATTTTATAATTAACTGTTTTGCTATTCTTGGTTGAAAAACGAACGTAAATTATATATTGTAAATATTTAAATAGTTACATAGAAAACAATCAGTTTTTAAAGTCATATGAAACCTCAAATTTAAAAAAAATGATGGATATGTTTTATAACTAAATGGATAGTTTTCACTATAAAACCTATGTACATATACTTTTTCTGAAGAACATTCCATGATTTGTCCACATTTAGATAAAGTTTACTTTTTAATTGCTTGCTTCCAGTAAACAATTCGCCGACATATTTTCCGTATGCAAAGTGACCTTAGCGTGACTCGTCTCGTAAAATCCGGTGATCACAATAGGCATGGATCTCTCATTGAAATAAACTATTATCTGATTGTACATGTTATACACGTGCTGAATATCCATGCTTCTTTGTTGATTGTTTACTATAAGGTGACAATCGGTAATCTTCGGCTTCAAAACACGACAATTAATTAGCCGCCATATTTTCACATTATAACAGACATATAGAAAAAATGACAATTATACGATATATTTGCGTAAAAATGATTACATTGTGCACAGAAGACTAAGTTTATGATAAATACATGCATTGGTTCAATAATTGAATAAACATATTCTTCCTTATAAACTACGATATTTCTCACAAGTATTTATTTATTTTTAGTTCCACACATACAAAAATAAAAATCTTCGCCGATGTAACATTTCAATCCTTTTACACCAACATGCCTTCACTGAATTCATTTGAATTTCGTGGTGACCATGATAGTACATTGCATACTACGTCTTCATTCACGTGTACAAATGATACGATTATTGTTGTTTTGTTACTATATTTCGGGGACAATTTGCTCTGTTTATGATACGTAATTTCTGAATTACCAAACGCTTAGCTACTGTATAACGTTCTGTATGTTTGTTTTATAGCATGAAAACACTAAAAGAGGAATGTGCAACCCATCATAAATTATTGTAATTATTGTAATGGATCAGTATTATGAGATCCTTATTATAAGTAACTACGACATTGAAAGAAATTAAAAGTGGTTCCTTAATCGTCCGTATAAAAGCGGCACATGCATTTTATTTTATCCTTATATTTTCATAATGCGGTACAAGATAATTATATATATATGTTGCTGCAGTATTATATTTGGACACAACTATTTGAAATTCACAAAACATTTATTTAATTCTTTTGACCAAAGATTTGTAAACTATTCATTGTCAAATCCTTTTTTTACGTTCGTAGTAACATAGTACATTCCATGGTCAGTCACCTGTGTCAATTCACGTGCACACTACGATTGTTGTTGTATTTGAATCTTTCGGCCAATGAAATGAGACGTTACAAGTTGTTTGTTTGTGATACGCCAGAATGTTATCAATGAACTATCAAACGCTAAAGTTGACTGCATTTCAGTGTAACGTTGTAGCTTGTTCAGATTTAGATTTAAGGATATCTACATACGATTGTATTACGGATTACAAATGTGTCGAGTTTTGTGATTGGATAACAACACAGATATGTTAGTATATATTCAGGAAACAGCCCGGGTATATACGACTTATTTTAACCCACTTGGAACCTCAACAACGTCATCATAACGAACGTTACTATGTGACATAATCTTAAGCTATACAGAACACTTAAAGAAAGTCAGAGGCTCACAAAAGGAAAATAATGACGTGTATTCCTCAATAATACGTTTTAATTTAAAATAACACGATTTCACATCAAATACTTATTTAATGTCTTAAAGTGTTATTACAAATTATTGCATACACGATAGAATTATTTTTTACAGCAAATTACAAAATCCTTCACGTATGCGAAAAATATCAGGTTGGGTTTTCAATATTTGTCTTGTCAAAAGTCAAAATACATAAAAGTCACAAACATACAAACAGTATACATGAAATCTAAAACATTATTGAAAAATATTCTTAGACGTCGCGTACGGTGTTGGTGTTAGTTTTGGTAACGTTTATTTGACGTTATTTTTCATGCATTGTAATAACGTCGTACTTTTTTTTTTAAATAATCCATTTCCTGCAGCTCAATCATACAGCATAATGTATATGAATGGTCTGCTTCACTTGCTACGTTTAGAGCCGAAATGCAAAACCGGCACATATTTCTTAAAGTGTAGTTAAATTAAAACAGAGATGTAATATTTATTAATATGGTATCACCTTGGAGCAAAGATATTTTTCTTTCTTTTATTGTAACAGGATATCATTATTTTTTAACCATGGTCTTTTCTTCCGCTTTTGATAATTTCTGAATTTTTTTACAAGTTGAAGCGTTTATTTCATCACATGTTTTAAGGTTGAGTATCAATTCTTGAAAGAAAATTAAAAATTTATTTCAAAAAAAAATATTCAATCAAATTTGTCAACTCCATAAACAAATGGAAATTTAATCTCAACTATGAACAGGTAAACGGATACAGTTATTAATTTTAATTAGATTCGATAAAAATCTGTTGAGATATTGTATCCAAAAGTTAAAACTATAAAAAAAGTTATGGTTTTGCATGAGATATTTGCGACGTTAGGCACAACTTGTCAAGTTAAACAGAACGTAACGTCAAAACGAGTAAAAAAGCACGATGTGACATTATGACTAGACAAAAGTAGTCGCTGACTGTGTCGTTAATACTTTCGACATGTGGTCGAAAATGGGTTCAAATAAATCCCTGAAATGTAAATTTTCATGTAATATAGTATTTTTCGAGCTATTATAAATTCAAAATTTCCCCCCTCCAAAACTGTATTATATGTCTTATCATACTTGTAACAAAAATGTAAAAAACGGCTTTATGTGACATTTCGACTAGACACAAACAAAAGATCGCGTGAATTTTCTTTTAATATTTTCCTTGAAACTTCTACATATTTTTTTCGTACACTTAAAAACATCTTTTCACGTTGAAATAAAATTTCAGATCGAAGAAAAGACTGCAAATGCCTAATGTTTTCATAAGACACTCAACAAATATGGCGAAACGTCAAAAACGGCGAGTGTGACATTTCAACGGATTTGATAAAACGAACAATTTAGGACATAATTTAAACAATATTTACTAAAGAAAGACAGAGAAAGTTTTAAATTTATTGTATAATTATGACACAGGAAGGGTGGACATGTAAATTGTGATTTGGGTCTGCAGCATTCGTTCGAATTTTTAAGAACTCTTTATAAAATGAGAGATTTGGGTTTTGTGACAGAAATAAAAATTTCATATAATCATAAATTCTGCCACGATCTTTTGAAATGTAGTAACAAAACTTTTAATTTTTTTCCCTTGTCATATACGGAATAAAATGATATATTATTTTCGGAATAATCTATTTGAATTAATTTTGAATATCACTCTCAACTTCTCCCCTATCCATGTTTTTTACTATTTTCGGCTTGGCCACAAAACAAAGTGAACTTTTCGTCCTGGTCAGACGCGTCCAGATAAAGATGACGTTATAAATAAAACATACATTATTAACACCAAAGACTGCTCTTTCTAGGAATACAACTTTTGTTTTAATAAGTTTAAACAATGACACGAATAGCTTCAAATCAACACTGGTCATATGTTGCGGTGTTACTTCTCCACACGCGCAAAATCAGTGTTATTAGGGATCATTCGAGTTACAAGATGAAAAAAATAATGTTTTTAAGGCATTTTCCATTTCTACTTTTAATTACGCCCAATTTGATATATACATTTATATATTTATCAATCCTGAAACTTCAAATAAATGCAATAAAGGCGAACTGGAGAGCAAAACGTCATATTATCACCAACACCGTACGCGACGTCTTAATAAAAAAAATATTTGTGAAGATGAAAAATTTGCATTTAGAAGAATTACTCAAAATATTAAGAAACAATATATATACTGAATATATATACTGCATGGTAAACGTTTTACAAATACCTCCTGAAAACAAAACAAAAACATCAAGGCAGGGTAATCCATAATATGTGTGTAATTCAGGTTTCAGACAGGGTATATAATGTGACATTCCCGGCTTAGGGTTTATATCCCCTTCGCCTTCGGCTCAGGAAATATAAACTCTAAGCCGGGAATGTCACATTATATACCCTGTCTGAGACCTGAATAACAGATAATGTAGACTAGTTAAGGGTGATTGTTTTATGTTTTTGCAGATCATTAACTGACTTCGCGTGAGAACAATAATTTGTTAATGTCAAATTTCGGTCTGTGTGTGATGTATGTTTACACAGTTTTAGCTTCAGAATCCCTTTTATTGTCTCATTGACCTATTATGTGTGTTTGGGTTGCTTACCCAATTTTGTTAATATATCAGATTTATAAACACTTGTCATACAAGTGGGAGGATTAGCTAGCTATAAAACCAGGTTTAATCCACCATTTTCTCGGAAAATGCCTGTACCAAGTCAGGAAAATGGCAGTTGTGTTTCACTTGTTCCGTTGATTGATAGCATTTGATTTTATCAGTTTTATGGACTTCCCCTTTTTGAATTTGTGTTCTGTATTTTTGTTATACTTTATTTCTTTTGTTTATCACTTACCAAGTTTGTTTATTTTGGTACTTACAACACCTCGAGCGTTTGGTTCACTTAACTGTTAATTTATCCGACTCTGATTTAACGCATGGATGTAGTTCGTCGACATCTGTTTTTAGCTGTTGAATACTGCTTTCATACTTATTCGTTTCTTTGGGAATGTTCCAGAACACTCTTCAATATAGATAATTTGTTGGCTTGGCATGTCATTTAAGACTGGTTGATTGATTCGTGTTTGCTTTACCGCACCTCAGCACTGTAACCACACTTATATTCTTTATTGACTTTGCCAAATTATCTTTGATTTCTTGCAAAGATTAAAATTTAATATGTAAAGTTCTCTTACCGTCATTGTTTTTTTTTCTGATTAACGTTAACCAGTTGCATATTTTCTCTTACAAATACCGGATTTATTGGGAGTACTCAACGTTCAAGGTGTTCATTTACCTTTCTATGTGTGAGAGTGTCTCTTCATTCTTCGTGTTCTGGCAAAAGTTGTTAGACTCTGTTGGGCTATGTTGTCATGTTATACACACTTTATGTATGTGAACATGTATAAGGTGGTCGATATTAAATCTCCATTATATTCTCCGAGTGCTGTTTAATATACAGCAATCGCTTAAACGTTTATTTTCAACTGATACCCATTAGGTTTCCTTGATTTATGGGACTATTATGACGTTATGTTAAACATGGTCACTTAAAACGTGTGTATAAACAGTAAATGTTTAAAGATTCAAGATTTGTGGATAATATCAGCGATGGCGAGTTTTTATGATAATCTATTTTAAACTTTTATAAGGAAATATTTTAGTTGCGTGGTCGGGTACTCTGTTATAGAGATATATATATTGTTTTCCAACAGGCAACACATTGTAAAACAGGGAAAACATTTTTCTGAAATGTTAGGGAAACTAAGGTGAACATACTTAATAAATTCTACAAATAGACATGACGATACATAAAATATTTCATTTAGTAAGACGATATTATTTAAGCTTTTAACCATATTTTAAGTAAAAAAATCTTTATTCCTTTGTAAGTTTATTCCTTTTTTTTTTTATTTATAAGCAAAGTGAGAACATTTTGTCTGCAAGAATATCATTTATTTATTATTCGTAATTGTCTTTTTCTTACTGCGAGTACTGTAAGATCGGTACATTTTTCCTTTGTCTTTATATAAGTTGTTTTTTGTGCTTTGTGCCAGTCTTGTGAATCAAATAATTTTCAACTGTTTTTTTTACAATTTGCTCTTATGTTCCATTTTAACTCCTCTATCTAAGGTAAGAGGAAGGTTGAGCTCTCACAAACATGTTGAACCCCGCTACATTTTTCATGTGCCCTGTCCCAAGTCAGGAGCCTGTAATTCAGTGGTTGTCGTTGGTTGCTGTCTGTAATAATTGTTTCCCCTTATTGTTTTGTCAACAATCAGGCCATTGTTTTGTTTCACATTTTGTCGCGGCTTTTATAGCAGAACATTCGGTATGGGTTTTGTTTAATTTTGATAGCCGTACGTTGAACTATCATTTTGACTTTGGTGGATAGTTTTCTCATTGGCAATCATACCGCATCTCTCATTTTTATAAGAGTCTTAATATTTCATACTATTCTGTGACAATTGCGTATTTGACTTTCAAACTTGAAGCTCCGAGTTTACCTGGAGAATTTCATTTGAGAAGCGTGCTATGTAAACATTAAAATCTTATATGTTATATCTATAAAGATTCACTGTCCCCGATGCCATTGATAAACTGTTGTAGGAGTTAAACATTTTCATGAACGGACATGAAGAAGAATTATTGAGTAGTTTACCATTACAAAACATCGCTATCACGTGTTTAAGAAAAAAGCCAAATAATTCCGCATCAGATATTTTGCGTCAGAAAATCAATTTGCATGCTTACAAAACTCATTGACGTTAAAGAGAGGCGAAAGATACCAAAGGGACATTCAATAGACGTATTTTACTTTACACCTCATTTGATTTATACGACACCAAATCAATAAAAAGTACTTCATTATCCTCTGAAAATAACTTCGCGTCATGATCGTAGGGTAAACATGGCGTCTAATACTATCAACTACCAAAGTAATTTTGTTGGCGCCTTTGTTAGATTATTTTTGCATGTTTAATTGAATTTTTTAGTCAGTTGTGTTGTATGTCTGTGCTGTATGTTTGCACAGTTATGGCTGCTTGGTCCAAATTTTGGTCACATTAACCCAGTATGCCTGTCTGAGTTTGTCCTCCAATTTTTCAAAATAACAGAACAACTGTCATACAAGTTGGATGTTTAGCTAGCTATAAAACCAGGTTCAACCAACCATATTTTTTTTTCGGAAAATGCCTGTACCAAGTCAGGAATATGACGGTTGGTTTCCATTCTTCAGTTGGTTGATCAAGTCTCACGTTTGATTTTGTCAGTTTTTATGGACCTCCTTATTTTTTAATTTTCTATGTTATTGTTAATTGGTTTTTTTTTTTTATTTTAGACAGGGATTTCAAATCCTGAATATTTGTTTATAGCATTTTGAGACTATTTTTTTTATGACTATCATTATATTGTGGGACAAGCATGAACATTTAGCGTTTGTCTGTAGCTCCAGGTTTGATTAAGATTTACATTTTATGTTATATAACAGTAAAGTATGGCTTAAATATCTGATTCAAATGCAAGTGATCACTACTCTCTTCTTTTACGGAACAATGATATTCAGTAATTAGCAATAATTAGATGCATAGGAATTATATTTCATGCAGGAAGTTATTTGGATAAAGTTTGTCATATGAAGGACGTAAATATCTTAATAGGATAATTGCAGAGCCACTAGCCGTTCACAAGATTCAATCATAGACATGCATCAATATTCTACTACGCTGCTGGTGAACTCTCAGTGTCCATGGATATCACCGATAAAGCATGCTTAAGAGCATCGGAGCTTATCGGTGCTTTGAGGGCTTTGGTCTGCATTTTATATATTTTGTCGTTGTTGGTAAAGTTGGTCAGTCAGGAGGACAATTTGTCTATTGTTGATTTGGTTTGTCGGTGTGATTTTTAGTGTAACGTTCACTTCTAAACTGCGATTTTTAGGGTCTGCCCGACCCTGTAGAGTCCGCACACCAAGTTGATGAACACCAGGAGAATGTGTTGGTGTTGAAGTCTAGATAATTTCATACATTTTGGTACAACTACTCGGATACAGGGTCCTTGAACGTCTTCGGACAAACACCTATCTTTTAAGTTTTAAAATTGCATGCAGACGCGGTTCAACGTGAGATGGCTGTAAACTATAGGTTAACCTAATTACGTGGATACGCTACGGCGATGCCTGTTTGCTGTAGTCATATATATGTTACAGGCATTTTCTAAATTTAGGCATTTTGTAAAATACCATAAAACTTTAGGCATTTTAGAAGCAAGATTCAGGCATTTTACATAATGACTAATTTTTCTAGGCATTTTACAAAAATGCCTGAAATTATTTTATAGAATGAAATGTTAAAAAAACAATTGAAAGCTTTGAACAACAGAGCAGTTTTATTTATGATAATTACTGAATGTTAAGGCTTGCAATTTAAGAGTTTCGATTATCAAAAATAAATTTTACTGAATTATTCCAAATTCACACAAGCACATAACTCTACAATTATTTGTTATTTCTTAAAATGGTTGGACGACAGAACTGTTACACAATATTTGTCCTGATTTTTTTGCAAAAATACATTGTTTGGCGTAAAATCTGGTTTTAGCGCTTCGACCACATTTGGAGAAACCTGGATCATGACACATTTAGCTCTTTCATTACCTTTTCTGAAACAACACTTAACGTTCGACAACATTTGGTTTAGCAATAAGCATACACGTCACACTTAAATATCTTCTTTTTCATATATTCCCAAAAGATTCAAAGTACATTATCATGATTAGTTTGACTTGTATCTCTTGGCTTATAGCTTTATAACGAACTGAAGCAGATCTGCCTATGACGGGTGGCGCATCTTTAGCAGGAGACGCTTATCCTGTCCATGCACCGTTATTTGTCTCTTCTTGGTCGATTTTCGAGATTTTAACCACATTTAACTACTGTTTCATTAACTCATCAGATTGCAAAGACCCAGGAATTCCCTTGAGCCAGTGAAGATTAAGATACTCACATCTTTGCATCACAACCAAACAAGGCCTTTTATGGCGAAACCCATGCTATAGAGGGGAATTTGTTTGGATGTGGATGTATATATTCTCATTCTTTCTGAATGAGGACATAAAATATATTGCCTCATGTTAGTAAAGTGCAACACTCTCTACACGTTTAGAACTCTTTGACCGTTCTGCAGGTGGAATTATCTGTCCCTATCCACAATACCTTCATTTCAAGCGGCAGTCGAAATTCCTGTCCTTTATCCAAGTCAATCCACTGCAGAAATAACCCATATGAATTATAACCAAATTGTTCTCGTCTTAAAATGCATGAAATATTTGCTACTGAAGGCAAACAAACAGCAATCATTTTTTTCCACTTTTGTCATATGCATCTCAATGATATCCTTTTTCTACAAATTGCCATTTTTTTTAATTTTGTTTCAAAATTTCAGTCATTTTACAAAATGACTAGGTATTTATAGTCATTTTATATAATGCCTGTCAAGGTTAGGCATTTTATAAATTGCCTGAAAATTCCGTCATTTTACAAAATGCCTAAATTTAGAAAATGCCTGTAACATATACAATTGTGATACAATTTTGTTTTTATCTTGTGGTAGGCGAATAATGACCAGCTAACCTGGCTGGTCCGTTCAGCTGTGATTACCTGTGTTTGAATTGAATCATCAGACTGGCACAACTAAACTGATGCATTCTTATTGTAAATTTTCATATTACAAACTTTATAATTGTACAAAAACTATGGTTTGCTACTCCTTCAGGTAAAAATTTGCCTGCAACCATTGGACGTTTTTTATCCGTTTCATTTGAATGCTTTAGAGTATTTTATGTCTTCGGCTATCTAAACTTTTATCGAACGAGCTGATACATATGTCTTGAAGACATTTCTATCGGAATAATATGTTGATATTCAATAACTCAGAAACATGTTATATCTATGATATTTCATCTTTATTCCTCTTGTATAGCAAAAAACAATTTCAACGATTTCTAGGTCACTTTCAGATACATTAAACATTAGTTTCGACCTAAGTGCATTTCTAACTATTTTTTTTTATAAACTCATAAACCTATGATAAATTATCAACAAGGTTTTACCTTTGTAATTGTCCCATATGGTAGAATGCAATCTTGTAACATTTGACTCCCCATCGTCTATATTTAAGCAGTATAGTGATTTTAAGATCTTCATTCATGTTCATTACTTATTAACCATGATTACATATTAAGGACATTCCTCTCATAAAGCATTTTGTCATCATGACCACTGATAAAAATATGCAAAGAGTGCATTTGTTTAGTTTTGTTGTTTACCTTTCATGAGATGCAAGAGATAAGTCTATATCAATATGTTCATGGTGATGAGGCATTTGTGCCTTTCAGATACATTACTTACAAGTATTTTCGATGTTTTTTCTTTATTATTGATATCAGGACAGATCCATGATTAGAAATGAGAGGAGGTGAACTTTCTCGACATTTTGGCAACAGGTTATATCTTTGAAAAAAATTGAGATTTCTATCCACGTGGTCTACCTTAATCTACCTATAAAGGTAAATGTATCGTGTTTTTGTTAATACTCGTATTCATACCTGGAATGTTTACATCACATTTAAGCTTGCAATTTTGATAAATCCTTATTTGGTCACATATTGAAATTGAATGTTTGCATCCTTACCACAAATATATTATATATGAATATAAATAGCATTGGATCGTTTATAAACGAGAGACGAAAGATACCAAAACTCATAACTTGATAACAAACTGACATTGCCATGGCAAAAGCGAAAAACGACCAAAATACAAACAACAGTACACAAAACTCATCATAGAAAACTAAAGTCTGAGTAACACTACACCCACCAAAAACCGGGGGTCATCTCATATGCTCAGGAAAGCAAGCAAATTCTGCTCCAAATGTGGTACCCGTCGTGCGGCTCATGTTATTACAACGATTGAAAATAAATGCAAAAAACACAATAAAAGCCAAAAATGTTGGCATTTTTTTTTTTTTTTATATAGACCAATGGATGCAGGTTCTTAATATTGAAGACTTGATCACTTCAATAGGCCACTAGTCTAAATTTCACATGTTAAGATAGTCGGTAAGACAAATTCGTTACACAGTGTGCTATTGACCTAATACGATATATACGGGGTCAGTCAGTGTGCAAGGGGTCAGTAAATTTCATATGGGGTTTCGCTCAAACCCCATATGGAATTTACCTACCCCGTATATATCGTATTAGGTCACTAGCACACTGTGTAACTAATACTATTCTGTTACAATGTACGTATTTGATTTTCAATAGTATAGCCTCGGGCATATAAAGATAATTTTATTATAGAAATGTCGGGTAAACATATCGGAGAGCAGAAATATATTGAAATTTCGGAACATATAATCATCGGGATAATTGTATTTTGTTTAGTTAGTTAAGTGACCATATGTAACAAAACATACTAAAAAAACTAATGGGATTTGTGCTGCAGTACTTACAGGCTTTAGGAGAGTTCTTTTGATCTAGTTATTTAATTTAAAGAAAGGTTCACGCTTTATCTATCTAATTCCATATTTTTTTTGATATCAATAAAAGTCGAGGTTGTTATGAACAGACTTAACTTCGAGTTACTAGATTCGAACACCGGTAAACTACTGTTATGAAATATGTTACTTAATTTGCTCCATAGAACCAAACAATGTCACCGTATTTTTATGAAAAGTACCGCTCCCCTTTCTAAATCCAGACACGTTTGCAATCACAATCAACTTAAACCATTTCCTGGTCAATGAATTGTATTTCGAATAAACTGAAAGTAATAATTTTATAACAGTTTTTATTGCAAAATTTTAGTATGAAATGGCTGATTAATCAAAATGCATTCCACAGAACAATAATCATAGTATAAAGGGAAAACGGTATCACAAACTTATTGTCCAGAAAATGTCGGTCAAAATGAATGTTTACTTTGTCAACAATGCCCTTGGCAATTACTTTTTTTTTTTATCAAAATCTTTAATAGTACCACACAAACACTGACAACTCCATTGATTTTGAATTGAAAACAGAAGAAAAAAACTTCTATTATCAAATATTTCTTGGAACCCGTCATTGTATCAAAACCTAAATGTTTCTTATGTGACCTAAGAGAAATATAGTTTGATGTATTTTCAGTGATGTTTATTTTGAATTACTTCATTTTTATCATAGAACTTTATTCCACACTATGAAAACTATATTCATACTATTTACAAGTCTAGAGTGAAATTAAGAGAGTGAAATTGTGAAATTGCCATTAACAGAATTTAGAAGCATTGTCCCGAACTTTGGTTTAGAAACGTTCTTCTCAAACGGCTGTAACTCCCATAGAGAACGATACATTAGACATACGATTTAAAATACACAGACATTGGAAATCATATGTTCCTACAAATTATTATAGGTAAAATATATTAAAAGGGTAACAGGATTTACCAAAAATATTTAAAAGTACGACAGACCACACTAACTAAGAGCAATCCGAGATAGAAGACGTACTTACATAGAAAAAAATACAACGAACAACACATGATCCAGATAGCCCAGATAGCCTGACTTGGTAGTTACAATAAATGAGGTTGTGTTTAGACCTGCTTTATGGGCGAACACCACCTACACCTTAAACGACACTACACGTATAAACATATCAAGGGAAAAACAGAAGTCGAAGAAAGACAGGCATTGCCATGACCAAAAGAAACACCGACAAGATAAACAAATTCCGTTAAACAATAAAGAAAAAAACTAAAGTTTTACTAACACGATAAACTACACAACCAGGGATAAATGAAGGTTTGCACCTGTAATAAATTATAATAAGTCATATAGCTGAAATTGGCAACCATACTACATCTTCCTATTTTTATATGAAGATGTCGATTTCAAAGTAGATAGGTCGTAAAATATTTATCAAATTCCAATCCTTATTATTACACGTATATCATGAGACAATAATCTATTGCTACATTTTAATACAAATTATCCATATTTACTAGATATATTTTCAATTACATTTATCACATGAATAAAAGGAGAAGGTATGATAAAAGTAATTACTTGGCCTCTGAAATTGCTAGGATAGCAAACTTATTTCTGTCTATGATGTCTTTTCAAATTATGATAATTTCTTTTATAAATTAACAGTTTTAATATAATCAGTACAGTATAGTGCAAAAAGGTCACATGTGATGCCAGTATGACGTCATAAACATGTTGAAACTTACGTATTTTACCTAAACAGTCGGAAAGCTGACCCCAGTTTGGCCCCATTTCTAAAGACAACAATGGAAGTCATGTGATTACCATATTTGAGCATAATTTAGTCATTTTTGCTTGACTAAAACGATTTCGATCTGTCAAAATTTCTGACGAAGTGGTTCCGATTGTAATTGATGAGATACGTCTCTTTGTTTGAAATTTTCAAGAACAACCTTATTTGTACTATTATATATATTTAGCTGTTATTTACAAATGAACATAATTAAAGTAATTAATTACCTTTTTACTAAATATAATTGATTATATGTTTATAATACAGAGATATGTAAAACATTTAGGCAAACACATTTCATCATTTTCAAAACAGTTCCAGGACTGAAATAGAGCTTTGTAGTTACTCTGGGACAAACTTTATTATTACATGAGTTACTTTAATAATTTTGTATATATTTTACTGCTGTAACCGAATAATACCAACACAGAAATAAATTTCTACTTTTCAAAAGCCAGGGCTAGCCAAAATATGCATACATACTGGATTTAGACAGGGTTAAGATGTCAAATCTAATATTGAATTCCCTTGCTATAAACTCATCATAGATACCAGGATTAAAATGTCATCACTTTTTTATATATTTTTAAAAGAAAGAATAATCAAAGTTATCTCGATGTAAATTCTTCATGATTGAGAATAAAAGGAAATTGGTTTGCAATATGTGTGTATGCTTAATAATTAAACTAAATATAACTATAAATTTTGTCTCATTCCATACAGGTTCCACTGAATGGACTCAAATTGTAAAAAAGAAGTCTCAACTAATGGATAATAATCTAAATGGTAAATCATGAACTTGTGAATAAATAATAACGAGAAAGATTCGATCTCATATTTTCTCAACTTTGTAAAAAAAAACCAGACCTACGCATTTCAGTGCAGTTTTTGAGTGTATAGTCAATATAAAAAAAATTAACAAACATAAATCACTCTTAATGTGATTATGAAAATGCATTCAATAAGAGTGATTTAAATAGAAGTCAAAGGACAAGACTTTTATGTTTACATTGTACATGTAATATTTTTTAACTTTTACAAGAGTCCTTCATCATAAAAATAATAAAATAATAACAATGAATGATTTTTCCAGCCATCTTGATTCAATGTTGTGCACAGACAGTATAAAATTACCGTACCTTATTGTTTTAGTTAACGTCAAACAATTAACTAAAAGTTAAGCAGCATTAGATGTATCTTCACCGAGAAAAGGAAAACGGGAATTTAGCTCATGTATTATATCTGTGGACATTTGTGACACAGATAGTTCATAAAGGTCAACCAACTCATGATGGCGTCCTTAAGACCTTAAAATTGATAGCTTTTAATCACTAGATCAATAGCTTCCTTGTAAGTAACAGCTGCCCTCTTCCAACGAAAATTAAATAAAGCCCAAGCCCTTTGAATGGCGTATCAATTTTCTGATATATTCTTCATTGAATATATTTTTAACATCGGAAAACGAATTTAAAGTATAATGATTGCATGTTATCAATTTTTTGAGAATACATTAAAAAAAGCCGGGATTCTCGATAAATTGCTTTTATTTAACACAGGGGCAGATTAAAGTAAATAGTTCATGTCTTGTTATCGAGAGAATTTTGATTGACGTTAAAGGCATTTACATGATTATATAAGATTTGAATGTATGAAAATCGTATGATGATAGCGATAACTTTTATCTGTGCACACGACACTGGAATAACCTTCATCGGATACGTTCAATACCAAATGTCCGAAAGGTAAAATATATATCTTGAGCATTATTTTCAAATGAGCATTAAGAGGAAACTTAAGATTAACCCCACGCAAGAACGTTGCAATTTTTAGCTTTAGCACAATTACACAATTTATAAACTGGAAATTTAAACAAAAGGTATTGTTTTAATCATTTCAGTCCCAATGTCGATCTGGCTTAATACACGTTCAATAAAGCAGATGTTATAGTTTTAGGTTATGTTTTAACCCTTATAAATTTGTCTAAAGACTTCATCGTGTTAATAGCCTAGGAATATGACAAATTAGCTCACTTAATGAATCATATATAGACTACCTTTTCTGTGCCAGATCTACCTGTTGAGCCACGTGTTTCATCTAACAATCAAACACTTGACTTTTCATGGAATTATCAATGTGAATCTCGATATTATTACTTGATCTTCATTTTCTGATACAAAAACGTGTATTTATTCATCAAGTACTTAAATTTCTGTGGTAAAAATTGTATTGCCTTCAAATTAAAAATTGTAATAATATCTAGTTAATCGTCATTCTGGATAGTGCTTTCAAGTAGATCATTCATGCATTTTGAAATTAACTCTTTAATTACAATTCGAATTACCATAACTTAGAATCCCCTTCCTGGTAAGTATTACACGTTATTTGCAATAAGGATCAAAGAGTGAAGTAAATATAAAATAGTTCAGATAAACCTTCCAAACTTCTTCACGAAATCCTACCTCCTGTTATGTGGGAAGAACAAAACATAGCGACCTAAAATTTGCAGGTATAACATTGTTGAGTTAAATTTCAGACGATGTTCAAGTACTAAGTAATTTTTAGCATTAATCCTGTTAACCATAGGTTATCCGATGGAGAAATTCTGTCGCAAAGTTGTCACATGTTTAGACTTATTTAATAGAATTAAAGCAACGTGACTGTATGGTTGGAATTATCATCCTATGCGATAAACAAACAAAAAACAAATAAAAACAGCTGATCTGCAAGTTAAACCATATACATGGCACAATACTTCATGTACTAAGTAACAAATCAAAATGAAGCTGACGATGAAAGGCTTAACTACTGTAAACAGGAAATTTTCGCGGCATTTTTATTTTCGCTATTTTTGCGGTAAGAGTTGAAACGCGAAATTAAAGCTACCGCGAATATTTAAAGGAAACCCGAGTTATAGGATGAAGACCATACATGAACTTTTACTAATAGGATATGTAAAGGAACAATTTATAACATCAGTTTTACAGATGACAGATCTATACTGCAAAACCATAACTTTATTTCAAAATGAAAGGGGAAATGTTATAAACTAAAACTTTAAATCATGATAGTCTAATAAAAATGGAAGACAACCCAAGCAGCAACCGGACAATATGGATATTGTTATATGAACAACACTAGTTAACGGTAGATGAATGACACACGTCAAACAGTTTTAAAATGAAAACCACATTGTACCTGCTGCTCAGCTCAATCAGATCATTCCTTTTATCACCTGATTTACGAAAGATATACATGAACAACTGAACAATTTCTATAGGACATTGGGATATTGCAAATTCAAATGGCGCGTATTTAGATTTGTTTGGTAAATCGCCACATGTATAATTTGAAATGATATAATCCCCTTCCCGGTATTACATGTAATCTGCAATATGAGGATCACAGGGTCAAGTAAATATCAAGCGATTTCAAACAATCTATGTTCAATAAATCTTCCACACCATCTTTGCAAAATCCTGGCATACCTCTTGTCATACCATTTCAGTAATTGTACGTGGATTCAAATCCCGCTGTAGGAAAAACAAAAACTAGCGACAGCAAATTTGCAGATGAACCATTGCTGGGCTATAAATTTCAGACGACAGACGAAGTTTAAGTAATTTTTATTATTAGTCATATATATATAGCCTGTATACCATCGGTTATCCGATGGAGAAGATTTGTTGCAAAGTTGTTACATAGTAAGACGTATATGAAGATATACATATATTAATGGGACTGCATGGTACGTACTATCATCCTTTACGACAAACAAACAAAACAGCTGAATTGTAAAGTATATACATGCTACACTACTTTATATACTGTGTAACAAACCTTGGTGAAACCGACGAGCAGAGACATTACTCTACTAACGAAAGCCATTCATATAGACTAGATCACGGTATCACAGTAACATGGGTTCAAATCTCACTTTAAGGTCCTATTATTTCGGTTGTCATTTTAGAGAGAGAAAATTTCAACATAGTATAAACATCACGTTTTTCGTTAGCCGTTTAACCCAAAGGTTGACTGGGGTATAGAAATAGGTTCGTCTGACATGTGTTTCTCTAAAATAACTCACGAGTAAAGTTGATCGTAAGTATGCTATTCACGACTTTTAACGCGTCTCTTTTTTTTCATATTAAATAATTCATTGTCAATGCTGAGGACATTGACTGTACATGTGGTATCCTCGATAAATATCATTTGGTCCAATGAAAGTCATATTAAAGTACAATTTACCGTTTTTTGCTACGTACAATGGACATTCTGAACTTATTTCTGAATCCAGTTTCAGGATGGGGTTGTTTTGTAAAATTTTGTTTGTCTTTTCGTCGTTTTTCTTTTTTTGCCCTGGCGTTGTCAGTTTGTCTTCGACTTATGAGTTTGAATATCCCTTTGGAATCTTCCATCTTTCGTTTAAGGATATGATTTAAATGGAATATTAGAGAATTGTTTAAAGACGACTAAGATTCATCACTTTGCTCTAAGTTGTAAGTTTCTTTTTTTTTTTTTTTTTTTTTGGTTATTGCAAATAAAAACTGTAGTTCTAAGGCTATGGATCTTATTTTACCCTCTTTTTATCTTTTGTTTAATTTACGCAAAGGTAAAACTAGATACACATCCAATTCATTTTTGTAATGTCATTTGCGTCCATGTCTTACTTTGCAAATTGCTGTCTAAGATCAAAGGATGAGTTGAACCTAAATCATATCTATAATGTCAGAGTTCAATTACAGAGGGTAACATCCACTCAAAAGTCTATCCCTTAATATTTGCATGATTTATATACAACATAATCGTTTTAGTGTATATGACAAGTGCAGACATATATGAAAGTTTATATTGTTCCGTTTAAGAAATTTTGTGTTTTAAATTCTATCATTTTTTTTTAAACGTTTTAATCTTGAATGTCCCGAATGAAGTTATTCAAGAAAACAACCCGTTTTAACCATGTTAACGGAAATGTGTATCATACTTTTATCAATCTAATAATAAGATTTGATTTCGCTATGCTTAAACAATATAACAGTAAGCGAGTCACGATGGATCTAAAGTTTAATCAGTTTGATATTTTTATATAATAATCACTGCGTCAAAGAAATTCCGTGTGGGACAATGAGTGAGTCATCCACTCTATAGTCTTGATTTAGTGCATGCAGGATACAAATGATGCATAACAGTTTATATTTTAAATTTTCAGTTGATGAATTTGTGATTCTATTAAGAATAACATTGCACCTCCCTCAAACATAGTTGACCTTACGCTGTATTTGCCATTTTTATTTTCGGCCCCATTTTGTGAACTATTGAACAGAAAGACAGAAATATCAATTTTGTCAAAACATATCTACACCAAAACTTCGCAATTTCTTTATAAATTACGTAATGACGACATAAACAGTGATTCTAATATGATGTTCTTCTTTCGCTTTGGAAACAAAGCCATGTTCTAATTACAATAAAGCATGGGCTGCACGTGATTGACGACACAATTGAAATTGCAACGTCAGTTGTATTTTGAACAACGCCGGAGGTCGAAATGGACAGTTTTGTCGGTGTTGCTAGCTATGAAATTAAATAAAATCATTCTAAAAGTAAGTTTACGTATATATGTTATTTTTTTTTATCGTTCAACTGTTGATTTTCTATAACGTTTTTGATTCATCAAATCAAAATGGCTGCCTTTTGAATGTGTATTATAGGTCCGCTTCGAAGTACAAAAGTTCGAAATATTCCTATCAGAATCGAAATAATTCTATCATGCCATGCTTTATGCCAATTTTAACATGGCTAGGCATTATATTTGTCAATATTTAACACCTCGGTAACGCTCGGTATAAAAATATTAACAAATATAATGCCTACCCATGTTAAAATTAGCATAAAGCATGGCATGAAAGAATTATTTCTTAATTTAGGAGACGTTTATGATTTAATTTAGTGTAAATATATAATTAAAAGTTTTGTCATAATCATGAATATTTCATATGGTATGGTGTAACTGCTATTTCTTTCACGTAACGACAAACTTAATACAAATGTGGTATCTAATATGGAACTTTACTTATTTACTTAATTTAAGCTAACAATTTTTTCTTTACACTTAAGCAGCGGGTTTGCAGATTCATTCTTCAAAGGACATAAATAATTGTTGCGGTGAGATTTTAATGAGAAAATTATCTTGGTCTGGATACATTTTGATCTTAAAACAGTTTTGCAAGTATTCATCTGCTTGTAGTTCATACAGAATAGCATCCATGACCAAGGGTGTGTCATGATTGGTTATTGTAGGTCAAAATAACAGTTTGTTTTGAACAAAATGTCTTAAATGTCTTGAAACCTTTCGGAATTTTGGTTCCTCAATGCTCTTCAACTTCGTTCTTGATTTAGCTTTTATGATATTGGTATTTATGATGAGTTTATTTATATAGCCATATAAACTTTTCACTTACTAACTGGAGTTATAGGAAAAATAAATAAGTCCCACCAAACTGGAAGTTCTAGTTTTCTTTGGCAACATCTCCTCTTGTCTGTTTAATCAATAACATACTTTTTACCTATTTTAATTGTAATACATCATGTTTCATATAATAGCACATTCAGAATTTGTTGATTGTGTCCTTAATAGCCGGAATCCTGCTAAGATAAGAATTTAAGTGCATAAATGTTTCGGTTTTCAAACAAACCACTTCATTTTATCTGATATTTAAATCTTGATGTTCAATTTTGTATATTCCGTATTAAACGGAGAGTTAAATAAAATAACGTATAATTCATGCTCATATTTTCAATATTTATACAGAATATTTACCACTTGCATAAGCAGAACATCAGTAAACTATTTTTATGTTAATGAGTGACGTGAACATTTTACTACTGTTATTGATACAAGACTTTCATGATATATATATACAGACATTTAACTATTCATGTTATATGAGTTGTATCAATAAGTGTATTCCTTCTGTCTCTATAATGATCTATGCCTTTTGATAAGTCTCTCTGGAACGTATTGTACAATTCAGGGTCGTTTTGTCTAGTTTCTTGTAGTGATGTAACAGCACGATGCCACCTTGTCTTTGGACTGGAATATATGACTTTTTGTCGTTGTAAATTTCTGTTCTTTGACATTCGCATGTTTGCCTGCCAAAATCATATGTAATTTTACTTCAAATTTTGTTCCAATCATGTACTTCGGTATAGTGTTGATACTTAATACATTATGTCTGTAAATTAAGTTCATAAAATAAAGTTATTTTGTTAATATTGAAGATGCGACGCCCTCCGTTTTTTGTTAGTATATTAAGGTTCTTTTGAATTTTATTCTCTCAAACGTTTTCTCTTTTTTGCTTTCGATACGTTGTACTGCAAACTAAGATAATGAACTTTATTAAAGATACACGTGATGTGTGTACGGTACACGTATATACTTTTACTTTAGTTGTTTATTTTTTGGGGTTTTTTTGGTTTATTTGTTTGGGTGTTTTTTTTTTTTTTTTTTTTGCTGTTTTTGTTTGTTTTTTTTTTTTCGAGGGGTGGTACCGGTATATTATATTCAAAAACGTATAACAATAGAAACAAATAAAAATCAATATCATTAGACATCGAAAATCTCATTAATTTATAATAAAAGTCTGGATAATACTAGTTTGGGACAAGTTATCCTATTTAAACAGTAAATGTTAATAAAAAAAAAACGTTTAACAACAGTGACCCTCTTCACAAATATTTTACGTCTTAAACTAACTGCAAGTTGGTTTATTTAGAATTTAGAATAAACTAGAAGTTGCCCGCGAAATCGCAGTATAACTGGGCAAGTGTTGAAACAAAGAGTGTGGACACAATAAAGATTTGGACACGGTTAATGCATTTAATTCTATTTCGTTAGATGAAAATGAGGAACATAATGCATTTCCGGACGTCGGGTGCCTGTGTATACACATAAAAAGGGGGAGGATGACTTCGACACGTTCAACGCCCATTTCATTTTTAGAAAGTTCTGCACCTGAGTAAAAAGGGTGGATGTCGTTTCACTTAGCAAAATGATGCACTTACAATACAATACAGGATCCTTATAGGACTAACTGTCCTATTTTCTATCCTTTCTTCTTACTTTCACTTGGATTTCGCGGGCAGTACGTCGACTGATCATGCGCGAAAGCGTATAAAATACGGATCGATAACGGTCTCCGAATTTGGATATTTTCTCAAAAATTGGCGTTTTCTGTGGAAAAAAAATTGCTTCAAAGACAAATTTAGGAAATACAAAACACTACATTTATTTCCGACTTTGTATGGTTTCAGAGGAGTTGCGGCTCAATTAAATCGTTCTCTTCCTTTAGTAGTAAAGATTGTGTTTAATCCACTTGTATAGATTATTGCTTCACTAAATTTTCCATTCACACATGTTTTATTAGCTTCGCCTACTCCAGCTCGTCACCGCTTCCCTTTTCTCAACTACGCCTGTTCTTAGCACCATCTACCAAATTCACTTCCATAATGGGACAAGGGGGACAGCTTGCATGTTAGGGATTTATTTCTAAGATCCAATAACTTTTTGGTTAAAGGGAACTTTGATCTAAAGTCTAATTTGCGCAGAAACAATGTTTTACCTTGCAAATTGGGCTTGCTAGTGACACTCAAGATAACAAACTATGCCGATAACCTATTGAAATCACTCCTCCGTATTTGCAAGGACATCCTTTGTGTCCTTTTAATGTTTTGTCTATCGTTTTAGCTTTGTCCGGAAAGCCCTTGACCCCCTTTTTTGTCAAGCTGACGGATCTTTTTAATTGTATATTACTTTTATCAAGTCAATGGTTTTTTTTATCATTATCAAACCTTTATCATATGCTGGTCACTCCTTTCGCCGAGGAAAATAGCTTTGGGGTGCCTAGCTCATAAATTTGCCATTTTCATTCTTGTTGTTATTATTACATGTCAGGTAAAATACAGAATTATTCATTGACAACGAGTGATTTTTCATGTATAATCTCTTTCTGAAAATTACTAACGTTGAAGTTATTTGTATCTTATCCGTGTTGTGCTATGGGAAAAGGGAACACGAGAACTTCATAACTTGTTTCATGAAATTGACAGTTTCGTTTCGAACAAGTGATTTGAATCAGGTAACAAACCAATTATAATATGATATTGATATTCTGATGAAAATAGTTAATCCGATTCATATAACATTTTTATTTCTACAGTACACATTTGATTTTGTCCAATTAGGGAATTGAAAGAATGCCATTTGCAACAGAAATCGGATTTGTCATCACTCTTTTTTTAAAAGAAAAACGGATTTTAATATATAATATGTTTAGTTTTGCAAAACTTTGAGCAATCACTCCTAATGTCAAAGTACTTTTTTCTAAAAAAATTAAGAATCTTGGCTTTAATTAAAGTTTATACTTTGAAATATCTTTGAAAAATCAAGATTTCTCGGAGCGAAACTAATTCACTCGCCTACAGAATGAAGGAATGGTAACATAACTCCATGAAAAGTTAGTCATCCGAAACGAAACGTGGTCTGTCTGTCTGTAACCAACCAGTATACACTAATGAACAAAGCATCAGCCTACTATTTAGAGGCATAATTACAAAAAATCGTATATATACATAAATAATGAGATTTTTAAATCTTTGATAAGTAGTTCAATGAAAACTATGTCACCTGAAACCAAATGCATTGTTATTTCATGGTGTAAGGTGAAACGGGTATATGTCCACTAGACATACATGTTAAACTACGTATACTTAATTTTTGGGAAAAACTACTTTCGAATGATTCTTAACTGTCTAGTATTATGTATAAGTTACCGTATGAAATGAATTGTTCAGGAAATATGCAATAAAAATGGTTATTACATGTGAAATCTATACTGAATAATGTTGGCTTAACGTATGTTTGGGATAGCCAAGTAATTGTTAGTAAAAATAATTTAAAATATGTTGTTAAACAAATCTTACAAGACCAATTTGTACAAAAATGGCACAGTATTGTTGAAAGTGCCCCAAGAGGGGAACTTTGTTTATCATTCAAAAGTGATTTCTGTCTGGAAGGCTACTTGACGAAACTAAATAAGCAACGCAGATTATACTTGAGTAAACTGCAACGTTCAAATTTGAAATTTCCTATAGAAGTCGGAAGATGGTTAAATATTCCTCGTGAGGATAGAATATGCACATTATGTGATGGTGGGAGATTGTTAATGAATTTCATTATCTGTTAGTATGTTGTAACCCAAATATTGAAAGAATTAGAAAAATACATATACTGGGATATCATTTTTTTTAACCCCGACAGAGGACAAACTATTTGGTTTGCTATATTATTGTAATACAAAAGTACTCAATAATGTCGCATTGTTTTTGCAAAAAATCATGAAGTATTTTTATATAAGAAATAATTTAGTACTTACCTTATTTAAATTGTTTGTTATAATTCAATTAATCATATGATATATATGTCGCAATATGCGCCAACTATTTGTATTGATCATTTTAACCACGTGTGAATCAACCGTATTGGACGGTGTGTTTGGTGGCTTATATTGAATTGACCTGTATATATGTTTATTTCAATTTTGTTCTGTTATTATACCACTTTAGTCAAGCTGTGTATTATGTATAGCTGCCTCTTGTAACAGTGTACAATAAATCTTGAAATCTTGTTATCCAAATCTAATGAAAATGACAGACAACTGTTGGATTTTGTCTTTACCAAAGAATGGAAATTAATGACGAACCGACGGAACGACAGTAATACGTAACACTTTATGCTTCGGCAAATGAGTGGCGGGAAATTAAATTCAAATAGTTTTATTTTACTTACGTTCTCTTCCTCTTGATCTTTAATTAACTGCTGGAAAAACTTAATTATATTGTCGTCGTCTTTTCGTTCTTCATGATATTGCAGTGAAACTAGACACTAAAATGCAATATGTGTGGATTGACTATAGATGAGGCCTATTCGTGATTATTCAGACAAAAATAACAATTGTTCGTTTTTGAGGTATACAAAGGCCTTAGCACAAAGCAAATTACAAATGCAGAGATTGTATGTTAAAGCATTAATTAATACTTGCATGTGATAACTTGTGTATGGATATGAGATACTAATGTTTTACTTAGGTTAAAGATTCATATTCTGTAAATTTAGAAATTATTGCGAGATATTTGTTAATGCGAATGATGCGAGTATCGCAGTTATAAGAACTCGCATTCGAATTCCTGAAACATATGTTTATATGCAGTTTTTCTTGAAATCGCAATACATTATCTCGCATTTTTGTCCATTCTTCAAAAATCGCAATAACAAATGCATGCAATATTCTCTGAATTAACAGTATTCAATTCAGTATAAGCTTAACTCTAGATTTATAAAAAGAATATGTTTAATATCTTACCAGGTATGTGGCAAGGACAGCACCAATAACATATCCAATAACTACATCCGTCCAGTGACACCGGTAGGTACGTATTTCCCACAGACCACATAGTAATGCCAACATAAGGAAGATAAATGATAGAAACGGTCGGAATATTCGCCCTGAATGAGATTTTAGGGCTCTGTGAATGTATATCTATAAAATACATATGCAATTCCTTTTGAGTGAAGTTTAAATCAACGATTCAGCACGACCTTGCTGCATTTCAAAATACTTAATGATATACTTATACGTAACTTTTATACACAGCCGCAGACAGAGGATTGTACTGAAGATCAGTCGTAACAGATCAGCTAACAGATAAAATGTCTACAACGTATAAAAGAGACCAAGTTTCATATTCTTAAAAAAAAAAGTATGACAAAAATACCGAACTCCAAGGCAAGTTCAAAAAGGGGAAGTCCATAAAACAACAATTCAGTTAAAAAGAAACTGTCAATCTTGCTTACACATCAGAACAGACATGTCAGATGACTATCAAACTTAAAAATAACCTAAAGGGAACATGCCTATTCTGTCTCGAGAAAACAAATTGAATAAAACAAAGACTTCTAGAAATACAAATAAATATATAAATTTGCAATTTATTCTCGAATAATAACAAAATAAAATTCGTACCAAGATGTATACTATCATATTGCACAGATTTGATCAGAAACCAAATGTTATCAAAACTTAATTTCTTCACTATTTCTTAAACATTAGTAAGGAAAAGTCCCACATAAAGTTTTCTATATCGACTTTACCACCGGCTCATATCTGTAGCGAATCATTGTTTTTGTTACGTTATGTATATAATTTCTCTAATAAATAATTGTTTTTGTTATGTTATGCATATTGTATTCATACTTTTTACATACCACAATGAATACGGAGGAAAATGTTGACATTGCTGAATATAAAGATGGAAACGACGATCTGAAATGATACAGAGAAGGAAGGATAACTCGTATTGTCAAGGATAAATCCACGATCTGAATGATACAGGGCAGGAGGGATAACTCAATTTATCAAGAATGAATCCGAAATTACCAGTATTGAATAATGAGTCCTAACTTGAGAATTCATCTTTTGGCATAATGATTTACTGAAAATACATATTTTCTATCTTTATTTCGTTTACAGAAATATACAACAGTTTGGCGAAAACTTGCATTTGTCAACGTATATTTGATCCTGCTAATAAAAGCTCCCGTGGGAACTTTTTTTTTATAAACAATGATTTCATATCTGTTTCCGTTGGAATAAAGATTCTTTACCCTTCATTCCATGAGGGGTAAAAACTGCATTATTCCTTAAAGTGGAAATAGTATTTCATTTGTATCCTAAGCTTAAATCTTCACCAAACTGGGTAAACAAATTTAGTCGTATGATCTTACAATTTCCCAATTAATGAATTGGTCATTTCCTCATTTTATAATGTTTCTGTTTTATAAAGAAAATTTTACACATTTTCTCCAATATACTTGTTCTGTTAACACTGAGGTAAAAGATAATAACATATATTTGTTCCTTACCGGACCTAGTCTACTAGAAATAACAAAAGGAGAGGAAAATACGGGTACTTACACCTTACAGTTTTAGACTGATATCCGTTTATCAAGTGTTATTATTTGGGGTTCTAGCAATTCCCTCAGTTTTTGTTTGTTACATTGATTTGCAATCTTAATCGATTTATTGGATTTGAACACATGTAAACTACTGTTGCCTTAATTATTTACCTAGATTGTCTTAATTTGATTTCGTCTGTTTGTGTACACAATTCGTCCCCACCATAATTAGACTGGCTGGTACACTGTGACATATTAGGTTTACATACTTCAAGAAAATTTGGCGCTAATCGTCCTGTCATTAGTTTTATAATATCTACATAGATCATAAGCGACAAAATGCCAAACAGGAAAACACCTGAAAAATAGAAAATGAATTTTAAAAGAAATATCAAATCTGAAATTTTCATTGAGAAAATGTCAGTAGAATTATACTGTAAACAGGGAAATTTTCGCGGCAGTTTTATTTTCGCTATTTTCGCGGTAAGAATTGAAACGCGAAAATAAAACGACCGCGAACATTCCAACAAAACTCTATTCATAAGATGAATATCATACACGTACGTATATGAATAAGATATGTAGAGGACCACTGTATAACACCGATTTTATAGACAACAGATCTACTACCTCAAATCATAACTGTATTTTTAAATGAAAAGCAATGTTAGAAATCATAACTTTAACTCAAGTTAATCATATTGAAGACATCTCAAGCAAGCGGACATTACGGATATTGTTATGTAAACAACACTCGTCACCTGTCAATCAGTTTTTAAAGTATTATCTGGTTAAATCTGCTCACAGATTAATCAGATCAAAATATCGATTAATTAGCACTAATCCTGACAGCATTTTATTTTAATTCACTCTTAATTAGGTCTTCTTTTCTGTTATTGTGTATGTGTTTTTACAAGCAAACGTGACAAACATTTAATCTCCTTTAACATTAATGAACCGAAAACAAAATATTTCTGATTGAATATATCACTTGATTCAGTATACCTGTAAAGCTGTTTACTATCTAAATCATTTATGAAAGTATTTATATAGACCACAGGGAAATCGGGAATTCAAAACGGGCGCGAATGTAGATTGTGTTTATAAATCGCGAAATACAGACGGCGCGAAAATATCCCGATTTACAGTAATCAATTAACCAACAGCATCATCGAATATCAAGTCGGAGAATAAATGTGCATGTAAAGAGGGTACACATTTTGTTAAATAAACCTCTACTTAAGTCTTCAATATCTTTAGAATATCTGCATCCTTGTCTGGATACTTTTAGTAGATTTTCCAGGTAGTTAAACGATGTTACTTTCAGCAACATTTTTGATAGGGGGTATCCATTAGGTGTAATCAGATCCTCCTATCGTTTTCAACCCAAAACTGTCAACGGTTCAGAGTTCTTGTATATATAAACTCTTCATAGATACCAGGATATATATTGATATATTAAAAATATGTATATTTTGGGAATATTTGAAGATAGTTTGAGGTAGAAACTTAGTCAAATCTTCCTGTAGTATTATATTCATAGCCTTCAACTCTTTTAAGAATAGAATGTTTGTATATACATTATTGTTTCAGGATGCACTTTAAATTAAATAAATCTATACAAGAACTTACCAGTAAAGCGTATCATGCGTTGAATAACTTGCGTAAATTTCAAACGACCAGTTTTTAAAGATTTCTGTTTGTCGCTGACAAATGCCCAAATTCCAGTTTCAGTTAATAACATCTTCAAATATACGTGAAAATTGTTTGGACGAGTATTGTGAAAATAAATGTATAAAGTTCGAGATTGCATGTTAGTTACGTAAGCGCGTCATTGTTTGTGATATCCTGTGGTGTGTGTCGTTGATGGAATATGTTTGTTGTTTTTCTGCGGTTTGCATGTTGTGTCGACTATTATATTATTTGTTTGTGCGTTTCTCTGTGATGAATATTCTTGCGTGTGTTTGTGCTGTATTTCTGTCACGTAGTGTTGTCATTTTAGCGATATTTTTTAACATTGTCATAAAGCGGGAGGTTTGGCTAGCCATTAAACCAGGTTCAACCCACCATTTTTTCTTAAAATGTCCTGTACCAAGTCAGGAATATTGCAGTTGTTATCTAATAGTTCGTTTCTGTGTATGTTGGCGTTTGTTTGTGTTGCACGTCAGTGTTCCTGTTGTTCCTCTGTTTTCCTCTTATAGTTGATGTGTTTCCCTCGGTTTTGGTTTGTAACCCGGATTTGTTTTCTCTCAATCGATTTATGACTTTTGAACACCGGTATACTACTGTTGCCTTTATAATACGTACACGTTGAAATAATAACATCTATCAAATCATATATGTGCAGCAAATAACTCATCATAGATAGCAGGCTTCGAATTTTGTACGCCAGATGCGCGTGTCGCTAACAAAAGACTCAGCAGTGACGCTAGAATCAAAAAGTTAAAGAGGTCAAAGTTGAAGAGCATTCAGCCAGTTGATACAATATTCTAGGGCTTGCATTTCCTATCATGATTTCCTTGATAGAGGGTTGCTGCTCACAAGGAAGTTATTAAACCAAGAGTTATAAGAGGTGAAGTTGAAATCCTCCCTTCGACAATTTTAAGGACGCCATCACGATAAATATAAGGAGATGAAGTATGACTATCAATGAGACAACTATCCACCAAAGTTCAAATGAAGTGGATATAAGTAATTAAAGGTTACCGGTCTTCAACAATAATAAAAACCCATACCGTGTAGCCGGCTATAAAAGGCTCCGACATGATAAATATTTCAACAATTCAATAGAGAATTAAAGGCTTAATTTAAACAAAACAATTTACGAAAAACAAATATGACAGACATGAATCAACGACAACCACTGAACTACAGGCTCCTGACTTGGGACAGGCACTTACAGAATGTGGCGACGTTACACATGTTTGTGAGCGCTCAACCCTCCCCTAACCTGGGACAGTGGTGTTACAGAACAACATAAATACAAACTATAAAAATTAGTTGAAAAAAAACCTCATACGATCGATACAACGAAGAAAAACATCTAACACAGACCGGACGTGGCAGGGTATTTATACATCCCTGACAACAAAAAAGACGCAAAGTACAGATCTGAGAGTACTCGAAGTTACTGACAGCTAGTTCAAAGCCAATAACAACTAATAAAAAAAATCATGTATCTAAGACTAAAATATCAATCAGAACACATCCAATTTGTTGACCGTTATGGAATATCTGTTTCACAGATGATAATTGATATGTTCCAATTGTCGTTCTTACAATCCCGTCCTTCTTTTTCTCCGAATGTGACCAACCGAATTAGACTTATTACCGGATTTGTTTTTACATGAGCAACACGACGGGTGACACATGTGGAGCAGGATCTCCGGAGCACCCAGCACCCAAGATCACCCCCGTTTTTTGGTGGGATTCGTGTTGCTTCAGTTTTCTATGTTGTGTTTTGTATACTGTTGTTTGTCTGTTGATCCTTTTCTTTTAAGCAGTGGCGTTGTCAGTTTATTTTCGATTTATGAGATTAAATGTCCCTTTCGTATCTTTCGCCTCTCTTTTACCTCTACATCCGAATGTACTTTGGCGTCAGGCACGAACTAGAAAGAGTCTCGGTTATGGCTCAATGCTATATATAACTATAGATATATAAACATACCGTGTGCCTTATCTGAATCAATATATAAACAAGGAGACGTGGTATGATTGCCAATGAAACAACTATCCACCAGAGTCAAAATGAAGTTATACCATACGGCTTTCACATTGTTTAGATCTTTTTAAAATCCCATATTGCGGTTTTTGTCATTTAAGAGATGTGTTTGTAATGAACTGGGTAGAATTGAATAGGACTTTTTTTTAAATAATAGAAGTATGATTTTTCAGCAGTTCGGTTCATTCCAGTGCTGTGGTTTTTATCTAAAATTAACCAAACTATTCAGTGTGTTTGGACTTTCAATATTGGAGTAAAAACACTATAAACGTCAATCTTCAATGTATAAAATAAGAACTTGGAAATTGTTATTATAAAGTAGATTTTTACTGGACTCATTGATATAATAATTGTGTATAGCATTCTATATCACTGATTCTTTTTTGTGATTTAATTATAGGAGACGTCTGAGTTCTCTCGGAACTGGATAAAAATGAAATTTTAAAGTTTGCAAAACATTGTACTAATATGGATTCAAAATTAAATTGGTGGAACTATATAGTAAATAATGATACATCTACAAAATAAACACAAACGGAAACTCTTGTCTGGATCATAAATAAACATAGGTAAAAACCAAACTGTCAAAATAGGTGCAATTGGGTACCCATGCGTTATACAGGACCACAACCAAGAATGAGTAACAATATGTATACGCACAATGCCGATCGGTATACAGAAATCTAATATATATATTAGTGCCACGGGAATGTGCATATCAAATGTCAATCCTGCCTCTTGCGATGTGGAATATTTAATATCATTGTCTGTACAAGAGAAGTTCACCTTTCGTATTGGGAAGACTGTTGTGAATCTGAAATTTAATTCGAATATATATGATATTTTACAGTTTCAAAAGTAACCTAGTATATTGAACTCATTGAATAATCTTTGAAAATTATTTGAGTTATGTGTAAAAGGCACTGTTAGAGTATATTACAAAAAAAATATAAAACTACAAATAGCATAAGATCGTGCTCATTATAAAAGATATTAGGCATATTACATCAGGAACTCCGTAGCAACTGTGTGATAGTGCGAGACCTGTATTGGTTTCATCATTGCTCTTGCATATTTTTTTTTAAAGTTTATAAATCCATAGGCTGTTTAAAGAAAAATCTGAAGATTACTTAGATATGGAGCTTGGTTCTGTGAAAACCTAAATACTACTATCTACTAGACTGTTATATATGTGGATTATGTTTCCTCTTTGTTTTGGAGAGAAAAAAAATCACATGGTATCATTCTCGTACAAAGACTGTTAAACCTTATTAGTAAAATTGTACTGTTCATTTCCGGTTTTACATTTTTAGTTTGTTTGTGTTTTGTTTTACTTTTCTTGTTATTGTTTTTTTAAGGGAGAGTGTTTGTTAAATTGTTGTTTTGGTTTTTTTTCGCCCTATATCTCATGATGTTTGTTTTCTGTGTAGTTTTGTGAACTGTTGTTTGTTATTTGGATATGGTTTTCTATTGGATATGGTTTTCTATTAGATATGGTTTTCTATTGGATATGGTTTTCTACTGGATACGGTTTCTATTGGATATGGTTTTCTACTGGATACGGTTTTCTATTGGATATGGTTTTCTATTGGATACGTTTTCTATTGGATATGGTTTTCTACTGGATACGGTTTTCTATTTGATATGGTTTTCTACTGGATACGGTTTTCTACTGGATACGGTTTTCTATTGGATATGGTTTTCTATTGGATATGGTTTTCTACTGGATACGGTTTCTATTGGATACGATTTTCTATTGGATATGATTTTCAGCTTATTGAATTTGATTGCACCTTCACATTTTCTTATTGAAATAATGTAAGAACTTAACAAAAAATAAATTACCTCAGAAAATACTCCAAAATACAAACAACTGCCAATATTAATATTTCTATTATAACTGTAATCATTATGGTACAGTTCCATCGTTTGCTGACTTCGGGTGTACTGTTAGCCTCTTGTGCTTCCTCGTTGTCTGGTTTCGGTTCTTCCATTGCTCTATAATATAATGCACACCTTGGCAGATAATCAATATTTTGATATAGGGTATCAGAATCTGCCGAGGTTAAAAATACCAGAAATGTGTAAAACTGTCAGAAAGTAATGATGCAACTCAATTGCATCGATGGCAAATATGTATTCAAAAATTTCAAGGAATTGTTTACACTCAAGAAATAGTTAATATCGATAAAAACATAAGCTTTGTCGCAAAATCCGATAACCAGCTCTTAAGAGGTAGGATGGGGTTTGATTTTTGAAGGATGGTACTTGAGGCATTGTGAGAAATTATAAGTGATCTGAAACTGAAATAAGAATTTCAAAAGTTGTTTGAAAGTATAAATACACGGTTAGTTTCTTATTCATAGCCAAGAAGGAAGAATACTTGAGACTAGCAAACATTGTTTCTCTGATTTCAGTATGACACGGACAAGTACGAAAAGTTGTGATGCGTAATTCTGATTATTACACTACCTTTGAAGAAGACGGTTTCATGTAGAATATTAGATAAATAAAAGTACCTACCTGAAATATTATAATCCTATTAAAATTCGAACATTTTCGAACAATTCATACATTTATTTGTAATTTGTCTACATTAGTTAGTATTTTCTAATATGCCCATCCTGTGAGGCTGCTTGAGGGTAATTTGAAATACTTTACCATTTTCTTAAAAGTATCCAAACCACTATCACATTTAGATATGAGAGGTTTCAATTTGAACCATGTTTTCTTTTTTATGGATCCAACAGCCTTAAAAGATATGTGCAAAAATAGTTATACACCATACAAGATATCCCTAAATGAATGTGGGATATGACACATGTTGTAACAAATCAATATAGACGATTTCAAAGGCATTCATAAATGTTTGTACTTAACTGCAACAGCTGTTTCTATTATGAAAGGGGGATAACCAGTTCAATAAATCATTTTTATGACGCAAAATGTGTTAGAATATTATTATATCATACAAATTTACAATCTTCGCCACATAAATAAAGAAGACAAATACAGAAATCTTCCGTTTTGATCACTGGTTGCAGAGGTAGAATTGTAACTAATATTTTAAATAAATATGTAATACAGTAGCTTACGTCACACATATGGCAGGAGCAGATACTAGAGTTTGAATCATTCTCATATTAGTGCACAAATATATGGAGTACGTGTGAGTCTTGATCCAAATAACTCTGTGTGTAATATTTTACGTTTGAACACGTTGTTATAACCACTCTTTGATTGAAAAATAAAATTATGATACTAGAATATGCGAGTAAAAACCCTAGTTTCACATCAAAATGAAAATATGCATTAAGGGCATACGATACAGTTTCGATCCCATAATGATTTTTTTACGAAAATTTGCATACAAGCTTTTTATCACCTAAGCAATTCAAATATGTAATAAAAAATATACCTTCATGTGCTACTTTAAGAGATAAAAGGGGTCGAAATTTTAGACATTTACTCAAAATTGCAGTTTTTTGGACATTTCTATCCTTTGGACAGACACACATAACTTTTTTATTTCAACAGATAAACACGCGCGGATTTTTGTAGAAACATTATGAAATCTTCTTTACATAAATATGCTTTGAACATGTACAACAGTTCTTTGGAAATCACTAATTTTTATAAAAAGTTTCAGGATTTTAGGAAAAAACGGCATTTTCAGCGGTATATTTATCAAATTTTAAAAAATGTCAATATTGACTTCTTCATTAAAATTGGTACAAATAATCTTCATACGTAATCAAACCTAATGCCATTTTAAAAAAGGGGGGTCCATGTACTCGTTTTCAAGTTAAATCAGTTTAAATCATAAAAACAGTCGAAAAATGCATCTTTTTCCGATATGCCACAGTTTGATGTCGCGAAAATACCATTTTACGTTAGCAACGTCATTACCTCCCCTGTAACTGTACCGTATGCCCTTAAGTTTCAAGTTAACGTGATCCCAACTTCACGGTATACTACATTTAACTAAAACTTTACCATGAACATGGAACGGACGGACGCACAGACCAGAAAACTTAATGCCCAATACTATCTTAGGCGAGGCATAAAAAACTTCCTGGAGTTGCCTTTTTCGTTGTTCACTTCTTGATTTTTTCCGTGTCTTTATTTCGAAAAAGCGGGAAATGTGTTGATACATGGAGAGTTATAAGTGTGACTAAAATGAATAGCAAAACTGTCTTATGTTAATTGACCGATGTAGTTTAAACATTATTTATTTATCCGTGGGGGCTATACAAGAACAGAGCAAGAATGAAATAACCGAAAACATCCAAGGTACTCTGCTTAAGGGAGTTATATTCTCATTTATCATGTTTCTATTTATCATAACTGTTCATAATAATTGTTCTGGTCATGTATAGTTAATAGGCAAATTAAAGATCTCATTCTGAAAACTGACCCTACTATATATAACTGTAATTCCCCACTTAAATATCTATCAGTTGTACTTTTTTCATAAGTTCATTGTGTTCTTATGTATTCCCACTTGCCGAGGATCTAGGGGAAAGCTACAGAAATTTAAAACTATCGACATAAAATTTCTGTTCATAATTCAATTACCAATTATTAAATTATACTTAAATCATTATCATACTAAAGATGATTAATTCTTAATTTCATTTGAACTTGAATTATTCCCCTTAGTTCGGTTAACACTTCATTTAATGTTTTTGCAAACTAATCAAAGTGTAGGTAAGAAAAAATAAATTTCTTTTTCCGTCATAAAACGTTTTAAAACACATCAATCGGACATGCAAAGAATTTTTGAAGCCATAAGTTGTTGTTATATTTGCTTTACAATAACTGTTACTTGTTTCTGCTTCGAAATAAAGTATACTGCCAAGTGATGGGTGTTCCGATGGTGACTAACTGTGTTCTTCTTATTGCACATTTATTCCTTACTGTAATGAATCATAATATTATGGTAAAAACTACAAAAATAACCCAACGAACATCACTGTCTTTATCCCATTTTGTTTTTCTTTGTTTAAATAGTTATTTGTTTTTATAATGATTGAGATTATACACAATGTTGACTGCTGTACCCCAATTTTTGACATTTTTACCTATTATGTCTGTTTGTTTTGCTTACACATTGTTGTCAATATAATGGATATTATATGACTGCCATACAAGTGAGAGGTTTAGCTAGCTATAAATCCAGATTTATCCAACATTTTCTACATAAGGAAATGCCTGTACCAAGTCAGGAATATAACAGTTGTTTTCCATTCGTTTGATGTGTTTGAGCTTTTTGATTTTGCCATTTGATAAGGGACTTTCCGTTTGGAATTTTCCTTGGAGTTCGGTATTTTTGATATTTTACTATTCACATGATATATATGAACGGGACGACTTTCTCTTTTCCTTTTGTTAATTTTGTTTGTATGTCTATTGTTAGTCGAATGATTAAGATTAAATGGGGAAGGGTTGACTTATACATAGAAAGAGATAGAGTGAGATTACGTCGAACTTGAAACTTCCTCTGTGTAATATATGGTCGCCATCAAAAATTGATTTACAATTGCAAAGTGAAAATATACTGGACTTTCCTGGTATACTAAAAATCAATGTATACTGGGAAAAACTTTATCCGGTAAAATTTCATTTAAACAATTATCACTTGAACCTATACCTGCTTTACTAGTAGCACCCATAATGTTGCCGCTCACAAACAAGTATAAATCCGGTAATAAGTTTCATCCGGTAAAAAATCGAGAAGAGAGAGATAGGATTGCGGATTCGACAAATAGAACATATTGAAGATATCAGCTGTCAACGGTGTCAAAGATAATCATTAATGGTCACCCAAGACATGATCATAATGTATGTAAAGCTTTTGAAGAGATGACATCATCACTAAGAACTCTTAACTGAGTAACTACTTTTTAGCAGCAACAACCTATCAAGGAATAGAATACTCAATATTTTACGGCTTTATTCAACTTGACGATCAATGCGCCCAATTGTAAATGTTGAGCTGACGCGTTAATTAGGAATCAATATGTAGCATGGGGAATCGAAATTGGACATAACAATCTAAAATGTTTTGAAAATAAATCAAACGCGTAGTTGCTCTTCGCTGTCGTAAAAAAATAGTAAAAAAAAAGAAATAGTAGAAAATTGTCATTCAATTAATGGCAATATAAATCCTATAAAGAGTTTGACGATTTCGGTCATGTTGACTTACTTGTTGATCTTATTTTGCTGATTCAAGTTTTTCTCTCTATCTGCTATAGTTTTTGACAAAAAAACAAACCATCATTATGGGTAAAAATCATCATTCAGGGCAATAATTCATTTCAGGAGTCGGTTGATAATTTAAGCCGTGTTGACTGACTTCTTTGTACAGGTTGTTGAGAACAATTTTGCATTTTACTGCTTCTATCTATCTTTTATAGTTTCTGTAAAAAGCGCAAAAATGGGTAAAATCATCTTTTTTAAGGACAATATTTATCTTATTTACCGTTGTTCTTTATCTATTATAGTTCTGCAAAAATGGGTAAATTCGTCATTCAGGGGCAATAATTCCTATTATAAAACTCATCAAAGATACCCGGCTTATAATATTGTACGCCAGACATGCAAAAATGGGTAAAACTCATCTTTCTATGTCAAAACTCCAATAAGGGGTGAATTTACGATTTCGGTCATGTTTGACTTATTTGTACATCTTATTGGACTTAACATCTTTGCTATTTATAGTTTCTGTCTATCTATTATAGTTTCGGCAAAACACGCAGAAATGGAGAAAAATCCACATTCAGTTGCAATAACTTCGTTAAGGGATCAATGGACGATTTCGGCAAGTTTTGACTTTTTTGTAAATCTTGTTTTGCTGATCCTTTTTACTATTAAAGATTTTCTCTATCTTTTTAGATTCCGCAAAAACGGGTAAAAATCATCTTTCAAGGGCTCACTCCTATAAACGATTTCTGCCATTTGACTTGTATACAGTTCTCATTGTGGTGATTATTTTTACAGTTTAAAGTTTCTCTCTATCTGTAATAGTTTTCAAGATAATACACAAAGTAGTGCCAGAGGACAAGATTATTTTTAAGGTTAACGACGACGGACGGAAGACGAGCGAATTAAGATGATGGAAAACCTCCCATGGCCTCTCTCTCGTCCGACAGTAAATTCCAAAATGACGGAAATGTCGATTTTGCTGTGCGGGTTGATGGGAACGTATAATACAATACCACGTACACAAATGACGAGTGTCAGAGATTGAAAACTATCCCGTGATAATCCCCGTTTGGTAGATCTGACCATACACTGACCCTATAACCTATATCACTAAAGAATTTAAATCCTTAATTAGTTTAACATAATGCTATTATTCTGACTTTGATATATGCATTCTACTGAGGTACAAATCAAGTTTAATAAACTTTTAAGTATAATTCTTAATAAGTAAATATCGCCATATGTTAAGTAGTAACGTACGACATTTCGCATACTGAGTATTTCACACTTTCCTCAATCTTATGATTCTTGATCTAGGATTCAAACCCATTACTCTCCCTCTACGTTCCTTTGACTTTATGTTTCAATAGAATGTGATCCTATTCATGACAGATTGTTTAATAGTTTGTGCAGCTAAAACTTTAATAGTTGTACAAAATGCTATACCTCACTATCATATTTAAAAAAAAACAACATTACATGAACCTTGACCTTTCAAAATTAAGGTGCAAGTTTAACTGAATCCATCTCTTGATGGTTTTTTCCATGCACATGTTCTTATCGTATATTAGTAGTATAATCACGTGAAGTTTCATGGAATCTACTGAGGTTCAGAAGGAGTAGTGTTAATGGTAAGTGGTAAAAAGGTGTTCCGATGATATAAAATGTTGCGTCTACTTTCATGTCAAGTCGAATTTTTACTATATAAATTAAGTCAATCTTATTTTACACAAAACTCGTTTTACCAGTTGTTTCTTAATTATCATATAGAAAGGGAAATAATAACATTATATGACCAGTAATTGGTAACGATGGTGACTTGTTTTGTTGTTTTTTACATATCAACGAGTTGGTCCCATTTGTATCGGAAGCCATATTTTATGTTTATGTCACAGGAAAATACCCTGTTTGTACTATATCGACACGCTGATTTGAATTTTAAGTGTGCAAGCTATGAATTGAATGATGTTACCACACCCAGGCACACTTTTCTAACCGTGTTTTTTTGCTCTTTTTGATCTTACTTCCCAAATGCCTCGTATTCTTTTGGTAGAAAATCAGCAACCTCCAATGTTCAAATATTTGGAATCGAAAACAAGATGCAACCATAGCGTAGGGAAAAAAGATGGAATAAGTTTACCCACAAGCTTCCTTGCACCAAAGAGATCCAGAGTCTGAGTTTGAATTGAACTGCAACTGATCAATTAGGAACAATTTTGAAAAGACGAAAAGTTTATAATATTGCATATAATCGTTAAATTAAATATCATAACTAGGTTTATTTTCCGCTTATGCTATATTTGTCACTTGATAGCAGAACATGATGGTACGGAGTAGATACTTGTTTATATAATGACGTCATTGACTATAGTTCATAGAAATAAGCAACTGAGTTTGGGGCTTGTCTAATAAGTATCGGAAAACGAATGTATTTGTTAAAAACTTCCTTAATGCATTGCATCAGAAAACTCAGCATCAACTGAGATTACAGTAGCATTGTTGGCTATTTTAGTTTTTCATTGACCACAGTAAGAGGCTTAACCTGTTATCCGTATATTGAACATTTTACAGGATGTTAAAATAGTTGCATCCTGCTATCAAGTAGGCTGCATGGTTTGACGTAAAGCTGACACAAATACGTCAAATGTCGTGTAATACCGTTATCTTATTTTTTTTTCAATATTTTACAATTATTGATTTGTGTTGTGTAATTAAGTTATCTAAACGGTTTTGAAGATGATGTTGCTCCAAATTCAACAGACAAAAACTTTTTTTTATCAAAATCACTTCAGGTAAACCATCAAATCTCAAACAAACTGCTAAGTCCTAAGTTCTGTTGGACTTCCTGTTGGGCATGAAATACTTCCCGCTAGATTGCCTTAGACACTGGAACATTATGTTATATGTCATTAACAGTTAAATGTTGAATATTGAAAATTATTCAATCGAATTATTGAGTAGAACGATATTGACTCATGCTTACAGATAATTACTTTTAAAAGGGATGTTACATATTTAATAATGAACCAACTTGACTGTCGCTACGGATCATTTGACTTGCACATATGTTAATAATGGGCATACGAATTTTAACATAAGTCTAATGGTTATTTCAATAGTTCAACAAATATGTACATTTTACACCAAAATATAGCCATTAGCTTAAAAGTTCATATTGTCAAAAAACAGTTAATTTCAACTTAATAAAATGGTTTTTTAAAAGCCTATGACAGAACATTTATTTATACATATAATTTCTTCAATTATTGGAAATTTTTGTACAGATAAGAGTTTCTTTGCGGTCAATTATTTAAAAAAAAAATGAAGGAAAACTCGTGTCCCATTTTTCCAAAAGAACCTCACATCAATAATCTTACGATCAGGAAATATATATATATTATTGTAGAGCCTAGGTGATCGAGTGCGCGTCGGATATAGCGCAGGGCGATTTGGTGCCACGATATCTCAGTAGCATGAGTTGGAATCGCGGCGAGTGAAGAACAAAAAATTTGCGAAAGCAAATTTACAGATCTAACATTGTTGGGCTGATGTTTAGACGAATTATATATACAGAATGTATTTTCAGCCTTGTATCACCATCACTGCTGGTGATCCGATGGATAAATCTGTTGTAGAGTCGTCACTGGTTCAGACGTACTCATAATATTATTATTTCTGTGACTGCATCTTACATTAACTTGTAGGATCCTTTACAATAGATAATTCAGCTGATCTGTAACAATTCCATCTTTATGCCTTATATATCATGTACTATATTACGACGCTAGATTAAAATGACGAGGAAAGGTAACACCCGGCCACCGAAAGCCTTAATATTGTAGAGCCTAGGTGGTCGAGTGGTCTAGAACGTCGGATATAGTGCTAGGCGATTAGGTGCCACGATATCTCAGTAGCATGAGTTCGAACCCCGGCGAGGGAAGAACAAAAATTTCCGAAAGCAAATTTACAGATCTAACATTGTTGGGCTGATGTTTAGACGAATTATATATATATGAACGTTGTTTTCAATTTAGACTTGTATGTATATATATATATATGCTAGTCAAATGCGTTTTGTTAAAATATACTTTGTCACTTTTTGGTCTTTTGGAAAATGTTGTTTGTGCTGTATTTAGACCCCTTTACCAAGAAATTTGTTTTGCATGCACACGTATAAAAATTGCGGTTTTATCCAACGCAATCATAGGTTTGAACGTTGTTTTCAATTTAGACTTGTTTATATTTTTCGTTTGGGCTTGTATTATATTTTCCTTCGGGTTTATATGATCCGTTCATCCTATTTCGACTCTTCAAAATTCAAGAGTCTATCCTAAATTAAGGTAAATTATATGGCCTTCCAAATACCGTTTCGATTCCTAACATCACTGAAGAGACATTAATTGTCGAAATCCGGATATGGTGTACTAATTTTGCACCTTTTGTTTGCGGTATACCATCTTTTCCGCAAGTTTATTGTTTTCTGTTTGATATTAAATTAATATTTAAGATCCATTTTGTTACATCTGGTGATCATTTTATTTGGCAATCGCCAATGGCAGTCAGCAGGGTTTAAGAACATCCGTTGTTCGACCTGCTAGTCAAATGCGTTTTGTTAAAATATACTTTGTCACTTTTTTGGTCTTTTGGAAAATGTTGTTTGTGCTGTATTTATTGAAAACAACGTTCAAATATATATATATATACAAGTCTAAATTGAAAACAACGTTCAAATATATATATTAAAGTCTAAATTGAAAACAACGTTCAAACCTATGATTGCGTTGGATAAAACCGCAATTTTAATACGTGTGCATGAAAACAAATTTCTTGGTAGAGGGGTCTAAATACAGCACAAACAACATTTTCCAAAAGACCAAAAAAAATGAAAAAGTATATTTTAACAAAACGCATTTGACTAGCAGGTCGAACAACGGATGTTCTTAAACCCTGCTGACTGCCATGGCGATTGCCAATGATAAACGGATCACCAGATGTGACAAAATGGACCTTAATTATTAATTTAATACCAAACAGAAAACAATAAACTTGCGGAAAAGATATATATATAGATAGATGTCGCCCTTTATACATCATTTGGTTATTTTGACGTTGAGTTGCTGTCTCAATGACTTAAATCCTATATCTCTTTTTGTTTCATTAAAGATATAATGTTTTTTTCAGCATTCAAAAACACATATTATCCACCCTACGGTTATAGACGTACGACCGACGCAAGATCTAAGATTATCGTACGAATTTTTTGTGAAACGATGCCCTGTAGGATTTTAGATTGCAGTTTAAAATTCGAAACTTGTTACAGTTTTGATGTTATGTACAATTCATTAACCCTGTTTAATTGTGTTTTATTACCATATATAGGCTGATCCTATTAATCTTTACTACTAACAAATTTGTATTCCACATTACTTATTTACTTAACTTGGACATAAACGTGTTATGGAATTGAACATTCTGTTTTTGTATTGACGTCAGGGAGTAAAGTTTATTTTCTTATTCACTGTAAAGTGTATTTCCCTTAATGAAAAGCTCGTCACGTGTGACTTGCTTCAGAGCCTAACGTTTTTAAATACCTTTAAAAATAGTCAATTCAAATTCAAAAAACGTAGTGTCATGGAACTTTGAATTCTTTGAATTAATTTATAAACTTAAACCCCAACTTTTTTAACACAGCTGTCTTCGAAAACTCACAAAAATTGTTTGACAATATCAAAGTATATGCAGGACAGTTTTATATGCTGAAGCGAAAATTGAATAAATATTTTACGGGTGTTTAAGATTCAACTTTTTCAGTCTTATTGTATGAATGTCTACTGTGTAACTTTTTGGTTTAAATGTAAGTCTGCCTATCTAAATAAAATGCGAGTAATGTATAATGCTTTCAGAATAATAATGGGGTATTAATATAGGTGTAGTCTAAGTAATATGTTTGTCGTAAATGAAGTTATATCCTTCGAGGAAGTTATGCGAAGTCATGTGAAAGTCAATGTTTAGTTTGTGAAATTGCTTGAAAATATCTAAAGTCATTTGGTTCATACAATTCTTGGATTTTTGACTAAAATTAAATTTATATATTTTAACACTGCATCCTGCTTAAACGGAATATTTTGTGTCATGTATATATATATATGGACCTTCTGAGTCTGAAATAAAGATGATCTTATCTTATTGGAAATATAACAGAGTATATCAATCCAGATATAAATACAGCAATAGATTAAATATTTAGAAATAAAATTAAAGTGATAAAACTTGCTTCACTCATTATTTTGAAAGATATTTTTTTTTTAAACGCTTAGTATTGATATAGGAACGAGCATTGAAATTACTGGTTTTATGCAGTTGACACCATTTATTAATAAATATTACTCCTTAATACAAAACAAGAACAACCATTGAAATTGCTGGTTTTGTCTTATTCCGCTGAACGTTTAACCCCTTCGATTTCAAACGACTTTTTTGATAATATTCCTTAGCATAAATAGAACAAACATTGAAATGGCTCATAATTCCCCATTCCACATGCTTTGTGCCCTCTCCCAAACTCTGAGCCCAAACTAATTTATATAATGATTCAAATGAATTTACAAAAAAAGATTGCATGGAACACTCGGATAAGATAAGGGGATATTTTGATTGATTGATTGATTGATTGATTGATTGATTGATTGATTGATTAATTGATTGATTCCGAAATATTTATTATGTTTATAGTAATTGTAAATAATGAAATGAACAATAGCCATAAGAAATGCAACATTTAAGGTTTTTTTTTTAACATTCAATTCCCTAGACTATACATTAAATTTTTATTAAGGTGTGTTTTATTTACTATAACTATTTTGAGACATTTTGCCAATATAGGCGAGGTTATATGTCATTGCATTGTGTATTTAAAATACGAAGCGTCATGTGTTTCTTATTGCATCATCATGTAAACAAGGTTGCGTAAGTATATCGCCAGACATTCTTCAGAATACCACATAGTGTCTGAATTGTGCATGTAGGATAAGTGTTAATCTAAATAAGTTTAGTATAAATTGCATAAGATTAATTTAAACTAAAAAAAAAATTAAAATTAACACTACAATGTTGATCATGCTGGTTTATTTGTTTTGATTACGGTCTTTAGGTTTATTTGTTTTGATTACGGTCTTTAGGTTTATTTGTTTTGATTACGGTCTTTAGGTTTATTTGTTTTGATTACGGTCTTTAATCATAATCAGATTCGATCCTTTCTGTTTCTTATTGTAAGTTAAGTACATGCCAAGCCTATCTTAGACCTTTTAAACTGTGACTGCTAAAACCAAACATGTATCGTATAATTTATATGTGCTTACGACCATTTTAACCTTCAATTATACAAAAAAAATTGTAAAGAGTTGACTCAAATTTCAGCCATGTTGATAATTATATTTGCAGACCTTGTCTTGCTGATAATTT
Source organism: Mytilus coruscus (assembly GCA_017311375.1). Lineage (NCBI taxonomy): Eukaryota > Metazoa > Mollusca > Bivalvia > Mytilida > Mytilidae > Mytilus > Mytilus coruscus. Next base: position 121,152,301 of record CM029595.1, on the reverse strand, counting down.
TTGCTGTTATTCTTTAACTACTATTGTTTTGGTTTAAATATTTCGGCCATGTTGACAAATTTGTAGATCTTGTCCTGCCTGATCATTTTTGCAAATTAAAGTTTCTCTTTATCTATTAAAGTTTAAATAAAAAAGCCAAAGCACAGAAAATTGATAGAAATCGTTATTTAGGGGCTATATCACCTACAAGGGGTCGAATCACGATTTCGGCTATGTTTGACTCATTTGTAGATCTTGTATTGCTTATCATGTCTTCCATTTGAAGTTTTACTCTAGTCATCCTGCAATCAGCCAACTATTGTAGAAAAAAAAAAGTACACAAAATAAATTTTGCTTTATTTGTACTTGTACAAATAAAATCTCCTATTACTCCGCTTCCATATTGAGAAAACGGTGATGTGAATATTTCTTTTAGTGTGACAGTTCATTTTGGGGCCCTCTTCGCGGTCTGCGTTTAAACTATATAAAAATAAGGTGATGTGATATGATTGCCAATGAGACAATTATCCACCCAAGTTCAAATGTAGTGGATGTACGCAATTATAGGCAACCGTACAGCATTCAAAAATGAGAAAAACCCAAACCGTATAGTCGGCTATAAAAGGCCCCGACATGAAAAGTATGAAACAATTCAATTGAGAAAACTAACGGCCTAATTTATAACAAAACAATTTACGAAAAACAAATATGATAGACATGAACAACTACAACCAGTGAACTACAGGTTTCTCAGAAAAGTCAGAGACAACATTACCATTTGGATTTATACAGCTAAAACTAAGAGTGCCGCTTGTAAACTGCAGGATAAAATAAAATAAACTGTTAACACAGAGATATGTCTCGCCTTTTTGTTATTTTTATAATGCAAATGTTGAAATTAAAATAGCAATACTTTAACATGTAAGTTATGCAAATATTCAAAGTCAATAAACCATGACTAAAGGTACAGGGCTACACAATCTCCATGGAAATGAGATGTGCCAATGCTAATACAACTGCAAACCAAATACTATTGACTTTTCATAATTCGTTCCCTTTAAACAAACCTAAACACAAACATTTACTTGTAAACTATGTAAAAGTTTCAGAGTCAATGAACTATAATTAGGGGACGGGGTTATATAATCTCCATGGAAATGAAACATGCAAATGCCTATACATTTGCATACCGAATATCATTGACTTAACATTAGTGGTTCATCTTAAACTGACCTAATCACAAACTTATACATGTAAACTAAGCAAAAGTTTCAAAGTCAATAGACCATGACTGACGGGTAAGGACCAAATATTCTCCATGGAAATGAGATGTGCTAATGCTTATACAACTGCATACCAATTATCATTGACCTACCACTAACGGTTCCCCTTAAACTGACCTAATCACAAACTAATACATGAAAACTAAGCAAAAGTTTCAAAGTCAATAGACCATGAATGAGGGGGCAGGGCCAAATAATCTCCATGGAAATGAGATATGCCAATGCTTATACAACTGCATACCAAATATCATTGACCTACCACTAGTGGTTCCCCATAAACTGACCTAATCACAAACTTATACATGTAAACTAAGCAAAGTTTCAAAGTCAATAGACCTTGACTGAGGGGGCGGGGCCAAATAATCTCCATGGTAATGAGATGTGCCAATGCTAATACAACTGCATACCAAATATCATTGACCTACCACTAGTGATTCACCATGAACTAGACCTAATCACAAACTAATACATTGTTGACGCCGCCGCCGTCGCCGACGCTGGAAACAGCATACCTATGTCTCGCTTTTTGACTCCGTCAAGGCGAGACAAAAAATTATTGTTTTCATATTTCTTTGGAACAGTTATAGGAGTTGCAGTATATAAAGAATAACCATATATTGTCTCGAAATATAAATTTTATTTGTACTCGGCTCAAAACAGGATAGAAATGCTCGGCAAAGCCTTGCTTTCTACCTGTTTCTAAGCCTTGTACAAATAAAATTTATGTTTCGGGAAATGTATGGTTTTTCTATATATATATATCTGTTTCTACGCTTTTTTTTTTTTTTTTTTTTATTTTATTATTATTTTCACTTTTGTACACTATTATTTCTTGCATTTTTGTTGGACATTCATTTTCATCTTATTAATTATTTTCAGTTTCTACCGACGGGCCAGGATATTCATTTTCCAAATCCCTACCCCAACACCAGAAAATCAATGGCCTTATCGGGATGAATGTCAATTAATAAATCTATTTCAGGCGTATTTGTTACAGAAAAACTGGTTTTAGTTTTAGGTTTTGGTTTAAAACTGGTTTGGTTTGGTTTTGGGTTAGGTTTCAAAAACTGGTTAAGGTTTAGATATTTTTCAACAAATGTAAAGTTTATTTAAAACTTGTAATATTATGGTTCTAAATATATCTTGTTACCTTCGTTTTTTGTATCATATTTATTGTTATTGTTTCATATTTACCGTATCAAGAACTGTAATAGGCTATAAGAGCCAGTTTACAGATACTTGCCTCGAATTTATACCACCAATTATGTACAATTTACAGTAGGGTATATGTTTGGTAGTGGAAAATGCGGGACAAGTGTGTGTGGTCAACGCTTCATTTAAAAATAACACACATTTTTCAATAACACTTAAATAAAGCACAAAGAGTGGAATCTAGTCACTGTCTGTGAATGCTAGTTCGACCTTTCTGTGTCACTAAGATCCCATCGTCTGACTACTTTAAAAAAAGTTACGCTTGGAATTGTATCTATGATTTAATCTGTTTTGCTAATATTATTTTATAAATGCATAACACCCGAATCAATAATGATACAAATTATATGCTCTCTAGTCACCTTTACCATGGGTAATTGTGCGACCGTTTTTTCTTCGCCAGCCCGAAGTACTCCCACAATACTCTGTGGAAATTATAAGTATCAAGCAATCAAATTGTTAGTTTGTCAAGGTCTTCTCTGTTCAATTAACATTCGAAAGGAATGATCACAAAACCTGCTCTCTATTATATAGCTGAAAGACATCCAACTTATTGTTAAACCAAACAAATAGCAGCCAGGTTTGTAGCAAAACATTTGAAAATGCCTCAAATCTTCCTTTTATTTGAAAGAGAACTACACACAAAGTGTGGGATGCTTTGGTATTCATGTGTGATCTGTGAATGCTTCTTTAATAGTATTGACCTAGCAAGTTGAAGAATTCAAACCATTTAAATTTTTATTTACTTTGCGCACTTATAATGTGGGAAATATCCATTATCAATAGTTCATTTTCGCGATATTTAATAATTGCAGAACCAAATGTTGGTTTACTGGCAATGGTAATCAGATACAGAGAGTTTGATACCTTACGTTGAAATAAAAGTACAGAAGCTGCACGTCAACATTAGTTACTATTCGAAGTATGCATTACTTAATTCTTGATGTAAAAATGCAAAGATGTGTTCTACCCTCTGCATGCCTAACTTTCTCCATATTTTTTTTCTTTATTAAAATCATTATTTTTTTTGCCACAAATTCAGACGAGGCTCATCGGTAGTTACGGCCTGGTTTAAAGATTTAGGTGTAATTGACGGGACACACATTCCTATTAGCGCACCTAGAGAGTTACACGGGAACTACATTAATCGCAAATCTTTCCATTCAGTAAATCTACAGGGTATACGTGATAGCAATAGGCATTTCTTGTATAATTTTTTATGTATTTTGTGGATGGCCTGACTCCGTTCATTTCTCTCCAGTATTCAACAACGCAACGAGGTGTTCCCATGTAATACACATTTACTTGGTGATTCCGCGTACAATCTAATTAAAATATAGATCTCTGATTTCGTTATACTACATGTGCTTTTGATTTTTGTATGTACAATGTATCATAGATCAAATTTATTCGTTCAGTGTATGTTCACTAGTGTTAATATAAGCGCGGAAATCACTATGTGATCCGTGTAAACTCATCGAACCTTTAAATAAACTTATTAGTAAAGGTTATCTTACCAATGTTGTAATTAGATCTTTGAATATAGTTTACATTGGCACTAATATCGATTTTGTCATCAGCAAATTAAAACATAACTAAATTTGTATTCTTTTCAAACGGGATGTATAAAGACACACCCACGTTCATTTTGATCTATAAAGAGGTTAAACTCTAACTATCCTACTGTCTGTCGATACATTTATTTTGGCATTGCACAAGTCATGTCTTCTTTGACTGTCCATGACGTTAAAATACTAAATCCCTGGGATGTGTTTTAGTTGATTTTAGTCTCTGATGCATGATTTTTATTATTAATTGTTTTGGCTTTTAACTAGCTGTCAGTAACTGCGAGTACTCTCAAATCGTACTTTCTTGTTTATTTGACCTGTTGATACTAATTGTAATGCTTTTTGATATTTAATATTATTCAGGGTTATATCTGGTCTATATACCAAGTGCTTTTATAAGTGTTTGGTACTACTATAAATTTTCACTTCGTACTATGAAATTCAAAATTATTTATCTTGTAAAATATTTCCTTTCTCTACTGGAACTGTACACGTATACCTAACAACAAAATTATTTTCATTTACCTGTGTTTAAAGTTATTGCAAATGGCTGATATTTTTGTTCGAGCATATTGTTTTTCTTAAATTGTTTAACATTTCATACCGATATAACATGTTACTTTTATTATTCTTCCTTAGTTTATTTATTTTGTATTTGCATTCTATCATAGGTCAAATTTATTTGTTCAGTGTATGTTCACTGGTGTTAATATGTCCTTTGATTGAGTTAAGCTATTTCAGTTGATATTTTATAGTGTGTCTTTCTAAGTTGTGATGTTACACTATTGTTTCAGAAAAAGGGTGAAGGTTTGGTACCATTAAAACGTTTAAACCCGCTGCATTTGTTTGCAACTGTCCTAAGTCAGGAATCTGATGTTCAGTAGTTGTCTTTTGTTGATGTGGTTCATAAGTGTTTCTCGTTTCTTGTTTTTTATATAGATTAGACCGTTGGTTTTCCCATTTGAATGGTTTTACACTAGTAATTTTTGGGGCCCCTTATAGCTTACTGTTCGGTGTGAGCCAAGGCTCCGTGTTGAAGACCGTACTTTGACCTATAATGGTTTACTTTTATAAATTTTGACTTGGATGGAGAGTTGTCTCATTGGCACTCATACCACATCGTCTTATATCTACTTTTGATTGAGTTCAGTCATTTCAATTGAAAATTTATAGTGTGTCTTTCTATGTTGTGATGTTACACTATTGTTTCAGAAAAAGGGTGAAGGTTTGGTACCATTAAAACGTTTAAACCCGCTGCATTTGTTTGCACCTGTCCTAAGTCAGGAATCTGATGTTCAGTAGCTTTCGTTTGTTGATGTGGTTCATAAGTATTTCTCGTTTCTTGTTTTTTATATAGATTAGACCGTTGGTTTTCCCGTTTGAATGGTTTTACACTAGTAATTTTTGGGGCCCTTTATAGCTTACTGTTCGGTGTGAACCAAGGCTCCGTGTTGAAGACCGTACTTTGACCTATAATGGTTTACTTTTATAAATTTTGACTTGGATGGAGAGTTGTCTCATTGGCACTCATACCACAACTTCTTATATCTACTTTTGATTGAGTTCAGTCATTTAAATTGAAAATTTATAGTGTGTCTTTCTATGTTTTGATGTTACACTATTGTTTCAGATTAGGATGAAGGTTGGTACCTATTAAAAGTAGCTTTGAGCTGTTGCTTGCTACACGAGTTATGCCTCTTACAAAATGTACATGAATGAGTACATTGAAGAGGGGGTTAGGGAGATTGAAGAAAGAAATAATTTTTGTGATGTACATAGTCCGTCTGACACTGTAGAGTCGAAGATGTGATTTTTTACTTAAAATTAAGACATAAAATTAAACTTAACCAGTGTCTGAATTCATTATTGGTAAGATACTGACAGACGCACCAAGTCAAATTATAAAAATCTCTGTTAAAATGAGATGTGCAAACTGCATACCAATATCAACAAGCATTCTGAGAGTATTGCATAGCAATACATAGTCCCCTACCAGTTAAAAATTCATTGTACTGGAACGATATATGCTAACTTGATCTATAACTTGTCATGGTGTAAACTATATAACAAATATCAAGTCAATATCTTCAAGCATGACGAAAAAAAGTGTGGAAAACTTATTATTTAAGTGAATTTTCTAAGTCCAAGGACCATAGCTCTGCACAAAATCATCAGAACGGAAATTCAAACTTGATCTTTAACTTTTCATGATAAAACTATATACCAATTATCAAATCAATACCTTCAAGTGACGAAAAAGTGAGGAAAACTGATTATTTGAGTGAATTTTCTAAGTCAAAACACTCTTCACAAAATCATCAGACCGGAACAAAATTCGAACTTGATCTGTAACTTGTCATGATAAAACTATAAACCAATTATTAAATCAATATCTTCAAGCATGACGAAAAAAAGTGCGGAAAAATAATTATTTGAGTGAATTTTCTAAGTCCAAGGACCATAACTCTGCACAAAATCATCAGACCGGAACAAAATTTGAACTTGGTCTGTAACTTGTCATGATTAAACTATATACCAATTATCAAATTAATATCTTCAAGCATGACGAAAAAAAGTGCGGAAAACTGATTTGCCGGACTGACGGATGGACAGACAGACGGACGGAGTGCAAACCTAAAGTCCCCTTCGACTTCGTCGTAGGGGACTAATGAATTATCAATGGTGGTTTCCCATCAACATACCTAATCATAAACTCTTACATGTTACCTGTCAAATGTTTCAGTGTTCATAGACCAATTGGAGAATGGAGCCATTTTTTTAAATTTAACATGACAATGAATTATGCTTAATTTAATGCAACAACATATAGACCAAATATCACGGACCTAGAAATGTAGACCTAATCACAAATTTTAACAATTCTAACAATTTCATTTGCTCTTGTTTTCATAGGCTATTCCCATTTACTTCCCAGTTTTGAATTATAGCATGTATAGAAAGGTTTACATATTTTTGTTTTGTTTTATTGGATTGTTATCTCATAAACATTTATTCGTCATCTCAGTATTTTCCAATTCACAACAAATAAAAATTAACAATTTAAAACATTTTTTTTTTAATTGCCAATTCATACAAAACGACAACTGTCAGACTAGAAAAAATAGCAAGATCAGAAACAAATGAATAGTGTTGATAATGAACATTAATTATCTATATAAAACGATGTGTAGCTAAAAAAAAACACCAAACACAAAAAGGTTATACATATAAGAATTGAAAATCCATTAAAAAAATCAATTTGACCATAGAATCTGCATAAATTTTTTCGCGACTACTACACTGCATCAACATTGCCTCCATTTAAATACTAAACCAAAACCACAAACCACCCATGAACGTAAGGCGTATTTGTTACAGAAAAACTGGTTTTAGTTTTAGGTTTTGGTTTAAAACTGGTTTGGTTTGGTTTTGGGTTAGGTTTCAAAACTGGTTAAGGTTTAGATATTTTTCAACAAATGTAAAGTTTATTTAAAACTTGTAATATTATGGTTCTAAATATATCTTGTTACCTTCGTTTTTTGTATCATATTTATTGTTATTGTTTCATATTTACCGTATCAAGAACTGTAACAGGCTATCAGAGCCAGTTTACAAATACTTGCCTCAAATTTATACCACCAATTATGTACAATTTACAGTAGGGTTAATAGTGGAAAATGCGGGACAAGTGTGTGTGGTCAACGCTTCATTTAAAAATAACACACATTTTTCAATAACACTTAAATAAAACACAAAGAGTGGAATCTAGTCACTGTCTGTGAATGCTAGTTCGACCTTTCTGTCCCATCGTCTGACTACTTTAAAAAAAGTTACGCTTGGAATTGTATCTATGATTTAATGTGTTTTACTAATATTATTTTATAAATGCATAACACCCGAATCAATAATGAAACAAATTATATGCTCTCTAGTCACCTTTACCATGGTTAATTGTGCGATCGGTTTTTTTTTTTTTCGCCAACCCGAAGTACTCCCACAATACTCTGTGGAAATTATAAGTATCAAGCAATCAAATTGTTAGTTTGTCAAGGTCTTCTCCTGTCTAATTAACATTCGAAAGGAATGATCACAAAACGTGCCCTCTATTATATAGCTGAAAGACAGCCGACTTACTGTTAAACCAAACAAATAGCAGCCAGGTTTGTAGCAAAACATTTGAAAATGCCTCAAATCTTCCTTTTATTTGAAAGAGAACTACACACAAAGTGTGGGATGCTTTGGTATTCATGTGTGATCTGTGAATGCTTCTTTAATAGTATTGACCTAGCAAGTTGAAGAATTCAAACCATTTAAATTTTTATTTACTTTGCGCACTGATTGATTGATTGTTAGTTGCTTAACGTCCAGTGGCGGCAAATATATTATGCATATTCAGGACGACTTTGCGCACTGATAATGTGGGAAATATCCATTACAAATGTTGGTTTACTGGCAATGGTAATCAGATACAGAGAGTTTAATACCTTACGTTGAAATAAAAGTACAGAAGCTGCACGTCAACATAAGTTACTATTCGAAGTATGCATTACTTAATTCTTGGTGTAAAAATGCAAAGATGTGTTCTACCCTCTGCATGCCTAACTTTCTTCATATTTTTTTTTCTTTTTGAAATTATTATTTTTTTTGCCAGAAATTCAGACGAGGCTCATCGGTAGTTACAGCCCGGTTTAAAGATTTAGGTGTAATTGATGGGACACACATTCCTATTAGCGCACCTAGAGAGTTCCACGGGAACTACATTAATCGCAAATCTTTCCATTCAATAAATCTACAGGGTATACGTGATAGCAATAAGCATTTCTTGTATATTTGTTTATGTATTTTGTGGATGGCCTGACTCAGTTTGTTTCTCTCCAGTATTCAACAACGCAAAGAGGTGTTCCCAGGTAATACACATTAACTTGGTGATTCCGTTATACTACATGTGCTTTTGATTTTTGTATGTACATTGTATCATAGATCAAATTTATTCGTTCAGTGTATGTTCACTAGTGTTTTAAAATATGTCTTTTGATTGAGTTCAGCCATTTCAATTGAAAATTTATAGTGTGTCTTTCTATGTTGTGATGTTACACTATTGTTTCAGATTAGTTGGTGCCTATTAAAAGTAGCTTTGATCTGTTGCTTGCTACACGAGTTATGCCTCATACAAAATGTACATGAATGAGAACATTGAAGAGGGGTTAGGAGATTGAAGAAATAAATAATTTTGTAATGTATATAGTCCGTCTGACACTGCAGAGTCGAAGATGTGATTTTTACTTAAAATTTAGACATAAAATTAAACTTAACCAGTCTCTGAATTCATTATTGGTAAGATACTGACAGACGCACCAAGTCAAATTATAAAATCTCTGTTAAAATGAGATGTGCAAACTGCATACCAATATCAATGAATTATCAATGGTGGTTTCCATCAACATACCTAATCATAAATTCTTACATGTTACCTGTCAAATGTTTCAGTGTTCATAGACCAATTGGAGAATGGAGCCTTTTTTTAAATTTAACATGACAATGAGTTATGCTTAATTTAATGCAACAACATATAGACCAGATATCACGGACCTAGAAATGTAGACCTAATCACAAATTTTAACAATTCTAACAATTTCATTTGCTCATGTTTTCATAGGCTATTTCCATTTACTTCACAGTTTTGAATTATAGCATGTATAGAAAGGTTTACATATTTTTGTTCTGTTTTATCGGATTTTTATCTCATAAACATTTATTCGTCATCTCAGTATTTTCCAATTCACAACAAATAAAAATTAACAATTTAAAACGTGTTTTTTTTAATTGCCAATTCATACAAAAAGACAACTAGATCTAACTGTCAGACTAGAAAAAATAGCAATAACAGAAACAAATGAATAGTGTTTATAATGAACATTATTTATCTATACAAAACGATGTGTAGCTAAAAAAACACCAAACACAAAAAGGTTATACATATAAGTATTGAAAATCCATTAGAAAAATCAATTTGATCATAGAATCTGCATAAATTTTTTCGCGACTACTACACTGCATCAACATTGCCTCCATTTAAATCCTAAACCGAAACCACAAACCACCCATGAACGTAGTTTGAATAGTTTCTTGAACCAGTTTCGGTTTGAGAATAACAAACGGCAAACCAGTTTCAGTTCAAAACCAGTTTAAAACCGGTTCTCATTAACAAATGCAAAGTTTATCAAACTAAAACTAGTTTTGCACTAACAAATACGCCTTTCGTGTTCCCGAAGAAAATATTAATGATTATTGACATCTACGCATGGCTTCCTCTTCTATGTAGTAAATAGTAAATGTGGGGATCTAGAAACGACATAAGATCGAATTGACCTCTACGATCATACCACTATTGATGACGCAGAAACCGGATCAATAGCAACGCTAACGACATTCACAACAATCTTTAGGTGTTTAAATCTATTTTTTGTTTGGAATTTGAATTAAATTCAAACAAGATTATGCAGTGTTTCTGTTCACCTGGTACTAACAAGCAAATTAAATAGACCGATTTTTATCTGCGTTTTAAAGTTCTTTTTCAATTCATTTAAAGAATATTTGTGTATGTTTACCCTTGTAAAGTACTTAACCATAATGTGTTATTTTGGATGCTAGATTCAGCTTTTAGCTGTGACAAGGAAAGAGATCATTCAGACGGCTTTTTCCATTAACTTAATATATATACCCTTCCTATAAATATATTTAAAAGAATCATGATAATCCCTTAAACAATTGTCACTCAATTTTAATCAAGCAATCGGGTAATTTCAAGTTGGATAACCCTGCACAAATCACTATCAAATTGATAATTTGTTGTTTGCTCAATGTCCAGTAGCATATAGTTCATACATATCCTGGATGAATACAGGAAAAAAACGAACCACCAATAAAGTGTGAATACATGATTGATTGATATTTGATTGTTTAACACCCAGCGGCAAATACTAAATGATGACACTAAAGATTTGTAATGTTCCTGAAAGTAGAGCTATGACATCCATCCTGAAACCATCTCAATAAGTCATAAACACAAACAATCAGAAAGGATTTTTCATCTTTTATTATTTAAATTTTTACTTGTACAAACTTCTTACAAGCAACACATTAACAACATTTACACCCTATTTACATAACAATACAATATAAAGCACTCATACTAAACTGTACCATACATACTTGAAAAACAAGCATAAAGACAAACTAAATAATGAATGGAACCTCAAAATAATTCAAAATGATATGCAATATTTCTTTTATATAAATATATGAGCTTTAATTAATTAAACCTGACTTGGGGGAACATATTATGATAAAACTGCTTACATTTCAAGGTCAACTGTCTTGTCCTTTTACATTTTATTATGTCCTTATAATATTTTATTAGACATAAAAGTTATCTGAAATATGAGATTATAAGATCTACTTTATTTTTATCTAGTTTTATATATCAAAATCAGATCATACGTTTTTTACTAATTAAGGGGGAAAAGAGGTACATAAAACCTGTATAGCTTATAACTATAGAATTAACAAAACCAGACTTGTAACAAACAGCCTTTTAAAAAGCCTCCTCATGTGTGAGAACAATTTTATTCAAATTTATGTTAATTTACATGTGGTGTTATCTTTCAGAATTAGATAATAAACTATGAACATTACTTCTGGTGATGTGAATGAGGAATTGATATAAATGAACTTAAAGTAATTCTTTGAACCTGATAAACAAAAAAGAATACAAAATGCATTTTTTTTTCTAAGAATCAATGCCATTGCTTTTTTAATCTGAAAGAAGTGGTATTGTCTGAACATTTTATGGAATGTAAAAGGTTAAAACTTTAACCACTCATCAAAAATATTAAGCAATCTAATCATATACTAGACACTATATTTAAGCAATATAATTTGGCACATGCTTTTCAAGCATACTTAGCACTCCAAGCTTAAAACCATCAGAGGAATGTATGAGCACACTATGAAACAAAGTAAAAGGTTTCATCTGAATAACTGAAAAACTTCTGAAGAACTAAATGCTTAAATTTCTGCAACTTTTTTTAAAAGTTTTATTCAAGTAAAAGATGGTTATTTACTTTAAAATTCATTTAGAACAATACAATGTTTACAAATTTCCTTTCAACATTTTATAAAGATAAAAAAAAAAAATAACTTGCTGTAAATCATATTTGGCACAGTAAGAAACTGAAACATTACTTTTAAATAATAAGCAATTCCTTTGCAAGCTTTTAACAAAGCACTATCCCTGGTTTTATTTTCAATGTATAGTTACAATAAATAAAAGAATCTGGAATTTTACAGGAGAGATTCTTAAGGAAATATTATTATGCAAGACTATCATGACTATGATATTGAATTGTCAGATTTCACTGGTCCATACAGAAAAGTATCAAATGCAAAAATATTCATGAGAAATTCCTATCAAATTTAACTGTACACGGGAAACAAAATAATGTTTATGAATTGAATAAATAATAATGCCTCACAACTTTTCACTTGTTTTTGAGCAGTTATTAAATATAGTAGGGAATCAGATCTAGTACTCTTTGATATATATACCTTCTAGGTAAGCACCAATAGTTATCTCACACTAATGGACTCGGGAGCAAGTCCTATTCACATAAATATACTAAATTGACTACATCATGATTGTATGTTCATATTTACAAAGATTTAACAAAAACAAAAGTTAATAAATAAACAACTATATACAATTCTAATACCTTTCATGTTCATATGTATTCACAATTAACATCATTTACACAAAGGTCAAAACATGTCTAGTCACAATATTACAACAGCAAATGTAGGCCACATATTCTAAATAAAGGTAATGCTTTAGGGAATATTTAGTTCTACTTTCAAAGGACAATGACTGAACTTTTTCTTTCATATATCATATGGAGATTTATTTTCTTCATAATAATTCCATTTCATCATTTTCATAATAACATGTACTGGTAAAAATATTATCATTCATAAAAAAAGATGTGTTGTTGGGTATACATCAACATCAATCGTAACCCAACAACAAGACATTAATTTATCAATATACTGTTTTTAAAATTAGACAAGAGTCTAATACATATTTGCAACTGTATTATTCAAAAAGCTGATTTGCTGTGTAACAGTAACTAACCAGATTTTAGCTAAGAATGATCACATCATTGGTCTATGACAATTATTGCACACAAGTCTATGACGCACACAAGCACATATTCTTCTTCTTAGTACCTCCATTAATTACATTCAAGGGCTTTAGCACCATTTTCCATACACACAATATTTACCTTTCAAGTCTTTTCAACTATGGATTTTATCCATTAACAAAGTTCCATTCACACATTTTATAAACCTTTTATTCATCTTGACCATTTAAACAATTACACATGACTTATCTTACCAGAATGTGACGTTGGGAATATTAAGCATAAATTAACACGAGTTCTCTCAGTTTGTTCTTCATGCAAATTTACTGGAACTTGTGTCAACTGACACAGAGCAGAAACCTGAGACAACTATTTCCAGAATATCTGTGTACATTTCAGCTGTTGTGATGCCTATCTTTAAAGAATCAAGAAAAAAACAAAGAGGAGATCTGTATATTTGATCAAGATTAAGAAAATTCTAGAATAAATGCAGTTACTGATAAAAATCCAGGTTTTATGTAAATCACAACAAAAACCAAGCTGCCAGTGTACAAAGACTAAGAATGATATGACTACCCATTGTTACCCAAGGTATATTATGCTTTAAATTATCCTATGTATCTACGATTAAAACTTGGTCCTTCCTCTAGATTTCTTCTTTGGACTGCCTTTGGGTATTTCAGATCTATCTTCCGTAAGATTTCACAATCAACTTTCCAATGGGACTGAAATTTGATCGATGTAGGTGCATCATGAGATTTTATCTGATGAATGTTCTTACACTGGAATTCCTTTTCTCAATTATTTAGACAATAATTGTTAGTTAAGTTTATACCACAGCCTTGATTAAAATTAAAAGTTCTATTGGAATTCTTTATATCACACATCTGCTGTCAATGGCTTTATTTCCTATAAAAGAAACAACAATATAATAATAATGCCAATAAAACAATCTTTAAGGTACATGTCTGTTGTCAATAATTGAAATTTATGTTATACACAACTTTTGTGTATAAATAAAAAATGGAATACATTCAAAATTCTTCACACAAGCTAATGATGCCCTTGCAAAAAGATTTTGATATTCAATCTGTTTAAAGGTTTTTTTCTCTACTCTTTGGCATAAAATGTATTGACACATTTTCTTTTATTCAATTTGTTCAGGGACAAGAGTGGGGGGACTTTTAACAGCTCATAATTAAACAAATATCACTGAGAAGGGTTTGAAAATAATAACTGGTTTGCAATTTCTACTAGGACTCTACATATAATTCTTATAAATGAATTTAAACACCAAAAATTTCCGCACACTTAGCTATATGATGGTTGGGGACGCCAGAGCAAATAGAGAGAACCAACATTTCAGCACACTTAGCTATATGATGGTTGGGGACGCCAGAGTAAATGGAGAGAACCAACATTTCAGCACACTTAGCTACATGATGGTTGGGGACGCCAGAGTAAATGGAGAGAACCACCAATTCAGCACACTTAGCTATATGATGGTTGGGGACTCCAGAGTAAATGGAGAGAACCACCAATTCAGCACACTTAGCTATATGATGGTTGGGGACGCCAGAGTAAATGGAGAGAACCACCAATTCAGCACACTTAGCTATATGATGGTTGGGGACGCCAGAGTAAATGGAGAGAACCAACATTTCAGCACACTTAGCTAAATGATGGTTGGGGATGCCAGAGTAAATGGAGAGAACCAACATTTCAGCACACTTAGCTATATGATGGTTGGGGACACAAGAGTAAATGGAGAGACCCACCAATTCAGCACACTTAGCTATATGATGGTTGGGGACGCCAGAGTAAATGGAGAGAACCACCAATTCAGCACACTTAGCTATATGATGGTTGGGGACGCCAGAGTAAATGGAGAGACCCACCAATTCAGCACACTTAGCTATATGATGGTTGGGGATGCCAGAGTAAATGGAGAGACCCACCAATTCAGCACACTTAGCTATATGATGGTTGGGGATGCCAGAGTAAATGGAGAGAACCACCAATTCAGCACACTTAGCTATATGATGGTTGGGGATGCCAGAGTAAATGGAGAGAACCAACATTTCAGCACACTTAGCTATATCATGGTTGGGGACACAAGAGTAAATGGAGAGAACCAACATTTCAGCACACTTAGCTATATCATGGTTGGGGACACAAGAGTAAATGGAAAGAACCACCATGGAAATTTGGGGGATTCAAACCCACCTTGTGAAAGTGGGGTTCAAAAGATAGTGTATACTACTAGACCACCAAGACATCTAATAAATAATTAAAGTAAACAACAGGACACTTACTGATTGATCTCCTTTATTATGATGTCCATCCCTGCCCTGGTGACCAATCATCACAGAATGATGATCATCTGTTGTAGTTGTTTTACGGTAAACTGGGTTATCAAAGTTCATACTCTTGATGTTACGTTTCTTAACTCTTCTGTATACAAAACATCCAACCTGCAGTAAGGGATATTTTAATTTATAATAAATTCACACAAATAGGACTTTTATCATATGCAAAATAAAGAAATACTGTTTATATTCTTGGCGACACAAGCCGCCATCCTAACTATGAAGAGATATTTTACATTAACAGGAACATTTGAACAAATATACTAAAATCTTTATTATAAAACAAATGTTATATAGAACAAGAAATTTTTGCATTATTTAGATAAATGTTTCTATAACTTTAAAATTTTGCAATAAACTTACGATAAGGAACATGATGACAATAAAACCAACAACACCAATGGCAACGAATGCTACAATTCCTGCCTGTTCTTCCTGCAATGGTTTAGGTTGTTCCAAAGTTTTGTTGTGTTTCTCTGTAAAAGTAGTGTATTTTGGTCCACCAGTAGATACCACAATAGGGTGATGTGTCACTGGTTTCTGAGTCACATGAGGCGCTTGTGTTGTTTCAGACTTGGGTGTAGGGGCTGGTTTTTTGGTTGTTGGAACAGTAATACCAGCTGCAAAGAAAAAATATTATAAAATAGTTGCACTGCACAACATGCAAGTTATCACTGCATACAGACACAAGTTTACTAAATCAGCATACATTTTAATTTATTAATGATTCATTTGTAGGAAAAGCACATGTAGCTTTAAAAAATTAGATGTGCTTTCCTGAAAAAAGGTAACAAGTAATGAACATCACACTATTTGTGTGTTGAAGTGTAAACTGCTTCCATACAGGCCCGAGAACACAGTTATTTCGTAGTGCATTTCTTTTAGACAATAAATTAAAATTTAAAAAATCGCACATAACTCTATCTCAAAATGATTTTTACAGTGTTGTATACTACTTTTGGGACAAATAATATCAAAATTATAGAAAAGTCTACCAACTCTAACTCAAAATATGGACAATTCTATGTTAAGGGGGTCTATAATTCAGTTTGACAGCTTCAGGCATACTAATTTTTGACCTTTTTTAACTGGACCAAATCACTACTTTACATTTAAAATTAATCACCCAAATTTTTTTAACATGTAATTTCATCCCCCTACTTAATATTTCATGCATAAAATATAAAGAAATAAATTTGGAAAGTGTTTGAAAAAAAATTGGCAAGTTATACACTGTCCACACTGGGGACTATATTTGTAGACAACGAAAATCAAAGGACGATAACTGTGTCCTCCAACCTAATAGGTAGACCGTTCATTAATTAGTCATGCAGAATAATAAATGAATGAATTTATATGAAAAGTAACAAATGGTTACAAAACAGATAGTATTTCACTCTTCTTAATAAAATGTCATGAAGATATCTATCTAAATATTCTTACAAACTGATTAAAAAAAGTAAAGCAACATACAGTCAAAAGGACATTTTTTTTTATAAATTTACAATCTCTAAATATTTTTTTCTATTATAATTTATGAGAGATCAAACAAAAAACTATAGTTTTGGGATCATGCAAGTTACATATCTGATGTTTTGTAGTTCAAATGTTCACAAGTGGAAACAGTTCGGTTGATATAACAAGAAAAAACAGGCATAAATTGTTCCTCCCACCCCCCTTTTATTGTTTTATTTTTAATGCAAAACTTTCTATTACTTGTTATATAATAAAACCAAAAAGAAGTTTTGATCCTGTTCATGTAAAGAAAATGCAGAAAATTGAACCATGGTACTTTTCAACCCATACTTAGCACAGAAACTGTTTATTTGATGGAAGAAAGTTCATGACAAGGCAACAAGAAATAAAAAACTTTTTGGTAAAATTATGTTGTTTTAACTTTCTTGTTCACTATTTATAAAAATTTGTAAGGGTTCCGCGGAACCCAGTGTCTCACCTACTTTTGCTGTTAATCGCAGGCTCAACAAAAATGAGGAAAAAAAAACCAATAAAAATATTCCTTTAGATACTATCTTTTGATTGTAAGAAGCTTCTGTCAAAATTTGGTATAAATCCAGGATAGTTTATGAATCTAATAAATGTTTTAAAAACTTAACTGCAGACTGTATTTAATGTTAACTGGAAGAAAAACTAAGTCCATTTATAAGTAAAATACGGATAAACAGGTACAAAATTTTAACAAAATTTCCTTCTAGATACTAGCTTTTGATCATAAACAAGCTTCTGTCCAAGTTTGGAACAAATCCAGGATAGTTTAAGAAAGTTATTAAAATTTTAAAAACTTTAACCACAGAGTGAATGTATTGTTTCCTGGCAGAAAAACTAAGTCCATTTATAAGTAAAATACGGAAAAAATGAAATTTTTTTTTTAACAAATTTACTTCTGGATACTATCTTATGATCATAAACAAGCTTCTGTCCAAGTTTGGTCCAGGATAGTTTAAGAAAGTTATTAAAATTTTAAAACTTTAACCACAGAGTGAATGTAATGTTTCCTGGCAGAAAAACTAAGTCCATTTACAAGTAAAATACGGAAAATCAGGAATTTTATTTTTACAAAATTTACTTCTGGATACTTTCTTATGATCCTAAACAAGCTTCTGTCCAAGTTTGGTACAAATCCAGGATAGCTTAAGAAAGTTATTAAAATTTCAAAAACTTTAACCACAGAGTGAATATTTGTGGATGCCGCCGACGGAATGTAGGATCGCTATGTCTCGCTTTTTCGACTAAAGTCGAAGGCTCGACAAAAAAATAACGACAACAATTAAACAACATTGAATTTTCACAACAATCAACTACAACAATGAATTCTCACCAGTTGAACTATGATTCTTATTAGTACTATTAGGTGATGGAGTAGTAGATTTAACAGGTTTTACACTTGTAGTTATTACAGGAATATCTGCTGGTTCTGTTAAGTAAATATGATGAGTTGGGTTATTATGTATATGATTGCAAGCATATTTATATTTTGTTATCTACAACAATTGTTAACAGTCATTTTTTGTAAATAAATTAGATTTCAGTTTTAGATATAATGTGGTCCATGGCTGTAATTGAGTACAAAAAAAAATCATACCAATTACCATAAACTATTTTAATAGAGGTTGTTCTTGGCAAATCTTTTTGATGACTGAAATTGTTAGAGATAACAAATATCTACTGAGAGAAAATGACAAACATGACAATGGTAAAAATGATGAAGTGATATGACTATATATATGAATAAATAATTAAAGGTAGATTTCTTGAAAGTGTTGAAAAGAAGACATGCTTGTACAATGTAACTGATGTAGTATATAAATGATGACAGCAATTTTAAAAAAACTTATAACTATCTTACCTTTATCAACACATGTCAATCTATTGAATGAAAGTTTTTTGTTGTCTGGACAGGCACATGTATATTTGGGTACATTAGGATCAGTAGACTTTCCATTAGGTTTTGGTAAACACAGGTATTCACATCCTCCATTCTTGTTAGCACAAGCATTATGTCCTGTAATTAAAGATAGAAAACTTATCATCTAAAATTATTTATATATGAAATTTATTTATTTAAATTAGTGATGGCAACAATTAAGAAATTGACAATCAGTACATCTCAATTCTAAAAAGAAAAGGTAAATATGTGTAACCATTCCATTGATTAATTAAGTCACAAAATTTAGGAAAATAATTACAAAGTAAAATGTCTAATATTTAAATTTAAACATGTTTTAGGTTTTTTATGTCTTGATCTTCATTACAGCGGACTATATGCTGTCTGAATTTCCCACATGATTTTAAGTAGGGGAAAAAAGGATACTTCATAAAATTTGAACATTTGCCATCTCTCTGTTGACTGATATAAATGTCTTACCAGGTTTTTGTATAGATGAATGATAAATTTTCAAGTCCATTGGTGAATGAAGACCTAGGGCTACTTGTTGGAAGTCTTCTCCAGTATGTTTGTGGGCCTTACGGATTGAATCTGATGACCAATCAGTCCAATAGACATCATCTTCAAATACAGCAACAGCAAATGGATGGGCAATGTGTTTAGCATTGTGTACAACTGTACGGATGTTTGATCCATCTAAATCAGCTGACTTGATTGTATGTAGTTTTGCATCAATCCAAAATAATCTACCATCAATGTAATCTAAAAAGAAAGAATGAATTATAAATTGCATTACAATCACTTAATAATTCCATTTTCTGGTTAGATGTTTGAACAATTTCCAAAATAAGCAATCCAAATAGACATTTATACTAATGGCTTAAACAATTACATGTATATTCCATAATGCTCAATAACATCCTAACCAGTCATTAACCTTTATGGTTTGATCAGTGTACAGAAATGACGGGAGATTCAATTATAAAATATAGAAGGGGAAAAGGGATGAGAGATAATTGCCAATGCAACAAAATCTAAACAATACAAGTTAACCAAAAGTATTCAAAAAGTTGCCAACACAGATTTTCACTGCAGACCATAGTCAATTTTTTATTGCATGGATAACTATATTTTTTACTTTTTTTGTTGACCAGCATTGTTGAAATACTTATGGCAGCAAGAATGTCTTTTGTACAGATATATACAGTATTTATTTCTGAGACATGTACTCACCAATTGTAATACTATTAGGCCAGACAACATCCTTGGAAATGATTTTTCTGTCAGATCCATCCATGCCAATTCTCTCAATCTTTGGACTTTTACCCCAATCAGTTACATACATGTACCTGTTTAAATATGAACAAATTCAAATATACTGCAAACTTCTAATCAAACTCTTTTGAAGTATTATGTCAAACAATGGCTCAATATTTAACAATAAGTTTGTTAAAAACATGTAATAGCTGTACAAATCATAATAAAAAATACAACTAATCTAAATAAAATTCATATAGTATTTCAGAGAAAAGGTTTGAAGAAAGTCTTTTTAATTAGATAGTGTTCAGTTTTCTTTTCTTACAAAACTTGCAGTAATGTTATAACATACCCATTTCTTGGATCCAAAGCTATTCCTCTTGGTTCATCTAAATCATGGGGGACAACTGTGACAGTTTTTTCTCCATCCAGACTGGATACCTGTATGCTGTTTAATCCAGTGTCAGTCCAGTACAGAAGATCATGGACCCAATCAATAGCAATACCATCAGGTGTATCTATGTTAGCCTTAATGATTTCTTTTTTGTTGTTCATCATGGTGCCATTCCCAATTTCAGTCCTGTAAAACATTTGTTTTTTGCATTTCAAAAATATGTGCATGGTGTCATTTCTAATCATTCTGAGAATCAGCAGGAAGACCTTTGCTTAAAAATGTTGTCCTTTTTTCAAATAAAACCATAAATTGGAATTGCATCCTTTTCTTTTATTCATGTGAAAATATATTAAAAACTTGCTCAATCTTATCCCGAACCAATATGTAGTTTGATTACTTGTTGGGTTTCTAAACAAAAGCATCATCTCGGTGAGTAATGATAAACATACCTAGATATCTTTTGTAGATTGACATCAGACCAATAAACATATTTCTCTTTATAGAAAGCAACAGAAACAGCACTTGAAAGTCCTTCTACAACTGGTTCCAACAACCAAGTTCCTACTTCCAACCTTCTAACGTCATCTTTGTTGGCAAACAGCAACCAAGGTCTTGGACCTGTCAAAATAAATGTTTATCTTCAGAAATTATGAATTAATATTTACTCTTTTGAAGAAAGTATTTCCACTGTGAAGGGGGGTATTATTTCTCTTAGTACTTCTTCATAAATAACACATTTTCCTTTCAATTCACATTTAAATTTCCAAAACAAATTAATTTAGTGGTACTGTGAGGAAGTTCACATGATGCTCCAATTTATTTTTAAGATGCAAATCAATTACAACTGTAGCTCTTTTTTAAGATATTAATATTATTACTTTTTTCAATCAGTTTCAAAAGAATTGAGATTAGAAGATTGTGAACTGTCAGGCAGACGCTCCCAACCTTTGTTTGTTGAGGGTGTAATGTATCAGCATTATATAATTTATGAAATACCAAACAAGTCGATAATAAATTATAAACATACCATCAATTTTGCAAGTTGTTTTGCCTGGTTTACCAAGAATAAAATCCTTCCTGTAGCCTTGCACACACTCACATTTGTAATGACCCTTTTCATCATGACAGAGTTGTGAACAAACTGGAATGCTGCTTTCTTTACATTCATCAATATCTGTAGAAATTAAAATATAAAACATATTATGCTGTGTGCAGGGACCACATGAAAGGTCATAACAGTCTATAGAGTACTTTAACCCCATCTGCCAGTGTGGCCTGTGAACCTTAGATTGTTATTAAATTCAATTCTAGTATTATATACAAATCACATAACTAAGTGTATATTGATGAGTATGATTGACTTTTACAAAATCTATGAGGAAAACCAACAGTATCAGAAAGTATAGACATATCTTTTGTCAATGAAAGGTTATACAAGTTAAGTTACTTACTGACACATATCTTTTGTCAATGAAAGGTTATACAAGTTAAGTTGCTTACTGACACATATCTTTTGTCAATGACAGGTAAAACAAGTTAAGTTACTTACTGACATATCTTTTTTCAATGAAAGGTTATACAAGTTACTTACTGACACATATCTTTTGTCAATGAAAGGTTAAACAAGTTAAGTTACTTACTGACACACATCTTTTGTCAATGACAGGTAAAACAACTTAAGTTACTTACTGACACATCTGCTTGTCCCCTCTAGTTTGTATCCACTGTTACAAGAACATTTAGCTTTTGCTCCTACCAGTGGTTCACAAATGTGGTCACATCCACCATTGTTTGTTTTGCATGGGTCTGCTGTAAAGAAAAGTTGTAAAACTTGAAACAGATGTTGTAAAATGTATACAACTAGATATATAATAACATTAGATATTGTAAAGAAATTCACTAGCTTTATGTGTAAATGCTTTTATTCTATCAAAATATATTTGCCAGATTTTTTATATAAAAAAATATTTGATTATTATGTATTATGCATGGACTTTGTTTAAGAGAGCTACAATTATCATTTGTAATTAACATAAGAGGTACAAATATTAAAAAATCTCAGGTTAGGAATTCAACAGCAATCCAGTTAGTGTCGGTTCTGAAGACCTTAATGTACTTAAAAATGGACATGCAACAGTTATTAACCACTTAAATGTTGTCTATAATGTAAAAAGCAAAATATAAAAAGGTCATCAAGCTGGTTTTTATTTTTAGAAACTAAACCACAACTATTCTGCTTTCTAAGCAAATAAGATAATCTAAAAATGCATAGAGATACACTGTCAGTACAATGTTCATGTAAACAGATCAACATGTCCAAGGTTACACTTGAAAATACAACAAGAAACAAGGACTAGCCAGCTGAAAACTTTCTGATGACTACAATCATTCAATATAACTACATGTATTAACAAAATATAGGACAACTGGCTGATAAGCAGTGTTTTCTGGTAACTAATACTAAAGGAAGAAAAATCTTTATGTTGCCTTAAATTAACAAAGACCATGCTTTACAGAGATAGGTCATAGTCTTGCATTACAGTGAAAAAAATTATGAGCTGGCAAACATGATGAATGAAAGCATTCTGACTTCATAAGAATTTCTGTTAAGTAAATTTATTATACATGTAGAATGTTCAAGTTTGTGCCTTATGTGTAGATTCTCGAGAATTTTATGTTTTACTGTGAGCTAAATATGAAATCCTGTTGCCAAAAATGAATTAGTTCAACTTCTAGTTCTTCATAAATTTTAATGTCCAAATTAAATTTATGGTTTTTTTTCTTCAATATTCAGCCTTTTCATCAGTATGATCTACCTTGTTATATATTTATTTTTGTCTGACAACATATCCTGCTCAAGCTAGCTACAAAATTTGATTGTGTTTTTTTATTTCACAGATTTCTTTGTTTCTGTTGAAGCGTGCAGACTAGTTAGTATATTTTTATGATCTTAGAAATGAATAAAGCATGCAGCAGACAACATACAAATACAATGAATGGTACACATACTTCCAGGTTTGGTCCCATTAAACACCGCTAATGAATGAAAGAATGAATGTGGATGTTACCAAGAAAATAATATACACCTCAGTCATATACTGAACTGTAAAAACTACTGTCTAATTTACATTTTCATAGAAAGACGAAATTTCTACACTTTAGCCTTGGTGTTCTAAAGATAAATTGTAAGCATCAATATATACATGTGTGTTAAGAAAATTGACTATGCAGTGAATAGAAGGCATGTACTACTTTCAGCTTTATTTCAAAATCAGGGAAAGACATAAAAATATTGAAGGAAAAAATTTAGTTTTATTTTAAAAATTCTTTGTGAAAATGATAGTAATGACAGTAATATTAGTTGATGCACATCAAAATTACCAATTAATTACTATATGTTCCATTATTATTCTTTTATTTAAAGAATCTGATGCTCATTTACATACTTTATACATGAAGACATGTATAAAAGTACACTAATCAAAACCAGAACTATTAGAGACAAGTAGCAGAGCAGCATGCTGTCTGATATATATATAACAATATTTACCATCACATATAGTTGTTGATTCATCTTCCCAGCCTCCACAATCATTCAAATGATCACATACTTTGGTGTAGTCAATACATTTCTTTCCATTTTTAAAGCAATCAAACTGATTATCTGGGCAATGTTGAACACCAGTATCCGCTGAAATGAAAAAAAAAATTATTAAAATTTATAAAGTACTTAAATCATGATTAGAAAATATACAATTCTAGAAGACACAACACAATGCACATTATCCATCAACGTTAGATTAGTAATTATAAACAATATAAAATAAGGATAACCTTTTTTTAAAAGAAATTGGCTTCATTAAAGTTGTACATATCAAAAAACAATTTGGAGGAAACATAATTTCTGTCAAGATAGGCCATTTATATTCATATTCTTCATTATAATGGTCTTTCAACATGTTCAATGAAGGAAAGAATGGGACTGGCTAAATACATGAATATTCCTTGATAAAACTTACTACAATTAAATTCATCTGAACCATCAGTACAGTCTGGGATGTCATCACATTTCATAACATGATCAATACAGTGTCCAGTTTCACACTTAAACTGGTCAGCAGAGCATGTGTAGGTACCTAAAATGTCATATATGTATGTTAAACCTGAAAATCTAAGTCATACTGCATGTGGTCATTTTAGTGATTATGCAACATTATAAAAATATTGTTGATTTGAAATGACATCAATTTGATAGGGTTGAATATATGCAGTCCTCACTGTGACTGAATGATGCAAATAAATATGAATGCAATTTTAAAGTACATAATATCAAGTGTTTGGAATACATGTCAAATTCAAAATCTTGAGTTTCATGTTGACATTAATTCAACCAAATTTTCAACTTCTGGCATAGTGCCAAATTACAAAGAATAACAAATTTATAATCAATATATCCTTTAGAATTATAGAATCAAAACAATTTTGACCTTAAATGTCTCAGTCTATGATTAAAATGACAAAGTGTAAAAATACTGAACCCTTACACTTCATTAATTATATGTATTCAATGCGATTCAATAGTCTGAAGTTGTGCCAATTTTCTTTTTACATAATATTTTTTTTGAAAACTGCCAAATTAAATAAAGCCATTTAGATAATTGACATTTGCACCAGATTTCATCCATATCAACACACATTATTTGCCAAAATCTGCATCTTATTTTTTGTAAACAAAGAGATTTTAGATAAAAATAGATGAATTAAATTTTTTTTCTCTAAAAGTTGGGATGAAAACCAAAATCAAATTTATTTTTGAATGCTCTTAATATGCAGTTAATAGCTATTAACATTTTTTTTAAGAACAAATACAAATGTACAGAATTTGTTATTATGAGATTCCAATTTTAATGTATTTTGTTTTAAATTAAAACCAACAATTCTCTTATTTAACATCCAATGAAATGTATATTTGTCTACTCATACTTCCATAACCTGTAAAATTTGGAAGCCACAAATTATGTTTTTATACATTGTAAATGATTTTAAAATTCTACCCTATCCAGCATACTTACAATTTTTTTCATCTGATCCATCAAAGCAGTCTTCATCCCCATCACACTTCCAATTGTTGAGAATACACTGTTCCTCATACATACATGCCCACTCTGTATCAATACAGGTGTTCTTGGGTGGCTCTGACTTACAATTGGTTTCATCACTATGATCATCACAATCATGGTCACCGTCACATTTCCAGTCATGATCTATACATTTACCATCTGCACATTGGAACTGGTCGGCAGTACAAACTGAGGCTGAAAATTAAATTATAATTAACACATGCTGATTTTCTAACAAATTTGATATATACATGGTTTACATTAATCTTTATAAAAATCAAAATTATTGCATAAATAGTCTCTTAAGATTAAAAATTACTCATAAATACTGCAAATAATAAAATATGATGAAACAGGTGCTTTCATCCTTAATTGGAAAATTTTTGTTTTTAGGATTAGCAATAAAAAAAACTGAGACAAGGATTAGATAAAAGGATCAGTGAGGAAATTTTTTTTTTATATTTTCTATCTTGGGATATTATATTACATACTGCAATTCTTCTCGTCACTGCTATCACCACAATCATCTTCACCATCACATAGCCATTTTTTCGTCAAACATTTACCATTGTCACATCGCATCTCATCATCAGCACATGTTGGAGCATCTGTGAAAAAATATTAAATACATTAAACAATGAATGTTGACCAAAAAATAACTTTTTCCTATATGTTTATTATGAAGGAGTTTTTCTTGAATTCTATATTATATCCTATTTATCATGATTACAATGTATATCCTGTTTTGTTCATTGCAGAATTAAAAAATTACATACCGCAAGTTTCATCTTCACCATCTGAACAATCTTTGGTTCCATCACATCGCCAACTATTTGAGATACACTGTCCATTGTTACATCTGAATTCCTCATCTTTACACTGGGTACCTGAAGAAAAAATAAGATAATCCAGTTTTTACCACTATAACAATAAGTGGATGAATTTAATGTCTTATAAAACTTTGTTCATAACTCATCACCGACTAGTTTTGACAGTGGATCTTGTAATGGTTGTCTTATGTGGAAAAAGAATTGCTTACTTCCTTCTTGAGTAGGGACACCTGTCAAAGCACAATCCGTGTTTTAATGGAATTCAGTTTACTTTGTGTTTCCTGTGTTTATTTTTTGTAAATTGTTTGTCTTCTGGTAGCAAAGTCTGTTTGTGCTTTTCAACATTATGATTTTAGTCCCCCCTTTTATTTATTTTCATTTTGATTTATTATTTAATGCAATTTATAACTAACCATTGCAGACAGCAGCTGATTCATCTGTGCCATCATAACAATCTTTTTCTCCATCACATTTCCATTTCGCAAGTATACATTGTCCTGAGGCACACTGAAATTCATCTGGAGGGCATGTTTTTGAATCTGTAAATGTCAAAAGTTTCCTACATATAATTGTCATTTATATTTACTTGTATACTTCCAATTTTCTTTACAGCAAGTTTTATTTTACTTTTAAGCAAAATGGCCCATTGTATAAAACATTGGATACTTGCAGGATTGATTAATTTTTTTATATTTGATTGAATATGAAATTCCAAACAAGTCTTTTGCAATGGCTTTGTTTCCATTCACTGGTTTCGATATCTTCAGGATGCAAATTTATCAGCATAAAGTATAGTAGAAATTGAATCCTGGGATTAAACTAAAGGACAAAGTTAGTGTACCCTTCAGACTTTTGCATGGGTTGTATGAACTGGTACTTTTCTGATTTTATTAGTAAATTATCTATGTTATCATAAAAGTCAATAAATCAGGCAAATCCAATCACTTGTTTGCAAGGGTTACCGTACTTCCTCATGATGAAAGACCTGCCCCTGTAGCCACTTTGTTTGTAAACATATCATTCAAAATCTATCAGGCTATTATAATTTTATTATGTAAATTAGAAAATTCCTGATTATTAACTACTGTGAAAAATTTACTGAAATAGTTTTGTAAATAAACTTTTATTTTAAACAATTCCTGCCATAACCTACTAATCAACAGTGGCAATCTTCCATCAAAATTAAATATCTAATTTGACCTAGATAATGTGCCAAATTTAAACAATAAAACCAATGCAGCTGGACAGATTCCAAATAAACCCTTCTTGTAATTTTATTATTCTTCCAAGTTCTTGAACACCTAGCTTAGTCTCAGCATTGAACAAATTAAAATTTAAAAATGATCATTTATTTCAAAATTTAGTTTAACAGGATTTAAGCGCACGTTTGGATTCCATTGAATACAATTATGCAATTTTCATTTCTTCAAATAAATTTCTTTTGCTTATTTCAGTTAAGGTAAAGAATTTTAAGATATTCACACGTTTTTCAGGTGTGTCAGAATACTGTCATCTGATTGGTCTATTCTTAAGAATGTGACCTCAGACCATTTAATGAAACCAATGGGAAATCAGGTCATATTATTGATCAAATACATCAATATTTATAATATTCATGTTTTACAAGATTTCATTTACATTTCAAATGACAGTAAATTGTAGAAACAAACTATAGATTCAAAATAAACACATTTACGTTACTGAAAATTTTAAAACTGGGGGACATATGTAATTTTCTTGACACACCCAACTTTCTAAAAGAGTTAGGATTGAGATTGTTTTACTACTGTATACACTATGCTGGCTGTACATACCACAATTTTCCTCGTCTGATCTATCACCGTATCCGCAATCGCTATCCCCATCACATCTCCAGTTCATCGCAATGCATCTTCCTGTTGTCACGCATTTAAATTGAGTCTCAAAACAACTGGCAGCTAAAAATTTTTAAAAAATGTATGTATCGTACATCCAATTATATGCTTTACACTCTGGAATATTTATTTTAACTCTACGTTGCCTACTGTTTAGTGAAGTCTGCACAAACCAAAACCTGCTTATTTAACGCTGTTTTTATTAGTGACATTTGTAAAAAGAAGTTATTGGGCATTTAAACAGCTAAATTAATTAACAACCTAATAAAGACTGCTGATGAAACTAATCAGCATCATTTTTTTTAATTTGTTTCAAATCATAAAACTCGTGAAACATGAAAACATGAAAACTCGCAACTCAGCCTTGCCGGCCGGCATGTCTAAAAAAACATGTAATGTAAAAAAGTCTTACCTTCTTCACAAGATATTGATGATATTAGGATATTAACAATCACAACAAAAAACAGTACGGATAATTTCTTCATTTTTGCCAAAATTTCACTTTATATCCTGAAATATGTGAGCTGCTTGGACTACACGTCAGATGTGGTGGTCGATCCTAGTAGTTGTAACAGCGAGGTCAAATGGGGATCTTGAAAAGACGTCTGGCTGATCCGCTAATTTAGCATATAAAACACTGTAATTCTATGAAAAATTTGAAGTCCTAGATGTATGAAAGTTTTTCCACAACGTCAAAAATAAAAATCGCACTCTCGCAGAATGGTGTTGTGATCTCAAACGAATTTTAGTTCTGAAACGTCACCAGTTATCCGATCGGAAGGTTTATAATGAATATTCATGAGAAAATCAGGCGATATCAACCTTTCGAAATACGGATGACAATTCCGATTGGTTACTGTAAACCACATGACGAAATCCATGGGAATACACATTATTTTCATTGATAAACTGTCATGATCCAGGTAGTATGGTCATGATTGATATTTTTCAAAATTGTTTCAGACATCTTTATCATGTATCACGGTGACTGTAAACGATCCATTTAGTTGAAGTTATATTTTTTATGCCCCACCTAGGGGCATTATGTTTTTCGGTCTATGTGCGTCCGTTCGTTCGTCCGTCCGTCTGTCCCGCTTCAGGTTAAAGTTTTTGGTCAAGGTAGTTTTTGATGAAGTTGAAGTCCAATCAGCTGGAAACTTAGTACACATATTCCCTATGATATGATCTTTCTAATTTTAATGCCAAATTAGAGTTTTGACCCCAATTTCACGGTCCATAGAACATAGAAAATGATAGTGCGAGTGGGACATCCGTGTACTATGGACACATTCTTGTTTTCTTCATATTAACAAATGTGCATAACAACAAAGTGGTGCTACGGTATTCACAGGCGCTTGGGGAATGGACCTTGCATGTTTGAACGTTTTTTCAATAGTAAATATTCTTTAATATTTTAACTTATTTAATGTGTTTTTGCTGTTATCCATACGACATTACAATAACCTAGTCAATATGATGCCCAGCCCTCTAACATGTTTCTGGAAAATAAGAATTTAGGGCTGACATCATTGTATAAACTACTAGGGCCTAGCTATTATTAATTGTAATATCGTATGATCTCGTATGCAAGGATTTGTATAGTAAGTAGTTGTATGGATAAGAGCAAGAACACATTAAAAAAGTTAGAATATTAAAGAAATCTACTTAAAATAATAAAACCCGCACAAACATATTTAGAAAAATCAGACCAGTCCGGATCCATTCTCCAAGCTGTGTGTGTATAAGTATATTTCAGTAGTCACATGGTTTAGGCCTACAGAGTAGAGAATATAGCGTAATGGGAAAAAATAAAAGAAAAAAATGAAGGAAAAAAACCAGAAATTTCTCCCGCAAATTTAGACCCTATGTTTGGTCCAAACAACCAACAGGAGTCCGAGTGAAAACTAGTACTGCATGTTACTGTCTGTACTTTAAACAAGAAAATGTTTTTGAAATTATTTATTTTCAAGGTCGTCCAGATTTTCTTGAAGAAATAAAATACATGTCAGTGAACCTTTTTTTCCTAATCTGTACATTTTAATGTATAAAATGTTTAAAGTACACTTAAATGTTACTTTGAAAGAGCGAAGCAACGTGAAAATGAAGTAATTTATATATATATACAAGTCTAAATTGAAAACAACGTTCAAACCTATGATTGCGTTGGATAAAAACCGCAATTTTTATACGTGTACATGCAAAACAAATTTCTTGATAGAGGGGTCTAAATACAGCACAAACAACATTTTCTAAAAGACCAAAAAAGTGAAAAAGTATATTTTAACAAAACGCATTTGACTAACAGGTCGAACAACAGATGTTCTTAAACCCTGCTGACTGCCATTGGCGATTGCCAAATAAACGGATCACAAGATTTTACAAAATGGATCTTTTAAAATTATAAATTAAATACCAAACAGAAAACAATAAACTTGCGGAAAAGATGGTATACCGCAAACAAAAGGTGCAAAAATTAGTACACCATATCCGGATTTCGACAATATTAATGTCTCTTCAGTGATGTTAGGGATCGAAACGGTATTTGGAAGGCCATATGATTTACCTCAATTTAGGATAGACTCTTGAATTTTGAAGAGTCGAAATATTAGAAATAGGATGAACGGATCATATAAACCCGAAGGTAAATATAATACAAGCCCAAACGAAAAAATATAAACAAGTCTAAATTGAAAACAACGTTCAAACCTATGATTGCGTTGGATAAAAACCGCAATTTTTATACGTGTGCATGCAAAACAAATTTCTTGGTAGAGGGGTCTAAATACAGCGCAAACAACATTTTCCAAAAGACCAAGAAAGTGAAAAAGTATATTTTAACAAAACGCATTTGACTAGCATGTCGAACAACGGATGTTCTTAAACCCTGCTGACTGCCATTGGCGATTGCCAAATAAACGGATCACCTGATGTAACAAAATGGATCTTAACTATTAATTTAATACCAACAGAAAACAATAAACTTGCGGAAAAGATGGTATACCGCAAACAAAAGGTGCAAAAATTAGTACACCATATCCGGATTTCGACAATTAATCATGATAAATGTCTCTTCAGTGATGTTAGGAATCGAATCGGTATTTGGAAGGTCATGTAATTTACCTCAATTTAGGATAGACTCTTGAATTTTGAAGAGTCGAAATAGGATGAACGGATCATATAAACCCGAAGGAAAATATAATACAACCCCAAACGAAAAAATATAAACAAGTCTAAATTGAAAACAACGTTCAAACCTATGATTGCGTTGGATAAAAACCGCAATTTTTATACGTGTGCATGCAAAACAAATTTCTTGGTAGAGGGGTCTAATTACAGCACAAAAACATTTTCCAAAAGACCAAAAAAGTGAAAAAGTATATTTTAACAAAACGCATTTGACTAGCAGGTCGAACAACGGATGTTCTTAAACCCTGCTGACTGCCATTGGCGATTGCCAAATAAACGGATCACCAGATGTAACAAAATGAATCTTAACTATTGATTTAATACCAAACAGAAAACAATAAACTTGCGGAAAAGATGGGGTCTAAATACAGCACAAACAACATTTTCCATATATATATATGAGTACACCTAAAATTTACTGAAGTGGCACAGTTTAAAGGCCAAATAAACAGATGTAAACCATCCAAATATGCCTACGTGGCCATTAGTCTGTAGTAAAGAGTCCCATTTTTGTTGCTTAATTTCTACTGGATAACCGCCTGTTTAAGAACAAAAATCATAGCTTTAAATAAGATACTTTCTGTAAGGGTCTGCATTGGGGTCCTTCATTTCTGTATTCTTTAATAATTTTGCCATTTTTCTCTATTCTTTATACGTTTTTCCCATTATTCTCTATTCTTTATATTTTAGCACCTCATTATTCTCTATTCTTTATTTTTTTGGTCCATTTCTCTCTATTCTTTATATTTTGTTGCCCATTATTCTCTCATGATTCTGTAAACCCCCATCCACACCTTCTTCTATAGTACTACAAGAACTAAACACTTGTGTACATCACAGGCGCTTGGAAAATGGACCCCCCTTTTTTTTTAAATTTATTTAAAGTAAACTTTCTTAATTTCTTTAGTATTTTAACGTATCTTCCCCCTTTTTTTTGTATTCTTGCTATTTTCTTTACGATACAACAATAACATTCAGTAATTAGTTTATATGACTGATGCTTCTCTATTCTTAAAAGAGCATTGAGGACCAAAATTTCCAAAAGGTTTTGCCAAATACAGCTAAGGTAGTCTATTCCTTGGGTAGAAAATCAGGGCCGGAAAATCCTTGGTATTTCGAAAAATTCTAAGTTTTGTAAACAATTAATTCATAATAATGACCAAATCAATGATGATTGATGTCAACACAGAAGTGCAGACTACTTGACTGGTGATACCCTCGGGGAGACAACCTTCACCAGCAGTGGCATCGACCCAGTGGTTGTAAATGAACTCATCATAGATACTAGGGTTAAAATTGTATATGCCATACGCGCGTTTCGTCTACACAAGACCCAAAAAAGTAAAAAGTTAAGTTCTACTGAGTCTGACATAGACAACTACTTTTACACCTCATCAGATTGATTGCTGAAACAACGAACAAATCTCATGATTCTACAAACGATAATTTTGAACAACAAAACCAACATCCACGCAAGCGCAGCATATGAATTATGAGCGATAGCTGCAAAAGCTTAACAAGAAAAACCAAACAAATAGAATTTCAAAACATTATACATAGAGATATTTGAAACACACATTTCATATGTAATCCATGGATGCGAATTACAACTAGCTGGATTCACAATTTACTAGTAGTTTAAACATATTGTATTGGCTCAAAGCAAAAAAGATCAAACACAAGTAAAACATACTTAAAGTCTTCTCCACAGTGCAATATATATAACAATACACATCACCATAAACTATTCAAAAACTTATACCGTAAACTGACACTAGTTTGACTGCAACAAATACACCCTTAGTTTAAGGATAATTGTTTAATAATCTTATAATGATTAGAATTTACAAAATATATCATTTCAATCATGTTAGAACAGAAAAGTTCTCCAATAAAAACATTCAATGAAACGAACTGATAACACAACTCTTAAATCAATAAAAACATTAACAGTGTTCCAGTAGAAAAGAAGTTGTCTCAAAAGAACACGAAGCAAAAAAAAAGACTATATGAGGGTCTGAATGGGGTTTACATAGTAGAGAATTATGGGCAAAAAGGGAAAATAATGGGCAAAAAGTATAAAGATTTGAGAAAATAGGACAAAAAATAATGAATACAGAATAATGGGGTGCTAAAATTTAAAGAAAAGAGAAAAATGAGCAAAAAATATAGAGAATAGAGAAAAATGACATAAAAATTTAAAGAATACAGAAATGAAGGACACCATAAAGACACTCGTTTATGAATACACGTACAACGCTGTACATAGACATAACAGTCATGTGGTAGATGCATGAATAATCTTAAGAATGGGAGTCAAGTGTGTCATTTTTCTTTCTATATGTAATTCGCAAACACTCAACAAATTCATTCCTATATCATTGTTCATAGATGAAACTGCTGTTGGTAGTGATAAAGAGTGATTTTCTGTGCAACATGTTTGCTAGTAGTACCCAGACTATCAAAATAGCCACTAATAATCAGTTATTACATGTGAAAAAAAAACAGACTGCCTAGACGAAAAAAAAGTTTACTGCACTGTATGATCTAAATATGAAAAAGCACCATCATATAACTTAATATGCAATGGATTCAACAAACCATAAGAGGTTTGGAAAAGGGATGGAAGGTATCAAGTGAACTAATTAAGGGCATACGATACAGTTATAGGGGAGGTAATGACGTTGCTAACGTAAATTGTTATTTTCACGACGTCAAACTACGACTTATCGGGGAAACATTCAGTTTTCGACTGATTTTTATCATTCAAACTTATTTAACTTGAAAACGAGTTCATGGACCCCTCTTTTTTAAAATGCCAATCGGTTTGATTACGTAAGACGATAATGTGTGCAAATTTTTATGAAAACGTAAATAGTGCAATTTTTTTAAATTTGATAAATATACAGCAAAAAATGATGTTTTTTCTACATTCGTGAACATTTGATAAATATGAGTCATTTGAAAAAACAAATTGCACAAATTTAAACTACATTTATATAAAACAGAATCTACAAAAATTTAACAAAAACAGCTTGTGTTTATCTTTTAAAACAAAAAGTTATGTATTTCTGTTGAAAGGAAAATACGTCCACAAATCCGAATTTTGAGCAAATATATGAAATTTCGACCTCATTTTACTCAAAAGTAGCACATGAAGGTATATTTTTTATTACATATTTGATTTAATCATGCAAAAAATAGCCTATATGCAAATTGTCAGCAAACTGTCAATATGGGATCAAAACTGTATCGTATGCCCTTAATACGAACTATTAACTGGTTCTCAGATTATCTATCAACCAAATAAACGTTCTAATTGTCTATTGCAAATCTTTATTGCTGTTGTTGGAATACATTTCCAACCATTACTAGGTGTAAATAAATGGCATTTGTTTTAAGCGAAATTCAAGCTTTATAAAGTATTTACACCCATTACAATAAGAATAAGAATATTTTATATTCCAATTAAGGGTCCTTGGTGAGCAACGTAATATTCGCATTAACAAACTGTACACTAAGATTTTATAGCCCAGGTTCATAATGAAATGAGATATAAACTGTACACATATACCTCCATATATAAAGGAGATGAAACGGGTAAGAGTTGGTTCGCTTAAAAGATACCTTGAGCGCGAGTTCGTGTTGCTCAGTCTTTATTTTTTCATGTTATTTTATGATGTGTTTTGTTTACTGTTGTTTGTCTTTTTTGGTCGTTTTTCGTTTTTGCCGTGGCATTGTCAGTTTGTTTTAGACTTGAGAGTTTGAATATCCCTTTGGTATCTTCCGCCTCTCTTTTCTAGGGTATCTTGTCAGTAATATGATATTACCAGTTTCTATCGTATTCTCTGAAGAGAGACTAGCTCGATTACTATGTTCCAACAGAATTTGCTGACCACTTAATTGTGGAACCGTTGTCTGAGTTGACTGTATGACAATGGGGTGTCGACGGACCAATGTGGTATCGGAAAATAGGGGCGATTAGTCTGGAGGTTTAATAGTCTATACAACTCGCTTTTCAAATACTAGTTGTTTTGTGTTCTTTAATCCTTTTACAAAACGAATTCTGGCTAGTTTTATTAAAGGGGCATTAGTTACGATTTTGAAATTCAAAATACGATTCTTTTTGTTTCAAATATTAATAAAATCGGAATTTTGAAATAATATTTCGTCATAAGCAGTCGTTTTGGCCTAAATTTGTCAAAAAATAAGCTCAAAAACATTGCTGGTGTATTATTGACTTGCATGTCAATAATTTAACCTCATTGAATCCGTATTCATGTAACCTTCAATTTAATCCCTTAACTGTAGATCTGTTCCACATGTATCTTTATATTTTGTTGCCCATATAGCTATCAAAAGGGGGAAAATGTCAACATTGAAAGTGAAACAAGGGTGAAAGAGAGCCGAAAGATACCAAGGGGACATTCAAACGCATAAGTAGAAAATAAATAGATCCTGCTCCACATGTGGCAACCGTCATGTTGCTCATGTATGTACAAACCAGGTGATAA
Source organism: Mytilus coruscus (assembly GCA_017311375.1). Classification (NCBI taxonomy): domain Eukaryota; kingdom Metazoa; phylum Mollusca; class Bivalvia; order Mytilida; family Mytilidae; genus Mytilus; species Mytilus coruscus. The sequence goes on along the minus strand of CM029595.1, from coordinate 121,116,115 downwards.
GTCTAATTTGGTAGGTCACAGTCTGGGGAAAAGGGGACGGGATTGTAGTAACGACAATTGGAACATATTCGTTGTCATCTGTGAAACGGATATTCCATAACGGTCAACCAACTCGTGATGGCGTCCGTAAAGTTTACGAAACCATTTGGTTGACGGAGTCGATCCACAAAAAATCACTCTTATACAGGTAAAAACGATGATTTACATATTTTTTTTAACTATAAAATGAAATCAAACAGACCTAGAAAATATAATTGCACGTGCTCCCTATCTATTTATATTTATGTTTATATCGGATTATGTTACCGTCGGCAGTCTTCGGAGGTTATTTCGATGTTTAATTTGATGGCGTCTGGACTAAAATACAAACGCAATGCTGATACATATTATCGAGTCCATGCATTGTTATTGTTTATTTTAGACTTTAATAATTTGGATATACGTTTTAGTATGCTATAAATCAAATATGAGAACTTGAGTCAAATCTGTGAACATGAATTTGATAGTCATAAGTTAATTACGATTAATTTAACAGACACAAAAACTTTAAAATATTATTTTGCCTTTTATTAGTTTAATCTAATAGACAACTTTCGAGTTCGATGCATTTCCGTCAAAAACTTCGGTTTTAGTGAACATCATTCGTGCGTTTAGGGGCGTCGTCACTTCCGTTCCAATGTTGAGCAAGTGGTTGGAGAACTATTATGCTATATTGCACGAATTATTCGGCAAATTGAATTCTCATAATTGACAATCAGCACTGCTGTCATTAGGGAATTGTGATTAAGTACCTACGGAACAAACATTATTTCTGGTTTATCCTGCACAATGACGATCACTAAGACGCTTGATGAACGTAAATAGTGCAGGGATACAGGCGATCCCCTCTATCTGGTAAATGACGTCATAAAGGCGCGCATAATTGACGAGTTTTTTCCGGTGAAGGACAAACTCGAAAGTGGTCTATTGCATAAATATTTTTTCTTATATTACCTTTTTATTACATATCTAGGGCAAACGTAAAATAATTTGTTAGTAGTACATTGTACCATTATGATTTATTGATTTAGTAATTATTGTACATGTACAAACAGATGGCTCCCTTCGATGTTTTTCAGAATCTTGGTTCGAACGGTAGGGGCCGAATGGTGGTTAATGAAGGTGGTGCCGTGGTTCCAATGACGGAGGATCTCGGGGCGGTCCAAAATGATGATGGTGATGGGCCTGTCGAAATGGTCGTTGACAATGTGGCGGTCCGAAAGAATGAAGGCGAGAATCTGGTCCACATGGTGGACGGTGATGTGGCGATCCAAACGGTGGCGGGTGATGGCCTGGTTCAAATGGCGGTGGATGATGTGGCGGATGGTGACGTGGTGGATGGTGATGTGGCGATCCAAACGGTGGAGGGTGATGGCCTGGTTCAAATGGCGGTGGATGATGTGGTGGATGGTGATGTGGCGATCCAAACGGTGGAGGGTGATGGCCTGGTTCAAATGGCGGTGAATAATGGGGCGGATGGTAACGTGCTGGATGGTGATATGGCGGTCTGAAAGGACGAGGATGGCATGGTCGAGGTCCAATTTGATGACATGGCCATGATCCTGGAAATGGAGAAGTATAAAACCATATTATGCCTAACACAGAAATATAAAACCATTACACGTATATATAACACTGAACCTATGACACCAAATTATGTAAAACACTGAACCTATGAAACCACATTATGTATATCGCTGAACTTATGTGTTTCACTGAAATATACAACCGAATTATGTATAAATCTGAAATATAAAACTAAATCATGTATAACACTGAAGTTCCAAACCAAATTTTGTATAACACTGGAGTATTAAACTAAATTATTTATAACACTTAAGTATACAACCAAATAATGTATACCACTGAAGTATAAAACCAAATTATGTTCATAACATTGAGGTATAAAACAAAATTATTTAAACACTGAAGTATACAACCAAATTATGTATAGCACTGGAGTTTAAAATCAAATTATGTATAACACTGAAACATAAAACCAAATTATGTATTACACTGAACTTCTGAAACCAACTATGTAAAACACTGAAATAAAAAACCAAATTATGTATAACACTGAAATATAAAACCAAATTATGTATATAACTGAAGTATCATACCAAATTATGTCACATCACCGGAGTATCATACCAAATTATGTCACATCATTCAGAGCCGTAAATTGCCTGTCTTGTAAGGGGAGGCAGTTGAGTTTCGCCGAGCGGAGCGAGGCGAAAAAAAATTTTGACCCATTTTAAGCAGAACATGATATTTATTCGGGCCATTTCCCTGTATGCAATGTTTTGTTATATTTTAATAAATAAGCGCCTGGAATATATTGAAAATAGTTATAAACCAGAGTTAGATAACGTGTGCCGGTAAAGTAAGATTTTTTACGCTTCATCCTAATGTATGACTCTTCACAAGCTATTTTTACTTATTTTTAGGGAAACAATTTGCGAACTTAAAATGAAAGGCCCCCTAAAGTTGAGCCTTTTTTGTGGTTTATCATGCTTTTTTGGCTGTCCAAATCGAGCTATTTTGACTTCGTTTCAGGGACACAATTTTCAAACCTTAAAATGAAAATGCACACTTAATAACTCATAACTTTTAATTATCAAATTCAAATTATTGTTTACACTGACAATTTTATTCGGTTAGGCTTTGCTAAGGGGATTTTTCTGTGCCCGGACGAATTCCATCTCTTTAACACTTCTATGCATTCAATATTGCCAACATTGTCACTTCTATGTGTAGCATAGCCAGACCACGTAATCTGCTTTCCGTCATTGTTGACCTGTTCCATGTTGTAAGCTTAAGGAGCCGTGGCGCAGAAAACGATCCCTCACAACTGCAGGACCCAACTGGCAAGGCTAACAGAAGCAAAAGTATTTGTTTTATATTTGGGTAGAAGTGCGTGTGTTTGATTGCTTGCTCTATTGTACATTTTGACCCAATCTCATTAATAGACGTAAAAGTAACAACCAGTGCTATTAAAATAATGCTTGATTTTAACAATTTTTTCTTTTCAGTATTTTTTTCTTCATTTTTTCTTTTTGTCAGTCCGCAATAGGAGGCAATTAACTGCCTACAGGCCTCTATGTAATTTACGGCCCTGATCACCGGAGTATACAACTAAATTATGTATAACACCGGAATAACAACCAAATGTATAATACTGAGTATAAAACCAAATCATGTATAGCACTGGAGAATACAACCAAATTATGTATAGCACTGGAGAATACAACCAAATTATGTATAGCACTGGAGAATACAACCAAACTATGTATAGCACTGGAGAATACAACCAAATTATGTATAGCACGGAAGTTTAAAACCAAATTATGTATAATACTGGAATATAAAACCAAATTATGTTTAACACTGGAGTATAAAACCAAATTATGTAAATCACTACTAAAGTATACAACCAAATTATGTATAGCACTGGCATATAAAACTAAATTATGTATAAAACTGCCTACAGGCCTCTATGTAATTTACGGCCCTGATCACCGGAGTATACAACTAAATTATGTATAACACCGGAATAACAACCAAATGTATAATACTGAGTATAAAACCAAATCATGTATAGCACTGGAGAATACAACCAAATTATGTATAGCACTGGAGAATACAACCAAATTATGTATAGCACTGGAGAATACAACCAAACTATGTATAGCACTGGAGAATACAACCAAATTATGTATAGCACGGAAGTTTAAAACCAAATTATGTATAATACTGGAATATAAAACCAAATTATGTTTAACACTGGAGTATAAAACCAAATTATGTAAATCACTACTAAAGTATACAACCAAATTATGTATAGCACTGTAGGATAAAACCAAATTATGTATAGCACTGGCATATAAAACTAAATTATGTATAAAACTGGAGTATAAAACCAAATTATGTAAATCACTAAAGTATACAACCAATTTATGTATAACACTGGAGTATAACACCAAATTATGTATAATATGAAAGTTTAAAACCAAATAATGTATAATACTGGAATATATACAAACAACTTCAATATTTTAATGGACACACCTCAACCAGATTCTGGTTACACCTCGTAAATACAAATGTACATAATGAAGAATTCTTGATATGTAAAATTCGTTACGAAATTAGTCGGATTTCAGTATTAGTACAAATACATGGAAGGAATCCAGTTTCGGTACATAAACATTCGTGTTGGCCTAAATCATTTTTTTAATTGGATCTAATTAAAATTATATATCCGCACTCGCTCATTTATTTTATGCTTGGTCGCTGCGTGGTGCTTGTATATAGGGGATAGCTTACTTAACTTTCCTATAAGAATCAGTCAAGGAATTCAAAATTTCCCAAACCATGAAATCCCAGCCCATTATAATAATAATAATAATAATAATAATTAAAACAAAAATAAATAATAATAATAATAATAATAATAATAATAATAATAATAATAATAATAATAATAATAATAATAATAATAATAATAATAATAATAATAATAATATTGACCAATTCTGGAATTGCGAACGACGGAATGAAAGTAAAGGACATCACTATGCGTACTCACTACTTCGGGACGAGAGGAGGTAGTACTATTAACTTATTGAGATGACAACACACCTTCGCTACTGCTCTCTATATATTCGTTGGGTTCTGTTTGTTCTGACTTTTCGCTAATACGTGACACTTGGACTTGAGCCATTCTAAATGAAATTTCTGCATCAGACATTCTATTTTCTTGTGTTTCAATTCTTATAGAACCATCAAAGTCTGAGCCTCTTTCTTCGTCCATTATGGTACGGCCTTTAGTTATAGACGCAGCTGACAAAGCATATCTTATCAAACGTCGGTTCCATACACAGTCACTGTAGCCATCTGTATAAGAAAACAGTAAAAGAATTTTCTTCTGAATTTGCATACAGATGATTTTACTAGTAATACATGTAACTGGGTAATTCAACTTTTGAATAAAAATAACCCGTGACGCCATATATTTATGAATGATATTTTATTCATCAAATCTCTCCCATATCTGAGCATATCAAATATGCCGGAAACCCTTTTTTCGGTTTAGACTAAAAATTCAACAATACACTAAACCTGACAACACCTTTTTTTCAGAAACAAGAATATATTGTATTCTTTACATATCGTTTTTCAAATAAAAGCTTGCATAACCACATACTCTCAATTTACTTAGTCATTTTCACTAGAAACTTCACGAGGAGTTTTCTTTAAATATTTTTTAAAATCTCCTTAAAAGACTCAAAGGATTGACATAACTTGGCAGATGTTTCCATTAAAAAGTCAAATGCAGACATTTCTGTCAAACTGTTGAAAAAGGGGATACAAAGTTTTCTTCTAGAGAAAATTAAACTATTAGAAATATAAAAAAAACAATATCAGGAAGAAGCTGAATGACTTTGTATAAAATCAGCAAAGCAGAACACGGTGTCCATTAGAACACTGATTTCATTCGAGAGGAAGTGAGCGACAAAAGTAGAATATTTCCTGAAATATTCTTCTCTGTCCTACTTCAGACACGGTAGGAGTAAAGGTTCTATAAAATTTGTTCTCACAGGATAGAATACTGTTTGATCGTTAAATCAATGCACTACACTTACTCACCAATCATTGTGTGATCATTTTTAATGGAATACCGGTATACATAGGAATGTATGTTAACATTTCGAAACTTGCGATTTTTTTTTTGGTATGGTGACTATTTGGAATATTTGGAACTGTATTTACTAGGTAAAAATAAAGTCTTTTAGTGCAGGGATGACATAAAGAGCATATTTAATATTTGATATTTAGTTTGATTTATTAATTAACAATTCAAATAAGTGACATGTAAGCATTAATTGTATTTGTCAAGGTCATGAGAACCGAAAAATTTGTATTTATTTTTAAGCATTTTCAATCTATGGAATGTATTGGTGTGTGAATTATCCGCCTTACTTCGGTGGAGGCAATATTTATGACAAGCCGTTTTACAATTTATTCTAACTTCAAGATATCTCATATGATATATAAGATATCTTATATAATCTAGTTTTTATAAGAAATCTTCTAAATTTTATAAGATATCTTATAAAGCAAATTTTATGAGATATCTTATAAATTATATGAGATATCTTACAAACTATATAAGATATCTTATAAACTATATGAGATATCTTACAAACTATATAAGATATCTTATAAACTATATGAGATATCATATAAATTTTATTAGATATCTTGAAGTTAGAATAAATAGTAAAACTGCTTGCCATAAATATTAGTCGTCTTCGTCCGTCCTTCCGTCGTAACCAACTATTAGTCTCTGAGATTGTCTGCTCGAAAGTTTAGCTACTTGGGTGCCATCATGTGTACTTATTCATACTCTACAACCATTTTGATTTCACAACTTATTGCAGGAGTTATGGGACAATATAATGACGCGTTAATTATGAACGCTACAAGACTTCCGAGACTATTTTCCATAAAAACCAACATCTTGGTAGGATCGTTTTATCACCATGCGTGACTTTACTATACGGCTATTTTTTTTTTCTAATCAACATTAGAATAAATAGAATAATGTGTATTGATAATCATAGCGCCCAAAACTGTGCTAAATATATTACAGTACATGTAAATATTAAAAGACACTTTTTACATCGCGATGACCGTGAGGGCATTCCGATGTATTGTTGCCGACGAGATTTCTACTTACGTAACTTTCATGTTTGACTGGTAACCGATCAATAAATACGCGGACATTATCGAGTGCAAAAAAACATTCCTTATCGCTTGTTATAAATTCATTTCTTCAATGAATACTCATAAAAATATTTTGTTTAGAACATAAATTAATATGAAAATGTTTTGTCGTTAGAAATATATATATAAGTAAAAAATCATTGATAATATCTATGCACACGTACAGAAAAATTGTGTTAACGCATGCGGAAGAATATCTCAAGAACGTTTTGTGGGAAAATATGAATCCCTGCTCAAATCCAATCTATTAGAAAAATCGAATTATTACAGAAGAGTGTCCACCATGCACTTGCACTGCACTATTATTAGAATAGTAGAATAGAATGATATACAAATGGATGAAAATTATATATACTGTTATATACAAATGAAACATTAATATAATATATAACAACAAACCAGAGTATACTGATTTGTATCACTACAATATAATAGTTATTATGATGACGTAAATTTCCCTGTCAATTATTCATCATCCACGCAAGAACTTGTCTCAGAAAAAAAATATATCTCTGTACATTAACCTCACTTTCAGATATACAGATGTGATTTTTTTCTGAGACAAGTGCTTGTGACCATCCACAAGAACTTGTGGTCATTCGATGTTCAGTACTTCAGTACTTTGATTGTATATCGCTTACTCCCTGAAATTGTCATTTCTCTACAACTTCACGAGAAAATCTAAAGTATTATTCAAATAATATTTAATTTCTCAAAAATACCATTTTTTTAGAATGACAAGTCAACAGGTCGATTAGCAGGAGGATAACGTTTTCAAAACCTCTAAACGGACGATATTGTACACTTAAATGCGACCAAGCTTAGCGAAAGGTAGTGCGACGTAATCAGTCAAACAAACTTTATTAGATTAACTCGTAAAGGAACGATCGTTTTCATTGGTCAATTCAAACCTTCGACCTCACACCTGCGAAAATAGAACACGCGTACTATAAAGTTGAATGGACTGATCAGTATTCACGTAGCCGGTCAAGGTTGTAAAACCTTCCATCGTCGTATTCACATACACGATTGTGTTCTTGATTATCCCATAGCAATTCTAATTTTTATACATGTGCATGTAAAATTCATTGATTTTATAATTTTGTGCAATAGTAAAATTTAAATAAAATCTTAACAGTTTTCACGTCGAAATATTTAATTCAACTGTCTCCTCTTAGTTGGTACTGGATTAAGAGATCTACCATTTTATTTTGATTTGGGTGGACTTGGATGAAACATTTTGTTCTTTTTTTAGTTGTAATCTCTGTCCTGTCTTTTTATTTTTCAGTCTATTCGGTCCTGCCTTTTTTTATTAGTTTTTTTTTTTTTTACATAAATCGTCATCCTGCCTTTTTTTGCCAAGCTGCTCATCCTGCCTTACAATATTTTTCGCAAGTTTTAGGTATTCGACTAAGGGTAGTGTGATTTTTTTCTGATTCAGTTTACTTGATTTTGAAAAAAAAATCCCGAAATTCTAAGTAAATTCAGAACATGTAACCATGCTTTGTTTAGAGAAAAATGGAGATGGCAAACCTGATGGCACAGTGGAAGGAAATGTACTTTATAAACTCCAGCGATATAATTCATGAATTTTATAATTAACTGTTTTGCTATTCTCGGTTGAAAAACGAACGTAAATTATATATTCTAAACATTTAAATAGTTACATAGAAAACAATCAGCGTGTTTATTCGTTAAATGTATTGATAAAAAGGTGAGTCCCTTCTTGTACATGCATTCAGTCATCCTTAATTTCTTAATATTTCGTTTATCAGTTTATCATACATGTATGATTTTGTATTTCATTTTAAATACGCATACATACTACATGTCACTTTGGCGGATAGTTCAACAATGTTATGCAAATCACTACTCTTACGGTATGAAATTAAAAGATAAGTTTTCAGCAAATTAAAATCGAAAACAGTACATTTAAATTGTTCCTTATAAACTACGATATTTCTCACAAGTATTTATTTATTTTTTTAGTTCCACACATGCAAAAGAAAAATCTTTGCCGATGTAACATTTCGATCCTTTTTACACCAATGTGGCGTGGTCAATTACATCAAAGATTTGATGGTCAATACTTAATAAGTTTAATGATCTTTCATCTTGATTAATGTGACAGTTTATACGGTACATGGGTTGCACAGTAGAATTGCAATAACATTTAGAAGTTTATCAAAATACTGTAAGACCATAAAGCAATGTTTAATCTAAATTAAGAACAGCTGTTTATAGCACGATTTTGTGAGAAACTTTATGTATTGGTCAGTTATATTGGAGTAGTAGCTTGGAGTAACAAGTTTGTAATATAGATGAGAATTAAGTAACAAGTTAAATTGAAAATTATATTGTGAACCTATATATTTATATCCTACATGTACTGCTATATGAATATCTATACGATTAAACATGTGAACATTAAACGGACTTCGCTACTAGTGTATAGACAGTAGTGAGCTTGTTGTGAAATATGCAATAGATATAGGAAGATGTGGTAATAGCTAGTTCCCTATATTAACGGGCAAGATGGATTAGATCCCGGAGACATAGTCCCAAAATAAACACTCAGAATAAAGACCCGTTACACCAACATGCCTTCACTGAATTCATTTGAATTTCGTGGTGACCATGATAGTACATTGCATACTACGTCTTCATTCACGTGCACGAATGATACTGACCAAACGCTTAGCTACTGTGTAACGTTCTGTGTGTTCGTTTTATAGCATGAAAACACTAAAAAGAGCTAGGAATGTGCAACCCATCATAAATTATTGTAATTACTGTAATGGATCAGTATAATATTATGAGATCCTTATTATAAGTAACTACGACATTGAAAGAAATTAAAAGTAGTTCCTTAATAATCCGTATAAAAGCGGCACATGCATTTTATTTTATCCTTATATTTTTCATAATGCGGTACAAGATAATTGTGTTGCTATAAACTATACAAATCCTTGTTTTTACGTTCGTAGTAACATAGTACATTCCATTGTCAGTCACTTGTGTCAATTCACGTGCACACTACGATTGTTGTTGTATTTGAATCTTTCGGCCAATGAAATGAGACGTTACAAGTTGTTTGTTTGTGATACGCCAGAATGTTATCAATGAACTATCAATCGCTAAACTTGACTGCATTTCAGTGTAATGTGTGTTGTCGTGTTCTACAGTTTACTTTTGAGACTTCTACAATGATATAATGTATAAGCGGTGGTGGACTTTTTATAGATTCTACCACTGCATCGAGTGTGATACGATATTTATCCACTCGAGACAGTTAAATTTTCAAATTTAAAACGCGAGGCTTGCCCGAGCGTTTTAAATATTTAAAATTTAACTGTCGAGAGTGGATAAATATCGTATTACACGAGATTTGGTGGTGGAATCTGTTTCTCTAATGATTTTCAAACAATATGCAGGCAAACTTATTCCTTCTTTTCGAATGATCTGCAAAAAGATGTGTTCTTTCTATGTGACGTCATCAGGCATGGTCGCCTTTTTTCATGCCGTCACAATAGGAAATTCAGAGGAAAGTAAGAAAATTCGACGTCATAATCGGATTTTAACCAATGATGAACTGAGATCAAACGAACCACACGTTGATTAAATTTTTTATATACAATGGGTGCAGAAAGGGATAAATTCACGAAGAATTAGAGAAATATATATATACAACGAAGCATTCACATGTATGTTTTTGTGCTGAATACTATGTTACATGGTTAGTTGATATATATAGATTCTACCACTGCATCGAGTGTGATACGATATTTATCCACTCGAGACAGTTAATTTTCAAATTTAAAACGCGAGGCTTGTCCGAGCGTTTTAAATATTTAAAATTTAACTGTCGAGAGTGGATAAATATCGTATTACACGAGATTTGGTGGTGGAATCTGTTTCTCTAATGACTTTCAAACAATATGCAGGCAAACGTATTCCTTCTTTTCGAATGATCTGCAAAAAGATGTGTTCTTTCTATGTGACGTCATCAGGCATGGTCGCCTTTTTTCATGCCGTCACAATAGGTAGATATAAGAAGATGTGGTATGAGTGCCAATGAGAAGATCAGAATAAGATTCAGGTCACGTCTCAGTCCTTACAGCTGAACGGACGTGCTGGGTCAGCTCTCTTTTACCCGCTATCTTCGATGAGAGTTTACTTTTAGATGATCAACGACTTACTACTTTAGATGACAGAAACCAATCCAACGCTGTACAGTAAACGTGGTAGTTGGCGTATTCCCGCGTTAACATGCACTCCAAAACCCATTGTGGATGGGGGAGTGTTATGCCGATTGACGTCCGAGGGCTGTATCCTAGGTGTTAGATGATTGACCTTCATTTCACTGCCTCACGGCTTTGGTCCTGATAATGCTTCCTGTCATCTTTAATACTACGTCCGAGACTCATCTACCAGTACTCCATCATCGAGGTTAGCGGGCTGCCAAGCTGACCAATATGGCCCTGAAAGCAGCCGTTGTGAAGAAACAAAACCAAAATAGTCAACAAATGAAAACCAAAACAACTCACAAAACCAAGATGGCGGCCTACCAAAATGGCGTCCTCCACCTGTTCCTGACCGATGGCACAAAATTATTTAAACGCTCACCAATCGCCTTCGGGCACCGAGCCGACCGTGCGAGGGCTTAATAGCCAGTCAAGGTCGTTAAACACCCCCAGTAGTAGTACCAATGAGACAACTCTCCATCCAAGTCAAAGTAAACATGTGAAAGCTCTCTCACAGGCAAACAACCCATAATTGAAAAATATAAGGGCATACACCACAAGCACGGGGACACATTCTACTGCATCAACACAGCACGAGCAACAAACCCTGCAGTAAATAGATATAAGAAATTCAAAGGAAAGTAAGAAAATTCGACGTCATAATCGGATTTTAACCAATGATGAACTGAGATCAAACGAACCACACGTTGATTAATTTTTTTTATACAATGGGTGCAGAAACAGATAAATTCACGAAGAATTAGAGAAATAGTATATATCAAATAATCGAAGCTATACCCGGAAGTTTAATAATGTTGATACCCGTAACTATGTTAACGACAAACTTTCAGAATTTTGCAAAATAACATATATTTTTCAGAATCGTACTAACAATGAAGCTGTGTTAGATGTTTCCTTTTTGTGTATAATTGAATGTTTGCACTTACTAGCTCAGTACATTTGTTATTCCTGGTATGTACAAGATGTATATCACTTTATAAAGAGAGACAACTCATTTTTATTCCAATATCGGTTCAGATAATGATAATGGCATCTGAAAAAGATTATGTCTGTTATTTTAATTTGTAATACGCGAGTATCTTCCATTTCAATTTCTGTTTCATGATTTGCTTACCTCAAAATCTAAGACAATGTCCTTTCTTATAACAAGTTATGACTCAGAGGTACCATCATGGGAGCAGAATACTTACAATTTAATTATCGCTACAACACAAATCAAACAAAAGTAAACATGATTTCAATGATTGAGTAGATTAAAACATTCAACATTTATACATTTATTGATAAAAGAAATGAACCACACGCTATTATAAATGGTAACATCAGTTTGTGCATGTCGTCTTCTACTCTTAATTATTATATTTATTTATTTAAAATTAAAACTTTATTTCTACTTGTAAAAAATGCATGAGAATTTTGAGTTTTACCTGTAGGCTTGGAAGTAATTGAAAACGTCATTCTATTAACATGTAAGCAAGCAAATATTCATGGTCTATAAAAATGTATTATAGAAAAGATTGTCAAGGATTGTCTGCTCTTTAATTTCGTTTATTTTGAAGGCATCGAAAATACAAATAAATGAAACAAAAACAAACTACTGTAAGTATTAGCAGCCCGGTGGTTCTCTCCGAGTACTTCGGCTTCCTCCACCATAATAACAGACTCTGCCCGGTGTCCTTACACTCCCTGGTGTTGGGGTGGGGATTGTCCTTGTAAATATTGAACTTTGTAAATACGTTAGTGACACATCTCCATTAATTCCGATAGGGAGTGTACATAGATTCCACTGTACCCTCGCAGCTCTCGATGGGTTCTTCGGATATCGGAGGAATTTACCAGTACATACATACATATTAGATACAGAACAAAGGTAACAAAAAAAACAGGCTGGTTACAACCGTTGTCGTATAGTTTTTCTGCACGAGTAGTCAGGTCAAGTCCGAGGCGATAGCCGAGGACCTTAACCTGACTACAAGTGCAGAAAAAACTATACGGCTGGTTGTTACCATTCATTTTATTTTGTTTCTTTTGTTTTGTATCTGACTTCTGCGACCTTTTTCAATTAGAAAGTAATACATTTTGCACTCAAGACGATTGCATAATTAAAAAGATTGCATACCGGTTTATGTACCACGATGTCTGGAGATATTTAGTCTTTAATAAATTAAGTGTTATGCGTTAACACTAGCGATCGTTAATTCTATCAGCTGTATGCTAGTAGAATTATTGCTTATTCCTTTGATACGTATCGGTGAAGTAGGATGAGATTGAAAAGTTGAGAAAGGAAGGGGGAGGGGGACTCCTTAAAGTGACAAGCAAAAAAAAAAGACATTTAATCTATATTTTCTATCAAAAAAGTCTAATAGTCTAGAAATAAGTTAATGTCCTCTTTCGTAGCCATCTTACATTTTAATAACAAAATAAATTGCCAAAAGTGGGAGAGGGGCTTATAGTTTTGCCCCTCACCTTTGCAAGTGTGTAAAGTGGGTATGGTCACCTTCCCCGGCTGCTACGCCTCTGCATTTATATATACTCCTCCACACTAAGAAAAAAGCATACATACGTACAAACAAAAAAAAAGCCAAACAAAGAAATATGTTTTGCCTCCTCCCTCCCCCATTTTGAAGGTGGGGGACAATTGCCCCCTTCCCCAGCTCATACCCCCAAAAAAAAAAATAAACAACAAAAATGTGAATAACAGATTTAAGACATTTAATAATTCAACGACGTATGCAAATGAAATAAGAAAGAGTAATCAGACAAACGTAAATGCAACATGTATAAATATTGTAAAAATCAAGAAAATAAAGAACAAAATATATAAATATAAAAAAGCTGTTTCTCTTTTTTTAAGTGGAATAATATGTAATGAAAAATAATTGATTTGTCTCGTTTTTAAATTTTTTAATCAACTTATTTTGGAAATCAATTTTGTTTTGTTTGTTCTTTAATTTCATGCTCATTACAATAATGGGATATTCGAGTAGACCCAAGTATTGATCACGTGACACAATATTTTTTTCATTTTCCATCCCTATTTCCAAAATGGGTGGTAGTTTATTTGACGTTGAGACTGATTTTATGCTATCACAATTCGATTTAGGCAAATTCCTGAAATAGAAGAGAAAAGGGGAATTCTTGCGTATAGTTCGATTTAGACGACTGAAAGATTTCAGGCAGCTTATCTATTTACCGGATTTGCAATAACATAAGCAACATGACGGGTGCCACATGCAGAGCAGGATCTGCTTACCCTTCCGGAGCACCTGAGATCACCCCCAGTTTTTGGTGGGGTTCGTGTTGCTTAGTCTTTAGTTTTCTATGTTGTGTCTTCTGTACTATTATTTGTCTGTTTGTCTTTTTATTTTTAGCCATGGCGTTGTCAGTTTATTTTCAATCTATGAGTTTGACTGTCCCTCTGGTATCTTTCGTCCCTCTTTTAGCTGCTAAGCCAACCCACGAGAGGTTTGTACATGGAAACATTTTTATTTTATGGTTGCAGTTACTCTTGCAGTCAGTAACATCATAGACACTTTATTTAATTTCAGCATTGTGTGACATAGTTGGCTTTTTTATAAAATTATATTTATAAAACAAGGTAATTAGGTCACAGGGTGTACGATATAGTGCATATGAACTCTCTGAATGCACGAGTGACTCTATTCATAAAAAGTGTCCGTGTAACACCCGTTATTGTACTATTTTTCTAAAGCTCTGCTGGGGCAAAGTCGTACAAAAATCTTTACACCCACAGCACATGTAATGTTCCTTGACCTTGATTCAATGTTTGATCTCAACAAATATAACTCCTAAGAAAGCATATTGGGCTGTTTTATGTTTTTTGGTCTGATTGTTGTCATTTGATACCTGAGGGTCTGGATGGGGGTCCTTCATTTCTGTATTCTTTAATTTTTTATGCCATTTTTCTCTATTCTTTATACTTTTTGCCCATTATTCTTTATTCTTTATATTTTAGCACCTCATTTTTCTCTATTCTTTATTTTTTTGGCCTATTTTTCCCTACTCTTTATATTTTTTGCCCATCATTCTCTAATCTGTAAACCCCAATCCACACCCTCATACATTCCCCATTTATTACAGTAGTGGATCTTCCCTGTAATCATCTGCAAATTTTTCACGAGATTTCATATTGACTTAGATTATATTTTTTGGGGTTCTAAGTTTATTGTTTGTAGTTTTAGAACAGTAATTCCTATGTTATATCACCATTGAACCTTATATATTAAAGTTATACAACATACATTATTAGTTATGCATCATTATTTTTGTATTTGTGTCATCTTATATTATACTGTATTTAGTAGTATAGTATCCGGGATGGTAAACCAATATTTTCCCATCTATATCTTGTATCCGGGGTCGAACTGTAGTGTATTTATCATATACTTTTGAGGTACAGTGTCGTATGATCTCATATCAATTTAACATTAAAAAGCACAATCCGTAAAATTCATCAGTGGTTGACAAAATACAAAGCTATTTCCACACTGAAACGGTGTTTATTTCCATGATTGAATGTCACGAACACGACTGTGTATCAAATTTTAACATTATTCAGAAACGTGAATCCTTTTAAAGCTTAATTGAATAATCCTGATGATTTTTTTACAAAACTATTAGATAATTTTATTTTAAAATTAGGTCCCGAGAGGGGTCGATGATGACCAGTTAGCAAATATGACCAGAACAAAACAAGCTTGACCAACCCACACTATTGGACGATAGAAATCGAGAGTCAACGGTTATGTAATGTTCTGTCAGATAATCTGCAAATTTGGAACCTATAGGTTCAGCCATCTTATCATCAACAATAGAATCTTCAACATCGATCGTAATCTAGAAGAACTGATAACCCGAAAAAAAGTTTTGAAGCCATTTTCATACTTCATATGTTTCACTCTTTGAATCCCTAGAGAGCCCTAATGACTGCATCTTTGCTTATGTCAGATGAAAACGACCACCTTTAAAGAGAGCGGATGGTAATAACCACGACTCTTTCAAAGTCAACATGAACAGCTGCTGGTTTAAAATCAAATTTTAGTCACATCAATGTGAAAGAGACTCAGACAAACAGTGTTTGTAGAGCGCCTCTGACTTTCCAAGAAATAGAATGAATGTAAGAGCTATGAATATAGTTTCAAGTTTAAATCCATGAATCGTTTAAAGCTGCTTGAAGAATTTAGAGCATTTTGAATGATTCATCCATAAAAATTCTTCGACATATATACCACAAGCACTCTAAATTGTCGTGCTTGCAAAACTGATTATTCTGTTTACAGTTAAACTTTTATAGGTTAAAAGCGCAAACGTCCGGTCAATTTTATATAGGTGTATCAATGTTTAAAGTACATAGTGTTTGGAGCGCAAATGACCTTTACGTGTGTTACAGGTATAAAAGCGAAAACGTCATGCGTCCCCATCGCATTCTGTATGCACGTGTCTCAAGTCAGGAGTCTGTAATTCAGTGGTTGTCTTTTGTTGCGGGTCCACCATTATCAGTCTTTTGATGCGGCGTCCATGCACCTTTATTAGTCTGTGGTTAAAATTTCTTAGACATCAATAACTTTGTCAAACCTTCATGAAATTTGGAAAAAAGCTTTTTTATGAACAAAAGAAATATGTCTAGAGCAAATTTGGAAATAGTTATTTTCATTTTTCTGTATTTTAAGGATAAATAGTTTTTTTTACAGTTAACATTCAGTCTAATGTTAAAGTTTTACAGTTATCTATACTTTGTCAAACCTTCGTGTTGTTTTTTTTTTTATGTAAGTTGCACAGAAGACATTATCCGGAGTAAAAATAAATATGTTATTTCCATTTTTCCGTATTTTACTGATAAATGGACTTGACAGTTAAAATTTACTGACTGTCTGATTATTTTTTTACATGATAACATTGTAAACCTTCATGTTATGAAACAATGACCAGGAAATAGCATCTAAAGAAAAAGGTTGATTCTTTTTTTAATTCTGTATTTTACTGAAATATGGACTCACTTTTTACAGTCAACATTACACTTTTACACCGACCGCAGCAATCACATGCGAGACACAGGGTTCTGTAAAACCCTTGATGAATTTTTACATAAATCAGTCTATTGCGCAGTCTCAGCGTCTAGGCCAATTGGCACTTCTAAAATAGTGAGGTCTCGATAATTTTACCTCACGCGCTCTAGGCATGGACACCCATTTCTTACGTTAGAAATAAGAGTAGAGGGGAAGCTCCTGTAAATGTCTGTTAATTTAAGATTGTATGGATAAGAGCCAGAACATAAAAAAGGAAAATTATAAAAACATTAAAGAAAATTTACTTAAAAATCTGAAATGCCAAGTTAAAAAAGAAAAGGGGTGATCCATGTCCTACGCGCCTGTTAATTTGACACCATTCAGTCGTCCCACAGTCCTCCTTGAGCCGACTGCACAGAAACAATCAATGTGATCATATAATATCATATCAAGTTTGGGTAGTTTTTATAGACATAGGCATTTATATTGTGTAATTATAAAGGTTTCCTAACTGCAACAAAGGGATGGTGCTCAAAGTATACTGTATAGTCGATACAAATAGAATCTGTACAGTCATCCGTGAAGCAGAACTTGGGAGAAAGAAATTTTACCCACAGCTTTTTTTAAATACTCTCTCACTTCCTATGGTTATCAACCACTTAAGTTTTTCCTTTACATTTGAAAAAGAGCAGATAGTATTTATAAGGTTCATAGTGATATAGTATACAAATGTTTAATTATAATACTGCTGAAGTTTCCATACTGTTAAAATTTTGCACTAGGCTAGAGCACTTATTATCATGTGCCTACATATAGTGACCTGAAGATTCCATACTATTGAAATATTGCACTAGGCTACACGGCTGCTACATATAAATCAGTAAACGTGATTTTCAATATCTTAAGGGAAACTGGTGACACATACAATATTTGGCACGTATTTCGCAACATGCGCAAAGTCGCTATTTATAATAGTAACAATAATAACTCATAACAAAGAAAACATTGTTGTCATATAATTTATCATCGTTCTCTAAATATAGCATATGAAAAGAACATTTTATAGGAGAATGGTGTAAAATAAGTTTATAATGTTGCTATGGAAACAAATAACTAATATATACATACTATTTATTTATTCATTTTGTGTTTCTCAAATACTGACTCTATGTCACAGTAACCCGTCTTTATTCCGTACATGTATATATGTCACAGGAACACGCCACTTTTCCGTACATTTACATGGCCATAGGAATTTTAACACGCCTATATTCGGTACATCTATATGCCATAGTAATTTTAACACGTCAATAGTTCGTAAATGTATATGTCAAAAGCTAAAACAGATAAGTTTAAGTAACAATACCAACACAATTTAACGAAATACAGCAAAAATTAACATTTCGTCGTGTGAATCTTATAATCATGAATTCCCCATTTGGTAATAGTGGTATAAATCCAAATTAAAGTTTAAAAGCGCAATATCATAAATATTTGACTGAGACATAAAAGGTTATAAAGGAATCGAATTTACGTACATGAAGAGTAACTCTTTGTTCAATTGGGTTTTTAATAGACAAGTAGCTTACATAAATAAAGCATCCCCTTTTCTGGAGATAGAACAATTCACTACAAACAATGTTGTCTTAGAAATTTATCCTTATATTTCTATTGGAGATAGACCATTGATTTTAACTGTGTAATATCTCTAATTCTGGACTGATGTGCTGGATTTTCTAAGAACTGCTCATAGATTGAGATCAAACCATGCAAACACTTTAAGCATTGTACTACTAAGAATAATTTTACAGCAAAAATACCTGAAAAATAGTGGTTACAAGAGGGGGGGCAAGGGGTTTAACTGTTATGCTGTTTTGGGGTAATTTAATTCTTTGTTATCTGTTATTCTGAAAATGTATTTGCTGTTAGCTGTTATTGTCTTATTCCTTGTTAGCTGTTATATGACTATTATTTTTTTTGTTATCTGTTATTGTGAGTATGTATTTCCTGTTAACTGTTATTGAAAATTGGAATGTTAGAAATTTTTGACAGCCAATCTTCAGTAGAAATTGAAGATTGTGACTTGGATGGAGAGTTGTCTCATTGGCACTCATACCACATCTTCTTATAACTATTGGGGTCTTTCCACTGATAATATGGTGGTCCTGTATTTGCAGAAGGATTTCAGTAACATACATCACATCAATGAATTCTAGTCAAATCGGCACCTGGTCAAATCAGCACCTAGTCAATTTGGCACCTGGTTAAATCGGCACCGATGAAGTAATTTCGGCACCCATGTTACATATGTTTAATATATTTTTCAGTATTTTGAACAAAAAGATTAAAAATAAAGAAGGGGTTATCCAAATATTGACTTATTTACATTTTTGGGGTTTTTCTGTATGTAGTTTTTTGTTCAATTTAATGTGTATTTAAGGTATTTGATCTTTTTTATGCATGCATTTTGAATGACTGTTGGTTTAATGCTGTTTAAAGTTTCCTGAAAAACCACCTTAATTGCTAACAATTTTCCATGCGAGTTTGACGGCCTGGGACATTTGCTCTTTTACATAGGACGTTTGCACTTTTTTAAATGGACATTTGTGCTTCAATTCATAGGACATTTGCATTTTTTATAAAAGGACATTTGCGCTTTTACAATATTTAAGATATAGAGTTAGAGCTGATGAAGTTTTCTATAAATTTGATATAATTTGTCCCAAAAGTAGGACAACAGACTGTAAAAATATTATTGAGAAAGCGCAGGAGGAATTTTTTTCATTTTCATTTATTGTCAAAAAGAAATGCACTACGAAATAACTGTGTTCTTGGACCTTATGTTGTACTGTTACACCACTGTCCCATGTTAGGGGAGGGTTGGGCGCCAACTAACATGTTTAACCCCGCCACATTCTGTATGTGCCTGTCCCAAGTCAGGAGCCTGTAGTTCAGTGGTTGTGGTTTGTGGCTATGTTACTAATGTTTTTGTTCATTGTATTGTAGTTAAATTGGGCCGTTAGTTTTCTCGTTTGATTCTTGTTTTACATCTGTCATTTCAGGGCCTTGTATAGCTTACTTTGTGGTATGGATTTGCTCATTGTTGAAGGCCGCATGATAAGCTATATTTGTAAATTTGTTTATCATTTGTTCTCTTTTTTGAGAGTTGTCTCATTGACAATCATACCACTTCTCCTTTTATACTTATTTACAAAATACAAAAATAGTTATGTATCATTTTTTGAGCATGTGAGTGAATAGTGGCTTTGGGAATTACACAACACCTTTTGCTTTTAGCATTTACATTTAGAAGTGCTACTCCCCCTCTTTACATGTACACGAAAGAGAACCCTAACCACCAGTTTTCTTAAAGCTTTTTAACTGCTTCACATACATGACATAGCGAAAGTTGAAGTTCAGAAACTGTTGCTGCAAACAGAGATGTGTTATTTTAATGTTGTATTGTTTATTTTGAAGATTGTTTGCTCTGTATATAAGTTGTGTTTGTCACAGATCATGTTTTTGGTTTATATGGCAATAAGTATTTGATTTGATTTAGCAACTTCAATTTAATTTCTCGACAATTATCCTTTTAAAAAACCTACAGCTGTTCCAATATGGTACCCAAATTCTCCATATTTAATAATTTCACAGAAGATACATGATTTATGTTTCACTTGGTGTCATCCAAATTGTCACTCAGGCCAATTTCTATTATATTATCAGAATAGACACTTGAGCCAATTTCTATTATATTATCAGAATTATTTGTACATGTAACTGGCATGCATGTATCAACTACATTTCCTGTCTTCATCTGGGTATTTTTTTATTTTATAACTAAGGTTTATTATGTGGTCATTGAATAAAAGTTCTATAGTGTTTTTTTTTTTATAACAAAATCCATACTATAAATTGCTTTTCTGAAAAGAAGTTCTAAAAATCAAATTAATATAAGGTGTCACTGGCATCATTTTCTTGAAAAATTAGAAAACAATACCAAACCACAAAAATTTAATGCCCTTGATTTAAAAATATTCCTTGAACAAAAACAGAAACTTGTAATTTTCTTAGTAAAATCATAGATGTAATACATCTATGGTAAAATCAACATCATCCATACTATAAATTATTGTACAAGTTTTAAGTGAATTTAAGTCGAAATTTGTACTAATTGTACACTGTATATTTTTTTGGAGCAAATCATAATTTGTACAAAATTATAACTTGTACACAACATATATCAAAGGTGTTTATGTTAAGGTCGTATGGACATAGGCCTGTACTCATCAGGTATCCATATGTCCCTTTTTCTTGATTATTAAGAATTGTTTGAATGTGAATTTGAATTTTACGTATATATGGGGATAATATTCCTTGTATCCCCATGCGTACATATTAAATTCATATCAATTATTTATTTAACAAAAAGGAAAACATATATGGCAAGGGATTCCTGATGATGATCATAATTAAAATGTATATACAGGTCTCTGTTAAGACCTTACTAGGTCCATACAACCAGTTATATATAATAAGATATACTGGATTGGTCCTGGACCGTACTGATTTTAAAATTTCATTTACTGTTATCTGTTATTGTCCCTTTTCAATTCATTGTTATCTGTTTTAAGCCAAATTAATTTACTGTTTTGCTGTTATTGGAACCCCCCTTGCCCCCCTCTTACAACACTATACAAAAATTTGTCTGTGAATTAACAAGATGAATAAGCTATAATCCAATGAGAGTGTGGAGATAGAACAGTGCAGTACTGACGAATCTCGTAGTGTGTAGAAATCTCGTATTATAGAATTTATAGTTGTATAGGGAGATAGACTATTGCATTTGAATCAAATATATAGCTATCTTCATTTTTATCAAAAGTGGACATATAACAAAATTAGATTCACACAACGACTTTTGAATGTATCCACCAAGGCACGTTGTTTTGATATAAACTATAGAGAACAAATATATTAAAACGTCCTTCGTGACAATGAGTAGATATGTGAGCTGGAAAAAACTTAGTTGTTGCATACAGATAGATTTCATGATAAGTTACTATGATAAAGAACAAAAGAAACACTCTATAACTTGGTGTACAGAAGAGCTTTATAATCTGTACAATTTACCTTTATTTGTAAAGGAATTCAATGAAAGCCAAGGAAAATATTTGGTACAAAATTATTTTTTTTTAATTAACCTCTTAGTCCTAAGTTTATGTTTTAACGTGAAATTAGTAACTTTGTGGTATACCAAACATTACAAATTGCTTACTAGAGAGATGACCAGAAAGTGAAGGGTAACATTTCTTAAAATGAGTTTCGATATTTGTTAAAACGTTTTTCTCCAATGGAGGTCTTGTCAAACTTTTGTCTGACGAAGGTGATGCACGAATCAATACTGCTAATTGTTCATTTGCAATTTCCCGCCATTTAACCCAATTGTCCATATCATCAGTAGAAATATTGTCAGTATATGATAATTCATCATGAATACTACCAAGGTTTTGTGCTACTTTGATATATCTGTTTTGTGTTGCTGAAGTATGAAAGCAAACTACATTTTGTCCTCCTGACAAATTACAGTTCTTGTTCCTCTGTACGTCTCTGGGTATGTAATCTGGCTCGGGTTCTTTGTTATCCATTCTCTTGGAGTTCTTATTCAAACACTATTTAATCTATCATGTTGAATCTTATGTTATTAGTAATATTCTGCACACAAAAAACAACAACCTTGTAACATAATTTTAGACAAACCAGTAGTAATCATTTACAGCCTTGGGTTCATATGTATCCTAAAAATGTAAAGAGAATGTTGCATAATAGTTATCATGTAATCCTAGCCGGTAAACACTATCATGTGAACTTATTGACACTTATTGTTGTAGTTGCGACAACAATATATTCAATATGATATAGGTACGTAACAATGTATGGTTTATGTCCTGCTTACGATAGTAGAAGGGCATTATAATTTCCCATCTTTACGTCTGTCCTTCCGTCTGTTGGTCCATCCTGTATCATTATGGTTTAGGATAGTTTGTGGTCACTTCAACTTGAAGCTGTTAACTAAAGCTAAATTAGAGTTTTTGCCCAGATTTCATGGTTCATTGTACATAGAAATGTGATAGTTAAAGTTTTGATTTAAGAAAGTTAAAAGTTTTAGTTGAAGGTAGTTTGTTGTCAAATCAACTTGAAACTTAGTACATATGTTCATCATTAATTGAACTTTTAAATATATATGCCAAATTAAAGTTTTCACCACATCATAGACTTTGTCATCGTAATGGAATGTTGCCAAATGAAGAACTTACAACATAATTTTGGGACACTTATAACTACTTCGACTTAACATATATATACGAGAAAATGAACGATTCTTCCACTGCATCACTATACATTTCATTTTGTTCTCTTCTGAAACAACTTTGCCAACTCCATGAGATATTAGCAACAATCATTCTTGTGGGTATCAACAAAAGAAGATGTGAGCTAACCGTCAATAAAACAGCAAACAAACGACATAAACAACCAAAAGACATGCTGATTCAGGTTAAAGTGTTTGTGTTTTTTGGAAATCTTTTCGATATATCTGTCAACCAGCAACCATCGAATCCACCGTCCACCGTCACTGGATATAGAACATAAAAGAAAACACCGAATTGGAGTAATTTTACATATTGATAGACTTTTGGACAAAATGTATTACAGTTCCAAGGAAGAGACAGTTTATTCACATCATTACTCATGCATGACGATTTAGCACACTTTGGTATCAAACGTGGAATGCGCTATATAGACCATGGTTGACTTTTGCTTAAATTAGACACGACCATAATATGCATTCAAATTCATAGATTGTTGATGTTCTTATGTTGACATCTATAGATATCATTTGTTTTTGTTTTTTTTTTTTTTTTTTGTGTCGTTGGGTTTCTGTCTAATTTAAGAATTACCCGTGTGAAGTTATAACTGCACTTACTAAGAAATTAATGTATAGAAGATGGACTTTTTTTTTCACCAAATCAGGAAATTAGGGCGTCAGTAGGACATATAACACAATGATTAGTTCTCTATAATTTGCAGAACAATAATTTATTCAATCTAGACAATAGACATGTTATAAAACAAAAGGCAACATATTATGATAAAATTTATGTTATGTCGACCTTGACCCAACTGCACCAGGAAAGTGTATTGTAACTATCAAATAAAGAGACGATACAAGTTGCTTTCTTTAAAAAAAGAAATGCAATCATGAACCCAAATGCCTGTTTGATACGAAAGATCAGATAATAGTTAAATAAAGATTCATGGTTGTACCTTAATTCTTTCTGTTGTATAAATAAAGACAACAATAGTATACCGATGTTCAATAGCTATTATTTCATTAAGCAAACACAAATACGGGGAACAAACTAAAACAGAGGGAAACACTCTATGAGATATAGAAACTGACATGGAATGGATTGACTATGTAACTGCTGTTCAATGTTTTAAAAGAATCTGTTTATCTATCTCTGCTCCCTCTCTTTTGATAACATGACAACATTCTTTATAAGAGTCAACCTCTGGATGATCAATCAATCTGAGGTGCTGTTTTTTTTCAATTAAAGTTAGTTTTCTGGCTAAAGTCGAAATGCAAATGTGAAGAAATTTAATGAAATTAATCAAAATTATTTGTTTGTGTAGCTAGTTAATTCAAAATTCTAAGCTGTATTCTTATCCCGAACTAACTTTTTTTGGGGAAAATCAATCAAAATAGTCTTTGGCTATCATGGCATATTCAAGATATGTTTGACCTCAATCTATTTATATCACAGACAACAAACTCCAACCAAACATTTGGAGTGAAAGAGTTTGAAACCACAACTTTATACTTGTTCAAAAAAATCTCACTTTTCATTTCTAGCTTGTCCTTATGTAAATAAGCAAAAATAAAATGAAGTTGTTGTTTTGTTGCTTTTATACGGTTGTGAATAAGAATAAGAATAAAATAAGAATTTTATTAGTCTTAAATCCAAACAATAGCTAGTATAGGATTGTTACTAAATAAAAAAAAAAAAACATAGATAAAACGATAGACAGAAGACAATAAAACATGTAGCATTAAATTTAAAAAAAAAAACGGTTAATATTTATAACAATACTATTTTTGACAACATGCCTCCTCTATAAAGTAATCATTTCAAATATCTTGATTATATATACCACATTATAATATAAATCACGAATCATTCACAGTTCATATATTGACATTATAGTTGTTTCTCTCATTATACATTTCACTTATACTGTTAATAATGATATTAATAAATCACATTCTTCACAAGAAAATATAAAATCTTATTTGTTTCCATTACTCATTGAATTGAACAGGGGACAATATTAGAAATTTCATTAAACATTTTGATCCTAGGTTTATTAAGTTCTGTACATATTATGATAAAATGGAATTCATCTTCCACCTCTTTGTGTGACAGACAGAAGGAAACAGGAATAAAAAGGACACTGCAGTATAGTTCACGTTTTGCAAGCAATTAATAAATGCTGTTTTTGCAATCGCCTGTCGGCATTGAATGTATATGGATGTTGTTTTAAAGAAAAAAATATGTACTATTCTGGGTTTTTTTGTTTGTTTGTGTGAGTGTGTGTGTGTAATGAATACAAACGATTTTTTAAATCGCATATCTTGTTAACATGTCGTCATATTTTGTCGCAAAACACGCTCCATGCATCTGTCAACTAGACTCCCTAACCGTGGCTTGGCCTATGAATATAAATTGTCGCGACTTCTCGAAAGTGAATTGATGAAAATCCCAGAAAATTGCAATAATAGATTGGACATGAAGTTGTGTACCTGTTCTTTTAATTTTAATGTTATTTATTACGGGGAGGGGTTATACATACATGCACCAAAACAAAAGAATTGACTTTGCCATTTTTAAATATATTTATTAGAGAGAGTAGTTGACACAGATATCCCTTGGAAAACTCTCACGTTTACCCCACAAAAAAGACAAACGGATCTCTAGTTTGATAAAATAATCATAACTAAAATAATTTTAATCTTCCTGGTATTACTAGTACTTAAACAATTACTAATCTATTCTCGAAAACCACATACCAGAAGTAATTTACGATAATTGTGATGCCAAACATCGAGGAATATATCAAACTTCATTTACTAAATTGCAATGACCAAAAAATTTAAATGAATAGAACGTCATCGCCTCACTCCAAAGATTATCACTCAGTATACGTGATTCGTTTTATATCTAAATAATAATTTTTAGGACTCAAACGCATATTCATTAATTAACTGCTTAGATATGACGGTATATTTGCATTTAACCACAGATGTCCCTGATTTAACCAGAGACTATATAGATGTATATATATGTCTCTGATTTAACAAATCCAAAAGGCGCCTTTTGAATTTCGTCTAAATTTCCAGGATGAACTGGATTTTTTTTGTATGAGATTGATAAAAGGAGATGTGTAATGATTGATTGTCAATGAGACAACTATACACTAGAGTTCAAATGAAGAGGATAAATTATTATAAGCAATTATTGGCATCCGTATGGCTTTCATGGCCGTATTTTACTTTCTGTTTTTGTTTCTACTTTGATGACGGTAAAGAATTTATATTATATATTTTCCTCTTGAAACGAAAATAAAAAGTAACCCACTAAGTCATTTTAATTGTTACCTGCTTAAATGGACTGCGCACTATATTTTAATTTTGCTAAAACGGATAGATTTTAAAATTCTGAAAATGCCCTCTCCATTGACGGTAACTTTTAAAATCTTAAAATCTCATCTCCAATGTGAACTCAGCATGGGTTTCGGAAAACTTTTACTCATGCATTTCTAATTAATTAACTAA
The DNA here is from genome assembly GCA_017311375.1 of Mytilus coruscus. Taxonomy (NCBI): domain Eukaryota; kingdom Metazoa; phylum Mollusca; class Bivalvia; order Mytilida; family Mytilidae; genus Mytilus; species Mytilus coruscus. The sequence continues at coordinate 121,089,101 of CM029595.1, read as the reverse complement.
TGATGTATGATATCATTCAATGTCTATAAGCACTTATCTCTATAGTAACTGCAAAACGCTAATGCATATTCATTAGATCAAATTAATTACCTATTACGCAGTTGGCCATAGAAAAGAACAGATGTATTCCGAAAAGACTTCCGGTGTTCCGAAAGACTACAGAGGTCGTCCAATATATACTGCATGAACCCTCAGGGGTTCATGCAATAAATAAATGGTGCCTTAAGGAAAGGTCTCGACTGATAAAAAAAAAATTATCTAACTATGAGGAAACCGAATACTACAACTATATAGAATAATTAGGTCTTTCCACTTTTCCGTGGAAAGACCTATTGATTTTGTTCTGATTATTATTTTTTTTTTTTCTTCCGCCAATTTTTTTCTTTCGCTGTGTTCTTGTTTTATAAGATGTCGCTTATATATTTGGAATATGATATTGTACAGTTTATACGCTTTTGAAATTAACACTGCTTTACCGAACACTTTACGTTGTAAGAGTTATCTCCCCAAACACTGTTTTCCTTGTGTCCACTACTCCTTCGCAACCGTAAAAGTTTACGACAAATTTATTTTACCAAGTTGCTCGTTACATCTTCAGGATTAGGATGACTATTTGGACCGAAGCTATCCGGAGACTCCATATGAGAGTTATTCCCCTTTATGCATTTGATATAAGTGATAAGCATTTCTAACTGGTTAACCATAAGTGATAGAGACCTAGAGTCTTTTGATTTGAGGTCCTTGGTCCAAAAAAATGAAAATTAGGTCAAGGTCAAAGGTCAAGGTCATATTCTAAATTTTTTATTTGGCTTATTTTCACTTCTTTCCAAAAACCGTATAAGATATCGACAAATTATTTTTACTACATTGTTAGTTGCGACATGTTGTAACACGTAAATTTTGATTGCAAGGGTATGTTGACTGTAAAGGAGAGTTTTCTCCCTTTTTATATTTAAAATTACATGTATGGTTGTATAACTCATTTACCAAGTATAATAAAGGCCTAGGGTAATTTGATTAAAGGTCCTTGGTTTATGACCTTGAAATTGAGCTCAAGGTCAAAGTTGAAATTGACGTCCTAGATTTTGGCCTTTGCTTTAACTTCATATTTAGACACGATAAAGACATGGGACTCTTTTCATTAGGTTGCAATTTACATGAGCTGGAAAATCCAACCGGAAATGACTTTGTGTAAACCGGAAGTAGCTTTGTTTTGCACTTATTTGATGTAAAAGTTTATAGAACCATATATTTTTGGAATCAGTGTCAAGTAAACTATCAATAATACCGGAAGTGACATTTTTCAGACCGGAAGTAACAAATTATCTCTTATTTCAATAAAATTGTTTAGAAACCATATATTTTTGGAATCAGCGTACATTAAGGTATCATTTGACACTGTACATGACACATTAAACCGTATTTTAATATTTTCATATCAAAATGAATCGTAAGAAGTGGAAAGACCTTCAATTGTTCTCTGAACAATTGGTTTTTAATTAATATTGTGATTCATCTGCTATAAGTATCAAGAGTCGATGTTGAAAGGGGAAATCCGTAATTGTACCTTATCCAGATCAGTCAAACTCATAAAAAAAATTTATTTGAAAGATCACATATTATTACAAGACAATGGAATATATGTTAAGTCAGCAGTGGCCACCAAGGAACAGTGCAGGCTTAGCAGAGTATCCAGTTTCTTGGGTATAATCCATGAGACAGACAAGAATTAAATATTTTCGAAAGATCCTGACTATGTTTAATCATATTGTTCGAAATATTATCCAAGCCTAACGATTTGTTTACACTGTATTTCTGAAATTTCTTTCTCTTTTATCAGTTTATCAAGATTAAAGAAACAAGCATTTTGTCTTGATTAGCAAGCTTTTTTTCCAACTTAGCCACTCCGTCTTTGAATGAATGATGTATTTGATACAATCCATTGAAATGTGTAACCAAAGTAGATAGTGCAGCAGCAGAAGTTGAATTACGACCTTTATGATCATTATTTTTAAATCTTTCATTAATTTCCAGCAGTATTTAGGATTATCATCATGCAGATTCTGTAATTGTTTCAATAGATTTTTTTTTTTTTTTTGTATCAAAATTTTTTAAGTTTTAAATATTGCTTGTTGAGTTTATAATAGCGACCTTTCACTATTGGATGTTAAGAAAAATTTGAATGCAAGTATATTTAATCATAACTGATTATTATTTTTTTTTTTGGGAGGGGGATTTTGCAAATCTCCATCAAACCAATTTGTTGGGACATAAAAAAGATATTTATTTGTCCTAACACTACCTACCCAGAAAATAGCAAAATCTTTTATTGTCCTGATGTGAAAATTTTTTTTTTATTTTAATCAGATAGGCATGAGACTAAAAATACATCTTACACTTTAATTTCTCTTTGCAGAAAAAAAGAAAATGCCTACCTACCTACCCACTGTCTCTACCTTTGGGTAGGGTTTGGGCAAACTAAAATATTTTTAAGTGTGGCCTTGTCTTTATTTTCTTATTCGTTTAAGAGAAGTATAGCAGCAGATAAGAGAATATGTGATAATTCTGCTGCAGCTTCATCGACCGAGAATTATCACTCAACTATGAGACTTTTATTAAAAGTATACATTTGTAATTCTACATTTGTATATCTGGTGATAATAAGGTTGTCTGAAATTTTGTAGGAGATTCATTTGACCACATGAAGTTTGGTGATTTATCAAAACATTGAAGTATTACAATCGGTATCATCAACAATACATATACTTGATATTTCCCATTCAATCTGAAATAGTAGATAATATAAAGTTCTGAACATAAACAATTTAATCCAGGATACTCTCCGACAACTGCCATTTGGAGTATAAAATATGTGTATTTCCCAAAAACATTCCCAAAAAACGACGACCATTTAGTGACTTATAAAAATATCTTAATTAAAGGTCCTTGTATCACTGACTTGTCTTTTTAAGATTTGTTTATCAATTGGGTAGTTATTACAAAAAAGGTAAATACCATTTATCATGGTGAATTAGCAATTCTTGTTTTAAAATCACCACCCAGTAAGACATTTCCTATTTTCATATATTTGGCAATTTCCTGTCGAAATAAACAAGTTACAAAAATCATACAAACCTATTGTTCCTCTGAATTTCCTGTCAGAAAAAGTAATAATCCTAGGAAGTGCAAAGTTTTTTTTATTTTTCATTAAACGTTTGTTTAAATGTAAATCTTACTTTTAATGGTTGATTGACTGCTTTGTTTGAATAATGGTTAATTGTTAATATTCAAAAGCGAGAAAACTACAGGTGTATAAGTAAAACTATAGGTGTATAAGTAAAAGTTTCAAAGGTACATTTTTTCAAAACAATACTCTTGAAAATAATTTATGTATTAAACTGTGGAATTTAAAGTAATTTCCAATGAATTTAAAAAAGACACAGCGTACAAAAATGAATGGGTATGTTTCAGTCGGGATTTTATTCCCGTTAGATAGCTTTTCAAATAAATAGAGCGTTGATGGAGTTTTTTTGTTGTATATATAAAATAGTAGGTGATTTTAAAAGATAAAAAATGTGTATCAAAGAAAAATAAACAAACGGACTTCCGCGTTCCAGAAATAGTTATAAGATTATTGTAATGTTCATTCACAATTAGGTTTTCACAGAGCTCTATACGGGTAGTATCAACTTTCAATCCATACAAATCCGATATCGTCCTTTTTATGTAGTGTTAGTTTATCTTTCTTGGAATTTGTTCAACTTTTTAGGTGGGGGGTCAGCTCTGGCTTTAAATGTCAAGTTATCTGACATATTTCGTGCCGTGTTGGAACGTTGATATGTATCCAATGATTACTTTTTAGGGTCTAAGGTCTATGAAGTTTTTATTTAAAATAAGAAAGAAAAACACGCTCATCTTAAAGTACAAACCCAGTTAGCCTCCGATGAAAGTCCAGTGATGGACAGAAACTGGCCGGGCCATCAATTTATTCAGGTGGTCCATTATTCTCAGATTTGGAGTATCTTCTCTTGTCCGACAGGGTTTCAATACCCCCAAGGTGAAATTAGCAGTATTACATACACAGAATGAAAATTGAATTTTTATTGTCAGTTTTTTCTTCAAAATATCCTTGAATCTATAGTCTTCTTAAAGTATAATAATAAAAACTGGACTTCCGATACATTGTCATGTTATATCGTGTGTCGCAAATGTCGGTACATGCTGCATTCAAGTATTAAACATTGCTGCAGTTTTCGTCAAAGTTTGCGTACTTGGCGGAACGGATTTCTTCAGTTTTCGTAAAATTTGCGCACTAAATGCAATTTTTCAGTGATATTTTGCGCACTTCACGCAATGTTTGAGTGAGATTAAGCATAATTAGCGCAATGTTTGAGTGAGATTTTCATTCTTAGCGCAAAGTTTGAGTGGGATTTCGATTATACGTCTAAAATTAAATGGTTTTGGAAACACGTGTATAAAATTCTTGGTGCAGCTTGTCAATGAAAAAGGGAACACCAAATAGATAATAGCAGCAAACCTGCTGCGCATTTTAACTCTAGCATTGGGGTTTTATTTTATCAGAACTGACTAAGGTTTAATATAATCTAAACACGAAGAAATATAAATATGAATTTATTTAACGATGTTATTCATAAAGGTTTTTTTTTTTTGGTACATAACTGTAATAAATATGATAAAACCACATAACATAAATGGGTCGAGAAAGTTTGACCTTACGCTAGGTCAGTAACCGAACGTTCACTTCAGGTCAATGGTCGTATGGTGAATAAAGAAATAAAAAGTACGCGTTTTTGCTATCATTATCAATTCACATGTAGAACAAAACCATAAATAAAGTTTGAAGATCTCTGTATATACTTTCTTTAACCAGAGGAAAAAAATCATTTTATGAAATGAGAGGAACAAGGTCTATTCTGCCAAGGAGGTTGTTCTACCTCCTTGATTCTGTTAATACGAACTTCATATTACGACCGTAATATAGTTCGACCTTATGTGCATATTTTTCAACGTCAGAGTTAAAATGATCCATGTCTGTGGATAAACTGAAAACTTCGTCACATGATAAACGTGACCATTACTCGCATTACCATTACATTTGCGCGCAAATATTTTTACGTTTGCGCGCAGCTTTTGATTACATTTGCGCACATTCTTTTACAGGTAAACTCAGCATTAAGTCCTGGAAATATATATGGATAAAATGCAAAAACAGGGCAAATCTAAAGATTAAAAGTACTGAGTTTACAAGTCGTAACGTGCTGAATATTTGAAGCCAATTGCTTTATGAAAACACAAAACACAAAAATACATGGATATGCTGAATAAAATTGCTCATTGTTGTGAGCATGGAATGATTCCGGACCGTTTGTAGTACGCCTGGATTCTCCTGACGGTAGTGATGTCCAAAGATATCTTTGGGGGTGGGGGGATAGGGAATATGATGTAATACCTTTGCAATTGTTTACAATGCATGAAATATCCCCTGACTTAAGTGTTCTGAAAGTAAATCCATCGCACACTAAAGATTTTTCCCCCGATTTGTTTCTGACAAACGAAACTCCATGTTTGTGCCTTGACGCAACTTAACAAACTGACTTAAATTATTTACTTTTTACTCTGAAATATTCGCAATTAAGTTACGGAATTTCTCATATGATCACAAATTTCCAAACTCCAAGGAAAATTCAAAACGGAAAGTCCTTTATCAAATGGCATAATCAAAAGCTCAAATACATCAAACGAATGGAAAACAACTGTCATATTTCTGACTTGGTACAGGCATTTCCTTATGTAGAAATGGTGGATTAAACCTGTTTTTTAGCTCGCTAAACCTCTCTATATAGACTAGTATAAGGAGGATAACTCTAATTCACAGTTGAGAATAATTTGTCCAGCATATTTTCGTCCTTTAAGGTTCATGTGGACCCTTTGGTTAAAATGGCTGCATTTTCACCTCAAAATTTACTCTGAGTACAGACAAACCTGTGTATCTGGAAAAGTTTTAAGGCATAGCATGCCCTAGATTAATAAAATTCAAATGCATTGTATGTTTACGAAAATTTAAAACTTAACTGGATTTTGCAGTGCACTTTTTTTCATTCCTTCAGAAGGTGCCAAAATAAACTAAGATGTGAAAGAGGTTTGAGAACTTTCCCACAGGTAATAATTGAATTCTGTCGTTATATTCAATTGCTCTACGAGGGAGTAGCGCGAGTGGGAGAATCAAACATTAAGAGGGACTGAATAATTCAGTTTAATTTTGTCACGATTTTTTGTTAACATTTCAGTGATACTATAGAAACGCACTATCATTGAATTTAAACAATGGGGAGAATGATCAAATGCTTATTTTTCGAAACCACTGACTTTATATAGATTTTTACGAGTGATCATTTAACTGGTTCATTAAATCAAATGAAGGGACTGAGTGGAATTTATTATTTCACTGTAATGAAAGAAAACACTATGAAACTGTACTACACAAAGACTGCATGTTTGACACAATTAACTCATTGTTCAAAAGTCTAAAGTTTCCTAATTTGGTAACAAACTGCATTTTATAATCCTGCCTTTCCTTGCTAAAATGAATAAAATAAAATTTGAAATGGAATCATTTTACGAACTCAAGTTACAAGTCTTCTGACATTGGAACTATATTTGTTCAAGCTTGGAATGAAGAAAAGGAAAATCACGTTGGATAAAGGTAACCGATGGCATAAGAACGACTATTTCAATCTTTCAAGTAAAAACAATCCAAAGACAATTTTCGCAAAAAAATATTTTCTTTTGAATGCTAATTAAGGGCATACGATACAGTTTTGATCCCACGGTGATTTTTTTACGAAAATTTTCATACAAGCTATTTTTCACCTAGTCAATTCAAATATGTAATAACAAATTTACCTTCATATGCTACTTTAAGAGATAAATTGGGTCGAAATTTTAGACATTTACTCAAAATTTCGGGTTTTTTGGACATTTCTATCCTTTAAGTAGACATACCTAACTTTTTTGTTTCAAAAGAGATAAACAAAAGCGGATTTTTGTAAAATCATTTGGAAAATCTTCTTTACATAAGTATGCTTTAAATTTGTATAACAATTCTTTGGAAATTATAAATTTTTATCAAAGTTTCATGACTTTAGAAAAAAAAACGGCATTTTTTGCTGTATATTTATCTAATTAAAAAAAATTTCATCGGTGATATTTCATAAAAATTGGTACAAATAATCTTCATTCGTAATCAAACCTAATGTCATTTTAAAAAGAGGGGTCCATGAACTCGTTTTCAAGTTAAATCAGTATGAATGATAAAAATCAGTCGAAAATGCATCTTTTCCCGATATGTCACAGTTTGACGTCGCGAAAATAGCATTTTACGTTAGCAACGTCATTACCTTCCCTGTAACTGTATCGTATGCCCTTAACTAAATAACAATGGAACGCAAAGCTTGAGTAAAATTTTATTTTGTTACTGTCTTAATTGAAATCTTCAATCAATTCCCCCCTAAAATGATGAAAAACACCATACTCTAAAGAACAAAATGAAAAGACAAAACACTACAAATAACACAAGGCTGAGCAACACGAATCCTACAAAAAAAAAAATGAGGGGTAGAGAAAGGGGGAACTCGAATGCTCCAAACGGATAAGCAGATACCGTTTCACTAGAAGCACCCCATGGCAAGTAAAAAAGGTCTCATTTTACGAACTCAAGTTACAAGTCTTCTGACATGGGAACTATATTTGATCAGCTTGGAATGAAGAGAAGGAAAATCACGGTGGATAAAGGTAACCGATTGCATAAGAACGACTATATCAATCTTTCAAGTAAAAACAATCCAAAGACAATTTTCACAAAAAATGTTCTTGCATTTATTTGTAATGTATTCCTTCTTCTTCTGTCTGTCTGTATAACCTTCCGTTTAGGAACAATAAGAAATTTCTTGTATCAATAAAATTCCTGTCACGTAATGTTATCATTTTAGCGGTATTTCTAACATTGCCATATAAGCGGGAGGTTTGGCTAGCCATAAAACCAGGTTCAACCTACCATATTTTTCTTAAAATGTCCTGTACCAAGTCAGGATTATGGCAGTTGTTATCACATAGTCCGTTTCTATGTATGTTGGCGTTTGTTTTTGTAGCAGTTCAGTGTTTCTGTTGTTCCGTTTTGTTTCCTCTTATAGTTGATGTTTCCCTCAGTTTTGGTTTGTGACCCGGATTTGTTTCAGTTAAATCGATTTATGACTATTGAACAGCAGTATACTACTATTGCCTTTATTGGTGACGTCGTAATACTAAGTGTGACACAGATATAGTTATTTCTAATTTAACAAATAGAACCCATGGTTTAACAGCTTCCTTGTAAGAAATCAGAGGGTTTCTCATCGTCGAGTTGCAAGTTGCGAGTTGAAAAGGCCGAGTTGCTAGTTACAAAGTCGAGTTGCGAGTTACGAACGTCGAGTTGCAGGTTACGAAAGTCGAGTTGCGAGTTACAAACGTCGAGTTGCGAGTTACAAACGTCGAGTTGCGAGTTACGAAAGTCGAGTTGCGAGTTACAAAAGTCGAGTTGTGTCTGATTTTTGAAACAGAATTTTCAGGTTTACTACACATTTAATAAACAAAGCATACATGTACCCGAACTTAGTTATACAGTGCATGAGGAAGGATTTGAAAGAGTTATGTGATACTTATTTATAAGAGTGTATATGTTTCAAAGTCACGCACGCTTAAATTTCTTTCATAAGAGCGACATTGTTCATTTTCTAAAATAAAACAGGATATACTGTAGATATAAGACAAAATGTATACCGTACTGAACAAACCAAGCATAAGAAAATAAATCATGTAGACAAATGAAATAAACATGCAAATTATCGACATCTAACAGAATATGGCACTGTGTTAGACCTAAAGTAAATACTTATCAAAGGTACCAGGCTTAAAATATTTTCTACGCCAGACGCGCGTTTCGTCTATACAAGACTCAGAGTGACGCTTGAATAAAGGATATTCATTAGCATACCAAGTGGTAACTCTTCGTCTTTCGCAAAGGTTTAGGGTGATATAGGCACAATTGTACATTTAACTTAGGAAAATATCTCATGAATTAGTCAGAAATGTGATATGCTATGTGCTTTATGTGATAAATTAAATAATTTTGAACTTTGTTAACTTTGTGATTCAACCCCAAGCGGAGAGTGCATATATATACCAAATAGTTAATAATCGAGTTGTTCAATGTATGTATATCTGAATACTACAACGCAAAAATAAGCATGCTATAGATGTCTTTCTATGGCATTATGGTAACTTCCTGGCATAGGAGATCATAATATGGATTTTTTTTTAATTTGGAAAGACGTTATTCTACAATAAGCTATACCGCTGTTACAAAAAATAAAGGAACAGTTTTAAGGAATGTTATGGCGTGTGTTTTTACGGTATGAGCACGAAGCCTTATCTGTCACAAGTTTACTTTTTTACCTGCATGCAGCCTTGATACAAATGTTGTAGTTTCATATCTTTTCATTTTAATATCATGCATAGCCTGTCACAAGAGCACCTGATAAAAGTTTTACCCGGGTAAGTATGGCATCAAGTTTGGTCTGTTTTTCAGATACTATAAGAAATAGGTGAACTATATTTGGTTTATGGAATTAATGATTGTAAGGTGTATATATATGTCTGGCATGTTTTATCTGACCTTGACCATATTTTCATGGTTCATTGGTCAATGTTGAATTTCTCTGAATTGTTCTGTTTCTCAAATACTTTTCAAATAACTAACAACTCTTTAAAACTGCACTTTTTTCATAATGATGTTAACATGTTTTGACGTATTATACAGACAATTCAAACTTTATTTAATCAATTTCCCACCTATTGCACAATGAGTTTCGTGTCAATAAAAAGGTTAAAAGAGTTATATTTGTCAGCATGTTATTCCTAAATTAACTTGATTGATTTGGGTATGATTAACCCGTTTTTTAGAAAGAAGTTACATATTCCAAAACTGCGTCTTTTGTCTCTTTTACAAAAGTATCTTTGACAGCTACATGTATAGAATAAAGAATGGAAACAGGGAATGTCTCAAAGAGACAACAACCCAACCATAATATACAAGTCAACCCAAGGCCACCAATGAGTCTTCAATACAGCGAGAAATCCCACACCCAGAGGCAGTCCCGAGCAGGCCCCGAAACACAATGTACACTAGATCAAGAAAATGGACGCCATTCTATGCTCCGAAACATATAGATGAACCAAAATTAAAAAATATACAAGACCAACAAAAGCTAGAGGTTCCTGACTTAGGACAGACGCAAAAATGCGGCGGGGTTAAACAGGTTTTATGAGCGCCCAACCTTCCCCCTTCACCTCTAGCCAATGTAGACATATATAACTTAAACGTCCATAATTTTGAGTGGCACTGCCAAAGAATAAATGTTGGGGTCCCTAACAAATATTGCCTCTGCAGCTGCCCCAAAGAGCTCACTCTTAACAAAATCTGCAGAAGGGGTCTTTTACATATATGTACTATAGTTTAGTTGCAATCTCCCTTTACGTTTAAAATGACGGTGCTAGCTATGAAATTTAATAATAATTAAACTACAAGCCATCCGCTGTATTTTACAAGGCTATCTGTTTCTTCAGAAAATAACCATACTTTGCGTAGTGATTATGTAAGCAATCAATTCACTTTTTTTTACACGAGACTCAGATGAAGTCCAAACAACAAAAAGAATCAACAATACTGTATACAATTCTATAAGCAATCATCATTCAAAAATGTTAAAGAGGTACACCAAAAGATTTAAATATTTTCCCCCATTTTCACGCAAATCTAATTTTGAAACTCGCAACTCGACTTTTGTAACTCGCAACTCGACGTTCGTAACTCGCAACTCGACTTTCGTAACCGCAACTCGATACTCGACAACAAGTGAATCTCAAGAAATCATGGCGGCCAGTTTAAGTTGTTGGTGGTGAAAACCGGAATACCGGGAGAGAACCATCGCGATTTTCAACAGGAAAACTGGCTTTCCTAGTCAATTAAGATAGGTGTCAAACGCATCTGCCACGAGCGGGGCTCGGCGTCATAACATCAGTATTCACAGGCTAGTATTCCCTGTAGATGAACTTCTTACAACACTCGGCCACCATGTATCCACTTGAAAATATATACTACATATACAGGTATTGAAATATTGATGCGACCGTACAACTTTCAAAGGGATACTTCCAACTTAACCACGTGGGACCGTTGATGCAATATCTTCTGTATAAGCAATAACTCTCTATAAAACAAATCATTATAGGACAGACAAGTTTTTTTAATATAGTACCATGAAGCTGTGAAAAAAAATATGCTTCATATGCAGGTCCTGCTGGAATATTTCTACACGGAGGAATGGAAAGTTCACAATTTGAAAGCTGAACTCTTCACTTTTGTCGTGAAGTTCTCAACCGAACCCAATTTCAGTGAACCAAGAAAACAGAACATATTAATGAACATTTGTACGAAGGTTCAAGTTTATGTGATCACAACTTAATAGTAAACTACTCTTACGCTAAAACTTAAACCTGATACAGGACAGATTCAGACCGGGAAACAAAACAATAAAAAACTCCTTCTTGTGCCGTCTCAACATTTGTGAAATCATTATAACTTGTATAACACTAATGACTACTAGTATCATTAATAGAGGTAAGCTTTGAGACCTGAAAGGACGTCTTGCAATAGCGATTGATTAAAGATTCAGCTGTAAAAAACAGACGCAAAATTTTCAATATTTCGATATAAAATTAGTCTTTTTCTGTGAAGAATGGGTAAATTAAGTGAATAATAATTTCAATAAGAATAAATATTATATATCTCTGGTATACTGAAACTGTTAATATCTTTATTGCGTGCACTGTATAATAAAATGAACTATTTGATTGTTGCTTCCTTAACCGCCAGTGACAAATATTTAATGCATAGTCAGGACGATAACAAATTTAAAATAAATAATACAAAATGTAAGTCAACCAGGATGCTGGGTCGAAACACTACAAAATGAGGGTATTTGGAATAGGGCAGTCTGTTTTGACTTGTAACTGAGTTGTTACAAGGGTTCTTTAACATGCAGAGTGTGGAACTCAATATACAGGAGGTATCATAATTAACATCCCATTTCCAACCAAACGTGGCTGCTTATTTATACATCCAACACAGCAACAAAAAAAAAGACACCTCACTTTAGCAAGGGTTTTACCGTGGTACCGGAAACTGCAAGGATGACAATAGCACTTTACCTGAATAAATAACTGAATTGAAATTTTTGTTTCAGTTCAAATTGTTGTTATTTTCCAAACATGTCTATTGCATTAGCTAATTTTTTCCTTTTTTCAATAATTCGTATTCTACAAACCTGATCATCTTTGGTTTACTAAATGTGATAAAGAAAATAGTCATACACTGTAACCTCCAGGTGCTTTTAATAATTTGTTTCTCTTTTGTAGTGATGAAGATATTAATAATTTGTTTCTCTTTTGTAGTGATGAAGATATCCAAAGTACATCTACTCACATTTTTTTTAATATTTATACTTTTATTAGTATTTATGTCTCTACTTTAGAATTTTTACTGAAACAAAACTACACAGACAGAAATTATTGATAAATTGTTATCGAGAAAATGTCATAAATGGCTTTCAACACAAAATGTAACCATGTTCTATCAAACACATTTTATAGCCTTTGATGCAAAATTCTACTACTGGAGTCTATGTTAATAGTTACAAATACTAATTAAACCCTCCAGGGGCAAATTCAGATATGGATAAAGCAGGGATGTGAACTCAATGAAATTAGAAAAATATATTTTGGCATACATTTTTTTATTTATTCTAAATCAATCTGCTGGGTGAAATTGTTAGAGAGATGGCCACTCTAACTCAAATCCTGGATCAGCCTCTACCCTCAACTCAAATATAAATATTTATGATAGAAGCTAGAAGCGGAGTCTTCCCAATACACATATTTTATATGTCCAAGAACAATGACTCTAATATATTTTCTGGGGTTCTTAAATTTTATTTCTTAAATATCCTAGTGCTTACAATGCAATTTTCAATAAAATTTCATTTCCAGTGGGCATTAGTCCTTTAAAAATAGTAAAAATGGCACTTATTTTCAAACTAGTCCAAGACATTGCTCATATAAACCTTTGATATAATTTCATTAAAATCTGGCAAGAACTGACCTTGTGGGAATGCTTACAGGACCAAGACAAACATTTCAAGGGGCTCCTTTTAAAATGGTTGACCTGCACAGATGTGCAAGACCAGACTGACAAACACACACAAATTGACACCCTGTATTTCTCTGTCCCCCAGACCGTATTCAGGAGGGGACAAAAAGACTTACAGAGGTTAACCTATGATGTGAAATAATAAGAAGGGTCTATACCATTTGATGAGCTCTTAAATTAAGCTGGAAACTCCAAAAGACCTGCCATAAACACTCATTGGGAAAAAATGCTCCAAGATTTCATCAAAATAACCATAGATCTACTTCTGCTATGTTCAAATTGATATTTCTCATTGATCCTTATCCATTTATTTTAATTGAAAAACTAATCCAAGAATTCAAATATAGAAAAATATTCAAGAAGTGGCAGAACAACACATTAATTCACGAATGTGAGAGTCGTCCTGTATTTCATTGCAACTAATGTAATATAGATCAATAATTTTACTTCAATCTATTTCTTAGAATCGTTGAGACACATAAAAAAACCTCTTCAATGGCTTAAATAGCCCTCACGCTAATATAAAATCCAACAAAAAAGGAAATTAATGTGAAAATTAAGATTTTTGGAAAAAGGGCATACCATACATTTTTCTAAGTCTGAGAGAGAGATGACACAAAATTCAATCATGACATTTTGTGCAGACTAAACTAGTGAATATGGTTGATATATTGCATAAGCATATGAAATGTAGATGAATCTTAATATGTTTGCATTATATGAATATGTTGCACAAAACTCAGTAAAATTGGCATGTGGTTGGAGTTGGGACATTGACTTCCCAACAAATTAAACCTCCGTCACCACATTATATGTTATACTTCTCAGAGCCACCTATTTTATTTCATATAACAGCAGGCTTTGACTATTTTGTACGTTTTTTTTTATTAAATTATACAAATATCAAGAATGTGCATACTTTATCCAACACACCATGGTTGCCCAAGTTAAGATGAACTACTAGTTCACTATTTATAATCTATAAACAGACCAATCAAATAAATGTTTATGTAAAGTAAAAGGAATTTAAAAGTTGTGTAGTTTTCTTTTTAATTTTATTCTGAGATTCAAATACATATATCACTGGAACTCTACAATACAAAATGCCCTCTCATATTTTTTCTGTTTCATTCTATAGAAAAGTGATATGATACAGTACAACTGATTAATACACTCTTTGTTCTGTCTTGTTTTGTAATGGCTTACATATGGTCTATCATCTTTTAGAAAAGAGAGTGTTTATATGGCACTTCTAGAACTAGATCATAAACTTTCAAAAATATATTGATTATTCAGAGTAATTTTTGTACTGATAAGCAACAAATAAAAGATAAACAAAAGTTTTTTATATAAGCATTAAATGCTTATCTTATTGTATTAATCTTGAACCAGCTTAAAATACAAACAGTGACGAATGCTTACTCATCTCATAATGTAGACATGAAAATAAAACATGTTATAAAATTGAAAGTTTATTCATGTACAATTTTAGCTGTTTTCTGTTTTCAAAAATTAGATTGCATTGTATTAACATATTTTATATTAGCATATTTCAAAATATAAATGCAAATATGACTAGGATCTGTTATTTTCTGCAAAGTATAAGCATACTCCAGAACCCACAGATATATTTCATCCCTCTGTATATATTAATTCCAGTCTTCAATACAATATAAAAGTAAGCAGATGTGGTATGATTACCAATGAGACAACTATCCATGAAAGAGCAAAAAATAAAGATGCATCAATATCTTAAAGGTTTATACATACAGCCTTAAAGCACAATAAAAGTCAAAGTAAGGTAACAGCTTCTTTTGACCTTCACTTTCAGGCTGTTGGACAATCTGGATTTTATGTTATACAGAAATATGAAGCTGAAACTTAACTTCAGGCCATCTGCACTTTTGAAAGACAGAGGCCTGATTGATTCATCATGTTGACTGGAATTAAATAATGAAATTCATGATAAAAAACACAAACAAACATGCTCCTGTCAATCCCTGAAAGACCGCACTTTTATAAATTTGAACCATTATTACAATAGGCAAGTCCATTTCAATCTGACATTACCCGCTACGATAAGATTCAAGGTCAATATACCTGTAAATGTATGTATCACATGATTTTCATCTTAGATATAACATAATCAATCCTGGATTTTCTAAAAATGATTTGAGTAAGTTAGAGAAACGTGCCATGTAGGCACCTTCGATGACTCGATGATCAGCTGACCAGCTAACACACATTATATGTTTCTTTACTACATTTCCATGGTTATCATATCTTGGTAATGTCTGAAAGAAAAAAAAATAATTTCATGGTCATATAAAGATGATTTAACGTTTAAAATAAACTTAGCAATATCTTATAATATACAATTAATTCATCACAATCAATCAAATTAATTCACCAATCAGACTTTGTCATTTTGTCTCTGGTGGAGCGTTGTCTCATTGGCAATTATACCACATCTTCTTATTCTTATATTTGTATTTCTCAAGTCCTGTTTTTAGTATTGCATAATTTTATTTGTATTTGAGTTAGTTAATTTACTGCATACTTCAAAAATGTGCTTCGCCGAGCGCAGCTGGATACGACCACAGAGGTCCAACCCTGAACAGTTGGGGCAAAAATGGACACAATATTCAAGCTTGATACAGGTCTGAATTTGGATTGTAATTATAGTTATTTGACACATTATAGGTTTCTGACACAGAATAAATGTAGTCAAAGAATTTGCAATTGGTTATATGATTTGAATTTATATTCATTTGAAGATTTCTTGCTGTTGTCGAATACACTGTGCTGTTGTGCAATACTTAGTAAATCTGTTTTCAGACCATATACAAAGAATTAGCAAAATAAATTGTGACCCTCAATTTTTTTTTTTGAAAATTGATAATTTTTAAATCTTGAGGGAAAAAAAAAATTGCCCCCCCTTAATATTTTTCCCCCCCCTTCTGAAAAAATAATATTTGAAGAAATTTTCTTTTTGTAAAATGTGGTACAATTTAAGAGACATCCATACACTTAAACACAAGTTATTGTCTGAAAACTAGAAGAATGCTTGTTTTGGCCCCTAATTCCTGAACAGTTTGGGCAATTACCCCAAAAATGAATCCCAACCTTCTACTTGTAGTATTGAACCTTGTGGTACAATTTCAGAGCAATCAAAATACTTATACACAAGTTATTGTCCTGAAACTAGAAAATTGCTTGTTTTGGGCCCCTAATTCCTAAACGGTTGGGACCATCACCCCAAAAACAATCCCAACCTTCCTTTTACGGTATTGAACCTTTGAGTTAAATTTCATAGAAATTCATACACTTAAACTAAAGTTATTGTCTGGAAACCAAATGTCTTCGGACAACGACGACATGATAGCAATATAGGAAAACAAATTTTTTGCGGTCATATAAAAATGATGCAAAGTGTATTCATGCATTTTCCAAATCCTGTTTTTTTAACCATGCAGGCAGATTAGTGTTTAAAGCGTAAGTTCACTGAAAATGCTTTAAAAAAAAATATGTGAAGGATAATTGAGATCAATAAGATGCAAAAAAATAGAAGAGTGGCTCAGTTTTAAATAAAGTACTTTTACTGAGATTAACTACGAAGACCATGTACTTTTAAAAGATGAATTAAATGTACTGACACAAAAGTTTGAACAGAATAACCCACTCGAATCTGTCACCACTCTGTCTTTATATCATTAAAACAAGACCAATATCAAGTCTGGACATGCAGTTCCTAAGAAAAATGCAATGAAAATTTCATGCATGGCCATTATGTGTTAGAATATAAAAGTAATCGTTTAACAGGAAGTTGATGAGCAGGATTCATATTAATATAACATGTCCTCATCCTGATATGCATGTAATGGAGTCACTGGACATTAAGAACCATCTTCATAATCCACTGAACGTTGATGAGGAGGAATATCTTAGTTAAACAGTCCACCTAAAGCTTTTTCATTGTAAATAAGTTTCTTTTACCAACAGCATTCAGATTGTAATCCATCCAAAAACCAACAAGTATCAGTTTCCTTACCTCACAAAATATTTTGGATCATTAAATTTACCTGTATTTTTCCTAATGCTCCAATTGATACTTCTGGAGGTAAAATAACTGGTCTAGCATATGTTCCTCCTATCTGTTATGATAAAAGTAATATCATTTTATTAAAAACATCATTACTTCTGGAGACAAAATTACTTTTATTTTTGTGGTCCATAACTACACGATTAATATGAAAAAAATGACAACTAAACTTTGTATTGACTTGCTATGTTCAACTTTTTATAGTTGATAATTTGATTGTTGGTGTTTAAAATAATTTTCTGCAGACTCAGCTATATCATGGTGGCCAGTTTTTATTGGCATAGGAAATCTGAGTACCTGGAGAGAAACCCAGACCATTGGTAGGAATACAGGCAAATCTGATCAAGATCAGAGTCGTCTTTTATTGAACGTCTAGAATTTGTTTCAGATTTCAGAGGTGTTCTAACCTTCTTTGAATATACTTACCTAGCTGCCTCCTTAGGCTCTTATACCAAATTATGTGATTTAAGGTTACTCAGCATCTGAGATCTGAACCAACAAACAGTTACAGACTTGCATGTGCATTGAAACTTGAACATTGGCGTGAAAGCAATGGTCCCTCGCAACTTTGTTCAGGCTAACTAAAAAGGGTAAGTACAACTTCACCTCTAAGACTCTTGTGAAAACAAAATCATCAAATTTGGTAGGTTTTTAGTAAGAGATGTAAGAGGAGATGTAAAGAAACAAAAGTGTTACCTCAATGTAGACAATGGATAGTCTATGTTGATTCTGCCATGCAGGCAACAAAATGAAACCAGCGTTGTATAAGCTATACATTTCTAATAAATAATGGTATACAGTGCATTCACATAAGTATCTGTCACTAGCTATTTTTCACTTTACAGTTTTATCTAAAACACATTTGTTTTCATAACTTATAGTTGGGCCATTTCTTGTGGATTTTAATGAATTTTGTACAACTAGAAGCAGACTATAGACTTATGTAGTCATAAATTTGTTGTGATATGTTATCATTTTCTGTAAATGTAGGATTGATTGATTGTTGCTTGCTTCATGTCCAGTGTTAACTATTTCATGAATATTCACGACAATTCTTACAATTCAAATGCAAGTATTATTTTGTCAGGGAAATTTGCTAAATATTTCAACTAAAATGAAATCATAAATAATTATCATGTGTGTTTACAGACAGAGAAAACAAAAACAATAGGAGACAAAATCATGTACAATCAAACAAGAAAACTTTAATCATTTCTGAGTCTTGTAATACCTGGTTTGTAAAGATCTAATGACACAAAATAAAATAATGTGTTATCATTTGTAAACAAATGCTTATGTCCATGCACTTTTGATAATTTACCGCTCCAATATTTGACAAGGAGAAGGTTCCACCACTCAAATCTGAGGTCCCTAACTTTCCAGCTAATCCCAAAGACTGAAGCCTGTTCAGTTCTGCAGCAAGTTCAAATATACTTAATGATTGGACATTTTTAACATTTGGCACTATTAGTCCATCTTGTGTATCCATGGCAATTCCTATATTATGTACTGCCTGTAAACAGATGAAACATTGAATGTTAAAAAAAATCTGTAAATATTAATAAAAATTAAATTCCTAGATAAGATTATATTTACATTTACCACTGTCTTATTTCCTTGCACCATTTTTGGGGGTTTTGTACCTTAGTTCCACTTCGGACTCCATACAGTTAGGGTTGTTCCAAATTTAAACACATGGGGGAGGAATGGGAGGCACTCAAAATAATAAATTATTGGTTGCATTTTCTAATTTTGTAGGATTATAAGTAAAGTGAAAATTTTATATTATGAGTGGATGGGGTCTAAAAAAAAGTGCCTTAAATATTAAACCGCCCTTAATGATTTAACTACATGTTTGTACATGATTATTGAGAAATAGGGTCATAGGTCATTGTATAAATTCTTTCTTCCAGTTAATAACAGTATACTTACCTTGTATGTTATGTTCTCACATGTTTTATCTACACTAGCATTCAACATTGGAAATTCTGTTAAAGCCATTGAGACTGCCTGAAAATGAAAACAAATCATGTACATAAATCTATAAAGACTTAAAAGTGTAAATTTTGTGTAAAATAAAAAATTGTCAGTGAACAAAAGTTGAAACACACTGTCAAACTTGTACATAAATGAAATAATTGAGAATCCTGTGTATTCTGGTCCAATACAACATATACAAATACAATCAAGTTTCATCACTGTTTGAAATATAAAATCTGGCGGCGGTGACTGCATATGTTTGCCCTGTGCTGGCATAATTGCAAGCTACAATTTACAATTTTTAATACAGACCAATCAGAATTGTCGATGCATGTGAAATACAGTAAGCAGTTGGAAACATTGACAAAGCAGACATATTATTAGTTTAGCACATAACAGTCTTGTTGCTTAGCTTTGATTTAAAAAAATTTTGTCTCTAAAAAATCTGTCACCTGAAAATCTTTTCTGTTTTTAGATTTCCTAATTTACTTATGTTTTAAACATTTTTATCATTCAAAAAAAATATCAATCTAAAAATGAACATTTTTCATCTGTGGTAAGAAATATATGTTTTAGAATATGTTTAATCTTGTGTTAAACAGGCGTTGCTATTCTACCTTGATTTTAATTTTAGATCATCCTGTTGTTAAGTTACAACTATCTATTTATTATGAACTGAAACATCATCTTAGTGTAAATAAAGAAAATAATCAATATCTAAGAAATCCATTTGAATTTCAACTCTCCAAGTGTATTTCAGTTATTGATAATACCATTATTTTTGATATGAAGTATAATTTCAAAGAAATGGCACAAATACTTAAAGATCAAACTTTATGCTTGAAGTCCCATCAGGAAAAAAATGAATAAGGTTTGAAAGGTAAGAGATAAGTTAAAAGTGGACTGAAATTTAGCTGTATAAAATGTGTAACTAAAAGTGTTGGTTGGGTAAGAGGAAACATCGCATTATTTTCCTTTTCTCTCATAAAGATCAGAATAAAGTTTTTGGAAATATGCACCATTGGTCGTACAACAAAGAATCTGTCAAATGACTTCTGCCAGAATAAAAGTAAAACAAACCTTATTTAGAATTTTCCTTTGATGAACAAGGAAAGGCTGACAAAATACACTACATACCTTCATTATAATAGGCATGTAAGAAAACTTGACACCTTTTTCATCAGTAATAGCTTTGACCTTTGACCTCAAGTCAACAAGTGCACTCATATCAAATTCATCATCATATCCAAAAGTGGGAATGTTATTGGCCTCAGTCATGGTTTTCACCATTGCTTTTCTCATTCCTTTAATCTTTTCTGTGTGATCCTTACCCACAGGTAAGCTGATTCGTGGTTGTATAGGTGTTGTTGATACAACTGGAGCAGGTTTGGAGGGTTCAACAGTGACTGCTGGTGGTGTAGCTAATGGAGCACTGGCTTTTTCTAAAACAAATAATTTTATTTTATTACCAATAAATTATTATACATGTACCAGACATAATAATGGAAAAATGTGCTTCGTCGAGCGCAGCTGGATATGACCACAGAGGTCCAACCCTGAACAGTTGGGGCAAAAATGGACACAATATTCAAGCTTGATACAGGTCTGAATTTGGATTGTAATTAAATATTTGACACATTATAATTTCTGATACAGAATAAATGTAGTCAAAGAATTTGAAATTGGTTATATGATTTGAAATTATATTCAATTGAACATTTCTTGCTGTTGTGCAATACACTGTGCTGTTGCGCAATACTTAGTAAATCTGTTTTCAGACTATATACAAAGAATTAGCAAAATAAATTGTGACCCCCAAAAATTATTTTTACCCCAAAAAAAAAAAATCTTTGAAGAAATTTTCTTTTTGTAAAATGTGGTACAATTTAAGAGACATGCATACACTTAAACACAAGTTATTGTCTGAAAACTAGAAAAATGCTTGTTTTGGCCCCTTTTTGGCCCTAATTCCTGAACGGTTTGGGCAATTACCCCCAAAATGAATCCCAACCTTCAACTTGTGGTATTGAACCTAGTGATACAATTTCAGAGCAATCAAAATACTTATACACAAGTTATTGTCCTGAAACTAGAAAAATGCTTGTTTACGGCCCCTTTTTGGCCCCTAATTCCTAAATGGTTGGGACCATCATCCCCAAAAACAATCCCAACCTTCCTTTTGTGGTATTGAACCTTTTGTTAAATTTCATAGAGATCCATACACTCAAACTAAAGTTATTGTCTGGAAACCAAATGTCTTTGGACAACGACGACGACGTGATAGCAATATACGAGCGCAAATTTTTTGCGGTCATATGAAAAGTAGCACACTATTATAGAACAGTCATCATAACAATCAACGTTGATATCAAAACAAATTTTTGAAAACTACATGACCTTTACATTGAGTTTCCACTGGATTTCTGGGTCCAGAACATTGAACAAGACTACAAAGCTAAGCAAAAGTCTAACAGGTTAGCTTACATAATAATTATTAAAAGCCAGACACATTCTGACTCTGTCATGACTGAGCTAACTACTTTTGCTCTTACTCCTTGTATGCCACATACTTATTTCATTCATCAGAAAGTTATACTCCTAACCTCCATGCTTAAACAAGACCACATTGGTGGTTCTCAAATAAGTTGATTAATACTAAAGTCATGCCTTGTTTTCCAACAGAAGGGTCTTCAATGTATTTTAGGATATCATCTTTCAATATTCTTCCATCTTTTCCTGTTGCTTCGACATCACTTAATTTGATCTGCAAAATAAGGCATACTGTTCTGTACAAAGGGATTCACACCGCATAGTACAAACCATGATGTATTACAAGAAAACAGATTTTAGACTTCAGTTCAGTATCTAGTATTTAGATGGTTCAAGCAATAATTCCTGAACATTGAACACATAAACAAAACATACTACACAGACTGCAAGCACAACATTTAAATCTCAAGATAACAGATTTTTATGATTGAAGAAAATAATATTACTATCATCAAAATGTGACAATATAAAAGTAATTGGAGATCCAGCCTTTGGCTAGTCATTCATATTTTACCATTAAAACACTGTAAAATTCCATACTTATTGGTACTCCAAGGGTTTACTGGGGTATAAATATATGATAATCTGGACACTTCCCATTGGCATTTGGGATTAAAAAACATGCTAAAGAGAATCATCCATTTGGATGTGCATGATGTATCGATATGCAGCTATTGTCCAGGCTGAATGAGAATGTTAGATGAATGCTAGATGCCTTGTGAAGAAAAAATTTGTAAGGGTTCTGCGGAACCCAGTGTCTCGCCTACTTTTGCTGTTAATCGCAGGCTCAACAAAAATGAGGAAAAATTGATAAAATATTCCTCTCTATACTATCTTTTGATTGTAAGTAGCTTCTGTCCAAGTTTGGTAAAATCCAGGATAGTTTATGAATCTAATAAATGTTTTAAAAACTTAAACTGCAGACTGTATGTAATGTTAACTGGAAGAAAACTAAGTCCATTTATAAGTAAAATACGGAAAAATGGAACAAAATTTTAACAAAATTTCCTTCTAGATACTAGCTTTTAATCATAAACAAGCTTCTGTCCAAGTCTGGTACAAATCCAGGATGGTTTAAGAAAGTTGTTAAAATTTCAAAACTTTAACCACAGAGTGAATGTAATGTTTCTTGGCAGAAAAACTAAGTCCATTTATAAGTAAAATACGGAAAAATGGAATTTTTTTACAAAATTTACTTCTGGATACTATCTTATGATCATAAAGAAGCTTCTTTCCAAGTTTGGTAGAAATCCAGGATAGTTTAAGAAAGTTATTAAAATTTCAAAACTTTAACCACAGAGTGAATGTAATGTTTCTTGGCAGAAAACTAAGTCCATTTATAAGTAAAATACGGAAAAATGGAATTTTTTAACAAAATTTACTTTTGAATATTATCTTATGATCATAAACAAGCTTCTGTCCAAGTTTGGTAGAAATCCAGGATAGTTTAAGAAAGTTATTAAAATTTCAAAAACTTTAACCACAGAGTGAATATTTGTGGACGCCGACGACGACGCCGACGGAATGTAGGATCGCTATGTCTCGCTTTTTCGACAAAAGTCGAAGGCTCGACAAAAACTCCACATTCTCTGCACATGAAAGAACCCTTGCAACAACTCATTAAGGGGTCTCAAGGTAGTCTGTTGCAAGACAAAATATTTGCCCTACCTTACATACCCTATAATTCAAGAGGCAGTTCAAATTTTCCAGCCTTCATTCAAGTCAACCTTTTTTGCAAAGCCTACCTATGCCTGCTATGGGATGTTTTGTTAATTTGTTCTTGTCCTAAATATGAATGAAATAATGGTCACTAGACATTAACCAAACAATCAATCAACCAATCATACTTTTTATACTGCTGCTAGAACACTTTCTGTTGTCTTTATCTATCAAATATAGAAACAAAGGGATGTTTCATGCAATGTCAATTTCAAATCACATCACTTTTCTATCACAATATGGGGTTCGTTTTATAGGGATGGATAATAAGTTTTATTTGTGTGTTAACATTTTCATAAATATATTTGTAGCAATTTTTAGTGGCAATATAAATATTAACAGTATTAGGTCAAGGTAAGAAAAATATCAACTTGTTTCTATTCGGCACGAAACTATTGAAGGGTTCAGTAAACCTCGTCCTTCCCCAGTTTCTAAGCCTCATACAAAAAAGTTGATATTTTTCTGACACAGGGTTTGAAATTAGCTACTTAAATTTCTGCTTTTCTTGTATAGGACTATATATGTGGGCTACAAAATTAAAGCTGTGGGCTACCATGCCAAAATTTTAACTTCAATCCCTGTGACATTGACCTAATTAGGTCTTTACACTTTTCCGTGGAAAGATCTATTGCTTTTGTTCATTTTTTTTTTTCTTATGCCACATTTTGTTCTTGCGGTGCATAGTGGTTTCGCAAGATGTCGCTTAGATTTTTTGCATGTGATATCGAACAGTTACTGCGCTTTTGAAACTGACCCCGTTTAACCGAACACTGTTTATTGTAAGAGTTATCTCCCCAAACACTGTTTTTCTTGTGTGCGCATCTCCTCCGAAACCATAAAAGATTAGGACAAAATTATTATCCCATTTCGATGAAAAGAAAATCGCCTTCAGTCCCGTACATTTTACTGTAAAAATGCTAATCCTTCTTATGTACAAACTTCTTTCTGAAATAGAAATCCATCCCTGCAAAAATCTGCTCCAATTCATGTATTTTCTGAAATTAATCAATATTAAAACGTTTTGTTAAAGTACTATAACAACAGCATTATTTCTGTGTGCATGCAATGAATGAAGACTCATGATCAGCGATTAGTCAATAGTTTAACTGTAAAATGAATCAAGAAAATATATTCCAGTTAGCACTACGTGCGGTCAGCTTGATGGCCTGACCTGGATTGAGAAATTAAAATCAATGACGTAGAAATCGCTCCCAAGTCGTTAATATTAGTGAAATCTTACAATCAAATTTCTAAACATGCATTAAAATACAAATCTGTGCTCCCGGAAATATGTGTACGAAAAATGCAAGCATGATCTGACATCAGTGATCTGTAAAAAATAAAATCAATAGTTATCGTGTTACTCTTATCAATACACATGTGGTCTGTTCAACGGTCTCCCCTAAAAAGAAATAAATATTCTAAGTTCAGACATATATATATTCGACATCAAGTGACTTCACAAACACCACCGCCGCACGGACCTAAATTTAGAATAAAACATTCCTCGTCCAAATATAAAAAGTGAAACTTCCTAGACAAAATGTTACTCAGTTTTCCTACAAATTCAAACAAAATGCATACACAACAAAGAAATGAAAAATGAAGTCCGAGGTAACATAGAAAAAAGAGAAAATTTATAAACGAAGGTTGCTAGGATCAATTTTTATGAGGACATCCAAGGCGTCCGTTTGGCTGTAAGAGGGAAGTATAAATACGCAGACACGTTCGGTTAGAATATGGACGTTAAGTCTGCTGCCTCGCACAGAGAAAGTGCCATGCAAACTTTAAATCAATCAATCAATCAATCATGCATGTTTCGATCCCATGTGTTTAATACGAGGTCCAAGATCTCATTTGTTTCTTTTTCGCTTGTTCCAAAAGACCCTATCCTATGTGTTTAATTAGTATATCAGTCAACCAACCAACCAATCAATCATGCATGCATGCATGTTTCAGTACCATGTGTTTAATACGGGGTCCAAGATCTCATTTGTTTCTCTTTTGCTTGTTCCAAGAGACCCTATCCCATGTGTTTAATTATTCGATCTGCCAAGCAACCAACCAACCAATCAATCAATCAATCAATCAATCAATCAATCAATCATGTTTCAGAGGGGAAAGACTGTTAACAATTGTTTTTTAAAACAATTGAATTATATTATTGTATATCTCTTTATTATAATTTACCTTATTTTCCATGGCAAGTCTGCGGACTGCAGGTGTTGCCAAAACCTTCCGTCCACGTATCCTCTGCATAGAATGTTCATCATCTGATGAGCTTGACACTTCTGATGATGATGATGAACTACTCTGTGTTGTACCTAAATTACAATATTTAACATTGATCACAATAATATTCATATTACTGTGCATTTGCATAAGGCATTGATTTTCCAGATCGCTGAAAACTTTTACTTATAAGAACATCTGGCTTTTAAATATAATGTTTCATGTAATTAAATGATATTAGACCGTATATCTCACTTTACCTTCTACTGTTATGGTGTCCTAAATATATGAGTGAAATATTTGTCACTGGACCTAAAGCAAGCAACATTCAATCGATGCACTGTGATGTCATAAATATAACTAAAACATTGCAGCACGATATATTTCTACTCAGGGGAATTTCATACATCCTTCAATAGTAATAGCTACAGGCTTGATATATTATTTCAGTTAAATGGTTCTTTTTGCAATGGTCTTTTAAACACTTACAGGCCTCTCATAAATACATGTACTGCCAATTCCAATTAGATTTCATGATGAGACCAAGTGAAACCTGTAAGAAGGGTTGTTTCTGGATTTTTGTTTCTTAATAGGAAGTATTCAACCAACAGCTGCTGGTCATTGTTGTTGTCCTTTTTAGGTAAATTAATATAACTTTTTTCTCATAATATCATGAGATATAACTAAATAGAAAAACAAAGGATATGAGGTATCCATCCATGACACAAAATCAGTACATGCACAGCAAAAAAAACACACAATAAGCAAAGGAACAGTGCTTTTATTGCTGTTCTTCATCTGAAAGTCACAGTGAGTTCTTACCAATGTGTTCATAACTTTACTCATGACAGTTGATATAGGACATTATTCAGCAGACCAAGATTCAACATCAAGCATTATCATCTGGCGATGAATGGATATAAAAGTAGACAATGAAGACATACCTGGTGAATCAGCATCTGTTTCAATATCAACCAATGGTGTACTAACTAATGCGATATCATCCACATCATAGTAGAGCTTAGAGATTATGCCTTTATATCGGCTGGTGATTGTCACTGTAGCTTTATCACTTTGTACTTCACAGATGCTGTCAAACTGACTCACATGATCTCCAACTTTTACAAACCTAAAATTTAAATAAAAACAAAGTTCTTCTGATCTGATTCACACAAAACTTAGAAATGCACAAAAGCATAAATTATGAAGCAACTTTGTCAAGTTTCATTCCATTCTTACAACCCAAATGTAAATTGTATGAGACTCTGCAAGGACAACTTCTTCAAGCAAGGGTCAAATCTGTGTTTGATAGTATTAAACCCAAAAATTAATCCATCACAAAATAATAAAAGTGCAAAACAACACTTGGTACTAAGTATGAAGTTATTCCATGAAGTTTCATCCCATTTTTCTTTTGCGATTGTTACAAAACTCCAAAAATTCATCTGTTCAAAAATGTAAAAGGCGAAGATCTACATATTGCATTCTGTCCAATTTTCAATGTACTCCAAAGTAAAATATGAGAGACTATTTATGGAAATGTTCATACTTTGCCAAATATGAATTTGATAAAAAAAATATGTCTTATACAACTGCACATATAAAATGTATAATAAAAAAAAAAAATACATTTTATATGTGCAGTTGTATAAGAAGTTTTGCATTTGCAAACTAACCAACTATACAAAAAATAACACATTTTGCAGTGGGAACTCAATAAATCAGTTCAATAATGAAAGTGTTCCTTCCACAACTGCATGTTGTATGAAATGATTCTAATAAATTTCTGTCCATCCTCCCTGTCAAGTGTAAGAGACTAAGAGGTCATGCTTTGATAAATTTTAACTTCCTACCTGATTGAATAGCAATCTCAACGTTTTGCCTGATGAAACATCAAATAATCAAATAACATTAGTGATACTACCAAAAAAAATTTAAAGGATTCATGAAAACATACTTGAATTATTGTAACAAATATGAAATATTGTCTTTTTCTGGACAGTTAAAGTCAAAATGTAAAGGAAGCTTATTTCTATTAGTTTTGACATTGTCAAAGAATCTCATATTATAGGGAGAAGCATACATGAGTTATCATGAGCATTATAAAAAACTGGGTAGTTTTTTTAAGAGTTATTTCTGCTGGGAATGACTAAATTGAAAATCATTGAAATCAAAATGAAGCTAGTTGTCATGAAAGCTAAACTGGAAAGTATTGATATGCCTGAACAGACAGACCAACGGATGAACAAAATGCATAATACTTACGACTTTGTAGTTGTATAAAAACTAAATAAATACCATAGAAATAAAATTCCACTATTTGATTATTTTGATAACATACCATTCTTTCAGCTGTACTTCCCTTATCCCTTCACCTATATCAGCAAGTTTAAACTGTACTAATTCATGACAAACTGTAAAAAATAAATAAACTGAAGCTGTAATGACTATGATCAGCAGAACAATTTCTGAAAACTTATGTAAACAAATAGAGAAATAAGACCAATTGTATATCTGAAAACTTATGTAAACAAATAGAGAAATAAGACCAATTGTATATCTGAAAACTTATGTAAACAAATAGAGAAATAAGACCAATTGTATATCATTATAAAGTCATGGTCACTTCACAATTAACAGTTGTCAAATGAAGAGGACGAGTTATATAAGTGTTCATTTGGTAATAATAATAAATAATTTTGAAAAGATTTTAAAATATATTTTATTTCTTCAGTGATATAAGGAACAAAAAATGGATGTTATCATACTTGCACCTCCTTCTTTTACATAAAGGTTATGGAACTTTTTTCAATGTAACATAAACTGTAATCACAGAGATACGTCTCGCCTTTTTGTAATTTTGATAATGCAAATGTTGAAATTAAAATAGCAATACTTTAACATGTAAGTTATGCAAATATTCAAAGTCGATGTACCATGACTGAAGGTACATAGCTGAACAATCTCCATGAAAATGAGATGTGCCAATGTTAATATAACTGCATACCAAATACCATTGACTTATCATAAGTCGTTCCCTTTAAACAAACCTAAACACAAACATAAACTTGTAAACTATGTAAAAGTTTCAAAGTCAATGAACCATGATGAGGGGTGGGGGCTATATAATCTCCATGGAAATTAGACTTGGAAATACCAATACATTTGCATACCAAATATCATTGACTTAACATAAGTGGTTTATCTTAAACTGATCTAATCACAAACAAATACATGTAAACTAAGCAAAAGTTTCAAAGTCAATAGACCATGAATGAGGGGGCAGGGCCAAATATTCACCATGGAAATAAGATGTGCTAATGCTTATACAACTGAATACCAATTAACATTGGCCTACCACTAATGGTTCCCCTTGAACTGACCCAATCACTAACTAATACATGTAAACTAAACAAAATTTTCAAAGTCAATAGACCATGACTAAGGTGGCGGAGCCAAATAATATCCATCGAAATGAGATATGCCAATACTTATACAACTGCATGCCAAATATCATTGACCTACCACTAGTGGTTCCCCATAAACTGACCTAATCACAAAGTATAATACATGTAAACTAAGCAAAAGTTTCAAAGTCAATAGACCATGACTGAGGGGGCAGGGCCAAATAATCTCCATGGAAATGAGATGTGCCAATGGTTATACAACTGCATACAAAATATCATTGACCTACCACTTGTGGTTCACCATAAACTAGACCTAATCACAAACTATACATTGTTGACGACGCCGTCGCTGGAAACAGCCTACCTATGTCTCACTTTTTGACTCCGTCAAGGTGAGACAAAAAAGCAAATATGTTATGGCCATGTACTTACCTGGAGTCCAATGAAAAGTCCTGCAGAGTACTAGCTGACTGTTGCAGACGTACTGATTTGTTTTTCTTTGACAAATTGTCCTTGTATGATTTTGCTTGCAACTGCTCTTTCTTTTTGACAACTGCAAAATAATTTAAAAAAGATTTACAAAATATATACATGTATACATTTCAGTTTGTTCTTAACTTTTCCTTACAGCAATGTACAGGGATTATTATATCTTTTTATCTTTATTTTTGTCTACAAATTAACAGTTCATGTACATGTATCCTACCATATGTTGGATTTTTTTTATCGATGTAAATCAGCCCTCCAAATGCTTCCATTTATTTCAATACCATTTGTAAAATGTCTGCTATAGTTTCAATGGATTTGCAGAAAAATATACATTTGTATCTAATATACAATATGTACAATATGTTACTTTTAAAATTAATAATGATACTGCCATTTCTATATGCATATGCATTATGTTAAATCTTCCATTTAATTTAAAAGATGATATATATGGAGTATTAAATAAATCTACAAATCAAACTCCGTAAATTTTGACAGACCCAATTTTACAGATAGAATAAATTGACCATTCAAGATACATGTATTTAGGTCCATCAAATTTTATGGAATTATTTTATACTCTCAAGTAAAGAACGTTGGGAAATATTTTAAACAAAAATTTAGTCATTGTCCACTTGATTGAAATTGTAACTTATTTCATCGTTATATTCAATGGATATTTTGGGAAATATTTTGCATCAATACTCAAAGAAAAGATAAGAATTTGTATGTATGCAAACATTTCAGTGAAAATTTCATGGACAGTCCATATAGAAGTAGAAGATGTTTTATATCCATAAAGAGCATATTACAATTTAAGACATTATTCAAACAACAACACAAGACAATTATCAAGTATACATACAAAGAAAAGAAAACCACCATGCCATCCTCGTGCCTAGTGCAGAAAATCTAGATCTATATTTTGCCGTCATCAATCAGATCACAAACAGATATTAATATATCAATATTCTCTACATTAAGTAGCAAGATCAGTTTCTGGTTAGGAACCAAGTGCTTAAAGTTAGAACAGAGTGAGTTAATCTTGGAGTACATGCAGGCTTGCAAACTGTCCCGATTTATGGGGGATATCCCCCATGGGAGATGCTGGTCTGACTATTCAAATCCTCTATTATATGAAATTAATACCTGAAAATAGTTATTCAAATTAGTTGAATGACATTTGTCAGCGTATATTTGTTCCACCTTACAGAAGTTCCACTGAAAACTTTGTTATAAACAATGTCATAATATCTGTTCCTGTTGGAACAAATATTCTATACCATTTATTCTGTTAGGAGCATTTACTGTATTATTTATTCCAGTGGAAATAATATTCCAGAATATTGTTTCCATTTGGAACTTATATTATGAAGGAACTTCTATTCCGTGACACATTCAAGTACATATATCATGTATATATACTCCTTCAAAATCATAGTATATCTTATTTAATATACTTTATACATGTATAAAACTTGCACAAGGTCCTCTTGAGCTTAAAATCCCCCATGGAGGTTTTGAAAAGTTGACAGGTATTACTGAAAAATGGCAATTCTTTGGCTAGTATAGGGATGTCAACGGTGCCTGTGAAAAGGATAGAGGATGTAAATAAAATACTCATTTTTTTATTTTTAAATGTGTTTTTGTTACAATGGTTACTTTCATTGATTTATGTATTTCCAAGACTCATTTGTGGGTGAAATTTTATCATCTTCTGCAGGGACAAAAAAAAGTGCACTGCAAAATCCAGTTAAGGTTCATCTATACACTTCAACAAAAATGGCAGTGTTTACACCATGAAATTTTCTCTGAATGCAGACAAAACTGTGTAATTTTAATGATTTTAAATCCTGGCAGCACCTAGATATATACAAGTTGTATTCATTTTGTGTTTTAAAAAGAAAAAAACTTTTGTGGATTTTGCTAAACATTTTCTTTCCTTGTCACAGGTGGTGTAAAAATAAACAAAGTCTGGTGAAATCTTTGAGATGGTCCCCCTCAGGTAATTATTGTATTGTATCATATTGATTGATAAGGACAATAGAGGGACAATAGAAATCTACTCACAACAAAGGTGATTTAAATAGTGTAAATGAGTGGACTGTATCAAAGAAAACTCAGGTGTTTATTTCACCATCTTCTGTAGCAAGGAAAGAAAATGTTCATCAAAATCCATAAAGTGTTTTAACTTTTTAGAACATAAATTGGACAGTAGGTCTTTTCACCACCGAACACCACCACACACCGCCGAACACCACCGAACACCCCCCCCAAATTTTTTTTTTTAACTCTTATTGTTATAAAATTGTTATAAATGTGACCTAAATATAATATTTAAGTTATTAATTCAACAAATAATAAGGTTAAGAGAACAAATATCTACATCGAAAAGAAAAGGAGAGTCTATAACACTACAACTCTGCAAACCACCACTGGACACCTCAAATAATTTTTTTTCTTCATTTTTTTTTCTTCTTTTATAAAATAGTTGTACCAATAACAAGAAAAGAGACCTGAACAAATGTTAAATATTTCGGGTAACTAATATCCTTCATCAGTAATTGATGTCAAATGATTCTTATACACACACAATGTAATCCGGAAAAATAGTGATGAATCTGGAGAGGTTTTTCTTTATATGGATTATATTGATAATCGACTTTAACGGAAAAAAATGCATATAAACATCTATAAAATTGTTAAATTAGATGTAATTTAATTGATTTGCGGTGGTCATGGTGGTGTTCAGTAGTGAAAAGACCCACCCTAAATTGGATGTAACATTTATTTATCAAGGTGCTGCCAGGCTTTAAAACTTTTAAAATTACACAGTTGTGTCTGTACTCAAGAGAAAATTTCATGGTGTCAACACAGCCATTTTTGTTAAAGTGTATAGATGAACCTTAAGTTTTAAATTTTCTAAAACATACAATGCATTTGAATTTTATTTATCTAGTGCATGCTATGCCTTAAAACTTTTCCAGATGTACAGGTTTGTCTGTACTCAGAGTAAATTTTGAGGTGAAAACGCAGCCATTGTCTTGTCTGTGTGAAGATCCTGCCTTTCAAAGGCACACCTCTAGTTGCAGAGTAGGATATGGTGTATTTAACACCCACTAAATGTTTATTACACTATTAAAATCTAAAACAAAAGATAATTTAGATTTTAAATATTCACGCCTCTGACTGAGTGGTTGCAAGCAATCCTTTCTTTTTATTCACCGGCAATGTTAATAATATTGCATTACGTCTAATGTGCAAAGCAAAGCAAAGTTTTCTACTTATATATTCTACAAGATGAAGAAAATCTGTACATCCACATTTACATTGACAGTTACAGAGCAAGGCACTAGCATCCAATATTAGTTGTGTATTAATTTCTAGTTTTCTAATGTTCTACATTTCAGACAGAGCTCGCTTTTATTGATAATATTTGAAAGTTCAAGCAGGTGATAGTTTCTAGCAGAAGCTAAAGCAGGACATGAATGAATGAAATGGTCTAATGTTTCAGCGTCCTCCTCGCATAAGAGACATGTTGATTTTAACCAAAGGGTCCACATGAACCTTAAAAAATCCTTAGCATGTTAGTGTTTCACGTCTTTTTTTCAATAAAAACTGGGGGAGTGTAGTAGTCGGTAATTAGTCAGACCATCTATGGACCCTAATTGCAGATATACTAGATTCCACTCTAAGACAATGAAGTCAATGGAGCAGACGCTTTGAAACAAAAATCCATGGATCCTGGATCGCAAACGCATACCCTAGTGACTAGTAGTGTTTGTTTTAGTCATAGCAGTAATAACAACAGATTGTTTTACAATATTTAACATCCACAGATAATTTTGATTCATTGCAATTGTATTTAAAGAATGCTAAATTCGTACATTATTAAGAAACCTAAACTTTTCCCATTTCAACCTTCGCAAGGCCGTCGATGCCATCTTAAACTGATTCTTTGGTTGTTTGTAAACAGAGAGTAGGACGTCATCGACTGGAACCCAGGCTGTGATCATACTAATTTCTCAATTGATCCCGATAACAGAATCGGCTTTCCTTTTCTTAGCTTCTCAGATCTAATATTGCTGCCTTGGTGCTTGGTTAACATTGATGGATTATCTTCTTTTCGCAATAGATAAGGAATTTAAACCTCAATCACAGTCTACCTATAGAGTTCACCTAATTAAGATACACTTGGTTACTAGTCCTATGTTTAAAATTTGTTTTCTGATTGGTTAACTGGGACACACACCCCAATATGAAGAATGGGTCCACTCTTTCTATGTTGCAAATCTTTTCAAAATAATTTCTTTATCTATTGTGTTCTTGCAGTTACTTAACCAATTTACATTGACAGCAAATAATATGTGTTGCCCTTCTACTCAATAAGATTATTCAAAGGACCCCAATGGAAATAAGTTTCAATAACTTTTGCGGGCCATCCTAGGGTATTAGGCTTCAGTGATAATCTAGTCTATATAATTCACTCATTATAATCCAGGGCCGTAAATTACATAGAGGCATGTAGGCAGTTGCCTCCTGTTGCGGACTGACAAAAAAAAAGAAAAAATGAAGAAAAAATAACTGAAAAGAAAAAATTGTTAAAATCAAGCATTATTTTAATAGCACTGGTTGTTACTTTCACGTCTATTAATGAGATTGGGTCAAAATGTACAATAGAGCAGCAATCAAACACACGCACTTCTACCCAAATATGAAACAAATACTTTTGCTTCTGTTAGCCTTGCCAGTTGGGTCCTGCAGTTGTGTGAGATCGTCTTCTGCACTACGGCGCCTTAAAACATGGAACTGGTCTGACTATGCTACACATAGAAGTGACAATGTTGGCAATATTGAATGCATAGAAGTGCTAAAGAGATGGGATTCGTCCGGGCACAGAAAAATCCCCTTAGCAATTGACAAAACCTAACCGAATAAAATTGTCAGTGTAAACAAAAAGTATTACGTTATAATAATTTGAATTTGATAATTAAAAGTTATAAGTTATTAAGTATGCATTTTCATTTTAAGGTTTGAAAATTGTGTCTCTGAAACGAAGTCAAAATAGCTCGATTGGGACAGCCAAAAAAGCATGATAAACCACACAAAAAAAGGTTCAACTTTAGGGGCCTTTCATTTTAAGTTCGCAAATTGTTTCCCTAAAATTAAGTAAAAATAGCTTGTGAAGAGTCGTAAAGCAGGATGAAGCGTAAAAAATCTTACTTTACCGGCACACGTAATCTAACTCTGGTTTATAAGTTAACTCTTTTCAATATATTCCAGGCGCTTATTTATTGAAGTATAACAAAAATTTAACAAGTGGTGAATTCTGAGGAGGTACATTGCATACAGGGAAAAGGCCCGAAAAAATATCATTTTCTGCTTAAAATGGGTCAAAAAAAAATTTTCGCCTCGCTCCGCTCGGCAAAACTCAA
Organism: Mytilus coruscus; assembly: GCA_017311375.1. Lineage (NCBI taxonomy): Eukaryota > Metazoa > Mollusca > Bivalvia > Mytilida > Mytilidae > Mytilus > Mytilus coruscus. Next base: position 121,053,866 of record CM029595.1, on the reverse strand, counting down.
CTGCCTCCCCTTACAAGACAGGCAATTTACGGCCCTGTAATCTAGTCTATTATCAAAATATCATGACAATTTTCATAATTTTATATTTTCAATTATAATTTTTAGTACACATGTAAATCATTTTAGTGTTTGCAACTATTCATGTCTAGTGCTATATCTATATGTCATTTTAATTTATTTGTGTCTGTCAAATTCATGCCGGCTTTTAGTCTTGAATACATATATATATATATATGTTTAATTGATTACAAGGCCGCTATTTTAAATAAGGCATGCCTTTAATATTGTAGATCGATTTTTTTTTACCGGCATAAAAATATCCTGTCACCAAAGACGTATATTTAAGATGTTCTATGATCATACATAGTAACTGTCGCCATATGGGTTACTTTCTAACATCACTAATTATAAAGCAGTCATACCTGGTACGAGTAGCACGTTAGTCCTTGCTTTCATCATGTCATACAATTTTTATTTAAAAAGCATAATTTGAAAGTTATTTATTTATCAAAGAACCGTGCACAATGTCTAATCTTATAGACAGTAGACAATATGCATTAGCACATTTATACACATTTACAGTAAATTGTTAAGGCATGATATAACATGTACTAGTGACTCAAACAGTTTTCAGTCTGGAGTGTTCCCATTTTCCGTCATGTATGAAAGAAAAACTAGGCTGTCTATGGCAAGCCGTTCTCGTCGAAACTATGTTTAAACCATTTTCGAAAAATTTACACACTGAGAATTAAAAAAAACACACTGAGATTAAAAACCTAAAACACACACTGAGAATTAAAATTACACACTGAGATTTCATAAAAATGCACTGAGATTACAAAATGAAAACACACACTGAGAATTGAAAATTACACACTGAGAATTGAAAACTACACACTGAGAATTGAAAATTACACAATGAGATTTCAAAAGACACACTGAGATGAAATAAACTGAAAACACACACTGAGAATTTGTGCGCACTTTTATGCGCACATATCTAATTAGCATACTTAATCTGAATCTATTACAAGCTTAACACAACTAGGGACAGAATTCGTTTGTCCTTCAATTTGGCGCTAAATGTTTTATAAAAACATTAAAAATACAACGTATAGAAAACTACGTTATTAAAGACCAATAGGACAAGAAAATACTCACTCTCATTACAAAATATAACCAAATGGTGAAAACTTTATTAAAATTATAAGAAAACATTGGAACAATCTGCAAAAATACAAACAATGCAGTGATTTTTCCCCAAGTGCCTATTATAGCATATATACGTAACAAAATATAAAAGATTACCTTGCGAAATCAGAGTAACAGTTGAAAGACTTTTGAAAAGGGACCATGCATAAACAGTTTTAAGCAAAAATCCCGTTTTACTAGTAATAATCTGAATTATAGGCAACAAACTTATGAATATGAGTTAGCAAAAAGTTGTTAAGTCTTGAAATTTATTACGAATGTTGGTTGTAGGAACCGCATTTCAATACAATGACAAGAGTTCGGGAGACCAATATATTAAATTGTTGAATTATTCACCTCATGAATATTCATTAGTAATTTGCATGTTAATCTCAGTGTGTAATTAACAATTCTCAGTGTGTGTTTTCAATTTATTTCATCTCAGTGTGTCTTATCAAAATCTCAGTGAGTAATTTTAAATTCTCAGTGTGTGTTTTGCATTTTTTAAATCTCAGTGTGTAATTTCGATTTCTCATTGTGTTATTTTAGGTTCTTAAATCTCAGTGTGATTTTTAATTCTCAGTGTGTAATTTTTCGAAAAATGGTTTAAACATAGTTTTGACGAGAACGGCTTGCCATAGCTGTCGGCTAGCGGCGGATCAAGCCTTTCTTTCAGTAAGCCAGTTTCCCAATTTAATTAAAATATGTATCTCTGATCATTTCGTTATACTCTTGTACTGTATATATATACGAGCATGCGTGTTAATATAGATATTAATTTTAATTAGATTGACAGTTTCCTAATTAATAAAGGCGGTTGATCTGTACTGTCTAGGCCACTAAAGGCATTTTAGGACACAATATACCTTTTGGGATATCGGTCTATCAAAAGAAACTCTTGTCTCCGATTCTAAAAAGATGAGTTCAAAATTCTAGCAAGCCTGTATAGCTTTCCTCTAGCAATAAATCTGTATTTTCGTATTGCGTCCTTTTTTCAGGGGAATCGTGTTAAAATTCTCCATAATTTCTACCATTTGGATCATATAAAAATCAGACATTAGATCGAGGTTTTTTTTACATATTCCTTGCGTGTACATGATCTTTGTACGAAGTCACAGATTAAGGGTTAGGACTTGATAAAAGGGTGACACAGTTTAACGTTTTAGTATATTTTGGCACGCTCCTTAGTCGAATTTTTATTTTCTCTTTTCCATTTACATTCTACTCGACTGCACAGCGTTTAAAATTTGTGCGAGTCATTTAATGTCCAACATACGACAGAGTATTCGTTCCATTTTAAAATGCATTTTTTCAAATTCGTTTAAATGTCGGTTGTTTAAAATCGTTTGTACACTTTAATAAAAATCATTTGCAGAATTTGAAAAAAAAAACGTTTGTACGGTTTTACAATCGTTTGAACGATAAAAAAATGTACAAACGATTTACAAAATAAATTGCATCGGTCAATACGAAAAAGAAAACTTATTTTCGCTTTTGCTCATATCTTGTGATTGGTTTGATATCGATAAATCTAAGTGTTCTGCCGACTTACTTTGTCATCATTTTGCGTCCGTCGCTTGTCGTCCACCCGTCCGTAGTTAAAATAAATATTTCGACCAGAGGCAATTCTAAAATTTTGATTTGTCAGCTCATCAATTGTCTTTCCCCTTGAAACAATGATTGTAATAATTTCTTTTTCTATGACTGGTTTGCCTTTGTTCTGGCTTGTTCAAATGTAATAGTACATGAACATTTTTTTAATAAGCTTACCTTGTTTTGCTTAATTAATTTGCATCCACTGAACTTGCCTCCTTATTTGAATCAGACTCCAGCATGTTAAGGCAATACATTATCAGATTATGGACACAGAAAAAAAAAATACTGCATAGCCACGTCAAATCGTTTTAGATAATTACAAAAAAAAAATATGAAACAGTTTCTTTGTTATTCAATATTATCATCAAAGTAACAACTATAAGTCTGAATTGTCCTTCAAATCTTGGCCTTTGTCGTTATACACCTATTGATATAGGTAATAATTATATATGAATTACAGTACGAAATTAGAGAGTAGGGCGTCCGGGTTTCCTATCAGCATGTTTAGTACGTTGAAGTTGCACTGACTGCTAATATTCTGCTTTAAAATTTATCGATGTTTGAAACAAAAACAATCACAAGCTTAAGTCTAAATCGTACCTAATGCCCTTTTAAGATTTTTTGTTCTATCTTTGCATTTTTTTATAAAGACATAAAAATGTTACTTATCAAGAATAAATGTATCTTCATATGAATTGTAATATTTTGAACAGTTCAAAAGGAGCAAGAATGATTCCTATCTTTCATATAAATGGACTTAAAACATTGATCATTAAACAGCATTCTTTGATACGGTATAATGTTGTTTATTTTCGTGTGTGCATTGGTGTGATTTGTTATCTGTTACATTCACGAATTGCGTGTTTTTCGTGTACCGATTTTTATTGTATATATTTGTTGTAACTTTTGTTAGTCACTGACCGAAAGGAAGAGGACGAGAGTTAAGATATCTAAACAAGAGTGCACAAGCTGAAATGTCTCGCCTGTTTTACTGACCATTGATTTTATGTTGAAAGTCTGAGATAAAGGTTTTACTACAAGTATCATATAAACTTAACATTTTTAAAGATCCATGACAATGAGGTCAAGGTCAGATAAAAACTGTCACATGGACATGTACACCTTACAATTATTCCATACACCAAATATAGCTGACCCATTGCTTATGGTTATTGAAAAACAGTCAAAAACACAAAATCTTAATGTTAACCAATGAACCATGAAAATGAGGTCAAGGTCAGATGATCCTGGCTAGACAAACATGTACATCTTACAATAATTCCTTACACCAATTATAGTTGATCTATTGCTTACAGAACTTTTAAGCAGTCGCTGAACTATGAAAATGAGATCAAGGACAATGGGCATATGACAGACGGAAATTTCGTAACATAATGTATCTGTATACAAGGTATGAAGCATCCAGGTCTTCTAGCTTCTGAAATATAAAGCTTTATACAAATAGTTTACGCCGCCGCCGGATAGTAATACCCATGTCTCACATACTGCGACTTTCGTCGCAGGCGAGACAAAAAACAAACCAGTTTAACCGTGTCACATATTAAATCATATACCTGTCTTTTTTTAAGTAACAGGACCTTTTTCTTTCTTTCAGTACTGGAGACGAGAATGTGTACATTTTTTCCCGTCGTGCTGGGGTAGCTAGTCAGTCCATTCAAATTACCTTTTATAATGTATATTTTATTATATACACGCAGAATCGAATAGTTTGCTGAAATTTTAATAATAGACGTGAATATGTGTACGATTTATTCCCTTGTTGCAACGGTGTGGATAACGTCTGCAAGTACCGTCTTTCATCTTGTTTCTCTTAGGTGAAAAGTAAATCATTATACAAGTTCATTTATGGCAAATGGTACATGGAAGCTTATGCTTTGTCAACAATGGACTTCGTGAAAATTTTAGCATTTAGGAGTGAAAATTACAAAAGAGGGACGAAAGATACCAGAGGGACAGTCAAACTCATAGATCGAAAACAAACTGACAACGCCATGGCCAAAAATAAAAAGACAAACGGACAAATAATAGTACAGATGACACAACATAGAAAACTAAAGACTAAGCAACACGAACCCCACCAAAAACTGGGGGTGATCTCAGGTGCTCCGGAAGGGTAAGCAGATCCTGCTCCACATGTGGCACCCGTCGTGTTGCTTATGTTATTACAAATCCGGTAAATAGTCTAATTCGGTAAGTCACATTCGTGAAAAGGGAAGGGTATTGTAGTTACGACATAAGGAACATATCCGATATCATCTGTGAAACGGTTATTCCAAAACGGTCAACCAACTCGTGATGGCGTCCGTAAAATTTACGAAGGGATGATTTCAACTTCACCATTTGGAACTCTTGGTTTAATAGCTTCCTTGTGAGCAGCCATCCTCTATCAAGGAAATCATGATAGGAAACACAAGCCCGGGAATATCGTACCAATTGGGAGATATATACTCCGTATGCAGGCGCTGCTGGAATGTTGCTACATAGAAATGGAAAGTTCACAATTGGGAAGCTGAAATCATCTCTTTTGTCGTAAAGTTTTGTTTTCAACCGACCCTCATTGTCAATTTCTAGATGTAAGTCAAGATATGAGGCAGACTTAACTGTATCTGTAGTATCCTTTATCTCTAGTTCGATGGGATAGATTCGTTCAACATAGTCGACATAAACGCTGAGTGATTGTACATACAAACAACACACAGAAAACGAACTGCAAGTATTTCTTAGTTGATACATGTGTCCTTATTTATATGATTTAATGGAAATATGGTGCATGAAATGTACCTGAGGCGAGCAGTTGTACGATATTTAAATTTCCAATCTTTCCTGCTTTGTAGAAAATAATAGTAGAAGGCCAGCACGTATATAAAAGGTACAGTTATTGTAAGATTGTATGGATAAGAACACTAACAAATGAAACAAGGGAAACTAAGCTTAGCTATTAAAGAATATTTCTTAAAAAATTCTTAAACACCACCAAAAAGAAAAAGAAAAAGGGGAACCTTGTCCTAAAAGCCTGTATCAACCATAAACCTTTCTGAAAATTGTTAGATTACCACGATTAACCTTATTATGTCATGGTCAGTATGACATCTTACTATGATACAAGTGAATATATGGAGATACTGGGTATCAAGCCAACAACACTGTGTTCGCACAGTGTTGTTGGCTTGATACCAATAAGTTAAGTCTGAATCACCATTTTATCTCTTCAGATTAGAATTTCATTGTGTTTGATACTGACAAAGTATGCCAAACACTTTTATAATGACTAACAAGATGTCCATGGAGCTTTTAATTTGCATCATAATATTGAAAAGTGTGTCAGTATGATTTTAAAAGAAGCATGATTGTAGGCTGTACGCACGGTGAATTGTAGTTGATTAAAGATGTCTTTTGGGTGATAGTTGTCTAATTGGCAATCATTACAGAAAACCCATTATACACAGCATAAGCAACAATTTGAAAAATAAAACCTCTAGAAATCTTTTCCAAATAGAACCAAAGAGCTTAGTACCTCTGAGGTTATTGATTCACTTGATATAAGTACTTTTCCCGATCTTTCACTTTGAAAAAAAAATATTCCAAATACTTTTATGATTCTATCTAAATATGATTCGTCTATGCCCTGTAATTCATTGAACCTGCTCCTCTGCCTGCATTTTGTTTAGGTATAAGAGTACAAGAGCCAAACTATAATTACTCTTTATCGCATAAAAATATTAAATACATGTACCAGTTTGCACTCTCTATATCTCTCTGTTATACACAATCCGTAAATAAAATAAATTTCTTGAAATATAACTGTATAAAAAAACCACCAAGTATGTAAAACAAAAGGCTTCAAGTATCTTGAATCGCTCCTGTCTGGCAAAATATACAATATTGAAGACAAATCAGGATAAACTATTTCCAAGCTCCTCTGACCACAAAATCAAATGGCCTGCCACTAAGCAGTCACCAGAACGACCAATGAAATACTTTTCAGATCTCAATTCAATTCATTCAACGATAATTTCGAAAACTGCTGGAATTGTAAAATTCATTATTCCAATAAGGAATCGTCTGACAGATTTGATTCAGTTACAACAGAAATTGACTGTCCATGGCCCATGTCATATTTTACTTTTCTGCTATAGATTTTGATATATATATAGAAAATTATTGGCAGTTAAACCCTTTGTTATGGCGGCCATGTAGGATAATAAATCTAAATAACACAAAATAGCAGCTGAACACACAAAGAAGAACTGAATTTATTGGTCAATATGGATCAATTAAAACAAAATCTCCTTTAAGGAGTGCTCGATAATTTGGTTTACCGGTAAGTGGAAAGTAGATATGCAGTAGATGGATCTTGACATTTTGAACATACTTGTTCAGGTAAGATTTCCTGTATCTATAAATATATATTAGATGTGTACTTGCATTTTACCCTTATATATTCTATTATAGCTATGGCAACTTTGTTGGTCCATGGACTATACTAAACTATAGACACCCTTGGGATAATAATTGTTAGGTTTTGAATTAGATAAGTAGTTTCTGACGAGAAGATATTTAAAAAAATGTGAACGGTGGACGACGGACGCTAAGTGATAGCATCAGCTCACTCTTGCCTCCTGCCAAATGAGTTAAATTGCTTTACATATAAAACAAACTTAATATACATGTATATGGATAAAAATATCTGGATTAAACTGTTTATGTGTTCCTGAGAAGCGTCATACACTAAACTGCAAAACACTCCTAGTCCTCACTTACATCAAACAGGATCCATTCCAACAAATAGTCTTAACTGTTCGAATATGAAGAATGATATAACGGTATGAGGACCAATTCTCATCCAGTTAGGTATAAATCCTTTATAAAGTCCCAAAAATCCTTCTGTTTTGACAATTTTCATCAAACAGTCAAATGTACCCGTATAAATCTTCTCATGATGATCTGAAAAACACAACAATCTCTCAAATTCCACGCATTGACCAAACTATTTTAACAATAATATAGATAATGTTTGCCATACTCATTTCGTTTTTACTCTCCTTAAGGATTTAAAATTAATTATGAAATACTGATTTGTCATGTCAAAACGAGCTTACATTTTGTGTCGGCTTTCTCTGTTTTAAGTTTGATTGCATGAATATGTATTTATGTCGTTGTATATGTTTGTGTGTATTCGGTTAAATTATCTCCAGAGCTTTTTTCCCAATTGTCATAACTACAATCCCGTCCCTTTTCCCGTTGATACATGTGTCCTTATTTATATGATTTAATGGAAATATGGTGCATGAAATGTACCTGACGCGAGCAGTTGTACGATATTTAAATTTCCAATCTTTCCTGCTTTGTAGAAAATAATAGTAGAAGGCCAGCACGTATATAAAAGGTACAGTTATTGTAAGATTGTATGGATAAGAACACTAACAAATGAAACAAGGGAAACTAAGCTTAGCTATTAAAGAATATTTCTTAAAAAATTCTTAAACACCACCAAAAAGAAAAAGAAAAAGGGGAACCTTGTCCTAAAAGCCTGTATCAACCATAAACCTTTCTGAAAATTGTTAGATTACCACGATTAACCTTATTATGTCATGGTCAGTATGACATCTTACTATGATACAAGTGAATATATGGAGATACTGGGTATCAAGCCAACAACACTGTGTTCGCACAGTGTTGTTGGCTTGATACCCAGTAAGTTAAGTCTGAATCACCATTTTTATCTCTTCAGATTAGAATTTCATTGTGTTTGATACTGACAATGTATGTCAAACACTTTTATAATGACTAACAAGATGTCCATGGAGCTTTTAATTTGCATCATAATATTGAAAAGTGTGTCAGTATGATTTTAAAAGAAGCATGATTGTAGGCTGTACGCACGGTGAATTGTAGTTGATTAAAGATGTCTTTTGGTTGATAGTTGTCTAATTGGCAATCATTACAGAAAACCCATTATACACAGCATAAGCAACAATTTGAAAAATAAAAACCTCTAGAAATCTTTTCCAAATAGAACCAAAGAGCTTAGTACCTCTGAGGTTATTGATTCACTTTATATAAGTACTTTTTCCCGATCTTCTTTCACTTTGAAAAAAAAAATATTCCAAATACTTTTTATGATTCTATCTAAATATGATTCGTCTATTCCTGTAATTCATTGAACCTGCTCCTCTGCCTGCATTTTTGTTTAGATATAACAGTACAAGAGCCAAACTATAATTACTCTTTATCGCATAAAAAATATTAAATACATGTACCAGTTTGCACTCTCTCTCTCTATATCTCTCTGTTATACACATTCCTTAAATAAAATAAATTTCTTGAAATATAACTGTATAAAAAAACCCACCAAGTATGTAAAAACAAAAGGCTTCAAGTATCTTGAATCGCTCCCGTCTGGCAAAAATATACAATATTGAAGACAAATCAGGATAAACTATTTCCAAGCTCCTCTGACCACAAAATCAAATGGCCTTCCACTAAGCAGTCACCAGAACGACCAATGAAATACTTTTCAGATCTCAATTCAATTTATTCAACGATAATTTCGAAAACTGCTGGAATTGTAAAATTCATTATTCCAATAAGGAATCGTCTGACAGATTTGATTGAGTTACAACAGAAATTGACTGTCCATGGCCCATGTCATATTTTACTTTTCTGCTATAGATTTTGAGATATATATAAGAAAATTATTGGCAATTAAACCCTTTGTTATGGCGGCCATGTAGGATAGTAAATCTAAATAACACAAAATAGCAGCTGAACACACAAAAAAGAACTGAATTTATTGGTCAACATGGATCAATTAAAAGCAAAATCTCCTTTAAGGAGTGCTCGATAATTTGGTTTAAGTGGAAAGTAGATATGCAGTAGATGGATCTTGACATTTTGAACATACTTGTTCCGGTAAGATTTCCTGTATCTATATATATATATATTAGATGTGTACTTGCATTTTACCCTTATATTCTATTTTAGCTATGGCAACTTTGTTGGTCCATGGACTATACTAAACTATAGACCCCCTTGGGATAATAATTGTTAGGATTTGAATTAGATAAGTAGTTTCTGACGAGAAGATATTTAAAAAAAAATGTGAACGGTGGACGACGGACGCTAAGTGATAGCATCAGCTCACTCTTGCCTCCAGCCAAATGAGTTAAATTACTTTACATATAAAAAAAAACTTAATATACATGTATATGGATAAAAATATCTGGATTAAACTGTTTATGTGTTCCCTGAGAAGCGTCAAACACTAAACTGCAAAACACTCCTAGTCCTCTCTTACATCAAACAGGATCCATTCCAACAAATAGTCTTAACTGTTCGAATATAAAGAATGATATAACGGTATGAGGACCAATTCTCATCCAGTTAGGTATAAATCCTTTATAAAGTCCCAAAAATCCTTCTGTTTTGACAATTTTCATCAAACAGTCAAATGTACCCGTATAAATCTTCTCATGATGATCTGAAAAACACAACAATCTCTCAAATTCCACGCATTGACCAAACTATTTTATCAATAATATAGATAATGTTTGCCATACTCATTTCGTTTTTTTTACTCTCCTTAATGATTTAAAATTAATTATGAAATATTGATTTGTCATGTCAAAACGAGCTTACATTTTTGTGTCGGCTTTCTCTGTTTTAAGTTTGATTGCATGAATATGTATTTATGTTGTTGTATATGTTTGTGTGTATTCGGTTAAATTATCTCCAGAGATATTTTTTTTCCAATTGTCATAACTACAATCCCGTCCCCTTTTCCCCGAATGTGACCTACCGAATTAGACTTTTCACCGGGTTTGTACTAACATGAGCAACACGACGGGTGCCACATGTGGAGCAGGATTTTGCTTACCCTTCTGGAGCACCTGAGATCACCCCCGTTTTTTGGTTTGGTTTGTGTTGCTCAGTCTTTGGTTTTCTATGTTGTGTTTTGCGTTCTGTTGTTTGTTTGTCTTTTTCTTTTAAGACATGGCGTTGTCAATTTACTTTGGACTAGTGAATTTGAATGTCCCTTTGGTATCCTTCGCCTCTAACATCTGATATAACATCCATGTTCGGTAAATTGATAAATAAAAAAAAAAAACAGTTTTTTGGGGGAATACTCAATAACATCAATATTTTAAATTGATTTACGACAAGTAATGAAACTTTATCAGTATATGTGTCGGGACGATACATAACCCCCACCGCTTCCTCATGTTCATCCTGCTGCCAAATTCCAAGGACCAAAATAATTCTTCGAAAAATAGGTTATCCGAAAAGAAACGCACACAGGATCTTTAACCAGCTGATATTGACTTATAAACTATATATATCCGCACAATATCTACAGACGTAAATAAAAAAGCCCGACGGACGACTCTTGGATTTCGAATGACGAAAATACGGATTATGTATAACACTTTTTATCCCGAGTCACTGATTGTCATGGCAATCATAAAACAAAATATAAATAATTAAACAACCCCGAAAGTATAGTTTTTCTTACGTTCGTATTTCTGGTTCATGATTCTTGTTTTGACGACATCTACTGGCGAGGTCGTAAGTGCTGCCATGAAACCAGCTACCATAGAGGATATTACATGTAGTTGTGGTCCTTCGTCCATCCATTTCAAGTTCAGTATCGTGTGCTTAGTATGGTCATAACTTGGGATCTATACAATGGAGAGAAAAAAACACGAAAACAGTGAACGATCAGTTTTTAGTAGCATATTTCTGTTTTAAGCTGTCTCCTCTTCCTCTAATATATCCTCCCTTTGTTCCTTTCTTGCTCCCTTTGTTAACTTTCTTGTAACAATTTTACTCGAGACTATAAAACTGTCTAACAGTAGATTTGATTCAAAATGCATAAAACAAGTCAAATGTACAATGGTTTAACAAAAAGAAATGATGTTAAAGATCGATTAAAAAGCCTGTGTTATCTATACTCATATATCCAATTGCAACTTTAAAACTGCAAGTCACGGGTAAAAGTGAATTTGGAACGCAGCACCAAATGAGCTCGCTTTACTACAGGAAGCCAGACAAGACAGCCACAGCTGTTGATTAAATAATGGTGGAACTTTCTTTTAAAAAAATCTTATATTAACAGAAAACATGTTCTTTTCTATATTTCTGTTTTACATGAGAAAATTATAAATATTAACACAAGAGACGATTTTTCGTTCCCTATTGTTAATTTTCCTATTTTGGACGGTGGTGATCTTTACAGTGTGTCTACTCCAATCCAATCCAATCTCGATCGTTAGCTATATGACCGTGAAGTGATGTTTTAGATGTCTATAATGTATAACTGGTAAATTATTACAGGGCATTAGCTGCTATTTAGACAAAAAAAATCAAAATACGATTTTTTTTTGTTTCAAACATTTATAAAAATTGGAATAATGAAATATTATTTCGCTATTAGCAGTCAGTTTGGTTCAATTTGGTCAAAATAAGATCGGAAACATCGCAAATGTATTATTGGCTTGCAAGTCAATAATTCAACCTCAGTTGAACCTAGGTGAAGATGGGTAACGCATGCCCTACGCGTTTAGTTATTTAAAGAGAAAAATGTCAACATTGAAAAGTGAAACAAGGGAGCCATCATAAGAAAAAAACATTTGTTTTACCAATTAGGCCCACAAGAAAACATTCATATCCAGGTAAACATGATTTACTTTTCTTTAAATCTATGACATGAAATCAAACAGACTTGAAAAAAAATCGTTATTACACAACTCCAGGTGCTTCTCGGTCTATTTTTATATTTATATTTATATTTAAGTATATATCCGGTCGAATGACTATCAGTAGTCTTCGGAGGTAATCTCGATGGTTAATAAGTTAGCGTATAGTCTAAAATACGCACAAAATGCTGCAACATTATGCATTGTTAATTGTTTCATTTGGACTTTTTGTAATTTGGATATACCTTTTAGTATGTTATGAATCAAATATGAGAATTTAAGTCAAATCGGTGATAATGAATTTGACAAGTCAGGATTCCGATTATCATAATTTACTTAAAACTATTGCTAAATCTAACATAGATACTAAGATTTGGATTTAAAGTTTGGCTGAACCTGTAGAATTCTTATAACATCCTAATTTTTACGGTAATGTTGTTCAAAAAGCACGTCAATTTAAATACGATTCATGTAATCCTTTAAATCAACTTATTCTTAGAGGATATCATTTTAAAACCGTAGTAAAATCTTTGAATATTGTTTTATCGGTAATAACATTGATTTTGTTTTTGATAAATTAAAACATGATTAAATATGTATTGCTTTAAATTTATACACACTTATGGTTCTCACATTATGTCGATATTGAACTTATATTTTGGCATTGCAAAAGATCATGATTTTCTCGAACTGTTTATGACGTCTTAATCAAAATCCGTTGGGTGTGTACTGATTGATACTTTAGTCTGGGAGAATATGATTTATTTATTAGTCAAAATGACTTTGAACTAGCTTTCAGGTTTTTTTTTTGTTTTTTGTTTTTGTTTTTTGCTTCGTGCCGATATGTATCAATCAGCATACAAACTAAAAAATTCTCTTCCGTAAGCTTTCATCTAGAATGTACGAATCATTCAAGGACAATCTAATTACGAAAATTGTGCCTTTAAAATGATTAAGGTTAATCCAGAAATGCTCTCAAAGGCAGCATATTATAATTAAAACTAATACTGCTTAATCATTACCTGCGTTGCCGTAAGAATTGCTGCCCTTTTTACAGTTGGTCCAACACCTACATATAATCCTTTTACTCCTTCCTTTCCTATTATTTCTGCAAAAGCTGAATATGTACTTTTATAACGGGGTGTTTTGTCCCCCGTCAAATGTCCGTGAGTGCATGCCTGCATCCTAACTTTCACTAGATCTGTAGGGGTTGCTATAGAACTGCCTATCACACCTGTTTCAAAAGAGAAAACTAGATTCACCAGCAAAAAAGAACATATAGTTCTGACCAAGGAATTGTATATTTAAATATACAATTCCTTATTCTGACAAAGAGGATTAAGAACGGGTGTGATTGCACATGTATTTTTATACATGCATTTTAGAAGTCCAAACAAAATTAATGTGAAAATCAAGTCATTATAACATACGCATTTAACCAGGAACATATATACTGTTCCCAGATTTAACACAATTTAATCTAAGTCCGTTGGTAATCAAAACAAAATTTATATAATGGCTCGTTGAAGTTTTCTTTTGTGCATATGAAGCCTTCAATTAAAGAGGGTAATTTTCAGAAATTAACATTTAAGGTTTATTTTTGGCATAAGCAAAATATCACTTGTGTAATAACGGTCCAATATGCTGCATATATAAATTACATTTTGCTACATTATGCTTTATAATCTCTCTTAATTTACGAAATTCTTCTCACAATAGTTATCATATGACAATTATATACTTTACATTGGAGCAATTTTGACATCAAGCAACCCCTAGCTAAAAAGGAAGCCCACTTGATACTTGGAAAACAAAAGTATGGAAAGGGGCGGCAAACATTTATACCTGAAACGGCGCCAGCGCAAATCTTCTTCCACAATGGTGTGTGTGCTTTATCTTTTGCTCCAAGGAGAACTTTGATTGGCTCATATGCACCTAAACGAATACCACTATAGAGACCTTCTCTCATCATAGACGGCAACAAACTGTAAAAATGTTTTTTTGTTCAATAAGTTACCATATAAAATGAGTCGTTGTTTGGGTATATATATACTAATTACTGTGTGCATTATTTGTGAAAGAGTTAATTCTGAACATTCATGTAGTACTTATAGAATTGGGGTCATTATTTCCCATTAGGTAATTTTTTTAAGTGGTCTCCATCTTTGCTTGCCGTAATGTTCAGTATCGCAGATTCATGTGTGCTATAACTTTTTAACGATTTGCAAATTTGGCGTACTTTGAATTATTTATAACGTCTGAAGATGGCTTAAGACTGCAACTTTTATGAAATTTGGCAAATTTGTCTATTTTTTTTTCTATAATAGAAATGAAAACGAAAGACATTCTCAACCAAACCCAAAATTACCTAGAAAGTATTAGTCTTTTAGGTACGTATTAATATAAATTCGTTTGTTTAATGACAAAATCAGGTGAAATTTGCAATGTAGAATCAAATAGTTATTGTCTCAAACATAACGTTGACCACTAGATAACCGTTTGATGTTATACATGCATGGATATATGTGAACACTGAAAATCTTTTTTAGTGTCATAAATATTTAATTTTGATAAGTATGAACAACTTTCTAAACTATAAAAATATGGAGATGTGGTATGATTGCCAATGAGGCAACTGTCCACCAAAGTTCAAAGGAAGTGGATGTTAGCAATTATAGGCAGCCGTACGGCCTTCAACAATGAGAAAAGGTCCCGACATGAAACATGTGAAACTTTTCAATAGAGAAAACTAACGGTTTAAAGTTTATGAACGACTACCATTTTGTTTTGGCCAGGGTAGAGACATACAATGTAGCCATGGCAGCGATTTCTTGTACGTCGCCTTCTTAGATTTCTTTTCTTTACTACATTATTCCGTACAGTATACATGGTATACATATGTCTCGGTGCTCTTACTCGTCTTAATATATAAAGGTTTAACATAATATAATTTTTTTTAATTAAAGATCGTTGACCATCTCCAACTGTGTGTTTTTTACTAACCCTTTATATAGACCTCGGATTCCTTCATCTTTGTAAATTTGAATCCCACCTTTGATGACACCCTCATAATACCTATTCCTTAAAACGTCTAGTCCTTTTTGTCGAGTTAGTTCATTTTCTAACTGCATTCGAATTTTAATTACATCTAATGGATTTGTAGCTGAAAAGGGACAAGAAAATGTTATAAGTTAAAAAGCCTAACGAAGAAGATTCTAAGGGGACAATACATAAACTGAACATTGGGACAGTGATCAGTGATATGTCTCGCCTGTTTGGGGGAGAATTTTGAAAATGAAGCTGAACTGAGCAACCCCCAAAAATTCGGAGAGTGATCTCAGATGCCCCGGAATGGAAAGCAGATTCTTCTCTTTTTTTGGAAAACCTTTTTAAAAACCTAACAGTTGTCCTGTGATCACTTATCTTGGTTCGTCTACAGTATTAAACTATGATTGCCAGTGAGACCAAAGACCAAAAACAAAGAGGTAAACAACTACAGTGTAAAACTACTTGTGTCATTTCGTAGAACGTACAGTGTAAAACAACTTGTGTCAGTTCGTAGAACGTACAGGGTAAAACAACTTGTTTCAGTTCGTAGAACATAGTGTAAAACAAATTGTGTCAGTTCGTAGAACGTATATTAATTATTAGCTTATGTGCTTATGTGTTTAAACTTATTTATGTGCTTTTAATAGTGATTATTTTGATTTGATCATTGCGAGTTTCAAATGTTCTGTTTGTGATAATTTTAAGACGACTT
This sequence comes from Mytilus coruscus, assembly GCA_017311375.1. Classification (NCBI taxonomy): domain Eukaryota; kingdom Metazoa; phylum Mollusca; class Bivalvia; order Mytilida; family Mytilidae; genus Mytilus; species Mytilus coruscus. The sequence goes on along the minus strand of CM029595.1, from coordinate 121,037,603 downwards.
AAAGGGGCTTATTTTTTCTTTATGCTAGAATGTATATACAAATTAAGCTTTTGAACCTAGAACCCTTTTTTCCTGCTCATCGAATTTCCGTTGTATGTTCAATATTGGTTTGTCTTGTTTGTTTGTTATTTACTAGTGATATTGATAAATTAATTACAAATCTACGTCTTCAGTATTAACCTAAGAAATTTGATTATTTACATTAGGAAACCGGCAGATTTAAAATATTTTTTTCGGATTCAACTGATACAGTATTTATGTTCAAACTAATTTGTATGTCATGTATGTTGTATTACTTGAATTGTTCAAACATCAAATCTACATTTAAACAAAGGGATTGGACAAAAGGCAACTCCTATACAAATCTTTTTTTCTCCTCATACAACATGTACAAGATGGATTGAATAAACTGACACTATATCTATACTAATATATTTCTAATAATTTATAGAGCATTCATTACTGCAGTGAGACACGCCGGGAGTCGATCGATTCCCTTTTCCCTTTTTTAAACATTCTTTTTATTGAGTATGCATATAATTAGTAGCTATGAGATTCAACTGAAAAAGTTTTGTGCCTGTTGTTTGTCTTTGCATGTACTGTGTGAATTGTTTACCAAGGTTCAATGGTGATCAATAAACACAAATACTTAACGGTCAGACGGTAAATTAATGAAGTGATCGTAGTGAGTGGGATATAACGACTGGATTATTGGAGCTATAAGACCACAAAAAACATCTTTATAGTTTACACACACATAAAGTTATAATGACATGTATAGACATTAGACGTTAGACATTTTATTTACTAATCCCATGTGTGCCCTCGTCAGGCAAGATACATACACATCATAATACACTAATCATTATAAAACATGCAAGAATAAGTGTTTTCGGTGAAAATACACAATACACAAAGAAATAAAATAAAATATGAGCAACATAGGATATTATTACAGTATAGCGTGTATACATCTTATATCATGCTATAGTGTTGTTACCTGTAGCGCCACACATATTGGAAACACCTGCTAATAAAAATCTCCATTTGTCCTCGTGCTTCATAATTATTTTCCTGAACTATACTTATGTTATCACTTGTCTTCGTTCTTCATGCTAGTATTTATTTTCTCTTGATCATCTTATGTTGTTTATTCTTATTTGACGCATCATTAATGTTTTAAAAATAGTGTTTAACGATGCATGTAGCCTCAAGTGATTTTCAATAACGCGTGTATATGATCAAGAAATCGATTTATCTTGTACACGATGACCATATAATTTGGAAATAACATATATTTGCCTCATTGAATAAAAACATGACAGAACATTAATTACTAAATTAGTGAACATAACAGGAAATGTACATAATGATACAGTGAAGATAACAAGTATGGAGAATATTAAAGTTGTGATAAAAAAAAACTAAGGTTATCTCTCTTTGAACAGTAAAAGCTGTATTTGGCAAAACCTTTCAGAATTTTGGGTCCTTTATTTTCTTAAACTACTGATCTGTAATGTTTAACAAAGTTATAGGACTTAATTTACACAAAAACATTGGAGAAGAGCATACATTAAGTTTTGTGGGAGAGAGAGACAGAGAGAGAAAGAGACTACAGGTGACTGAGAAAAAAAAACAACAATATACAATTGCAAAACACAACATAGAAAACTAAAGACTAAGCAACACGAACCCCACCAAAACCGGGGATGATCTCAGGTTCAAGAGGACTTATAATGCTCCACAAATATTAAAACAAATAAATCAACCAAATCAAATATTTTATTATTGGGTTATATGCATTTACAATGTAACAAATATTGCTTATACACATGAGACATTGTAAAGCATATAACGTGACAGATAATAAAATATTTGAAAATAGCATGATAATAAAATGCATTATAAGTCCTTTAATATTTGTGGAGCAGGATTATTTCTAGCAGTGCATCTCGATTTATAAGGCTAAGATATATGGTTGTTCGTCTGCAGGAGACACCAAGGGACGATGCTTATGGATATACTGTTCAACATGTGGCACCCGTTGTGTTGTTCCTGAAACGTGTGCCTTAAAACTAGACAAGCAGTACGTACATGGTTATTATGAAAAAATATGTCAACATGATTAAATTTTATAGAAGGAATAATATTGTCAGTAGCATGTCCACTTAGTGTTTCAGCAGAAGAAAGGCACAACAGTGCTGAATGATGTGTGTAATTCTTTCCGATCGATGATTTGGCATTAGACGACGTTACACGCACTTATGGGACTAGTGTAAATTGAATTGAAAAAGTTCATTTCCTAGATTGGACAATTGTTGATTCAAAGTCCCTTGACACTCTCCATGTGCAATGTTTAAATGAATTGGAAGTTTCTTTGGCAAATCCAAATTAATCTTAGAATTCAAAATTCTTTCCAAAGCAAATGTCACCGTACTACGATTAATTGATCTTTCTTTGTGACTTCGTTAACTGGTGTCTTTATGCCGGTGCATTCCCGGGAATTTTACGATATTGAAGATGTATTCAGAATGATTGACAAATTACTGAGCAAACCAAAATGAAACCTTAGATGAAAATGGCACCAGTAAACTGCACAGAATCAGGTAATTCCCTTTTTGGCATCTTTGAAGTATACTTTTTTCCGACTGAAATTATTCTATTGTTTACTTCTCTGTGGTGGTTGTCCTTTCGTTATGTACAAGCCGTGACTCTTTTTCATCATGAGACAATTTAAATTTAAATACTTTGGTAGGAGAATACACGTACAGACACCACAATTTCTTATTTCAATATCTCAAGTTTATGCAAAACATCTTCCATGGTAAACTAGTAAAATTCATTCAAATGGCTCGCTTAAAAAAATCTGTATATATAAGCTGATACCTAGCATTATGGATCAGGTATAAGCAAGGATAAAGTTAAGGCCATTCCAAATTGAATACTAGTTCTCCATTTTTTTGTACCAGCGGTCCGCTTGGCTGATATTTCTATAACCTGAGACTACAAATACAAATTTATTTTGTTCAAATAAAATTGCTAATTATATTTAAATGGAGAGATAATTCAGAACGTCTTCTGCGATTAGTGATAATTTTTGTAAGTTTCCAAAATTTTGGAACTCAATGAAAACTCAAGCTCTAATTCAATGACCAAGTTGAACAAATTTGAATAAAAAATGCTGAAATATTCTAAATAATTCATCAAAAATAAATTTATGAAATCCGATATTCTTTTACTTAGGCATAATATTATAATATTGGCAGAAAAATGTTTCCAGTCGACTTTAATTTGTTAAATATTTGTTAAGAATGCGGCACATCAACTCGGACCGTCTATAAAATCAAGTCGGGCCGTCAATAAAGTTAAATTGGATCGTTCATAATGAAAACTCAGAAGTCAACTCGGACCGTTTATAATGATAACTCAGAAGTCAACTCGGATCGTCTTTATGCAAACGAGGCTCTAACAAGGTATAAATTTAGAGTTAGGCTATTTATATGATAAAATGTTATATTTAACATAAACGTATCCTTTATATACCAGAGACATATATACACATATGTGTATATAAGAGACATATGTACACATATGTGTATATATATGTCTCTGTTTATACCTTGCTGCATCTGGAAACGATGTGCCGTACAGTCTAATTGATTTAATGTAAATTTGATTTCTACTTCATCCTGGTGCTCCTACATTTTGAATACAATCTTCATTAATTAAATTTACCGTTAACTGAGTTCGTTATCATGTTATTGTATTTGTTTCTTATAATCTCATTTCATTTTATCTACAGTCATAATAATTAAATTGAATTAAATTAACGGTCGGAGTTGTCTTTTTCGACATTTTATACTGCAAAAACGGGCGTCAATACTCTCCCTTTATTCCTTGCCTTATAGACAGCCCAACTTCTCTTCAGACACAGTCTTTTTCGTCGAAGACACTCATTTATAGTGAATGAAACATAAACAAATCAAAAGTCATTATATTTAACTCAAATTGCAAAACCCATAATATTTTTTTTTTAAATATAATAATGTATTCCTGGAAACAATTAAATCATACTGCTATCTTGGCAGTACGCAGGAAATCTAAACCTATGCAACGCATTGCTTGTAGAAAACTATGCAACGCATTGCTTGTAGAAAAGGTCAGAACAGTTCTTTTTAAAAAAAAAAAAAAACCCAAACAGTTGGACTTAATAACCAATGCAAGTTATCAGAAAAAATATTTGACTCTCTCAAGTTGTTCTGCCTATTGCTCTTTACGGTGGTGAAGTATGGGGAACAGGGATTCAGATCTCTTTGAACACTTGCAATTTAAATTTATTAAAGTAATTCTAGGAGTACATTGACAGCATCAAGTGCTGCATGTTTAGCCGAGCTGAACAGATTGCCCTTATATACCAGAATAGAATCTTCAGCAATAAAGTATTGGCTCCATAATTATATTAGAGTCAAATAATTCACTCACTCTAAAAATATGCAAAGTTAGGCTAGCCAACTGAAAAAAATTATTTCAAGACTTGGATTTCATTTTATTAATCTAAATCCTTTCGATATTAAAATTTATTTAAAACACATGAGAGAATCAAAGATACAGCCTTTCAAAGGCAAGAGACTGACATCAATCAAAATTAAAAAATCAAACTTCTTAAACATATTATATAAACCAAATATAAGACCCTTAATTATTTGTTGATCAATGCAAATCCAAATGTGATAGATCAACATTATGTAAGTTAAGGATAAGCTAGTCACTAGTGCTCATGCTATATCAGTTGAAAGAGGGTGAAATTTTAATATACCGAAGCATAGTAGGAGTGTGTTTTGCTGTTACAATGGAGATATTGAAGATGAACTACATTTTCTTTTTAAATGTTCTACCTATAAATATTTGAGAGATAATGTCATTAAAAAATTAAATAATGTTCTATCAGGAACAACATATACTGTTAGGTTCTATTTTCTTTATCATATAACTTGCTTATATCAATTCTAAAAAGTAATTTTCCATCAGTATTAAAAATTGTTGTGAATTATTTTCATTATGAGTGCTTGTTGGTAAGAAACTCATTGTCAAAAAGATACTTGATTTTTATTTTGTTCTCATACTTATCCACTGTCATTCTTCCATTGTACGTATGTTATTGTAGCTTGTCTCTGGGACTATCATACTCAATATAGTATGCCAGTCCCAGTTTGTCTGTATTTTGTTGCCATGACCATTTATTGTTTTAATGTGTGAGTGCTAATAAAGATCTTATATTATCTTTAGATAGTAAAAACTCTCCTTTTATACTTTGTCTGAGTTGGCATTTAAACGGTCCAAATTGGCTTTATAAACGGTCCGAGTTGTCTTTTTTTGTAGACAGTCCAAGTTGTCTTCGGGCCGAGTTGTCTCACAACCATTTATTTAGCATTATTGACGCATGCCCACTAAAAACCTATTACTTTCGTTACCCAGTTTCCGGTTAGGTTGGAAGTCAAGTTCTTGAAATTCTTTAACATTCCAAACACAAAAGTAGGTATTTAATCTTCTCTTCTAGAATATAAGACCATAATCATAATTACATATTTCACATCTTTGAAAATGAAACATGGTTTCTGTTGCAGAAGTTAGGTAAAGTGAAAATATTGTTCATTTCCGGGAGGCAAATAAAATTGTGATTGTCTAAGTGGGTTGGGCTACACATGGGCTGATTCATTCATATCGGAAGTGTTACGTACATGTTTTAATTGTGAGACTAGGGTAGAAACACAATTCTTGGAAGGTACAGCCAGGCAAGGTTAAAACAGGTACAAAATGAATATTTGTTTTTTCTGTGTGAAACTGAAATTTAAGTTCAAATTATCTAACTCCTTTTGTATGGTTGAAAAGTGCCAAAACTTCAACATGACGAAAAACTTCTGTCAGGTTTTTCCTGTTATTTCAGTATTTTTAATTAAACCTAAAGAGCTTACAATTTCCTGTCCAAATTTATCTGAATCCCCTAGAATAGTAAGTAGCAGTGATTTTGCCAGTGTTTGTCATTTCCGCAATTTCATTTTAGAGAAAGTTTTTAAAATGATGAAAGTATTTCTGATCAATTTTGTAAATCAAATTTGTAGATGTTTAAAAAAATTGCATAAGAAAATCTACAATTTTACCTGGCGATATACTATTACAATGCAGGCCATAATCTTGCCGGCGAAATGACGATTTAAGTCGCCAAAGAATTTTGAAAATCGCTAAATCCGCCAGCCGACTGACTTCATAGCGAAGTCAAATCGCTATCAAAATCGGTAAACGGAGACAACTTGTGATTGACAAGTCTCACAGGTAAAAAAAATGGCGGCTGACACGGAAAAATCGAGATTTGCGAAACGACCCAGGACTAATACTGTCAACGATCAAATTAATAAATACAACGGCGACTTTGAACATCCTTGGATATAACTTTCAAAACTATTCAAACAGAAAACTGACTGTCTGTTTAAGTTATCATTTTACAATGATTTTCATCTGAGTATGTTGCGTAATCACTCAGCTGATTTGTTTTATTTTTATAACTTACACGAGTCGATCAATTTTACAATTCGGTAGGTAAAAGGTGAGAATTAAGGGTAGATTTATTATATTGACTGAATAAAAATTGAAATATAAAAGGTAGAAAGACTGCTGATGGATAATGTGATTGCAAACGTACGACACTCGTCAGCAGTGGATTTTTTTCTCACGACCATTTCGTTGATATGGATGATATTTTAAAAAAATGATAGAAATTAGCTCTTTGTCGGATAATTAATATGCGATTGAAAGATATTTACATTTATAGACCTGCAATCTTCAACGATAATCTCAATTTACAACTAACATAATGTCCTGGACATTCAATACTGTTTTACAAAATAATGACAAGTTTTGATCTAAATTAAATTCCCAGTCATGTGAAATTCATCAGGTAAATTGGGAGTTATATTTTTCTGGACTTTTAAAATAAATTGAGGCAGATGCACATGAATTTAATGCATCATAATCATGATAATATTACTAGGCTACTCCTCATGTCCCAATCAACAAATTTTATTTAGAACACAATGGCATTAATAAATAAATAACAACTATATATTGTCTAAACCATTTTATTTAGAACTTTCTTTATATACATTGTGTACAAAAACACATGAAAAACTGCAAGTATATTGAATATATATAAAACAATTTCCTTAGTGATAAGCATGAAAACATGATGCAACCGAAACGGTGATGGAATCTCACTTCTCCAAGAAATTGACCACTTCTCCTCTCTCTCTTGGAAGGAGAAGTGACTTCTCCTCTTCAAAATCCTAGATTAGGCCCTGCAATGTACAACATACAATGTAATAGTATGTCGCAAGTTAAAATACAATTTACATGCATTACACCAAGCTAATTTCAACAGTCACAACCGGTGTCTGACTGTCCTGATTTCATACATGTGAACCTCCCGACAGGAGTATAATAATCACGTTTTCAGGGGTCTCCTCCTGTCCTCCCGTTGAAGAGAAAAAAATCCAGTGTATGAAATATTTCATGATTGAAAACTTTCAGTCACCATATCCGGTGTAACTGACATTACCTGAAGTTAAATTTTACCTGTAAATCAAAGAACATGCATAATTATATGGCTTCACTTGCCAGCTTGGGTGTCAAACATACTGGTAATCAACGATTTTTACCTCAGGCTATTAACTGCCGTTGTGTAATAAAAACTTTGTGTATTTAAAAGTAATTGAAATAAATTTTGGGTTACTTCCCATGTTTTATTCTGTTTAAAGTTATTTTCCTTTAAATAATGTAAATTGTTAAAAGAATACGAATGAAATATAAATTGAACAAAATAATCATAAAAGGATGGTAATAAAATGATTTTAAATGTCTTAGGATAAATAAAAAAATAATAATTTGGAAATTATTTGAGGGTTCTACACTTTTTTTCAAGGCTTAAATTGAAATTTATTTAATAAGTATGACCTTCATAAGTATGTTATACCGACCGTGCAAGGGCTGTATAGCCAGTCAAGGTCGTTAAAAACTTCCATTTGTTGTTGAAGTATGTTATACCGACCTGTTTATGGCTATAAAGCCAATCGGAGTTAATAAAACCTTCCAGATACTACAGTATATTCATGGTTAATAGCAAGAAAAAACGTTCCTTCTGCAGTGATTGTTGTATAGAATAAAGACAAAACAAAAGAAAAAATAAATGAAATTAAAGAATGTATGAAAAATAGAATGTTAGATTGAAGAAAGTTAAAGAAATTTAATAGTACAAGGGTACTATAAACATATAATATTCAGATGGAAAGTTGAAGAAAAAACGCGTTAAAAGACAATTTCTACATCACACGGTTACATTTACGACAAAATTTATGTCGATAAAAACCCTCCTGATCTGAATCCTAATCTCCTGACCAAAATTTCTCAATCTCCTGATCTGAGTTTCACAGTCCATCACATGTATGTGATTTTTTCTTACAAGTAATCTGCTGATCGGATGATGGGTCCTAATGATCCTGAAAAATTGCTTGTAAATAGAATCAATCAGACAGTGTTTTAATTTTGTTAATTTTCCATACAATCACAATTTGTAATGTTTACCTTAGTTTCATGATTAAAACATAAGGAAAATGAACTCATCAGGAAATATTGTTGAACTTGAAATCTGTTCAAAATGATAAAATTAAATGTGTTATGATTAAAAACCAGAGCCATATCAGGCTGCTCTGGCTCCCAAAAAGTTGGAGCCAGAAAAATCGCCAGCTCCTATATTTTGTCGCCAGTTTTGAAAACTTTAGAACCAGCTAGAGTCTTTATTTAGTCTACCAAAATTTAAACAATGTTCAATTTAAATTTCTTATGCACTCAGCCTGCACTTTACATAATTTAACATGTAATACTAAGTAAGTTATTGCATAGGGTTTATATACATACAACAAAACAACATGTGTATTTTATCATGTTTATTTTCTTATGTCAGTATTTCATATGTAGAAGAATATAAATTAGCGTATGGTCTGTATATTCTACAAGATAGAAAATGTCTTTAAATTAAATTATAAAGTATAGAAAAAATGGGTAATTGAATTAAGAAAATAAAATAAGAGGTGTTTAAATCTACAGAATAGTGAAAATTTGTATTAAAAAAAGAATGCAGAAAAAGATGACAAAAGGCATCCTACCCATACTGCTACTAAGACCCTCTTTAACTCTTCCCATAACTCAAATGACCTAAACATGTAAATTCTAAAGCTAGAACTATGTAGAAATATCTTAGACATGTCTAAAGTAGGTATCTCAATGATTAGAAAAGTAAAATTGAGTTATCTTTCTTTATTCAGGTGTGCTCCTTCTTTGGAGGATTATAAACAGTACGTAGAACAAGTCACAAGGTGAACAATGGCGGTCGGTTTTGTTATTTTCGTATCATAACTGAGGGCAGTCGAAGACAAATTTCGTCTGAATTTGCTATTTTTCAACCGGAAATAAGTAAACGATATTTTTAACAAGTTGATTATGGTTTTCGATTTCCTGTCAGTTACGCTTTCTTCATACAACTACGGTAAACATTGCAAATTGTGGAGTCGCACGGTATACCATTTCAGATTTCTTCAAAGACAAAATGCCGACTGACCAATTCTATTTGAATTAATTAATGTTGATGATCATTAATGACCCATCCGATAAATGGATTACCTGTAACAACAGATTATGGCACCTGTTGTAACTGTTGATTAGTTTGGGGTCGTAAACAAAGTCATAAACTTGTCGCCAGGTAAAAATTTTTACAACTTATTTTTTAACTTTTACCAATTAAAATGAAGATCTATATTGTCAAGAATGAAAATTTTACATAGGAAAATGTTGGCGCCAGAAATATCGCCAGCAGCCGTATTTTGTCGCCAGATGAAAAAAATCGCAAATTGCGACATTGGCGGACGCACACAGCGGTCCCTGCATATTGTATTTGTATTCACTTCAATTATGTTTTGTATATGTACATGGATCTTTTTTATTTAATGTTGAATTTTGGACTTGCAAAGGCTAATAAGACTTACCAGTACTAGTTTAAACTTTCATCCATATAAGCAAATCAAAACAAACAATACTCCTTGAACAACATATAAGAAAATACAATCATGACAATGTATATGATTTATACAAGAATATATTAAACATTTTTTGATGGTGGTGCAATATTTTGTCTATCATGTCACCATTTTAAAAAGAAATGTATATTTCTGGAACAATATATAGTGGTTTTCAAGAACAAAACTTCATATCTTCTTTCTGAGCATTCTATCTGCGCATTGAAAGATTGTTTATCCTTTTTATGAGTTGAAAGTTTGTGAAATCACTGAAAATGTTCTTAATCTAAGCAAAGTTGGATAACAATTTTTCCTTTGATCAAGATTTAGATATATTTTTAAACAACTATTGAAAACTTGAATTTAAAAGCTTTTAAAAAAATTCATTGAACTAAATAAAAGACTTCCACATTTCTGCATTCAAGAATTTGTATAGTATACTTTTTTTTTGTACTGTACATATCTTTGGTGTATTTTCTCATTTCACATGTTTCACAATGCTTAAGATATATGTCACAGTATGAGTCTGTTGTTCTATATCATGTATGCTGATTAACCTCAGTCAGCAGGCTTACATGTAACTCATTCATATAGAATTCTAAATTGGTCCATTTCCAAATTTCTGCTTGTCGAAGAGGCATTTGTGACAAATATGCCCGCAAGTAATATGTCAAACTAATTCAATTCTTTTTTTTTTTTTAATTTCATGAAAAATATATTAAAAATATATTAATATCGATAGAATCTGGAACCAAACGATAAAAATTATCAAGGATTTTGATACATGGTATCAGACTCTTTTGAGCATGTGACAGTTAAAATCTGTCAGACATATAAAAATAGGAAGATGTGGTATGATTGCCAATGAGACAACTCTCCACAAGAGACCAAATGACACAGAAATTAACAACTATAGGTCACCGTAAGGCCTTTAGTGTAAAGATGTCATTAATAGTCCGAGAAAAAACTTGACCTTGTGCAATGCCAAGATACAGGTATCGGCAGATGGTAGAGCCATGAATGTGCATATGTATATAAAAATAATATTTAGTTTGATATTAATTTACTGATAACAAAATCAATATTAATACCAATAAAAACAATATTCAAAGATCTAATTATAGTGTTGAATTGGTAACCTTTTAGAATAAGTCTATATAAAGGATTGATAAGTTTTCCCTAAATTTCCAGGCTAAACAACATCTCCGTAAGAATTAGGATATGCTATCCTGTTAAAATAAGTTTTCTACATGTATACATGTAACTTGTTCTTGTTCTTTAAAAACAAACATGCAATAGTTTTTATATGACTGCAATAAATAAATAACTTGAGTATAAGTGTATGGATCTCTATAAAAAATGTACCACAAGGTTTCATTACAGAAAAGGAAGGTTGGGATTGATTTGTGGGTAATGGCCAAAACCGTTTATGAATTAGGGGCAAAAAACCAAGGATTTTCTGGTTTCCATACAAAAACTTGAGTATAAGTGTATGAATCTCTATGAAATTGTACCATTAGGTTCCATACATAAAAACGTAGGTTGGAATTGATTTTTGGGGTTATGGCCCTAACAGTTTAGGAATTATTGACCAAAAACAATACTTTTCTATTACTTTGTATAAATTTCTTATTTCTTGATCAATTTCAATGGGGTTCTTATATATATATGCTGAATCTAACTGTGTATTTAGATTTTTGATTTTTGGGCCCAGTTTTCAAATTTCAGAAACCTATACAGTGTCAAATATTTAATCACAATCCAAATTCAGAGCTGTATTAAGCTTGAATGTTGTGTCCATACTTGCCCCAACTGTTCAGGGTTTGACCTCTGCGGTTGTATCAAGCTTCGCCAGCAGAGCATTTTATTTTATCTTCTATGAAAGTACACATGTATTTTGATTTTTATTCATTGACATATATACATTGTACATTTATATACAATTATGATTTATTTAACTTCAGAACTAAACATGTCTAGCAGAAAAACTAAAGGGAAGACAACAAAGAAGAGGGCACAACGTGCAACTTCTAATGTATTTGCTATGTTTGATCAAGCACAAATACAAGAGTTCAAAGAAGCATTTAATATGATTGACCAAAACAGAGATGGATTTATTGATAAAGAAGATCTTCATGATATGTTAGCATCACTAGGTATGGCTCAATATTCTCTCAAGCGTTTCATTAGCTTTTTTTCTGGCTATTTTCCAGCTTAATTACTTTATTAAACAAATGTATCCATAACTAACAACTATGTCATGATATGTTTAATTCCATAAGTATATATCTTAATCCAAATTAAGCGAAAATAAACCACTTGTTATATGTTCAACATCCCTGATCTTACAATGTATGTACATTGTAGTACATGTGACAGTATAGAACACAAAACTCAATATCACACTGTATTCTTTAAGATATTCTTACAAAAAATCAAATAAAAAAATTAATAATGTATGTAAAATTGAAGTATTAAATTTAAAGGAGTGATTTTCCATAGTAATAAACACATCCATACAATACTGCATATGTTATTGACAGGTAAAAATCCAACAGATGCTTCCTTAGAAGAGATGATGAACTGTGCTCCTGGACCAATAAACTTCACAATGTTTTTAACAATGTTTGGTGAAAAACTGAATGGTACAGATCCTGAAGATGTCATTAAAAATGCCTTTGCTTGCTTTGATGAAGATGTATCAGGTTTGTAAGATATACTTATTCTATCCAAAGAACAATAAAAACTCTGGATAGTCATAGATTTGAGGAAATATTGTAACTTGTTCAGACCTTCAGGGCTCACACTACTTCAGAATCATAGGGAGAAGTGACTTCTCTTTTTGAAACTGATAGGGAGAAGTGGTGAGATTTGAAAGAGAAGTGCTCCTTCGCGCGCTGTGCGACAATGTTTTGATTTTACTATAGTATAAAGGGTCATATGTAAATAATGTTCTTTTTTATATTGTTCAATTCATATCTGCTGAGTATACAATTAAATTAACAGTTCAAATTCAAAGTTGTTTAAGTTTAGGTTCTTGTGAGAAACTACCAACCAGAGACATATATACTAATGTATATATATGTCTCTGTACCAACTAAATATCTAGCACTAAAAGAATTTTTTTATGTCAAAAGGTAAAGAAATTATAATATATGAATTACAATTCAATTAAAACTATCTTGTTTATCATGTTATGAAATTCAGTGTTTCTCATCAAAAGATATACAAAGTTAAGCTGGGCCATAATATATTGATATTAGTAGTTAAGCAACTTTAATCAATATTTTGAAACAATCCATATAAATTATATGGAATTATATACATTAATCAATTAGATCTAACCAAAAGTCTGTTAATGCGTGTGGAATGCGTATTTTTCCTTTTGGGATCAATATTCTTCTGTCATCTTTTCCATTCATGCATCCGTAGTTATTATTGTAAAAATACGGATTTCGGTCATAGCTGGTCCGGTTCGATCCGTAGTTAGTAAAGCGATTAATGGCGGACGAAGAAAATTTACAAAATAAACGATGTTTGACAAGCTATTTGGAAAGGAATATGACGTTTTAATGCAATAAATCGATTAAACATTTACTGGAGGCAACTTTTATCACTTTCAAATGAAGTAACAAACTTATTTTGCCGCGAAAGTTAGATTGATGCACACTCTCTGAGTAACAAGAACCGGAAGTGCATGCAGTGATAAAAGTTGTCTTTTATTAAATAACCTGCTACGACCTTACAACAGTCAAAACTGTATATATACACTTACATATACAGATGAAGGATTTTAGTTAAAGGGAGATAAAATTAATTCTTAAATCATCATCAAGCTCAACCCAATCTGATTAAAATACAGATCCTGTGTTTAGGCTTTTCTAACAAAGATCTGACAACACCCTGTTTTACTTTCTGTTCTGGTAATTATTACATATTTGTACATCAGCCAATGAAATTTCAGCCTTCAAATTTTTGAAGGTGTGTATGTATTAATCTGACAAAACCAGATGATCCCGAAATGTCTTTAAAACAGAAAGTAGAATGGAGTATTTTCTGATACATGTAAGCAAAGCTTGATCACACAGGATCTGTATTTTAATCAGATGGAGTATTTTCTGATCCATGTAAGCAAAGCTTGATCACACAGGATCTGTATTTTAATCAGATGGAGTATTTTCTGATCCATGTAAGCAAAGCTTGATCACACAGGATCTGTATTTTAATCAGATGGAGTATTTTCTGATCCATGTAAGTAAAGCTTGATCACACAGGATCTGTATTTTAATCAGATGGAGTATTTTCTGATCCATGTAAGTAAAGCTTGATCACACAGGATCTGTATTTTAATCAGATGTATTTTCTGACCCATGTAAGTAAAGCTTGATCACACAGGATCTGTATTTTAATCAGATGGAGTATTTTCTGACCCATGTAAGTAAAGCTTGATCACACAGGATCTGTATTTTAATCAGATGGAGTATTTTCTGATCCATGTAAGTAAAGCTTGATCACACAGGATCTGTATTTTAATCAGATGGAGTATTTTCTGATCCATGTAAGTAAAGCTTGATCACACAGGATCTGTATTTTAATCAGATGGAGTATTTTCTGATCCATGTAAGCAAAGCTTGATCACACAGGATCTGTATTTTAATCAGATGGAGTATTTTCTGATCCATGTAAGCAAAGCTTGATCACACAGGATCTGTATTTTAATCAGATGGAGCTCAACCTTACACACACACATGATCAAGCCCTGCTTAACATTCACACACAATCTATTCGACATTTTAGTCTTGTAAAAGAATCTTATACTGGTAATCATTTGTTTTTTTGAATGTCCATTCCCCATGTGTTTGTCCCTGCCATGAAATTCTCATTGCATTTTCTAAGGAGCTACAAATCAGACCTTCAAAAAAAATATTAATATCAAGCTGTATGTGAGTATGCATGTGATGTGATGTGTTTTCACATCTATAACTCATCAACTTCCAGTTTAGCTAATACTTATGTATTCTTACACAAAAAGCCATGTATATACTGTCAGACTACAATCTGTGGCTCTTTTCACAAAAAATCTTAAATTAAAGAGTAAAAATACTTGTACATTGTAAGTCATACACATTTCAGTATAACTTACGATCAATTTTAGTCGTAAGATTTTTTGTGAAAAGAGTGGCAGAGCTTTCTGAAATTTTGAATCCTGCTTCATGTGAGCATGCTTTACTGTATGATGCGTTTTAATATCAATACCAAATACTTATATATTCTTATACATACAGTGGTTCTCTCTGATCACTCTGGCTACCTCACCAATAAAAACTGGCCGCCACACAATAGCCAATAGTGATTGAAATTGGCTTTAAACACCAAAAATCAATCAATCAGTTATTACACATAATGGCCATGTATGCAATTTTGGACGCTTTCTATCAAAAACTGCAAATCAAGGCTTCTAAATTTTTAATCAAATTTTATGTACAAAAATGTAACATGGTATACTGTGTAATTCATTTTAACATTCATGGCTCATCAAATTTGTGTTTACTGAATACTTATAACAGAACTCAGTACATCTTGTTATTCATTTTCTATTTATACTTATGTTTTAGGTTACATCAATGAAGACAGATTGAGAGATTTGTTAACTACAATGGGAGAAAGATTTACTGATGATGAGGTTTGTACTTTCAGTATTCTCTCCTGTATTTTCAAATAGCACCATGGGATTTGAAATAGCATTGTTATCTTAAAATTGTATTATCACTATTTTAAAATCTATTTAGATGGCACCATGGTTCTATAAGGCCTTAGGGAGAACAATAACTTACAAGTCAAGTGTTAGAATTTTTTAAGTACTACTGCCTAAGGTTCTGGAAAATTTTGTGTGATTTCAGTCATATTTTAGGTCATTTTGTTTCAAACTGTCTAATTCAAACCAGAACTCCAGGGATAAACATACCTGATCATGGTTTTATTATGTTAACAACATGCAATTTCTTACCTGTTTTTTTGTCAACATTTAAATAACAATTTGTGGAATGCAACAGTTTAAATTTAATTGATTTTCAATTTTAAGCCAAAATTTCAATTCCATAAGAATTGACCATGCAACTTTACATTCTATATTTTTTTAAATGAAAATTGATCGCATTATACTTTTGTGAGTTATCTTTTATTAAGCACCTTATGTTGTTTGAAAAATGATTTTTATGCCCCCGCCGAAGTGGAGGGGGCATTAAGTTTTACCCTTGTCCGTTCGTACGTCCCAAAATTGGTTTCCGTTCTCTAACTTTAGTTTGCCTCAACCAAATGTTATCAAACTTATACACAATGTTTATTACCACAAAACACAGATCAAGTTTGAATTTTGGTGGCATCACTTTAACCGTTCTAGAGTTATGCCCCTTTATAAATGGAAAAATTGCTAAATTTTTCATTTTTTTTTCCAAAAATATCAATGTCATTCAAGTAATTTTTAAAATTAGAGTTATCTTCCTTTGTCCATGATTATAGTTAAATCAACTACAATCAATGCTTTATACAATGCAATGTTTAATTTTGCCTTCCACTGATAAAACACAGATCAAGTTGAATTTGGGCAGTGTCACTTTAACCATTATTGAGTTATGCCCCTTTATACAATCGAAAAATTGCAAAATTTTTAGTTTCCATTCTGTAACTTATTTTTGCCCCAACCAAACATTATGAAACCTATACACAATACTCATTACCACAAAACTAAGATCAAGTACAAATATTGTTTCCGTTCTCTAACTTTAGTTTGCCTCAACCAAATGTTATGAAACTTATACACAATGCTTATTACTACATAATACAGATTAAGTACGAAATTTGGTGGTGTCACTGTTACCATTCTTGAGTTATGTCCCTTTATAAACATAAAAATTGCTGAATTTTTTGTTTCAGTTCTCTAACTTTAGTTTGTCTCAACCAAATGTTATAAAACTTATACACAACCGTTCTAGAGTTATGTGTGTTTACAAATAGAAAAATTGCTGAATTTTTCGTTTTTGTTCACTACTTAGTTAGCCTCAACCAAATGTTATGAGACTTACACACAATGCTTATTACCACAAAACTCAGATCAAGTTCAAATTTGGGTAGTGTCACTTTTACTGTTCTTCAGTTATGTCCCTTTATAACTATGATATACAAGCGGGGGCATCATCTGTGTCCACATGTGGACACAATCCACATTTATTTAAATCTAAATTGTTGATAGCCTTTGCTGAAAAGTTATCAAATCATGAAGTAATTAAATATATTCTCCAGTCAGGTCTGAACAAAGGTAAAATATGATGAGCTATCTTTAGTCTGTCAGATATAACAGTGGGGGTCCTTTGATATATCATACAATAATGAGTCACATTACATGGCCATAATTTGGATCCTGTTTTGGAGGATACAGTAAATAAAAATGTAGATGTCAAGGAATGCCATGGTCTAAGAAGTGGAAAAATTATTCATGTAATATATTTGCATCCCACTATCAGCATTTCTGAGACTTTTTGTCTGGCTGGCAATGAATGTCAGAAGAACTGCCAACAATGTATTCCTTTTTATACCCCCGCTTTAAAAAGGGGTATACTGTTTTACCCCTGTCTGTCCTTCCGTCAGTCCGTCCGTCCCATGAATATTTTCGTCGCATTTTTCTCAGGAACTACTTGACAAGGATTTCTGAAATTTGGTTTCAGGGTTTATATAAGTAAGTTACACCGTGTGATGCGTTTTCAGATTCATCACTCATCAACTTCCTATTTACCAAACACTTGTATTATTTTACACATGATAGCAAAGTTGAAAATTTTCGTCACATTTTTCTCAGGAACTACTTGACGAGGATTTCTGAAATTTGGTTTCAGGGTTTATATAAGTAAGTTACACCGTGTGATGCGTTTTCAGATTCATCACTCAACAACTTCCTGTTTATCGAAATATTTCGGCGGGGGTATCATCAGTGAGCAATAGCTCACAGTTTTACTTGTTAGATCTGCTTTTCAAAATTCACAAAATATATGTAGATGTATGATATATCTTGTATTGTTTTAGGTTGATGAGATGTTCAGAGAGGCACCAATCAGGAAAGGAAACTTTGATTATCTAGAATTCACACGGATACTAAAACATGGCAAGAAAGATGAATGAAGATGGTGATCTACGTAACATTCCAAACGCATTAGTTGCATGCTTGATCAAGACTATTATGCCAGTTTATCATCTAATCTAGAGATAATGTTAGATATTCATGTAAATTTTGTCAAAATCAGATAATTCTGATGTATATGTTGGCTTTCAATAATACACAGTGTTACTGCTTGTCTTCCATTACTATACATCACAGACCTTCTTATCAAATTTTTATGTCATTTTAGATTTTTTAATGTCTTGACGCCACATTGCAAAATAAACGTAAGCAACTTATATTTTTAATATCTTAAAGTTGAATAATAAACACACACATGACAATATATTTCAATGGCACCATATTTTTTTATCACTAGATTAGATGATATAAATATATATTTATGCATTTACTGATCAGAAATGATCAGCCAATAGTTCACTTATTAATGTAATATTGTATAACTTGACATAGTACAACTACTGCTATCTCATCTTCCACACTTAATATTTTCTTAGATTTTTGTTTGTTTGTAGAAATTAGTAGACCCAGTTAGGTTTTCAGTTCCACTACTGTATATTTTATATATTATCTTAAAACTTACGTAATGTAAGGACTAAGGTATGAATATGAAACCATTAAAGAATTCCTGTTTTTAGTCTTCGTTCTGGAACATATGATTTTTTACATATCAACCATTTTACTTGGATTTCAGTGCCTAGATATTTTTATTATGCCTAAGAATGAATTCGGGACATAAAAAAGTTATTCAAGGACTGAAAGAATGACATCACCATCACTGATTTTTTTTTATGTTTTTGCCATCAATTTTGTCTTATAATGTTGATATTAAGATAATTTAAACATACTATTTTTTAATTTACAAAGGATATTTAATTAGAATATCTTTTTTGAAATTAAACTGAATTCTTTTGTAAGTGTGATAATCTGAACTGTACAAGACTGAAATATTCAATGAGTTGATAGTTGAAATGGTTAAAACTTTTGAACTTGTAGTGCTCTTATGTGCATTTATGTTGCTTCACTTTTGCAAGTTACATGCATATGATGTAAAATATTAAAACCCCTTAAAATTTAGTAGACTAGTATTCAACATAATCAATTTAGATTGTTATAAAATTACATTGTTTTATTTACAACATATATACATGTAGATTTAAAATTAGTTGAATATAAATGTTTGTTTTGAAGAACTACCAGTTTTAATTCTTATCCTGGGTGAAGAAAAAATCTGTGGTTTTATAGATAATCTTATTTTAAATTGGAAAGCAAGTGCATAAATTTAATTGAGATAAAAGTTAAAACCATTGTGGACCACATTTTTCATATTCAAGTATTCACTAGTCACATTTGTTTAATCTACATTCCTGTAATTGTTGAAATAACATCATTTACTATTAAGGATATATTGCTTGTAATTGGATCAAAATATTGTTCACACAGTGGAAGTGCTTGAACTTATTTGTTTGTAAAACCTTTTGAAGAAGTTTTTTTGTACTTGTTAAAGATATTTTACATTTGTAAGTTATATTATTTTTTTTCAACAATGAATCATTCCAATCACTGTGCTTATGGACCAGTCTATTGAAATATTTGTATTACAAACAAATTGTTAACATTTATACTATACAATAAATAATTAAATTTTGTTTTTCTTTATCCCTGACCATACACAAAAATATATAAATGAAAAAGTATTGGTTCGTTATGTATGAGACATGCAGTACAAGAAAAGATAAAGTCATCTTGCACACAAACATTTGGTATTCAATGTGGCATTCAACATAAATGTCATGAAAACACTCATCTTGAATAAACAAGAAAAAAGGTAAGTAAACAATGGCCTTTTATAGGTTTTTTGAGTTTTTCTCATTGTTGAATGCCGAAGAGTGACCTATAGTTGCTGACTTCTACATCATTTGGTCTCTGGTGGATTGTTGTCTCATTCGCAATCATACAACATCTCCTTATTTTATGTAAAAGTCAATCAGTCACTAAAACAACTGAAAATTTAGAAAACAAAGTATCATAGAGGATACAAACATAGCCAATAATTTATTGTGTGGGAATTCATTAAATAAATCAATAAACAAAAAACCCACAAGTCACAAGTCATGTTAGGTTGTACATATTACCTTTTAATTAATGTACATTTAGATGAAGTGTTTACACATTGCCACCCTTATTATTTCATCTGCACAGCTTACAAATATAGTTGACTCTGTCTTATAATTCAGTTATTCTTCCTATTATCAAATTTAATTGTTAAGTCATTTTGTATTGAGACCTTGTCAACCAGAAATGGTTTAATTTGATCAGTTTAAGTATCAAGATGAGGTCTGATCTTCACATGAAAGGTCAACAATATCTTGTATGTATGTAACATGGTTTTGACCTTGTTTTCACACTCTTTAAGAAAGCGGTCTGTTCCTCATTAATAGAAATACATAGCTATCTATTGGGTATGTGAAAATGTTGTGAAGAGTATTTGTCTGACTGAAATGTAACTTGGCCTACTCCATATTTCATGCTCCGGTGGTCGGGTTTGTGTCTTTTGAAATATTTTGTATTAAAATTCCTAACATGTACATTATAATGTGCATTTTGATTATTCTAAAGTGTGCTGAAACACAGTTGTCCCAGGATTGTGGGAGGGTTGAACGTTTACAAACGAGATAAACCCTGCATTCTGTATGTGCCTGTCCTTAGTCAGGAGCCTGTAATTGTGTGGTAGTAGTTGGTTGATGTCTGTTATATCTGTGTTTGGTTTATTATTGGTTTTTGTCGAGCCTATGAAATTTATTTCACAAAAGTGAGACATAGCGATCCTAGATTCCATCGGCATCAACATTTAGGTTCAGTCTGTGGTTAAAGTATTTTGAGACATTAATAATTTTGTCAAACCGACATGGAATTTTATGAAATTTGGACAGAAGCTTGGTTATGACCAAAATACAGTATCCAGAGCAAAATTTTGAAAATATTTATTTTCATTTTTCCATATTTTACTGATAAATGGACTTAGTTTCTTTTACAGCTAACACTCAGGCTCAGTCTGAGGTTAACGGTTTTCAGTCATCATTAACTTTGTCAAACCTTCATGGAAATTTATGAAATTTGGACAGAAGCTTGTTTATGACAAAAATACAGTATCCAGAGCAAAATTTTGAAAATTTTATTATCATTTTTCCGTATTTTTCCAATAAATGGACTTAGTTTTTTTTACAGTTAACATTCAGATTTAGTCTGAAGTTTATCAGTCATCAATAACTTTATCAAACCTTCATGGAATTTCATGAAATTTTGACAGAAGCTTGTTCATGACCAAAAGACAGTAGTATCCAGAGTGAAATTTTGAAAATATTTATTTTCATTTTTCTGTATTTTACTGATAAATGGACTTAGTTTCTTTTACAGCTAACACTCAGGCTCAGTCTGAGGTTAAAGGTTTTCAGTCATCAATAACTTTGTCAAACCTTCATGGAAATTTATGAAATTTGGACAGAAGCTTGTTTATGACCAAAATCGAGTATCCAGAGCAAAATTTTAAAATATTTGTTTTCATTTTTCCATATTTTACTGATAAATGGATTAAGTTTTTTACAGTTAACAAGTAGATACAGTCTGGGGTTAAAGTTATACATCAATTACTTTGTCAAACCTTCACAGAGTTTTATGAAACTTTGGCAGAAGCTTTTTAATGATTAAGAGATAATGTCTGAAGCAAACCTTTGAAAATGTATTTTTTTTTCTTTTTAGTATTTTTCTGATAGATGAACTTAGTTTTTTACAGTTAACATTTAGACAATATGTGATTCAATTTTTGGACATGATAATTTGTAAACCTTCATGGATTGTTATGAAACTTGGACAGAAGCTTATTTTCAAGACCAAGAAATAGCATTGAAAGAAAAAGTTTGATTTTTTTTTTTTAATTCTGTATTTTACTGATAAATGGACTCACTTTTTAAGTCCACATTACACTTCTACACTGACAGCAGCAATCACAGACCAGACACAGGGTTCTGCGAAACTCCTTTCGATTTTTGGTGGAAGAAGACTTCAAGTCTTCTGAAGGCCTATGGTGCCGACTTTAAAATCATTGAACCACCTCCGTATGCCGCATCCGTTTCTGTGTATTACAATTTCATAACAACTTCCGATTCTTGACACCGATTTTACACATGATTAAGCATCTGAATCATTTAATTTGTAAATTAGGATTGAAAAACAATCACTATCGTTAATATTTACCCTTTTATTTATGTAATTTATTAGATTTCATCTCATCTACATGAACGTTATTTGTTTACTTGTAACCGGATGTTTTTAATGTAGATATTGGTAGTACCATGCGTGAATTTGGTATCGGGACAACTCGCCCTGTTTACATGTTCGCCCTTGGTCTGTTCGTCCTGAGTTCTTTCGCCCGTATAGTACGTTCACCCTGTGTTCATTCTCTTCACTCTTATCTTACACAACGTTTTATAATACGTCCTTGCATTTATTAAAAAATATTGATATTAAGGGTATAGTTAAAAAAGCTCTAAAACACGATTTAGTGAAAATCATCTGTTCCTTATTTTCTTCCCAAGGTAAGACAATAGTGTTCAGCCAATCAAATTCTGGTTTTCTCATGATCAAATTAATAAGCCAATCAAAAACGTTTTCTCTGAAGATTATTCTAACATGCTAGATTTTGAATTTGTGTTGTTTTCATCTAGTACTTTAAAAAAATACTTTTAAATAATACAAGTGAAAACAACTCCGTTTCTACTTGGTGTTCCTAATTGGAAGGAAATACGAAGAAGAAGAAGAAGTTGTAAAATCGTGAACATGGCATGTGAATTTTCATCTGCAAGGAGGTTCTTACACAGCTTAAGGATAAAAGCATGACTGATTGACCAAATTCAATGATGCAGTACTACCATAAAGATAATAAATAGTATTTTTTCACTAATTTATTGACATTATACTTCTTGTAACATATGTTATTTTGTATTCAATTAAATCATTTAAAGCACAATGTACTATTCTTTTTCACAAAGACAAACAAACAGGTTGGGACCCCCACCCCACCCATTATGAGTGGTGTCCCTTAAATGAGGACTGTCCCTAAAAAAGGGTCGTTTACTGTTGAAAAAAAGAAAGAAAATTAAGATTTTTAACTCAAAAGTGGGAAAATTCATTATATTTGGAACAACTTTTCTAAATGAGGGGTCAAATTAATAAAGAAGATATAAGTTTAGAAACATCACAAAATTCTTTTGACATGTTTTGACACTTTAATACTTGATAGATGCATAGTTCTTGGGAAAAGTTTCATCAAATAATATGAATATAGAGGTGCTCATTTTTACAGTGGGTTGTAATGTTCTTCTAATGAGGGTGACACATCTTTGCATAATTCAAAATTGGAAATTTCAACAAGCATCTAATATTCTTACACAAGAAAATAAACCCTGGTCTGCTAGCTACATGTTCATCTTTTTACTGATTTAAAACTTAAATCATGCAAACAGACTTGAGAAAAGGCATGTAAGCTCATCATACAAATATGACACTTTTCAAGACAATCCAGATCGTGCAAAATACTTCGCTAAAATTGTAACCTTTAAAATTGTTGTCGCACACTAAAACCCCATGGGAAATTTCAAAAGTTGGCAGGTATGTAACAAGTCTTACTATTTTATGCCCCATTTATGGGCATTATGTTTACTGGTCTGTCCGTCCGTCCTGCTTCAGGTTAAAGTTTATGGTCGTGGTAGTTTTAATGAAGTTGAAATCCAATCAATTTGAAACTTAGTACACATGTGTTCCTTATGATATGATCTTTCTAATTTTACTGCCAAATTAAAGATTTTACCTAATTTTCACGGTCCACTGAACATAGAAAATGATTGTATAGATTGAAATCCATGTACTTATGACACATTCTTGTTTGAAGAAAAAAAATACATCATAGCGATAATGGAACAAAGCAGGCTGGGTTAGTGGGGCTGCTTTTATGGTAATTCAAGTTACCTTTTAATTTATTCGCCTTCTTCCACCTCAGAGCTATCAGCTCTTTGATTGTTTGAATAGTTTCAATTTTTGTCTCACTGGTGACTAAAGTTTCTGAATGCGAGACATAGAAATTACAATCCGGCAGTGATAGTGTAAACTATTTGTATAAAGCTTTATATTTCAGAATGTAGAAGACCTTGATGCTTCATACCTTGTTATGAAGTTTTCGTCTGTCATATGTCCATTGTCCTTGACCTCATTTTCATGGTTCAGTAAATGCTAAACAAAAATTTATATGGGTAAAAGAATATCTATATTTGGTGTATAGGTTCCTAGCAATGTCTACATGTCTGTCGGGTAGGGTTCACCTGACCTCGACCTCTTTCATGGATCATTGATAAGGTTGAAGTTACATGGTCAAGTCTGTATCTAAGATAGTATAAGCAATACAGTAGGTCAACTATATTTGGTGTATGGAATGTAAGGTATACATGTAGGTCTGGCAGGTTTCATATGACCTTGACCTCAATTTCATGGTTCATTGGTCAATGATAAGTTTTCATGGTTTTGTCAGTTTATCAGACTACATGTATAACCAATAGGTCAACAATATTTGGTGTATGGAATGACTGTAAGGTATACATGTCTGTCTTGCAGGATTCATATTACATTGACCTCATGTTCATGGTTCATTGGTCAATATTAAGTTTTTTGTAATTTGATCTGTTTCTCAGGTACAATAAGCAACAGGACCACTATATATGGTGTATGGAATGATTGTTAGGTGTACATGTCTGTCTGGCATGGTTCATCTGACCTTGAGCTCATTTTCATGAACATTGATAATTTTAAGTTCATGAGATACTTGTAGTAAAATGTTCATATTACAAACTCAACATATATTCAATCAAAAGTCAAGCTGACGAGACAGTTCAGCATGTGTACTCTTGTATTCATATCAGGGCCTTTAACAGCTGACTATACAGTATGGGTTTTGGTCCTTGTTGAAAACCATACAGTGAACTATAATTGCATAAATCCACATATTTGGAATGGTTGGATAGTTGTTTCATTGCCAATCATACCACATCTCCTTATTCTATATCTTACAGGCTTAAATTAACCTAGATGACAGTTGCAGTGTTCATTGCAATTTGAAATATTGCAGTAGGTGAATTGCTTGAGGAATTTTCCCATTATTTCAGAAGAATAAAGATTCCTTCATTTTGCAATGTGAAATTGAAATACTTCAGGGAAATTGAATTGGAGTTATCTTCCTTTGTCCATAATTGAAGTTGATAAAATATTTTTCTTGAAAAATATGGTTATGCACATACACATCCATTAGTAACTTGAATATCTGAATATATATTATCAATCAATCGCTTGACATGGGCATGGATATGACCTAAAGAATGTTTATTACACTGAACTATGTTATTTGAACTCTCAAAGGATAGCTATCCAGACAGTAACATAAGGGAACCCAAAAACTTAACTACAGCAGACAGCGAACCAACAACACCTGGACAAAAGGCTTCTGCCTTGGAACAAACATATAATGTGGCTGGGTCAAAAATTTTTCTACGCACTGACCCTACCTAACAATACAACAAAAGACACAAAGAGAAATTGCAGTTACTGAAAGATTATTCAAAGTCAAATTTCAACTAATAAATAGACCATGTATTCTCAGACTAAAATACTGAGGTGTTGGAAGATTTTGTTGTAATGACTTCCAATTCACAATTCTCCCTCTAATAAACTTTGAAGGAATAAAATAAAGGAAATGCAAATTTCTCTTAATAAATATATTTCATATTCAACAATAAGAAAAGATCCATTATACTAACATCATTAATAGTATGGTCCTTAGACCACCAATTGATACAAAAACTCTTCTTTGAGCAGTTCTATTCTTATTTAAGTCATGACTATAAAATTTTCTAATTAATAAAAAGTCCTTGGACATAAATTCTATTAAATGTAACCCTAGATGGTCCTTAAATGTATATTTATCATGTGACATCAATTTCTATTAATAAATACAGACATTACAATAAACAAAATCACAAATACAATAATATCACAAAGACAGTCAGCACTACCACAATATTTTAAGTTTGAATAAAACATATTATTCAAGATATCATATCATATCAAAATCTATGGCAATTTTATAGAAAATCTTGAATAGCAGAACTCGCCATAACATGACGTCTGCTCTGGCATATACAGAAATTCTACAAAATATATACTGTGGATTCATTATTCTTTCGGTACTAATTTTCATGGATTTCGTAGGTATAGATAACTACTTATTTAAGTGTTCAATAAATATAGATTTCCTATAGGCTCTTTATGCAGAAGTTGTGAAACCATGAAATCGAGTAGGTATAGGTAACTACTAATCTAAGTGTTCAATAAATATAGATTTCCTATAGGCTCTTTATGCAGAATGTGTGAAAACCATGAAATCGAGTCTGTATGAAAATATATTTCCTCAATCCACGAAAATGAATGGATCCACAGTATTCTAGGTTCATACCAAAGTTTACAGGGGAAATGAGAAGTTCACAAAAGTCTTGATGTAAATTTTGTAATTATATCCTGGCCAAAATAACTGAAATGATAAATTATAGTAAATTTCCTCAGGCTGCGAAAAGTAACTTAAACCTATAATTTTAAATTCTGTATCGGAAGAATAAAATACTGTTCTTCAATAATAGATATTTCACCATTGACTACGGGGTGAAAGTTTACAAGCCTGTAATTAGTAATACATGAATTGCTAGACATTTCTAAAAGAATTTTAGTGTTGTGTGTGACAATAACCAAGAGTTCATACTAAACTCATCACTTAAAAGATTTATTAATGCCTGTATGGTCCCTGACATCAAAAAGATTTCAGATTTCAGAAGACGAGGGGTATCACTAATATCTTATCATGAGCTTTCATTATGAATGGATTTGTAGCTACTCAACTAAAAACTTCACTACAAAATGGGAAGTAAATATCATCCTGCAATATCCTTACTAGATATCAAAATATAAAAGCTATTGACATTCTCCGTAATCTACTTCCTTTTTTATACATACCTATACATTTATCAAAAGCTTATGTATACAAAAATTCGTAAGGGTTCCAGGAACCCAGTGTCTCGCCTACTTTTGCTGTTAATCGCAGGCTCAACAAAAATGAGGAAAAAATTGATAAAAATATTCCTCTCTATACTATCTTTTGATTGTAAGTAGCTTCTGTCCAAGTTTGGTAAAAATCCAGGATAGTTTATGAATCTAATAAATGTTTTAAAAACTTTAACTGCAGACTGTATGTAATGTTAACTGGAAGAAAAACTAAGTCCATTTATAAGTAAAATACGGAAAAAATGGAACAAAATTTTAACAAAATTTCCTTCTAGATACTAGCTTTTAATCATAAACAAGCTTCTGTCCAAGTTTGGTACAAATCCAGGATAGTTTAAGAAAGTTGTTAAAATTTTAAAAATTTTAACCATAGAGTGAATGTAATGTTAACTGGCAGAAAAACTAAGTCCATTTAGAAGTAAAAACGGAAAAAATGGAATTTTTTTTTTACAAAATTTACTTTTGAATATTATCTTATGATCATAAACAAGCTTCTGTCCAAGTTTGGTAGAAATCCAGGATAGTTTAAGAAAGTTATTAAAATTTCAAAAACTTTAACCACAGAGTGAATATTTGTGGACGCCGCCGACGCCGATGGAATGTAGGATCGCTATGTCTCGCTTTTTCGACAAAAGTCGAAGGCTCGACAAAAATGGAAATGTGCATGTCCAGTCCTAAGTGAAAAATGACCAGTTTAAAAGGTAACATACACATTTTTGTTATGTTTTAGTTGTTTAATTGCTTCAAATTCAAAAACACATTTTAGTTATTTCCAATTAAATGATCCTATGCCACCTTGTTTATCAATATACAGATATGATTTGTCAACCTTTAATATATAAAAATAAGGAGATGTGCTATGATTGTCAATGAGACAAATATCCACCAAAGTTCAAATGAAATGGATGTAAGCAATTATAGGCACCCGTACAGCCTTAAACAATGAGAAAAACCCATACTGTATAGTTGGCTATAAAAGGCTAATACACAATATATGAAGTAAACAGGAGTATGTGGCAAAACAAACAGAACTTTTCCTCTTATACTAGATAATACTCCAATTATTTTTATCAGACTTTGAAAAATAATTTTTGAAAGAAATGTAAAGGTTTGTACTAATCTAACAGGGGCGGATCAGGGTTTGAGGAAAGTTGGAGCATACTTTTCAGTAAAAAAAAAAAAAAGCATAGCCATTTATTAAAAAACCTTTTCCTATCAAGATGGAAAGGGGTGGGACACCCTCTATGCCCTCACCTAAATCTGCCACTGTCCAATCATTAGAAGTTGTAAAAAATAATTTAAAGATACTTTATATTCCTTTTTTATCCCAAATTATCGAAGTATCTGAAAAATACCTGATTGAAAATTTAAGTAATTAAGAATGTAGTACCTAACAAATTCCAACCAAATCATTATATTTAACAAACTTTACGTACAAATTCTGAACATGGGTCCTCAAGACTCCTCCTTCACTACAGTATCTATTTTTCCACGATATTACAAATATAACCAAAAACTACATGTTACTAGCAGTGTACATTCAAAAATTTATTTGTGAATTTATTATTGCCATTGTTGATCAGAGGATTCTCACTTAAATATTTGTGTCCATGAGTGTCCTATGGTAATAAAACTTTACTAAGTCCTCAGAGTACAAAATGTGTGCTCTAAACAACAAATCCAGTATTTTCATTGGTTGAATTCTGAGTATGAGTATGAGTATGATAATCGTACTCCAAATTTTTATGTAGGCAAGACCTGATCATGATGGACTTGTCATTTTCAGATTTGGATGTTGCATCAAACTTGTATCAACTGAGTCCAGTCATCGTTCTTTTAAATCACAAGTTTAAAAAAGAAATCTCAATTTATTAGAAAAGTTAAATAATGAATTGAGTCAAATTTTTTTTTCTCAAAATTTTACTGGTCTTGCAAATGTGGTGAGTATAGTTTGGATCAACAGACTAAAATGGAAAATTATTTAATGCCATTTCAAGAAAATCTGTAAACATAATTTAATTGTAATTTCACAATAATATAAACATTACAAAACATTCTGAATTTAAAGTTCTTCAAGTTATAAATAATATGATCCCTGAGACATACTAAATCATATTAGCTAATGGATGATGGCCATTTGGAAGTTTAATATCTGCTTCTAAAGATCACACATGTACATTTGATACATATCATTGTAAGAAGTCTTGGGATGAGACAAATTTACACCCCCAAAAATTTATTTGATCATATATGTTATTCTGGGATCTAAAAAAATAATTTCAAACAAATCTTTACATTATTCTAAATTTTGAAAAATTAACAATCTCTAATTCTAAGTCTTCTACCTTCTAATACATTTCAAAGGAAAAATTTGATCATTATTTCTATCATTGTTATGACTTTATAAATTTTTAACACCAAAAAAATAGTTGGTTTTTTTTTTTAAGATAGAATCTTTTTTCTACTTGGCATCTCTTATTTTCACTTTATTTTTCATATAAATTTAAAACTAAAATGACTTGGCACATCAGTTGTGGGTTCAAAAAAATAAAGGTAAAATTACAGCCTACTTTGAGCCAAATAAGGTCCTCTAATTCCTATTTCTCAGGAGTGCCCATCCCCTTTAACATCAAATTCTGGGTCTACGCCTGCATGATGTGATGTTTCTTCACTGAAGACAATTAAATATTATAAGTTCACAGTAGTATTATTGAGATACAGTGTTAGAATCTGTTTTTGTAATGATTTTTAGACGATTTGTAGGCAAACTTTGATGTTCTTTTCAATGATCAGCATAAAAAAGTTTTTTCTTTCTGTGTAATGTCAGCAGGCATGGTTTCCTTTTTTACAAAGTCAGAGATGAACAAAAAAATTCTTTCGTCATACTTAAATTTTGATCAATGAAAAACTGAGAAAAATCCAACCACAAATTGATGATAAAAAAAAATAATCAATTGGTTGTGATGAGTATAAATAGGCTGTGAAATGGAGAAAATGTAAAACAACCGTGTCATATCATGAATATTAATATCAAATGAAAATCCCATCTATTAAAATACATGCATTATAGGGTTTTATTTCGTAATTATTGTAAATACAGTCGAACCTCGTTGTGTCAAGTCGAAGGGACGGACCAAAGTATTCGACACATCCGAGGTTCGACTCATCCGAGGTCGAGTGTGTCGTCATAAATTTGGAATGCATGAAATACGGTATGATTTGTGTAAACTAGATACAATGAACAGTGTGCCTTTTTTCGATATGACACTTATGATTGTGTATTCAATCTCCATTTTTGGTCCTTCATAATAATTAAACACACAAGTACAGATACAAATCATGCACAAATAAAATCAATAGTCTACACAAATATTTATTAAGGTCAGTCACTATAAATTATGAAACCACTCGTGGAACGAATTAAGTTATGAACGGTCTCTGATGAGCCAGAGGTCATCTGCTTTACATTAAATTATCATGAATTTAGCATAATTGCCCTAATTCTTTTATTTATTGTAATTAATGAGTTTTAAATCTAACGATTCATTTAATCTCGGCTTGGGTCATTTAAATTCGTTTTGTGTTTATCTGATGTGAAAAATGTTCAACAAACTAACATTCCGCTTGAACGATCAACCAAAGGTGTTAATTACCGGTCACCATAAACATGTCATTTTAACTGTTATACAAACAAGTATGTTTACTCAGCTTTAATCTCTTTTGAAAATGATTAGGTTACATAAGAAATACATCCGATTTGAATTTTTATCATTAGGTCTGCATCTTTTGAAAATTCTTACTTTCGAACTTCGAGTCATCGGGGTCAATTAACATGAATTTTACATCGACGGGACTATAAAATTTACTCGACTTAACCGAGTATTCGAATCAACCGAGTTCGACTCATCAGAGGTAATTATGCATTGATCAAATGGGAATTTTACGGGACGAGAAATTACTTGACTCATCCGAGTTTTCGACACAACCGAGTTCGACACAACGAGGTTCGACTGTAGATTAATTCAAGTATTTCCATGGAATATCATTTCTCTAATTCTTCGTGAATTTATCCCTTTCTGCACCCATTGTATAAAAAAAATTTAATCAACGTGTGGTTCGTTTGATCCATGGAATATCATTTATCATCTATATTTTCATTTGACAAGTAAAAATATCTTGACCACACCATTTTAACCTTTGAACATTACTTATTTTCTACCACAAAAAGGATTGACAACGTTAGACAAAAAAAATATTGCCAAAACTTGATTGATTTTTTATTTCAGATCAGTCTGCAGCATAAATGTTTCTAAATGCTGTATATAATTAATTTTTTATAACTTATATCTTTAAAATGAGAATTTAATTTTATCAGATGAAATGCTTTGTGAATATAGGAAAATATGAAACAACTATGAACACTTTTCTACTTATCAATAGAGTAATCAGATAAAAAAATATTTATGCCCACTTCAATATAAACTTTAAAACTGCTTGATGAATTGAAAATGATTTAGATATCTGAAGTAAAATGACCTTGATGATCTTCATGACCTTGATGACATACATCTTTACTATATCAATAAAACAATATGAAGTTTACAGCATACAATTGTAGATCTTTGTACTAATTGTTAATACAAATATACGTTAATCCATAATAATATGACACAGATTTATACTAGCACCAAGAAAAAAGATATTTCTTTGGGATTTATTTTCATTTTTTACATATTTGTTATTTACCCCAAAAGCACCAAGGAATTTAAAAATTTTCTTTGGGATTTTGTTAATTTTATTTTTTTTTGCTAAATGTAATTAACTAATAGGATACATTATTCTCATAAAATATAAAAATGTATCAAAAATAATAAACATGTCCCACAATAGAACATATATGTATTTTAATCATAATGTATAAATCACTAATTTTCAGCAACAATTTGCACAAATTCCCTTGGCCATACATTGTACTTTTATTTGGCCACACATTGTATACAAATACCAATACAGAAAAATAACATAAAAAGCAACTGAACTCCAACAATTTTTTTATTTGTTTAAACGATGACGACAATAACTGTCATAAGTTTGAAAGAGCTAAAGAAATGCTTTTATTCCAAAAGTGTTTGCAAAAATGATCTTCACTTTTAACACAATCAAATCCTGATAACCACAACACTTTTCAATCAATATTTGCAACAAAACTTTTACAGGAAAATCTTAATAAGTTTGATTAAGGTGTCTCATTATTTAAGCAAATTAAATAAGTTATAACTAAAAACAAAACTGAGAAAATTACACACCCAAATAGTACTTTTTAAAATAGTAGGTTTTAAATCTAATATTAAAATAAAATATTAAAAAAATATTTCAATACCAAAATGATGTATGTTCATAGCATAACTTTGTAATGATAAACCTTACACATATTTATACTACTGAAATAATATCATATTATATTCTGTCATAAATATCATAAATAATATTATATTGAACCCTTGTTTGACCTACAGGCCTCATTCAATCTTGGCAATTTCTGATGATTTTTTAAATCTTATTAATAGAATCAAAGTGTTAATTTCAGATCAATTTGCTTATTCAAAAACAGATGAGCTACTTGGTCGAACTAAATGTCATGCAATTTAAGATCTAGCAGTATTCAGATTTCCTAAGTTTTGTGATGGACAGACATGAAAATAACCCCAAAAAAAAAGATAAAACAGAACACTGGCAACCTTATCATGTCCTTTTATTTTGTGAAGATACATGTAATTCCATTTTAATACATAATTGACAATTCCCCACTATGAATTTCGTGAAGATACATGTAATTCCATTTTAATACATAATTGATAATTCCCAGCTATGAATTTTGTGAAGATACATGTAATTCCATTTAAATACATAATTGACAATTCCCCACTTTTCATTTCACAGGTGGAAAGTTCTTCATCTGTTGATAACTGGTGCTCAAGTTAACCTGAACTTACTATTTTTTTTTTTCATTTGTACAGGCTCTTTAATTTGTTCAAGACAAATTAGAAGAATTTCTTTAGTAAATATGTTAAGCCTAAATATTGAAGTTTAATTTTTTTTCTTTTTTTGGTCAAACTATTTAAATTGTGACAAGAAACTTCAAATTTTCAATTTAAATTCATGAATGTTAATTTTTTCAATAAATTCAATCATACCGGACCTCAAACCTAAATATTTTCGAACACCCGATTTCAATTTAGTCATATAAAAACATTCTTAAGATACTGTAGGGTTATATATCGAAAACTAAGCGAGACACAGATGCCTGTTTTATAAATAAAAAAATCAAGGAAAAGTTGGTTAAAATGACAAAAATTCTACTGAATAGCACTTTACTATAAAATAGGAATATCACTGATATATATATTACTGTAAGTTTCAAACAGATGGGGCCCTTATGCAAAACATAATTGCAAAAAGTAAGTCCTAATGAAACAACGTTGCTAAATAGTGTTGTACTACAGACAGGGACTGTAATATATAGTATAGCACTATAAAAGAGGACTGTTTCACTGGAATATTCATTACTATAAACCATGTTTCTGAGTGGTATATCTACATGAAATAATCGAATTAATTCAAGATAAAAATGAATGAACAAAGGTAAATAGGTATATAAGCCTCAGTTACAGTCATGGCAGGGCAAAAAAAAGTAGTTGAAACTAAAATGTGAGTGTTCCATGAAATCTGGTCATTAGAAGTAGCAGTTACTAATGTGTGAGAAATCCTGGAAGACAAAACAAGATGACAAAAACCTATTTCTAGCAAATACACACAGACAACTAACATTAAATATACTAAAATAAAATATTGCAAAATTAAAATAAACCTTGATGAACCATCTTATTTTCACTTCGATAAAATGGAGTTTTAAGGGTTAAAATATGTTTATGTGAGTATAGTTAATAAAATGGAATCTGAATTTAAATTAAAAACTATAATTACTAAATACATTTTGTCCAAGGACTTTTTTCTCCTGAGTTACAAAAATGATCCTAAGGGTTAAAATCAGCACGAGGTCAATATCACTGGGAAAGACTAGTGGGTGAAACAGTATTTGGAACTTTTTTTGTGATATCTGGCGGTATAAGTCCGCTATCAAAATCTGTGGATTCTACATGAGGCATTTTATTGATGGGTGAATTACCCTTTACATTTAATTCATGAAAATTAGTTAAACCTTCATGTATAGAGTTCACAACCCTCCCATGCTCTAAATTGTTCAGACAATTGAAAGACTGATGAGTTGTTTCCCTTGTAATGATTGGAACAGAAAATTGAGTTCGACTGACTAATGCTTCCTTTGGGAATGTGTGATCATCTACTGTTTCAAAATCCGACTCATTAGAATCACCATGGTCACTATCATCATCTTCAGAGTGAGGAAGAGTTTGTGATTTTCGTCTTTTCGACAGAAATCTAATTGTGTTGCCATGACTGGAAGGCTGAGAAGATACAAGTAATCCACTAGCCAGTCTACTAGTTTCAAAACTGGGACTCAAATTGGAAATTTTTGGCCTTGTCAAAAAATCTTCCATGGATGTACTTTTTTTTTGTAAAGTTACTCTATCACTAGCTAATGCTGACAATTTGTCTGTAAGACGTTCTAAAGAGGTAGCATGGAGAATCATAGCAGTAGGCAAGCTCCGCCTCCGCAGATATTGTGTTAATGGTAAAATGTCTCTGTGAACTGTCACATTTGTTATTTCCTTCTGAAAACAACATGGTGGCATGCTGTGACGTCTCTGTTCTAACAACAAAGAATCTGGTTCTTCTCTGACGGGGGATAAACTACGGATACTTCCCCTACGACTACTATTATAAGATAAGTCCTCTTGATCGTCTAAAAGATGAGCAAATGTTAATGGTAGTCTTCCATCCTCTACCTTATCATCTTCTTCATCGGTAACATGCAATGAAACAGTTTCAGCCGAGTCTTCCACGTCAGACTTTTCATTTTGTTCATTTATCTCCTGTTCTGCAATCAAGATTTCTTTTTCTTTATTTTCGTCAGAAATAATAATTTGCCACTGTTCCAGATTAAGCTTTACATTTTTTATCATCTGACTGCTTAATGGAGTAGGTAGAAATCTTTGCCATTCTTGAAATAAGGGGGCAACTACAAACTGTAAAAATCCTACAAAATAAATAAAAGATTAAACACTGTTAAATGTTAAAACAGGAATAGATTCAACATACATGTACAAGGATTCACTGTTATTTCCAAGAGTGACCTTAGATGCACTTTTTTGCTGTCCTATTAAGCTTAGAGATTAAAATATAAAAATACAAGGATTCATTCTAATATTCAAGAGTGGCCTTAGATGCACATTTTGCTGTCCTTTTAAGCTAAGAGATTGAAATAAAAAAAATACAACAAAAACATCTGCCATATATTGGTACTCTTAATTGTGTTCATATATTTTAGTCATAATTATAAGATAGAAATTACTTCTTCTTCGCATCCTCTATAACTTTTAATAGTGTTCATATATATACATCGTTAACAAAACTCATACTTAATACTATTACAGTTTACTAATGATGGATAATCAATTTAGAAAAACTTGTTGCGATATAGCCTTTTTGTGCTGAGGCGACGTACAGCAAACACCAATCAACCAATTTAGAATAACTATCAATTAAATTCTGATCTTATATTTCAAACACTTTTAAACATATGATAATACTAATATTCTCCATTTATCAAATTTTCAATGGCCACTTTACTAAAGATAAAATTCAAAATGGTTGGTCTAAGTTCCAATTTTTGTTGTAGGATCAGATTCAGCAGTTCACAAAAATATTTACCTATTGTTATAACAAGTGAAAAACAATATGGAGCCGTAGCCAACTTGTGACCCCAGCTACCCACCAATCAGGAATAAAGAAGCATTGTTTTGGTTTGATCAAACAGTTTTTGAGAACAATAAGATTTTTTAAATATATTTTACTCTGTCAGAATCTCAAGTCAAACTAGTTTACCCATAGTAAGCCATGATGGTTAGTTAAGATACCTTGAGCACTTGTCAAACTAGTAGTTCTAGTCATCACATCAGAAGTTAATTACCTGCCATAAGTAGTTCAGATGGGTTAAGAATTTTCCAAAAGTTTCTACCAAGCAGACTGATTGAGTCATTTGTATCAAAAGATTCAAAACTGTCAGTACAAATGAAAGAATCCTCCATTTGTATTTTCTTATAATTGTAAAGTAATTCTCAGCATGACCTTAACACAGAGACCAATGAAAAAGTAAATGTAAAAATAAATCTTCTAATTGTAGCAAAAGACAACAACAACAAAAATGTACCCAAACATACATATCAAGGTTGTACATAACACTACAGGGTAATAACTCTTTAATAAATTGCTTTGCCGAGCGCAGCTGGATACGACCGCAGAGGTCCAACCCTGAACAGTTGGGGCAAAAATGGACACAATATTCACACTTAATACAGGTCTAAATGAGGATTGTAATTAAATATTTGACACATAATAGGTTTCTGACACAGAATAACTGTAGTCAAAGAACTTGAATTGGTTATGTGATTTGAATTTATATTCATTTTTTTGCTTTTGTGCAATACACTATGCTGTTGCGAAATGACTCCTCCCCCTCCTTTTTTTCCCAAAAAAATATTTAAGAAATTTTCTTTTAATTTCTGAAATCTTGAGAGCAAATTGTCCCCATTTTTTTAACCTCCCCTTTTTGAAAAATTCCTTCCTCAAGATATGGTCATAATCTCAATTCAAATTTCCAATGGAGGTAACCAAATTTAAAAGCAGTTGTGTTTGAATTACTTCCTTACACTGCTTTTAAATTATGTTTTGTACTTAAATAATTGTCCATTAACAAGGACTCCTTGTTTTCCCCTTTTGCCCCTAATTCCTAAATGGTTTGAGCCATAACCCCCAAAGCCAATTTTACCATCTCTTTGTGGTATGAAAACTTGTGGTATAATTTCAGAGAGATCCATACACCATTTCACAAGTTATTGTCTGGAAACTAGAAAATTGCTGTCCTTTTAAGCTAAGAGATTGAAATAAAAAATACAACAAAACATCTGCCATATATTGGTACTCTTAATTGTGTTCATATATTTTAGTCATAATTATAAGATAGAAATTACTTCTTCTTCGCATCCTCTATAACTTTTAATAGTGTTCATATATATACATCGTTAACAAAACTCATACTTAATACTATTACAGTTTACTAATGATGGATAATCAATTTAGAAAAACTTGTTGCGATATAGCCTTTTTGTGCTGAGGCGACGTACAGCAAACACCAATCAACCAATTTAGAATAACTATCAATTAAATTTTGATCTTATATTTCAAACACTTTTAAACATATGATAATACTAATATTCTCCATTTATCAAATTTTCAATGGCCACTTTACTAAAGATAAAATTCAAAATGGTTGGTCTAAGTTCCAATTTTTGTTGTAGGATCAGATTCAGCAGTTCACAAAAATATTTACCTATTGTTATAACAAGTGAAAAAACAATATGGAGCCGTAGCCAACTTGTGACCCCAGCTACCCACCAATCAGGAATAAAGAAGCATTGTTTTGGTTTGATCAAACAGTTTTTGAGAACAATAAGATTTTTTAAATATATTTTACTCTGTCAGAATCTCAAGTCAAACTAGTTTACCCATAGTAAGCCATGATGGTTAGTTAAGATACCTTGAGCACTTGTCAAACTAGTAGTTCTAGTCATCACATCAGAAGTTATTTACCTGCCATAAGTAGTTCAGATGGATTAAGAATTTTCCAAAAAGTTTCTACCAAGCAAACTGATTGAGTCATTTGTAACAAAAGATTCAAAACTGTCAGTACAAATGAAAGAATTCTCCATTTGTATTTTCTTATAATTGTAAAGTAATTCTAAGCATGACCTTAACACAGAGACCAATGAAAAAAGTAAATGTAAAAATAAATCTTCAAATTGTAGCAAAAGACAACAACAACAAAAATGTACCCAAACATACATATCAAGGTTGTACATAACACTACAGGGTAATAACTCTTTAATAAATTGCTTCGCCAAGTGCAGCTGGATACGACCGCAGAGGTCCAACCCTGAACAGTTGGGGCAAAAATGGACACAATATTTGCACTTGATACAGGTCTGAATTAGGATTGTAATTAAATATTTGACACATAATAGGTTTCTGACACAGAATAACTGTAGTCAAAGAACTTGAATTGGTTATGTGATTTGAATTTATATTCATTTTTTTGCTTTTATGTAATTCACTATGCTGTTAATTGACCCCACCCCAAATTTAAAAGCAGTATAAGGGAGGTAATTCAAAATGTTGTGTTTGAATTACTTCCCTTACACTGCTTTTAAATTATGTTTTGTACACAAGTAATTGTTCATTAACCAGGACTCCCTTGTTTTCCCCCTTTTTTGCCCCTAATTCCTAAATGGTTTGAGCCATAAACCCTCCAAAGCCAATTTTTAACATCCCTTTGTGGTATGAAAACTTGTGGTATAATTTCAGAGAGATCCATACACCATTCCACAAGTTATTGTCTGGAAACTAGAATAAAATGCTCTGCAGGGGCACAGCTTGATACGACCGCAGAGGTCGAACCCTGAACAGTTGGGGCTAGTATGGACACAACATTCAAGCTTGATACAGCTCTGAATTTGGATTGTGATTAAATATTTGACACAGCATAGGTTTCTGACACAGAATGAATGTGGCCTAAGAACTTAAAAATTTTAAATTGGACATTCACCTATTATGGTCCAATATCCAAAATCTAAATACATGGTTAGATTCAGCATATCAAAGAACCCCAAGAATTCAATTTTTGATGAAATCAAACAAATTTTAATTTTGGACCCTTTTGACCTCAATGTGGACAAAGTTAAAAATGGGGCCCAAAAATCAAAAATCTAAATACATTGTTAGATTCAGCATATCAAAGAACCCCATATATTCAATTTTTGTTAAAATAAAACGAAGTTTAATTTTGGACCCTTTGGACCTTAATGTAGACCAATTTGAAAATGGAACCAAAAATTAAGAATCTAAATACACAGTTAGATTTGGCATATCAAAGAACCCCCAATAATTCAATTTTTGATGAAATCAAACAAAGTTTAATTTTGGACCCTTTGGACCTCAGTGTGGACCAATTTAAAAACTGGGCCCAAAATCCAAAAACTTAATACATGGTTAGATTCAGCATATTAAAGAACCCCAAGAATTCAAGAATAAAACCCCATTGAAATTGGTCAAGAAATAAGCAATTTATACAAAGTATCTTCTTTTGCACAATACTGTGCAATTGAATATTCTTGCTATTGTGCAATACTGTGCAATTGACAATTTCTTGCTGTTGCATAATATTGTGCTATTGGATATTTCTTGCTATTGCGCAATACTGTGCAATTGAAGATTTCTTGCTATTGTGCAATACTGTGCAATTGAAAATTTCTTGCTATTGCACAATACTTATTATATAATAATTTACATCCTGTTTGGTGTGTATCTCCTTCCATATCATTATTATTTGCTTTTTGCTTATTTGGGCCCCTTTTGGCCCCTAATTCCTAAACTGTTGGGACCATAACCCAACCTTTCTTTTGTGGTCATAAACCTTGTGTTTAAATTTCATAGATTTCTATTAACTTATACTAAAGTTATTGTGCGAAAACCAAATGTCTTCGGACGACGACTACGTGATACCAAAATATGACCGCAAAATTTTTTGCGGTCGTATAAAAATCAGCTGAACATTTCAATCACATTCTATTGTTGAGGAAATATTAAGCTTCTCAATGATCAAAATTGGTGTTCGTCAAACTGCTATATATCCAATGAAATTTTTCCGATAAAGTGTGTGGTTCGATTTTTTATAAATTTTTATATTTTTGTCAAAGGGTCAAAGCAAATATTTTGTCAAAATTTTATGAAAATTAAAAGAGCCAAGTTAATTTTAGTCAAGGTGTTTGGTACCTTAAACTTCAAATATTTTTAACATATTGGTAAAATTCACTTGATTTGGACTCTGTTGGATAGCTGTCTCATTGGCAATTATACTAAATCTCCTTATTTAATATACATTGTAATAACTTGTGGTATTGTAAATTCAGTTTATATATATGTTCAAATTTTCTATCAGTATTAATGCTATGACAAAAGAGAAATCCTTGTTTTTATGACCTACCAGCTTGTATCTTAGCTACAGTTGTGGCATGTCTATCACAGAGAGGGGTAACTGGTATTTGTAGCTGTCTTTCATAATCACCTGTGAAAAATAAATTCATTTTTATATGAAATCTATCTTACTGATAAGATTATTGTGTAATGTCTTAATCTTAACATTTAAAATGCAGCTACCGATTA
The DNA here is from genome assembly GCA_017311375.1 of Mytilus coruscus. Taxonomy (NCBI): domain Eukaryota; kingdom Metazoa; phylum Mollusca; class Bivalvia; order Mytilida; family Mytilidae; genus Mytilus; species Mytilus coruscus. The sequence continues at coordinate 120,996,746 of CM029595.1, read as the reverse complement.
TAAATTAATGCCTATCTATTCGAAATAAATAGTTATTTAATTCAACCTTAATTCGCTTTTTAAATGAGATAGATTGGTGTTGGACATGTATATAAATATATATAAATTAATGCCTATCTATGCTATACAAATTGTTATTTAATTCTATTTTAATTCAATTTTTAAATTATATAGCTTGGTGATGGGAGTTGAAAAGGTAGTTTACCATCAGTGTCTGAAATTAATCAGGAATCAAATGGCTCTTCATAGCAATTTAACACAAATATATTTCATAATATGTCAACTAGAGGAAACACAGAGTTTTTATATCTCCCCTAACGCTTATGCATAATATGACACAATCAGCAAAAAAATATAGGCTATATAAGATAAGCATCACATGATTTTAATTCGATTTTTAAACATAAAAGCTCATATGGGTTTCAGTAATCAATTGTCTATCACAATACTTTAAAGTAAAAACAACTGCCACATGAGGGCAAAAGCTTCACTTTAGCCAAGTAAGGTTATGAAACCTATAATAACCAAATAAAGTTTTTCTAAATTCTTAATGCTATTAAATCGTTTCTGATCAATTGGGTAAATTTTTCATAAACCACTTATCAATTAAATTTACTGACATAGAGTTGCATGGCAAGTTTCACATCAACAATTTTGGAACTTTGATAATTATTAGTGAAAAGAGTATTGTAGTACAATGCAGAATCTATTACTAACAGTTACATTATCACATTTTGTTACCTTGTCTAAAGAATTCATCACAGACACGTTCACTCCAAAGCTTACTAACTGGCCAGTCTCGACATGGATTACATATATCGGCACATTTTAATGCAATCTGAAAACAGAAAGTCGGTTCACTTGAAGCATTTACACCATTTTGAATACAACGGAAAGTATGAACAACAAACCTTCAACAAATTATTACCATTTTCATTTCAAGATCTTGTATTCAAAATGTCTTCATCAATTTTTTTTGTCACAGTATAAAAATTTATATAAATATAAAAGAATAGCAAATACACAAACAGTCAATGATGGTTACATAAATTTCTTAATCCTGGTTTGAACAATTAAAATACAACATTGAAAGGAGTTAAACAAATTTTGTTTGAGAACAATGGCAACTTAATCATGAAAATAGTTCACACTAACTAATAATTAATACATATAAAACAATGTTTTCTGGAAAGTTGTAGCTGTACTTACTTGTAACATAAAATGTCTTTGTTCAAAATTATTTCTAAAATCAAAGTTAGGATCATCCAAATATTTCTGAAATAAATGTCATATTCTATTCATCATTCTTTTATCTATTAATGATTTATTAGTAATGATATCTTAAAAGACAAATACATATACATTAAACTGAATTTGTACTTGCCATAATCAAAACGACCAGTGCCACATCTGCTTACCTTTCAAGAGCACCTGAGATCACCCCTGTTTTGGTGGGGTTCATGTTGCTCATTCTTTAGTTTCTATGTAGTGTCTTTTCAAATTGTTGTTTTTTGCCATGGTGGTGTTGGTGTTTCTTTGTCTTATGGTTTTTAATTGTCCTTTGGGTGTCTTCTGCCTTTTTATTTTCTTGATTATTGTTATAAACAATGAACAGTAGCAACTAAACCAAGCCATTCATAAATCATTAATCTGTCAAACCTGAACTATTGTATCCACAATGAAATGATTTACAACTATTAGATCCAGGGACACAGTTATTGTCCTTTGATTTTCGTTGTCTACAAATAGAGTCCCTAGTGTGGACAGTGTATAACTTGCAATTTTTTTTCATTCACCTTCCAAATTTATTTCTTGATATTTTATGCATAAAATAGTAAGTAGGGGGATGAAATTACAGGTTAAAAAAATTTGGGGCATGAATTTTTAGGTTAAGTGGTGATTTGGTCCAGTTTGAAAAGGTCAAAAATTAGTATGTTTGAAGCTATCAAACTGAATTACAGACCCCCTTAACATAAAATTATCCATATTTTGAGTTAGAGCCGATAGACTTTTCTATAATTTTGATATAATTTGTCCCAAAAGTAGTACACTACACTGTAAAAATCTTTTTTGGATAGAGCAGATGTGATTTTTTTAATTTGCGTTTTTTTATCTAAAAGAAATGCACTACGAAATAACTGTGTTCTCAGGCCTAAGAGTTTGTCTGCAGGACCAACATCGCTCTTACAAATATTTACTTGGTTCTTGTTGTGCATGATATAACCACTAACAAATATGTGTAAAAATTATATGCTTTTGTAATTTTTTCAAATAATTAAATGTATGTCAAACTTGATTTTCATATGATGAAGACATAATCTTTCAATCAGTTTAATTGAGGTCTGGAGCTGGCATGTCAGTAACTGCTAGTAGTCCTTTGTTAATGTATGTATCATTGTCATTTTGCTTAGTTTCTTCTGTTACCTATTCTGACATCGGACTTGGACTGAGTTTTACTGTGCGTATAGCTATGTGTTTCTTTATTCTACATTGGCTAGAGGTATAGGGGGAGGGTTGAGATCTCACAAAACATGTTTAACCCCGCCACATTTTTGCGCCTGTCCCAAGTCAGGAGCCTCTGGCCTTTGTTAGTCTTGACGTCCATTTTCACTGAACTAGTACACAATTTTATTTAGGGGCCAGCTGAGGGCCACCTCCGTGTGCGGGATTTTCTCGCTGCGTTGGAGACCCATTGGTGGCCTTCGGCTGTTGTCTGCTCTTTGGTCGGGTTGTTGTCTCTTTGACATATTCCCCATTTCCATTCTCAATTTTATCATATTTTATCCTTATAAACATATATTCATAATAAATGAAAAGCCATACAGTTTCTATTTTGCATAAATTTCAATCAAATGTTTTTACCCAAGTAAAACATGATTTTAAATAAAGTTGTGAATGGAAACAGGAAATGTGTCAAAGAGACAACAACCCAACCAAAGAGCAGAAAACAGCCCAAGGCCACCAAATACATTTACCTCATTTGTAAGGCCAAATCTGGCCTTTAACACACCTAGATATAAATAATATGAGACATGTGTATTAGTATGAACAGCTTGTTTACCTTAAACCTAGAGAGAAATTCTTGTTGTCTAGTAATATCAGTAGCTAGTATTAATGATCTGAGTTGCCATTCTACTTGCTCCCATGTCTTTTTATCAAAATGGTTAAAAACACCGGATTGTTGAAGGAGGGCTATACAAGATCTCCAATGATGATTTTCTAGAACTGAGGTATTCTGAAAGTAAAATAGACAATTGTGGTCAAATTAAGCTATAAACATGTAAAATTAGTTGCTTTTATTTCAAAATAGAAATAAACATGTAAATACATTGACAATATGTATTCCTAAAGCTTGTTTGATTTATATATCAAGCTGATGTATATTCTATAATAAAACAAAGTCATTCTGTTTATCTATCAAAGCTGATGTATATTCTATAATAAAACAAAGTCATTCTGTTTATCTATCAACTACAAGGTTTTTTTGGCACATAGTTACAGCCTTTGTCCATAAGTTCCTCACTACAAGCAGCAAGCATTCTTGTAATACTGGCACATTTCGCCTTCCATATTCCTTCCTTTAATCATTTCAGATTTATAAATAACAACACAGTACCTTGTAAAGGGCAGCTAAATGATTGGCTGTAGCAATCATGAAAGTTTGGTTGACCCCTGGATGATCAAGGTCATGGCTCATGGCAGCTACTAATGAAGTCATGATTTCAAATTTTGGAATGGAACCCTGTAGCTGAAATGATGAAAAACAAAATGCAATACAAGTCAGTGATTTGATTCATAGCTGTAAATGTAAGAAATAATAGTGTCCTGTGAAAAAGTGTTCACCTGGACAGTTTTTCATAGAATTTTGGTATTAAATAATGTCCATTTCCATGAATTATTGTCCCTCAAGTGGACAGATTTTTACTGCAAACATTATGAGATAGTGTCCACCCACAGGACAAGTTTTCATAGTAGTTGCTATTAAATTGTGTTCTCCAAGGGAAGTAATACAAAGGTTATTAAAAAGTTTTATTATACTTGAATTTTGATAAAATCTGAACGATTGATTTGAAATTGATTAATATATAAATGTAAACAAACAAATAATGGGATGGAAGTAAATATAGAGACATTTAAGTTATAAGAAATACCCAGCTAATGCTAATGACAATGAAAGAAGAACAATAAGAAGGAAGTGTGTAAAGTATAAAATCAAATGTGAAGAACTTAACTATATTTATTATGAGAAGAAGGCAGAAGAAAATACTGAATTTTGGTATTAAATAATGTCCATTGCCATGAAAGATTGTCCCCTAAGTGGACAGAATTTTACAGCAACAGTTATGAAATATGGTTCACCTACAGAACCATTTTTAGTAATTGTTATTAAATTGTATCCTCAAAGGAAAATAATACTGAACAATATCTGTTACTTGTTTGAATTTAAATCATTATACATGTATATATATTAAAAAATATCAATAAAAAAATAAGGATGGTATGAGTGCCAATGAGACAACTCTTTGTCAAAGTAACAATGTATTAAAGTTAGCAATTATAGGTTAAAATACGTCCAGTAATAACAAGGCAATGGATATCATTTAATACTTTAATCATATCAAAAAATGTTCTGGAGGACATAATGTCTTGTGAAAAAATGTCCACCTGGACAGAATTATAGTATTAAATAATGTCCATGTTCCTGGACACTTTTTCATACCTGAGGACATATTTTCATAGGAAATAGTGTCTGGGACATATATAAATAAGTAAATATTGTCCATAGACAGTATTTACTATGAAATTATTTCATGGGGGACATTATTAAATCCTACATAAATTACTTTCTTTTAAAAGCACATGCACATACAATAAAAACAAAATCACTTTTTACAAAAGTAGCCATATATCAAACATAATTTATTGTTTTGTTGTACAATTCTGCCCCTAGTCTAATTAGTTTTCTCTGAATATGTATATTGTATATATTCTGACTAAACATAATGAATTAATATTATGATTCTGTTACCTTATCCTCCTAAGGATAGAGGTGACATGATTAATCTTAGGTTGGTGTTAATTGTATCATTCCATTGGATTACATCATAGGTTATTATGTAACAAAAAAAAGTGCTGACTAAATGACAATAATATTGATTTTCCTCAGAAAGTCATTTGTCCTTTATATGCAAATAAATAATCCAACAGCAATTCATCAATTGCTGTTTTTTTTAATGCTTTGATTTAAGAGATCTGCTGAACTTGCAGAGTATTGGAAATGTAAATTTTATTAACTAAATCCCTTTGGTTTGTTTTATACAGAATTACTAAATAACAATATTTTTCTGACTTGCTTTGAGTGCAAGAACCATTGACATTGGCAGATTAGAGAAAGAGGTAGGAGAGCTTTGCGTCCAAGAACCATTGACATTGGCAGATTAGAGAAAGAGGTAGGAGAGCTTCGAGTGCAAGAACCATTGACATTGGCAGATTAGAGAAAGAGGTAGGAGAGCTTTGCGTCCAAGAACCATTGACATTGGCTGATTAGAGAAAGAGGTAGGAGAGCTTTGAGTGCAAGAACCATTGACATTGGCAGATTAGAGAAAGAGGTAGGAGAGCTTTGAGTGCAAGAACCATTGACATTGGCAGATTAGAGAAAGAGGTAGGAGAGCTTTGAGTGCAAGAACCATTGACATTGGCAGATTAGAGAAAGAGGTAGGAGAGCTTTGAGTGCAAGAACCATTGACATTGGCAGATTAGAGAAAGAGGTAGGAGAGCTTTGAGTGCAAGAACCATTGACATTGGCAGATTAGAGAAAGAGGTAGGAGAGCTTTGAGTGCAAGAACTATTGACATTGGCAGATTAGAGAAAGAGGTAGGAGAGCTTTGAGTGCAAGAACCATTGACATTGGCATATTAGAGAAAGAGGTAGGAGAGCTTTGAGTGCAAGAACTATTGACATTTGCAGATTAGAGAAAGAGGTAGGAGAGCTTTGAGTGCAAGAACCATTGACATTGGCTGATTAGAGAAAGAGGTAGGAGAGCTTTGAGTGCAAGAACCATTGACATTGGCTGATTAGAGAAAGAGGTAGGAGAAATCAACAAAGATCCCTTTTAAAATCTATCAATAATTCGAAAGAGTCTGGCTCTTATGAAAAAAGTTAAATCCCAAAAATACTGAACTCCGAGGAAAATTAAAATTGGAAAGTCCCTAATCAAATGGCAAAATCAAAAGCACAAACACATTAAACGAATGGACAACAACTGTCATATTCCTGACTTGGTACAGGCATTTTCTTATGCAGAAAATGGTGGATTGAACCTGGTTTTATAGCGCTAAACCTCTCACTTGTATGACAGTCGCATCAAATTCCATTATACTGACAATGATGCATGAATAAAACAAACAGACATAATAGGTAAAAATGTCAAAATAGGGGTACATCAATCAACACCGCGTCACAATCTTAATCACAACAAAAACAAACAGACATAATAGGTAAAAATGTCAAAATAGGGGTACATCAATCAACACCGCGTCACAATCTTAATCACAACAAAAACAAACAGACATAATAGGTAAAAATGTCAAAATAGGGGTACATCAATCAACACCGCATCACAATCTTTATCACAACAAAAACAAACAGACATAATAGGTAAAAATGTCAAAATAGGGGTCCATCAATCAACACCGCGTCACAATCTTTATCACAACAAAAACAAACAGACATAATAGGTAAAAATGTCAAAATAAGGGTACATCAATCAACACCGCGTCACAATCTTTATCACAACAAAAACAAACAGACATAATAGGTAAAAATGTCAAAATAGGGGTACATCAATCAACACCGCATCACAATCTTAATCACAACAAAAACAAACAAATATGAACAGTGCCACTTTTGAATTTACATCATTTACATAAAGTTTGAACTCACTAGAATTGAATGTCAATAAAATCTGAATTTGAGATCAATGAAACCTGTCAGATGCACAAGAAGTCCTTTTTATAAATCAACTTACAAAATATGTTTACAGTATCATTAGACCTTCACAGCCTTTAAGCAAAAACATAAACTCAACAGATGGAGAGAGAAAAAAAGAGTTAAAAGGCATGAATCCTATAGCAATTCCACATGCTATCATTTCACTGAAATCCTCATACTAAATATTAAAAATTTTACCAGAACAGCTTTAGCATAAAAATATGTAAAGATTATAGGTCAGAAACACATATATGTATGAATAAAAGTAGTTGTCGGTATATATCAATAAGACAAGAGCCAAACCATACAAATAAATTGCTTCGCCGAGCACAGCTGGATACCACCCCAGAGGTCCAACCCTGAACAGTTGGGGCAAAAATGGACACAATATTCGCGCTTGATACAGGGCTGAATTTGGATTGTAATTCAATATTTGACACATAATAGATTTCTGACACAGAATAACTGTAGTCAAAAAACTTAAAAATTGGTTACATGATTTGAATTTATATTCAATTTTTTTGCTTTTGTGCAATACACTATTCTGTTGCGAATTGACTCCCTCCCTCCCTCCTCCCTCCTCCTCCCCCCCCCCCCACACACACACAAAAAAATTACCCCCCTTTTTTTTTGCTTTTGTGCAATACACTATGCTGTTGCGAATTGAACCCCCACCCCCAATAAATTTTTTTTTTTACCCCCTTTTTTTAAACTCAATTCAAATTTCCAATGGAGTTTGCAACCATAATTACCCATGTAAATACATCATAAAAGTCTTAAAATAGAAAATGACATACATAATCATGGCTAAAACTAATATTCCTTAATCAGTATTTTTAAATAGTAACTTCTAAAAATAAATTGACAGCTAATCACCTCAAGACAATACAACATTTCTTTAAACATAATTTAAAAGCAGTGTAAGGGAGGTAATCCAAACATAACATTGTACTTTTTTTTAATTGTCGATTAACCAGGAAACCCTTGTTTTTTCCCCTTTTTTGCCCGTAATTCCTAAACTGTTTGAGTCATAACCCCCCAAAGCCAATCCTAACCATCCCTTTGTGTTATGGAAACTTGTGGTACAATTTCAGAGAGATCATTACACCGTTCAACAAGTTATTGTCTGGAAACTAGAAAAATGCTTATTTGGGCCCCTTTTTGGCCCCTAATTCCTAAACTGTTAGGACTATAATCCCCAAAATCAATCCCAACCTTCCTTTTGTGGTTATAAACCTTGTGTTTAAATTTCATAGATTTCTATTTACATTTACTAAGTTATTGTCCGGAAACCAAATGTCTTCGGACGACGCTGACGACGACGTGATACCAATATATGACCGCAAAATTTTTTGAGGTCGTATAAAAACTGAGATATACACAAAATATTGTTGACCTGTCAAGCAAAGTTATGAAGAAAAAACGTTATCTGATAAACTTTTGACCACAGAAACATGAAATTCTGATCAAAGCCATACGACACATCTTGATTACCCCCACATACCAAATATTGATGACATGTCATGCAATATTACCGAGGACAGAACATAACCTGAAAACTTTATTGGACTACTGGAGAGCATGATGGATGGATGAAATGATGTTTACTGTCCAGCAGCAAATATTATATGCATACCAGGACAAAAAAATGTTAATGTGATTTTGGGTATGAACCCTGTTTTGTACTAGACAAACACACTGAGTTGGTTATTCTAAAGGCATCAGTTCATTGAAAGACATGTTAGCCTATCCAGACACATTATTCTGACTTCTAAATTGTCCAGTCTTTGCTCTAACTCCTAAATGAACCAAATAACCAAAAATACATTTGATAACAGATGACATTTTGAAAGCTTAAGTTTTAACAGATGACATTTTGAAATCTGAAACATTATAACCATATAGATGACAAGATTATATAAAGTTATAGGTTTGCAGGTAACCAATAGACGATCAGACTGTTAAGCCATAATATCACTATAATTAGGTTTTTTTATTGCAACAAGCTCACCATTTTCTCCTGAAGATAACAATGCATAGCTTGTGTGACGTCTGCAGCATGAACAGCATTATGGTATGGATTGGTACTATGGTAACCATCTTCTATTAATGCTGAAAAATATAAATTCTCATAAATGCTGTATTCATTGTGTTTTTGTACAAAGAAATAAGAAATATGCAAACTGATTTTTTTTAACCAAACTGAAAAGCTTTTGCACATTTTGTCATGGAAATTTTCAAGGTAAATAAAGCTTTAACAAGTAAAACTGTGAGCTACTGCTCACTGATGATACCCCCGCCGAAATATTTCGGTAAACAGGAAGTTGTTGAGTGATGAATCTGAAAACACATCACACGGTATAGCTGACTTATATAAACCCTGAAACCAAATTTCAGAAATCCTTGTCAAGTAGTTCCTGAGAAAAATGTGACGAAAATTTTCAACTTGGCTATCATGTGTAAAATAATACAAGTGTTCAGTAAACAGAAGTGATGAATCTGAAAATGCATCACACGGTGTAACTTACTTATATAAACCCTGAAACCAAATTTCAGAAATCCTTGTCAAGTAGTTCCTGAGAAAAATGCGACGAAAATATTCATGGGATGGACAGACTGACTGACGGATGGACTGACGGAAGTACAGACAGAGGTAAAACAGTATACCCCCACTTTTTTAAAGTGGGGGTATAATAAACTGCGTCGCCGAGCGCAGCTGGATACCACCGCAGAGGTTCAACCCTGAACAGTTTGGGCAAAAATGGACACAATATTCAAGCTTGATACAGGTCTGAATTTGGATTGTAATTAAATATTTGACACATTATAGGTTTCTGACACAGAAGAAATGTAGTCAAAGAACTTGAAATTGGTTGTATGATTTGAATTTATATTCAATTGAAGATTTCTTGCTGTTGTGCAATACACTGTGCTGTTGCGCAATACTTAGAAAATCTGTTTTCAGACTATATACAAAGAATTAGCAAAATAAATTGTGACCCCCAAAGCTTTTTTTTTCTTGGAAAATTGACAATTTCTTAAATCTTGAGGAAAAAAATAATATTTGAAGAGAATTTTCTTTTGAGGAAAAAAAAAGACAAGTTATTGTCTGAAAACTAGAAAAATGCTTGTTTTAGACCCTTTTTGGCCCCTAATTCCTGAACGGTTTGGGCAATTACCCCCAAAATGAATCCCAACCTTCTACTTGTGGTATTGAACCTTGTGGTACAATTTCAGAGCAATCAAAATACTTATACACAAGATATTGTCCTGAAACTAGAAAAATGCTTGTTTTGGCCCCTTTTTCCTAAACGGTTGGGGCCATCACCCGCAAAAACAATCCCAACTTTCCTTTTGTGAGATTGAACCTTTTGGTTAAATTTCATAGAGATCCATACACTTAAATTATAGTTATTGTCCAGAAACCAAATGTCTTCGGATGATGCTGACGTCGGCGACGATGACGTGATACCAATATACAATGGCAAAAATTTTTTGCGGTCGTATAAAAATATTCAAGTTTCTTGAAACTATTTATCTAAAATTCAATAAAACAATTTTCATATTACCGACTTTTGACTTTGAGTATATAATTTTACTATAGGTTAGCTACATTGTGGTAGGACATTCGGGTACTCGGTCAAATGAGAGCAATTAGAAGAAATAAAATCTAGCTTTTAATTGGCGCAATTTGAGAAAAAAAATCAACAGTTTTCCAATGATTTTGTCATGTATAGAAAACAGTAATTAGTTATTTATTTTTTTTCCCAAAATTGCACCAATTATAAGCTTGATTTTATTTCATTTAGTTGCTCTCAATTAACCAATACCAGAATGTCCTACAACAGAGAAGCTAACCTGTTGAAAAATTACATATTAGGGAGTCAAAAGATGGTAACAAGAAAAAAGTCTATTGTGATAGTCCAAAATGCTTTGATGTAAAAATATTACACAGAACTGATGAAATTCACTCAAAAGTACTGGTAATTTTTTAGTTCATAATCACTTAAATGTTCATTTAGAACAAGCATTCTGAGAGTATTGCATGGCAATACATAGTCCCCTACCGGTTAAAAATTCATTGTATTGGAACAAAATGCTAACTTGATCTATAACTTGCATGGTTTAAACTATATAACAAATATCAAGTCAACATCTTCAAGCATGACCAAAAAAAGTGTTGAAAACTGATTATTTAAGTGAATTTTATAAGCCCAAGGACGATAACTCTGCACAAAATCATCAGACCAAAACAAAATTCGAACTTGATCTGTAACTTGTCATGATAAAACTATATACCACTTATCAAATCAATATCTTCAAGCATGACAAAAAAAAGTGCGGAAAACTAATTTTTTGAGTAAATTATTATGTCCAAGGACCATAACTCTGCACAAAATCATTAGACCGGAACAAAATTTGAACTTGATCTGTAACTTGTTATGATAAAACATACACCAAATATCAAATCAATATCTTCAAGCACTAAGAAAAACAGTGTGGAAAACTGATTTGCCAGACTGACAGATGGACAGACAGACAGACAGACGGAGTGCAAACCTAAAGTCCCCTTCTCGGTAGGGGACTAATAAAATGTATGACATAATGACCTATATATATAATGGATCTGTTTTGTTTTAAAAATGATATAGTAGTGATACCAAAGTGGGTTTCTGAGAAATGAAACCTTATGCAAAACTTTACAGTAGATATAAAAACATAAAATGTTGGTAACTGTAACTAAAACATTACAGAGCCTCTTAAACTATATAAGAGGACGACTTAAGTGATGAAATACAATGTATATATCACAATGGGTATCAGAGATAATAGTCTGAACCCAAAACTTTATAGAAGTCATTCAAGCATAACATGTAGACTAAACTTTTCCAATTGTAGTGGAAATAAGTCAATTATAAGAGAATTGTATTGGGGATAATCGTGATCACTGAACTACCAATGCAGGTGTTGGACAGAATGGACTTAAAAGGCAGAATGGACTTATTAGGCAGAATGGACTGAAAAGGCAGAATGGACTTAAAAGGCGGAATGGACTTGATCGGCAGAATGGACTTAAGGTGGTACATAACACTACAGGGAGATAACTCTGTAAAAATCAGCTGAATATTTTAATCACATTCTATTGTTAAGGAAATATTAAGCTTCTCAATGATCAAAATTTGTATTTGTCAAACTGCTATATATCCAATGAAATTTTTCCAATAAAGTATGTGGTTCAAGTTTTTTTAAATTTTCATATTTTTGTCAAAGGGTCAAAGTAAATAGTTTCTCAAAATTTTATGAAAATTAAACAAGCCAAATTAATTTTAGTCCAGGTGTTTGGTACGACCTTAATAGGCAATTGGACTTAAAAGGCAGAATGAACTTAATAGGCAGAATGGGCTTAAAAAGCAGAATGAACTTAATAAATAGGCAGAATGGGCTTAAAAAGCAGAATGGACTTAAAAGGCAGTATGGACTTAATAGGCAGAATGGACTTAATAGGCAGAGGGACTTGATAGGCAGAATGGGCTTAAAAAGCAAAATGGACGAAAAAGGCAGAATGGACTTAATAGGCAGAATGGAGTTAATAGGTAGAATGGGCTTAAAAAGCAGAATGGACTTAAAAGGCAGAATGGACTTAATAGGCAGAATGGACTTAATAGGCAGAGGGACTTAAAAAGCAGAATGGACTTAAAAGGCAGAACTAAATTCAATTGGACCAACATGTTGAATTATATATTCCTTTCAAAATTGTGTTCAGTAAATCATCAGGATGTCAATAATATGAGCCAGGAAAACTGTTGATTATTTGAGCTACAGTTTGATTATAATAGATAAATAGAACTAATGATTTGTTTGGTTTCCAGTATTGCGTCATGTTAATCTAATCTAATTGAATAGCACTATTGTTGTACTTTTATACTTGTTAAGTCAATCACAATCAATGCGTCAGAAGCACTAGTTACAGCTAGTTCTGTACAAAATGTGTTAAAAGAAATTAAATTATTCATATCACATTTATCTGAAATCGCTAATCTATTAAACCTTCATAAACAGGAACATACTTAACTTGGTAAGCAAGAGAAAGAAATTCCTTTTATTACTCTTTCGTTTATTTTTCAGCAAAAAAAATTAACACATTTTTCAATAAGTGTTAAATCATGATGGCAGATTGGTTGTTCACCAAATCCACTGTGTAGGGATTTGTATGACCTTGTCTTTTGAAGTTTGATAAAGGTTACTCTTAGTGCAAATTGATATATTTAAGCATTTTGACAACTTGTTCAGCATAGTTACCCCAGACAACTGGAGTCATTAAGTAATTATAACCACATCTCCTTATCTTTATTTATACTACTGTCAGGAATAACAGTTTCTTTATATTGCCAAGTTTCAATAATGAATCTATTTACAGAGGACTACCCTATACTAGTTTGGTGAAATTGGGCATATCAATTGACATTTAACTCTGTGCCTATTCTAAAATATGGTGACCTTAACCTTTAACCTTGTGCCCTTAAAAGCAAATCATAGATCATCATCTCTCTCTTCAGAGCATAATCCCCCTAAATATGGTAAATCTGAAAGTATGAATCAAAATAATCTGGATTCCAGTTTCTTCAAAATTTTGGTTTAACAATACCTGCTGTAAGTATCATTTTCACCCAAGACCTAAAATCTGAAGGTGTTTGTATGCATGTTTGCTTTGTATAAACCTCCTTTCTAAGGATCACCATCATGAGTTCTGGTGTGCAGAAGGACATTAAGCACACTATCGGCTCATATTTAGGTCAGCATTTGCCTACTAAGTTCCTGAGCCTGACCATGATGGTTAAGGTTCATCACAAGGTACAGACAAACATGTCTGCGCCCAAACCACAAAACCCACTCTGAGCACAGATATACCTGTGCACCAAGAAAAGACCTATGACTGGACCCATACACATAAAAGTCACATGCATTGTGTGCTCTGTGTATTCCTTTCACAAATAAGCATATTTCACCAAGTTGATTAAAGCCAGTATTGCATTAATTTTGAATATGTTATGAGACAACCATGTAGATACAAGTTTTTTAAGTTCTTTTCTAAGAAAGTTATATTTTCTTTTTTCATATAACACTGGCCATGTCAAGGATTATCTTTAAATTTGTCAGATCATTCTAAAGAAAAAATGTTAACAAGTACAATTTTTTTTTAATTGGAGCAGCTACCATTATACAATCAGACTTTAAGCATTTTACCAGGCTTATATAGAATTTCAAAGAGACATGTATGCTTGAAAACATGAGATTGTACTGAACATCTTAACACCATCCATTCATATAAGAGTTTATCTTTTCCCCCAAAGGATTGCAATGGAATAAGAACAAAAGGCACATATTTTGTCATATCTGTGAAGTATAAATGTTTCCAGATCTTCAATTTTGGATGAGTATGATATTTTGACATTAGACTAAGTCACCTGTACATCAACAAAGTCTTCCTTCCCTAAATATCTTTCTACAAACAACTATGACAGCAATGTTGACATATTTTCTATGATGACTCTACAATACCTTCAGATATTGCCATATGTTAATGTGTCTTTCCCAAGTCAGGAACCTAATCAGTATATTTGTCTTTAGTTAAGTGTGTGTGTTTTCCTTCATAAAAATTGGTGTTGATACTGTTATTCCGAAATTTTTGCAAAGATTTTATTTCTAGGATTTGCAAAAATAAAAATTTGCAATTTTAATTTTGATAGCATTACTGTAAACCGGGAAATTTTCGCGGCAGTTTTATTTTCGCTATTTTCGCGGTAAGAGTTGAAACGTAAAAATTTCAAGGAAACTCTATTCATAAGATGAAGACCATTCATGTATGTATATGTATAGGACCACTGTATAACACCAAGTTTAAATAAGATAGATCTATTCCTCAAATCATAACTGGGGCCTCGGTGGCCGAGTGGTCTAAGTAGTTACTACTGTAATCACTAGCCAGTCAACACTGCGGTTGTGAGTTCGAACCCCGCTCGTGCGGGTGTACTCGACTCCAAACTTAATTGACTAGGATTGTCAGTTTTCCGATCGAAGGTCAGTGGTTTTCTCCGGGCACTCCGGCTTCCTCCACCAATAAAAACTGGCCGCCGCGAAATAGCCCAAAAGCGGTGCTTAAAAGTGGCGTTAAAACACCCAAAAAAAATCAAATCAAATCATAACTATATTTCTAAATGAAAAGCAATGATAGAAATCTTGACTTTTACTCAAGTTAATCTTTTAAAACATGGAAGACATCCCAAGCAAGCGGACAATACGGATATTGTTTTGTAAACAACCTCGCTACAGACATGTAAATGACACCTGTCAATCAATTTTTAAAATTATTACCTCATTGTATCTGCTACACAGAGTAATCAGATTAAAAGTTCGATTAATTAGCATTAATCTTGACAGCATTTAATTCATTCTTAATTAGGTCTTCTTTACTGTTTATTGTTTATGTGTTGTTACAAGCAAACATGACACAATTTTTAATCTCCTTTAACATTAATGAACCGAAAACAAAAGATTTCTGATTGATTTTATCACTTGATTACCGATACATGTAAAGAAGACTTGCTACATGTCTCTTCCTAATTTTCTTTCAATTTTACCCCTTTAATAATTTTACAGCTATAACTAATATATTTCAATTATACGGACACCTACCTGCCTTTCTCCGAGGGCAATCAGTATACTGGCAGTTTTCGGTAAAAATATAAATTAGTAAGAAAGAAAGAAAATTAAGGAAATTTTAGCAAGTCTACATGTAAAGCTATTCACTTTCTAAAGTATTTACGAAAATATTTATATAGGCCACTGGGATATCGCGAATTCAAAACTGCGCGAAATTAGATTGTGTCAATAAATCGCAAAATAAAGACGGCGCGAAAATTTCCCGGTTTACAGTATATATATTTGTGTACAGCATTTCCTGAAATTATAAAAAATAATTTCGCATTTTTGCCAATATTTCTACAATCTAAATAATGACTTTGCAGTAAAAATTTCTGAATTTACAGTAACAAGATCTTTGTAGTCTCTGTTTATGTATTCACAAGCGATCTAGACTTGAATGCAGTTTAGAACTTGATATATGGTACAGTAACATGTCTATTGTTGTAGACTTTCTGTTGACCTCTAGATGTCTTTTGTTTTGTATTGTTGATTTGCTTTCTCACTGACATATTACAACCATCTTCATTTATTTATACCTTCAATGCCAAATACAGTCAAACCTGCTTAAGAGACCATCTGTATTAAGCAAAAACCTGTTATAAGACCATAAATTTTAGGTCCAGTATGTAGTGCATTTCATACAGATTGAACCTGTATTTTATGAGACCACCTTTTTGCTCTCCCTTAAATGGTTGGTCTCTTTAAACAGGTTTCACAAGACTATTCCTGAAATGTGTAGTAGTACTTACAGAAAACCTGAAACACTTTCATGATGTCTAAGCTGAATGTATTTATGAGATCATATTGTCGGAAAATATTAAGGGCGATGTGAAGTAATGGTCTACCTGCAACAGAAATAGCCATATATCTAATAATTGTTTCTACCAAGGTACATTTAACAGAAATAGCCATATACCTAATAATGGTTTCTACCAATGTACATTTAACAGAAATAGCCATATAACTAATAATTGTTTCAACCAATGTACATTTAACTAACACTATTTGATCTTAAATGACTAAATATCAACATTAAGGAGTGTTGCACCTATTACTCTGACTGAAGCAATTACCCAACAAGATATTCTTGTGTTTTATATCTAAAAGATTAACCTCCAAATCTTTGTTTAGCCATACATCAATATATATACTAATGAAATTAAACAAAACCTAGATTGGATAGAAGAATGAGAGACAACAGTTTCATATTGTTCTGATGGCTATTAACGACAAATAAACCAGTAGATATTGCTTATATTAGCATATGTAAAAAGTGTTTAAATTCTTGTGACCCAGTTACATAAATAATATAATATACGTTCTTTTTGGTCATCCAAGCTGTGAAAAGTCATTTCCTTTTGGGGCAGATATAAATCATGTTTTAATGAAGCTGATATTGCATATTGCTAAAAAAACCAAGAGTGCATAGTATGTGATGAGATTGTAACTAAAACTTAGATGTTTTATCAACTGTAACAACTTATTTTTTTCATAGATCTTTACAAAACAACATTAAAATTAAATTCACCACATGTAAATGTGGCCAAATGGCAAACAAAAACTTACCACAGGTTAAAAGATCCAGGCTGAAGATGTCAAAATTCCAATTGCCCACATTGGAAAGGAGACACTACAACAAAATACAGAAAATTAGAAGAAAATCTATCTATAAGATACTGTCTTCCAATCTTCCTTAAAGAATACCTGAGTTATATTTGATTGTTCTCTATTTAAAGGTACTATAGATACTATAATTGGTACTGGTAAATGGTGTTTTCCTGAATAACATTTATTGCCTAAAAGAGGCAGGTTTTACCTAAAAGAGGCAGGTTTTGAATGTTTTTACTCTGGAAAAACTTTTATTGGGAACCGCTGTTTTGTAAAAGTACTGTTTTCATGTATTTATACAACATATATATTTCAGACATTGCAAAAAGTGCACTTTCCATACAAGTTCAAACTGTTATTTACTAGTTTGTATTTCATCAAAACTTCAAGAATATATATACCATATTAACACTGAATAATGGAGCCTTCATGAAATATTGCAGAACAAATCAACCATTATTTCTTTTCATCGTTAAACAAACCTTTCAACTTAAACGTACATTTGGTGTAGTCATACAGCTTTGCTTAGAACTTAGGTTCTATTTCTTGGAATAAGTTCTGTGGTTTCTCTAATTAACGATCTGTTGCATAAAATCATTTCCAAATTTACAATTTCAAATCATTCATTATTATGGTTTCTTTGTTAATGATTTGGTCTAACTAATACATGTTTTTACCTCAGCCTGTCGTTGATATTGGGTATCTAATAATGAGACATGTTGATGAGACAGACTTGCCACAGGCCGTCGTCGCTGCCGTCGTTTGTGAAGACTAAGGAAACGTGATGGCCACTGTCTTTTATTATCTCTAGAAGACAATTCTGTAAAAAAAATAACTTTCTATTAAAATTTTCGTAATTTTTTTTTATCTAAATAACAAAGATATTATGATTGATAATTTTGCTAGATTTGGTTTAGGCCAGCTCAGGTCAATCAGCAAACTAACTAACTGACAACAAGCCAGTAAGGAAACAAAAAATACAACTACATAATCATGAATTTCACTCATCTTTTTAACTCAATTTTCCACTAAAAGACCTAACGTAATACACAATGCACTGTGCCATAAGACCATGACGCCTGGAAGCTATGTTTAAGATGATGTGATTGACCAGTAGTAATTGGTCTATTGTATTTCAAACCATGGTGTATAGAAAACTACGGAATACTTTCTCAGAAAACTGCTTTGTATGAATAAAACAAAATGAAGTCAATTTGTCTTTACCATTCAATAGCATTCCGTCTCCAGAGGGCGAACATTTTGTTGACAAGTTAATTACAGTAAGGAAGAGTAAAAAAGGTTGGTTCTGTAACAGTTATCCTAACAATAAACTAATCAGACTTGTTTGTACCGAGTCAATTGATGTTTAATTTCATTGTACAGATATATTTCTTGGTGCCATAATTTTCCCTGTATCTGGCCATTTTGAAAACATATATGGTGAATAGAATTTGCAGTATGACAGTGATTTTATCAAGACTGCGTCAGTTACCATACCAGATTGATTTTTCCATACATCATTATCCTGAGTGACAACTTCTTTCATTAGATCTTACATTCTATGATTTGACTACTCGGATATAAATTCTTCGACTGGGGGTTTGTGCAGCTTATTGAAATTTATTTCTTCACAAATCGGAATTCAATAAACGTCAATTCAGACTCTAATGTACAAACATTTCCTATTTTAATTAATGATACAGGATGAATCAACAGCTCTGAATAAATAGAACCTGATTTAGTAGGTACAATTAAGTGATCATTGACGCTTGCACAAAAAGAGGTGAAAATCTTATATTCTTGTGGAAAATATTAGTCATAAAGCTTTAAACTATTAATGCATCAGCTAATTATAATAAGGTTATGTTCTTAATTAAAAGAGTTTTTAAATAGATAAACTAGAGCACCAAAGAGCTTGCACTGCCCACCTGGTATCACTTTATTCCCAATATGACTGCTATAATGTACATCACTGACATAGATCAGTCTGTATTGGTCAATGTATTTATCTATCCATGATTTCTATAGAAAACTAGAGGCTCTAAAGAGCCTGTGTCGCTCACCTTGGTCTATGTGCATATTAAACAAAGGACACAGATGGATTCATGACAAAATTGTGTTTTGGTGATGGTGATGTGTTTGTAGATCTTACTTTACTGAATATTCTTGCTGCTTACAATTATCTCTATCTATAATGAACTTGGCCCAGTAGTTACAGTGGAAAATATTTTGTAAAATTTACAAAATTTACAAAATTTATGAAAATTGTAAAATTGACTATAAAGGGCAATAACTCCTTAAGGGTCAATTGACAATTTTGGTCATGTTGACTTATTTGTAGATCTTACTTTGCTGTACATTATTGCTGTTTACAGTTTATTTCTATCTATAATAATATTCAAGATAATAACCAAAAGGTGCAAAGTTTTCTTAAAATTACCAATTCAGGGCAGCAACCCAACAACTTGTTGCCTGATTGGTCTGAAAATTTCAGGGCAGATAGATATTGACCTTATGAACAATTTTATCCTCGTCAGATTTGCTCTAAATGCTTTGGTTTCAGAGATACGAGCCAAAACTGCATTTTACCCTATGTACTATTTTTAGCCATGTCAGCCATCTTGGTTCATGGGCGGGTCATCGGACACATTTTTAAACTAGTTACTCTAATGATGATTGTGACAAGTTTGGTTAAATTTGTCTTAGTAGTTTCAGAGGAGAAGATTTTGTAAAGATTACAAAATTTACGAAAAATTGTTAAAATTGACTATTAAGGGCAATAACTCCTTGAGGGTCAACTGACCATTTGGGTCAAGTTGACTTATTTGTAGATCTTACTTTGCTGAACATTATTGCTGTTTACAGTTTATCTCTATCTATAATAATATTCAAGACAATAACCCAAAACAGCAAAATTTTCTTAAAATTACCAATTCAGGGCAGCAACCCAACAACGGGTTGTCCGATTCATCTGAAAATTTCAGGGCAGATAGATCTTATCCTGATAAACAATTTTACCCCATGTCAGATTTGCTCTAAATGCTTTGGTTTCAGAGATATAAGCCAAAATCTACATTTACCCTATGTTCTATTTTTAGCCATGGTGGCCATCTTGGTTGGTTGGCGGGTCACGGACACATTTTTAAACTAGATACCCCAATGATGATTGTGGCCAAGTTTGGTTACATTTGACCCAGTAGTTTCAGAGGAGAAGATTTTGTAAAGTTAACAGACTCATGACGGACTACGACGGACGACGGACGCCAAGTGATGAGAAAGCTCACTTGGCCCTTTTGGGCCAGGTGAGCTAATAATGAAGTCGTGGTTCATGTGGTTTGCTTTAAATTAATGGCTGGTTTTACTTTTTTACCAAAATGAGGTACATGTATTGCAGCAATTTTCACAGTTAAAAAATGATGGTCGTGAGACATTTTTTAACTGTGAAAATTGCTGCAATGTATGTTGTAAAGGAATTAAAATCATTGCTTGAGTGGAATACAAAGCAAAACTTTTATGGGTCAATTTGGTCTAATTTGTGTTTTTTACATATCAATGGCTGTTCATAATGAAACAGCTAATTAAAAGCTTAACATTCAAATTTTTATTTTACAGGATAATGACTAAGGGACAGGTCCTCATGAACTGCATGCATTTGAGATACAAAGATGCTCATACAAATGTACACCAAACATGAATGGTGTAATATAAGTACTTATTATTATAAAATGAACCTATTAAAAAAACTTACATTCAGAGTTGACACCACCTTGATGATGACAATGACAGTTCGGAAAAACTATCTAGTTTCCCTAAATTAGTCTCAGGCCACACAAGACTGATGTAATTTCAGTTTGATGGCATATAAAGATATACTTTTTTAAAACAAGAGAAGTTTCCTGCAATTTTTAAGTTAAAACGTCTCATATAAAATTATCTAAAAAATGAACATTTTACCAAATCGTATCTTATTTTAAAAAAGATCGCCGAATTAGTGCAAAGAATACTATTGGCATAATCTTACAAAATACCTCCGATTCATCTATGATAAAGGAAAGCATTTAATATGAAACAATTATTCAGACCATTCAGGAAATAATTCCCTTGTGAAATTAGGTGATGCCTGTTGCTTCTGTTGGAAACTGATTTTCTAGGCTAATACTGACGTCAGCTTCGCCATTTGTAGCAAATGAAGGCAATTTAAAATGATCCTGCTGAGAAAAAAGAAAGAACTGGTTTCCAAACAAAAATTACATCCAAATTAATACAAAATCATTTAATTTCTTCTTTGAAAGGATAGCAGGATGAAAATACTTACATCTTTTTGAGTTTTATTTAGGAATCAGTAATTATTTAGTGGAAATTTTCACTTACTTTTTCAGCGATGGTGATTATATTTTCTAATATATTATGAGTCTACAGAAAACAACCAACCAGCAAATGTATCGTCCCTATTTTTGTCTTTTGTCAGTATTGTTGCACAAATCTTAAAACGTATATATATATCAAATATATATATGTAAGATAAAACTAAATTCTTATTTTTAAAATGCACATAACATCAAAATAATATTCTAGTTTTATGCATTATAATTATCTTTAAGTAAAATGCTCTGCTGGGCGCAGCTTGATACGACCGCAGAGGTCGAACCCTGAACAGTTGGGGCAAGTATGGACACAACATTCAAGCTTGATACAGCTCTGAATTTGGATTGTGATTAAATATTTGACACAGCATACGTTTCTGACACAGAATGAATGTGGTCTATAAACTTAAAAATTTTTAATTTACCTATTATGGTCCAATATCCAAAATCTAAATACATGGTTAGATTCAGCATATCAAAGAATCCAAAGAATTCAATTTTTGATGAAATCAAACAAAGTTTAATTTTGAACCCTTTTGACCTCAATGTGGACCAATTTGATAACAGGGCCCAAAAATCATTTGGACCAATTGGACCTTAATGTAGACCAATTTGAAAACGGGACCAAAAATTAAGAATCTAAATACATGGTTAGATTCAGCATATCAAAGAACCCCAATATTTCAATTTTTGATGAAATCAAACCATATCATTATTATTTGCTTTTATATATAAATCAGAAATAACCAACTTAAAATGGAAAATTTTAAAGAAAAGAAAAAAGGGAAAACAAAATCTTCCCCCCCTCCCCCCCATTTTTTTAACCCCCTTATGATTCATCACCCCCAAACTCAATCCCAGCCTTCCCTTTGTGGTATGGTACCTTGCAGTACAATTTCAGAGAGATCCATACACTTGAACACAAGTTATTGTCTGGAAACTAGAAAAATGCTTGTTTTTTGGCCCCTTTTTGGCCCCAACTTCCTAAACGTTTAGGGCAATTACCCCCAAACTCAAACCCAGCTTTCCCTTTGTGATATTGAACCTTGTAGTACAATTTCATAAAGATCCATACACTTACACACAAGTTATTGTCTTGAAACTAGAAAAATGCTTGTTTTTTGCTCCGTTTTGGCCTCTAATTCCTAAAATTTTGAGGCAATTACCCCCAAAATCAATCCCAGCCTTCCCTTTGAGGTATGGTACCTTGCAGTACAATTTCAGAGAGATACATACACTTGAACACAAGTTATTGTCTGGAAACTAGAAAAATGCTTGTTTTTTGGCCCCTTTTTGGCCCCAACTTCCTAAACGTTTAGGGCAATTACCCCCAAACTCAATTCCAGATTTCTCTTTGTGATATGGAACCTTGTAGTACAATTTCAGAAAGATCCATACACTTACACACAAGTTATTGTCATGAAACTAGAAAAATGCTTGTTTTTTACCCCTTTTTTTTGCCCTTAATTCCTATAATTTTGAGGCAATTACCCCCAAAATCAATCCCAGCCTTCCCTTTGTGATATGGAACCTTGTGGTACAATGTCAGAGAGATCCATACACTAACACACAAGTTATTGTCTGGAAGTTACAAAAATGCTTATTTTTTGGCCCCTTTTTGGACCCTAATTCCTTAACTGTTGGTACCATAACCCCCAAAATCAATGCCAACCTTCCTTTTGTGGTATTGAACCTTATGGTAAAATTTCATAGAGATCCATTCACTTAAACTAAAGTTATTGTGCGAAAACCAATGTGTCTTCGGACGACGACGACGACGCCAACGTTATACCAATATACGACCGCAAAAATTTTTTGCAGTCGTATAAAAATTATTATTCTAACATTTAGGTAACTTAACTATTACAATCTATAAACTGTTAACTAACCTTTTTGTTATTTTGATAGTAAAATGCAAATGTTGAAATTAAAATTAAGCAATACTTTAACATGTAAGTTATGTAAAATTTTCAGTAAATGAACCATGACTGAAGGTACAGGGGCAAACAATCTCCATGGAAACAAGATGAGCTAACGCTAATACAACTGCATACCAAATATCATTGACCTAACACTAGTGGTTTCCCATAAACTGACCTAATTACAAACAAATACATGTAAACAAAGCAAAAGATTCAAAGTCAATAGACCATGACTGAGGGGGTGGGGCCAAATAATCTCCATGGAAAAGAGATGTGCCAATGCTAATACAACTGCACACCAAATATCATTGACCTACCACTAGTGGTTCCCAATCAACTGACCTAATCACAAACTAATACATTGTTGATGCTGCTGCTGCTGCTGGAACAGCATATCTATGTCTCGCTTTTTGACTCTGCAAAGGCGAGACAAAAATATCAAGCAAAATGAGAATTAAAGAACATCTCTGGTCAAAAGGAGGAGTTGCGATACGTGCTCATCATAGACTAATAAAATGCTTCACTGAGCGCAGCCTGATACGACCGCACAGGGCGAACCCTGAACAGTTGGGGCATTAGTTTGGACACAATTTTCAAGCTTGATACTGTGTGAATTTGGATTGTGATCAAATTTTTGATAATAAAGGTTTTTGACACAAAATAAATGTGGTCAAAGGTCTTACAAATCTATTGCTCAATACTATGCAATTGATGATTTCTTCTTGAAACTGTTCAAAAATTTGAAATTTGAAAAATTTTGAAAAAAATATGAACTCCTTAAAAACATTAGGAAAAAAATCCCCCACCCCCAAACTTTTTGAATCCCCCCTTGAAGCAATTACCCCCAAACTCAATCCCAGCCTTTCCTTTGTAGTATGGAACCTTGTAGTACAATTTCAGAGAGAACCATACGCTTAAACACAAATTATTGTCTGGAAACTAGAAAAATGCTTGTATTTGGCCCTTTTTGGCCCCTAATTCCTGCATGTTTGGGGCAATTACCCCCAAACTCAACCCCAGCCTTCCCTTTGTGATATGGAACCTTGTGGTATAATGTCCGAGAGATCCATACACTTACGCTCAAGTTATTGTCCGGAAACTACAAAAATGCTTCTTTTTGGCCCTTAATCCCTAAATTGTTGGCACCATAACCCCAAAATCGATCCCAACCTTCCTTTTGTGGTATTAAACATTGAAGTACAATTCAAGAGCAATCCAAAAACTTATACACAAGTTATTATTCTGAAACTAGAAAAATGCTTGTTTTGGGACCATCATCCCTAAAAGCAATACCAACCTTCCTTTCGTGGTATTGAACCTTCTCAAAAAATTTCATAAAGATCAATTCCCTTAAACTAAAGTTATTGTCCGGAAACCAAATGTGTCTTCAGACGCCGACGACATCGTACCATTATACAATCCTAAAAAATTTTTTGCGGTCAAATAAAATGTGCTTCGCTGAGCGCAGTGGGATACAACTGCAGAAGTCCAACCCTGAACAGTTGGGGCAAAAATGGACACAATATTCAAGCTTGATACAGGTCTGAATTTGGATTGTAATTAAACATTCGACACATTATAGGTTTCTGACACAGAATAAATGTGGTCAAAGAACTTGAAATTGGTTATATGATTTGAATTTATATTCAATTGAAGATTTCTTGCTGTTGTGCAATACACTGTGCTGTTGCGCAATACTTAGTAAATCTGTTTTCAGACTGTATACAAAGAATTTGCAAAATAAATTGTGACCCCCAATTTTTTGGGGGGGAAATCGATAATTTCTTAAATCTGGAGGAAAAAAAATTGAACCCCTCCCCAAAAAAAATTGTTTTAACACCCCTGCCCCCTCCTTCCAAAAAAAAAAAAATTTTTAAGAAATTTTCTTTTCGTAAAATGTGGTGCAATTTAAGAGACATCCATACTTCAAACACAAGTTTATCAATAGTCTGAAAACTAGAAAAATGCTTGTTTTGGCCCCTTTTTGGCCCCAATTCCTGAACAGTTTGGGCAATTACCCAAAAAATGAATCCCAACCTTCTACTTGTGGTATTGAACCTTGTTGTACAATTTCAGATCAATCAAAATATTTATACACAAGTTATTGTCCTGAAACTAGAAAAATGCTTGTTTCGGGCCCCTAATTCCTAAATGGTTGGGACCATCACCCCAAAAAACAATCCCAACCTTCCTTTTGTGGTAATGAACCTTTTGTTTAATTTCAAAGAGATCCATACACTTAAACTAAAGTTATTGTCCGAAAACCAAATGTCTTCGGACGATGACGACGACATGATAGCAATATACAAACGCAAATTTTTTGCGGACGTATAAAAAATTGAAGTATTATGATATCAGCTGATTTATACGTTATGCAAACTTTACCTTTAAGATATTTCAATTATTATGAATATTCACATATATTTCAGGTTGAGAGACAGCATAAATTTAATTTTTCTACAAAAAAGGAAAATCAAAGAGCTGAAAGCTCTAAGGAAAAATGACGCCATTGTCTCTCATATTGGGATATTTTTGATGCAAGTCTTGATTTTCACCTAATTAACTACTGAATCTAAGAAGATGTTTCAGTTCATGGTAGGTAGGGTGAATGACAATAAAATAGATATGAATTGTTGTCAATGTATATAGCTTTTTTATTTGTTTGTCAAGATATATATATATATGTGTGAAGTGCAGATAACTACTAGTTGTTCTGCTGTACAAAGAAATAGCTCAAGACTACCTGAACAATCTACAATATTCAAAGTAATATGTGAATTTGTTTCCCTTCTTTGTAGAATTATTTAACAAAATGATAATGAAGAGCCTGTAGTAAGCAAGCTCTTATACCCCACATAGTCCTTATTCAAAAATAAGTTACAGGTGACCTAGTGACATTGTTATTTCTGTTACTTAAAACATGATCAATTTCTGTAGATTTAGACAATAGTATTGTTATACTAGTTTGACAATTACAAACATAGTGACACCATTTATACAACTTAATTTTATTGTTGATATACATATATAAACTGAATTATTGCAAAATTATTTTTTTTCAAATGATTTAATGTTTGGTAGTCATTTATTTCAAATAATTAACCCGTACTAAAATAAGGAGATGTGGTATGATTGCCAATGAGATAACAGTCTGATTACTATCCACCAGAGTCCAAATAATGTGGCTGTTGGCAGTTATAAGTCACTTTACAGACCTCGACAATGTACAAAACCGGTTCATTGTTTTCAGGTACCATAGGAAAAAGAGGAGTTGTGACTGGGTGGCTTACAAGAAAATATAAGAAATATAATAATAATAATATAAATAAGAAAATAAGAGAGACAAAAAAGACAGGACTGAGCCCCTGGACTATATATAAAGCGCTCCATTACTAATCCTTAGAGGAGCTGCTGATCTATACTTAGAAAAGAGGATGTTGAGTACTTAGCCAGTTCGAGCAGAATTTTGAGACTTAGGAACAAGAGTAGATGTGGGGAAACCACATATATAGGCCCATCTGCCCTATTTACTTCCACCTATTAAAATTAATACCTAGGGTGGTAATATAACCCATGTGCATTTAATTTGTTGTTCTCTATGTACATATATATCAAATGCAAAAAATGCAGCTGTAATGTAAATATGGTAATTTTACATCATTATAGCCTCATTTTTTATAAGGACCTAGCTAGACCTATTTCTTAGGCAAGGTGTATTACATAACTCTGAAAGCAATTCAAACCAGTGTTCTCCCCAGGATTTTTTTTTATAGCGCTATGTTAAGTGTGCGATATTAGATTGATTTCGATATCACCTTAAGTGTTGTGTTTGCAATTTGATGTAAACATTTGTTTACAACTACCATGTTGGTTATATTATATTAAATAGACAAAGACCTGCATTTTTTATACATGTGCCATGTGCATTAACAGAAATGCAAATAAGTGACATTTTTATCATTAAACTTTAAAAATTAAATGCTTAGATAACTTAAATAATTTGATTTCATTACCACCCATCCCCAAATGTAGCACAGTGGGTATATTTTTTCTCACTTTTAGTTGTTTGACTTATAAACTAGTTATATATCCTTCACAGCTTCATAATTTATTGACATATTTAAAGAAGTTTTCAATGACAAAATTGGAATTTTATCTTTAAACTTTTATTTACATCTATCAAATTACAATTTTGCAATTAAAATTGGTATATCCTTTAATATCAAAGGAAGAAATGGAATAACTCTTTCCATAAGTACTGAAATGTTATTAAAGATATGTTTAAAAAGGCTAACATATTTGATCATGACATATTCCAAGATCAATATGATAGAAATCTTTTTTAAGAAGTCTTTTTTTTTTTTATTATTAAAGTGGATTATCAATATAGAAATGTTTGCCAATTGAAACATTACAACCACCTTTAAAATTTGTATTTGTTAATTCTATGAATATTTGAAATATTGCCACCATAAATATTTTACAAGATTTGACAATACTGTTTTTAGCACTTTTGTCCACCAAAATTGTCTTTCCTGTTTACACCAATGACATGTCTTTAAGTATCATTAAAATGCCATACCTAATCCGAGCCATCCACTGTTTAGATTTTAAAATAATGTTTAATTAATAGTTATTGAAAAATGGATGGCAAATCTCGAATTTTTTATTTATTTACAATAATTTTTCGTTTAGTTATCCAATATTCAATTTTGAAAATAGCGATGCAAGGACAAGTAATCGTAAAATATGGGCTTGTAATGGACAACGGGAATGCTTTTCTCAAAACAATACAGGTTCAACAGTTTAGTTGTAAACTTGTAGATGTTTCAAAAAATGGACGAGACCATGTTGTCCATGTTGTCTGAGAAAGGGTAAAACTTTCCTTAAATCCTTTTGGTATGATTTATTGAGCACTGTCTACTCCTTTCACAAAGTTTCTGCATCTTTTAATTCTTTTTAAAGTGAAAAAACCCAGAAAGAAATAAAGTCTTTTTGACAGAAAAACTTCTGCAAAAGCCGAACTGGTCCCTGCGATATTTGACCAGGAACATATATACTGTTCCCTGATTTGACTTATGTCTGCAGCTATAACTTTGTAAACAAAATACATACGCACCGCGTGGATATAACCGTATTACTAACTTTTGATTCTTAAAAACTTCTTAAATCTTATTAAAGAGCATTGTCTTTCGTATGGATATCAAGATGATTCCGAGTATTATTTTTTTTAATGATTTAAAAGTTCAGCTGGCAAGAAAGGTTGACATTCTCTCAAGAACTATTTTGTCTAGCGATTGGTTATCATTGGTATGTAAAAAGTCCAAAACCATAACAAAACGGATCTATTTATATTCTGATTTTTTTTACGGATTGTAAAGACATGCACATTAAAGCGAAAGCTCGTATAAATATGGAATATACACCAAAGGAATAGCTCAAAATACCATTTAATACCAATAAACATATGGACAGGTTAAGAATGAAATTCTGTATAGTACATAAGTATGTAAAATACAGAACCGAGTTCGAAAAGCGGCTTAGAAGTCTGGTCAACGGTAAAAGAAAATTGACTGCATCATTTTCCAAAATTAGCTTTTTTGTCAGAAATATTGGGCACTTGCATTAACCACAAAAATAATAACATTAGAGGTGTTGTTCATATACACAAACATCAATGGTAAAATTTTTAATTGTACTCACTGAAAGGACTTAACATGATGTCTCCATGGAAATGAGATGTGCCAATGTTATACAACTGCATACTAACTATCTATTGACTTACTATTACCAATGACTCTAAACTGACCTAATCACAACTTTTAACAAGTAAAAGATGGAAATGTTTCCAAGTCAATGGACTTTAACAATTGTTCACATGGCAAATGACATAGCTGATTAACAGGAGGAGATTTCTTTTAGACGAATGTACTAACAAAGGATGTCAAGTGATGAAAAAAAACTCACACTAACCAGTTGAGCTAAAATTCAGCTCAATGGCAGCCAGTACACTGACAGAAAGTCTGTCTTCTGTACTCGAAAAACCAAATTAAAATTATATGCTGTGCCTTCTTCTTTATATACTTTGTACTTACTATCTAAAAGTTTCATGTCTGATTCCGAGATTGATGCTTTCCGCTTTCCTTCATTACTCTTGTCTGGCTTTGATTTCATCCGAACATCACCTAAATACAACACAAATATAGTTTTAATTTTCAGTCAACTAACAGCAAAACAATATAGATTATATTTTATTTCATATGGTATTTAATTAAGACTATAGGAATAAAAATTCCACAGTCTTATATCCATAAACCTAAAGTCCACTGTATTAACATAAACAATCTTTTAAGTCCACTACATCATATTTACAAACTTGAAGTTCAATATAGTATATTATATTAAACTCCAAGTCCACTATATTAGATTAACAACCTGAAGTCCATCATATTTTATCAACCATACTTCACATATTGCTAGTACTTATGTACAGTGCCAGCATTAATGGTATGATATAAAATTAAAAGATGTGGTACCACTGCCAATGAGACAATATCCACCAGAGACCAAATGACGTAGAAGAAAGCAACTATAGGTCAACGTACGGCCTTCAACAATGAGCACAACCCACATTATAGTCTGCTTGAGACAGGAAGCCAATAGTTTTATAGTATTATGATAAATTATACTGCAATTGACATTTCTACTATACAACTACTGGGTGACAGATAACATGTAGAGATATACATAAAGTAGACGTTTATAGTCTCCTGGTATCCTGCTTCTGTTGTGAGCTAATGGTTATATTCAAATTACTGTTTACCTCAGAGTTCAATTTGGGGTACTCAATGCGGTCTACATTTAAGTCCTGTTGGTTTCATTAAAAAAACAAATTCGACTATTGGCCCTTGGGGAGTAAAAACCTATACTTTTACACATAAATGTTAAATTGCAGGATAACAATAATGTTTGTACATTGTAGGAAAATACTAGATGTGTCGGAATGATAAGAATGGCCCTGCTCGCTAAAAAAAGCTTGAAGCCATTTTTAGAGAATGAAAGTCTGTATAACTGTTATTTTCACAAAACAGAGGAGCAAAACCAAATCTAAACTTGATCTGCAACTCACAATAGTAGATTCACATACTAAAAATCAGCTCACTATGTGAAAGCCTTTAGAAAAAAAAGTCTGTATAACTGTTATTTTCATGAAATTTTCAAAGTCCAAAGCATGTAATTTTGGTAAAAATCAGAGGAACAGAACCAAATATAAACTCGATCTGTAACTTGTCATAGTAGACTCACATACTAAAAATCAGCTCAATATGTGAAGGTGTTTAGAAAAAAAATCTGTATAACTGTTTGTTACGGAATGACTAATAAGCCTATAGAAAATGTATACTTCCTTGAACATTTAAATATATGTATGTGATTTACGTTTACACACGAAATCCAAAAAATAGGTACCACACATATTAGCATGAAACCAACAATAATTATTTTTAAAGCTTTCCCTCTATTTAAAAACAGTGGTTTTGGACTTGAGGTAGATTGGGAGTCTAAATTAAAATCCATAGAATTTTTTAATAATTTGCCAAAATGTAGTTTATATCATGGCTTTCTCAAATATACAATAAAAAGTATGGGTTACTGGGCTTTTTTTCAAGCTACAGGTTGTGCAAAATTGTCAGGTTTTGTATAGATTATTCATGGAGAACACAATTTTGTGTGATAGAAAGAAAACTAAAACTTAGAATTTTAAGATAAAATATGAGAAGATAGTTCTCATAATGGGCTTTCAAAATATAAATGGAAAAAATAAGGTCACTGGACTCGTTATTTTGCTACTAAACAAATTAGGTAAATTCATAACACATTCCAGTATAAAAGTTACATTATCTGAATTATTTCCCCTTATATAGCAAAGTTGAAAAAATTGAATCCAACAAAAAATATTCTGTATTTGTAAAAAAAACAGTTGCAAAAATATGATAAAATACATAATTTTCTTCATTCAGGTGAAAAGTTTAACACATGAATGACATTATTATCTCAAAATTTGCACATTTCATTAAAGATCTAGACCGACTGTTTTCTGCTATTTTACAATCCAAGATGGCGGAAGACACCCACCCTACCTTAAATTTGTTTTATGGTTTTTTTTCATTTCCTATTCTTATATTCCTTTACCATTTCTCAAGGCCTGCTTCTTATTATTGTTAAATTGCAGTTCTTAGAATATATGGCCTTTGATCATGTATTCTGTTCCTTAATGAAAAACAGTACTTGTGAGAAATTTTTACATGTTATTATCAGAATGAGTTGGAATTTGATAGATTATAATATATTATTTATTTCCCATCTGAGGCTTAAGAAGATAATGAATTATGAAATCTTGCATTCAGAATAATACCATTATGTTTGCTATTATATATACACAAAACATCAGTTAACTAAGTATACAATATACAGATTGCAAAATACAATCTTTTCCCCATAGTCAACAATAGTAGCATTTTTCTAGGTAGTGACTTCATAAAGGGATTTTCATGAATATTCCTTGTTAGATACATTTGAAAAAAGAAAAATAATGGAAAAAAATAATGAAAAACAAAGGAGCAAAACTATCATTATATATATTGTCTGCTTTACTTTTCAAGGAGAAGTATTAGAAGGAACATAACATAACACTAAAAGGTGATATCACTATATGTGACAAGATTACTAAGAAAGGGAATTATATGCCCTTTATCTCTGACTTTGTAGCAGAATGTTTTCTATTATTCAAGCCAGGTAAATGAAACATATAATAACTTTTAAGACTGACATTATTGACTGAGACTAACATATGGACAACCGAAAGTTGGAGATTTAAGTATAATATATAAGAAATGATCTTACCATACATTGTAATAAACAAATCCTCATAGTTTTCCAATCCAGAATAACAAATTTCATAGCTAAAAATTTCCATTTGCATCCTTTTAAAAGTTCTTCTGAGTATAAACAGTCAGTTTAATTAGAATGAGCAATCAAATATGAACATTACTTTCAAATTCTAAAATTGATAAAAATATCATTGAAAAATACTGACGCATTAATGCATAGAATAACTATAAGTGACTTTAGCATAAATAGTCAATTATTTTGTGATTGTACTTATATATGTCAGATGGAAAGAACAGGTAAGACAAATTGTCCTCAGGATGATTGATCATCACAAGTATACCGTAAACACCGACCTACTTAAACCATGAACCAAGACAGAATTGTCACTTTCTTCTACAGACTGGAGTATCAAACCTTGATCTAAGAATCAATCCTTCACTTCCTTGAACTCATAAAAAATGCTGATCCTTCACTACACTATGAAATGAAACAAAATAGTTACTTTTACATTTTTACCAGAGCTATAAAGCGAGAACCAAAACAGAGCCATGTACTTCCATCAGCTGGCAGACATATTCCTTATAAAAAACTGAGTGAAAACAAAATGCTTCTTTTTCAACAGTTATAAGAAGCATCAAGCACTAAGTAATTGGTACCATAATTGGATTAAGCATATGCATAACATGACTTTGGTAAACCATTTCAGTTTTAAAAATCTTTCTTTTTTTTCCTAATGGTCTTAGAAGAAAATTTGCTGGTCATCACTATTATTTCTATTGCAAAAATGAATGTGTCTGTCCTTTGTAATATTTTGGTGGTCAAAATCTTTTGACCATCAGTTTTTGAGAACTCTGCCATTAAATCATGAAACAAAACAGAATCTTGTACTTCATTCAGGTGGCAGCTCCCAAATTACAAATGTAATCATGAAACAAAATAAAATCCAGTACTTATTTCAGCTGGCATTAAATCATGAAACATATTAACAGAAGCAATACTAAATTTTGCTGATAGGCACTTCCCTCATTTTACAATGAACCAAAACAGAATCCAGAACTTAATTCTGCTGATTGCAGCTTTCCTCATTTTACAATGAACCAAAACAGAATCCAGAACTTAATTCTGCTGACTGGAGCTTTCCTCATTTTACAATGAACCAAAACAGAATCCAGAACTTTATTCTGCTGATTGAGCTTTCCTCATTTTACAATGAACCAAAACAGAATCCAGAACTTAATTCTGCTGACTGGAGCTTTCCTCATTTTACAATGAACCAAAACAGAATCCAGAACTTTATTCTGCTGACTGGAGCTTTCCTCATTTTACAATGAACCAAAACAGAATCCAGAACTTTATTCTGCTGATTGGAGCTTTCCTCATTTTACAATGAACCAAAACAGAATCCAGAACTTAATTCTGCTGACTGGAGCTTTCCTCATTTTACAATGAACCAAAACAGAATCCAGAACTTAATTCTGCTGACTGGAGCTTTCCTCATTTTACAATGAACCAAAACAGAATCCAGAACTTTATTCTGCTGATTGGAGCTTTCCTCATTTTACAATGAACCAAAACAGAATCCAGAACTTTATTCTGCTGACTGGAGCTTTCCTCATTTTACAATGAACCAAAACAGAATCCAGAACTTTATTCTGCTGATTGGAGCTTTCCTCATTTTACAATGAACCAAAACAGAATCCAGAACTTAATTCTGCTGACTGGAGCTTTCCTCAATTTACAATGAACCAAACCAGAATCCAGAACTTTATTCTGCTGACTGGACTTTCCTCATTTTACAATGAACCAAAACAGAATCCAGAACTTTATTCTGCTGATTGGAGCTTTCCTCATTTTACAATGAACCAAAACAGAATCCAGAACTTAATTCTGCTGACTGGAGCTTTCCTCATTTTACAATGAACCAAAACAGAATCCCGAACTTTATTCTGCTGATTGGAGCTTTCCTCATTTTACAATGAACCAAAACAGAACCCAGAACTTAATTCTGCTGACTGGAGATTTCCTCATTTTACAATGAACCAAAACAGAATCCAGAACTTTATTCTGCTGACTGGAGCTTTCCTCATTTTACAGTGAACCAAAACAGAATCCAGAACTTAATTCTGCTGACTGGAGCTTTCCTCATTTTACAATGAACCAAAACAGAATCCAGAACTTTATTCTGCTGACTGGAGCTTTCCTCATTTTACAATGAACCAAAACAGAATCCAGAACTTAATTCTGCTGACTGGAGCTTTCCTCATTTTACAATGAACCAAAACAGAATCAAGAACTTTATTCTGCTGATTGGAGCTTTCCTCATTTTACAATGAACCAAAACAGAATCCAGAACTTAATTCTGCTGACTGGAGCTTTCCTCATTTTACAATGAACCAAAACAGAATCCAGAACTTTATTCTGCTGATTGGAGCTTTCCTCATTTTACAATGAACCAAAACAGAATCCAGAACTTAATTCTGCTGACTGGAGCTTTCCTCATTTTACAATGAACCAAAACAGAATCCAGAACTTTATTCTGCTGATTGGAGCTTTCCTCATTTTACAATGAACCAAAACAGAATCCAGAACTTAATTCTGCTGATGGAGCTTTCCTCATTTTACAATGAACCAAAACAGAATCCAGAACTTAATTCTGCTGATTGCAGCTTTCCTCATTTTACAATGAACCAAAACAGAATCCAGAACTTAATTCTGCTGACTGGAGCTTTCCTCATTTTACAATGAACCAAAACAGAATCCAGAACTTTATTCTGCTGATTGGAGCTTTCCTCATTTTACAATGAACCAAAACAGAATCCAGAACTTAATTCTGCTGATTGGAGCTTTCCTCATTTTACAATGAACCAAACCAGAATCCAGAACTTTATTCTGCTGACTGGAGCTTTCCTCATTTTACAATGAACCAAAACAGAATCCAGAACTTTATTCTGCTGATTGGAGCTTTCATCATTTTACAATGAACCAAAACAGAATCCAGAACTTAATTCTGCTGATTGGAGCTTTCCTCATTTTACAATGAACCAAAACAGAATCCAGAACTTTATTCTGCTGATTGGAGCTTTCATCATTTTACAATGAACCAAAACAGAATCCAGAACTTAATTCTGCTGATTGGAGCTTTCCTCCTTTTACAATGAACCAAAACAGAATCCAGAACTTTATTCTGGTGATACTCTGGAGCTTCCTTCATTTTACAATGAACCAAAACAAAATCCAGAACTTGCATTCTGGTAATAGGAGATTCCTTCATTTTACAATGAACCAATACAGAATCGAGAACTTAATTCTGCTGATTGGCGCTTCCTTTATTTTACAATGAACCAAAACCGAATCAAGAACAAAATTCTGCTGATTGGAGGCCCTCATTTTACAATGAATCAAAACAGAATCCAGAACTTAATTCTGCTGATAGCTCAGCTTCCCTCATTGTACAATGAACCAAAAAAAGAATCCAGAACTTTACTCTGCTTATAGGAGCTTCTGTCATTTTACTATGAATCAAAACAGTATCCAGAACTTATTCTGCTGATAGGTTTCCTCATTTTACCATGAACCAAAACAGAATCCAGAACTTTATTCTGCTGACTGGAGCTTTCCTCATTTTACCATGAACCAAAACAGAATCCAGAACTTAATTCTGCTGATAGGAGCTTCCTTCATTTTACAATGAACCAAAACAGAATCCAGAACTTTATTCTGCTGACTGGAGCTTTCCTCATTTTACAATGAACCAAAACAGAATCCAGAACTTAATTCTGCTGACTGGAGCTTTCCTCATTTTACAATGAACCAAAACAGAATCCAGAACTTTATTCTGCTGACTGGAGCTTTCCTCATTTTACAATGAACCAAAACAGAATCCAGAACTTAATTTGGCTGATAGGAGCTTCCCTCATTTTACAATGAACCAAAACAGAATCCAGAACTTTATTCTGCTGACTGGAGCTTTCCTCATTTTACCATGAACCAAAACAGAATCCAGAACTTAATTCGGCTGATAGGAGCTTCCCTCATCTTACAATGAACCGGCATATATAAATGAGGAAATTGACATCTGACACCAACATATAGAGCTTGGCCTAAACTTTCTACACTAATAAATGTTTCCCCTTTGTTTTGGTGTGATTATTCTTGGAGATATGTGATGTCTTATATAAAGCAACCTGTCTACATGCCATAGGACATGAACCTAAACATATTTTAGCACAGAAAAATTACTGACATCATAATTGTATAAACAGAAAAAATACAGCTATCTTATGTAAATAGGTAATAGATTATACAGGAACATGTCATGAAGTTTTTATGATGTATAATATTGTAACATCAATCCTAATTTCAGTTTGAATCCCTTTCATACCGCAAATATAAATTATAAAAAAAATCTGAACAAAATAAAATAAAAGTTTGCTATATAATTGATGGCAGTCCAAGAATTTTTCAAATAAATCTTTTTATTAAAACCAATTAAAAAAACAAGGCAATTGTTTCCCTTATATCTGTGGTCTAGTCACTCTCTGTATTTTCCCTCTCTAAATTCACAAATAACAAGAATATATATCCATGGGAAACAATGCCTCTCTCACACTATATTTCCTTTTA
Organism: Mytilus coruscus; assembly: GCA_017311375.1. Lineage (NCBI taxonomy): Eukaryota > Metazoa > Mollusca > Bivalvia > Mytilida > Mytilidae > Mytilus > Mytilus coruscus. Next base: position 120,959,647 of record CM029595.1, on the reverse strand, counting down.
CATATTCATTGAACCATGCAATCTTGGTCAATACACTACTTTGGCATATATTTTTTAAATTTACATCATAATGAAAGGTGTACTATGTGACCCCAACTTCACACTAAACACTAACTTGATCAGGGCTAGGTCAGAATCCTAATTTGGCCTATTTATTTAAATGCCAGGACGACATGTACACCTTTCAATTATTTCATACACCAAATAAAGTGGTCCTATTACAATTTAAGCACCTCAGAAACAGATCAAACCACAACATCTTAACATTGACCAATGAACCATGAGCATGAGATCAAGGTCATATGAACCCTCCCAGACAGACACGAAATTTACACCTTACAATCAATCCATACACCAAATATAGTTGACCTATTGCTTACTATGTATCTGATAAACTGACAAAATTACAAAACTTATCATTGACTAATGAACCATGAAAATGAGGTAAAGGTCAGATGAAACCTGCCAGACAGACAGGTACACCTGACAATCATCCCATACACCAAATACAGTGGCCATATTGCTTGTAGTATATGAGAAATAGGCCAAACCACAAAAAACTAAACATTGTCCAATGAACCATGAAAATTAGGTCAAGGTCAGATGAAACCTGCCAGAGAGACATGTACACCTTACAATCATTATATAACACCTAATACAGTGGCCCTATTGATTATAGTATATGAGAAATAGGCCAAACCACAAAAACTTAACATTCTCCAATGAACCATGAAAATGAGGTCAAGGTCAGATGAAACCTGCCAGACAGACAGGTACACCTGATAATCATCCCATACACCAGATACAGTGGCCTAATTGCTCAAAGTATATCGGAAATAGACCAAACCACAAAAACTAAACATTGTCCAATGAACCATGCAATTGAGGTCAAGGTCATATGAACCCTGCCAGTCGGACATGTATACCTTACAATTATTCCATACACCAAATATAGTTGACCTAATGCTTATAGTATCTGAGATACGGACTTGACCACATAACTTTAACCTTGATCACTGATCCATGAAATGAGGTCAAGGTCAGATGAACCCTACCTGATGGACATGTAGACGTTGCAAGGAACCCATATATCAAATATAGTTAACACCGTCACTGTTGGATTGTAATCCCTATGTCTCGCATTCTTTGACTTTCATCGCAGGCAAGACAAAAATTAAAGCTAATTTTATGTCAAAATAAGATCCACTAGTTCTTTATTCTCAGGATTGCCCCTCCCACCCCCATCGAACATCAAATCCTGGCCACGTGACTGATTATGTCTTGTATGTTATATGAATGAACAGAATTACATATAATTGTGGTATGGACACACAGCATTAGTTAATATATATCACAAAGTCAAGGTCAGTTGTATACCAGTAAATTATACCATAATTTATGAGGATTTTCCTTGTTTTTGACATATATCAGACAGTAGTTTTCAAATATGACTTATTTACTGAGCTTATTAGTCAGAAATGTGTTGTAAATCTCTAAATATAGTTACTTCTTGTCTAAATTCAGTCTTAAGTATATTTTCAACTTAACACTACATGAAGAAAAGTTTTACCAAACACATTGTCTATTTTTGTATCATTTGTACAAGATTTTTATCAATTATAACCTTGTACCCATTTTGGACTTGTAAAAAACATGCAAAAATATGAATTTCTCATTAAAGAAATAATTCATTCCAAAAAATATATATATAAATACATAATGAAATGACAAATATGCATTCTGCTACATATAGATACATAATGAAATGACAAACTATGCATTCTGCTACAAGGAACTTGAAAAATTGAAAGTGCACATTGCAATTTGGTGCTAACTATTAAAGTATGAAATTGTTCTTATTTACTGATCCCAGTGACCTATTAAGACTTGCAATAAGGTTTAGAGGATTTAAAGTTTTCAATGAAGAGAACAAAAGTTGTTATAAGTTTATTACGTCATGAACTTTTTGATCTTATTGTAGTCTGTATCTTCCAGGTGTAAGGAATTAATCCAAATCAATACATTATACTACTATACAAAACATTTAAAATGGTCATGATAGGGCCTTTAATATCAGACTATATGGTATTAGTTTTTCTCATTGTCAAAAGGCCCTACAATTGCCTATAATTGCTTTTATCCACTTCATTTGAACTCTGGTGGATAGTTGTCTCGTTGACAATCATACCACATCTCCTTATTTTTATATATATTTCAATAACTGATATTGTATACAAGTAACCTAGAAGATCATCCTAAAAGAAATAGACAGAAAGAAGGATTCTTTTTAAAACACTGTTTGGAGCTCCAACTGCTACAAAAGAGAAGAAGATTGAAGTAAAAATATTTTCAAAATTTCAAGACCTATGACCAATTTGGTAAACACATTTATAATGTAAAAACAAACTAAACAAAATCAAGTCTCAAAACAACCAAGTATCATTCATACTTTCTTCTGTCTTTTCAGCAATCATTGAAATAATGTGTTGTTAAAATAACTTATCACAGATACCAGGCTTATAATGTGGTACTCCAGAACTGTGTTTTGTCTACACAAGACTCATTAGTGGCACTCAAATCAAAACAGTTAGAGGGCTAAAATAAAATTCAATGTTGAAGAGCTTAGTGATGCTTTGGGGATATACAAACTTAACTGCTTTGAAAAATTCAACTTTTAATAACAATAAATTTACAGAAAATGACGTTTCAAAGTATTTCATATCAACATAAAAGTGCTGACTACTGGGCTGGTTCCCTTGGGGGGTACATGTAATACTTGACAGAATAATAGTAAAATAAATGGGGAATGATGCCCCCGCTTGCATAGCATTTAAAGTTATAAAGGGACATAACTGAAGAACGGTAAAAGTGATGCTACCCAAATTTGTTATTGATCTGAGTTTTGTAGTAATAAGTATTGTGTATAAGTTTCATAACATTTGGTTGAGGCAAACTTAAGTTAGAGAACAGAAAATGAAAAATTCAGCAATTTTTCCTTTTGTAAAGGGGCATAACTCTAGAACAGTACAAGTGAAACTACCAAAATTCAAATTTGATCTGTATTTTGTGATAAAAAGCATTGTGTATAAGTTTCATAATATTTGGTTGAGGCTAACTTAAGTAAGAGAAAGGAAACGAAAAGTTCAGCAATTTTTCCATTTGTAAAGGGCATAACTCTAGAACGGTTAAAGTGACACCACCAAAATTCAAACTTGATCTGTATTTTGTGGTAATAAGCATTGTGTATAAGTTTAATAACATTTGGTTGAGGCAAAACTAAAGTTAGAGAACGGAAACCAACTTTGGGACGGACAGACGTATGTACGGACAGACAAGGGTAAAACTTAATGCCCCCTCCGCTACAGCGGGGGCATAAAAATGTGTAAGGGGTTCCGCAGAACCCTGTGTCTCGCCTGCAATTGATGCTGTTGGTGTGAAAGTGTAATGTTGAATTAAAAAGTGAGTCCATTTAACAGTAAAATACAGAATTTTTTTTTTAAATTCAAACTTTTTTTTTTTTAGATGCTTTTTCTTCAGGTCTTGAAAATTAGCTTCCAAGTTTCATAACAATCCATGAGGGTTTACGAAGTTATCATGTTAAAAAAATTTAATCCTAGACTGTCTGTATATGTTAACTGTGAAACACGGAGTCAATCTATCATAAAAATACTAAAAATGAAAAAACTTATATTTTCAAAAGTTTTCTTCAGACATTATCTCTTAATCATTAAAAGCTTCTGCCAAAGTTTCATAAATTTCAGTAATTGATGTGTAACAAACTTTAACCCCAGACTGTATTTACTTGTCAACTGTAAAAAAACTAAGTCCATTTATCTGTAAAATATGGAAAAATGAAAATAAAGATTTTTAAAATTTTGCTCTGGATATTGTATTTAGGTCATAAACAAGCTTCAGTCCAAATTTCATAAAATTCCATGTAGGTTTGACAAAATTATTGATGTCTAAAAAAAACTTTAACCACAGACAGAACCTAAATGTTGACGCCGTCGACGGAATCTAGGATCGCTATGTCTAGCTTTCGCCAAAATGGCTCGAAAAAAACACTGTAATCGATTTTTTTTTGTACTTAACAGAATCAAAATATACAAACAAGTTGAAACAGAAACATTTACAAATGTCAATATCACACAATGCAAGTAAATACATTTTGCTGCCTTTACACCAATCTTTAAACAATGTGTTGTTAAAAGTGTAGTGCTTGGCATAATCAAAACATGAAACACAGTATTGACAGTGATGTTGACACATGTATGACACATGTATGACACATGTAAGACACTAATAGTTCATCCAACCTTACATGATGACATATGCTCATATTCAAGAAACATTATTACAATAAAATACTAGAATCTCTGTCCCTAGGACACCGTGACCTGCTCAACAATTTTTATATTCAGTGAACCATGAAATCAGGTCACTTCTTTTTGAATGTCCTAATTATGCGAATATAAGAATCAAACTATCTAATAATCTGAACTGGTTACCAGAGAACTCTCCACTAAATTTGAACATCTTAACATCTGATGATACGTCAATAACTAATGAAGAAAATGAAAGAATTTAAAAAAATGTATATGAATTTATTAAAGAGTCAAAGATGTTTTTAATTGTAAAATATAGTACACTAAAGTGTATATACATGTATATGGTGACTACAACCATTTACATCATCACACATCATCTTTTTACATATCCAATATATATAATGTATTGTTTGCATGCATGCTTTGTAAATACTCTATTGTTATAAAATGTTCATGGGAGAAAAGTTTGATTAACTTGTGTCTCATCCCTTTTACATATTTATGTTTAAACTATAATCAGGTCATAACCTGTATTTAGCATATAGTTCACACATCATAATGAACATAAGTACCAAGTTTCGAGTTGATGTGACCACAATTTCATGGTAAACTAACTTGACATAAAACTTTAACATGATACAGGATAGCTGAAAGAAAGAAGGGTGCCAACTGGAAAACATATTACCCTCCTTATTTATTATCGTAGGATGACCTAAGCTGGAGAATTCTTAGCTCTTAGAAAATTCCAAATATGCAGCACGAGAGACATTTCAAGGTGACAACTCTGGTTTAAATAGTAGAAACTCAAAGTGCAATGAACATATCCAATGACCAAAGCAAAGATTTTCTGCTGCTCAGGTATATTGCAAAAAGCAAAACCTTTTTTTGTTAGCTTGTCACCTAATGGTTAATAGTCTTTCCAAAATGCTTGTGGGAGAACATACTCATAAACAGACTATAAGTTAATAAGATATATTAAAATGTAAATTTGTTAAGACATCATTTTTACACAAGTTGAAGATAAAAGAAAAATAATTAAATCTCTCAGATCATTGTCCAAAATGATCACGAAAGACTTTAGGCTTTTTACAATAAATTCATGCCCCAATTATATTGTTACAGCAAATAAATTGTCCGAGTTGCTTTATTACACTGGTTATGTGCAATAAGAGTGCAACTAGTATTTTAACCAGTGAAAAAAGTGAGTTAATTATATATAGAATGAAATAGTGAATGGAAATAAATAGGAACATATCAGGCCAAAATTGATTCTCATATTATAATAATATGATAAATGGAAGTATTTCATTTTTAGATATTTTTTTTTAATAGCTTTTGATTTTAGCATAAAAATAATGTAAAATGACAGTTGCTATGGATACTATAGGAATATGGTGATGCTGTCATTTGATTAATATCCATAACTGAATAATAATTTGCTTTTAGCTAGAATATGTGAATTTAATTTTATTTTTATCATAAAAAGCAAATTAAGAAAATGTGTTATCACCTATACTTTAGTTGCCCTTAAACTTGTTGGCAGTACCAGCAACTCAGCAGTTGTCTAATCATTAGAACTGTTTCGGTAAGAAAATGAAATTGAGAGAAAGTTGAGGTCATAATCGTAATAATTTAAATGCGTCATAAACACTTTAACCGACATTTAGTTAAGTGGTCATCAGGAGTGTTACATTTGGAGAAAGTGTCACTCAATTGCTAACTTTTCACTTTTGTCACAAATACCCCATAGTTGAAGAGTTCTGAACAGAAGCTGTTTTCTTCCAAGAAGGTATTTGCCATGCCTATCAAACACAGAATATGTCAGATCTATAACTAAGAAACTTTATATTGCAATCAATATAACCTCCACTGATCATTGTTTAAATAACAAATGTCAACTGCAACTTGCATAGGAAATAATAAATTCAACTAGAAACATTTTGAAAGTAAAGTGAACAAAAATATATTCCCATCCACCCTTTGCAGAGTCCATGACATACAAAGAAATATAAACAACCAAAAATTCATTTCAAAAAACGAAATGGGAGGTGCACAATAGTATATTATATAGTTAATATTCTGAGACAGTTTTGTTTCAATAAATTCTAAAATTGGCTTTACAAATGTAGATGGAATTGCAGTTGCAAAATGGATAAGCCCCACCTACCGGGTACAGCAAAGGCAATGTCCATAATTTGCTAAGAGAAACCTTCCCACAAAAAAAGCAAACTAAAAGGTTCTGAGAAAGTTTCATTTAATTCTAAGGAGGAGTTTAGGAGGAGAAGCAGATACAAATGTGAACTGTGGTATGCAGATAGGAGAGTGTCTTTAATTGTCGTCAGCATTGCCAAAGTTAAAACGCCAAAAGTCTTTTGGATGAAGAAGTGTGAGTCAAATTCTGTAAAAGTTTTTCCAAAATCTGTCAAGTGGCACAGGAGCAGTTGCAGATGCAAAAGGAGATATGGATGGATACCCCATCACTTATGTCCCGCCAACTTCAGAAAGTGGGGGGTATAAAAGTAACGAATGTGGTGTGAATAAACACAAGAACTTATAATAAATGTCATAAAAGTCTTCATCAGTTTCTTCTAAGTGTATGTGTTCAAACTGCCACATCGTATTATTAAGTTAGTGTAAATGATAACGAATATCCATGAGAGACTTGCTAGATTCTTTGCCAGGAAACGACAATTCTAAACAATTCTTTTCAGAGACTCTGTTCAATAAAACAGACTAAACCATGCAAAAGCTTGCATATGTGAAATTTTAATAAAAACATATTTCTAAAATAATTTAAGAGGGTTAGTCATTATGCCAGTTTACGATCAGGGATGGCATCTTCAAAAAACAATACGTAAAGAACCAAAATTTTGTGTCATACTGAATAAACAAAATCGTTTTCAGTAAAAATATCAGTAACAAGTTGTTACAGCTTTCAAGAGTTTTCATGGCCATTATGAACCCTGCTTTTACTTTATGAAATATAATATTAATTTTAATATGCAGGTTATATCATTACCAAGTTAGTGTCCCAATTAAGTACAAAATGTACAACATTATTAAGGTGTAACAAGTAAAATGTTAAATTGACCTCATTTACACTTGCAATACAGTTAATTAACCCCATTTGTAAGGAAAACACTACAAAATTTATGATGACACCCATCACAAGGTCAAAACAAGTTAAACTTACAATAAAAATCTTACCCATAAGATAGATCTGCAAATATTGCCTTAATGAACAAGTGTTTACACAGAGTCAAATTCCAAAAAGGAAATGTTTACAACCTAATGTATACTAAATTAGTCACTGTTAGTACACACAAAATATTTAACTTCTTATCGAGGTTTTTGTCAGGAGTCCAGATTAATATAATATTACATATAGTATTTCTATATACATACTGTATAAACTGATTTTCAAAGTAAGTTATTTAATTTACAATACATTTTCACTTAATGGGTGGCTAATTTTATGTAAATTTCTTTAGGCCACTTGTAACTAAATACATATGTATACAAAAATAAATTTGAATAAAAAATAAAAAAATTTATATCATGAATATATATAACATACTCCAGACTGAAAATTGGCTTGCTGACTTGCATACAAGAGTAAAGGATTTTTTTCTATATGACAAAATTGTCAATCTTCATTTTTCACAGAACTCTTTGAACAGTTAAATAGAATATTATATTGTGTAAGATTTCAAGTGATATCAATATTCTACCTGAGGGATAATAACAACGCAATACAAAATCAAAATCATCATAGCTTATTGTTAGTGGTCTAAATGTGACGCAGAAAAAGTAATACAAAACAAAATCCTTCTATTCTCCATTCCATACCACCTGTATATCAATGTACATTGTTGTACATGTATTTTTCGTAATTTTTTTTATATAAATTAGGTCATTAGTTTTCTCAATTGAATTGTTTCATATTTTTCATGTCAGGGCCTTTTATAGCCGACTATAGGGTATGGGTTTTTCTCATTGTTGAAGGTTGTACGGTTGCCTATAATTGCTTACATTGAACTTGGTGGATAGTTGTCTCATTGGCAATCATAACACATCTCCTTATATTCATATTTATTATACTTCATGTCAAAATGCCAGATTTTGATTGGTTAATACACCTTATAGCTAATCCCGACTGACCCGGCCGCTTGAACTTTTGACGCATACAACAATCACTTTTCCATTGTGGCGTCAGATATTTTGTTTTATGACGTCAAAATTTTACGGGAACCTGTGTGATATCCAGTAATGGCGGACAAATAGCGATAAGGTGTATAAGAGGGAGACAATTTACTCTATCCCATGGCAAATACTCTATTACCCTTCACGGAGACACTTGCTCAAGTGTGCGCTTTAATAAATACGGATGATATTTATGTACAAGACGACATAGTTTATTACTTTGAATTTAAAATTTAATAGACAGCAATAACAGAACATTCAGTATAATAAATAAAATTCATAAGGGTTCCGCAGAACCCAGTGTCTCGCCTACTTTTGCTGTTAGTCGAAGGCTCAACAAAAATGGGGAAAAAATAATTAAAAATTTTCCTCTAGATACTATCTTTTGATTGTAAGAAGTTCTGTTCAAGTTTGGTAAAAATCCAAGAAGGTTTACGAATCTAATAAATGTTTTAAAAACTGCAGACTGTAAGTCCATTTATAAGTAATATACGGAAAAACAGGAAATAAATTTTTACAAAATTTCCTTCTAGATACTAGCTTTTGATCATAAACAAGCTTCTGTCCAAGTTTGGTACAAATCCAGGATAGTTTAAGAAAGTTATTAAAATTTTGAAAGCTTTAACCACAGAGTGAATGCAATGTTAACTGGCAGAAAAACTAAGTCCATTTATAAGTAAAATACGGATAAACAGGATATTTTTTTAACAAAATTTACTTTTGAATACTATCTTATGATCACAAACAAGCTTCTGTCCAAGTGTGGTACAAATCCAGGATAGTTTAAGAAAGTTATTAAAATTTGAAAAACTTTAACCACAGAGTGAATGTTATGTTAACTGGCAGAAAAACAAGTCCATATATGAGTAAAATACGGATAAACAGGATTTTTTTTTTTACAAAATTTCCTTTTGGATACTATCTTATGATTATAAACAAGCTTCTGTCCAAGTTTTGTACAAATCCAGGATAGTTTAAGAAAGTAATTAAAATTGGAAAGACTTTAACCACAGAGTGAATGTAATGTTAACTGGCAGAAAAACTAAGTCCATTTATGAGTAAAATACGGATAAACAGGATTTTTTTTTTCCAAAATTTACTTCTGGATACTATCTTATGATCATAAACAAGCTTCTGTCCAAGTTTGGATGAAATGCAGGATAGTTTAAGAAAGTTATTAAAATTTCAAAAACTTTAACAACAGAGTGAATATTTGTGGACGACGATAAACAGGATTGCTATGTCTTTTTGCAACAAAAGTTGCAGGCTCGGAAACTATCTTGAGAGGGTGATGAGCAGATTGTTACCCTAAACACATTGTCAACCTTGGCTTCGCCTCAGTTGACAATGTTTTCTCGGGGTAACAGTCTGCTCTATCACCCTCTCAGCTACATGTATGAGTTATTTATATAGTAACTACTTACCGGAATTTTACATGACATGAACATATACCAGGGTGCTACTATTCATTCCACCTTTTTGCATATAGCCATGGTGTTGTTTGGTCTTTATTTGACTTTTTAATTCTAGATCCTAGCTTATAAACTTTAAGAGAAGTATATACTCTATATGGAAAATTTCCCTAAATATTAACAAGGTTCAAGCACTGGTAGTTATGGAAATACTGACACAACACAATCCTGTCAACAATGATACACTACTTCTGTATATATCCTACAACAACCTTATAATCTGCAAGAAGAGTTCAACAGACAAACCCTATAACAAATATGGGAAAAAACAAATTTAAAAGACTGATTAAAAAAAATATATGTCATTTTGATGTTTGCTTTCACAATCAATTATTTAGTTTTTCTTTGGTACCAGAATCTATTATTTATCTACTTGGAAATCAGGATAAAAATATTTTTACAAATTCTTCCAAGCCCCTTCGCCTTCCATTCTGCTAATAAAATGGACCTCCATTAACTGGCATTAAGCAGTCATCAAAATCAAAAAAATATCAATGAATCACAACTACCTCATTTATCATTTAGATTCTATTCACAGTTTCTCTGTATCCATTATTGTTTTCATGATAATATCTAAAACACCATAAGTGCATAAAAATCATCATTAAAACCCAATATCTCTAATTAAAAGTCAATTGACAGTTTCAGTCATGTGATTTACCTTGCTGATAATTTTTGTGGTTTACAGTTTTTGCGGTTTAATCACATTTTGCACCGGTACAAAGTCAGGCTATCTGAATCATGAGTTGGTCATTGTTCCTTGTACATTTACCTGTTTGGAGGAGTTGGTAGGCAGTGTGGACAGTTGTACTGTCCAATATTTTTGTAATTCCTGTTATCTTTTTATTTTATATTCAATACTAAACTAAAGTAGGACAAAAATCTTCAATTAATGACAATAAATCTAATGAGTATTCTTGGGTATTTTGGGGCATTTTGGTAAATCCTGCTTTGCTCTTCATTTTACAGAACTACTTTTTAAGATAATAGGCAAAAAACGTTTAAATTGACCAAAAATATTCATTTAATGGCCAAAATTCTTCAAAATATAGATTGATGGTTTCAAACAATTAGCATTTTCTTTTATCTTAAATTTTTTATTGCTGATCATTTTTGCTAGATTGGTGGGACTACAATGACCATGAGGTGGACTTTTGTCCTAGACTTCTAATAAGGGTCTTGCTGTAAAAGCTCATGGCCATGAGGGTCTTTGATGAGCATATGATATTTTAGTCGTCAGATAGATTAGAACAATTTTGACAGTCACACTTGATGACAGTTATTTTCAGGGCCTAGTTGGCAAACATTGCTGTTTTTAGTTCCTGTTTACCTATTACAGTTTTCAAAAATGCAATATGGTAAAAATCTTATAACTTCTATTAGAAGTTAGTTAATAGTACCTAAGAAGCATTTTTAGATCTTAAATTTCTCATCACTTTTGCTGTTTTCAGTTTCGATCTATCAGTTTTCATTATATGCAAAAATTTTTAAATTAGTTAATAAAAAAAAAATCATCAGTTAAGGGCAATTACTCCTGTTAACAGTCAATTGATGGTTGTTGACTATAATGTTTACAATACGTCTATCTACAATACTCTTGAAAACTAACGAAAACCCTAAAATTGGTCAAAAATAGTTATTAAGAGACAGTAACTCCTACAAGAAGGTAAATCTGGACATTTTGAGTATTTTTGCCTAGTTCTCTCTATCAATTATTGTAAATAATAAAAAAGAACTTTTTAAAGGTGCTGCCGAAAAATGTACATGCATGATCAGAAAGAAAGAATTGGGTCAAAAATCCAAATGAACAGCCTGATTGTACTGTACAATAAGTAGGTTAGATTAATTACACATACATACTTATCTCACCTGAAATTTAACAACCTTCAAACTATTATGTAAAGAGAATAGGTAACCAAATACTCAGTAGTTCATGGGGTCTTGTTTGTACAGAAATTTCTTCAATAGGTGTCATTCCAACTGTAATCTTCTCTGGTGTCAATGTCAAACTAATTTTACAAGAATTCATTTTCGTAATATAGTGTACTTTTAATGCAAATTTTCCTCATTTTGGTCATTATAAATTACATATCAGACACAAATTTCCAACGAATTAAACATTCACACAAGTCAAGGCAATATTATATAAGTGTTCAAACTGAAAAAAAGTTATTAATGAGATATAAAAGTGATCATGGAAAAAATACAATTGTTCATATACTGCAAGTGTTTTCAAAGTGACTAAACAATTGTTGACAGTTGTAAGATGTTACTAACTGTGTCCTGAATAGATTTCCCCATCCACTTCATGATCCTTTATATTTGGTTAAATTTATATTTACTTTTTGCAGTTTATGGTACCTTTGAAAAAAAAAAGATTCCATTCAATAGTGGTTATTTTTTCAAGACATTTTCGAAAGAAAAATTAAGCCAGAAAAAAAGATAGGTCTATACAATAGTTTTGAGATACATATGTAATTTGGGAACAAACAGGAGTCTGTGTGATTATTCTATATATATAAACAAGCATTCTGAGAGTATTGCATGGCAATACATAGTCCCCTACCGGTTAAAAATTCATTGTACTGGAACAAAATGCTAACTTCATCTATAACCTGTCATGATGTAAACTATATAACAAATATCAATCGATATCTTCATGCATGACGAAAAAAGATGTGGAAAACTGATTATTTGCATGAATTTTATAAGTCTGAGGACCATAACTCTGCAAAATAATCATCTGAACCAAACAAAATTCTATCTTGATCTGTAACTTGTCATGGTGAAACTATATATCAAATATCAAATCAATATCTTCATGCATAACCCCAAAAAAAGTGGAAAACTGATTATTTGCGTGAATTTTCTAAGTCCAAGGACCATAACTCTGCACAAAATCATCAGACCGGAACAAAATTTGAACTTGATCTGTAACTTGTCATGGTTAAACTATATACCAAATATAAAATCAATATATATTGAAGGATAACAAAAAAAGTGCGGAAAACTGATTATTTGCATTAATTTTCTAAGTCCAAGGACCATAACTTTCCACAAAATCATCAGACCGGAACAAAATTCAAACTTGATCTGCAACTGGTCATGATAAAACTATATAACAAATATCAAATCAATATCTTGAAGCATGAAGAAAAAAAGTGTGGAAAACTGATTTGCCGGACTGACAGATGGACAGACAGACGGACAGCGTGCAAAACCTATAGTCCCCTTCGACTTTGTCAATAGGTGACATATAAGAAGATGTGGTATGATTGCCAATGAGACAACTATCCACCAGATTTTTCTTATAGTGAAGCCTTAAATGTTATCCATTTTTTTATTGAAAAATCATTCTGTGAAATCAGTGGCGTGAAAGTGGACTGAAAAGGGAGCAAGCTTTTGAAAGTGAGAAGCAAAATAAAAAGTTGCCCCCTTGCTCCAAGCTTCTAATTGCCAGTGTACTAAAAAACCTGAGGAAGTTATTCCAAAATGTATGAATGACAAAAAAATATGTATATTTATTGGTTGAAATGTGGAAAATAGAAAATACTATTCTTTGATCTACTGAAAATAATGAAGCTTCCGTCTAATTTTCAGAAACAGTGTATGCAAATGGATGATTCTTGTAAGCTTCAAAAACTTTATAAAAGTGCTGGCACTCATACCACATCTTCTTATATCTATCAAAATAGAATTCATTCTACCAGTAGTTTACATACAGGAAAAAAGTCAGCTTCACGAATGATGACAAAAAGAATCAGCTCCCATGTCTAGAAATTCTAGGACAGATGAAAACTAGATCTCCTGCATATTTAATGCAGAGCATCAAAGCACCAAAAAAGTTTTTTTTTTTTTTTTGAAAAAGTTATTCTTTTAAAGTATCTGATTCTTTTAAAACTGTTGATCATTGTCAGATTGATTGATTACTTAGTGGCGTTAAATGCCACTTTCTGCACTCTTTGATATATCATCAATACCAGTTTTTATTGGTGAAGGTAGCCTGAGTACCTAAAAAGAACAACAACCTTCATCTATATCTGTCAGATACTACTGATATTTATAAAGTCTGTACTATAGGTTGGACTTCCAGATTCCAATAATAAAGGATACACTATTGGATTCATAGAATACCTATCACCAGCTTCTGGTAAAATAGTGCCTGACCTTATGAACAGTTATATAATCTGAATCTACCCTGTTATTTTTCAACTATTGACAGTTTAAAAACCTATAGATAATTTATTGACAGTTCAAGATAACATTGTACTGATATAATGATAAAATTTATCATCCATTCAGGAATTGACATACTTTTACTTGAACTACTTTGACTACATGTATCATCTTGATTTCTTCAATTCTGTTTAATTTTAGGCATGTGAGTTGTTAGGAATATGACAGTTGTTTATCATTCGTTTGATGTGTTTGAGCTTTTGATTTTGCCTTTGATAAAGGACTTTCCGTTTTGAATATCCCTAGGAGTTCGGTATTTTTGTTATTTTACAATTTTACTTTTTTTTTTTTGTCAAATATAACTTTAATGGTTTATTGTACATTAACAATATATGGTGACCTTCTGTTGTTGTCTGTTCTGTGGTCGGGTTGTTGTCTCTTTGACACATTCCCATTTCCATTCTCAATTTTATTTTTACAGAGTTTGTCTTTAGTGCCGTGTGGAGACAGTAGAGTGCCTCCCGTGCTTCAGGTTTATGCTCTTATAATATACTAGATTATGGAGTGTGTGTCCGGCGAGAACTTCTCTAGTTCATTACTTTAGGAATATTTATCAAAAGTAGTATTTCAATTTTCAGCCCCATTCTACTATTTAGTCAGACGTCAGTCGCTACCCTGATATACCCTATCTTTTGTTTTATTTTTCGGTAATTAATGACGGATAGCGTTTGACATCTTTAGCGAACAGAATTATCATTTTACATAATTTAATTGATTGTATGCTGGTTCATATTCTGGACGCCAGTCTTTGCTCCTTTCTAATTAAATCCACAAACAAAAACAAATATGAAGCTTAGAAATGGAAAAATATTAAATACTAAACTCGTTCAAAGGGTATTAACACGTCTCAATCTTCAAAATCGCTTATCTAAAAATACCACAATCGCCATCATTTTTAACAAAAAAAAATCGTGGTTACCCTTCTATCGATAAGTGTCATGCCAAAAAATGACTTACATGTCCCGTCTTTCCACCAACAATACGGTAAGGTCCACGTTTAATGGTCGCACATTTTCTTTAAATTTTGAAACTGATATAACTTGAAAACTAACAGTATTATCTATTTACTCACATGAAACAAACTGGGATGCGGTTTTTAGTACATAGGTAAAACTGGACGATATTCATCTAAACGCTCGCAAGAACACCTTTATCGTTTTAAAAGACCCAATAAATTCAAAAGTATCATTTATCAACACCTTGAGAAGCACAATCATCCTATCAAATATTTAACAGTTCAACCTTTAGAAGTAGTAAATAAGCAGCGTGGTGAATCTCATTCAAAGTTTGTACGATCACGGAAAATAATTGAATTAAATTGGATTAGAAAATTACAGACAGTCTACCCTCTCGGTCTTAATGATAATATCATGGAATTGGTAATATATCAAGAACCGATTCTGTTAACATTTTGGATATAGTTTCTAAAACTGTTCGTAAAACCGTTCTCATGGTCGAGAAAAATCGCAATCAAAGAAAATTTCGGACCAATCATACCAATATTTCGGACCTTATTTCTATTTCAAAAACAACGGCAGACATTATCTGTTAACAAAGCTCTGTTCATTACCGGTTAATAAGTTAAATAAAATTTTAGAGGATTGCAACACAATTTCATATAGCAGTCCTAAGTATGAAATCGTTCAAATTATAATGGCATATTGTTATTCTAAACTGTTTCCCAAAATTGATCGCCCTGAAGATCATAAAAACATTTTATTAAAATAAAGTATGTCAATAAAGGTTTTGATTTTGTAAATATTGCCGGTATTTTAACGACCATTCTGTTAAAGAACAAATTCCTGGATATTTTGATAATACTGAACTCCTCTTATTTGTTATATTTACAAGAAATCTACCGGAAATATGTGTTTAATTATAGCCAATTGTGTAAAGATGTTAATATCAGTGAAAATACACCTACTTCATGTAATTGTAGTAATTCGAATACATTTATGGACCCATTTCCCATGTTATAACAGGAGATCTTAACATCGTTCAAGATCGAGAGTTAAAATCATTCCTCAGTAAAGGACCTAAATATCGTCCCCGTCAATCATTAATTGGAATGAGTGTCGTAATATCATCCACGACTCACTCCATACTTACTGTTTAAAATGGATAAACGGGAAAAAGCTGACAAAAATCTTTGGACTCTTTTTAATTCAGTAATGAACATAGTTGATATACGATTCAACATTTTAAAGAACATTTTACTCTTAACAACAACCATAATAAACCTATTTCTCGTATCAAACATAAACTTAAAGAACTAGCCAAGGAATTTGTTTTGTCCCGGCCGATAAAGCTGCTAATAATATCATTATTGTTTGACGTAAATTTTACATTGAGGTCCTGAAAAAGAAATCACCAATTCACCAACATTCCAACTGACTCCATTTTCAGAAAACGACATCTGTAACAAACATAAACTTTTAGCTACCTCTTTACAAGCAGAACCAAATACAATGAAAGTCCCAACTATGTACTGGCTTCAAGCTACATAAAACACCTTACAAATATAGATTTATTTCGTCTTCAAGCCATTGTTCCACTACTAAATTGTCTATTCTTCTTACCAGTTCACTTGGTACAATCAAAAACCTGATAATAAATTGTTCAAATAAGGCCTTTGAAAATAGTGGAATTAATTACTTTTGGAGTGTCAAAACTCGTTGGAAGTACTTGATAAATTGCATGCTTATATTGGTGATTTTGAATCTGTTCAAAGTTTTGATTTTTCTACCTTGTATACCACATTGCCTCACATTCTCATTAAGAAAAATTCACACACCTAATTAAATGGGCATTTAAAAGTCAGAATGTGAATACATATGTTCTAACTCTTTAGGTCATTTTTAGTAGCAATAAACAAAAGAAATATGTCAATTGGACATGCTTTGATACTATATCTGCCCTTGAATTTTTACTAGATAATATTTTTGTTCGCTTTGGAGATTCCGTATATCGTCAGGTTATCGGAATTCCAATGGGGACTAACTGTGCACCACTTATTGCGGACCTGTTTTTGTATTGCTATGAGTTACAATTTATGACTAAAATCAGCAAAGACCCATCGAAACAACATCTGATACAAAAATTTAATAATACTTTTAGATATTTGGATGATATATTGGCTCTCAATAATGACGACTTCAGTATGTATACTAAAGAAATTTATCCTGTTGAACTTACTTTAAATAAAGCTAATACTAACAATGACCACTGCCCTTTCCTCGATCTTGATATCCATATCATTAACGGAAAGCTTAATACAAAATTTATGATAAAAGAGATGATTTTCATTTCCTATCGTTAATTATCCATTTTTAGATGGTGACGTTCCCTTGTCACCATCTTACGGTGTTTATATATCTCAACTTGTACGATTCGCTCGTGTATGTAACAACGTTTCAGATTTTAACGAAGAAATTTATGTATTACTGAAAAATTATTACACCAGGGTTTTCGATATCACAAACTAGTCAAAACATTTACTAAATTTTATCATCGGTATAAGGACATCATTCGTAAATATAGCTCAACATGCAGACTTCTTATACGTTCAGGTATTTCACATCCAATCTTTTATGGTAATATTCTTTATAAAGCACTAAAATGTCAGTATTCACCTCAGAAGCTAACAAAACCTTTAAATAGACTTATTAAGAAGGGATATAGTTACGATACTGTTGTCAGGTCATTAAAGATTGCATATTTTGGCTTTAATATTGATTCACTTATAGGGTCTTTGCATCGGAACTAAACACATTTATTTAAAACCAGTTGTTGGCATGACACGGGTTATGCTCTTCTCATATATTTTATGATGGTATGATACTAAACCCTAACGGGAGGGATTGTGCCTGATATTCATATGATGAAGACATAATCTTTCAATCAGTTTAATTGAGGTCTGGAGCTACATGTCAGTTAACTGCTAGTAGTCTGTTGTTATTTATGTATTATTGTCATTTTGTTTATTTTCTTTGTTACATCTTCTGACATCGGACTCGGACTTCTCTTTAACTGACTTTTAATGTGCGTATTGTTATGCGTTTACTTTTCTACATTGGCTAGAGGTATAGGGGAGGTTGAGATCTCATAAACATGTTTAACCCGCCGCATTTTGCGCCTGTCCCAAGTCAGGAGCCTCTGGCCTTTGTTAGTCTTGTATTATTTTTACTTTTAGTTTCTTGTGTATAATTTGAGTTTAGTATGACGTCCATTATCACTGAACTAGTATATATATTTGTTTAGGGCCAGCTTAAGGACGCCTCCGGTGCGGGAATTTCTCGCTGTATTGAAGACCTATTGGTGACCTTCTGTTGTTGTCTGTTCTGTGGTCGGGTTGTTGTCTCTTTGACACATTCCCATTTCCATTCTCAATTTTATTATTTTGAGAACACAACAAAATTCGGTAAATTTCAGGGCATAAAATTAAAGTCCTTCCAAGCTTATACAGTCTTAAATGAAAAATTGTCATAATAAAGTTAAAACTAGACAGTTTAAAATCCTTTAAAAAAGCAAGGACAGATTAGATGTTTTTCACAACAAACTAAGTAACCTGTACATGAACAAAATAAACATTTTCATTTTATCTCAGTAAAGTTTATAATAGAAAATATATTGGACAAATATAAGTGCCAACTAGCTTTTAGTCCTCTTTTGGATTCATGTCATGAGAAAGGCGATTTTAAAAATTTTAAATCTTAGGACTACAAAACTTCATTCATGTCACACAGACATCAGAGAATCTTTAATTTTATCAAATTACACACAATAAAGAGGATATAATATCTAGATAGAAATTCAACCAGAAAGAAAAGAAGATTGTGTCTGAGGACACGAATACCCACGCTCAAGCTTCAAACAAATGAAAATGGGACGGACGGAAGGAAAGACAGAAGGATGGAAAGACAGGACGGAAGGACAGAAAGACGGACGGTCAAGGGTAACACTTAATGCCTCCCTTGCCTAAGGCAGGGTTATAAAAAGTTTCAGTAGCACTTCCATTCATACAATCCAACACATGTTAGACGACCTCATAGTTTACTAAATCAACTCTAGATCTACCTGTAATATCAAAACAATTGTTAAATAAGGCTATGATGACCGACATAATTAACATGCAGACAGTTTAAATAGTACAATATTTGACTTAAGATAAATATTTAAGTGTGGTTTTGTGTGCAGTAAGTCAATGAAGGGGTTTCGGAAGTCTTTTAACTACCTATAGATAGTTAGATGACAGGATGATATGCATCTATGACACACAACCTTTATTTACAGGAAATTAAAAACTGCTAAACATTTACAGGATGGCCAGTAAAAATAAATACATTTTCAAAATGTCAAATTAACCTGTAAAATTAAAAAATTATAATTAAAATATTGGTTCATTGTTGGTTTCCTACAACAGAATCACAAAACTTTACAAAGTGAAATTATCCAATGAAAAAGTTGAAATTCTACAATAGTGTATATCGTAACCTGCCTGACAACAATTCGTCCTTTTCATTGGTTTAACAAGTAAACTTTTTATTTAAAAATCTTTTATTTTCAAAAATCAAGTCCTCCGCAGGTAGCAACAAGCAACAACACTTATCTAGTGCAAGAGGCACTTTAACAATGTCGGCTTAAGTTAATGTGGGAAAGTTTTTCTGAAAATGATCATCTAATTTACCCATATATCAACAGGTGTCTTGAAGTGGTCAACTAAGAGGGCGAAAATGGTACCACTGGGAAAGGATTCTTCTAATTTTATGAATTCCAATTTTCATTGCTTGTTTAAAAAAATATCAATGTAAAGGATGCTTTTTATCATGTTTATTTGGATTTAAACCACAAAATCTATGGAAATTGATAACCTAATGCTAAAACTACTACCAAAGTAAAATCATAGGGTTTAGGGATCAGTTCTTAGGATGAGGGAAAATCTTATCTTACAACATATAACTTCACATGCTGAAAAATTAGGCCATGATACACCATTAATGACATTTAATGCTGTTATGGATGCTAATTTTACCAGCTTCAACATTATAAGTTTTATCTATCTATTTCATGAAAACAGGAACTGACACATTCCTTATCAATATCTTAAAGCTTAATTTTGTCTTTCAAAAATTCAGCTAAAATAACAAAGAAAAATATCTCCTTGTACTGGTTGCTGTCAATAAGGAGAGCAAAAGGCATGGTGGTGAAGTAGTAACAGAAAACATTAGAGTCTGTCAAAAATAAAGTGGTCAGTATCACTATGTGATTACTTGGAACATTATCAATTTGGTGGTTCTCCAAAGGATGATGAAGTCAATGTTAAAGGAATACTGAATACATTTTTTAATTTCATATTAACCACAAGCAATGTATTGTCAGTTAGGGTAACAAAATAGCTATTTCCTATTTGTGGTACTTGAAAACAAGAGTTCTTAACATTTTATTCTGAATTTAATTCAATTAAATGTCTAGAAGTCATTAAGATTCAGACAGACCCTTAATATTGTTAAATCATGAGTCTGCTTCTCTTCTGAAAGAAAAAACTAAGCAAAAAGCAGAAAATGAAAAAAGACAGGAATAATATTTTTATCTAACAATATGCTAGTACATCTGTTGTTGAAAGTATCTTAAATGGCTATCTGGCCGACTATCCTGCTTCAATCAAAAATCACTGAAACTTAATGTCAAAATCCTTATATTGGACCCTACTTCAACTTGAAACACAAAAGTAATTCAAAACCCATCTACTAACAAACACTGCTCAAAATTTTCTACAATGGTCATTACCTGAAGTCATCTGTGTACGATGTGTATCCAATATGTGTGTATATTGTATGAATGGAATCAGATAAAGACTATCTAAAAGATAATACAGAACTACGTCAAACCCAAATATTTTATTATCTAATTACAAAGATAAGTGTTTTAAATTACGTATGACATTCAGTTCTAATTGTAGGAAGTGCATCATGATCGATAAAAATGAGGTTGATTATTAGAATTCAGATCATACATTTACATGAAAAAGTAGTTTTATAGAGGTAATGCCATTGTTAGTATTGATGTTAATTGGATTCTGTATCAATCCCAGATGAGGCCATTCGTGACAACACTTAGTGACATAATTTGTAAAAGAAACATTTATCTTTAAACATCTTTAACAGTGGTTTTGATTAAATCAGAAACTTTCCAAAATTATATCATATGGTCCCACATTGTTGGATGTTGAAAAATATATGTTGTTGAACTTAGTTGGGCACTCTGTATTTACGTTGGTTATTCAAATAAAGATCAACTTTCAACCAAGCCAATATATATTGGTTATGAATTATTATTGAAATATGAAGTATACACCAATTAGACAGCAACCTAATGACAAAAATAACCAGACATCCAGAGGGCAAGCTAACTTCATTTTGTGAAATGTTATTCCAATTTTTTTAACCCTTTTAATTTATTGGTGGATGGATGTGTGATTGATGTTCAGTGGCTAATATTACATTCACTTGTTACTGTGAGAAGTAGATTAATTTATGGAAGTTGAAAACCATTCAAGTAAAAAAAAAGGTGCTGCTCTGCTTCAACTGCTTATTTTATACTCATCTCTCTGTATGAAGCTTTCCAAGTTTAAAGGTCACATGAAGGTTTGGCCAAATGAATATTCCCCAACCAATTATGACCAAGACGATTTTCATGATAAATGACCATTAAAGTGAAATTCTATTTATACTGATGCAAGTTTCCATAAAATATGCTTTATTGTAACTTTCCAGATGGTATATACTGTTTAGAAACAAATTGTTACCTTATTCAGTAAAAATGTTGATATGGTTTCCAATGGTCATATCATTTCGGATGGGAAAGGTGGTATTTGCCCTCTAATATTTCTAAATAGACAATTTCTTACATTGAAATAGATCACTTTTTGAGCCAACAAATTGTGGTAAAAAACCTGAACAACAGTTAAAATAATGTGTCTAATTACTATATATATATATATATATTATATTCCAAATATAAATATTTATCATACAAGGAGTGCTGACAACAGAGAAGAAAAATGCCATTTTAATGAATTAAGTCAAACGGCTATTATAAGTTCAAAAGTATGTCAACTAAATCTATTTCACTGGTTTGCTTGGTTGTTTTTTGGAAGATTGGATTTCAAATCTCAGCTAAATATCTGCAGAGGACTTACAAAAAATTGCATTCATTTTTGGAGGCCCATGTCCAGATCCATGGGTGGTAACTAGGTAAAATGTATCACAACCAAAACAAAATGCATTTGCCTTAAATAAAATTTTTATTCTAAAATAACTTCAGGAGTGACTGAATTGAAGGGTGACAGCACTGATAATTGACACTAAGTGAAGACATTGGCTTACAATAACCCTTAGTGCCAAGTATTCTTAAAACGTATTACAACAGTCAAAACTACCATCTTTAGGTGTGTATATGGTACCCACTTTTTTACCCTGAAAAATTTGTTGATAGATGGGGTGCGTATTATACACAAATATAGACGGTGTTTGATTTTTTTTTTTTAGGGGATTTTTTGGTTTTTTTTATTGATAGCATTTTCTTATTCATTATTGTATATGTTAAAGACGTTTTTTATTTTATTTCTTTATTTGTAATTTTTAAAAAAAAGTTTGTTTTCCTTCCTTATTAAATACACAGTGTCTTCCTCCTATTCCCACTTTTTAAAAATCACTATTCCTTCTATTCCCACATGCAAATAACAATAGATGTTTTGATAAATAATTTGTTTTATAACAATCAAGGTTAATTAAAAATTCAGCAAAGATTTACCTGTATTTTTTAAAAGAAAACATATTTCTTTCACTGTTAAAGTATATTTTGAAAAAAAAAAAAAAAATTAATACAATGTTTATATATATGTAACATGTTTTTTCTTATTCAAAGAATTACCTTAAAATAAAGATTTGATTTGATTTTTTGTGTTTTTAACGCCACTTTTAAGCACTGCTTTTGGGCTATTTCGTGGCGGCCAGTTTTTATTGGTGGAGGAAAAAGTAAAATAAAAAAAATACTGAACTCCGAGGAAAATTCAAACAAGAGGCTCTCAAGAGCCTGAATCGCTCACCTGTATTTCAGAGGAGAAGATTTTTAAATGTTAGCAAACTTGATGAACAAATTGTGTAAAATTGTCTTTAAAGGGCAATAACTCCTTAAGGGGTCAATTGACAATTATGGTCTTTATAACTTTTTGTAGATCTTACTTTGCTGAACATTATTGCAGCTTACAGTTTATATCTATCTATAATAATATTCAAGATAATAACAAAAACTGCAAAATTTTGTTAAAACTACCAATTTGGTGGAGAAACCCAACAATGGGTTGTTCGATTCGTCTGATAATTTCAGGGCCGATAGATCTTGACCAATTGAACAATTTAAGCCCATGTCACATTTGCTCTAAAAGCTTTAGTTTTTGAGATATAAGCCAAAAACTGCATTTGACCCTGATGTTCTATTTTTAGCCATGGCGGCCATGTTTGTCAATGGATCAAAACTTCGGATACATATTATAAACAAGATACCCTAAGGAACATTTAGTTAAAGTTTGAAGGTAATTGGCCCAGTAGTTTCAAAGGAGAAGATTTTTAAATGTTAGCAAACTTGATGAACAAATTGTGTAAAATTGTCTTTAAAGGGCAGTAACTCCTTAAGGGGTCAATTGACAATTATGGTCTTTATAACTTTTTTGTAGATCTTACTTTGCTGAACATTATTGCTGTTTCCAGTTTATATCTATCTATAATAATATTCAAGATAACAAAAAACTGCAAAATTTCCTTAAAACTACCAATTTAGTGGCAGCAACCCAACAATGGGTTGTTCGATTCATCTGAAAATTTCAGGGCTGATAGATCTTGACCAACTGAACAATTTTACCCCATGTCAGATTTGCTCTAAAAGCTTTAGTTTTTAAGATATAAGCCAAAAACTGCATTTGACCCCTATGTTCTATTTTTAGCCATGGTGGCCATGTTTGTCGATGGATCAAAACTTCGGATATAATTTATAAACTAGATACCCTAAGGAACATTTAGTTAAAAGTTTGAAGGTATTTGGCCCAGTAGTTTCAGAGGAAAAGATTTTTGAAATAGTTTACGACAGACGACGACAGACGACGGACGACGACGGACGCCAAGTGATGGCATATGCTCACATGGGGCCCTTTGGGCCCAGGTGAGCTAAAAAGGAAAGTCCCTAATCAAATGGCAAAATCAAAAGCTCAAACACATCAAACGAATGGATAACAACTGTCATATTCCTGACTTGGTCACTTGGTACAGGCATTTTCTTATGTAGAAAATGGTGGATTGAACCTAGTTTTAAAGCTAGCTAAACCTCTCACTTGAGCCGGAGTGCTTCAGATAAACAGAAGTAAGATTAAACTAGAGGCTCTAAAGAGCCTGTGTCGCTCACCTTGGTCCATGTGCATATAAAACAAAGGACACAGATGGATTCATGACAAAATTGTGTTTTGGTGATGGTGATGTGTTTGTAGATCTTACTTTACTGAACATTCTTTGCTGCTTACAATTATCTCTATCTATAATGAACTTGGCCCAGTAGTTACAGTGGAAAATATTTTGTAAAAATTTACAAAAATTTACAAAATTTATGAAAATTGTAAAAAATTGACTATAAAGGGCAATAACTCGTTCAGGGGTCAACTGACCATTTTGGTCATGTTTTGACTTATTTGTAGATCTTACTTTGCTGTACATTATTGCTGTTTACAGTTTATCTCTATCTATAATAATATTCAAGATAATAACCAAAAGGTGCAAAGTTTTCTTAAAATTACCAATTCAGGGCAGCAACCCAACAACGTGTTGCCTGATTGGTCTGAAAATTTCAGGGCAGATAGATCTTGACCTAATGAACAATTTCATCCTCGTCAGATTTGCTCTAAATGCTTTGGTCTCAGAGATATGAGCCAAAACTGCATTTTAACCTATGTACTATTTTTAGCCATGTCGGCCATCTTGGTTCGCGGCAAGGGTCATCGGACACATTTTTAAACCACATACCCTAATGATGATTGTGGACAAGTCTGGTTAAATTTGTCTTAGTAGTTTCAGAGGAGAAGATTTTGTAAAAATTACAAAATTCTGAAAAATGGTTAAAATTGACTATAAAGCGCAATAACTCCTTAAGGGTCAACTGACCATTTTGGTCAAGTTGACTTATTTGTAGATCTTACTTTGCTGAACATTATTGCTGTTTACAGTTTATCTCTATCTATAATAATATTCAAGATAATAACCAAAACCCGCAAAATTTTCTTAAAATTACCAATTCAGGGGCAACAACCCAACAATGGGTTGTCCGATTCATCTGAAAATTTCAAGGCAGATAGATCTTGACCTGATAAACAATTTTACCCCAAGTCAGATTTGCTCTAAATGCTTTGGTTTTTGAGATATAAGCCAAAATCTACATTTTACCCCTATGTTCTATTTTTAGCCATGGTGGCCATCTTAGTTGGTTGGCTTGGTCACCGGACACAATTTTTCAACTAGATACCCCAATGATGATTGTGGTTAAGTTTGGTTAAATTTGGCCCAGTAGTTTCAGAGGAGAAGATTTTTGTAAAAGTTAACGACGACGGACGCCGGAAGCCAAGTGATGAGAAAAGCTCACTTGGCCCTTTGGGCCAGGTGAGCTATGAATTTCATGCGCATGATGACGAAATTGGCAAAAGACTGAAAGAAATTTATTTAAATCGGAAAGCACAAGTACAAGAGGCTTTCAAAAGAAAAGAACGGTCAGCTAAAATCCTAAACTTAAATGAAAAATGTATAAACACAAAAAAATAAAATGAAAGGGTTTTGGAATTTCCTTAAAATAAAACGAACCGATACAGGACATATGGAGCTTAATGATCCACATGATTTTGATAAAATATAAACAGCTACGGATGAGATAAATAATGCCCTTTCCCAGCATTTTAGCTTCATAGGTTCCTTTTAAAATGAAAATGGTGAACTTGAAAAAGAAGTTAAAAACCTAATAACAAATATTGACGAAAATTTATTAATATCAGATTCTCCCCTATCGGTTACTTTCGACGAAAATAAAATTTCACAGACTTTAAACATTTCACACAATGGTTGAAGGCGCAATGTATCCACTGGTAAACAGTCTAATTCTAGCCAAGAGCGAACTAGTATACACAGGGTTCCTGACTTTACTCAAAGATGTATGTCACCAACACAAACTACAACTTCAGCCTACCTCTATCTGAAAGTCGCCATCCAAAATGTAGCATATTATGTATTTACTTACATCAACGCAAACCACTGTTTTTTCCATTATACACAATGCATCTGGAGAAAAGCACAAGGAACAGGGATTCGGGTTCCATACAAGAAAGACAACAACATTGATCAACTAGAACGCCGTGCCACTGTCCTTTTACCTACTGCTGAGGTAGAAGATGTGTGGTTTAATGCCCTAACCAACATAGATCAGATTGATACTAACAGCAACTACACGCCCTTTACAGACTATGTAACAAAATAGTGATGAGACCATTACACAACACAGGGACTGAGGACTACACATCATCTAGATGGATGGCAAAGCAAACTGATGAAACATGTCCAGCACTCACATCCAAACATCTTTAAACTCATAAAACTACTGAAACATGAGGAAGCTAATTCCTGATCATGATCCAGTATGCAGCCGATGGGAAGAGAGTGTCCCAAAAAAGTATGTCGAAATCAACAACAGATTAGAAGAGCTTATGGATAGATATTGCAACTAGAAAGTCACAACAGTACAGTTTGGTGATGCAGCCTCCCACCTTATTCGTGTTGAATAGATTATTAAACATTAATAGACTTATATACAGTGAATTTCTAATGTGTGTGCTACAATGTGTGGTTTGTTTTAGTGCTGTTAACTTATATTGTGTGTTTCATATTATAATGCTTGAATCTACTGTTGAATTTGTGTTATAAAAGAAATAAAATAATTTACTTATATTTGTTTCCATTTCTTTCATATCAATTTGAATTAAAAACATGGAATTCATACACATACAAAAATAACCTTTAACCTATCCAAAAAAAAAACTTGTCAATTAAAAGTTGATTAAACAATGTTTATACAGTATAATCCTTTGTTTGCACAAGTTTTCCCCCTATTCCCACATGAATTTTAACTTTTCTTACCAGACTTATAAAAAGTGGGAATAGGAGGAATGAACCGAATACACAAGTACTGGTGTGACATCCTGCATGAGTGAGCTTAGTATAATAACCTCAGGCAGTGCTCTAAATCAACATGATCAATGAAAAGGAAATATAGGATTAAAGAGTCATTAAATTTTCATTACTGCTATTCAACTTTGAAAATGTTTGAGGTCTAATTTCTTTTGTTCCATAACATTCTAATCATTTCTTTTATAATATTTGAACAGAGCATCAGCTTGGACAAGCTTAGATAAACATTGATTTCAAAAGGGAACCCTAATTAATAACTTTACTTTTATAAAATTATTAAATGTTAATTACATGATAAAACCTCTACCATTTAATTGTTTGTGACTTTAAAATAATTTGTTTGAACAATCAATCTTATTATTTTATCTGTCAATAGATTTAAATGAAGATTAAATAGATGGTTTAATTGTTTCCTATTAAAGACTTTTATCAGTGAAGTAGACTTTAAAAAGAAAAAATTATATATTTTTTTCCTTTTCTTTTTCCCACTATTTTGGAGGGATGAAAAGGTGTGCGTATTATACACAACTGCGTACTATACATGGCTAAATATGGTATCCGAGGATTAACCTTTTTTAAAACAATACAAGTACAGGAGTACATACCCTTTGTTTTCTATAAATAAATAGTTTTATCTTGTCTCTAGTATTAGTTCGTACAATTCATTTCCATTAAAGATCAGTTAATATATACCAATCACTCAACTGTACTTAGAACAGGTATGTAAACTTTGGATGCATGTTTTAAAATGAGTACTTTCAACTTAAAAATATCAAACTGCTCTGGTTTACTTTTAAAAGGGTAAAGCTGAGAAAAACTAAGGTGTGAATATATACATCTGCCTTTAAATTAATGTCATTTAAGTGTCAATACCTTACTTTGTATGACAAAACCAGTTATATATTCGTCAAATAAATAGTGATGATAAATTTTGATTTTTCAATACTTTCATTGTAACAATTTATACTTTACACAAATGACACTTAAAATTGCTCTTTGGAACTATTCTTGAACTTAAAAATGAGACATAAGATTTATCAGATCAGCCATTCTGTTGAATTATATAAGCTGCCACTGGCATTTTTTTCAATATACTGCTAATTATATATAATAGAACAAACCTTTTCAATAACAAAATTTTACCCATGTAAAGATGATAGAAGTCAGAATAAGAAAAAAAGAAGATATGGTGGAGGGATTAAACATGTTAGCAGTCTCTCAACCCTCCCCTAAACCTGGAACTGACTAGTACAACAGAAAAACAAAAGAACAAACTGCAAAAAAAAACAATAAATGAAAAACAAATATGATAAACAGCAACAAACAACAACCACTGAATTACAGGCTCCTGGCTTGGGACAGGCACATATATATGGCAGGGTAAAACATGTTAGCCAGCACCCTTCCCTCCCCCTAACCAACGTGTTTCAAGCCTAGATCATAGAAAAGCTGAATGAAACTTTGCTAGATTGCAAGTAGAATCCCACAAACTTCCACAATATCAAAGATATGTATAAAAACAAGAATATTTGTCCACTGGACAACATGTACTGCTCACACGATTACCATTTCTACCACCAATTCTGATTGATTGATTGATCGTTGGTTGCTTAATGTCCAGTGGCAAATATTTCATGCATGTTCAGGACGAGAACAAGTTAACAATATTTATAATAGGTAGGTCCTGTAATAGAGGTCGTCCGGGATGAAGGTTGGGGAAATTTAAACTGCCACGGGAAAATGAGGGTATATTATATAAGGACAGAAATTTAGCCTTGCAACAGGCCACCTACGGACCCCCCAAAGAGTTGTTGCAAGGGTTCTTAACGTGCAAAGAACGTGGCACTTTCTTTACACAAGGCATCGGATTTAACGTCCCCATTCTGACCGGAAGTGACTGCGAACTAGTACATCCCGCACAGCCAAACGGACGCCCTACTTTAGCGAGGGTTTTACCGCCGGTCGGAGGAAGACCAATGGTGACCATATTTCTATTCCCCAGTCACCCTTGGGGGACCACCAATTCTGGGTCAACAGCCTAATTTGGTAAACATTATAGCAAGTTAACGCCATAATGAACATGAGTATTAAGTTTCAAGTTGGTGTGACCACTTCTACATGATAAACTACCTTAAACAAACACATTCACCAGATAATGGAAGGGCCGACAGATGAAAGGATGGACGCAAAAACCAGAAAAACAATATCAATATTTTTTAAATTGTACATTATATACATACCAAGCATTCTCACATATATAGCCGTTTCATCTTGCTTATCATATGATATACCTCCTCGCCGCTGAAATAAAAAAAAAAAGTGAACTATAATCAAAGAAAACTCAATGAATAAGCTTAAAATTGTGACCGGTGTACAAAAATTTTAAGCCTGGTATGATGAGTTTATTTACCAACATAAAAAAATTGATAGTTTCATATAATCTGGATTAAACAGAGACTTAATTCATTTAATTCAGGGTCAAATGGTGTTCTAACTCAAGGTTAAAATGTTGAGCTAAAGGAATAAAAACTTTCAAGATGTAGTTTGTGCACAACCAGCCTATTTGTGATGACTATTAGTCACAAATGGCTTAAATCATTCAAACAAACTTTTGTTGGAAACTAACTTCTATGAGAAGTGTGAAATATCATGAAATAAATGGGGAATGTGTCCATGGGACACAGATGATGACTCTGCTTGCATATAACTTTATAAAGGGCCATAACTCAAGAACTGTAAAAGTGACACTACCCAAATTTGAACTTGATCTGAGTTTTGTGGTAATAAGCACTGTTTATAAGTTTCATAACATTTAGTTGACGTAAACTTAAATTAGAGAACAGAAACCAAAAATTCAGAAATTTTTCCATTTTTAAAGGGCATAACTCTAGAACAGTAGAAGTGACACCACCAAAATCCAATCTTTATCTGTGTTTTGTGGTAATTAACATTGTGCATAAGTTTCATAACATTTGGTTGAGGCAAACTAAAGTTAGAGAACAGAAACAAATATTTCAGCAATTTTGAGATTTGTAAAGGACATTACTCTAGAACGGTAAAAGTGACGCCAACAAAATTCAAACTTGATCTGTGTATTGTGGTAATTAGCATTGTGCATAAGTTTCATAAAAATTTGATTGAGGTCTAAAGTTCGAGAACAAAAACTAATTGTCAGCAATTTTGCCATTTGTAAAGGGGCATAACTTTAGAATGGTGAAAGTGACACCACCAAAATTCAAACTTGATCGGTGTTTTGTGGTAATAAACATTGTGGATAAGTTTCATAACATTTGGTTGAGGCAAACTCAAGTTAGAGAACGGAAACAAAAAAATCAGCAATTTTTTCATTTGTAAAGGGGCATAACTCTAGAACAATAAAAGTGATGCCCCCAAAATTCAAACTTGATCTGTGTTTTGTAATAATAAACATTGTGGATAAGTTTCATAACGTTTGGTTGAGGCAAACTAAAGTTAGAGAATGGAAATGAAAAATTCAGGAATTTTTCCATTTGTAAAGGGGCATAACTCTCGAATGGTAAAAGTGATGCCACCAAAATTCAAACTTGACCTGTGTTTTGTGGTAATTAGCATTGTGGATAAGTTTCATAACATTTGGTTAAGATAAACTAAAGTTAGAGAACTGAAACCAAATTTGGGACGTACGGACGTACAGACGGACAAGGGTAAAACTTAATGCCCCCTCCGCCATGGCTGGAGCATAAAAATTCAGAAATACTTGTGCATTGTTCTATGCTATGATGTCTAGCTAGTAGTCACTACAACATTTAATGATGATGGGGTCTGAAAGTTATACAAGTCCTAAAGTTCTTAACAATCAATCAACTCATTATTTTGATATCAAGAACATCAAAACTTGAGTACATGATAATTTTTCTGATTAATTTTAATGATCTTTAAAATTTTGAACATTCATACATCTGAAATCCAAACATAATCTTTAATTATTGACCAGAGGGTATTGAATATCTTCCAATGTTTTACTTCTTAAGGACCCATCTAAAAACTTAAGCTTACATAAAATATTTTTGATTACAATAAATCCGCCATTATGGAAATTTACAAAGCAATACTAAACATTTATTGAAACTGTATAAAGTTATTAAGCAAATGTTTGAACAGATCTCAACTTATAATTAAGATTGAAAACTCAGTGGAATCACATATTGGTAAAATCAGATATTTTCCCCATTAATTCATACTTTTGTGATTACATCAGAATACTAAGGAAATCAGATGCCAAAATGTATTGAAGAGTTGAATATAAAGTAATCTTGTGAACTGCTGACCATAAGACCTATAAAATCTTTGCAGACTGGCTTCCAGTTTTCTCTTTTAAGGCCGGTACACACGATAAGATTTGTATTTTAAGATTTGAATTACATGTATAAATTTTGTTCTTCTTATATGACGCTCTTTTTCACATGTAAAGATTAATCTTGTAAGAACTTAAATAATTAATAATATCCCTCATGCTTTTCCCCCTGCCAAATGGTATCAACAATGGAAATTGTATTGGTTGTAGCAGTGTCTGGTAATGGTATCAACAATGGAAATTGTATTGGTTGTAGCAGTGTCTGGTAATGGTTCCAACAATGGAAATTGTACTGGTTGTAGCTGTGTCTCAGGTATTCTAATATGTACTACAAAGAAGTTATTTATAAATAAATGTGGATAGTGTCCACATGTGGACACAGATGATGCCCCCGCTTGCATATCATATAGTTATAAAGGGACATAACTGAAGAACGGTAAAAATGACACTACCCCAATTTGAACTTGATCTGAGTTTTGTGGTAATAAGCATTGTGTGTAAGTCTCATAACATTTGGTTGAGGCTAACTTCAGTAGAAAACAGAAACTAAAAATTCAGCAATTTTTCTTTTTGTAAACACGCATAACTCTAGAACAGTTGTGTAAAAGTTTTATAACATTTGGTTGAGACATACTAAAGTTAGAGAACGGAAACGAAAAATTCAGCAATTTTTATGTATATAAAGGGACATAACTCAAGAATGGTAAAAGTGGCGCCACCAAATTTCGTACTTAATCTGTATTATGTATTATCGCTATTTTGTGCATTTTTCCTTTGATCTTTTTTTGTGATAATTTTTCATATCATGCTACTCGCTTGAGATGGAAAATTATCGCTAAAAACTAAGGGTGCACGTGCCCATTGTCAATGAAATTAACAATGTCTTCATAGGTAAAATAGCGATAAACAGATTATCATTGGTCAACTCAACTCGATTGCTTTTCTCACTTTCGCCATACCGGCTCAAGCAAGAAAATCAATCTTGTTGAGATGATCAACGATAATCTATAAGTAATAAGCACTGTGTATAAGTTTCATAACATTTGGTTGAGGCAAACTAAAGTTAGAAAACGGAAACAACAAATTTGTACTTGATCTTAGTTTTGTGGTAATGAATATTGTGTATAGGTTTCATTAAGTTACAAAATGGAAACTAAAAATTTTGCAATCTTTCGATTTATAAAGGGGCATAACTCAATAATGGTTAAAGTGACACTACCCAAATTCAACTTGATCTGTGTTTTATCAGTGGAAGTCAAAATTAAACATTGCATTGTATGAAGCATTGATTGTAGTTGATTCAACTATAATCATGGACAAAGGAAGATAACTCCAATTTTAAAAATAAAATGCTCCGCTGGGCGCAGCCTGATACGACTGCAGAGGTCGAACCCTGAACAGTTGGGGCAAGTATGGACACAACATTCAAGCTTGATACAGCTCTGAATTTGGATTGTAATTAAATATTTGACACAGCATAGGTTTCTGACACGGAATGAATGTGGTCTAAGAACTTAACATTTTTAATTTACCTATTATGGTCCAATATCCAAAATCTAAATACATGGTTAGATTCAGCATAACAAAGAATCCAAAGAATTCAATTTTTGATGAAATCAAACAAAGTTTAATTTTGGACCCAATTTTGTTAAAACCAAACTAAGTTTAATTTTGGACCCTTTGGACCTTAATGTAGACCAATTTGAAAACGGGACCAAAAATTAAGAATCGAAATACATGGTTAGATTCAGCATATCAAAGAACCCCAATATTTCAATTTTGATGATATCAAACCATATCATTATTATTTGCTTTAATATATAAATCAGAATAACCAACTTAAAATTGAAAATTTTAAAAAAAAAAAAAAAGAAAAAAAATCCCCCAATTTTTGAACCCTTTATGATTCATCACCCCAAACTCAATCCCAGCCTTCCCTTTGTGGTATGGTACCTTGGCAGTACAATTTCAGAGTGATCCATTTGTTATTGTCTGAAACTAGAAAATGCTTGTTTTGGTGGCCCAAACCTATATGTTTAGGGCAATACCCCAAACTCAAACCTAGCTTTCCCTTTGAGATATCGAACCTTGTAGTACAATTTCATAAAGATTCATACACATACACACAAGTAATGGTCCTGAAACTAGAAAAATGCTTGTTTTTTTGCCCCTTTTTGGCCCCTAATTCCTAAAATTTTGAGGCAATTACCCCCAAAATCAATCCCATCCTTCCCTTTGTGGTATATTGTCTGGAAACAAGAAAAATGCTTATTTTTGACCCCTTTTTGGCCTCTTATTCCTAAACGTTTTGGGCAATTACCCCCAAACTCAGTTACAGCTTTCCCTTTGTGATATGGAACCTTGTAGTACAATTTCAGAAAGATCCATACACTTACACACAAGTTATTGTCATGAAACTAGAAAAATGCTTGTTTTTGCCCTTTTTTGCCCCTAATTCCTAAAATTTGAGGCAATTACCCCCAAAATCAATCCCAGCATTCCCTTTGTGATATGGAACCTTGTGGTACAATGTCAAGAGAGATCAATACACTAACATACAAGTTATTGTCTGGAAGTTACAAAAATGCTTATTTTTGGCCCCTAATTCCTTAACTGTTGGTACCATAACCCCAAAAATCAATCCCAACCTTCCTTTTGTGGTATTGAACCTTATGGTAAAATTTCATAGAGATCCATTCACTTAAACTACAGTTATTGTGCGAAAACCAATCTGTCTTCCGATGACGACGACGATGTCATACCAATATGGGACCGCAAAATTTTTTGCGGTCGTATAATTACTTGATATTTAGAAGAAAATAAAAATTTTGCAATTTTTTCCATTTATAAAAGGGCATAACTCTAGAATGGTTAAAGTGACGCCACCAAAATTCAAACTTGATCTGTGTTTTGTGGTAATAAGCATTGTATATAAGTTCCATAACATTTGGTTGAGGCAAACTTAAGTTAGAGAACGGAAACTAAAAATTTGGCAATTTTTCCATTTATAAAGGGGCATAACTCTAGAACTGTTAAAGTGACGCCACCAACATTCAAACTTGATCTGTGTTTTGTGGTAATAAGCATTGTGTATAAGTTTCATAACATTTGGTTAAGGCAAACTCAAGTTAGAGAACGGAAACCAATTTTGGGACGTACGTACGTACGTACAGACGGACAAGGGTAAAACTTAATGCCCCCACCGCTACGGCAAGGGCATAAAAAGAAAATTAAAAGAAATGTTGGACAAAGCCTTGGATCAGATGGGGACATATATTTGATGTACATCATTCATTACTGGATGAGTTGGGTTTTCAGTTCCTGGTGTCGATACCTCCAGAAAAGCACTTTGAAAGCATCAAATCTGAAAAGCCTGTGCATTTGTATGGTAAACATGATTACAAACTGAGACCCAGAATGGTCACAGAATGGAACATTTTGGTTAGATGAATATAAAAGATCAGCTAAAATTTGCATGAAACATGGAAAATTGCTCTATTCTTAATACAATCTTTAAGATTCTATAAGTCTTATAATTCACTGTATTTAATAATACACACACAGTCAGATTTATATTATTATTCGTCTTAATAAAAATCTGATCGCATGTACCATCCTTTACTGTTTCTATGATTACAAATTTATTTGTATGCTCCCAGCCTTTTTCTTTAGTGTACATGAACCAATTTCTTGCACTTGCACTGTAAAATCTATACAAACAGGTCTCAGCAGTCTTATCAATTGTATATTTGGACCTCTGTATGTCTATGTATACATAAACTATGAACACATTACAAATCCTATTATATATGGCCATCCTTACATACTAAGTTTTAAAACACTTCTTGTAGACCTAAAATTGAGGTCAAATGCATTGTCAAGCTGAATTAATAAGGTTATCAATATAAATAATAATGATAAAATATATAATAAACTTGTCAATAAAGTAAATGTCCTTGAGATTACATATCCCACAGAGAAATTGTGTGAAACTATAAGCTTTAAAAACAAAACCCGAAATTGACCATCATTTACATGGAGATGGTCAGTACAATTTCATTCTATTTAGATTTATTTTTTAAATAATGATAGATTGTTGTTTGATTAATGTCCAGTAGCAAATATCTCTTGCACATTCAGGACAAAATTTATATTCAAAAAATAGTTTTAAAACAAAATTACTCAGGTGTCAGTCTGGTAGATCAAAGTCAACAGAATCAAGCTGTTTCACACTGACAGCAATTGGTATTTTCAAGCAGTAACAATTTTTCAAATAGCTCATGATAAAATTTAAACTGAACTCACAAGTGGCTTAAGGTTCTGGAATCAGTTTCACAAAAAAACTTACGACTAAGATTGATCGTAAGTCATGAACAATTCGGTATACTTACGATCAATCTTAGTTGTAAGTTTTTTTGTGAAACCGACTCCTGACATTTTGCAATAAAACATCATGAAGGTCACAGTCTGGTATGGCATCTTGCTCACACAGGTATCAGGTCAATAAGCAAAACTGCCATTGCCTTCAAGCATTTACACTTCTCATAAGGTATATTACTTACCATTTCTCACTCTGAAATGGTGTGAAAACTCCTTAACCCCATCAAGCATTATTACCTGGTATAAATTATTTAAAATTCTCATATCAAATTAGTCATGTTACCAGGTTAATTTCTGTAGATAACTTTCAATAAATTAATTTTGAATATGTGTGGCATTAAATCAAATAAAACTTTTCTTCAAATTTTCAACCTTATATGTGATACATACATGTTTTGCAAAAGTCATTAGGTCAACTCACACAAATATGAGGCTGGCCATAGTAAAGTCTCTAAATTCATTGGTGTATACAATACTGATTTAATTATAAGTCTTTTTATCCTCTAGAGTATAGAAATATAAAATTCTTCCAATAATTTGATATTAAAGGGAGATAATTGGTAAAAACTGACCTAAAATGCGACTAGAATATTTCTTTGACACATAATTAAGATTTCTGAGTGCCAAACTTCATCATAGAAATAATGGAGATACTTACCAAAGCTGACAACTAGCTGTCAGCTATCAAGCACAGTATTTATGATAAAGTTTTACTCTACTGATTTTTTTTCATTTCTTGGAAATAAAAGCGTAATAAATCCAGTCATGTGGGTGTATGAAGAATTGCAGTGACAGTGACAAAACTTCTGTGTGCAACAATGTGCATATATTTGCTAAAAATTAAAAATTTATGGCAGTAATGTTCAGCAACACTTTAATCCAAGACAGCACTTCAAACACAGCAAATTAAATTTTTTTTTTAACTTTGATTGATTAAAATAGTCAACATATTTTACTTAAATGTGATTCTTGAGATGATTTTGGCATCAGGGCCTAAAAATAGCAAGAAAAGACAACAAAAAAGTAAGTTGCAGAAACCCAAGCAAAACTATGGCCAAACGAAAAAAGACAGAAACTTGTTAAGAAAACCAGCCCAATATCTGGGCAGAAAAAAACAATACAAAGACAAATTTCACTTACTAAAACACTACATAGAAAACAACATAATTCTCAACAAAAACCAGAAGGAAATCAAGTGCTTAAGGATCAACAGACTTCCGTCTCTACAGGCAACCTCAATGTTCAACTCTATATATATATATATATATATATATATATTGGAAAGTTATTTCAAGGGATGATCAATCAAACTACAATCTTATACATGTAATTTCTTTTCTCTTTCACAATATATACCAGGTAAATTTAATGGAGGAGTGGTGACACAGATAAGTGTAGAAAAATATTCCTTGATATTTGGTGTAGGAATGGTGACAAAAATTAATGCAGAAGAATGTCACTTGATAGATTGGTTAAGGAGTGGTGACACATATTGTCTCTTAATATTTTACTGTAGGAGTGGTGACAAAGAATGTCACTTGATATATTGGTTCAGGAGTGGTGACACATATTGTCTCTTGATATTTTAGTGTAGGAGTGGTGACAAAGAATGTCACTTGATATATTGGTTAAGGAGTGGTGAAACATATTGTCTCTTGATATTTTAGTGTAGGAGTGGTGAAACAAGAGCTATGTGATATTTTGATGTAAGAATGGTGACCAAGATTAAAGCAAAAGAATGTCACTTGATATGTTGGTGTAGCAGTGGTGACACAGTCTAACACATAAGAAGGCCCCTTGATACCTTGATGTAGGAGTGGTGAGGAAGATTAATGCAGAAGAATGCTCCTTTGATAATTGAGTGAAGGAGTAGTGACAAAGATCAATGCAAAAGAATATCACTTGATATGTTGGTGTAGCAGTGGTGACACAGTCTAACACATAAGAAGGCCCCTTGATACCTTGATGTAGGAGTGGTGACACAGATTAATGAAGAAGGATGTCCCTTTATATTTTGCTGTAGAAGAGATGACACAAATTAATGTAGAATAACCTTTGCTGTTTTGGTCAAGGAATTGTGACAAAATAAAACAGAATAATGTCCCTTTATATTTTGGTGTAGGAGTGATGACACAGATTAATGTAGAAGACTGATCCTTGATATTTTGGAGGTGTATGAGTGGTGCAACAGATCAATGTGTAAGATTGTCCCTTGATGTTTTGGTGAAGGAATGGTGACAGATTATAATTAATGAAGAAGGCCCTTTGATAATTTAGTGAAGGAGTGGTGACACATAAAAACAGAATTATGCTACTTGTTATTTTGGTGTAGGAGTGGTGACACAGATTAATTTAGAACAAAGCTCCTTGATATTTTGGTGTATGAGTGGTGACAGATTAAAACAGAAGATTTTGGTGAAACCTTAAATATAAAATGTTTTTAGATTAACAAGTCAAAAAGATATTTCATCATCCTTTTTAAAATTAATATCACCATACAAAGATAAGAAATTGTGGAAAAATTGCCAATGAGACAACTCTCCACAAGAGACCAAATGAAACAGAAATTAACAACTATAGGTCACCCACAGTACAGCCTTCAAAAATGAGCAAAACTCATAACCGCATAGTCAGCCATAAAAGGCCCCGAAATGACAAATGTAAAACAATTCAAATGAGAAAACGAACGGCCTAATTTATGTACAAAATAATGAACGAAAAATAATCATGATACACAGAAACAAACGACAACCACTGACTTGGGACAGGCACATATAGAATGTGGTGGTGTTAAACATGTTAGCGGGTGCACAACCCTCCCCTTACCTGGGATAGTGGTGTAACAGTACAACATAAGAACAAACTATAAAAATCAGTTGAAAAAGGCTTAACTCATCAGATGGATACAGTTTGTCATCATTTAACTCTATGAAAAATTCAGAAAAAAATCAAGTTTAATTTTGCACATTTGCAAATTCTCAACAAAAGCAGAACTGAAAAAATCATGACTAGACATGGAATATGTCATTTAAATGTATTGTAAATATTATCTTAGGTGGTAATGAATTAATTCCTTAATTCTATGAAGATGTTATTGCCAACTAATTATTATACAAGAATTTCTATATAAAAGTCATGTAAATTTATTGACATAATGACATTTTTCTCACTCAAAAACTATAATATGTCACACCAACATCATATCAGAGATTGATTATAATTACTCTATGACATCATCAATTAATTCATTAATTAATATTGACAGTTACAAACATACCTCAGATGAACAACAGTGTCCCATATTTCTTGTATATCCCATCAAGACATCATCAATATCTACGATTCACAGCCGTCAATTTACAAAATTTATTCTCAACTTCATCACAATTTTTAATTAACTTGACAAAATAGCTGTGAATGGAAACCCTAGTAAGATGAAAATGCATGTATATGAATTCTTATTTACATCAATTCAATCGTATCTACTCCCTCCAAACATTTCTATTCAAGTTCTCTCCAGCATTGAATGCAAAAACACAGGGACTGAAAGACAGTTATCTGTGATGGGATTATTTATATATGTAGGGAAAAAATAATATATTCATGAAAGGAACAGTCAAGCTTTTTTCACTAGGCAACAAGTAAGTTATTGACAAAATCGAAAATTTCATCTGATTGGAGTACATTTTAAAGACGTAATTGTACAGTGTTCACTCAAACATGAAATATATAACTACACATGACGTCAAGTTGTCAACTGTTTACATTTGCCTAAAGCAAACAAAAAAAGATTAGGTTACTATAACCATTTTTAGGATATAAAGATGCCACATAAATATGCTAACAACCTTTTTATCTTTATTTTCTAAAAGTGACCACAAAATGAATGGTCATTAGTATCGACCAATGGAAAGAATGAGGGATATACTTCAAGTGGGTCATTTTGTGAATATAACAGTTTGACCATTGACATGTTGTTGAATCACTAAAAATTAATAGATCTATTTAGATGTTGTTTAAAAAACCTTCGGGAGAAAGTTTATAGTATCTCTGATGAATTATTGTATATGTGTAGTAGCTGGAATATATTAAGATCACGTTGACTTTACCATCAAGTCCAAGAACGATCACCAGGATCAATCCCATCCGATTAAATAACGCAGCATTGAATTGACCCCTCCCCCTCATTATGTAAGGACAAAACTTTTGTTGTGTAGGAGAATAACAGCATCAAATGACCTATTCATCAATTGTATTTTGTAATGAGTCCTGTGGTCAGTCATGTTATGAGTTTTGTGGTCAGTCATGTAATGAGTCTAGTGGTCATTCATGTAATGATTCCTGTGGTCAGTCATGTTATGAGTCCTGTGGACAGTCAGTTTGGTATATTTATTCTTTGTTTATGGGCACCAGAGGTCACATCAGTTCATCCAGAAATCATTCAAGTCTCAACACCAGCTGATAGAAAAAAAAATTGTTCAAAACATTCTTTCATAAATTGTGTTTTTAGTAAAAGTTTCAATTCAATTTCTGGATGGTTGAAAATATCTCTGCATGATCACCTAAAAAGTTAGCCGACTGTTAAGTATGATTTCCTCTGCCCATCCATTCACTGTAAATTTATCAGCATCCTCAGGTAACTTTGCCAACAAAATATAGATTAATACAAAACTCAAGTAGATCACAACTCCCATCTACTGACAAAAATCAAGAGGTACAATGCATGAGCAAAATAAATATAACTGATTTTCTGTATATATCTTCTTTTAAAGCTAATAATTATATTGGTAAATCCCCAAAAGTGATTGACATAATTCAATACTCCGGCTACAGAAGTACCAGACAGGAGATGCATATAAAAGATTTTTCTTCATTTGTTTTGAGGGGAACAATTTGTTTTTTTAACTAGATGTATCAGTATGACAGAAATGTACCTGGATGCAGCTTGTTTGTTAAAAATGTTCATTTCTGGGAATTCATTATAATTTGCCATTTTCTTCAAAATTTACCAACACTTTTGACTGGATTAATTTCTCAAGAAAAAACCTGAAGTCTGATCTAATACAAAGTCATAAAATTCATTCTAAAGGAAAACCTAACAAAAGAGATTTTTTCCCTTCAACACTGAATTATTCCCAAAATAAAATATGATTTCTCTTGATAGAAACATTGTAAAAACAAACTAACAAGGGTTCACTTGATTTAAATAATGTGGAGCTAATTTATGGTTAAGGCCAAGTGTTTAACAAATAGATGGACAGACAGATGGGAATGGTGATTATAATCCAGTGGCAAATATTACATGCATATTACATATAAAGAACTTAGTGTACCCAAAATAATGCACTTATCACTACTGATATGCTTTAGAATCGCCAAATTTTGTAACAAATTCACCTTTATTAAAAACTCTTTGTTTAAGCCACCTTCTTTCAACAATGGGGAGAGTGTAAACAAAGCATGGTACTCATTTAATAGTAATACAAATTGTTTCCAATTTCAATAGTGTTTTTATTTTTCAAACCTAAATGTGCTCTAAGGTTCATTCTAATATGATGGTCTTC
Organism: Mytilus coruscus; assembly: GCA_017311375.1. Classification (NCBI taxonomy): domain Eukaryota; kingdom Metazoa; phylum Mollusca; class Bivalvia; order Mytilida; family Mytilidae; genus Mytilus; species Mytilus coruscus. Next base: position 120,917,863 of record CM029595.1, on the reverse strand, counting down.
TTTCACTTTGTAAACAAAGCCACGTTCTTCAATTCCAATAAAACAATAACACTTGGTATAGAAATATTTACAAATGTTAATGCATACCCATGCTTAAACAAGCACTGTTAGAGCATGACTTAAATAAATGGGGAATGTGTCCATGGGACACAGATGATGCCCCCGCTTGCATATAACATTATAAAGGGACATAACTCAAGAACCGTAGAAGTAATGCTACCCTAATTTGTACTTGAGTTTTGTGGTAATAAGCATTGTGTATAAGTTTCATAACATTTGGTTGAGGCAAACTTCAGTTAGAGAACAAAAAATTCAGCCATTTTGCCATTTGTAAAGGGCATAACTCTAGAACAGTAACTGTGACACCACCAAAATTCAAACATGATCTGTGTTTTGTGTTAATAACCATTGTGTATAAGTTAAATAACATTTGGTTGAGGCAAACTAAAGTTAGAGAACAGAAACCAATTTTGGGACGTACGTACAGATGGACTAAAGTTAGAGAATGGAAACTAAAAATGCAGCAATTTTTCCATTTGTTAAGGGGTAAAACTCTAGAACAGTAACCGTGATGCCACTGAAATTCAAAACTTGATCTGTGTTTTGTGGAAAGAAGCATTGTGTATAAGTTAAATAACATTTGGTTGAGGCAAACTAAAGTTAGAGAACAGAAACCAATTTTGGGACGTACGTACAGATGGACAAGGGTAAAACTTAATGCCCCCTCCCTTACGGCGGGAGGATAAAAAATAATTTCTTAACTAACTAACTAACTGCTACTAAATCCTGTGTATTTTGTTCAGGGATCTATGACAGGACAGCATCAAACATGCTCTAAAATCTATTTTGGATATAAAAGTAGAAAGTTTTACAGCTTGTTTTAAAAACTACTAGCCAATGTAACCATTTAATATTTGCTATGTTTTTTGCTATATAAAAACAGAATTAATAAAATGCTTCGCTGAGTGCAGCTGGATACGACCACAGAGGTTCAACCCTGAACAGTTGGGGCAAAAACGGACACAATATTCGCGCTTGATACAGGTCTGAATTTGGATTGTAATTAAATATTTGACAGATAATAGGTTTCTGACACAGAATAATTGTAGTCAAAGAACTTAGAATTGGTTATATGATTTGAATTTATATTCAATCTTTTGCTTTTGTGCAATACACCATGCTGTTGCGTATTGACCCCCCACCCTCTTTATTTCTGAAATCTGAAATGAGAAAAATTGCCCCCATTTTTTTTTTCACCTCCCCTTTTTCCCCAAAAATTCTTTCCCTCAAGATATGGTCATAATCTCAATTTAAATTTGAAGAGCCACTATTTTTTCTTTCTTCTCAAAGACAGTATAAAAGATATTGTACAATAAATTCTACGACACTTAATGTTACAAATTCTTACAGAATATGATATTATTAAGGTTATTTGGGCATGCAATTTTTAAAAAAAATCATACCATAAAGAATTTTAAACAGACTAAAAATTCATTAATAAAAGTTTGACCATCAAAGAAAAAGGGCAAAAGCTGATTATTAATAAACTTGTGGAGAATGTACAAAATAATTTTAAAAGTAAAATGCTTCGCCGAGCACAGCCTGACACGACCGCAGAGGTCGAACCCTGAACAGTTGGTGCAAGTTTGGACACCATATTCAAGCTTGATACTGTCTGAATTTGGATTGTGATCAAATTTTTGACATAACATAGGTTTCTGACACAAAATAAATGTGGTAAAAGATCTTAAAAATTTGAAATGGGTTGAAATATTTGTATTTAATTTTCAATTTAAGATTTCTTGCTATTGCGCAATACTGTGCAATTGGATATTTCTTGCTATTGCGCAATACTATGCAATTTGAGATTTCTTGCTATTGCACAATACTGTGCAATACTGTGCAATTGAAGATTTCTTGCTATTGCACAATACTGTGCAATTGAAGATTTCTTGCTATTGCACAATACTGTGCAATTGAAGATTTCTTGCTTTTGCGCAATACTGTGCTATAGCGCAATACTATGCAATTGAAGATTTCCTGCTATTGCACAATACTTCATATAATTTACACATCATGTTTGGTGTGTATCTCCTGCCATATCAGTGTTTTTTGCTTTTATATATAAATCAGAAAGAATCAATGTAAAAATGAAAATTTAAAAAAAAAAAAAAAAAAAAAAAAAAACCCAACATTTTTTTTTACCCCCCTTTTAGTAATTACCCCCAAACTCAATCCCAGCTTTCCCTTTAGGATATGGTACCTTGCAGTACAGTTTCAGAGAGATCCATATACTTAAACACAAGTTATTGTCTGGAAACTAGAAAAATGCTTGTTTTTGGCCCCTTATTCTTGAACGTTTGGGGCAATTACCCCCAAACTCAATGCCAGCCTTCCCTTTGTTGTATGGTTACTTGCATTACAATTTCAAAGAGATCCATACAATACAAGTTATTGTCTGGAAACTAGAAAAATGCATGTTTTGGACCCTTTTTGGCCCCTAATTCCTGAACATTTAAGGCAATTACCCCCAAACTCAATCCCAGCCTTCCCTTTGTGATATGGAACCTTGTGGTACAATTTCAGAAAGATCCATACACTTACACACAAGTTATTAAAATTGAGAATGGAAATGGGTGTCAAAGAGACAACAACCCGACCACAGAACAGACAACAACAGAAGGTCACCAATAGGTCTTCAATACAGCGAAATTCCCGCAAAGCTGGCCCCTAAACAAATATATATACTAGTTCAGTGATAATGGACGTCATACTAAACTCCAAATTATACACAAGAAACTAAAAGTAAAATAATACAAGACTAACAAAGGCCAGAGGCTCCTGACTTGGGACAGGCGCAAAAATGCGGCGGGTTAAACATGTTTATGAGATCTCAACCTCCCCTATACCTCTAGCCAATGTAGAAAAGTGGCACATTAAAAGTCCATTAAAAGTCAGTTAAAGAGAGATCCATATACTTAAACACAAGTTATTGTCTGGAAACAACAAAAATGCATGTTTTTGGCCCCTTTTTGGCCCTTAATTTCAACTGTTGGTACCACAACCCCCAAAATCAATTCAACCTACCTTTTGTGATATTGAACTTTCCGGTAAAATTTCATAGAGATCCATTCACTTTAACTAAAGTTATTGTCTGGAAACCAAAAGTGTCTTCGGATGACGCCGACGACATCATACCAATATATGACGCAAAAAAATTTTTGCGGTCGTATAAAAACTAGCATGAAATATAAGGTGTGAATACAAAGATACACATTAAAATTGTAATAAAACATGGTGAGAACAGTCAAAAGGGACTATATAGCAAAAAATAGATAGCCTAACAGAAGAGCATAATAAACCTATTGGACTTTGTGCACTAAGTTGCAAGTCATATGACCTTGAAGAAATCAACTGGAAATGACCTTTTGTAAACCGGAAGTAGCCATTTTTTGTACTTATTAATTGTAAAAGTACATAGAACCATATATTTTTGGAATCAGTGTCAAGTAAACTATCAAATGTATTTGATATAAGTGAAATGTGTTTGTTACTGGAAAACCATAAGTGATAGAGGCTTAGGGTCTTTTGATTTGAGGTCCTTGGTCCAAAAAAATGAAAATGAGGTCAAGGTCAAAGGTCAAGATCATGTTCAAAATTATCAGACCGAAACAAAATTCAAATGTGATCTGTAACTTGTCATGATAAAACTATATACCAATTATCCATTCAATATCCATTCAATATCTTCCAGCATGCACAAAATTATCAGACCTAAACAACAAATGTGATCTGTAAGTCATGATAAAACTATATACCAATTATCCATTATATCTTGATGACGAAAAAGTTAACTGAGTGAATTTTCTAAGTCCAAGGACCATAACTCTGCACAAAATTATCAGACCTAAACAACATTTGAATGTGATCTGTAAATGGTCATGATAAAACTATATACCAATTATCCATTCAATATCTTCAAGCATGACGAAAAAAAGTGAGGATAACTGATTATTTGAGTGAATTTTCTAAGTCCAAGGACCATAACTCTGCACAAAATCATCAGACCACAACAAAATTTGAACTTGATCTGTAACTTGTCATGATAAAACAATACACCAAATATCAAAGCAATATCTTCAAGCACAAAGAAAAAAAGGGTGGAAAACTGATCATCTGGACTGACGGATGGACTGAGACAGACAAACAGACAGACAGACTTCTTCGGTAGGGGACTAATAAAAAAAGATTGAGTCTGAGGACACAAATGCCCCTGCTCAAGCTTTGCAACAAAAATTGAACAGACAGATGGACAGAAAGACAGAAGGACAGACGGTCCAGGGTAACACTTCAAGCCCCCATCGACTACGACTAGGGGCATGAAAAAAACAAGTAGATATATTAAATTTAGTAGTATTTATTAAGGTCCAAGTAAAAACAGATTAACAAACTGTTCTCATATATTCATTTTTAAGACAGCAGTCATTTATACCCTCCTATTGCTGCAAACTTTACTGTTAAAAGTACTGCAGTTACTGTTACAAGTATAGCAATCATTAATACCGCCTCTATTGCAAACTAATTTGCTGTTAGAAGTACAACAGTTTACTATCAGAAGTACAGCAGTTACTGTTAGAAGTACAGCAGTTACTGTTAGAAGTACAGCAATTACCTTTAGCAGTACAGCAGTCATTTAGACCCTCTTTATACAAACTTTACTGTTAGAACAACACTTACAAACTGTTAGAAGTACAGCAATCATTAAAATGCTCTTTTACTGAAAACTTTACTGTTACATCATCATTAATACTCAATTTATTGCAAAATAATTTACTGTAAGAACTTGAAGTACAGCACTTAGTGTAAGCAGTTGCAGTTAAAGTACAGCAGTCATTTAGACCCTCTTTTACTGCAAACTTTACTGTTAGAAGTACAGCAGCTACTGTTAAAGTACAGTAGTCATTTAGACCCTCTTTTACTGCAAACTTTACTGTTAGAAGTACAGCAGTTACTGTTAAAATACAGCAGTCATTTAGACCCTCTTTTATTGCAAACTTTACTGTTAGAAGTACAGCAGTTACTGTTAAAGAACAGTAGTCATTTCAACCCATTTTTATTGCAAACTTTACTGTTAGAAGTACAGCAGCTACTGTTAAAGTACAGTAGTCATTTAGACCCTCTTTTACTGCAAACTTTACTGTTAGAAGTACAGCAGTTACTGTTAAAGTACAGTATCATTTAGACCCTCTTTGTTAATCTAAAATAGAATAAAAGGACTTACAAGACTTTCTTCACTGTCATGGTAGATTATTTTACATTTTCCCTCTGTAACTCTCCATGTTGCTAAATGACCTTTGGAGGGGATACAAGTCATTGCAGTTGTAAAGGGCATCATTGCTTGATATTGTCCTGTCACCACAAAAAATCCATTCTAAAGGAAAACACGACAGATAACGAAAAATTATCGGATATATTCATTAAAAAAATTAGGTACTGATGCAAAAATCTTCAGTCTTTCATTTCCAACATGACACATCATATGAATTGGTTAATTCCAGAGTTATTGGAATTTATTTAAAATACATCTTCAATCAACTGAGACATCTTGACGCAAAAATCCCAATATTTTATTCAGCGACACATTGTTACTAGTCCTAATAAACAGCGCTGATGATAAAGAATCAGAAAATATTATAGATATTAAATCAAGGTTAATAAGATCTGCTTCTGACGATTTAATTAAGATTGATTGAGTGTACATAGCACATATTCATTTATAACTGAATATTCAATCTTATGACGCAATCACTTACCAACTTTAAATCATAATTGATGTATCTAAACGAAGAGCACTTTTAGTGATAGAAATAAGTACAAAGTCACTGTGTTCTCTCACTCAATGATCAATAACAGCACCTATTAAAAATTCCTATTTTTTTATGAACATATGAATATATTAACACAAAATTAAAGCACAACATTCCAGCAAAATATCAAATGCCACCTAATGATAAGGTTGAAGAAGTATGTTATATAATTTGTTCTGCAGGCTACAATCCTGATTTTTCCAGGTTCATTTTTAAAAAGACTTGGCAAATGAATGCAAACAATTGTTTTTGTTGTATAGGGTTAGAGGTAATTATGAAGTAAAGTACTCAAACAGAAGACTGCACTCAATGTGTACAAAAGAGTAGTCATTCAGTATGACCTTGCCTTTTTTAAATGATCAATACAGATGTGTACCAACAAACAATGATTATCAGCCAATTGTTGTTTATAACCAAAGGGAAATAACCACAATTAATAATACGTCTTATCACAATTATTTCTATTTAATATCTATTCAAATATACTTTAAATAATATATATTAGTCCATTAATTAGTCCTTTCACTTTATCCACTAAACATTTGATGATCTACTCTCAGGATGAAATTACTGCAGTCAGCATTTAACAGGAATTTATCTCATTCATGCATTCGAAAATACTAGGAACAAATATCTCTCCTTCTCAACAGCTTAGCCTAAGGTCTGCAAATCTAAAGATAATTTGATGTATAATGTGAATTGGGATTAGGAATAGGAAACTGATTAGCATTTGCTATTACTTTGCTTACATTAATAAAGTTTATGATCAAAAAGATGTAAACAAGAGGCTGTCAAATTGACAGCAAACTGGATTTTCCTGCATGAAAATGATATTTGAAAATCTGGACCCCCAAACATGATCAAGTAAAAAAAATAAATGAATTTTTGTAGGGTTCAGAAATGGAAAGGCCAAACTCAATCTTGACCTCCTATTTGTCATGAGTGAGGTAATACTGGAATTTAAGAGAGTATATATGTACACACACATTTGTTCAGCAGGGGTTGGTAGGCAGCAATCATGAAGTCAATAATGAAAGAAATATGTTTATGAGATTATAACCTTATCTAATATGAAACCATAGAATCTTATGGTATGTGGTCACTCCAATAACTTTCCAGAAACACATTCAAACAGCTGTTGTCTTGTTTCTTCGAAGTATCACAAGATTTTCATCTAATATAAAAATAAGAAGATATGTGGTATAATTGCCAATGAGACAACTCTCCACAAGAGACCAAAAGACACAGAAATTAACATCTATAAGTCACCGTACGGCCTTCAACAATGAGCAAAACTCGTACAGCATAGTCAGCTATACATGTAAAAGGCCCCGAAATGACAAATGTAAAACAATTCAAACGAGAAGACTAACGGCTAGATCAAGCCTTTTCAAGTAATAGCATGGACAATACTTTAAGTATCACTCTATCCGCTACTTAAAGGTCTATTACACATCAACGATAAGAGCTAAAATCGTAAAATTCGAACTTGACCTTCTTTTAGTCACAGGAAACAAGATCTCTAAATTAGAAAAGATTTCATCAAAGCGTTTTCAAGTTATTGCACTGACAACGCTCTAAGTATCACTTTTCGCTACTTAAAGTTCTACAACTCAACAACAATAAAAGCTCAAAAATTGTGAAAATCAAACTTGACCTTCATTTAGTCAAAGGAAACAACATATCTAAATTTGAAAAGATTTTGTAAAAGCGTTTTCAAGTTACTGGAAGGACAATGCTCTAAGTATCACTTTTCACTACTTAAAGGTCTATAACTCAACAACGATAAAAGCTAAAATCAAGAAAAAATCGAACTTGACCTTCACAAATTGAACTTGACTTTCATTTAGTCACAGGAAACAACATATCTTAATTTGAAAAGATTTCGTCCAAACGTTTCCAAGTTATTGCACTGACAACGCTCTAAGTATCACTTTTCCTTACAGTGCGCATATTTTAACGCATGTTTCTAACGACGAGCGCCTTGGAAACGGTCGCTTTGAGGGGTTTTCTCAAAAATAGTTTTGACGACATTGGAACGCGGGCGTGTATGAAAGCACCCTTTCCCGATGTCAACAAACCATGCAAAACGTTCTACAAAACAGGAAATACGTACGGTCAGAAATACAGAGTGGTTTGTTCATTTTTCACATAAAAAGGACAGAATTATACATGATATATTAAAGCATAACATTAAAAAAAAGAAAATATAAATATTGACATGTACGACGGTATCTGGTGCGTTCCGCTCCAAAAACACATTCTCACCCTACACGTTCGCCCCTTGGATCCGTTCGCACCCTATTTTCATTTAAATACTGGTTGAATATATCAAAAGATGTCTTTTAGATGTATTAGTATAGATATATATATGAAAATATTTTGCCAATGACGCAATGTTTAACCGTAAACGAAGGATAGCGATGTAAACAACTGCATGTCACCTTACGGCTTTCAAAAACGAGTAAAACCCATATAGTATGCTATAGTATAAAGGCATCGGGGTTCATCTGAACGCTATAAATAATAAATAAATAAATAATAATAAATAAGCTTTATTTAGAGTCGGCAAAGTATACAAACAGAGTCAACATAAGCTCTAATGAGCTTTTAACCGTTTTATCCGTTTGGCGTATTATAACATTTTGTTACTGTCATAAATCTCTTTTTTTACTTGAAATATCTTCATTTCCAAGTATTGGTAGGATCTTATTCTCCGAGTATGTGAAATATTTTCCCAATGCAAAATTTTGATAATAGTTACGTATTTTTTATTTGCCAAAAATTTTTGAACATAACAATTCCGGAGTATGTGAAATATTTTAACATGCAATATTTTGATAATAGTTAAGTATTTTTATTTTCCAAAAAAAATTTTGGACATTACAATTTTCAAACAAAGACAAAATACTTGACAGTCACACATAACATTCTTATTTAAAGATTTATATACTTTATCAAATAATGGTCACGAAAATATCTAACAAATTTTCTCGTTTCATGATTCTATGATTTTTGGAACTCTAGTCCTATAACATGAGACCTCGGGGCCAATGTTTTCTATTTATGATATTTTCCTTTTACTTATTTTGCTATTTGTTAATTTTCTATTTTCTGTTGTATCTATCAATATGCCAACAGAGTTCGCATTAAAAAAAAAAAAGAGGAAATATCTGCGTAAAAAACTAAAATAATTGATTAAGAATGGGTTATTATAATAGACTAACGGAACTCGAGCAACACATTTTTTTTTTACGCAGAAAAAAAAACGGACAATAATTTGCAGTTTTCCACCTTTGATCATGTAGATGAAAATTGGTCAATAGCAACCGGGACCTTACTAGTATTCCGACCTTATTTATCGATATATGCTATTATCCTCAATACCGCATGCTTTGCGGAGAAGCGCAAAATATTTGGTTTGACAAAGTCGGATTTTGCCACACATCCGCAGTCTACCGGGCAGTTCCAAACACTACCAGTTAAAGACATTATATATAAACAAAATCTATACTACTTACTAGGTTCAGGAAAAGTTGGGATTGTAATTTTAAAACTCAGCCCAGTACACAGGGACGCTATATTAGTCGGTGATATTGGCAAACTTTAACTTCTGTCTTACTTTTTGACATGCGTTTTTTCAAAAGGGAAGCTAATAAGGAAAGTTATTGATTTAAAAAAAATAAAGTGGAGTGTGTCATTGCGGCAAGAAATATGTATGACAACTTTTTTAATGATGTGTGAACACTGGTTTGACCCACCTGCTAGCTGCAAAGAAACGTAATTACCGGCCTATGGTGATAATATGGAGATGAATTTTATTTAATATTGACTTTTAAATTTTAACTTTGGTGGATAGTTGTCTCATTGGCAATCATACCACATCTCCTTATTTTCATATTGTAGGTTAACATGGGTATAGAAATATGACTTCAATACTTCATTGATAGGGGTGCCGTAAAATGTAACCTTTTCCCATATTGTTTGGGTTTCATGTCGTGTGTAATGTACCAAAGTGTCAAAAGATAAAATTGGTTGATAAAACACAACCGAGAACACCAAGTAAGATGACAGGGAAGTTATGAGAACTTTATTGACCTTGTCTTATATTTCTGATAGTTATTCCGACCTATACATATATTTAAGCCTGAAAAGGTGACCTATTCCAGCGGCACGTCCTATTACCTTGTATATAGGACTCGATCGGGGCTACTTCAATACTTAATTGATAGAGGGTGCGCGGGGTCCCTATAATGCTTGGGTTTCATGTAGTGTAATGTAAGACTAGAATACCAAAGTGTCAAAAAGAAAATTGGTTGATAAAATCACACCCGGGAACACCAAGAAAGATGACAGACGAAGAAGTTATGGAAACTATATTGACCTTATCATATATTTCTGATAGTTTTCCGACCTATTCACATATTTTCAAGCTTGAAAAGGTGACCTATTCCAACGGCACGTCCTATCACCTTGAATATAGGAAGTGCCCCCCCCCCCAAGTTAAATACGCAGCTTCGTAAGGTAAAAAGGAGGAATTTTGTCCATACCAAGCATGCACTGTCTATTCATTTTCTAGTGACAGTCCATATATTTTTTTGTGTTAACAAGAGTGCACAAGCTGAAATGTCTCACCTGCTTTACTTATCATCATTCATGATTGGTTTTATGTTGATATCAGAAAAAATTAATATTATCAATGATCATGAAAATGATCAGATAAACCAATCCAAGCCAGCCTTACAAAGTAGCAGAACCAGAATATTTCATGAAAAGGGGGAGCTGACTGCCTAAGAGAGGCCTGCTCCAGTCATGCTTCAGTGATTCCCTATATGATCAACCAATGGGCACTCCCCCTAAATCCGCCTCTGTTACAATCATCCCATCAACCAAATATTTTGAAACATATATATAGTATGCCAGTAACAGACAAAACCATGAATATGAGGTTAAGTTCAGATAGACCCTGCAAGACAGGCATATTTGTTTTTCGTTCATTATTTTGTACATAAATCATGCCGTTAGTTTTCTCATTTGAATTATTTTAAATTGTACATTTGTCATTTTGAGGCCTTTTATATCCAACTATGCAGTATAGGTTTTACTCATTGTCGAAGGTTGTATGATGACATATAGTTGTTTATTTCTGTGTTAATTGGTCTCTTGTGGAGTGTCTCATTTACAATCATATCACATCTTTTTACTTAATATTTCAATATATACATTTAATAATCATACCATACACCAAATATAATAACCTATTGATAACACAATGTAGCATGTTAAAAGAGGACTTACCATTGACCAATGAACCATGCAAATGTGGTCAATGACAACTGCCAGACAGACATGTACTCCTTACATTTGTGAATCATTGCATACATATAGTTTATCTACTACATGTACTATTTCTTTAGTATTAGAAAAAAAGACAAAACACAAAAACATGACATTGACAAATGACCTATAGCTATTGCTAACAGTATCTGATAAACAACACTAATCAGGTAACTTTAACCTTGATCACTGATCCATGAATTGAGGTTGAGATCTTTGTAGCAATCTATATCAATTTGAGTGCATATCTAAATTTACAAAACAATATTAATCTGGATCATTGTGATACTGTAAATTTAGAAATTATTGTGAGGTTTTTATTAATGCAAATAATGCGACAGGGTGAATATTGCAATAATAAGAACTTGCATTCTGATATCTGAATTATAGATCTTTATGCAGATTTTTTTTGTAATCACAATAATTAAACTCGCAGTTTAGTCCATTCGTCAAAAATCGCAATAATAAATGCACGCAATAATTTCTGAATTTACAGTAGGTAAAAATGTTGTCAGTTAATAGTGAGACACAAGTTTTCCCAGACAATATATAATTCTTTTGGTTGTTTTGTTTGGTTGCTGTCTCATTGAACAAAACTGTATTTTATTTCTCCTTTTATCCAGAAAATATAACTTTTGAAATAGAAACTGAATAGCACATGGATGGAAAACAAATGCCAAATGATGTAAAATATTTCAAGTGGCCATTAAGGTCAGGGTTGGTGAGGTAAAAGATGAGGCAAAGGCATGTGCATTTACCACAACTGCCACTTGGTATTATGATTTCCAAAATTTACAAATCTCATAGCTACCTTCTGTATTAAAGACAACTGCATATCATGAATTGTGTTTGCAGCAAAATTCACTACAGACAGCAAAAAAAAAATTAATTCAGCTCTATTAAAATTCATTTTTGAAACATTTTTATTTTATTCCTCAAATGTCTAAGAGATCAAATTTATAAAACATTTATTAGCATTGTTAATTTCAATATACTAGTAATTGTTGACATGTATACACCATGTACATGTACAATCATTAGCTGATCAGCTCTATATTTTCATTATTTTTATATCAATATTCTTCTTCAGTGTTTTTTTATAAGACTCAATAATCTGTTTTCATCATTGGGACAGGTAGGTAAAGTAGGTCCTTTTGATCTTGGATTTTTTTTTATGGATTTTGACAGCACTAAAGCATATAGTTCCAAATTATAGTTGATCTTGGCTTCTTAAGTGGATTCTGATAACACATTGCATAGAGACACCAAGTGTAGATGATCTTGGGTTCTCTCATATGGATTCTGACAGTACTTTGATTATACATGTAGTTCCAAGTATTGTTGGTCTTGGCTTCCAATGTTGTTCTTAAGTTTCAGCACTTTACATATCATTCCCAATTGCAAGACAATATGTTACTGGCTTCTCCTGTAAAATCTGTCAGTACTTTGCCAATAGTTTCCAAGTAAAGTTGAACATTCCAGGATCTTTCACAACAAATCACTCCTTCCTCTCACATGTACTTGAAGCCTGAAATTAAATGTCAGAGTAATTCTGTCAGAAAATCAACCATGATTGACATTTAAAAGCATAATGTAATTCATATTTTAAATAAATGGGGAATGTGTCCATTGGACACAGATGATGCCCCCGCTTGCATATAAAGTTATAAAGGAACATAACTAAAGAATGGTAAGAGTGACACTACCCAAATTTTTACTTGATCTGAGTTTTGTTGTAAAAAGTAATGTGTATAAGTTTCATAACATTTAATTTGGATGAGGCAAACTAAAATTAGAGAACGGAAACAAAAATTTCAGCAATTTTTCCATTTGTAAAGGGGCATTACTCTAGAACAGGAAAAGTGACACCACCAAAAAAAATTCAAATTTGATCTGTGTTTGTTGGTAATAAGCATTTTGTATGTTTCATAACATTTGGTTGAGGCAAACTGAAGTTAGAGAACGGAGACCAATTTTGGGACGTACGTATAGACAGACAAGGGTAAAACTTAATGCCCCCTCCGCTACGGCGTAAAAAAAATGAAGAATTTGTGGCAACCATAATTAGTAAACAAAATAAAATTACATGGACAGCAAGTGAAAATAGTGATTTTGTTTTTATATGTGGAATACAGACTTCTCGGGCATGTTGTTTGGCTGCCAGGGACAAGTTATTTCTCTGCCTTAAATTCTGAAATGCAGCTGAGCTACTTTTGTACTCCTCGTCAACCAAATTATGCTGAGGTGTCTTGTACTCTGTTTGGAATATGGGATACACAAATTTTGTATATAAAAATACTAAGCACAAAACAATAATGAATTTTTCAACTCAAATGTATGTGTTATTTGGTAAACAAGATAAGCCCTACACGTGTATGTTTAAACCTGATACTTGATGTTATGAAATATTTTATACCAAAGAGAGACGTGGGGGGTTAATTGTAAACAAATTGTGATCAAGACGAATCCATCAATAAAATGTATTGCATCGTACTGTAGTGGTTATAATTTACAAATTAGGCCATTTATATTCTCAAGAAAACAAACAAAACAATCAAACCCCTTGATCGGGTGGACAGGGGTAAGGGAATGTTCATGGGAATGAGGGATCAGGAAGCGGGAAAAGGGGGTATCATGTGCAGGTCCGTTAGTTAGCCTGGTCTGAAGTGAAAATAAAAGTAACTAGTTTGGTAGAAGTAAATCTTATGAAGATTATAAATAGAAAAGACCCTTTGATATCGTGTAAGTCACTTTATTTTTAAACAATAAAAATAAACTTAATATATCTATATTTTATCCTGTTATAGAACTATACTAACAAAAGCATGATTTAGATTAAAGGAAGGGTACAAACAGACTCAGGGTGCAAATGTAAAAGGGATGAACGTGAATTGGAGCAAACATGATTTTGGGTGAAAGGACAAGAATTCGAAAAGAGGGGGGGGATGAATTATCTGGGAAATATATTTTGCCATTTTTTTGTCTGGGAGCAAGGGGGATGGAAGTAGAAGTTAGGGGAGAACATTTTAGAGTAAAAGGGAAGGGAAATGGGAGTTGGGGATAGGAAGTGGGAATCATGAACCCCTGTCCGAAGGAAGTTATGGGGTACCCCACATTACTAGTCAGTATAGACGTTAACGATAAATATTTTACTCCATTTGACCCTAACGTGGCTACGAAATTAAATTTTACGAATGACGATATATAATCAACTCATTTGACGCTAACGGTAGCGCAGATGCTGAAAATGACCATCCCTTCCCTCCTCTTTGACTGTTTGACACGGATATTTTTTTCAAAACAGGCTATACATGTTCACAACTTGCCAGTTAACAGGTTAAGGGTCAAGTAAACACATAAATAAGATACAGCCATAACGATTATACATAGAACAGAAATTTAGCCCATGCAAGGTTTCAGCCGCAGTGATTTTCTACAGTAGCGAGTATTTTGAGATAACCCCCCACTTTGTATTTTTCGTGATACTGATAACATTTGGCTAATATAATATATAAAATCTATGTTTTCTTATGTAATGACTCTACCTTCATCGCTGTCTATTCGCCACTATGTCTGTTATTCATGTACATGGTCGTATTTATCAGTGCAGTATGCAGCTCAGCAATGGCGACCCTGAAATTTCTGTTGTCCGATTATGGCGCCAAATTAGAGGGAAGCAACTCGCGCCAGACAAAATTACCGTATTTCACCAAAATAATCAAAATTTCGCTTTTTTATAACAAACAGTAAAATGTTAATCACATTTATATTCAGCTATCGTCCATTGATATAATTACAAACATTATTTATTTAAAGACAGAAATAAAAAATTCACAAGAAAGTAATTAATGGAGTGCATTGAAATCAGACCTCATGGGGTAGAGGGGTTAAACAAAAGCTCGTAACTTTTTTAAAAGCCTGGTGACCCCCATTTTATTTTACCTTAAAATGCTCGAAAAGTTCATAGCTTTGACATACCCGTTTTAAAAAAAATCTACTGGGGAAATTTTACGAAAAATCGATTTAACCAATATTTTTAGCCTTAAACTGAAATTAGAAAATGCAAAATTTAGACATAAATCTGAAAATAAAAGAATTTTTAAGTCTAAAACAACCAAGGGGAACGTTTACATTTCAAATTTAATTGTTTTTTCACATAATAATCATACTGACATGGTTCTAAAAGTCTTTGAATTTGATGTAGTCGTTATTGTTGAAAGGGTGGAAACGTTCGGAAATAGGGTCAAAATTGCACATTTCGCTTCCATTTGAGGGGAAAACGAGCCTGGTGACCCCCTTTTTTCTTTGCATTTTTGGATTCAGGATAAAAAAATCTACAAAATATGTGAAAATAAAAAAATTCTACCGGGGGTCCTTATTGGGGTGAGCCACCTTAAACTTCTACAACTCAACCATGATAAAAGCTAAAATCGGGAAAATCAAATTTGACCTTCATTTAGTCACAGGAAACAACATAACTAAATTTGAAAAGATTTCGTTAAAGTGTTTTCAAGTTATTGCACTGAAAACGATCTAAGTATCACTTTTTGCTACTTAAAGTTCTACAACTCAACAACAATAAAAGCTTAAATTGTGAAAATCAAACTTGACCTTCATTTAGTCACAGGAAACAACATATCAAAATTTGAAAAGATTCCGTCAAAGCGTTTTCAAGTTATTGCAGGAACAACTCTCTAGTTTTCACTTTTTGCTACTTAAAGTTCTACAACTCAACAACGATAAAAGCTTAAATCATGAAAATCAATCTTGACCTTCATTTAGTCACAGGAAACAACATATCTAAATTTGAAAAGATTCCGTCAAAGCCTTTTCAAGTTATTTAATAGACACTGTTGGCTGGCTGCCTGACCACCTACTCTCCAGCCCATCCGCACACCATGCATCACCAAATTAATAACCTTATTAATTAACGTTTGGAAATCTGGTTAATAAAATGAAATATTGAGTATACAGGAGGGCAAATACAAGTATTTTGTTTTTAAGGAATTCAAAGGAAGTAACACATCCAAATATAACATAATAACTAAATGCTATTTTGGGCTTACAATTCCCGTATAGCTCCCTTGTTCGGCCCTAATAGAATCAAATAATTAAAGTTGCTTGAAGTCTGTTTAAGGGAAAAACAGACAAGATTATTTTTCTTATTTTAAAGAATTCAATGGGACAAAAACACATCCAATGTTGACTTTAAATATCAAAGCCACTTTTCATGTGCGAACATTTTGCCCACGAAAACCACGAAATCAAATATCTGCGAAAATGCAAATTTTACTCAATCCACAAAAATTGACACCCACTTAAATAAATGAATCCACATTATTGTGCAGGAACTTGAAATTCCAAATCTTAGCTATTAGTATTTAGCATTTATACAACAGATAATTATGTATTCCTGATGAAAAAGCTTAAACACTGGCTTTAACACCTAATATCTTGGAAGTCATGAAAGCTAGTTCAAAGTTAATCAAAATAACAGGGAAGAATTTTCAAACTAAAATAATTCTTGTATTCAGTTGAAGTATTAGATACACCTATGAGAGTGTTAGCCCAAATAGGTGTATCTAATTTACACCAAGATATTATTGTCAATGCAGAATGATAGTTTTCAATAATTTAGGATGGGGGCTTTCAGTGATTTGACCATATGTTATTGAAAAGCATGATAAATGCAGGTATCCGATTTCATTTAACAACATCTTGGTGTAAATTAGAACAATAAATGCATAAAATCAGGAGATTCTGGCCACTTTTATTACCATCAGTTAATTTTTTAGATACCAATAATCTGTGATATAATTTGGCCTGCAATTCTAATGTTTCAAAAATTCTTTGTTAAATTATTGATAAGGCAGCATGTTCATTGTTTACTACATAGAAAGACATGGGTCAAACCATAAAACTTCCTGCTCTACAGACAAACAGCAAGGATGACCAGGACAAACATTCAATTATACAATCAGAAATTTTTACAATTGTACTACATGTGTAACAAATAGCCAGGATTGTTTTTTACAATTACTGTTCATTGCCAAGAGTCAGATTTCAGATTCTTAAAAGTTGTTACATATCATAAGTTATGAAAATACACCTTGTCGCTATTTGTCCGCCATTACTGGACATCAAAACATTTCGTAAAATTTTGACATCACAATAGAAAATGTCTGACGCCACAAAGGAAAAGTGATTGTTGTATGACGTCAATAGTTCAAGTGTCGCAGATATCCAAATGGCGATAAGGTCTATTTATAATTTGGCTGATATATGAGCTACATTGGATAGAAATCAACCTTATGCAAGTGTACATATACATGTACATGAAAAAGACTTTGATTGATTTTGGAACATTTAAATACGAAATAAAAGATGAATTGGATCTGTTTTGTAGATTTTCTTTTAACAGCTCAATTTTCAGACAGTTACAGACTTTCCATAGAGATTTTTTCAGTGGCGGATCCAAAACTTTTCATAAGGGGGGCCCGCTGACTGACCTAAGGGGGGCCCCGCTCCAGTCATGCTTCAGTGATTCCCCATATAATCAACCAAATTTTTCACACAAAGGGGGGGGGCCGGGCCCCCCTGGATCCGCCTATGTTTTTAAACCTAAAATAAGTTAACCGATGTATTGATATTCATTTGCATAAGATTCAACCCAGCTCATATATATATATTTGTTGATTTATACAATAGACAAATCAATTTGGTAAAATAGGTGATTTCCTCCAAATGAACTCTTCCCTCCCAGGCTGGGTCCACACCTCAGTAAAAAAAAAATTATATGTTAGTTAATTATATTTACAATCTATAAGCACAAGAGATCTATGACACACACATATCTTTACCCTATAAAAATTAAATTATAAATGTCCACTATGATCACTGAAAGTTTTACAAATAAGATAAGGTTTATAAACTTATAAAATTTAAATCTATCTTGATTGACCAAGACATGCAAATCCTTTAAAAGAAATAAGTCTACAAGTGTTGTCTACATGTATGTTGAACTATTCAAATTCATTGGAACTTTTCTTGCATCTATTACTACCAAAAATATAATACAAGACAAGTATTTATTTAAATCTAAATAGGATTTAATCTCAAGTTGCAATACTATTGACAGTAATATCACTTGCTGGTGCAGAGTTAAAGTGTACACTCCTTAAATGACCAAAAATATATGAATAAAACTGCTTGGTAGCTCATGGGGAAATGATGACATTGTTTCCTTGATGTCAGTAGTCTAATCCAGCTCTAAGTGTGTTCCTCAATAGAGAAAAATGATGTTTCTTAAACATATATTCTTTCAAAATAGAACCCCAAAATTCTACATTTTTATATGAAAAACTGCAACCATGCTGAATATCCCTTCTCTAGTGTTATGTGGATAGCATTAATTAAAAGACCATACCACACAGAAAGTCCAACACCATCTGTCATATTTATATATAACATGTATATTGTAAGCTTTAATTCAAGTGTCAACTTTTCACATCAGATACTTTTCACTAGTCTAATTACTGAATAACTCAATTACATTTTCACTCATAATTTTGGTTTCAGCCAAAATATCTATTATTGGGTTAATTACCAATTTTCATGTTCCTATCTCATCAAGTGTGAGAGAAGGTTAAGGATCATCATATTTTTCTCTTTTTTTAACCCCTGAGCATTAAGCTCACAACCCCTCCCCCCATGCCCTAACCCTGTTAGACATGAGGCAACTGCTGAGGTATATAATAACAAAGTTGTCCTCCTAAGAAAAGGCTTCCCAAAAGCAAAATATTTTGATATTCAAGCTCATTTAAGGAGTTGGTGACAAAGTTAGGCTTATTTAGAACTTCACATTTTGTTTGAACACCAGATGTCCAGTTAAGTTGTCCCCTTTGATGTACATGTATACCACATTTCACTTATTTAAGGTAAAAATTTCTAAAATCATATTTAAAACAAATATTAATTAAAGCAGATGGAAGGTTCGATTTATCACTATGGCCTTCTGTTTTTGGTCTTAGAATGAACAAAAAATCTATTTGTAACATAAAAGAGAGGCCTCAAAGAATCAATATAAAACGCCTTATATATCACTGTGTAGCATCATCACTGGATATAGGTACCCCCAAGGAAGTGGAAAAAACAAATGTGAAGTCAGGTAAGGTTAAATTCTTCCTATTTTCATTATATTCTTTGCTTTGCTGACAAGTAAAGTGATGTGGTACTAATTCTTAATAAGGTTACTGAGTCCTTATTTGATATGCTGCCCATGGATTTGTTACATGCCAATCAATTTTTAAATATCACCCTTTTGTGTTCAAAACATGATTTCTGACAAGTTCAGACCTTCATTTCTTCATTTTAAACTAAAAAAAGATAAATAAAAGACAATATAATAAAAAAATTTCCTCTAAACTATATTGTGGTTTCATAAGGTTTTGGACACAGGGACAAACTATTTTGTGAATAATGAGCAAGACAAAGACTTATGTTGGTTAGAATTGTGGTGTCAAGTTGAGTTTCTGAATCTAAAATCCTATCCACATCTTAAATTGTAAAAACAATATAACAGATTTATTATAATAAGAAATAAACTGTTGACACAAGAGATATGTCTTGCCTGTCGGCATAAAATTCAGAAAAAGACAATCTGATGGACAGCAACATTGCTATTAATGCAAAATCACTGGACCAACTAGTGGGTAGGGCCTCGAAATGGTTGACAAACTGAGATGTACAAACAGCAATGTAGCTTTATAGAAAATATTGTCTATTGTAAGTAGTTCCTATCAAACTAACTTAATCATAACTTAACACTGAACATAAAAGAGAGGCCTCAAAGAATCAATATTTGAAAATTGTTGTTTGATTGAAAGTCACTTGACCATGACCTAGGGGGCAGGGCCTTAAAATAGTTGTCAAACTGATATGTACTGATAGTAATGCAACTTTATAGAAAATATCATTGATCCATTGCAAGTAGTTCATATCAAACTAACTTAAGCAGAAAACTTATCATTGAAAATTGCTAATTAATTGAAAGTCACTGAACCATGGCCTAGGGGGCAGGACCTCAAAATAGTCGTCAAACTGATATGTACTGATACATGTAGCAACGCAACTTCACACAAAATATCATTGATCTATCACTAATAGTTCCTATAAATCTAACTTAAGCAGAAAAAACTTAACATTTAAAATGGCTAATTAATTCAAAGTCACTGGACCATGGCCTAGGGGACAGGGCCTCAAAATAGTCATCAAACTGATATGTACTGATAGTAATGTAACTATAGTAATGTAACTTCATACAAAATATATTTGATCTATCACAAGTACTTCCCAGTGGCGGATCCAGGGTGGGGGGTTCTGGGGGTTGGAACCCCCCCTTTTTTTGACGATCAATGCATTTGAATGGGGACATATAGTTGGAACCCCCACTTTTTCCTGGGTTGGGAACCCCCCCTTTTAAAAATGGCTGGATCCGCCCCTGCTTCCTATCAAACTAAGTTAAGCAGAAAACTTAACATTGAAAATGGCTAATTAAATCAAAGTCACTGGACCATGGCCTAGGGGGCAGGGCCTCAAAATTGTCGTCAAACTGATATGTACTGATAGTAATGCATCTTCATACAAAATATCATTGAATCTCACAAGTAGTTCCTATCAAACTAACTTAAGCAGAAAACTTAACAATTGTTGACACTGTCATTGCAGCTATCGCCGTCCATGGTAAAGCAATCCCTATGTCTCGCTTTCCGCATCATTCGTCGCAGGCGAGACAAAAACAGTGAAATGGTTGGGCAAACAAGGACAGACTTTTTATGGCAAGGCGACAAAACCAGAGTTTGTTTCATATTCCTAAATAGATCAATTGGTAGGTTTCAAATATTGGAAATGAAAATTCAATTTTCCAAATGAAAGGAACAAGCTTACAAGTAGCAAAAAAAAAAATAAATTTCAGGTTCTCTGTTGGACAAACAGTAGCTATAGACAGACATGATCTGTGTCAGGACAAACAAACGACAGACAGGAACTTTGTTGGGACAAACAAAAGACAGACACCTCCAGTCCAGTGTAGACAGAATAATTTGATGAAATTAAATTCCATTACCTTTTTTAAAATTAAAGGCACTGAACAAAAATTTGTCTGTCTTTCTGTTACACTGGACCAAAAAAATTCTGTCTCATGTTCGGGCAAAATGAAATTTGCTGTCCTTTTGTGTGTCCAAACTGAATAATTCTGTCCAAAATATCAAACTACAATGTAAAAAAAACCCAAATTTGTTATTATTTGGTGACTTCACCCAACAACGCTTCTCATTGCAAAACAACCATTGTTTAATAGTTAAGGAGTGAACCTGAGTTTGCCACAAACATTTAGAACTTTATGAGACAGATGGCAGACAAACCGACTTTCCAAATGCTATGACTGATGTAAGCCCAATTTTCAGTAGTCATGTCCTTTGCTAACGGCAAAACTATGATGTTGTAAAAGCTCAATGTCGTAAACTGTACAAATACTTCTGAATGCTGATAACATGACTAAATTTTCGCCCATAACATGAAGACAGAAATTAACATTCCCATACTTTCAATGAGTTTTACGGTGCTATTTATATGTTATGTGCAAATTATTGCTATAATTTCACAGCATACAGTTACTTTTAGTTTAGTTGCAGATATGATCATGCCTGATTTTACCATCACTTATAGTTTAACATATTGCCATTTAGTGATACTCTCTTGTTGGACAGACATAGTTCGTCTGACACCCCCAATTTTTAATTTATAATTTAAGCAAATTATAAATTCTCACTGGCATCAAATCATTTTTCCTTCATATAAAAACTTGAAAATCATCTCTCAGTATATCAAAATTTGATCAAATGAATTCTTTATGAGATGTCTCACACTCCAGACAATTCTCGGGCTAGAACCATGTACAACAAAATGGAGGTAAATCCAGATCATTTTAGGCAAGAAAAAGCATATTTTAAATGTAATCCTGGTCAAATTTCTAGTCAGAAATGTTTATTCTATCTAACAATAGTACACTTTTGGCATTTCAATTAAAGTTCTGGTAAAAACTCTACTAATAACTTTTATTTTACACTTTGCTGTTGAGTACCAAAATGGGCACTTAATCAAATATTGATTGATTGATTGATTGTTGGTTGCTAAATGTCCAGTGGCAAATATTTCATGCATATTCAGGACGAGAACAAGTTAACAAAAAATACAATAGGTAGGTCCTGTAATAGAGGCCGTCCGGGATGAAGGTCGGGGAAATTTGGATTGCCACGGAAAAATGAGGGCACATTGGATAAGGACAGAAATTTAGCCTTGCAACAGGCCACCTACGGACCCCTCAAAGAGTTGTTGCAAGGGTTCTTAACGTGCAAAGAGCGTGGCACTCTCTTTACACGAGGCATCGGATTTAACGTCCCCATTCTGACCGGACGTGACTGCGAACTTGTACATCCCACACAGCCAAACGGACGCCCCACTTTAGCGAGGGTTTTACCGCCGGTCGGAGGAAGACCAATGGTGACCATATTTCTATTCCCCAGTCACCCTTGGGGGTTAATCAAATATTGACACTCTACAATTTAGGGCTGATGATGAACCTTAACTCGCTTTCTCTCTCTTCAGATCTTCAGAATCAGATCTGGTGGTACCTGTTCAAAGAAGCATGTGACGAGTTTTAACTTGCTAAAACACATTTATCCTTCAACTACATGTAAGTCATTTAAGGTTTGATAGAACAAAGTTATATCATATTTAAACGTGAACAACATTGTATTTCGAAATAAACTGTTGTTTTCACAGAGATATTCATGTAAATCAAAGCTGATAAATTAGACGACAAAGTTGTTTTACTGTACAGGGAATAGAATAGATACTGTTTGCTATCATTGTTTCTTTGCTTCTAGGGTACCTATATCCAGTGGTGATGCTACATAGTGTATATATCTAGACTTGAATGCCATTTAAGGTTCTTCATTTATTATCTGGAAACCCTTTTTCTGCACTAATTTTGGTCTTTTTTTAGTATTTGTGACCTTGGACATGTTGACCTGAAAACCAATAGGAATCTTCCTCTGTCATTCAGATTCTGACCACATTTTCATGTTTTAAAAAATCACAAGTCATGTTCCCCAGTTATCATTAGGAAACAAAATTGGCTGACATTACAGACATAAAATTTTAAAAATGCTACTCGTTCAGTTGTTGTGTGGAGTCAAACAGTAAAATGATTTTTCACTAACAATTTGATCTAAGTAACTTGGTTAAAATTTGCAAAGAATTTGGAATAAAAAAGGTTATGGAGCTTAATTAAATTTAATAATATGGAAACTTTCAAGATTTTATGGTACATGTAGTAGTAAAAATCTGAATAATTTTGAGGCTGAACATTTTCTTCTGATTGTTTTTAATTAATTTTCTTATTCAAAATTCACACAGTGAGGAAAATGAACAATCAAATAAACCTGAATACACTTTAAAAACTTCAATAAAAAAAAAATGCATACTTATTACTTCTTAAACTTGGTACTTCTTCGTTTATCATCAGGAAAAATTATTAATTTCTTACCTCATACTAATATCATAAATGAAAAATTCTACTGTCATTATGTACTCCGATGAGTGAAAAAATAATATCAATTAACATCTTTTACAAGATAAAACCTTAAGTTGTCATGGTAACTTAAACTTCTTTTTTCATTCATATTTTGCACGAATCACTCAACTATCCTTCTGTCTGTAAGGTGTGCAAAAACCATTAAAGCAAACTATTTCCCTAATTATCACCATTAATTTCATTCACTAATAGGCTATGGTCTGCCACATAGTTATACTTTACTGGTTAAACAATTCAAGGTTAGTCATAAGCTATCAGTAACATGCATACCTGCAAAAGTTACAATATGTTCAATTTACACTGTTCAATTTACACTTTTTCCTCCTGAAACTATCCATTTTGACGAAACATACCTCCCCTATGGTTGAGATAGAATAAAACCTGTTCTATTTATTTTGTTTAAAATGTTACTTCAACATAATTTCTATTGCAATTCAGGAAATTGTCATATTGTGAAAAATTTTCTTCATATTCTAAAATAAATACTTATTTTGAAACTACCTGGTCAGAAGATAGATGCTTTGTGCACTAAAGAAGAAGGTAAAATAAAATTCAATTTCTAATTTCAAATTAGCACCATCAATGCAGAGGCACATCAAATAACAAGAAATGAGCTGTCAAGTTGATAGCAAACTGTTTTTTCTGTATTTTGAAGGTAACAAGTGTTGAACAGCGAGGGCAACTAGTACAAATGAAACTGATGTATTCTAATGTACATGTAAGGCTCTCGTCAGGCTTGTTTGACCAGCCATGTTCTGTGCCTATTCCCAATCTATCAAGTATCATATGTCCCCAACAGTAAAAGTGAAAATCATCAATTTAAAGCTTGACATCCATTTCGACATCAGTAACAATATATTAAAATTTGAAAAGCTTTTGCCGAAAGGTTGATACTGGAAACGACACAAAGTGCAATTTTCCAATCTTTCAAGGACCATAACTCCTGAACGGGAAAACTGAAAATTATCAATATCAATCATGACCTCAATTTTGTCATCATTAACAATATATTAAAATTTGAATAACATTTAATTGAACGAAGTGCAATCTTCCAATCGATCAAGATCCACAACTCCTGATAGACCACCACTCTGTCATCAGTAACAACAACATATAAAAATTTGAAAAGCATTGGTTGAATGGTTCACAAGTTATTACAAGGAAATGACAGAAAGTGCCATTTTCCTATCTATCAAGGACCATAACTTCTGAACGGTAAATGTGAAAATCGTCAATATCAAAATTGACCACCATTTTGTCATCAATATCAACAAATTTAAAAAGCATTGGTTGAATTTGCAAGGAAACTGTGGAATGCCTCCCCCTCCTGCATGCTGTGCTTCACCATTTTTATAACCAGATTTTTACTTTTGGAAAACCCAGTTAAAAAGAGAAAACAAATGAATCCAAAATTTTATAAAGGTAACAATTTTATAGGATTTACAATTCATCTCATCACTGTATTGGCTTGATAAATCAAGAAGTATATAAAATTTATACAGTTATGCCAGGCCTTTTATGGCTTATGGGTTTTGCTGATTGTTGAAGGTTGTAAGGTTCCCTATAGTTGTTTACATCCTTGACCTTTGGTCTCTAGTGGATAGTTGTCTCATTGGCATCCATACCATATCTCCTTATTTTTATATGGAAGACAGAAGGTTTTTTAAGAATTCAAATCAATTGTTATCTAAAATGAATTACAGAATATAATACATGAGGGTGTGGATGGGGTATAAAGATTAGAGAATAATGGGCCAATGCTACAGAAAAAAGGAGACTAACAAATAAAGAATAGAGAAATATAGACCCCAAAAAAATAGAGAATTGAGAATAATGGGGTGTTAAAATATAAAGAATAGAAAAATATGGTTTTAAAAATTAAAGAATAAAGAAAAGAAGGATCCCTCATCCAGACCCTAGTTGATTGTCAGATATAATGTTTAGATGTTGATGCCTACTACACAACGTATACCACAACAGTCTTCTCAAACTTTTGGTAATGTTTTTAAATCCATAGAATGCAACTAGAGTCATCCACATCTGTATGTTTTGAAGCACAAATTTAATTAGACCTTTTTCAAGTTTTTATTTACATAAAGTGTCAAATACTCATCCATAAAACGAAAGATTTAAAAGTACGTAATCACCAATTATATCTTATAATGACCATAATTCACAGTAACGGTCATCAGCTTTTCAAAATTGTGTGATGATTAAAACAGTTTCAATTTCAATTCAAGAACAACTGTAATAGTAAATACCTTATGATAAAATTGAAAATTGAGTGGCAAGATAGAAATAATTTCCATGCATTTTGTGGAAATCAAAACAAAAAAGTCCTCATCCATAGAGCAGATGTAAGAAATCAGTCCATCAATCAATCAACCAAAGGCTGTTATTGTCATATATGTCAGGTTCAGCAACATATTAGCAACTTATTACTCAGTTTCATTATTTTCTAAGTAAACAGTGTGAACAAAATAGTGATAAACAACCATGACGTCAGATCAATTTGTCACAACAGATTTCCTTCCAACAGATTTCCTTCGTTAGCAGGGGGAAATTTTTTTTGTCAAATCATGTACTGCATATGTTTGTGTTCGGGACATAATGAAATACTGTGACCAAATCGACCAAAGCCAAAACGACTACATGTATTGTGGAAATGGTACAGTGGCCAAAACAAAGGTCATTAGTAGCAAGCTTTTAGAGGAAAAAGTTTAGAAAATGAACATTCTGAAATTTTGATGGATTATGATCCAGTTTTTTAAAACACAAATTAAAGTCATAAAAATGCTTTGTTTGAAGTGTTTGTGATGGTTTAAACCTGTCTCTTCAAAAAGTTTTATGCACAATACATGTACATATATTGTACAATGTAGCTTAAACAGGGCCCAGATAGCTTCAACTGATTTGTGAAGTCATGAAAAAGTTTTGTAACTTCAGAATTTTATGGAATTGGAATAAATAGTGATAAGGTGTATGGATGAACACCTTGTCACTATATACTGTTGACTTCAAAGTGTGTAACGTTGCATGTATGTGGTGGTGGAGGGAGGGGTATAAAAAGCTAGATATTAAGTTTTACTGTAGGGTAGTAAAGCTTAAAAAAATATTTTCTAGTTTAGAATCAGTATGAGGGTCTGGATGAAGTTTACAGAATAGAGAATAATGGGCAAAAGGTGCAGAATAAAGACCCAAAAAATAAAGAATGAGAGAAAAATAGGCCAAACAAATAAAGAATAGAGAATAATGGTGTGCTTAAATATAGAGAATAGAGAAGAATCGGGCCAAAAATTAAATTATAGAATAGAGAAAAATTACCTAAAATCAGAAATGAAGGACCCAACATCCAGACCAGAATTAAGCTACCATATATATACACCTTATCGCTATTCCCGCTTGACCCGAGAATCTGTCCCGCTTGAACTTTTGACGTCATACAACAATCACTTTTCCATTGTGGCGTCAGATATTTTCTATTATGACGTCAAAATTTTACGGGAACTTTTGTGATGTCCAGTAATGGCGGCCAAATAGCGATAAGGTGTATTAACCAGACTAGAAGGCAAGAACATCGAAGAGACGAAAGCCAAACTACTAACAGTGGCAAATTATATCAAAAGATATCCTTTAGAGGCAGAGAGAAAATTACGTTGAGCATATCCCACGAAGGAGTAAACCTGCACATTGCAGACAATTTGTGCCAACAGGCATTAAGATTGAGGATTGAGGACCATCCAGTATGTTGGGAACCGATCCTAGTCATCCTAGCAGCTATTGATTGTGGTGTAACAGTATAAATTTATATCAAAATATTACTTTAGGGAATTAGTTTTTAACAATAATATAGTATATTAGTATAAAGGGGGAAATCCTCTGGATTTTCAAGGTGTGAGTAGGGTTTACATCCATGATTCCAGTAGAAACAATTTTGTAATAGTTCGTACCTCAAACCTCGGTGTGGATGCAAATACTGTGCTTGAACCAAATGATATTGCTCCTCTTCTTCTCAAAACATAATCAGACACAGTATAATCTAGTGGTAAATACATTAGATCTCCCAGATATCTTCCTTTACTCCCGTGAAGTCCTACTTCCATTTTCCATCTCTCCTACGGCTGCTAAAGCGGTGTCTATTGAAAAACATGCTTTCTCAGGTAAGGCATTTATGTACACTTCAACTGAACAAACACCTGGCTGTCATAAAAATCGATAGTCATTTCACATCATTATCATCATGGATTTACCTATCAGAAAGGACACATGTATGCTAAGCGTTAATTAGTACTGCATAGTTTTGCGCGTTTAGAGAATCCTTCGGTAACATTTTCCATTCAGAAAACCTGAAAAGACACACTGACCACAAATACAATTAAATACGATATATTTACTGGTTTTCTTTTATTGCCTGAAAGAAACAAAATCATTTTTTATAACATACATGTAGGATACAATATTTTGAATATGCAGACGAAAGATCATTCCAATTTATCATAGCGAATACATAAAGATGTGTCGATAGAATGTCAATTTGATCACTTCTTTTTTCGCGGGGGAGGGGACATTGTTTATATCAACGGTCTCATAAAATCAGAAAATAAAAGAAAAATGCTTATAGACCCCCTATATCCATTCCATTTTTCTTTATGTTTCACAAAATTGTGTATATTAGTTTATTTTGCAGTCAGATATGCATCATTCGTAAATATAAATCAACATGCAGACATCTATAAATACGTTCAGGTATTTCACATCCAATCTTTTATGGTAATATTCTTTACAAAGCACAAAAATGTCGACATTCACCTCAAAAGCTAACCAAACCTTTAAACAGACTTATTCAGAAGGGATATAGTTACGA
The DNA here is from genome assembly GCA_017311375.1 of Mytilus coruscus. Classification (NCBI taxonomy): domain Eukaryota; kingdom Metazoa; phylum Mollusca; class Bivalvia; order Mytilida; family Mytilidae; genus Mytilus; species Mytilus coruscus. The sequence goes on along the minus strand of CM029595.1, from coordinate 120,889,140 downwards.
TACCGTTGTCAGGTCATTAAAGATGGCATATTTTGGTATTAATATTGATTCACTCATAGGGTCTTTGCATCGGAAATAAACACTTTTATTCTAAAACCAGTCGTTGGCATGATACGGGTTATGTTCTTCTCATATATTTTATGATGGTATGATACTAAACCCCTAACGGGAGGGATTGTGCTTGATTTTCATGTGATGAAGACATAATCTTTCAATCAGTTTGATTGAGGTCTGGATCTGGCATGTCAGTAACTGCTAGTAGTCCTTTGTTAATTTATGTATCATTGTCATTTTGCTTAGTTTCTTTTGTTACCTATATTTCGACATCGGACTCGGACTTCTTTTAAACTGAGTTTTACTGTGCGTATTGCTGTTTGTTTGTTTATTCTACATTGGCTAGAGTTATAGGGGGAGGGTTGAGATCTCACAAAACATGTTTAACCCCGCCGCATTTTAGCGCCTGTCCCAAATCAGGAGCCTCTGGCCTTTGTTAGTCTTGTATGTTTTTTAATTTTAGTTCATTTATATGTTTTGGAGTTTAGTGTTCGTCCATTTTCATTGAACTAGTACACATTTTTGTTTAGGGGCCAGCTGAAGCCCGCCTCTGGGTGCGGGATTTTCTCGCTGTGTTGAAGAACCATTGGTGGCCTTCGGCTGTTTTCTGCTCTTTGGTCGGGTTGTTGTCTCTCTGACACATTCCCCATTTCCATTCTCAATTTTATATGTTTAAAAAATAAAAATAGAAAATATTTTCTTAAAAGGTGCTTTAAATAGTAAAATGTCAAGGAAAACTGATTGTTATTCACCTAATGGAAGTTCGACATTTATTTGGGATTTTACCGCTCGTAATTATCAGCTGAATATATACTTATATACTTCCAATGCTTTTCTCTGTGAATTTTGTTTTTTTTTATCCAAAATTAACCAGAGACATGGAAAAGTAGGGTACTATACAAGTCTCTGTTGTACTATCTTAGATATTAGTTTAAATTGCCTAAAGCGATTCCAATTTTTATTTAAACTGCTGAAAAATTCTGATACTTAATATATACTTTTAATAGACAAGCTCAGACATTACACGAATGACGAATGCTGAATCCGGTTTTTCATTAGATCCACGAGAGGAAGTGAGTAAATTGTGTATATAACAACCAATATTAGATAGTCAGCTATATTTTATCTCTATATGTTATATATAAATATAAGAAGATGTGGTAAGATAGCCAATGAGACCGCAGTAACTTTCCGCCAGAGACCAAATGACGTAGACGTAAGCATGTTCCCTTCACCAAAATGACTGTGCCAGTCTATATGTAACGCTAGCTATTCTGAACGTTCCCGACTACTGAAGCGATCACTGACTCGTAATTCAAAAATATAAATGAAAACGTGCAACGAATAAGGCAATTAACCATCTCCGATTTTTGTTTGTTTAAGAGTTGTCCGTTTCCTCTCGCCGTCGCTTGTTGGGTTATTGGCGCACATCGAGATTTGATTTCTTTTTATTCATTAACGATATATACGTACATAATCCCTTCATCCCGGACGGCTAGTCCTACTTTGCAGAACCTGTAACCTTTTGTATTAATTGTTAACAGTTTCTCGTCCTGATTATGCATGAAATATTTCTCACTGGATGTTAGGCAAACAACAATCAATCAAATGTATCAGTCGCACAAGCTCTATTTAGAAACAGTAAGAAAAGCGACGCTCGCTGAGATTTTCTCATGTATCATAAAGAGTTTTGACAATATTTACAAGCATTTTGTTTTCATCCTGCAATTTAACATACGACACCTACTGTTTTTAAACAGAGATATATCATGAACAATCAAAGGCCTAGTTTATGTTTGGAATTTTTACTAAAGATGAAGAGCTATTTCTTCCATGACTCTACTGGAAACTGGAATTACAAAAACGGTGTCCTTACAAACAATGTAAACCGAGCATAGCAGTTAAAAGCTAATACCTATTTTAGGGACGGTACTTTTAGAATTCATACAATATAAGTCCCTCTCCTCGTCCAATAAGAACTTTTAGAATTCATACAATATAAGTCCCTCTCCTCGTCCAATATAATATTGAAACATTTGACATCTCTACCCTTTGTGGGTACCATTTTTTATTTCAAATATTGTTCAACAAAAAATATAAAACCCAAAACACTAACATTATAGTTTTGATAGACTGACTCAATCTCAAAATACAGAATTTTTTATGCAAAATATCTGATGGTCCCTGCACTTTTTAGAACTGTTATTTTATTACGATAAACATTGGCAGGCAAATTGGTTTCATTTCAAAACTGTCGTAAAATTACATAACAGTAGTTTTATATCATTTTGGACTTGATAAAAATTTTGAATTGCGAGAAAGAAGTATTTGTTGCATTCTAATCATCAATTTTGCAAGGTTCTGATATCGTTATTTTTCCAGTATTTTCATAGGAATTGTCTTTTTATTTGCATTTTGCAACAAATATATAAAATTTTTGCGTGACTGTGCTCAATCTAATGAAAAGTGTAAAAATGTGAATAAAAGTGTGGTTCCTTAATTATGACATATTTTGTGCATGGAAAGATCACGCACTCTACGACGTTCGGGCCCAGTTTTGCAACGTCTCCCGCAAATCAAACGCCATCAATGTGAACGGTATTACTATATAACAACTAACACAATATACAAACCAAAATCAGTACAATGATTATTATATTAAACAATTACAATATAGGTAATACAAAAGAAAAACGGCTCAAACATGAAATATAGTATGAGTTAATAATATAACCATATGAACATGATGAACCATATTATTTCTTATGCAGCAAAAATACTGCAATTTGATTGGTTAATTACCCCGGTGTAAATAACACCCCACCCTTGTTCACCCCGGGATAAATAAAATTTTGCCAAAATAAAGAAAAAAAAATAAAATTTCAACAAAACAAATTAATAACAAAATAAAAAAAAAATTAAAAAAAAATTAAAATTAAAAATAAATAAATTTGAGGACAAAATTAAAAAAAAATAAAAAAATATTAAAAATTTTTTTTCCCCGAAAATTCAAAAGAACACAAAAATTTTCTGAAATTTCCCAAAAATAAAGAAAAAAGTATTTGACAATGCGCAGCAACATCGACGTTGAAAAAATGTTACACTGGAAATTTTTCATTACCATTCTTCAATATTACATCCTGGTTTAAAAATGAGTAAAGGAATTGTTCATAAGAAATAAATTCTTTATCTTGGTGTAATCAGGGGTGTATGGAATTTTACACCGTTGTTGGAAATTCATACACCCATTCGGCTGCGCCTCAGGGTGTATGAATTTTCAACAACGGTGTAAAATTCTGTACACCCCTGATTACACCAAGATAACTAATATTATTTCTTATGCAGCAAAAATCCTGCAATCTGATTGGTTAATTACCCGGGTGTAAATAACACCCCACCCGTGTTCACCCGGGGATAAATAAAATGTTGCCAAAAATTTTAAAAAATAAAAATTTTGCCAAAATTAAGAAAAAAAATAAAATGCAAAAAAAAAAAAATAAAAAAATTGCAAAATAAAAAAAAAGAAATTTGGTTGCACAAATTTTTTTAAAAAATTAAAAAAATTAAAAATATTTTTTTCCACAAAATTTAAAAACACAAAAAATTCCAAATTTCCCGAAAATAAAGAAAAATAACAAAAATATATTTGACAATGCGCAGCAACATCGGTGTTGAAAAAATGTTGCACTGGAAATTCTTCATTAGCATTTTTCAATTTTACATCCCGTTTTTAAAATGAGCAAAGGAACGCTTCATATAAGAAATAAATTCGTTATCTTGGTGTAATCAGGGGTGTACGGAATTTTACACCGGTGATGAAATTCTGTACACCCCTGATTACACCAAGATAACTAATAATGTTCAGTGTTTGTTGACCATGCACCAGAAGCAGCATCATATCCATTATGAAATAAGCTTTTATGAGTTAAGTCCTCCTCGTGGATGATGCATATGAACAAATATTAAAGTTATCCAAATGCAAGAGTCACCAAGGGCAGGTGCTTAAAGGACACTCGAGCAAAATAAACATAGATATGAATAGTTATAGCACTTTACAATACATCTATAAACTAATGTTAAAAAAAATATTATCAAGTCCCCTCATGGCTAATGAACATGGACAAGAATACTATGCAGTTATCCAAATGCAAGAGTCACCAAGGGCATGTGCTCAAAGGGCATTGTAATCTACAAGTTCAAGCCACGACGGCACCTATAGTAACGATTTGAGCGGATTTTTTGTTCTATGTTTAGACGACGATAACGCTATGCCCATGCAAAGACGAACATAGATTTATACGTGGTAATTTTAACAAATAACAGACTAAAACGGGCATATTATAAAAGTAATATCTATTCTAAATAGTTCATGATTTCTATTTTGAATATCAATAGTTTGAATCACGAAAACACTATTTCATTCATGTTTCTGTACACGAACTTACTTTGGACATCCTTTATTAATTATTCCCGACATTGATATATAAAATCTGATGGAAGTACCCGGCAGTCGATATTACAGCGTACGAAGTACCCGGCGGTCGAGATTACATCTTAAGAAGGAACGATTTCTGTATATATTCTTTAAACTTGCTTTCAGTAAATGCATGCGAATATTCTTTAAACAAAATCAGCTCAGTTCAGTGTCATGCAATGTTGTAGAATCAAGTACTTTTTGTAAACTGATTTTTACAATGACATACAAATAACATTTCACATTCTTTTAAATCAAAATCTCTGATTTTTAGTGCACCTTTCCATGCCAAGTCATCCAGATAAAAAGGTGAGAGATTTGAGGGAAAAAAAATAGTTAATATAGTTTTACTATTTATTGTTATTTTATGACTTTTTGTAATTATGGTAGTCAGAGGTGAAATAATTGAATAAATCACGAAATGAAACATAGGTTACCGTGCGTATGTTCGTGGAAAATGAGTCTCAAAATAGCTAGTTTTGGTCATTTTCCTGAATAGATATCTTTTGCAATAAAATAATCAATATTTTAAGTTTAAAGCTGTGATAAACTGAATAACATATAAGTAACACTCCTGTCTTAAACATTATTTGCAATATTGATGATATACATCCATGGCTTTCAAATATTCGTCTTTGAGCGTTCATGATGAAAGTCAATCCAGAAAAGCACTTCGGACGCATGAAATTTATAACGTGTTGTTTTCATTTTTTGCAATACAAAAAATATAGGCCTATGTACACAAGGCCACGTTTTTACACAAGGTCGTGCATCAGACTGTTTATAATCCGTTGGATCTGTACCGATTGATACTTTGGTCTGGGAAAACATGATTTATTTATTAGTTGTTATTGGCTTTGAAAAGGCCACGTCCACTTGTATTTTTGTCCATCTGATGAGTTAAGCCTTTTTCAACTGATTTTTATAGTTCGTTCTTATGTTGTACTGTTATATCACTGTCCCAGGTTAGGGGAGGGTTGGGATCCCGCTAACATGTTTAACCCCGCCACATTATGTATGTATGTGCCTGTCCCAAGTCAGGAGCCTGTAGTTCAGTGGTTGTCGTTTGTTTATGTGTTACATATTTGTTTTCGTTCATTTTTGTACATAAATAAGGCCGTTAGTTTTCTCGTTTGAATTGTTTTACATTGTCATTTCGGGGCCTTTTATAGCTGACTATGCGGTATGGGCTTTGCTCATTGTTGAAGGCCGTACGGTGACCTATAGTTGTTAATTTCTATGTCATTTTGGTCTCTTGTGGACAGTTGTCTCATTGGCAATCATACCACATCTTCTTTTTTATATTTCAGTAAAACTGCTATATAACTCTTAGCTCGGTTTACTTTATGTCTTTTGTCTTTATGTTAGTTGTTTTATGTTGTCTTTTTTTTCTCGATTCATGCCAATCTGATGAGTCAAGCCATTTTGAACAGATGCTTACTATACAGTTTTGATTATATGTTGTGCTGTTACACAACTGACCTAGGTTATGCAAGGGATCAGCGCTCATAAACATGATTAACCCCTCCTTAATCTTTATGTGCCTGTCCCAAGTCAGGAGCTTATAATAATCGTTTTTTCTTTTATTAATTTTCAATAAATCAGGACGTTGGTTTTCTTGTTTGAATTGTTGCACATTTTGTCATTTCGGAGCCTTTTATAGTTTACTATATATACAATAAAATTGAGAATGGAAATGGGGAATGTGTCAAAGAGACAACAACCCGACCACAGAACAGACAACAACAGAAGGTCACCAATAGGTCTTCAATGCAGCGAGAAATTCCCGCACCCGGAGGCGTCCTTAAGCTGGCCCCTAAACAAATATATATACTAGTTCAGTGATAATGGACGTCATACTAAACTCCAAATTATACACAAGAAACTAAAAGTAAAATAATACAAGACTAACAAAGGCCGGAGGCTCCTGACTTGGGACAGGCGCAAAATGCGGCGGGGTTAAACATGTTTATGAGATCTCAACCTCCCCTATACCTCTAGCCAATGTAGAAAAGTAAACGCATAACAATACGCACATTAAAAGTCAGTTAAAGAGAAGTCCGAGTCCGATGTCAGAAGATGTAACAAAGAAAATAAACAAAATGACAATAATACATAAATAACAACAGACTACTAGCAGTTAACTGACATGCCAGCTCCAGACCTCAATTAAAATGATTGAAAGATTATGTCTTCATCATATTAAAATCAAGTACGATCCCTCCCGTTAGGGTTTAGTATCATACCATCATAAAATATATGAGAAGAGCATAACCCGTGTCATGCCAACAACTGGTTTTTAAGTAAATGTGTTTAGTTCCGATGCAAAGACCCTATAAGTGAATCAATATTAAAGCCAAAATATGCAATCTTTAATGACCTGACAACAGTATCGTAACTATATCCCTTCTTAATAAGTCTATTTAAAGGTTTTGTTAGCTTCTGAGGTGAATACTGACATTTGAGTGCTTTATAAAGAATATTACCATAAAAGATTGGATGTGAAATACCTGAACGTATAAGAAGTCTGCATGTTGAGCTATATTTACGAATGATGTCCTTGTACCGATGATAAAATTTAGTAAATGTTTTGACTAGTTTGTGATATCGAAAACCCTGGTGTAATAATTTTTCTGTAATACATAAATTTCTTTCGTTAAAATCTGAAACGTTGTTACATACACGAGCGAATCGTACAAGTTGAGATATATAAACACCGTAAGATGGTGACAAGGAACGTCACCATCTAAAAATGGATAATTAACGATAGGAAATGAAAATCATCTCTTTTATCATAAATTTTGTATTAAGCTTTCCGTTAATGATATAGATATCAAGATCGAGGAAAGGGCAGTGGTCATTGTTAGTATTAGCTTTATTTAAAGTAAGTTCAACAGGATAAATTTCTTTAGTATACATACTGAAGTCGTCATTATTGAGAGCCAATATATCATCCAAATATCTAAAAGTATTATTAAATTTTTGTATCAGATGTTGTTTCGATGGGTCTTTGCTGATTTTAGTCATAAATTGTAACTCATAGCAATACAAAACAGGTCCGCAATAAGTGGTGCACAGTTAGTCCCCATTGGAATTCCGATAACCTGACGATATACGGAATCTCCAAAGCGAACAAAAATATTATCTAGTAAAAATTCAAGGGCAGATATAGTATCAAAGCATGTCCAATTGACATAGTTCTTTTGTTTATTGCTACTAAAAATGACCTAAAAGAGTTAGAACATATATATTCACATTCTGACTTTTAAATGCCCATTTAATTAGGTGTGTGAATTTTTCTTAATGAGAATGTGAGGCAATGTGGTATACAGGGTAGAAAAATCAAAACTTTGAACAGATTCAAAATCACCAATATAAGCATGCAATTTATCAAGTACTTCCAACGAGTTTTGACACTCCAAAAGTAATTAATTCCACTATTTTCAAAGGCCTTATTTGAACAATTTATTATCAGGTTTTGATTGTACCAAGTGAACTGGTAAGAAGAATAGACAATTTAGTAGTGGAACAATGGCTTGAAGACGAAATAAATCTATATTTGTAAGGTGTTTTATGTAGCTTCGGAAGCCAGTACATAGTTGGGACTTTCATTGTATTTGGTTCTGCTTGTGAAGAGGTAGCTAAAAGTTTATGTTTGTTACAGATGTCGTTTTCTGAAAATGGAGTCAGTTGGAATGTTGGTGAATTGGTGATTTCTTTTTTCAGAACCTCAATGTAAAATTTACGTCAAACAATAATGATATTATTAGCAGCTTTATCGGCCGGGACAAAAACAAATTCCTTGGCTAGTTCTTTAAGTTTATGTTTGATACGAGAAATAGGTTTATTATGGTTGTTGTTAAGAGTAAAATGTTCTTTAAAATGTTGAATACGTATATTAACTATGTTCATTACTGAATTAAAAAAAGAGTCCAAAGATTTTTTGTCAGCTTTTTCCCGTTTTATCCATTTTAAACAGTAAGTACGGAGTGAGTCGTGGATGATATTACGACACTCATTCCAATTAATGATTGACGGGGGACGATATTTAGGTCCTTTACTGAGGAATGATTTTAACTCTCGGTCTTGAACGATGTTAAGATCTCCTGTTATAACATGGGAAATGGGTCCATAAATGTATTCGGAATTACTGCAATTACATGAAGTAGGTGTATTTTCACTGATATTAACATCTTTACACAATTGGCTATAATAATTAAACACATATTTCCGGGTAGATTTCTTGTAAATATAACAAATAAGAGGGAGCTCAGTATTATCAAAATATCCAGGAATTTGTTCTTTAACAGAATGGTCGTTAAAATACCGGCAATATTAACAAAATCAAAACCTTTATTGACATACTTTATTTTAATAAAATGTTTTTATGATCTTCAGGGCGATCAATTTTGGGAAACAGTTTAGAATAACAATATGCCATTATAATTTGAACGATTTCATACTTAGGACTGCTATATGAAATTGTGTTGCATTCCTCTAAAATTTTATTTAACTTATTAACCGGTAATGAACAGAGCTTTGTTAACAGATAATGTCTGCCATTGTTTTTTGAAATAGAAATTAGGTCCGAAATATTGGTATGATTGGTCCGAAATTTTCTTTGATTGCGATTTTTCTACGACCATGAGAACGGTTTTACGAACAGTTTTAGAAACTATATCCAAAATATTAACAGAATCGGTTCTTGATATATTACCAATTCCATGATATTATCATTAAGACCGAGAGGGTAGACTGTCTGTAATTTTTAATCCAATTTAATTCAATTATTTTCCGTGATCGTACAAACTTTGAATGAGATTCACCAGGCTGCTTATTTACTACTTCTAAAGGTTGAACTGTTAAATATTTAATAGGATGATTGTGCTTTTAAGGTGTTGATAAATGATACTTTTGAATTTATTGGGTCTTTTAAAACGATACAGGTGTTCTTGCGTGCGTTTAGATAAAAATCGCCCAGTTTCACCTACGTACTGAATACCGCATCCCGGTTTGTTTCATGTGAGTAAATAAATAATACTGTTTGTTTTCAAGTTATATCAGTTTCAAAATTTAAAGAAAATGTGCGACCATTAAACGTGGACCTTACCGTATTGTTGGTGGAAAGACGGGGACATGTAAGTCATTTTTGGCATGACACTTATCGATAGAAGGGTAACCACGATTTTATTGTTAAAAATGTTAGCGATGGTAGTATTTTTAGATAAGCGATTTTGAAGATTGAGACGTGTAGATACCCTTTGAACGAGTTTAGTATTTAATATTTTTCCATTTCTAAGCTTCATATTTGTTTTTTGTTTGTGGATTTTATTAGAAAGGAGCAAAGACTGGCGTCCAGAATATGAACCAGCATACAATCAATTAAATTATGTAAAATGATAATTATGTTCGGCTAAAGATGTCAAACGCTATCCGTCATTATTTACCCGAAAAATAAAACAAAAGATAGGGTATATCAGGGTAGCGACTGACGTCTGACTAAATAGTAGAATGGGGCTGAAAATTGAAATACTACTTTTGATAATTATTCCTAAAGTAATGAATTAGAGAAGTTCTCGCTCGGACACACACTCCATAATCTAGTATATTATAAGAGCATAAACCTGAAGCACGTATATGGTATTAGTTTTTCTCGTTGTTGAAGGCCGTTCTTTGACATTAAGTTGCTTCCGTGCACATCATTTAGACTCTGGTGGATAGTTGTCTTATTGGCGATCATATCCCATCTCCTTATTTTGATATATATATTGTCACAGTTAAAACAAAACCCTAAAATATTTCTGCAAATTTGTTTACCCCATTATCGGCTCATCTTTCCTGGAATTAACTTTTAGAATTCAGATATTATTATTGGATTTGTAAAGTAAAAAAATGATTTTACGAAAAAAAATCACAAAAGTAAAGGACAATACGCTAGTCACTTAAAGCCGAGTATGCGATGTTTCCCCGATGAGTATTGAAGAAGGGATGACATGTCGATGATGGAATGTTTCCCCGATGAGTAATTAAGAAGGGATGACATGTCGAGGATGCGCTGTTTCTCAGATGAGTAATTAAGAAGGGATGACGTGTCGAGGATTTGATGAATCCCCGATGAGTAATTAAGAAGGGATGACATGCCGAGGATGCGATGTTTCCCCGATGAGTAATTAAGAAGGGATGACATGAATAACCGTAAAGAAAGCTCTATTCAAAGAAGGTCGACCGAAATGAGTTAGGGCTGGAAATTTGGAGGACTGTTACTGGAAAATTATGACATGTTTGATAGGGGCAAAATTTTTGCCTTGTAACGGGCTCATCAAAGAGTTGTTGCAACGGTTCTTTAACGACAGAAAATGTCCCATTTTCATATATAGACCCTCAACATAGTACTTCCATGCTTTTACTAATTTTCAAGTAAAATTGAGAATGGAAATGGGGAATATGTCAAAGAGACAACAACCCGACCAAAGAGCAGACAACAGCCGAAGACCACCAATGGGTCTTCAACGGAGCGAGAAAATCCCGCACCCGGAGGTGGTCCTCAGCTGGCCCCTAAATAAAATTGTGTACTAATTCAGTGAAAATTGACGTCACACTAAACTCCAAAACATATAAATGAACTAAAATTAAAAAACATACAAGATTAAAAAAGGCCAGAGGCTCCTGACTTGGGACAGGCGCAAAAATGCGGCGGGGTTAAACATGTTATGTGAGATCTCAACCCTCCCCCTATATCTCTAGCCAATGTAGAATAAAGAAACACATAGCAATACGCACAGTAAAACTCAGTTTAAAAGAAGTCCGAGTCCGATGTCAGAATAGGTAACAAAAGAAACTAAGCAAAATGGCAATGATACATAAATGAACAAAGGACTACTAGCAGTTACTGACATGCCAGCTCCAGACCTCAATTAAACTGATTGAAAGATTATGTCTTCATCATATTAAAATCAAGTACGATCCCTCCCGTTAGGGGTTTAGTATCATACCATCATAAAATATATGAGAAGAACATAACCCGTATCAAATATCTGCGATGCAGCTAATCGTTAACTCAAAAAGATTAATCTCATCCAACTGAATTGTGCCAGGCAATGGGTTAAACGCGAGAAAGAGCACGTAGATACAATTTCCGAATGGATTAAGGCTGTGAGGTCGTGGATACAAATCAGAATTAAAAAACTGAATGGGTCTTTGAATACACATGCTACATCAATCTTTAATGTAAAGACCCCAACCCAAAAGCCCCTGTCCTACCTCCGTGACAAATATGTTATTGTCCCCGCAAATAAAGCCCTAAACAACATCGTTTCTGTGTGTAAATCCCATTATATAAACTGCTTGATAAATGAATTAGGTATTGACAACTGACTTGAAAACTCAACATATACCTCAACGACACTTATCAAGGAGGAAATCCTGGATAATAATAGGTATGTTCTATGTCTCTTTGGAATTTCAACCAAAGCATTATCCTTTAACTTCATTTTCCGCTATATAGATGATGTCCTCTCACTAAACAATTCGAACTTAAAATAAAGGATGCAACAGATACAGTTAAGTCTGCCTCATATCTTACATCTAGAAATTGACAATGAGGGTCGGTTTAGAACAAAACTTTACGACAAAAGAGATGATTACAGCTTCTCAATTGTGAACTTTTCATTTCTATGAAGCAACATTCCAACAGCGCATGCATATGGAGTATATATCTCCCAGTTGAAACGATATTCCAGGGCTTGCATTTCCTATCATGATTTCCTTGATAGAGGGTTGCTGCTCACAAGAAAGCTATTAAACCAAGAGTTCCAAGTCTAGAAGTTGAAATCATCCCTTCAAAAATTTAACGGACGCCATCACGAGTTGGTTGACCGTTATGAAATATCTGTTTCACAGATGACGACGGATATGTTTCAATTGTCGTAACCACAATCCCGTCCTCCTTTCCACGAATGTGACATTCTGAATTAGACTTATATCCGGAGTTTTTCTTACATGAGCAGTTGACAAGACGGGTGTCACATGTGGATCAGGATAGCCTTCGGAGCACCTGAGATCACCCCCGGTTTTGGTGGGGTGCGTGTTGCTCAGTCTTTAGTTTTGTATGTTGTGTTTTGTATACTGTTGGTTGCCTTTTTGTTCTTTTTTTTTGCCATGGCGTTGTCAGTTTATTTTCGACTTATGAGTATGACTGTCCCTTTGGTTTCTTTCGCCTCTCTTTTGAAAGCACCAACCTTCTTTGACGACAACAAAGCGTCATCAAGAAAGTTCTAGAAAATAATAATATGCGTATCTTTTGTGTGCAATAAATACAATATTTAGGGAAATGGTCAGTTTGATTGTCTGTTAGACAGTACGCATAACCTTTTTGAAACAGCAATAACAGAATAAACAACAACGAACCGTCTAGGGTGAGTCAAATTTCAAATTAAAAACAAATCAAACATAAAAACAAACATACTAGATTTTGGCAGAATTTGTCCGTTGTTTTCTACTTGCATGAATCTCCATTTATAAAGAATTTTGTTTCATGAGTACGTTAATAAATTACATGTAGATTGGCTAAAAATCATGCAGTCGTAATATGGACAAAGCATCATATGTACACGATGAGACTCGGCGGTATGCAACGCCTAGTCACGCGTATGAACCCATAACATAATATTGAACGGAACGGATATAAACTCGGCGCCTGAGATTGAGCTCAAATTTCATCTCGAACTGTAGCTCGAACTACTCGAACTGGATAATCAATTCAAAATATTTAACTTAAACTCGAATGTTAACGCGAATATTAAATTGAACTGTACCTCAACTTTAACTCCAAATTTAACTATAACTGGAACCCTACATCTAATTCTAACTCGAAGTTTAACTCGAATTCCAACTTGAACTATACCGATATAGTTATATATGATATATGATATGAGGCAAGTGCTACCTGGTGAGCTTCCGAATGCTATATTGGTAACAAAAAGCAAATATTTGAACGAATTTTTTACCCTGTTGTTGAAGGTTTTTCAGTATGTTAAATCGACACTTTCACCGTTGTGAATTTTTTTCTCGAAAAACTACTTTTTTTACTCCCACAGGCATAGCCTTATACAGAATTGGCACAATTTTGGGGATATTTTAGTTTTCAATGCTCTTCAATTTTATTCAACGGTTGATTTGGCCGTCCAACTGTTTTGACTCGAGCGACACTGATAAGTAATGTGTAGACGACTGGTATACCAAATAATAAGTCTGGCCTGGTATCTTTGATGATTTTATACACTGCTAGTGGAAGTTTTATCCAAATGGTATCATAAACCCAGTATTCGCGCGTCTGTGATCCCAAGAATTATAATTAATACGTACTTTTCTAAAAATTAACTGTTAATAATTTTTTGTTTAAAACACTAAGGTTTTTCTACCTCAGGCATAGAGATAGCCTTTTAAGTTGTTGGTTTGCTTCCCTTGACCTTAGGTGTATACTTTCGTGCTTCATTCTCCCTTTCCTTTGCTAAGAATGAATTTTACAAGAAAAGGTTAAACACATATCATAAACTTCAGTTAAAACTATCCTTAAATCAAAAACTAAAAACTACCATACATATATATGATCATGTATTTGATTACACAGTCGAACCACAATTTTGCTTTATGCCAGTGAAATATAGGATGCTTTTAATTAAAATACAGCAAGATTCCGAAACAGTATCATTTCACCAGACAAAATCTGTAAGTGAAAACCTACATGCTAATTTTTGTCAATTCATTTTAGTGGTACGAACAAACAAACAAATACTTACTTTGATATATTGACAAAACTTGGTCGTTTCCAAATTTACTATGATAATATAAAAAAATAGTCTTATACTGGAACCGACATGAACATTTATATATCGTTTCTTTCCCTACAGATATATGAACAAATGAAGAAATTATATTATCAAGACAAATCTTCATGGTTGAATCTCTTCGGCGTATACTGAAAAATTTCCTACTGTTACATATGCAAAAGAACCTTTTTGAAACTGTGGGAAAATCAGATAAGAAATATTCAAAATGGAGTGGATTTGAAAATTATCTATAGCATAAGAGGAGTCTAACAAAATAAAGAATTTCGGCACATTGCTTTAAAATAGAAACTGTAAGAGCTGCTTTCAATATCGCAACAGCTAGTAAAGTCGATATGCCCTAGCTATTTATCTACGTCGTATACATATAGCTAGCCGATCAAAATAGCGTCGATAGGAATGATCAATCCAATTTTGGATTCTCTAGATAACATGATTTTTTTAGGCTATTAGATCTATTTAGCGGCTATGCTATCTATACGTTCAGAAGACTAAACGCTACTCGGATTTTGAAAGCACCCCGGCAGGATACGACTGTGCTGGTAGTGCGATCCCAGGTGAGGTACAGTAGATGACGAGATATATGTATTTTCTCCTTTTTTCCAACAAATTTCACCATTAGCGACATAAGTAGGTTTCTAACCCTGGCTGGTACAGTCACGGGAAATTTCGAATGGAAACTCATGCTCTATTGTGATAACAATTTACCAAATCTCAGTGCTAACCACCATTAGCCATTTTGTTATTTTTTGGGAACACCTATTAAACAAGACATCAGCCAACTGCTGACTATCAATTGTAAGATTCATTATATTAGTTGTGAATAATAGTAGGGTGCCCAGTGTCCAAAAAGTCCTCTAGTTAACGAGTTTAAGTTAACGGATAACACACGGCTAATTTTTTTGGCAAATTATAGGAAAATCAATATATTTTACACTCACGAATGTCGTCGTAAGTTTCCGTGGTCACGATTTTCTAAATTTCGTGTTTTTACAGGGTACCCCAAGATACCGTATTGTACGGGGAATCTTTAATTTAACATGAAAAATAAAATTAGTGCGCTCTTTGTTGGTGGTTGAAATAGTTACTGTACTTATGATATAGTTTATATATTAGATATATCATATAGCGAACGCGGAAAGTATTTAAGGGATTTTAGTATAAATATTTCAGCATTTTAGTAAGACTAAAATTTTACCCGAAATTTACCACATTTTCATTGAAAGCAAAATTATTACGTGTATCATCACAATATCTTTTACTCTGATTAAAGCAATAAGACACAGTACATGTGTGTGCCAAATTTCATGTGTGAAATAAAAGCTGTTTTGAAGAAATTAGCAATTAAAAACACAAATTAAGTCAGCATTTGTGCATTGATTAAACACGGATTATCTCGTGCCAGTAATCATTTTGTTGCTTACACTATTAGGTTATTAACAAGGACAGTGGTCACTCACTACGTTTCACATTTTTCTAGTTGTGTGGTTGATTTATTTGTTTTGAATAGCCAGTTAAATTTGTAGATTGTTATTTTCTTCGGAGGAATATGTTTTGTGTTTGTTTTTCAAAACTTTAAACTTTTTATTGAATATAATTTTTTGTTATAATTGTAGAATAAGAATCAAATCGGTCGGTTTCGTTTCACACCCGGTATATGGCACATCAAGTCTAAAGGTTATGGTCTTGCGTGATGTTTTCGACCTAAACCCCCCTCGGTGTGAACGACGACAAAAATGTACCACCGTTCGTGTTATAAATTATACACCAGCAGACACAACTGTAGTAATTTCAAAGCTGAATTGGCAATAGGTTTGTCCGAGCGAACCACTGAAGCAAATGACCCAAACGTGCCAAGCAGGCATGTTCAATCTATCTACCAGGTTTCGAATTGGAATGTTTTTTTCTGTGAAAATAATACAATTAAAAAAAGATCGGTAGTTTAAAATTATGTAATCAGCTATAAAAGGTGCCGAAAAGACAAATTGTGAAACAATCCAAACGAAAAAAAAATAAAAAATAACGATCTCATTTATGTGAACAATAAAAACAGATACAACAGTCCGCGACCAACGACAATCACTGAATTGAAGGCTACTGATTTTGGACCGACACATACAGAATTTGGAGAGTTAAACATGTTTGTGATCCTTCGACCCTCCCCTGACCTGGACAATGGTATAACAACACAACATAAGAACAATCTGCAAAACAAAAGTTGGGAATGGCTTGACTCATCAAATCAGCTTGAAGCACAAAAACAACTTACATGAAGACAAAAGACACAAACTACCGATCTACAAGTACTCGCCGTTAAGGTACGACCATTTTATATGGGGGTAGGTCCTGGTGGCAGAAGATTTTTTTTTATTGACCATTTTATTTTCATCTGTTGCTATGCATGCTGATTTTTCCGCGGCTTTTCTGCGCGAAAATTTATTTTCACTTTTTTACACATTCGTATCCTCAACTATCCCGCATTTCATGTTGCAGAGTATTCATTTTCATCCTGTCTTGTGCAAAGTCATTTATTTTCAGTTCATACCAAGCCAAGTTATTCATTTTCAAAATCCTCCTCCCGCTTCCCACCCCTTTTCGAAATCAAATGGTCGTCCCCTTACTGAAAGCTAATGAAAGGATGTCTTCAATAGTCTGAGAAAAGTATGATCATAAACATAGTTACCGTAAAAACTAGGATTCTACAGGTACAGCATGCCTTACTAACTGACTGAATTATGTCGAAAGTCTTTGAGAAAAGAACTATACATTCTTTATATGCCTGTCCCAAGTCAGGATCGAGCCGGTTTTTGAGTGGTTGTCGTTGGTTCATGTCTGTCATATTTGTTTTTCGTATATTGTTTTGTTATAGATTAGGCCGTTAAATTTCTCAAATGAATTGTTTCATATTTTTCATATCGGGACCTTTTATAGTCGACCATACGGTAATGGGTTTTTCTCATTGTTGAAGGCCCTATGGTTGCCTATAATTACTTACTTCCATTTCATTTAAACTTTGATAGACTGTTGTCTCATTGGCAATTATACCACATCTCCTTATTTTTATATTATACACTACTGAACAAGTATTACATAAAATTAACATTATCAATGTTCCATGAGGAAAGGTCAGATGAATTCTGGCATAAAGACATGTACACCTTGCTATCATTCCATACACCAAATATATTTGAGTCACTACTTATTGTATCTTATATACGGACTTGTCCACGGAATCTTAACCTTGTTCACTGATCCATGAAATGAGGTCGAGGTCAGGTGAACCTTGTCTGATGGACATGTAGACTTTGTAAGGATACCATATATTAGTAACGAAATATAGTTATCCTAGAATTCATGATAAGTGAGACATTTACATCATGAAAAAAGCTATACAGTTTTTAGCAGTCACTGAACCATGAAAATGAGGTCGACAATAATTATATGACAGACGGGAACTTCATAACACAATGGATCTATATAAAAAGTATGAATCATCCAATTCCTCTACCCTTGGAAATATAAAGCTATAAAAATAGTTTACGCCGTTGCCGCCACCACCATCAGATTGTATTCTCACTGCCTCGCATTTTGCGACTTGCGTCGAATGCCGGTCGGAGTTAAAATATATAAACTCATATGAGGATAAGGAAATATTACGGGCTATTACGGATTTTCAGTTGCCAAATATCAATTCAAATACATTTCTGGGGGAAAGAAACATCAAGAAATTGAAAGTTCCAAAGAATTATGACATATAAAAATAAGGAGATGTGGTATGATTGCCAATCAGACAACTATCCACCAAAGTTAAAATGAAGTTGGTGTAAGCAATTATAGGCAACCGTACGTACGGCCTTCAACAATGAGAAAAACCCATACCGTATAGTCGGCTATAAAAGGCCCCGACATGAAAAATATAAAACAATTCAACTGAGAAAACTAACGGTCTAATTTATAACAAAACAATTTACGAAAAACAAATATGACAGACACGAACCAACGACAACCAGTGAACTACAGGCTCCTGACTTGTTTATCCGGATCGCATCTAAATTCCCGGGCTCGGTTAACAACATCACAGTAAAATTTAGGATGTGCTATTACGTTTGAAATAAGTTTTCTACAGGTACAGTCAAACTTGCAAACCAAATCTTTGTATCTATGGAAGAAATTAGTAAAGGTTTTAAGTAATTTGTTGTAACGAAATCCCTGACTTAATAATTTACTAGTAATACATAGATTACGCTCATTGAAATCCAAAACGTCACTACAGACACGAGCATAGCGAACGAGTTGGGATATATAAACACCGTAAGACGGTGCCAAAGGAACATCACCGTCCAAAAAGGAAAATTAACAATAGGGAAAGAAAAATGATCCCTTTTGTCGTAAATTTTTGTGTAGAGTTTCTGTACTGAAATATCTTATTTGACCCAGTTGTCAAGTTAATAATTACATAATACATTCCATGATGTGTATCAATTTATTTAATTTTGAGTCAAAGTTTAAAATCTAGAATGAAATCTTGTATTTTGTATGCCATAAATTGCATTGAACTAGGACAAAAATGTATTTGAATTGATAGGAATTGAAAATCCGTTAATGGCCCTGTATTTTTCATAATGGTCCGGTTTTGTCATAATGGCCCTGTTTATTCATAATAGCCCGGCCTGTTTATTCAAAATGGCCCTGTATTAATGCCCTTTTAGTCTGTAATGGACCAGTTTTGCTTCTATTAATAAAGGGGCTGTTTCATACATAATGCAGGGCGGATCCAGCCATTTTAAAGGGGTTCCAACCCAGGATAAGGGGGTCCAACCATATGTCCCCATTCAAAAGCATTGATCGTCTAAAAAGAGGGGTTCCAACCCCGGACCCCCGGATCCGCCACTGCAATGCACTAACTGGTTAATAATAACTAGATCTATAGTAATAAAATATAAGACTAGTCAGCCGTCAAGACGGAACAAAATAACTTACGGTAAAATAATTCTGCATATTTCTGTTCTTACACCGGACATGTTATAACGTCCCTTATTGTGTATTCCTTTTAACTTCCTGCTGGATTTTTGTATTATTGTTGTAGAAAAGTGGCTTCAAATCATTAACAACAGAAAAAATGTCTGGCAAAACATGTAAATACAGTAAACAAGTTTACATTTTTCTTATAAATAATCTTAAATTATGGGAACACTCAAAATGCACAACACCTACTTTCGTTTTCAATAGAGTTTATTGACGTATTCCAATCCTTGGGTGTGCTCTGTTGGCGTGTTCTGAACAGGGCCCATCTGTGGGTTACACTAATGTCTGACCAATGTCCTGACTGAAACAAAAAATTCTTAAATTAAAATTTTTTTTATTCTTAGAAGGATTGACTTCAAATTTGGTACCAAGGAAGTATATAACATTTAATATAAAAATATAAGAAACAAATTGAAAAAAAATATTTTAAGAGTTAGAAAACTTTACCTGACCAACATCTACCTTGCCCTGTCTAATGTCCTGACCGATAAAAAAATGTTATTAACTTTCTTATTATTGAAAGGATTGACTTCAAATCTGGTACCAAGGAAGATTATATAACTTTAAGGATTGTGTACCCTCTTGTTGTTTCAATGCTAAATACATGTATATGGAAATTTTATAGAAAATCCACAGCCTCTCTACTTGTGCTCTAATATTGGACAATTGGGTATTTAATAGAAAGGGGATTATTGCAGGCAAATTTTGAAATAAATATATTAGTTAGAACAAGTACAAATTTGGACCTATTCAAGCACACCTTCTACTGTGCACTTGACTTTAATGACTCAGCACAAGGTTATTAGGCCTGTAAAGGTTGTTTAGGACATTTTGTAAATAATAAATGCTAGCACAACTTCAACAAACAAGTGATTAATCTGTGTTTAAAATGTTATAACTAAAATCTCTGTAATATTGTCTGTGGATTTTCTGTAAAAATCTTGGCTTGATTTACTACAAAATCCCCATTTTCTATTAAATACAATGAAACAGTAAATATTATTGCTGTGAACGACCTTTCCCTTTGGTATATATGTAAAAAATGGTATGTCTCTTGTAATCTGTATTTTTCATATTATTGCACCTTAAAAATTTCATAATGCACAGGCCTACAGAAGGGGTCATAAACCTTAAAAGGAAAGGAATGAAAAAAAAATAATTTGAAGAGTTAGAAAACGTAACCTGACGAACACCTACTTTGCTGCAACAAATGTCCTGACCGATATAAAAATGCTAATAATTTTTTTTTAATTAAAGTGAGGCAAAAAAGTAGGAGGAGTAGACAGAATTCAAATATGTCACCCAACTGCAACAACTTGCCCTGCTATTACTAGAGATGTGCTGGATGTATAAATTCACAGCCACGTCAGAGCACAATGGAGATAGTAAATTCCATGCAATCCTCTCTGCACGTTAAGAACCCTTGCGAAAACTCTTTAAGGGGTAGGTGGCCTGTTCCAAGGATAAAGTTCTGTCCCTATCCAATATACCCTCATTTTCCAGTGGCAGTCATAATTTCCTGCCCTTCATCCTGGTCGACCCCTATTACAAAAGAAAAGATGTCTTGACCATTTGATAGATGTATTAGAAAGCTACAGTAACACGTCTTGATGGAGTCAAGAAGCAAGACTTAGGTATGCTGTTTCAGACTGCAGCGTCTGCGGCGTAGGCATCAACAATCAATTATTAGTTTGTGATTAGGCCAGTTTATGGGGAACCACTCGTGGTAGGTAAACGATATTTGATATGCAGTTGTATTAGCATTGGGACATCTCATTTCCATGCAGATTATTTGGCCCCACCCCCTCAGTCATGGTCTATTGACTTTGAAACTTTTGCTTACATAACATGTATTAGTTTGTGGTTAGGTCAGTTTAAAGGGAACCACTAGTGATAGGTAAATGATATTTGGTATGCAGTTATATTAGCATTGGCACATCTCATTTCCTTGCAGATTATATGGCCCCACCCCTCAGTCATGGTCTGTTGACTTTGAAACTTTTCCTTACTTAACATGTATTAGTTTGTGATTAGGTCAGTTTAAGGGAACCTCTAGTCAGTCTAGTGGTTGGTCAATGATATTTGGTATGCAGATGCATAAGCATTGGCACATCTAATTTCCATGTAGATCATTTGGCTCCGCCCAATCAGTCATGGTCTATTGACTTTGAATGTTTTCATAGTTTCCTTGTTAAATTTTGTGATTAGATCAATTTAAGAGGAACCACTAATGTTAAGTCAATGATAGAACATTTGTATCAGCATTTGCAAGTCTTCTTTTCCATGGAGATTATTTGGCCTTATCCACTATCAAGGTTCATTGAATTTGAAAATATTACATTGTTGACAAGTTAAAGATTGTCTTTAGGTTATTGTATAGGGAACCACTTATGATAAGTCAGTGGTATTTGGTATGCAGTTTTATAAGCATTGGCATTTCTCACTTCCATTGAGATTATTTGGTCCTGCACCTTAATTCATTGTTCTTTGAATTTGAATGTTTTGCACAATTTATGTTTAAATATTGCCATTAGGCATTGTTAGGATTCAAATATTTGCATTATACTATCTAATTACAAAAAGGCCAGACATATCTCTGTGTCAGCAGTTTATTCTATAATAGAATGTGTAAGTTCCTCAATTTGCTTGTTGGCTGCGATGTATGTTGTAGCGTTATCAGAAATCATTGTTTTCGGCAATGATTTTCTACTGGTGAATCTTCGAAACGCAAATAAGAATGTCTCTTCAGATAAATTCATCACTACCTCCAAATGTACAGCATGGGTGTTTGCACTGGTGAATAAACAAATATATACTTTACCAGTTTGTCCATCTGAGTTTCTTACATTCAAGGCACCAGTAAAATCTACTCCGGTTATTGTAAACGGGGGTGCTTCTGTAAGTCGGACCTTGGGTAAAGATGGTGGATCTGGAGCCAATTATGGTCGACAAGCAACTTTCTTGCAAATAACACATTTGTGAAAAGTGCTCTTGATAACTTGTCTTATCAACGGTATCAAATAGGTTTGACGGAGTTATGTTACGGTACTCTATAATCCTGAATGTAAATGAGTCACATGTGTGTCCATTATTATAAGCTGTGTCAATTTGTCCTTTGTGGGTAGCAATAACGGGAATTTTGTTATTCTTCAAGCGGTGCATTATGAATGAATTTGCAGCG
This sequence comes from Mytilus coruscus, assembly GCA_017311375.1. NCBI lineage: Eukaryota > Metazoa > Mollusca > Bivalvia > Mytilida > Mytilidae > Mytilus > Mytilus coruscus. The sequence goes on along the minus strand of CM029595.1, from coordinate 120,866,561 downwards.
AATTAATTTGTCATTACCTATGTACAGTTTGAGCTGTTTGACAAGGCTATGTTCTTTCCCCTTTCCCTTTTGTAGGTCTTGAATGATTTGTGAATAGTGTTTTTTCTGAGAGTATTGTATCCTCCTTATAGATGCGTTTTGTATTTCGATTGTGTTTAAAGTACCTGTTTGTATCGCTCGTGTTCTACAGTTTGTAATAAAATCCTCAAGTAAGCGGTAATTCGTAGAAGTTTCTTTAATGAGTTGAATTAATACACATCAATGACATTTCCGATCCCTCTTGTTGTATAGGTCTTCTTTGTAGCTTGTACGGTATATATTAAGGTATATATAATATAGGTAATTTTTTTAACAGATACAAGTGCCTGTGTCCTTGATGTGTGATAATAGTCTGCTTCCAATAAAGGCAGCCATCAATTCCAATCTAGGTATATTCATATATATATCAGTTGTTTCAGAGGTGCTACTCTGTTCTTTGCCATTATGAGGGAACTTTTTCCGTTTGTGACAATGTACAGGCATGCACCCTAGGCTTTCATACTGGAGTCCGTAAATACATGTACCAGGTATTGCGTTGTCTTTGTTTGAGTCCGAACTTTGATCAAAGTAATGTCCGGTACAACTGTCGCTTCCTGGATATCCTTTCTGATATTCAACCATTCTGTGATCGTAGAGTCGGGTAGTAATTCGTCCCATATGTTTTGCATTAACATTTTACTGCGGACTGCTATAAGGCTAAGTATTCTTGGCGAGTCATAAATCCTTGATGATTGTTTTCGTACTTCACGTTTTGTTATTAGTTCTGATGTTTCTAGATTAGGCATAACGAATCCTAATGTGTCACTGGCTGTATCCCAACGTAATCCTAAGATTTTAACTATTTGATCTTTGTCCATAATGTTTTCGGACATTGGTAATATTTGTAATAATTGGCTATTTGAGGCCCATGAGCACAAGTTAAATCCTCAATCTGCAAATAAACTAGGAACTAGTTTTAAGTATTTCAACAGCTCTTCTTCTGATTTAAAGCTTGGTATAATGTTATCTATATACAAATCTTTGGTAAGTATTTCTGTGAAATCAAATGGATGGTTATTCAAGAGCTTTGATAATACAGCGTTCAATATAAATGGTGAGCATGTAGCACCGAATAATAAGGACTTGAATCTGTAAGTTGTTAAATCACTGTTTGGGTCTGTTGGTTTACTCAACCAGGTAAACCTAGTTACGTCCCGGTCCTCCATATCCAGTCCAACATTTAGAAACATTTTTTCGATGTCTGTAGATACTGTGTACTTATTTGTGCGGAATCTGAGTAAGATTGCGGTGTCAGTGGTACATTCAGTAAGCAGTCTTTCAAGCTAGCACTGTTGGGTGTCTGTTTACAACTAAAATCATACACAATCCTGGTTGGTGTCGTCACTGAATCCTTCTTCACTGGGTGATGTGTTATATAATGAAGAAGTTTAATATTTGATTTGATTTCGTTATTAACTCTCTCTCAATGAACACTCACTTTTCCTGATCATCAATTATTTCTCCACATTTTTGTCCCCCACGAATGTGTTGCGGGGTACATAGAAATACCAGGCGTCCGTCTGTGCGTCCGTCTGTGCGGTCTTGTTAGCGCTCTCACATGTACAATTCTTGCCTGAATTTTATGAAACTTAAATCATAGGTTTATATTAGCTGACAAGTCCGAAAATCAGTGACAATCAATCATTTCTAAAAGAGTTATGCCCCTTGGAAATATTTATTATATGGAAAATTGCCTTATGAGCGCCCTAGTGTGTACAATTCTTGCCAGATTTTTATGAAATTTATATTATAGGTTAATATCATCAATGTCTTTGACGAGTTCAAAAATCAGTGCCGATCAATTATTTTTAAAAGAGTTAGGCCCCTTGGAAATGTTGATTATACAGAAAATTGCATTGTTATCACTCTCATTTGTACAATATTTGCCAGCTTTTTATACGACCGCAAAAAAATTTTGCGGTCATTGTCTTCGTCATTGTCGTCTGAAGACACATTGGTTTTCGCACTCTAACTTTAGTTTAAGTGAATGGATGTCTATGAAATTTTACCATAAGGTTCAATACCACAAAAGGAAGGTTGGGATTGATTTTGGGGGTTATGGTACCAACAGTTAAGGAATTAGGGGCCAAAAAGGGGCCAAAAATAAGCATTATTGTAACTTCCAGACATAACTTGTGTGTTAGTGTATGGATCTCTTTGACATTGTACCACAAGGTTCCATATCACAAAGGGAATGCTGGGATTGATTTTGGGGGTAATTGCCTCCAAATTTTAGGAATTAGGGGCCAAAAAAGGGACAAAAAACAAGCATTTTTCTAGTTTCATGACAATAACTTGTGTGTAAGTGTATGGATCTTTCTGAAATTGTACTACAAGGTTCCATATCACAAAGGGAAAGCTGGAATTGAGTTTGGGGGTAATTGCCCAAAACATTTAGGAATAAGGGGCCAAAAAGGGGCCAAAAATAAGCATTTTTCTAGTTTCCAGACAATAACTTGTGTTCAAGTGTATGGATCTCTCAGAAATTATACTGCAAGGTACCATACCACAAAGGGAAGACTGGGATTGAGTTTGGGGGTAATTGCCTCAAAATTTTAGGAATTAGGGGCCAAAAAGGGGCAAAAAAACAAGCATTTTTCTAGTTTCAGGACAATAACTTGTGTGTAAGTGTATTGATCTTTATGAAATTGTACTACAAGGTTCCATATAACAAACGGAAAGCTGGGTTTGAGTTTGGGGGTAATTGCCTTAAACGTTTAGGAATTTGGGGCCAAAAAGGGGCCAAAAAACAAGCATTTTTCTAGTTTCCAGACAATAACTTGTGTTCAAGTGTATGGACCTCTCTGAAATTGTACTGCAAGGTACCATACAACAAAGGGAAGGCTGGGATTGAGTTTGGGGGTGATGAATAATAAGGGGGTTCAAAAAATTTGAGGGGGGATTTTTTTTTCATTTTTTTTCTTTAAAATTTTCCATTTTAAATTGGTTATTTCTGATTTATATATAAAAGCAGATAATAATGATATGGTTTGAATAGGTAAATTAAAAATTTTTAAGATCTTAGACCACATTCATTCTGTGTGAGAAACCTATGCTGTGTCAAATATTTAATCACAATCCAAATTCAGTGCTGTATCAAGCTTGAATGTTGTGTCCATACTTGCCCCAACTGTTCAGGGTTCGACCTCTGCGGTCGTATCAAGCTGCGCCCAGCGGAGCATTTTATTATGAAATTTATATTATAGGTTTATAATATCAATGTCTCTGACAAATCTGAAAATCAGTGCCGATCAAGTATTTTTATACGACCGCAAAAAATTTTGTGGTCGTATATTAGTATCACGTCATTGTCGTCTTCCGAAGACATTTGGTTTCCGGACAATAACTTTAGTATTAGTAAATAGAAATCTATGAAATTTATACACAAGGTTTATAACCACAAAAGGAAGGTTGGGGTTGATTTTGGGGGTTATGGTTCCAACAGTTTAGGAATTAGGGCCAAAAAGGGTCCAAATAAGCATTTTTCTAGTTTCATGACAATAACTTGTGGAACGGTGTATGGATCTCTCTGAAATTATACCACAAGTTTCCATACCACAAAGGGATGGTTAGGATTGGCTTTAGGGGGTTTTGGCTCAAACCGTTTAGGAATTAGGGGCAAAAAAGTGAGAAAAAACAAGGGTGTCCTGGTTAATGGACAATAACTTAAGTACAAAAAATTGGGGGTAAAAAATTGGTGGTAGGGATGGGGACAATTTTTATGCCCCCGCCGTAGCGGAGGGGACATTAAGTTTTACCCTTGTCCGTCCGTACGTACGTCCCAAAGTTGGTTTCGGTTCTCTAACTTTAGTTTGCCTCAACCAAATGTTATGAAACTTATACAAAATGCTTATTACCACAAAACACCGATCAAGTTTGAATTTTGGTGGCGTCACTTTAACCGTTCTAGATTTATGCCCCTTTACAAATGTAAAAATTGCTGAATTTTTTTATTTCCATCTCTAACTTTAGTTTGCCTCAACCTAATGTTATGAAACTTATACACAATGCTTAATACCACAAAATACAGATCAAGTTTGAATTTTGGTGGTATCACTTTTATTGTTCTTCAGTTACGTCCCTTTATAACTTTATATGATATGCAAGCGGGGGCATCATCTGTGTCCCATGGACACATTCCCCATTTTTTCTCCTCAAGATTTCAGAAATCAAAAAGAAAATTTCTTCTTATAACCCCTGAAATATCAATTTTTCCCATTTTTACTTGTGTCGGCGAATGTGGAAGCAGGTCCAGCAAACTTGAGACCCCGTCTGTCCATCCGAAAGAAAACATTCATCAAAGTTTTCTTTGCTTTTATGAAAGGGAATGATTCAATATTTGGTCTGCAGCTTTATAATGTTGAGTTGTAGCGAGTAAGCAATTGTTACATCTGCCATGTATCCACTTCCTGTTTGAGGATAGTTTGAAAATTTACAATACTCATTGTACAAGGAAAATTTTTGTCCAGACACGCTTTTTGTCTTGTTGCAGTTTTGGCTGGTATTGTGAATAATATAAGAGCTAGATTTAAAATGATAAGCACAAAAAGAACTATTAAATCTGAAAATTTCAGAAAAATCTGTCTACCTCTTTTGAAGTTATTGTTTCCTGATATATATATGATTTTTTTCCAATTTTCACAATTTTTATGCCCCCACCGTAGCGGAGGGGGCATTTAGTTTTACCCTTGTCTGTCTGTACGTCCCGAAATTGGTTTCCATTCTCTAACTTTAGTTTGCCTCAACCAAATGTTATGAAACTTATACACAATGCTTATTACCACAAAACTCAGATCAAGTAGCGTGACTTTTACCGTTCTTGAGTTATGTCCCTTTATAACATTATATGCAAGCAGGGGCATCATCTGTGTCCCATGGACACATTTCCAATTTATTTCTGTTGTGTTGAAAAAAGATTTTTTTCCTTCTTTTTTCTCTATATTTTACTGATAAATTATCTTATTTTTGTTTTCATTGCACTAACATTTAGATACTGTACAGCCTGGGTTTAAAGCTTTTTAGACATCAATAACTTTGTCAAACCTATGGAAAATTACATTGCCAGCATTCTCATGTGAACAATTATTGCCAGAATTTTATGAAACTTATATCATAGGTTTATATCAGCAATGTGTTTGACACTTTTAAAAATAAGTGCTGATCAAATAATTTTTTAAGAGTTCTGCCCCTTGGAAATATTAATTATAATGGAAATCACATTGCATTTTATAAATGCTCTGAAGCCTTCATTTCTCTAAGATATTAATAAAAAGTTTTAAAGAACAAAAAAAAGTGTTTTTTTATACGACCGCAAAAAATTTGCGTTCGTATAATGCTATCATGTTGTCGTCGTCTGATGACACATTTGGTTTCCGGACAATAACTTTATTTTAAGTGAATGGATCTCTATGAAATTTTACCAGAAGGTTCAATACCACAAAAGGAAGGCTGGGATTGATTTTGGGGGTTAAGGTACCAACGGTTTAGGAATTAGGGGCCAAAAACAAGCATTTTTATACGACTGCAAAAATTTTTTTGCGTCGTATGATGCTATGGTGTCGTCGTCGTCTGCGTCTGCAACGGCGTCGTCCAAAGACACATTTGGTTTCCTGACAATAACTTTAGTTTAAGCGAATGGATCTCTAAGAAATTTTACCAGAAGGTTCAATTACCACAAAAGGAAGGTTGGGATTGATTGTGGGGGTTATGGTACCAACAGTTTAAGAATAAGGGGCCAAAAAGGGGCCAAAAACAAGCATTTTTGTAGTTTCTGGACAATAACTTGTGTGTTAGTGTATAGTTCTCTCAGAAATTGTACCACAAGGTTCCATATCACAAAGGGAAGGCTGGGAGTGAATTTAGGGGTAATTGCCCCAACGGTTCAGGAATTAGGGGCAAAAAAGGGGCCAAAAACAAGCATTTTTCTAGTTTCCAGACAGTAACTTGTGTTTCAGTGTATGGATATCTCTAAAATTGTACTACAAGGTTCCATACCACAAAGGGAAGGCTGGGATTAATTTGGGAGTAATTACTCCAAGGGGGAGTGGGTTCAGAAAGTTTGGGGGGATTTTTTTTTTCCAATTTTCTTTGGGGGTTCTTATTTTTTCCTTCAAAATTTTGAAATTTCAAATGATTGCACAGTATTGCGCAATAGCAAGAAATCTTCAATTATACAGTATTGCGCAATAGCAAGAAATCTTCAATTGACCAGTATTGCGCAATAGCACAGTATTGCGCAACAACACAGTATTGCCCAATAGCAAGAAATCTTCAATTGCACAGTATTGCGCAATAGCAATTTCAATGGGATTAATATAAAGTCTTTAATTTTTTGGGGTTCTAACCTTGTATTACTTTTTGGATATTGGGCCCCATTTTTAAATTGGTCTGCATTGAGGTCAAAAGTGTCCAAAATTAAACTTTGTTTGATTTCATCAAAAACTGAATTATTGCCGCTGTATGATATGCTGAATCTTATTGTGCATTTAGATTTTTTATTTTGGGCCCTGTTTTCAAATTAGTCCATATTAAGGTTTGAAGGGTCTAAAATTAAACTTTGTTTGATTTCAACTAAATTAAATTTTTGGTGTTTTTTTATATGCTGAATCTAACCATGTTGTTAGATTTTGGATATCAGACCATTCTAGGTTAATTAAATGTCCCATTTCAAATTTTTAAGATCTTTGACCATATTTATTTTGTGTCAGAAACCTATATTATGTCAAAAATTTGATCACAATCCAAATTCAGACAGTCTCAAGCTTGAATATTGTGTCCAAACTTGCCCCAACTGTTCAGGGTTAGACCTCTGTGGTCGTAACTGGCTGCGCTCAGCGAAGCATTTTATCGTAGTTTGTGGACAATAACTTGTGTGTAAGTGTATGGATCTCTCTGAAGTTGTACCACAAGGTTCCATATCACAAAGGGAAGGCTGGGATTGAGTATGGGAGTAATTGCCCCAAATGTCAGGAATTAGGGGCAAAAAAGGGGCCAAAAACAAGCATTTTTCTAGCTTCAGACAATAACTTGTGTTAAAGTTTATGGAACTCTTTCCTGTAAAGAAAATAATATTCAAAATTTCAAAAAAATGGGGAGTGGGGGGATTTTTTTCATATTTTTTTTCTTCAAAATTTTTGAAATTTTTTTTTTTGGAGGGGGGTCATACTTTTTTTGTTCAAGATTTTTCAAAATTTCAAATTTTTTCAAATTATATTTGATTTACCTCCCTTACAATGGTTTTGTTATAAAGAAATGATGTGTTATCTTGAGGTGATTAGCTGTCAATTTATTTTTAGAACTTATTATTAAATGCTGATGAAGATATATTAATTTTAGCCATGATTGTATATGTCATTTTTAAAGATTTTCAAAGGAAAAATCAGTTATTGATTTGGGGATGTGCGTGCGGGTGGGCGGGCGGCTGCCAAACAGTGTCTGTTCATTAACATGAAAACGCTTTGACGAAATTTTTTCAAATTCAGATATGTTGTTTCCTGTGACTAAATGAAGGTCAAGTTCAATTTTCATGATTTTAGCGTTTCTCTTTGTTGAGTTTTAGCCCTTTCCCAAGAATTCAGTTTTTGATGAAATACTTATTAATTACTCCATTTCTGTTCAAAGGGAAATAACTCATTTTTTAAAAGATTTTTAAAAGACATTGTATTAATGATAAATGACATTTTGGATTTTTTTTTCTTTTCTTTGGTAAATTGTTTGAAGAATTTTGTGGTAGGTTTGTTTGTTATTCTGTATAAACTGATTTTCTGAATGCTGTATATAATTTTTTTTTGATGAAGTGAACTCCTTTAATTAGATAATAATCTATTTTTATTAATGATATATTTCATTACATTACATTGTGTAGATAAAGTTGTTGACATTGATAGATAAGTTGCAGATCTATATTAGTTTGTGACAAATGAAAGAAAAATATTAGGAACTATTTATTATATTTGATTATAATTTGAAAATAGATATACATTGTGTAACATCATATCTAATTTTAGAGAACTATTTTTAGTGGTTAAATCATATTTAATTTTAGAGAACTATGTTTGCTTTATTAGTTAAACCATTTCTGTTCAAAGGGAAATAACTCAAACTTATTCCATGAACCAGTAATGATAACATAAGTATATGGATTCTGTTCAATTAATTTCAGTCATTAGTTGTCAAAATTTCATTATAATTATTTTTTTTTAAGTCATGTGTGTTATGAAGGTAGATGTCACAGTTGTTATGTTGTATTTTATTTTTGTTGTGTGTGTTAATGTTTAATTTTTACATGATCCTGTTTGGGGGTTCAGATTTGCAAATATCATTTTCATTATTAATTAGATAATAATCTATTTTAAATATTCAATCACAATCCAAATTCAGAGCTGTTTTAAGCTTAAAAGTTGTGACCAAACTTGCTCAACTGTTCAGGGTTTGACCTCTGCAGGAAAATCCGGTTTGCTGTCACTCAACAGCCTCTTGTCTATTTTAATACTTTTATGATGTATTTAAATGTGTTTTTATGGTTGCAAATTCCATTAGAAATTTGGATTGAGATTATGTCCATATCTTGAGGGAAAATGAAGGTAAGTGAATTTTTTAATACACTGGTTTTCCTTACATATTGTTATGTTATATCTAAACAAGAGTTTTTTGTTAATTTAAAGATAATGATTTTTTGTTAATTTGTATATTTCCTCACAATATATTATGTTGTTGATATAAATATTTTTTATACGTCCAAGTTTCAGCGTCGTTGTCGTCGTCGTCCGAAGACATTTGGTTTCCGGACAATAACTTACGTTTAAGTGTATGGATCTCTATGAAATTTAACCAAAAGGTTCAATACCACAAAAGGAAGGTAGGGATCGTTTTTGGGGGTGAAGGTCCCAACCGTTTAGGAATTAGGGGCCAAAAAGGGGCCCAAAACAAACATTTTTCTAGTTTCAGGACAATAACTTGTGTAAAAGTATTTTGATTGCTCTGAAATTGTACCAGAAGGTTCAATACCACAAGTAGAAGGTTGTTATTCATTTTGGGGTAATTGCCCAAACCGTTCAGGAATTGGGGCCAAAACAAGCAATTTTCTAGTTTTCAGACAATAACTTGTGTTTAAGTGTATGGATGTCTCTTAAATTGTACCACATTTTACAAAAGAAAGTTTCTTCAAATATTATTTTTTGGAAAGGGAGGGGTAAAAAAAAAAAAAAAAAATTTGAAAGGGGGTCAATTTTTCCCTCAAGATTTAAGAAATTATCAATTTTCCCCCAAAAAAATTGGGGGTCACAATTTATTTTGCTCATTCTTTGTAAATAGTCTGAAAACAGATTTACTAAGTATTGCGCAACAGCACAGTGTAGTGCACAACAGCAAGAAATCTTCAATTGAATATAAATTCAAATCATATAACCAATTTCAAGTTCTTTGACTACATTTATTCTGTGTCAAAAACCTATAATGTGTCAAATATTTAATTACAATCCAAATTCAGACCTGTATCAAGCTTGAATATTGTGTCCATTTGTGCCCCAACTGTTCAGGGTTGGACCTCTGCGGTAGTATCCAGCTACGCTCGGCGAAGCAGTTTATTAGTTTTTGCCCTTGTACCTTGGATAGATAAAATATGTGCAACGCAGGGGACATTGGAACTCTGTTCTTTTATAGAAGTAATTTTGGTTCCTTATTTAAAAGTCTTATTAAGCTCTCAGTCCTCCTCAAAGCAACAGTCTTGTTAGTTGGTAGTGGTGGATGTTCAGTTTTCCTCGGGAGTTCAGCGAGATATCTGTAACTAATGTAAGAAATTGCTGTTTCTTCGTACATTTTCTGAAATTAGTCGTTTTCAGTATTTTTGGTCTTATTTTCAACTCCAAGCGATTCAATCTACCAGAATTTCTCTAGATTTAATTCCTCTGTCTGTCGGATACGATCACATTAAGTATAGAGTTTCTACTTGCCATAGTGGGTCCTGATAGCAGGTATCCAGGAGCTTGGATTCAACAGCAGTTTGTCATTGACCTCTTATTATGTCATCTCCAACAATACTTCAATAGTAATCTGCTACGATTAGTATTTCTATTTCAAAGATGTCATCGTGAGTTTGTAGTTGCACTGCAATTTCTGGAACGATAAGTGTGTTTAGATGGTATATTTTCACCTTCATCTGTTTAAATATAAATTGTTGCAGATTTCATGTGTCTGACTTGTCTATTTTGGTCTCCAACCCAGAAAGGTGTACTACTTCGTTTCCGCTTGTAGCTAAATCCAACTTATCTGCAAGTGTCTTCGTAATGAAGGACCTCTGAGCACCTTCATCTAACAGAATATCGGCTTCTGTACTTTGTTTTTTCTGTGTGAGGGAAGAGTGTAATACTGTATTTCCGGTTTCTTTGGCTGGTGGTTTGCTCGATTCCTCAGATTCCTCATCTTTACTACATAAGCTAGTGTTGTTACAATTTAGTCAGTTATATAGTTAATAGCTTTGCCGTAGTTAGTGTGTGTCATAGAAAAACCTGATATTGTCTGCAACGTTTCGCCCTGAAGGAGTGACTTCAAGTAGTTAAACTTTTGTACATTGCTGAGTGTTGGATTTATGTGAATAGCTGTTTGATATGAATCCTTAAAAAGGATTGCCAATCTAAAATATTCCCTTCAAAAGTAGGTTCAACTTTGGTAATTTGTGGTACTGATTATTTGCGCTAGTAGACGAATGTTCATAGACGGGTTCGTAGTAGGAACAATCTCAGATATAGCGGGGTTACTAGTATAAAACAATGCTGCATTTGATTTGCATGAGTTGTCGACATGAAACAATTGGTGTGTGGGTTCAATTGAGAGTCACTTGTAGGTACACTAATGCATGTTGGTAAAACCATGGTATGTATTTTGTATCAGAGGGAGTTACATTACTAGCTTGAAAAACGGTAGTATTGACGGTTGTTGATTGTGATGGTTGAATGAGTTTTCTAATTTGACAGATTTTTAAATCTAAATTGAACATTTACTCATCTGTTTGCTGATTTTCATCCACCACCTCTTCATCTGAGCTAACTTCCACAATTTTATCATTTAGATCTTTTAAATGTCCTTTTTCTGTAACACGGAATCTAAAATAGCTGTTTCTATATATGAACTATCTCTTATGCCTCCAAAATTCTTTCAAAGTCTTGTAATCATGCTCCTTTGTGTCCATTTTCCATCCTGGTCAAGCATCATAATATAATAAAGTGGTTAATTGCAAGAAAAGACGTTCTTGATCATTTGATAGATGTATTAGAAAGCTATAGTAACACATCAACATATGACATTACATAATGCACTGTACATAGTGAATGTCATGTGTGCAGTATTTACGACAAGGACCGACCTATTGTATTTATTGTTATTTTGTTCTCGTCCTAAACATGCATGAAAAATTTGCCACTTGACGTTAAGCAAACAACAATCATTTCTCTTAGCAATACTGATATTTTTTTTTTATATTATTTAGCTTTAGATACCAAGCCCATTACAGATGCCTGGACTTTACCAACTGGACATGCTGGAGGACCAAGGTAATATTAATCTTAACATTTCAGATAACATCCACTGTCAGTTCTCTGAAACTAACTGACATACATCCTCATAATTGAATTTCATCATCTGCATCTTTGAGAACTGAATAAAATTCTACCAAAATCAATTATCCTTAGACTCCTAGATAAGATTTCAATTAGTTTGGAAAAGTCATACATGTAGTTCATATTAAATTGTCAATAAGATCACATGCAACATATTTAGTGTAAAGACGTCATAAGCAGTCTGAGAAAAAAAATATCTACAGGATGTAGAACCATACAGTGTTATGCAAAAAGTATTAATCACCTACCATATTTTGCTATATATTTTATATAAAACTATGTTTTTCTTCAAAAAAAATATTTTGAGGACATTTCTGGTATGATTTTAATAAACTTGGTACCAGTAGAAACAGAATGGTCACATGTTTATTTGTTTATTTCGTTATATTATTGTTGTGAGATATTCTCATTTTCTGATGATATAAACACTAGTATTATTTTTTTGTATGGAAATTTGCTATACATTACAACCAAATTAAATTGTGAAAAATTATTATACATGTAAAATTGATCCTCAATTATTGTACATGTTCACATCAGGAGAAAACAAAAACCACTGGAAAAAAAATTATGCCCATATAAACAAATAAACTGTGGACAGATCTGTGTCTTTCAACACATGGTTTGCTAAAATCCAACCATAAATGCCTTCAAAATGTTTTTTGGAAAAAAGTAGTATTATATGAAATTCTTAGCAAACAATTGTTGGTGATGAATAATTATTTCATGACACTGTAAGTATTAATACCTGGATAGCAATCATTTTGAGTTTTATGTATTTAACTATAAAAATAAAATCAATGTTAATAACGATTAAGACATATTCAAAGATCTTACTACAATGCTTAATTGATAACCTTGAATCATTAGTTTATTCAATGGAAAAATAAGTTAGATATGGATCATATCTTAATTTACAAGCATTATAATATAACATCTTCACCATTAAAACTACGATGTGCTATTCCATTTGTTATAAAATTTAAGTACAGCTAAACTTTCAAACCAAAACTTAGTATCTATGAAAGAATTAAGTGAAGGTTTTTAACCGGATTTTCGAAGGAAACCCCTTGGGTCACCCCACCCCATCCTGTTTAAGAACTTGTAAACCATTGAGATCCCCACCCCTAAACCATATATATTCTTGAATGGGACAATAAAACAAATCAAATGATATATAGGGGAAGTCCATGATTTTTTGATAACTTATAAACAGTCGAGATCCCCACCCCTAAACCATATATACATTCTTGAATGGGACAATAAAACAAATCAAATGAAATTGAGGGGGAGTCCCCTGGGGTCACCCCCACTCCCCTTTTTTTTTTAAACTTGTAAACGGTCAAAATCTCCACCCCGAAACCATATATATTCTTGTATGGGACAATAAAACAAATCAAATAAAAATAAAAGGCGAGTCCCCTGGGGTCACCCCCACCCCCTCCTGTTTGAGAACTTGTAAACGGTCGAGATCCCCACCCCTAAACCATATATATTCTTGTATGCAATAAAACAAATCAAATGAAATATAGGGGAAGTCCATGGGGATCACCCCCCCCCTTCTTTTTGATAACTTGTAAACGGTCTAGATCCCCACCCCTAAACCATATATATTCTTGAATGGGACAATAAAACAAATCAAATGAAATTAAGGGGAAATCCCCTGGGGTAACCACCACCCCTTCTTTTTGAAAACTTGTATATGGTCAAGATCCCCATGAGGAAACCATATATATTCTTGTATGGGACCATAAAAGAAATCAAATGAAATATAAGGCGAGTCCCTTGGGGTCACCCCACCCCTCCTGTTTAAGAACTTGTAAACGGTCAAGATCCCTACCCCTAAACCATATATATTCTTGTACAGGACAAAAAAACAAATCATATGAAATAAAGGAGAGTCCCCTGGGGATCACCCCCCTTTTGAGAACTTGTAAACGGTTGAGATCTCCACCCCTAAACCATATAAATTCCTGTTCGTAATTTCAAGAAGATTTGAATGACATACAGGGTCAATCCATAGGCGTCACTTATGCATATCATAAACCAATTTGTACTGGACATTGCCCAATGTCAAGCGACAATGGGAATAACGAATTATTGGAGCTTTGTTTGGGAGACTTCATAACAGCATTCTGTTACAATTATTTCTTGTTACTGATAAGTTTTATAGATTTTGAAATGACATTGTATTAATGATAAATAAAATTTTGGATTTTTTCTTCTTTTCTTTGGTAAATTGTTTGTAGAATTTTGTGGCAAGTTTGTTTGTTATTCTGTAAAAACTAATTTTCTGAATGCTATATATATTTTTTTTGTGATGAAGTAAACTCCTTTAAAAACTAAGCTTATATTGTCTATTAATAAACATATATTTAGATTTCTGATTTTGGGCCCAGTTTTCAAGTTGGTCCAAATTGGGGTCCAAAATTAAACTGTGTTTGATTTCAACATAAATTGAATATATTTAGGGTTCTTTGAAATGCTTAATCTAAACCTGTATTTCTTTTCATTATTAATAAGATAATACCACATTGAGGTCCAAAGGTCCTAAATTACACTTTTGATTAATTTCATCAAAAATTGAATTCTTTGGTTCTTTGATATGCTGATTCTAGCAATGTTTGAGTGTTAAATCATATCTAATTTTAGAGAACTTAGTCATCACTGGTTGTTGTTATTATATTATTGATTATAATTTGAAAAATTGCATCATATCTTATTTTAGAGAACTATTTATCCAGTTTGAGTTATTTCCCTTTGCACAGAAAATATTATGGATAAAATTAACCTGTGTTTCATTTCAACATAAATTAAATATATATAGGGTTCTTTCAAATGCTGAATCTAAACCTGTATTTAAATATTAGATTTTTGGGCCCAGTTTTCAAGTTGGTCCAAAACAGGGTCTAAAATTAAACACTGTTTGATTCAACAAAAAAATTATTTATGGGGTTCTTTGAAATGCTGAATCTAACCATGTATTGAGAGATTTTGGATTGTAGGCTCCTTTATCAAATTGGTCCACATTGAGGTCCAAAGGGTCTTAAATTAAACTTTTGTCTGATTTCATCAAAAATTGAATTCTTTGGGTTCTTTGATATGCTGATTCTAATATGTACTTAGATTTTTGATATTGGACCATAATAGGTATTTAAATGTCCAATTTCAAGTATTTCAGTTCTTAAACCACATTCATTTTGTGTCACAAACCTATGCTGTGTCAAATATTCAATCACAATCCAAATTCAGAGCTGTTTTAAGCTTAAATGTAGTGTCCATACTTGTCAAACGGTTCAGGGTTCGACCTCTGTAAATGTAATTTGTGGTAATAAAATTCCTAACTTAATATTTTATCAATTATACAAGGATTCTCAAAATGTTCTTTGAATATGAAATATGTTATCTTCTCATTTGACAGACCAAGACCAGGACCACCTATTACAATTGCAATATCCAAGGAAGAATTTAATAGTAAATACTACAAAATAAAATCAGGACAAGTTCTTGTACTCAACAACAAAGAATTTCATGTACCAGGTGTAGATTTAGGAGACCGTGCTGGTAGTGATATAGATGCTTCCGCTATAAGCCAAAGATTTTCAGAGTTAGGATTTGAATATGAACTGGAAACAGATTTATCTAAATTTTCTACTTTTGAGTGGTTTGAAAAGGGTAATTATAAAACATTGTAAAATGTAATACAAATTATATTTAGTTGTTTATTGAAACAATGACATATTTAAATATACAAAATGTATTTATCACGTTTATTTTCTACACTTATCATTTACATTACAACATTTCTTGACATAGAATAGAACTTAAATTCTAGAAAATCAATTTCTAGAACATTATCTGGGTTCCCATTGACATTTTAATCAAATGCCCCTCTGGCAAGTGTTCATAAATTTTATTTTTCTGAAAAGGAAAACTATCTAAATTTTAGTACTTTTTTTTTTAATTTGGACCAACAAAAAAAATTTATTAATGGACTGATTATAGTACTAATATTTATTTCAATTGTTAATTTACACGAAATCAAATTATTTTGATTAGGGGCATCAAATGATAATTGACATTAATTACTACATTAATGGAAATTCATCATGATTGTATCATTTTGAAATAATTATACATTAAAAAAATTAAAAAAATTCTAAAATACCATTTTCAATGTTTGCATGCATTCAAATTGGGTAAGAATAATAAGTTGGTGCATTACATTTGTGCCAGTTATCTTCACATTTGCATGTTAAAATCATTACATTTGCACTCAAGCTTTGTCCATCGTCTACATGTTGGATAATAACTCAAAAACGCTTTAACCAATTTTCATGAAACTTTGGTGAATTGTTTATATATCTATTGACGTATGCTCCCTTTTGATTTTTATAAATTTTATATTTTATGTTTCCGAGTTATAGGATTTTATTCGTAAAAAAGGGGGGATTTTCCAGTTTTCGGACAATAACTCAAAAATGCTTTGAGTAGTTTTCATGAAACTTTGGTGACTGGTTTATATCTATTAAAATAAGCTCCCTTTAGTTTTTTATAAATTTCTGATACGACATTGAGGAGTAATGGAACTTTATTCGTTGAAAAAACTACGGGCGTATCATGTGCTCATGGCGCAGCTCTTTATTTATTATGCAAAGGGCAAACAAGCAATGTCATGGAAACTTAGAAACTACATTTAGTCAATATAAAAGGCATAATTGAAGTTATCAAATCTGAATAGTAAAAAGTAAAGATTTAACATGTACGGACATGCTGAATATTAATCGCACAGCTTTTAGATATAGTTCTTGTCCACTTCAGCGTATAACTGCTGTTGTTACAGGTCCTGTAAGGTTGATATACTGGGTTGTTTGAAATTTCAAGATAGTATCATAAAATCCAAAACATTCTCACTGTAAAATGTAGAAAAAAATATGAACCTTCAGACAACTACATGGCATATCCAGAAATATGTTATATAACTTGGAAGAAGATTATGTAAGAAAAGGACAATTAAATTGAGTGGACCATATAACAATTTCAATAATAAACTGGCTGAAAGCAAGAAAATTAAGTATCAAACATAAAAGAAATTAATCTAAAGAATAAATATGTCATCAATGTAAAAGTGAAAGAGAATACACACACCTCAAACACAGGACTCGTATAGTGTATCAATTCTTGACAAAAAATACCTTTGCACAATGAAAAAAACAAAAGCAGAGAACTGTTATTCATCTTGTTTAATTTTTCCATTTGTTGCTAGAGTTGAATATTGTTGAATATTGTTGTGTTCTCAGTCCCCTTAATAGTTTTCAAAAAATAATTAGGTCTGATTTTTCCATATAGATGTGTACTCTGCACTTTGATTATCCATTATTATTAAATCTGATTTGTGAATTAAGCTGATTTTTAAAAACAAAGTGATATCCAAAAATTCTCACAAATTGTTTAACCTTTTTCTTGTATAGTAAAAATCCTCTTTACATGATCTTAGATTAGAGCACAGAAAAGTTGGTATTTCATTGGTTAATTTTAAAACATAACATCGATGTTCTTTCATCTAAGTTGTCTCAATGAAATCAATGACGAAATGCAATATCATTATCTCTTTGTATATGTAATAAAATTAATTGCGAAACTGAGAAGGTCCATCCAAAATGATAAATTGTATCAATGCAATAATTTTTAGATTATGCAATTTTCTAAGTCAATTAGATGCAAATGTTGGAAAAGGTAAAATTTCTTTGAATATTTAGCTAGTTAGTTTATGTCATTCTCATTGAATTTTTGTGTTTTTATCATTTCTTTTGTTCTGTTTGCTACATATTCATTGATATTGTATATGCATATTGTGTATATTATTGCTCTTGTTGCACCTCAGGGTGCCTGAGTTAGTAAATAAAGTAATTGTGTTATCGTGTATAAAAGATTTAAATTACACTTGTTTTATATGCTTTATGTGAATGCCCATAGGTTTTTATGCCCCGCCGTAGCGGAGGGGGCATTAAGTTTTACCATTGTCCGTACGTACGTCCCAAAATTGGTTTCGGTTCTCTAACTTTAGTTTGCCTCAACCAAATGTTATGAAACTTATACACAATGCTTATTACCACAAAACACAGATCAAGTTTGAATTTGGGTAGCGTCACTTTTACCATTCTAGAGTTATACCCTTTACAAATGGAAAAATTGCTGAATTTTTCGTTTCCGTTCTCTAACTTTAGTTTGCCTCAAACAAATGTTATGAAACTTATGTGCAATGCTTATTACCACAAAACACAGATCAAGTTTGAATTTTGGTGGCCTCACCATTCTAGAGTTATGCCCCTTTACAAATGGAAAAATTGCTGAATTTTTCGTTTTTGTTCTCTAACTTAAGTTTGCCTCAATCAAATGTTATGAAACTTATACACAATGCTTATTACCACAAAACTCAGATCAAGTACAAATTTGGGTAGTGTCACTTTTACCGTTCTTGAGTTCTGTCCCTTTATAAGGTTATATGCAAGGGGGGGGCATCATCTGTGTCCCATGGACACATTCACCATTTATTTAAAAAAGAAACTAACCTTTGTTTGAATTAATCATGAGTAATTTTAAATATGAATATGGTCTTTGTGTTAAAACTCCTTTACTGAAACATTTACGGCTAAAATAGCTAAAGCCTGTGTAGATATTTATACAAACAATTTATAAATGTTATAAAATTATCATTTCACATGTTTTTTGTACAATTTTTTTAAAGTAAACTCAATATGTTTTGTAGTAAAGAGACAGCTAGTTACCAAACCCATGGATTGTTTAGTATTGGTGATTTTGTCCCATGGAACAGAGAATGGTGTTTATGCCACAGACCAATTGATGAGGACTGAAGACATTGTAGAAACCTTTAATGCCACAAAGTGTCCACCACTGAGATTTAAACCAAAAATAGTAATTATACAGGTGAGAAATTGTAGTATCTTATAATAATCCACACAATTTGCCAAAGATGTAATGTTTTTGACCAGTCTGTCAATCAGTCAGTCTTTCCCTCCGTCTGTCATCAATTTGTTGGTGTTAGGTTAACACTTTCACTTTTTATTAGATCCTCGTTAAATCTGTATGAAGGTTTCACTCATCAATACCTCAAATGATATTGATTATCATTAAATCTGAAATGGGGAACATTTTTTCGTGAGAGTGGTGACTTGAAAAATATATATCACATATAAAGTCTTGCCACTGGGTTAGAACTTTCATTTTTGATGGTGTGATAGGCTAAGTCAACATTTAGGTTCAGCCTGTGGTTAAAGATATTCTAAACAACAATATCTTTGTCAAGCCTTCAATGCCCTTCATAGCCTTCAATGCCCTTAATGGAAACTTGGACAGAAGCTTTTTTATGATCAAAAGATAGTATCAATAGCAAAACTTTGAAACTTTTTTTTTATCATTTTTCCGTTTTACTGATAAATGGCTTGAAGGGCCATGTGAGTTTTTGCGTCTGATATGCATAAACTTTTCTTTAAAAATCTTTTACTCTGAATCTGATCAATGGATTGACACCAAATTTGTCCGCTTCATCTGTAGGATGTCAACTATAAAGTTTGTGATTTTTGTCCAGGTTGTTCAACCAACATGGCCATCATGACTAAAAATAGTATATAGAGGTCTTTGTTTGCTAATATCTAGAAAACTATATCAATTAGAGAAAAACTGACAGAGAGATGTCTGCACAACAAGCTCTAGTTACAGTGAAAGTTTTAGTAAAATTTGTCTTCCTGTTTTTGAGTTATTGCCCCTGAAATGTTAATTTTTAACTTTTTTCTGCATTTCTTGGCTATATTGTTTCAAAAACTACAAGAGCTAGATAAAAAGTAAAATGCAAAAATAAACAGCAAGGCAAGTTACATCTACCTGAAAAATTTCAGCAAAATCTAAAGTCCCTATATGGAGCTATTGCCCTGAAATTTTTCATAGATTTTGACTGATATCTTAAAATCTATATCAGGTGAAAAAGAGAACATGTAGAATTTCACCAAATCTGGTTTATCTTCATAGATCTTCATTGATTTTAATGAAATTAACTCAAACATAAAATTTTATAAATATTTCATGAAGATTGAGAAAATCCTGAGCCTTAAAAGGATAACTCAGCATAAATTCACAGTTTTCAGTATGCACAGTTTACCTAAAGCCCTGTATGCAAAGTAAATTCATATTATATGCATATATGTAATTATACCTCATGGAACAAAGTTCCGTAGGGTATAATGTTTTCGACCTGTCAGTCTGTCAGTCCGTCTGTTCATCCGTCTGTCAGTTGTCAGTCCTGTTCTTGTCATCACAACTCCTCTGAAACCGCACAACAGAATTTCATAAAACTTTGTAAATGATAAGGACATACTATGTGATGTGCATATTGACAGGAAATTATGATTCAACTTTTTTCTAGGATTTATGCCCTTTGAACTTAGAATTTTGGCATAAATATACTACTGCAACAGTTTGTCATCAACTCCTCTGAATCCACACAACAGAAATTTGTGACACTTTGTAGATAATAAGGACAAACTATGTAGATGTGCATATCGACAGGATATTATGATTAAACTTTTATATAGGAGTTATGCCCCTTTAAACTTAGAATTTGACATAAATATGCTACTGCAACAGTGTGTCATCGCAACTCCTCTAAATCCACATAACAGAATTTCATGATACTTTGTACATAATAAGGACATACTATGTAAATGTGCATATCGACAGGAAATTATGATTCAATTTTGTCCCCAGCAGAACGCGCTATGGGGACATGGAAATACCGGCGTCCGTCCGGTCTTGTTAGCGCCCTCACGGGTACAATTCTTGCCAGATTTGTATAAAACTTATACTATAGGTTAATATCAGCAATATCTCGGACAAGTTCTATAATGGTGGACGATTGATTTTTAAAAAGAGTTATGCCCTTGAAATATAAAATATGTGCAACGCTGGGGACATTGGAACTCTGTTCTTTTATTTTCTAGGTTTTCAACTCCTTTGAACTTAGAATTTTGGCCTAATTATACTATTGCAACAGTTTGTCATCACAACTCCTCTAAAACCACACAACAGAATTTTATGAAACTTTCTAGGTATTAAGGACATATTATGTAGATGTGCATATCCACAAGACATTTTATCAGTTGACTTTTTAGGAGTTATGAGTCTTTGAATCTGGTGAGATTTTGTTTGCCCAGTGACAATATTGGGCGTGGGGTATGTGAGTGTGCTCACTAAGGTTCTTTAATTTAAATTGTTAAGAATTGCATAAAAATACAAGCGAGAGATACAAAATATCTCTATAAAACTTACAATAGTGTGTTCTATCCTAGAAATATACTAAATATTCCATATTCACAGAAACCGCAGGAATTAATTTAGTAAATTTGAGGCCCCAGTGACAAAAAACAGAGAAAATCCATTACCCTGGGTCATTAAACAGATAATTTAACCTGTAAAGGCCATGATTTTATTATAAAGGTCTTTAGTATAGAAAAAATAACCTTGCTATGAAGTTATGCAAAAACAGATTTGAGCAGTCAGTTCTATAAAACTTTTAATGAATTTATATATAAAACTGGTAACTTCATGCATACAACTTTTGCAAATATAGCTTTGTTTAAACACTTCTAGTTCATATATTAGCCAAATTATGTTAGATATATGGTAAGAGATGAATTTATTGTGACAAGATTTCCAAATTGATCATTTGAGGCAGAAATTGTGAACTTTTATAGATAAATGGACGTACAGTAAGATGTGGATTGGAGACTTAGAGACAGGATTGGATACTATATATAAACTTGAATGTTGGAATGATTAACTATTAACTTTACATTTATAGTATCTGAAATTCTTTCAATTTGTTAGTTTCATACAGTTTCTAGGCATTTCATGTCAGAAAACATGCACATAGGGTAAGCTGACAATAATTAAAAGTCTTGTTTTCAAATTCTTTAAAATTGAAACACGGGTGGGGTATTAAATTTACTGTAAAAGAAAAGTTAGAGTACATGCAGTGATTTCTTTTAGTCTATGATTCTGATAAATAAAGATTGCTGTGAGAAATAGTGTTTTCAAGATTTTCTATTTAAATAAATGTTAGTATAGGTTGCACTTTGTAAATACCGCTGTTTCACAAACCACGCCTCTTTTGGGAGATATATAATATTCATAGATATTTTATTTTGTTTACCTACTGGTTCCCAAATATGATCTCTATGTTTCATCTCAAAGAGACCCAACTTGGGAATTTTACCAGTATAAATACACATAGATAGCGGTCAAATTGAATTCTGAGGAAGAGCCAAAGTGAAGGGAGGGGTATTACAGAATTTTAGTATAAGTTCTATGGGGGACATAGAAATGCCGGTCGTCCATCCGTCTGGTCTTGTTAGCATTCTCACGTGAAAATTCTTGCCAGATTTTATGAAACTCATATCATAGGTTTATATCAACAATATCTTGGAGCATTTCGAAAATCAGTGCCGATCAATTATTTTTAAAAGAGTTATGCTCCTTGATAACATTAATTATATGGAAAATTGCATTGTTAGTGCTCTTGTGTACAATTCTTGCCAGAATTTTATGAAACTTACATCATAGGTTTATATCATCAATGTCTTTGAAGAGTTTGAAAATCAGTGCCGATCAATTATTTTTAAAAGAGTTATGCCCTTGGAAATGTTGATTATACAGAAAATTGCATTGTTAGCGCTCTCATTTGTACAATTCTTGCCAGATTTTTATGAAATTTATATTATAGGTTTATAATATCAATGTCTCTGAAAAATCTGAAAATCAGTGCTGATCAAATATTTTTAACGAGTTATGCCCCTTGGAAATATTAATTATACTGAAAATTGCATTGTTAGTGCTCTCGTGTACAATTTTGCCAGAATTTTATGAAACTTATATCATAGGTTTATATCAGCAATGTCTTTGACACTTTCGATACTAAGTGCTGATCAAATATTTTTAACGAGTTATGCCCCTTGGAAATATTAATTATAACGGAAATCACATTGCATTTGTTCTGAAGCCTTCATTTCTCTAAGATATTTATAAAAAGTTTTAAAGAACAACAAAAAAAGGTTTTTTAAGTTATTGCCATTGTACCTAGGATAGATAAAATATGTGCAACGCGAGGGACATTTGAACTCTGTTCTCTTATTACCCCTGAAATATCAATTTTTCCAATTTTTACTTGTGTCGGTGAATGTGGAAGCAGGTCCAGCAAACTTGAGACTCTGTCTGTCCGTCCGAAAGAAAACATTCGTCAAAGTTTTCTTTGCTTCTATGAAAGGGAATGATTCAATATTTGGTCTGCAGCTTTATAATGTTGAGTTGTAGCGAGTAAGCAATTTTTATACGTCCGTTTACGGGACGTATTATGGCATACCGTTGTCCATCCGTCTGTCCGTCCGTCGTCAACATGTCGGACAACAACTCAAAAACGCTTGAACCAATTCGCATGAAACTTTGGTGAATTGTTTATATCTATTGACGTGAGCTCCCTTTCGTTTTTTATAAATTTTAGATTTTAAGTTTCTGAGTTCTGGGGTTTTTTCATTAAAAAAGGGGGATTTTCCAGTTTTATGACAATAACTCAATAACACTTTCACCAATTTGCAAGAAACTTTGGTGAATTGTTTATATCTATTGACATGAGCTCCCTTTCGATTTTTATAAATTTTAGATTTTACATTTCCCAGTTATGGGGTTTTATTCATTAAAAACGGGATTTTCCAGTTTTCGGACAATAACTCAAAAATGCTTTCAGCAGTTTTCATGAAACTTTGGTGAATTGTTTATATCTATTGACGTAAGCTCCTTTTCGATTTTTATAAATTTTAGATTTTACATTTCCGAGTTATGTGATTTTATTCATAAAAAAAGGGGGGATTTTCCAGTTTTCAGACAATGCTTTGAGCATCATGAAACTTTGGTGACTGGTTTATATCTATTAAGATAACCTCCCTTTAGTTTTTCATGAATTTCTGATATGACATTGAGAAGTCATTGAACTTTATTCTATGAAAAAGCGACGGGCGTATCATGTGCTCATGGCGCAGCTGTTTATTACATCTGCCATGTATCCACTTGCTGTTTGAGGACAGTTTGAAATTTTACAATACTCATTGTACAAGGAAAATTTTTGTCCAGACACGCTTTTGGTCTTGTTGCAGTTTTGGCTGGTATTGTGAATAATATAAGAGCTAGATTTAAAATGATAAGCACAAAAAGATCTATTAAATCTGAAAATTTCAGAAAAATCTGTCTACCTCTTTTGAAGTTATTGTTTCCTGATATATATATGATTTTTTTCCAATTTTCACAATTTTTATGCCCCCGCCGTAGCGGAGGGGGCATTTAGTTTTACCCTTGTCTGTCTGTACGTCCCGAAATTGGTTTCCATTCTCTAACTTTAGTTTGCCTCAACCAAATGTTATGAAACTTATACACAATGCTTATTACCACAAAACTCAGATCAAGTAGCATCACTTTTACCGTTCTTGAGTTATGTCCCTTTATAAAGTTATATGCAAGCAGGGGCATCATCTGTGTCCCATGGACACATTCCCCATTTATTTCTGTTATGTTGAAATAGATTTTTTTTCCCCCTATATTTTACTGATAAATTATCTTATTTTTGTTTTCATTGCACTAACATTTAGATACTGTACAGCTTGGGTTTAAAGCTTTTTAGACATCAATAACTTTGTCAAACCTTTTTTGATCATTAAACCATTTGTTTTTTGGTGGTTTTTTTTGGTACGTCAACACAATACTTTTACACTGATAAGCAGTTGATTTTGTAACCATAGTCAACTGAATTTCTAGCAATAAATGTTTAGAAAAAAAGTATATAATACTATACTTGTACTACTAGTATATTAATTTTTTTTTATCTATTTCTAATCACATGACTATTGGAATACACAGGGTCAGTCAAACCCTTTACAATTTTTTTTATGCTGGTACATGTAACAACTTCTGGTTAATACTGTAAAGAAGTAATAAGACCTGTTTATGGCCCAAAAATAAAGTTTTGAGATTTATTTTAAACCTGCACATAGTGTCTTATAAAATCAAGAAATATAAATGAATTACTCAAGATTTTTTATGTCACTGAAGGAAAATGCTGAATTTATGGATATCTTGTGAAAAAGTTACTTGATTACTTCTTACTAGATCAATACTTGTTTTTATTCATAACTTTCAGCAGCATATTATTTTGTAAGCATTCAGTCATTGTTCATTTTGTTAAGAAAAACTAATAGACAGTAACATTATTTTTTCATTTTTTGTTTTGTTTTAGTCATGCAGAGGATCAGGCTTGAGTCATGGGATTAATGCTGGAGTTTATGATCCAAACCAGAGTGATACTGTTGCAGACCTTGCTGAATATTATGAATGGTTGGGGATACAAACTATTCGTCTTCCAAATGAAGCTGATTTTTTGTTTGCATATGCAACAGCTCCAGGTACTTTAATTATATGCAACAATACTTTAATATTAGTTTTTATAATGTGTATTTGTAGAGAGGTAAATTTAAAGTTCTGCATTATGCTTTAGAATCTATAAATGTTTGAAAGATTGTAAATAGATGAAGATCTTTATAATTCTGTAGACGCTTGTAGAAATGCAGATGATCCAAACCTTGTGTTGTCTATTTTTGTTTGTCTTTCCTGCAAAGAAAGTAGCAAAAAAAATGAGACATAGTGTAGCTAATCTGGTGACTGTAGTGGTGGCTGCAGTGATGGTGGGGGCGTATATATATATGGGGTCAGTAAATTCGATACGGAGCTCGAACCCCATATGAAATTTACTGACCCCATATATATCGTATTAGGTCACTAGCACACTGTGTAACGAATTTATCTTACTGACTATCTTAACATGTGGCATTTAGACTAGTTGCCTATCAAAGTGATCAAATCTTCAATGTTAAGAACGTACCTCCATCGGTCTATACAAAAACAAATGCCAACAATAACAACTTGTTAGCTTTTAATGTGTTTTCTGCATTTATTTCAATCGTTCATCATCCATTTCTTTGTCTGTTGAAACCTTTCAGATTTTTCCTCAACGGCGTGTTGTTTTTACAAAGGGACGTAACACCACTACTAACCGTGTATTGAAATAAGCCACGCCTACTAACCCCATATGAAATATACACGGTCTTCACGCGATTGCTTTTAACCAATTATATTCCTAGAAATGTATAGGAGGTATTAAAGATAAGTATATATGCAGGGGTTAAAAACCCACTAGCCCGACGCCTGGGACTTGG
This sequence comes from Mytilus coruscus, assembly GCA_017311375.1. Taxonomy (NCBI): domain Eukaryota; kingdom Metazoa; phylum Mollusca; class Bivalvia; order Mytilida; family Mytilidae; genus Mytilus; species Mytilus coruscus. Next base: position 120,840,544 of record CM029595.1, on the reverse strand, counting down.
AACATTTACACCTCTGGCAATAAAAATTTTTCATCCAATATACCCGATGGACTATTAAAAAAATTCTTGGCATTACCAAAGTGAAAATTGCTTCATCCAGGATTTCTGGAATTTAACTGATTTTTACATGTTTTGAAAATAAAAATGAATTACTGGGTGGACTGGTATCATGTAATGATGCAATTCCCGTACTTTCAGTATGGAATTCTCAGTACTGGGGTGGGGGGTATTGGGGAGGGGTGGTATTGTAAATTGCTCGTGCCGAGACTTTCAATTAACGGTACTAGGGGGTATGATGCACTGACTGATATGAACTGTTTGCATCTAATTAATTAAGTAAAAGTGATTTAGCCTATCAGAAATTCATATTAAAAAAAAATTTAAGTGGAAAATTGACAGAACCACGTTGTTTGAATTGCATTAATAAAGAGTCTAAGGCGATTTTAGTACACTTATGTTGAACATTTCCTATGATGCTCTGTCAATATAACAGTTAACGTCAGAACATAATATTTATATCAAAAGTCTGAAGTTTGATATTGTTTTTATGTCAATCATTGTTATGATGCCCAGATTAATACCATGTCATGATTGCCTTTTGTTACTAAGTCTTATGAGATTGAAATTGGAATAAGAAAAAAATGGCTGTGTCAATTATTTTTTGAAGCCCGGGCTAGCAGTTCTTCCAACAGGAGTAGTAAAATTCTACCAATAAGTACTGAGCTAGTGAGTTGTAACAAAATTTTTTAACCCCTGATATATGGTATATATTGGATCCTTGCAAGGTCTTCCTGTCAGTCAGACAGAGTTCACCTTGTCTTGACCTCATTGATCAAGTGAGTGATCAAGATTTAAGTCCATTTCTCAGATACTATTAGCAATGGATTCAACTATATTTGGTCTATGGAATGATTGTAAGGTGTACATGTTCACCTGGCAGGGTTCATATGAAAATGGTCTCATTTTCAAGGTTCATTGATTAATGTTAAAAGATTTCATGATTAGGTCATTGATGGTACCTGTATAAGCAGTTGTTCAACTATATATTTGGTGTATGGAAAATTGTAGGGTGATCATGTCTGTCTGATAGGATTCAACTGACCTTGACCTACCTTTAAAGGTTCATTGGTCAATATTAAGTTTTCATGATTATGTCCATTTTTGTCTCGCCTTGACGGAGTCAAAAAGCGAGACATAGGTATGCTGTTTCCGGCGTCGGCGGCGGCGGCAACAATGTATTAGTTTCTGATTAGGTCTACTTTATGATGAATCTCTAGTGGTAGGTCAATAATATTTGGTATGCAGCTGTATTAGCATTGGCACATCTCATTACCATGGAGATTATTTGGCCCATCCCCCTCAGTCATGGTCTATTGACTTTGAAACTTTGCTTATAAATATAAGAAGATGTGGTATGAGTGCCAATGAGACAACTCTCCATCCAAGTCAAAATTTATAAAAGTAAACCATTATAGGTCAAAGTACGGTCTTCAACACGGAGCCTTGGCTCACACCGAACAGTAAGCTATAAAGGGCCCCAAAAATTACTAGTGTAAAACCATTCAACTGGGAAAACCAACGGTCTAATCTATATAAAAAACAAGAAACGAGAAACACTTATGAACCCCATCAACAAACGACAACTACTGAACATCAGATTCCTGACTTAGGACAGGTGCAAACAAATGCAGCGGGTTTAAACGTTTTAATGGTACCAAACCTTCACCCTTTTTCTGAAACAATAGTGTAACATCACAACATAGAAAGACACACTATAAAATATCAACTGAAATAGCTTAACTCAATCAAAGGACATATTAACACCAGTGAACATACACTGAACAAATAAATTTGACCTATGATACAATGTAAATACAAAATAAATAAACTAAGGGAAGAATAATAAAAGTAACATGTTAAATCGGTATGAAATGTTAAACAATTTAAGAAAAACAATATGCTCAAACAAAAATATCAGCCATTTGCAATAACTTTAAACACAGGTAAATGAAAATAATTTTGTTGTTAGGTATACGTGTCCAGTTCTAATAGAGAAAGGAAATATTTTTACAAAATAAATAATTTTGATGTTCATAGTACGAAGTGAAAATTTATAGTAGTACCAAACACTTATCAAAGCTGGTATATAGACCAGATATAACCCTGAATAACATTAAATAACAAAAAAGCATTACAATTAGTTTACATTATTAGTTTGTGATTAGGTCTAGTTTATGGTGAACCACTAATGGTAGGTCAATGATATTTGATATGCAGTTGTATAAGCATTGGCACATCTCATTTCCGTGGAGATTATTTGGCCCCGCCCCCTCAGTCATGGTCTATTGACTTTGAAACTTTTTCTTAGTTTTCATGTATTAGTTTGTGATTAGGTCAGTTTATGGGGAACCACTAGTGATAGGTCAATGATATTTGGTGTGCAGTTGTATAAGCATTGGCATATCTCATTTCCATGGAGATTATTTGGCCTCGCCCCCTCAGTCATGGTCTACTGACTTTGAAACTTTTGCTTAGTTTACATGTATTAGTTTGTGATTAGGTATGTTTAAGGGGAACCATTAGTAGTAGGTCAATGATAATTGGTATGCAGTTGTTTAAGCATTAGCACATCTCATTTCCATGGAGAATATTTGGTCCTTACCCCTCAGTCATGGTCTATTGACTTTGAAACTTTTGCTTAGTTTACATTTAATAGTTTGTTATTAGATCAGTTTAAGATGAACCACTAATGTTAAGTCAATGATATTTGGTATGCAAATGTATTGGCATTTGCAAGTATCGTTTCCATGGAGATTATATAGCCCCTCCCCTCATTATGGTTCATTGACTTTGAAACTTTTATATAGTTTACAAGTTAATGTTAGTGTTTAGGTTTGTTTAAAGGAAGCGATTTATGAAAAGTCAATGATATTTGGTATACTCATTCCCATGGTTATTGTTTAGCCCTGTACTTTCAGTCATGGTTCATTGACTTTGAAAATTTGCATAACTTACATGTTAAAGTATTGCTATTTTAATTTCAACATTTGCATTATCAAAATAACAAATAGGCGAGACATATCTCTGTGTTAACAGTTTATTAGAATATGCAGTATGCTAACAATATTTGTTTTTTATGGACTAATTGTAAGGTGTACATTTCTGTCTGCCATGTTCATATGATCATGACATTATTTTCAAGATCCTGACAATATTAAGTTTTTGTGATATATGTAGTAAAACTTTCATCTTCAAGACTGTGCCAACATTTCTCATTTAGGTTTCATGAAATCTATGTCAAAGCAGTATATTTCAAGTTTAATGTCAGATAGGATGGAATATTATTTTGGGAGTAATGCCCCTTTCAAAGATAAATATGAAAAATTGGAAATTGAATAATGGATGAATGATGAGTATTGTATTCTTAACTCCAATAGGAGAACGGTATTCCAATAGGAGAACATTCATGTATATTAAGGACAAGTTGATTGAATGATGCCTTTGGATTTGATATTTTGATTTTGTTCGAGAGGAGAGGTAAATTCATTTTCTATGACTAGCCTTGGTTCAGACAATTTTAGTAAGTGTCTTTACTTCCTCTTTCTAGCCTTGACATTTGATATCCTGAAACAGAAAGAAAACATGAAATTGAAATATCCTCGTCTGATGAGTTTTCGTGCTATTAAGAATGCATTGTGACGCCACAATTTCCATTGAAAAAGCATGCATAGTACGAATTCATATGACGTACGAAAACATATGATCTGACCATAAAGCTGTTTGCAAAGAGGGGACAGTTTCTTGTGTTGTGTAACTGATAACTATCTGTAAGAAATAAAATTGTTCATATGTTTGGACATTACTGTACTACTATGTACAGTCGATGGACATGTTTTTCAAAAATTATTGTTAGGTCATTTTTGGTCGAATTTGAATCAACTTGGTACCACTAGCAGGAGAAATGTCACATGTTGAATTGATTATTTGTTTCAAATCTTGTTATGAACCATTTTTTTTCTGATGAGTTAATCACAAGTTTTATTGGAAACAGGAAATGTGCTATGTATTTCAACTAAAATTAAATCATAAAGAATTATCAGTGATAACATCAGGAAAAAACAAAAACAACCGAAAAAATATCACTTAATAAAAGAAAAGATTTCGAACAATTTTTCAACACATGGTTTGTTAATCCAAACACAAACGCATCAAAATAATGTTTAGAATTTTTTATAATTTATATAGGTTACTTATATGTAATATAAGTAATGTGTATACAAATAATATTTCCAGCCAACTTTGATCATTAATCTTTTCAGTAAACATGCTGACATCTTGGATACATTTAATTATAATACACAGACCACTTGCTACATCTTGAGATTAATTTCTCTGGCATTTGACACTTTGAAGTTACACTGCAATCTCACCAGGGACATACTAATCTATTCTTAATCAGATACATATTACAATTATTCACTGTGTGTGATGAAAAGCAGAGTAATTTCAGTCTCATAAAAATAATTACACATTAATTAGTATATATAAACTGAAGGTCAGTGATTTCAGTCTCCTCCCACTAGATGATTGATGTACCCAAAATCTGTGTGTTCAGCCATATGCATGGTCTTTGTGCAATCAGTTTCTTGGTTCAAAGCAGTCAAACTAAGTTCAACTTAACAGTTTTACAGTGCTAGAATTCAATTTATTATTATTTCAACTTTACAACTGGACTTATTTTTTTTTAACTTGAACATTGTCACAATGTGGCTGCATTGCTGAACCGCTACCATACTGATTTGTAATACTTTGTACATGCACTTTGTTTTGTTTTCACCATCGGATCTTATTAACCTCCCGTATGAAAATATTAGGTGGATTCGCTTTAATTTAGCAGGATTCCAGGCGGAATCCGCTTAAAATTGAATTATTTAGACAGATTTAAGGCGGACATGGAATAAAGAAAAAAATCCGTCTGAATAATTATAAACCTTAGACGAAATGTTTACATTTTTCCTGTTAAGTTAACAGGAATTCTGTAGCAACAGAAATATAAAAGGCGGAATGCTGGACTTAATGGATTTTGTTCAATTTTGTTAGGTGGAAATTTGACTTAGAAAATTTCTTCAAATTTATAGCCAGAAATTGTACTTGGAAAATTTTGTTCAAATTTGTTAGGCAGAAAAAGAGCATAATATACTTAGAAAAATATATAATTTATTTAAATCTATCATTATTGAATTCAAAGTATTCACTAATTTATCTTTTAGAGGATATATTATTTCCTTAGATCAAAGATCTTTCAAAAGAATGACTATTCCCTTTATCTTGTCTCCTTGAAGCCCCAATACATGTACTGTATATTACAACTTAGCAAGGCCATTTTTTTGATGGACTGATATTTTTTTTATCTGTCTCCAATTTTTAATCTTTTGACACCAAAAATATTGATATTATATAGAATTTCTTTAAAAGACTTTAAAGAATTATCCAAATTATATATATTATATATATATATATTAAAAAGTGTGTCATTATAATTATATTTTTTTTTAAATTATAATCTCTAGAATCTCTAAAAGGGATTATGATTGCCCTGGACCTCATCCCTTTAACATACAAATTATTTAACAATTAATTACTTTACACATAGTCCTTCCATAACATTTTATCTGTTCTGGTTGTGTATTATGCCACCTGCTGAAATAACATCTAGGATTAACTTCAGTCTCAGAATGGGGCCACACATAGGAACATCTGTGTACACTTTTTTCAATGTGAAATGATTTTTATGATATACTTTTATCTTTGAATCATATCTAAGCCTTGAATCTGCATGAATGTTTCATAATTCATAAACAAAATATGTTTATGACCTGTCTAGTTATGAATATTACGTATGAATTTAGAATTTTATACTAAGTTACTTTACTAAGTAAATCCTTATGGTGCCCCAACTGACCATGCAAATGTAGCAGTGCCAAGGAAAATACACACAGGTCACATGACAGCTACACAGATTCAAATTTTTGGTGCTATTGTGCAAACATTGAGAAAAAGTTTGTTTCATAAATATGTTATTGTCAAAGGCAGAGGATATAAAAAAGCAAGTGGAAGACCTAGAAAAGTTACCAGATTAAGGAGATGACTCTAACATTATTGTTTTCTGGCATATTGATCAAGATGTTGGTGTTATACTAAAAACATTACTGTTGTTTTAAATGAACTGGATGGAGATTCTATAAAACTTATGTGTGTTGCTACAGTTTAAATGGAAAGTCATCATAATTGGTAAGTTTTTTATCATTTACATTAATGTTTTGAAATATAAATATATCATATATTTTAACCTTCATTTGGGAATTAATTAAATGTCTACATACTTTTACAAAGGTGTAAATAAGATACAATTTAGATATAAAGCGATCCTTTTTTCATTATCAATCCAAATGCAAATATATTTGTAAAGCTAAATTACCACCTTCTGCCTTATGTTGCTTGCTGATTCACATTGTTTCTTATATAAAGACTGATGGCGGAAATTTGGTTGCTACAACTCCTTGAAATGGAGTTTATAAATCTACCAAAAAAATGCCTTATTTACAACTAAAAAAATGATTGCCTTACAAATTATGTAACTAAGAATTTCAACACACTTTATAATAAATACATATCAAAAGTACCAGGCTTATAATTTATATTAGGCCAGACGTGCATTTCGTCTATAAAAGACTCATCAGTCAGACGTTCAAATCAAAATAATTGAAAGGCCAAATAAATAACAAAGTTGAAGAGCATTGAGGACCAAAAGTTCCAAAAAGTTGTGCCAAAATTACGCGTGAAAATAGATTTTTTTTTTAATTTAAATTTTGAACTGCATTTTTTTTTATGAATAATACTTTATAGTTCATGTATTTGATTTTTTACAGATGGTTAAGTTGTTGCACTGACATCAGACATCCAAGGTGACAGGCGAGTTTAAGAAAAGCCATGATAAATGCAAAAAGAGTGCACCTTAAAAAAACATAAGCTAGCCAAAGCTATTGGTATGTACATGTATTTGGTCTCTTGGTACAGCTACATGTTTTATTATATATTGATTTTGCCTATTTTTTATTCCTAAAAACACATTCGTTGTATAATTTAAACATGATATTTTGCATTTAAAATCATTTTTTAACATGGTTCAAAATTCTGCTTTCAGCATGCAATTTTTGTTTAGCTATAGTAAGGGATATTTTTTTTATCAGCTTGCAGATTATCTGTTTAATAAAGACGATTGAATTTGCACCATGAAAATTTGGTAAATTTATTCAATTGACCTTACAATTGCAATTGGTTTTCTAATGTATGCCTTAATTTATATTTTTTCAGATTATGTCAATGCTTGATGTAAAAAAACAACAGTTATATGCAGGAGTGTCATTATAGTAATTGATGCTGTATAACAGAGCAAGTTAGCTATGCAAGAAAGAATTTGGACAGAAAAACTTTAAAAAGACATTGAAACATTAATTGTGACTCTTATAATGTTAATTGATGCAGAAATTGTAAAGAAATGAAAATTTTATCAAATTTAAGAAGTAGTTTTTTTTTTTAATTGCAAAAAATGGAAAAAGCCTTCGACTGTCAAAATGTTTAAACCTTCATAGGCAGAAATTATTTCCGTCTTTATAGGCGGAAATATTTTCCGCCTTTTTAGGTGGAAATATTTTCCGTCTTTTAGGTGGAAATATTTTCCGCCTCTTTAGGTGGAATATTTTCAAGTGCTTTATTTCCCTTTTATAAGACGGATTTTTTTCCTCCTAAGATAGGCGGATAAATTTGCATATTTCGGCTCTATTCCGCCTGGAATCCGCCTGGAACCCATGTAAGAAAGATTCTTGGCGTAAAGGGGGACCTTAAATGGATTCCCTCTAAAAAATCCGCCTGGAATCCATATAAAATTCACCTGGATTTTTTCGTACAGGATATACACAGCTGAGTTTTCAATGTTTAAAACTTGTGTAGTACCTTATCACATTTTATTTTGGATATATCTGAATTTGGATGATTTACATAAAGCAGCATTGCATTGTGTGATTTATACTTGTGAAGTTTATAACATTGATAACTGTGTCGGAGAGTATTGTGTGAAAGAGCAGAATCTAACATCATCAGATCCATATGTATTTGTGACCTTACAGAGATTTCCATCATTCCATGGAGTGCTTATGCACTAGCCTTACCAATCTATACAACTGTTCTAGGCAAGTATTTTGTATTGAACTTTTATTTCTTATATACAGAGGTATTGTGCCAGGATTTTCTTGAAAATTATAAACTTCAGGCAAATTAGACTAGATTTAACTGGTTTATATAAAAGAAATAATCTGATTTTCACTTTCTTTTATATATATCTTACATGCATATTCAGAAAACAGCCTCATGAAATACTTAAGTATAGATTTTTTCATCATCTTTATTGGAATAAAAGTGTTTTATTTTATTTATTTTTATTTGTCTCTCTTATAAGATTTTGTTGTTGTCATAACATAGTGGTACCCTATACCTATGCAGAAAATTATTAAGTAGTTTCATGATCTAAAGATAGCTAAGATAAAGAAATTAAAGGGCCCTAGCTGCCATTATGAGCAAAGTAATTTTAATATTTATTTAAGGTCTTTCCACTCCGTTAGGAAGTTTTTTTTTTTCTTCCAACATTTTTTGACATGGCCTCCCTCGTTTCTATTGGAGTTATGAAGACCAAATATGGACCATCGATAGACCTCATCATGAAGTATTACCAGATGACCCTGTTAAGGATTTCATCATCCCTTTAGGAGTTATCTCCCTTTTATTATGTTTTTCAACATGATCCCCCCTCGTTGTTTTTAAAGATATCATGACTTTATTTGTACGATAGGTAAATCTCATTAATATGTATTACCATATGAGGCTGCATAGGATTTCATCATCCCCTTTGAGAGTTATATCCCCTTGAAGGAATTTCCTTTATTTGCATTTTTCTTAAAAAGTGTAAGAGATAGAACTGAATTGAAAATGAGAGCATCTACAAGAATAGATGGCAATGTTAATAAACATAAACAATTAGTTTGTTATCAACCCTTATAAGGAGTTATTTCCTTCAAAATTATACACAATTTTTGATCAATTCTATTCGAGGACCGAAGTAGTAGAGACTTGGGACCTGCACCAGTAATCTTTAATTTATGTGACCTTTCATTTGGACCCAAGGTCAAAGGTCACTGAGTGCAAACAAAATTTACGCTGCAATTTCAAGCTTACATATTAAGAAAACGATAAGAGTTTGCTGCATACATACTGTGTATAAAATGTTCCTCTCGACGAGCTCTACATTTTACACATTAAGCTCAAAACTGTCCGACCGTCTGTTCAAAAGCTAAACGAGATAATTCTTAAAAGTATAGTATTGTGTGTATATCTTTTCAAAGATAACAGATATCAACCTACTATAAATTGCAAAATGATCAGTATTTAAAGACCTTCAATTTGAGGTCAATGTCAGGTCATGATGAAATTTTACCTTGACCTTCAAAGTGTACTATGACCTTGACCTTGTAATATTTGAAAGGTCAATATGGTCCTGAGTTGAATGGTGGTAGTCCCATGTCTCTCGACTTCGGTTCTCAAGTTTGGTATTGCATCATATATTTGATGATTCATTGTGACCTTGATGAACTTGAATTGTCCCAAATGTTTTGTACAATGTTGTCCTTTTACTATAGATCATTTACTTTTAACAGATTTGAGATATCTATTGTCATTTTAGAGATAATGCAGTTTGATATTTTATGAGCGGCATGTATTTCTGAATCAACAACAGGTAACCACCCAAAACTATCAAAATTGAAGAGTTTAACATTGTCATATGTTTGATCAAGTACCAAAACATTCAATGAAAAAAACCCCAAAAATCAATTTGAAATTTTCATGTTTTGCATTGACTTTGTAAGTTTCATAAGTTCTATTTATACAACTGATATTTCATCATTTTGGCACTTTGCCAAATGGGGTCATTGATATATCAAATTGAAGGTCTTAATGAGCTCTACACAAAATGAAAATTCTAACCCCTTTTTCATTCCAGTGGGAAGGGTGAGGTCATTTAGTGCAAAAATTCAAACTTCTCAGATGGTTAGGTTGTCGATATCAAATGAAAGTCCATACAGCGTACATTTCAAATATCGAATTGACGTCCCCAAAAAATGGGTTGGGGTGGGGTCATTGAGTGCAGAAAATAAATTGTCTTCTAAGGTAAGGTTGTTGTATATCAAATGAAAGGTCATAAGGTGTACATTTCAAATATCAAATTCCTGTCCTCCAAAAATGAGGTTGATGGGGTTATTAAGTGCAAAACTCAAACTTTCTAGAACATGGCGTTGTCGCATATCATATGAAAGATCATCAAGTCTGTATTACATATATCATACTTCCGATATCACAAATGTAGGCGGATGGGGTAATTAAGTGTAAAAAGTGAAAATTTTCAGAAGCTAGCTTGTCGTATATCAAATGAAAGGTCTTAGAGAGTACATTACAAAAACATCACTTTTACAGGAAAGACCTTTCAATTGTTTTACAAACAATTGAGATACTAGTTGTTTTTCTAATGTTTTTTCTTTTTTTTAAGGTCTTTCCACTCCGTTAGGAAAGACCTTATTGTTTTTCTAATGTTTTTTTTTTTTTTTTTTTTTTTTTTCTTTTTTCTTCCAACATTTTTTGACATGGCCTCCCTCGTTTCTATTGGAGTTATGAAGACCAAATATGGACCATCGATAGACCTCATCATGAAGTATTACCAGATGACCCTGTTAAGGATTTCATCATCCCTTTAGGAGTTATCTCCCTTTTATTATGTTTTTCAACATGATCCCCCTCGTTGTTTTTAAAGATATCATGACTTTATTTGTACGATGGGTAAATCTCATTAATATGTATTACCATATGAGGCTGCATAGGATTTCATCATCCCTTTGAGAGTTATATCCCTTGAAGGAATTTCCTTTATTTGCATTTTCTTAAAAGTGTAAGAGATAGAACTGAATTGAAAATGAGAGCATCTACAAGAATAAAGGGCAATGTTAATAAACATAAACAATTAGTTTGTTATCAACCCTTATAAGGAGTTATTTCCTTCAAAATTATACACAATTTTGATAAATTCTATTCGAGGACCGGAAGTAGTAGAGACTTGGGACCTGCACCAGTAATCTTTAATTTATGTGACCTTTCATTTGGACCCAAGGTCAAAGGTCACTGAGTGCAAACAAAATTTACGCTGCAATTTCAAGCTTACATATTAAGAAAACGATAAGAGTTTGCTGCATACATACTGTGTATAAAATGTTCCTCTCGACGAGCTCTACATTTTACACATTAAGCTCAAAACTGTCCGACCGTCTGTTCAAAAGCTAAAACGAGATAATTCTTAAAAGTATAGTATTGTGTGTATATCTTTTCAAAGGTAACAGATATCAACCTACTATAAATTGCAAAAATGATCAGTATTTAAAGACCTTCAATTTGAGGTCAATGTCAGGTCATGATGAAATTTTACCTTGACCTTCAAAGTGTACTATGACCTTGACCTTGTAATATTTGAAAGGTCAATATGGTCCTGAGTTGAATGGTGGTAGTCCCATGTCTCTCGACTTCCGGTTCTCAAGTTTGGTATTGCATCATATATTTGATGATTCATTGTGACCTTGATGAACTTGAATTGTCCAAAATGTTTTGTATAATGTTGTCCTTTACTATAGATCATTTTACTTTTAACAGATTTGAGATATCTATTGTCATTTTAGAGATAATGCAGTTTGATATTTTATGAATGCATGTATTTCTGAATCAACAACAGGTAACCACCGAAACTATCAAAATTGAAGAGTTTAACATTGTCATATGTTTGATCAAGTACCAAAACATTCAATGAAAAAAAACCCAAAAATCAATTTGAAATTTTCATGTTTTGCATTGACTTTGTAAGTTTCATAAGTTCTATTTATACAACTGATATTTCATCATTTTGGCACTTTGCCAAATGGGGTCATTGATATATCAAATTGAAGGTCTTAATGAGCTCTACACAAAATGAAAATTCTAACCCTTTTTCATTCCAGTGGGAAGGGTGAGGTCATTTAGTGCAAAAAATTCAAACTTCTCAGATGGTTAGGTTGTCGCATATCAAATGAAAGTCCATACAGCGTACATTTCAAATATCGAATTGACGTCCCCAAAAAATGGGTTGGGGTGGGGTCATTGAGTGCAGAAAATAAATTGTCTTCTAAGGTAAGGTTGTTGTATATCAAATGAAAGGTCATAAGGTGTACATTTCAAATATCAAATTCCTGTCCTCCAAAATGAGGTTGATGGGGTTATTAAGTGAAAACTCAAACTTTCTAGAACATGGCGTTGTCGCATATCATATGAAAGATCATCAAGTCTACATTACATATATCATACTTCCGATATCACAAATGTAGGCGGATGGGGTAATTAAGTGTAAAAGTGAAAATTTTCAGAAGCTAGCTTGTCGTATATCAAGTGAAAGGTCTTAGAGTACATTACAAAAACATCACTTTTACAGGAAAGACCTTTCAATTGTTTTACAAACAATTGAGATACTAGTTTTTCTTTTTTCTTCCAACATTTTTTGACATGCCCTCCCTCGTTTCTATTGGAGTTATCAAGACCAAATATGGACCATCGATAGACATCATCATGAAGTATTACCAGATGACCCTGTTAAGGATTTCATCATCCCTTTAGAAGTGATCTCCTTTTATTGGGTTTTATCAACATGGCACCCCTCGTTGTTTTAAAGATATCATGACCTTATTTGTACAATAGGTAGATCTCATCATGATGTATTACCATATGAGGCTGCGTGAGGATTTCATCATCCCTTTGAGAGTTATATCCCTTGAAGCAATTTCTTTTATTTGCATTTTCTTAAAAAGTATTAGAGATAGAATCAAATTGAAAATGGCAGCATCTACAAGAACAGATGGCAATGTTAATAAACATAAACAATTAGTTTGTTATCTATCCTTATAAGGAGTTATTTCCTTGAAAAATTTTACTCAATTTAAAAAAATGTATTTCAAGAACCGAAGTCGAGAGACTTGGGACCTTCACCAATAATCTTTAATTCATGTGACCTTTAATTTGCACCCAAGGTCAAAGGTCACTGAGTGCAAAAAATTTACGCTGCAATTTCAAGCTTCCATATTAAGAAAACGATAAGAGTTTGCTGCATACATACTGTGTATAAAATGTTCCTCTCGACGAGCTCTACATTTTATTTATTAAGCTCAAAACTGTCCGACCGTCTGTTCACAAGTTACGACGAGATAATTCTTAAAAGTATAGTATTGTGTGTATATCTTTTTAAAGGTAACAGATATCAACCTACTATAAATTGAAAAAATGATCAGTATTTTAAGACCTTTAATTTGAGGCCAATGTCAGGTCATGATGAAATTTTACCTTGACCTTCAAAGTGTACTATGACCTTGACCTTGTGATACTTGAAAGGTCAAGTTGTGCTGAGTTGAATGGTGGTAGTCCCATGTCTCTACGACTTCCGGTTCTCAAGTTTGGTATTGCATCATATATTTGTTGATTCATTGTGACCTTGATCAACTTTGGAATTGTCCCAAATTTTTTTCTACAATGTTCTTCTTTAACTGCAGATCATTTATCATTTAACAGATTTGAGATATCTGTTGTCGTTTTAGAGAAAATGCACTTTGAAATTTTATGGCGGAGGCATGTATTTCGAATAAGCAACAGCTTTCCATCTGAAATTTTCAGAAATTGAAGAGTTTAACATGGTTATATGTTTGACTAATTACCAAAACTTTCAATGAAAACTAAAAAGAAAATCAATTTGAAATTTTCATCTTTTACATTGACTTTGTTAGTTTCATAAGTTCTAATTATATATTTGATATTGCATCATTTTGGCTCTTTGCCAAATGCGGTCAATGTGTATATCAAATTGAACGTCTAAATGAGCTCTACTCAAAAATTAAAATTTCAAACCCCTTTTTCATCCCAGTGGGAAGGGTGGGGTCATTTAGTGCAAAAAATTCAAACTTCTCAGATGGTTAGGTTGTCGCATATCAAATGAAAGTCCATAAAGCGTACATTTCAAATATCAAATTGACGTCCCCAAAAAATGGGTTGGGTGGGGTCATTGAGTGCACAACATAAATTTTCTTTTAAGATAAGGTTGTTGTATATCAAATGAAAGGTCATAACGTGTACATTTCAAATATCAAATTCCTGTCCTTCAAAAAATTAGTTGGATGGGGTTAAGTGCAAAAATCAAACTTTCTAGAACATGGCGTTGTCGCATATCAAATGAAATATCATCAAGTCTACATTACATATATCATACTTCCGATCTCGAAAATTAAATGGGTGGGGTCATTAAGTGTAAAAAGCGAAAAGTTTCAGAAGGTATGCTTGTCGTATATCAAATGAAAGGTCGTAAAAAGTACATTAGGAAAACATCACTTTTACAGGAAAGACCTTTCAATTGTTTTACAAACAATTGAGATACTAGTTTTTCTTTTTTTTTCTTTCAATTTAGAATAATTTCTGACAATCACATAATATAATATATTTATACATGTTGAATACTCCTAGTCCTTGCATCAAGTATATAATATGGAGATTTTAAATACATTTTACAGACGTTGTGCATCTCAATATACATTACTGATTTAGAAGTTAGAAATGACACTTGTTGACATTTAGTGTATTAAATCATGGAAGTAAAATGAGTCATTATAATACTTACATGGTGTAATCTAAGGATGTAGTCATGTCAAGTTTAAATTTTTGTCAGGTGCTCAGACTTCTTGGGGTTTTCTTATGATACAGGGTAAAATAATTTTCCTCTTATCACCTCCTTTCTTAGTATATAAGACTTCAATAGGTCATAAAGATTTCTTTCCAAAGTTAAACAGATCTTAGATTTCTTTTTTTTACGATTTGAGACCCAAATAATGCAATGTTTTATATAAATTTTTAACTTATTTTTCCCCCTGAACTAATGAGTTCTGGTTTAGAGTATAAATTTTAAACTCCAGATCTTTTTAATTTTACCTAACTACATCCTTATATCAGATTTCAAATGATTCTAAATGGATAAACAGTAACTGTTTGTTTTACATATAAATTTATATATATTTATAGTTTAACATAAGTACAGCTTTTGATATCGCCTATTACTGACAACTATCTTTTTTTTCTTTATTTGCATATCTAAACACTGAGGAAATGGAGACAGATTGCACCTCCTGTATGCACATTAGGTTCATCAGATTTACAATCAAAGACATAAGACACTATCAAGTTCTTCATTTTACCTAAGATGTGGCTACAGCTAGAATTATATGTCAATGGGACGAACAATTATTTCCAGACCTTATTATTCAACTTTACTTTTGTTCAACTGGAGCTCAGTCATACCTATATATTCACATGAACATTGGCACGCCGCAGTATGCTAATCATAGTATCACCAGTTGGATAATCTTTAACAATATTTCATCTTTCATCTGTGGTTTAAAGCACAATCAGCAACTAGTCTCACATTTATCAAGTTCAGAATTTCTGATGTATAAACAGGATTACAACAGACATGACTACCATATTTTGTTAATAGAACCTCTGTATTTCGACATGGACCCAAGAGTATGTTCAGATTTGTTAACTGGGTGGACATTACTTCTCCAAATATTCAAACAGAACATGTAGGATACCGGTTTAGCATATTGACTACAAGGCAGCATTACAGCCTCATCAGTGCGAACGAGTCCAGAAGTATTTGATTTCAAACCAAATAGTAAACTTACTTGGGACGTTGCTATTTCAAGCATACTTGAATCCTTAGAATCTGACAACATACACTTTTTTAATAGACAGACTACTTTGCATTTAAAATATGGCAAACTACATGAACCTACATGACCAAGGAACTGTACAGTTTGCCTATTACTTTAAAGATATTATAGAGATTGTATTATGTTTTAGACAGGTGTTTTTAACACCACTTTTTACAATAGCAGAGACAGTTACAATGAACATAGATATTATTGATTTATACACAGTGGAGAATTTACTGTTGAAACTTACTATGTTAAAGTTATTTATATTTTGGAATACAGTGATGTTTACAGTAGAGTATAAATGCATTTCAGCTTTTTATGTTTACACACCAAATGTTCACATTCATGACATTGGAGACAGCAGTACATACAAACAGTCAATACCACTCCAGAATCTAACAGTTCTTTATAGCTGTGTACTTTGAACTTTAGAAAAACACATCATAAGAATTATTAAATATATAACTGCATATAACATGTATTCAATGATGAGAGCTTCAGGCATGCGAAAGAATTATTATTAACTGCATAACTGAACATTGGCATTTTCTATAAAAAATCTTTTTAGAAAAAATTATCATATTTGAATACTAAATATACTTTAATAGCATTATCATAGGTATAGGAAGATGCCTGTATTTCAGTACCAGTTATGATAGACCTTTGCTAATCTACTAGCACATGAGCTATCCCTAACAGACCTAGCACACTAACAGCTACAGATGAGACACCAAGTCTCAGCCCTTGTGGAGACCCCTCGCTCCGCATTCCCAAACTGGCATATTGCCATACAGGCAGTTTCTTGCTCTCTGAATTACAAACTGAATGCATCTGTCATGATGTTCAAAATCTATATGAATCAATCTAGTGTAGCTCTCAGTTCAAAAACTTTGATATTGAATACCATTTTTATAGCATTCTCATCATTGAGTTACTGATAATAATCTTTATAGTAATCTCATCATTGAATTACTGCTAATCATTTTATAGCATTCTCATGTTAGAACTTTGAATATTGAATATCATTTTATAGTATTATCATGTTTGAAACTTTGAATATTGAATATCATTTTTATGGCATCTCATTTACACTATATTGTAAATAGTATGTCTTGTTATGTACATGTATATTATCTTTTTTTAAATTTTAATATTTTTTTACTCTCATGACATTATTGAAGGTATAATTATCCAAAATCCTTGGGGCACTCATCTGTAACCATCTGAGTTTTTGGACCTTGATGGAATTTTATCACTGGTCATTTCTAAAATTTCATTCATCCCAAGCATTTCGGGAAAATTTTATCAAATTTATTCCAGCGCCAGATTGATAGACCCTGCTACTTACTACTTGTAATAGCACCACATGGGCTATCCCCATGCAGACCTTGCACACCCGGCTGCAGATGAGACGCCTAGTCTCATCCCTTCGTGGAGACCCTCGCTCACATTCCCGGCTGGCGTATTGTCGGGCAGGCAGGTTCTTCCTCACACTACAGGTTGCAATTTGACTTGCTCGGCAGGAACTCCTAAATTCTTAATTATGCTGAGTGTTTCTCAAGGGCCAAAATATTTTGTTATTGAATTTATTGTATTAATAAATATTATTCATATGAAAGTTCTGTCTGCTTTGAGCCAGTATGATTTATTGGGACTATGTTTTGGTTTACACAGATACCCCTTTATCACTTGTGCTAACATTTCATTATTAGGAAATGGTTTAGATACATAATGCTCAATTTCACTGATGGTGAGTTTATAAAAATTTGACTTATTACAATTTACTTTTGACTTAAAACTCACCATTGGGGACTTTGTGGATTGTGATATTATATTTGAGTTTGGCTATCAAGAGAGTTACTCAGAACTAAGAAAAGATTGGATCTATAAGATTTGTTTCATTACCATACAAACAGAAAATTATATGCATATTTGCATACCAGGAGACAATTACTGATAATAAAACACCACCAATAGAGACCTTCAAAAGTATGTTTACATTATGGGACAACAATTAACACAGCACAAAATTTACACCATGCACAACTACAAAGACAATATTGTGTGTATAAATAGGTTACTTATATGTAATATAAGTAATGTTTATACAAATAATATTTCCAGCCAACTTTGATCATTAATCTTTTCAGTAAACATGCTGACATCTTGGATACATTTAATTATAATACACAGACCACTTGCTACATCTTGAGATTAATTTCTCTGGCATTTGACACTTTGAAGTTACACTGCAATCTCACCAGGGACATACTAATCTATTCTTAATCAGATACATATTACAATTATTCACTGTGTGTGATGAAAAGCAGAGTAATTTCAGTCTCATAAAAATAATTACACATTAATTAGTATATATAAACTGAAGGTCAGTGATTTCAGTCTCCTCCCACTAGATGATTGATGTACCCAAAATCTGTGTGTTAAGCCATATGCATGGTCTTGGTGCAATCAGTTTCTTGGTTCAAAGCAGTCAAACTAAGTTGAACTTGACAGTTTTACAGTGCTAGAATTCAATTTACCACCCACCAACCCTTCCAAACACCTTCAATAATGTTCATGACATGAGAAACATCTCAGCTTTTACCAGTGATATTTTTTATTTTATTACTTGTTTTCCTTGATGGAATTTTATCACTGGTCATTTCTAAAATTTCATTCATCCCCAAGCATTTCGGGGAAAATTTTATCAAATTTATTCCAGCGCCAGATTGATAGACCCTGCTACTTACTACTTGTAATAGCACCACATGGGCTATCCCCCATGCAGACCTTGCACACCCCGGCTGCAGATGAGACGCCTAGTCTCATCCCCTTCGTGGAGACCCCTCGCTTCACATTCCCGGCTGGCGTATTGTCGGGCAGGCAGGTTCTTCCTCACACTACAGGTTGCAATTTGACTTGCTCGGCAGGAACTCCTAAATTCTTAATTATGCTGAGTGTTTCTCAAGGTAATATATAGGGGAAAATTTAGATGACAAATACTTATGTCCATGTACTATAAGTCTAAATGTTATTAACAGTAAACTATTTGTTATGTATATACATGTAAAGGTTATACTCTATGTAAATATGAATTTTTATATATATTGCAGGTGCTGGAGCTTTTAGAAATGTAGAAGAAGGTACTCCCTTCATCAAACATCTGTCAAGAGCCATTGAAGAAATGGAAGTAAACGAAGATTTCTATTCTGTTCTTACCTCAGTAAACAAAACAGTGGGAATGACTTATAAGCCAATGAATGGCGAAGTAGAGTACAATAATGTAGTTCAGATGCCTTGTTTTGTGTCACACTTAACCAAAAGTTTACGACTAAAGCAGTCTTCTTAATATGGGATGGTTAACCAGTACTGTGGATTCAATTATTTTTTGTGGATATCTGTTGTCGAGGATTGAGGAACAATTGTCTTTTCTAGAATATTTGATACATGGTTTTGGCAGTGGATACAAGCCTATAGAAAATTTAATCTTCTTTGAACATTGGAATTCATGCTTTATCTGTACCCACGGAATTCACATTAATTGGTATCCGTCAAATAATGATGAATCCATAGTATGTACAGGTCTGTTCTGTTTTATGCATGATACAACAGAAAAGAAAGTAAAGTTATTTTTAAAATTTTCACAATGTGATAACATTGCATACAACTTTAAAATTAAAAGGTGATGGCATAATAACATTTCAGAACATATATTTATTATCACATCTTAATGCCTTATTACTTTATATTTCTGGAACTAATTAAAAACATTGTATTATATATATATTTCCATACTTATTAACAGAGTGTTAAAAATACAAAGTTCATTGTCTATGTTTATATATATGTGATTGTATTCATCTGTTTACTGTTAGTTGCATAGTAACTTACAGAAGTGAACTGAAAAATACAGTCGAACCTTAGTGCAAGTTTTTTCATGGACCTCATATGTAACCATACATGTACAATTGGAGAGAAAAACTACCTACAAATAATCATAGTTGCAATGTTTACATTTTATTGTATCTATTTTGGTGGGTAAGGAAGTCTAAGGATCCTTAAACGCAGATACAAATCATTATACAATTTATATGATATTTAACACATCGCAAGACAATTCACATTGACATAGGCAAATTTTCTGATTGCTGCCTATGTATTTTTCACCCTATGCAAATTAAGGTAGATCAGGTGTCTTTTTCTGAGCATCCCTTCTGGTCATGTTGCAAAAATACTTCTTTGGTTTAAAAATATTTTACCAAGTATCATTCAATATACAACAGAAACATCTAAAACTTAAAATTTAAAGATTCAACTATCAAAAAGTTAAGTGTCGTTAAGTGTATTCAAAATTTTCTGAAAAAAAATTCTTTTAAAATCAAGGGCAGATAATTATATTAAAATTGATAGGACAATTCGTGTTATTATGCCCCTGCCGTAGCGGAGGGGGCATTAAGTTTTATCCTTGTCCGTCCGTCCGTACGTCCCAAAATTGGTTTCCGTTCTCTTACTTGAGTTTGCCTCAACCAAATGTTATGAAACTTATACACAATGCTAATTACCACAAAACACAGATCAAGTTTGAATTTTGGTGGCGTCACTTTAACCGTTCTAGAGTTATGCCCCTTTATAAATGGAAAAATTGCAAAATTTTCAGTTTCCGTTCTCTAACTTAAGTTTGCCTCAACCAAATGTTATGAAACTTATCAAATACAGATGAAGTTTGAATTTTGGTAGCATCACTTTAACCGTTCTAGAGTTATGCCCTTTATAAATGGAAAAATTACAAAATTTTTAGTTTCCGTTCTCTAACTTAAGTTTGCCTCAACCAAATGTTATGAAACTTATACACAATGCTTATTACCACAAAACACAGATCAAGTTTGAATTTTGGTGTCGTCACTTAACCTTTCTAGGGTTATGCCCTTTATAAATGGAAAAATTGCAAAATTTTTAGTTTACATTCTCTAACTTAAGTTTGCCTCAACCAAATGTTATGAAACCTATACACAATGCTTATTACCACAAAATACAGATCAAGATTGAATTTTGGTAGCGTCACTCTAACAGTTCTAGAGTTATGCCCCTTCATAAATGTAAAAATTGCAAAATTTTTAGTTTCCGTTCTCTAACTTAAGTTTGCCTCAACCAAATTTTATGAAACATATACACAATACTTAATACCACAAAATAGAGATCAAGTTTTAATTTTGTTTGGGTCACTTTAACCATTCTCGAGTTATGCCCCTTTATAAATGGAAAAAAATGCAAAATTTTTAGTTTCCGTTCTCTAACTTAAGTTGCCTCAACCAAATGTTATGAAACTTATACACAATGCTTTTTACCACAAAACACAGATCAAGTTGAATTTTGGTAGCGTCACTTTAATCATTATCGAGTTATGCCCCTTTATAAATCGAAAAATTGCAAAATTTTTAGTTTCCGTTCTGTAACTTAAGTTTGCCCCAACCAAACATTATGAAACCTATACACAATACTTATTACCTTAAAACTCAGATCAAGTACAAATTTGGGTAGCGTCACTTTTATTTTTCTTGAGTTATGTCCCTTTATAATGTTGTATGCAAGCAGGGGCATCATGTGTGTCCATGGGGACACATTCTCCATTCATTTTTTAAAAATTTGAGAAAATAAGGCCCGTAACCCCTTATTTTTATTTGAAATTTCAGAAGTATCTATGAAAAGCAATTCTCTCATTGAATTTTAACCGATTCTATCTTTTTAAATGTTTAATGTATCTTCAATAAGGAAAAATAAATGTTTTTCCCTATATAACCCATATAAAATAACTGTGAATTCATTGATTTCAATGTATTTTCACAAAAAAACAAGGTCTGTGACCCCCAGTTTTTATATTGAAATTTGAAAGTACATTGACCCAGAAGTCCTTTACAGAAGTTTAAGAAAAAACTATCGTTGAACATTTAGACACACCAGCTACCTTAATGATAGTTCATTGATAACTAGGACCTAGTACTCGACATCTGATATATATTTCATTGATCAGTTCAGTATTTAAGGTCATGATACAAATATATCATGCTTGTTTAGGGCGGTTTTTATTGGTTAACCTTATATGTTGTTTTATAATATAAATCATTCATTTATTTTTTTGAGGTGAGACAACATTGGTTTTATCCAGAGTGAACTGTTATATTCATGATTTTTATAATTATAGAATAACTAATTGAAGAATTCAAATAGAGAAAAATATTCAAAGAGTGACCGAACAACACATTGATTCATGAATGCGCGTAGCGCATGAGCTAATTATCAGTGTTGTACAGTCACGAGTTGAATATTTTTCGATATTTGAATTCTTTGATTAGTTATTCTTTTTATTACATTGGCAAATGGCTTTATTTTAATGAAATTAATGTAGAAAATGTAAGGAACTATATCTTTTTTCTACGCATTCACAATTTGTTTTGATCCGACGTTATCGACGTCTTGACAACGCCTATTGTTGTATGACATCAGAGAGTGAAATAACCACGTTTATTTCACGTGTGATATTATTGGTTTTTATTTGACTGGGATATCAATGTAATTCAATGCTACCAATGTAATAATTTTCATTATTTACAGATGATAAATTATAAAAAAATTTTTTAATTTTTTAAAACATTGGAGTACAGATTTTCTGCAAACACTTGTGCATTGTATGAACAAATTGGTGCAAACGAAATATAAAGAATTACTCAGGAAATGTAAATATAAGGCAAGCATATTGACCCAAATTGATGGAGTTATTGCCCATGGACATAAAATATGTGCATCAGCAGGGGACAGTGAAACGTTGTTCTCTTTTAATTTGTTGATTAACGGATCTACTGACGTGCTTTTCCTGATTTTCAGAAAAATATAAGATTGTGTTTTATGCTTCTTTTTTTTCTTATCCCCGCTGATCCTACAAAATGCAATGTTCCTGAAATATAGATAAACTATTCTGCATATATATTTGTAGCATTCACCTGCAAATTCTATGTAAGTTTCTACAATGAGAACACCCTAAGAGCACAGATGAAAATTCATTTTGTTTCATTTTCCCTCAGATTTTTTTGGGATTAAATACATCATTTTTCATTGGTGATATGTACATGACATGAGCATATTTGTTTACAGCCCTCATTGGACTTAGATATGTTGTTACAATAGTAGGAAATTATGAATGTCCGACTAGACTGTTTATGGCCCATAAATCATGGGTAGGTAGGCATAATACCACTCAATATGGTGTTGCTCTAAGCCAATAAACTTATAAAGTAGATATTTTTTTTGCTAACGGTGATATAATGTTTTATCACATATTTTGTACTGATATGTACGTTTTTGCATGGCCAATAATAGCCGGAAGTCAATGTAGGTTATCAGCCCTTGAAATCCATATTGAGCCCCAGAGTTTAACTTCCGGTAACCTGTCAATCAAAAACTATTTGTAAACAAGTTGTCATCCGAAGCAGTTAGACGATCAGGAGAGGTTTCTCACAGATAAAATGACGATGTATGTAAATTCATACAAGAAATGAAAAATGAGAACACAATGAAAAGAAATTTAGAAATTTACTGAATCTGCTGTAGTAGAAAAATGTAAAAATCAACAGTGGAAATCACAAAAGTTCCCGTAAAATTTGGACGTCATAAAGAATTTAGAAAATATATGACGCCACAATGAAAAAGTGATTGTTGTATGACATCGAAAGTTCAAGCGGAAAATATTTCCAAATCATAGTAGCGATATGGTGTATTCTTCGTCAGCATTAATTGGAAATGTAACACTTTAAGTCGTTTAATATTTACAATTCTGAGAATTAATATATTTATTGTTAATTATTTGTTAAACTTTTCACAAAACTTTGTTTACTCACTGGGATACGAACTTTGTTAACTCACTGTGATATATTTTTTAAAATTTTTTCGTTAAATGTTTTTTTGAAATTTTTGTTGAAAATATCAAACATACTTTGGTATATGCTATCTTTTTTCTTTTGCTTGAAAATATGTGATAAATAGATTATTACATGTTATTTTCCATATGGTCCATGGTATCAGCCCACGACCCATATCAAGCCCTCGGGCTAAAGCCCTCTGGCTTGATATGGGAGTCTAGGGCTGATACCAGGGCCAATAGGGAAAATGCCATGTAATAATCTATAATTAATCTATAATGAAATGGATCTGTATGTTAAATATTACATATATGTATGTGTTGTATGTGAAATGAATTACGAGCATCTATCTCGG
Source organism: Mytilus coruscus (assembly GCA_017311375.1). NCBI lineage: Eukaryota > Metazoa > Mollusca > Bivalvia > Mytilida > Mytilidae > Mytilus > Mytilus coruscus. Next base: position 120,816,353 of record CM029595.1, on the reverse strand, counting down.
TATTCTAGGGGGTGTTTAATGTCTTACATGGAAACTAAATGATCGAAGTCAGACTGAATTAAGAATATGACGAAAATTACATTTTAAACATAAACAAGATTACAGATTGTAGACAGTTGTTTTGAAAACTATATGTTTTAAGTGACTTACAGACCCAAAGAGTCAGGTGTTCTAATAATTGTTTTTACTTACTCTGTATTATACACTACTTATCAGGAACTCATGTCACTATAGTAAATAATAATTTAGTTTAGTTAATCTAGTTATAGAATGGCACTGAATACTTTTTTAGCTCACCTGGCCCGAAGGGCCAAGTGAGCTTTTCTCATCACTTGGCGTCCGTCATCAGTCGTCGTTAGCTTTTTACAAAAATCTTCTCCTCTGAAACCACTAGGCCAAATTTAACCAAACTTGGCCACAATCATCATTAGGGTATCTAGTTTTAAAAATGTGTCCGATGACCCCGCCAACCAACCAAGATGGCGTCCATGGCTAAAAATAGAACATAGGGGTAAAATGTAGATTTTGGCTTATATCTCTGAAACCAAAGCATTTAGGGTAAATCTGACATAGGGTAAAACTGATTATCAGGTCAAGATCTATCTGCCCTGAAATTTTCAGACAAATCTGACAACCTGTTGTTGGGTTGCTGCCCCTTAATTGGTAATTTTAAGGAAATTTTGCCGTTTTTGGTTATTATCTTGAATATTATTATAGATAGAGATAAACTGTAAACAGCAATAATGTTCAGCAAAGTAAGATCTACAAATAAGTCATCATGACCAAAATTGTCAGTCGACCCCTTTAGGAGTTATTGCCCTTTATAGTCAATTTTTAACAATTTCTCATAAATTTTGTAATCTTTTACAACAATCTTCTTCTCTGAAACTACTGAGACAAATTTAACCATACTTGGCCATAATCATTATTAGGGTATCTTGATTAAAAAATTTGACCCCGCCTTCCAACCATCATGGCCGATTTGGTTAAAAATAGAACATAGGGGTAAAATGCAGATTTTGGTTTATATCTCTGAAACTAAAGCATCTAGAGCAAATCTGACAGGTGGCAAAAATGTTCATCAGATTTAATAGATTTATCTGCCCTGAAATTTTCAGACGAATCCGACAACCAGTTTTTTGTTATTATCTTAGATATCATTATAATATCTAATATCTAATACTATTAATTATGATTTTAACCTTATTTTACATGATTTCCAAAGCATCAGTAAATACAGGTGAGCGACACAGGCTCTTGAGAGCCTCTAGTTTTTTAAAAGTTTTGAATAATCATCAATATTAAAATTCCATTATCTCAAGCCCAAAAGCGGTGCTTAAAAGTGGCGTTAAAACACCAAAAATCAAATCAAATCAATCCATTATCTCATGAGCATTACCTCGTACATTATAATAATGTATAAAAATCAGGTGACTTTACAACTCAGTTTATTTATATTATTCAGTGAATTTTCAATTTTCAATTTTAGAAGTATTTATAGGCCAGTATATTGCATCTGTTTTGTCAATTGTCCCAAAGCAGGAATTAATGTACAGCAGTTTTAATTTTTAGTACATGGCCAAGAGAAAGTGTTCATTACAGACTTTATTTCATATTGAATTGAGCTACTGATGAGTTTTATTTGGAATGTATTCTAATGCATAAGTAAATGAATTAAAAATTCTTAGTCATAAAGAATAGTAAACATTATAACTTCATTATCATAATGGAGACAAATGTATGCTTTCTCTTAAATGAAAATTACCTATTTATGCTACTCAACACCCTCATTTTTAGTGACATTTTAATGATTTTTTAACAGTTTCAAAATATTTTGTCTTTCTTTTAATCTGCTTGTACAGATGGTTATTATATAAATGTATATATACTTAATATAATGATTATATTTCATCATTAATATTTAATGGACACAAAACTTTGTATAGAATTATCAGGTCTGACTACAATGTTTAGGTCAGTGCTTGCAATCATCATGCAGTCCCCATATCCTTTCTTTTCCTACTTGTATTTAGTATGAGCATCATAACCAACCCATTTCAGTCATTTATATTATGTACAGCTCAATACTGCTAAAAATTTAGATTGTTTTATATTTTTATAAGTTTTTTATTTGATTTTTTTAAATTTTGTGATTTCTGTAATAGCTATCATTATCACTGTCAGTACTGTCACTGTCTATTTTTATGCCCCCGCCATAGCGGAGGGGCATTATGTTTTACCCTTGTCCGTCTGTCGTCCGTTCATCCCAAAATTGGTTTCCGTTCTCTAACTTTAGTTTGCCTCAACCAAATGTTATGAAACTTTATACACTTATATGCTTATAACCACAAAACATCGATTAAGTTCGAATTTTGGTGGCGTCACTTTTACCGTTCTAGAGTTATGCCCCTTTACAAATGGAGAAATTGCTGAATTTTTCGTTTCTTTTCTCTAACTTTAGTTTGCCTCAACCAAATGTTATGAAACTTATACACCATGCTCATTACCACAAAACACAGATCCAGTTTGATTTTTTGTGGCGTCACTTATACCGTTCTAGAGTTATGCCCCTTTACAAATGGAAAAAATGGCTGAATTTTTCGTTTCTGTTCTCTAACTTTAGTTTGCCTCAACCAAATGTTATGAAACTTATACACAATGCTTAATACAACAAAACATATATCAAGTTTGAATTTTGGTGGTGTCACTTTTACTGTTCTAGAGTTATGCCCCTTTACAAATGGAAAAATTGCTGAAATATTTGTTTCTGTTCTCTAACTTTAGTTTGCCTTAGCCAAATGTTATGAAACTTATGCACAATGCTAATTACCATAAAACACAGATCAAGTTCAAATTTTGATGGTGTCACTTTTACCGTTCTAGAGTTATGCCCCTTTACAAATGGGAAAATTGCTCAATTTTTCGTTTCCATTCTCTAACTTAAGTTTGCCTCAACTAAATGTTATGAAACTTATACACAATGCTTGGTACCACAAAACTCAGATCAAGTACAACTTTGGGTAGCTTCACTTTTACAGTTCTTGAGTTTTGTCCCTTTATAACGTTATATGCAAGCGGGGGCATCATCTGTGTCCCATGGACACATTCCCCATTTATTTATCTAATACTTTTATGAAATTCTGATAGGCTTTACAGTCAACCAATATATAAAATTTTCATGAAAAAATGTTTGATGAATGTCTCCAATTCAACCAAGTAAATCTGGGTATGGGTAGCCCTCAGATTTTTTTCACACAAGAAGTTTTCCTTCATTTTTGCTTTCAATTGCCATACAATCATGTTCTTACTGAAATTTGGCAGCCACCTTAGCTGATATTATTCATAGATACCAGGGGAGAAATGAAGGAGCCTCTAGTTTTGATTTATTAGAAACACATTGTTTTTACATGTGGAGAAATATTGTGATGCTCAAAATTTTATACAGTTAACATTTGTATAAATCAAAATTCACATATTTCATGGTAGCGGTGTAGTTTTATTTTATGTGGATTGAAAAAAGCATATTTTATATTTACAGTTACTTTTAAGTTGAGTCAGACGGAAAAAAACAGTGGAAAATATTTTTTATTAACATATGTAAAAAGTTAATTGTTATATGGGTACCTCAAAGTTGTATTTTTTTTTTTTTATAAATCACAAAAATTAGTATACCGGTAATCAACTTCAGTGGTATGTACCATACATGTACATAATATACAAATAAGTAGATATGGTATGATTGCCAATGGGACAACTTTCCATCAAAATTTAAATGACGTTGATGTAAGCAACTATAGGTCACTGAACTGCCTTCAACAATGACCAAGGTCCATACCATGTATTTAGCTTTAAAAGACCTTAAGGATGTATTCTTCTGACGTTATAGTCTCGTTGAAATCTCGTTCTGGAATTATTTCCAAAACATGTGATACAAGTGGAAAATATCAATGAATTTAAAAAATGTAATAATCAAACTTAACTCTGTGAAAAAATTGTGTATTTACAATGAGTAGTTTTTGAGTAATCAATTTTTCAAATTTTATTACTAATCAAGTCAGTCTTTCTAGCCAAAATTTTGAGAAAATGGGTGAGGGGTACAAGAAATGATTTTACCAGAAACATGTACATCCCATATCACTTTTTTCTTTTAAAATTTCTTAGATATGTATTTTTCAATCATTTATAACAAAGAAGTTGAAATAATATGCATTTTGTTCTTAAAACAGAGAAAAATCACAAAGGAGTAGGTTCGATAAGGCCCTAAATGGCCCCCTTTTTTAGCTAAAATATCAAATTAGGATTTATTGACCAATATCACAATGAATCATAGCTAATACAGTGACTAGATAGGAAATAAGCCTTTTATTGAAAATTTACGTACCAGCGTTTTATTCATGACGTCACAAATAGTACTCTTTTGATTTTCCTCGAAAAAAATCAATGAAAATGGGTAAATTTCCATTGATTATTGGACAGGAAACAGAGCGCATACGTCGACAAAAAAGATCTTTTACAATACTGTTTGTAAAAACATTTTACATGTCTAACTTGAATATTTAGTTTGTCCACGCTTGCGCTCTATGTTTTCTGGTCCTAAATTTGGTTGAAATCCGGCCGATTTTGTCAAATTTCGCCAAAATCTCTTATCTTGACCTATTTGGGATTTAAAAATCAACGCTTTAGAATAAAACTTTGACACACATAGTTCTATTTAACGTTCTCACATGTATTCAAGTCAACTTAAAACATTTTTTATCTTGTAACATTGAACTTTATAATTAGGGCCAAATATGGCCCTGACCGAACTTACTCCTTTACAAAATTGACAGCATGGTTAATTTGACACAAAAAAGCATCAAAATATGATAAAACTTTCTTATATTAACACCGACCTATAGTTTTTTTTAAGTTGACTTTATTCAGATTGGTCCACTTCATCTTTATTGAAAGTATGAAAAAAAGTTTAATTGTGGAACTGTGATTTTTTTCACGATAATAGCTCAAAAATAGGTAAAAATTGATGAAAAATGGGAAATCATCAAAATTGGGTACTTTCAAAGGGCCGTAGCAAAAAAAGAAGTGCACCACCATATGATTTTTTTCTTCACCAATTATTTTTTTACAGTCCTATAAACCCAAAAATCAGTTTAAGAAAAAAAGTTTAATTCTAGAAATTTTTGGCTCCTCAGAGGTGTACATCCTTAATTATTTTTTAGGAAAATGTTTATGTAAAATAATTAAGGTATTACTTTACCTTTCATTTTTATTGTTATATTTTGAGACATTTACTCTGAATTGTATTTAAGAAGGAGAACAAAATATTTTAAATGTTTTAGAAGTAAAATGTTGTAGAGAGATTTTCACAATTTTTTATTTACATGTACTTGTTAAGTTTGTGTTTGCTTTACCTGTTTTGTTATTTTGTTTTAATTGTTTAATACATTTGTATATATTTCATGATCTGATTTTCATAGTTTTAGGAACAGATTTTTTACCTTGCTTTGACGAACGTGAAGAAATGAGATGTAAGCGTGCTGTTTCCGCCAGCTGTGGTGGCTTCTGCAGCGTCAGTGGCTTTAACAATTTGTTTAAAGTTAAAGTTTGTGATTATTTGGTGCAAACTTAAATATTTTTGAGGTAAAATTATCGAAATATTCTTTATTAAGCTGAGGACAACCCATGCTTTGCAAATTTTAGGGGGGGCGCACGCCCGCCACACCCCCACCTGAATCCGCCCCTGGATGTTTTGCATATTTAACATGATAAAGTATTGCTATTTTGATATCAACATTTGCATTTTACCTTCAATATTACATACTGCAGGCGAGACATATCTCTGTGTCAACAGTTTATTCTAATTGTTGTTTTCTATAATCAAATTATTTACAAAATGAATAAAACTATACATAGGAACCATTCTGATTGTTAGTTATCTGTAACCTGTCTTTGGTAAGTTAGGGCCTTGGTGTCTGAGTGGTCTAAGTACCAGTAGTTCATTTACTGTATCACTTGCCTGTCAACACTGAGGTTGTGAGTTCAAACCCTCACGTTGTGGGTGCATTTGACTCCAATTTGAATTGACTCTGGATTGCCAGGACCTATTATTCTAACTCCAAGACATCCAGTCTTTGGTCTTACTCCTCAATGCTGCATGCTTAGCAGAGAAGCAGTAAAAATCAATCAATCAATCAATCAATCTTTGGTAAGTTTGTTGATAGAAAAGTAATTCTTCTTATGATCAAGATAACCAAATCAATAATTCATTTAATTTGATAAAGAAACTCATTAAAAATTGTTTTGAAACCACAATTATATGTTTTAAAAATATTACATGTTAAACTTTGTTATTTCAATTATTCATGCAAATTCCTATTGTCTTTTTTTTCATTATTTATTGACATGATTGCACAAAAGCTGCATATCGATAAAAAAAAAATATATATAAAAACTCATGGACACACACAAACCTAAAGCTCCTTTCATAAACCAGTTTTCAATTTAAAATATTGTCTTAGTGTGAAAGTAATTGTTGTTCTGGTTGAAAATTTAAAGGAAATTTTTTTTTACAAGAATAGAACTTTTTAATTATTTAAAAAAAAAATTTAAGAACAGGTCGTCTCCATTTTTCTGCATGCATAGGCAGTACCCTTGATGCTGTCCTTTTGAATTTGTCAGTAGAAAAATAAATTGAGGTTGGTATGAGTTTAACACAAGACTCCCATAGGCTTCTATCCTCATTGATTGCTACATTAAGATGGAAATGATATCATTAGGGTCCTCATGGAGATAGTCATTCACAATTCCATTGTGAAAGCAATAGCTTAGACCTTATTACTCATACTGTAAATTCAGAAATTTTTGCAATGTTTGTATTATTGTGAAAGTTGAGACAGAATAAGATTTGCAAACATAAAAAGTTGCATTTTGAATTTTGATAGAATTATTTGTATGCAGCATTTCCTGAGACCTCAATAATTAATCACACATTTGTGTCTTTTGTTCAACAATTAAAAAAAATTAATGCACACAAAAATTTCTGAATTTACAGTATGTAAAATTTAACAAAGTTTATTTTCTTTATTCTGTATTTAAGTGACTTTAAAATCTCACACAATTTTAGTTAATTGGTTGAACCTATACAAATGTTGCCATCTTAAATATAGTATTTAATCATTTTAAAATTTCATGAAAATTCAACAGATATAATTAAATATAGGGGATATATATATAGCAATGAGACACCTACGCCTAATAACCAAAACATATTTAAAGGGCAAGTCAAGCTCTAAATTGTCCAAAGTCTTTAAAAGTGGTGAATAAATTGTACAGAAACAATTAATAAACCGCTGTCAATACCATATTCTCCTAAAGACATAAACTTCAAATATGACACAAGACAACCAATGACAAGGTTCCTGTCTTGGGATAGGCACATGAATATGCTGTTGGTTTTTTCTTCATTTTCTTTTTTATCTCAAGCCTCCCCCTTTAAAATCTCGATTAGTAAACTAACAAATCAAACATAAAGAAAATATAAATAAAAACAAGTACAGGAAAATATAAAACTTGCAAAAAAACTGTATAATAGATGACAAAATCACAAAATAATAAACAATATTATACCTTATTAAGGAATGCTTCAATAACTGAAAGCAAGTCCAGAGTATTAAACTAGCTGATAACAAATCATGCTTTTCTACACACTAGAAAATTAGTACCTGATAAAACTATGCAAAAAAGATTAAAAGGTGATCAAGTCATGGTGGTATATTGCACTAATGAATAAAAAAAAATCTTAACTATGATAATCTTACAACTTAAAGATAGTTTGGAAATCTGAACAAATGTTTTAAAATTTTGGAATAACCTTCATGAGGTACATGCAGCAGGTTTTGTAGAAAATGAATAGATAGAGTCTAGCTCACGGTTTTTCTAAAGTTGGATTTTTTTATATTCTGTCTGGTCATTTGCAAGTGTCTTGTGACTTGGGTATAGAAATATGGCCACTAGCAGAAAACCCATGCTATAGAGGGGTCTTCTGTTTTTATACGACCGCAAAAAAATTTTGTGGTCGTATATTGGTATGACGTTGGCGTCGTCGTCATCGTCGTCGTCCAAAGACGCATTGGTTTTGCACTCTAACTTTAGTTTAAGTGAATGGATCTCTATGAAATTTTACCATAAGGTTCAATATCACAAAAGGAAGGTTGGGATTGATTTTGGGGGTTATGGTACCAACAGTTAAGGAATTAGGGGCCAAAAAGGGGCCAAAAATAAGCATTATTGTAACTTCCAGACAGAACTTGTGTGTTAGTGTATGGATCTCTCTGACTTTGTACCACAAGGTTCCATATCACAAAGGGAATGCTGGGATTAATTTTTGGGGGTAATTGCCTCAAAATTTTAGGAATTAGGGGCCAAAAAAGGGGAAAAAAACAAGCATTTTTCTAGTTTCATGACAATAACTTGTGTGTAAGTGTATGGATCTTTCTGAAATTGTACTACAAGGTTCCATATCACAAAGGGAAAGCTGGAATTGAGTTTGGGGGTAATTGCCTGAAACGTTTAGGAATTAGGGCCCAAAAGGGGCCAAAAATAAGCATTTTTCTAGTTTCCAGACAATAACTTGTGTTCAAGTGTATGGATCTCTCTGAAATTGTACTGCAAGGTACCATACCTCAAAGGGAAGGCTGGGATTGAGTTTGGGGTGATGAATCATAAGGGGTTCAAAAATTTGGGGGGGGCGGGGTTTTTCCTTTTTTTCCTTTTTTTTTCTTTAAAATTTTCCATTTTAAGTTGGTTATTTCTGTATTATATTTAAAAGCAAATAATAATGATATGGCAGGAGATACACACCAAACAGGATGTGTAAATTATTATATAATAAGTATTGTGCAATAGCAAGAAATTTTCAATTGCACAGTATTGCGCAATAGCAAGAAATCTTCAATTGCACAGTATTGCGCAATAGCAAGAAATATCCAATAGCAAGAAATTGTCAATTGTACAGTATTTCGCAATAGCAAGAAATATTCAATTGCACAGTATTGCATAATTGCAAGAAATATTCAATTGCACAGTATTGTGCAAAAGAAGATACTTTGTATAAATTGCTTATTTCTTGACCAATTTCAATGGGGTTTTGTTCTTGAACTCTTTGGGTTCTTTAATATGCTGAATCTAACCGTGTATTAAGTTTTTGGATTTTGGTCCCCGTTTTTAAATTGGTCCACATTGAGGTCCAAAGGGTCCAAAATTAAACTTTGTTTGATTTCATCAAAATTGAATTATTGGGGTTCTTTGATATGCCAAATCTAACTGTGTATTTAGATTCTTAATTTTTGGTCCCGTTTTCAAATTGGTCTACATTAAGGTCCAAAGGGTCCAAAATTAAACTTAGTTTGATTTTAACAAAAATTGAATTCTTAGGGTTCTTTGATATGCTGAATCTAAACATGTATTTAGATTTTTGATAATGGGCCCGTTTTCAAGTTGGTCCAAATCGGGTCCAAAATTAAACTTTGTTTGATTTCAACAAAATTGAATATATGGGGTTTTTGATATGGTGAATCTAACCATGTATTAGATTTTTGATTTTTGGGCCCGTTATCAACTTTGTCCACATTGAGGTCAAAAGGGTCCAAAATTAAACTTTTTGTTTGATTTCATCAAAATTGAATTATTGGGGTTCTTTGATATGCGAATCTAACCGTGTATTTAGATTCTTAATTTTGGTCCCGTTTTCAAATTGGTCTACATTAAGGTCCAAAGGGTCCAAAATTAAACTTAGTTTGATTTTAACAAAATTGAGTTCTTAGGGTTCTTTGATATGCTGAATCTAATTTTGTATTTAGATTTTGATTATGGGCCCAGTTTTCAAGATGGTCCAAATCGGGTCCAAAATTAAACTTTGTTTGATTTCAACAAAATTGAATATATGGGGTTCTTTGATATGCTGAATCTAACCATGTATTTAGATTTTTGATTTTGGGCCCGTTATCAACTTTGTCCACATTGAGGTCAAAAGGGTCCAAAATTAAACTTTGTTTGATTTCATCAAAAATTGAATTATTGGGGTTCTTTGATATGCCGAATCTAACCGTGTATTTAGATTCTTAATTTTTGGTTCTGTTTTCAAATTGGTCTACATTAAGGTCCAAAGGGTCCAAAATTAAACTTAGTTTGATTTTAACAAAAATTGAATTCTTAGGGTTCTTTGATATGCTGAATCTAAACATGTATTTGGATTTTTGATTATGGGCCCAGTTTTCAAGTTGGTCCAAATCAGGGTCCAAAATCAAACTTGATTGGGATATTTGCTCTTCAGTTCAAGTAGAGTAAGTACACAATAGCGCTCTTTAAATCTAAAAATGGATTGAAGAGCAGCTTTGTTACACAGCACTCCAGTAATGGTACAATCCAAAAATAACAATGAGCAAAACCCATAACGCATTGTACGCTATAAAAGGCCCGGCATGTGCAAATGTACAATTCAAAAGAGAAGACCGATGGCCTGTTTTATGCTAGAAACAATAAACGAAAAACCCAAAAATAACAATGAGCAAAACCCATAACGTATAAAAGGCCCGGCATGTGCAAATGTACAATTCAAAAGAGAAGACCGATGGCCTGTTTTATGCTAGAAACAATAAATGAAAAACAAATATTACAGACAGCAACTAACGACAATGCCTATTAGTTTAGACAACAGCATGTCACTGAGTTGCTGGTCTATGAGATAACGTTTTAGATGGTGCTCTAATCCCTGATCATATTTTAGATGGTGCTCGAGTCCCTATCGGTCCTCTTTCTCACATCAAAGATATCTTATACACTATGTCTCTGTTTCCATCCATGCTCTCTTGTGGAGAGTTGTCTCATTGGCAATCATACCACATCTTCTTAATTTTGTATGGGTAGTCAGAAAGTAAACTTGCACAAGGTCATGCTTTTCTCATCCGTTTGATGTGTACTGATTGATACTTTAGTTTAGAACAAGTTTTATTTATTAGTTGTAATTGCAATTAATGTCAGTTGAACTAGCGTTCAGTACCGGGTAACTAAGATTACTCTTAAATAGGTACTTTGTGTCTTTTGTTTTTAAGTAAGCGGATTTTTGTTTGTGATCGTGCCAGTTGAAGAGTCAAGCCGATTGTCAACTATTTTTTTTAGAGTGTTCTGTTCTTATGTGGTGCTGTTTCATAACTGTCTTAGGAAAGAGAGAGGATTGAGCCCTCACAAACATATATTTAACCCTCCCATATTCTTTTATGTGCCTGTCTAGTTTTAGCAGATCTAGGAACTGGTTGTTTGCACCTTTTGATTTCCCTACCTCAATGATGTAACTTGTGATTTCCCTACCTCAATTATGTAATAAGACCAGCTGTCTCTACCACAGGAATCGGTTAGCAGATTAAAATTTTGTTGATCAATGTCAATATTTCGTATTTCCTGTCTATTTGTATTACATAATTAACGTATTTAACGTTGGCATCAATATTTCTTAGTTTTCTAGCAATGTGCAGTTAACTATCCATATCCGTATCCTTTTTCAGTATACGGATACGGATAGTAAACTGCACATTGCTAGAAAACAAAGAAATCCCTTTTCAGTATACTGATATGGATAATAAACTGCACATTGCTAGAAAACAAAGAAATCCCTTTTCAGTATACGGATATGGCAGTGGCGGATCCATAGGGGGGCGTAGAGGGCGTACGCCCCCCCTTTGCTTGCACTTTTTTTTTTGTGAACTTTGCCATTTCCCTTGTATTTAATTTTTATGCGACAATTCTTTACTTATAAAGATATTTTTCGCTCGTATTTACTGTAATATATTATTGATTATGTCAAAGTCATGTGATTCTCTACGGTGGAGTTGACCAGTTCGTCGAAAAAAAACGTTACTCAGTCATTTTGAAATTCTAATTACAGTAACACATTGCTTAGGCTGAGGATGACAAGCATGACGCCTTCAAAGCGACAAAGTATTGAGCAAGAAAGTATTGACTTCTATTTCACAATTCCACCCAACAGAAAGTAATACTCTATTACACTCTCATGAAAAAAAAAGTTCCACAGCAATATCATTTACCTACGAAAACATTTTTTACCCCACACGCCCCAGCCCATTAATAACATTGCTGAATAGTGATCCCCAGTCAGTAAGCTCTAGATATAGATTTAAAGTCTAAGGTACGGACCATTTGATCTGAGGGGGCAGTCTGAGCAAGGATTTGTACAAACTATACAAATCCTTGGTCTGAGATATTTTAGAGAAAAAATTCTGACCCTGATTTTTGCCTTAAACAAAAATTTTGGCCGTATCTGGATTGAAAACAATAATCTTGTCCACTTTTTTGCTATTAGAAAAAAATATTTTCAACAGAATTATTTAGCATTAAATAAACATGATGAATAAAAAACGGGCGTAATTTTTTTTTTTGGGGTGGTTGCTTGTGAATCCCATATCTGACCGGAGTGTCTGTTTCGCCGAACTGATATACTGAATACTTTTTTCAAGGCCCGACTGCAACCTACCTGCTGGGTGTGGCCCATATGTCTCCATGTGTCGACCGTCATTCACAACTTCATTGTCATTTCCGACTCATTCGTACCTTTGGTTGATTTGGAACCCTCACTTCCCTTGTTGGGTAAAACATTTCAACCAAACATTTGGATGAAAATTGCTTGTTTGTCTTTCTTCGTGTCGGTCGTATTGTAAATTTCATTGAATAGCCGTATATCTTGTTTACAACAAGAAATCTGTGAGATTATGCTAACTAACCATACAACAAACGAGAATTTTCCATGTCCATTTTTTTACTGACAAATCCCACATCAAATATATTAATTAGTACATAGCTTTGGATCCATCCAATCATTCATAATAGACAATTGATGGAGAGAATACGGCACAAAAAATGTCCAACCCCTACACTTTTACTATAAAATGCATTTTACACTTATTTTATGTTTTTTAGCCAAAAAAAGGTCCAAAAAGTTTTTCGCCTCGCTCCGCTCGGCGAACTTTAATACTACGCCCCTTTCCAAAATCCTGGATCCGCCCCTGATATGGATAGTAAACTGCACATTACTAGGAAACAAAGAAATCCCCTTTGAGTATACTGATATGGATAGTAAACTGCACATTGCTAGAAAACAAAGAAATCCCTTTTCAGTATACGGATATGGATAGTAAACTGCACATTGCTAGAAAACAAAGAAATCCTTTTTCAGTATACGGATATGGATAGTAAAATGCACATTGCTAGAAAACAAAGAAATCCTTCTTCAGTATACGGATATGGATAGTAAACTGTCTGCACATTGCTAGAAAAGAAAGAAATATTGATGCCAACGTTAAATACGTTAATAATGTAACACAAATAGACAGGAAATACAAAAATAATTTTTTTTAAAACATCGATTAACAAAATTTTAATCTGCTAACCGAGTCCCTGTGGATAATTTAACTACCAGTATATTTGTTTTAAAATATTATCCTAGTAAAGTATGACATCTCTGTCAGACAGATTTCACTTAACCTTTTTTACACAAAAGGGGATAACACGAATATGATAGGAACGCAAACAGCCTTTCGATAAACTTTATTGCTTTAATTGAATATATATTATAACAGGAACATATATATTGACCCAGATTATATATATAAGTATTTGAAGTCAACACTTTTGAATCTGATTTTCTTGGCCCCAAAATTTTACCCGCAAAGAAAATATTCTGACTTATGGCTGATTCCAATAACAAAAGGTCACTTCAAAAGAACTATCGGAGAAGGAGATGGATGTTTAAAATAGGCCGTTTAAAATATCATATTGAAAGTACAGTGATATACTTGTCAGAACTTTAATAATTTAGATGAATCTTCCAAATTTGTTTTGGATGTTAACACAAGAAAACTTGACTATTATGGAGAAAATGGTGATTTTATTGGTAGTTCCTTTGACTAAGAAGAACAGGTCTTGATACTGTTATTTAATATCAATGTATTTGTTGTTTAATATTTTAATTTTGTTTTGGCTCTGATTCTGACTGAGGCTTATGGTGATCGGTAGGTATAATGTCCGGCTAGGATCGTGGTTTTTCGAGTGATTTGATCGTATTTTTTTCGAGTGTGACCACTTTTTTTCGAGTGAATATGGTCAAAAATGTAAACAAACAGACTTCCTTTCTGAAAAGACGTGATATAGAAGCTTTAGTTTAATATACAATGTTATACAAGGTATGTTAGTATTTGAGATAAAAAGATATTATCAATCCGACATTATTTTTCGTTAAAAAAGTTAAATTCAGCCTTACAATGCATTTATTCCCAAATACAGAATAAAGCCATTTTTATACACATACCAATGCAAATGTCGGAGGAAATGCATACATGGAATCTATATATCCTTAAATATACAGACACTTTACAAAAATTCTTGTTATTGCATTGAAAACGACATTTTGAGACTAAATTCATTTCTATATGTCCGGGTTTTTTCGAGAGCAGTCCGGGCTTTTTCAAGTGCGTCCGTGTTTTTTCGAGTGATAATACAAATTTCCTATAGCTTAAAATGTTATGTGTCAGCTTAAAATGTTATGTGTCAGTGTATTTACGTTTAAAAACAATAAAAAAAGGTTCAAATTAAGTACTTTTCAAGGCATGAAACCAATGCATTCATAAGTTTGATAATGGTGTACTAACACTTACATGTTATACACAAGTATCGTTCATTTGTTTATATTGTTGTTTGTCACATCTTATAAATTACACGTACAGTATATATTCGTGATGTCAACAATCTAATGTAAGCATAGACAATTTGGATTGAGACGTACATACATATAGTGTGTTAAGCTGATGAAGTATTCATTTCATTGTTAATTATGTATGAAATTTTATTAAAATTTTATTGTCAATGGGAATAAAAATGGGGCGGATTAAGTGTGTGTGTGTTTTTTTTTTATAAATGGATTAAAGTAAGATCTACAAATAAGTCATCAAGACCAAAATGATCAATTGACCCCTTAAGGAGTTATTGCCCTTTATAGTCAATTTTTAACAATTTTTCGTAAATTTTTGTAATCTTTTACAAAAATCTTCTCTTCTGAAACTACTGAGACAAATTTAACCAAACTTGGCCACAATCATCACTGGGGTATTTAGTTTAACAAATATGTCGGATGACCACGCCTACCAACCAACATGGCTGACATGGCTAAAAATAGAACATAGGGGTAAAATGCAAGTTTTGTCTTTTATTTTTTGAACCGATATAAATAGAGAAAATCTGAAAGGAGCAAACATGTTCAAAATAATGAGCTCTACTAATTCTCCATATACGTCTAAACTGTTAGACAAATTCTTATAGGAGTATATGTGCCCATAAATGACAAATTTTATCATTTTCTTTCTTCATTTTTGCCTATTATCATGAAAGCATTATTTGATTTAAATTATGTTAGATAAATAAACACTTTAAATAAAAAAAAATGATCATCAAGGCAAGATCTTTTAAAAAGTCAATTTTTGCCGATATAGTTAGCAGATTGTCACTCTTTATAGGAGTGACTGCCCTAAAATGAGGATTTTTTAGGGTCCCGCCGATTGGCGGGTCGCCCTATAGTGATCAGTCTGTACGTCCGTAACAAATTGTGCCCGCTCTATATCTAGTGAACAGTTATAATTTCATACTTTATACTTGACATGTATATTAACCAACACCAGAGGGTGTGTCATAATGTATGTACAACTTCCTAGGTCAAAGGTCATGGTCAAAAACTTTGGTTTCAGTTTACAACCCTATGTCCTATGGTAAAGATACAAATTTGTTACCACACGTTATTCACAGCGGGGCCCACAGAGATGGCTCCCATCTCAATGATGTCTAGTTTACCCTCTTTTGTGTTTTGAGCAAAAGCTAAAGAAGATAGAGAGAACCTAACAGACTAAAAGATTAGTAATACAAGATCAACAAAAAAGAGATTTTTGTCATGAAATCTATTCTCGTCTACAATGTTGGAGAGTTTCCTTTGTTTGATATGCACAGAGACCAAGGTGAGCGAAACAGTCAGGCTCTTTAGAGCCTCTAGTTTTAAAAACTCCGGGGTTCACCACAAAAATTATTATTAACTGTAAAAAAAAGTAGCATGAAATGAAGTTGAAAAGATTATGAGTCCTCTGCACTATGTTCTAAAGACCGTTTTATAAAGGATCCAATTATTTTTGATTTAACACTGAAAAGTTGTGGTAGAACGTTTTCCGAACAGAAAATTTGCATTAAATTGAAAAAGGTTAATTTTGATTTACGTAGTAATATGTTTTGGTGATTTATTGGGAATATATGATTTTGTCCTTCACTTAATTACAGTTATAAACTAGAAAAGGTCATTTTTTAAAGTCAAGAATGCCTTTTTTCTTATTCAAATTTTCTTTAAAAAACCCGGACCATTTGTTTAAAAACCCGGACGGTTTCACTGTTGCTCTCGGAAAAACCCGGACAATATTAAACACTGAATGTTTTGGTTAAATACAAGGAAATTGTGCTTCTTTGTTGCTCAAAGCATATATAGTATTCAAAATAAGATGAGTAGTCATGTAAAAAACTATCATAATAACGAAATAGCAGTTAATTGACCTCATCTCATGTGTTTGCTCGAAAAAGCCCGATCTACACTCGAAAAAATGGACCGATTCACTCGATAAACCACGATCTTAACCGGACACTATACCTACCGTGTAATGATATATATTTTATATTGTAATGTCTTATTGTTGACTAAATTACTTCAATCATTGTACTTGATTTATATGCTCTTTATGGGCCCTGTAATTTGGAAATAAAAAAAATATTCTATACTGATCATTCACACATGCCCCACCCGATTTAAAAAATCAACGGGAAAATTGCATTTTCCCAACCTAAATTTGGTATCCGAAGAAAGTGATGGTTGAAATCGTTTTCAATTCCATAAAGTTTTCTGATTTTTTTGGGGTGTATGGATGGGAAAGTGGCAAAAGAAGTCACGGAAGGTGGTGCCGGAATCACTCAAAGTGAGAAAAAAAAGTTAACTCTAAAATTGAAAATCCTTAAAGTTTTTTATGAACAAAAATTAGATCAGATGTGTGATGTGTTTATAAGAATACATCGTTTTTTTTTGATCGATTTGAAAGGCATTTCTCTAAGTCTTTATTGTAGTACATGTACAATGAAATTATAAAAAAAAAGACATATTTTAAATGGAGATGGTATACCTTGGTAAAATCTATCAAATGTTTTATTTGCAATCTTAAACTCCTAATTAAATCTTCCGTAATTAATGTCACGAGGTCATTTGACAAGGGATGTACAGACTGTAGGTATTTAGATTTGGGCATTCTTGTAACACTGCAATCTTGAGAAGCTTTTCACGTCCATTATAAATATTAAACTGAATATTTTTGCAAATGAACTGAATATTATATCTGAGAACCAGACTGGATTCCGTAAGGGATATTCTACACAAGATAATATTTTTGTATTACACGCACTTATTGAACTTTATTTTTCTTTTGGGAAGAAAATATTTTGTACATTTGTGGATTTTAAAAAGGCATTCGATACTGTTTGGCGTACAGGACTGTGGACAAAATTACAAAAAAGTGAAATTAAAGGGAAATGTTTTAAAGTTGTGTATAATATGTACAGTGGAATAAAGTCTTGTGTTCAGTTTAATGACTGTCAGTCAGAATTCTCCCCTGTCTAACACCTGGTGTTAGACAGGGGGAGAATTTATCGTATTTCTCTTCTCGATCCTTTTAAATGATCTCGAAGACTATTTTTGTCAGCTAGATGGACTGCCGTTAGAAAGGATTAAAGAGAAACTTGAGAGTGAATTACATATTTTTTTATAAAATTTTTATTATATTATATGCATCTTAGCAGAGAGTAAAGATGGTTTACAAAAAGCTCTTGATATATTTCAGTCTTATTGTTCATTGTGGAATCTAAAAGTAAATGTAAATAAAACCAAGGTTATTATCTATCCTAAAAGAAAAGTAAACCACAATTTCAGGTTTACATTACAAGGTAAAATTCTTGATATTGTAGATACATATCCTTACCTAGGAGTTATCTTTAAATATAATGGTACATTTATTGAGACTAAGAAAAAACTTGTAGAACAAGCAGAAAAGGCAATGTTATGTGTTTATAAACTTATCAGGAATGAGTCTTTACATGTTGATATCCAATTAAAGCTATTTGACACGATGATAGAACCAATTTTTACATCGGATGTGACCTTGAGAGGTCATACCGGTGTTATGTTGCCGCAGAAATTTCCTTGCCTTTTGACTGATAACCGAACGTATTTTGTATAATTACGCGGATATTATCGAGTGCAACATAACATTCCTTATCGCTTGTTATATTAATTTCATCAATAAATATTCATGAAAATAATTTTTTAAGAACATAGATAAATGTATGAAAATGTTTTGTCGTGAGAAATATATATATCAATAACAAATCATGGATACCGAAAATTTGTGTTAACGCATGCGGAAGAATATCTCGAGAACGTTTTGCAACAAAAGCGGGAAAATATGAATGCCTACTCACATCCAATCTATTAGAAAAACGAATTATTACAGAAGAGTGTCCACCATGCACTGCACTATCATTAGAATAGTAGAATAGAATGATATATAAATGGATGAAAATTTGCCTGTAGAGTTATTAAGATGATCTGCTATATATATAACTGGTATACAAATATTAATATAATATATAACAACAAACCAAAGTATACTGATAACAAATGATTATATCACTACAATATAATAATTATTACGGTGGGGTTGAATTCCCTGTCATTTATTCATCATCCACACAGTAACTTGTCTCAGAAAAAATATATCTATGTACCTTAACCTAACTTTCAGGTATAGAGATGTGATTTTTTTCAGAGACAAGTGCTTGTGACCATCCACCAGAACTTGCGGTCATCCGATGTTCAGTACTTCAGTACTTTGATATTGTATGGTTCCGAAATTTGGGGATACGAAAACCGTAAAACTATCGAACAAATCCATTTGAAGTTTTGTAAAAGAGTACTCAAAGTAAGGAACACCACGCCAAATTTTATGGTTTTAGGTGAACTTGGGAGATTTCCCCTCGAAATCAAAGTTAAACTTAGAATGGTATCATTCTGGACAAGACTTGTACAAAATGATTCAAAACTAAGTAGTATTTTATATCAACTGATGTTATCCTTACAAATTAAAACTAAATATACCTTCAAATGGATTAAATGTGTAGAAGCTATTTTTAATGAAGTTGGAATGAGTTACATTTTTAAAAAACAGTTTGCATTTTGTGATAAAATTGTTGTGAAGCAAATTTTATGTGACCAGTTTATACAAAAATGGTATAGTGATATACAAAATTCCTCCCGTGGCCTCGTTTATTCGATATTCAAAAAACAGTTTTGTTTGGAAAATCACTTATTGAGACTTAGTGTGTTTAATCGAACGTGGTTAACCAAACTACGTACATTTAATTTACATTTACCTTTAGAAACTGGTCGTTGGTACAATATCCCAAGGGAGGATAGAACATGTAACTTATGTACAAATGTTATTGGAGATGAATTCCATATTTTGTTTATATGTAAAAATGAAAATATTGTGTCATTAAGAAACAAATACATACCTATGTACTACACAGCTTACCCGAGCATTCTCAAGTTTGAAGGTTTACTGTCTTATTGTAATACTGAACTATACAAAAAGCTATCGTTGTTCATCAGAAAAGTTAATGTATTTCTTTGATTTATGTCATATCGATCCATATATGTTGTATATCTTTCTGCATAATCAATCACACTGTTTGATGCTAATGAGCTATGTGTATTGACATTAATATGTTAAATTGTTCTTCTGTCATGTTATTTACATATATTGTATTATATATTTGACCTCATGTTACACGTTTTAATGTGTCTGAGTGTTTTCAAATAAATCAGGAACATATATATATACAGTTAGATCTGAGACTACTATAACACATGTGTTATAGTAGTCTCAGGTTAGATATATTGTTCCCATCTGCAATATAACGAATATTTGATATATATATATATATCAAATAAGATAAGATATTTAAACAAATGAAAGTAGAATGAATATCAAAATCTCCATCAGCTTAAAAAAAAACAAAGAAAGACCTTGGCCTAAACGACTTTTATCATATGGCCTAACATTATATGAGCCGTCAAACGTTTCAAGGCCGAACTTGTTCAATGGCCGAAATGTTGTTTTCAAACAATCCGGAACTGTCCCGCCCGTTAATGTTTTATTTTTAGAATGAGCTATAAATCGGAAGGCTTCTATGTTTTTCATTGACAAAACATGTGGAGGGAAAAATAGAAAAATAGAAAAAGTGAAAATTATTTTTGTAAGCGAATTTCAGATTTCCATTCAAACGCACATTTGTTTGAAGAACAATAACACAAATATCTAGTAATCACCATCAACAAACAATTAAAACTGGCAAACTGATAAGTTGCATGTTGCTAGTATAAAACATTCCACACACCCACTGACACAGGCACTGTCACTGGTTTCATTCAAGGATTTATAATAGTCCAAGTAATTATGACGTCTTGAAAGGCTATTTTGTTTTTTTTTTTTTTTTTCTGTGACGCCTTCATCCGACGTCATAACGCTGAATCCATTTTTTCCGTCTGGATTTGGAGAGAGAATTTTCGGCTGAACTTTGAGACCCAATTTTGCCATGAAATTTTCATTGATGGCTAGAAATTCTTGCATATTTACAAATTCTTTCCTTTTGTGTGTTTGTTGGTGCATAATATTTGAAGAAATATCCAAAAGTAGTGATAAAATAAGTTATGATTCCATTTGAGGTGTGCAATTATATATTTTATCCTGACGTGAAATAAAAATTGCAGGTCACATAATTACACTTTACCATCTGTGTCATTAATGAAGTAGACATGTCCACCTGAAAAACGAGGATATTGGTTTCATCCTTTGTCAGGCAATCCCATTTTTGAAATCCAAATGGACGAAAAAAAATTCAATCTACGAAATAAGAAAATTCCCAATTGTTTGTGGATATCTCTTTCTTTAAACTTAATGTCTTTCATGTTTTGACGGGTCCATTTCATCTATGAGATGAAAAATCTTACAGAATTATGACAAAAAAGCAGGGACCGCGCTGTGCGTCACCAATGTCGCAATTTGCGATTTTTTTATTTCATCAGGCGACAAAATACAGCTGATGGCGATATTTCTGGCGTCAACATTTTCCTATGTAAAAATTTTCATTTTTTGACAATATCGATCTTCATTGGTAAAAGTTAAAAAAATAAATTGTACAAAATTTTACCTGGCGACAAGTTTATGACTTTGTTTACGACCCCAAGCTAATCAACGGTGTCATAATCTGTTGTTACAGGTAATCCATTTATCGGATGGGTCATTAATGATCATCAACATTAAATAATTCAAATAGAATTGGTCAGTCTGCATTTGTCTATTTCATTTGAAGAA
Organism: Mytilus coruscus; assembly: GCA_017311375.1. NCBI lineage: Eukaryota > Metazoa > Mollusca > Bivalvia > Mytilida > Mytilidae > Mytilus > Mytilus coruscus. Next base: position 120,794,790 of record CM029595.1, on the reverse strand, counting down.
ATGTTCATACGACAACACAATTTGCAATGTTTACCGTAGTTGAATAACAAAAGCGTAATTGACAGGAACAAATGAGGAAGTCGAAAACCATAATAAACTTGTTTAAAAACATCGTTTTACTTGTTTTCCGTAAAAAAATAGCAAATTCAGACGAAATTTGTCTTTGACTGCCATCAGTTATGATACGAAAATAACAAAACCGGCTGCCATTGTTGATCATATTCACTTCTTCTACGTACTGTGTATAATCCTCCTAAGAAGGAGCACACCCGAATAAAGTAAGAACTCAATTTTACTTTTTCCTATTATTGAGATACCTACTTAAGACATGTCTAAGATATGTCTACATACTTCTGGCTTTAGAATTTATATGTTTAGGTCTTTTGAGTTATGGGAAGAATTAAAGAGGGTCTTAGTAGTAGGGTGGGTAGGGTGCCTTGGTCATCTTTTTCTGTATTCTTTATTTATAATACAAATTTTCACTATTCTGTAAATTTACACACCTCTTATTCTGTTTTCTTCATTCAATTACCCATTTTTTCTATTTATTTTTTAATTGAAAGACATTTTCTCTATTCTGTAGCATATACAGACCATAAGCTAATTTATATTCTTCTACATATGAAATACTGACAAAGAAAATAAAGTACACATGTTGTTTTGTTGTATGTATATAAACCCTATGCAATAACTTACTTAGTGTAACATGTTAAATGATGTAAACTGCAGGCTGAGTGCATAAGAAATTTAAATTGAACATAGTTTAAATTTTGGTAGAAGAAATAAAGACTCTAGCTGGCTCTAAAGTTTGCTCTAAGTTTTCAAAACTTGCGACAAAATATAGGAGTTGGCGATTTTTCTGGCTCCAACTTTTTGGGAGCCAGAGCAGCCCCTGAAAAGGAAAACAAACTTAATGTAATGGGCTTTTACATAGGTTTTGATTCACAAAATTATTTGAGCAAACAACATTTCAAGATCAGTTTTGATGGTCTATTTTTAGAAACGCAAACACTACAGATTATTTTTAGATTTTTATTGTTTTAGAACACAATGTGTAATCATTTCTGATAATGTTTTAACATGCTTAAATAATGTATTTAATCTCAGGAAAATGTTGCTAAACAGATATTTTTATTTATATTTCAGGGATAATGTATTTCTTAGGGTCGGCCGGAATAAAAAAGCATGAATTGTCAATTTTTTCTTTCTGTCAGAAAATCGGAGAAATTGGGTGGGCGGATCCAACAAATTAAAAAACTCTTGCATAATCAACAAAAAATATCTCTTTAATCAATATTTTTTTTAAATTGAACAACATCTTAAATTGTTAAAAGTTATATTAAAAGTATTGTACCTCAGTGTTCTGCCTTCCACTAATGCCTAAACCTTTAACAGTTAGGTTTTTGCTCAGATTCCCACTAGATGGCAAAGTTATTACATGTAGATACCAAGCAGGACCGTCAGAAAGTTTGTCAGGTGTCCACACATCTTCCATACTGGATGGACCACAGATAAAATCTGTGATTATTTTTGCCTTTGCTTATAGCTCACTGTGATTATGGTCCTATATTCAGAGATTCATCATACATACGAACAATAAGTCTTGAGAACTGAAAACCAGGATTTATACAAATGTCAGTGTTTCAGCAATGATTGGGATTTTGGAAAAGGGCAGTGTTCTGATCTTTTTGATGTACAAACTGATTATTCAATGATTCCATATTTAAAGAGTTTTTTATTTCATAATTTGAAATGCCAAACCTAAACATGTTAAAGGAGGGCAACAAAATTGAATTTGGATTATCTTCAAAGTGTATGTATCATTTATTTGTTAATTTTATTTATGATTCGTTTTTAGGTTAGATCATGTCAGCATCCTTTGAAACAGTTCCAGTGGTCGATGTACACAAAGATAATATACAGACAATATGGCCATCTTTGATGTTAGCTTTGAAATCTGCAACTTATGTAGCCATAGACACGGTGAGTTATATCAGATGAGACAGATGGTGTGGTAATTCATGACACAAAATATGTTTTTTCAAAACCTGAAATAAAAGAACAGCTATTTAAATGATGTTATTCATGATAATCTCAGATTAACAGTGAATCCTTCAATATGTCATAAAAGATCACACCTCACAAGTAAGTTCAAATGACCTCTTGCTTTACTTGAGTGGAAGTCTTTGCAAGATGTTGATAATGAGTGCAATGAAGCACACAGATGTAGGGTTATGTCAACAATCTACAGACTATAATGAAAAAAAATATCACAATAACTATCATAATTTGCCTGACAATCTCATAAAATACTGAAACAATACAATCATTTGAATAAAAACCAACGTGCACATCAACATATTTATTAGATAACTTGACCCTTATTTATATTAGTTATATATAATTTTTATGGATGTTCATGTCAGCAATAATTTTTGAGGATTGTTAAAGTGAAACTTTTAAAAAGGATTAATTAATAATTTGTTCTTTCATAATACATTTTGTAATAAGTACCGGTAGATATAATCATGATAAGGTATACTCTAGTCCATCTGTCTTCGTCTGTCCGTTCACACTTCATACAAATGTAAGAAAATGCTTTAATCAAATTTAATGTAACTTGGAATATTTGATTTGATGCTTTTAAAACAGTTCCAGTGGTTGATGTACACAAAGATGATTTACAAACAATATGGCCATCATGATCTTTGATGTTAGCTTTGAAATCTGCAACTTATGTTTTTCAATAATGCCATAAAATATTCATTTAATTTTTTAGAGTAAGATGAGTTATTAAATTTGATATATTTTTATAGGAACTGAGTGGTATTGGGGACAGAAAGACATTAAATGCAAGGTAAGTTAATCACAATAATGTATTAATTACTTCAAATGCATTTGATTCTTAGTTATGACACATGCATTTATTCGTTCATAGTGTGTTAACTTACGTTTTTTGATTGAGTTAAGCCTTCCAATTGATATTTTATCGTGTGTTTTTCTATGTTGTGATGTTAAACTATTGTTTCAGAAAAAGGGAGAAGGTTTGTTACATTAAAAAGTTTAATCCCGCGGCAAATGTTTGCACCTGTCCTAAGTCAGGAATCTGATGTACAGTAGTTGTCGTTTGTTTATGTAATTTATACATGTTTTTCGTTTCTCGTTTTTTATATAGACTAGACCGTTGGTTTTCCCGTTTGAATGGTTTTACACTAGTAATTTTGGGGCCCTTTATAGCTTGTTGTTCGGTGTGAGCCAAGGCTCCGTGTTGAAGGCTGTACATTGACCTATAATGGTTTACTTTTATAAATTGTTATTTGGATGGAGAGTTGTCTCATTGGCACTCACACCACATCTTCCTATATCTATGTATTTAAATAATAACATGGACTGCATTCTTTAATTCAGGTAAAACAAATGCAAATTTTTTGGATCATGAAAGCAATCTCTAAATGTGAACATTTACTAACTTCCAGTATACATATGTTGCAGTATGAACTGAAATATGTTAATTATTCCCCCAATAAAGATAAAGATTGAAGAAGTGGGTGTTATATATATAACTGCAATCACCTTGTTCGTTAATCCATACATTTTGTTACACCATATTATTTGATATTGGAAAGTCATTTTTTGTTTGATAATACTTACAATTATAATTATACCTCCTGAGGATGGAATTTTTCTGCAATATTTAATAATGAATTGCGGAATACTTTACAAGACATCATGTGAAACTTAATGTTATTTTTTCGTTGATTTGTTTGGACAAGAATCTATTGAAATGCATATCACTCTAAGATGTCCTTCTCAAATGGGGAAAAAAATAAAGATTGGGAATTCAATTTCTAAAACTGTTCAAAAATTGTTAGACAACATTCCTGCAATTAACATACATTTCGTTCAATATTCTCATTGATTCTGTCACAAAAAGAAAATAAAATAATTAAGGTTATCTTCTTTCTGTATAAACTGTAATATTGGTCATTAATTGTAATACTCTTTAGGAACAACATTTGTACACTGACTTGATTTATTTGTTTGTTTGTGTCTGTTTAATGCCACTTTCAGTGACCTTGGCCTTATGACAGCCAGTTTTTATTGGAGCAGTACCCAGAGAGAACACAACCTTTCGTTAAAATACCGGCAATCCTTGTAAATTAAGATTGGAGTTAAGCACACCTATTATTGATTAACTTTGATTAACAGTTTTAAGGGTATGTAAGACAATGTTGAAATTTATTTGTATTTTATTTTACAGACAAATAGAGGAGAGATATAAGTCAATGTCAGAAAGTGCAAAGTCAAGATCAATTGTCTCCCTTGGTTTTTCATGTTTCAAACTGACAGAAGTGACAGCATGTAACAGAAGCCCTGTAACCAATGGTGATGGAGATGATTGTAACGATGAAAATAACTTTCCTAAGTCAAATAAATGGGTGTTTTCAGTACAGACTTTTAACATTACAGCCTTGTGTTCAGATGAGTATATAGTTGAACCACCATCACTTGAATTTTTGGTTGACCATGGATTTGATTTTAATAAACAGTATGCTAAAGGAATTTCATATTACAGAGGACCAGACAGGGTTTGTATAAAAAAAAAATATTTTACTAAGATTATTGTACTTCATAATTTAACACTATTATCTACTGTGAATTTCCTTATTTTTTAAGGGTACCAATTTTCTTGGACTGAAGAAAATTTTTAATTTCTTGGATATTTGATTTTGTGGTTTTGTCAAAGTCTGCATACAACATGTAAAAGCCCGTAGAAAATTTTGAATTTGTTGGGTATTTCAATTCATGGTTTTCTATAGCCCATGAAAATTGGTACCCTACGAATTATAAGTAATCCACAGTATGATTTTGTAAAAAGTCATTGAGATTATGCTCAATTCCTCTAAATATAAAGATGCAGAATTAAAAAAGTAAGAAGATATCACAGGGGAAAAAAAAATCATAAGTTGAAAATAGATGGACAAAAGGTAGCCAATAGAAAAACATGTTGATATAACACTTGATTGAGCAACATAGAATGGAATTCAAGTGTTAAAGGGGCATTAGCTGTCAAAATCATGTTCATCGATTTGACTCTAATTCTCATATTTAATTTATAACATACTTAAACGTATATCCAAATTACAATAAGTCTGAAATAACCAGTTTACATTGCATGTACTTGATAATATTTATCACAATTTCGTGTGTATTTTTGTCCAGACGCCATCTAATTAACTATCAAGATGACCTTCGAAGACTGCCGACGGTCCCATAACCCGATATGAACATAAACATAAATATAAATAGATAGCGACCTCGTGCAATTTGATTTTTCTGTGTCTGAATAAGTTTAAGTTCATTATCATTTTTACCTGTATAAGAATGATTTTTTGTGGATCGAATCAGTATACGAAATGGTTCACCTTTGTTTCACTTTCAATGTTGACATTCTTTTCCTTTGAATGGCTGACCACAACTAAAACATGCGCAACCAATCTCTAGCTAATGGGTTAAATTGAAGGTCAAACGAATATGGATTCAATGAGGTCGAATTATTCACTTGCAAGTAAATAATTCATCAGCGATATTGCTTTGCTTATTTTGACAAAACTGAACCAAATTGGCTGTTAAAAGGGAATTATTATTTCATTATTTCACTTTTATTAATGATTGAACCAAACTAAATCAAATTCTAATTTGTTTCAAATCTCGCAGCTTATGCCCCTTAAATGAAAGGTCAGCAGTTCTTGCTCCTCTCTTGAGACCTGTTGTGCTACTTTTGTTCAATTTGCCAGAAGATGTTATAAACCATCTGTACAAATAAATTCTCTTACCCTTATTTATGATGGAATGTAAAAGATTGAAATAAAAAACAATTTTGCAGGACATAGGATAGTCTGCAATTGGTTTATCAGTTACAAATGTACCTTTTTGACATTAACATCTTTGTTATGTTTCAATAAATTAAATATCTTACAGGATACTAGTAGTTTATTATGCAATAAAATTACTGTCATTTGGCTGTAAATACCATATCAACAATGTTTATTACGCGATTTATTGAGTGCTAGTGTATGTAAGACTTTTTATTTTCAACTGGACATTTTATAATCAGTAGACAATGTTTTATTTGTTTATTTCAATGCCTCTATACCTGTAACTTTGCATATATTTACAGCCAGATTTTCCAGGTCCATCATTTTTACGTCAGTTATTCATCAGTGTGCTTGTGTCTGAAGTTCCAGTTGTATTCCATAATGCTTTGATGGACCTGATGTTCCTGTATCAGAACTTGTATACAAACTTACCCACATCTTCATCAATGTTTCTAGCAGATCTCACTGAAATGTTCCCTAATGGAATGATTGATACTAAATATGTCACAGATTTTCAACACAGAATGCCTGCATCTTATCTAGAATATGTATTTAGGAAAAGGTAAGGTTCACTTCATCAAAAATATTTTACTTCAAGTATCTTTTACTCTCTTTTTCATCTTGATTCAATATCACAAATTTTGAAAGTAACAATAGGCACATGAACTATCGTCATGGTTTGGCACTTACCCTCCATTTCATTTTGCACCTGGATATTTGGTTAGTTTATATATGCCCTTAATTGATGGGTAGTACATGTATGATGCACATTAGGATTAACAGAAGAAAGCTCCCTTTCCATTTTGAAATTTTGTTTGTTTGTTGTTCCAAAGTTGACTTTTTGGTTCTTATACATCCTTGGCTTGCAAATATTCGGCTTTGAGCGTTCCTGATGACGGTAAATCCAGAAAAGCACTTCAGACAAATGAAATTTATAATTTGTTGTTGTCATTTTTATGGGACTTAAACCATCATATTTAAGACAATATTTCACATATCACACACCAACTCGAGTTGGCATAGATCAATCTACTTTAAACTTTACACTTTTGTTGGTATTGATTGATTAAAGAAATGTCGCTTTTGATTTTGAAATTTCTTTTTTTTTTGTTCCAGAGTAAACAGGACAGTTAACATGGAAAAAGTCTAATTTTATCCATCATTTTCCATCAGTCCTGTCCCATATATAAAAATAGAAAATAAGGAAATATCAGTTATGAGTCTATTTTCATATGTAGTGTTAGAGTTCCATTTATTCCCAATCAGAAACATTAATTGACCCTGATCAATGGAAATTATGCGCTACCAAACACAAGACCTCATTTTTATGGCTCTACCCTGTATTAGTGGCACAAAAATTAGCAAGCTACAGGAAAAAAAAGCAATTCTCGATAAATTTAGAAAGTAAAAATTGTAATTAAGAAAATTTATTATTGTGATTTTTGAAGAATGGACATAAATGCGAGACTAATTATTGCGATTTCAGGCAAATATGCCTACAGATTTATGCATCAGATATCGGAATGTGAGTTCTTATTATTGTGATACTCAGTCACATTATTCGCAATGATAAAAACCTCGCAGTAATTTCTGAATTTACAATACCTAACTATATGCAATGTTGTAGTTTCAGATGAGTTGCCATTCGTATGAATTAATCTCTAAATTTAGGACCATAGATACATGTATAAGCTTTAAGATATAAAATAAAAGCATGCAAATTTACTCTTTTTAGACAGAGAGATAATTATTTTGGAATAGAGAGCCATAGATCATACAGTGCAATAGACATTCCTAACTACGCCAAGATGTCAGACCAAGTAATTGTATGTAATGTTAAATTACCACAGTCATATACAACAGATATACCAGAGGAACAGATTGACAAGCTTAAGGATTCTGTCTGTGAAGTTTTCGGGGTAACTTATTATTTTCTTTACCTAACAGTAGAACACTGTTATCATCCAGTTTGGCTCTTAGGGCCAGTTTGAGTTATTGCCCTGACTTGGTATTTTAACCATCTGTCAAATATTGGCAATTGGATCCAAACCAGCCAGAATAATGTTTAGGGTGTCTTTTTTCAAAATGATATCTGGTGTTAATTCAACAACCAACTTGGCCATCATTACCAGTACTAAAAATAAAATTAGAAAATCTACTATCATATCTCAGTATGAATCTTATAATAATGGTAGCTTTATTTTAACAGATTTAGTTGTTGATAATAATTAGATGAGAAATTCTGTATTTTTTACAGGAAAAGATCCTTTTTATTTTTTGAAGAGTCACTTTTTCTAAACATAAAGATCATAAGAGAAAATGTTTCAACTTTAATATGGCTAAACAGAGATAGGGATAAATGTCAATGAGACAAAAACTCAACAAGAAAAATAACTAAAAGACAAAGTCATTATAATGGTCATAGTTTTAGAATTGGGGCAGCTACTAGTGCTGGTAAAGCAAAATAGAAGATCACTTGATAAAAACATTAGGCGCTGGTCTTCAGATAGTTACATGAGATACATTAGGTAACGCCAGCATCTATTAAATCAGCTCAAAATAGGTTAGGTAGAATTTAAGGAAATGCTCATTGTCAAATGTTTCATTTGCATATTTTCACAAAGTTACTGTATGTTATTGTTTTGTTTGACAATTGATTTTGAAAATGTGTTTTTATTATGTGATTACTTTTAGTTTTTTTTGGTTTTTTCTTCTCATGGCTTTATTGAAGGTACCCTCCTTACCTCACAAATCCTTGGGGACACTCAGCTGTTACCATCTGTGTTATGGACATTTATGAAATTTTATCACTGGTTGTTTCAAAAATTTCACTCATCCCCAAGAATTTCTGGGGATAAACTGTCAAATTTCATACAAATTCATTCCAACACCAATTCAACATCAACACTACTAGGCTTCCTCATAGCCTCCTTATAGGCTTCCTCATTGCCTCATTATAGGCTTCCTCATAGCCTCATAGGCATGATAGCCTCTAGGCATGATAGCCTCTGGGCATGATAGCCTCATAGGCTTCCTGATAGCCTCACGCATTTATTTTGAACCATCGTTTGGATTGGTGTGATGTCAAGCCAGGGGTCTATACTTTGCTACTTTTCAGTATGCACATAGCTAGGCTCTTGGTTTAGGCATGGAGCAAAAAATTAAAATTTTTAGCTGAGTAGATTCCCCAAGGGCCAAATTAGTGATGTATATATAAAATAAAAGTTTTAATTCAATTATGATTTATGTTCAATTCAAACATGGATACCACTGGCATTGCTACACAATATTTCCCAGGAGTTTATTTACAAGATAGGTTATAACAGGAAAAAATTAGGTTGACAATGATTGATGTGAGCACTAAATCCTTATTTTACATATCATGAGTTCAAATGGTGAGTTCTGAAAGAAATCAGGGTAATTAAATTATTTAAATTACTATGAACTCATTATGTGTGACTTTGAGGATTTTGTTCACTTACACATTTATTAGCAAAGTTGAAATATAGAGAAAGTTACATCAGGATGGTTTTAATTGTCAGGTCAAAGAAATTGGCAAGAAGGTATCAGGTTGGATGTTTACTCAGGCATTAACACAGATTTCCTATTACACAACAGACTATCACTTACCAAAGAAAAGATACAGTATAAACAACAGACAATTAAAATAAGATTAGTACAACATCACATCAAATATAAAATTAATTTACCCTAAAAATATTTACAAAGAATCAGAACACAATCCTTATATGGAACAAATTACACTTAAACATATTCAGGACCATTTCTGAGAATTTTGTATAAATAGGTACTTATATGTTATATAAGTAATGTTTATACATAGTTTGATTTTCATTACACTCAGTAGTCATTATTTTAGGATTTTCCCAGGATGTGTGTTTTCTTTACTGTTAAGATGAAACAGATTTATTATCATATCTCAATCAGTTAGATGTGAGGTTTATCACATGTTCTTAGCAGGAGGTTTAATTAATCAGTTCCAATACAAATATACATGTCTTGTTAATTAGTGACCACTTGTGGCATTTGGCTTCCTTTGTCCTTTGTTACTTTACATTAACCTGGGTGCAGTTTAGCTCCTCCCACTGAGGAGTATCCCATTAAGTTGTGTACTAAAACCTGTGTGATGCCTTGAGTATCCAGTTTTTTAAATGCAGATTTGGCAGTTATAAGACTAATCTTTGCTCTAATATGTTTTAGCTAAAAACTTGCCACCATCGACCCTCCTTTCATTTGTGTGGAATCAATCTGAGGCTGATTATTTTATATAGTTCAAATTCACTCTGATCCCTTCATTGGAACCAGGGTTTTATGAGCCTTTTCTGGCTATGCACATAGCTGGGCTCTTGGTTTGGGCATGGAGCAAAAAATTAAAATTTTAGCTGAGTAGATTCCCCAAGGGCCAAATTAGTGATGTATATATAAAATAAAAGTTTTAATTCAATTATGATTTATGTTCAATTCAAACATGGATACCACTGGCATTGCTACACAATATTTCCCAGGAGTTTATTTACAAGATGGGTTATAACAGGAAAAATTAGGTTGACAATGATGTTGATGTGAGCACTAAATCCTTATTTTTACATATCATGAGTTCAAATGGTGAGTTCTGAAAGAAATCAGGGGTAATTAAATTATTTAAATTACTATGAACTCATTATGTGTGACTTTGAGGATTTTGTTCACTTACACATTTATTAGCAAAGTTGAAATATAGGGTAGAAAGTTACATCAGGATGGTTTTAATTGTCAGGTCAAAGAAATTGGCAAGAAGGTATCAGGTTGGATGTTTACTCAGGCATTAACACAGATTTCCCTATTACACAACAGACTATCACTTACCAAAGAAAAGATACAGTATAAACAACAGACAATTAAAATAAGATTAGTACAACATCACATCAAATATAAAATTAATTTACCCTAAAAAATATTTACAAAGAATCAGAACACAATGCAAACATGGAACAAATTACACTTAAACATATTCAGGACCATTTCTGAGAATTTTGTATAAAATAATGAATAAAATGTATGTTACACTGATCAGTAGTAAAGGTCAAAGTAGAAAAATCTACACTTTTCATGTGCAACTTTTGGTTCCAAATATATGAGAGAATGAATAAAAATATTATGACGTCACAAAAGATGAAAAACTTCAAAATTTGCACACAGTCTGATTTTCTTATATGTGGTTGCTATGTACAAATCTGTAACATTTGCATTAAATATACCAAACTGATGCTTTTAAATTAAAGTTTGCATGCCATATGATATTTTTCAGAATTGTTTTACTCCATTCACTAACACATTTCTATGCTAAAACCTCACTATATTATATGTTTGACCCTTTAAGGGTGCAATCAACAGTTTTTCTATGACGTCATATTTTAAGGGACCATGCCTAAGTGACCCTTAGTGGTGGAATGGTTAATAAAGATACTTGTATAAAACTAGATATCACTGGAATCAGAATTTTCTCTAGTTTATATTGAAATAAAAATATAGTGTACTTTTAATATAGTAAAAAGTTTTATCCAGAGATAGTCAAACTTGGCCACAATCATCACTAGGGTATCTAGTTTAAAAATATGTCCAATGACCCTGCCTGCCAACCAACATGTCAGACATGGCTAAAAATAGAACTTAGGGGAAAATGCAGTTTTGACTTATATCTCTGAAACTAAAGCAAATGTATAACGGTTGCATTATTTCATGCATCAATTGTAAATAAAAATATCAGGTGAGCGACACAGGCTCCTTGGAGCCTCTAGTTTCAAAATGATATCTGATGTTCATTAAACAACCAACTTGGCCATATATATACCAGTATTAAAGATAAAATTAGAAAATCTACTTTCATATCTCAGTATGAATCTTATAATAATGGTAGCTTTATTTTAACAGATTTAGTTTTGACAATGATTAGATGAGAAATTCTGTATTTTTACAGGAAAAGATCCTTTTATATTTTGAAGAGTCACTTTTTCTAAACATAAAGATCATAGAGAAAATGTTTCAACTTTAATATGGCTAAACAGAGATAGGGATAAATGTCAATGAGACAAAAACTCAACAAGAAAAATAACTAAAAGACATGTAGAGGGCAACTAAGAGTCTTCAACAATAGACAATATACAATATTTCAAGATTTACATTGTTCCAAGTCTATAAAAGTTTTATATTCAACAGAAACATATTTGTCATTCACCATAATTTTTTAGTGTTGAATTGATAATGTTCATTTCAGGGTCATGGTTGGTGTGGTAAAGGAAGTAAATGTAAAAGATCACATGACATTGACCTTATTCTAGATCTAGACCAGTTTGTTCAGACAAAAAAGAGACGTAAACGGAAGCGACGACGTCATAATAGGGAAAACAGTGAGTTATCAGAAGAAAGTAAAGAAACTTTTGATGATTCAATACAAGAGGAGGTAACTCCAATGGAAAATGTGGAAGAAAATGAATGTCATGTTAAAGATATAACACTTCCTGCAGATATATTGAAGAAACCTGTGGAAATTGTACGATCAGGTAGTCATAGGGCAGGATTTGATGCTTTCATGACTGGATTTATTTTATCTACGTACATAGCTCAGTATGGATCTTACAATGGTAGCTTTCTATTAAAAGATCTAGGAGTTGATCAGATGAAAAATTCTATATATTTGACAGGTAAAGATCATCCACTTAATATTGTCAAGAGTAGCTTTTCCAAAACATCCAAAGAACATAGAGACAAATTTATGAAACTGAAAGTAGGTAGACCATTGGAATCATAAGTTTTATTGTGTTTTATAAAATATGTTGTATAAGTATTTTACAGGAAAAAGAGTTAAATTTTAGCCTTTTTTTCATCAATTACCATTTTAAGATCATTTTGAGAGTATTTTCTACTCTTAAAATGTGCATCTTTGTGAAAACATTTTTAAGAAATTAAAAGAGATTGATGCATTATTTGTTTTATTTTTCAATTTAAACTTAACATTCCTATCAAATTGTACACTGAAGCTCATTAAATTTATAAAGTTGTCAATTGAATTTTCCTGTCCATATTGAATTTAGTGTGTTTTATTGATCTACTGGTAAGTGTAATTATGTGTTGTTTAAATAGCATCAGTACATCAAAGGCTGAAGAAAGCTATTAAACCACAGCTTCAGTATTATAAAAGCTATAAAGCATTGTAAAAAGTATGTGTAGTATAAATGCCAATGAATTCTACCGGTACATACTAGTCATTAGATTGCTATATATTGGAAAAAACATAAAGATATTAAATGAGACAAAGTTTAAAATCTAAGAGTTCTTGTATTAACCAAAAGTCAGTTTAAAATTCAAAGTCTAAAAAGTTGATCATGTTGACCTAGACACATATCAACCATAACACCACCAAACATTAAAACAGCATAAACAGAAAAGTATAATATTGTGGTACCTAAAATTTGCACATGGCAGGTTGTAGGAACATTACAAAACAAAATGTAAAACGTGTGTTCATATTTAGGGGTTGTAGAGTGTAGAGGATGTACGATTCTTTGATTATAAAAAAAAAAATAATGCTTTGGCATAAAATCCTCAAAAATAATTGTTTGCCTCTCTATGCTCACCGAAATTTTTACCAACTTGGTCAATTAAGCCCCCCTTTCGTTGAACTCTGGACCCCCTGTAAAAGCAGCCTAAATCATTATCTAGAATAGGTTACAAAAATGGCTAAAAAGTTGACCTTTAATTTAAAGGTCACATCCAATAGCATGGAACATCATCATGAGGTGATTTATCCAAGACCTTAATATGTTGAAGACATAACTGGAGCATAATATGATTACTGTAAGCTTGGCACAAGTTTTCTAATTCAGTAATTTTTCATGTATTTTTAGTAAACTTAAGTACAATATGTTTTGCTCAAAACAAAAATTGAATGTTGATTTACTAAATATATATTTAATATTGATGAAGTCTGCGGAGTGCATAGTGAGGTAAGAAAGAAAAAAGGTGCCAACGTAAAATATATGGAAAATCTATAGAGAATCACTTCCTGCCAAATTTTCAAATGGCTTAACTCTCAAAAATAACGACACAGACCTTTCATTTTTTTATGCTTTTTGTCGAGCCTGGGACTTTTGTCACAAAAGCGAGACATAGCGATCCTACATTCAGTCGGCGGCAGCAGCGTCCACAAATATTCACTCTGTGGTTAAAGTTTTTGAAATTTTAATAACATTCTTAAACGATTCCTAGTTTCTACCAAACTTGGACAAAAGCTTGTTTATGATCATAAGATAATATCCAGAAGTAAATTTTGTAAAAAAAAAATCCTGTTTATCTGTATTTTACTTATATATGGACTTAGTTTTTCTGCCAGTTAACATTACATTCACTCTGTGGTTAAAGTTTTTAAAACTTTAATAACTTTCTTAAAATATCCTGGATTTCTACCAAACTTGGACAGAAGCTTGTTTATGATCATAAGATAGTATCCAGAAGTAAATTTTGTAAAAAAAAATCCTGTTTATCCATATTTTACTTATAAATGGACTTAGTTTTTCTGCAAGTTAACATTACATTCGCTCTGTGGTTAAAGTTTTAAAAATTTTAATAACTTTCTTAAACTATCCTGGATTTGTACCAAACTTGGACAGAAGCTTGTTTATGATCAAAAGCTAGCATCTAGAAGGAAATTTTGTAAAAATTTATTTCCTGTTTTTCCGTATATTACTTATAAATGGACTTAGTTTTTCTTTAGTTAACCTTACATGCAGTCTGCAGTTAAAGTTTTTTAAACATTTATTAGATTCATAAACCATCCTGGATTTTTACCAAACTTGGACAGAAGCTTTTTATGATAAGATAGTATCCAAAAGTAGATTTTGTATGAAAAAAAATCCAGTTTTCCATAAATTACTTATAAATGGACATAGACAACAGCAAAAGTAGGCGAGACACTGGGTTCCGCAGAACCCTTACGAATTTTTTAGTTCCACGATTTATATACCATCAATTAATAACAGTTTTTGGTGGCAGCAGTGGCGGTGTAAACTATTTGTTAAAAGTTTTATATTTCAGAAGGTAGAAGACCTGGATGCTTCATACCCTGGATGCAGATAGATAGATACCTAATGTTACAAAGTTTCTGTCTGTTATATGTCCTTTGTCCTTGACCTCATTTAAATGGTTCAGCGACTGCTTGAAAAAAAATTATAGTTTATTTTGCCCTGTGAATATCTAATTTATTATTATGAGTAATAGGATAACTATATTAGGTATATGGTTCCTTTCAACGTCTACATGTCCATCAGACAGGAATCACCTGACCTCTACCTCATTTCATGGATCAGTGGTCAAGGTTAAATTTACGTGATTAAGTCTGTTTCTCTGATACTAAAAGCAGTAGGTCAACTATATGTGGTGTATGGAATGATTGTAAGGGGTACATGTGGGTTTGGCTAACTTTGGCAGGCTTCATCTGACCTTGACCTCATTATCATGGTTCATTGGTCAATGTTAAGTTTCTGTGTTGTGGTCTGTTTTTCAAGTACTATGAACAATAGGCCAACTATATTTGGTGTATGGAATGATTGTAAGATGTTCATGTCTGTCTAGCAGGTATCATCTGACCTTGACCTCATTTTCATGGTTCATTTGTCAATGTTAAGTTTTTGTGTTTACTTCTGTTTTTCGAAAACTAATAGCGATAGGTCATCTATATTTGGTGTATGGAATAATTGTGAGGTGTACATATAAAAAGAAGATGTGGTATGACTGCCCATGAGACAACTCTCCACAAGCTATATGTTGTGCTGTAACAACACTGTCCCATGTTAAGGGGAGGCTTGGGCAATCTCATAAAAATCCGATGTTCTGATACGCTACACTCCCCTAGGAGATTGAGGGTTGAGCACTTACAAACATGTTAACCCCCCCACATTCTTTAAATGCCTGTCCCAAGTCTGGAGCTTGTAATTCAGTAGCATCAGGGGCTTCAACATTTCAGTCTGTGGTTAAAGTTTTTTTTAGACATCAATGATTTTGTCAAACCTTCATGGTATTTTATGAAATTTGGACAGAAACTTGTATATGACCAAAATACAGTATCCAGAGCAAAATTTTAAAAATATTTATTTTCATTTTACCGATAAATGTATTTAGTTTTTTTTACGTTTTTTTTTACGGTTAACAAGTAGATACAGTCTGGGGTTAAAGTTTGTTACACATCAATTACTTTGTCAAACCTTCATAGAATTTTATGAAACTTTGGCAGAAGCCTTTTTTATCATTGATGGATGGAATTAGTTTTTTACATTTAACATTTACAGACCGTCTGGGATTAAAATTTTTTGACATGATAAATTTGTTAACCTTCATAGATTGTTGTGAACCTTGGACAGAAGCTAATCTTCAAGACCAAGAAAAAGCATTTAAAGAAAAAGTTTGATTTTTTTTTAAATTCTGTATTTCACTGATAAATGGACTCATTTTTTAAGTCAACATTACACTTTTACACTGACAGCAGCAATTGTAGGCGAGACACAGGGTTCGGCGGAATCCCTTACAAATTTTTGGTTCACGTCTGTCATATTTAATGTTTCATAAATTGTATTGTATAAATTAGGCTGTTAGTTTTCTCAGTTAGATTATTTTACATTTTTCATGTCGGGGTCTTTCATAGCCAACTATATGATATGAGTTTTTCTCAGTATGTAGGCTGTACGGTGAACTAAATTGCTTTTACCTTAGGCATTTGAACTCTGGTGGATATTTGTTTTATTGGCAATCATCCAGCATCTCCTAATTTTTATTTTAAAACTCTTGTTTCATTACAATTTAATTTTCAAGAACATTTTATTACCGTAAATTGGCTTCCAAAACTTTTCCCATTATTAGCTGATGTTTTCACCAAAAACATGTTGTGCACTCTGAATTCCATATCATGTTTATATCAAATCTTTGTACATGCTCATATTTTTTGGCAGCAGGTTATGAAACAATTTCTTGAAAAATCAGGGGTTGTGTAACTTTATTTTCACTGTCAGTACCGATTGATGATTTTTTGTACCTTCATTTGCATGTGCTGCAATGAATGACAAGTTTCCTTTTGAAAGTGTACATACCGAGTTAGGAATCCTTACAATAATTGACCATGTAATAACTTAACAGATTAGGGTGAACCTAAATTATTAATAACGCTGCTTAGTAATTTTTCTTTAGTTTTCTATATAAAAATAGAGAGATGTGGTATGATTGCCAATGAGACAACTATCCAGCAAAGTTCAAAATGAAGGGGATGGGGGTAAGCAATTATAGGCAACCGTACGGCCTTCAACAATGAGAAAACCCATCCGTATTGTCGGCTATCAAAGTGCCAGACATGAAAAATATGAAAAAATTCAGTTGAGAAAACTGTTATGTTTTGTATACTGATGTTTGTCTTATGGTCATTTAAATATTTTTGCCATGTCATTGTCTAATTGTCTTTTGGTATCTTTCGACCCTCTCTTAAATTTTCTAACTAAACTTCAAAACCACCTTATAGTTACTATAGTACATGTAGTTGTTTACATCAACATCAACATCTTTTGGACTCTGGTGGATAGTTGGTCTCATTGGCAAATATACATCTCCTTATTTTTATGCTCCACCTACGATAGTAGAGGGCCATTATGTTTTTCGATCTGTCGTCTGTCCCGACATGTAGTTTTGAAAGTTGAAGTCCAATCAACTTGAAACTTAGTACACATGTTCCCTATGATTTGATCTTTCTAATTTTAATGTCAATTTAGAGTTTTGACTCCAATTTCACGGTCCACTGAACATAGAAAATGATAGTGCGAGTGGAGCATCCGTGTATTGTGGACACATTCTTATTATGATATTAAATTAATTAGACAAAACGAAGTTAACTGTTTCATAGTGGTGTACAACATTTCAAGTTTTTTTCCAATGTAACCATATTGATATATTAAAATAAGGACACTTAAAGTGGATTTCATTTTTGCTTTATGATTTGAAACTATGATAATCTAAATTGTGGTGAAGCTCAGCACGTGTTAGCTCCTTTTCTTTGGGTACATTAATGCCTGTTACATGTACCAATGAAACCAATGTAGACAAATATGTAATTGAGAAATAAAAATGAATACAATGTAGTTTTCCATCATTTTATATTCCAAAGAACTAGAGTAAATTACTATGAAGTTTAATTATCTAGATGCAACAACATCTATAAAGAGTAAAAGGTTTATTAAATTAAAAATATTAATTTATATTAAGCCCACAGAACAACATTTAGTTATAATAGGAACAATAAGTTATGCTTAGATATTTTACATTCTGTCAACAATAAAGATTATAAGGAAAACTTTGGTCTAGCAAACTTCCAATTATTGTTGTTTTAATATAAAATAAGAGTTATAAAAGTCTGTGAATACACATTCTTAGAATGCATTTAGATTGACAATTTATTGTGTATTGGATGTCTACTAGACCATGTATTGCTGGGTAAGAATTCTCTATCTTATTCATATTCTGTAATTGTATCACAGTATGATTTTTACATTGCACATTGTTATATTTTAAATCATCACAACATTCATATATACAAATATTATAAATATTTCCCTAGGTGTAACTAAAATGAGCACATAATGTTATCAATGTTTTTCCCTATAATAATAATCCACTCTCTTCAAGTTAACACATATGTATTATTATAAGTAAATTTATTTAATGTGTACATGTCAGTTGTTTTGGCTACAGGAAAAGACCTAGTCTGATGGTACATTAAAGAAACTACCCAAGAAAAAAATTTCTAAGACAACAAAACAATAACAATTATTAGTTGTTTTTTTTTTACCTTTTACTAACCCAATATCTTGACAAAGTAACAATCTATATTTTTCTTTCTGTCTGTTCATTTTATGAGCATTTGGCATATGATTTTAACTGATA
Organism: Mytilus coruscus; assembly: GCA_017311375.1. Lineage (NCBI taxonomy): Eukaryota > Metazoa > Mollusca > Bivalvia > Mytilida > Mytilidae > Mytilus > Mytilus coruscus. Next base: position 120,775,939 of record CM029595.1, on the reverse strand, counting down.
TTTTCTATACTTGTGCTGTTGTATATATTGTGAGTAGTTGATCTAGTATGCTACTGCTTGATCCTTAAATTATTGCAGGAGTTATAGCCCCTTGACTTTTTTTTTTCAAAATTCTTAAATTTCGACAATGACTAAGCTCATTTATGTATATTCCATTTAACCTAGGATTAAAAATTAACCATGCCTTAAACTACTGGGCCCATATTAGTAGAAATTCTAACATTGGCTTCTATCACAGCCTAAATTTTCAGAATGAAAACAAATAATATGAGAGCAAGATGCAGAAGTAGCCAGACTAGGTCTTAACTGTTACAGAGTTTTGCAGAAATATTTCATTTCAGTGCATAGATACAAAACAACAAGCTAAGTCTGATGAACAGACTGAGTTATAAAAACAATACTGGCCTAATTGTACCACGAAGGCAGGCAAATCAAACTGTCTGTGCATTAAAGTCTAATGTTTTACATGATTAATGATAAAACTAATACATATAGTTCTAGTTAAACCCCTCATATACTGTTAATTGTAAAGTTACCAAATATTATTTGTCCTTGGTTATTATGATTGAATACAAATTCATTATTGCAGTCAAGGTAGAAACAGCTTGTTGAAAAAAAGTAACACATATGTTTGCAAAGCAATATTTTGCCTACAATGTGTCTCACAATAGTAACATGCTGTATGAAACTGTTCTATCTTGAACCTTTGAATCAATAAAGGAAATAACTTGTATATTATGGTAATAAATAAAATTATATGAATTTGTTTACCAGACATAAAATTCACAAGACATGAAGTATTAACATTTAGACAACAAACATTAGACCGAATGCACTAACAATAAAAATATTGGTACCAGAAATAACAAGTTACAGAAACACCATATATGGTTCTTGATGGGTGGTGAAAAAAACTTTGAAATGCTTGTTCCCACAACATAAAATTATTTTTAACAAATCTTTATTAATCTTGAATGCATGATCAGATTAATATTTTAGTGTGTTTATGTTACTTAAATTCAACTGCTTATAATTGTAAATTGTAGAATCATGGATATAAATAAGACAAAAGAACAAAGATGATGTCTTTATAAAAAAAAAGTCAAAACTTCCTACTGAACAAAATAATTAAAAAAAATCGTTCAGGGCATAAATTGGACAGGAGTTATCTTTCTTAGCTCAGTTGCATACAAATAAATATATATACAAAATGGAAAAACCAGTCAAGAGTTCTTAACCAAAATGAATTTCAACCAGTTAATGACTCTGAAAAAGATCACAGCAAACATTGATACTTTTGCATGACAGAATATGTTCTTTCTTTGGCTTTCTTGTCATCAGTAACCATGATGACTTCTTATGTGATATTAAAACCCACTTAATACAACAACCACTGGTTTGTAAAACTGACAAATTCTAAAGTCAGAATTAACTGACAATAACAAAAGTTATGTCAGTTTCATGGGGAAAACCAACTTGAAATTTGAGAACTGTTCAGACAGCTAAAGTTTCTGATTCTTTTGTTGTGATAATGTCTGCTTTTTCACAAATGCTTTCTTTATTTTCTTGGTGTCTTGATTCTATGATGTAAGGTGCAATAGTTTGTCTTCTATTTTGTCTTCTCTTTTTCCTATCTCCCATCATCCTTTGTAGCTGTTCAACCTTTTCTCTCAAAACAGGGTCATCTTTCACATTCTCTTGTTGAACTAAAATGAAGAAGAAATTTGTCAATATATATAGAAGAAGAAGAGAAGAAGATGCTTTATTTCCATCAAATGGGCTCACAAGGAGCATAATATTATATATATATATATATATATATATATACATCGAACCTTTAAACAAACTTATTAGTAAGGGTTATCGTACCAATGTTGTAATTAGATCTCTGAATATAGTTTACATTGGCACTAATATCGATTTTGTCATTAGCAAATAAAAACAACTAAATTTGTATTTTCTTTTCAAACGGGATGTATAGAGACACACACACGTTCAATTTTATCTATAAAGAAGTCACTCCTAACTATCCTACTACCTGTCGATACATTTATTTTTGGCATTGCACAAGTCATGTCCTCTTTGACTGTTCATGACCTTAAAATACTAAATCCCTGGGATGTGTTTTAGTTGATTTCAGTCTCTGATGCATGATTTTTTATTATTAATTGTTTTGGCTTTTAACTAGCTGTCAGTAACTGCGAGTACTCTCAAATCGTACTTTCTTTTTAATTTGACCTGTTAATACTATTTGTAATGCTTTTTTGTTACTTAATGTTAACATGGATCTTGTCTATTTACCAGCTTTGATTATTTGGAATTACTACAAATTTTCACTTCTTCGTACTATGAACATCAAAATTATTTCAATTCATATCTAATCAATGCTTGCACCTGTACAGGAAGTTTTATCTAGCACTAATTGTATAGTTTTATTGTTGATATTCACCCCATATGTACCAAATGTTAGATTAGTTTTATTGATATTAAAGAAATTTCTTGGTATTCCTAAACGGAAGATTTTATACACACAGAAGAAGTATACTTAACAACAAAATTATTTTCATTTACCTGTGTATAATATGACGCAGGTTTTTTCAAAAGTGATGATTTACTAAATATTGTTTAACATTTCACAGTGGTATCATACTTTAACTTTGTTTAAACCTGTTTATTTACTTTTGACCTTAATTATTTATCCCTTGTAGTTTTTTTATTAACTATGTATTTGCATTCAGGTATCACAGATCAAATTTATTCGTTCATTGTGTGTTAATTTACGTTTTTTGATTGAGTTAAGCCTTCCAATTGATATATTATAGTGTGTCTTTCTATGTTGTGATGTTGTACTATTGTTTCAGAAAAGGGAGAAGGTTTGGTACCATTAAAACGTTTAATCCCGCTGCAAATTTTTGCACCTGTACTAAGTCCGGAATCTGATGTACAGTAGTTGTCGTCTGTTTATGTAGTTCATATGTTTTTCTCGTTTCTCGTTTTTATATAGATTAGGCCGTTGGTTTTCCTGTTTGAATGGTTTAACACTAGTAATTTTTGGGGCCCTTTATAGCTTGCTGTTCGGTGTGAGCCAATGCTCCGTGTTGAAGGCCTTACCTTGACCTATAATGGTCTACTTATATAAATTGTTACCTGGATGGAGAGTTGTCTCATTGGCACTCATACCACATCTTCCTATATCTATTTGTTATGGAAATTGTTTTAGTGGATTTAAAAAAAAATCATCAATTTTGAGAATTTAGTGCTTCCAAACATTTCAAAATGTAGTTTGTAGTATCCCTGTTGTAAGTCCAAATGTTTTCATTTTAGTTCTGTATTCCATGAATGTGTAAAACTGGGATCTTCCCTTATATAAATACACCAAGAAAATTAGAAAAGTTGGAAAATCAATTGTCGCAAAGGCTGCTCAGCAGGGCTAAACACAAAATAAAGTTTCCAAATTAAACAAGTTGATTTTAAGTAATGCTATATTTGGTCATCAAATATGAAAAAACTATTAGTAGCTAGTTTACATTTTTTTTATTAATGGTAAGCCATCTTGGAAATATTGACTAGTCTGATATTTACCTGTGTCTTGAGTCTTTGAGGTAGTCTTATTTAACTGGTCTCTTAAAGATCCAGCCCTAGCTATATCTATGCTGGGAGATGCTCCTAACAGATCATTCAATATATTTGCTATTGTACTAATATTACGTCTTGGCTGCCCATCTCTCTCTTGAACAGAAGGGTCTAAAACACCTGCAAGAAAAAAATAGGAAGTTGATAACAAATTAGCAATATTGTTATGATTGAAAACAAAATTTCAGTTATGAAAAATAAATGCACTAGACTTATCCTCATATAAGCAACTGACCTTATAGATGCATCCATAACTTTTGCGGAATATATCATTTAAAGAACCCAGAAGTAACCAAGCATTTTCTTGGATGACAATTGCAATTACACTTTCACACATGTTTTCTTCTTGAGTTCCAATTAAATTAAGGGCTAAATTTCCACAAATGTGAAATAGGTTACAATCTTTCGGCTAATTTGTACAATACATTATATTCCAGTTAAACTAAAGTATAAATTTAGGTAGTGATTTCAAGTGGCATGTATTTTCTGAGATTGTACTTAACTCCATTTTAAGGAATAATTCACACCAGGGCTTATTTTCGGATAACATATTTTTAAACGGTATTTAAGATTCGGCATGATAATATGATCAGACACCATCTCATGTATTACTCAGATATCCTGTACAACAGTATCTGTAACCATAAAAATTACTGACATAAAATTGTAGGATCACTAAGGGGAAAGCTGGTCACAATAATGTTCCTTGTCTTTTTCTCTTTGTGGGTTGCTGTATTTCATTGTTGGATTTTGTCCTGTTAGCCTTTTTGTATATTTATATTCCTTTAGATCTTGGCTTGTTTACAGTTTTCTTAACTTGAAGATGTTGGTTGTTTTAACTTTTTCCAAAAAAAAACAGAAACTAACCTGAAAATGTCCCTGAGTATATGCCTTGACCTAGATGTTGCATTCTGTGAATAACTGCACCAGAGTTATGTTGTGATGGTGAGGATGGATGGTTTGATGATAAATCTGTATTCTGAAAGAGAGTATAATTCTATGTTAACTACAAGTAAATGTTAGTTGATGAAATGGTAATGTATCATTTGTGTTAATCTGAACACAGGGACTTGGTTAAGGAATATAAATTGTTTTTATCATTGGAACTAGGATTTTTCAGTATATGGACATGGATGATATACTGCACATTGCTAATACAATTCTTGGTACCAATGTTAATCATCAATACAAATTGACAGGAAATTATGAAAAAAAGATTGATTTACAAAGATGGAAAAATGTATATCTGTTAATCAAGGCACCTGTAGTTCAGTGGTTGTCGTTGGTTCATGTCTGTCATGTTTGTTTTTCGTAAATTGTCTTGTTATAAATTAGGCCGTTAGTTTTCTCATTTGAATTGTTTCACATTTTTCATGTCAGTACCTTTTATAGCTGACTATACGATATGAGTTTTTCTCATTGTTGAAGGCCATACTGTTACCTACAGTTGCTTATACCCACTTATTTGAACTCTGGTGGATAGTTGTGACTTGTCTAATTGGCAATGATACCACATCTCCTTTTTTATATTAATTGAGTCCCTGTCATTCTGAACACCACGAGATATTGGTTATAATTATAGTACATATTGTACAAAAAATAGCAAAGTCTTTGTCATATAAATTGTACCTTATCTGACAGTCATTCATTAATTTCTATCAAAAGTATATATCATATTTACAATGATACAGGAACAGAAATATTAAAAAATGACTCTATGGTCTTCTTTCTCTATTTATCACACCCCAAACATTACAATCAGCGCTATTTAATTGGATGTATTCTATAAATACTATTCTATATTTATGTTTGTCATTTATCACTCCTATTTTCTTACATGTTATAATGGATACTATAATGCCAATATGAAAGACGTAGGTTATATTTTTTTCATGTAATTTCGTCATATATTTCAGTATTATACATTCGTCAATGTTCTAATTAAGGCATATCTTGGATTTTGAATAGTATTAAAGAAATGTATACATATTTGGCAACTTCACATTTTTGAACTAACAATTTCAGCTTATTTTACAATTTAATTCTTTGAATGAACAAAATGAATGTCTTATAGTAGCAGGTGCAACATATCATTCCAACAAATAGTAATAAAATGACCATAAATTTCTATTCTGAACATAATTGGTAGTTTTAATATACTCATTAAGGCATATAAATGTGAATGTTAATGACCATACTATTGAAAGGTACGCACAAAGTGACTTCTTGTTTGTCTATTTTGAATTGAAAGAAATGTTGTCGTTCTTCTAAAGTGTCATTGTAACAACTGTACCATATACAACTATATAACTGTGATGAATAGAATGTTACAGGTGAACAGAATACTAAGTGCCAGAGTACAAGTTTATTTATTGATTTCTCTGTCTTTCCTGCTGGATTTTCTTATATTTATTACCTTTCCTTTCTTCAGTAGCATAAATTTTAAGTTCTCTGTCTACTATGGGGAAAGGAATAGAGCCTATGTTTTTGGTTTCTTCAGTAATCCCCAATTTTATATAAAACTTGTTTAAGATTTGCTTGATCTGATATAGCAATCAGGGAAAACTACCTATTTTTAGACTTTAATTTTATTTGTTTAAAACGTTTTATTATTAGTTTACCATTAGGTAAGATTAATGTTTGCATGTGTACAAGAAAGTCTTATAATACAAATCTTGTTGCGTGAACCTTTATGATTCACCCTTTTAGTTTTTAATGCTCTTACATTTTACATTAATTTGGCTTTCCAAGTTCTTGCTTGTGAGCTTGTCTTACAACGTTATTCCAGAAATATGTTGTTAACACTGAAATAGGTATAATATCTTTATGTAAAGGAAATTATAATTTTCATTGTTTTTTTTTTATAAATTATATATAATTTTTATAAGAAATTTCACCAAAATGAGTAAATCAGGACTGAATTTCTGATATTTTTATTCTGGATATGTTTTAAACCTATGGTCATCTTCTCTAGCCAAGGATAATGATCCAACCTGCTGCAGTAACCCTTGGCTAGGGAAGATAACCTTTGATGTGTATTGAATGTTGTTCACTATTTTCAACTTGACTTCTGATAATAAATCTTCCATATATCCATACAAAAAGTGAATTTTCAACCATAATACATCAGGGAATACTTTCTTGTAATGGTAGTTATATATTCCTGTAAACATCAAGTCTATACAATATATATACCTTCACACAATGTTCATATTGTCTGTAGTTTGTGAAGCTGTTATGATCAGGAGTAGTTGTCGGTGAAGGAACTTCTTGATGATCTTTGACAGGAGAATTAGATGGGACTTTAACAGGTGCTGGACGGTGATGTCTTCGACTTTGGTATGTTGATAGTTGGAGTTGAATGAACACGATGTGGTCAGCTACTCTCATTCCCAGCACTAATGGTGCTTTTCCAGATAGAAAATCATTCACCTGATATCAAATATTTGGACATTTAATATACAAACGCATCTCTATATTCATCAAGTGAAATTAAACAATCTTCATATAAACATGTATTTTAACCTGATGCCTTTTCTTAGTGTGTCTGTTTAGGGATATCTGTTAAATTTGGCAGAAAGAAACATTTTCAAATAAAAGCCTTGTTTTTATATCGACCTTGTTATTGCATCTCCTTTGAAATGTATAAAAAAATCAGCAGTTTTTGGTATGACATTCAGATGTTTCTTTTATATTTGAATTTTGATTTGAGTCTTTTTAATGGATATATGTCCACTTATAAATTCCTTTTCGGCTTTGGCTATAAGTTTAATACAACAAACTTTTCAAAATTCTTCTCGTCAATAACTTGCATGAAATGTTTGCCACTGGACGTTTAAACAACCGACAATCAATCAATCAATCAAAAGTCTTCCAGGGAATTTAGTCACTAATTGAAAAAAAGTTGGCTGATGGTATTATGATGATCATTTTAATGTTATATTTAGACAATGTACTTCAATCAATTTTGTTAAGAGTAATATTCCATAAACATCTTTCATGTGCCTACACACTCATAAGCCTTCATCACATCTTTTCTGATATTTTTTGGGGAAAGCTCTTATATTTGGTAAATAGTTTGTTCATACATTTAAACAGATGCTGCTATTTTAATTCAATTATTTTGTGGGAAATCTTATCTACAGGCATTTGTGTACCTGGTAGAAATCTTTTTATTTATTTTTGAAATCACACTAACCTGAGAATCGGTTAAACTTTCTAAAGCTTTCAAAACATTGGAGTTATCCCTCTGAAACTGAAATAAAAAAATATACATTCAGTGAACAAGTACCAAGGTATTTTGCATGATGTAATAATAAGACATGAATATTCTATTTGAAAAAATACAACTTAAGGTGTTTGCAGGTGGGTGTGTTTAAGTAAGTCGCAAACAACACTGCACAAAATCAGAGACATATATGTCTCTGACAAAATATAGTTTTTTTTTAAAACAAATTCGGGGAAGTACTGATGGAATTTCCGTCAATATTATTAATAGGACTTACAGGATATAGAATTTCCAATTTATCTTTTAAAACCCAATTATTTGTTTTTCGTTTTTTCTATTTACTTTGATTTGTTAAGTAAAACTTTTATCAACCCAATAAAAGAACTTGTACGTAAACTAGGTTAAACTTTTCTTTGTGCACTTTGTTCAGCTTGGGTACACATTTTTCACCTAATATTTTTACTGATATAAATATCGTGACTTACTGTTAATCCACTTTCTAAATGCGGTATAAGAGTAATTTTGCTGTTATCTGTTACGTTATTTTCTCTTAGAGTTCCATGGTTCAGTAATCTGTAAAAGATTTGAAGGTTACTGTTAAAATATATGCTTTACATGATCATAATTATATTCATACCATGATATATAAATTATCTGGCATTTGTTATACAACTAAAATGGTTTCGAATGTTTTGTTTACATGGTTTTACATGTACTCGACATTATATAATGATTGCTATTTCTGAAGTTTAAACAAATTTATCATATTTTTGATCTGCAATAACAAATTGGGAGCAAGGACAAACTCATCATAATTCTTAAAGGTGTATTGAAGTGGATCAGACGTCCATACACGAACTAGATTAAACGCCTACACGTGTAACAATTTGTAATTGTTATAATAGGTATTAAATTTAACAACACTGTTTACTGTAAACAAAACATTAACCAGGCCACAGCGGAGTTTGTATGCTTCCTTATAAGAGAGAATTTCTTAACAATTATTAGTTTTATATGTTTCAAATAAAATTCGCCTCTGTGGGAAATGGTACGTAAAACATTGATTTTTTTCTTAAAGGATGCAATGGATCGAGCTGGCATTAGAAATTTCAACATTGAAATAATACGTTATAATGCCATGTGTCTCTCGTTCTTACAACATTTTATTAGATACCTTTGAAGTTCAGTATACGATATAAAACAATAGCGTTAAAAATCAAAAGTCGGGCAGAAAAATATGTCGTCATATCTGAGACTACTTTTACACAAAGTAAGTGTAAAATATTAGTCTCAGAATATAACAAGACCACTCATAAACCAAATTTCATCTTTATTTTGTCTAATCTATAATCAGTATAAATCAGCTGTCCATAGGCAAAAGTCTATAGGACATTATCTACCTACATATTTGTATTATCATTATGACAACACTGACTTCAAAATTCCGAACATCCTACATGTATAGATGTTTGTTTAGCATATCACGTTGTACATATGATTAAATACGGTTAAGTCTTTAGGCTATGAAAGGAAATGAAGGTAGAATTTGCATTGTCTGACTGGTATGGTTTGTTTTTACTTAACTATACGATGATGTTCTGCCGGTGTTTAACCTCCAGTCGCGAACATTACATGCATATCGGGACCAGAACATGTTTCTATAGTATAAGTATGACCCCTGCTTTGTACTAAACCGACACGCTGAGTTCGATTTTAGTGTGCAAGTTCACAAGGTGACAATTGCTAGGAAGACATGTCGTTCAACCCGGGGCACATTTTTCCGACTCCGAGCCAATCACGGCGGAAAAGAAGTAAAACCAATTTTCAAGTCTTTGTTTTTACCGGCTGGGGCTCATACCCACAATCACCTGAACTCAAGGCGAGCACGCTAAGTAAAACCAATTTTCAAGTTTTTGTTTTTACCGGCCGGGGGTCGAACCAACGATCACCTGAACTCAAGGCGAGCACGCTACCACGACACCACAGGCACTTGTCTCTGAAAAAAAATCCTATATATATCAAGTTGTATTAAGGTATATAGGAGGAAAATTCATAGACAAGTACCTATGCACGACGCTACCAAGGCTGTTCACTTAACTATAAAACTGAAGTTAATGGTAAATAAAAACCTAGTATCGAATCTAACTATACAACATTCCGCACAAATTGTTAAGAGTTGGATGCAAGTTATATTATATAATCAAGTTAAAAAAGCAAATCAAGTCAACAAAACTGTTTATTCATGCTATATGATTTAGGGAGTTTTAAACACACTTTGAAACCGTTCGGGGACGTTAGATTCAATAAAGTGTTTGAAGTGATGGCACTACATATTTTTGATAGCTTATGTGGTTAATTTTTTTTTATTGTCATAATGATTCATTGGAACTTAAAATTTCAAAAAATTCCGTTCATCAGAAATTAAAGAAAATTCCCTACATCATAAAATTTACGGATTTTGTAGAAACATTTAACGCAGTCACGCTTTCTTGATACCACACAGACAGACAGACAGACACACACAAACGGATATAACATTGATGTATATTACCTAGACAATATTTATACAAATGATTTTAAAGTTTAGATAATCGGTGCTTCATTTATGTCTGTTGAAATGAATATGCACATAGAAGTATCAAGTATACCAACAATCTCAAAATGGAGGACTTTTCTCGGATGCCTTTGTTCTTCACATCGCTTACATGTGGACGCCATTGTAACATGAATGATTTTAAAGATGGTTGGAAGATTAAACTTAAAAGTTTTAAGTTTTCCGTTTTCCGTTACAATGTTTACATGAGTATTTTGATGAATCTTAATTTATATGCGATCGTGGACATCACTTCGCCTCTATTTTCATAACGATTGATACCAACCCCATTTAGATGACACAGGCTGAAGAAAATGAGAACTACAAAGGTCAATAAAACATAATTATGAATAAATGAGAATCGTCATTCTCAGAATTTTAAGTACAATGAGATGAGAAAGTAATTGTTATATTAACGTCTTCAGACGAGCCTACAGAAAACTCTTGCCTACTGTTTATCACTTCCTTTTATTTTGACATTTGGAATGTAGTGCGTTGACATCACAAGAGAGAGGATTAATTGTCAATAACTGCTTTCTACATTCACTAAGATGTTTATTTGCATTATAAGGTGAAGGACACATCTTATACAAACTCTTGACATTAAAACCATCCACTTAATGTATCCATTGACGTCATTCATTGATCTAACAGTCTCGTATGTTTTTGTCAGCCCCGGGCTGGCTAATCAGCATCTCCCACTAATGAGAAATTCTAAACGATGAAATTTTCTTCGAGAAGCCAAACTTAAACGTCCATACTTAAGCATTGTATGTCTGGTTAATAGATTAGATCGTATTTACATTTTCCCATTCATACTCTCCATTTATTATGATAATATAGTTTGTATGTTTACTATTGAATCATTAGAGGGAAAAGATGAATTTAGTCAACACGTGATTCAGTGTTATGTCAGTATTTATGAAACATTAAGCGATTCACTTTTCATATTTAAACGTCCTTCATGACTTATTGACTATCTCGCAAATCATACCTTAAATGGTAATATGACCTTATATTCAGAATGATCTTATACTAGTAAGTATTGTTTATTGAAATTATTACTATTTGTGGACTAGAAATACACTTAATGAACCGGAATGATTCAGCGTATTGGTTGTCGAATTAGCGAAAGTAGGACTCCCGTGGTATTAGTGCGGAAGTTTTAGAAATTTGATTTAAGGATTGTAATATACTTAATTTACGTAGATCTCAGTTCTATCCATGATGGTTTACTTCTGGGATCGACAGTAGAGGTAAAACTCGTAGTAATGTCATATAGAATATTCTTTGTGAAAGGATTGGAAATAAATTAAGCAATCACAGAATGGTATATACACTGCCTTTGGAGAATAATTATGTAAATGTTCCTCTACAGATAACAAACGTAATCATGACCATGTGCTGATTGTAATTAAAGCATTTAGCTTCACTATAAACACTCCATATTCATTTCCATTTTAATTTGAAAAAAAATCCCTAATATAAACATGACAAATAAAATTACAACTAAGACGAAATAAAGGGATATTGACCTATTCCAAGGTCATTAATCATGATGATGTAATTAAAAAAGGCAATTTAAGTCGTAGTTAATATACTTCACCCTCGCATAAATAAGTTTAAAGACATCAAATATGTAACGCACTCCTAATTTATGTCGTGTGGTGTACCATATTTATTTTTGTCTTCACACCTTGTAACATATTCATTTTATAGGTTAAGTTAATGACAAATATTGGTTTGCTCCTTGTATATTCAATTCTGAAATCGTCATTTAGTGCAGAATTTGCACTCAGCTTTACTGTTGCTTTGACCTACCTTATTAGCAGTTGAATTTGGTTTCATATATGGAAGCGGAGATTATTAACAGGAACGAAACAGTTTGTTCAAATAATCACCTTTCAACATTGTTTAGTATAAAGGTTGTCACTGTTTAAGTATATCATTATCTATAGTTCTTAGGTCATTGTATGTCCAAACTGTCTCAGTGGCGAGAACTTTCTTCTTCCTACAATTATTCTTAGACTGACCTGTGGTTTCTCAAACTTAAATCTTTTTTTAATAAAAAAAATAGGGTGATCATACTATTACCATTAACGTGTTTATTCTAAGAAGAAAGGAAACACTAACAAATTGTCAGCAAAATTTTAAATAATAGTATTACAATACAATATAAGATACTCTCCATGCATACACTTTGCAATACAATCTACTCCATGTTGTAAACTTGATCAATTGCATTTCCTTAAGAAACATTTAAGGTTAAAGGTTAAATGATAAAGAAGTTAAGAGTATTCTACTGGGCATCATAGCTGCTGGCATTTCATGCGATATTGCAATTATTGTCTGACCACGTAAAGGTCAACACTTTATTGCTAATATATAGTGTGTCTAACATAGTCATTAAGTAAAAGGTCAACCAGATATTAATATTTATCTTAATAGTAAACATTTATAAGAAGACGGTATTAATACCTTGCGATTGAAATGTCTTGTCCAGCTTGATGCGGATATTGATTATCCACCTCTTTAAAAGTTTCATTACGTAGCTCTTGTACTTAGAATTTCGTAAACAGGTTTACACCTGGGATCCACAACAAAAACTGTATCTTGTAGCGGATTCTAAACCAGGGTGATATGGTTATATATTTACTGTACAAATCTTTAAAGTGTTTATGAAATTTTATAGTATCTTCATTTTTACAATTAAAAGCTGTCCCTTCTTATGCGCTAGTCAATCATTTAAATTGATATCAATATGAACGAATGGATGTTAAGAACCCATACACTTATCCGATTAAATGCCATAGTTTTGTTTTGCTGTTCTTCATCACTATACAGTCGGGCCAATTCCTCAACGATGAATTCATTTAAGCAGTATTTCACAATTTTTACAACAATATCATGATAGTTCATTAAAACGTCAAAATGATTATATCAACATTACCATTTGTAACCCTTGGTTCGATAGCTTCTGTGTAAGGATCAATCCTCTTTCAAGAAAATCTAATAGAAAAAGCTTGGAGGTTACCACTTCACGCATATGCAGAAGCTGCTGGAACTTTGCTACTCAAAGATGGAAAGTTTACAATGGGAAAAGTTAACTTATCTTTTTTTTTTGTTTAGTTTAATTCTCAACCCTTAATTGTATTATAACTTTATAATCTCTTCCTAGATATTCAGTCATCCGTTGTCCGACATAGGCCTGACTTTAAAACCATAAGAATTCCAAAAATGCAATCAAAATCAGGCATTAGATAAAAAGTCTATGATATCGAAGATGAAGTCCTTATCAAAGTTGGTATGTCACATCATTTTGCATTCTACATATCCGTTGATAGAAGTCATTAAGAAAACTGGTGGTTACGGTATAGTTTTTGGAGTGTGAATTTAAGATGAAAGGTCGTCATACCATGATGTTAAACAGACAGCCGAAAATTCTGATTTATTTTGAAAAGTAACATGAAATCGCCCCAGGTTGTTTGTATGTTTTCATGTAAGTTCAAAAAACATTTGTATTAATAAATGGGAAATCTACATCAGTTTATACACAAACTAAAAATGATACATCAGCAAATTTCATGAGTAGAATAAAGATGTTAATAGAAAGAACAAGTAATTGTTTTTATCTTAGATTTTCAGTAGAGTCATCACTAATTTTAAAATTTAACTTAATAGCAACGATGGTATTTATTTGATTACTGTTTGCAATACAATAAAACAGTGAATTGTAAATGTCATTTAAAAGTTCAGTTCTCGACATTTTATACTTAACAATATGAAATTTTTGATATTTTCTAAAATTCTTAGATCAGACTGACTATCATATTGAATTATATACATTTTTATTGTGATGTATAACTACCGTATGACCTTTCATTTTATGAGGAGCAAGTTGAATTCATACTTTGATATATGTCTATATAATCATCTTGCAATGACAGCTGACCTTTTAAATGAACTGAGGTGTATCTTGAAAGAAAAAAATGTTGATTTATTAATGTTGATTTATTTTCAAGCCTTAATGCGGAGTTTTACGTCATAGACTTTTCTCGTGATTTAATCGAACTTCAGTTCAGATTTATGTTTTAAGAACCAGTTGAAGAAACGAATGTTTTAATGTTTTTGCAAAATTTTGTCATAACTTGTTGCAAAAATGTATTTACATACCGAATGTACCATACATATATTGACGAAAGGTATAAAAAAAGGTGAGGAGGCGAGATTTGTTTATTCGGATGTAGTGTTATCCTCCTCCACAAAATAACTCACAGGCCTCCTGCCAAATTCAGTTCACTTTACTTTGTGCATGATATGTTACTGTATTTTACTTATGTTTACTTTATCTTCAGTTATTTGCCCTTATACTTATAGTATAGTTGAAGGAAGTCCTTTATTTTGAACCTTATATGCGAGAACGTGATATTTCAAATTGTTCACCTTGACGAATGTAAAATAAACAATAATACATATTATTTGTAACTACTTATATGATATGGTTGAGAGAAGAAGTTATACTAATACATAATCAGCATGATATAATTTGTCAAAAAATTGGAATACAGTAAACCCTTGTGTGTAAGTCATTGACACAGTTTATGTTTGAAGGTTTATGACCCCCCTTCTTGGCTGCCCACACAGGCTACTGCCAAATTTTTGTGGAGGTGTTTCATGACTGATAAATTACAGCTGTTGCAAGGCTTCCTTACATACAGTAGTGTTACATATTAACAAGAAAATCGACACATGGTCAGTTCATATTAACTCATAAATAACTATGTAAAGTGTCAATATAACAACTTGTCCATGATTAAACGTAACAAACTGACATTTAGTCAGTTCATTCCATGTTTCTAAATTTACATACATCTGTTTCAAGATATAGAAAGGTCAACGTAAGCGTCATATTTAATGCCACGACCTTTATCATACACGAAAACATATATTCGTATGTAAGATTTCATGTGAATGTTAACAAATATAAACGAATACATTTGAAAATTTATTTCCATAGAAAACCTAAAATACCATGTTAATCATAAATATGCATGGAATAAATATGACATTACAATAATTGTTGCACCGATCTTGTGGTTTTTGTAATGCATTACTATAGAATAATGTTTTGCGGTTGTATTTAATGCCTGGAGTTTATTTATATAAATCGTTGATCATTAACTGATGTGGCTTTTCTGGTGTCAGTAATGATTATAGGTTCTCTCGTGGGGACGCTTACAATTTACAATAAATATCGTATAGTTAAATCAATATTCTCAAAAGAATACTCCATCATTGTGGCAAACGGATCCGTTTATATTGTCTAGTGATGTATAATATATCAGCTTTTGGAATCTGCCTTCGAAAGCCCCGTTTGTGGTTAACCGCAGTTCAGATTAGATATACAACATAATGACATATATCTCAAAACTGTTATTGAAAGCAGAAGTGTGGGCGGCAAATCACAGCTGATTAGTCGGGACATCAATTTTAAATACAGCATTATATAAGATGCTTGTTATATATTTTGTAATAGTCGCTACTGTCCTTAAGATTTACGACAAGTTTTAAAAAAAGACACTTAAAATGGTCTCGTATTCGAACAGACACTATGAATCTTTGCGTGTATAAAATTCGAAACAGCGTATTACTAAATGTTTATTTCTTTATAGAATTTTCTATTTCATTTTTATCCGAAAACCATATTTCCGACCATTGTGCTCTTAAATACGATTTGTTATACTATTCATCGAACGTACATATGATTATTGACTGTAGAAAAAAAGAACAATGGTGCCCATTGATTCCTGACCTTTCATATCTAAAAGCATTTGTATTGATTGCAGGTTTAAATGTAATGATTGGGAACGTAATGGAGATAGGCTGAAAGAATCAGATTTTATAGAGCTATTCTGTTGGACCCAAGAGAAAATGTAGGACGTAGAAATTTGTCTGCTCATCGGAAATTGAAAATCTGGACCGAGAGACTGAAATGTCAATTTAATATTCTGCAGTGATTGAAAGTGTAAGAATGCCTTTGACCCTCTTATGGGTGTTATTTGGCTTAATCGAGATAAAATTAAAAACGCAGAACATTACAATAGTTATTATTAAACTAATTTTAAAGACATTCTATCCAGCGTACACGAACTACTCTTTAATTGAACCACTTAAGAGTAGTCTGTAGTAACTAGATATTGATATAATACACGAAATGCTATTTCCAAATTCAACCAGGTGATTAAGAAATGTAAATTTCATTTACTGATCACTACCGATAGAAGGAACATTTAGGTCACTGAGTCAGCTGATTGCCCCCGCGGACTGGGTCATATTCATCGGTGAGTGTGCAACCCTTTCGTTCAAATCAATATTGCTAAGGAGTGAAAGTCAAATAACCAATTAAATTTCACGACAAGGAAGTTTAACTTTTTTCTATGTAATTCCAAGAAAGAGAAACGTAAAAAAAAAACCCAGTCTGCTTGAACGGCTGCAGATTGCATTCTGATTTTGACAGGACAATGTCAGCAAAAGTAAAACAAAAATACATGCCTTTTATCACCTTAGTTGACGAAGTAATTAAAGCAATCAACAGGACACACAACAGAACTATTCAAGCTAATTCCGGGAGTAGCAATATTGCTTTAAAAGTTTTAAAAGTAATAAAACTTTTCGTTCTTACCTGTTTCTATGCAATAACTTGATCCTCTCATGTTGAATACGCAGTTTTCTTGAAATAAAATACTTCAGTCCTTGCACAGTTTCGTTTCCTGACACTTTGAGTTCAAGCTTTCCTCCAGTTGTAGGACAAACAAATATGCGCGTGTGGCTTGCTCTTGAAAAGTCATTGCTATTTTGCGCAAGGCAGCAAGCTACTCTTTCCTTATTTTCCATTTTCCAATTTGCTTGGTTTTTTTTTTAATTTAACACTCACTGCAAGATTTTAAGCACACAATGAAATATCAAATGTTTATGTTCAGTGAGTTATAACAGGGAAACGTCCAACGAAGATATGCTAAGTGCAGATAAGTTTCCGATAGTAAAGAGTAGTCCTATCCGTACTAACAGGATGTATGCAGGTCACTAGAAACGGATAAATTCGATAAGAAATATGAGATATTGCCAGTAATTTTCGCAGAATATTTGGAAATGGAACAAAAAGTTAAAACTCGTCCGTATATATGTTATTGATATCCCTCTTTAAAATAGACTCGTCCGTTACTATCAACCGTGAAACCGCAAATACGTCAATGGGAAAAATCACGTGTTATTGTTTTCCTTACACATCGATGAGAGCTATTGATCTATGTACTAGTGTTTATAATGTAATGACATGGATTTGTTGTGACGATGATCAAAAACAAAGAATTAGGAAATGCATATCATTATTTATCAAAATACCTTAATTATCACTGAGAAGTTTCGTCACACTTTGTTTGTTATGTATATTGTGCAACAAGTGTACACACTTTTAAACCTGTATGAAAACAACGACGAATGAAATATTGCAAAACCTAAACGACAAACAAATAGTGATAAAGAGAAGGAAACCTAGGATTATGATAACTAAACAATGATGATGATGTTTTAATTAATTTTGCAAATGCTTCTTAACATTATCGTAAAGACTCATCAGAGCATCTTGTTATTTGTTATGATGGTCTGGATCATCATTCATAATGACTCATTTTCCATTCGAACCCTTCTGCCCACCCAATCTCTCTTGTCCCAAACGGGATTGTTTCTGATACCCTATTTTTGCCATCTTATATTTTGGGTCTTATTTCCAGTTTAATCTTACTAAATGCATTTCCGGTTTACTACTCAGGCGAAAACTAAAATAAAAAAAGGGTTTTTCAAAGTTGATTCTTTGTGACACATTACGTTTGATGTGTTCAAATTATATTGACGGGGAAAATATGACAAGATTTACTTCAAAATTTGAAGTAATGATTTAATTGTTTTATTAGCGTTACATATAGGGATTTTAATTGCTCCACTGAATTAATAAAAAGTTTGAAATTCTAAATTTTCAAAATGCACATTTAAAATAATATTTCTTCCTTTCAATTATCTTATTTTTAACCCCGCCACATGAACATGCGTTTCTCCAAGTAAGGAAGATCAGTCGTTTATAGTGGTTGTCTTTTGTCATCTTGTATTTGTTTTGTTTTGTTTTTTTTTCATGGGGGGCCGGGGGTTGATGACTTTTTTTTTGTTATAGCGATAACTGTCTAATTTAAGTCACCTAATCTCCTTTAATTCACATTTTCAATGATCATTCAACCATTCTATTCATAAAAAAAAAAATCACCTATCACTGAGAAACCGTACATACCAGATGACACTATGAACGCACACACAAAATAAGCATCGATTCACAAAAACTGCACAGAAAACTGTAGACAGAGGATCACGAACCCCACCAAAGACTGAGATAAACTGAGGTGCCCAGAAGATTAAGCATTTACTACTCCACCAGTGGCACCAATCGTGTTGCTTATGTTAAAATTCGACCATTAGGTATCATAATAGCAGATTTTCTTTTCTTTTAAACATGACCTGTCGATTATTTTGCCTTGCATTACACTCACTATAAACTCATGATTAAGTGACCTATCTATTTTGTTAGGGAGATACCATGGAAAGGCGTTAGTTGGCAAAAAATCATACGAAGCGCCCGAAAAGGTAAAATTGCATCCTTTTTAACTTTCGGTTTCCGTTTTGTATGTTACTAATCTTTTTTAATTTAACTATTGTTATCATTTATTTGGTCCAGTTATTAGTGGTTAAAAAGAAATGTTGAAGGACCAAGCAATGGTAACACACGAATTTGTATTATACAATCGAAATATTTTTACATAGTGAATGCGTATATTAGTTTTTCTTCAAATCTTATACTTTTTGATGACGGTATAGAACCGATTCATTTTGAAATACGTCCGACCACTGAATACTACCAAGCTCTCAACATCAAAACCCCTTTCATCAACTCTTTAGTATATATGATGGAACATTTTAACGACCTTGACTGGCTATATAGTATAGGTGACCTGTTTGAAACTTTATTCACAAAAGCGTTCATATCGACCCACTTTACAGAACCTTCATAACTGATTTTTGTTTTTTTTTTTTTTTTTGTGTAGAGTCCTTTATGATAAAATTGCAAATAAAGTGAACAATTGAATGTACTAAGTACTTTAATATATGTCAGCGCTATATTAAAAATGCATTTGTTTTACAAGGAAAAGAATCAACGGTGAATGACTGTATATGCAGACCACAGAAGTTTAAACGATGGATAACCTTTCACAACCTTTAATTGTATGTTGTATAGAACATTTTGAAGTGTTTAAATATAAAGGTAACAAATACCGATGTTCAAAGTGAACAATTGAATGTTACGAACGCGTTATATGAAGATGCATTTGTATTAGGTTAGGAAACCACGGTGAATGACTCTATAGATATGTAGACCACTATAAAGGTTAAACAATGAATACATATCCTTTAATGACCTCTAAATGTATTTTGTGTTTAAACATAAAGGGAGCATATATCGATTTTCAAATATTGCATAAGTCCAGTAATGAAACACACGAGTAAAAAAAACTTATTTACACCATGATATTATGGGTATTGCAAAATTATAGCTTTAAATTAGTAAAGAAGGGGGTTTCTCAGCAATATTTCATGAAAGCACGATACATGCAGCATATCCAATTACATTAAATGCACCATGGTGTAATTATTATTTTAATCTTATCTAATATTTTCCCATTAAAACGAGCATTCTAAGTGCCAATTCTGCTTAGTTGTTTACAAAGGTCATTAACACGAAAACAAAATATGGCCTAATTTTGAAAAAAAAACTAGCAAACAAAATGTAGACTGGTCTACGTCAAGGTCGTGACAACAGTCATTATTTTATTTAATCATTTAGTAAATTCAATCAGTTGTGACAATTTGCGTCATCAGTTATTGATCTGTAGAATATGCGTGTCACAAATTCCTACACTTAGTTGTCTCCCTTTTATCGTTTGTTATGCCATCTACAACAATTATTGTATTGAACAACTATATCATGTTATGGAGGGGTATTTGCGAAAAATACCAGTCGAGGGACTGTTAAATTTCCCGAGCCGCTAGGCAAGGGAAATTTGGTCCCAAGACTGGTATTTTTCGCAAATACCCCTCCATAACATGATATATCTGTTTAATTACACCGAATAGATTTTGATTGAAACTCTCTGCACTGGTGAAAGGAAATAATGTTTTACTAGTAAGCTGTAATCCATAAACATGTTTATGCATTATTTTGAGGATAAGTAGATACTATCATAATACCGCGGGAATTATACACGTACTTGTACGCGTTATCGCTGTCTTTATGTAACGTCATAACCCAATAATTTTGGCGGGAAGAAGATCGCGAGGGTGAAAAAGGAATATCCAAAATGGCAAATACCACGGCATAGAGGGGAATTTGAGGCAAATTCACCGGCAGTGGTGAAAAACATGCTAGAATATGCGAAAAATACACTGGCTACCAACCAATCAAAATCCAGCATTCTTATGTAAGGTGTAGTTATGATGAAAATTACACCTTATATAAGAATGCCGGATTTTGATTGGTTGGTAGCCTGTGTATTTTTCGCATATTCTACCCTTTTTTCCTCATTTCAAACGAATATGCCTCAAATTGCCCTCTATGCCGTGGTATTTGCCATTTTGGATATTCCTTTTTTACCCTCGCGAGCCTCTTCCCGCCAAAAAATTTTCGGAGCCTTTCTCACCTTATTCAGTCGGAAAGCTGACCCCTGTTTGACCCCATTTCTTAAAGCAACAATGGAAGTCATGTGACTATCATATTTGGGCATTTTTTTTGTCATTTTTTTCTTCAACTGAAACGAGTCTGTTTCATCCAAAAAGTCATATCAAATGAGTCCAAAGCATGCTATACGTTATAAATTCCAACCGTGTATACTTTCTAGAAGTTCTAACATACAAATTGTTTTGATTAAGCGTACTGAATTAGAATACGAAGCTTTCAAATCCCAGGTCGTCACTCGTCGCGTCAATTTTTTTCAACACATAAGTGGAAAATTCTTTCTTAACTTCTGGGGAACCTATGCTGAATTCAAAATATGTGACGAGGCTTTTTATGAACTGGCCTGTGTCAAATTTGTGCCACTTAATACGCTGTAATACGCAAATGTGCCACTTCGATGTGTCGAAATTTCTGACGAAGCGGTGCCGATGGTAATTTACGAGTTACGTCCCTTTGTTAACACTTTTCATGAACAAACTTGTTTCTACTATTATATATATATATTTGCATTTTATGCTGTTATTCACAAGTGAATATTATTAAAATAATTAATTATCTTTTTACTAAATATATTTTGATGCTACAGACATATGTAAAACAATAAGGTAAACACATTTTATCATTTTTAAACAGTTTCAGAACTGAAATACTCAAATAGGGCTTTAATATTTTAATCAATGTTACTCTGTGCCGTAATATATTATTCCAAGATCTAGAGTTACTTTAATATTTTAATAAATATTTTTCTTGCTGTAGCCAAATATTATCAACACAGAAATAAATTTCTACTACATAAAGACCAGGGCTAGCCAAAATATGCATGAATACTGGATCTATAGATAGGGTTAAAATGAATTCCCATTCAATACTGATACCTGATCCCCTTTTTTATATACATTTGAAAAAAATAATGATCAAAGTGTTTTCAATGTAAATTCTTCATAATATGAAATAAAAGGAAATTGGTTTGCAATCTGACTTTGTATAATTAAACTATTAAAATATAACAATTTTTGCAAGTTCTTCTGAATGGACTCAAATTATAAAAAGCCTTAACCAATTGATAATTATTTTTAAAATGGTTAATAATCATAAATTTGCGAATGAATAACAAGGAGAAAGATTCTATCTCATATTTTCTTCTTCTATTTAAAAAATATATAACTAGATCTATGCATATTAAAAGTATTTCAGAGCAGTTTCTGAGTGGTAAGTTAATATTATAATTATGTTTTAGATCACATGTATGATGTAATTATGAAAATGCTAAATGAATAAGAGTGATTAAAATGCAAGCCTGAAAGAGATTGTTTAAGTTCAAAGGACAAGACTTTTATGTTTCCATTGTACATGTAATATTTGCATAAATTTACTTTTGCAGGATTCCTTCAACACAAAAAACTAATATTTTAAAACAATGAATGATTTTTTCTAGTCATCTTAAATTCAAATGCACAGACAGTATAAAATTTCCTTACCTTATTGTTTTAGTTAACGTCAAACATTTCACTTAAAGAGAATAGGAATAAATCAAGTCAAATTCACAGCTGAACTCGCCATTGCTTTTCAAACAAACACACTAAATATGTGTACATTCTGTTCAGATGCAACTACAATGTCAAAAAATCTCTTTCTTTCGGAATTTAGTTCAAACGGGGTTTCCTAAGGGGTGACAGAACGTTAGTCTTGAAATATTTTTTAACTTTGAGATACGTATTATTTTTTATAGGTCATACAGTGGCGGATCCAGAAATTTTCATAAGTGGAGGCCCACTGACTACCTAAGAGGGGGCCCGCTCCAGTCATGCTTCAGTGATTCCCTATATAATCAACCAAATTTTTCCGAGAAAAAAGGGGGGGGCGGGCCCCCTGGGCCCCCCTAAATCTGCCTCTGTTATATATAATCTTTGTTTGTCTGTGAAAAAAAGAAGAAAAAATAACAATTTCGCATACTTTTTTAACGTATTTGTTAAAGGACGACCAATTTAGATCAATTAAGGTATTATTTTCTTTAATAATAAGATGCATGCTTAAAAGATAGAAAGACATCTATTTCTTACTCCAATGGCAAGTAAGAAACAGAAAATAGAAAATTTTCCAAATTGCCGCCAATTTATTTTTCCGCGAAATTAACGCAATTTCAGAATGGCGGGCTTTACTATCAGTCCCATTGTTGTCTTAAGAAAGTAGCAACAACGGTCGTTTCTAAGGGCTTGCTTTCCGACTGATTCCGATTATTAAGGCAACGTGATTAAGCAATATTTAATGAATGGTTATTATTTATTTTGAACTTATTGAACCATAAAATGGAAGCGGATTATGTAAAATGTGAAGAGTCAAAAATTAATTTTATGGTTCAATAAATTCAAAATAAATTATTGCCATTCATTATAAATAAATTTCTATCAAAAATAAGGCTCAAAGAGCTTTTTATATTATTTATATTAACAATAACAACGTACACACATGTTGGCGTATGAATACACAACGTCAGAGTGGGCGTGTCGCCATAAAAATTGACAACATTGAAAATAAAGGTAATACTTTTAACCAATCAGAAGACAGTAAATACACCAAATTTATTTATTGATTGATAGAGGTAATCCGAAAACTGTAAACAAAAAATGTCAGACAACACGACTGCACGGCACCAATCTCGTGATCGTATATTGAAGAATGCGTTGTGTATATAAAGTGTAAAAAGACGTCTATACAAATGAACGATTAAATGACGGAATGACCATGACGTTTACACATAGATACCATAACGTTACATAAAGACAGCGCTAACGCGTATAAGTACATGTATAATTCCCGCGGTACTATGATAGTCTCTATATATCATCAAAATTATGCATAAACATATTTATGGATAACAGATTACTAGTAAAAACAAAGATTACCCTCCACCTGTACAGAGAGTTTCAATCAAAATCTATTCGGTGTAATTAAACAGATATATCATGTTATGGAGAGGTATTTGCGAAAAATACCAGTCTTGGGACCAAATTTCCCTCGCCTAGAGGCTCGGGAAATTTCACAGTCCCTTGACTGGTACTTTCGCAAATACCCCTCCATAACATGATATATCTGTTCAATATCAGCTCTGTAATGAATTTGTAGTTTGACTAATTATAAAATACTGGTGGCCTGTTTCTCGCTATAAATTATACTAAGTTTGTTTTATTACTCGGAAGCATTTTTTTCTTTTGATATTGGTTTTAATTAATCAAAATAAATAATAATACCTCCGATATAAAAAGTAAAACATTTACAGAATTCAGAGGCTTAAATATTTATGATAATGAATATAAATATACACGAAACTTCGCTTGTGTACTACTTCACTATTTTTGCTGACCGGACTCCAAGGGCCATGGGACCTATTGTCATCACTTGGCGTCTGTCGCAGTCGTCAACCATAGTAATAGCCAAATTCATCTAAGGTCAACCTTGCCCGAGGGAGTTTGAACTTTAGTTTCTAAATAATTTCTTGATTTAGCAAGGGGGAATTTATAAATGCATGTTGTAAATCATGTCAGTACCGATGCACAGACTACTGAGCTGGTGATACCCTCGGGCACTAACAGTCCACTAACAGAGGTTTCGACCCATCGCTAGTAAATGAAAATAACACTTTATATATTTCGTGTGGCCGAAGCTCTTTTCTGAATTAACCTTCATCACAAACGCTAAAACCTAAACAGCCAGGGATGTACAAACACATAGTCGTCAGTAGCCAGTAGCTATATGACCAAAGGGGAAGTAAAAGGAATCGCCAAATTCATTTAAACTGTAAACAGTAAAAATTATCAGCAAACAAAGGTGTAGAGATACGTCAACATGACCAATATTGTCAATCAACTACTTCGAGGAGTTATTGCCTTCGAATTACAAGTTTTACCAATTTTTAACGTTTTTGTCAATTACCTTTGAGAATTAACAATAGCGACAAGCTGATAACATTTTTTTTCTGGGCAACTCTAATAGAGAGAAACTAATAGCATCAAAATACATCGGCAAGGTACAATCTACTTATACGTCAAAATAGCCGAAACTGTAAGTCGATTCCCTTGCGACGAAGCGAAAAATAACATTTTACTTTAGCGACGTCATCACCTCCCAATCTTGTAACTATTTTTTATACTCATTTGAATTGGTCATGTAAAGAATAGCTAGTATGCAAATTTTTGTCAAGAATCACCTTTGGATCAAAACTGTATTGTATGCCCTTAAATGATGATATTTACCTTTATAAAAATAAGATATGGAATGATGGTCAATGAGACAACTCTCCACTAGATACTAAATGACGTAAAAGTTAACAACTATAGGTCATCGTTCGGCCTTCAATTATGGGCAAAACCCATACCACATATAAAGCTAAAAAGGTCCCGATATGAAAAATGTATAAAACAATTCAAACGAGAAAACTAACGACCTGATTTATGTACAAAACAACAATCGAGAAACAAATATGATACGCAGCAACAAACGACAACTACTGAATTGTACAGACTCCTGACTTGGGATAGGCACACACAGATTGTGGCGGGGGTTAAACATTTTTGCTGGCGCCAAACCCTCCCCTTAACCTGGGACAGTGGTGTAACAGTACAACATAAGAACAAACTATAAAAATCAGTTGAAAACGGCTTACCTCATCAGATCGATACAAAGCACAAACCTAACCAAAAACACAAAAAACAGATCTGAGAGTACTCACAGTCACTAAAAGCTAGTTCAAAGCTAAAAAAAAAAAAAAAATAGAAAAATCATGTATCTAAGACGAAAAAGTAAAATAACAAAAATACCAAACTCCAAGGGAAATTAAAAACGGAAAGTCCTTTATAAAATGGCAAAATCAAAAGCTCAAACACATCTAACGAATGGAAAACAACTGTCATATTCCTAACTTGTTACAGGCATTTCCTTATGTAGAAAATGGTGGATTAAACCTGGTTTTATAGCTAGCTGAACCTCTCACTTGTATGACAGTCGCATAGAATTCCATTATAATGACAACAATGTGTGAGCAAAACAAACAGACATAATAGGTAAAATCGTCAAAAATCAGGGTACAGCAGTCAACATTGTAATATAATCTTAATCACTATAAAAACAAAAAACTGTTTCAACAAAGAAACACAAAATGGCATATAGACAAAGTGCGTAAGCAAAACCGAAAGACAAGAAATCAAAATTGACCATAGCACAATACCACAATGGTGGGATGTATAAGAACCGAACCACGTCATATGTATTCAATCAAAAATGGATAAACAGTAAAGGTTAGAAATATACAAGGACAAAAAAAGGGACTCTAACACGTAATTAAGATGTTTAACAACGCCAGTACCTAGAATCTATACTTCAAGACCATCATGTATTATTTGTGAAGTTGATACGGAATATTTATTAACAAGGTCTTGGTATCTTCCAATGAACGTTTTAGAAACAGGACGAGACGTTCTTTGACATAACCTTGGCTCATCAACTTTATATAGTCTGAGTAGCAGCTGCAAGCTCTTGAATACCGAATGAGTTGGGAAATGTATATCCCATATGCAGGTGAAGTTGGTATATTGCTGCTAAGGTGGGGAAAATTTATAATTTCAAAATTAAAATCGTCTCGCTTGTCATAGATTCTTGTATTGAGATGACCGCTTATGTCAAATTCGAGGTATAAGTATAAAAATGAGGCGGAGGAAGCCGTGTTTGTTGTTTCTTTAATTTCTAGTTCTGTAGGATATATTAATGGAACCCAATCAGAAAAGTTTGGATTGTTAATGGACAGAACATCATCAATATACTAGTATCTGAATGTGAAATTAAATGATCAGGCTTCTTTGATTTTCTTGTTTTTGACAAGTGTCTGAAGGAACTCCGACTCATATGAAAATAAGAAGAGGTCGACAAAGAGAGGCGCACAGTTCGTTCCCATAGGAATGCCGACAACTTGCTGACAAAGTCTACCTCCAAATTCAACAAATATGTTGGCAATGAGAAACTCCAGCATACTGATCACTTGTTCCTCTGTGTAGCATGTTTTACCTTTTTGTTCACTATTAACAAAATATGCCGTATGGTATCCCAAAGCAATAAATTTATAGCGTATGCTGCTATTTTGATATTGAAAAGCATTGTGGATTATTTCTTTTAGACGATTTTTCAATTTCACATGGGGAATTGTGGTATACAGGGTTGAAAAATCAAAAGTTTTGATAAAATTAATTTCAGAGAAAGATCGAGATTTAAAATCATCAAGAAGTATTTTAGAGTTTTTTAGAAACCACATATGGTTAATACCACTACGCGAGTAAACAGTTTCACAGTTTTTCTGAAGATCCTCTTTCACTGCGGCCAGAATTTTTGTCAATCTAATGGACAATTCCTTTGTAGAACATGCAGATGAGTACCGGCAATGTACCGTTGTTTGTACGTGAATTTTGATTGCCAAAATCTCATCCTTAGCTTAGGTATCCAATACAAACAAGGTAAGTCCTCAAATTTGCTGTTCAATGTAATGTTCATTGAAGTCATGAAGGATTTATGATTCGACAATAACAACAATCCTCCCGTGTCAGAACCAGATTAACAAAACAAATAGAGAAACTGAATCTGGTCAACTAACAAATATATTTTAAATGTCAAAATATGATTTCAAGCAAATTGTATACTCAAAGGCATTTTATACAAATGCATCTGTTTTTAAATTTGTTCAGTAATAATAATAATAATAATAATAATAATAATAATAATAATGATCTTTATTTAAAGAGTAATTCATTTGGATTAAACCATTTTAAATAAGGCTCTCTAAATACAATATCAACTATATGACTAAAACATAATTAATCTACTAATATACACATGTAAACAATAGATGTATATAAATAAAATATAATTACAACAACAAAAACCGCCTATAGTTTACATTGTGGCTTAACTTATAAATTTGACACTTTTAAAGATAATGACTTGTTAGAGTATTTGAAACAAAGAATGTAAAGGAATTGTCTAATTTATGAAAATATTTAAAGTAAACCACAGATATGAAATTTATATGACAATCATTTGAATGACATACTTTGTAGTCTTGTCTCAATTATATTTAAAATGTTATGTTATAATAACATGTATATCGTAAAACGCGAAAAGGCGAAAAGGCGAAATCGCGAAAACGCGAAAACGATTTCGCCTTTTCGCGTTTTCGCGTTTTCGCGATTTCGCGATTTCGCGTTTTCGCGTTTTCGCGATTTCGCGTTTTCGCGTTTTCGCGATTTCGCGATTTCGCGTTTTCGCCTTTCGCCTTTTCGCGTTTTCGCGATTTCGCGTTTTCGCCTTTTCGCGTTTTTACGATATACATGTTATTGTAACATAACATTTTAAATATAATTGGAAGTTGATATAAATTTCATATCTGTGGTTTACTTTAAATATTTTCATAAATTAGACAATTCCTTTACATTCTTTGTTTCAAATACTCTAACAAGTCATTATCTTTTTAAAAGTGTCAAATTTATAAGTTAAGCCACAATGTAAACTATAGGCGGTTTTTTGTTGTTGTAATTATATTTTGTTTATATACATCTATTGTTTACATGTGTATATTAGTAGATTAATTATGTTTTAGTCATATAGTTGATATTGTATTTAGAGAGCCTTATTTAAAATTGGTTTAATCCAAATGAATTACTCTCTTTAAATAAAGATATTATCATTATTATTATTATTATTATTATTATTATTATTATTATTATTATTATTATTACTGAACAAATTTAAAACAGATGCATTTGTATAAAATGCCTTTGAGTATACAATTTGCTTGAAATCATATTTTGACATTTAAAATATATTTGTTAGTTGACCAGATTCAGTTTCTATTTGTTTTGTTAATCTGGTTCTGACACGGGAGGATTGTTGTTATTGTCACCGCTTCAAGAGTATATCCCTTGTCCCTTGGTGTCTCCTGTAGATGAACAAATTTCCATCTTTGAAAATTTGAAATATTAATCAATGCGTTTAGTAATATATGGGAAACACAGTCTACATTTACATGACTTTTCCATAAATCCAGGTTACTTTTTGTTTAAATTAAAAGAACATGCGACAGGTTTAGGATATCTTTGCTAAGATCAACCTACGACAGTTTTGAGGCGAGGTCTTGATAGTCCTAAGAGGATCATAAGACATGTCATAAGATATTCTAGTATCTTATAACAGGTCTTAAGATAGCTTCGCGAAACCGTCCCAAGTTTTATTTGACAAAAGTCTTATCTCCACAATGTTTTAAATTTTAAACTTTTTTCACACAAGCTAATTTAAATATTAAAAATTTTAGATTCACAACAAGAGCATTAAATGAATGATTATGTATTTTAAGTAACCATGGCGATAATAATCATTAATTTCATTTATTTTAAAATGTCCAAACTATAACTTCCAGCAAATTGTATGTTCAAAGGCATTTTATACAAATGCATCTGTTTTTAAATTTGTTCAGTAATTGTCAACAAAGAATGTGAAGAAATTGTCTAATGTATGAAAATATTTAAAATACGTCAAAATCTCATCCTTGTAAAATGATATCTTTTTGTATGTGGGATTACCTGAGTGCTCATTTCAATATCAATCGGCACACATCCAACATTCAATGGATTTAGAGTAAAGATGTTATTTACAGTCATTAATTTCACACTTTAATCTCAAAGAAGTGATGCATTGAGTGCAAATTTCATCTTATCCTTTATCTAATATCACAATGATCATGAGAAGGTGATGGCGTAAATTCACACCTTATGTTACCCTATGCAACTTTGTACTGTAGTGTCACAGACGAATACATAAACGTCTTACGTTTGAATTTGCAGAGCATTAAAGCTTGTAATCACTTACTTTCCATTTTGGTCATAATGTAGTTCCTAAAGTTTCATCGTAGTTATGCATACCTGGCTTACAAATGTTAAGGTGTGAGCATTCCCGATGAAGGTAAAACAAAAAAGCCATTGGGACGGACGAAATTTATAAAGTGTTATATTCATTTTCTGCAAATTTATGTTTTGTTGTAATTGGCCTTGTATTGTTCTTCGAAACATCAAAGTTCTTGTTTTTACCAAAAAGTCAAATTCCGAATAAGTTAACAGTATATTTGGAAACTCTAAATAGAAATACTTGTATAAGTTCAAAACCTTTTTAAACTCATCAGAGATACCAGACTTAACGTACGCCAGACATGCGTCCTAGCTATAAAACCAGGTTTAATCCACCATTTTCTACATAAGAAAATGCCTGAACCAAGTCAGGAATATGACAGTTGTTATCCATTCGTTTGATGTGTTTTAGCTTTTGATTTTGCCATTTGATTAGGGACTTTCCGTTTTGAATTTTCCTCGGAATTTCGGTATTTTTGTGAATTTACTTTTTCCTTTAAACAAGACTTATCTTTTGTCTTGATACCTAAATTACATAATTGTCCTTACAAACAACGTTATTACTGGGTTTTCCAATTTCTCCATGAAACCTCTTTTTAAATCATTTACATCAATTTTATCAGCAATCAAAGCCGGGCTTTAAAGTTGTTGTGTAACTATACCTGTTCTAGAGGTGGCGAGAATCAGATGTGGATACTAAAAAAGTCCAAAGATCTTTTAGAGTACATAACTCTAAGACGCTTTCATCTTGCAAAAGTATTAAAATATTTAACTTTTCTACGCAAGTATTCCCTATTCCAAACTAAAAGACAAACTGAAAGAGTTGGTCCTGCTTTGTTTCATAAAAAAGAATGGCCAACGTAGATACAATTATCTTGTCTTAGGGAGGGATAATCGTACTTTGTAAAAAATCACTCTGATTCAAACAAAAAATTCTCTGAAACTGATATTATCAAGATGCTTAATTTCTTGATTTACAACATATGTTTTTACGTTTGGAGGAAGAGTTTTTCAACAAACAATCGGCAGTCCCAAGGGAACCAACTGTGCTCCTCTTCTTGCCAACTTGTTCCTTTATTCATATGAGGCTTTTTAGGAAGAAAGAAATGAAGTTAGCATTATCCTTTAACGTCACTTTCCGCTATATAGATGATGTTCTCTCAATAAATAATTCAAAATTTTGTGACTATGTTAAACGCATCTATTCCATCGAACTTGAGATAAAGGATACAACAAATACAGTTAACTTGCCTCATATCTTGACTTACATCTAGAAATTGACAATGAGGGTTGGTCAAAAACACAGCTTTCGACAAAAAAGATGATTTCAGCTTCCCAATTATGAACCTTCAATTTCTATGTAGCAACATTCCAGCAGCGCCTGCATACAAATGGAGTATATATCTTAGGGCTTGTATTTCCTATCATGATTTCCTTGATAGAAGGTTGCTGCTCACAAGGAAGTTGTTAAACCAAGAGTTCCAAGATGTGAAGTTGAAATCATCTTCGTAAATTTTACGGACGCCATCAATAGTTGGTTGACCGTTATAGAATATCCATTACACAAATGACGACGGATATGTTTCAATTGTCGTAACTGCAATCCCGTCCTCTTTTTCCCCGAATTTGACCTACCGAATTAGACTTTTCCCCGCGTTTTTATAACTTACATGAGCAACATGACGGGTGCCACATGTGGAGCAAGATCTGTTTACTATTCCGGAGCACCTGAGATTACCCACGATTTTTGGTGGGGTTCACGTTGCTCAGTCTTTAGTTTTCTATGTCTTTCGGTCTTTTTCTTTCTTTTTTGTTATGGGGTTGTCAGTTTATTTTCGACTTTTGAGTTTGAATGTCCCTTTGGTATATTTTTCCTCTCTTTTATCGGTTTGCGCTGGGAAAAAAAAGGTTGAAGGGCCAAATCAAAAACAAAGTTTATGACCATTGAAAACTTTAAAAAATTCAAAAACATTGTGCTAAATCTGCATAAGGCTATGCTTGGGGTACTAAAACCTTAGTATTTCGAATGATTTTAACTTTTATTGATTGTTAAATTTACAGAAAATGACCGCATACATTGACCGGACATCTATATATAAAAAAAAAAACAATAAACTTTCAAAATTATACCTGGAATAGATTGGAGTTGAATATTCCATTTTCTTTAATTTTGTGAACCAATCGGTGTTCATTTCTAATAAAAGTTTTATTTCCATGTTAATTATGCATACTGAAAGAAAAACCTGAGGGAGTGGCATGACATTCAACTGAGCGAATATCCACGATGCTGAAGCGACACATGTTTTCATACACATGTAGTTTAGCATAGATTTTCAGTAAGAATGGACACTATTTGTGATAAAAATTGGACTACATAAATGTTTAAAAATTTGTTTTGGGTTCCACTTAAGGAAAATAATATATATAAAGTTATCATTATGACCTGAATATTATAGACATCATTTGCATATGTTATTATTTCTATAATTTTTGATTATTTCTCCCTTTTATTACCATGGAGTTTAACATAAAAAAAGTAAAAAGTACTGTTTTTCTGTGTATTCTCAGATATACCCTTCATCCGGATGCAATCTTTATTTTTTCGCATTTATAAATTTCAAAGTCTTCTTTTTTTAATAGTGTCAGTTTGGGACACCATTTTTTGTACGATTCTGTTGTAATGATCTATTGACTAAATGTTTTTCTTCTGGGTTTTGTCGTCGCGATACCTGCTGACAACACTCAACAAATCATTATCAAATCGCATGTCCATTTAACATTCTTAAACCAAGTTTTAATCTTTATACTGAAAAGACAAGTAAATCCATTACTATCATTGTTACATTTTTAAATTAAAACATTTCAAAAACTCATACAATATATCTGGCTTATAATTTAGTACACCAGACACGCCTTTCGTCTGCACAAGACTCATCAATAGCGCTAAATTAAGTTGAAGAGTTAAATCAATTACGAAGTTGAAGAGCATTGACAACTTAAAATTAAAAAAAAATCGTTGTGCTAAATCTGGCTAAGACCATCTATGCTTGGAATACAAAACCCTTCAATACAACAACGATTGCAACTTTTAATAAACAGTAAAAGGAGATGACCACTTCAATAATATTTCACCGGAAATCTTAAATATATATAAGTATATATACTTTTTCACTTTTTTGGTCTTTTGGAAAATATTGTTTGTGCTGTATTTAGACACCTCTACCACGTTCAAACATATGATTGCGTTGGATAAAAATCGCAATTTTAATACTTGTGCATGCAAAACAAATTTCTTGTTAGAGGGTTCTAATTACAGCACAAACAACATTTTCCAAAAGACCAAAAAAGTGAAATCATATTTTAACAAAACGCATTTGACTAACAGGTTGAACAACAAATGTTCTTAAACCATGCTGACTGCCATTGGCGATTGCCAAATAAACGGATATCACCGATGTAATAAATGGATCTTAATTATAAATTTAATACTAAACAGAAAACAATTAACTTGCGGAAAAGATGACATACCGCAAACAAAAGATGCAAAGGTTTTTGTACACCATATCCGGATTTCGACAATTAATGTCTCTTCAATGATGTTAGGAATCGAAACGGTATTTGGAAAGCCATACAATTTACCTCAATTTAGTATAGACTCTTGAATTTTGAGGAGTCAAAATAGGATGAACGGATCATATAAACCCGAAGGCAAATATAATACAAGCCCAAACGAAAAAATATAAACAAGTCTAAATTGAAAAAAACGTTCAAACCTATGATTGCGTTGGATAAAAACCGCAATTTTTATACGTGTGCATGCAAAACAAATTTCTTGTTAGAGGGGTCTAAATACAGCACAAACAACATTTTCCAAAAGACCAAAAAAGTGAAAAAGTATATTTTAACAAAACGCATTTTACTAACAGGTCGAACGATAAATGTTCTTAAACCTTGCTGACTGCCATTGGCGATTGCCAAATAAACGGATCACCGATGTAATAAATGGATCTTAATTATAAATTTAATACTAAACAGAAAACAATTAACTTGCGAAAAAGATGACATACCGCAAACAAAAGGTGCTAAGGTTTTTGTACACCATATCCGGATTTCGACAATTAATGTCTCTTCAGTGATGTTAGGAATCGAAACGGTATTTGGAAAGCCACACAATTTACCACTATATATGAAACTAAAATCATCCGAAATGGAACTACATGGACATTCGTTCCTTTGTAATTCATGCAGGTTTTCTTTTGTTTTGAATTCTAAAATTGAGTTATAACTTATTACTCAACGATAAACTCCTGCTTACCCTGATTGCAATTATAACCCAAACTACGAAATTGCGGGTTATTTAGTTTTTAACCCGTCTTTCCGTCCATCAGTCCATTCGTCATATGGTCATCTTGGGTTGCTTGGGATTTATCAAGGTTGAAAGGAAGTAATTAAAGATGACTGGCGCCACCTAGTTGTTACATCCAAGATAAGAGGTAGTAAATTTATTTTCTGCTGCCCTGTTAATTAGAAAACAAAATTGAAATAGTGAGAAATGATTGTTGGCTATTGGTGTAGAAATAGCAAGAAATTTGAAGAAAACTCTCTGCGATGAGCAAAATTTTCTGTGCAAAATTAAGCAAGGGATGTTCCTCATTCATACTATTACGAAAATTCCGGAACTACAGAGTGCAATTTTTCCATAAAAAAAGCTGCGGCACCATATATTTTTTGCAGTTTTATTCACACCCAAAGGTGTTGAAAATTAGAATTTGACAGTTTTTTCAACAGATCTTTAATAGCGAAAACGCAGAACCCCAAAAAGCTACCATTGTCGCCTATGTAAATAATTACTTCATTTTAAACCTTAAATATTCATTTATCGGATGACAAACTTTCTTTGATATATGGTCACATATGATGATAGGAAGACCCCTAATGATCTTTATTTCACTTTGTCGAAAATTTAAGTTCATATTTACTAAAAACAGACCAAAATAAGTACAGAAAACGGGTGTTTGGATAAGAACCTATTGCAAATTTATTTGGATATATCGTCACTTAAAATGATATGAGGTCATTGTGGCTGGGTTCAAGATCAAAGTTTCTAAAAAAGACTTTAATTAGTTCAGGAACGGAGTTTCCGGATTTAAACTAAAACCACAAATTGAATTCAATCCATTATTAAATATTTGATCACGTATAGTGTGTTGAAGATCCCTATTCATTATGATTTCACTGTGCCCATATTTCCTGAAAATAGAAAGAAATAGGTACAGGAAAGACGTTTCTGGATAATGACCCTGGAACCTTATTTGGATTGCAATAAAACATGTACATATGGTGATTTATTATGATAAGAGAATCCCTATTAATTATAAAATCATTGCTTCCACGGTCAATGTCAAAGTAATTTAAAATAGACCGAAATTAGTGGATACTAGCAATAAAGTCGTGTATATGATTGGAACTCAAACTGACGTATATGGTCGTATATAATGAAAGGAAGATCCCTAATGATTATGGGGTCTGACAATTTGGGAAGGTCATTATCACTTAAATAAATGAAAGAAAGTGTACAAAAGTAACTAACCGTTGCCAGGTGATAACTCTGCGACTTTAAAAGGAATTGAAACCAGACTTTAATGTATCAAAACATATACGAGAGTAGAATCATATTTTAAATATACTGACGTTAAAACATAGCCTTTGGTATCGTTTGCTTGCACACTGAGGTTCAATAATTATTAAACTTTTTTTCTCTAACAACTGTTGCCTGTATTTACAATGGATTTCAAATATAAAAGATGGGGTTTTCGGGTTGTTTTTTTTTTATGCGTAAGTCATCTATTTGAAATTTTCTTACATCCTAATAACATCTGTTCCTTCTTTTTTCACCAGTGTCGTGACATCATTTTCTCGCTATTCGGTCATAATTATCTACTTGCATAATGTTTGTTCTTGTTTTTGTGTCATTTATCATTGCAATACCTGCTCCTGGGACCTTAAACAGCATAAATAAAGCATTATCGCCTTTGAAAATAGGAAAATTTTGAAAAAAAACTGTTAAAAGGTCTTCTTATATAAATACGATTTCGTCTATGATCTTTTTATATATAAATTAAAGAGCATAAATTAAATTTTATTAATGATTGTTGGTTTGGCTGCTGGATTCATAATACGTAGGCGGATATAATGACAATTGTTGTTTAACATTTGCACTTAGCGATTTTTACAAAATTGGTTTTGATTTTTAAGGTTTCATATGTGATTAAATGTTCAGTTACAACAATACAAAAAAGTTTTAATTGTTTTAATCTCAAGCGAAACAATATATTTTCATGCTTACCTGAGTAACTGAATATTAATTTGAAATTTTTGCAGTGACATCTTTATTGTAAGATCACTTTGATAGTATAATGGATATTTTTCCTGTTAAAATAAAATTGAGAATGAAAATGGGGAATGTGTCAAAGAGACAACAACCCAACCAAAGAGCAGAAAACAGCCGAAGGCCACCAATGGGTCTTCAACAAAGCTAGAAAATCCAGCACCAGGCGGCGGGCTTCAGGTGGTCCCTCAACAAAAATGTGTACTAGTTCAATGAAAATGGACGTCACACTAAACTCCAAAACATATAAATGAACTAAAATTAAAAAAAACATACAAGACTAACAAAGGCCAGAGGCTCCTGACTTGGGACAGGCGCTAAAATGCGGCAGGGTTAAACATGTTATGTGAGATCTCAACATTCCCCCTATACCTCTAGCCAATGTAGAATAAACAAACACATAGCAATACGCACAGTAAAACTCTGTTCAAAAGATGTCCGAGTCCGATGTCAGAATAGGTAACAAAAGAAACTAAGCAAAATGCCAATGATACATAAATTAACAAAGGATTATACTAGCAGTTACTGACATGCCAGCTCTAAACCTCAATTAAATTAATCTAAAGATTATGTCTTCATCATATGAAAATCAAGCACAATCCCTCCCGTTTGGGGTTTAGTATCATACCATCATAAAAAATATGATATATGCCAACAACTGGTTTCAGAATAAATGTGTTTATTTCCGATGCAAAGACCCTATAACCATACAATAACTTAAAGATCATTTTTTTAAATTCACCTTCTCAATCTTTGTAAAAGGTTTTGGATTTTCAGATATTTTGTTCTTAAGCATCACCGAAGAGTTATTAATTACCGATATGCGCATCCGGTGTAGTAAAATTGGTACTGCTTAATCTAGTTATGTAATAGTAAATATATTTTTATATTCAGGATCATTCTGTTCTAACCCTTCCCTACTTGGTCCTCATTCCGTCCAAAGTTTTAATCTGTACCTAAAAACGATAAAGGTACCAATTTTACTGTACCAGATGCGTATTTTGACAATCCATGTCTCTTCAGTGATGCTCGAGGTCAAAATATTTGAAATTTAAAACCTCATTCATACGATGATGAGTTGATAAAACCAGAAGGGACCAAAAGGGTAAGGCCAAGTTCTAAAGTGATGAAAAATTTGATTTGAAGCTAAGAAGCCATAAAAGAGGGACGAAAGATACCAGAGGGACAGTCAAACTCACAGATCGAAAACAAACTGACAACGCCATGGCCAAAAATAAACAGACAAACAGACAAATAACAGCACAGATGACACAACATAGGAAACTAAAGACTAAGCAACACGAACCCCACAAAAAACTGTGGGTGATCTAAGGTGCTCCGGAAGGGTAAGCAGATCCTGCTCCACATGTGGCACCCGTCGTGTTGCCTATGTTATTACAAATCCGGTAAATAGTCTAATTCGGTAGGTCACATTTGTGAAAAGGGAAGGGTATTGTAGTTACGACATAAGGAACATATCCGTTATCATCTGTGAAACGGTAATTCCATAACGGTCAACCAACTCGTGATGGCGTCCGTAAAATTTACGAAGGGATGATTTCGACTTCACCATTTGGAACTCTTGGTTTAATAGCTTCCTTGTGAGCAGCAATCCTCTATCAAGGAAATCATGATAGGAAATACAAGCCCGGGAATATCGTATCAATTGGGAGATATATACTCCGTATGCAGGCGCTGCTGGAATGTTGCTACATAGAAATGGAAAGTTCACAATTGGGAAGCTGAAATCATCTCTTTTGTCGTAAAGTGTTGTTTTCAACCGACCCTCATTGGTAGTTTCTAGATGTAAGTCAAGATATGAGGCAGACTTAACTGTATCTGTAGTATCCTTTATCTCTAGTTCGATGGGATAGATTCGTTCAACATAGTCACCAAATTTTGTATTATTTAGTGAGAGAACATCATCTAAATAGCGGAACGTAAAGTTAAAGGATATTGCTAACTTCTTATCTTTCTTCCTAAGAAGTTCCTATATGAAGTCAGCCTCATAATAATAAAGAAACAAGTCTGCAAGAAGAGGGGCACAATTGGTTCCCATTGGAATTCCGACAGTCTGTTGAAAAACACGTCCTCCAAACGTAACAAATATGTTGTCAATCAAGAAATCAGGCATCTTGATAATGTCAGTTTCAGAGAATTTTTTGTTTGAATCAGAGTGATTCTTTACAAAGTAGGATTTATCCCTCCCCAAGACAAGATACTTGTATCTACGTTCGCCATTCTTTTTAATGAAACAAAGTAATACCAACTCTTTCAATTTATCTTTTAGTTTGGAATGGGGAATACTTGTGTAAAGTGTAGAAAAGTCAAATGTTTTAATACTATTGTAAGATGAGAGAGTCTTAGATTGTATGTACTCTAAAAGATCTTTGGAATTTTTTAGTATCCACATCTGATTCACGCCACCTCTAGAATAGGCAGTTTCACAATAACTTTGGAGCCCGGCTGATAAAATAGATGTTTATAATTTAGAAAGAGGTTTCGTGGAGCACTTGGAAGACCCAGCAACATACCGTTGTTTGTAAGGACACTTATGTAGTTTAGGTTTCTAATTAAGTGATGGAAGATCCAGTTCGTCATCTTTGGTTGAAATTCCAAAGGAACATAGAGCAGACCTATGATTATCCAGGATTTCGTCTTTGGTAAGTGTCGTGAGGGTATATGTTGAATTTTCAAATGAATTGTCAATACCTAATCGTTTATCAAGCAGTTTATGTAATGATATTTACACACAAAAACGATGTTGTTTGGGGCTTTATCTGCGGGGACAACCACATATTTGTCATGGAGGTAGGACAAGTGTTTTGCAACATTTGGGTCTTTAAAAATTGACGTAGCGGGGGTATTGATAGACCCATTTAGTTTCTTAATTCGGATTTGTATCAACGACCTCACAGCCTTAATCCATTCGGAAAGAGTATCTACGTCTTCTTTCTCGCGTTTAGCCCATTGCCTGGCATAATCCTCGACTGAATCCATCAGTATTTTAAAGTTGTATTTCCAATTGATGGATTTAGGCTCACGAAATTTCGGACCTTTGGATAACAAATTTCACAGGGAAGTGTTATTTACAATGTTGAGGTCTCCGGTAATAACGTGGCCAGCCGGATTATATGTGAATTGGGAACTAGCACAAGTGCAATCAGGAGGTTTAGACTTGAAGTCGTCAGTGTTGAGATCCTGCAAAACGTGTTTGTAATTGAAAATTTTAGTTGCAATTGGTTTGATATATGTATAAGAAATTATTGGTACAGATTAATCTTTAAAATAAGGAGGTATTTTCGACTGAACTAATTTAGGATGAAAGAAATATTGCCTAAGTTGACGCCATCGAGACCTTTGTTGGCAAAGGAAAGTTTAAGAAAAGATCTTTTCTAATTTTCATCTTTAAGAAATGCACAATTTAAACCTTTGTTTTTTCATTTTATGTGATTCTGATTGCGTTTTGCCCATGTTTTTTTTTTTTGGTTTAGGTAAGCTGATGTCGGCATTCTATATCCGTTTACTTCAGATGTCTCGTAATGCCAAAAACTATCGATCAGAGACACATTTTTGTAATGTACCATTTACGATCAAGGGTAATTCAAGAATATGCCGGCTATAAAGCTTGATATGACATCTTCGCTTCAGATGGAATATGTGTATTATAAAAGTATGTTTACTAAGATACCATATGGGGCAATCAAAAACCAATTGCCCAAGAAAAAATCCCAAATCTATGACTAAACACTCTATTTTGGATAAAGAATCAA
Organism: Mytilus coruscus; assembly: GCA_017311375.1. Classification (NCBI taxonomy): domain Eukaryota; kingdom Metazoa; phylum Mollusca; class Bivalvia; order Mytilida; family Mytilidae; genus Mytilus; species Mytilus coruscus. The sequence goes on along the minus strand of CM029595.1, from coordinate 120,735,557 downwards.
CTCAAGTGCATAGGAAGGACAACAGTTCTTGCTTCAATAGAAACGTCCGTCTGATTTAACAATATTGGGTTTTTTACATTGAACAAGAACTGTTTTACCTCTTGCCTCTGTTGGTTAAATAACTCTTTTGTACATGTGTACCCATGATTGCATAATTTTACGCTCTGAACGTTTCTGTTAAAAGTAACTCAAGAAATGCGGATAAAACGTAACGAAAAAGGTACGAATTATTTAGCATTTGGTGATTACTTGTCTTCTGATGGTGGACTGTTAACCTAGAGGGTATCAATCGTAATTTATTTTAGTTTCAAATAATGGATCAGATTCAATACGTTTAAGGAGTAAGACATTTTGTTTATCTTTGGAAATTCAAACTTTCCGTTCTCTGATACTTTGTTCTTTGTTTCTCTCCCACTATTCTCCGTATTTTTCTTTCTTATGAGGATGCAAATTTAGTATTGAGTCAGAAAAATAAGAATGCGTAAGTCAAAAAAGGTTTAGCATCTTTAAAGGCGGGAATATTTTCTTGCAATCTATCTACTAGGTATTTGTCAAAAAAGAAATCTTGGTCAGTTAAGGGTTACTTAGATAGAATTTTAATATTTTTTCACGTCAGTATACCATATTTTTTTTCGTGTCAGAAAAAAACAAGCTACAATTTGCTAAAAGTCACAAAGTTAAATTCTATACAATAACTGTACGGCGTAAGAAATTTCCGCAAGAATCAATAGATAAAACGAGACTACACAGGTATGGCGTAAATGCCTGTATGATCGGCAGCGCGAGATATTTTTAAGGGGACCTATTGCTTAAATTTGTGACCATTTTCGCTTTTAAAACGAGAATTTGCACAAGGTTAGTTCACTGCCTTTTAAAAACTTCACCGGGGTATAATCCGGCCAGTAGCACGTACTTTGGCTAAGGCATTATCTAACGGAGACATTTAGTTTGTAAATATCAGTCCATTAAGTATGTATTTGCACAAGAAACTTATTTCATAGTCTGGAACATTTTTGTTTTTTGACTGTCCAATCCTTTGATCTCGAGCGAACCTAAATTAATAATCCAAGAAACACCAGGGTGCCACGAAAGTCGTGATCTCAAGGTTTGTTTTTCCCTTTTTTATGGTGTTTTATAATGAGCGCTCGTCTAATGCTAACACATAATTTTACTTTTGTTGTTGTTTATTTGAGGTAACTTTCATCTGAAAAAAGTTTTTTAATTTTCTTTTTTCTTTTAATTTTTACTTGTTTTTAAATAACTGGATAATATAATAGTTTGGTGATTTTGTTGATAACATCTATCAAATGGAACTTGAAATATAGGATACCAGAGATACAGTTACGGCTACCAGCTTAAATCTAGAATTTGATCTAGAAATTGCTCGTGAAGATCAATCAATTTTAAACAAAATTTTACGAAATTAGAGATAATTTCAGTTTTTTATTGTGACCTTTTCGTGTTAATAAATCTCATTTGAAACCATATTCCAGTGCTTACGTTGTACATAATGATTTCCTCAATAGAGGGTTACTGATTTAAGGAAGCTATTGTAACAAGTTTTCTGAATGGTTCTTAATTATAAAGTTGAAGTCATCTCGTCAAACGATCGACGAATGTTATCATAATTGTGTTGATCTCTGTTGAAAATCTATGTCACAGGTGACAACGTATATGTTCAACTTGTCGTGTCCTCTACTCTTTCATCGTATATGACATCACCGACATTTAACATGCGTTTTACTTTCTGCGAGGAAAATGGTCGATGGTACTAGGAGAATTCTCTTCCGGGTCACCTGAGTTCTTCCTCATTTTTGAAAGGTTCGGTTTTGCTGAATCTTTTGGTTTGTTGTGCAGTCTTTTTTGGACTATTGATTGTCTGTTCCTTTTTTTTTGCCGTAGTGTTGTCTGTCCTTTTTTCGATAATACTGGTTTCACACTGGTTGATCATTGTTTTCCCTAAATTTCACAATCACCACTGCTTTCGTAAAATTTCTTAATTTCATGCATTTCATCAACTTCTACTTCTTTTTACGCGCTATTTATATAGTCTAACCTGTAAATGTTACAAGTTCTCGAATTTACTGTCTTCGGTGATAGCTTTTGAAACAATTTATTGAAATCTTCAAATGATCTATCATCTCTTTATGATATAACTAAGAACGTTGCCATGTTTTATGATGCTATTGTCTTATTCCCGAGAGTGGATTAACATGGCAAGGAATTCATGCATAGAATGAGGTGCTTACTCTTTTGTCGCACTCGGTCTCTCTCATTTTAGAGTTCATGCGATTCTCTCGGTTTTTTGCTAGCTTGTTACCTTGATTTGTCGATTTATGAGATCGGTAAACTACTGTTCCATGAATTTATCGTCTGATTGGTAACAGTAGTTATCTTTACATTTAATGTGTATATTGAACAGAATTTATAGTCCGTAGCAACTGTAAATATGCTTGCAGTAGTTGTATTTTCATTTATAGATGTCATATGCATATAAACATGATGATTGTCGTTAAAATAGATTTATGTTCAGTTCATTTAGAATCAATTCGGGATTTTTTTCTCAGACCAAATTAATATATACGGTTTTCTCTGAAATTGCAAAAATAGTAAAAATTCGTCAACCCTTTCGATGTCAAGTTAATTTTATTGATAAATTAATAGGATGATTTTTCAGGACACCTCAGTGCAAACATGCCATTCAGAGTAATGTCACTATGATGTCAAAAACATGTCAAAAAAGACCTGGCTCATATTTTACGAAAAGTAGTCATTGAGGCTATTTAAGTAGTTTTGCATTAAATCAAATATCATTAATAGTAATACTAATATATGACAGATTTATATCATATGAGCATCTGAAGGATGATGATTTGAAAGATTTATAATATATTTTGATTTTCTAATTCAAGGGGCCTAAAAGGTGAACATGCCAGTTGCTTTATAGTTCTATCCATAAAAAAGTACAAAATGTGTTCTTATCAGCTGTCAAAATTATGTATTCAATGAAGGAAAACGTCAAATATTGTTTCAAATAAAGATCTTTTCCAGCGATTGTACTTACGCAACTGGCAAACATTGTAATATAGGTGAGAATACGCTGTCAATTACCTGTAGAAAAGTTTAATAGTAAAAAGAGCTAATAGAATTTATAAATACGGATGTGTTATGATTAAATGCACAAAAACACAATCTTTGGAGAGGAAATGTCTTCCGTATTACATAAACGTATGTCATACAAGGACCATACTAATTTGAAACGATGTTATATGGGATATAAACCATATTGCAGGCAAAACGAAAACTAACAGCAAAATAAAAAAGAATCAGTTCACAAAACACTGTGTAGACAATTAAAGATTGAGTAATCAATCTAAAACTGTGATGAACTCGGGTACTCTGGATTGGTAAGTATTTAATCTCCACCAATCATGATGCTCTCGGCAAGTATACATCCGATGATTAATCGAATTCGATAACGTCGCAAACGAAAATATGGTTACGAGGTTTTCAATTTGGTAACGACAAATGGACGATATCTGGGGGCATTTGTTTGAAGAATTTCATAACGATATGCCAAATCATGATGGCGTCTAGAAAGCACTTTATGATTTGTCATTAAAACCCATCGGTTTAATATTTTTCTTAATACGCAACCTACCTCTATTACGAAATCCTGTAGCACAAACCCTGCAATAAAGTATCAACTAGGAGATATATACTACATATACAAGTTGCTAAATACAAACGGAAAGTTCAAAACTGAAAATTATAAGTCATCAGTTTCAGTTCTCAAACCAATCTAATTGTAAATTTCCAAGTGCTAGCAAATATAAGAAACAAATCTATAGCTATATATGTGGTATCCTTGCTTTATTTCATATTCAGTGAAAAAGATATGATAAACATAAACTCCAAACATTAAACTATTATGTATTGACATCATGTACATTTCAGAAAGTGAAGTTAAATGATAATGCTAGATATCATTCTACATAAGAAACTCCTGTAAAAAGTAAAATTATTTCAACAAATAAAGTAACAATTGGACGATAGTTTGGTTCCCATTAGAATATCGACTATGTTTTGAAGAATCTGTGAAAGTAACGTAACAATAATGTTGTCTATTAAACAATTGGTATCTCGATGATGTCAGCTTTGAACCACAATTTGTTAATTACGTCTATCTCATTAAACATGAAATAAAGTTGATAAATTAAGACATTATTTAGAAAATAAGATCCCAACTCCTCTAGGCAAAGTTGGCTTTAGATGAATTAGGTTATTCTATTCAGTTCCTTATTGGTCATATAGCTTCTACTTATTTACACGTCAGTGGCTTTCAAATGTAAAAGTTTGAGCGTTCCTGATGAATCCCAGAACAGCGTAGGATGAAGGTAATCCCAGAACAGCGTAGGATGAAGGTAATCCCAGAACAGCGTAGGATGAAGGTAATCCCAGAACAGCGTAGGACGCATACAATTTATAACTTTTTTAATTTGTTTTACTAGCACTAGGTCGAACCGGTAATTGTGGTATGTTAGTCACCGAAGGTATTATAAGCACAGTAGTCAGTTCTTCGGCACTGACATTATTTATATTGTATTCATTTAAAATTTCTAATTGATGAATTAAGAAATTATTGAGAAACTAAGGTTCCAACTTCTTATGGCAAAGTTGTCCTTAGATCTAGCATTCCTATTTCGGTTTCAGATTTCTACGTATTTACACATCCCTGGCTTTCAAAGATTTAGGTTTACGCGTAACGGATAAAGGTAAATTAAGAAAATCGCATCGGACGCACCAAATATATTAAGTTATACAAAAGCCGTTAGGTATTCATCACATTCGCACGCAGCTTTTCATTACCCCTTTCAAAACTTCATACTCTGTACAACTTATGATTGAAAGTCATTGTTACAAACTCCCCATTTAAACCAATACAAAATTACAGCTATCATCTCGGATATTGCAAGTCACAGACTTTTCAAACCAGTTCGCATTGGAAAAGATGAAAAGGAGAAAAGATACAAACACGTGTTGCAGAATCTCAATATTGATGACTTCAAGTCTTAACCTCCTGTGCTAGTTCCTCGTTCATATATAATCCGGCTGGCCACGTTATTACTGGTGGCCTAAACATTGTCAATAACACTTCTGTGCGAAATGTGTTATCCAAATGCCCGAAATATCGTGAGCCTAAATCCATCAGTTGGAAACACAACTTGAAAATACTGATGGATTCAGTCGAGGATTATGCTAGGCAATGGGTTAAACTCGAGAAAGAAGACGTAGATCCTCGAATGGATTAAGGCTGTGAGGTCGTTGAATAAAAACTGAATGGGTCTATGAATATAAATACATCAATCTTTAAAGACAATGTTGCAAAACACCTGTGCTGCCTATGTTGTTGTCCTCGCAGATAAAGCCCTAAACAACGTCGTTTGATAAATAAATTAGGTATTGACAATTCACTTGGAAACTCAACATATACCACCACGACACTTCCCAAGGAGGAAATTCTGGATAATCATAGGTCTGTTCTATGTTTCTTTGGAATTTCAACCAAAGACGAAGAACTGGACCTTCCTTTACTGTATTTGATACCTAAACTACATAAGTGTCCTTACAAACAACGTAATATTGCTGGGTCTTCAAAGTGCTCCACGAAACCTCTTTCTAAATTATTAGCATCAATTTTATCAGCAATCAAAGCTGGGCTTCAAAGTTGTGAAACTACCTATTCTAAAGATGGCGTTAATCAGAAAAAAATTCCAAAGATATTTTAGAGTACATGCAAACTAAGACTCGTTCATCCTTGAATATTATTAAAACATTTGACTTTTCTACACTTTACATAAGTATTCCCTATTACAAACTAAAAGACAAATTGAAAGAGTATACAAGTATCTTGTCTTAGGGAGGGATATATTGTACTTTGTAAAAAATCACTCTGATTCAAACAAAAAATTCTCTGAAACTGACATTATCAAGATGCTTTATTTCTTGGTTGTCAAAACATTTGTTACGTTTGGAGGACGTGTTTTTCAACAAACAATCGGCATACCCATGGGAACCAACTGTGCTTCTCTTTTGCCGACTTGTTCCTTTATTCATATGAGGCTGACTCCATACAGGAACCTCTTAGAAAGAAAGAAAAGAAGTTAGCAGTGTCTTTCAACTTGACTTTCCGCTATATTGATGATGTTCTCTCACTAGATAATTCAAATTTGGTAACTATATTGAACGCCACTATCCCATCGAACTTGAGATAAAGGATACAACAGATACAGTTAAGTCTGCCTCATATCTTGACTAACATCTAGAAATTGACAATGAGGGTGGGTCGAAAATACAACTTTACGACAAAAGAGATAATTTCAGCTTCCAAATTGGTAACTTTCCATTTCTATGTAGCGACATTCAAGCAGCTCCTGCATTCGGAGTATATATCTCCCAGTTGATACGATATTCGAGGGCTTGTATTACCTATCATGATTTCCTTGATAGAAGGTTGCTGATTACAAGGAAGCTATTAAACCAAGAGTTCCAAGATGTGAAGTTGAAATCATCCTTTCGTAAATTTTACGGACGCCATCACGAGTTGGTTGACCGTTATTAAATATCCGTTTCACAGATGACAACGGATATGTTCCAATAGTCATAACTACAATCCCGTCACCTTTTCACCAAATGTGACCTACCGAATTAGACTTATCACCGGATTTGTACTAACATGAGCAATACGACGGGTGCCTCATGTGGAGTAGGATCTGTTTACCCTTTCGGAGCACCTGAGATCACCCAAGTTTTGGTGGGGTTCGTGTTGCTCAGTCTTTAGTTTTCTATGTTGTGTTTTATGAACTGTTGTTTGTCTGTTTGTCTGTTTGTCTGTTAGTCTTTTTTTTTTGCCATGGCGTTGTCAGTTTATTTTCGACTTATGAGCTGAATGTCCCTTTGGTATATTTTGCCTCTCTTTTGTCTCCGATGATCTCGCTTGGCGAAAAACATTGCCGAGTAAGGAGTACAATGCAAGTTTGTCTCTTATCTTGAATACCGATATTCAGAGAAAATCTGACACACACAGAGACATAAATGTTTGGAATGATGAGATCTATTTCATGTCCATTTAGATCAAAACTGTCAGACGGCTTCTTATATGAGCCTTTGTCCTTAAATGACAAATTGAACATTTTTTTCAACATTTTAGCCTATTATCTTTGAGTCTATAATTGATAAAGAGAAACTTTAATTGCAGAAATGATCAACATGTACTACAAATAACTGCATATGAGTTAGCATAGTCGAAATCGTCGGTCGAGTCCTTGTGAGAGTTATTGCCCTTTAATGACGATTTTGTCATTTTTTTTTTTCGTTTTTGCCTTTTATCTTTAAAACTATATTAGATTGGTAGACACTTTCAATAGCAAAATTATAAGCAAGACAAGATCTTTAAATAAATTAACATGGCTGAAATGGTCAATTGACTCCGCATAGGAGTTATTGCATTTACATGACTATTTTTTATATTTTTCGGCATACTTATTATTTTGAAACCAGACTCGGTATTGGTCTTGTTGCATGTTATTTTGAAAGCTATAGTAGATAAATAGAAATTCGAAAAGCAAAATTAATCATCAAGACAAGTTTTACATATAAGTTAATATGGCCCAAATTGTAAGTCAATATTTTGGCTATTATTTTGAAAACTATAAAAGATAGAAAATTTAAAAAGCAAAAACGATCAGCAGGACCTACAATATATCTACAAGATGTCAAGATGGCCAAAATTGTCAGTCAACTCTTTATAGGAGTTATTGCCCTTAAATTACGATTTTAGCTCGTTTTTATATTTTAGCTAGATAGAAACTTTAAACAGAAAAAAATAATCCGCATGAAATGATCAACAACAAATAGATGTTAGTCAATGTGAGCAACACATGCTTCTAGTCTTAGACCCCATTTTCCCCTTTATCCCGATAAGTAAATTAACAAAAAGTACTTTATGAACATACAATGAAATCCAGTACAGGAACAGCATATGTCTCTAAAATAACGGTGCAAAAGATAACAAAAATTTAAATAAAACAATAGTGCACATAATTTTTCTATAAGGAATGACTGTTATATTTTTTTTTCTGTTTATGAAGAAAATAACATCAAAAATGTAGTGCACACTAAATAACCTGCCGCGTAGCGTGTTATTTAAAAGTGTGCACCACATTTTTGAGGTTATTTCGAATAAACAATAATTCCTTATAATTTAATGTAAAATTCCATTTTTATGGATTAAATCATTAAAAAAGCGTCACATGGCAAAATTATGTCTATGAGCTTATAGACAAAAACTGTCTGCCAATTAGAAGACGTGTTACATCCTAAATCGAGTTATATAAATGCTCTTAGGTATGTACATAACATATGAAAACATGCTGGTCTACACTCAACATCGGTGGCTGTACCTCAAAGAAGACTTCATACAGCAAGGCAACAAAAAGTACAAGGAGACAATATCTGATGTAATGCCAAGAACAAACTGTTTACAATTTCAATGGAGAAAAAAGAGACATTTAAGTCTTGCTTCAAACTAAATTAGAGATTTGATGTTTATTCCTCTTAAAAATACCAGACGCTGTAAAAAGTATATTATGCAAATAAAAGAAAAACTTAAAGGACACTTCTTAAACTTGTTACTTTAAAAATGACATTTACAAAATTTGATGCGAAATACCTCTTTTAATCTGTAGATGGAATTTATGTAGATGGAGTTTTGACCAATTTATTCTTTTCGTAAAACGTTTGAGTAAAATCCAAGACGTCACGGTGCAAATACTTGCATATCCGACCAACTGAGAAATGTTCACTCCAGAAGAAGGAGCCAACGAAAGATCAAGAAAGGAAAATAAACAATAGAAAAGGAAAATTAATACTTACAACAGAAAAGGAAAATATCCGTTTATCATTCATTTTAGTATGAAGATTACCATGGATTTTAATATTAAGGTGTAAAAAAAAAGACCAATATTAATGTTTGATTTCGATAGTGTGAGGTGAGGTTATTCAATTTCATTTGTATATTTTTGATTTACAAAAAAAACATAGGTTCCAAACTCTCTTAGGCAAACTTGACCTTAAAGGATTTGGTTTTTCTTTGTATGCTGTTTTTGGTCATATAGCTCATCATTTATTTAAGTACTTGAACATCGTTGGCTTTCAATTTTTTCGGGTTTCAGAAAAGCGTTTGGGACGCACCAAATTTTTAAAGGGTTAATTTTATTAAGGAAAATCTAAATTATTTACAGAGAATATATCGTCTATATATATGCCGACACATGTAATGTTAAACCATCTATGAAATTTTAATTGTAGAACAATTTATTAAAGGTAAGGGAGTTTACTCTGTGAAAATTAGCTGAACGTCTAGTTTCACAGGTATCCAAGTTCAGTGCGATAAATGAGATGAGCCCACTCGCTGAAATGTGGGTTATTAAGCGCCGGGACATGAATATACGTTACCTTCATATTAAAGAACTTGTCAAATGGTTTTATTTTTGTCTTTTAAAATGTTATAAAGGAGACAGAACTTCTAGTTTCACAGGTATCAATATCATAATGTCAAGTTAATGCGATGAAAGAGACGAGCCCACTAGCTTAAATATGGGATATTAAGTGACGGGACATGAACATGAATGAGGGTGATATTAAAGAACTTGTCAAAATGTTTTATTTTTGTCTTCTAGGATGTTTTGTGTTAATTCTGTTTCATATGAACAAAGATTAACCCATGGCAGATGTGTTGTTGTGTCCATTTTATTTTGAAGCTACACTTTACAAGGTACAACCGAAGGTTGTGATAAAAGGGGATACATATTTTTATCTTTATACATGTAATTTATACTAGATTGATTTATTGTCGGTATTTAACTCCACTTTCAGCACCATTGGCTATCTCGAGGCGGGCAGTTTTTTATTGGTAGATGAAACCGGACTACCCAGAGAGAACCACATACCTTCGGCAAGAAAACTGGTAATCCTAGTCAATTAAGATTGAAGAAGAACACAACTACGACATGATGGATTCGAACTCGCAACATGTGTTGACAGGCTAGTGATTGCTGTAGGTGAACTAATTACAGCAGTCGGCAATCGAGACCCCAATTTATATTAGAGATTTAGCCGGTTTATACACACATATAATTTGGAATTAAAGATGCATTAAATATACAAGGCTTATAATATGTAATCTAGTGTGGTGTTGGATACATTGTAGCGACGTTCGACTATAGAACAGCTTTAACAGAAAGTTTTAACATTTTATTCGATTGTATCATTTAATCATCCGTTTCTTGAAGTCTAACAAATCATTGAAATGTTATCTGAAATTTTACGCGATTTGATCTTGGTTTACAGTCAGTAAGGACTTTAAACTTGCAAAAAAAAAGATATGTTCGCTTATTAGAGAATATTGTATTTAGGAATTTTACCAGTAAACGATAAAGAGTAATATTTGCACAATGCATTTCACAAGATTAATTTGAACAAAACATACGCAAATGAAATGGCAGTTACATTTAAGCAAAAAAAAAAAAAAAATGCACAATGAAACTATATCATGGTAAACATTAAGAGTCGGAGGTACAATAGCAAAATACATTCTTACATGCACGTATGAAAATGCGCAGCAATACTATTTTTAGACTCGGTGATGGTTCTGACCTTTGACATGTTGTTTAGTCACCTGTTTATTGCCAAAGACCAGATGCTGACATCTAGATTTTTTAATTTTGATATATTGAGTGGTTGGTTAACTGTCTCATAGACATATAACCCACATCTACTTTTAATCATCCATATGGTTAGAATCATGCTGTAGTAAAGTTCCATATCTTATTTTTCTGTGTGTGTAAAGTATTTACCAAACACTATTGTGTTGTTCAAACTCAATAGCTTGTATTTAGCTCACCTGGCCTAAAATGCCATGTTAGCTTTTGCTATCGCTTGGCGTCCTCGTCGGTGTCCGTTAATCATCCAGTGTCGTTAACTTTAATAATAAATCTTCTCTGAAACTATTTGGCCAAATGTTACCAAACTTTACCAGAATGTTCCTTAGAGTAGTTAGTTAAAAATTGTAACCGGTCACAAACATAGCCGCTGTTGCTAAATTGAATATAAATGTAAAATGCAGTTTTTGACCGATAACTCAAAAACAAAGCAGTTAAAGCAAACCTGACATAAAAATAACCAGCAAGTCAAGGTCTATCTCATATAAAATTTTCAGAAAATTGACATAACATTTTGGAGGTACTGCCCCTGAAATGTTTAGTTTGGAAGACAATACCACGTGTTCTGTGTGAAAATTACTGTTTTGTTATGATGAAAGACGGAGGTATGATATGAGCCAATAATTGCTGAAATAGTACAATTAATCATGCCCTTAAAGATAAAAAAAAAAAAAAAAAATTAATCAAGCCTTAGAAACTCATGTTAATGTTATTGGCATTTTAGTGCAGAAAGGTCTCCTATGATGTCACCATGATGTCATAAAAATGTGGAAATTGACACATTCCACTTTAAGTTGCTATTTCACACCTAGCTTTTGTAAAAACTAGATATTAATAGCGAAGATCTTATCCAAAAAGGTATTCTATCCATTAGCACTAAATGCAGGATGTTTGAATACCTAATCCAAGTATGTTAGACAAAATAAAAATGAATATAGATCTCACAGACTAATAAACATCTGGAGGATGTTATTCCGTAGAGTTTCAACCTTTTTGATTTTGGCATCCCAGGAGCCAAAAAAGTAGCCTTATCATATACCTTCTCCTTTCAATAACTATCATTTGAGGTTGTATTTTATTAACATTGTTTGAAGTAGACCCAAATATTTGCAGGTTGAAAATGTACAACGCACTTAGTTTACAAGGCATGTTGCACAAGGAACCCTGTAGTACACTGTAGTACAAAGTTAGGAATATGACAGTTTTTTTCAATTCGTTTGAAGTGTTTGAGCTTTTGATTTTGCCATTTGATAAAGGACTTCCGTTTTGAATTTCTTTTGGAATTCGGTATTTTTGTTATTTTACTTTTTGGTGGATTTTTTCTTTTCTCATATTTCATTAAACGTTTTATAAATCTTATTTTTATCACAACCACGTGTCTTGCGCTCAGAAATTGTTATATGTATCACAGTTAATATAAATACATATAATTTACCATATTGATTTGAACAAGTCTAGAAGCGAGATAACATGTTGTACTAGTTGTTGTGTTTGTGCTGTAGGTGCTAATTTACTGAGTCTGGTTGTTGATTTTCTCGTTTTAATTATTTCCTATTTTGTCAAGTCGGGGTCTTTCATAGTTGACTATACGAAATGAGTTTTGCTCATTGTTGAACGCCGTGTGGTGACATATGGTTGTTCACATTCACTACATTTTGTCTTTGGTGGATAGTTGTCTCGTTGGCAATCATAACACAGCTCCTTATTTTTATATAAATTGTGGGTTTCATTTGGTTTTGTTACTTACACTTTTTGTCTTGTTTTACAGATGTTTTGAAGCAGCAACTCGTATCAATTTGGAAAAGGGTACTAGGAATAATTTTAAATATTGGACACCACAGCAAACTGCATCAACCACTTATACCGACTCTTTCAAACAAAAAATGAGCAAACAATAAAGATCTTTTTTTTAATAGAATACAAAGTATGCAGGTATTTTCGCACATGTTTAAATTTGATTGGCTTACACTTGTTGTCCAGAAACGCCGCTTTTCTCTTTCTGTCTATCAAGCCCGCATTTAACACTTAATTGACTTCCATTTTAATATCAATTAGTTCTTGGATACACCACCATCATATACGTTTAATGACTTTGATGTTTTCGTGAATATAGCGGTGCCCCATTTAACAAGAGATAACACTATTTTGTACATGTAACTTTTGCAGGCTTTCCAAGTAAAATTCAATGTAAGATTTTAATTTCGGGGTGGACTATCTGCCATTACGTATTGTCAAACGTTTAGCAAAAATCTGCGAAGACATATTGAAAATAAAACTACCTGACTTTCTGTTATGAATAATTAGTCATATGATACTTAATGTTTAAACAGTTAAAAAGAAAGTTGAATTTTTTTTATAAACTTGAATGGTAACGTTTACCATAAACAATTGTACATGGATGTAATTGTAAAAAAAAATCCTTTATCTTATCCAAGTCTTCAGAAATGTACTGCTATTGATTTGTTGTCTTTCTGTACCCTATTTCGCCGATAGTTTTTCCGTATATAGTGACCTTAACAACGAGAACTCTCGTTGGAACTTCGGCAACCGCAGAGCTCAAGTGCGTGGAAAGAACCGTGATAAAAGAAAAGATACCAAAGGGACATTCAAAACTCACAAGTCGAAAATAAACTGACAACGCCATGGCTAAAAAGAAAAAGAAACAACAGAACACAAAACACAACATAGAAAAAACTAAAGACTGAGCAACACGAACCCCATCAAAAACTAGGGGTGGTCTCAGGTGCTCCGGGAGGGTAAGCAGATCCTGCTCCACAGGAAGGTATATAGTGTTAATTTATTCTGAAAGAAGAAAATCAATACACCAAAACATTTAGTTACGGTTATGACAAAGTTTAATTAACAAATGGAAACGCATAGAAAATATATTATTTATATTTAACCAATTAAACATCGCTCTATCAACATACTTATTTTTCACCTGCTCCATGATTATGTGTTGATTTGTTTATCAAGATCAGGAACGGTAAACGTCGGCAACTAAACCCGAAAGTAAATCAGCATCTAAAATTTTCGATCAACCAACGGATTGAAATATTTTTTGTTGATTATACGTTGTGGATTTGTACTAAATGTAAAAACAAAACGTGCTTAAAGGACTTAGTTAAGTATATATATATACATTCATTGGTTCAATAATTTCCTTACCGTAATAATAACAAGAAACTCGTTTCATATGACTTTAATCATGTACAGAACACAATGTATTCGGTGTACAATCGGTAGTTGACTGAGGTATAATATTTAACAAACGCAAAGGGAACTCGATTCATCTCGTGGTTTAATTAATACATCTTCATGAAAAATTACAGTGAATGGCTTATCTTTAAAGCAGATCAATCAACTAGAAATTATAACAGTTTGTGCCGTCAACAAATGCTGTAAATCCTAATAGATAGATAAACTATCAAAGATATTGTACTGGTTTTTATTATGCTATAATTAAACTAACATTCCATCACATTCGTTATTGTTTTATATGTTTTTTTTATGAAATTTTTAAAAACTCTTTGTTTAAACAAGATGCACTGATTAATAATGCCAAATGTAAGAAAATGTAATTGTAATATGTGTAGTTACAGTGTATCATTTAATTTATGTCTGCTTTCATTCAAAAGCTCTTTTTATTTATATATGAACCGAATCAAAATTGGTAAATAATGGCATTGATATATTCATATTCTTAAGATCTTTTTGTCTAAATGACCAATGGTAATTGAATAGTAGATAATTCCATTACATTTGCGTTGTTTCGCTACCACACCAACCATTTCTCTATGTTTATATACACAAACAAAAAATTTTAAAAATCTGTTTGATTAATCTGAATGATTACAAAATAAAAATGTATATAATTTCCCCAAAGGCCAGTTGAGCTTGATAATACTAATGTTACATATAGTGCTTATTAAGTACTTCCTTATGAACATTCACGTGCTTTATTCGCTTTATAGAGGGAAAACGTAGCTTCTAAGCTTTATATAGAGTTTATGAAAAAGTTGGAAGATTACAAATGGACAATCAAAAATCCATTTTTAAAGAAAGATAGACGACGATATCGCAAAAAAAAAAAAAAAGAAAAGATTTAGCAACACGATTCATCCGAAAAAGGGGGCTGAATTCAAGTTATTTAGAAGTATCATCACTTCCTGATTCACTACTGATATCTGACAGGTTACTCTGTTAAAGAAAATCTGTTGGTGAGTCATGTTTGGTAATAAGGCGTCATACAATGCATTTTTTGACATTTTTACCTATTATGTCTGTTTGTTTTTTTCACACATTGTTGTCAATGTAATGGAATTTTATGCGACTGTCATACAAGTGAGAGGTTAAGCTAGCTATAAAACCAGGTTAAATCCACCATTTTTAACATAATGAAATGCATGTACCAAGTAAGGAATATGACAGTTGTTTCCCATTCGTTTGATGTGTTTGAGCTTTTGATTTTGCCATTTTGATAAGGGACTTTCCGTTTTGAATTTTCCTTGGTATTTTTGTTACTTTACTTTTTTTTTTTCATATATTAGAATATTTTTGAAAAAAAAAAAAACATATCATTTTTTTTTATGATTTTGCATGTATATACACAAGGCTCCGTTTTAGATTAGTTCAAAGGTAATTTTGGTCAAAACTATATTACTTCCAAATCTAACTCTATGTAATGTTGCAATGTTAACTGTGATAAGAATATAAGGTCACTACAAAACTTTGTAAGAAATGAAAATGCGAAAAATGTAAACAGAGTTATCATATAATTTAATTATTTCTTCTCATCAACACAAACGAGAAAACACGTTTCATGAGATTTTTGAAAAGTTAGTTGTAAATGTGATATGCCTAGGACTACCAAAACACTCTGAATATCATTTAAGTCAAACACTTAAAATTCCTTGTTTATATACTTTTGTCAAGATTTTTCCGTCAATTTGCAGCAATGTGATAATTTTTACCCCAGTAAATCAGTACAATAAGCTTTTGATGCATTTTTATGAATATTTATATATAGACCATACTCATTTGCACAAATGCACAGTTTTGAAGGTAACTTAGTATTTGCCGAATTCTATTAGCTTGTTTGATTACCGATGTTATTTTACAATTGTAACTTTTATCACAAAATTTTTTTTTTAACTCATTGGTGTTTAACCCTGACATCACACACGTGTGAACTATTATATTCCATTTTAGCAATGTTTTCAGTTTTTAAACTTTTTACATACTTTGTTTTATTGAAATGAATAGTTACTCTTCTTCGTAGTAGAATTAACTACCAAGTTTAAGCTTTAACATATATATTTGTTTGTTTTCTATCACAAAATCTAAACCACAAGATGACTGTCCAAAAAGAAGAAATATTAAAAACCACATAAGCATGTGCCATTAAAATAAACATTTATGAACATGCAAAGGAGAGGCGAAAGATACCTCAGGGACATTCAAACTCATAAAGTGAAAATAGAATGACAACGCCAGGGCTAAAAAAGAAAAAGACAAACAGACAAACAATAGTACAAGTGAGAGGTTTAGCTAGCTATAAAACCAGGTTCAATCCACCATTTCCTACATAAGAAAATGCCTGTACCAAGTCAGGAATATGACAGTTGTTATCCATTCGTTTGATGTGTTTGAGATTTTGATTTTGCCATTTGATAAGGGACTTTCCTTTTTGAATTTTCCTCTGAGTTCAGTATTTTTGTGATTTTACTTTTTACACGAAACACAACATAGAAAACTAACGACTGAGCAACACGAACCCCACCAAAACAGGGGATGATCTCAGATGTTCCGGAAGGGTAAGCAGATCCTGCTCTACAGGTGGTACCCGTCGTGTTGCTCATGTAAGTACAAAACCGTAATAAGTCTAATTCGGTAGGTCACATTCGGGTAAAGGAGACGGGATTGTAGGTACGACATAAGGAACATATCCGCTATCATCTGTAAAACAGATATTCCGTAACAGTCAACTAACTCGTAATGGCGTCCGTAAAATTTACGAAAGGATGATTTCAACTTCACCACTTGGAACTCTTGGTTTAATAGCTTCCTCGTGAGCAGCAACCCTCTATCAAGAATATCATGATAAGAAATACAAGCCCTGGAGTATATATACTCCGTATGCAGCCGCTGCTGGAATGTTGCTACGTAAAAATGGAAAGTTCATAATTGGGAAGCTGAAATCATCTCTTTTAAGTTAAAGTTTTGTTTTCAATCGACCTTCATTGTCAATTTCTAGATGTTAGTCAAGATATGAGGCAGACTTAACTGTATCTGTTGTATCCTTTATCTCAAGTTCGATGGGATATATGCGTTCAACATAGTCACCAAATTTTGAATTATTTAGTGCGGGAACATCATCTATGTAGCGGAAAGTAAAGTTAAAGGATACTGCTAACTTCTTTTCGTTCGTCTAAAGAAGTTCCTGTATGAAGTCAGCCTCATATGAATAAAGGAACAAGTCGGCAAGAAGAGAGGCACAGTTGTTTCCCATGGAAATGCCGATTGTTTGTTGAAAAACACGTCCTCCAAACGTAACAAATATGTTGTCAATCAAGAAATCAAGCATCTTGATAATGTCAGTTTCAGAGAATTTTTTGTTTGAATCAGAGTGATTTTTTAAAAAGTAGGATTTATCCCTCCCTAAGACAAGATACTTGTATCTACGTTGGCCATTCTGTTTTATGAAACAAATCAGGACCAACTCTTTCAATTAGTCTTTAGACGCAGCTATTTAAAAATTACCAAGGGAATTATGGTCACTACAAAGAAAAAATGGAAAGATTATCAATAATATTTTTGTAAAACGCAAAACATTTGTTTACAATAAATTTATACGGTAAACATTTTATTTTAAAGTACGTAATATAATGACCGTTTTAGACTCTTAACAACTATTATTTCAAAATATAATTCGTAGTAGAACTTACTAACAAGTTTAAGCTTTAACATATATATTTTTTTGTTTTCTATCACGAAATCTAAACCACAAGATGACTGTCCAAAAAGTAGAAATTTTTAAAAGCTACATAAGCATGTGCCATTAAAATAAATACTTATGAGTATGCATCTGACGCATTCATTTAAAAACAACCAAGGCGATTATGGTCACAACAGCAGATTGTTAAACAAAGGAAAATTTGAAAGATTATGAAAAATATTTTTGTACAACGCAAAACATTTATTTACAGTAAATTTATACGGCGAAAGTTTTATCTTAAAGTACGTAATATGATGACCGTTTTGGACTCTCTTATAAACAATTAATTCAAATTACAATACTGTCGTTTGTATTAATGTAAAACGTACGCAATTCTAATGTCTTGAAGACTGTCAAGACAATAAGAACGCTACCATCGCCTGCTTATTGGAATCGGTTAAAGGCATCAGTCATAACAGATAATGATTTGTGAAATGACGTCTGTATCTTCCAAGGTCGATAAAAGACTGTCAGTGCCCTTAAGATGCAGAGTAGTACCAAAGCAGAGTAATCACGTGACTGTTATCTCATCAATCCTGCATCATTGTCATTAATCGATGATACAAGGACCATGAATATAACGATAAAGTATAAGTTATTGTTGAATTGTATAGAAGGAATTAACTATGAAGGATAGAAAAGAGATGCCGGGTATACAACAAAACAGAAAACCAAAAGCATAAAAACAACAAAATTCACCAAGAGGGCAAAATGTAATCCTTTTCTCGATTCCATATACTAGTAATTAAGGTATTAAATGCCCCGAGTTGATCATTGTCGGGAATAATTTAGCAGTCAAATTATTATTCTTATAAATTAAGCAAAGAGAAAAATCTTAACAAATCCCACCAAAAAAGAAGCTGTCATTATACCAAAAACCAACCACTTACGAGGCACATGCACATGTGGTGGAATGAAACAGCTTGAAGGCTTCTTATTACTCAATCATCCCCTTTGGGACTCTCGATCTCCTGCTTATCGATATGATATTGATGTTTCTTATAATATTTCACAAACAAGCTCAGCACCAACATTTCTATTGCTTCCAAACTTAATATATCGTGTCAAGTGAGTTAGTAATGTTTGCAGTTTATGGGTCCTGGTAAAAAATGTTAGTTTTTTGGGATTGAAATATCAATAAAAGAATTAAAGTCACACTAGAAATATCTTAAATCAGAAAAATAGAGAATATTATATGAAATATATCACTTAAAAGCGATAATATCCCAAACCCTATTATTAATCATACATATAATATAAGATATCGTATCATATCTGATTTCAAGTATTAGCCGAGTGAAAAAGAACTTTTTATCGAAACGGTTTTGGATGCAAATGAAAAAGTTTGATTTTATTAAATAATCAGAAAAGTATAAAATAACGATCAAGTGCAAATATCAATGATAATTAACAACATGAATCGGCATTAATTTTTTTTTATTCCCATACCTCATTCATAAAAAAATATCCTTTACATAGAAAAAGAAGTCGATAACCTGCCTTGATATTCACCATTTTAGGTTTACATAAAAAGCGGCTGATGGAGTACGCACAATTTCCTTCACCGATTTACCGTTGTTATTGGTGTTATAATCTGAGTTCCTGACACAATATTCTTGATTACGTGAGCGGACTTTCGGGCGAAATTTGATAAGTCCCTCTGACCTACATTTCATGCCATGTTCAAATTCGGTCTGTATATATTACGTAATCTAACATCGTGTACCTTTATATATTATGAAATGAGAAAATGTTACGCGTTTTTCCATGTGTTTCCGTATTAACATCACATTTTCCAAAATAGAATCAAATATTTATTTACTAGTACCGACAAACGATAGTTGAGTTTATCTTATGAGATTGAAGTTTTGACAAAAACTAACCAGTTATAATAACACGTTTGGAATACAATACCCCAAAAAAGCAAAGCTGCAAACTTAAATTTTCGACGAGCGGAGAGAGGGGAAATTTTATTTCAGGTAAAATTATAGAAATATTATTTATTCGGCTGAGGGCAACCCATGCTTTGCAAATTTTTGGGAGGCGCACGCCCGCCACACCCCGCCTGAATCCGCCCCTCAATGTTATAAACGTTTTGGTCAATAACTTTTATTTCCAGAAAGTAAATATTTTTTAGATTGACACCCCTGAAAACCTCAATTTTTCTAAGGATCAACCTTATGATTTATGAGGTATTCCTAGAGATGTTAACCAAATGCTGTTTCCTTTAAACTGATTAATTACAATTTGCAATATTTCCCCATGAATCCAAAATAATTTTTTGTGCATTTGAAAAATATATTCCAAAATTGTTATTCACAATTGGGCACTTTGTACCAATCAGTAGAACCTTATTGAACAGGTCTGTCAAAGAGAATGGAAACACAACGGTCGTATCATTTGAGTTGCTATTGGCTGTGTTGTCATGTGCAAAAATAAGTTATGTACTTCAATATTCTGTAATATATATTTCTGTAATTTTAAAACAAAGATGTTTTACGCGCACTTGCACCCAAGGTTCACGCAGTACTGATGTCAACGTCCTTTTGAGTAAGTTTTGTCTTTTATCTACTTTTATGACCTTGTCTTAATACCCTACACTCGTATTAGACCACAAGCTACGTCATAGAGCTGCATCTTAAAAATCATAATGCCAATCAAACAACCAGGATAATGCCTTCCCAAATTTAATCGCATTCCTTTAGTCGCGATCAACAGAATTGAGACAACTACTGACGCACGAACGTCCTACACGTAAAAAGTCCAAGCAATTGCTATCCAATATTCAGTTGTATGAATATTTACCATCAATCCAAATAATAAGGGTTTTCATAATATTTTTCCTGACTGTAAACAAATACATGACTTGTCCTTCAACTTATTATACACCCACGCTGCAGAACATTGTTTCCGATGAAACGTTGATTTAACAGGAAGCGGTGATATGACAGACTGTCAATTTCTAAGCTTTGTCATAACTTGTCGATTATAAATCCCTTTGGATTTTTCTTTTTATATAATATAGTTCCAGTCACAGGTGAAAAGAAGTTCATAGTATATTTAAATCTTCCAGATACTTAATTTTAAAACTAAATGATCATGTACACTGCCCTGCTGATACATTTATACAAATTGCAAAGGCTTTTAAACACGAGACGTTGTCAAAATATATGCAACCACCTCAACAATGAAACAAAATTTAATTTTCGAGAATCCGTATTATTTTTGACAAGTGTACGTGTCGAATATGTTTCAGGATGCTACCATTTCTTAATGTCATTTCCTTTTCAACATACAATATTTTTGAAGATAATTTCTTTATTGATGAGTTTATTATTTCCATCTTGCGTTCAAACTTTTAACAAGCATCTTTCTGATCGTGACATAATCTTTTTTTTTGCCGTGGAAATCATATAATATAAAATCCATGTGTATGTATCAATAAGGACTCTTAATATTACCTGTGGAAAATCTTGGTTATAAAATGCAATAAAACCGAGACATTATATGTCTCTGAGTAATAAGATAATTTTACTGATAATCATGTTGTCTTATATTAAGTGCGCCATGTAAAGGCTTATAGCAAACCATAATGGAAACGTGGAAATGTCTAATCTCTAAAATGATAGTTTAGTTTAAACATATTTTTGACAAAAGATCGACAAAATGATCACACTCACTTTTCAACTTAGAACGTCTTCCCCATTATATACAAATAATACGTAATGCAATCAACTTTATATGAATAACATCATACATAATATTATTATCCACTCATGAAATGACCAAGAATTGAAATAACATTACATAGATTATCGATGTGAAGAAGTCGAGTTGACCATGAATTTATTTGTTAAAGACAAGTTAGGAGATTGAAATCCTAAATTTAACATTCACTATGGAGAAAAAAGTATTAAAAAACTACCGAACTCCAAGGTAAATTTAAAACGGGAAGTCCATAAAACCAGACAAAATCAAACGATAAACTATCAACCAACGGAACAAATGGAAAACAACTGTCATATTCCTGACTTGGTACAGGTATTTTCCGGCAAAGATGTTAAAGATAAGATTTGATGGTTAAAGCAATCAACTCGTTGTCAAAATAATGAAATGTGTTATGGTGTAAATTAAGGCGACAGTAGTTTACCCAGGTTGATTGATATCCAGTTAAAATAACTAGCAAACAAATGAAATGGAACATTTTATTAGAGAAGGTAAAGTTGGCCCAGTTGTTTTATTTGAATTGTTTCCATCTGCGTCAATGGGCTTTAAAATTTGAATATAGGTGCATAATTTAGGATTTATTGCATCTTGTATACGTGTTTAGCTTTCAATAACTGCGAGTACTCTCAAATCGTACTTTCGTGTTAATTTGACCTGTTGACACAATTTGTAATGCATTTCTGTTATTAAATATTTACTTATTTTGTGTTATATCTCGTCTTTTTATTTTTAATATGTACCACCTTTGATAAGTATTTAGTATGACGAAAAAATGTTTACTTCTGTACTCGTACTATGAACAACAAATTTTGTAAAAAAAGGTTTCTGTACACATAACAACAAAATTACTATATTTAAATTTACCTGTGTACGTTACTTTATTTAACGCCATTTTGTCCTTGGTTAAAGTTGTCTTTTTGACATTGAAACATCTTTTTTATTTATATTGTGCCATAGATCATACTTATTCGTTCAGTGTATATTTACTTGCTTTTGTGTGTTGTCTTTTTGATCGAGTTAAGCCTTTTCAATTGATATTTTATTGTGTGTCTTTTTATGTTGTAATGTTAAACCACTGTTTCAGGTTAGGGTGAAGGTTGGCACCTGTTAAAAAAACGTTTAAACCGCTGCATTTGTATGCACCTGTCCTTAGTCAGGAGCCTGTTGTTCAGTGGTTGTCGTTTGTTGATTTGGTTTATAAGTATTTCTCGTTGCTCGTTTTTTATAAAAATTAGACCGTTGGTTTTCCTGTTTGAATTGTTGTACTCTAGTCTTTTTTGGGCCCTTTATTGCTTGCTGTTCGGTGTGAGCCAAGGCTGCGTGTTGAAGGCCGTACTTTGACCTTAGTTGTTTACTTTTTACACATTGTGACGTGGATGGATAGTTGTCTCATTGGCACTCATACCACATCTTCTTATTTTTATTTATACTTATAGTATGGAGCATTGAAATATTAGTAAATTTCGTAAATAAAAGACAAATTTTGACAAAACAGTCGAGGAGAAATTTCCCCGCTGTAATAGTAACTGTGAAAAACTGTATCTATAACACGAAACCAGTATAAGCTTTCCATAACGCTTTTCTGAATAGCAGCTATTTTATATGTTCAGATGTGCAATACTTGACGTAAGTGCAAGTTCTGGTATAAGTTTAAGACGTCAGTGAATGTGGGCTTAGTTGTGTTTTATGTGAGGCTATCGTGTTGCTTTGCAACGTAAATCTTTTGCAACATAAAGAATATAGATTCATGATAAATATATTATTTACAAATAATTTTTCTGAATCATAAAACTTACTGTGACGAGGAATTTCTTTCAGTACATTACATTTAGTATCCCTATATTGACTGCAATTTTGTTTTCTTCAAATTTAATGCTTTTGGAGCGAGGATATAAACTGCTAATTTGCAAAAATAAAGATTAACCCTGTAGCCTATTTAGGAACTTTTCTACATACGAATAATTTCGGGTTATTTTATGAAAAGTACTGGGAAAGAAAAGTAAATCCTTTCCATATGTAAATGTTTATTTTATTTCAACTATTGTATAAAAATCATATGATACTGCTTTGTTACTTAAGGCAACAGCAGTTTAATGATGTTAAAATCTCATAAATATGTTAAGACAACACACCATTATACGAGTTTGTCAGACAAACCAAGTTCCGATATTTAACATAACAAAAACGTTGTCGTCGTTAAACAGTATGTATTTCCTCGTATATTGGAAAGATTCACATGTATTATCAAATTATTTTATTAGGTAATATTAAGGTCAACATATTGTTATATATTGTATAATATGTAATTACACATTCTATTTTTTTTTATTTCAGAAGCCAAGGTATATAAGAGAGAAAAAAAAAAAAAAAAAACAATTACATGACAAATAGTAAAAATAATTCACGAAAGGATAAAGCGTCATCCGCAAAATGTATCATTTGGTTCCACGAATCAAATTAGATTCGAATTGAACTAAAATGAAAATGATAGGAAAGCAGTTCTTGTAAAATATGGCATATGCATTGTTACTCTGTTTTAGTTAACAATTTTGATATGAAAAATCACAATCGACAAAAGAAATATTTCAAAAGAAACTAAGGATTCAGCTCCCTCAGGCAAAGTTGACCTTAGATGAATTTGGCTATTTGTTTTATTTATTTTTGTCGTAGCTCTTCAACTGTTTCGGTACTTATACATCCCTCGGATTTCAAATGTTTGCCATTGAACGTTCCTGATGAAGGTAAATCCAGAAAAGCGCTTCGGACGCATGAAATTATTAAACGTGTTGTTTTTATTTTTTGTAACAGGTATGGATTATTTCCCTTCTCATCACTTATTTATTTCAGGCCATCATATATTTTTTTTTATTTTGATAATATTTCATTTACATTTACAATATTCTTTTTAGTAATTACATATCACAAAAGAAAGACATTCAGCTCTTTTATTTATTTTAAATTTGCTTAAATTCAAACAAAAAAGACACGGAAGGTACCAAGGGGACATTTAGAATTCATAAGTCGAAGAGACACTGACAATGCTATATCATTATATAAGCAAAAGACGACCAAAAGACAAAAAGTTCGCAAACTCTGTATAAAAAACTAAAGATAGATCAACACGAACACGAACAAACACTAGGCTAGATCTCAGGTGCTTCGGAAGGGTAAACAAATCGTGCTCCATTTTTTATAACGATCGATCAACTAGTGATTGTGTTCATTAATTTTTCAAAGGAATGACTACAACTTTTCTATTTGGAACAAAAGCTTTCTTTTAAGTAGATATCCTTTCAAGGAAATCATGATACGAAACGCAAGCTCTGGAATGTTGTATCAACTGGGAGATACATACTCCATATGCAGGCGCTGCTGGAATGTTGCTTCAATAGAAAGTTCACAATTGGGAGCTGAAATTCTCCTGTTGTTGTAAAGTTTTGTTCATAACTGACCATCATTGTCAATTTTTAGATATAGGTAAAGATTTGAGGCAGACTGAATCGTATCTGTGGTAACCTTTATTTCAAATCCGATCGGATAGATTCTTTCATCACGGTCACCATATTTTGAATTATTCAATGAGGGGATCATTTTAATAGTAGAAAGTAAATTTTTTAAGGATACTGCTGACTTTTTTTTCATTTTTCCTGATAAGCTCCCGTATGAAGTCTGCCTTTTATGAATACAGAATATGTCGGCAATAAGAGAAGTATTCTTAGTTCCCACAGGAACGCCGGTTGTTTGTTGAAAAACACATAATTCAAACTTAACTAATTTGTGGTCGATAAAACAAATCAATCTTCATGTTGTCACTTTCAGAGAATCTTGTTTGAATCAGAGTGGTGATTTACAAAGTATGATTTATCCCTTCCTGAAACAAGTTATTTATATCTACGTTGGCCATTCTTTTTAATGAAACAAAGTTGGACTGATTCTTTCAATATGTTTTCAAGTTTAGAATTAGGAATACCAATGTTAAGAGTAGAGAGGTCAAATGTTTTATACTATTGGAAGAGGAACGAGACTTATATTGTATGCACTCTAACAGATCTTTGATTTTTAAGTATCCACATCTGATTAATACCCCTAGAATAGTTAGTTTCACAAATAACTATGAATCCCGGCGTTCATTGCTAATAAAATTAATGTTGATAGGTTAGAAAGAGTTTTCGTGGAGCAATATGCAGTCCCAACACTATAACGTTATTTGTTAGGACACTTATGTAATTTTTGTATCCTGTACGGTGATGGAAGATCCAGTTCTTCATCTTCGGTTGAAATTCCAAGGGAAGATAGAACTGACCTATGATTGTTCAAGTTTTACTCTTTTGTAAGTGTCGTGGCAGTTAAGTTAAGTTTCAACGTAAATTGTCAATACTTAATTCCGTTATCAAGTAGTTTATGTAATGTGATTTACACACAAAAACGATATTGTTAGGGACTGTTTCTGTATGGAGAATGACATACTTGTTAGGGAAGTAGGACAGGTGCTTGGCAATATTTGGGTATTTAAAGATAGATCGATATATCATGAGTGTTCATATCATCATTCAGCTTTATTTTTGTTTTATTTTGTATCAACAACCTCGCAGCCTTTACACATTCGGAAAAAGTATCCACTTCTTATTTTGGTCAGTACTTTACAGGCATAATCCTCGACTGAATCCATTAGTATTTCAAAATAATGTGTTTCCAATTTATGGATTCATGCTCAAAATATTTCGGTCCAACACATTTTGCATAGAAGTGATTTTGAGAATGTTGAGGTCACCAGTAATAACGTGGCCAGCCGAATAATATGCTAATTGAGAACTAGCACAGGTGCAAACAGAAGGTTTAGACATGAAGTTCTCAATATTGAGATCCTGCAAAACGTGTTATATTGAAGAAAAAAAAATTAGTCGGTTTGATTAAAATCATAATTAATTTTGGTAGACCGTTTTAGAGAACGCATGTAAATGAAATATTTTCATAGTTAAGTATGAGCTCATTGTTTAAAGACGTTTCTCCTCTGAGTGCGTTTTATATGCAAGCCTAATTGTGCCATGATGGCTTAGGTAGCTTAGGTGGTCTTGTCAGCTGCATACGAATTCTTTCCTTAATTAATTTCGTTGTAATGTCTGCTACAAATTGGCTGAGTTTGTGATAATTGTCTTTTTCTAAAATTCCTTGTAGATAAATAGATATTTATTTTACTGCCTTGAAAACTAGGCAAGATACAAAGGGGTCATTCGATTTATTGATTGATTGGTGTTTGCTCTACGCCGCCGCAGCACAAACAGGCTATATCAAGCCGAGGGTCATTCGTAGATAAACTGACAACGCCATGGCAAAAAAAAAAAAAAAAAAAGAAAATGACGAAAAGACAACCAAGTGCACAAAACACTACATAGAAAACTAAAGTTTAAACAAAACGAACCCTATCAAATAACTTGCGGTGATCATAGGTCCTCTGGAAGGGTAGGTTTATCTTGTTGCACTAATGGCAATCGTTACGTTGCTCCCGGAAAGTACAAATTCGATGAAAAGTCTCATTCGGTGATGTCAGAATCGAAAAAAAAAAAAAAAACTGGTCGGGATTATGGTAACATATTATCCGTTATCACCTGTTGCATACCATATCATTCATAGTGCCTTTCAATAAACCTCACACACTAAATCCATAGTCACTCACGTTACTCATACTGCTACTCAGACTTTGTAAAACGTCATCGGTGTCTGAGCAAAAAAAAAAAAAAAAAAGCCAAGGTTTTGTCAAAGACGTCTCGTCATTTTTCTCGAAAAGTTCATCGGAAAGTACCAAGACCTAATAGATAAATATTCAGTGTTTACTTCCCAAATGATACAAGATGATCTTGAATTATAGATTCTAGGTGCTAAAGTTGTGTACCTTTTATTTTACTTTAGTTTCCACGTTATTTGTCTTCGTCCTAGTATGTTTCTTTAGGTGTTTGACGTTTGACGTGACTCGGTATTTATGCATCCCACCATCGGGATTTGATTTTTTTAACTTTGGGCATTCCTGGTGCGCGTGGGTCCTGAGGGACACAAAGGTTTTTACAGTGTTGTTTCTATTTTGTTTACCCCTGTATTTATATTTACTTAAATTTTACTTATCGAGAAGGTGTACACTATACACGGTAAGTACTATCAACGCAAAAATCTTTTGTTCACGTCATTGTCAAATTTTCTATTTACTGCACTTTTTTGTAGGCGTCTTTGTTAGATTAATTAGTATGTTTGTTCGAATTTTTTAGTCAGTTATGTTGTATGTCTGTGATGTTATTTACACAGTTTTGGCTGCTCGATCCCAATTATTGTCGTATAAACCTAATATGTGTGTTTGGGTTTCTCACACAATTTTGTCAATTTGACGGAAATATAAATCACTAGCGGAACGCTTAGCTAGCTATAAAACCAGGTTTAGCCCGCAATTTTCTTTGGGAAATGTCTGTACTAAGTCAGGAGTATGACAGTTGTTTTTCCGTTGATTGATAGCGTTTGATTTTGTCAGTTTTTATGGACTTAATTTCCCCGTTTTTAATTTGCCTTGGAGTTCGATATTTTTGTTATACTTTTTTATACATCTGATTTACACGAAGAGAGAAACATGTCCACAAAAAGAAAGATGAAACTCGTGCATACTGTGCATTAGAAAACAGTACAGTAGCATGTTAACAATGACAGTTTTAGATTTTTTTTGGGTTAGAACTAGAGTGTATTTCAGATAAATTGGGATTATCCATTTTTTAATATATCATTTGTGTCTGCATTGGATTGGTGTCTTGTTATATTTATTAGTTCACCTGGCTTAAAGGGATAGATAGAAACTTTAAAGACAAATAATGATCAGCAATATTAATGGCCGTAATCGTAAGTCGACTCCTTTTATGAATTATTGCCCCTTTATGGCTGTTTTGCGGTTTATTGTCTATTATTTTAAAAACTATAAAAGGTAGATAGCCACTTTATAAAAACAATGACAAGATTTATAAATTAATCAAAAAAGAAGGTCCGGTAAGGGCTAATTTCGGCCTCTTACATCTGAAGAAAGATTTTTGACATTTTTTAAACACCTAAGTGTCTTCTTCGTTCGATTTAATTACTTTGTGTTAAAGATTTGAACTGATTTGGTCATGAAAGACGCTCAAAATCAAGCTTAAATATGAAAAATCTATCAAAC
The DNA here is from genome assembly GCA_017311375.1 of Mytilus coruscus. Taxonomy (NCBI): domain Eukaryota; kingdom Metazoa; phylum Mollusca; class Bivalvia; order Mytilida; family Mytilidae; genus Mytilus; species Mytilus coruscus. The sequence goes on along the minus strand of CM029595.1, from coordinate 120,706,870 downwards.
AGCCATAACACGTAACTTTTCAGATGTTATTTTGTCTAAAATGGAAGTGGCCGCACTCGTGTTCAGTCTCAACATTTATATTTGTTATGTATTATCATGAGATACAACACATAATTAAATATTAAGAATGAACACAAGTGCGGCCACTTCCATATTAGACAAAATCCGTCTTGAAATAAGCACAAATGCTAAAATCGTGAATATATCAGTAGCTTTGCATGAAATAATGATGCTAGTACCTGATGCATGTCCATTGTTTTGTCAAAAATATCCCATATTTATGTAACAAAAGTATTCTACTTTCCAATGAATAGCTAAAAGTTCACATTTTTGACAACTTTGTAAAAACGCTATATTTTGGGGCCAAAACGGGGTCTTACCGGGCCTACTCCTTTTGCCTTAATAAAGGCAACAGTAGTATACCGCTGTTCGAAACTCATAAATCGATAGAGATAAAAACAAATATCCGGGTTACAAAGTAAAACTGAGGGAAGCGCATCAAATATAAGAGGAAAACAACGACACAACAAAAACACAACATTAAAATGTAACACACACAGAAACGAACTACAATATAACAATGGCCATTTTCCTAAATCTAAATCATTAGAAGACTCTTTATAGGAGTGATTGCCCTTAATTGACAAACTGTTCAAACTTTTTTTTGTGTTTTGGCCAAAAACTTAAGAAGATAGAGAAACACTGTAAAAAAAAAAAAAAAAAAAAAATGATCAGCGATACAAGATCAACAAAAAAGAGATTTGTGTCATGAATTCTATTTTAGTCTATAATGTTGAGTGTCTATTGTTGAAGACGCACACGATGCACTTGATCTTTAGAGCATCTAGCTATAATCATTATAATGATTATCATTTAAATAATGCGAACTTGAATGGACTCTTTTGATGAAGGTTTTACCCGAACAATGTCTATAAAATAATAATGTGTGATATCCATACGCACAACTTGTATTCATGGAATATCCAATAGAATTAAACCTAATACCACAAAAACCAAAAGGGGTCAACATTGCCTTAAAGAATTAGGTACAATGAAAGCTTTTCTACAATTAAATAATTTTATGCATTTTTTGAATCCTGCTTTATCAAAGCACGGATAATTTGGCAGACGGTTTCCTTTATTTTCGCTCTTGTTTTTTATGGAGGAGTATGGCAAGCCGTTCTCGTCAAAACTATGTTTAAACCATTTTTTCGGAAAAATTACACACTGAGAATTTAAAAAATCACACTGAGATTTGAGAACCTTAAATAACAAACTGAGAAATTGAAATTACAAACTGAGAAATCGAAATTACACACTGAGATTTTATAACTACACACTGAGATTTAAAAATATGAAAAACACACATTGAGAATTTAAATTTTAAAAAGACACACTGAGATGAAATTAATTCAAAAACACACACTGAGATTAATATGCAAATTACTAATGAATATTCATGAGATGAATAATACAACAGATTAATATCTTGGTCTCCCGAACTCTTGTCATTATAATGAAATGTGGTTCCTACAACCAACATTCGTAAATTTCAAGACTCGTATTCATAAGTTTTTTGCCTATAATTCATATTATTACTAATAGTATATCGGGATTTTTGTTTAAAACTGTTTAAGCATGGTCCATTTTCAAAAGTCTTTCAACTGTTACCCTGATTTCGCAAGGTAATCTTTTATATTTTTGTTACGTATATATGGTATAATAGGCACTTGGGAAAAAAAATCACTGCATTGTTTGTATTTTTGCAGATTGTTCCAATGTTTTCTTATAATTTTAATAAAGTTTTTCACCATTTGGTTATATTTTGTAATGAGAGTAAGTGGGTATTTTTCTTGTTCTATTGGTCTTTAATAACGTAGTTTTTCTATTAGTTGTATTTTTATAAAACATTTAGCGCCAAATTGAAGGACTAACGAGTTCTGTCCCTTATTTGTTTTAAGCTAATAGATTCAGATCAATTATGCTAATTAGATATGTGCGCATAAAAAGTGCGCACAAATCTCAGTGTGTAATTCTAAAATCTCAGTGTGTAATTTGAAATTCTCAGTGTGTGTTTTTCAGATTATTTCATCTCAGTGTGTCTTTTTGAAATCTCATTGTGTAATTTTTAATTCTCAGTGTGTAATTTTCAATTCTCAGTGTGTGTTTTTCATTTTTTGTAATCTCAGTGCGTTTTTATGAAATCTAAGTGTGTAATTTTTAATTCTCAGTGTGTGTTTTTAGGTTTTTTAATCTCAGTGTGTTTTTTTTTCGAAAAATGGTTTAAACATAGTTTTGACGAGAACGGCTTGCCAAAGCGGAGCTTAACTTATAACCAGCTTGAATACTTTTTTTTCTATAAAAAGAGAAAATCCGACTTCAAACTGCGTGTAAGGGTAATTGCACTACGAGAAATTTCTCTGACTGACCAAAAAAGCAAAAAACTGTCTGACTTGTCAATGGTTTATATGCCATTGCTGACAACTACTATAGAATCGTTATACTTAAATGGTTTATTAAGGAGGCATTAACTAAGATTTGGACTACAAATTCAAATATGATTTGCTTCGTTTCAAACTGTAATAAAAGTCGAATATTGAATAATATTTCGCTATTAGCAGTTAGTTTGGTTCAATTTTGTCAGAACAAACTCAAAAACATCGCTAAGGTATTATTGTAAAAGTCAACAATTCAACCTCATTTGAATCCGTATCCTGTAATTAACTGTTATAAAATGTCAAATTATTCAAAACACAAAATTTTTCTTCACCCAGGCATAAATTTCCTAGCCATATTTGACACAACTTTTCGGAAAGTTCAATTTTAATGCTCTTAAACTTTGAATTTGATAAGGCCTTCCAATTGTTTTGATTTGAGCGCCTCTGACGAGCCGTATGTCACCAACACACGCGTCTGGTATCTTTGATATTTTTTTCCCGTACAATGTCATTCTATATTATCAAAGAGTCCTAAAATTGTTTTGCAATAGCTTAATCCCAATGTTTGCAAAAAGCAGAATATTTTAATAAATCTGAGATCAGGTATTGCTATTTGTAGTTCGTGAAAAAAAATCATTTGAGATCAGGTTCGGCTTATTTAATGTTGAAAATATGCATTAAAAGACATCTGCGATATCATGTGATAATTTACCATCGTATTTGTCATTATTGAAAACTGAACTTACATGATTTATTCCTCGTCACTATATATTGGAAATATTTGGAAATAATAATATTTAATTTCATTGAATTAGATTTCTTAAATTTCATTGTGAAATACTATATACAATCCCAAGGGCAACGCCAGACAAAGTGGGGAAAGTATGTCACGTTCGAACGCCTATGTAAACCGACTCGAATCAACTATACACAACAACTTTGATAAATATAATTTTGTAGCTTCTGCATTGTTTGGTATTGGTCTGGGTTGCATGAAATGCAAACCCAACTAAAACTTCACGGTTTATTTAACGTTGGGTTGGCGGGTGAAGACAGCAGGTGACCTGTTTTATGTCATCAAATCCACATTCCATTTTGAACTAAGAGCCTTCTTACTTGGTAAATTTTATATGATAATGTTTGAAATGTCCATCATATATTGAAGATAAATTTGGAACACTTTGGCATAATTTTTGGGGTTGTGCAGCTAAGTCAATTTTCAGTAGCATTCCAAAATTACATAACTTTTGGTCCGTTTTGGTTTTTATCAACTCTACAACGATGTATTAGTCTTTGGATTTTCAAATTTTTGGGCTCGAGCATCACGGTAAAAATGCGCATCTGGAGCAATAAATTTGGTAGCGTTAATGTTTTTGGTAAAATGATTGTTTACATAGTTTGATATCTACATCTCTTATTATTGATACAGTGGCCTCGGTGGCCAAGTGGTCTAAGTAGTTCTACTACTGTATTCACTAGCCAGTCAACACTGAGGTTGTGAGTTCGAACCCCGCTCGTGCGGGTGCACTCGACTCCAATCTTCATTGACTAGGATTGTCAGTTTTCCTATCGAAAGTCGGTGGTTTCTCCGGCCACTCCGGCTTTCTCCACCAATAAGAACTGGCCCCCACGAAATTGCACACAAGTGGTGCTTAAAAGTGGTGTTAAAACACCAACAATCAAATCAATATTATTGATACAATTTTAATTTGGCATCTTGAATTTTGAATGTTATCAATTTCATTTAATGATCTTCTGCTATAGTTTTCAATTCAGAAACTTCAAACTGTATATCGAAATATCCATTTATCACGAATACATTTGAACTTTTTTTAATACTAATCAGATAACAGGTAATAAAGTAGATGTTACAATCTTTACGCAAAAACGCAGTTGCGGTTACATTAAAAATATTTCTAAGATGGTATTTTGTAGGGTTCATGTTGCTAAGTCTTTAAATTTCTGTGTACTTTTTGTGGACTTGTCTGTCTTCGTTTTTGTCGTTTTTCGTTTTTTGCCATGGCGGTGTCAGTTTCTCTTTGACATGTGAAAACTACTTTCGTATCTTCTGTTACTTTTTTCCATGTCCTTATACAAATAAAAAATTATGTAAAACATACTGAAAAATATAAATACTGCTAGGATTGTTAATTAATGATATATAGTTTTTCGAATGGTTCGTAGAAGTTTTCCTTTTCTTTATCAACATCGGTTGTTATTTATAGAAGAACCATCTAGAACAATGATCTTAGCGATGAAAGAGATAAACGCATTGCAAGCAAGCGAACAACAACGTATGCCATTTTGGTTTTTGTACAAGTCTTTCGTCAAATTCATTCTTATCTAGGAACAAATGAAATAAGTATTTTTTAGGACTGTCATATTTCACAAGAACATTTTAGTTTGTTGATATTGTTCATAGGATAATCATAGTTAGAACAAACAAGTGTTCATTGTAAGAGAATTAACTTATAATTTTCACTTGCTAGGAAGTTTATCAAATGTCAAAAATTTTAAGGGCTAAGGTTATTATAACCAATGGTAAAAAGCTGGAAAAAACCTTTTTGACAAGCCCTGAATTAATAATGAAAACAGCACGTTATAAATTTCTTGCATCCGAAGATTGGATTTATTTTCACCAGGAACTCTCAAAGCCGAGTATTTGAAAGCTAAGGATGTATAAAAACCTAAGTAGTTGAAGAGTTGAACAGTTGTAATAATTGACCCTATCAGTTCTTTGATCGAGACACCAACCGATTGTAATTACTCTGACGATGATTTACCAAATAGTTTGGCTAACGGTGCTTTTATATTATATCGTCAATTACAACTGCTACTGTTATACAAACATGCTTTGTTTGTGAAAATATTGTTTGTTGATTTAACAAACATATTTCAATTTAATTGCACTGTAACAAATATAAGAAATATCCAATATTCTACAGCCATTCACCTTCATTTACGAATTTGATTCTCGGTATAATGAAAAATCAATACATCCAGAACCTCAAGCGGATGTAAGTGAAATTCAATTATTTAATATGTTTGATGACTCATTATGCATGACGTCACGACAATTCATTGACGTCAAACGTAATGTTGTTTGCGACCGCAAGGTAAATGTCAATTTCTTCGGTGAAATGTCAAGCACGATGAAACGGCATTAAGCTGCAGCTGATTACAGTCAATCACCAGCGGGTCTCGAAGGTCATTTACTTCTACACTAATTAAAAGAAAATATGTTACATTATTTTGCCGGACGATTTGTCCGTATCATTGGATCAATGAATCGCTGTGTGCAGATTGTTGTTACAAGTGTATTACTGTTGTATGAAGAAAAGTACTTGAAGATTTACGGAGTTGAAACGGTACACACGTACATCAAAGACATTATAATCAATAGAAAATTATTACAATATTTATCAAGAACATCAACAATCATCGATTTTCATAGAAATTTACCGATTACATGATATAAGTGCATTAGCACTTTTTAACCACCATGCCGTTAAATAGAACTTTGGTTTTTGTTAGCAAGAGACGCTTACCCTGTAAAGTAAAACTGATATTGCCTCAATTAATGTATATAAATCATGTAATTGTTCTAAAACTCAATCGACCTTTGGGGATTTTGACTGTTTATTTTGGTCTTAAATTTAAATTGTATGCGCAAACTTAAGGTTTCGAGTGTACAAGACAAAGACAGTGTCTTTGTTACTTAATTTGGTATCATAAGAGTTCATCTTTATTCGGTTGGTCGGAACTTCAATGAATACGAGTTATTTGAACGATCGAAACCATGGCATACAAATTTCCAGTTTTAAATTCAGGAAAAAAAAAAATTTACAATTAAAATGGTATCCGTACGCGTATTTTGCATCAAAACTTCCAGAAATAAATAAACAGAAAAGGTTTTTTTTTAAGATCATCACCTCGCCAGTGGAAGCGATTCCTCTCACTTCCGATACATCTGTGGTCAGTTTGGTCGTTGTAAAGAGTAGTTTACAAATTCCGTTCCAGACAGTTGATATTCCTGTTGTTCCTTTGTTTTCCTCTTATAGTTGATGTGTTTCCCTCGATTTTAGATTGTAACCCAGATTTGTTTTCTCGCAATCGATTTATGACTTTTGAACACCGGTATACTACTGTTGCCTTTATTTACCTCATCATGGCATTGGGCCGAGAACAACTGATGAATAACATTCTCTTTTCTATTTTTTAAAAATCTTATTGCAGATAGACAGTTGTAATATTATGCCATAATTATTTAGATGAGACGGGTACAATGCCATATAAACCAATACTATAATATATACCGAGCTCATAGGCCGAGATAAATGTGTTTTGCTGGGTTAATGAAGATTGTACAAAACGTTTAAAGTTATCAATTATATCAACATATGACCCAATTTCTATTTCGTAATGACACTTAAGAAATCAGTCATTGATTAACAATGTACTTTACAAGGATCCGTTCAATTTACCGTACGCGTTGGTGTCGTGCGAGGTTTATATTACAATTGATGACTTGTAATTTCGTGCATGCAAGGATTTTCTAGCACAAACGAATTAAAAGTTTTTCAAATCAAGAGTAATAATCACAGAATATATTAGACTTTCCTTCTATATAATTGACATTTTTCAGCCTCATGAAGCCATTCGAATTTTAAAAAATGACAGTTTCATGTTATGTAAGTCTTCCTTGTGGATATTGAATTAATATCTTATAACAAAATATAGATCTTATCTATGAGTTTGGTTCAAGTGACTTACATTTTATTGCCATTGAATTATTTCATGATTCAAATGTCAATTAATTTCAATAATGATTTGAGGCTTAAGTGGTTGCTCATGACATAGAAAAAATATGTCTTTAGATGAAAACCTTTGTAAATCACACATAACCTCAAGTCATTTAAAATTAAAATTGCTCTTGGTGTAACTTGACTAACTGTCAACAGTTTATTTGATTATAGGGTTTCATGAATACAGTTATATCTGAGTATTTTCCCCTTTTATAAGTGTTATTCGCAAATATAGACGGTCTAATTATATCATTTGATTATTGAATTTTATTTCTGACTTGCAATTACACTTTTATATTTCTCTACGGAGAGTGTTCATTCTGAACTCTTATACTTTTTTTTCCAGGAAAAGGCACTAAATACCTATATTTTTAAAGATTAATTAATATAATATCTTTTTGAAACTCTTTAAAGATTATATATAGTGAGTTTATTCCAAAGAAAGTCTGTATCATACATAACGAAGACAACTATACACAGATTCAATATTTTACTCTTTATTCATATCGTCCCTTTTAACGTTTTGAAACGTCATAATTAATAATAATTTTGGAATGTTCCCTGCGACCAGTTTCAATAAAGTTATTAAGATATTCACGAATAGTAGAATTCGGACTCATCTGGATTTTATAAGCAGGTCTATTCATAAGCTAAAAAGGGCGTATATCATATTCCTTTAATCTTATTTTTACATTAATCTACTCAAAATATATCTATACTCCAAGTGAGATACCATGAAAGGAACTACATATTTGCAACTTTCAATCATAGGGCGGTTTGAATTTCTTTAGACTATCAACCAAAGACCAAAATAACAAAAGTGTCCTTACAAACACATTCTTTTTCTAGGGTGGTCTGCCAAATGTTCCTCCAAAATTTTTCTTTCAGAAAACAAAATCTGGTCTTCAGAATTACTGTCAAACTATCTACTCTAGGGAAGGCGGGAATATGATAATCAACTTTGATACTAAAATATTCTAAAGACATACTAGAGTACTAACGACTAAGTCCCTCGCGTGCAATAGTATACACAAAAATAAAGGCAACAGTAGTATACCGCTATTCATTAGTCATAATTGGATTCAGCAAAAACAAATCCAGGTAACAAACTAAAACCCAGGGAAACACATCAACCATAAGAAGAAAACAACGTAACAAAAGAAACACTGAACTACAACGAAAGCAAACGCCAACATACATAGAAACGGACTGTAGATAACATCTTCCATATTCCTGACTTGGTACAGGACATTTTAAGGGAAAATGTGACTATTCTTTACTTTACCATGCATTCCTCATTCGACACTTCAAGACAGAAGGAAATAATAGTTACAACTTTATTAAATGAAAAGGAATGGTCAACGTAATTTCAAATATTTTGTGGGAATGGGACATATCTAATTTCGTTAAGACCACTATGATCATGACAAAAAATTCTCTGAATCTGACATTTTCAAGTTGCTTGATCTTTTGATTGACAGCATGCTTGTTATTTTGGTGGACGTATTACGATAGTTACCAGCTGTGTTCCTCTGCTTGCCGACTGGTTCTTTAATTTATTTGAAACCCATATTAAATAACTTTCTCTAGAAGATAAAGAAAAGAAGCTAGCATTATCCTTCTAATTTCATATTCCACTATGGATAGGATGTACTTTCCTATAATAATTCAAAGATTCTTGAATTTTGCTTACTCCTACACAGGAACATCGGTTTTTGTCGGGTTCGAGTTGCTTAAGTTATAGTTTTCTGAATTAAATTTTGTAAATGTTTTTTTTTTTTTTGTGGTTTTTCGTTGTTTTATTTTTATAGTGATTAAGATTGTAACACAATGTTGACTGCTGTACCCGAATCTTTTGACATCTATACTTATTATGGCTGTTTGTTTTGCTCACAAATTGTTTTCAATATAATGGAAATCTATGCGACTGTCATACAAGTGAGAGGTTAAGCTAGTCCACTATTTTCTACAGAAGGAAAAACCTGTACAAAGTCAAGAAAAAGACAGTTGTTTTCCATTCGTTAGATGTGTTTGAGCTTTTGATTTTGCCATTTGATAAGGGACTTTCCGTTTTGAATTTTTGGAGTTCTGTATTTTTGAAATTTTACTTTTCGGTAGGCGGAGGATGGAGATTTAAGCGAAGCAAAGGGGATGGATGTATTGTCTCTCCCCAAGATCATGATAATATTTAATTAGGTATGTAGACATACACATTAATGTTTTCAATTAAAGTTTAAAAGGGTTTCTGAAAAAAAAAAAATCGCACCATGACAGAGGAGTTATGGGAACCGATCATTTGCCGTTTAAAAATGTTAATTGTGGATGCCTTACAATGAAAATTAGTGTGGCTAAATTCAATGACTTGATTTTTTTTTAGATTTTTCTTGAATGGTTCTATATTCAGAATGTAAAAACTGTTTTTATGAATGTTTGGATTTTTAAAGTCTTTCAGCGTTGGAAATTAATATCAAATCACTCAACATCAGGAGGAACATAGCGTAAGGAATTACCTGGAATATGCAGTTTCTTATTAATTTGTTATACGAAATATTTGAAGTTAATTATTTTTAAATCAAATTGTATAATTGAATCCTTAAATTCCAATTAAGATCACCAGTTTTATGATCCATCGCATGTTGTCATGTGTTTAAGTCGTACTTTATTCTGATCTTCCTTCTTTGTTTTTTTTTTAAATAAAAGGAACATTTTTATGAATTTAAATGCATTATGACCATGCCATATTAATGCAATAGATACATGTAAATGTCAGTGATAATTAAGTAGTTACCCACTCTAAACGTTAACAAAAACGTGACATTTAATAGTATATGCCTAAAATAATTACTTTTTATTTCAAGAAAGAATCAATCCTAGTCAATAAAACCGCCTTTCACGTTAGATTCAAATTAAATAAAGCAAAATTAATGACTTTTAATGGGTTAATATATGAATATATCAAAACACATATTTGCTAAAAATTCAATAATGAACACGAATTTAAATCTGTTATAAAATGATGTTTTAATATTTTTTGGTCGCATTTAGCAATCATAAATTATATAATAGCAAATATTTTGTACGGCAGTACTTTTAGAAATGCTATGCATTTTAACCTTGTGACCTTGTTACACAACCACTTGTTTCCAACACAGATTTTTTTATTCGAACATAATTATCTTCAACAGATTAACATAAGTTTTGAACATTCATACCATCTAATATTGTCTTGTTCTTGCCAAATCATATTACAAAAGTTTTTATGGTGGGGTTTGTGTTGCTCAGTCTTTAGTTTGGATGTTGTGTTTTGTATACTGTTGTTTGTCTTTTGATCCTTTTTGTTTTGCGATGGCGTTGTCAAATTATTTTAGACTTATGAGTTTGAAAATTTTCATGCAAACATGTTCTGCTTTCGATCAAAACGAAAGGAGAAACGTTTAAAACATCCTTCAACACAGTTATTTTGTATTTAATTTTTGAATTAACTTGATTAGTATTTTTTTAGAAGATTACAAGTAATAAAATGGGGTTTCCAAAGATGTCCAGTAAGGACATGCTGTAAATTTTTAATTGTATCTGTTACTATATGCTGACGACACTGTAATTCTAGCAGAGTCTGACTCTGAATTACAAGCTGCCTTTAATGCCATGTATTTGTATTGAAAATGTTGGAAATTAGAAGTAAATGTGGCTAAGACTAAGATTGTAATTTATAGAAACCGTACTTATAAACTGAATAATAACCTTGCATTTACTTATGATGGTAAAATTATAGATATTGTTAATGATTTTACATATCTTTGAATAATTTTGGCTTCAAATGGTTCATTCTGTAAAATAAAGAAAGATTAGTTTGTCAAGCAAGAAAGGCTATGTTTAATATGAAAAAAAGTAGAAAACTGAATTTACCTATTAATATTAAGCTTGAGATGTTTGATACAATGGTTTTACCTATTTTAATGTATGGTTGTGAGATTTGGAGTTTTACTAATAAGAGTATAATAGAGTTTTTTTGTCTGCAAATTTATATATATATATATACTTAGTTTGAAGAAGGGTACACCAATGTGTATCATGTATGGTGAACTAGGAAGATTTCCTATTGATATTTTTGACAAAAGAAAATTTGGTTGCATTCTGGAAAAGAATTATTTGTAATAAGCAAGATTAAATTGCTGCTACTTTGTATAAGTTATTATATAACATGCTTCTTAATGGACTGTATGTATTGAAAAAACCAAGAATAATTGTGGTCTTTCAGAGAACTAGCTGTCACAAAGTGTACCAAAAAAAGTAATTCCATCAAATCTAGTCAAACAATATCTCTGTTATCAATTTAAGCAAACATGGGTTACTACTGTTTATGACTCAGCTAAGTATTCAAACAATAGAGCTTTCAAAATCGTTCATAACTTGTAAAATATATTGTTGATCTACCATATGGTCTTCGAAAGGCATATTGTAATTTTAAAGGTATGAATCATAAATTGCTATCAGAACAAGGTCGTCTTGGGGTGTTGAACGTGATGATCGCATCTGTGATTTATGCAATTTATGTGAAATTGGTGATAAATTTAACTATCTGTTTAAATGTACTTTTTTCACAAATGAAAGAAAAAGGCTTTGCCCTGTAATGTGAACATAAAGCCTAATATTATAAAGTATTTTGAACTTTTTTGTTCCGATGACTTTAGTTTAATTGTAAAACTTACCAAATTTTGTAAGATAGTTCTGTCTGTTATAAATTAAATAAATTCCGTCTGTTGTAAATTAGATTTGCCTTCCACTGCAAATTCCATAAAATATGTACTTCATACAACTACATACATAACCATTCCATTCGTCTCATTGTTTTGTTTATATGTTATTATTGTTATTTCTATTAATATTCACATACCCCTGATGGGGTCTTAGAGAAATAACAGTTTTAAGTTTCCAGTTTCAACACTAATTATTTTATAAATGTAGCTATCAGATTAAGAATTCTAAAACGTTTCTTTCATAAATGATGACGAAGCGTAAAAATATTTTCAGTATTTTTTTTTTGCAGACAAAATTAAAAATAAAATTTGAAAAATGCACTGTCATTTTATTAATTTTTTTTATTAAACAATATTAAAGACGATTTTTATATGTAATACGCACCGATGGATTAACTGATTTTATTATACTTCAATGTTAAAATGCCAGACTTTGATTGATTAATACGAGGGAGACAATTTACTCTATCCCATGGAAAATACTCTATTACCCTTCACACAGAAGATTGCTCAAGTATGCGCTTTAATAAATACGAATGATTGTTATGTACAAGATGTCATAGTTTATTACTTTGAATTTGAAATTTAATAGACAGTAATAACAGAACATTCAGTATAATAAATTAAATAAAACATATCTGAGGGGGTGATAGAGCAGATTGTTACCCCTCGAAAAGACATTGTCAACCTTGGCTTCGCCTCAGTTGATAATGTTTTCTCGGGATAACAATCTGCTCTATCACCCTCTCAGCTATGTGTTATTCATATAGTGCCGTATTCGCGATTGTTATATTTTAACCGAGTTAGTATTTTCATGGCACGTGAAGCATGCATAGCAGGAGATCCCTATCTATTGAACGCACCGGGCCTCATGTGATTCCCTAAGTTTAAGTTTATGACCTTAATTTGATTATCGGTACATAACCAAGCAAGAATATTTTTTTCCAGTCGATTCAAAGCAAAGACATAGGAATATGAAGATACAGGACAAAGGAATATCAAGATAAAGCCAGAATATTTGTTTAGCAACTGAATAGGCCAGATTGTTCTAAATGGAGGCCAGATTATTTTTTTGAAAAACCCAGCCCCCACCCCGGAAATCAAATGGTCCGTAATGGTCCGTGCCTCAATCGTAGATGTATGAAATTAAATTATTAACCCCTTTTTACTGGTAATTTGATGTGAAAACCACCCCCGCCACTTTCAATTGAATATTTTTTCTCTCTGATTGGGAAACAATTAATCAATGCATTCCTTGACATACTTTTTTTATCTAACTTATAACGAGATATTTACAAGTGTATTTTAAAGCAGCCCTCGTTTAAACTAATTTGTGATGCTCATGACAAAAGACATTACAGTTCGTGCAGTAAGTAGTGTTCTGTTATGAAAGATCAACAATGACTCAGCATTCGTGATTGTTAATGAACACTGTATGCCAGTTAATAAATGTATGATCTTTATTTCTAGAACACGTGTATGTTGACTTTTTCATCTTCGTGTGATATTAAACGGAAGTTCTGATATTTAGTGATTTTTTATGATCTTTTATCATATCTATTTTTGTTTCATTTATATGTAGTAAACAAATGTTATTTACGTTGTTTTATCTTTTTGTTGGTTAAATGAAAAGGCTAAAAGCGGTGTGAAGTAATGTCAATGAATATCGTAAAATGTTAATTAAAATGTTAATCATTTATCGCAAGCAGCTTGTGAGAGAGATACTTTCGAAAAGTGATAATTGAGTAACGCCACTATTTTCAACATTCAACGTTGAAATAGTGGCGTTACTCAATCATCACTTTTCGAAAGTATCTCTCTCACAAGCTGCTTACGATAAAATGAATGTAATGTAGAAAAAAATAATGGAACATTTTATAAGCCTGGTACCTTTTGATTGCTATTATTTGTGTGCGTCTCTGTCCTGTATGTTGACTTTTTCATCTTCGTGTGATATTAAACGGAAGTTCTGATATTTAGTGATTTTTTATGATCTTTTATCATATCTATTTTTGTTTCATTTATATGTAGTAAACAAATGTTATTTACGTTGTTTTATCTTTTTGTTTGTTAAATGAAAAGGCTAAAAGCGGTGTGAAGTAATGTCAATGAATATCGTAAAATGTTAATTAAAATGTTGATCATTTATCGCAAGCAGCTTAATTGTGAGAGAGATACTTTCGAAAAGTGATAATTGAGGAACGCCATTATTTTCAACATTCAACGTTGAAAATAGTGGCGTTACTCAATCATCACTTTTCGAAAGTATCTCTCTCACAAGCTGCTTACGATAAAATGAATGTGTAATGTAGAAAAAATAATGGAACATTTTATAAGCCTGGTACCTTTTGATAGCTATTATTTGTGTGTGTCTCTGTCCTGTATGTTCTCCCATTTATTTGTATTGTAATCCTGTCATGTAATCTTGTCATTTTAATGTTATATTTAACATTGCCATAAAAGCGGGAGGTTTGGCTAGCCACAAAACCAGGTTCAACCCACCATTTTTTCTTACAATGTCATGTACCAAGTCAGGAAAATGGCCATTGTTATATTATAGTTCGTTTCTGTGTATGTTGCATTTTAGTGTTGTGTTTCTGTTGTGTCGTTGTTCTCCTCTTATATTTGATGTGTTTCCCTCAGTTTTAGTTTGTAACCCGGATCTTTTTTTTCTCAATTGATTTATGAATATTGAATAGCGGTATACTACTGCTTTATTTCCAGGGTTAAGAAAAGAGGAAAACGGTTTCAAGATCACATTCAAAAACCAAAAACTATAAGTCGAATGAAAAGAATTGTCGAAAAGAACAAGGAGGAAATAACAAACAAAATTCTACAATACACTACACAGAAAACTAAATACTGAATAGCACGAACCCAATAAGAAACTGGAGGTAAACTATGAATGTGTTAAGGATGTTCGCTCCTCTTGTTTTTGAATTTTTGCCAGATATTCGGAATCCTCTGGTTTTATCCATGTGATGCCATTAAAAAAATTTTCCCACTAACCCCTACTTTTCTTTTCACAATTTTATTACACATAGTTTAGAAAGCCATATCTGAAAATGCTATAAAATCCTTGTTATTTTTTCATAATTTTTTAAAGAAAAAGGGTGCCAATGTTAATTGTGTGAAAAGTCTAGAGAGAATTATTTCCCGCAAAATTTTCAATGGCTTATATCTCTCAAACAAGCACACTAACCCTTAATTTTTTTCTGCTTTTTTAGTTCCTTTATTTATATACTATCAATTTATTACAGTCTTTTAAAAAGTTTGTTATTTTGAAACAAAGTAGCGAACATCCTAAAAGTTCAGTAGTGCAATTCCTCAATTATCACTTTATCTCATAAACTGCTCACGATGAATGATTGTGTAATATAGAAATAATGAAAGGAAACTTTTTTTACTTTATTTTAGGGTTAAGAAAAGAAATAGTGAATATTAAGGGGACAATCAAAAACCACAAATCGAATAAAAATAGAAAACACAATTGTAAAATGAAAAACGGTGAAAATAAAAACAACATTCTACAATAAACTAAAAAGAAAATTAAAGTATGAGCAGCACGAACCCCATCAGAAACAGACGGGAAATTCAGTGAAGATATTTACATTCAAACATAGAAACGAACCAAAAATATCGAGAATTAAATAACTTCTTATTAACAGAATATTTTTTAGTTTCTGCATGTCGATATAATAGTATGTTATTTAAGTCACACTAACAAACAAAATTTGGTTTATAATAAAATTAAACTCAAAGAAGTGTGTTGAATAAACAAAATTACTATGATACAACTAATGCAATGTGCACGGATTTAAAAATTGCTTACAAACATGACTTTGTCTAATTCTATTTAACGAATGAAATTACATTATTGCACTTCAAACGGTCACATGTTTTTTCAGTCATTAAAAGACAATTCAACGAAAAACGTCTTTTCTAATAATATGTTTTTTTCTTTCACATTTCACATTGAGTTGTCCTCATTGATTAATCTATGTTTTCTTGATTAAAAATTAGATTGCGAATTCAGTAATCGTTATGTCTTACCAGCCGGTTGACGAAATTTGCTTAAAATATGATTTTCAAATTTGTAGCCCTTACACAACTGACATCTCTAGGATTTTACAGTTCTGTGAAATATTTGTTTGGTTACAAATAAAGGAACGAGTGCTTCCAATACAAATGTTAAAAATAGCAATCACTGTTACAACAAAGGAATATGTTCTAATAACGTTAACTTTAATGAAAGTAACCTTGAATTCAAACAGAAACTACTTTTACAGGATTACAGATACCACAGTTTCTTTTTAATAACTAGCTTTGCGTAGGAAGGAACACTCTTTGACCCTGCTTTTCTAAATTATGTGCCGTGTTTTATTTATTTGTCAAATTGCAATTTGCACTAATATGCCTTCTTTTATGTTAGATTTAGGCATTTTTTATTACGGGAATATGATTCAGATTAATAAATTGAAATTTTAATCGCTTAAAACTTGATACTTCAATATTTTGAATCCTTAATATTTGAGTTTGAGACTAATCTTGGCACTTTGCAATGAAGATATTGTAAAATTTCAAGATTTATCTGACAACTGAAACCTAGTTGTGCTATTTTGAAATATAAAAAATATGACAATATAAAATGTTAATTAATAAGTTTGAACTTTTACTTTGATTTTTTTTTTTTCAAATAAGCAGATAAAACTTCGAATGTTGAAATGGTACAATCTTTAAGTTGTAAATTTCAAATTCAAGATAAAAAATAGTCGAAATATAAATATCTACTTGACTTTATAAAATTTTCCTTTTCAAAAATTTAGATGTGAAAAAGTGCTGAAAAAAAAGAGGATCAGTGGCACTGTCATATGAATCTAGAAAAGTCCTGTGAATTTATGAACAAAGTCCATTTATTCACAATCATTATCTATGCGAATATAAATTACACCTAATGAAATGTTTAGGTAAAAGTTTTAAATGTTTTCGAAGTCTTCGATCTTAAGGTATCAGAATGCTCGTCTTATTTGAAATTTTATCGATTGTGTCCTATTCCCGATTGTAGCATGAGTGTGAATTCGCATGGCGGGTGATTCGTGCTTAGTAGGAGAGGCTTATCCTGTCGACGCATACAGTCTCACTCCTCTTGGAGTTCATGCGATTCCCTCCAATATGTTTGTTACCATCATTTGCATCTTCTTAATTTTTTTATGAAATTTGAACATCGTTTAACTACTGCTACCTAAAGTAAGGCTAAACTTAGGCTCTAATTATGAACACGAATAAAATGAAAATAATCCTATATAAAGTTGATGCGTCCGAAATGCGTTCCTGGATTCATCATTAAAAATACCAAAACCAAAATATGTGAGGCCATGAATGTTTAAATAGGTAAAATTTTGAGGAGGTATATGACAAAAGAGACATCAAAAGAATAACTGAATCAACCTTGTCAATCACACCTTCTTATTTTCATAATTAGTTAGCTTTGTCTAAGGGAGTCGGGACATTATTTTCTAATAAATTCTAAACTGTTATCAACGGAAAATTTAAGAAAGGTGTAGTACAAATCATGCCAGTGCCCAAGCTCTGACTACTTAGTAGTGATGAAAGAGAGGCGAAAGATACAAAAGGGACATTAAAAAAAATCGAAAATAAGCTGACAACGCCATAGTTTAAAAAGAAAAGACCAACAGACAAACAACAGTACACAAAACACAACATAGTAAACTAAAGACTGAGCAACACGAACACCACCAAAACCGGGGGTGATAACCATGGGAACAAGTAGTCATCCCACAACAGTATCGACCCAGTGCTTGCATATGAACCAACAATATAAATTTCGTGCGTTCGAATTGCTGGTTCAAATTATTTTTGGTATATCGAAAAGTTGTTTCTTGTCAATAGTTCTCAAAATAAAAAAAGATAAAGATAAGGATACATGTTATAGTATGTTTAAAGAGCAATACAACCAACAACAAAAGAGATAGAAAAACAGCTTATACTGAATATTTGTACCCCGTGAGGATAATATATATATATCAATTTAACAAATTTTGTCAACTGAAAATAATGTATCAATATAAAATAAGATGAAACAGTAGTTTACCAAAGTTCAAAATGTGTAAATCAATTTTGATCATACACCACTTAGATGAAAATAAGTCGTCATTTAGGATTCTTGAAATCATATTTGAGAAGGACTACTAGTATTCAATAATTCAAATTATACAACAAACAACAAAGTTTCATTTTGTTTTATCGTTAAAGATGATTATAATGATATGATAATTGAAAATGAATAAAGGAAAACAATCACATATATTAAATTTCCCCTGGTCCCGCGACCTGCGAACAAACATCTTGAATGCAGAATTATGTAGGGTAATTTAAAAGTACAATTTGTAAACGTATGTGCACCTTGAAGATCATTAGCAGTTTCTGTAAATATTAGTATGTACGATCTATATATTAACATTAAAAGAGTACCACTGAAAATGTTGACGTCGTGGCACCGTCTATATCTCAATATGATCTTTAGGGCAAACGATACAGTTTTGATCCCACGGTGATTTTTTTACGAAAATTTGCATACAAGCTATTTTTCACCTAGTCAATTCAAATATGTTATAAAAAAATTTCCTTCGTGTGCTACTTTTAGAGATAAATGGAGTCTTAATTTTAGACATTTACTCAAAATGTCGGTTTCTTGGACATTTCTATCCTTTGGATAGACATACCTAACTGTTTTGTTTAAAATGATAAACACAAGCGGATTTTTGTAAAAGCATTTGGAAAATATTCCTTACATAAGAGTGCTTTAAATCTAAGTAACATTTTTTTGGAAATAATCCATTTTTATCACAGTTTCATGATTTTAGAAAAAAAAAAAACCAACATTTTTTGCGGTATATTTAAAAAAAAATCATCTGCGATTTTTCATTAAAAATGGTATAAATAATCGTCATGCATAATCAAACCAAATGGCATTTTAAAAATGAGGGGTCAATGTACTCGTTTTCAAGCTAATGATTAAAATCAGTCGAAAAATACATCTTGTCCAGATATGTCACAGTTTGACGTCGCCAAAAATAACATTTTGAGGTAGCAACGTCATTACCTCTCCTGTAACTGTATCGTATGCCCTTAATTTTGGACGTGAGTTGTGTCCGTCTCCGCTTAATATACGTGTAGTTGAAGAGAAAATACAAAATGAATTCAAACAAACTGACAATGTCATGGCAAAAAACTAAAACGATTAAAAGACAAACATGTTAAAACGATGCTTTATATGTGGAGCTTAAAGCCAAACATAAATTGTCTTAACTTTTTACGCATTCTTAATCATTTTGGGCTGTTTTAGGGGCGACAATTGACTGTATTAAGGACAAAAAGAGGCTACAATATTTAATTTTACCACAATACACCGATTATTATGAACAACGTAGTGTTAAAATAAAATAATGAAAATTGTGAGAATTTGTTAAAATGTACAAATGATTTCAAATAATTAATACACGATAATTAAGCTAATGCAACATATTCGCATTTAGAAATGTGTTTTCATCATCAATCAGTGATAAAATCCAAACGTTGGAAATTTGAAGTATCAAATATTGAAGGGCAAATATTTACACACAATAAAAGTATCAAAATAGACCACATCTATTATTTAGTTATTCTTTTATTCTGTTTACAGTTACGGTGGCTGTTATGGTTGGAGGGCAAGCGTCATTCTTCAAAATTATGAAAAGGGAACAAGGGATAAATTCTCTTAAATTTAGTTCTTATCACTTCTGTAGAGAAAAACAATTGTTTTATCGAACGCATGCATGAACTAATTGCACATAATTCAACAGCCAAAAACTGACTGGTAATGGAAAGAATTTAAGAAGACAAATCAAAAATAACCTACACAAACTGAGGGGATGGAATGAACCCCAAACGAAGCGACATCGGGTGCGTCGACAGGATGAGCGTTTTCTGCTATACATGCATTACTTATCATGCAAATCTACACTAAGTCAAAATGTCACATCGGGAATACTGTATTTTCATTTATTTTTCATGTGTACCCATGTTCGTGGATTGATAAAAAATTGTAGTTTCGTGGTTATGCTAAAGTCTACAAACAAGCTATCGTGGTTCACATATACCTAAGGATTCCACGAAAATTGGGTATCACAAGAATAATAATGAATCCACATCAACACACAATCGATTCAACTACTGATTAGACGACTATTCTTTAGATCTATAATAAAGCAAGAGTAGTTTACGGATGTTCAAATCTTATAAATCTATTAAGAACACTTATCAAGTTAACAAACAATAACAGAGTGAATCACACTACCTCCAAAAGAGCGATACTGGGTGAGTCGACTCGGCGAGACTGTGAAAATATGTCGCCTTGGATGGAGAAACAGACATGTGGTATTGGTAAATAGTTTGTGATGGTGACCGTAAAAATTATGTAGTGTCGATTCCAGTCGTTCTTCCCCATAACTGTGTTGGGGCAGTTTTTGTGTAAATAACACTTCCCTGCAAATGAAGTATGTAAAGTGAAAATGTTCAAGCGTAACGTATCAATCTGTATCAATATCGATTGATTGATTGTTGATTGATTTACGCCGCATCAGCACAAAAAGGCTATATCACGGCGAGTATCAATATCGAGGAAAAGATCAAAATATAAAGCAGGTCAGTTCAATGGATTAATGAAATGCTAGCCCTCGCTAAAATCTGAGTGGCAGGACATCATATATCAATATATCTGACAGTGAAGTTAAAGAACTTTTGTCTTTCAGAAGGTTTTGTATAATTCTGCGTCACATGAGTTCAAACACAATACGGACAGTAGGGTGCACAATTATTACTCATTAGAATACCGACTCTAATGAAATACTAAATATGAAGTTAATTAATATAATGCAACCTTAAATTCTTGGTTCTTGGTAATCGCCATACTTCTTTCTTATTAAAGTCATAGAGCGAAAAGCGATGGAAATAGTAATTGATACTTTCAGACACAAGAAATTTATTTTAAGAAATAAAATTGATAGGGTAATGTAGCATAATTTTATCTTCAGTATATGTATCATCTTGAAGTTAACAATTTAAAGTACATAGTGCCGCATCAAAAACCAAAACCATCTGCATACTTAATTCTATTTGACATTCGAATCAGCGACAGATAAGAAGTAATTCTAGTCAAATGTATATTTTTACGATCAATACATTACTGTATATTGTTTGCTCTGAATGGTTCCATCTGCAGATATTTTGATCATGTCGGCCATTATTGATTTCTATGACTGATGACGTCAAACGCGATGTGAGGAACTTGTAAATTGACAATTGTGGGTGTTATATTCTGTTATATTCCTATTCAATCAGAAGCGTGACAGATTTAATAAAGATTTAGTAATGTTATTGGACTAGTGTTCAATTCCATTAGGCGGTAATGACTTGTAGAGAAGACGGTCGGTAATGACTGCGCGACTGAAAAACATCGTTCAAAAATGTACTTTTTTATACAATTCACCGCAGTGCAAATGCTCTTAAAGGATGATTTTAATTTAAATTTCTAATGCAAATCTAATTAAAAGGAACAATCGGAATAGGAGACATATATATCCATATATAATCATTATAAGTTATTCATGCTGTTCCTGATTCAGCATGTCTGTATTTTCTTTTGTATCGGTATATTCAGTAGTGATAAATAATATGAAACACCTGAAAACATAATTAAAGCATGTAATTAAAATGAATGAAATGTGAAACTAGTGCCATTCTGAAGTAACTGCTGCAACAGTTAACATTCAAAGGTTACATATTTGGGACCTGCAGGATACCAACTACTTTTTTCAGCGATATAAGGAAAAATAAAATTAATTCGCATTAAGGGCATTCAATTTGACTGCAAATTGAATCAGGACCACAGTATTTTGTTCTAAATGCAGATTTATTTAAACAAAAAGGGTTCTTAATTATAAAGTTGAAATCATCGAGTCGAAAGCCACAAAAAATATATTTTCATATTCAAATATAATTATTTGAAATGTTCGAATAATTAACAGCAAAACTGGGGATCACACATATTTCCCTATATTGTTCCCGAAAGAAAAGATTTCAGAAAATCACTACCCATCCTTCTCTATTTTGGTATCAACATAAAAAGGACGAAGAAATTCTATCGTCTTAATACTGGATACATAAGAGAGGTGGAAGACAACAAAAGGATATTCAAACTAATAAATAGGAGACAAACCATCAAAGCCATGGCAATTACAACTACTAAAAGATAAAGAAACTGAGTCTTCACAGCTTCACAAAAATCCTTTAAACGAACGATATATTGAAGGGTCGTCAAGATATTAAACAGTGGCATGCTTTATTCAATCAAATGTGGAGATTCTTATAATTTTTCATTATAACAGTGGACCGGATGATGAGCAGCTAAATAAATGGCTGCTAATTACTGAATATACTGCAATGATGGAATTGACGGTATACGTTATCTAATCAAAAGTGGCGTTACATGTATATTATTTTGCATTTGAATAGTGGGGTTGATTGCTAAATAAATGGCTGATAAGTACTGAATTAATTGCAAGGAAAAAAATCTAAAGAGTACCTAATTTCACATTTGGGCATTCTGGACTTGCGATGTAATTTATACATAATTTATATGGCGGGTGCCACACGGAGCACCTGAGATCACCCCCAGTTTTGGTGGGGTTCGTGTTGCTGAGTCTTTGTAGTTTTCTATGTTGTGTTTTGTGTACTGTTGTTGGTCTTTTGGTCTATTTCTTTTTTTGCCATGGCTATGTCAGTTTATTTTAGACTTATGAGTTTGAATGTCCCTCTGGTATCGTTCGCCTCCCCTTTTTATACTCCACATAAGAATCAAGCGCGTAATACATTTGTAATGGGATATGAAAACATGATTCAAAGTGGATTATCTCCCATTTACCAGAATAAATCTTAATTAAAAGTAACTTAACATTACAAATGCATTATATAAATGTGACATACGTCAGCTGTTTAACTTAAGTATAAGCTATGTCGCAAGTCAGGAGTTCTTTAATATGCAATGAACATTTTTATGTTCAGATATCTGATGATGTCAACATCAAAATCATACAGAAAATATTTAAGCATGCATGCTTACTTATCTGTGAGAAACTTGTGAACACATGTGATATATTTTTATGCTTAGTAATTATCGAATTCGGGAAGCGAAATGATAAAATCTAATATATGTAAACACTTTATACTAATTGACAGAAACATGTATGCCTCATTTATCTTTAAGCAGAAAACTCGTGTACATTTGAATCTTCGGCGACCAAACCTGATTAAAAAAGAGAGGCGAAAGATACCAAAGGGACATTCAAACAACGCCATGGCTAAAAAAGAAAAAGACAAACAGACAAACAACAGTACACAAAACAGAACATAGAAAACTAAAGACCGAGGAACACAAATCCCACCAAAACTGGGGGTTATCTCAGGTGCTCTGGAAAGGTAAGCAAAGCTTGAATATTTGCCCCACCAAGCTTTGAAAAGCATTTGCGAACGGTTCTCCAGTTAAGCATTATTATGTTATAATGAGAGCAACTATTATATCGGATTTACGATTTTGTATTATCTTTTTTTTCCTAATGTCTCAAAATTATTGTTTATCTCGTTATTACGAAAATTACATATTATTACAAACTTGAAAATCGATCATTCAGATTGCTGAAATTGCCTTTTATAACAGCGGACCAAATTTAGAGAAGAGTATTTGTAAAGCACCTTTTGTTACATTATCAGATTATCTGACTACAGGTTATATAATATTTTGTGATCACTTGGCGTTCGTCGTTTGTATTATACATTTGGAACTTATTCCAACAGACAAGTCAAGTTACTTGGAACAGGTCTACCCCAAAATGATAGTACAAAACGTTGCTAGTTTGGTTCCAATCGGCTGCCATGAAAAGGGAAATTTTTATTTACTAAAATATATCTTTAAATGTTTTTGAGACACGATTATTCAGTTAAAACTAATTTTGGCATGAAGGTTGTAATCTATAGTGATTTCGGCTCCAGTGGATTTAATGCCAACTTAAGGGATAATGTGACAAATTGGTGGTTGCCTTGAACTTATCCCGTGTTATAACTTTGGTGCCAATTACCGACCAAACATTATGACCTCCATCACACTTCAGAATATATTTAAACCTATGGAGATTGTATAAAACAATCTCGATCTGAGCATGGTATATTCGAGTAATGCCGAAACAATGAGACTAAGCGAGAACTATATTCTTGATAAGAATTTGAGAAATAAAAACAGTTCCTTATCTATAAACCAAAATTGTTGTAAGTCACAATATACAGAAAAGTCTTTGTTTGATCTATAGCATTGAAAAACATTGGATATTGACTCCAAATAATATATCCGAAAAATTAAAAGCCATAATAGAGATTTCATCTAGAAGCCCAAAGTTTTAAAGAATTTCATTACATACAGCTAATTAGCAACTATGACTTTGACTGACTTACTGATTCATAGGTTCCTCCTTTTACTAACAACCACGTGTATAAATTTTATTTAAATCACGGTAATCACCCCTCGTATATCTCTCGTATATTTAAGTTTCATTTTAAACAGAGGAAACCCATTTGCAAGTCATCATCCGGAAAGTTTTTTCCAAGTAAAAAGGAACTGAGAGCTAAACTACAATTCAAAACAATACCAAAATTAAATTAATCATGAAATGAAGGTTATATTGGTTTTCTTTTGACTGGAGGCTGATAAATTGTCTTTGATTCATCCTTAAATTTACGTATATAAGTAATGACCGCATAGGCATGACAACTTTTTGTACATTACCAAAGCCAGTGATGCCATGAACATAATAATCGGTCAGAGTAGAAAATGACAAGCTCACAGTGAATAACATGATCCATTTAGTTCCTATAATAAATTAGAAGTGAACTGGACAACCAAGTTAAGGATGATACACTTTTGCTGAAAAATTGAAAACAACACGTTATAAATTCCATGCTTCAAAAGAGATTTTCTGGATCTACCTTCATTAGGAACGCTCAAAACCGGAAATTTGAAAGCCACGGATTTATAAGAACCGAAACAGTTGAAGAGCTATATCACCAAAAGAACCTAAAACATAGCCAAATCCATATTAGGTCAACTCTGCTCGAGTGAAAAGCTGACAATCAGCTAGATGCATAACACTGTTGCTTGATAGATCACTGATAAAAAAACACAGGCCGAGCCTTAAACTAATCAATACCTGGTGAACTGTACAATGTGGCTCCAGTAGCAGTAGTCTTGTGATATAAGTGAATCATTCGTTCAAGTTAATAGTCACTACTTTGGCTATAAGTACCTCTTATATATAGAACTGATTGTGCAGCCGGGGGAGAACTGGAAAAAAACATCTTTGAACGAAGAACTTATCAGTATTACTAATGCGACTGCCGGATGGTCTAACACACCAAGTAGTATTACTAATACTATATCAATGCGACTGCCCGATGGTCTAACACACCAAGTAGTATTACTAATACTATATCAATGCGACTGCCCGATGGTCTAACACACCAAGTAGTATTACGAATACTATATGAATGCGACTGCCCGATGGTCTAACACACCTAGTAGTATTAGTTATTGTTGTTACGCCAGAAAATCGCCTTTTAATTGTAGCCAACAAAAGACACAAATCAATAATAAATTTAACAAGATTTATTATACACAAGTTTACAAGAAGTATTACATAAAAAGAAATGTCAACTTAACTGTCAAAATATATGTCCAATCTTTTATCTTTTCTTTATCCGGAAATCTTCTCGGAATCCACAGAATATTATATCCAATACGTCACAATCTAGTATGATGTAGTTTGTAAATAAAAGTGTCAATCCAACTGCTGAGAATGTTGATGTCTATCGATGTCTAAGTTTATCTCTATCTCTAGGGTCTGCATACTTATATATATATACTCAAACGGAAACTTCTAGACAACGCTAGAAATTTAAATTACGCATCTTTTGTTATGATCATTCTGGAAACGTTATGTAAGTGAAATAGAAAGTTCTATTCATTCCATGAGTATCAATGATTGTTCCAGTGATTTCTAAACTGCATAGTTGTAACACAATGTGTATTATTTTGTACACAGTGTAAACATATAAAATAGGCCACACAAAACAAATTAGGCCAACTAGATAAATATGATAGTTACAATATCATAACACCTCCCCCCTAAAAAAAATAGTTTGAGAGTAACATAAACTTTTCATGAATAATATGTACAAAAATACATAGTATATATACACAGTGTTTTTAATAAGTTCTAGATAAAGCATCTGCTATTACATTATCTTTACCTTTAATATGTTTTACAATAACATCATATTCCTGTAACAATAAACTCCACCTAGTCAATCTCTGGTTCTTGTTTCTCATTTTATGTATGAAGGTGAGAGGATTATGATCAGTATAAACAAGAAAAGGATGGACAGTGGGATTTAAATATACATCAAAATGTTGAAGTGCAGACAACAGTGCAAAACACTCTTTTTCAATAGTTGAATAATTTTTCTGATGTTTATCTAATTTCTTAGAAAAATATGATATAGGTTTCTCAACATTATCATCTGTCTCTTGATATAAAACAGCTCCAAATCCTACATCGCTTGCATCAACGGCAAGTTTAAATTGTTTTTCAAAGTCTGGAGTGATCAGAACTGGACTATTAATTAAAAGTCATTTTTGCTATTTTCAAAAGCGTTTTGACAATTTTCACTCCAGATGAATTTAGAATCTTTCCGTAAAAGATGAGTCAATGGTTGAACAACAGTAGCAAAATTTGAACAGAATTTCCTGTAAAATCCAATCATGCCTAAATATCTCATAAGTTGTTTTTTATTTGTAGGAGGAGATTTGGTAATTGCATCCACTTTAGCCATAATAGGTTTCACTTGACCTTGGACAACTGTATCCCCTAAATAATCATCAGTGGCCTGGCAAAATTCACTTTTACCAAGATTAACAGTCAAATTTGATTGTGACAATCTATCAAAAGTATCATAAAAATGTGTTAAATGCTCTTCCCAGCTATCACTACATACAATAAGATCATCAATATAAGCATAACAACAGTCTAAATCTTTTACAACATTATTAATCATTCTTTGAAATGTAGCTGGAGCACTTTTCATGCCAAACGGCATTACAGTATATTTGAATAAGCCGTCTGGTGTGACAAAAGCTGATACTCCTCGAGCTCTCTGTGTCAATGGGACTTGCCAGTAACCTTTCAATAAATCAAATTTGCTCACAAATTTTGCTTGTCCAATGTTATCAATGCAGTCATCTATCCTTGGAATCGGATAGGAATCAGATTTTGAAACAGAATTTACTTTTCTGAAATCAGTTACGAAACGAAAGGTTTTATCTGGTTTGGGCACAAGGAGACAAGGAGAGCTCCATTCACTGTTACTCGGCTCAATAATATCATTGTCAAGCATATATTTAATTTCTTGTCTCATAAATTCAAGTTTGAGTGGATTGAGCCGGTAAGGATGTTGCTTAATTGGAGAAGCATCACCCACATCGACATCATGACAAACAGCAGTGGTTTTGTTTGGCACATCTGGAAAAAGATTTTTAAAAGAAAATACCAAGGCTTTTAATTTTTCTCTACGAGCAAAAGACAGATGTGCAAGTTTTGAATCTAAATTTGAGAAAATTTCTGAATTTTTCAATCTAACTGTCTCTTCCATAGTTTTAGAACTAAAAGGTGGTTCAATTACATCTGGTTTGTCATGATTGTTCTCCAATTTAACCATGACTAAAGTGGCAACTGGTTTACTCTCACCTTCATTAGTACGCTCAAAATATGGTTTTAACATATTAATGTGACACACTCTATTTTGTTTACGCCGACCTGGTGTTTTTACAATATAATTCAAATCATTGATTTTACTCTCTATGGTATAAGGACCACAATATTTAGCTTGTAATGGATGTCCAGGGACTGGTAAAAATACAAGTACATTATCACCAGGCTCAAAAAATCTGTTCCTGGCATCTTTATCATACCATATTTTCATCTTATTCTGAACAGTTTTTAAATTGTTCTGAGCAATTTGACAAGCAGTATACAATTTTTCTTTAAATCTAGATACATAGTCTAGAAGATTCAAGTCAGTGTGTTCAGTAAGCCATTTTCCTTAATCAATTTTAAAGGTCCCCTTACAGTGTGACCAAATACCAACTCAAAGGGACTAAAACCAAGGGATTCTTGAACAGCCTCTCGGACCGCAAAAAGTAAAAAGTGAACACCATCATCCCAGTCCCTGTCAAATTGAAGACAAAAAGTTCTAATCATGTTCTTCAGTGTTTGATGAAAACGTTCTAAGGCACCTTGAGATTCTGGATGGTAAGCACTTGATCTATACTGAACAATCCCTAACTAGTACACGACTTGCTGAACTAAACCTGACATAAAATTTGAACCCTGGTCGGATTGTACAGACTTCGGAAGTCCTACTAGCGTGAAAAATTTGATCAGAGCTTTGACAATAGTAGGTGTCTTGATATTCCTTAACGGAACAGCCTCAGGAAAACGAGTGGAGGTACATTTCGGTCTTGGTCTTCGGTAAAGGTCCAACGCAATCAATTATTACTCTGCTGAAAGGTTCTTCAAAGGCTGGAATAGGCAGAAGTGGTGCTGGTGGTATTTTCTGGTTAGGCTTACCAACAACCTGGCATATATGGCATGATTTGCAGTATTCTGCGACATCATTTCTAAGTCTTGGCCAGTAGAAATGCTGTAAGATCTTAAGGCAAGTCTTCCTTATGCCTAAGTGTGCAGCCAAGGGGGTGTCATGGGCAAGACCAATAATGTCTTGCCTATAGACTTTAGGCACCACCACTTGGTATACCACTCTCCATTCCTCCTCTGGGGTAGCATCAGGGGGCCTCCACTTTCTCATTAAAATGCCGTCTTGATGGTTATAGCATTCGGCCACTTTGTCTGCTTCTTCCTGTGGTTGAGCCCTCTTGCAGATCTGAAGAACCTCCGGGTCTTTACTTTGTTCTTCAACAAATTTCCTTCGGTCTAATGAATGGCTGTTTACGTCTGGCCATGGCATAATTACATTCTTGCTCATACTAGGTGTTCTTATTACGGCCTTCTCTGAGCTACCGGAACCTTCAATGTCGGCTAGAAAGGTGTCAGAAAGGTCCATGTAATCAAACTGGTCTTGCAAATTCTCATTTTGTTGTTTTCTAGCCATCGCCCTAGTAACGACACAAGTTGGATACAGTTCAGCGTCATCTTCAGGTGATTTAACATCCACCACCGGTTCACTGGTATCAATTGGTTCAGCAACCACTTTGTTCCTAGCTAGATCATTTCCTAGCAATAATGAAACACCCTCAACAGGGAGATTAGGACGAACACCCACAACAACTGGTCCAGTTATCAAATCTGACTTCAGATAAATACGATGGAGGGGAACATCTATACAACCTAACTCCACACCTTGTAACAAAACGGAGGCACCAACAGAAGTCTCCTCGGACAAAAGGCAACACACCATCTAACAATAAAGTCTGAGAAGCTCCAGTGTCCTGTAAAATCTTAATAGGCTGAGGAGTAGTATTATTGACAATAGAAACAAACCCATCAGACATAAAGGGTTTATAATCCTCCATGTAATCACAAAAACTGGATTTAAAAGTCTGACTCGCAGGACATTCCAACGTATTGGTAACACGGGGTGTCGTACAAGCACTAGTCTTGGGCTTATTTCTCTTTCATTCTTCTTCTAGAGTCTAAAACAATCAGCCATCAGGTGACCAATCTTCTTGCAATATGCACAAGTCAGTGACTTCTTCTCAAAAGTATCAAATTTTGGACTAGACATATTATAACTAGACTGACTTTTATTCTGTGCAACAGGTTTACTATCAGTACGCTCAGTGCTTTGATTCTTGTAATTTCCACTTGAAGTATTAAAATTTTGACCTTTGAAACTTCTTTTATGTGAAAGGGTATAATTATCGGATATAACAGCTGCATCTTGTAATGTCGCAACAGTTTTGTCATCTAAATGTGTTTTTAAGTCTAAATGAACACACTGCTTGAACTCTTCCAATAACATCAATTGTCTTAAATTATCAAAATTTTTATCTATTTTCTTTGACGTAAGCCATTTATCAAATAGATCTTCTTTTTCCCTAGCAAATTCAACATAGGTTTAAAAATCAAACTTTTTATAAGACCTAAATTTCTGTCTATATGCTTCTGGCACTAGCTCATAAGCTTTCAAAACTTCCTTTTTAACCCTATCACAATCAGAACTATTTTCTGATGAAAGTGCTGAGTAAATTTCAGCGGCCTTGCCCTCAAAAACACTTTGCAGCATTGTAGTCCAAAAAGGCTTCGGCCATTTCAAATTTTGAGCAATTTTCTCAAACAGTGGAAAAATTTGTCAACTGTTTTTCACAAAATTTGGGAACCAAACGTATGTTTTTGCGGCATCAAAATTAAAATGTTCTGATTTTGATTGGAATTTAGTGTTGCTTTCTTCTTTTGCCATTTCAATTTTCATTTTTTCAATCTCTAACCTTTCTCTCATTTCAAGTTCTGCCTGTTTTAATTTAAATTCATTTTCTTTTTTTTTTTCCTCAATTTCTAACCTTTCTTCTTTTTCTTTTTTCTCCATCTCTAACCTTTCTTCTTTTCCTTTTCTCCATCTCTAACCTTTCCTTCATTTCAAGTTCTGCCTGTCTTTCTTCTTTTCTTTTCCAATTGTTTTAATTTAACTTCGTTTTCCAGTTGTTTTAATTTAAGTTCATGTTCTAATTCAAGCTGTTTTAATTTGATAGCTTCAACATTTTCGACCTGAAGTTCAAGAGCCTCTTCACCTAAAATTTCTGCGTCAACTAATTTGTCTGTTACCATTTACCATTTATTTATTAATTTTTATAATTTGTTATCTCATAGATACTCTAAAGTCTAATTTCAGATGTTTAGCAAGCAACACTAATTCCTCTTTCTTTAAATTATCAAACCCTTCCAGGTCTGGCGTTTTCAAAAATTTACCGGCATCAAATGTCATTTTGTAGAATTTTGTTGGCTAGTTCTAATAAAAATACTGAATAAATTTTCATTAAAATATTTACGTTATCCCAGAAACGAGCCCCCAATTTCTGTTACGTCAGAAAATCGCCTTTTAATTGTAGCCAACAAAAGACACAAATCAATAATAAATTTAACAAGATTTATTATACACAAGTTTACAAGAAGTATTACATAAAAAGAAATGTCAACTTAACTGTCAAAATATATGTCCAATCTTTTATCTTTTCTTTATCCGGAAATCTTCTCGGAATCCACAGAATATTATATCCTATACGTCACAATCTAGTATGATGTAGTTTTTAAATAAAAGTGTCAATCCAACTGCTGAGAATGTTGATGTCTATCGATGTCTAAGTTTATCTCTATCTCTAGGGTCTACATACTTATATATATATACTCAAACGGAAACTTCTAGACAACGCTAGAAATTTAAATTACGCATCTTTTGTTATGATCATTCTGGAAACGTTATGTAAGTGAAATAGAAAGTTCTATTCATTCCATGAGTATCAATGATTGTTCCAGTGATTTCTAAACTGCATAGTTGTAACACAATGTGTATTATTTTGTACACAGTGTAAACATATATAATAGGCCACACAAAACAAATTAGGCCAACTAAATAAATATGATAGTTACAATATCATAACACTGTAGGGACACAAGATAAAAACCAGCTATAAAATCATGTTGAATCCACCATTTTCTTCGGAAGATTTCTGTACCAAGTCAGGAATATGACAGATGTTTTGCATTCGTTCAGTTGGTTGATTTAGTCCAGCGTTTGATTTTGTCAGTTTGATGGATTTCTCCCTTTTTGAATTTACCTTGGAGTTCAGTATTTTTGTAAATACTTTTTTCCTTTGATGTAACCAATTACCTAAAGTTCATTTAAAAAAGTACTTCGAGCTAAATAAATTTGGAATCATATTCAATTTTAACAACCAATAAGGCATCTTTTATGGTACTTCGGAAAGTAAATGACCCAATAAACTGTCATTATTGATCGCCATCACTCAACCAGGAAGATATATGTGAAACACGTAGGTGACCTATAATTGCTTCAATCCACATCGTTTGGACTCTGGTGTATAGTTGTCTCATTGACAATCATACCACATTTCCATATTCAGAATGGAAACTGATGTCCATAATCAAAACGTCATTTGGTGTTTCAAAAAATCTAGTATAAATTTTTACTGAATGTAGCTAATTTTAAAACAGAAATGGAATTCATTGGTTACATTTAAGATGGATATATATATATATATAGTCTAAGCCAGAACTCTGTTACTAGTACTAATAATGGGCTTCTGTCTAAGCTTATAAAACATTCTTTATACCAAAAGAGAAAAATGTGTTAGAGGGACGTAGCACCATGGTTTTATTATAGATGATATCATTAACTTTTTGTTCTGTAACAAGAAAAGCTGATCTATGGAGAGCAGGTCTCTAGTAGCCTCTCCACTCAATTTATATTCCTAAAACAAATGGAGGGTACCATGTATGTCTCGTACCTAGCTCTCAGTTTTTCCTCAACTATTCTTTAAACTTTTGCACTCTGATTGCAAACAGATTGAAGATGTGTACTATTTTAGACAGATTTGCATTATTTTTTCCAGGTATTCGATATATAAAACTTATATGCTATAGATGGGACTTAGTTTGTGTCATGTGTAACTCAAATACAGCTTCTATTTTGGACAGATTTGAGTGATTTTTTCTGATTTCTTCCATGTTGAACTTAGTCAATGTTTAAGTGAATGTTATAGAGGATGGCTAGTTGTAAGCCATGTATAACTAATTACAGTTTTCAGTCAATATTTTTCAAAGTTTGTATTTGGCACCAAATTCAATATCCATTTAAAATTTGGGGATTCTTAATTTTATTGGGTCAAATACACTTTTTTTAATTGAGAAATTATGGTGATCTGCTGGCCTTCCAATTGAATCACATATTGACATTAGGCAGAGGTATACATCCATGTAATGCAGATACCCGAAATGTAATTTTTGGCAAAACCTTAACAACACACAAATCTTGCTATAATAAATATTATCTGTCGCAGCGTCTGAGAACTTTCGTATTACCATGGGAACTACCTTTTCAGGAATTTTGATTTGGTGCAGCAATGATGATTGACAAAAATTGGCTTGAAAATATTGGTGAGGAGAGGCTTGAGCACTCACAAACATGTTTAACCCTGTCACATTCTTTATATGTCTGTCCCAATTCAGGAGCATGTAGTTCAGTGGTGTCATTGGTTCATGTCTGTCATATTTCTTTTTTCGTAAATTGTTTTGTTATAAATTCGGACGTTAGTTTTCTAAATTGAATTGTTTCATATTTTTCATGTCAGGGCTTTTAAAAGCCGACTATACAGTATGGGTTTATCTCATTGTTGAAGGCCGTACGGTTGCCTATAATTGCTTACATCCACTTCATCTGAACTTTGGTGGATAGTTGTCTCATTGCCAATCATACCACATCTCCTAATTTTAAAATTGAGAACTTTCCTATCTTTTTAGGCACTGACAGATATACTTCAAAAAAGCCTCATGTGACACAGGTCCTGAAAAGGTATTAGTCTTTTTTTAAGTGGACAAAAAATATCCTCTAATATCATATTTTTAACATTCTATTGTCAATATTAATAATAGAAGATGTTCATTCTTTTCTGATAAATGTGTTTTCTCTACATAAACCTTACAAAAGAAAAGATTTACACATAAAAGATACCGGTAAGTATTCTTATCAAACAACAGGCATCAGAAAAAGAAATGACACAGGTTGTCATACAAATGTATATGTAAGGAACAACTTTGTATGGACTGGACTTTTAATAGTGTTGGTGTATATATCTATATATATTAAAATTTCACAGAGAGAAAGAGAGATATGACTTACTTCAAACAAATATGCAAAAACCAGATCAGTTATAATGGAAAATTTACAGAGAGAAAGAGAGATATGACTTACTTCAAACAAATATGCAAAAACCAGATCAGTTATAATGGAAGATGGTTAAAGCACCATTATTTTGTGTGGTATATGGAATTTTATTGAATTGATTGATTGTTGCTTGCTCAAAGTAAGGTGGCAATTATTTCATGTATAACCAGGAGGAAGGTTCTGCAAGGTGAGAGGACAAGAATGAAAGGCTGGAAATTTTGTCTGTCACTTGGATACAGTGGTATGGTGGATGGGGCTGAAATTTTGTCTGCCACTTGAAAACAGTGGTAAGGTGGATGGGGCAGAAATTTTGTCTGCCACTTGAAAACAGCGGTATGGTGGATGGGGCAGAAATTTTGTCCTGCAATAGGCCATCAATGGAATTTTCGAAGAGTTGTTGCAAGAGTTCTATAATAATAAGAGAGCCTGGCACTTTCCCTATAGTATGATTCAATACAAGAATATTGCACTTTTTTCTTTGAAATATTGGTATGAAAGTTGTGCAAGAAACAAAAAAGTTTTGTAAATTCACTTTACTATTACATGTTGGTATGGATTTTTAATTGCATTCTTACAATAAATACTAAAGAAATACAATCATATAAACAAAACTTTGAAAAAAAATGTATCTCATCATCTTAATATTTGTGGGTACCAAATTGCACAAAAAACATTTCTGCATTTTCCTAACTAGAAAAACTGTATGCTGATATTTTAAGTTAAATGTTTATACACAAACAAAAAACAGAAATTTAATTGAGAAAAAATTATCTTTTGAAATTAAAATTTGATTTGATGAAAATATCACACATAAACATTGAAATTATTTCAAGCTCTAAATTGCAGATAATATACAAACAATTAAGTTATCTGGTTAAGATTTATTTTCCAACACATTTCATATAAAAGAGATTCATTGTGTAACAATTTAACTTTCTTTCCAAATAAGTATTAAAAACTATGCCATCTTTGGATGCAATACGAATCATTGCTCACTCTTGATTTTAAAACATAAATTATTTCTTAATTTTGTATACACTTAGATAAAACTGCATATGTACTTCTAGAATATTTGAAACCTTAGTCAGAATCTTTCATTTCTTCTCTTATCAGATCTGCCAGTCTTTTAAATGCCTAAAAT
Organism: Mytilus coruscus; assembly: GCA_017311375.1. Lineage (NCBI taxonomy): Eukaryota > Metazoa > Mollusca > Bivalvia > Mytilida > Mytilidae > Mytilus > Mytilus coruscus. Next base: position 120,671,595 of record CM029595.1, on the reverse strand, counting down.
AAAATATCAATATGACATAGCGTAATGTAAATGTAATGTAAATGTAATGTAAATGTAATGTAAATATAATGTAAATGTAATGAAAACGTAATGTAAATGTAATGTAAAGTTATTCTGTCATTTGAACTTATACAATTTATGTTTTTTTTCTGTTGTTTTTGTTGTTGTGTGATCTTATGGTAAAATACTTTAGAATTTCAAAATTTTATAAAAGTATGATAGTTAGATTAGAAAATGAACATGCAATCTATGTAAACATATCAGGTAATCATAGTTTCACAAACAGTAAAACAATGTCTCCCTATGATGAATAAAAGATGAATGAGACATAAAAAGTGTAGAATAAAAAAAAACTGATCCCCAATCCATTAAAATCTAACATGACATGAAAGGGTCTTGTGAAGGGTTCACTAATTATTGGTCATCAGTTCAACCAATTTGATGTATAATATTTGAACAACTTGTTTTACTTGGACCAAATGGCAATTAAATTTTGTTTTTGACACATTAATTAATGTTGCCCACATGTCCAAGTAACCACACTTAGGGTAAAGGATAGCAAATATAAAAAAAAATATCTGATTCAGATCAATTTAGTGCAGTCTATAAAGGATTGTTGTTGATAATGTCCCTCTTGGGTAAAAAACACAAAGTCCATGTTTAGTTCCCAAGAGAAAAACCTAAACAGTAAATTCCACAAAGAATCAAAATAGGAGGTGCTTAATTATACATGATTTAAAATATTTCTTCAACTTGGTTCCATTCCAATGTAGGACATAAGTCATTCTGAATTGACCAACTTCCTTATACGTCAAAAAGTATTGAAAAAAAAAAAAAAGATGCTACACAAGGTATAAAGTATTTTTTTTAAATTATTTTTCTTTCCAATCATAACAATATGATATACATGGACCAAAATCTCAATATGTTGAAATGGTAATGGTAATGTATTGCTATGAGAAAAAAAAAAAACCAAATGATTATAAAATAAATAAACCATCCACAACTACAATAAAGAAAAGTTAGTGAAGTATTTTTAAAGCTTTTGCTTCTGACAAAATTTGTGATGGACAAAAGTATGGACAGATATGACCTTACTAACAAGTTATCCTATTTTATTTACCAAAAATTATATCACTGCATGTTAAAATTGTATTACTCTCCTCTAATTACTCTCCTCTAATTATGATGTAATGTCAAAGTTATTAGTCTAAAAGTCACCATGACTGGATTGGTGGTTAAATTGTTCTTTAATTATTGGGTTTAATTGGTTCTTTTTTTGTTAACAGGACTTAACCACCTGGATAAACATATCAAAGTTTTGAACAATTACCAGATCCATCTCTTCTGGTGTTGCCGTAGAATAGGAAGCTCTGATATATGAACATGGCTGTGTTTGGTCAATCATAAAAGCACTACCAGGAACAAACAGGACATTCTTTTCCCTGGCTTTAACTTCTATCATTTTCTTAGTGTCCTTTACATTCAGCTTCAACCACAAAAACATACCACCAGTTGGTAATGACCATTCTGCAAGACCTAAAATATACATTTTCATTATTCATTTTTTTTTCATATACACATATAAATACAGTCAAACCTACTTTAGAACCCACCTGTATAATGCAAAATCCTATGTTATAAGACTACTTATTTTACATCTCTGTAGTACATTTCATATAGATTGAACTTGTATTAAAAGGGCAACCATCTTATGAGATCACTTTTTTGCTCACCCTAAAGTGATCTCTTAAAACAGGTTTTACTGTAATTCTATCACATACAATTTAAAAAAAAAAAAACACACTATTTTTACCTGGTTGTTTACCTGATAGCATGTCACATATCAAATTTCAAAAGTTCAGCATCCCATTACTCTGAAAAGGTTCCCTGGTGCAAAACTACATAAAAATCATTTTTGATCTTTACTTTATTATAATATTCAATTCAATTCAATTCACACCATGAGACAAGAAATACCTCCTGCCAACCATATTTAAAAGGTTACAAAAGGTCAGAAAGTCTGATAAAAAAATACATTCACTGGACATTATAAAAGTACAAGTATTTTTTCCAATGCTACATATGATATTTGTGACTGGTATTTTTCAACTAATTCTTTAAAGTATGTCATACTGATTAGCCAAATTTTCTGAATGAGACAAAAATATATCTTTTTTTATAAACATCTGAAATAAAACTATCTATCATCCAGATTAAAACTAGATAATTGAGCTTTATAGTGCTAATTCATAGGCGGATCCAGGGGGGCCCTGCCCCTCCTTTCGTGGGAAAAATTTGGTTGACTATATTGGGAATCACTGAAGCATGACTGGAGCGGGGCCCCCCTTATGAAAAGTTATGGATCCGCCACTGTAATTATATACAATTATCCATCTAAATCTATCTTCTATTCTTCTGTCCAAAAGATAATCTTCAAGTGATTGATTTAAATTAATTTAAAAACTCCTGAAGAAATTTTAACCAATTTTATATTTTCTTATTCTACAAGTATTGTCCTAAATGAGGTTTTTTCATATAGGTTTAATTCCATGAGTGGTCTCACGAGCTGGCCTAGAGTGGGAAGATGTGAGTTTGATTCCCCGCCTGTCAAAACCAAAGACTAGATAATTGATAATTGCTGTTTCTCTGCTATCATGTGCATTTAGCAGCTCAAAGTCAGAATAATGAATCTTGGTAGATTGACACGTCTTCCTGTTGTGACTGTTACCTTGTAATCCAGAATTTTAAAAATCTGGCTCAGCGTGTCAGTCTTGTACATACCACGGTTCATATTGCTATTATAATAACATGTTCTCATCCTGATATGCATCTAACTTTTGCCACTGAACATTAAACACTTATCCATCCTCATCATATAGGGTTCCTAAGGTACAGTCAAAATTTTGAGACTTCCCTCTTTTATGAATATCTGTAATCTATATCTCTACACAAAATTCTTATAGAGTTCATTTAAAATAAATAACTTCTGAAATATGCTGTGTAGTTGATGATTCTGTATTTAGTTTTCACATCTAGGGGTTTTTCAGCTATTTTAGTAGGAGTAACATTTAAGATAACCCTGTATTGGTGATATATCTGCAATTAATTACTCCTCCCAAGCCAATAGATTGATTTAAGCAAAACTTATAGCTCTTCTTTAATGTGAATAGTATTCCTATATATATTATTTAGGGTTCCTAAGATAAAATGTCTGTAGGAGTCAAAATTAGGAATTCATGTGTATAGTGCAATATCTGTTTTAAATTTTGGCCCCTGTGAATTTTTCAAATATGAAAGTTATTGTACAATAAAATTGATTTTTAGATAGCTGAAGAATAAGATAGCCTTCAAAGTAGGTTAATATATTTTTGACCAGGAACCTTTCAATTCAGTTTTATGGAAAAATGAGGTGAAATGCATATTATTTTTATTTGACGTTTAGATAGATAAATGTCAATGGTTTCAGAAAAGGTAACACTCTAATGGATTGAAATTCTACTTTGGACCAAATTTTAGGGACTTTTGTGACATTTTCGCAATATTTTGTATCAAATAAATGCAGATTAATGTCATGGTTACACCAAAAAGAGATTATACATGTATTTCACCATTTTAACTATTGGAAATAAAATCTATGGAAGATTCTGTTTCCATACATATGCACATACATAACACAAACATTAAGCCTTATTTGTTAGAAAGCAAGGGAAAGAGGGTGGTTAAAAATTATAAGTGTCAATTTTAAGTTTTTTTCCTAACTGTGTATTGCTACCTTATTCCTATACCACTGAATGGATATTATCCAAGCAGTAAGTTAATCAATTATACAGTAATTAAGCATAATGATGTGACTACTGTAAACCAACTAATGCCAACAATTTTTTTGCGAAGTTCGCGAGTAGAAATATAATGTGAATATAAATAGTTGCAATTATGTAAACTTAGATCTTCCCTTATATCTACATCAAGAAAAATTAGAGAATCAGAAAAATAAATCGCAGCAAAGTCAGCTAGAAAGGCCTCAACACAAAATAAAGTATCTGCAGAAATAAGTTGGTTTACAGTATTTTGTATAAATCATACAAATAGATGAGTATCTCTTACCCTTAACAACCAGACTTGCTAACATATCAATTCAAAGGATATACCAAATTATTATCAAACCAACTCTTAATTTCTACCTATGAGGGTCTGTATGGGGTTTACAGAATAGAGAACAATGGGCAAAAAGTGCAGAATAAAGGGCAAACAATTAAGAATAGACTAAAAAATTGTTAAAGAATAAAGAAATGAAGGACTCCATACAGATCCTCACTTATGTTGTTTGTACTCTCTTCCATATGAAAGGTCATTTCTTGTTGCAGTTCTAAGGCAACATGAAATAAATTTTACAAACAAATTTTGAAGATAAATGGAGAATATGTCGATTGGACACAGATTATACCCCCACTTGCATTGACGTTAGAAATGGACATAACTAGAGAACAGTAAAAGTGACTCCACCCAAATTTAAACTTGATCTGTGTTTTGTGGTAATAAGCACTGTGTATAAGTTTTATTACATTTGGTTGAGGCAAACTAAAGTTAGAGAATGTACAGACGGACAAGGGTTACACTTATTGCCCCCTCTGCAGCGGTGGGGGCATAAAATTTCCAAACCTTTCAAATGTTTTTCTGCTGATTTTAAACAAAGATCTCTCTTCATTTCATAAAATGCAGCCGTTTTTTCAGCATGTTCAAGAAAACCATCATGGCCCCAATGTTCAAACAGTTTGATGAGGAACACCTAAAACAAAAAGAATTGTATGTTACATATGTACAATTCTATATGAGGCAACATAGATCTATAAACCTATCTCGAGTTCTTTTTCATAATTGATTTATGGTGTAAATGGCGTCATTGAACAATTGGTTCCACTGTGATGTAATAAGATAAGCATTGTGACATAGGAAATGTACGGGAAAGTGGACGAATTCAAGTCATCTATTCATTCACTAAATGCACATTTTTCGTAGATCAAGTTTTTAATTAAAATAAACTGCTTTTTTTTTAAGAAAAAATATCTATTCAGGTGCTACATAACACTACAGAGAGATAACTCTATAAAAATTAGCTGAACGTTTTAATCACGTTCTATTGTTAAGGAAATATTAAGCTTCTCAATGATTAAAATTAGTGTTTGTCAAACTGCTATATATCCAATGAAATTTTTCCGATAAAGTGTGTGGTTCAAGTTTTTTGAAATTTTTATATTTTTGTCAAAGGGTCAAAGTAAATATTTTTTCAAAGTTTTATGAAAATTAAACGAGCCAAATTAATTCTAGTCAAGGTGTTTGGTACCATCTTAAGTTTTGAAGATAAAATATAAAGAAAAAGTAACAATTGCACCAATGCCCAAGATTAAGATTTTGAGAGATATAAACCTTGCCATGTATTTTTCCGATTGCTCCTCTAAAAATTATTTCAAAGGGAAAAAATATTCAAAATTCTTATCAGTTGCCTATATTTCTTTTATTTTAACTGAAAATCCAATTAGTGTGGCATAAATGACTATGAAATGAAACATTTGTTTGATAAGAAATAAATGTGGATTGTGTCCACATGTGGATACAGATGATGCCCCCGCTTGCATATCGTATAGTTAAAAAGGGACATAACTGAAGAACAGTAAAAGTGACGCTACCCAAATTTGGACTTGATCTGACTTTTGTGGTAATAGCATTGTGTGTAAGTCTCATAACATTTGGTTGAGGCTAACTTAAGTAGTCAGAAACAGAAACGAAAAATTCAGCAATTTTTCTATTTGTAAACACGTTGAACGGTTGTGTATAAGTTTTATAACATTTGGTTGAGACAAACTAAAGTTAGAGAACAGAAACGAAAAATTCAGCAATTTTTATGTTTATAAAGGGACATAACTCAAGAATGGTAAAAGTGACGCCACTGAATTTCGTACTTAATCTGTATTATCTAGTAATAAGCATTGTGAATAAGTTTCATAACATTTGGTTGAGGCAAACTAAAGTTAGAGAACGGAAACAATATTTGTACTTAATCTTAGTTTTGTGGTAATGAGTATTGTGTATAGGTTTCATAATGCTTGGTTGGGGCAAACTTAAGTTACAGAATGGAAACTAAAAATTTTGCAATTTTTCAATTTATAAAGGGCATAGCTCAATGATGGTTAAAATGACACTACCCAAATTCAACTTGATCTGTGTTTTATCAGTGGAAGGCAAAATTAAACATTGCATTGTATAAAGCATTGATTGTAGTTGATTTAACTATAAACATGGACAAAGGAAAATAACTCCAATTTTAAAAATTACTTGAATAATGACATTGATATTTTGGGAAAAAAAAAATGAAAAATTTAGCAATTTTTCCATTTATAAAGGGGCATAACTCTAGAAAGGTTAAAGTGACTCCACCAAAATTCAAACTTGATCTGTGTTTTGTGGTAATAAACATCGTGTATAAGTTTGATAATATTTGGTTTAGGCAAACTTAAGTTAGAGAACGGAAACCAATTTTGGGACGTACGTACGTACAGATGGACAAGGGTAAAACTTATGCCGAAGCGGAGGGGGCATAAAAAAAATATACTTAACAATCTTATAATACCACTAAACTGCCTAATTGATGTACATTATTCAGACTCAATGTATAGCTTAGGACAAATATTGACATTGAACATACAAAAAAGGTCAAAGTACAATTTGGTTCCCATATTTTTCAAATGGCAGATTGTCATAATGTCATCTTTAAAAATTTGGATACGTTTTTTTTTATGAAAAACACAGAATTTTGAGCTTATGTTTATAATGCAAAACAATTTTGTGAATTGAAAGCATGATTTATATCTTGTGAAAAACAGGCTAAAATTAAAACAAAATTATTTTAAGAAAATATTTTCTGAATGAACAAATTGTTTTTGGTACATGCGTCATGCATGATGTTGGCATTTCAAACTTCACAGTCAAGGTGTTAGACAATGACGACAATAAAGAAGTTGTAAAAAAAATATTATATAAGTAGAAGATGACATTTTGTGTACTTATAACCTTTCAAATCCATTGATGTTTTGTAAATCTGAAAGGACAGTGTGGTATAATTATAACCTTTCAAATCCATTGATGTTTTGTAAATCTGAAAGGTTAGTGTGTCTGTAATCATGTAGTGTGATTGAAGTGATAAAGGAGTGAAATGTCAAACAGTAAACTAAGATACAAAGATTACAAATAATGACATTGGTGGTCATTGTGTTTTCTCAGGTTTGTTCACCAGCCCAGGCCAAAACTAAGACTTGAAAAGGGTATTTGATGCTTCTCTGCTGAGCAAGCACATTTAGAGGTATGAGCAAAGATTGGTCATCTATGAGTCAGACAAACATATATGGGGAAGAGTGACATGTCTTTCTGTCAGCTAAAACTCTGTAAAAGAGCCTGTTACAATCTGGATAAGCATGTCAATCTAGTACAAAAAACAGTTCATATGAGTATCACATTAACATGTTCTTGTCCTGATAAGCATGTAATATTTGCCACTGGATGTTAAACAACAATTGATAATCATCACCATTTATTGAGAAGAGCAGATATTATCTTGCTGTTTGTTGATGAAAAATTACAAATAGTCCCACAGGAACTTGTCTCAGATTTTTTAACCTATATAAATTTGTTATATACACATGATACAGGTATGTAGGTTAAAAAATCTGAGAAAGTGCCTGTGTATAGTCCCCAAATGCATTCTTACAACAAGTTATAATTGTAGGTCGCTGGGAATCTGTTATCTGAACTAGGGTGTACAGCTTAATCAGTCAATGAAGCATAAAAGATAGGGCAGAATGACCTACTTTTGTATGAGGCTGCTATATTCCACAATATGCATGACAACATGCTTACACCAATTAATAGGATTGTAGGTCACTTTTTTCTTTGATGGGATTTGGGTAAAAACAGAAAGAAATTAAACAAAACTGTATAAATGCAATTGAATAATGGAATAAGGGACATGTGACCTGCATCTTATGGTTATGATCTGAGTCTCAGATAGCGGCATCTGCATACTGAATCATATAGCTGTACTGATAATAATTGCTGAGAAATGGCTGCAGACATAATTTTAAAATTTCAAAAGTAATTACTGCTAAATGGTTGTGTGATTATAGATTTTGAACAAATTAATTTCAAAAAACTATTTGAATTGCTCTTCTGAAACTAGTAAATGAACATCAAACAGAAACTTCCTTATAATGAAGGATTTTGGGGTAATCTTTAAAATCAAGTTCAAACTTTATGTTGTCACTAAAGATAAACTAAAAGTTAACCAAATATAAAGATTTTGATGTTAGCCAATTTAAGCAAGAGTTCATGACTTCACTTTTGTAATTTTGTACTTTTAAAGCAATCATTCATTTAATGAATTATGATATGATAATGGGGTATCATTAAGCCTTAGAAGAATTTACAAGCTTAAGGATGTTCGCTACTCTGTTTCAAAATAACAAGCTTTTTAAAACATTGTTATAAATTGATAGTATATGAATAATGGAACAAAAAAAGCAGAAAAAAATGAAGGGTTGGCGACCCTGTTTTCAAGATATAAGCCATTGAAAAATTGGCGGGAAATGATTCTCTCTAGATTTTTCATACATTTAACATTGACACCTTTTTTCTTTCAAAAACTATGAAAAAATAACAAGAATTTTATAAGATTTTCAAATATGGCTTCTTAAACTATATGCAATCAAGTTACGAAAAGAAAACTAGGGGTTAGCAGGCAAAATATTTATTGGCACTACATGGATAAAACCAGAGGATTCCGAATATCTGACAAAATTCAAAAACTAGAAGAGCAAACATCCTTAACTCCAAAGTTTCTTAAAGAAAAAGAATAACCTATATTTTGTCATAAAAATATGTTGTTGAATTTAGAAATGAATGCCAACAATGGTTTTCATTTGACAGAGGAGACCATATGCCTACTTGTATGCCTAGACATGCACACAGTTTATATCTATTCTATTTGAAAATGTGCAATTGATGCTTAAACAATTCTGTATAAAGAAATCAGCTCCTGTCCAAGACAACTTCTGGCTTTTTAGCATGAATGAATTTTGAACAGGTTAATTGACAATCTGATTGAAAAAAAGATCCTGTATTCAAGTTTTGCCTACAAGGATCTGATCATGTTTTGTTTCACTGTCTGTTTTGATAATAATTACATCAACCAATAATGGATAAAATTCCTAACTTAATAATTTTTGAAAATATTTATCATCACTATAAATCCTGAGGGTCAAGAAAAGATCTTCTAAATGGGAGTAGTTTCTGTCAAAACTGAAAGCTGTACCAGATGTGTCTGTAAAACACAAATGACCTAGCTCGCAAAATTTCAAAGTCCAAAGCCCGTAATTTTGGCAAAAATCAACCAGGCAGCACCAAAAGTACACTCGTTCTGAAACTCATCATAGTAGACTCACATGCTAAAAATTAGCTCAATATGTGAAGGCGTTTAGTCTGTATAACTGTTCGTTGCAGAATGAAGGAATGACGGAATAAGGGAATGATGGATAATAATAAAACTATTTGGCCCCACCCACTTTGTGGCGGGGCCACAAAATATAGCTTGTCAGATCATTGTAAGCCCAGTGTGGAAACAGTATCAGTATTAAAATCAAAATGTGATATATAAAATTGCGAATGGAAATGGGGAATGTGTCAAAGAGACAACAACCCGACCAAAGAGCATAAAACAGACCAAGGCCACCAATGGGTCTTCAACACAGCAAGAAAATCCCGCAACTGGAGGCGGGCTTCAGCTGGCCCCTAAACAAAAATGTGTACTAGTTCAGTGAAAATGGATGTCACACTAAACTCCGAAACATGTAAATGAACTAAAATTAAAAAAACATACAAGACTAACAAAGGCCAGTGGCTCCTGACTTGGGACAGGTGCAAAAATGCAGCGGGGTTAAACATGTTTTATGAGATCTCAACCCTCCCCCTTTACCTTTAGCCAATGTAGAATAAAAAAATACACACCAATACGCACAGTAAGACTCAGTTTAAAAGAAGTCCAAGTCCGATGTCAGAACAGGTAACAGAAGAAACTAAGCAAAATGACAATGACACATAAATTAATAAATTGCTTCGCTGAGCGCAGCTGGATACAACTGCAGAGGCCCAACCCTGAACAGGTTGGGGAAAAATCGACACAATATTCGTGCTTGATACAGGTCTGAATTTGGCTTTTAATAAAATATTTGACACATAATAGGTTTCTGACACAGAATAACTGTAGTTAAAGAACTTAGAATTGGTCATATGATTTGAATTTATATTCAATTTTTTGCTTTTGTGCAATACATTTTGCTGTTGTGAATTGAACCCCCTCAAAAAAAAAAAAATTTACCCCTTTTATGCTTTTGTGCAATACACTATGTTGTTGCATATTGACCCCCCAAAAAAAAAAAAAATCTTTCCTCAAGATATGGTCATAATCCCAATTCAAATTTCTAATGGAGTTTGCAACCATAATTAACCATTTAAATAGGTAACTATAATTTCTGAAATCTGAAATGAGAAAAATTGTCCCCCACAATTTCTTATTTACCCCTTAAAAATTTTCACCTCCCTTTTTCTTTATCCAAAAAATTTCTTTCCTCAAGATATGGTCATAATCCCAATTCAAATTTCTAATGGAGTTTGCAACCAAAATTACCCATTTAAATACATCATAAAAGTCTTAAAATAGAAAATGACATATGGCTTAAATTAATATTAATTAATAGTAACTTCTAAAAATAAATTGACAGCTATAAATCACCCCAAGACAATCTACATTTCTTAATACATAATTTACAAAGCAGTGTAAGGGAGGTAATGGAATCATACACAACATTTTACTTTAAATGTGTTTGGATTACCTCCCTTACACTGCTTTTAAATTGTTTTAATTGTCCATTAACAAGGAAACCCTTCTTTGTTGCCCCTTTTTTTGCCCCTAATTCCTAAATGGTTTAAGCCATAACCCCCAAAGTCAATCCTAACCACCCCTTTGTGGTATGGAAACTTGTGGTATAATTTCAGAGAGATTCATACACTTAAACACAAGTTATTGTCTGGAAACTACAAAAATGCTTATTTGGGCCCTTTTTTGGCCCCTAATTCCTAAACTGTTAGGACCATAACCCCCAAAATCAATCCCAACCCTTTTTTTGTGGTTATAAACCTTGTGATTAAATTTCATAGATTTCTATTTACTTATACTAAAGTTATTGTCCGGAAACCAACTGTCTTTGGACGACGACAACAAAGTGATACCAATATACAACCGCAAAATTTTTTTGAGGTCGTATAAAAAGGACTACTAGCAGTTACTGACATGCCAGCTCCAGACCTCAATTAAACTGATTGAAAGATTATGTCTTCATCATATGAAAATCAAGCACAATCCCTCCTGTTAGGGGTTAAGTATCATACCATCATAAAATATATGAGAACAACATAACCCGTATCATACCAACAACTGGTTTTAGAATAAATATGTTTATTTCTGACGCAAAGACCCTATAAGTGAATCAATATTAATTCCAAAGTATGCCATCTTCATATATGTATACCTTTGACAAACCACTGGCATGCATTACTGAACACTGCATATGTAAATTTACTCTATCCACAATTGGTTTAGGACCAGTTAACACACCAATTCTCATCCTGAAATAATCAAATCAATAGTATCTTTTAACATTGGCATCAAAAAAGGTTTTTTGAATGGTTTTGAATTAATATTCCTTCTTTAATTTTATTCTCAATTGGTTTAATTGGTAAAAAACCTGTAAGCCAAGGTGGACAATTCACCTTCAGAGAATATGAGGCAAAATAAATTAGTACTTTACCATTACAAATGATCAAAATCCAATATTTTTTACAGAGGGTTTTACTGTTGAGGTATAATAAGTTGCCCAGTAGCTATTTTGTTTCTAACAATGTTTTAACAGTAATAACTCCTCAAAAGAGAGTATAACACTTGATAAACTTTGTACACCTAAAGTGCTTAATTTTTATGGACTTTCATATCACTAATGCTCAAACTCAAAATTTTGTGTCAGATAACTGTTGACACATATAGGAGTCATTTACACAAAAATGTCCAATTTTGAAATTGAAAAATTGAAAAAAAAGTCACTAGTTTAGACCATCCTCTTTATAAGCAAATAAAAACAAACAATACTTTTCCAACAACATGTAAAAAAATGCAATCTTAATAAAGCCATACATATATATTGAAAATGTTTTTGATAGGGGTGCAATATTTAGTTTCAGTAGGTCTTGATAAAATTTATGCTTGTATTTCATGACCTATAAGGCGGTTTTCAAGAACAAAACTTCTACTGGTATATATTTTCTTTCTGCATAGTGATAGATTGTTTGTCAATTTTCCATGTTGTACTGAAAAATTACCTCTAAAAATTGGTTTTCAAAGGTTATAAAATGATCACCAAAAAAACTTTTTTTTTTCTCTTTCTAATGAACCCAACATCAAGCAATTCCCTCACATATAGTTTAAACTTTTATCACTTTGTTTTTGGTAACAGGAATGCAAATTTACGATATATCCCCATTTTAAGTTCTATCCTGTTATCTGTATTAATTGTCTATCCTGTTACGGATAGTAATACTGCATTTTGTATGCACTAAATTGCGAAGATAAAGACGGAGTAGCCTTTAAATGAGTTTAAATAACCAAACATTTCATTAGGTGTTAAAAAAATATATATGTATATACTTTTTGAAGACGTTTCAGTCAAATATTGTCTATCCTGTTACTTGAACTATAGTAACAGGATAGACAAAAAATTCCATATTTGTGAATGCTGTTGTGAAATAACTACTCCCTTTTTTGCAGTGATATTGTTTTCGCCTTCTTTTACTTCAGGGGTAGTGTTCATTTCTGGTATTGGTATGGTTAGGGTTAGTTCTAGGTTAGAGTAAGCTTGAAAGGGTTAGGGCTTGCGTCATGGTTATGAATGGATTAGGGTAAGTTTAGTATAGCTGTATATGGGTTGGGACCCCTATAGTAAAAGAAGGCCAATGTTTTTTTATCTGGGGTCGGTGTTTCCAACGCATAATTGGACTTTTTACAAGTATAATATTGTTGTCATTAATAAATTTGTTGGTAACAGCATACAGGATAGAAGGGTATAAACTTATTTTTTTTTTAAATTTGTTGTATTTTCTTTTCTCTGAATTGTTATGCAAGAAATGTGCTGTGTACAATTTTAAGGATGATTTGTGCTTTTGAAATCATCACTGAATAGTTCCATATTCATAGGGAGAAATAATTTAACGGTTCTTCTAGTATCGGTAACAGGATAGACATGCATTTCATGTACACAGATTGAATTTAGTTGGTAGAAGAAATGTTACCTAGAATAATAAAGAAACTGTGATTTTATAAACTTTCTATAATGGTTCATTTTTCAGATTTCAAGGGATTCAGAAAACAGGAAAAAAATAGTTTTAAATGTTTTATCCTAACACTTTCTACAAAAATCTGACTTGAATATATTTTAATCTCATCAAAACAGATCCAAATAATGTTTGTTATTGATTTGAAGACAGATTAATCCTGCATACTTTTATTTAAACATGTACAACTACATTTTAACATACTGATATACATGTGTACTGAAAATTTGACATTTTTTTTAAATGACCCATATATGTCTTGCTTGGGTGTAAATTTTGATAGCAAATATTGAAATTCAAAGGATATCCTCTGTTCACCTGGAAAGAATAAAAAGATGAACATCAAGAATACAGTACAATAAAGGAAAATAATTTTAGTACAATGAAAGCATTGGCCAACAAGATACTAACTTATGTACTCTGAAAGTGAGACTGTATCCCTTAAAAAATAACCATTAACAACTTTTATCCATTCCTCATCATAAATCTGATATTTTACTTGTAGGATATAAATTGACCTACATGTAATCACAAACTTTGACATGTGAAATTATTATATTTAAGTTAAGACTTTCAAGGCCAATGGACCATGACTGAGGGGCAGGGCCAAATTATCTATATAATTGATAATTGCCAATGCTAAAAATACTGCATACTGTATATGATTAACTTAGCATTATTGGTTCTCTTTAAAATGACCTCATCACAAACATTAACGTATAAAGTATACAAAAGTTTAAAGTCAATAGACAATGACTAAGGAGGTGCCGCTAAACAATCTCCACGGAAATGAGATGTGTATATGCTAATACAACTGCATACCAAATATCATCGACTTACCATTAGTGTTATGATCTTATACTGATCTTAACTTAAAACTTTAGCTGTAATGAATAATATCAATAAGTAACATGCAAATTGATGCTAGGTAACATCTTAATTGTACTGTAAATAGTATTCATTTTTTACTTATAGTATATTGAAAGACCTTCCAGCAAACATCAAGATGAAGAACTGTTGTTTTGTCGATATGTAAATTATTTCTAGTATCTTGGGGGTTATTTAATCATGTATGATGCTGGGCAGTAATTCCATTTGTGCCATTAGTTCTTCCATTAACAGTATTTCAATGAGATGCAGACTCACTAGACTAAGAAAATTACTGGACTTTACTCCAGATCCTTTCTTTACAAACCAATGGATCAAATTTGGAAAATGAATTCAAAATCCTTGATAAATGGTAATCAAGAACACTGCAGCAAAAGGTTGGAAAGCCGATAAAATTAAAAACAAGAATAAGTATGGTAATTAAGATAAATGGGGTAAATATCATCAAAAGTGACATTTGCCTGAGAAATTTAAAACCTTTGCTTTGAGGTTTTTGTTATTGGTTTTATCCTTCTTTTGGTTATATGTAGATCTTTATATATTCATACATCTTTGGTTTTCCCAAATTGTTGGCTTTAGTGTCCCTCATGAGAATAAATCCCAAAATGCTCTTTGAAGGCATAAAATTGATCAGTTATACTTCAGATTGACTACTGTTGTGTTTATAGCAGTGCAATAGTCCATATTACAGCTCGGACTATGATTTGTTACATATATTCTAATAAATCATCAGATGATGCATATAAATTTGATTATTTGCACACGAAAAAACAAAATTAACGAAACTGCACAGGAAACAGTGTTGGAAAGTTGACCTCCAAAGGTCTACTGTTATTCTTTTGAGACTTTGTTTGTTCATCGTGCCTTCATGTTTAATGGCTTTCCTAACTTTTAGTTCTGAGACTTCTTTTTGAAGGTAAATTTAGAAATAGGCAATGAACCAATGAAATTCAAAAGACTTAACTTTTATTTATATATATATAACATATTTTTAACGTTTAAAATAACAACATAACTATTATACCAACATTTTGTTTAGCATCTCTATGTCTCATAGAACAAAAGTTCTATTTTAATCAGAAAAACTAAAACTTAAAGAAAAAACATAAAAAAACATTGTAATAATGAAGGAACATTTGAAAAAGAAAACATTAAAAGTACTACCAAGATACAATTTCTTTACCACACTTTACCCTATTTAGAAGAAAATATACACAAAATACATATATAAATAAATGTCAAGAATATCATTTTACATAAAGCTAGTACTGTTCATGAATAGCTCATTTTTATAAGAACTATAAATACAAAAAATATTCTAATTATAGTTATACTTCAGGTGGTAAGAGTTCCATATGGCACCCCCACCATACTAAAAGAACACAATAATGTATAACAGTTTATTCCGTGGGGTGTATAACAGTTTATTCTGTGGGGGTGCCATATGGAACTTTTTCCCTTCAGGTTCTTAATGGAGATTTTCTTCAAAGTATAAAAAAGAAATTAATGTTTCCAGGTTATAAAATTCAAATGGTTCAAATTTCATTGATAGTTTATGTTATTCAAGTTTGTTTATATATTGCACTTGCATCATAGCTTTAAAAATTATAGTCCAAATAAAAGTGACACATCTTTTATACAGAATATGATATTAAATCATAAAAATTTTACACAAATATTACAGAATATATCAAATTTCAAATGTTGTCAATGTTTAATAATGTGCACCAGACTTGCATCTGTTCCTAGCAGTGTGTAACCATACCTTATTTAAATATCTTCATGAAAAAATTTTGAAGTGGAGTCTGAGTGTGTATGGAAAGCATGTGGCCATCTTTGATCCTAGACTATCAAAGGTAATTATTTAGAAAAGATTTTTAGTATTCTTTGCTCTGGACTTTTGAATGCCTAATGGCTCATCTGGTCCTGTATAATTCAGATTAGCACATCAGTGCCTTGGGTCAAGGTATAAATTTAAAACTGTTAGGATACTTAGCTATCATTGGGTTATTGAGTTTTTCAGGTCAAAAGCTTTTGTTTTATGGCATTTAATGAAAAATTTAATTTATCTTACCCTGATGACAACAATTTTGACATCGAGTCAAAACGTAGAACTCTACCATCTACATCCATGGATAATAGACTAGGTATATAAGGCTACAAATTAAAATAAATAGGCATAGCAAAAATGTATTGTCTTTCAACAAATGTATCATAGTCCAATTTCTAATTTAATTTAGAAAAATGGATTTTCAGTCAGACACAATGAATAAAATACTTATAACAATGGAAAACATTAGACAATGAAACTATAATAAAATCCATGTAACTTGATATTCATGCATGAGTTTGCAGTTCAAAGAAAACTATCAATACTTGGTTTTTTTTTAACATAATATAAAGAATTCATATTCCTGCTAAGTTTACAATGCAAAACTAAAATGACAACAATTAGAAATATCTTATGACATTTAAGATTAACAGGATTTTTCCAGTGTAAAGTTTTGGAATTATAATAAATATAAAAAAACAAAGAAAGATACTATTTGTTTCTTTTTAATAGAATTAATGCTTGTTTATTTCAGTTTTTAAGTTTGGTGAATTCCTCAGTTAGTGTAACATCAGATATGATTTGTAAATTTAAAGCCTAAAATTAATTCACAGGAATCAAGTAAACTGTGAGCTACTGCTCACTAATGATTTCCTGGCTTTAAGCATTTAGTAAACAGGAAGTTGATGAGCGAAGAATCTGACAATGCATCACAGGGTAAAACATGTTCACATGAAGGCTGATAACAAATTTCAGGAAGCTCTTTATTTGTTGTTCCCTAGAAAATGCAACGAAATTTCGTACATGGCATTTATGGCATTTATGTATTGGACTATATAAGTATTTGGTAAACAGGAAGTTGAGGGTCGACGAATCTGAAACTGGATTACACGGTACAGCATGTTAAAATGAAGAGTGATAACAAATTTCATGATGCTGATTTGTAGATCCTGAGAAAAATTTCATGGGACAGATAAGGGAACATACCAATGGATAAACATACAAACAGACAGACAGAGGTAAAACACTATATCCCTACTAGAGTGAAGGGTATAAAAACCAATTCAACAAAAACACTGGGCATTTTTACATAAAGTTTTAGCATTGTTGTTCATCATCTCTGCCACTTAACTACCTGTAACAATACATGATGTTTCAAACTTGATTATATAAAATGTAATATATTTCATTGTCTTGCCAACAAAAATGCATGTTGCAGAATGCTGGACATGGGGATGCTAATCAAGCAGCTACAGTGTCTGCATTGGACCTATTTATATAGCTCCATATTTTCCAAGGTAGAAGAGCAGGATAATTAATTTTCATGGTGAATTGGTCAATGTTAAGTTTTTGTGATTTGGTTCATTTCTCAAGATACTGTAATTAATAGGTCATATACATTGGGTGTATAGAATGGTTGTAAGGTGTATTAGTTCATTAAACTAGACCTCATTTTCAAGGATCATTCGTAAATGTTATGTTTTCATCATTAGGTTCATTTCTTGGATACTTGAGTAACATGTCAACTATATTAAGTACTTTGACCTATAATGGTTTACTTTTATAAATTTTGACTTGGATGGAGAGTTGTCTCATTGGCACTCATACCACATCTTCTTATATCTATGTCAACTATATTAAGTGTATAGAATGGTTTTAAGGTATACATGTCTGTCTGACAGAGTTCATCTCACCTTGACATTATTTTCATGATTCATTGGTCAACTTTAAGTTTCGTGATTAGGTTCAGATAATACAAGTAATGGGTGAACTATTTTGGGTGTGTAATATGGTTGTAAGGTGAACATGTCCTTCTAAAAGGATTCATCTGACCTTGACCTCATTTTCATGGATCAATGATATTGTTAGGTTTCTGTAATACCTGTATGCCTTTGATCTTAAAGACTTTTTGACATAAAATTAAATTTTAAAGAGGCAGTATCTACCGTACCAAATTCCTATATTCCTGTAATAACTGAAAAGCTGTGTTATGTATAGATATCAATAAAAAATCATGTTTAAGAGGATTTTCAGGATTCTATTGAATGCAATTAAGAGCAAAAACCATATTTTTTCGTAATCTGTTAGACAAGAGCTCATTAATTATGTAAGAATGGGAACTATGTCACAAGCGATGACCTATAGACCATCTTGAAGCACATGTTTACAAATACGAAATTATTTTCCCATTGTGTATTATTTTTGTATTGGATAGCTACCACTGCCTCTTTTTTTGTCAATAATGTGTAATGACAAATAATGAAAAAGTCCAAAGTTGCTTATTTTGTCTTTCGTGTGTATAAGCATCATTATCTTTTATCATGTGTATGTGTACATGCAAATGGTATAATCATGACAACTGTTTATGTTTATAATCTCATTCAACAAATATCAAATATGCAGGCAATGTTCACACCAATAATTGCTTGTAATTAATAAAATCATCACTGCGACTGACCTATAATATAAGGCAAATCAGTGTGTCATGTGAAAGAGGTTGTCTCTCCTCTCTTGTATGCTTCAAATCTAATTATTTACTTATTACTAAACACTGCTTTTTCTTCTTTGTTAATAATTCATTATAGAGATAGCAATTCAAAGAAAGTGGCATTAAACTCCAAATGTATCAAAGAAGTAAATTTTGGAGAAAAGACCAAAACCAGTATGTTCATATGTTACATCATTTCTACCTGTAGTAAGCATAACTATAAGCTTCAAACTAATCTTATAAATGAATGTACCTTTGTGAACTGTATATAAAAATATGGATCATCCTCTAATATCAATAAGTCATATTCCTGGGCAATCTTGTATATCTCTTTCTTTCTTTCTAAACTTAGACTAGTTCCTGTGGGGTTTCCCCCATTAGGTATACAATATAAAATTTTAGGCGCACCACTGCCTGGTGTTGACACATCAGATGGACTCCATCTGGACAGTGTCTTTCGTAAATGACTAGGATCTAATCCATGACTATCTGAGTTTACTGGTATAAGGTTTGCTGCCATGGGTCCAACCTGGTAAAATATAAAATTCAAAATCAAAAGGAAATCTGGTTTTTAAAGATGTTTAAAACTTTAAAACATAAAATATTCAGTGAAGCGAAAGATAAGCCTTAATTGAACCTTATAAAGGAAGAAGTACAACTGATATCAAATGACCTACTAAGTGTAAAAGGATTTCATTCATTCAATATGTTGAAAAATTAAACATCCATTTGAATTTCACCTCGGCAACATCTTTGATATGTTAAAAGTAACACGTTGGAATCAACTGGTAAACACCAGACAGGACACAAAATTCACAATTTGTCCTTTGAAATCATTAAATTTCTCTGAAATGATCCAAATGACCCTATGTTGGATGTCCCTGAGGTAAAGAACTACTTAACCCTCTTACTTAGAGCAAGCAAGCCTGTAGGAATCAACAGTTTATAGACTTCCAAATGTCAATTTGATTCACACTCTATTCTTAAGAACTTAAAATCATATTGAGATTGGCAGTTATACTGATATTTAAATAACAGTGTTTTTTACTTTTGGTTTTTTCATCAGAAATTTATTTAGATTCCAATTTTTTGAAGGAAAGAAAATGTCTTAAGATTTTGCACAGGAAATGTATTGCCGTAGATGACTGCAAAATAGAAAAAAGTATAGTGGAATTATGGATACTTTAAAATCAAAGCATTTTCTAAAAAAATTAAGAAATAACATGTGCTACTGGGTAATTTTTCTTCCTTTTTTTAATAAATTTGTAAGGGAAATAATACAATATATTAGATAAAGGTTAAACATGTGAAGCAAACATCCTTGACTGTTTGGTTCATTTCAAAATGTCTAAACTAATGCACAAACAAGACTTTCAGTATAAAAAATCTTGAATAAAAAAAGAAATTTATTTATACTACTTACTATAGCTAAAGTACCTGAGTATGTTGGATGCTCCAATAAAACATTATCTCCTTCAGAGACTAAAGCTTCAAATGCCTGAGAATAGAAAAGAGTATTTTAAATGATCCACATACACAAACATCCTACAAGAAAACAGGTAAAGAAAGACAACTCCATATGCTTTATCATCCTGGTCTGAAAAAGATAATATGGCTGTAATAGATTTTACTAATATTTCAATAACTTACTTTTTAAGTAAATATATGCATAAATGCTAAGTATCTAAGTTTACAATAAGAACACAGCTGATTCAATATTATTCATTAAGTATTAATTTTCATAAATTTTGTGGATATAGGTGAATCATGAAATGTTCAATTTAGAAATTAAAATTGTAGAATTGTATGTGGAATTTGTTAAAGCAACAAAATCATGTATCTATCAAAACACATTTTTGCTCAATCCACGAAAATTTGTATCCATAAAATAAATGAATCCAATTTATCTTATTTAGTTTTTTGGCTCATCATTATAAAATAGAGGCCCTTACAGAAATGAAAGTTTGCTGCAATATTGCAACAATATAGCGGCAATATTGCGGCAAACAAATTTGTTTGCAAGAAGTGTTTGCAAGAAAGTTGCAGATTCTTGCAGCTACCTGCAACATTCTCATAATGTTCACTGCAACAAAATTTGTTTGAAGAAAATTGCAGCAAGTTTGCTGCAATGTTGCAAGAAAGAATTTGTTTGCTAGAAAGTTGCAGGAACCTTTTCTTTTATTATTTAAGGAATAACTATTTGCAACAACTTAAGATTTAAGGTTCAAATAATACACAGCACATCGTTTCTTTGAACATTTGGTTATATATAGATACTTCTTATTATCTAAATTTGTTATCCTCATATTTTATTTTACTCAGAAATATCTGGATATTTGAATAATTTATTTTAAACAAATCTTCAAATAACAATGCTTATAAAGAATTCCTAAACTGTACATCACATTTATATGATATTTTGTAAGGAAAGAATTTCAAGAATACTTTGGTATTTATTTCAACAAGTTTAATCTAAATAATTGAGTCATAATATTTTTTGTTCTATATGTATTATTATGCCTTTTGTCACTTTTTGTGACATTTTCTATGAACAATATTTTTACGGGTAATTCTAATATTTTCCATCAAATGAATTTAGCCTCACCTGCAAGTTGCATTTTGTTTAATTTCTAGTATCATTATCTTAAAATTATGTATACACAAATTATCCTTCTCATCTCAATTAGTAATATGAGCTGGTGATAGAAATGTAATATGCCATCTGGTTTCCATTTATCTCTGTGTAGTGGCAAAGACAGGAAGTACCATAAATTAATGTACATACAGTTTGAGGCCAAATTAAGGGTAGAGCATTTCTTCTTTGTATATATTTCCATTATAACATCAAAGATAATAAAAAAAATATATATATTTATTTTTTATTATATATATAACAAATATTCAAGATTTAGGCAATTGATATTTATAATTAGGGCAAATTTCAAAGGGATCACACTGTCACAATACCCTAAGCAACCTTGATCAACATATTCAAAATTTGAACTGGACATGAACATGCATACAACAAACAAAGATGTCTTCTATCATGAACAAAGTAATATGAATTTTACAATGGATTTAGATCCAAAAGTTCCAATTAATTCTATTGACACTGGATAGTGCAGATAATAGCCTTCAGTTGACATGACTCTTGGATTTAGGAAGATTGGTGTTTACACATAATTTGGATAACATCTTTGGTAAGTTACAATATGGAGTAGAATGTCCACCATTTTGAATAAGTGCATGCTCTTACAGTTCAAAATAGTGATATTTAAAGATCGAGTCTTCTTAACTTAATAGAGTTGACAAAAGTATTAGACAATAGATTTATGCACATGAATATTATTAAAATGTGTAAGACAGGAGATTTTTTTTAAACTTTTAAAACTATATGTTTTAGAAAGTACATTTCTTAAATTAAAACAAGAAATCTTCTAATAAAAGCAGTTTGGTATTAAATTAGAGATCTGTGATTTGACTGCCAATGAGAGGTCTATCAACAAATGGCAACTATATATAGCTTTTATATATAATACACAACTAATCACAAAAATTAAAATTATTAAAGACTAGACAAGACCAATTATGTTATAGTTCAATGAAAAATAAATATTCAAAAAGCAATAACAACCTAGTACTGGCATAAGGTAAAATGTATTCTATAGTAATATATATATATATTAATTGCTGATCAAGAAATTTGAAAATATGCAATTTCTAGAAGGACTTGATAACTTTTAGACATTGAGCCTTAAAGTGAAACAAATGCTGGAAAAATTGCTCTGTAATTATCTCTTTATAAAGATTTATTTTCATTCTACAAGTCCAGAATTTACAATATATAGTAGTAACTTATATCTTTATAATGTTTAGTTATTCTTTTATATACATGTATGCTTAATTCTTCAACTTTTATTTTGCAGTATTTGAAATCAGAAAATTCAACTTTGAGGACAGTGAGTACAGAGAAACGGAACTAAAGATACACAGATGTTACACAACAACCTATAGAGGACAGAGAAAATTTGTTTTATTATTAAATCATATTTTTTAGATGCTTATTTTCTAATTCCTCATTTTCAACTGAAATTGTTGAAAGATTTGCTGCAATGTTGCTGCAATATTGCAAGAAATCAATTTTCCTGCAATATTGCTGCAACATTGCAGCTAATGAATTTGCCGCAATATTGCTGCAACAATTACAGCTACTGCTTTTCTCACAAACATTTGCCGCAATATTACCGCAATTTGTTGCGGCAATGTTGCAGCAACTGTTTGCAAGAAAACTAATTTGCATACGAAAAATGAATATTTGCAGCAATATTGCCGCAAATATTTGCAGCAACATTGCCGGGAATTTGGTATGATTGTAAATATGACAATTGGCAATCAAAGACGAAAGAATGTGAAGGGAAAATCTCAAAATCAACAAATCCCTGTAGTCAATAATAAACAATGCCCTTTACTTCAAGATTATCAATTTAAACCTCTTGGTAAATAAAATAAATCTTTACTACTTAAGGAAGAGAACGATTTCATTGAGTCGCAACTCCTCTGAAACCATACAAAGTCGGAAATATTTGTGATATGACGTATAAATGTAGTGTTTTGTACTTTCTAAATTTGTCTTTGAAACAATCTTTTTCCCACAGAAAACGCCAATTTTTGAGAAAATATCCAAATTCGGAGACTGTTATTGATCCGTGTCTAATACGCTTTCGCGCATGCTCAGTCAACATAACTGCCTGCGAAATCCAAGTGAAAGTAAGAAGAAAGGATAGAAAATAGGACAGTTAGGCCTATAAGGATCCTGTATTGTATTGTAAGTGCATCATTTTGCTAAATTAAACGACATCCACCCTTTTTACTCAGGTGCAGAACTGTCCAAAAATGAAATGGGCGTTTAACGTGTCGAAGTGATCCTCCCCCCTATTTATGTGTATACACAGGCACCCAACGTCCGGACCCCTCCCCCCTTTTTATGTGTAAACACAGGCACCCTTGACACTCTTTGTTTCAACACTTGCCAAATTGTACCGCGATTTCGCGGGCATCTTCTAGTAAAATGTTTAAAAGAAATAAAACCAATTCACATCTTAACTCTAAAAAAGCAATAACATAAAACAAACAAAATATATCAGAAAAACCTAAGACAACCAATGGACTACAGGTTAAACCGTTTTCAAAATCAAGTTTTAATATATCATTAAAGAAGTACACTGTAAAAATCAGTACAGTCAGGCAAGTCATATACTAAAATAGTACAGTCAGGTAAGTTATATGCTACAATCATTAGTCAGGCAAGTCATATACTAAAATTTTACAGTCAGGCAAGTTATATGCTACAATCATTGGTCAGGCAAGTCATATACTAAAATTTTACAGGCATGCAAGTTATATGCTACAATCATTGGTCAGGCAAGTCATATAATAAAATTTTACAGGCATGCAAGTTATATGCATTGCAATGTAATGGCCCCAGGCCTGGGCAAGTTATATGCTACAATCATTGGTCAGACAAGTCACATACTAAAATAGTACAGTCAGGTAAGTTATATGCTACAATCATTGGTCATGCAAGTCATATACTAAAATTTTACAGTCAGGCAAGTTATATGCTACAATCATTGGTCAGGCAAGTCATATACTAAAATTTTACAGGCATGCAATTTATATGCTACAATCATTGGTCAGGCAAGTCATATACTAAAATTTTACAGTCGGGCAAGTCATATGCTAAAATCAGTACAGCCAGGAAAGTCGTATGGCTGTTAACAAAGTGAATGTTTGGGATCATATAGCAAATTCTACTTTAAAGAATTTAAGGAAAATTAATCTTACTGAGGAAACCCATGTGTAAAATTTATAATATTGTGTTCTTGGACAGACAGACAGATAGAATTGGTTTTTAGACACAATGACTTTCACTTAAAAACTTTGAACCATGAAAAGAAATCAGCTCTCAATGATTCAGGACAGGTATTATTTTAAAGCTAGGATCCAAGAACCAATAAAATGCCTTAAAATCTGTTATGAAAAGAATAAACTGTAGTTTTCCTGACGATGGCCATAATAGGCTAAATGCTAAAGATGAGATATAAAGTGTTTATAAAATGGCCACTGTCAAATGCCATTTTGGTTCTAATCAATATTTAGTGTTGTCTTCCATTTATCCAGATAGTAGACCTTTTAATTATCCTCATATTCTCCATTCTAAATATCCTCTTAATTTTAAACAACAAATTTTCAATGGTAAGTTCTATAAATCAAAGCATCATCGATGTTGTGATCCAGCCATATTCATAGCTAGTCTGATATTCTTTCTGACCATACTTTTTTCAATATTTTTTTCTCTTTTCATTTCCAATCTTACTGTAAAATTTCTATGTTATTGTCCAAAGGTAGGAATTTCGCAATATTGATGAAAATATTGACATAAATATTGATATTTCAATTTTAGACTCTGTCAGATTTTTTTTTATAAATATTTGCAAGGAATTGTATATTTAAAAGGAATGGAAATGCGGCTCAAGATCAATCGGGATACCCATAGAGCACCCAGAGCTATAATCCATGTCTGTCTCAGTTGGAAGTATGATGAATAATATAAAGAATCATAAAGAATCATGACGGAGGTCCATTTCCTGTCATATAGATTGGTCTTTTAATTCACGGGTCATCTTGCTTGAGAAGATATAAAGGAGAGAAACCCAAAATCAAGAATAAACTTTTATTCCATGAAAAGGTAAGGCTTTAGGGTATCATTTAATGCCTCATCAAACATACGTTTGTAATATTGTATTATGTAAATTCTCATTAAAATAGACCTTGGTCTTGAAACTTGAGCGAGTTTCATCCGGATTACAAAACAAAAATACTGTGTTTTGATTTTTTCTAAAAGCTCGACAACTACGAAGTGCAAAACAAAACAGTTGACATCATTATGAAGCTGAAACCTTATTCTATCATTTTGCCCTTTTTAAAGTTTCTGGTAAAATTTCTGAATTTTCTACGATTTTTAAATTTCAGTTTTGAATTTCATTATTCTGTCAAAATATGTCTATCAATCTGGGAGTGTACTACGATTTCTTTTAAATATTGGAAAGTAGAAAGAACAAAGTGAGAAAATGAGATATCATTTTAAAGAAGGAATATTTTCCTACAGTTTGGTCTAAATTACGAATGCTAAATGTAATTGGTACAATGTAAATGATTTTATTTGAAATATGTTGAAAATTTGAAGTAGTGCGTCAATAAATACATCGACACTTCCTATTTTGGTATGGATTAAATAACTACTTGAAATATATGTGACACTGACATACAACTTAAAAGCTTAATCTTTTTCTATCACATAGTGTTGGTTTTAAGAAAATGGTGATAAAACGAATTTGCTATGATTTTCAAAATCCCATGTTTATAGTTCACATTGACGCCATTTTGTTCGGTCAAGTTCCACACCGACAAGTCGAAATTACAGGCAAGAAATATATATAAGACTTCCGATTGGGATTGATTGTGCCGTTTATATACGATTTTATTCATTTATTTTTGTCAAAAATACTGACTATTTTATACTTAATCGTTGTTTGGTATTGCAGTTTGCCATTATTAAGCTTTGCAGCAAATTACCACAAGCTTAAAAGCAAAAAGTTCCTTCCTTTTTCTAGAAGAGCAGTAGTCTAGAGGTCACAAAATATTCCTTCGGTATTAAAATAAATAATATGCGAATGTCGGAAAGTTTTAACTGTTTCTAATTAAAAATTATTGCACCACGGCATAATTTAGCATTTATTAACAGGTGAGCTCGCGTGATTTCTTTTGACACCTTAAATCAGGGACAGCCTATAGTTAGTATACACTGTTCCTGCTTAAATATATATACGACAAAAATTAGCTTATCAATGATACATGATAGATTATACCTGCAAATTGAAAACCCATACCGGTGTTTATTATAACACCTATTATCTAAGTTCTTTTATCTAGACAAAATACTACATCTGTTCACGTACTTCTTCCTTTATACTTTATACTATACCAGTCATATTCCAAAATTGAAAAGTTATTTTTAACTTTTGCATTACCTAATTAAATCTTTTAAAACTCGTATAATTTTTCAGATTTCATCTATTAATTGATCTTAATTGTTACATACCTTCGTGAAATATCAAGAGGAGGTACAATAAAAAAATGTTTTCAGAAGTAACTTTGTTTAAGGTTGTATTTTTGTTTATTTCATTTAAGGAATTGTATATCTTGTTTCATTTCATGATTAAATGACCAAGTTCGATAACTACTGCCAGATAAGTAATGAGCCAGTTTGAGCGACGGGATGTAATTAACACACCACCCAAGTCAGAGATGCATCATACAATTTTCTTTGAAGTCGCCGCGTTTCCATTCCTTTTAAATATACAATTCCTTGATATTTGCAATTTAATAGTATTGAAAAGAATGGAAAGGAAATCGTCAAACAAGTAATATATATCTTTTATATGCCATTAATAATAACTGGCTTAATAATTTCCATAAAGATGCATTCAAAATCCAATTTCTCAACAACAGAAATTAAAAAAATAATAACTATTTTTTATCTAAATTGTTGTTCATTCTTCATTAAGAAAAATACATTTCCTGTATTCAAATTAAATGAAAAATACCTAATGCTGAGATATTTCCAATTACTGTAAAATAGCAATATAATGGGATATAAATGTAGAACAAACAAATGAATTTTATGGCAGACAATGCTCAGGTAAGAGTTATGCAATTTTGTTTATTGTTTCAACCAAATTTCTGATAAATGTAACTAATTAATTAGAACTTGATTATTGACTTATGTGACAGATGATAATGACACTGTTTTTACAAGTGAAATAAAATTTGCTTGCATTTTGTATACATATTTTTTTCATTTTTTATCTTTTCATTGAAAATAACTCACATCTGATTAATCATTCAGCTAGCTAGCAAAATTAACAGAATATTTTAATGTTGTGTAGATCAAAATAAATAATACATTTGTAGGTATACTATTGAGGTCAAGAATGTGTGTATTCAGTTAGGTGTGTAATAAATTGTGTCTATTTAATTATGTAACAGGTCATGAGATATTAACTTTGGTGAATTAAGACTAGGGTTGTTTCCAATTAACACTTACACCTTTGAGTGTAATTATTTGAAAATCATGACAGTTGATAATCATAATGACTCTTACTTGCCTAATGAAAGAATTGGAGTTATACCATTTCAAACAAGAGGCTCTCAAGAGCCTGATTCGCTCACCTGTATTTCAGAGGAGAAGATCTTTAAATGTTGGCAAACTTGATGAACAAATTGTGTAAAATTGTCTTTAAAGGGCAATAACTCCTTAAGGGGTCAATTGACAATTATGGTCATATTAACTTTTTTGTAGATCTTACTTTGCTGAACATTATTGCTGCTTACAGTTTATATATATCTATAATAATATTCAAAATAATAACAAAAAACTGCAAAATTTTGTTAAAACTACCAATTCGGTGGCAGCAACCCAACAATGGGTTGTTCGATTCGTCTGAAAATTTCAGGGCCGATAGATCTTGACCAATTGAACAATTTTTCCCAGTCAGATTTGCTCTAAAAGCTTTAGTTTTTGAGATATAAGCCAAAAACTGCATTTGACCCTATGTTCTATTTTAAGCCATGGCGGCCATGTTTGTCGATGGATCAAAACTTGGATAAAATTTATAAACTGGATACCCTAAGGAACATTAAGTTAAAGTTTGAAGGTATTTGGCCCAGTAGTTTCAGAGGAGAAGATTTTGAAATAGTTTACTGACGACAGACGACGGACGACGATGGACGCTAAGTTATGGCATAAGCTCACATGGGCCCCAGTGAGCTAAAAGTGTGGAATCAACTTAGATATATTAATACACATGCCGACCCAAATTTAATTGAAAATCACTTACACAAGTATAAGATACTAATCTAATACTTTCAAAATTCTTAACAACTGATTCAATTGATGTACAAATACTTTTCAAATTAATTCATAAACAGTAAATCATTATAAATTTTGATTTACAAAGAAACTATATGCAAGTGTATATCTAAAATAAAAGGGTTATTGGACATATCTTTTCTTAATTTGAGGGCAAATAACATGTCAAAAGTTGGCAGTTGATGATTAAAATGGTGTAGAAAGTTTCTGCAAGTCATAAAAACACATAACTAGTTTCATGATATGTTTTCAACTTAGTATTCTGCACTATCTCCAAAAACAGAGTGATCGCATAGATCCAGCATGGCTGAATCAAAAATAACTACTACAAGAGTGTTTAACGACCCTGACTGGCTATAAAGCCCTCACATGGTTGGTATAAAAAATTATTACACTTACACTAGTTATTTTATACTGCCACTATAGTTATTTAATACTGTCACTGTATCAGATAATTCTGATTTCATATTTATCTTTCTTTTTGTATAAATCATTTATTACCTTACATAAGCCATCCTGACTCCCACAGGTTACTAAGCATTCCATTTGACCTTGGTGGCTCTTGTCATTATAAGTTGGTGGGTTATGCACCCTAGACTGTAAACCATTTATCCACTGGACCAAATCAGGAAGACTGTGACGAAAAAAAAGAGAAAAGGTGAAGAACTATTTTTATGTTTTTTTAATGTTGTTTTCTTTTGTCCTTAACCTGACCTCGTCATAAACTTTTACATGTAAACTATGGAGAAGATGCTGAGTCAATGGGCCATGTTTGAGGGGACAAGACCTTATAACCTCTATTGAAATGACATGTGTGAATATAATACAAATGTTTACCAAATATCATTGACCTTCCTGTAATAGCCTCTGAAACTGGCCTAATCACAAACTTTGACTATTTTTAATGGAAGATGCCAAAAACTGCATTTCTGAATCTCTCTATTGTATTTTTCATCTCAGGTGAGGCAGAAATCAAGCACATAAACCTTCTGATGACATGAGAAAAACAATGAAAATAAATGAGTACGGTTGCACCCATGTCACTTTTTAAAACACCTTTTTATATAGTAATACATACTTTTTCCCCTTTTTTTCACATACATTTTGCTAAATAAACTCCCATGATTTGAAAAGTTTTATCATTACTTCATACGGTTGCTATAATGTGACATTAGAAATAAACAGCTGCGCCATGAGCGCATGATACACCCATCGCTTTTTCAAAGAATAAAGTTCAATAACTTCTCAATGTCATATCAGAAATTTATGAAAAACTAAAGGGAGGTTATCTTAATAGATATAAACCAGTCACCAAAGTTTCATGAAAACTGCTCATAGCACTTTAAGGATATTGTCCGAAAACTGGAAAATCACCCCTTTTTTATGAATAAAATCCCATAACTCGAAAACATAAAATCTAAAATTTATAAAAATCAAAAGGGAGCTTACATCAATAGATATATACAATTCACCAAAGTTTCATGCAAATTGGTTAAAGTGTTTTTGAGTTATTGTCCGACATGTTGACGAAGGACGGATAGACAACGGTATACCATAATACGTCCCGTAAACGGGTGTATAAAAATGGTATATACCGCTATAATTTTTAAACAACAATAACCATAAATTATTATAAAAAATTTTAAAAAAGATCACCAAAAGGTAAAGGGATCTTCTTGTGTCAGCATCTATAATAATGTGATGTCAGATATTCATATTAACAATATTTAACTATCTCTATAGGTGCTTTTTGTTTTGAGATTTTGGTGCAAGTGTCAGATAAAAGGTTGTCTCAGTTGAAGTAATTCACAACTTTTTCAAGATTTAGGGTGACTTAGATCTTGTTGTATTGTGTGGTTGCTTCTCAATTGTTGAAGGCCATATGGTGACCTCTAGATGTCTACTTTGTTTACTTAGATTGCTACGTTCCTGTTTCAATGAGGTTTACCTCACATCTTTTAATCTTATTAATTGTAACTGCTTAACTTCCGTAAACAAAACTCAAGTTACAGGTATCCTAAAATGGAGATAACAAAACAATTCAGTACATGTAGCATACTGTGATACATAATCCTTATATCAAATTCATACTCCATATCATAATGAAAAGATCAAAGGTTTCTACTTCAAATCTGAAAATTCAACCCTTTTGAGTGGAGAGCAGATATAAGGAAGACCACAATACTCATTTAAATTCAACTAAGCTTGCCATTAATGTAGCAATCTTAATTTTTTTTTAAAAATCAAAATATTCAGTATCATTATTGAAATTGCATAAATGACAGTAACTATGTTTGACTGCACATGTAGCCAGTAAAACTAGCACCATAAGATATATTTTTATTTGGGCTGTATTCAATGAAGAATAAATTTACAAAAGAATTGTGGTATGTCAATATCTAATTAAGTTTGTCCAAAAATCAAAACAGTGCAAGGTGTATCATCACTTCACCTTCACACACTAACAATAAAGCTTTGATTGATTGATTTATTGTTGTGTAACATCCAATGGTAAATATTCCATGCATAGTCAGGACAAGAACAATTTAGCAATATATTCAATAGGTAGCTTCTTCAAAGTGGGTTGACCAAGATGAGGATGGTAAATTTAAACTGTTACTGGAAATGTGAGTTAGATAGGGGCCAAAGTTTGGCCTTGAAACAGGCCACCTATAGGCTCCTCAAAGAGTCGTTGCTGGCAAGACTTCTTAAACATGCAGAGAGCATGGCACTCTAACTTCACCAGCCATCAGAATTAACATTTCCATCCCAACTGAAGTGGCTACATAGCAATATGTAGTCATACATATTTATACATTCCGTGCTGCTAAACAGATGCGGCTCTTTAGCTTTTAATTTCACTTAGTAAATGTATTTATTAAATACAAACCCAGGTGTAGGAGCATACTGCAATCCTTTATTCATAATGTTCTGGTCAAGCTCTAACACAGTACCATCCCTAAAATGTAAATAAGTAGATCTTACTTTGCTGAACATTATTGCTGCTTACAGTTTATATATATCTATAATAATATTCAAAATAATAACAAAAACTGCAAAATTTTGTTAAAACTACCAATTGGTGGCAGCAACCCAACAATGGGTTGTTCGATTCGTCTGAAAATTTCAGGGCCGATAGATCTTGACCAATTGAACAATTTTTCCCAGTCAGATTTGCTCTAAAAGCTTTAGTTTTTGAGATATAAGCCAAAACTGCATTTGACCCTATGTTCTATTTTAAGCCATGGCGGCCATGTTTGTCGATGGATCAAAACTTGGATAAAATTTATAAACTGGATACCCTAAGGAACATTAAGTTAAAGTTTGAAGGTATTTGGCCCAGTAGTTTCAGAGGAGAAGATTTTTGAAATAGTTTCACGACAGACGACGGACGACGATGGGCGCCAAGTTATGGCATAAGCTCACATGGGCCCCGGTGAGCTAAAAAGTGTGGAATCAACTTAGATATATTAATACACATGCCGACCCAAATTTAATTGAAAATCACTTACACAAGTATAAGATACTAATCTAATACTTTCAAAATTCTTAACAACTGATTCAATTGATGTACAAATACTTTTCAAATTAATTCATAAACAGTAAATCATTATAAATTTTGATTTACAAAGAAACTATATGCAAGTGTATATCTAAAATAAAAGGGTCATTCGACATATCTTTTCTTAATTTGAGGGCAAATAACATGTCAAAAGTTGGCAGTTGATGATTAAAATGGTGTAGAAAGTTTCTGCAAGTCATAAAAACACATAACTAGTTTCATGATATGTTTTCAACTTAGTATTCTGCACTATCTCCAAAAACAGAGTGATCGCATAGATCCAGCATGGCTGAATCAAAATAACTACTACGGGAGTGTTTAACGACCTTGACTGGCTAAAAAACCCTCACATGGTTGGTATAAAAATTATTACACTTACAGTAGTTATTTTATACTGCCACTATAGTTATTTAATACTGTCACTGTATCAGATAATTCTGATTTCATATTTATCTTTCTTTTGTATAAATCATTTATTACCTTACATAAGCCATCCTGACTCCACAGGTTACTAAGCATTCCATTTGACCTTGGTGGCTCTTGTCATTATAAGTTGGTGGGTTATGCCCTAGACTGTAAACCATTTATCCACTGGACCAAATCAGGAAGACTGTGACAAAAAAAGAAAAGGTGAAGAACTATGATATCATTACAATTATTATCATTGTATTTTATGTTTTTTAATGTTGTTTTCTTTTGTCCTTAACCTGACCTCGTCATAAACTTTTACATGTAAACTATGGAGACGATGCTGAGTCAATGGGCCATGTTTGAGGGGACAAGACCTTATAACCTCTATTGAAATGACATGTGTGAATATAATACAAATGTTTACCAAATATCATTGACCTTCCTGTAATAGCCTCTGAAACTGGCCTAATCACAAACTTTGACTATTTTTAATGGAAGATGCCAAAAACTGCATTTCTGAATCTCTCTATTGTATTTTTCATCTCAGGTGAGGCAGAAATCAAGCACATAAACCTTCTGATGACATGAGAAAAACAATGAAAATAAATGAGTACGGTTGCACCCATGTCACTTTTAAAACACCTTTTATATAGTAATACATATTTTTCCCTTTTTTCACTTACATTTTGCTAAATAAACTCCCATGATTTGAAAAGTTTTATCATTACTTCATACGGTTGCTATAATGTGACATTAGAAATAAACAGCTGCGCCATGAGCGCATGATACACCCATCGCTTTTTCAAAGAATAAAGTTCAATAACTTCTCAATGTCATATCAGAAATTTATGAAAAACTAAAGGGAGGTTATCTTAATAGATATAAACCAGTCAGCAAAGTTTCATGAAAACTGCTCATAGCACTTTAAGGATATTGTCTGAAAACTGGAAAATCACCCCTTTTTAATGAATAAAATCCCATAACTCGAAAACATAAAATCTAAAATTTATAAAAATCGAAAGGGAGCTTACATCAATAGATATATACAATTCACCAAAGTTTCATGCAAATTGGTTAAAGTGTTTTTGAGTTATTGTCCGACATGTTGACGAAGGACGGATAGACAACGGTATACCATAATACGTCCCGTAAACGGGTGTATAAAAATGGTATATACCGCTATAATTTTTAAACAACAATAACCATAAATTATTATAAAAAATTTAAAAAAAGATCACCAAAAGGTAAAGGGATCTTCTTGTGTCAGCATCTATAATAATGTGATGTCAGATATTCATATTAACAATATTTAACTATCTCTATAGGTGCTTTTTGTTTTGAGATTTTGGTGCAAGTGTCAGATAAAAGGTTGTCTCAGTTGAAGTAATTCACAACTTTTTCAAGATTTAGGGTGACTTAGATCTTGTTGTATTGTGTGGTTGCTTCTCAATTGTTGAAGGCCATATGGTGACCTCTAGATGTCTACTTTGTTTACTTAGATTGCTACGTTCCTGTTTCAATGAGGTTTACCTCACATCTTTTAATCTTATTAATTGTAACTGCTTAACTTCCGTAAACAAAACTCAAGTTACAGGTATCCTAAAATGGAGATAACAAAACAATTCAGTACATGTAGCATACTGTGATACATAATCCTTATATCAAATTCATACTCCATATCATAATGAAAAGATCAAAGGTTTCTACTTCAAATCTGAAAATTCAACCCTTTTGAGTGGAGAGCAGATATAAGGAAGACCACAATACTCATTTAAATTCAACTAAGCTTGCCATTAATGTAGCAATCTTAATTTTTTTTTAAAAATCAAAATATTCAGTATCATTATTGAAATTGCATAAATGACAGTAACTATGTTTGACTGCACATGTAGCCAGTAAAACTAGCACCATAAGATATATTTTTATTTGGGCTGTATTCAATGAAGAATAAATTTACAAAAGAATTGTGGTATGTCAATATCTAATTAAGTTTGTCCAAAAATCAAAACAGTGCAAGGTGTATCATCACTTCACCTTCACACACTAACAATAAAGCTTTGATTGATTGATTTATTGTTGTGTAACATCCAATGGTAAATATTCCATGGATAGTCAGGACAAGAACAATTTAGCAATATATTCAATAGGTAGCTTCTTCAAAGTGGGTTGACCAAGATGAGGATGGTAAATTTAAACTGTTACTGGAAATGTGAGTTAGATAGGGGCCAAAGTTTGGCCTTGAAACAGGCCACCTATAGGCTCCTCAAAGAGTCGTTGCTGGCAAGACTTCTTAAACATGCAGAGAGCATGGCACTCTAACTTCACCAGCCATCAGAATTAACATTTCCATCCCAACTGAAGTGGCTACATAGCAATATGTAGTCATACATATTTATACATTCCGTGCTGCTAAACAGATGCCGCTCTTTAGCTTTTTAATTTCACTTAGTAAATGTATTTATTAAATACAAACCCAGGTGTAGGAGCATACTGCAACCCTTTATTCATAATGTTCTGGTCAAGCTCTAACACAGTACCATCCCTAAAATGTAAATAAGATAGCTTAATTCTTGCATTATATGCAATATTTGCATTATAATTGTATGTCTGTAAAAATCATAATAAAGTTCCTTGTTAGAATAACCAACACTTTGTAAACTCAGGTCCAATTAAAGATTTCAATAAATAAATATAAAATGTATTAATTTTGTAAATAAATTGAAATTTTGTTATTTAGTCATCTAATGAATGATGTGAAGGTTTTGTCAGCTTGTGATCATAGCATAGAATATAAACCTATTTAATAAGGAATTAGTTGTCACGATAATATTCAAACATGTAATCTATGCAAAACATTTCATATAGGCAATTAACCATTTGGAACTGAAGGTGCATGAAATGTTAATACCAAATAACGTATGGTTTTATATTTGCCTCACATTCATTTGGAACTTCGTGGATAGTTTCTCATGTGGCAATCATTACCACATCTCCTTATTTTGATTAATAATCCATTGGAAGCAGGAACATATACAATGAAGGACTTGACATACCTAATTTGTAAACTGATTATTATCGTTTCCGGGTCATAGGAATAAAATAATGATAGATTAGTGAATTTACTTGTATATTTCTTTGACAACCAGACTACACAATATTGGATTATTTGATTTTGAATTATCCGTTATTTCAATATACCCGCCTGACCAGAAAGTTTCATGTTACTCGACCGCCATGGCATTTTTTGGTGTCAGAAGTGGGATCCAACAAGGACAACTAGTGGATTTAATAATTCAACATATGGAATACCAGATATATCTTTTGGATGTACGTTTATATATTTCTGAACTGTAAGTGTTTCAACAAATTAAAAAAAAAAAAAAAAAAAAAAAAAAAAAAAAAAAAAAAAAAAAAAAAAAAAAAAAAAAAAAAAAAAAAAAAAAAAAAAAAAAAAAAAAAAAAAAAAAAAAAAAAAAAAAAAAAAAAAAAAAAAAAAAAAAAAAAAAAAAAAAAAAAAAAAAAAAAAAAAAAAAAAAAAAAAAAAAAAAAAAAAAAAAAAAAAAAAAAAAAAAAAAAAAAAAAAAAAAAAAAAAAAAAAAAAAAAAAAAAAAAAAAAAAAAAAAAAAAAAAAAAAAAAAAAAAAAAAAAAAAAAAAAAAAAAAAAAAAAAAAAAAAAAAAAAAAAAAAAAAAAAAAAAAAAAAAAAAAAAAAAAAAAAAAAAAAAAAAACAAACTTTGGTACATTTGAGGAAATTGATAAAGCTTTCTGATGAGGAACCATTACCAGAAGACCCTAATGAAACATTCTCTCCAATTTTATATAGTGATGTTTCGGACAATGAAATTTTCATAGATGAAGATGAAAATCTGGATAATTTGGACAAATTTTTTTTTAAATATCTCACATGAATCAAACTAGCTGGGGATGGTGCAAATGAATCAGAAGACAAAGAAGACAACACTGGAGATGACATTATTTCTATATCAGATACTTCGACATCTGGTGATATGAATAGTTCTTCTTATTGAAATTGCATAAATGACAGTAACTATGTTTGACTGCACATGTAGCCAGTAAAACTAGCACCATAAGATATATTTTTATTTGGGCTGTATTCAATGAAGAATAAATTTACAAAAGAATTGTGGTATGTCAATATCTAATTAAGTTTGTCCAAAAATCAAAACAGTGCAAGGTGTATCATCACTTCACCTTCACACACTAACAATAAAGCTTTGATTGATTGATTTATTGTTGTGTAACATCCAATGGTAAATATTCCATGCATAGTCAGGACAAGAACAATTTAGCAATATATTCAATAGGTAGCTTCTTCAAAGTGGGTTGACCAAGATGAGGATGGTAAATTTAAACTGTTACTGGAAATGTGAGTTAGATAGGGGCCAAAGTTTGGCCTTGAAACAGGCCACCTATAGGCTCCTCAGAGAGTCGTTGCTGGCAAGACTTCTTAAACATGCAGAGAGCATGGCACTCTAACTTCACCAGCCATCAGAATTAACATTTCCATCCCAACTGAAGTGGCTACATAGCAATATGCAGTCATACATATTTATACATACAGATGCGGCTCTTTAGCTTTTTAATTTCACTTAGTAAATGTATTTATTAATTACAAACCCAGGTGTAGGAGCATACTGCAATCCTTTATTCATAATGTTCTGGTCAAGCTCTAACACAGTACCATCCCTAAAATGTAAATAGATAGCTTAATTCTTGATTATATGCAATATTTGCATAAAGATGTTGTACAAAATCGAATAAATTCTGTTGAAAACCAACACTTTGTAAACTCAGCCAATTAAAGATTTCAATAAATAAATATAAAATGTATGAATTTTGTAATACCCGGTAAATAAATTTTTTTAATCACTCTCTAATGAATGATGTGAAGGTTTTTCAGCTTGTGATCAAGCATAAATATAAATATTAATAGATTGTTGTCACGATAATATTCAAACATGTAATCTATGCAAAACATTCAAAGGCAATTAACCATGACTGAAGGTGCATGGCCAAGTAAACCAAATAACGTATGGTTGCCTATAATTGCTTACATCCACTTCATTTGAACTTCGGTGGATAGTTCTCATTGGCAATCATACCACATCTCCTTATTTTTATATCCATAGAAGCAGGAACATATATATTGACGGGACTTGACACTACCTAATTGTAGCCGATTTTATCGTCGGGTCATAGGTAATAAAGATACGGTATGAAAACGGATATGTGTTTAAAACGTACTCGCTATTATCCTAATAATTTCTGATAATATCACTAAAATGTCATTCAAACTAGTTTAACAGTGATGCCAGTGTATCAAACTTGTATTCTGTCACTTCAAATTTGTTATAATCGCATTCATTTGATCACAGAATGGTACAGAATGCAAACAGGGTAATAACAAAATGGCGCCGATTGCATTCCCAAATTCCAAAACATTATAAAACACTTCACATCAAATAAATCACACT
Source organism: Mytilus coruscus (assembly GCA_017311375.1). Classification (NCBI taxonomy): domain Eukaryota; kingdom Metazoa; phylum Mollusca; class Bivalvia; order Mytilida; family Mytilidae; genus Mytilus; species Mytilus coruscus. The sequence continues at coordinate 120,633,225 of CM029595.1, read as the reverse complement.
TATTTTGGTCATTTTATATGACAAAATATATCTTCTTTATGATTAAACTAGTATTTATTTACGATTAGAATTATGTGGTTAATTTATTGAGCAGTTCCGATAGTTTTTCAGTCAGACGCCACCAAAATCCATAAATCTTGCGAAGTCTCGTGGAGTCCGAGATTTTATCAATTTTGTACTGAAAAGCCTATCAGATTCATTTCCCATTAGATATACTGTTCCCAGATGGAAGTGAGAAATTGCAATGCTTATTAAACTACATACCAAATATCATTGACTAAGTGGTTCATCTTAGACTGATCTAATCACAAACTTTAACATGTAAACTATGCAAAACACTATAACATGTAAACTAATGCAAAACATTCAAAGTCAATAGACCGTGACTGTGGGGTGGAGCCAAATAATCTCCATGGAAATGAGATGTACCAATGCTAATACATCTGCATACACAAAATCATTGACTTACTACTAGTGGTTCACCTTAAAACTACCTAATCACAAACTAATAAATGTAAACTAAGCAAAAGTTTCAAAGTCAATAGACTGCAACTTTGGGGGCAGGGCCAGATATTCTCCATGGAAATGAGATGTGCCAATGCTTATACAACTGCATACCAAATATCATTGACTTACTATAAGCAGTTCCCCATAAACTGATCAAATCACAAACTAATACATTGTTGAAGCCGCCGCCAAGACCAGAAACAGCACGCCTAAGTCTCACTTTTTCAACTTCGTTGAAGCCAGACAAAATTGTAAGTTTTGCCATTGTCTATCACTTTTAGAATATGAATAAAAGGTAAAAAATATATTATGGGTATTGTTATTAGATTTCTTATTCATACTGTTTAACTCGTACCAAATATACATCTAATATTTAGGGAACTGAAAGGAATTGTGAATACAGCTCACAAAAGAATACCTTCCACTTCTCCACAAAAGAGAGTATAAAATCATTTAAATTCACAAAAGCCTAGAAATATAACTGATTTTAAATAGTATTATTGATAATATGTATATTACTTTTCAGGTAGATGGGGAAGGTGGGGGTCTAAGGTGATAGAACTTTTAATAATTTGCCAAAATGTAGTTAATATCATGCTTTTTCCAAAAATTTAATGAAAGTATGGGTCACAAGGCTTTTTTTCATGCTACAGGTTGTGTAAAAAATTGTCAGATTTTGTATATACTATACATGGAAAACCAAACTTTGTGCGATAGAAAGAAAACTAAATGATTGAATTTTAAGATAAATATAAGAAGATAGCTCTTATAACATGCTTTCAGAAAATAAAAATAAAAATTAGGGTCACAGGACTCAATTTCTAGCTACAAAACAAAAAAGGTAAATTCATAACACATATTCTTTTATAAAAGTTACATTATTTGAGTTATCTCCCCTCCCTTCCATGGCAAAGTTGAAAAAATTGAATCCATACCTGTCAACATATGAAAATGAAGAAGAAAATCTCAGGTCATAACGCGAACGTTCTTTTTTCAGCTGAATTTAAGTATTTAGGGGACATTTTTTATACCTTAAATCCAACAGTTTCCAAAACATGTTCACATGGTTAAGTATTAACTGAAAATAATTTAAAACTTTAATTTTATTTTTTAGTTGCATTTATAAACCATTGAAATATTAATGTATTATACTATATCAATTCAAGCCAAGCCAACTCCACCTCTAATTGTTTCATTCAGAGTTTTATATCAACCCACAAACCACATATTTCATAGCATGTTTTAGCTATAAAGAATGACTATACAGCTTTACTAATTATTTCATTCAGGAGTAGTTGATATTAGAATATATGATTTAAAATTAAAGCATTTAAAGGAAGTAGAGATGAAAAAAATTATTTTCAAAATAGTTTTTTTTTTTTTAATGTTCTAAGATAGAAAATTTTTTTAAGTAATATTATGTCATTGTATGTATTTGCATTCAATTTGCCTTAGATTTAATCCTTTACAAAAAAAAAACATCCATTTAAGGAGTATGCTGTCAAAAAGTGACAAAAAAGGGGAAGTAACTCAAATGTTTTGTCAAACAACTTGAAATACAAAAATATTCATGACCTTCAGCTAAGGTAATTGATGTTAATTAACAGTGTGTTTGACATCAAAGCTGTCAAGTGAAGCCATACACTTAATGGGTCACTGATTTTGACAGTTAACAGCTAGTTGAACTTCCTGTCTAGGAAGAAATACGAATTTGCTGGTATTTCAAAGGAAAATCACTTATGAAATCTATCATATCATACTCATACTTAAAGAGTCTGAAGACTCAGGAATCATGGTGAAAACGTTATTTTAACGACCTGGCAGGTATTTAAAAAATCCCGGGTGAGAGGTGAAATTTACGGGTATCACCCGCAGAATATGAGTCAGTTGACAGGTATGTGAATCAAACAAAAAATATTCTGTATTTTTTAAAATCATTTAGATGACAAGTCTTACAAATTATACATTCTTCTCTCAAAAGTTACACATTTCAGATTTAGACTGATTGTTTTCTGCTATTTTACCATCCAAGATGGTGAGAGACACCCATCTACCTTAACCTAAATTTGGTGATAATTCAAAGATAAGATAAGTCATTTACTTTCAAAATAACTGAGTTTTGAAATGGATTTTATATGGCTCTCATTCATATTAGAATAACTTACTGCAACTGTCACCTGACAATTGTAAGGAAAAACAAACTCACATATTGTTCTTTGTCATACCTCAATTTGAAAGAAGCCTCCACTATTGGGAAAGTCTGTGTATTTGGCATTCCTCCTGCCATTGAAATCATCTCTGGTGAACTCTCATTTAAAATGGCAGCTGAAATGTTTTTTAATGTTAGATTTATCTACTGTATCTTAAAAGTAATATTAGTGTGATGTGCTTCAAATGAGTATTGGCAAAAACACATTAAAAATCAGATTGGTTACTAAAGGGTATTTGTTCCATGACATGTCTACATTCACTAAAATTATATTCAAACTAACTACACCATTAAATCTGTTTAAACCTTGGAATTCATAATTTGTGTAAAATAATAGACTATCTGCTAATGATCAAAGAGTACTCATACAATGTAGTTACTGATACCCCTAAACATTGGTAAATTTTATAAAAAGATATAGAAAAAATTGTGTTTTCTTATCTACCAACTGTACTTTTTCAGTTTGTTACCAGAGGCATAACCATCATTTTACTAAGCATAATAATTTGAAATACATCAGCATCCATACATCAGTTGTGTTTCATGATTTTCATTAGCAGTATTTTTAAGTACCACAGAATAAAATCAAAAACAGGAGACCATTCTGATTCATAAGCTATCATTTACTTACTCAATATACGAATGGGTGATGGCTTTCTAGCCAGACTGAGCCTGTTGAGAAATCTTGTGTAATTCATTGTCTGGTGATTTTAGCTTATCATTTTCACTAACACTATATGCACCTATATAAAAAAAAGAAACAGCGTTAAATCAACTTCAAATATAATTTTGCATCAAAATGAAAATTCTTTTACTGTGCAATTTAAAATTTTTGTATGGAAGATATGTTAACTTGAATCACTCTTTGGATGTTAATAAGAGGGAGCAGTAGTTTAACTTGAATCACTCTTTGGATGTTAATAAGAGGGAATCACTCTTTGGATGTTAATAAGAGGGAATCACTCTTCGGATGTTAATAAGAGGGAATCACTCTTTGGATGTTAATAAGAGGGAATCACTCTTCGGATGTTAATAAGAGGGAATCACTCTTGGATGTTAATAAGAGGGAATCACTCTTTGGATGTTAATAAGAGGGAATCACTCTTTGGATGTTAATAAGAGGGAATCACTCTTTGGATGTTAATAAGAGGGAGCAGTAGTTTACCAATGTTTTAAACTCATTCATTTGAAATATCAACCAAGATTAATAAACTGTGGGAACTTAAAAGGAAGCAAGACCAGGTGAATCAACAAGGTAAGCTTTTTATGTTGGGTATGCATCAACCACCATGCTTATCTAGATTGAGTACAAAAATCTAACAGGTGAATCAACAAGGTAAGCTTTTTATGTTGGTTATGCATCAACCACCATGCTTATCCAGGTTGAGTACAAAAATCTAACAGGTGAATCAACAAGGTAAGCTTTTTATGTTGGGTATGCATCAACCACCATGCCTATCTAGATTGAGTACACAAATATAACAGGTGAATCAACAAGGTAAGCTTTTTATGTTGGGTATGCATCAACCACCATGCCTATCTAGATTGAGTACACAAATCTAACAGGTGAATCAACAAGGTAAGCTTTTTATGTTGGGTATGCATCAACCACCATGCTTATCTAGATTGAGTACAAAAATCTAACAGGTGAATCAACAAGGTAAGCTTTTTATGTTGGGTATGCATCAACCACCATGCTTACCTAGATTGAGTACAAAAATCTAACAGGTGCATCAACAAGGTAAGCTTTTTATGTTGGGTATGCATCAACCACCATGCTTATCTAGATTGAGTACACAAATCTAACAGGTGAATCAACAAGGTAAGCTTTTTATGTTGGGTATGCATCAACCACCATGCTTATCCAGGTTGAGTACAAAATTTAACTGGTGAATCAACAAGGTAAGCTTTTTATGTTGGGTATGCATCAACCACCATGCTTATCCAGGTTGAGTACAAAAATCTCACAACAGGGAATAGGAAGTAATGCATAAATTTTCAGTTCAAACAACTCTTCTAGTTTCTTAAGATCTAAGAACACGAAAACATGTTGAGACACATACATGTACAAATAATAACTGTCAACCAATTTATGATGGCACCAATATCAACTTGTGTAGTGTGAATTCACATGATTCAATTTGTTTTTCTCATAACCTTGTTGTAAGATTTTTTGTGTTAGGAGCATATCCCTGTTAATAAAGTCTGTATAATATGAAAATAAACGCCCATTATGTATCAATGGAGCTATTTAAAAGTCATGCATTTAGGAAGAGGGTTATATCTGTTGCTACTGAAAGATGAGAAGTTGAAAATGGGAAAACTGAAGTTGTCATTTACGTCCTAGATCCTACCTATAGTTTTTAAATCCTCCAGGCATGAAGCTGACCAAGTGTAGAAGGATATCTGAGATGTATCATGTAAGAACTCAATGAAATGTGGGTTATATTCATTTTATTGAGTGATAGAACATCATCAATATATCTGAACAAAAAACTAAATAATTTGCCAAGATGCTCTCTCATTATCTTTTGTCTTTGAGAAGGTTTTTCGTATGATTCGGCTTCATATGAATACAAAAAGTACAAAGTTTGTTAGCTTCACAATACAAAAATTATCTCCCCTTTATGTCCATTGTCCTAAAACAAAGTACAATACAGCATGAAGCCTGTGAACTTTTCTGGACTGGCACGCACAAGATTTTCAGTGGACAAAAATTAACAGCAAATACATATAATATGTGAAACAAATTTATTTATGTAGCATGCAGAAGTAATGAAAGTAGTTATTCGACTGCTTAAAACAGCTAAGGTACAATTTTGGGGGGAAATTAACTGTGTTATGTTATCTATACTCGACATTATCATCGGAAAACAGTAAACTTTCCTCCCAAATTGCATCAGTTATATGTTTGATTTTACTTCTTTTGGTTGCTCTCACTTGACCTTATGCTTACTAATGTGCTCTAGTCTAGTACCATCAGAAGTTCACAGTTTTTTTCTTGAATATTGTCTAAAAGGAATTCAATTGGAAATAATTTTTATTGCAGTTATAGTTTTAACATAGACTTGAACTTAAAAAATCTTTTATTTGCAAACCAATAAAGGGTTACTATTGCGATGATTTTTGTCTGATATATTTTTAGGTATAAGCTGGGAACAGTATATCTAACGGAAATGAATCTGATAGGCTTTTCAGTATAAAATAGATAAAATCTCGGACTCCACGAGACTTCGCGAAATTTATTGATTTTGGTGGCGTCTGACTAAAAGACTATCGGAACTGCTCAATAAATTAACCACACAATTCTAATCGTAAATAAATACAAGTTTTATCATAAAGAAGATACATTTTGTCATATAAAATGACCATAATAAGTGTAATTTATTTGATGTGAAGTGTTTAATAATGTTTTGAATTTGGGAAGGTAATCTCGCCATTTTTTATTACCATGTTTGCATTCTGTACCATTCTGTGATAAAATGAATGCGATTCTAACAAATTTGAAGTGACAGAATACAAGTATGATACACTGGCATCACTGTTAAACTAGTTTAAATGTCATTTTATTGATATTATCAGAAATTATTAGGATAATAGCGAGTACGTTTTAACACATGTCCGTTTCCGATCGTATCTTTACTACCTATGACCCGACGATAAAATCGGCTACAATTAGGTAGTGTCAAGTCCCGTCAATATATATGTTCCTGGTATAAGGACAAGTTTCTCTAACTTAATTATGATTTTTAAAACAACAAAATCTCATCAATGTTTGCTTGAAATGAAAATTAATGCCATAGTTTGCCATTTTGTAGCACTTAAAAGAGAAGGACAGTCAAATAAATCAAGCACATTGTCATAGGAAGACTGCACATAAATTTGGAGTCTTTTCTCCTTTCTCTTATCTGAACTTAACATATGGTTTAATTTGGAAATCTATATACCTTTTAATTGATTTGAAAGAAAGTTCTATAGATGATCCTTTCATGAATGAACTGCCCAGGTTAACCTGAGGTCACTGTGGGGAAAATGTGTCACAGGACATTCTTATGTGAAAACATTTGCTTTCTGAAGTCAAATTTTCTACAAAAATGTCCTAATTGGAAGATCATGTATACAAAAGCAGGCGTAGATATATATGCTTTATCTGAGAGGAATACATGTACCTCATTTATTCTGGAAATAGATCAAAACTAAATCAGACATAATTTCATGTTACGAAAGAAAACGAAATAAACATAAGTATTTGAAGGGTTTAACCATGGGTTTATACATTCATGGTTTTACTCACACGATACTAAGGCAGAATGATCTGACTCCTATGTAAACCAAAATGAAATAAAAATATTTGTCTGAAGTTTGTATGCCATATTTTATAAGCAACATGTCCGTTCATACATAAAATGACAGTGACTGTAACTGACAGTTACTATCCCTTGAGCAATATCTTCATATTTATCTTTTTATCTGTATATAATGTAAAAGCCCTAAAAAGGTGGACAAACAATTTTGCATACAAAAACGAATTATAACCGGATTTTGATTGTTATAGCATAATTCTTATGTCTGATGACAAATATGTATTGATTTCAATTTCTATATTTATAAATCTTGTCTTTGCTTAAACATCTTTGCATTGTTTTGCTGATTTACCCTATTCTTAGACAGAGTTGAATGTCTCTGGAAGGTGAATGAACACTTTACGCTTTCGAAACCGGAACTGAGACTCGTGTTTAATTCTACATCCGGAAAAACAAGTGCTTGGATACAGTGGAAAAGTTATCAGAAATTGTGATAAAAAATCTTTAAGAATGTCTAACGATCTAAAAATGGAAGGCAATATTACAGAATTTGCTAAAGAAATGAAAAAGCTTATCAACAATAAAGAACACAGGTACGGTCAGATCAAAAAGTATCCAACAGGTTGGGGACAAGTCAGAAACGTGGGGTATTCCCTGTTTTCAGGAACACCCCAGTTTTCTGGTGTTAAAAACCCAGTTTACAGGGACTTCCTTTTCTATTTCAATTTAAAGCATGAAATCTTCAAAAGCGCACATTTTAACTGCATCAGTAGTATTTGTAAATACTTAAAGTATTTCAGGAACAACAAAACATGAATAAGTGAAGCCTTGTTTTTCTAAAACTCATTAGAATATAGCAAAGTGCTCTCGACCAATGAAATTGTAGAATTTGATGTCTCTTAATTGTGAAGAATGAATGTAAATCATGTTCTTAGTAAGGATTATTCTATTATTTGGGTATTTACAGTTCAAAACAAAGAGTTTCTATAAATGAGTTACAACGTACTGCCCCAAGCACATTTATCAGATTGAAAGGATTTATCACACAGTGATTGAAACCGACTAAAAGCTGAATTGTGAAACAAAAATCAAAATAAGTAAAATTCTACTGGTGCAGTAAAACTGGTACCTTTAATGTTATTAATAACTTCAAATTACTAAAAATTAAACAATATCAAATCAATGCAAAACAGAAAAAAGTTTTAAAATCAAAACAACCTAAATCTTAGCTTTCCAAAACTCTGATAACTGGACTAGCGGTTGGGAAGAATAGTTATTTCCAATATTCCGTTAAAAAAAAAAAAAAAAAAAAGTAGGAATTTTATTTAAGTTTTCCAATGTTCCGTTAAAATAAAAAAAAAAAAGTAGGAATTTTATTTAAGTTTTGAATATATTTAAAACTTTTAAAGGCATTTATTTGAACATTGCCCTGACATAATGAAATAGTAATTGATTTAAAAGCGGACCAAAATATTGGCTGTGAAATAAAATTAGTTGTAACTCAAATATAGTTATTTATTTAAACTGTAAATAAAAAAGGATAATTCCTCACTAAAATATTACATGATATACATTCATACTCACAATCAGGAAACATATACAATTCCTACATTTCCTTTGTACTGTTGTGTCACCTAATGTCAATAACGCATTTTTTTTAATATTTCCCAAATTATAAGAATGTCCTTACATCACTAAAACTAATCCATAAATGAAATGCCGAAAAGGAAGTCATGCATCAATTATAAACATTGCACTGACAATGACACTAATTCTTGAATACAACCAATCAAGAGATCATTTGAGCCTTGAGCACTTTACAATATTCTAAGTTTAAGAGAATGATAATCCTTACTTCATGATAAGTACTCGCTAACGCTCGTACTTATTCATGAAGAAAGGGATTATCATTCTCTTACATACACAAAACATACAAATCTTTTGTTTAGGAGTCAATTGACCAAGTTGCATGCTCCAGGTGTAACTGACCATAACTGAATTATATTCACTTCTATTGAAAATTTCTATTCATTGAATTTAAATGCCCAAGTGATTAACTTATCATTTTGTCATCTCATAATTGATGATCAAGGTATGAATTGGCGAACAAAGGAATTGTTTTGTTGTGAGTTGAGCATCAAATTAGACTTGAATGAATGAATGAATTTTATTTCTCATTAACTACAAATTACATAGTTATAGAGAATATATATGTATAAACAATTACATTAAATATTAAAGCACATGTGAACAATACAGACATAAACATTAAATTACTGTGACAAACTAACCAGGAGGAGTGACCCTCACATTTATAATTTTTATAAATCTACATAGTTTTCAAGAACAATATAGTTACTAGAGCTCATTAATTGTTGATATTTATATATATTTGGACAAAAGTACAATAGTGTGGTAACAACCTCTTTCTTTCTTGAGTTAGAGCGTTACATGTCATAACATAATGATATTCATCACCTATGTCTCTTGATTCATAAAGATGGCATAACCTATCATTTCTGGATATGTTATTCCACCTTCCCGTCTTGATAGGTAATCGATGACTTCCACATCTAAATTTACACAATAAAATTGATTATATATTGACACTTTGGAAAATAACTTTCCAATTTAAAATCAGTTTTAAAATTCTATAACATAAGCATTTCGAGTTAGTGTTTATTTCGCTTAGGCAATTCTGCAAAACTGGTCTTTAAGTTTCAACTCAATACTTTTAATTACCCATTTATCTAACAATTGGTTAAACCAGATATTTGACATTCCACAGGTATCAAAGACATTTTTACAAATGATATCCATTTACAATTAAGACCATAGTTGTGAAAATTAATATACAATAGTTTATATAAAAGACATGAAATTTTACTTTCTTTACCACACAGTAATCTACTTAAGAAACTAACCATACACACTGTGGCATTAAGAATAACAGGGTATCTACCCAATTCTGCATAAACAATACAGCTAGGTGTACTCTGTTTTAGATGTAGAACAAGCTTACAAAATTTTAAATGTACACGTTCTATCAAATCAAAATTTTCAAATCCCCAAATTTCCAAACCATAAAGAAGGATAGGTAAAACTATCTTATCAAACATGTCTAACTGACATTCTATAGTTAAACTGTTTTGTCTACATTTTTTAATATACCATACATTGCTTTAGTAGCTTGTTCACAAATATATTTTTGGGTCTTTGCAAATGAACCACTTCTAGCAAAAACTATACCGAGGTATTTATAATCAGTTACAATTTCTAATTCTCTATTCTGTATAAAAATCTTATATTTTTGGTTGTCTCCTTTGGAAAATATAAGAACTTTTGTCTTATTAATATTTATTTTGAGTTGCCATTTTCACAATAATCACAGAATTCATTTAACATGTTTTGTAGATCTTCACTTGAAATTAGCTTGATTTTGAACTAATAAAACACTTGCTATCATAAAGCATTGTTATCACATATAGAATGTGCGCTTTTGTAGATTTCATACCATAAATTGAATAGGAAAAGAAGTCCCAGTATACTGGGGTTTTTAACACCAGAAAACTGGGGTGTACCCTGAAAACAGAGAATACCCCACTTTTCCTGACTTGAGCCCAACCTGTCCAAGTATCCATACCCGGGGTTTCTCCTCGGTAAAATTTTCTTTTTCGCCACCCCTTTCGCCAAAACAAAATTCTTTCGCCACTTTCCAATTTTTATATTTGCAAACTAACAAAAGTTCATGAAGCAGCGTTGCCGTCTCATGTTATAATTTGAGGAAGGTGTTACCTGTGAAAGGAGACGAAATCAGCAAACCTTTTAAAGAATACTTGACGATATCTTGTTTACAACATATACACCTTATCACTGTTTGTCCGCCAATACTGGACATCACAAAGGTTCCCGTAAAATTTTGATGTAACAATCAAAAAGTGATTGTTGCAAATTTTCAGGTCAAGTGTTGCAGATTCCCATATCTGGGTCCGTTCGCTCCCATTCACAATCGCACCATGGGTCCGTTCACACCCTTTTTATTGGTTTTGTGTTAAATAATTTTTCAATCGTTTTTTGGTTAGTGAATTGCTATAAATATTTTTTTTGTTCATTGTTTCAAAATGAAGTGACTTTCTAAAAACGATTGTTGTGTTTAATTTTTTGATCGTGTTTTGATTATTGTATTGTTAAAAATAAGTTTTTTTTCATTGTTTCAAAATAAAGTGACTTTCTCAAAAGGTTTTTGTGATGAATATTTTTTACCAGATACCAAACTGCTATTAAACTCAACAACAATAACAGTTTGAATCTTCATTGCTTTTATTCATACCAAGCTAAATACATGCTAACTACATGCAGAAATTACATCAAACCTAGTTTGAACAATAATCACGATTATCAAACACATAACAATAACACCAAGTTTAGCTGTGTAAACACCATATTAACAGTAATTGTACATAATTAACATATAATAATTAATCATCAAATCAATTTAAAACAATATTTCATTTAAAATTTTAATTTTTATTTATGAAAATAAAATATTTTGATATAAACATCTAAAAACATCTAATAATTCATCAGGTTTTTAATAAAAAGAGGGTGCGAATGTGTGGGTGCAAACGTGTAGGGTGCAAACATGTATTGGGCGCGAACGAACCCAGTACCCAGATTCACAAATTTAGGCAAATAGCAATAAGGTCTATTTAAATATATAAACATTTGCTGTAAAAAATTCCCAGCATAATTTCTGGTGACAAAGTAACTGAATTGCCGAAATGTATCTGATGTTGGTCTTACTGTTAGGAATTTTATATATGACACCATTTTCAATGTAAACAAACCTATTGGTGACCTTCTGTTGTTGTCTGTTCTGTGGTCGGGTTGTTGTCTCTTTGACACATTCCCCATTTCCATTCTCAATTTTAACTTAAAAATGCTATCTTCAGGTAGCATTTTTTTCTCTTTTTAAACAGTATAGTTTAATTAATAACAATGATATATACCTAAAAATAACAAATATATATAGTATTATACAAAGTCAGCTTATTACTGATCTTTGTACAGATAAAAAAATCTGCCTGATATGATCTGAGGTGAGTTTCCCCGGATACATTGTAACGCATTTTGTTTGCTATAAAATTGTATTTTTAAAAAGCACTAAACTCATTTTATTACCTACACCAACAGAATAAAATTCAAAATGTTTGTCTTCATTATTTCTTTTTGGTAATTAATCAGTTAAAAAAAGATGCAGGAAATCTTATGATTTAAATCATGACAGCTGCCGTCAGCAGAACAGGAAAAGGGTATTGCACAAGAACAACTGTGAGAAAAAAAAAATAGCAATTTGAGTTTATTAGTATATTGATTTTTCTATTGATTTTCCTACTGTTATTGATGACTTATTGCTCATATAGTAATATGATAATATTTGTCTCCTCATTCTTGAAAAAAGAACGTTAATTTTGCTGTATTATCAGGGTTCTCACTAAGGATTAAGGCGAGTCCAGGAAATCATCATTTTACCATGGCAAGCCCAACAGGAGAAGAAAATTTTATACTGATTATTTTAAATTTTTGCTATAAACTGATGATATGTGTGCCCGGTTGATACAACATTTTACAATCTTGATGACTTTGGACTCACCAGTTATGAAAATGAGCCCAGACAGATTTTCATGAGTACAGGACCCATAGACTTACACTAGGTATCCAGATCCAGAGCATAATTACTCCGTGGGAATCGGATCCAGATTTAACTTACTTACCTTTACAAACTTTTCACTAGTTGCTCCTCAGCATTCAGATCCCTTAGGGGTTTCGGATTAGGATATCCAGTGTGGGACTGGCCTCAATGCCAACTGTTATTTTTAGGACTGGCAAAGTTCCCATTTCATTTTGATATTCCAAAGTCACTTGTTAAATACTGGTATAATTCACTTCAAGTATAGATTAGTAGTAAGTGATATGGAATTTCAGTCCAACACAAAATTCCAATGTGGACAAAAAACATTTCCTGACAAGTTAACTGACGACAGACCAGCACATTAACATGAGACAGGCTTATAGTTCTATAACAAAGAACTCAACACTATCCCAATTATCTGTTATCACCAGAATTTATAAAAGCAGAATAACAAAAGGTCAGAGACAAGAACATAATTAAATTTAGTCAAGAAAAAAAGCCATAACACAGTTACATGAACATGTACATGAAACAATACTTAAACAATTTATTACCATGTCAATGAATGCTCTCTGGACTCAAATGATCTCTAGACTCATTGTAACTAAATATAACTTTAAAAGACTTTTTTACTGATATTATAAAAATTGTAGAAATAGAGTAATTCATTTTCAACCTGGAAATGTTTAATTTCTTAACTAGAATAACAGCAGGAATCTTTGGAACTTTTAATTGACCAGGTATGTCCTGGATTTATCAATATTACCTGGGATTCAGTACAGCTTTCTAAGCTGTGAATCACTGAATTGGAGGTCCCCTCTCATCAAAATTTCAAAAATCCAGTTACTGATTGAAGGCCAAACTAAGATATTCCACTGCAGCTAGCTACATTTAAAAAAAGCACACAAAAAACATACTTTCATGATAAATGCTTACATGTAGTTTGAAATGTTCTGTATAACTTTACAATTTGCATAATTTCTTTCAATACACATAAAGTGTGTGGACACATATTAAAAATGCAAGTTGTGCATTTTGGTAAAAACTTGTTAAAGGAAACTTCGCAAAAAGTAAAAATTGATGTTATGTTCATTATGTATAAAAAAGCACAAATTCATGTCACATTCCAAAGATCCATTAGAAATAATAGGCAAAAATTTTCGGGCTTTCTCAAAGAATTTTTATTTGTTTATTTTCAATAATATATGGGATATACTGTCATCATGTACATGTAAGAAATTGCACAGTGTTCCATTAGAATTTGGATCAAATTTTGAAAATAGAATTTCATGAAACAATTTTGAAAAGTAATTTCTTGGAGAGAAATTTTTGCCTACATTTAATAGTGCAGGTGGGTCACTAATTTATTAAAAAATAACAAAAAGGTTTATTATTTTACATTTCTCCACAATTAGAAATAGCATACATGTATGCAAATTTAATATTTTATATTTGTTTTTGAAAAAAATATTTTAAGTTTCAATGACAAAAAAAATCCTGATACCATTCAGAATTTAGATTTTTGTTACATGTAATTGACCTACATGTAGCAATTTGATTTAACTAACAAATTTTTCTGAAAATTAATGGTAATTAAACAAAATAAAATTACATTCAGGAAAAGTTACAGAATGAAACTGCCTGGCAGACTCAAATTTAATGAAGTGGAATATGTAAAATTACAAACAAATAGTAAAATGGAAATAAGTATGTATTATGAGAGAAGAAGGTGAAAAAAGCACAATTAGAATATTTAAACATCTTGTAATAACCTTTTCATAAAGAACCTTTTATTCAGCATGCAAGGTAACTAAGTATAGGAAAGGATGGTTTCATTGTTACACATAAAGGTTCACTGTTTTAATGCTGACGCATTTAAACATTAAGAATAATATACGGTTTCTAATTTTTTGTGTTAGATTTACCTATTTAATTTATGAGGTTTTTAAAGGGAGTTGCGTTTCAGCTACTTGATTTATATTAGGAATTGATATGAACAGTCATTGAAATATATCAGTATGTTTATACCTATCAAGGGAATATATCTGAATACAAAAACTTGATCCAAATTCTTAGCACAGCTTGATTTGTTCAATGAAATAAAGTCTCACAATATTGCACACACTTGAAAACTGGATAACAGTACTATACTTACTGTATTTTATTAAATACAATTATATTAATGATTCAACTTTAATTCAAATCATAGGAGAAAATGAAATATCAACTTTTCTTTGAATTTAATATCATTATTTTATGTTTCCATTTTGTCTAGCCTGCTTAGAAAGTCGCAGTATTTCATCGCATTATGCGAGACTTAGGTATTACTATTGGGCAAGGGCGGCTGTGTAAACTATTTGTATAAAGCTTTATATTTCAGAAGGTAGAAGACCTGGATGCTTCATATCTTGTATGCAGATTCCTTATGTTATGAAGTTTCCATCTGTCATATTTCCATAGTCCTTTACCTCATTTTCATGGTTCAGCAACTGCTTGAAAACAAATTATAGATTTTTTGTCATGTGAATTTCTCTCTTATTATGAGTAATAGGATATCTATACTTGGTAAATGGGTTCCTTGCAATGTCTACATGTCCGCCAGACAGAGTTCACCTGACCTCTACCTCATTTCATGGATCAGTGATCAAGGTTAAAATTATGTGATTAGGTCCGTTTCTCAAATACTATAAGCAGTAGGTCAACTATATGTGGTGTATGGAATGATTGTAATTGGGTACATGTACTTGTCAGTCTGGCAGGTTTCATCTGACATTGACCTAATTTTCATGGTTCAGTGGTCAATGTTAAGTTTTTGTGTTTTGGTCTGTTTTTCAAGTACTATACTACTATAGCAATAGGTATCATCTCTTGACCTCCTTTTCATGGTTCTCAATATTTGGTCTGTACATGTAATAGGTCAGCTATAATGGAATAACTGTAAGGTGTACATGTCAGTCTGGCAGGTATAATCTGACCTTGACCCCATTTTCATGGTTCATTGGTCAATGTTAAGTTTTTGTGTTTTGGTCAGTTTTTCAATTACCATAAGCATGCAATACAGTGTTCTTCTCAGGGCCTTTTAGCACCATGGTAATGTGATGCTATATTTCTTGAATATGATGCTTTCTGAATTGGTTTTCTTATAGATTATGTTTATACAAACAATATTGTCTTTGTAGTTGTGTATGGTGTAAATTTTTGTGCTGTGTTAATTGTTGTCCCATAATGTAAACATACTTTTGAAGGTTTTATTGGTGGTGTTTTATTATCTGTAATTGTCTCCTGGTATGTAAATAGGCATATTATTTTCTGTTTGTATGGTAATGAAAAAATCCTTATAGATCTAATATTTTCTTAGTTCTGATGTAACTCTCTTGATAGCCAAGCTCAAATATAATATCACAATCCACAAAGTCCCCAATAGTGAGTTTTCAGTCAAAAGTAAATTGCAACAAGTCA
Organism: Mytilus coruscus; assembly: GCA_017311375.1. Classification (NCBI taxonomy): domain Eukaryota; kingdom Metazoa; phylum Mollusca; class Bivalvia; order Mytilida; family Mytilidae; genus Mytilus; species Mytilus coruscus. The sequence continues at coordinate 120,617,054 of CM029595.1, read as the reverse complement.
AAATTTTATAAACTCACCATCAGTGAAATTGAGCATTATGGATCTAAAACAACTCCCTAATAATGAAATGTTAGCATAAGTGATAAAGGGGGTATCTGTGTGTAAACCAAAACATAGTCCCAATAAATCATACTGGCTCAAAGCAGACAGAACTTTCAAATGAATAATATTTATTAATACAATAAATTCAATTACAAAATAATTTGGCCCTTGAGAAACACTCAGCATAATAAAGAATTTAGGAGTTCCTGCCGAGCAAGTCAAATTGCAACCTGTAGTGTGAGGAAGAACCTGCTTGCCCGACAATACACCAGCCGGGAATGTGAAGCGAGGGTCTCCACAAAGGGGATGAGACTAGGCGTCTCATCTGCAGCCGGGTGTGCAAGGTCTGCATGGGGATAGCCCATGTGGTGCTATTACAAGTAGTAAGTAGCAGGGTCTATCAATCTGGCGCTGGAATAAATTTGATAAAATTTTCCCAAAATGCTTGGGGATGAATGAAATTTTAGAAATGAACAGTGATAAAATTCCATCAAGGAAAACAAGTAATAAAATAAAAATATCACTGGTAAAAGCTGATATGTTCCTCATGTCATGAACATTACTGAAGGTGTTTGGAAGGGGTTGGTGGGTGGTAAATTGAATTCTAGCACTGTAAAACTGTCAAGTTGAACTTAATGTGACTGATTTGAACCAAGAAACTGATTGTACAAAGACCATGCATATGGCTTAACACACAGATTTTGGGTACATCAATCATCTTGTGGGAGGAGACTGACAGTTTATATATACTTATTAAAGTGTAATTATTTTTATGAGACTGAAATTATTCTGCCTTTCATCACACACAGTGAATAATTGTAATATGTATCAGATTAAGAATAGATTAGTATGTCCCCTGGTGAGATTGCAGTGTAACTTCAAAGTGTCTAATTCCAGAGAAATTAATCTCAAGATGTAGCAAGTAGTCTGTGTATGTTAATTAAATGTCAGCATGTTTACTGAAAAGATTAATTATCAAAGTTGGTTGGAAATATTGTTTGTATAAACATTACTTATATTACATATAAGTAACCTATTATGGATGTGATGCTATAATTTTTAGAAACAAGATGGTATTTCAAATTTCCCTGTTTACCAGTATGTTAAATGAAATATCTGGGGAGAACACTGCAATATATGTTAACTATATTTAGTATATAAAAAAATTGTAAGGTGTATATGCCTGTCTGACAGGATTTTTTTTACCTTGACCTCATTCTCATTGATCTTTGAAAATGTTAAGTTTATGTGATACTTTAAGTAAAACCTTTATCTTTAGACTTTCAACATAAAATCAATGGTCAGTAAAGCAGGCAAGACAATTCTGCATGTGCACTTTTCTTTATTAAACGTTTTCAAGTTTGAAATTACCCTAATAGAAATACCAAACAAAATTTTTAAAAATCCCTGTATTTCAAGTTTATAAAAATTAAAATTTTTAAGCCTGTCAATATGGAAACTAAAATTTCTTATTTATTTCATATTTTTCAGTGATGTAAAGTTTAAAATCGGACCAAACAGAAAAGCCTTTTATGCTCACAGATGTATTTTATCAGCAAGATCGGCCATATTTAAAGCATTGTTTGCTGAACAGACCCCCAACAGAGATGTAGAGATTCCATTACCAGACACTTCACCAGAAATATTTCAGGCCATGTTAGAGTTTATGTATACAAACTGTGTCTCACTTACACCAAAAATTGTAAGCATCTTATTACTGGTGTATGTTAAAATGTATACTAAAATTGAAAATGGAAATGGGGAATGTGTCAAAGAGACAACAACCCGACCAAACAGCAGAAAACTGCCAACAGCCACCAATGGGTCTTCAACACAGTGAGAAAAATCCAGCACCCGGAGGCGGGCTTCAGCTGGCCCCTAAACAAAATGTGAACTAGTTCAATGAAAATGGACGTCACACTTAACTCCGAAACATATAAATGAACTAAAATTAAAAAAACATACAAGACTTACAAAGGCCAGAGACTCCTGACTTGGGACAGGCGCAAAAATGCGGCGGGTTAAACAAGTTTTGTGAGATCTCAACCCTCCCCCTATACCTCTAGCCAATGTAGAATAAACAAACTACTAGTAAGAGCAAAGAAAGTTTTGCAGCAAATATTTTTGTATTTTCTACTTAAAGAATAAACTATACTTTTAATAATAAAGATAAATACATTACTGTAACAAAGAAAATAAACTATACTCCTAATAATAACGATAAATACATTACTGTAACAAAGAAAATAAACTATACTTCTAATAATAAAGATAAATACATTACTGTAACAAAGAAAATAAACTATACTAGGTTCAACTTTTACTCAACAAAAACTTGAATATGAAATTTATTATACCCACCCAACAAAGTCTAGGAGCTTATCCCTTTGAACTTAGAATTTTGGCCTATATAATAAATATACTACTGCAACAGTTTGTAATTGAAACTCATCTGAAACCACTCAACAGAATTCCATGAAACTTTGTAGTGAATGAGGACATACTATGTAGATGTGCATATCCACCAGAAATTTTTATAGGTTGGTTTCTTTAGGAGTTATGAGTCTTTGAACTTTGAGATTCTGTTTGCCCATTGACAATGTGGGGGCATAGGGTATGTGAGTTTTTCAATTAGAATATATGATGCTAAACTTTTTTTACTCAATATATTCTATGATCAGTCAGTTATTGCATAAATCATTCATACTTCAAAAGATTTGCAGTTTCAGAATCTTAAGTACTATGGGTAGTTTCATTGTTAAAACCCTCAAATTAAATAAGGACATTTTTAACCAATTCACAACAGTTTGATGTATACTTTTGAATGCTCCAGTTTCTGAAAAGGCAAAAATATTGTCATACTGACACCTCATGCAAGATATTCAATTTAAATTTTTACCAAGTGCTTCTTATTTTGAAAATTTTTATTTCTGCTGTATGATGAGGAAAGAGAATTCTCATTCTTTCTGTTGAATAAAAAGTTTAAAACAAACAACATATTGTCATAAATAAAGTAAAAGACACATACGTTTGACATTTGCATTATCTTTTGTAGGCTTTGGATACATTTGGTGTATCAATAGAATATGGATTAGATGAACTTAGAAAGGTAAGCTATATACATCTTTTACTTTATCACACTATATTTCAATAAAGGTAAATTTATGTTGAAATGGGTTAATATGGGGTAACATTCTACTGTTATACAATACCTATGGCTCAGTGGGTATTTTTTTTTTTGTTACTATGCTCATTAATAAGAAAAACTGCAAAACAAAAATTATTACTTTAAAAGACACAAAAAAGTTTAAATGTAAATGGTAACAGAACATTAAAATGAAAACGGAAAAATTAATCCTGGAATTTTTGTGTTTTGACTACAAACAACTAAACTGGTCAAAAAAAAAACTCAGAAACAATTTAGGTTTGCCAAAAAAAGAAGTACAGCATTGAAAAATTTATATCAAAATAGAAATACACCATGGTTTTTAAAAGGTTGTGAATTAAGTTGCCTGGTTCATATCTAGTTCCAAGATACCTGATATCACCAGAATTACTATGTTATATGTACATGTACAGTATATATCAAGTAGAAAATATCTTACTAACTGGTTTAAAAGGGGAAAAAAATTCAAATCCAGAAACATTACATATATGTGAAAAAGTGAAAGCAGTAATAACAACAACACTTTAGGGATTGCTGCAGTAATCTAATGAGATCGACATGTGTCTGTACCTAGGGCACCGTCGTCAGGATAAAAACAATACAGAATCTCACTGAAGTACAAAATCGGGAAGGTATAAATTATGTCATAATGTTACCATGGAGAATATAAATAGAAAGTGAAAGTATACACATATGTACCTGTTAAAATGTGAAAAAGGTACAAAAAATGCAACAAGACTGCATGGTTAGTGGACACAAAAGAAAACACTTAAACCAACAATTAACAAATTAAAAAAAAAAATTTGGGGCAATTTGAATCCTATTACAATTGAAATTAATGTCTTATGCAAACATTTGCATGTCTTTTTCTACCTGTATTATTGAGTTCTTCACATCAGTCAACTACATGTTGTGTTTTATTTAATTTTTCAGCTTGCAGCATTATACCTAGTAGAAAATCTTAGTGTACACAATGCTTGTGAATGTCTACAAGTAGCTGTCACTTATAGTAACATGGAATTATTGGGAGCTACCCTCAGATTCATAGAGGAACATACAGAGGTAAGTAATACAGTACACACAGAGAGTTTGTAATCCCAAACTCCATACACAGCAATTATTCCTGGTGTGACACCAGGAAACTCCGACATCCCTCCCTAAATTCTCAGAGAAATTTGGGAGTATTCCTCAAACATCCGCAGAATTCGCTACCTTTTGTTTATTGTATTAGCGACATCTCTCCCAGTCCGTGTGACGCGTGTCACACCAGGTAATTAATTGCCCTAATCCTTCTATCTATGCCGCACACGACAGTCAAGGTATGTGAGATTTCTAATGTAATTAAACAGTTGTATTTCCTGTCTATTGATAATCAGGTTATATATCTGACTGCTTGAAACAAATAAAAGATTAAAAAGCAAAACGTTATTGTTAATTCTTTCAATTACACTGTACATTTAAAATTAGTTTTATTAAAACAACTATATTTGATTTTGACCTTGGTTTTTTGTCTGTAAATAAATGTTTAATTTACAAAAGAGATATAATTGTGTAAAATAAACAGAGACTAACACTGAATAAATGTGGGCAGTTTGAAGAAAATTACACGTCTCAAAGTTTTGTATACAAGTAAAAAGAAAATATTATTCACTATTCGTTATGCTAATAAGTCTACGCCATTTTCATTTTACGATTACGTAATTGCTTGAAAAAATAAAAGATTTAAAAGCAAAATGTTCTTGTTAATTCTTTCAATTGCATTAAAGTTTTATAAAAAACAAACTATACTTGATTTTTACCTCGTTTTTTTATCAGTAAATTATATTACTTACGAAGAGACATACTTGCGTAAAACAAAGGGAAACTAACGCTGAATATAAAATGTGAGCAGTTTAAAGAAAATTACGTGATTCAAAACTTGTATATGCAAGTAAAAAGAAAATACTATTCACCATTCGTTATGCTTAATAAGTCTACGGCATTTTCTTTACGATTTGTTAGCATTACTTTAGGATAAATAATACATTTCGCTACAACAGGAATACTTTATAGCTGCATCAACTCGTCGTTGCATATATTCATTTACGCACAATGAATGAAAACGTTGTGTTGTATTTAGGACAGTGATCTTTAAATATTTTTAAAGGAATTAATTGCCGTGGAAGACGATACACATCTCAGTGATCAACAGTGCGTGGTTGAATTTTGAACTTGACATCGCTCACAATATTGAATGCTAAAATAGTGACATCAATTTTGTCCACGAGATTTTTATTTGGCGGAAATATTATCACGTAACAGTGAACTCAGGTGACCTTTCTGGATGACCGTGGGAAAATTCATTCAGGGTTTAAATTTGCTTTGTAATGATTGACATTTGTGTGCGTTAAGAATGAGGCTCTAGAAGGTCCTTTTACAATTGATTAACCGAATCTAAAATATAATCCTTTTCTGAATAAACGAACACCAGCCTTTTATTTTACGCTTCTCAGTCAGCACAGAAGGTAAACCTGGACATTATTTATACGTCCATGGTCAACAATATACATTAATGGTAGATGAAAACACGATGCATGTCGTTCAGTTCCTGTTGGGCGTTGGTAGAGATCCTCTGTGAAAATGTGCAGATCGTTAAAATCCGAGGTAAACCTGGACATTATTTATACGTCCATGGTCAACAATATACATTAATGGTAGATGAAAACACGATGCATGTCGTTCAGTTCCTGTTGGCGTTGGTAGAGATCCTCTGTGAAATGTGCAGATCGTTAAAATCCGATCCACATTTTTTTTTTCACGTATTTCTTTCACGATAGTTTCATTTTAATATTCTATAGTAATTGTTGAAATACTTTTTTTTATTTCGACAAGGACTTTTAACATCCAATTTTATTTTAAATAATAAAGGATCAATAGATCATAACAGAGATAAACAACACATGATTTTTTTCTTCTTCATATTATTAATTAGGTTGTGATTATTGTGTTGTGTCTGGGCGGGGAAGGCGGGAAATGTCTCTTAGTGTTGTGTTTTTATGAATATAGGGCACATTGCATACAAAACGTTTTCCCTTCGTTCAACAGAGTTGTCACTTTACAGTTTCTTTTCTGAATTCAAATAATTCAAGTCGGTAATGTACCGGAGGTAGTGAAACAATATTTTACATTGCAAAATAAATTGAAAGTAACAGAGTTCACTTGTTGATCCGATAAATTAACTCTTGGGTTAAGATTGGACAAATTACCGTTAAAACAACATTTTGTTTTAAGCCAGTTGATTTTTATATATTGAACAATTAATGAACCGGATATTGCTCACTGAGTAGGTCATAAAAGATACTAATTGTGGTAAAATCGTCTTTGTTGAAAAAACACAAATTATGACCTGATCGACTATAATAAAAATACAAAATAAGTGTTTTATTCGTATTTTTATTCGTTGGTACGTTTTATTTCAAATGACAATGACATGGGACAAAAACATACAAGAATAATTATCTTATTTTGAATGATAATGTCACATTTTTATCTGTCAAAGAAAGGACATTTTAATACCGTGTTTTTAAGCACACAGGTGCGATTAAGATCGATTAAATGTACATAGGTAATAAATCTGGCTAATCTGATTATGTTGTCACGCATCATTAATCTTCAGTACATCCGATGGGCAATAAACCAATTAACAGCCACGCGGTGTTGGGAGTGAATCTTTGGAGGAAATTGGGAGTATAATCCGTGATTCGGTGTCACACCGCTACACCAAATCGGTGATTAGAGTTTCGCGATTACAAACTCTCTGTGCGTACTGTATACAGTTACCCTGAATATCTACAAGTAGCTGTCACTTATAGTAATGTAGAACTGTTGCATGGGAACTGCTCTCAGATTCATTGAGGAATATGCAGAGAAAGACAGGGTACATTAAATCTGTGGATATCTACAAATAGCTGTCAGTTATGATTGAATAGGATTATTGACCTGACCTTGAACTAATTTTCACATTGTACTGAATCAAACTTCATTTTGTGATTTAGAAAATTAGTGTCTTATAATCCTTGTTCAGCTCACTGAGATATTGCTATTATTTGGCACTCCATGGCTCATTCACCCAACAATATAATTATGTTACAGGGATCCAGAAGAAATTACAGTACACCACATCAGTTTACTGTGCACAAGACTGCATCCGTCAATAGAATTTATGTTCTCTTTACATATTAATAAACTAAAGTGTTTGTTTCATGTATTCTTTACTAATGAGAGAAAATAATAAACATCAAAAATGTCACATGCCCATTTTTTCATTGAATTGTGAAAAAGGCAGACATAATATAAGGATGTACAATTTTTCTGTGTATCCATTCTTGTTTTGATGTTTTAAAAATGCATTGCATTTATAACTTAAACTTTTTGCTTGACATTGTCTTTGTTTATATAACATTTAGAGTGTTCTGAAGTCCAAGGCATTCCAGGAACTTTCTGATGAATCAATGAATGAAATTCTACAAAGTGATAATTTACAAATGGATGAGATTGAATTACTCAAATATGTCAAGGACTGGGCAACCATAAACTCAGTAAGTATCTAAATGTGGAAATTTAAAAATAGAATTATTTATTTTTATAAGTGCTTTAATATTTTTGTTAATTTAACCCGAATGAAAAATATCTGATCATAATGGAGCCATGCCACATCATTTATGGATCTGATCTTGAGAGTCTGGACACTGCAGTTCTCTATACTAACACTGAGTTAAGTGATGCCAAAAACTGTTTGGCACCTGCAAGTATTCAGATACAATAAGGAATCCATTCTTATTATTATAAGTCATATGTCTGATGTCATATGAGAATATTCTTCTGTGCGATAGTTCCTCTGCATAAATGTAAACTCAGAAATATCATAAAGCAACTAAATGTCCCAGTGTATGGCCTACGAATTGTGAAAGCACATGTCACACAGAAAGCGTCTTAAAAAACTTGATTTCCATAGGAGTTTTTGCTACTTAAGCTAAATTTCAATTATTTTTGAAGTTGTTACATGTATATATGTCTGTGATTAATTTTGTGCCAAAAACTGTCAAAGTAACAACACCTGAGACAATGAACAAAATTTGGAAATACAGCTGAAAATGCACAAGAAGAATACACGATTTAAATATGCAGTAGGAGCCATCCCATATTCTCCAATTACTGATTTACAGCTAGAGCAAAATACTATATTTCACAATAGCTTTTAATTCACTTTACTTGTATGTACAATGTACAGTAAATAAAAAATTCTATTTATTTATTTAGACAGTATTAGAAAAATCAGTGAGTGAAGTAGCCAAAAAAGTAATACCAAAGATAAGGTTTACATTACTGTCTCCTGAAGAGTTAGAAAAGATAGAAAAAGACAATAAAAAAGACAATCTTATTCCTGTGAGTAACTTATTCTTTTTGTATTGTGTACTTTCAGTTTTGTTCAATTTAGAGGTATTGATTTATTGACTATAAGGTGTACCATTATAATATGTAGAAAGACAGTCAAAGAGTGGGTTAATTGTCTTTGTTTATGTCTCAGTGTATTTATCCTGGAATCTGATGCTGATCTCTAATCTCTTGTAGTTTATGTTTAGTTTATTGACAATTTGTCAAGAGGGGGTGGTGATTTAGAGTTTGATATCTGATATATTTATATAAAGAGAGAGAGACCTATAGATCTCTTTTATTTTAAACATTTTTGGTTTTGTTGGTTTACTGTTTTTTTACCTATGTATCGGTATTCAAATCTTGAAATGAAAAAATCTAGTTATAAACATTTAGACTCAATACCCTCTAACAAGTAATTTTTGTATTGGAAAAATTGATTTTTTATATTACAATATTTAATTTATAAAGATAAAGTCAATGGAGTTGGTACATCCTATCACCAGACAGTATATACTTGCAAAATTATTTGTTTAAAATATACAAAAAAGCTAAGCATTAATTAATCTTTCAATACTAGCAAACCAACAGCCTGAAATAAAAATGTTTTGTATATGGCAAATATAAAATGAGAGAATTCAAAAATGAAAGATTGCAAAAATGTACGGGTACTTTATTTCCATTCTTTTTGAGTGTTTAATGATATAATTGTTTTATTGAAGTTATTTTGATGCATTGTTGAGATTATTAAAAAATGTGTTGCTTTTTTCCAGATTGATTGTTTTAACAATTCATGGCGTTTCCATGCAACAAAGAAAGGTGACCCGTCAAATCCTCTTATGAAGAGAAGAAAGGGCACTGAGAACAGGGAACATTTGAAGTACTTGGACCAGTAAATGAAATATTTGTGAACTCTGTGATAATCAAAATTGTGTGCACATAGATAGCTAGACTGAACAAAATTGAATTTTAAATCAATTTTTGAGAGCTAGCAGATTTTAAGGAAAAATAGGGTTATAAAAGTTCAGAAATAAATAAATGCATTGTGTGCTTTTATAAATTTGTTAGGCCTTTAATGTTATAAAATATCTTCTTAAGCTCGTGAATTTTTACTACAAGTTTTCATAAAAATCAGACAATTTATATGAAGGCCATTAAGGTAACTGAATGTACTAAACTTTTTTATTAGTTGATCAACTCAAATGATGAAAATGATTATAATTTGAGTTCAAACAATATTATAAAAGACTGGAAAAACTTCAAATATCATACATGCAATTAGAAGGATTTAGAAACAAACAAAATTGCTTTTACATAATATCCCATACAATAGTTTGCATGCACATATTTGATTATTCCTAAAATTCTATTTTAAGGCATTCTGACAATACAAAGTCATAGAAGTTTTATTATAAAGTTGTGATTTAATTGTGCTCTTTGTAACATTTTTGGGGACCACAAAATAAACCAAGAATAATTGTGAATTTTTATACATAAGTTTGAAAATTAAGGCATATGACAATTTGGAAACTGGTTTGTTATTCTGAATTTTATATCCATCAAAACATATTCAACCAGTATCTGATTAAGAACTCAGAAGAAAGAGAGTAACAACAGTGTAAAAGTCACACATGATGATGTTTTAATATTTTGGGGGGTTTGCTTTACATGGTGTAGCTCTCCCAGGAAATTGTATACAAAGAATTATTTAAAACCCTGATAAGCATTGTGTATAAACATATTTCAGTTAGGCATTGGGACATTAGTTATGCATTCATTTTGTACTTTTTAACCATTTTCTCACAATTTTTCTGTGCAGTTGTTATTATAAAAGAGTAAATGCATAATTATAATTGAAGTTTTTTTTTTTTAACAATATTCTGCAAATTATCTTTTAACTAGTTTTCCATTAATTCAACCCCTTAGTCATTGTTGGATAAATTTTAGATAAGTTTTGATGTAAACATTTATGGTTTGAAACTTATTTAGCTTTAATTAAAGCCTTTAGATATCATTAATTAGGTTTGTTTGTAAATAAATTAAAATGGTATTGTTACCTTTATTTGTAACTTGTTTACCTTTAATATTATTTTATAAATTAAGATTTGCAAATAGTTACTACACAAAATAGTTCTAAAATTATTATATTTTCTTTGTTGTATAGTATTTTTAACATGTTTATATTTCATTTTATAGTTTTATATATAGTATATCTTAGCAATTTTACAACTTAGGTGCTTTTGTGTGAATCTTTTTGACTTGAATGTAGCCACCTTTTTGAAGCAGTTTCGTCCATTTTTATTATGTTATGTTTATGTACATTTTGCATGGTGAGATATTTTTTGTATTAAACATTCCAAAAATATGTGAGTTATCATCATAATGTTCACATATTTTGATAATATGCATTCTAAAATTCAGTTTCCTGAAGAAATTGATGCAGCAACATAATTTTTCATTGAACCTTATCTAATACTTTGAATTAGACAAACTAGATTAGACTTCAAATTTTTATGAAAAAACTAACACCAGTTCAAACTTTGATTTTCATTGAGGATTTTAAGACTATACTATTCGGCTTTTCATTTCAGCCTTAGATTTATAGTATTATTAAATGTACGCAATTTTACATATTAGACAATATGAGACAATATTTTCAAGGGGGAAATAACTCTGTTTTAATGATTGTTGAAAATTTTTATTTTTAATATTTTATAACAGCATGTACTTAAAGCATGCTGAAAGTTGCTTAATAACTCCATATGACCTCATTTGATTGTAATAGATATGTTAGAATATATGAAATTTATTTATTAAATATAACACAGTTCATTGTGATTATTTTTGTTTCATCTGCAGTCAAAATTGTGGAAAGAGAAGCACTTGAGTTGTGTTTCATTTATAATGAATGTCATGGACAGAAAGACATATGTTTTACTTTTCTGTTGGTGAAGATGGCATTTACAAAAAGAAAATTTTCTAGTAATAAAAAGGGCTAATGAAAGATCATTGATATTGAGTCAGTTTTACATTTACATCCAAGTAACAACATTTTATGCTGATTTAAAGATCCATTTATCGACATACTTTCTGTTGAATTTTTGGGTCATTTAAAAAATAGTTGAAATATGTCCTTTTCTCATTAAATATTTTTAAATGGAAATGTCTTCAGCCCAGTAGTCAGTACCCCTGTTCCTGGCATGAAATATTGATACTGTAATTTTTTCAAATTTACAGATCAAATCATTCAAAACCTAAGGTGAGGGGCGAGACCATTTTCGGACGCCGGATCGGCCGATTTTAGCAACGGAAATCAGGATTGCCTTGTTTAAAGATCGAATTCGGGATAGAAAACATCGGGATACGGAAAGCCATGTTTTAGCCACGGAAATCGGGATTTTATGTTGAAATATAACGAGATTGACAAAAACTGTACCTTGGACAGATAGAAGTGCCATTATCATTATACTTCAATCAGAATCGCATCTAGAAACAGAGTAGATCCAGATCAGAGTACATGTAACAGTAAGTTTAGAGATAAGCTTTGAGCTCGGATCAGGTCCTCAATTATACCGTTAAACAATTTTGATTTAATTGCATATATAAACTCCCTGTCTTAAAATCTGGTATTTTTAAATTTTATAATGTAAAGCAGCGTTTCGACTACTTTATAAATCTCTCAAGTGACATTTGTAGTTCTGTTTATGTCTGTAACTTGGTTGATCCTTGGTTCAGTGGTTTTCGAATGGGGACTCAATAGATTCAGATTTCTCTCCGTTACAAAACGATTCCAGTGCTTGTCATATATAGGTTCTTGTATTGACTTGAACTGGAATTTGGCCAATTTTCTGACTGGCTACTGAAGATTTATGAGAACAAAATGCTTATATGCAGCTTGACGTCACGGTAATATTGATAATACATATATTCGGATTGGTTACGCTGAAAGACTTTGAACAATCATACCCGAGACGTTTAAATCGTAAGCATTGAAACTTTAAACTTTAAAATTGGGGAACAAATTTATCGGATCGGGATTTTAATAAAATATGTCCGGATTTCGGATTTTCTGATATTAAACCGGAAATCGGATGAGACCCTCTCGCCCCCTAAGGTTTTCTACCCCAGGCATTGTTGGATTTCGTAAGATATATCACAACATGTTTGAATTTGGTTTTCAAAGCTCTTCAACTTTGTTAATGATTTGACCTTCCACCTATTTTAATTCATGTGCCACTGACGAGTTCTATGTAGACAAAACACAACTCTGGCCTACTTAATTATCTTTGATGAGTTTTTTTTTTAAACAGGTCATTGATACTTAGCAAAGTTATAACAGTAATGAAAAGCCTTTGATGATGGTGTTTGATATGTTCTTCCATTAACAGCTGTTCATAAGAATTTTTGATAAGTTTTTTATAATTGATGGGTGAAGGAAAAAAACGAAGGTAACCATGGGAGCAGTAAAGTGTCATTCAATCATTAGATAAAAACAAAAGAATTTTTACCTGTAGAATTCTTATTTAAAAGGGATATCACAACCCAATTTTTACTGTGATGTTGTTTATAGAGCCTCTAGATTTAGATATGTTCCATGTTAACTCATTGATCCTTTGAATAAAATTACAAGGTCATGCATTTCTCAGACTGTTTATGATGTCTTTACTCTAAATCTGTTGGATTTGTACTGATTGATATTTTAGTCTGGGAGAACATGATTTATTTATTAGATGTTATTGGCTTTGAACTAGCTTTCAGTAACTGTGAGTACTCTTATATAAGAGCTTTGTGTCTATTGTTTTTGCGTTAGTTGTTTTTTTGTGCTCCTTAGAGTCCTTACCTATCTATTAAGTTGAGCCATTTGCAACTGATTTTTACAGTTTGTTCTAATGTGCTGTTACACCACTGTCCCAGGTAAGACAGAGGGTTTAGGTCTCACAAACATGTTTAACCCCGCCACATTCTTTATGTGCCTGTCCCAAGTCAGGAGCCTGTAATTCAGTGTTTGCTGTTGGTTCACGTTCTTGTAAATTGAATTGTTATAAATTAGGCCATTAGTTTCTTGTTTGAATTGTTTCTCAATGTCCTTGTCATTGCCTTTTATAGCTGATGATACGGTATCGGTTTTTCTCAGGTGCTTCAGTCATTTGGGAATTTAATAGCTACAAAAATGCTTTTATCAGTTTTAAGTCAATTTGAAATAAATTGCCTTTAAAATGCATGAAATACTTTTCTAGACATTTGGCAAACAATGATTAAAAAAGTGCATGGTAAGAAAAATTTCCACTGAATCTATTTACTGACAGAGTCATTTTCAAAAGTCTTTCAGTATTGAAGTTCACCCTTGGTAAGTACGATACATGTTATTAACCTCTATATCATAGACTTTTTACAATTCAGTTTTAATCCATTATGGAGGGAAAACATTATCGTGTGTCTACAACCCACAACTTTTAGAACACCCGAGCATGTAGTTGCCAACTCATCCCCTCCTCTCTTCCCCACATGAAACATTTTGCTTACCTAAAGATTTGTGCAAAGATACTGATAAGATGAAATTATATTGTACAGAAAAAGATGAAATTATATTGTACAGAAAGACTAATATTTTGGCACAACAAAAGGCAATCCTCTAGTGTCTCTCTGTTAGCATTGCCTCAAGATCATGATACTTGAAAGCTTCAATTGTTTAATAGAATTATTACAGTAACTATAACCGATAGTAATAAAGTGATATATATTATATGTCTTTGACAAGATTACCGTATGCACAGACTGCAATCATTTCATTGCCATGTGATATTGTGAATAAGCAGCTAAAACTGTTATAAAAGTTAGAAGATGTACAATATGTAGTATGATTTGCCAATGAAGTTGCTATTCAGCAACAAAATGCCTTCAACAATATACAAACCCCGTTTTGTAAGCTATAAAAGACTTGCTTGACAAAATTTAAAACATTTCAACGAGTAAACCAGGTCCCAATTCATGTCCAAAACAATAAAAAAAAAAATGATAGCATATAGATAGATATAAGAAGATGTGGTATGAGTGCCAATGAGACAACTCTCCATCCAAGTCACAATTTGTAAAAGTAAACCATTATAGGTCAAAGTACGGCCTTCAACACGGAGCCTTGGCTGCATAGATTGGAAGTACTTAAACCAGCTGAGTTCTTTTTAATGTTTACCAACTGTTCATGTTTATTGACAGTATTTATTGTGCCGAAGTTTGACAGGGACTTGATTGTACGTGTTTCTCAAAACCAATTGCAGTTCATTAAAAATTCTGATCAAATGGAAATTTGTTTCATCAAATAAAACTGTTCAACTGATCAGAACTTTTTACAAAGCGATGTAGAAGAACCGCAGTGAGGATGTTTCTGTCATAGATCTTGAAAATAACTCCGTTGAATCAGACGAAGATGAGTAGCATACAGATATCCGCCAGACCATATGATAGTAACAAGCTAGTTCTACTCAGAGAAGAAGGAACTGCTTTGCTCGATGTGAAACCAACTGTAAAAGTTTAAATTACATTATAAAATCTCTTAACTATTCAATTTCTATAGGTTTTAACAGCTTTTTGATTTTGATCCTTAACCCTTTGAGTGCCAAGCTTTTTATCTGGTGAGTGCCAGAGGGTTTTCAGAAGATTTGTTATCTGAGAAGTACAGTGACGTCGTAAGTAACAACCATTGTTTGACGTAACAATGTAGCAGGAAACTTTATGTGAAGTGCGCGCAATTTCTGGATGGATTTTACTCAACTTGATTTTCAATTTTTGAAGTTCGGTGTTCTCATTTTATGATGATATAACACAACTATTATGTGAACAAAAAAGATTGGAAAAAACTGTGAACAATGGAGAGAAAAACATCTCAGACATTATGTCTTTTTTACACATAATTGTTAAAATCAAATAGTAAATGACTTTGAAATAATTTTGTTAATAAATGTGAAATATGAATATATAACGAAATATCGTATATTTTAAGTGATGAAGACGGTATATATATTGACCACAGACATTAATTATTAGAGTCTGCATTTGTTTGTATAAAATGATATGAACTGTAACATTGAGATAAGCTGTGTGTGTATTGTTTTAAAACATACAGTATCAAATATTACATGTATATCGATATTGGAACATGTTTTAAAAAGTGATAAGAATACGAACCCTGCTTTGACTTCGTATTTGTTAGAGGACATAAAATTATAAAAACTGTCTTCCAACTTAAAATAATCTTTGAAAATTGCAAGTCCTTTCAACTTCATAGCAAATAAGAAATTTCTGTTTTAGTTTTTCATTGTGAAGTTATCGTTTATGCCCGATGTGCCTTTTCAAATAATGTCAAGTGAACTTAATTCTTGTTCATCATCGTGTACACCAAGTTTCATACTATACATGTTGATATAAAGCTGTAAGAAAAAGAAGAAAAAAGTGGGAAATTTTTGGTCACGGACAAATCGTACCCAAGAAAATGACCACACAGAAAGTAAAAACTTGTGGGAATAAAGAACTAGTTCATGTTCGGTTACGGGTAAACTAAGGCAACTTGAGACAAACCTATTATGATTATAATGAAACTACAAGTAAGCAACAATTAATAAATAAGGTAAACACATTATCCTGAAATATATACATAGATATAAGAAGATGTGGTATGAGTGCCAATGAGATAACTCTCCATCCAAGTCAAAATTTATAAAAGTAAACCATTATAGGTCAATATGTATATCGTTTAATAATATGCACGCATTTAAAGTTCAATTTCACAACGGTGTCGATGTACATATAGTCCATGGACTCCTTTTCCGCACCTCAAGCAAACAGTTTTGGATCGTTTACGGCCGTTAACAGTCGAACATACGACACAGTTTTTTTCGCGTTTACCAGGTAACCTCTGTAATGTAACATGGGGCCTTGCATTTTCATTTCTGTCTACGCCACCACGTTCACGGTGTTGTCTATGTTCATTTGCAAGCGATTCAATGATACAGACAATGAACTCATATCGTGATATTTGCTGGTTTTCGTCAGTATTATATTTATACAGTATATAGACCCTCTTGGATACCGTTGCATAAGTCTTATTTCAACCATTGCAAAGTTATATAGTAACATATTGAATTCACGTCTACATACTTACCTAGAGGATAATAATATTCTATCTGAAGAGCAAAATGGATTTCGTAAATTGCGCTCATGTCTTGATCACATTTATAGCCTATGTACAGTTTTGAGAAATCGAAAATAAATGAACAAAGATAAATATCTGTGCTTTATAGACTTCAGTAAAGCTATTGATTCAGTTGATTACACAATGCTTTTTCATAAGTTACTGTCAATTGGAATACGTAGTAATATGTACAGGGCAATTAAGGCAACATACTCAAAATTGCAAGCAGCCGTACGACTTAATGGTCAACTTACTGACCGGTTCGCAGTACAGACCGGTGTAAGGCAAGGGGATAATCTTGCTCCTACATTGTTCACACTTTTTATTGATAACTTAGTTCCAGAAATTATTCGTCTAGGCTGAGGTATTAATATTGGCAATGATTGTACGAGTTGTTTTCACTATGCGGACGATATAGTTTTTTCTATCGGAGAGCTGTGAAGGACTGCAAACACAGATAAACCGCGTAAGTGAATGGAGTAAAACATGGAACCTTAAAGTCAATACGGACAAGACTAAAGTATGCATTTTTGAAAAGCTTCTAAAGCAGAAAGTAAATTCAGATTCATCTTCGATAGGATGGCCCTTGAAATTGTTCCAAAATACAGATACCTCGGCTTAGTTATAACAAATCATTTGGATTTCAAAGAATCGGTTGATGAAATGGTATCAGCAGGAGCAGGTCACTTGGTTCACTGACTTCGAAATATTATGAAATGGACGGTATGGACTGTGCTACATATACAAAAGTGTTTTTCTACAGTTTCTACAATAATAGAATATGCATCCGGCGTATGGGGCTGTAAACGGTATGATTCTCTAGAGAGGCTCCAATATCGTGCAATACGGACTTTTCTTGGTGTTGGTATGGCTACTCGGCTATAACGGGAGATATGGGATGGTATCCGGTTTTCTTAGTACACAATGTAATGTTATGCGGCTAATGTGCAGGTTGATCAGAATACCTGACTCTCGTTTGTGTCACAAAGTTTTCTATGGGACCAGGAGATTTCTAAATGATACAAGAATACTTGGTTCAACAACGCCAAAACAATAATAGAATCATGTGGACTTAATTATATTATGACACCCGAAAACGCTTTCAGTTTTCAATCCCTCATGTGTTGGACACTATGAAAACTATTTACAAGACCGTCATCATTTGTCATGGATTGAAAGTGTACAAAATATGCCAAAACTCAGAACATACAAACTTATAAAATCACAATTCTCCACTGAAGAATATCTGAAAAAATGTCTCTCCAGAAACCAAAGATCAGCTTTGTCAAGAATGCATGTGATGTGGAACGTTTCCCTAGAACTTGAAAAGGGCGTATCAGAAATATTCCCGTTGAACAAAGAATATGCAAAATGTGTGACAGTGGCGAAGTAGAAGACGAGCTCCACTTCATGATTAACTGTAAATTGTATAGCGATATCCGTAATGAACTTCTTCAAGAGCTACAAACTTTACATCACAATGACTTCCCGGACCTTTCATCAATTGTTAAACTAAAAGAACTTCTCAATAGTAATAAGAGTAAAACAGTGGCAAAATTTATCATTGACTGTTCAATTCTGAAAATCAATCTACATAGTGTATATATAAATTACCAAACCTATTTTATAACATTGTTCAAGTTGTAAATGCGTTAAATTTTTCTTTCATGCTAGAAACAAACTTAAATTTTGATTTAAAAAATCATTTTCATGATTCAGAATAGACTATTATCATCAGAAAGTGCATCATAAGCCTATTTGGCTGGCTGATTATTTTGTATTTTAAAACATGTATTTATTTGTATATTCAGGTTGCACTATAATAAATAATTCTTCTTCTTCTTCTTCTTCTTCTTCTTCTTCTTCTTCTATAGGCATTGAGAAGCATCCTGTGAAAAATACTAATAGCGACTCTTTTCCACGTGGTTTTTGTTTTGTTTTATCTTCATATATACCACACATCATATCGTTCAAATCAACCCCACCCATATTTTTATTATAGCTAATAGCAAGGCTTGGTTTTTCATTTTGATTGTGTATACCGTTATAAAATGTAGATACAAAACGTACAACTTTTCTATTTGGCCTCTCTCGAAATGCACAGCATAATAGCGGACCTCATCTGGCGAACACAGACTGGTTAGCATTAGGGTTTGCCTCTTTAATTAATCTGGGTAAATGTCTATTTTTCGGATAGTACCAGTTAGATAGGTGTTTTCAGTATACAAACGAGTAGTAAGTGATATCGAAGTAAAAAAATTATCACAAAAGACATGAAACCATTTACCTAAGAGACCGGCAGATCTCAATAATTTGAAGACAACATTACATCCTTGCGTCTCATTATTTGGGATGGGATCATACCGTTTTCCCCTATACGGTAGAAAATGGATAATGTATCCTGTTGCAGCCTCTACCAACATCCAAAGCTTGATACCAAACTTGCTACTCTTCGATGGTATATATTGAGTCATGACAGTTCTAGCTTTGGTTCCTATCAAAGATTCATCAATTGAAAGTTCTCGTTTTGGGGTAAGATACCGCTTAAAAACCATATTAGCATGTTCTACTATCGGCTTGAACCATGCGGACGGGTCGTAAAACTCGCTGTTTCTTTGCGGGGTGTTTTTATTGTTAACTAAGTGAAGACATCGAAGTAAAAGCTGAAATCTATTTCGTGAAAACATTCCTGAAAACCATGGTGTTTTTTTACTTTTGAACTTTTTTGACCAATAATCTTTGATACTTGGTTTTCGAATTAGACCCATGTTAAAAATTGTCGCTAAAAAGCCTTTTATTTCAGTAACAGTAAATTTCCCATTCCACTCAAACATTCTGAGTTTAGAAGATGCATGTAGTGTATTATTTCGGCGTGTTCTTGCAAGTAGCTGTTTTGCATATCTAAAAGGAATAAGAAATGACACGAGTTTCACAAAATTCATTAAAATCAGATTAATTATATTAATACTATTATACATGTATAACTACTATAATTCCATAAGTAGAAAAAAGTCGAAATCGAGTTTTATCTGCATTTCAATAGTGCTACGTAAGCTTAAATTTTTAACAAGAATTTGATTCTTAAAATTTATTGATCAATTTAAGTACTGTGTTTTATTCGAGTTGCTTCTTCAGTTTAAGTTGTGCAAAACATTGTAGCTTGGCTAAATATTTAAATTGATATGACTGCGCTAAAACGCGCTGCTTAATCATTCAACTGCATGTGGTTTTTTTTTTTTTTTTTTTTTTTGTTATATGTAGGCCTATATATGTTATCTTTATCCGTTAAATATTTCGGGTTTTTTGTGGATTGTACCTATGTTTTATATCGTACTTTATAGTAATTTCAATGAGAAAATTGGATAATTTATACTATAATACTGTGTTAAAATTGATATATTTATGTCACGGAATAAGGTAATACAAATGTATTCTGATTGACGGTTATGAGTACATGGCATGTGTTAACACATAAAATCAAAGAGCTGACGTTCTATGTGCATCAGTGGTCGAAACGTTCACATGGGGTTTTGCTATTGGTTTGTAAAGATTAAAACTATGTGTACAGCGAATTTTTACGCAAAGCTTTGAAAATAAATGTAAAAAGAAATTTAGTTATGAAATACTTGCAGAGAAACAAAATATATAGTCCAAAATGTTGCAAGTTACCTGTTTGTTTCTCTTGTTATTCTTTTTAAAATGTTTATGGAGAACATTAGATAAAAATAGGCAATAGGTAGTGAATTTCTGGGTGGCACATTTTTACTCCTGGAACATCACCATGAACATTGTGTGGTTGTACTGGTTCTGAAATATAAACACGGAACCACGGAGCTTCCGCGGCCATCATGAAAACGCCGTCAATGCTTTGTGACGTCATCGCCTTTGTGATGCCGTTAACGACAGAGCCGAAAATAACAAAGCCGATAATTCGGCTCTTGGCACTACAGACGGAATCGTTAAAAGCCGATATATCGGATTTTGGCATAGTAAGGGTTAAGCGAGACAAATACACGTAAATTTGTATGATAGCAAGCAATAACAGCAGGCGTTTAAAATATTCAGTGGACATCAATCGGGAAAATGTTGTTTGCAACTGTTGATGATTATAGGTTTAACCTCTTGCTGCCAAAGGGACATTTATGGCTTCTACACACAAAACTTGTTGATTGTGTAGAACGTCAAAGGTCCATGGTAACGTCACAATACAGAGGGCACTGACAAAGTCAAAGACAGCGCCAAAAGAACGATTTTGGCGGGAATGAAGCAAACTGAATTAAATGCATAAATGATACAGGATCATGAGCTTGTTAGTACTATAATACTAACTTATTTAACGTGTTTACTAATTACGTAGTTCGTCATTTTCATGCAAAATGTCGCATACTTTCGAGAAATTTGTTAAATGTTTTTTTTCATATGTCTTTTGATCAGAATATCTTAATTAATAATCGCATTCCTTATAAATAATCACATAAAAGGTAACTGTTATACTTGATTACGCGAAATATTAATATTCACAATACACGCTTTATTTAAGAGAACTGGAAAATTTCTTTAGGGCTCAAATGCTTCTCAGTGAAGATTTTTTTTTTGTAAAAGTACACAAATGTTATCCGATATACTTGTATTGCCATACGATATTTCAATACATTTTATACCCGTTTCATCATTGAATCACTAAAAATATTTATTTTCATTCGAAATGGGGATGTTAAATTAGTAGGTGACCCAATGATTTCTTATCCTATCCTACATATCCTTTCCCAGTGGCAACCTCAATTTTCAGCCATTCATCACAGATCTTTTACTTTATAGGACCCACTGAGCAACAGATTTATTGTACATTAAATTTCAGACGTCCTTAATTAATATTGCATGAAATACTTGCCACTGAAAGTTGAGAATAGAACAATTTATCAATCAACAGATTTTAAAAGATATTTCGTGTATGCCAATTACAGTGTGTACTTCATCATAGAAAATGAAAACGAATTATTATTGATTCAGGTTCACTTGTAGACAATAGAAATTAATTTTAGAGAATTTCTTCCCTCGTTTTTCTGTTGTTTTTTTTTTTTAAATTCGTATTTTCAAACATTTCTCTTAAATTTTGAGCAATAAGTGGTCAACAAAATAAAAATAAACATGATTAAAAAATAAACAAAATGAATATGGATAATAACGTCTATAAAAATTATTTTCTCGCGTACCGAAACAAGGCTTTGAATGAAAATTTTAATCTGACACGTTTGATACTTTACAACAAGAAGTAGTTCATAGAATCGACTGCCCGGAGTTTTTATTTATTTTTGTTTGCATTGTATATAATTATTTGAGAGATTTTTTTAACGGTATTTATCAATTATAACAAGGTTTACTAAGCTAATCGGATAACAAGGATAAATATATTTTAGTATTTTAGAGGTGGTTAAGAATCAGTTATGCATTTCATTTGACAAAGATAAAACAGAAGCGCTTATAAAGCTAGTAGCAATGGGTATATTATTTTCATTTTTTTTGAAGACAAGAAAGATAAAAAAAACTATATTTCAAGGTTAAAAGTTGTATTTTTAAATAATATTGTATTAAAAACATCTTTTATCACAATCTTAGAGCAATAGTTTTCATAAAATTACTTTTACATCGCTTTTCATAATTACGGCTACATTGACGCGGGAAAAATTATGGACGGCGGGAAAGCGCTGTTCTACAGAGAGGCACAAGTTTTGCAACGTCACAGATATGAAACGTCAAGATGCTTTTGGCGCGACAAAACAAGAAAAAAACGCGGCAGCAAGAGGGTTAAAGTCAAGTGACAAATTAAATGCATATTCAAGACGAGGACATGATAAAGGGATATGAATATGAATCCTGCTTTGAAATAGATCGCCATGCTGAGACGGATGGTAACGTCATAGTTCTCAAGGTAACCTCCACAGGATAAATTGATACCCTACCGGACACGTTATTCCGACTCCGAACTAATCAGTCTTTGCTCTTACTTCTTAGTGAAGAAGTAGCAGATAACAATCGTAAAAGTCTTTGATTTGACCCAGCCAGGAATCGAAGCCACGACCTCCAGCGCTCGAGGCGAGCACGCTACCACGAGACTATCAATAGATATAGGAAGATGTGGTGTGAGTGCCAATGAGACAACTCTCCATCCAAATAACAATTTATAAAAGTAAACCATTATAGGTCAATGTACGGCCTTCAACACGGAGCCTTGGCTCACACCGAACAACAAGCTATAAAGGGCCCCAAAAGTACTAGTGTAAAACCATTCAAACGGTAAAACCAACGGTCTAGTATATATAAAAACGAGAAACGAGAAACACGTATAAATTACATAAACAAACGACAACTACTGTACATCAGATTCCTGACTTAGGACAGGTGCAAACATTTGCAGCGGGATTAAACGTTTTAATGGTACCAAACCTTCTCCCTTTTTCTGAAACAATAGTATAACATCACAACATAGAAAACACACGATAAAACATCAATTGGAAGGCTTAACTCAATCAAAACGTAAATTAACACACTATGAACGAATAAATTCGATCTGTGATACCTGAAAGTAAATACATAGTTAATAAAATATTAGGGACAAACATTCAAGGCCAAAAGCAAACAAACAAGTCCAAATAAAGCCATGGCAAAACACTACCGTGAAATATTAAACCCTTAGAAAATAATCACTTTTGAAAAAACGGTTTTCATAATATATACAGGTAAATGAAAAATAACTTTGTCGTTTTAGGTATACTTTTCTGTCTATATAAAATCTTCCAATAATTAGGAATACCAAGAAAGGTCTGTCATATAAATACCTAATTTAACACTAGATACATAAGGGTAAATATCAACAATAAAACTTCCCTGTACAGATTAAAGGAGAATAATCTTGATGTTAATACAAATGTAGTACGAAGAAGTGAAAATTAGTAGATATTCCAAATAATCAAAGCTGGTATACAGACAAGATCCATATTAATATAAAATAACAAAAAGTATTAAAAATAGTATCAACAGGTCGAATTAACAAGAAAGTACGATTTGAGAGTACTCGCAGTTACTGACAGCTAGTTAAAAGCCAAAAACAATTAATGATAAAAATCATGCATCAGAGACTAAAATCAACTAAAACACATCCCAGGGATTTAGTATTTTAACGTCATGAACAGTCAGAGAAGACATGACTTGTGCAATGCCAAAATAAATGTATCGACAGGTAGTAGGATAGTGAGGAGCTACTTCTTAAGAGATAAAATTAACGTGTGTGTCTCTAAACATCCCGCCTCAAAAGAAGATACAACTTAGTTATGTTTTAATTTGCTAATGACAAAATCGATATTAGTGCCAATGTAAACTATATTCAGAGATCTAATTACAATATTGGTACGATAACCCTTACTTATAAGTTTGTTTAAAGGTTCGATGAGTTTACACGGATCACATAGTGATTTCCTCGCTTTAAGTACAATATTACCGTAAAATTTAGGATGTGAAATACCATTTTAATAAGTTTTCTACAGGTAGAGCCAAATTTACTAATCAAATCTTTGTATCTATGAAAGAATTTAGTAAAAGTTTTAAGTAATTTATGGTATCGAAATCCCTGACACAATAATTTCCCAGTGATGCATTGATTACGTTCGTTAAAATCTATGACATCAGAACACACACGGGCATACCGAACGAGTTGGGATATATAAACACCGTATGATGGAGCCAAAGGCACATCGCCGTCTAAAATGGAAAATTAACAATAGGAAATGAAAATCGTCTCTTTTGTCGTAAATTTTAGTATGTAGTTTCCGTTAGAAATTGAAATGTCTAAATCTAGAAAAGGGCAACTGCTGCTGTTTATGTTAGATTTAGTTAAAGTAAGTTCTTTTGGGTAAATTTCGGAAGTATATTTAGAGAACTCTGGATTATTTAACGAAAAATATCATCCAGATAACGGTAGGTATTGTTGAATGTATCAACTAAATATAACAATGATGGGTCTTTACTGAGTTTGGTCATAAACTGAGATTCATAGCAATATAGAAATAAATCTGCTATTAAAGGGGCACAGTTAGTGCCCATAGGAATACCTACTACCTGACGATACACTTTATCGCCGAAACGTACATAAATGTTATCTAGCAGAAAATTTAAA
Source organism: Mytilus coruscus (assembly GCA_017311375.1). Lineage (NCBI taxonomy): Eukaryota > Metazoa > Mollusca > Bivalvia > Mytilida > Mytilidae > Mytilus > Mytilus coruscus. The sequence continues at coordinate 120,592,079 of CM029595.1, read as the reverse complement.
GCTTCAATCATATCCTCACATTTCCAGTAAGTGTATCTAGCATACTTTCCTTTTCGTTACAGAAAAGGCTTTAAACGAGTTACAGCAAATAAAATTACAATGAGATTTTTCGAAAGACCATTTTATCAAATACAAAAACTTTTTCTTTATAAGATTGTGTGGAAGTGTAGTGTACAGAGTAGAAAAATCATAACTGTCAACAGAATTATAAGGACCATCAAAAGCATGTATTTTATCTAAAACCTCTAAAGAATTTTTAACACTCCAAAAATAATTAATACCATTATTTTCATAAGCTTTATTACAAAAGTTAATAACCAGTTCTTTGATAGTAGTAAGGAGGTAGTTAGAAGAACTGATAGATTAGTAGTAGAACACTTACTCGATGCGGAGATGAAACGGAATTTAAATGGTTTTGTGTAATTTCGGTAACCAGTACATGGTAGGGACTTTCAAATGTTCGGAAGATGCTTTAAGTTGGGTAGTGGCAGTGGTATGCTTGTTAACGATTTGACTCTCTGTGGTGCGAACGGACCTGAATGTAGAGGAATTGATAATTTCGTTTTGAAGAACTTCCGTGTAGTATATGCGTCACACCACCACTACATTATTGGCTGCCTTGTCTGCCGGTACGAACACAAACCGCTCTGCGAGTACCTTGAGTTTATTTTTATTCTTGAAATGGGAATATCATGGATCCTATTATTAATTTCAGAATTGTTTTCTAAATGAGATATTCGAATATTAACAGTATTCATAATTTTATTCAAATAACTGTCTAAAGATTTTTATCCGATTTTCACGTTTGCACCAATTTTACAGTAGGCAGACAGAGCGTCTTTAATGACCTGACGACACTGTTTCCAATCTATTATAGATGGAGGACGGTATTTCGGTCCTTTCTTTAGAAAAGTTATGACCTCACGGTCTTCGACGATGTTGAGGTCTCCTGTAATAACATGACCATAGGGAACATATATAAAACTAGATGTTTCGCAGTCTCAAGTGGAAGGAACATTATTTTCTATATTGACGTCTGATGTAATTGACGTATAATTAAAATCAAATTTCTGCTCGGTTTTTATAAGAATACGAAATAATGGGTTGTTCTATATTATCAAAATATGGAGGTATTAAGTTATATACGGAAGAGTCATTGAATATGCTAGACAAATTAATAAAATCAATACCTCTATTTATATATTTTAATTTAAGAAAATGTCGTTTATGATTTTCAGGTTTATCAATACTAGGAAATAGCCTGTGATGACAAAAGGCTGTAATAATACGGGTGTATTCATAAAACGGGCTAAAAAAGAAATTTTATCACACTCCAGAAAAATAGCATATAATTTACTTATAGGTATCTGACCCAGTTTGCATAATACTTGATGTCTACCATTATTCTTTATTATAGATAACAGATCAGCAAGTGTATAATTTATACGATGTTTAATACGTTGATTACGGTTTTGCGTTTACCATGAGACCTATTATTTCTAAGTCGTTTATCAACAATATTAATGACATCGATAGAAGTTTTAGATATGTTCCTTGCCCTAATATTTTGTCATTGAGACCGAGAGGATAAGCTGTTTGAAGTCTTTTATCCAAAACAATTCGCGAACTTCGCGTGATTTTTCAAACTGCTTGTGTGATTCTCCTGGTTGTTTCTGAACGGTTTCGAGGGGTTGGAATTTTATATATTTAAGATTGTGATTATGCTTATTTAAATGTTGATATACTAAACTTTTGAATTTTTTGGGTCTACGAAAGCGGTAGAGATGTTCTTGATTTCTTTTGTAATACTCTCGTCCCGTCTGTCCCACATATTGAATACCACACTTAGGTTGGGTTCAAGTTACCACATATATTAGGTTTTGAGTTTTCAGGTAATATCACAGGAAAAGGAGAGCGAAAAGGTTCTCCCGTTCACTGTTGACCGTATAGTATTTTGAGAAGTTAATCTAAAACAGGTTAGTCATTTTTGGCATTGCACGGAAAATTTGTGGATATCCACGTGCATTTTGTTAAATAATCTGGCTGTAGTAGCATTACCAATACGTTTATTTATGCACGTAGATAACCTACAAGATGTGTTGTTTATAATTTTCTTTCCATTCCGTAAAATCATGATTATTAAATAGGGTATAGGAACAATACAAAAGACCGGAGGTTATGACACTGAATGAGGATCACAGTTACGGAATAGGGAATAATAGGGAATGCAGTAAAGAACTCTTACAAAACTGTTATAAAAGGCCCGACGTAAAGACTTAAATATAACAAAACTGACATATATAACAAACACAGGGCGAAAACAGAGGTTGTAAGAAATCTTAGTAAAACCATAGCAGGGGCAATAATAAAAATAGCAGGCGTGGATGAGTATCAATACATCCAAACGCCGTAATATTGAATACACAATAAAGGTTTAATACTAAGATAAAATAAACATGTGAAAGCTCTCTCACAGGCAAACAACCAATAACTGAAAAATATAAGGGCATACACTACAAGCACGGGGACACATTCTACTGCATCCACACAGCACGAGTAACAAACCCTGCAGTAAATAGATATAGGAAGATGTGGTGTGAGTGCCAATGAGACAACTCTCCATCCAAATAACAATTTATAAAAGTAAACCATTATAGGTCAATGTACGGCCTTCAACACGGAGCCTTGGCTCACACCGAACAACAAGCTATAAAGTAAAACCATAGCAGGGGCAATAATCTAATAAATCAATAATCTAATAATATAAAAACAACAATCATAAGGATTTTATTTGATGCCATTTAGTGCTGCTTTACAATGCTAGCGTCCTTGTCAAATTAGTTTTCAAGATTCGTGTGTTTTCGTTAATGATATAGTGGTTATAGAGTTATAATCCTTGAATTATCAAGTTTGATTTTAACATTTTGCATGAGAAGTCCTTCTTATTACAGTTTTCACATTTTCAGGAATGCAGTAAATAGATATAGGAAGATGTGGTGTGAGTGCCAATGAGACAACTCTCCATCCAAATAACAATTTATAAAAGTAAACCATTATAGGTCAATGTACGGCCTTCAACACGGAGCCTTGGCTCACACCGAACAACAAGCTATAAAGGGCCCCAAAAGTACTAGTGTAAAACCATTCAAACGGTAAAACCAACGGTCTAGTATATATAAAAACGAGAAACGAGAAACACGTATAAATTACATAAACAAACGACAACTACTGTACATCAGATTCCTGACTTTGGACAGGTGCAAACATTTGCAGCGGGACTAAACGTTTTAATGGTACCAAACCTTCTCCCTTTTTCTGAAACAATAGTATAACATCACAACATAGAAAACACACGATAAAACATCAATTGGAAGGCTTAACAAGGTTGTTTTGATTATTACCTTTTATGATAGTAGATGTGTCATGAAAAAAAAACGACTTGCAATTGTACAATATGAATAAATAAATGTGATATGTCAACGAGACAGCATCCCAAACGAAAGAAATAACCAATAGACATACTTCCGGAGCACATGAGATCACCCCGGTTTTTTTGGTGGGTTCTTGTTGCTCAGTCTTTAATTTTCTATGTTGTGTTTTGTATACTGTTGTTTGTCCTTGTTTTTTGCCATGGCGTTTTCATTTTATTTTCGACATATGAGTTTGAATATCCCTTAAGTATCCTTTGCATCTCTTCTAGAACTGAAACAAATGTAAAGTGAAAGCTTGTAACGCTGATTCATACTTATAGATTATGTAGGAGAAAAGAAATTCCGGTTTCATTTGGTCTGCAAATTGTGTGCACTTTTTAAACAAATGCTGTTTTTTTTTTTAATTCCTACTACGTTAATTCCAAGGCTTAAAGGCAATGATGAAAACTTTCATGGCCACGATTGGTGTCATTGGAACATTCTTCATATATCTTCTAAAATGTATTTGCAGATATCAATATAACTGTCTCCTCTATAGCTCATTGCAAGATAATTTGATTTTCAACTTTGAAATTAAACTGTTGGCAAATTTTAGAATAAATACGGTCTTTTAATTGTCATTATTTTGATAATAAATATAAAATATTTCATCTTTCATTGATTGATAAATCTGTTTTCTGTATCCGATCATAGAGGCTATTTTCTAATTATTTCGTCTATTTTCTGCTTTTTTAAGTTCAAAATCGGATTAGAAGGTTCTTATTGTGCGCAATGTAAAACATTTAATACTTTGATCAATGACATTTGTTATTACGTGTATATAAAAAAACAACAATCATAAGGATTTTATTTGATGCCATTTAGTGCTGCTTTACAATGCTAGCGTCCTTGTCAAATTAGTTTTCAAGATTCGTGTGTTTTTCGTTAATGATATAGTGGTTATAGCGTTATAATCCTTGAATTATCAAGTTTAATTTTTAACATTTTGCATGAGAAGGCCTTCTTATTACAGTTTTCACATTTTACAGGAATATAATTCATAAATTTTCAAACTTGCTCTCCTGTATTAACATCTATTTCAAGTCAATATAATGCCATATACCACTCTCTTTATCAAACAAGATATTTTTAAATCAATGATTAACCAAATAAATTAATCCAGATTAATAGGTTTTATCCGCTTAGCTATGCATAAACTTTTAAAACATTTTTACTGACGGTGTTTCAAATAAAATACTCCAAAATGGCGAACGAAAAAACTATGAAGGGAAATATAGAAGAATTTGCTGTTCAGATGAAACGATTGGTGAACAACAAAGAGCAAAGGTATGCCAGAATTTCAGACCAGAACATCAACTTATGTTCGTTTATTTCAGCACATAATATAATGCAACAGCAAAAATGTTTGATATCCTATTTTAACTTTTATACCTGGTAACCAAATGATACGTTAATTCTTGACAAATATAAATTTAGATTTTATGGAATTGTAGTCTCAGATTTTTAAATATCTGTTCTAATCTCAAATTAAAACAAGTGAAACAACAGTCCTATAATTTTTTTATATATGTTCATGGTGATCACAGATAGACAGAGCATACTCATATTTCGTATGTGATATATTTTCAGTGACATTAAATTTTGATCGGATCAAACAGAAAACCTATATACGCACACAGATGCATCCTAGCAAATCGGTGTGCTGTTTTCAAAGCAATGTTTCAGGATCAGGCACAAAGAGCCGGTGTGGTAGACAATACTGTTCCTTTTGTTTTGGCAGACATGACACCAGATATTTTTCTTGCTGTGATGGAATTTATCTACACCAACTGTGTTACACTGACACCAAAAATAGTAGGTTTTATCATTTTCGGAGTAATACCGAAAATAGTATATTATTTATCAATTAATTTTCTCAGTGAAAATGAATAGAAATTAAATAGTCAGTTTAGTCACTCAAAACAATCGTTTAAGTCTGAAACGGTCATTTTGATCATTGCATCATTTGAAAAGTCTGAAACTAAAAACGTTATGTCTTGTTAAGAGTTAAAGTTCTTTTTCAGATATTTGCTTGTTGTAAATCAAGCACTGTTCAGATATCTTTTGTGCAGTCAATTCTGTTTAGTCTCCTTTTCAGACAATTCAGCACGTTGTTGTTTCGTACAGGTAAATGATAGCTACTAAAGCAGACTGAACAGATCTTAATTGACCGCAAGCGAATTGTCTAAACAGTATTGTATTTACCACAACGGAAAGTTTGAAAATTTACTGAAGGAATGAACATAACTTGAAATTTTTTGTCAGTCTTTTAAGAGCTGTTCAGATCAAAATGGCTATTCAGTTCAACATTGGTGTACTAGTGAATAGTTTTAAGTAATTCTATGTTTGCATGCTCAAATAATTAATTGTATTTGTCTATACAAATGCCAAATAAAATCTTGGTAATTTAATTTTTGCGTGTTCAATTACTAAATGGATTTGACTTTAAACAATACCACTGTGATAAGGAAGTAATTCATATATGTTTTTGCTACGTATGTACTTGCTCTAACAGTATGTCGTTTTGGGTTGACATCATTGTTTTTTCTGACATTTTAGTATTCAAAAAATGCAACACTACCACGAACATCAATGTACTGAATTTTATTAACTTTAATTTGTGTAATTATTTGAAAACAAATTGACCTGGAGTCCTGGTAATTCTATTTTGCAGGCTATTGATTCGCTTGGAATAGGATTAGAATATGGGCTAGAAGAATTAAGAAAGGTATATAGAAACTATGCATAACATGATATAGCGATATAAAGGTGTCTAAAGTCATTGAACTCGGTATGCTAAATGTACACCACTGGAAAAATGGGGCATTGTTGTGGAAGTAAAATTTGATGCTGTAAATATTTTTAACTGTATAAAATCTTCATCTTAACCAAATTTATGGTACAAGTTTCAATGATAACTTCATAATTTCAACATTGTATTAGTACGTTCTTTTCATACGTTAAAAATATTAAATATTTTAGCCCTTTTATTTGTTGGATGCAGTGAATAATTTTGACTACAAGCTTCATCGAAAAAATGGTTCCAGTGAATCCAAAGATTTGGTGCTTTGGAAAATATAATTTGTCTTCAAATCACCGAAAGTACAGGATTTTTCATGAGACATTTGTGAAAATTGTTTAAATAGGAGACTACATCACCACTGTAAAGCACTGCCGTGGAACTTTCAACAAAATACAGTACGACCTACCTTAGGATTAGCATGCATATGTATTGAGGAATGCTGTTTTATTGTAGAGTTTTGTAACAAGAGGATTAACTCTTAATTAAGTGTTATATGGGCATTTATAATGTTTATCATTAGGTTTTTGTCAAAAATGGTACTTGTCACAATGTTGACACTCTTCATAATATTTTTCGACTGCAATTAAAAATTGTAAACCAGTCTAACTCTCTGAACGCAGAATGTGTATGGAATTCAAAGAAAATGTACTTATATGTAATAGGAGCGGAATTTAGCTCGTAGAGTTACGTCCTAGAACTGGTTTGACCAGATAGGCTAGCGTTTATCAATTAAGCTACATTTTGCATGAAATTTCTTACGTTTTCATCATTATTATCATTATTATTTTTAATAATATTACCGTTATTTGGTTTTTGTTATTACAGTCGGTTCTAATGTGACATACTTTTATAGATTTTTTTATTTTTTATTAGAACAAAGGGCTTGTCGGCTCGGAGTCAGAATAATGTGTCCGGGCAGGATGACATGTCTTCATGTGGACGGTTTGGTACCTTGTGAACTAGCACGTTTAAGATATGGCTCAGCATGTCGGTTCATATTCATATCGCATTACCAACATGTTCATGAACTTTCGATTTTCCTGATTATGCATTTAATTTGCCGCTGTACGTTAAACAGTCATGCATCATCGTCATTTGGTCATTTGATTTGTCGGTCGCTGATTTGCTTCAGTATCATTGTCATCAATGGAAATCCGGTCCAGAAATTACTAATGTTTAGACTACGGCTGTCCGATAGTTTCGGAAGATGTATACATGTTATAAATATAAAAATAAGAAGATGTGGTATGATTGCCAATGAGACAACTATCCACCAAAGTTAAAATCTGATTTATAAATATATTTAGTCAGAACCTTCTTGTTTCTTTTTACCATTTAGCTTGCAGGCCACTACTTGATAGAGAATTTAGCAGTTCACAACGTTTGTGAATGTTTACAAGCATCCATAGTGTTCGCCCAGACAGAGCTTAAAGACTCGTGCATCTTATTCATTGATGACCATACAGAGGTATATATATGTTTGTGTGTGTTTTCTGATTCGTTCTGGTCTTATTTGTGAAAAAAGTCGTGAATGCCAGACATAAAATTGAGAATGGAAATGGGGAATGTGTCAAAGAGACAACAACCCGACCAAAGAGCAGAATACAGCCGAAGGCCACCAATGGGTCTTCAACACAGCGAGAAAATCCCGCACTCGGATGCGTGCTTTAGCTGGCCCCGAAACAAAAATGTGTACTGGTTCAGTGATAATGGACGTCATACTAAACTCCAAAACATATAAATGAACTAAAATTAAAAATCATACAAGACTAACAAAGGCCAGAGGCTCCTGACTTGGGACAGGCGCAAAAAAGCGGCAGGGTTTAACATGTTTTGTGAGATCTCAACCCTCCCCCTATACCTCTAGCCAATGTAGAAAAACAAACACACAGCAATACGCACAGTAAAACTCAGTTTAAAAGAAGTCCGAGTCTGATGTCAGAATAGGTAACAAAAGAAACTAAGCAAAATGACAATGATACATAAATTAAGAAAGGACTACTAGCAGTTACTGACATGCCAGCTCCAGACCTCAATTAAACTGATTGAAAGATTATGTCTTCATCATATGAAAATCAAGCACAATCCCTCCCGTTAGTGGTTTTGTATCATACTATCATAAAATATATGAGAAGAACATAACCCGTATCATGCCAACAACTGGTTTTAGAATAAATGTGTTTATTTCCGATGCAAAGACCCTATGAGTGAATCAATATTAAAACCAAAATATGCCATCTTTAATGACCTGACAACAGTATCGTAACTATATCCCTTTAGCTCCCTACATGCCATCGCCATCGTCGTGTTGTCAACATTTAAGTTAGTCTGTGGTTACATTTTTCAGACATCAATAACTGTGTCTAATCTCGATTAAATTTTACGAAACTTGGACAGAAGGTTCTTAAGTAATGAACAAAAACAGTGTTTAGAGTAAAATTTTGAAAATATTTCTTACTTTTTCCGTACTTTACTGAAAACTTGTATGTTTTTGCAATTACAAACAGTCTGGGGTTAAAGATTTGTAGACAACAATAACTTTGTCAAACATTCATGGAATTTTATGAAATTTTAAAAGAAGTTTCTTTGTGATCGAAAGATAGCATCGTAAGCAAACTTTTGATATTTTATCGTATTCGTTTCTTTGCATTGTACATATAAAAAGACTTGATATTAGTTATGAAGCAGTCAGTATAACACTTTTACAGTGACAGCAGTAGTCACAGTCGAGACACAGGATTCTGCGACACCCTTTACGTAATAATTGTATGGAAATGAAAAAATTAAGTACCGAGTTACTGACATTTTATTTTAACCTTACAGAGTGTGGGGCTTCTTCCACTTGGCTCTGTAGGATGTGTGTATACTAATGCAGAAGAGTGAACATTTAAAAACAACAATTGCTTGAGCAATAAATGGGCAACTTGTTGCAAGGCAAACTTTCTGATCCTATCCAACATGCCCCAACTGTCTAGGGGGAATAAATTTGGCCTGACCATCCTATCAGACAAATTCAGATTTATTATTTTATTTACTTTCGAGATCTTTGGGTAGTCAGTATATATGAAACTACACTCGTCAAACAAAAGTTTATTTGTTTTATGTTTACAAAAAATAATCAAAAGTCAAAAAGATTTTCAGAAGACTAAAATCAAATTTTAAAACTGTGTTTTTCTGCAATAATATCAACTACACTATTGATCTATTCCCAAATGTTAAAATTTTTGCTGCAGAATATTTTATATCTAAATGGATTCGCATTAAAGTCTTGAAATGATTATTTTATAGGATGTGTTTAAATCAAAGGGCTTTGCAGAGCTATCCGAGGACTCATTGGTAGAGATATTGAAGAGCGATGGTTTAACAATGGACGAATCGAAGATACTGAAATACGTAAGAGACTGGGCACAAGTTAATTCTGTAAGTCAATAAGTTTTTTTTTTGCAATTTTCATATAAAGGTGTTATCTCCCTACAACTTATCGAATATGAAACTAACGTACATAGTTACATACAATTAAAGAAATACCAATAAAGTCTATATAAGATAAGAACTGTAAACATGTAAAATCCAAACAAGTGGATTGTTACTAAATAAAAACAAATAAAAATTACAAGCATGTTACACTTGACAAAAATAGGTTCTTGGTTTTTTTAATGATTGAAAACATGTTTAAAACATTTTTACCATGAGACTTACGACCCTTTGAAACGGACCCAGATAAAAAACATTTTTGCAAGAGTAACAACGGATTCTAATATGTTAATAGATTGACAGAAGATACTAAGGGATATTCAAACTTATTAGTCGAAGACAAACTGACGACGCCATGACAAAAAACGAAAAGACAAACAACAATCTATGAAACACAGCATAGAAAACTAAAACTGCACAGCGCAAACCCCACATAAAACACGGGGCTGAACTCAGGTGCTCCAGGCGGGTGAGCAGATTCTGCTCCACATGTAGCACCCATCGTGTTGAAATTAAAGTTAAAAGTAACCAAAAAAAATCGACAAATTTAAACAGGGGGATATTAAAATTCAATATGCAGCATGAGTTATATACTAGTAAGTAAAGTGTCAAAGATATTAGAATAGTCTACGCGGGAAATCTGTTATCGTCTAGCTATATATAAAAATAAGGAGATGTGGTATGATTGCCGATGAGACAACTATACACCAAAGTTCAAATGAAGTGGGTGTAAGCAATTATAGTCAACCGTACGACCTTCAACAATGAGAAAAACCCATACCGTATAGTCGGCTATAAAAGGCCCTGACATGAAAACTATGAAAAAAATCAACTGAGAAAACTAACGGCTTAATTCATAAGAAAACAATATACGAAAAAAAAAAAAATGACAGATATGAATCAATGACAACGAGTGAATCATTACGAGATGAAAACCATAATAGGCTGGGTTAAACATGTTTGTGTACGCTCAACCCTCCCCTAACCTGGGACAGTGGTGATACAGCACAACATAAGAACAAATTATAAACATCAATTGAAAGGGCTTAACTCATCAGATCGATCCAAATAAGAAAAATGAATAGAATACCAAGACAAAAACACATTAGGAATAATTTCTGTGTCATCTCCCTTTGTACGTCATGGTAAAAAATTGTAAAGGTTCTGTTTCGCAACTTTCATTACATGTCTTGTACCTTACTTTTACATTTTAGTTATAGGATTAAATATTTTTTAGAGGTTATTGATGGTGGGAGATTGATTCACAAACTGAATTATGTTTGTCAGTTTATACACCAATAGCCTCTAGATAAATCGGTTTAATCCTTATAATTCTCAACCCAACCATTTGTGATTTTGCTTTCCAATTTCACACATGAATATATCCCAGTGAAATCAACACAGTTTTTTTACACAGGTTACGAATGTCACATTCAAGTATGCGTAGATATGCAAATTATATTAGAAACATCACAAAATAAAACTTAGGATTCCATTATCTAAAAGAACAACGTATATATTCATCGCTACAACAAAAACAGATAAAAAAAATAAATGTACAATTATTGCAACATTACAGGTCGTTCTGAAGAAGCCTTATGTAGAAATAGGAAAGAAAGCAGTAAAACAGATCAGATTAACACTTTTTACTCCAGAAGAAATAGAGAAAATTGAAGTTGAAAATAGAAAAGAACCCTTTATACCAGTGAGTCATTTAATTAGTTTTGTACAATCAAACTTAATTCAAAACTAAAATAATGAAAGTGTTAATATAATTTTCCTAAATTAGTTTGTTATTCAAATGAGAAAGACCGTCTACTAAAAATTCTACCACTACTACTAGCTCTATCATTAATAATAACAGCTAAACAAACATAGTTTTGAAGATAACATTTATGAAAATATATCATTGCGTAGAGATTTTTTTGAAACTTTTTTTTATTTATGTAATTTATATGTATTTAATATACTTTTCATTTGATTTGCAGATCGAGTGCTTCAGCGTAGCATGGAAATTTCATGCAACAAAGAAAAGCGACAGTGGTAATCCTCTTATGAGAGTGCGTACAGGCACAGAAAGCAGGGAACACCATACTCACTTGTTAACAGAAGCACCCTCAGCTTAAACCTCGATAAATATGACCTGACTAGTAGTATTGCTAGGATGTTTTAATTAAAAAAATATCTGTCTGACGGTTGTTTCTTATTTGACATTTGTATTTAATTGAGCAAGGTAATTTTGTCTTCAGAGAGCAAAGGACCATATATCTGTCTCCTTTGAGACGATGACCTGCAAACAGCATAATGAAGAACATTAAGATACCAATAACTAGAGGATCTAAAGAGCCTGTGTCGCTTACCTAGGTCTCATGATGTGGATAATCAACAATGGACTTTCTCCAACATTGAAGACAAGAATAGAATTCATGACAAAAATTTCTTTTTTCTTGATCTTGTATTGCTGATCATTCTGTCTGTTCAGTTTCTCTCTATCATGTATCTTCTTTAGCTTTTGCTCAAAGCACAAAGGAGGGTAAAAAATCCTCATTTAAGGGCAATCACTCCTTTGAAGAGTGACAGTCTATTAACTATATCGACAAACTTTGACTTGTTTGTGGATGTTGCCTTGTTGATCATTTTGTTATCTAAAGTTTCTATTTATATATTATAATTTTTATCATATAAGGCAAAACGCAAAACAAATGGTAAAAATCGTCATTAAAGGGCAATAACTCCAACAAGGAGTTGTCGGAAAATTTCTTCCATATTGTCTGAAATGTAGATCTTGTCTTGCTGATAATTTTTACTTTTTTAAGTTTTTTATCTATCTATTATAATTGTTTAAGATATAAGGCAAAAACGCAAAAAACTGGTAAAAAATCGTGATCAAAGCGCAATAGCTCTAACTAGGAGTCGACTGACGATTTCGACCTTGCATACTTATTCATAGATCTTGTCTTGCTGATCATTTATGCAACTTTAAGTTTCTCTCTGTCTGTTATAGTTTTCAAGATAACGGGCAAAAAAGAAAAGAAAATGGTAAAATTTGTCATTTAAGGGCAAAAACACCTTTAAGAAGTCGCCTGACAGCTTTGACGTCCAAAACAATTGGTAGAGCTCAATATTCTGAACATTTGTGTTGTGTCAGATTTTCTATAGCAATAATGTTTTTCAAAATAATAGACAAACTTGCATTTTACCCCTTTGTTCTATTTTTAGCCATGTCGACCATCTTGGTTGGCAGGCGGGGTCATCGGACACATTTTTTAAGCTAGATACCCTAATGATGATTGTGGCAAAGTTTGGTTAAATTTGGTCCAATAGTTTCAGAGGTGAAGATTTTTGTAAAATTTTAACGGACGACGGACGCCAAGTGATGAGAAAATCTCCCGTGGCCCTTTGGGCCAGGTGAGCTAAAATGGAAAGTAATAAAGTAATTATTTAACAGGGTTATTTTAAGAACATTTTACATATTGGATGATTTATGTTGAAGCACAGATAATCCCTTATTACTTAAATGATCTTAAATCGCTTTTTTTTTATGTCGCATTCTTATGTGAGAATATTTGATCATTTTATTATTTAACGATAGTATCTTAACTGTGTTACCCTTTAAAATGTATCAAATAATAAACTAAAAAATAATTCAGTATTATTGTTATCTCAATTGTCACACATTACTGGCTTTCGATACAAGGTCCCCACAGACTGGATGAAATTGAGTTAAATTTTAATTAAGAACTGGTTTAAAGCCACTGGGAGCCTATGAGTGATAGAATGTGTCACAGTTAAACTTGAGAAGCAGTTTCTGACCAATGAGAAGTTTTGATTCGTTACTCTGATTACACATTTGTCTTTATGTTGATTGTTCAGCGTGATTAATGAAGGTCATAGATTTTTATTAGATTTTGCATTTAACTTCGGCGTGTTAAACTAAAAATTAAAAAAACATGCATCCCTTTAATGTTCTGAAGTATAATTGAATGAGTTCTTTCTAAATTAAAATAGATGTACATTCGTTTTGAATGAACGTGAAAAAAAAATCTCTTTTTAAAATTTTCTAAAAATCCTAAAATTTAAGAACCAGCCCATAGATTTTATTTCACAATTTATTTTGTTGCTACATAAATTTCCGTTTGATTGATATAGAATAACCAAAGGGTCATCGACTTCGTATTTGATGTATTAACCAAGTACAGTTGACAACGTATATGCTTCAAATGTCGTAGCACCGAATTTGTTCTTATCGTGAACACGAAGGGCGCCACATGAGGAGCAGGATCTGCTTATTTTTCCTTATCTCAGATTATACTCGGTTCGTATTGCTCTGTCTTTAGTTTAATACGTAGTGATTTTGTAGACTGTTGTTCGTCATTTCGTCATTTTCGTTTTTTTTTTTTCATGTTTTTGTCGCTTTCTATGACCTATGAATAATTGTCAAATCCATTTAAATTCACCATTGTCTCAGCAAATAACAACCTGATATATGCGACATGATAATTGCAGTCTTCAAAATTTTAAGTACGTTAAATAAACTCAGGAGCCTCTGGCCTTTGTTAGTCTTGTATGTTTTTTTTTAATTTTAGTTCATTTATATGTTTCGGAGTTTAGTGTGATGTCCATTTTCACTGAACTAGTACACATTTTTGTTTAGGGGCCAGCTGAAGCCTGCCTCCGGGTGCGGGATTTTCTCGCTGTGTTGAAGACCCATTGGTGGCCTTGAGCTGTTTTCTGCTCTTTGGTCGGGTTGTTGTCTCTTTGACACATTCCCCATTTCCATTCTCAATTTTATTGTTGACTATCTTCCATACTTGGTCGGTACTCTGGATAAACCGCTATCAGATTTTGCATCAATGTATTGCTTCGCGGTAAGACACATCCAGTTTTCACCTTTTAAATTAAGTGATAGTAAGCTGTCTCATTATGATTTATAAAAATCGTATTTTCATGATTAGCTAAAGTCACAACAAGGCCACGATACACGTCTTCTAACTTTTTGGGCCAGTGAATATATAACGATGTTAGTCAAGTGCACGAGGAATCTTACAGTATTCCTTTCAGAATTTATAAGTTGGCTTCAACCGTTTTTTTTAAAGGGGACAACGAATGTTTCATTTGTTACTGCTTTTCTAAAAATCCATTAATTCTTTTTCAATTCAATATGTTAGCAATGTATAAAATCATATTGAAACGATGATTTACAGTCACACTAAACATATTAAAAAATATGTTCATTTTATAATCCATGATAGCTACAAGTTTTCTTTGATATCTCACCACATAAAACATTATATAAATATGATTTAGAATATTGAAAATATCAATATTAAACTCATCTATTACCAAAGGTATGAGTGTATTCTACGCAGTCATTAAAGAAACATGAAATATTCCGTATTGAAAATGATGTTATCATTATGGTATGCATTAGCTTTTGTTGTAAACTCATGCTTGAATGTCCCAACAGTGTAGCAGAATTATCAAACATACATTTGTTTTGTGAAAGTCTGAATCATATATTTGCTGATAAAAGGACTGTATATGTCTCCAGACGTAAGTACAAGAGTTTGTAAATTTCAATTCAACAAAACATTGCTCAATCGAATGCATTAAATTCTACATTAAATAATGTTAAAATTCTAACTTTACAAATGTATTTCTTTTTATGCAATTTATAAAATTGTTGAAAACAACTTAATATGAAAGATGTGAAGTAATCAGACAAAAACAGACATTCATAAAACACAACACAAAATTTTGAAAAAAAATGCGAACATCCCACATCAAACTTAAGATTGTCTCTGCACAGAAAAGCGTGTCTCCTCATTAACTTTCAAAGAGCTTCGACGGTTTATCCATGTTTTCATTATTCTCAACTTGGCGTCTTGATTCTCAAAAATATAGAGCTCAGATTTTGTCATTTGTTATTTGTTGTTTTAATATGACTTCTAAAATAGTTCGTGAAATTGCAATAGATCAGTTAAAACATTCATTTGGAAGTGCAAATCTAAAGGAACAGGCACGATGTTCAATTCAAAACTACTCGGACAGTAGCATTTGAGGAGTGTGTTATACTAATGTCATAAAAGAGAAACTCGACCTATACATTAAAGCATCTTCTGCAAATTTCTTCGTTTTCTTTGTTTTACTGTGCTATTTTAAGAATCCGAAGCCACTTTAACAAATATAGACTTGATTTCGGATAATGTAAAGAACGATGGATCACATCGGTATATGTAAGTTTATAGGATGAATTATGAATCATTACGAGATGAAAACCGTAAAAGGATAGAGAAAAGAAATGTTAGTTAACAAAATTAAGACCGGATCAACTGCTCAATTTGAATGTGTTTAGGCTAAAGTTCAGATAAAAATTCTAAATGTTGTTTAGACAATAGATGTACCATAACTATGCAATTTTGTGTCATTAATAAAAAAAAAACTTGAGTTTGAACTTTAAAGTCATATGATACTTAAAATTGAAAAAGAGTTGAATATTTTATATCCATTGTACTTGAAAGGCTAATTTTACTATAAAACACGTGTACATGAACTTTCTGTTAAAAGAAAATCCTTTATCTTATCAAAATCTTCAGAAATGTGCTGCTATTGAATTAATGTCTTCCCGTACTCTTTATTCACCGATAGTTTTTCCGTATGCAGTGACCTAACGATAGAACTTCAGCAACCGCACTGCGCAAATGCGAGGGAAAACCGTGATTAAAAGAATGTTTGTTTCATATGACTTTAAAACCTGATTGACCATCACAATATTTTGATTATAATGCCTATCATTCATTTAAATGCAAAATTCGCATGATATTGCAATACTTCCAATTATCATCGAAATTATAAGTGCTCATGAAGCCTGTTTGATCTCGCCATATGTTTATAATTTTTAAAACTGTGCTTCTGTCGTGAACAGAGCACTTGACGACACGATCATGTGTAGTGCTCAAATGAAAAGTTGAACAGAAATACAATATAGAAAAATAAAAAACTTTTAATATAGCTTCAAAGCATACGTAAGTGCACTGATATCAATTCCAAATAATCCCAGACGCAAAAATATAATTACAATAGTTTTTTTTTTTAAATAAGATAGAAATCAAACAATTATCGTGGTTTTTTTTATCTTGATATAAGAAGTTCCAACCCAATGGAAAGTCATATGGATGATAATCTTCCAAAGACTTCTTCAGGTTTGAAAAAAAAAAAACATTTAGTTCGCTGTGTGAGTTTTCTCATCATGAATACAAGATTTAAATCCTAAAAAAAAAGATATAAGATCAAGGATGTCGACATCATAACTTGATAAAATTTGTATAAAGTTCTATCTTATATTAAAGAAAAATTGTTGGATTGAAATTTGAAAAAAAAAGGTTTCAAACCACCTTACATGTTTTATCGAAAACAAACCAAATTAACAGTTTTTTACTTTTATTTATTTTGTTGGTTGATTGAGTGTTGTTTGCTTTACGTCGACTCGAGTGGCAAGTATTTCATTCATGTTCAGAACGAGAACAAATTAACGATAAATGCAATATGTAGGTCCTGTAATGGGTGCGACCGGGATGAAGGACAGGAAGTTTGGACTGCCACTGGAAAATTAGGGTATATTAGACATCAACCGAAATTTAGCCTTGCAATAGGCCACATACGGACCCCTCAAAGTGTTGTTGCAAGGTTCTTTACTTGCTGAGATGTTTTATTTGGTAAAACCTTTTAAAGGGGCATTATTTATGAAGTTGACAAAAACTCAAACTATGATTTTTTTTATTTTTTGGCTTCAAACATTTATCAAAATGAGCTCAAAAACATTGATGATATATAATTGACTTGCAAGTCATTAATTCAACTCATTTGAATCCGAATTCATGCGAATTTCAATTTAACCCTTAACTGGGATGGGCTACGCATGAGCTAACCATGGTTAATTATTAAAAGGAAATGAATGTCAACATTGAAAAGTGAAACAAGGCAGCCACCGGGAAGTTCCATTTCGTTGACTGATTCTGCCCACAAAAAACTCAGACAAAAAATCATTTAAATACAGGTAAAACCGGTTTAACGATGATTTTACATATTTTTTTGAATTAACGACAAGAAATAGACGTAGAAAAAACGTTATTTTAAGATTGCATGTGCTTGCCTGTGTATTGATATTCATATTTATGTTACATCAGGTCATATGACCACAGGCACTTGTCTCTGAAAGAAAATTCATTTATATTATATACCTTAATTTAACACTAAGGTTTATATGCAAAGTTATTTTTCAGAGACAAGTGCCTGTGAAACTTATAGACAATGCCATTTGCCTGTGCATATGACCTACGAATTTCTTCAGAGATTACCTCGATGGTAAACTAGATGGTGTCTATTCTAGAATACACACTACAAGTTGATATATTATAACGAGGCCATACATTGTAAATTGTTTAAGTCTAGAACTTTTGTAATTTGAATAGACTTTGTAGTATGTTATGAATAAAAATATGATATTTTGAGTCGAATCGGTGATCATGAATTTGACACCTAATATCCATTTAAACTTATGCACTTATTGAAAAAAATCATAATAATTAATTTACTAATGTATTTGGTTTGCTTTTTCTTTTATGTTTTGCATATTTTTTACTTCTAATTGTATGTTTATGTACCTGCCGCTAGGCGATGGAGTATAAAGGTTTACCCTTGTCGTCTGTACGTCCGGCTGAACGTCCCAAAATTGGTTTCCGTTCTCTAACTTTAGTTTGCATCAACACAATGTTTATTACCACCAAATTAAACGTTCGAATTTGGGTGGCGTCACTTTCACCGTTCTCGAGTTAACACGTTATGTCCCTTATAAACGAAAAAAATGCTGAATTGTTTTTTTCCACACTCTTACTTTTCTTTGCCTCAACCAAATGTTATGAAACTTATTCACAATGCTTTTTACCACCAAACACAGGTCATGATCGAATTTCGGTGGCGTCACTTTCACCGTTCTCGAGTTATGTCCCTTTATAAATGGAAAAATTGCTGAATTTGCCTTTTCCGCATTCTAACTTTACTTTGCCTGAACCAACTGGTATGAAACTTAAACACAATGATTATTACTAACAAACACAGATCAAGTTCGAATTTGGATGGCGTCACTTTCACCATTCACGAGTTATGTTCCTTTACTGACTCTTGCATATTTACAAGCGGAGGCATCATTCCCATGGACATATTCTTCTTTTATTTAAGTTTACAATGCACAATAATGGCAAATGAAATCTATTTAAAAGCACAGCGTGTTCAATATCAAATGTTATCAAGCAAGCATGATTTCATTATCAATAGATAAATTACTTTTCGCTTGCTCACAAAACTGCTAGCTTTGTGTTTGATACGGTTTTATTTATGTAGCTTCACAATGATTTCATTAACACAGCAATTATCAAATTAAGCGCTAAAAATTTACTTGGAACCCCAGTTACATTAACGATGAACAAAGAAGAACTGTTTTATGCCCATTTTAGTTTCAGCCAAATTTAAGAGCTGGATTTTTTCTCTCTCACCTATACTAGATACCCGAATTGTATAAGTGTCCTTAAAATGACGGCTGTAATTCTGTGTCTGTCTGGTTTTGTTTGCGGTTAGTGTTGCTCAATGGTTAGTGTACTGTATAGATTGTATACAATGTCTTAATTAAAGACTGATGTTTGTCTATTCGTCTATTTTTATTGCTCGTCTTTGAGTTGTCATATCTTTCCTTGATTCGTGGCTTTTGATTAGTCCTTGGTACATTCTCCCCCTTTTTACTTTTTTTCTGATTTAATTTAACCGTCTTATATTTTTTCGATAATGATGGGCGGTTAAGGAGGCTGTGCAAGTATTCACAAACCAATTTAAACACAAGTCAAGAACTTCGTAATTGGTTTTGTCTGTTTTGGAGGGGGGAATTTGCTGATCATTTTAGTGAATGTATGTATATCTGCACAGATTAGGTTGACAAAGCGGTTTCCATATGGTGTCGGCGCTTTCGTCGCTGGAGGCAAGGTGTCTATTCTTTTGGTAAACAGTGGATTTTTTTTCGTACTGAAAGGTCTTTATTTATCACAGTTGTTTCTGATATATTTTCAAATCAATACTGAAGGTACCATACTGTAACAGGTATATATGGCATAAATATATATGTGTTATACATTATTCAAAAAGAAACAAACAATTTGGATCAACATTTGATAATTGAACACAAGTCTCGAACATTTATTTAAAGGAAATGTGTGATGTAGTTCAAAGAGATTTCTGAAGTACTTCTGTGTCAAGTACTTTCAATAACACATTTTATTCAATAAACATGTCCTGTACCAATAAACAAAGTGGAATTGTTTGCTTTGGAAAACAATGATAATGACTTTTTCGATCCAAACTTTCCAAATCAATTTGATTTACAAAAACGTTAAAACAACGGTTCGCTGTTTCTTTGAATCAGAAACACCAATCATGCAATCTAGAATTAAACATTTATAAATATTTGCATTCTCTCTGAGAGTTTACAATAAATGTGTAGTTGACAATGCATTTTTTGTTTCCATGACAACATTTAATCAATATCTTTATAAGTATGTTGTGTCCAAGTTTTAGCATTGATCGGGATTTGTGATATTAACAATTAAGGAGAATATTTCTATGCATGTTAATATGATTACTAGTATGTATATTGAGATATCTTCTAACATTCCCAAGTTATGCTAGTTCAATAATAGCATAATGAATATTTGATATACCACTGATCGTTTATTCCACTATTTCTTGTTGTCAGAAGGCGAGAAAGTGATTGTCGACAGTTAATTAAATAATTATTAATGCAGGTTTATTCATAATGAAAGCATGTTGTATGTTTGCCTTGAATGCATTGATGAAACGACAATAATTTACTATTAATTATATCGTTTGTGCTCTCCAACATTTGGGTCAATACTATATAGCACTGACAGCTCGGCATCGTTTTAAACGTCTGTTAGTGTCGTCTGAGTGAGATGTGAAACGGAATGTGGTACTACGGTTTATTGTAATGTGTAGATATATTTATTTCTATATACTAAGTGTGTCCCTAAAAGGGAACCCATAGGAGGTATGCCTTGTTGGATTAAGGAAGGGATTATCAATGCTTTTGCCGTGGGTTTGCTGTCTGTCGAGAGAAGTGCGGAAAGCTGTAATGTTCTGTTGTGGTTCAGTAGAGGTGAGATTCGCACTATTTTTAATTGAATTTTAATTACATTTGAAATCAATATTTATTTGATATGAAAAGCGATTCCTTATTCCACAGGGAACAGCGAAAATGTTTTTCGGGTCTGTTATACCAGATTTTTAATGGATTTTTAAACATGGTTTAACATCTGAATACATTTAAATTAATAAACGTTATACGGTAGCGTTAATAATATATCATAATGATGTACAAATATCCATTAAAGTTTATAGAAAAATGTAATTTAAAGTAAAAATGTTCTCTTTCGTCATTTAAAGTTGTTGTTTTTGGCAACAATTTCTGTGTAAAACTTTCGTTAGTAAATATTTCGAATTTTGTTTAATCCTGAATAGAAAACGTAGCATATCTAGTTTTTTCTATAAATATCATTATTATGAAAACATAATAAAAGAAGAAACTTTCTTTTTTTTATCTTGTTTTTCGTGGGGATAGTTTCCTTTGTTTAATTTGGTTTTTAGTTCTTTAGTAATTTTTGTTTCAGATGTCAGTTTTGTTTCTTTTTTATATCTTAGCATGGGGCTGGATGTTCTTTCTTGGCATGTTAATTTGATTACTTTATTGATAGTATTAGGCATTTTATTCAGGAACGAGATCATATATATAAAAGTTGTATCAAATTTAGTATTACACACATAAAAATAAAATTATTGAATGATTCGATTCACTGGGTGGCACTTCGAACATTTACATGCTAAACTGAATACAAAATTTAACATCATTATAGAACAGCTTCAATAATTGCTATGTAATAATACTACTCTTTGTGAATGTCCAGTGAATTGATTATTTATTATCATGGCTATTGATCAGCGTCAACTAATTATACCACAATCATCAGAGTGTGATTATTCTAAGAGTCATGGCAGGATTAACGTTAAATATTGACGAGAACAATCTTGTACAACATCATTGTGGATTAACAAGTAAATAATACCAGAGACTCCCTGATGATAGTTACATTTAAGCTGCTAATTAGCATGTTAGCATTTCTTTGTGCTTTTTTGGGGTCAATATGTATTTTCGTTTTAAATCAACATAGTTTTTTTTTATTTACAACAAGCATTAAACCAAAAAAAAAAAAAAAAAAAAAAAAAAAAAAAGAAACAAGCAAATGATTAAATCATGTTCCTTGTATAGGGAGTATTTTCTATTTTTCTATAGTCAGTTGTGTTGTATGTTTAAATACTTGGCTGCTGGATCCCAATTATTGTCACAATAACCTATTATGTCTCTTTGGGTTGCTCACCCAATTTTGTCAATATAACGGAACTATTAACCACTGTCATACAAGTGAGAGGTTTAGCTGGCTATAAAAACAGGTTTAACCCACCCTATTCTCCGGAAAATTCTTGAACCAAGACGGGACTATGACGGGTTTTCACTCGTTCCGTAGGTTGATAACATTTGATTTTGTCAGTTTTTATATACTTCCCCTTTTTGGATATACCTTAGAGTTCGGTATTTTCGTTATAGTTTTTTGTTATATTATATTTCTTCTTTCCGCTCCCTTTCACTAAACATTATTCCTTCCTATTGTGGATCAGCTGTTGTGGATGCTGGTCCATTCAGGTTGTTTATTTCAGGCATTTTTCTATTTTGTAAGAAATTATTTTTAACTGAAAGCTATCATAATCTAACTAGGAATTAGAAAATTATATATATATATTTGTTTATTAAAATCGGGACCACCTGCGTGCAATCAAATTTTATCAATGAAATAAATCCGAATTCTATAAAGTACAAATCTGTTTGAAGCGACTGTAATGTTTTCCTAAAAGACTAGGCTTATTTATCTTAAGATGTTTCCATATCGATTTTCTCTAATGACTTTGTCCAAAAACTAAGATCTTTAGAAATACAAGAAAACTCATTACAACAGCCTTCAGGTTATGGTGCAGGGACTTTGATTTGACAAATTAATGACACGCGACAGTGGGAGGATATTGGTATATAGAGATGGTTCTTCAGACTATATATCTATTGGTTAATATGACAAACCAGTGATGTGCCTCCTGTCAATATTTCCAGGATAAAGACTCGCTGTTTATAAGGAAACTACTAACAAAGGTTTCTAATGGTAAAGTTGGAAGTTATTACTTAGAATCTGTTGCAGTAAACCTCCTGAATTGGTTGATCGTTACGTGGTGTCACAGATGATATGTTCCGTTTGTTTTATTTAGGCTTGCACACAATTCCATCCTTATATCCTGATTCATGATTTATCAAAGAATATATGACTTATCATTGGATTTGTCATGCCATAAGGAGCAGGGCGGGTGCTATTTAGTGAAGCAGGAGCTATTTAATCTTCTATTGCAGGATTCTAGATGGTTTTGGTATATGAACTATTTACATATACACAAACACTTCAGTTTTAAGTTTTCTGTGAAATGCTTTTTGGACTATAACACAAGCAAATAACTCATTACACAAAACTGAAACACAAACATTATGTTCTTCAACATTTCCCTCTAGGGCTCCAGTAGCGAAGCCCGCTTAGTCC
This sequence comes from Mytilus coruscus, assembly GCA_017311375.1. Classification (NCBI taxonomy): domain Eukaryota; kingdom Metazoa; phylum Mollusca; class Bivalvia; order Mytilida; family Mytilidae; genus Mytilus; species Mytilus coruscus. The sequence goes on along the minus strand of CM029595.1, from coordinate 120,568,581 downwards.
ACCGTTGATCATGTTATTAAATTGCCCGGGTCAAAAGGTCACGTTTAAGCTATTTTTACGGTTCTAAACTGATCTGATTTACGGTTTTTGAACATTTAAAAATGTAACATGTCCTTTTAAATGAGACTTCAGGTCGCAAGGTCGCACGCCAAGTCCCCTTCGGTCACAGGTCGGATTTGACCATGTTGGAGCCAACCCACATGTCCAAAACGAACTTCACTTTAAAATTTTAAATCAAAAATTTTAAATGTAAAGTTCATCTCCCTTCCTGTTATTTTATGCATAACACATGAGGAAATAAACTGAGAAGTTGTACGGAAAAATACACTATCCACGCTAGGAACTATACATTCGAGCATAGAAATTCCTAGGTTCTTGTAATAAGTATGTATCTACCAACGTGACTAACGTTGGTGGCCCATTAAATTGCATTGAGAGCTGTCAAAATCAAAGCCGAAAGCATTAAATTACCGTCTTTAATAAACTTGAAGATGCAATACGCAATGTTGATGACTATGGATACATATGGTTTTGTTTCCTCTTTATTACCTAAATAATGAGGAATTGCAGAATATAAAGAATAGAGAAAAATGGACCCCAAAAAATTAAGGATAGAGAAAAATGGCCTGAAATATTAAAGAATGCAGAAATGAAGGACCCCCCCCGTATCCAGACCCTCATGAAAGTGTTTGTTGCATCAAAACGATGTTTTAAGCCCTAACTCCTATATAAGGCGCGATAAAAAAAAATCAAATAGACTCTGTATTGCTTCGTTTTTGTTGAAGATTCTAATCGCGTTTAATTGGTACCAATTTATGTACTCCTCTTTTATCAGTTTTTGCTTTCAATATGCAGTAAATTACCTTTTAAACTTAGTTTTGATGCCGTTCACTAGGTCTTTTTCCCTTTGTATGTTAACGAGTTCTTATCCGGCAAGCAGCAAATACTGGCAACTTCATCCTCTTGAACTTAAAGAATGCTTTTAATATATGTTTACTATCAAATTCTACATGTAATGATTTAGTGAAGCTTTGTTTATTTCGTGTTGCTACGGTGGAAATATATAACAAAACGGACTGAGCGCTAGATAAATAACAACAAAATAATATATATTAAATACTGAGCAGGTAACAAAACTGTGATGTTATGTTTACAGGGCCAATGCAGCTATTGAGCTGGTTATTGGTCATGACACTTGCAGCTCTTTGAGTCAATTATTAAATACTGTTAAATGTTGTAATATTGCATGTGAAAATGCTATTTGTATTTCAATGCAACACTTGTTGTTTCATGTTTAATTTTGTCATCGTCTCATTTATCATTGACAATATTAACAAAAGCAAATTAACCTATGCAATCGATAAAACCATGGCTGTTTCTGTTTATTTTAGATTTCTATTCAAAATTTGAGTACTTTAGAGCAAATTAATTTTGGTTTAATTAGGTCATCTTAATTTCATATTTCAATGTGTAAGCAGTCATGGTTTTCTCTTTGATCAAATACAATATTTATCTGGATGATCTCGAGTGTCAATCAATATGTTTATACCAATAAGTTTGGTTTAAAAAATTCCGTATACTAGTAGTTAATGCATAGTTTGCAAAATAAATAAATGTTTAATGCGCTAGTTCGATAGATAAAGTCGCACCTCATTTCCCTCTCACTGTACCAAACAGTCTCATCTTCTTTCCCTTGCCCTAACTTTATATAAGCTTGAAATCGATGTAAAACGGGCAACACTCGATTAAAAGAAAACAGCCTTACAGAAAAAAACCTACGGTCCAAGAAACATAACACAGAAAACAAAAGATTGAGCAACATAAACCCCCCAAAACCAGCCGGTCACTTGAAACTCGGGTGCTCCGGAAGGATAAGCAGTTCCTGTTGCACTAGTGTCACCCGTTCCAAGGTAGCAAAAACTATAAATGCATCAACATTAAAATTACAAAAAAAAGCAGAAAAGGAAGAGAAAGACGGACAGACAAAATTTCAGTAGAAAATAGCTGTGCAATGATCAACTGAACAGAAACGCATGTGTATGGCAACAACTCCATACAGTACAGTCATCCCTTATAGATATATTCACATGATAACTCATAAAAAATCTCCCTCTTAAAAGTTTCTAAATGAACAATAATCTTCTGGTTCTGGATTTGTTTGTTTGTTTTTACTTTTAGAATCATCTTCGGTATAGAACGGAGAAAAAGGTGTCAATTTAATATTCAAAATATACAAAAATTATGGGAAAAAGGGATACACATTGGCTTGAGGTATAGGGGAGGGTTGAGATCTCACAAAACATGTTTAACCCCGCCGCATTTTTGCGCCTGTCCCAAATCAGGAACCTCTGTTTTGTTTTGTTTTTTTTTTATTTTGGTTCACTTGTATGCATGTTTCGAAGTTTATAGTGTGGCGTCCATTTCGCTGAACTAGTATACATTAATGTTTAGGCTCCAGCTGAAGCCCGCCTCCGGACGCAGGATTTTCTCGCTACGTTGAAGACCCATTTGTAGCCTTCGGATGTTTTCTGCTCATTGGTCGGGTTGTTGTCTCTTTGGTACATTCCCTGTTTCCATTCTCTATTCTACGTTTAGAAAAATGTTGGATATGCTTTCCTGATCTTTTAATTAATATATCTCGATGCAATTTGTTTTAAACTAATGTGTCATATATATATATATATATATATCCATGTATCACCATCACTGCTGGTGATCCGATGGATCAATCTGTTGTAGAGTTGTCACTGGTTCAGATGTACTTATAAATATAATTATTTCTGTGACTGTATCTTGCATTAGTTTGTAGGATCCTTTACAATAGATATTTCAGCTGATCTGTAACAATTCCATCTTCATGCCTTATATATCATGTACTGTATTACGACGCTAGATTAAAACTGACGAGGAAAGGTAACACCCGGCCACCGAAAGCTTTATTATTTGTGAAGCCTAGGTGGTTGAGTGGTCTAGCGTGTCGGATACAGTGCAGGCGATTTGGTGTCACGATATCTCAGTAGCATGAGTTCGAATCCCGGCGAGGGAAGAACAAAAAATTTGCGAAAGCAAATTTTCAGATCTAACATTGTTGGGCTGATGTTTAGACGAGTTGTATATATATATATATACAGATCCTTTCAAGAAGAATTTCTGGCAACTTCTTGTCTCTTTAAAATGTACGAGCCAGCTTAAAGTAAGGCCACCGCATACGTACAGATCATGTCAAAAAACATTCTCTTGAACTTTTCATCAACGGTATGTACAGAGGAAAAAGTGTTATTTCAATATTCAAAATCGACGAAAATAAAGTAAAAATGGCGGTTTAGGGCAATCGAAAAATCTTAGATCGGCTTTCTTGATCTTCCAATCTTCATTCTGAAATTTGGTATTCAACATAAGAAGTTTGAAGCCCTAATGCAAATAGGTAAGACAAAATTCAAAATATAAAATATAAATACTTATGTCTCAAAAACATTTGAAGGATGTAATTTGGTAAATTTATTCGACTTTTTTTTAATTTCGAATCTAATGGGCCAAAAGAAATCTTTATCATACCTTCTTATTCTTTAAAACTTTACTTAGGTCAAAGAATGGTCATGCCGGCTTAACAAAATCTGCATGCTGTTGTTATTTTTGTCCATTAATAAATCACTTGTTTGAAACTTACTTTAAAAAAAAAAATAATTGTTGTATGCCTTGTTTGATATGGTTAACGTTTTTTATGATGGTTTTAATGATCTTGATAATTGTTTGCGGTAATCGATTATCAGAAATAAAACCAGACGTCATGTCAGATGCCATGTTTTATAACTCGTCTGCCATATTCACCATCGAACGTAGCTAGGAAGATGAACATCCTCACTGGTACAACATAACTGAGGCGTATATTACAAGCAAACTCCTTATTTAATTAACTCGGTTTTACAATTTGTATTTGAAGTGCCTCTCCATATAATAACTGGGTTTGAGATTATTGTCATTAAAGAGTCATTTGTACAGCTTGCCTATATTTACACAGAATTGTAAGCTAGTAGTCTGTAGCACGTTAGAAGAGGATTAGGCCAAAGTTGTGTTTTTTTTTGTTTTGCGTCAACTGAAAATGAAAAAACCTACCAGCCAGCCAAGAAAAAAAACACACACACCAAAAAAAACACAAAAGTTTAGAGCACCAAAAATGCAAAAAGGACCATAGATATTAGGAACAAAGTAAGACAATTCCATGCTAAACCCATCTGACAACATATATCAGGCAATAGGAGACGTTTAATTGGTATTAGATGATCAAATTAGTTGACAACATATGTTGAAGATCTCATGGTGAACCCTTAACATTTTAAATTCACTTGAGTTGGTAAGATAAACCTTGTGCATATGTTACCTTTCAGGGATGTTCCAGAAAAAAAGACATCATGGGGCTTTGAAGGCACTTTTATAGTACCCACCACCCATAGAATGTATATCAATGTCTCTTGATGATGAAAAGACAGCCCTTGTAGAGTTTAAAATGAGGTGCTATCAAAGGGTCCCATGTATTTTTTTTTTTTTTTGGTGCAGCCATTCTTTCTCAACCTGTAATAAATATATAAATCTTTTTTCAACTTTTAATATTCAAAACTTTTAAAAATACAACAAAATTCATGACAATATGAAAAATTGACTAGATTGGAATGTAAAATTAAAACTAAAAAATGGGACTAGATCTAACAAAGAAACTGACTAGATTGATATGTAAAAATATAAAAATAAAAATATGGGACAAGATAAAATTAAAAAAAAAAAATCTGTTATATTTAAAGTAAAATGTAAATTTAGTTTGATGATCCTCAAAAGAAAGGAATGGTATTAACAAGAAATATTAATCTCAGAGGAATTGTCACTTAACAAGGCTTTAAATCTAAAACATTCTAATAAAACAACATATCAAATTCATCTTTCAAATTTAAAATGTCTATTTAAAATAACTCCAACAACACCATGAACTAAATCAACTGTCAACGTTTTCTTGTTTCTGACACTTCCGAATCATTTATTTCCGTTAACATGAACATTATAACACCGTTTTGAAATCGCAAAAAAGATCTTGATCGAGGCGCTAATAACATTAGACATGTTTCCGGTAAATTTTCCGGAATTTATAAAAAACAAAACCGTTTCCGGTACATTTTCCGGATTTTTTTCTGTGTTTGTTTTTACGATTTCGGCAGTAAAAACCTAACCGCACGCGGACGCAAAACGAAGAAAACACAACTTTGGCCTAAGCTGCGAATATGTTTGATTTATAATGTGAAATGATTAATTCTCTGTAGAGACTAACATCGCCTACTTCTGCAATTACTTTTCAATATTCAACGAAAGCTTTATTTGCCTGTATCAATTTATTGTAAAATATCTAAAACAGCATATTTATATGATGCGTGTATATATATATATATTCAAGATTGTTATAGTTTAATCTAAGAAGACTAAAAGATGATTCATTTAACATCAGAATCTTACTGAGGAAGGATATCTGTTATCCGAAATATTTATAAATAATTACATTTATAGTTACCTTTTTTTTTTTGGTTTTGGTGTTGTTGTGTACACATTTTTAGGCGTTTATATATATATATATATATATATATCTAAAGATGTCGTTAAATGAAATTTGATACCCTGCATTTATCATGCTTTTCAACAACAGAATAAGAATAAGAAGAACTAGATTTGCCATTGCAAGCAATAGCGGATGTCACCCTTCCCCCATTGCCACTAAGTGGCACCCATTTCAAAAATGTTAAACAGAGATTGCACACATTGCATGGCAATACATCTTTCTGTAAATTTTTAGAAAATTTGAAGCATTTTTGAAAGTTTCACATTTTGACCTTTTTTGCATTGTTTCCATGGTAACGGCAGCCATTTTGGAAATTCAAACGCCAAATGCCACGATGACGTCTACAAATGTTGCGCATCATTACTGTGAAGTTTCAATAAGTGGAGTATTTTGAAATTTTAGAAATTTTTGATGCAGTTTCCATGGCAACATAGTAGTTCCAATGATTTCCAAAATCATCCAAAACCTGTATATAGTGGACAACTACATCGTATCAAAATTTAAAGATTTTAAGTTTAAGCATACCCAAATAATTCATCAAACCCTAAAATTTATTTTTTTCACGTTTTTTCGGTTTCCATGGTGATGGCAGCCATTTCTTAGTTCCAAAGTTGCACTGCAACTCGAAAGTCAGGGTTCCTTGTTATAGTGAACAACCATTAAGATTGGTTCCTTTGGCTCTGAGAAAACTCCCGGACAAAATTAGGTGGAATAATAATAATAACTAGATTTGCCATTGCAAGCAATAGCGGATGTCACCCTTCCCCATTGCCACTAAGTGGCAGTCATTTGAAAAAAATTAACAGTGAATGCACATATATGCATGGCTATACATCTTCCTGTAATTTTTCAGTACATTCAGAGCATTTTAATTTTTTTTACATTTTCGTCGTTTCCATGGCAACGGCAGCCATTTTGAAAATTTCAAAGTCAAAATTTGTATCAACACTTGCCAGATAACATAATTGTCAAGTTTCATTAAGTTTGGAACATTCTCAAATTTTTTGACTTTTTTGCCGTTTCCATGGCAACGGTGGCCATTTTGGAAATTCCAACGCCAATTGCCGCTTCCAAACATGACAGTTAACATTTTGGAGAAGTTTCATTAAGTTGGAAGCATTCTGAAATTTTTGAAATTTTTGCTCCTGTATCCATGGTAACATAGTAGTTCCAATGATTGTCAAAATCATTCAAAACCTGTATATAGTGGACAACTATATTGTATAAAAATTTGATGATTTTAAGTTCAAGCATACCAAAATTATTCACCAAACCCTGAAGTTTTTAGAGCATTTTGACCTTTTAGCATTGTTTCCATGGTAACGGCAGACATTTTCGAAATTCCAAAGCCAAATTCCACATCTACCAATGTTGCTCATCGTTACTATGAAGTTTCAAAAAATTTGGAGCATTTTGATATTTTTGAAATTTTTTGGTGTAGTTTCCATGGCAACATAGTAGTTCCAATGATTGCCAAAATCATCCAACACCAGTATATAGTAGGCACCTAAATGGTGTTAAAATATAATGATTCTAAGTTTAAGCATCTCCAATTAATTCACCAAAACCAAAAAGTGGATTTTTTCACATTTGTTCCGTTTCCATGGAACCGGCAGCCATTTTTTATGTTCTTAAGACCTACTGCAACCCGGAATTTTGTATTCCTCATTATAGTGAACTATCATTAAGATTGGTTCCATTGGCTCCAAAAAATCTGCCGGACAAAAAAAGGTGGAAGAATAATAATTTACAAAGAAACAAAAGAAAAGCAATATGTCACCCGACATTGTCGATCGGGTGACATAACTAGAATTGCCATTGCAAGCAATAGCGGATGTCACCCTTCCCCCATTGCCACTAAGCGGCAGCCATTTAAAAAAATTAACAGTGAATGCATATTTATGCATGGCTATACATCTTTCTGTAAATTTTTAGTACATTGAGAGCATTTTAAAATTTTTCACATTTTTACAGTTTCCATGGCAACGGTGGCCATTTTGGAAATTCCAAAGTCAAAAGTCTCATTCAGACTTGACAGTCAACAATCATATTAAGTTTCATCAATTTTGGAGCATTTTGAAATTTTTGAAATTTTGACATTTTTGATGGTTCCTATGGTAACATAGATCATTCCCAAAACTTAATGGCAGATACCACATTGGTACATGAGAGGAACATACCATCAAAGCTTCAATCGATTTGACCTACCATTTTAAGAAAGTAAATGCTACTTTTAGGTTTTGGAGCATTTTGACCTGTTTTGCATTGTTTCCATGGTAACGGCAGACATTTTCAAAATTCGAACGAAGATTCCACACCTATCAATGTTGCTCATCGTTACTGTGAAGTTTCATTAAATTTGGAGCATTTCGATATTTTTGAAATTTTGGTGTAATTTCCATGGCAACATAGTAGTTCCGATGATTGCCAAAATCATCCAAAACCAGTATATAGTGGGCACCTACATTGTATTAAAATATAATGATTCTGAGTTCAAGCATATCCAAATAAATCAACAAAACCAAAAACATGATTTTTTCACATTTGTTCCGTTTCCATGGTAACGGCAGCCATTTTTTATGTTCTTAAGACTTACTGCAACCCGAAATTTTGTGTTCCTCATTATGGTTAACTATCATTAAGATTGGTTCCATTGGCTCCAAAAATCTGCCGGACAAAAATCATTGGAAGAATAAGAATAATAACTAGATTTGTAATTGCTAGCAATAACGGATGGCACCCTCGTCCCCCCATTGCCATGGTAAAGGCAGCCATTTCGAAAATTCCAAGTCAAAGAAGGGATCTACACATGCCAATTAACATTATTGCAAAGTTTAATTCAGTTTGAAGCATTTTAAATTTTTGACATTTTTGCTGTTTCCATGATAACGGCAGCCATTTTCGAAATTCCTAAGTCAAATGGGACATCTGCATATGCCAGTCAATATTTGTGTAAAGTTTCATTAACTTTGGAGCATATTGATTTTTTGGACATTTTTGCTGTTTCCATGGAAATGGCGGTCATCTTAAAAATGCCATGCCCCGTTTGCAAATCTGCACATGCTGGTTAACATTATGGTATAGTTCCATAACAATTGGTTCATAGAATTCCAAGATATAAGCTGGACAAAAAAAGTGGAAGAAAAATAAAAAACAGAAAAAAAGAAACGTAGAATAACAATATGTCACCCCAACTCCGTTGAGGGTGCCATAATAACAAAGAAACAGAGGAAAAGCAATATGTCACCCGACATTGTCGATCGGGTGACATAATAAAAACTAGATTTGCCATTGCAAGCAATAGCGGATGGCACCCTTCCCCCATTGCCAGGCGAGCGGCATCCATTTAGAAAATTCCAAAGTCAAAGAGTGCATCTACACATGCAAATTATCAATTTTCTATAGTTTCATTAAGTTTGGAGCATTTTGAAATTTTAGACATTTTAGCTGTTTCCATGGTAACGGCAGCCATTTTGAAAATTCCAAAACTGCAAATCAGCACATGCCAGTTACCATTCCTGTGGAGTTTCTTCCAGTTTGGAACACTTTGATTTTTTCGCATTTTGCTGTTTCCATGGAAACGGCGGCCATTTTTACCATTCCATAGCAAGGTACACAACTTCACATGGGGTTCCTCATTATAGTAGAGTTCCATCAACATTGGTCAATTGGATTCCAAGAACTCGCGCGGACAAAATGCGTGGAAGAAAATAATAAAACAAGTAATCCTGTGTTAGGATGCTAACACAAAAGTCGCCAAAACGGCCCCAACCATTGTTCTGCTGTTTCCATGGTAATGGCAGCCATTTTGAAATTTCATAGTCAGATAGCACATCTACACATGACAGGTCACATTACTTACAAGTTCCTTAAAATTGGACCAATTTTCAAATTTAGGCATTCGTGTTTCCATGGTTACGGTGGCCATTTTGGAAATTCCAAAGTCAAATGCCACATCTACATAAGACAGTCAACATTTGTGTAAAGTTTCATTAAGTTTGAAGCATTTTGAATTTTTTTACATTTTTGCAGTTTCCATGGTAACGGCAGCCATTTTGAAAATTTCAAAGTCGGATGGCACATCTACACATGACAGGTCACATTACTGTCAAGTTTCATAAAGATTGGACCAAATCTAGATTTTTCGCATTTTTGTTGTTTCCATGGCAACGGCGGCCATTTTGGAAATTCCAAAGTCAAATTCCAAATCTACATACACTCGTTAACATCTCTGTAAAATTTCATTAAATCTGAAGCATTTTAAAAAATTCAAATTTTGCAGTTTCCATGGTAACGGCGGCCATTTTAAAATTGCAAAGTCGAATTACAGCTACATATGGTGCTACCTGTAATAATCTATCATTATATAACATAAAAGTACATAGGAATAATTCAACACTATCACATGACTAATCACATGACTATTGTTCTAGAATGTTCCATGAAAATTGACCCCTAAAATAATGCCAAGATGACCCCGGGCTGAAATAAAAATGTGGAATGGACACCTGGACATCGGTCTCTTGTATTACACAAAACTTAAAGGTTCTACCAGTAGGGAATCAATAGTCGAAAATGACCCCACCCATGTTCCGGCCCCCAAAAGTGCCAAGTTAACCCCATTTGAAATAAAAAATAGCGAATGCACCCTAGGGTACTACCCCAACATCATACCAAATATAAAGTTTCCATCATTTAAGGCTTGGAAGAAAATGGTCGGACAAATTAGGGTTAAGAATAATAATAATAATAATAATAATAATAATAATAATAATAAGAAACGGGACAAAACATAAAGTCTCCAAAACTCCGTTTTGGCGACTTAATAATAATAATAATAATAATAATAATAAGAAGAAGAAGAAGAAACGGGACAAAACATAAAGTCTCCAAAACTCCGTTTTGGCGACTTAAGAAGAAACAGGACAAAACAATAAGTCTCCAAAACTCCGTTTTGGCGACTTAACTAGATTTGCTTTTGCAAGCAATAGCGGAGGATGTCACCCTGTACTGGACATTGTCACAGTAGCAGCAACCACTTAAAGTGTACCAAAGTCAAATGGCACATCTATTATACATGCTGGAATTGGCTGTCTTTGATCCCCCCTTTTTTTCTCATCCCGTAGAATAGGTTTGAGATCTATACATATTTTATTAACTATGTATTTACTTTCAGGTATCACAGATCGAATTTATTCGTTCATAGTGTGTTAATTTACGTTTTTGATTGAGTTAAGCCTTCCAATTGATGTTTTATCGTGTGTTTTTCTATGTTGTGATGTTATACTATTGTTTCAGAAAAAGGGAGAAGGTTTGGTACCATTAAAACGTTTAATCCAGCTGCAAATGTTTGCACCTGTCCTAAGTCAGGAATCTGATGTACAGTAGTTGTCGTTTGTTTATGTAATTTATACGTGTTTCTCGTTTCTCGTTTTTTATATATACTAGACCGTTGGTTTTACCGTTTGAATGGTTTTACACTAGTACTTTTGGGGCCCTTTATAGCTTGTTGTTCGGTGTGAGCCAAGGCTCCGTGTTGAAGGCCGTACATTGACCTATAATGGTTTACTTTTATAAATTGTTATTTGGATGGAGAGTTGTCTCATTGGCACTCACACCACATCTTCCTATATCTATATAGTTTGGGAAATCTTTAGAATCTAAAATTAGACCCACGCGCGAGGAAGAACGTGGCGTCACGTGATGTGCAAGTATATTATCGTGGACTTTTATACATATTTATATTCTTTTTAGAGGGACCTTGGACAGACAACATGTGTATATATTGATTGAGCGCCATACTAACTGTTCATTTTGTTCTTTAATAGCTCGCGTATCACACGATACTTGTATCTTATTTTGTACAATTAAATTACACGTTCATCGATTGATTTCAGCTAATGTGTATATTTTAGCAGGTGTGTAATTCACGGATGTGTACTGTAATGCAAGTACAGAAATGTCACTAATATGTACTCTTAGTGTTTCTCTCTCTGTCGGTGGCGATTTTCTCTTCACAGCACGATTTTTGTATAGAATAGAAGCACGTTAAATTATATATTTTTCTTCTAGCATATTCTAGAAGATGTTTTGCAGTACAGATTTGTATTTGATCGTATGCACATACTCTTGATAACGGAATTTTGCCTCAAATTTACGAGGTGTTTTATATATAAAAAAGAAGATGTGGTATGATTGCCAATGAGACAACTCTCCGCAAGAGACCAAATGACACAGAAATTAACAACTATAGGTCAATGTACGGCCTTCAACAATGAGCAAAGCCCATACTGCATAGTCAGTTTATGTTTGTATTTTTTGTTGTTTCCATGGCAACGGCGGCCATTTTGAAAATTCAAAAGACAAATAGCAACTCTGCACATCTCAGTTGACATTTCAGTGAAGTTTTATCAAGTTTGGGGCATTTTGAAATTTCTGAAATTTTTGAAATTTTGGCTGGTTTCCATGGTTACAAAGACCATTCCCAAAATGTAATGACAGATGCCACATTGGTACATGGGAGGGAACATACCATCAAAGTTTTAATGGATTTGACCTACCATTTTAAGAGAGTAAAGGCTACTTTATGGTTTTGAAGCATTTTGACCTTTTTGCATTGTTTCCATGGTAACGACAGCCATTTTGGAAATTGCAAAGTCAAACTGCTGTTGCATATGGTGCTACCATTATAATATACCATCATATAACATTTTATGTCTCTAGAATTAATGCAACACTGATGTTCTAGAATGTTCCATGAAAATTCACCCCTCAAATTATTCCAAGGAGACCCCTACTGAAATAAAAAGTTCCATGTTGAAGCAGACATGTGTCTCTTAATATTCATAAAAGTAATCATAATTCCATCTACTCTACATACAGTAGCAAATTTAAGAAATGTAAAATAAATTTGACCCCACCCATCTTTGAGCCCCTAATTATGCCAAGATGACACCCTGGTATCATGAACATTGGGTTCTGCAACCCCATGATGCAGACCCATACCCAGAAAAATATAAAGTTTCCATCCTCTATAGCTTCAAAGAAAATGGTAGGACAGTTTAAGGGTTTAGAAAAGAAGAATAAGAATAATAATAACTAGATTTGCCATTGCAAGCAATAGCGGATGGCACCCTTCCCCCATTGCCAGGTGAGCGGCAGCCATTTTGAAAATTCCAAAGTCAAAAAGTGCATCTACAGATGTCTATTAACATTGTTGTAAATTTTCATAAATTTTGGAGCATTTTAAAATTTTGGAAACTTTTGTTGTTTCCATGGAAACGGCAGCCATTTTGGAAATTCAAAGTCGAATACCAACTCTTGATGTGCCATTTAACATTTCTGTAAATTTTAGAATGTTTGGAGCATTTTGAAATTTTTGGACATTTCTGCTGTTTCCATGGTAACGGTGACCATTTCCAAAATTCCAAAGACACCTACCACATTGGCACATGATAAGGAACATACCATTAAAGTTTCAATGGTTTGATATACCATGTTAAGAGTGTAAATACTACTTTAAGATTTTTCCCATAGGGTTTAATGCTAAACATATTTAGTTTCCATGGCAATATAGTAGTTCCAAAGATTCTCAAAATCGTGTAAAACCTGTATATAGTGGACACCAACAATATATATAAATTTGATGATTTTAAGTTCAGGCATTCTAAAAATATTCGCCAAAACTAAAATTTTATTTTTACATTTGTTTTGTTTCCATGGTAACGGCAGCCATCTTATTGATGCCATACCCACTGCACAATTTCTTATAGTGATCTACATTATGGTATAGTTCCATCAATATTGTTCAAGCCAATTCTGAGAAATAGCATGGACAAAAAGTGTGGAAGAATAAATATAATAATAATAATAATAATAATAATAAGAAAAAGAAACGAACAATAACAATATGTCACCCAACTCCGTTGAGGGTGCCATAATAATAAGAAATGGGACAAAACAATAAGTCTCCAAAACTCCGTTTTGGCGACTTAATAATAGGAAAAGAAACAGAGGAAAAGCAATATGTCACCCGACATTGTCGATCGGGTGACATAATAATAATAATAACTAGATTTGCCATTGCAAGCAATAGCGGATGGCACCCTTCCCCCATTGCCAGGTGAGCGGCAGCCATTTTGAAAATTCCAAAGTCAAAGGGTGCATCTACAGATGTCTATTAACATTGTTGTAAAGTTTCATAAATTTTGGAGCATTTTGAAATTTTTGAAATTTTTGTTGTTTCCATGGAAATGGCAGCCATTTTGGAAATTCCAAAGTCGAATACCAACTCTTGAAGTGCCACTTAACATTTCTGTAAATTTTTAGAATGTTTGGAGCATTTTGAAATTTTTGGATATTTCTGCCGTTTCCATGGTAACAGTGACCATTTCCAAAATTCCAAAGACACCTACCACATTGGCACATGATAAGGAACATACCATTAAAGTTTCAATGGTTTGATATACCATGTTAAGAATGTAAATGGTACTTTAAGATTTTTCCCATAGGGTTTAATGCTAAACATATTTAGTTTCCATGGCAATATAGTAGTTCCAAAGATTCTCAAAATCGTGTAAAACCTGTATATAGTGGACACCAACAATATATATAAATTTGATGATTTTAAGTTCAGGCATTCTCAAAATATTCGCCAAAAACTAAAATTTTATTTTTTACATTTGTTCTGTTTCCATGGTAACGATGGCCATTTTAAAATGCCATACCCCGATTGCACAATTTTAGATAGTGGTCCACATTATGGTATAGTTCCATTAATATTGTTCAAGCCAATTCCGAGAAATAGCATGGTATAGTTCCATCAACATGGGTCTGACCAATCTCGAGAAATAGCATGGACAAAATGTGTGTAAGAATAAAAAGAAAAAGAAAAAAAAAAAAAAGAAACGAACAATAACAGTATGTCACCCCAACTCCGTTGAGGGTGCCATAATAACTAGATTTGTAATTGCTAGCAATAACGGATGGCACACTTCCCCCATTGCCAGAGAAACGGCAGCCATTTTGGAAATTTCATAGTCGAATACCAACTCTTGATATTCCACTTAACATTTCTATAAATTTTCATAAAGTTTGGAGCATTTTGAAATTTTTGGACATTTCTGCTGTTTCCATGGTAACGGTGACCATTTCCAAAATTCCAAAGACACCTACAACATTGCCACATGATAAGGAACATAACATCAAAGTTTCACGGGTTTGATATACCATAGTAAGAGTGTAAATACTACTTTAAGATTTTCCCCATAGGGTACAATGCTAAACATTTCGAGTTGCTATGGCAATATGGTAGTTCCAAGATTCTCAAAATCATCCAAAACCTGTATGTAGTGGACACCAACATTGTATGAAAATTTGATGATTTTAAGTTCAAACATATTGAAATTATTCACCAAAAACCAATATTTAATTTTTTACATTTGTTCTGTTTCCATGACAACGGGAGCCATCTTGAATATGCCAACCCTTATTTGCAAATCTGCACATGGTGGTTAACATTATTGTATAGTTCCATTAACTTTGGTCCGTACAATTCCGAGAAATCGCCTGGACAAAAACAGTGGAAGAAAAATAATAGTAAAAATAATAATAAGAAAAAAAGAAACGTAGAATAACAATATGTCACCCCAACTCCGTTGAGGGTGCCATAATAATAATAACTAGATTTGTAATTGCTAGCAATAACGGATGGCACCCTTCCCCCATTGCCAGGCGAGCCACAGCCATTAAGAAAATTCCAAAGTCAAAGAGTGCATCTACACATGCAAATTATCATTTTTGTTAAGTTTCATTAAGTTTGGAGCATTTTGAAATTCTGGACATTTTTGCTATTTCCATGGTTAAGGCGGCCATTTTGAAAATTCAAACTTCAAAATGCAACTCTGCCCATGCCAGTTACCATTTCTGTAAAGTTTCATCCAGTTTGCAGCATTTAGATTTTTTTTTTAATTTTGGACATTTTTGCTGTTTCCATGGTTACAATGGATAATTCCAAAATTCTAAAAGAGACATCTCATTGCTACATGTCATGTTATATATCAATACAGTTTCATTGACTATGGTGAAATACTCTTAAAGAAAATGCTGATTTTATGCATTTTCTCATAGGGTAAATGTAAAATTTGCCCCCAGTTTCCATGACAACGGCAGCCATTTTGGACTATCCAAATATTGTCTTGACATCTTAGCATACTGGGTAACATTTTCACACAGTTTCATCCAGTTGGGTCTTATAACGAAAGAGTTAGAATTTTTGATATTTTAGCTGTTTCCATGGTGACTGCAGCCATTTTGAAAATTCCAAAGTCAGACTGCAAATCTGCACATGCCAGTTAACATTCCTGTGGAGTTTCTTCCAATTTGGAACACTTTGATTTTTTTCGCATTTTTGCTGTTTCCATGGAAACGGCGGCCATTTTTTACCATTCCATAGCAAGGTGCACAACTTTACATGGGGGTCCTCATTATAGTAGAGTTCCATCAACATTGGTCCATTGGATTCCAAGACTCGCGCTGGAAAAATGAGTGGAAGAAACATAAGAAAAAAAAGAAACGTAGAATAACAGTATGTCACCCCAACTCCGTTGAGGGTGCCATAAAAAGAAACGTAGAATAACAATACGTCACCAGAAACTCCGTTGAGGGTGCCATAAAAAAACGTAGAATAACGATACGTCACCCCAACTCCGTTGAGGGTGCCATCGATAATAATAAGAAAAAAAACTTAGAATAACAATATGTCACCCCAACTCCGTTGAGGGTACCATAATAAGAAAAAAAAGAAACGTAGAATAACAATATGTCACCCCAACTCCGTTGAGGGTGCCATAAAAAGAAACGGAGGAAAAGCAATATATGTCACCCGACATTGTCGATCGGGTGACATAATAAGAATAAGAATATTTATTATTCCAATCAAGGGCCCTTGATGGGCAGCATGTCGTGTACACATTAAACAATACATCATGATTTGTAACACAAAAACATTTTTATATATTGAAATGAAACATTAAAAAGTTCAGACAGATGTTATTATCTCCATTCTATAAAAATCACATACATTTAATTCCAGACAGGACCAGAACCATAAAATCATTACAATTATCATTGTTATTACATACATTAATTTACATTTCGCGTAATATCTAGATATGTAATAATGTAGTTCTCTAAATATTAAGTACAGACAAATTTTCATTAGTAAATAACCAAACAAATTTTGCCTCATTTGAGAGATATGAAAATTAGGACAAATACTGTTTATCTCCTTGAAAAATATCTCCCTATCATTTTTGTATGCTGGACAACTAGTAATAAAATGTTCATCTTCAACCAGATTTAGAGTACATTTCTTACAAAGCCTTTGGTCTCTTTCTATATATAAAGTTTTATACCTGTCTCTTTCTATTTTGAGATCATGGGCACTGATTCTGATTTTACATATGGCACTTCTCAATTGAAAATTGTTTAAAGATAGATACATTTCTTTAGAAAAACAAGTTTTTAGTTTGAAATGAGTATCTAATTTACTGCTCTTTGTATCTGTTCTTTTTGTGTTTCAAAATTTTACAAAACTATAACAAAGTTTTTGCTTAACTTACTTGATAAAAAAGTTAAGCTTTACCTCCAAATCATGAATATTCATATTGACAACATGGTCAAATCGTTGAAAGACACCCTCCTAAATTATTGAAAACTATCATTCTGCATTGACAATAATACCTTGGTGTAAATAAGTTCCACCAAATCGGGCTAAAGCCCTCATAGGTGTATCTAATACAAGAAGAAAAGTTGGGAATATATTCCCACAGTTACATTTGTTTTTGAGAGCAAGGTAAAACAACCTTCATAAATAATAAACAAAAATGCTTCAATCCTATACAATGACTTATGTCCTAGATCTATTTTGGATATCCGTAAGAGACTCAACTGAAATTTTGAAACCTGTATCAAGACGTACAACTATGGCATTGTGGAGTAAAAATGTCATAAATGTAAAAGGCAAAGAAGCCTGGAATATGCATGAACCGTGGAATGTCGGTTTGAAAAATAGGACAGCATTTTTATATACAAATTTAAGAAATTGAGACAGCAATCCACTGACACAGGTTTACCAAAATTGACATTAAGAAGTCATTATACAGCATTCAATAATAATCATAAACGCTCTCACAGTATACCAATATATCCCCCTTTTGTACACACACGTTTTAAATTATTACAAGAGGCAACCAAATATCTTACAGCAACACAATATTCTCATATTATCAATAATTTAAAGAGCGAGAGAGGACATCGACATAAACACTTCTTGAAAAGGCTGGCACAACCGTAAATATGTGGTTATCTGACAACTCTCCTTTTTACTTTCTGTTCTGGTAATTTAACACAAGCCAATGAAATTTCATCCTTCAAATTTTTTAAGGTGTGTATTTATCCGACAAAACCCGGGGATCCCGAAAGGTCTTTAAAACCGAAAGTAGAATGGAACGTTTTTTTTCTTTCAGATATTTGTAAGCAAAGCTTACACAGGATCTGTATTTTAATCAGATTGAGGCTGTTCAAACGGCCCGGAGCTCCCCTTCTCTGTCCATCAATGCCGATTAATACCGTTTTAATTTTGTAAATAATTTAGGTTGTGTCTGTGGATTGGTAATTGAAGACTCAATACATTATTTTCTTATATGCTCTTTATATACTGTATACACTGGAACGCGAACAGCTGAAAATTAAGTCTAAATTTCATAAGCGATTTAAACATTAACACTTTACGCTTTGGCGACAATCATATTGAGGCTGTTCAAACGGCACGGAGCTCCCCTTCTCTGTCCATCAATGCCGATCAATACCGTTTTAATTTTGTAAATAATTTAGGTTGTGTCTGTGGATTGGTAATTGAAGACTCAATACATTATTTTCTTATGTGCTCTTTATATACTGTATACATTGGAACGCGAACAGCTGAAAATTAGTCTAAATTTCATAAGCGATTTAAACATTAACACTTTACGCTTTGGCGACGATGCTTGGTTTGAAGATTTAAATGCAACAGTCCTTTGTTCATTTATGTATCATTGTCATTTTGCTTAGTTTCTTTTGTTACCTATTCTGACATCGGACTCGGACTTCTTTTAAACCTGAGTTTTACTGTGCGTATTGCTATGTGTTTCTTTATTCTACATTGGCTAGAGATATAGGGGGAGGGTTGAGATCTCACAAAACATGTTTAACCCCGCCGCATTTTAGCGCCTGTCCCAAGTCAGGAGCCTCTGGCCTTTGTTAGTCTAGTATGTTTTTTAATTTTTGTTCATTGATATGTTTTGGAGTTTAGTGTGACGTCCATTTTCACTGAACTAGCACACAATTTTAGTTAGGGGCCAGCTGAGGACCACCTCCTGGTGCGGGATTTTCTCGCTGCATTGAAGACCCATTGGTGGCCTTCGGCTGTTGTCTGCTCTTTGGTCGGGTTGTTGTCTCTTTGACATATTCCCCATTTCCATTCTCAATTTTAAAATCATTTAAATCGACTTCATTGTACATTAAATAAACAGGAATTTTCCATTTTTTTTTTTTTCATTTTTTTTTTTCTTTTTCTAATATATTTTAGTAGTCAACTCCAATGTGCAGTCTGATTGTTCATGTCATTTTAAATATAAACGATTGACAATGTTTGCTTTTACATTTATGATATATCTTCATTATATATATTTTGCTGATACATGTGTATTATAAGTTGGAATAACCAATATTTGTGTATTTAGCAATAAAATATGTTAATTTAAAACTAAACTCCAATTCTGCTGGCGACGAGTTAAAAATGTGCTTAATAATTATGTATCAAAGAATGTTCAAATTTAGATTGGAAAGTTTAAAGTATAATTAACATTCCGTTATAAAATGATGTCTTCTCATACTCTTATACAGACCGTACTTTATACTTACAAGAAGATTTCATAAGCAGCACCACAAACAGTGCAGAAAACACGGTCTTGCGCAAAATTCAAAATGCTTTTTTTGCAATACCGATATAAAAAATGCAATTAAAACTTAAATTATGTCTACAATTATGATATCATACCGGACGATGTCCTATAGCAGAAAATATTGTGACTCAATTACATCAGTGCATCTGTTGTTTTGATTGTTTGTTATTTTGTTATTTTATCATGCCATGATTCTATTCAGCCATGCCATGATTCTATTCAGCCATGCCATGATTCTATTCATTCATGCCATGATTCTATTCAGTCATGCCATGATTCTATTCAGCCATGCCATGATTCTATTCAGCCATGCCATGATTCTATTCAGCCATGCCATGATTCTATTCAGTCATGCCATGATTCTATTCAGTCATGCCATGATTCTATTCATTCATGTCATGATTCTATTTATTCATGCCATAATTCTATTCAGTCATGCCATAATTCTATTCAGTCATGCCATGATTCTATTCATTTGGCATTTTCAGATTTTGATTTAGAAAACACGGAGAATTACCATTTTTCAATTGTAACGTAAATGAATAGCAATCTCGTCATGGCATCGATTTATACTTACATTTTAAAAACAATATTTAATGGGCACATATGGAAGTCATGTTTTGAAATTAAAAAAAAAGTTAACAGTCATGTAGTAATATAATTTATATACCAAAATGAAAGATGTAGGTCTCGCCTGCCGTTATCAATAAAGACATTGGTCGAGTTAACGAGGCCATTTTGCGTGACAAGTCATTTAGGATTTATAAGGAACACAACTCTTGACTAAGTTGACTCATCTTCAATCCCCCCCAACTAAAAATAGTCATACACAAGAATTGCGGACAGCTCAGCTGGATGGCTTTATCAGCTACCACACAGAGAACCGTAATCATTGAAAATTTTTAACGTTATTGTCTATGGGGAATTATGACCACTAGCTAAATAAACGAATACTATGTCTATTTTATAAGTCTCATATAAAATTAATAAATTATAGAGATCTCACCAATTTTTTAGCTTTGAAATGGTGTAATAAAATCCACTTTATCTTGATATTTACTGTTGTCCCTATCATGTTGAACGTCGGGTTCTCTTTTGTTTGAGATATGTTAAATTACGAGGTATACATATTTTATAAAAAATCATATAAAATTCATTTTTTATTGTAAATCAAATTAACAAATTATACAGTATTGGCAAATAATTTTCCTATCAAATGGTATAAGAATCGTCATTTTAAAATAATGTTTACTGTTGTCCTTAAGCATTTGAAAGTGAAACTTCATTTTATGAATACGACGTATATTCATTCAACTAAGATTTACCGTATTCAAAGACAAATTGGTCTTGTTATTTAGTTGAATTCTCATTTTATGATGTGAACTTCTTTTCTAGTTACATCAATCATTTTAAATATCTAGTTAGGTTTTAAACAATATATTAATTTCTATTATACCAAAGAGTTCTTTAAACATCAAAATTTTAAAAGTAGTGTGGTTTTGTTGACATCTTGAAGAAAAATATGCAAAAGTTTTTTTTCTTTTTTTTAAAGGCTCTGTCTAATTAATCTTATTTTGATTTGAGTAATTATATTATTATTATCAAATATTTGAATACACAATTGCATGATTGTATTATTGAAAAAATGTCTACGAAATCTGAAAAACTAAATTGAAATAGAAAAGATGACAACGTGCAATTTTAATGTTATTCAAAACATACAAACTTTTATACAAGTTTTGTATAATGAAAAGGTATAGGAATATTATTCTTATCATCATAAGAAATGATCAAAGAAGTAAATGCAAGTATTTTGAATTTATACAGTAAGATATCATAGCATCAAAATCATTGTTAGGATATGCTATCTTTATGTTCTCCTTCATACCATGGAAGTAGTATTCAATATTTACATAGTATATTGTATAAGCGTCCCATGGTGCCACGCCAAATCCTTTCCGGTGCTGTATCACTATTCAATACCATATGTTACTATTTTATCTTATCAATGAAGTATTAAAAATATAGTAGTCCATGCACAAGAGCTTGTTGGGAAACCCCTTTTTATTTTTTGCAGTTAATTTATAATTTGAAAATAGTCTTTTCACATCAACTTTTTTACCTTGTCTAAAGTGTTCAAACTCTTATCAATGCGATTTAACAATAATAATTTATATATGTTGCCCTCTATTCTTATGTTTAAGAGTATTCTTCACATAAGAATATAGGGTAACACATATAAACTAATTTTATAAAGCGAAAAAAATTGAGATACGGCTGAAATGTGAACGAATATTTTCAAATAAGATTAATTACAACAAAAAAATAATTATAAAATTAACTAGATAAAGTGATGCCCCGCACTTCACTCTGAAGTAACTGTATCATAACAAAGACAATGTAGAACTTTATCTGAGATTTAATTGTGTCTGGGAGACACAAATGATGCCCCCGCAGATGCAAAGTGTTATTTTAAAATAATTTCAACTATCTCCCAAAAGAGCAAATTTTAAACCCTGACCACATGCACACCTTCAATATATGCACAAACCACTACCAGCCAGCAATTGACATAAAACTTTCTAGCATTCAAACTGTAGAAGGAGTTAAATTTAATAACTAAATACCCATAATGGGACGGACGGACGGACGGACAGGGTAAACAATATGCCCCAACTTTAAGGAGAAAGTCTGCGGTTTTATTTACTGATATCTATGTCTAATTGAGGGTAGTGAATTATGTAAATTTTATGTTCCCAGAGGACAGGAAAATATTACAATTGAATCCACAGGTGTTAATGATTTTACGTGTTACCTAGATCAAATAAAATTCAGCATGGAGTATACATCTGGCTTATACAATGTCGAATACATGTGACCTACCCATATCAAATAAAATCTAAAATTGACAGTAATGTACATCTTGTCATATTTATGATATTGCCTTTCTGTAACTTTTATCTATATGTTTTATGAGATTTCAACCTCCTCTTTACCTCTAGCCTATGTAGAATAAACAAAACACAGCAATACGCACAATAAAACTCAGTTGAAAAGAAGTCCGAGTCCGATGTCAGAATAGATAACAAAAGACACTAAGCAAAATGACAATGATACATGATAAATTAACTAAAGGACTACCACTGACATGCCAGCTCCACACTTCAATTAAACTGATTGAAAGATTATGTCTTCGTCATATTCATAAATTGTCTATCCTTTTCCAGAATCACGTTGAATAGTTAAATGCTATTTTTTTTATATAAAACATAATCTAGATAATACTCAAGCCTGCTTGATGTTGAAAGGATTTGTATATTGGATTTTCATCGAACTCAATTAAAAGAAATATACAGGGATAGATCAGTTTGCCTGCGGCTTTAAAAGGTTTCTTTTACTGAACTTGTTACTTTAAAATCAGAAACACCGATGATAAATTATTTGGACTATCTTAAAGCTTCCGAAAAGGTCGTGTGTAGTATAAACAGGGTTACAAATTTCATACATTATGAACATTTACTAGATTAAGAAAAAACAATTAAAAAGTATTGATCAACAGATATACATATATTATAAATATAGGAAATATAATAACATGTAAACGTATCTCTTTTGAACCATCGTTAACAGACAATATTCTTTCTACAGCATAGGGCATGCAAAACTTTACTTTTTAAATTATTTCTTTTCTATCGGCAATTTCTTCATCATTCATCTGTGTATAGTGTACGCGGGGTTTCTTTCTTTAAAATTTTTAACGTTATTGTCTATGGGGAATTATGACCACTAGCTAAATAAACGAATACTATGTCTATTTTATAAGTCTCATATAAAATTAATAAATTATAGAGATCTCACCAATTTTTTAGCTTTGAAATGGTGTAATAAAATCCACTTTATCTTGATATTTACTGTTGTCCCTATCATGTTGAACGTCGGGTTCTCTTTTGTTTGAGATATGTTAAATTACGAGGTATACATATTTTATAAAAAATCATATAAAATTCATTTTTTATTGTAAATCAAATTAACAAATTATACAGTATTGGCAAATAATTTTCCTATCAAATGGTATAAGAATCGTCATTTTAAAATAATGTTTACTGTTGTCCCTAAGCATTTGAAAGTGAAACTTCATTTTTATGAATACGACGTATATTCATTCAACTAAGATTTACCGTATTCAAAGACAAATTGGTCTTGTTATTTAGTTGAATTCTCATTTTTATGATGTGAACTTCTTTTCTAATTACATCAATCATTTTAAATATCTAGTTAGGTTTTAAACAATATATTAATTTCTATTATACCAAAGAGTTCTTTAAACATCAAAATTTTAAAAGTAGTGTGGTTTTGTTGACATCTTGAAGAAAAATATGCAAAATTTTTTTTTCTTTTTTTAAAGGCTCTGTCTAATTAATCTTATTTTGATTTGAGTAATTATATTATTATTATCAAATATTTGAATACACAATTGCATGATTGTATTATTGAAAAAATGTCTACGAAATCTGAAAAACTAAATTGAAATAGAAAAGATGACAACGTGCAATTTTAATGTTATTCAAAACATACAAACTTTTATACAAGTTTTGTATAATGAAAAGGTATAGGAATATTATTCTTATCATCATAAGAAATGATCAAAGAAGTAAATGCAAGTATTTTGAATTTATACAGTAAGATATCATAGCATCAAAATCATTGTTAGGATATGCTATCTTTATGTTCTCCTTCATACCATGGAAGTAGTATTCAATATTTACATAGTATATTGTATAAGCGTCCCATGGTGCCACGGCAAATCCTTTCCGGTGCTGTATCACTATTCAATACCATATGTTACTATTTTATCTTATCAATGAAGTATTAAAAAATATAGTAGTCCATGCACAAGAGCTTGTTGGGAAACCCCCTTTTTTATTTTTTTGCAGTTAATTTATAATTTGAAAATAGTCTTTTCACATCAACTTTTTTACCTTGTCTAAAGTGTTCAAACTCTTATCAATGCGATTTAACAATATAATTTATATATGTTGCCCTCTATTCTTATGTTTAAGAGTATTCTTCACATAAGAATATAGGGTAACACATATAAACTAATTTTATAAAGCGAAAAAAAAATTGAGATACGGCTGAAATGTGAACGAATATTTTCAAATAAGATTAATTACAACAAAAAAATAATTATAAAATTAACTAGATAAAGTGATGCCCCGCACTTCACTCTGAAGTAACTGTAGTAGAACTTTATCTGAGATTTAATTGTGTCTGGGAGACACAAATGATGCCCCCGCAGATGCAAAGTGTTATTTTACAATAATTTCAACTATCTCCCAAAAGAGCAAATTTTAAACCCTGACCACATGCACACCTTCAATATATGCACAAACCACTACCAGCCAGCAATTGACATAAAACTTTCTAGCATTCAAACTGTAGAAGGAGTTAAATTTAATAACTAAATACCCATAATGGGACGGACGGACGGACAGGGGTAAAACAATATGCCCCCAACTTTAAGGAGAAAGTCTGCGGTTTTATTTACTGATATCTATGTCTAATTGAGGGTAGTGAATTATGTAAATTTTATGTTCCCAGAGGACAGGAAAATATTACAATTTAATCCACAGGTGTTAATGATTTTACGTGTTACCTAGATCAAATAAAATTCAGCATGGAGTATACATCTGGCTTATACAATGTCAATATCGAATACATGTGACCTACCCATATCAAATAAAATCTAAAATTGACAGTAATGTACATCTTGTCATATTTATGATATTGCCTTTCTGTAACTTTTATCTATATGTTTTATGAGATTTCAACCCTCCCTCTTTACCTCTAGCCTATGTAGAATAAACAAAACACAGCAATACGCACAGTAAAACTCAGTTGAAAAGAAGTCCGAGTCCGATGTCAGAATAGATAACAAAAGACACTAAGCAAAATGACAATGATACATGATAAATTAACTAAAGGACTACCACTGACATGCCAGCTCCACACTTCAATTAAACTGATTGAAAGATTATGTCTTCGTCATATTCATAAATTGTCTATCCTTTTCCAGAATCACGTTGAATAGTTAAATGCTATTTTTTTTATATAAAACATAATCTAGATAATACTCAAGCCTGCTTGATGTTGAAAGGATTTGTATATTGGATTTTCATCGAACTCAATTAAAAAGAAATATACAGGGATAGATCAGTTTGCCTGCGGCTTTAAAAGGTTTCTTTTACTGAACTTGTTACTTTAAAATCAGAAACACCGATGATAAATTATTTGGACTATCTTAAAGCTTCCGAAAAGGTCGTGTGTAGTATAAACAGGGTTACAAATTTCATACATTAAGAAAATTTACTAGATTAAGAAAAAAACAATTAAAAAAGTATTGATCAACAGATATACATATATTATAAATATAGGAAATATAATAACATGTAAACGTATCTCTTTTGAACCATCGTTAACAGACAATATTCTTTCTACATCATAGGGCATGCAAAACTTTTCTTTTTTTAAATTATTTCTTTTCTATCGGCAATTTCTTCATCATTCATCTGTGTATAGTGTACGCGGGGTTTCTTTCTTTAATTCAACTGAGTTCGGAATTATCGTATAACTGCTAATATCATAAATTACCCTATAGGCATAACGTCAAAGTGACATCTATTGGCGGGGTGTTCGTTTAGGGGAGTTATCTATTCTTATCTACTGGTCACCAGACGATGAGAACAAGATGGGAACCAGAATAGAAAAGTAACACGAGTTATCTCGCCTTGAAATGTCCGTAATTCTTGTACATGGCAATCAAGTTTATGCATAAGTTGTATCAAAATACTAACAACATTTGTTTCTGCTCGGCCAATTATTATATGGAAAGGTATTCAGTCAGCACATCAAACTTTCCGCTTTGGTCACTTATTTTGCCTATTTGTAGATCTATATGATAGCCTCAAAAGTTCAACTAAATCGATAAAACAATCGGGAAGTGCAATCACACAGACAATCAGAATATGAAATGGATTGCCATGATCCCGATTTAGTACAGGCATTCTCCAGAGAAAATGGGATGGTTGAACATGTTTTTCGGTACCAACTCGCAGATGCACAGCTAAATGGGCTACAAGCACGAAATAACTTAATAAAGTTCGTTACATTTCACAATGAAAAAAATATAGTTAAATTATATTCTGCTTGTGAACATAATGAAGATGACAACCATCGAACTTTAAAGTAAAATTGCAAATATACAAAAGTCTCCTTAGATGACGAAAATAAGCACAAGAAGTAAACTTATATCTGTGCCGCACCCTTAGACATTTTTAAAGAGTAAAAGAATGATGTAAACCTAAATATTCACAATTATGTATAGTTGTATTTAGAACTGCATTTTTTTTTCAATTCTGTGCCTTAATAGTTGTACTTCTGCAAAAATATTTTTGTTTGCTGCTTAATTGAAAAAAAAAAAGATTTAAGAAGTTTTCCTCCTCCTCCGCATCGGCCTCCCAAAAAAATCCGCTGTAATAGCCTTTCTCCGTGAATGAATATTGACTGCATTTATTTAATGTAAAGCGAGACCTGACAGAAAGCACACAGGCACTTGTCTCAGAAAAAAAATTCCTATATTTTTTTTTCTGAGACAAGTGCCTGTGAGAAAGCACCAATGATAAGTATCAAGATGCGGACTTCGTGGAAAACACCCGTGTTTAGTTTTTCTCCCCATTAGAGGCATTTAACTTTAAAGCGCAGACTTAAAAGAAAGCACAGATGAAAATTGTTTAATGCAGACTTCGTGGACGACAACGGTATTTACATATTTTGGAAAATTATAAATAAATAAAAAAAAACAGTAAATCGAACAAATTTGAAAATTGATTATCGAATTGTAGTTTTGCAACAACACTTCGATGAATATGTAACATTGTAAATTGTCGCTTTTTACACTAAAATCGATTCCCCAGCAGTTAATAATTAATACCTTATTCGTGTTCAATGTAAAATCTAATATTGATTTACTTGGCGATGAATCATTCCTAACGGTGTTACCTCCTCTTGATTGGAATTCTTCAAGTCGGTGAAATCACATAATGCATCAACTGATGATCACTTCCTGTTATTGATTTCGAATGATGTTATTAATTTAATCCATGTCATTTCCCCGATGGATGATAATAGTAGTAAACTATTTACTTCGTATTTCAGGAGGAAGAAAATTCTATGGCACATGGATTTCTGACGACACAAGAAAAACGACCAATACACAGAAAAAAAGTAAAAACCACACAAGAAACCACAACAGACACATATGTCAAAAGTGATCAAGCAACGAATTCAACGAATGAAGCAAGTAGCGAAAGTTCCCCCAGTAATGGTACAGGCTTTACCGGAGCACCTGATATGGGTATAAAAAACATAATGATGGAAAATTCACATTCTGTTCAAACTGTTGAAATAAAAAAGAGACCCGGTCAGTCTTTAGGGTTTTATATAAGAGAAGGAAATGGCATGGATAGGAGTGGTGGTGTTTTTATTTCTCGTATTCAGACAGGAACTGTTGCAGATAGCAATGGATTATTACATATTGGTGATGAAATTTTAACAATAAACAAGAAGGATGTATCAAATATGTCTCTTGATGATGTAGTTATTCTTATGTCAATTCCAAAGAAATTAACATTAAAAATCAGAACTAGAAAGTGCCATAAGAAAAACAACTCTTGTCCTTCTTTAGCAGTTACAGAGCAAGAAACAAAACCTATTGTAAATGTATTTCAGAAAGTACGCTCATCATCCGAAACAGCGCTTGAAGAAACAGAAAAAGCTGCAAATCTGGTTGACCCATTTACTCAAGAACACGAACATCAACAGTCCAGAAGGAGACATGATAGGCCTACCTCATCACAATATGCCAGTATCTTTATTTCACCCCACAAAGCTGAAGCTAAATTACTTTCTGATGAAGCGGATAGTGAAAATTCTAGTGATGGATCCTTACCTAGAAGCATTGATTCTAATAGTAAGCATTACTATGTAGGATATAGAGGATATGCATCTGATAGTGCATATGACCAAGCCAGTGCATATTTCAGTCCAAACCTATCACCTAATCAACATGGGAGTGCGAGTGATCAGGAATACTTAAAATATATGTATTCAGACGGTGGTCTTCCTAGAAAATTAATTCCAAAATCACCATCTAAATCTGTAAACAAAAGTGGATTAAATATAAATTCAGATTCTGAAATATATGTAGGAGGTCAGCTCCCTAGCTATTATGATGTGACTTCAAAAACATTAGAATCAGCAAGGAAATTTCAAGGGGGTTTGAAAGACATGATACACGTAAAAGGGAAATATGGCAAATCACAACGCAGCAGGTCTCCAGAATATTATAACTCAGATTCAGAATTAGTTTTTACAAATCCTCAAAAAGGTCAAACTGATATGAGAGGATTTGCTTCTGATTATGAAACTTATGCTGGTGGTGGTAGTGATGATGATCCTATTTATTGTGTTCCTAAATTACCATTTAGCCATAGTGGCAGTTCCGAATTAGAAGAATTACTGAGAAAATTTAACACTCTTTCGATGGAATTGCAGCAGGAAAAAAATAAACTGCAACGACAAGTGTCTGGAAAAGATGTAACAGGTAATGGTATGTTATTGATTTTCCTTGACAAAGTATGAATCATACAGCTCCTGTAGTATAAAGTGAAAGGTTATTTTCAAATCAAATATTTCTTTACAACATTGATTAAATATGTGTTAGACAGACAATATCTAACATCACTACAGTATTCTATACAAATTGCATTTATTCGATCCAATAATTATATATATAGGCATGCTGTTAATGAAAGTAACCCAATTCTCTTGATACCCAGTAGTTATCTATAAAAACATTTGAGCCTTATCCCACACACAGACTTAAAAGATAGAGCTCTGCTTAAAAGAAATATTAAAAGATAGAGCTCTGCTTAAAAGAAATATTAAAAGATAGAGCTCTGCTTAAAAGAAATATTATAAGGTTTCCAGACATACAGTCATG
This sequence comes from Mytilus coruscus, assembly GCA_017311375.1. Lineage (NCBI taxonomy): Eukaryota > Metazoa > Mollusca > Bivalvia > Mytilida > Mytilidae > Mytilus > Mytilus coruscus. Next base: position 120,538,922 of record CM029595.1, on the reverse strand, counting down.
ACAGTAATACTAATACTGTAATATACACTATAATGAATTGATTATTTTTTGCATTGCATATAATTTCCTTATGCATTATAATTTGCTATATTAAGTTTTTGCTTTACAATGCACATGTAGATACAGTTGAACATTATACATGTGCATGAATTAAATTTCATACTCATTAAATGTGTACATGTATATTCAAATGACGAAACAAGGTTTTAAGAATCATGTAAAGCCAAAAACAAAGCGGTTCTGTTTTGTTTGATTTTGTCAAACATGTTTCAATGTTAGCAGACTTGACACAAACTGTTTGTGTCAAGTCTGCTAACATATATATATATTTCATTTAGTATACAATTTTTGTAAAAATCTTATAATCAGTGATAATTTTTCTAATTACCAGGTAGAGTATTCCAAATTTAAAGTCTTTGCTCTTTCAAAATGCCAATGAGCAAAAATTATTTTTCCAAGTTGCAGTTTGAATTCATTCTCATGGTCTGATAAATTTCTGAAAAAGTCAAATGCATTAACATATTGCTATTGAAACATTGTGAGTTGTAAGTATGAAGCAAGTGTTGACTAGAAAAACTAGTGCACATGTATTAATAAATATACTTAATGTACTAATAGTCTTTCCAAGGAGCCTGTATCCCCTCATCTGGTATTTTTCCATAAAAAAATAACACAATGCAACAAGAGTTTTGGTGTTAAATGGAAACTGGATGGGCCAACATCTGTCTTGCTAATCTTTTAGCTGGACCAAATTTCTCTCTGCATATCCATAACCATTATATTTATATACATGTAGATACATTTGTAGTAAGTTGAAATGAAAAAAAAAATGTGTAAAAACTGTGATTTAGAGGTACAATGTATAACAAATCCTGATATGAGTCGGTTATCAATTACAATCCTATGGATTTATTCATACAAAATGTACATGATGTAGATACAGTATATATATAAAATACTAGATCTTGTGTAGCTGATAATTTTTGCTATCACAGTTTTAGTCTATCTACATGTATTGTATATTGTAGATCATTGTAGTTTTCAAGCTGTACATGTAAGCCTAAGGTTAGAATACTCAAATTGGTCAAAAATCATAATTTTTTTTTAATTTAGGGCAATTTATACTCCTGTTATAACTAGCATGGCTAATCTGACAACTTTCAGTTTCAGTCACTTTAACTAATGTTACACAAGGATCTCCATGGATGAAAATTTAATGATGGAGAAACTTTCACCATGACAAAACCCTGCGTCTGTGGCGTGGCGTGATCGAAAGGGTTTCATTACTTCATTTCCATGTAAGGAATACACCTTATCGCTACTTAGTCCAATCCGGAAAAAAACAGTCATTTAGACAACTTCCTGTTTGGGTCAACAGGCAAAAAAACAAAGGTCACCAGTAACAAGCTGAGGGAGGGAAAAATTTAGAAAGCGATCAATAGGAAACTTTGATAGATTATGATCCACTTTTTCGAAACTCAAATTATAGTCAACAAAATATTTTGTTTGAAGTATTTACGATGTTTTAAACGGGTCTCATTAAAAGTATCATGCATGGTCCCAGATAGCTTCAACTGGATGAAAAAGTTGTGTAATTTTAGAACTTATCCGGAATGGAATAAATAGCAATTAGGTGTATAGTGAAAAGGCTGATATATTGCTTATTACATTTATTTCCTTTTAAATATAACCAATATTTTCATTAATTGTCATTAGTAACAATTCCAACGCCAAGCCTGCATGGCTCCCCCTTAGTCAAGAATGACCACAAACTGTCCTTTAAAAGGTTCCCACGTCGTTTCATGTTATTTTGGTAATTGTATAGGGTTTTAAAAAAATTTCACCGTCATGAACCGGTATCGACGACTTGCAGCATCAACAAGAGGTTTCGTACCCGTTTTGTAAAATGCTGAAGAAAGTTTTGGAGGGCAAACGTTTACAACTTAAAAGGTTTTAATGACTTTACATAGCAAATTTCATAGCAATATACTATAATATTATGCAACATGCATCTTTCGATTCTAAATGTAAACCGGGAAACGGATGTATCAATTTGATTGTAAACTGCGAAATGAATTCGGAACTACGATACAAAATTTCTTCAGATTATCAAGTTGCAGTTAATATTCATGTATTTACTTTTAAACTTGTAAAGTGATTCAATATTATCGACAATTGCTGTACTCGTGATATTTGGCATGAAATTATGTTCTGTTTTACGTCTTATTTTGTACTCGTTTAAAAAGCGGGGATGCTGATTGCGTAAGTCAATATAAAAAATGCGTGATAAAAGCACGTGTTCGACTTTAAACTTTTTTCTTTGTAACTATTTTTCAATCTAAATTTGCAGTAACATTTGCTGAAACGTAATTAAATAATGCAACCAATCGCCTACCTTGATCAAGTGTTCTCCTGTCAGGTGGTGTCGATCTACCGGTACAAGTGATCAGCGATCTAGCCAGTTATGCCTCAGGGCTTTAAAACTGTAACCAGGAAATCCTTTATTTTTTATTATTAGGTATTTCCACTTTTCCGTGGAAAGACCTTTAGCTTTTGTTCTGATTATTTTTTTTTTTTCTTCCACCTAATTTTTTTCCTCCGCTGTATTGTTGTTTCCAAATATGTCGCTTAGATTTTTGGTATATGATATTGTACAGTTAATACGCTTTTGAAACTGACACCTCGAAACAAAAAAATTTACTTTGTAAGAGTAATCTCCCCGAACACTGTTTTTCTTGTGTACATGTATACTACTTCTTCGCAACCGTAAAAGATTACGACAAATTTATTTTACCAAATTGCTCGTTATATCCTGAGGATGTTTTGTCCAATTTTGACCGAAGCGACACGAAGACTCCATATGAGAGTTATTTCCCTTATGCATTTGATATAAGAGATATGCATTTGTAACTAGTAAACCGTAAATGATAGAGACCTAGGGTCTGTTAATTTGAAGTCCTTGGTCCAAAATAAAGAAAATTAGGTCTAGGTCAAAGGTCAAGGTCATGTTGTGATTTTTTTACATTAAGTTCATATAGCTGCTTCTTCCCAGAAAGAGTTATAGATATCGACAAAACAATTTAACCAAAATGTTTGTCGCGACACGTCCTTACTAGAAATTTTTGTTCAAAATGGCACGCGTCATTTTATTGCAGGTTCAATGTCCCTGAAATGGTCAAATTAAAAAATTGCTAATTGGAACATAACACTTTGCAGCTATCATGTTGTAAATGTATCTTATCTCAATTATCAACCAGTCTAGCACTACACCCCCTTTTTCTTTCTAACTGATTTTTTTTTTAGTTTTTTTAACCCATTTCTATGAAAAGAAAATCGCCTTCAGTCCCGTACATTTTACTGTAAAAATGCCAATCCTTCTATGTACAAACTTCTTTCTGTCTGAAATAGAAATTCATCCCTGAATGTTTTGTTAAAGTACTATACCAACAGCATTATTTTTGTGTGCATGCAATGAATGAAGACTTAGACAATAAGAGTTTACCTGTAAAATGAATCAAGAAAATAGCATGCATGATCCGTTAGAACTATAAATACAACGTGCGGTCCGCTTGATTGAGAAATTAAAATCAATGACGTAGAAATCACTCCCAAGTTCGTAAATGTTACTTGAATCCTACAATCAAATTTCTAAACATGCATTAAAATACAAATCTGTGGTCCCGTAAATATGTTTACGAAAAAATGCATGCATGATCCGACATCAATGACCTGTAAAAATAAAATCAATAGTTATCGTGTTACTCTTATCAATACACATGTGCTCTGTTCAACAGTCTCCAGACATATATATTTGAGCGTCACGTGACTTCACAAACACCACCGCGCGCGCGGACCTAAATTTAGAATAAAAAATTTCATATCCAAATAAAGAAAGTGAAACTTCCAAGACGAAATGTTTCTCAGTTTTCCTACAAGCTCAAATAAAATGCACACACAACAAATAAAAAATAAAACATGAAGTCAGGGTTCCCGTAGAGAAAAGACAAAATTTATAAAAAGAAGATGTAAGGATTTTTATTCATTAGGAAATCCAGGCCGTGCGTTTGGCTTTCCGGGATGTACAAATACGCAGCCACGTCCGCTCAGAATATAAACGTTAAGTCCGATGCCTCGCATAGAGAGAGTGCCATGCAAACTTTCAATCAATCAATCAATCAACCAACCAACCAACCAACCAACCAATCAATATGTTTAATACGGGGTCCAAGATTTCATTTGTTTCTTTTTCGCTTGTTCCAAGAGACCCTATCCCATGTGTTCAATTACTATATCAGTCAACCAACCAACCAACCAACCAATCAATCAATCAATCAATTAATAAATCATGTTTCGGAGGGGAAAGACCGTTAACAATTGTTTTTAAAACAATTGATTTATATTTATTATTTTTTTAAATTTTATTTGGTTTTCTATAAAAATTCTAATTTTTATATTTTTTATATTCTTTTATTTTATTTAAGTCCAGAGATCCATGCAGATAAGCTGCGTATTTGCGTGATCACGCAATAAAAATTATTAAAAACCCAATACAATTGCCCGTTGCAGCGTTCAAAAACCCAAATCAATCGAAGGAAAACCCAATTATATGCCAAAACCATGAGTTCTTAACGCTTTTATTCGCTATCGTTTGCGTTATTTACCCTTATCTATTACATAGTCGTGTAAATCTTAATATTTATAATTGGAAATGTCCTTTCGTTCTAAAAATAGAGCGTTGCATCAAGTAGTTGAAATGGGTCCCTGTTGGAATTTTCCGTTGCTCAAAAGGTACACGTGTTGATGAAAACATTTCGATCTTCTCTGCGTTTATCCAATTAGCGTTTGTAATGTTGTTATAATTTTTTCAAATTGCTCGGGATTTATCATAACACACAAATGTTAAAACGAAAGTAATGTCCGGTAAAAATATTGAATAGAAGCATGTTTTCAGCTTCTTTTTGATAGCTGAGGGATAATTATAATGATAACAAGACGTAGCTAGTGTTTTTGGAAGCGTCCATCGAACGCACGGGCGTGTTTGCGTGCATGCCCTAACGAGAAAATTGTTAGAACGACAAACACGGGGTTCCGTCAAGAACTATATCCTATATCAGTTGTAACAGTGAAAGGCCAAATCAATTACGACATGATATGAAGTTGGAAAGCATCGGAAACCAAAAGTTATAATAATGGACAACTTAACCTAGATTTTATGTTAATTAAATTAAACAAAAACACTCAAGTATAATTTTAGTTTATATATTATTTTTTCATTTTAGTTGATGAGTGAACACGCATGCCTTAATTATATCCGTTTTTACGTCAATGCAGCTTGAAACTTTCTTTGTTATTGGTCTACTTGTTCTGTATGCTTAAGATAGTTGTAGTTGTCTTCTTGGCAAGTGCAGTGTAACATTGTCATTTATTTATTTGATGTTGCAGTATTATTTGTAAATTTAAATTGAATGTGGTCTCTGTCATTAAACCACCCTATAAACCTGGTCTTAAATCTGGGAACTTCTTATTTTTTTTAAAAAGTAGGTCTGGCAAATAGGTGATAGGACTGGCAAAACTATCTTACATCACCTAATGTTCACATATATTACATAAAAATCAAAACACTTAGCCACACCTATCCCAACTAAACTGTAGGGTGATGATCATATTTAATCTAGAAAGGTAATTAGTTACTGTCCAACTAGTGACACCAGCTGCAGTTTATATAAGTTGTGAGAAAATACAAAACTGACAGAACTTTAACCGGACACAAATTAAACCTACAATTGCTCGTCAGTGTATAAACCAAATAAAACAGCTATCACATATACAAAGAAACATATTAAAGATGGATTAACATCTCGGTTAGATAACGTGATTATATATAACATGCCTAAATATTCAATATTGTGTTGATGAAAAAATCCAATCTTTAAGGAGCTTGGTGGTGAAAAACCCAATTTGATATTTGATCGAGGGGTGAAATAGAATTGATAATGCAATTAAAAAACTTTATAACTCAATCACATAAAAAATGGTGGGTAAAAACCCCAATTTGTGAATTCTTATCTGGAGCTCTGTTTAAGTTCTATTTTATTATCATTTATTTTTATTCATCAATTTATTTATTCATTAGTTATTCTATCCCTCAAATTTTTACTCATTTTTACTTTTTATTCATATTAGAATGTCAGAAGCAGTTTGCTGGACATTCCCTGTAAGGCATCCATTTTTATGCCCCCGCCGTAGCGGAGGGGGCATTAAGTTTTACCCTTGTCCGTCCGTACGTCCCAAAGTTGGTTTCGGTTCTCTAACTTTAGTTTGCCTCAACCAAATGTTATGAAACTTATACAAAATCCTTATTACCACAAAACACAGATCAAGTTTGAATTTTGGTGGTGTCACTTTAACCGTTCTAGAGTAATGCCCCTTCACAAATGGGAAAATTGCTGAATTTTTCGTTTCTGTTCTCATACTTTAGTTTGCCTCAGTCAAATGTTATGAAACTTATACCAGTGTTCCAGCTAGGTCGTTTTCACAGGGCGGGTTAAGTACCTTGTGTTGTATTAAGGTATATAGGAATTTTTTTCTGAGACAAGTGCCTGTGTATAAAGTATAGTGAAATATATTTTATAACTTCAGTAAGTAGTATCTACGAAGTAATTATTTTCTTTGAAAACTTAATTGTGCAGTACCAAGTTATGAGCTAACTGTTACGTGTAATTAACGGTAAAATATTTGGATTACACAATGACCGTATAATTTTCTCAGTGAGGGTATTGAAGTTAACCTAAGGGTCATTATGACATTACACAATCTTATGTAAAGATACACAGTTTTTTGAAACTACAGTTGATGAAACATATTAAGAAAATCATTATAAATTGTGATGTAAGAAAATAAACATGGTATATTTGTTTTTTTATGTTATTGTCACAAACTGTTTAATGACAATGAAGTATCTGAAAGTGGATTGGATGTTACTCTATCACGATGTCCTCATAAAAGATGGCAATATATACATTTGTACTAATAACACTACTATGGGGTGTTTCACTACACATAATGGTGATGGGTCTCGCACTTTACTGGAATCCGCTTGTATTTACGTTACCCTTAAAGTGAAGTAGTCAGCCGATAACCGGCTTAGTCTCTCACGGTCGTTATACGTTTTTGCTGAAACTACTATAGTAGTCTCAGGTTTGTGTCATTAAATCACCACTTAAGATAACCTCATTTTGGTTTCGACGACAAAAATTTTGAAACTTTCTGAATCTGTTTTTAACAACTGTCCATGTACAGATGTCTCCCTCTGCCTCGGATAAAATCCACAACTTGAAACAATATATCTCCTAGAGTTTCCTACAGATCAATATACTACAACGTCTTATACTTAATGGTTATTCTTTATTGATACTATGACACATTTAATCTTCGATCTTTTTCTATAACGATGCCTAAAACATTAAGGAAACGGCGATTGACTGAAAGGTCACGTTTTAAAGGTTATTTTAGAATGACTAACATCTTGGCACCAATATATCATATATTCGTCTTAGCTAACATATATTTGGTATAGTAGCATTACTTGAATGACAGATACACTGTAAATCTAAGTGTTAATAAATAGAACACTGCTTGAACGCTTTTTTGTAACACTTTTTGAACGTGTAATGGTGTTCCAAATGTTTACACTAGTGTTCATCAATTGAATGTGTGGTGTTCAGTTTTTAATGCCTTTGTGTTTCATTTTTGAACACTTGATGTTAGATCTTAACACTTAGTGTTCAACGATTTAACGTGTCCGAATGTTCAAAATCTTAATACGTCGACGCGTTCAACAGCCATGTAACACTTTTTGAACACATAGAACATGTTTAAAGCCAAAGTGTTAAGATTCAGAACACCAGACGTTAACTTTCAGAACAGTTGACATAAGTGTTCAAAGTGATGGTGTTCAAATGTGGAACATGTTCTATTTTCAAGCGTACATAATTTTCCATAAGTACTCATCTTAATTAAACTGTTATAAAAACTATATTCAATCAGGCAAAATATAACAATAAAACATATTTTAACAAGTAATTCTTTATGTAATCAAATGAGCATATTATATGTAAGAAAAGTACACCAGATACCTTATGATATCACAAGTTACAGTCAGTGAAATCACATACATAATGTTTTTAAACTGACTTAAATATATATCATTAATAATGATTTTCCTCTACATGACTAGATAGTTGCTACATCATTTCTATCCTGAGCAAAAAAGCATGTCAATGTGATAATTAGATAGTTTATGATATAGGTATTTGTCACAATGAAAGTTTCAAAGTTTGCAAATTCCAACAGTTCTTGTACGATCACATACAATGTACGCTCCACTTTTCAGTGCATCTTCACTTAAAGCTATCAACTGGGTGGCATTTTATGTGTTGTTATCAACTTCCAATGTCAAAATTCTCCACAACAAGGAATGTCTATGAGCCTATATATCCTGCAAAATAAAATTTAAAATTAATAGAAGAGTTTTAATTTTCATAAAGCATCAAATTATGCAATGCTTGTTATGCTTTAATGTCGATATATACTAGAGTTCAGATTGATATTCTATGGCAATGAAATGCAAGTTTTGACATTATAAATTACAAAAGTCGATTTCTTGACCTTAGGTTGTTGAACAGATAGAAATGATACACCCACATAAGCTATTAATATACATATATTGTCATACCTTTTTTTGACATCTTTCTTTTTTCCACCACTTTATAGCATCCAGAAATGACCTTTTGGATTATTGGCTACCGGTTCCTAATTCAAACATTTTAATCTAACGATTCCTGCAAATAAAAAAAATAAACGAATGCATTTTCTAAGTCAAAAATGGTGTTCTAAATGTTTGCACTAGTGTTCATCAATTGAATGTGTGGTGTTCAGTTTTTAATGCCTTTGTGTTTCATTTTTGAACACTTGATGTTAGAGTTCTTAACACTTAGTGTTCATCAATTGAATGTGTGGTGTTCAGTTTTTAATGCCTTTGTGTTTCATTTTTGAACACTTGATGTTAGAGTTATTAACACTTAAGTGTTCATCAGTTGAATGTGTGGTGTTCAGCTTTTTATGCCTTTGTGTTTCATTTTTGAACACTTGATGTTAGAGTTCTTAACACTTAGTGTTCAGCTAATGTATGTGGATGTCGAAAATCATCATTTATTCTGTATAACAGACAGACTGGTTATTTACAGTTTAGGAAATCATCAGAACAAAGCTGACAGTTATTTACGCTTATATCTAAAGCCCGTTTTTTAATTCGTCTTTTATGTTGAATATTGAAAATTTGGATATAACAGTTATGAATATTTGACAAATATATATCTTGCATGAGAAAATAACTAGGAAGCCATCGAACTACCTATGGAGATTATTCTAACTTGTTACTTACTTCTTTCGTGTTCATATGGGATAGAAGTCCCTTCTCCAGTACTCTTTCTTATGTGTATCCATTCTTCGTTTAACCGCCTGAATCGGCAGCCGATATCTGTTTCCGGTATTTGGTATCCTGGTATATTTTTTTTAACACGAGGTGTTCAAAATTTCGAGCGATTTGAACACTGATTGAACATGTAATGTTAATAAAATGAACGGATCATGAAATAAGATAAACATCGACATATTTTTATTACGATATTATCATAACAGGCCTCATTGATATGCATAATTATGTCACTTATAAGTAAAACTAGTATATATAAATAAATAATAAAATAAATTCATAAACTATACATATATGCCAGCTTGGAAGTTTAATATTGCACAATTACTAAAATATTAGCCAAAAATTCACAAGATCATCATCCTGCGTATACATTCATATCTTTTAAAGAATTTCTTTTTGAATTTGCCAATTGGAAGGATAGAAAGTCGGACAAACGACTATCTTCGTTTTTAGATCAGAATTTGAACACCGGTGTTCACTGCGTCTGAACACACATGTTAATATTTTTAACACAAACGTTAAGACTTTGAACACGTCTAAGCATGAACATATGACGTTAAAATATTGAACATTCGGTGTACAAATTTTGAACGCGTCCGGACGCGTCAGGCGTCAGGTATATTTACAGTGTATATAACAACATATTGATATACATGTATGCTTAATTCTGAAACCCTTAACCAAATTTGCTTATCAAATTTTTCAATTACCAGTTTGAAGGTAGTTCGATACTATTGATAGTAAATTTGATTCGAACTTAAATGTATTTTTGACGCTTTAGATATTAATCTCATTCACTGACACGCAAACCTCCACTAATTTGAGAAAATATCGATCACTTCTAGAAGATGTCAGTATTGAAATGCCTGGAATCTCCTATAAGCCGTACAAGTGCTTTAGATCCATCATATCAACCGTCCTCCTTCATACTGCAAAGCTAGAAAGCAGCTTACGGCATGATGGAAGCCATTTTATTACAATTATATAAGCTTAATATCTTTGGGTTAAAAAGAAGAATATCAATATGAGAAGACTGCATTATCTGTATCTGCAGTTTCTGAACCGAATATCACTGGCGTTGTACCTGGTATGGCTGGTAAAGTATTGATACTTATTACTTTTGTAAAGAAAAAAAGTGGAGAAAGAAACTATAAGTCGAAGAGAAACTGTCAACGCAATGGCAAATAACGAAACGACGAAAAGACAAACAACAGTCCACGAAACACTACATAGAAAATGACCAAGCTTACCAAAAACCAATAATTACTAATAAAGGTATACAAAATTAAGAATTCATGACCATGAAATCCAATACCCCTTTTTCAATACTTTAGCCAGCTGACTATAGCTATATTTAAATATGTAACAAGTAAATACATGTATGATGCAGTCATTTGGGTAGAAACTAGCATCATATTATCTATTCTATTTTCGACAGCTTACATCCATATGGCTAACATGCCAAACTATAAAAAGAGTTTAACTTGTTTTCACCCAGTGAAACACGCAAGATGTTATAGCAAAAATACTAACCTTGCACGTCGCTTTATGATACAAAACAGATTTATTGATGACGTGAAATCAATACATAAAGGCTCTGGATAGCTTTACTAGATTGTCTATAAAACTGCTACAAACGAGTATGAGAATTGTTCCGTTTAATAGCGGATATTGTCATCATCATCTATAATACCTGATCGTATAATCCGTCACATTTCCAGGATTCACGTCTTCCGTCGTCTTGGCAGTAATGTTGTCGTAATTGATAAGAAAAGACTGAAATTTCTGTACATACAGCCATTGCGATCAATAGCAGATTCTCTTGCTCTTTATACTTTAACACGAGTAAAAACATTTAGACTTCCCTTGTACATTGTGTTGTATCATCAATGTAATGTTGTAAATCATGTAAATTGACTCTCTGAGTTTTAATTGTAATGTGTGTTCTTTATGAACAGCATGTTAGAAAATGCTGCGAGTGCTTCATAGTATACTGTATATATCCATGTATCACCACAGGCTATTTAAGGGTTGTGCTCCTCCTAACTTTTAATGTTTAGCACCCCTTGAATTTCGAACACCACTCCAAATTTTTCTGCATTAACATTAAATTTTGACATACTAGTACATGTAATTTGAGATAAGTTTTGAAAATAATTCTTGATCTGATGTAGTATTATTTTGAAAGATTATAATTAAGTTTTAATTTTGATATCACATACGTTTTTATAACTACACATACAATATGTTTTAAAGAGAATCACAAAAGGTATTCAAATTATAAAAAAATCCAACGGTTAAGATAATCATTTTAAAAGCTTCATCTTCGAATTTTTTTCTGTGGTGATCACTAGCTATAGTATACCATGTATGATAAACTTACAAATGTAACAGCATAAAAAAGCGCCACTTTCATATATATAAATATCAAATACAAATTATTTATTAGAAATGATTAAACGTAATGCAACAACTCAAAAGATAATAAGTTGATGATTCAGAGCGCGAGGTTAGTGATAATCCAGAGAGTAATTTTGGTTCGAAAACCCACAGATTGATTTTTCAGTAACAGGTATGACAACCTCTTGCATGGATCCACGCTGTACGGCGATCCATAGACACGATTATTATTTGAATTACAGCGCGAAGCATATTTCTTCATTCCTTAAAGTTCCGTCCGAGTGACTGATAACACGGGCTCTTGGCTCAATCTTAATTTTAGTGTTGCATAGTCTCCAGGCTTCACTTTAAGGACCCTGAAAGGTAAGGATCCGGTCTCAAAGTATAAATGTACGTTGGTTCTGGGCTCAAAGGTAAATGTGGACTTTATCAGTCAGTGTTGCAGGTTGCTTTGGACGATTTTGTAAACTGCGCCCAAATTTATTTCAAATGTACATGTGCTCTTTGGATGTTTAGCCAGGTGAAGGCGACGGCAAAGAAATAACTCGAATTCCGGAACAGTTTGTCAATAGTGCTGTACCGACCATTTTTTGGCCACGCCTCGGGTAGAAAGTCTTGCGCGTAACATGCTCAAAACTTGGTTCCCGTGATCCGCTGTTAGACGGCCCATCAGGAAAACTGCATGGGACCTTCAATGACAAAATTTACCATTTATTTTTGCCCTTTTTTACTATTATCTTAATTGACAACTACAATAGATAGAAACTAAAAATTATCAGATAGACAAGATCTACAAATAAGTGAACATGACTGAAATCTTAAAAATTATCAGATAGACAAGATCTACAAATAAGTGAACATGGCTGAAATCTTAAAAATGATCAGATAGACAAGATCTACAAATAAGTGAACATGACCGAAATCGTAAAAACGATCAGCAACATAGGAATGTCTAAAATAGTAAGGCGACTCCTTAAAGGGGTACCCAACACTTTGACTAGAATAGATTTGGCATTGTTTTATTTTCATAAAAATCTTTACAAATATTACTTAGACCTGTTGACAAAAATATAAAAATTTCAAAAAATTTGAACCACACAATTTACAGGAATAATTTCATTGGAAAAATAACAATTTGACAAATTGAGAAGCTTGATTTCTCTTAACAAATAGTATGTGATTAAAACGCTCAGCTGATTTTTAAGGAGGTGTTCTGTACCCCAGTAAAGAAGTTATGCCCTTCAATTACGATTTTTAATTTATTTTTGCGTTTTTGTTAATTATCTTGAAATCTATACAGATAGAGTGTACTTTGAAAGCAAAAATAATTAGCAAGATTAACTAATTAGTCGGCATCTTGAAACCTATAATGGATAGAGAGAAACTTTAAACTTCAAAAACTATCAATATATGACAAGATCTACAAATAAGTCCAACATCATTGAAATCGTAAGACAACTCATTAAAGGGGTCATTGCCCTTAAATAACAAATCTTTTTCACATTTTGGCGTTTTGGTCGGAAACTATCATGAATATAAAAGAGAAACTGTAATCAGTAAAAATGATCAGCAAAATATGATCTACGTAAGTCAAATGATTGAAATCGTCAGTCGACTCCTTATAAGAGCTATTTACCATTAAATGATGTTTGTGGTTTTATTTAACTAATTTCAGTGTTTTTTCTCCTATCTGTAAAACTACTGGTGTACACATGTACATGTATAATAGATAGACTGTAACAGGCCAAAATTATCAGCAGCACAAGATCTACAAATAAGTCAAATGATTGAGAGCGTTAGAAGACTCACCACAAGAGTTTTTGCCGCTAAAACACATTTTTTTCCATTTTTATATTTTTTGCGGTCGGATATTGGTATGACGTTGGCGTCGTCGTCGTCCGAAGACACATTGGTTTTCGCACATTAACTTTAGTTTAAGTGAATGGATCTCTATGAAATTTTACCATAAGCTTCAATACCACAAAAGGGATTGATTTTGGGGGTTATGGTACCAACAGTTAATAATTAGGGGCCAAAAAAGGGCCCAAATAAGCATTTTTCTAGTTTCCAGACAATAACTTGTGGAACGGTGTATGAATCTCTCTGAAATTATACCACAAGTTTCCATACCACAAAGGGATGATTAGGATTGACTTTGGGGGGGGGTTATGGCTCAAACCGTTTAGGAATTAGGGGCAAAAAAGGGGAAAGACAAGGGTTTCCTGGTTAATGGACAATTAAAAAGCAGTGTAAAGAGGTAATCCAAATGCATTTTAAGTATTAAAAAAAAATTTGGAATACCTCCCTTAGATTGCTTTTAAATTATGTATAAAGATGTTGTAGTGTCTTGAGGTGATTAGCTGTCAATAAATTTTTAGAAGTTACTATTAAAGGAATATCAATTTAAGCCATGATAATGTATGTCATTTTCTATTTTAAGACTTTTATGATGTATTTAAATTGGTAATTATGGTTGCAAACTCCATTGGAAATTTGAATTGAGATTATGACCATATTTTGGGGAAAGCATTTTTTTTTGAAAAAAAGGGGAGAAATTGTAAAGGGGGCAACTTTTCTCATTTCAGATTTCAGAAATTAAAAGAAAATTTCTTCAAATATTTTTTTTTTTGCAAAATAAAAGGGGGTAGTCAATACGCAACAGCATGGTGTATTGCACAAAAGCAAAAAATCGAATATAAATTCAAATCATATAACCAATTCTAAGTTCTTTGACTACAGTTATTCTGTGTCAGAAACCTATTATGTGTCAAATATTTAATTACAATCCAAATTCAGACCTGTATCAAGCGCAAATATTGTGTCCATTTTTGCCCCAACTGTTCAGGGTTGAACATCTGCGGTCGTATCCAGCTGCGATCAGCGAAGCATTTTATTTTTATCTCTGACTGTCTTAGAACTACATAAACAAGTTGCTTTCTTTAAAAAGAAATGCAATCGTAAACCAAAATGCATGTTTGGTATTAAATATTAGATATTTTTAAGAAAAGAGTTAGTTTCTAGGCTTAATAACAAATTAATGATTTTGTGCTTATAAAAAGAAATGCAATATGTGAAACTTAATAGCTGTTTTTTTTTTTTTGGAAATTTGAGATACACAACAGCCTGTGTTTGATTTTGCTTTTTCCACCTGCCCACCCGTGCCCTCTAGCTATAATCTCTTTTTTGTAAAAATATTGATTACAAATGCTTATCTGCTTTTTCAAGTGATTGTACTTGCATGTTTTTAGATTAAACAAAGAAACTACATGCCCACTCCTATGGGTGGGCAGAGTGGACAAGGTAGAATTTTTGCCCACCGGTGCCCACTCCTTTGGTGGGCGGTAGACAAAGCAGAATCCACCTGAGTTGTAGTGTATGTTCAAAGTTATTTGAACAAGGACTTGTTATTGTATTATTAAGATCCTTACACCAGCTCTGCAAGGTTTTAGTGATGCTTAGGGTTGTAAGCATTGGCAATTTAAAGTTGTGTGATTTGTGCTATGAAAAGTTTAAGTTCTTACAAATAAACTAAATTGAAATTTAAATTAAAAAAAAATTAACATATACAAACTGAATTTATCACTGAATACCCTTTGTTAAACATGAGTTTGTTTTAAATTAACAATTATGAAAATTGTAAGGTGTTCCTTTTTATATTTGAACATGTTCTTTCATTAACTTTTAAAAAAGTGTCTTTTACATGGTATAGTTACATTAATGTTTTATGATGGTTTGTCTCTGAAAGAAAAATGTAACAAATTTACATTTAGAGTAATCTAAAAAATTTAATTGAACTGAAGTAGCCTTGTGGGTTTCTTATATTGACCTATCCTTCTTCTCTTACTAGTCTAGTCATTTGGGTTACTGTATAACCTACTGATCACTGGGATGGTTTGTATTGAAAGAAAAATGTAACCTGTAAATTTACATTTTGCCTAATTGTACCACATTGTGTCAATGACATTCATACCACATCTTCTGAATTTTAAAGCGAATCTGTTGAATGAAAAATTGAATGATTTCCAAATTGATTTTTTTAACTCAAACCAGCTGAATCTAGAGATATTTTTATAATTCAATCAAGTTTGAATTCTATTTTGTTCAGTGTGAGCCAATTCGTCGGTCATGTTGAAGGACGTACATTGACCTACAATGTTGGTTTATTTTCTATTTTGTTCATTTGAATGCCAAGGCTTCGTCTTGTTGAAGCACGTACATTGACCACATCTTAATATATCTATTAAGTGAAATTGAAAAGTAAATGCAAAAAACAAAAGCAATTTAATACCAATAACATTTTATTTTAAACAAACATGGCAAGTTTATTTAAGATAATACAAAAGCTCAGGTATAACAAAATAATAAAGATTCATATAGTATCAATTTATATGCAAAGATATTGCTTGAACAAACTTTGATTTTGAAATTTGAAATTAATTGGAAAGGTGTTTATAGTGAAATGGCTAAGAAGTTTTAACCAGTCAAGCTAAGATATTGATTTTGAAACCGGTGATTTTGAATCCTTTTCTCTGACAAATTAATCATAATTAAGCAATAAATATTGTATTCTAATAATCTTAAACTCTTGTGTCCTTGGTATTATTATAAATGTAACTATAAAGTACAAAATATTAACACTCTAACAATTAAAGTAAGGTTCAATTTATATTTACACTTATAATAAAATGGTATACTTGTTTTAATTAAAAATGTTTTCAAGTAGATTGCCAAAATGATTTGAAATTTTGAAGATCCAAAATCATTAACCTCATAAGATTTCTATGTTATTTTTTTAGTATTTTTTCTAAATTAGATTACTAAACAATCATTTGAAAAGGCTATTGTCTCATTCGTAAAGTTTACATCTCACTACACCTGCTTGGACTTTACAATGTAGCTATTATGTCAGCAACAAATGGTAACAACAGGCGTCGTTCTATATAATTAAGAATCTCTCAGTATCAATTAAAAATAATTTTATACTCACTTACTGTCTTGTTAACTAATTAATTAGTACAACAACCGATTTGTTTTTGCAAGGCTAATTTAACACCACAAAGAAACACATACAACCCATACACCGTAGCGATTATATAAGACATCAGAGGAAGTTTAGTTTACACAGTTATGAGAACTGTTGAGAAGGAGCTTTTAATTAATTTATAGAGAACGCGTTTATATCAGTACATTATCAAAATGATCACACAAAGCTTTGTTGCTTTTGATAAAAAAAAAAAAAAATTATCATTCATAAAACAAACTTCAAAATTTCATAAAATTATTTTACATGCATAAAAACCTAAATATCAAATTTATACATAATCTATTAAAACCGAAAATTCATTATCTGATTGTTTTCACAAAAAATAATTATTTTGTTTTTATAAAGAGGAACATTTTAAAATTAATTACTACAGAAGTGATAATTAGTTCCTGGCTAAGGTAACTATAAATAGAAAGTATTTGTGGCTAAGGTAACTATAAATAGAAAGTATTTGTTCTTATCTCTATCTGCATCTGTCATCACTCGGTATCTAAAATAGACATTTGATATCTTATCGCTGACCCTATTAAGTCTACCGAAATTGCATGCATGATTAATTTTAAGATTTATGATCGTAATTAAAGCGGCACTTTTAATGTGCAATTGTTACTAACTAAAGTTTTGAAAACGTTTTGAGGAGTTTGTTGTTATTTTCTAACTGCTACAGAAGTAGAAACATCGTTTAATAATTCTTTTCTGATCCTATTTGAACTTTCAATAATTCATGCTCATGTTGTTGAAAACATACTTTTATAAACGTAGAAAAAAATCGTTTAAACAGGTTCAAGTTAGAAACAAATTAATGTTTGGATGTATTGTATTAACAAACATTTGCATAGTCAAGGGTATTTTTTTAATATATTTTAGTTGTAGGTTTCCGTTTTATTTCATTTTTCATATTCAATATCTATTTAATTACATTTTAATAACCAATTTTTTTTATTAAAGTTGCAATATTACTGTAATTTAATCATATGCAAAAAGACTTCCTTTAATTTCAGTATAAAAAATAAATAGCTTGCTTTTTACATCATGTACATCTTCCTAAACTTAAAATCTAAAATAAAATGCTACTAAAACTCTTTCTAAAGATTTTATTTTAATTATTCTCGTTCAGAATATAAAGCGCATTGTTTACATGAAATCTTATCTCATATCTAAACACAGCTGGTTTCAACGTTTGACTCTAATTAAAATACTACGCATGTAGGTTAATATTAGCAGTTTGTAATCGTGTGCAAGAAAATATTATATCATAATAAATTTCAGATCATACGTAAAATATCTCTATAGCAACTTAAGATGCTAATGCTTATTCAATAGATTAGTAAGCTATTGCGCATGTATTTGAAAGGTGGTCATAGAAAGAACAGAAGTGTTCCGAATAACATCCGGTGTTCCGAAAGACTACATCTATCGTCCATATATACTGCGTAAACCCTCAGGGTTTACGCAACAAGATGTATGTGTTTTTGAAAACTTTTTGCATCCTTTCACCTACATGCCCCTAATATTATTGGTCATGCTGTTTAATTTTTCATCTTACTCTGCATTAACAGATCTTTTATTTAATCACTTTGTCAGGATACATGTACAAAATGTATTCTCAATAAGATAATAGATGAACATTAGAAAGCATATTAAATAATACACAGCTGCTTGATGGTTTAATATATATCTTGGTATTCACTTTCTTAGCATTGATGTAGGGGCCTCGGTGGCCGAGTGGTCTAAGTAGTTACTACTGTAATCACTAGCCAGTCAACACTGAGGTTGTGAGTTCGAACCCCGCTTGTGCGGGTGCACTCGACTCCAATCTTAATTGACTAGGATTGTCAGTTTTCCTATCGAAGGTCGGTGGTTTTCTCCGGGCACTCCGGCTTCCTCCACCAATAAAACTGGCCGCCACGAAATGGCTGACAAATAGGGGTGATCTACAAGGCATATCATTTGCATGCCACAATATACCATTAACTGTTTACAACCCTAGATGGAACCGACGTGGAAAGAATCTCTGGACTGGATCATGGGTACTCCACTATAACCAGCATCACGGTTCATAGGTGAACGAAACTGGGCATCTAGGTATTCATCATAAGTAATAGTACCCATTGATTAATAGTACCTGACTCCCTCGGATAAATTCGGTTTCCAATAGCTTACTGATAAAATAAAATCTTTAAATGGTACAGAATTCCTTGCGTTTGAATATAGTTTTAACTTTAAACGCTCACATCGAAAAAAAATGTTAAAGAAAAAATATACAAAATTGGAGTAGAACCATTAAAAAGGCATTGATACTTATATATCCAAACTTTCTAGTTAATATTTATTTTGGTATTTTATTCTCATGCAGTTTAAATGAAAGTATCTGAGTCTGTCATTGTTGGACGTTTCGTCATTCATCATATTGATGCAGTGACTTTCTGTTAATTAACTGTTCATAAAATGTTAAAATGATTTCAAAACGCCTAGGATTTTTGTGTCCCAGACATAAATCATTAGCAGGCCCCTTATGGAGCTACATATATGGTTAATGCATAGACTTTTTACATGTCCCAACGTTGCCCCGCCCCCCTTTTTCAAAATCCTGGATCTGCATCTGATTAGATGGTTTTTCTCAGATTTGGAATATCTTTTTGGGGAATTTCGGGTTTTCAGTGGTCAAAATTGATTTTGTGTTCCAACTGCTATAATTGGTTCGAGAGAGTTACACTGATTAGTCTTGTATAGACGAAACACGCGTATGTCGAACTAAATTATAAGTCTGGTGTCTTCTATGTGTTTTACATGTTTGTACAATATTGAGAATTGTAACTTATCAACTTGTGTAAATGCACTGACAAATACACGGATAAGTCCCTCTTTGGACACAAATCCACCATTCAATCGACTTAAGTGTATTATAGTTTACCTAGAATTCGGATATATGTTCAATCAAAATTTGCAATAATGTAGTCTTTTTACATCTATTAATTAACAGAAATGCCAAATAGGAACGGATAGCTAACTATATAAATGTGCTATGTACATGTATAATCTGTGAATTATAAAACAAGGTTTGGATAAAGTTTTTATATGACCGCAAAAAATTTTTGCGGTCGTATATTGGTATGACGTTGGCGGCGTCGTTGTCGTCGTCCGAAGACACATTGGTTTTCGCATTCTAACTTTAGTTTAAGTGAATGGATCTCTATGAAATTTTACAATAAGGTTCAATACCACAAAAGGAAGGTTGGGATTGATTTTGGGGGTTATGGTACAAACAGTTAAGGAATTAGGGGCCAAAAAGGGGCCAGAAATAAGCATTTTTGTAACTTCCAGACATAACTTGTGTGTTAGTGTATGGATCTCTCTGACATTGTACCACAAGGTTCCATATCACAAAGGGAATGCTGGGATTGATTTTTTGGGTGATTGCCTCAAAATTTTAGGAATTAGGGGCCAAAAAAGGGGCAAAAAACAAGCATTTTTCTAGTTTCATGACAATAACTTGTGTGTAAGTGTATGGATCTTTCTGAAATTGTACTACAAGGTTCCATATCACAAAGGGAAAGCTGGAATTGAGTTTGGGGGTAATTGCCCAAAATGTTTAAGAATAAGGGGCCAAAAAGGGACCAAACATAAGCATTTTTCTAGTTTCCAGACAATAACTTGTGTTCAAGTGTATGGATCTCTCTGAAATTGTACTGAAAGGTACCATACCACAAAGGGAAGGCTGGGATTGATTTTTTTTTTTTTTTTGGGGGGTAATTGCCTCAAAATTTTAGGAATTAGGGGCAAAAACAAGCATTTTCTAGGTTCAGGACAATAACATGTGTGTAAGTGTATGGATCTTTATGAAATTGTACTACAAGGTTCCATATCACAAAGGAAAGCTGGGTTTGAGTTTGGGGTAATTGCCTAAACGTTTAGGAATTTGGGGCCAAAAACGAGCATTTTTTCTAGTTTCCAGACAATAACTTGTGTTCAAGTGTATGGATCTCTGAAATTGTACTGCAAGGTACCATACCACAAAGGAAAGGCTGGGATTGAGTTTGGGGTGATGAATCATAAGGGGTTCAAAAATTTGGGGATTTTTTTTTCTTTTTTTTCTTTAAAATTTTCGATTTTAAATTGGTTATTTCTGATTTATATATAAAACAAATAATAATGATATGGTTTGAATAGGTAAATTAAGAATTTTAAGTTCTTAGACCACATTCATTCTGTGTCAGAAACCTATGCTGTGTCAAATATTTAATCACAATAAAAAATTCAGTGCTGTATCAAGCTTGAATGTTATGCCCATACTTGCCCCAACTGTTCAGGGTTCGACCTCTGCGGTCGTATCAAGCTGCGCCCAGCGGAGCATTTTATTCAAGAATTGTAACTTTCTTTTCAGATTTTACAGTACCATCTCCAAGGAACGTGGATTATTCATCAGACGAATATGCATACATAGGATCTTCAAGAATTTTAGGAGGGAAGCCATCATCCCCAATATCTATTCAAAAGGCAGCATCGACACAAACTCCGGGACAAATGAAAATGACCCGTAATAGAAGTGCAGATTCAGCTCAACGGAGTAGAACATATCATTCCGATATGGGAAAACAAGAGCTTTCAACTTCATATCAAGAGTCAAAGTATGTCCCTCCTTCAATCCATACAATGTCAAGGGTAGGGATTCCTTCATCAGCATCTACCTCATCTACTTCAGATAGGACCAAGTTTATAGACACTGATGGTCAACATATATCTCGCTCAACGTCAAGATTCAAAGATCTTCAACTTTCTAGGAAGCCATTACAAATACCTTACAGTGAGTTCGAATTCTATCGTCCAGATTTAAGGAGGCGATTAGAATTGTCAAAGAAAACGGGTCAAGATGGAATTCTTAGTATTCATATTCTCTCAGGACAAGGGCTAAAATCAACAAAAATGACTCTAAGGGATCTATATTGTGTGGTATCTATTGATTCTGTGAATAAAGCACGAACAATGATCAGAACTGGTGCTGTAAATTTCGATTGGGATGAGGCTTTCGATGTTGAACTTGAAGATTCTAAAGAAGTGTCATTTCTTATTTACAATTGGGATCCTAATTTTAAACACAGACTTTGCTTTCATGGCACCGTTTTACTTCCATCAATACTTGAAAATGGAAAGAAAAAATGTATAGCATTAAAAATGGAACCAAAGGGCTTATTATATACCACCTTATTATATCATGAACCATCAGTTTCCTTGCAGCGACTACCATCTATGCGGAAAAATGGTGTATTTGGGAAAGATTTAGAAACTGTGACCAAACAAGAGGGTCAGAATGTACCTATGGTAATTAGAAAGTGCATTGAAGAAGTGGAGAAACGTGGACTTGATGTAGTGGGGATATACAGACTGTGTGCTTCAGCTAGAAGAAAAGCCCAATTAAGAGAAGCTTTTGAGAAGAATGCTCAAGCTGTTGACCTTTCTCCAGAAAATGTATCAGACATACATGTGGTTACAGGTAAGTTTTATAATTTTGGAATATTTATGTATTACAATTAAAAAAGACAAAAACATCCAACACATGCCACCTTGTATACATGTCCCAATTTTTCAAACCAACAAAAGGAAGGAGAAAGCTTAATTTAGTTAGTTCAGGATTCAATATCCAAACCTACATTTTAAAGCAAATTGATTTACATGTACACATATATAGTGATTATATGAGGATATTTGAATATAACGATTGAGCATTAATTTTTGAACATTCTAAAAGTTAAAGTCATAGTGGAGCACTGAGTAAAAGTAAAATAAAACTGTCTTCATCAGGATAAACATAACATGTACCTTTTTTGTACATCAGATATAAATAAGGTCATTTAAACAAAATAAAGAGTTATAATGTTGGTCATGTTGACAGTGCTTTGATTTTTAACTTTTAATGATGTCATTTACAGTTTCTTATCTGTAAAAAGTTGTGGTAAAAAAAACCGTCTTAATCAATTATTTTTTGGTATTTAAACAATTGTGTTAAAGTCAGATTGTTGGAAGACTTGACTTTCGATTGGTACTCATCTTTTTTTTGCAGCAAATTTTTATAATCGGTTTTACTAATCTGATTATTTGTTTTACAGGGGTTTTGAAAGACTACCTCCGTGAATTGCCTGAACCACTTTTCACTAACGCTTTATATCAGATGTTACTTGATGCTCTCAGCGTCCGGTTGCCAAGCGACCCAGATGGAAGTGCCAAATTAATGCTGAGCATTTTAGAGTGCCTTCCAAAAGCCAACCAGGTATATAGATGTTGTTACAAGTTTGATTTTAGAATTAAAATAACCCTATATGACATAAAGGCGGTATTTAGTCTAGTTTTTGGCGGAAATGTGTTCTATTTGTTCTATTTTGGTATCCATGTCAACATAGGAGTTGAGACAAACTGAAAAGAAAATCTTTTAGAGGTCATATCATAACAAAGTTATTATGGCATTATGCAAAAGCCCTTTGAAAAGATTTTTGCGAAATGAAATATATTTTCAAATGACTTTGATAAATATGTGTCTTTATAATCTACAAATCTTACATGTTTCAGTATTTACCAGGTTCTTCCATATATTGTCTTGTCAGTATATTAAAACATCCTTTTGCTTTTTTTTTATGACCAATTTTCAATAAGATGTTTCTTAATGTTATATTTTGTTCCACATATGCCAGCCATTTAAAACAAAATTTGTATGATTTAATATTTCATTTAATAAACAATATAATTGGATTATATGCTTACTTTTATACCGCAATCCCCAACCCCAGTTTCAAAAAAACAAATTAAATTGATTAGTAAAATTTAAATGTTGCAGTTGAATTTTATGTTTTTATTGCAAGCTGTCTTATGCTAGTCTGTCTGATAATATTTTACTGAAAGTTAAATTTAGTTATGCATAATGATGTTCGTCAGAAGGAATAAACAAATAGAACAAATGCACAGTAAACTTTCCAGCCATATTATTATATAATAGTCTAAATAAAATGGCCAGTTACATGATACATAGAACCTAAAGTTTTACCGGGATGATGGGTGCACTTAAAAATTGATTTGGTTTAATTTATTATATTGATATACAAAAATAACAAATAATAAAGATAAAAGATCAAAAGAGGAGATAGCAGCTCATAGTCTTGTTCTTGCAATGCCGTATTGATTATATTAATATTGCAAATTTATTTTACAATGTTTGTTGAAGCAAGTTACAAATCTCTTGTGATATATCTCAGAATTTTATTTAATTGTACGTATAAAGAACAGAAATACTCACCAGTATATATGAATCAGTTCTATACTGAAATTAATGGTACCAATTTTACTGCACCAGATTCATATTTCAACAATAAATTTCTCATCAGTGATGCCTGAGGCCAAAATATTTGAAAATACAAAGCTTATTTAAAGATGAAGAGGTTATAAACCGAAAAGGACAAAAAGTATAGCCAAAGCCGGGCAAGGAATCAGAGCTTTGCATGAGGCAGATATATTCCTTAATTTAAAATAATTTACAAAATTTTGTAACTGTAAATTTTGATATAAATGATTTTCAAATAAATTTGACATTTTGTCATGTGCTTGTTGATTCCATTAAGGAACTGACCATTTATCTTTTGTTGGGACATGGGATTATTTTTTTTTTTCAGACTCTATTTTTTCAACTTTAATAAATAATTTTTTTTAAAGTGAATTACAGAAAGAAGAAAATCGAGTTTAAGACAAAAGTTCCTATTGAATTTTTATTGACATTTTGATTTTTTTTTTGGTGTAACACAGCTTTCAATACACTATTTAAGTTGCATGACCGTCTTTTTAAAGTCTGAGGAAATTAGAGTGCCAAGGTTAAACTACTAAACGGAAGTAAAAAACCCAACAACTTGTGTAATATGCTAGTAATGGTTAATCTAGTTCACCTTGTATTTTTTTTGCAGATGACTGGAATAAGTCATTAACCCAACATCAGTACTGCAGGGTAGGCTGAAGTAGTCTGTACAGACAACTCCAACACCTATACCATTTAAATTCTTTCTTTCTGCACTTTGTTGAATTTAAAATGCAGGAATGCCTGATAATTTGTAGTCTTTTATTGCCATGATTTACTCCGGGCACTCCAGCTTCCTCCATCAAATAGCAAATAGTGCTGAAAGTGGTGTTAAACACCAATCAATCTATCAACCAATTTATTGTCATTATTTGGTGATTTTGAACCTCAGGTGAATCTTATGTTCTCTTCTTTTTTTCTTGCATATTCTGTAATCTATACCAAGGGGAGTTAATCTTGCAAAATATGTAAATTTTTTTATAGTCAAGACCTCTCTGACAACAGCCGTCTTTAGCTTAAATTTTAAGAGTAGAGAGTAACATCGAAATTGAAATTTTAATTTTTTGTCTTCCTTTTAAGTTTTTTTTTTTATTCTATTTCAGGAGACAATGGCTGTGGTGCTTAATCATTTAAAGAAGGTTGCCGGTAATGCAGACAAAAATAAAATGAACATTGTCAATTTGGCAATATGTTTTGGTCCGGTGCTTCTTTGTCCATCACCAGTGTCATCAGGTGGTACATCATTAGATTTCAAAAAACACATAGAGGTGCTTAAATATTTACTGGAAATTTGGCCAGTAAATTATGGTAGGTTTATGATGTAAGGAATGACTTTGAACAATGATCACTTTAAAACAGTTTTTATGCCCCTCCGCCAGTTTTACCCTTGTCCGTCTGTACGTCGGTCTGTACGTCCATCCGTACGTCCCAAAGTTGGTTTCTGTTCTCTAACTTGAGATTGCCTCAACCAAATGTTATGAAACTTATACACAATGCTTATTACCACAAAATACAGTTCAAGTTGGAATTTTGGTGGCATCACTTTAACCATTCTAGAGTTATGCCCCTTAACAAATGGAAAAATTGCTGAATTTTTCGTTTCCGTTCTCTAACTTTAAGTTTACCTCAACCAAATGCTATGAAATTTATACGCAATGCTTATTGCCACAAAATACAGATCAAAGTTGAATTTTGGGGGTGTCAATTTTATTGTTCTATAGTTATACCCCTTTACAAATGGAAAAATTGCTGAAATTTTCGTTTCAGTTCTTTCTCTAACTTTAGTTTGCCTCAACCAAATGTTATGAAACTTATACACAATGCTTATTACCACAGAAAACAGATCAAGTTTAAATTTTGATGGTGTCACTTTAACCGTTCTAGAGTTATGCCCCATTACAAATGGAAAAATTGCTGAATTTTTTGTTTCCGTTCTCTGACTTAAGTTAGCCTCAACTAAATGTTATGAAACTTATACACAATGCTTACTACCACAAAATACAGATCAAGTTTGTTTTTTGGGGTTGTCACTTTTATTGTTCTAGAGTAATGCCCCTTTACAAATGAAAAAATTGCTGAATTTTTCATTTCCATTCTCTAACTTAAGTTTGTCTCCACCAAATGCTATGAAACTTATACACAGTGCTTATTACCACAAAATACAGATCAAGTCTGAATTTTGGTGGTGTCACTTAGAGTTATGTTCCTTTACAAATGAAAAAATTGCTGAATTTTTCATTTCCATTCTCTAACTTAAGTTTGCCTCCACCAAATGTTATGAAACTTATACACAATGCTTATTACCACAAAATACAGATCAAGTCTGAATTTTGGTGGTGTCACTTAGAGTTATGTTCCTTTACAAATGAAAAAATTGCTGAATTTTTCGTTTCTGTTCTCTAACTTAAGTTTGCCTCCACCAAATGTTATGAAACTTATACACAATTGTTATTACCACAAAACTCAGATCAAGTACAAATTTGGGTAGTGTCACTATTAGGGAGCTACCATTTGATTTTTTTAACGGGGGAAGGGGGGGGCTAGGATTAAATTTGAAAAAAATAGGCAGGACAGGAGTTTTGAGTAAAAAAAAAGGCAGGATGAGCAACTTGGTAAAAAAAAAGGCAGGATGACATTTGTGTAAAAAAATTCAGGATAAACTAGTAAAAAAAAAGGCAGGACCGAATAGAGTAAAAAATAAAAAGTCTGCTTCTTCTAATTCAATTGTATGGTGCTTTATATAATACTCCCAAGTAGTGTTTCAGTACTTGCATAATTTAGCTGATACATTCTCATTTTAAATATCAAATTTATAAATTATGTTATTATAGTAAACTAATCTTGC
Source organism: Mytilus coruscus (assembly GCA_017311375.1). Classification (NCBI taxonomy): domain Eukaryota; kingdom Metazoa; phylum Mollusca; class Bivalvia; order Mytilida; family Mytilidae; genus Mytilus; species Mytilus coruscus. The sequence continues at coordinate 120,511,807 of CM029595.1, read as the reverse complement.
AAACTCCCCTGACAAATCTGAATTTGAATGAAATCTGCTGTCCTTATTTTTAGTCCTTTTTTGGTACACTGACGTCTGTATTATATCTTTGTGTAACACACATGCTTATGTATTACATGGACAAGCTTTTCAACATCCAACTGCTAACTTTTTAATGAATTCAACAAATGGTAAATTTTATAAATTTCTGTTCATTTTGCTAATATATTTGTTAGTTTAGAAGTTCACTAAAATACTAATCATGTAATCAAGACTCCTGTTAGATTAACAACTCTTTGTAATTCTAGTATTTCTAATAAATCTATACTCGATAACAAAAGGAATTGAATAGTTATATTTATTCATGTATTAGGCAAATGTGTTTTTATCAAAGTGATGGTACATTTGTAACTGTATACATACTAATTGGTTTGTTGTCTGTTCACCTTATTACAAACATTAAACTATCAGATATCAGATCCAGACAAATTAGATAGGAATGATATTTTTTCAAGGAATAAAACAGTGCTGTTCCTTTGAAATTGATAAAAGAGACATTGTGTAATTTTTGTGTGTTTAAATTCTTGACACAAAATCCCAACAAGCACTAGACAGACCAAAGCAAAGGAACATAATTGGTTGTTAGTGCTGTTCATCTCAAAGTCACAGTGAGCCTTCAGCACAGATCAATAGCTCACATCTGACTGTGTATTTATCTTTTTGTATATTTCTATATAAGTGATCCATTTTTCTTCTTTTTCAGAAATGGTGAAGGTGTCTAGTCAGTCATCAATCAAGAAACATTGTTCGTGATAATAGTTTTACCTAGGGCTTTTTACAAATATATATTTCATCTATCTTATTCATGTTAAGTAGATTTTAAGAATATTTCTATTAACTTTGTATTTATATGCTATAATAGGTTATCATTTGAAAGAACAAATTTTTAGGGACATTATTAAAGTTATAAATTATGTGACCAAGTATCATGTACTGTTATTTTATAATTGAATATAATTGGCATTTTCAAAGAAACACTTCAGTTGAAGGTGAACACTTTTTAAATTTTTTTTATTAGCAATGAAACATTTAAACTGGAAGGGAATAAAAAATCAAGAAATGCAGTCTGATAAAAATTAACATTGTTATTGGCAAAACTCATTAAAGTAATTTTTAAACTCGAGAAACATTTCGTTTTAACTTCTTAATCTACGTAAAATCCTTATAAAGGTTATAGTTTTGATGTCTTTACTTTGTACTCAATAGCTTTGAAATTATTGCAGGTAAACTTGAATTATTTTTTACATTTTGTGAACATCAAACAGACCTATTAGGATTTCGTTTTTTGTTACTTGAGTACAATGTCGTTTTTTTGCCAACACTTATTACATTTTATTGTCCTAATATTTTCATGATATATCTGCTTCAGGTTGTAAGAAATTCTTTTACCTCATTACGTTTTATTATGGATATTTAGTTAAATGTTTAAGGAGAGAGGTTGTAACAAATTCTTATATGGATCATGAGTTTGATTGAGGGTCTGGTGTTCTAAACATTTTACTGCAGGTAGATTTAACAGATGAACAATACAATATATATATAAGTAATATATATATATATATATATATATGTATATTAATAAATGTTTAAAATAAGTCGTGTACAGATTCATATATTCATAAAAACACAAAAATCAGGTAAGTAGATAATAAAATATTAGTAACATTGTTCTAATGTTTTCATTCACGCCGGTGCAAAAAAAAACAAAAGAACTCAGTATAGCTCAACTTAGAACACCGAAACAAAAAACAGAAAAAAACATAATTCCGTTCGTTAATAAGCATGATCCTGGCATCATCAATGTGTATAATGCCATCAAAACGAATTTACCCTTTTTAATGGAAAGCGAGAGGATGAGGAAAATTATTCCAGCGAACTCTATAATCACTAGTAAGAGACAACCAATGAACTTAAAAAGAATTCTTACAAGAGCAAAATTTCAATCGAAAATTGAAAATTTTTCTGTGAACTGAAAACATATAGAGATCCAAGATGTGGAATTTGCAGTAAAGATAACTATAACCAGCTTGAAACGGGTGAATCAAAAACATTTAAAAGTGGACAAATATTTCATGTAAATGCAGACATGACTTGCAAATCCAGAAATTTAATTTATTGTACAACATGCCCAACCTGTAAAGAAAATTACAAGGAAAAACTGGGAAACTAAGTGCAAGAGTACGTTTCCACAACAAATCCGCCACCCACACTTACTGCAAATTCCATCAAGTGAACATTTGGACATGTGCCAATGGAAAATTCAAAATTTTCCCATTCTACAAATGTCATTGCCATGATGAGGAATATAGAAAAGTTCTGGAGAAGCGCTTTATTAAGACATTCCAAGCAAAGCTAAATGCGTAAAGGAAGTACGCAATTTATGCACAACAATAACGCAACGTCACACTACCCCGTGGTAGCGTTACTCAGTTACATATCTTGATAAGTCCTGTGAAGGATGAAAACGTTAGAACAATGTTACTGATATTTTTGATCTACTTACCTGATTTTTGTGTTTTTATGAATATACATATATATATATGAAAAAAAATAAGTCTGAAAATGCACTAAATATTGATATTCAATATGAATATTCACATTTTGTCTATTAAGACATCAAATTGTTCAAAAGTGTTCTTCATAGTTTCCCTGCAAGTGATGATATATAGAAGGTTACTATATATATGAGGAGTATAAATGCCTGATCAATACTAATTTTATTTCTTTAAAAAAAATCTAATTGAATAACAACAGAAGCACATAACTATTTTAAAGATCCGTACTTACATTTAAACAAATGTTGTAGAACCTATTCCAGAAATAGAGAGCAGCAAAATCCAATACCTAGTCTTGACAAGGGGAGAAGGGGCATTTTCTGTTACTTAAAAGAAAATGCCAAGCAGGTTTAAAAAAACATACTAAAAAAAGACGCAAAACCATGCTAAAAGAAGATGAAAAAAAAAGGTGAGACTGACTAACACAACCCAACTAAGAACTAGGATATGGTCCACTAATACCACTCATCGTGTTGCAAATCAAGGATTAAAATCTGGTGTCATGTAACATTCAGTTGTAGTCTTAAACATGGAAAGGACGACTAGTTTATGGTTAACACAAACGAGGCGTATTCATTGTCATCATTAGACAATGATTAGCAACATTAATCTATAGTAAATCTTTATAATAATGGAAATTTTAAATTGTAAACTTACTTGAAACTTTTCAGGACATTGTTTAAAATTTGAGAAATATGTTTGTTAGAAGCAAAAACTCCAAAATTAAATGTTCTGAGTTAAAGTTTACTTTAGGGAACAAGAACTTGGAAGATCTATTTGTATAATGCATCTAAGACTTAACATCTGTAACATAATTTGTTTACATTGCAATTTTTAAAATTTAAACCCATTACAATCAATCAGATTTTTAAAATACCAAAAATGAGTAAGTTTTATTGACTTCTTTCAAGGAATGAACGAAAGATCTTTTGTAATTTATTTTTTGTTTGCCAAATAATGCTAGGATCTTATTATATATTTCATTATTGAATTAAAGAGTTTTACATGTGGTTGCAAATGTACATTGAATAATAAAAAAAAGAACTCATCGGGTATTCTTTAAAAGATATAAATGGCAAAATAGAAAGATTTTTTTCATCAAAGGGTAACAGATAAGTTCATTCTCATTTATGCTAGAGAAACATACGAAGTTACCTTGCTCCAATAGATTATACAGTATTGTCAGAAATCATAAATATATTAGCTATGCTTTTTTTGGTTATTAAGAGGTATAAATCAAATGTCATCCAAACAGTAAATCATGTAGATTTACTTCATTATTATTGGTTTCAAAAGAATTTGATACAAATTCAACTGTTAGAAAAGAAAAATGGCAAGGAAACTTTTATATTAAAAAAAAAAATCAAAAGTAAATGAAGACAATATTTCTGTAGTCTAGTAGAAACAAATTGTCTTTGTATGTTTTTGAAATCCACTGAAAAAAGGAAGAAAGACTAACACAATTGATTTCTGCATCTTAAGGACTTATAACTGAAAATGTAACATTAAAATGAATGAATTTAATTATGTTCAAAAGATTTTAATAATATTTCAGGCCATGTATACTCAATGTTGAGGTCATTGAATAAGCTTTGAATTACAGCAAAAGTTCTTAAGATTCTGTTAAATTTTTATAATGAAATTATTCATCTGTGTTTTAAAGTTTTCAATCTTAAATTTAGGTGCTACATTTGATTTTCATGGTAAAAAATGATAAAATGTAAATACTAATCTGTCATTTTTAGATTTCAACATATTCCAGATTATCTGATAAAAGTATGAATGCCTTAGAGACATATCACATGTTTTGTTTATTTAGTTTTGTTGTTAAATATTGTTGAGGGAAACATATCATTGTTATTTGTTAATCATTTATCAAGTAAGTTAAGGTTTTTATTTTTATTTCTAGTCCACAATTCTCAGCATTCCTTATTTGATATTATTGTTTATTTATTAATATTTTATTTATGTATACATTGGATATGCTTATTCTTTATTTATAAATGTCAGCTAATATATAGCATTTTGTTTATTTACCTATATGTTGAAGTAATGAAAAGAAAGGTTGTAACAAAGATATTGTATGAATATGTATATCTCTTTTATTTACAGTGAACAATAGATGTAAAAATTTGTTCAATTAAGTTTCTCCAACATATTGCTGATCCTTGATTATTTTTTGCGCATTTTTGTCCTTATATCTGGATAAATTACTTTTCAAATTTAATACTTTTTTGGTACGAGTTGTGAGTAATATTTATATTGAAATGCAGATTTGCTGCATTTTACTGATTTTGGTATCTTGTGTAGTTTTGAAGTATAAACAGTCTTATAAACATAATTGCATATTTTTTCAGTCTTGAAAATTTGTTTACTGAAGACATATATATTTGGTTTTAAAGTATTATGAACTATCAGTTTACATTTACTCACATTACATGTTCGATTTATTTTAAGCTAGAAATAAATACTCGGAAGTGACTTTTTAGTAGATGAGTGATTTACTGAAGAAATTATTATTGAATCATGTGTTTAAAAAAATAACGTTATATTTGAATTTGAATGTTCATATGGACCTAAATGGTGATTAATTTGGAAATTTTAGCAAATAATGAAATATTTCAAAAACTTCCAAAAGTTAAGAGAAGGTTTAATGTTTCAAGCAAACATGATAAGCAGTCTTATTTATCTTGTATCTATAAAAGTTTTATTTGTCATTATATAATTAGAGAGTTGTTCAAGATAAATATTAGTTTTGTTTATTTTAAAGCTATGTGGTAAAAGTTTTTAAAACTAATATATTAATAAATAATGTTTTAGCTGTAATACTGGGCTCATATTTTCGGTGTTACTTCCATATGAGCTTTAATTCTACTTTAAAACCTGTTTTAATTATCCCTTTTATGGTTACTTTTGTTGGGGTACAGTTTAAACATATTAAATAACAAAGTTTTTTTAAAATTTATTATAGAAGAAATGGATATACATTCCCGAATTCAAAATGTCGGCTTTTCTTAGTTACAGACAGGTAGATAAAATGTTTTTATGCTTGTTGCCATCCAATCAGAACCATTGATACAAAATGATTGCATACGAATATAAATTACATGTCCCAACACTAGATTTCAAGTTAGCATCATGTTCTAAAAGATTTGGTTTACAAAGGTTTTGATTTATTAAAAGTGACTGGTGCATTGCTTTGAAATGTAAAAGGTTATTTTATTAAAAGTGTTAGATTAAGGAAGACATATTTCAGTGTTAATTTCTTTGAATTGTAGTGGACAAGTACTGGTTAATTATTCTTGTGCAGTCAGTTTTCTCCTGGTAAGTATGCATTGTAATTTCCCTCTGTTGTGAACCTGGCCATACCAGTGCACCCCAGAAATTATTGCTGAATCTTTGAAATGAATGGAAGCCAATGTACACAATCGTTAGTTAATATTTGTATGAATAAAAAGTAAACAGAACAAACTTTAAATTTTCCCAAGGGTATTCTGTTTTACAATTGCTTATTTTAGCCTCCATGTGTGCATGGTCAAAGCAGATTTTTAGTTTAAGATTTGTTGAATCAAGTTTGTGCTTGGGATAGTTACTATTTTCAGTGACTTCACTGTCGCACCATTTAGTTGCATTTGTTAATTGTATCAATTAGGTAAGAGGGATGATGCATTTCATTTTACATATTGATATTCAAGGGCCATTAAACAAAATGTTGAAGATGAAATATTCTGCACTGTTCATTTTAGTCTTTCTATCGGTTTACATATCTTTTTAAAAAAACCAATAAGCAACATTATATCAGTATAATTTGATCTAGTCATTAGTGATCTTTTTGTGAATTTTATCTTTAACCTTATGTAACTCTCTATGTATGGTGATATTGTACAAAACAAATTTAATGTTATGTTTTGTATGAATGTAAGTTGAAAGTGTTTTACTTCAATGCTTATTAAATTGTTAAAGCTTAATTTTGGATTATTTACAGAAATGATAACATGTATTTATTGTATTTTTTGTATGACATAGGTTATTAAAAGAAGCAGAAAACGACAAGATTTTGCCTGCTTTTTTAGCTCACCTGGCCCGAAGGGCCAAGTGAGCTTTTCTCATCACTTGGCGTCCGTCGTCGTCCGTCGTCGTTAACTTTACAAAATCTTCTACTCTGAAACTACTGGGCCAATTTAACCAAACTTGGCCACAATCATCATTAGGGTATCTAGTTTAAAATTGTGTCCGGTGACCTGCCAAACCAACCAAGATGGCCGCCATGGCTTAAAATAGAACATAGGGTAAAATGTATATTTTGGCTTATAACTCTGAAACCAAAGCTTTAGAGCAAATCTGACAGAGGTAAAATTGTTGATCAAGTCAAGATCTATCTGCCCTGAAATTTTCAGATGAATCGGACAATTGGTTGTTGGGTTGCTGCCCTGAATTAGTAATTTTAAGGATTTTTTCATTTTCGGTTATTATCTTGAAAATTATTATAGATAGAGATAAACTGTAAACAGCAATAATGTTCAGCAAAGTAAGATCTACAAATAAGTCAACATAATCAAAATGGTCAGTTGACCCTTAAGGAGTTATTGCCCTTTAAAGTAATTTTTACCAATTTTTGTAAATTTTGTAATCTTTACAAAAATCTTCTCCTCTGAAACTACTGGACCAAATTCAACCAAACTTAGCCACAATCATTATTAGGGTATTTAGTTTAAAAATGTGTGTGGTGACCCAGCCAACCAACCAAGATGGCTGCCATGGCTAAAAATAGAACATATGGGGTAAAATGTAGATTTATGGCTTGTAACTCTGAAACCGAAGCATTTAAAGCAAATCTTACAGGGATTAACTTGTTTTTCAAGTGAATATCTATCTGCCCTCAAATTTTCAGATGAATTGGACAATTGGTTGTTGGGTTCTGCCCTGAATTGGTAATTTTAAGGAAATTTTGCCATTTTAGCTCACCTGGCCCAAAGGGCCAAGTGAGCTTTCTCATCACTTGGCGTCCGTCGTCGTCCGTTAACTTTACAAAATCTTCTCCTCTGAAACTACTTGGCCAAATTTAACCAAACTTGGCCACAATCATCATTGGGGTATCTAGTTTAAAAATTGTGTCCGGTGACCCGCCAACCAACCAAGATGGCCGCCATGGCTAAAAATAGAACATAGGGGTAAAATGTAGATTTTGGCTTATATCTCTGAAACCAAAGCATTTAGAGCAAATCTGACACGGGTAAAATTGTTGATCAAGTCAAGATCTATCTGCCCTGAAATTTTCAGATGAATTGGACAACTGGTTGTTGGGTTGCTGCCCTGAATTGGTAATTTTAAGGAAATTTTGCCGTTTTATCGACCGCAAAAAATTTTTGTGGTCGTATATTGGTATGACGTTGGCGTCGTCGTCGTCGTCGTCGTCGTCCGAAGACGCATTAGTTTTCGCACTCTAACTTTAGTTTAAGTGAATGGATCTCTATGAAATTTTACCATAAGGTTCAATATCACAAAAGGAAGGTTGGGATTGATTTTGGGGGTTATGGTACCAACAGTTAAGGAATTAGGGGCCAAAAATAAGCATTTGTGTAACTTCCAGACATAACTTGTGTGTTAGTTTATGGATCTCTCTGACATTGTACCACAAGGTTCCATATCACAAAGGGAATGCTGGGATTGATTTTTGGGGGTAATTGCCTCAAAATTTCAGGAATTAGGGGCCAAAAAAGGGGCAAAAAACAAGCATTTTTCTAGTTTCATGACAATAACTTGTGTGTAAGTCTATGGATCTTTCTGAAATTGTAGTACAAGGTTCCATATCACAAGGGAAAGCTGGAATTGAGTTTGGGGTAATTGCCTGAAACGTTTAGGAATTAGGGGCCAAAGGGCCAAAAATAAGCATTTTCTAGTTTCCAGACAATAACTTGTGTTCAAGTGTATGGATCTCTGAAATTGTACTGCAAGGTACCATACCTCAAAGGAAGGCTGGGATTGAGTTTGGGGTGATGAATCATAAGAGGGTTCAAAAATGGGGGAGTTTTCCTTTTTCCTTTTTCCTTTTTTTTCTTTAAAATTTTCCATTTTAAGTTGGTTATTTCTGATTTATATTTAAAAGCAAATAATAATGATATGGCAGGAGATACACACCAAACAGGATGTGTAAATTATTATATAATAAGTATTGTGCAATAGCAAGAAATTTTCAATTGCACAGTATTGCATAATAGCAAGAAATCTTCAATTGCACAGTATTGCGTAATAGCAAGAAATATCCAATAGCACAATATTGCACAATAGCAAGAAATTGTCAATTGTACAGTATTGCGCAATAGCAAGAAATATTCAATTGCACAGTATTGCGCAATTGCAAGAAATATTCAATTGCACAGTATTGTGCAAAAGAAGATACTTTGTATAAATTGCTTATTTCTTGACCAATTTCAATCGGGTTTTATTCTTGAATTCTTGGGGTTCTTTAATATGCTGAATCTAACCGTGTATTAAGTTTTTGGATTTTGGGCCCGTTTTAAATTGGTCCACATTGAGGTCCAAAGGGTCCAAAATTAAATTTTGTTTGATTTCATCAAAATTTAATTATTGGGGTTCTTTGATATGCCGAATCTAACCGTGTATTTAGATTCTTAATTTTGGTCCCGTTTTCAAATTGGTCGACATTAAGGTCCAAAGGGTCCAAAATTAAACTTAGTTTGATTTTAACAAAATTGAATTCTTAGGGTTCTTTGATATGCTGAATCTAAACATGTATTTAGATTTTTGATTATGGGCCCAGTTTTCAAGTTGGTCCAAATCGGGTCCAAAATTAAACTTTGTTTGATTTCAACAAAATTGAATATATGGGGTTCTTTGATATGCTGAATCTAACCATGTATTTAGATTCTTAATTTTTGGTCCCGTTTTCAAATTGGTCTACATTAAGGTCCAAAGGGTCCAAAATTAAACTTAGTTTGATTTTAACAAAATTGAATTCTTAGGGTTCTTTGATATGCTGAATCTAAACATGTATTTAGATTTTTGATTATGGGCCCAGTTTTCAAGTTGGTCCAAATCAGGGTCCAAAATTAAACTTTGTTTGATTTCAACAAAATTGAATATATGGGGTTCTTTGATATGCTGAATCTAACCATGTATTTAGATTTTTGATTTTGGGCCCCGTTATCAACTTTGTCCACATTGAGGTCAAAAGGGACCAAAATTAAACTTTGTTTGATTTCATCAAAATTGAACTCTTGGGGTTCTTTGATATGCTGAATCTAACCATGTATTTAGATTTTGGATATTGGACCATAATAGGTGAATGTCCAATTTAAAATTTTTAAGTTCTTAGACCACATTCATTCTGTGTCAGAAACCTATGCTGTGTCAAATATTTAATCACAATCCAAATTCAGAGCTGTATCAAGCTTGAATGTTGTGTCCATACTTGCCCCAACTGTTCAGGGTTCGACCTCTGCGGTCGTATCAAGCTGCGCCCTGCGGAGCATTTTATTGGTTATTATCTTGAAAATTATTACAGATAGAGATAAACTGTAAACAGCAATAATGTTCAGCAAAGTAAGATCTTCAAATAAGTCAACATGATCAAAATGGTCAGTTGACCCCTTAAGGAGTTATTGCCCTTTAAAGTAATTTTTTACCAATTTTTGTTAAATTTTGTAATCTTTACAAAATCTTCTCCTCTGAAACTACAGGACCAAATTCAACCAAACTTAGCCACAATCATTATTAGGGTATTTAGTTTAAAAATATGTGCGGTGACCCAGCCAACCAACCAAGATGGCTGCCATGGCTAAAAATAGAACATAGGGGTAAAATGTAGATTTTGGCCTGTAACTCTGAAACCAAAGCATTTAAAGCAAATCTTACAGGGATTAACTTGTTTATCAAGTAAATATCTATCTTCCTCAAATTTTCAGATTAATTGGACAACTGGTTGTTGGGTTGCTGCCCTGAATTGGTAATTTTAAGGAAATTTTGCCGTTTTGGTTATCTTGAAAATTATTACAGATAGAGATAAACTGTAAACAGCAATAATGTTCAGCAAAGTAAGATCTTCAAATAAGTCAACGTGATCAAAATGGTCAGTTGACCCCTTAAGGAGTTATTGCCCTTTATAGTCAATTTTAACAATTTTCATTAATTTGGTAAATTTTGGTAAGTTTTACAAAATGTTTTCCTTTTGTAATCTTCTTTTCTGAAACTGCAGTAGAAAATCAATATAGAAAACAATCGACTAATGTACTGGCAATAAAAATAATTGATAATTCTATAACATGAAAAAAACACATTAATACCTGATGATGGTGTTTCTTTCTTTACATTGAAAATGATGTCACAACTATAATCCCGAACAATAGGTCGAATGTCAGATATGTTTCAGTACTTTGGCTTCATTTTCTACAGATTCCGAAGTGCAAATGATGCTTGAATTCCTACACTAATTTATACAGACTTCATCCCCTTTCACAGGTAATGCCTGCCTCATATTATATTTAAAACTTTAATAGAATATCAGAAATTTTGAGAGAAAATTAATCAACCATGCAAGATCTAAAACTTAATTAATATTGTTCAAATTATCAATTAACTATTAAAAAAAAAATTCTCATTAAAAAAATATAGTTCTTCATCTATATTTTATCAGAAATTTAGGGAAAAAAATGAATTTAATTGTGTCCCTTGTTCTCATTTCCTGGGATAAATCAATACAAATTAAAGTATTGGTATTGAATTAATATTTAAGAAATATTTCAAACCTTACCATTTTCTTCACAAGAATGAAGACCATATTTTCAGTGTCATGGGTATCAGTCATCATATGTGTTGTACTTTGTTGTTTAAAAGTTGAATACAAAAAGATCAACAAAGCAATTCAAAAACCACTTGAATTTTGCAACAACAAATGAGAGTTTTAACGACCTCAGCTGGCTATACAACCATTGCACAATCAACTGAAGTTTGCAGAAATCATTAATAGGAAAGATCGCCCTTAAATGATAATTTTTATAACCTTTTTTTTTTTTTTTTTGGGGGGTGTTGCGCAACAACAAAACTTCTCAACAAACTTTCTCATCACTTCGCATTTCTCGTTAGATAAATTTTACAAAATTCTCCCTGAAACTACTGTCAAATTAAACCAAACTTGGTTTAAATCACCACTAGGATATCCAGGGACCACTGTGTATGATAACCCTGCCTGCCAACATGGCACACATGGCTGAAATAAAACGCACTTTTAGTCTTATATCTCTGAAACTAAACGACAGTACAACAGTTGCATTTATCATGCATCAATTGTAAATAAAAATATCAGGTGAGCGACACAGGGTCCGTGGAGCCTCTAGTTGGTTATTATCTTGAAAATTATTACAGATAGAGATAAACTGTAAACAGCAATAATGTTCAGCAAAGTAAGATCTTCAAATAAGTCGACATGATCAAAATGGTCAGTTGACCCCTTAAGGAGTTATTGCCCTTTAAAGTAATTTTTACCAATTTTTGTAAATTTTTGTAATCTTTACAAAATCTTCTCCTATGAAACTACTGGACCAAATTCAACCAAACTTAGCCACAATCATTATTATGGTATTTAGTTTTAAAAATATGTGCGGTGACCCAACCAACCAACCAAGATTGCTGCCATGGCTAAAAATAGAACATAGGAGTAAAATGTAGATTTTGGCTTGTAACTCTGAAACCAAAGCATTTAAAGCAAACCTTACAGGGATTAACTTGTTTATCAAGTAAATATCTATCTGCCCTCAAATTTTCAGATGAATTGGACAACTGGTTGTTGGGTTGCTGCCCTTAATTGGTAATTTTAAGGAAATTTTGCCGTTTTTGGTTATTATCTTGAAAATTATTACAGATAGAGATAAACTGTAAACAGCAATAATGTTCAGCAAAGTAAGATCTTCAAATAAGTCAACATGACCAAAATGGTCAGTTGACCCCTGAAGGAGTTATTGCCCTATATAGTCAATTTTAACAATTTTCATTAATTTGGTAAATTTTGGTAAGTTTTACAAAATGTTTTCCTTTGTAATCTTCTTTTCTGAAACTGCAGTAGAAAATCAATATAGAAAACAATCTACTAATGAACTGGCAATAAAAATAATTGATAATTCTATAACATGAAAAAAAAACACATTAATACCTGATGATGGTGTTCCTCTCTTTACATTGAAAATGATGTCACAACTATAATCCCGAACAATAGGTCGAATGTCAGATATGTTTCAGTACTTTGGCTTCATTTTCTACAGATTCCGAAGTGCAAATGATGCTTGAATTCCTACACTAATTTATACAGACTTCATCCCTTTCACAGGTAATGCCTGCCTCATATTATATTTAAAACTTTAATAGAATATCAGAAATTTTGAGAGAAAATTAATCAACCATGCAAGATCTAAAACTTAATTAATATTGTTCAAATTATCAATTAACTATTAAAAAAAAATTCTCATTAAAAAATATAGTTCTACATTTTATATTTTATCAGAAGTTTAGGAAAAAATTGAATTTAATTGTGTCCCTTGTTCTCATTTCCTGGGATAAATCCAATACAAATTAAAGTATTGGTATTGAATTAATATTTAAGAAATATTTCAAACCTTACCATTTTCTTCACAAGAATGAAGACCGTATTTTCAGTGTCATGAGTATCAGTCATCATATTTGTTGTACTTTGTTGTTTAAAAGTTGAATACAAAAAGATCAACAAAGCAATTCAAAACCACTTGAATTGTGCAACAACAAATGAGAGTTTTAACGACCTCAGCTGGCTATACAACCCTTGCACAATCAACTGAATTTTGCAGAAATCATTAATAGGAAAGATTGCCCTTAAATGATAATTTTTATTACCTTTTGTTTTTTTGGGGGTGGGGGGTTTGGGCAAAACAAAACTTCACAACAAACTTTCTCATCATTCGCATTTCTCGTTAGATAAATTTTACAAAAATTCTCCCCTGAAACTACTGTCAAATTAAACCAAACTTGGTTTAAATCACCACTAGGATATCCAGGGACCACTGTGTATGATGACCCTGCCTGCCAACATGGCACACATGGCTGAAATAAAACATAGGTTTCAAGCGCACTTTTTAGTCTTATATCTCTGAAACTAAACGACAGTACAACAGTTGCATTTATCATGCATCAAAGGGGCCTCGGTGGCCGAGTGGTCTAAGTAGTTACTACTGTAATCACTAGCCAGTCAACACTGAGGTTGTGAGTTCGAACCCGCTCGTGCGGGTGCACTCGACTCAATCTTAATTGACTAGGATTGTCAGTTTTCCTATCGAAGGTCGGTGGTTTCTCCGGGCGCTCCGGCTTCCTCCACCAATAAAACTGACCGCCACGAAATAGCCCAAAAGCGGTGCTTAAAAGTGGCGTTAAAACACCAAAATCAAAAATCAAATATCATGCATCAATTGTAAATAAAAATATCAGGTGAGCGACACAGGGTCCTTGGAGCCTCTAGTTTTAACATGTTATTCCACTGTCAAGTTAGAATAATGCAATATTGAACCAGTACCATCATCAAGGTAACAGACCTTCTGTGTCCTTTTAAAGGTTGAGACATTTTGGACTGAGTGTAGAGTCGTATGAGAGGAAACACCTTGTTGAAGCATCTGGTCTCTCACTCCTTTTAGGATTTCACACGAGTTCGCAGGTTTTGTTTTACATTGATTTGAATTTTTTTTCATCCATATATGAGGTTTGAACCTCGGTAAACTACTGTGTCCTTTATTCATAAACATCATTTTAGAAAATGTAATGTTGCGTATATGGAAAAAAACTCAAGATACCAGGGTAAAATCAAATGTGAAGTTGAAGAACATTGAAAACTAATAAAATTCTAAATAGTTGTGCTTCAAAAGTCCTAGGTCATCTATGCCAGTGGTGGAATAACTTTACTGTTTGAAAAAATAAAAAATTTACAAACAGAACATTTACAGAAAGTGACCATTACATTGATATTTCATGTCAACACAAAACTGCAGACTGATACCACCCGAGACGAAACGTCCACCAGCAGTGGCACCGCCTGTTTAAATCTAATAAATTGAAACTATTCGTCCCAGTTTTAACCAACTTTAGAAATTTACAAAAAGAGGCAGATGATCCAAGGCGACGCCCACAAACCGTAATTTGAAGAAAAACCATAACCCGGCCAATAATACAAACAAAAGTCTAAAACAGATGACTAGTGTTCCCCGAAGTTTCCGATGTTTGCGACAGTTTTGAAGTCTGGTTTACTTTTAGGCACTGGCTACGATTACCCGCAAAAAGTAACAATAAGAAATAATTACTTCCGAGACTAATTGCCTAAATGATTTCCAGACATGGACCCTATTTCATACGGAAAGTTATTGAGTAGAACCCAATATGATCCGAATGCGATTTCCACAAAGATGCAGTACGATCCCTAAATAATATGACCCTTGAACTTCATTTCCAGGGGTACAATTATATAAAAAAAAAAAAAGAATGCAAGATGTATGTACTTTTACAGAAATGATATGGAGTATTATCTGAGTGCAAATTAAAACAAATATAAGTCGCCATTAATATAATCCTAAAACATAAGATGGCATACTTTTTGATATTTGTTCATTGTAATCTTGTCTTGACGACTGTTCTTAGTAGGATATATTAAAGAGGTTTTGAGGGTGCATTATAACGATTGTTTACAATTTAAGTGGTATACCGATGTCCGTTTATTTTATGCAATTAATTAACAAACAAGATTTGTTAATTTTTATTTATAATATATTGTTGAACACATACAAACATAAAACATAGACTAATTTGTCACTTGATGCACATTTACATATTTGTCTGCATGTCTACTAACATTTGTTCCATGTCACTAAAAGCGTCTTGCATTTCTGTCGATAAATTTGATGATGGCTCTGAAAAGTACATATAACATCTTTAAGGGTGCAATTTATACTTGTTTAACCTTGAAATCTATTATGACAACTACCAAACAAGACAGAAGTCAAAAACAGTTTTAAACCATTAAATGGTTTACAAGATTTTTTTTAATTTACTTTCATTGAAAGTCTATGAACTGTTTTTTTTCTTTTTTCTTTTTACATTCATTTCATACTAAAGTAAAACAATAAGAACTTTCCAACTCATTTATACAGTTCATTCTTATGTTGTGTTGTTACACTACTGACCCAGGTTAGGAGAGGGTTGAAAGCTCATAAACATGTTTGACCCCGCCACATTCGTTATGTGTCTGTCCTAAGACATGAGCCTGTAATCCAGTGGTTGTCGTCGGTAAATGTCTACCATTATTCCATTTTGATTATTGTTCCTGTATGTTAAGTATATATTTTGTCATCCCGGGGCCTTTAATAGCTTTCTATATGGCATTGGTATTGCTCATTGAAAACCGTACGGTGACCTGTAATTGTTCACATCTTTGTCCTTTCATCTTCAATGTTACCACTTCTCCCTATTTCTACATAAGATAATTAGAATTGGTCTGGTTGTTGAAATCGGAAAACAAAATAGAAAATTCCTTATAGAACTTCCACTGAAATTCCTTATTAATGTTACATGTATGAACTTACGTATATCAATTTCTGTTGGTGCCACAAGTACAACATCTGGATGTTCTACAGACTTGACTAAGCATCGATATTTTCCTTCTATAAATCAAAATTTGCTCAAGGTTAACTTTAATAATAAAATAACATTGCATAGAAAGGATTTCTTAAACATATTACACAAGACTACAAAGAAATTGCAGAATGAATTATTTTATTTTGAAAAAGACCGACACTGTGTTGTGCTTAACTATTTGTCTATCTATACAATAATATGATATCTTTTTCAAGTATAACTTTCATCACTATCATTTAACAAACATTAGATTTGTATATACATTAATAATAAATATTGTCAAATTTGTCGACAGAATAATAACGGGTTTTAGCATGGCTACAGGAGGTTACACTGGATTTATGGTTAACCAGCATAAGTTGATAAACCTCGGAACCTGAGAACAATCTCAAACAAAGTAGTCCCCAAACTGCAAGTATCAAATCATGTTTTGTGTGTCAATTGTGTCTGACATTTTCAAAACAAAGTCATGTATATGTTTCCTTGTGTATAACCATTTCACGAGCTAAACACGTACTTACATGCTAAATAATTTCGCTTACAGCTGGTGTTGGACGTGAGGGTTGCGGCAGCGATAGAAAAAAACAGTGAGTATATTGAAACGTTAACAGCATGGTCGCATTTTTGCAAAATGTTTTGATACGGAAGAAACAAAAAAAATCAAGCTTGACATAACTACAAACAATGTCTATTAATTATAACAAGAGGTTCTTACAAGATATCTTAATTTATTTCTTATGTATATAAGTGCAGGGATCACCACAGACTATTTAAGGGTGGAGCTCCTCCACCCTTAAATTTTCAGCTCCACCCTTAAATCTCCAGCACCACTCTTGAATTTCTCAGCACCACCCTTGAATTTTTGAAAAATGTGATGAAAAGGTAAAATTTTTGACAATTTTTACTTCAAAAGAATAAATTCATGTCTTAATTACTATTTTTTTTACAATGGCTTTAATATGTTTATCTTTTTCCTAATTAACAGATTATGATCTACAATAAAGATCTTGTGTGATTGTAATTTCAATATAATTTTTTTTTCGTGAACACCACCCTTAAAATAAATTCTGTGGTGATCCCTGTAAATGAGATACCTGATGTACTTGTTTATACAATGTATATAACATATACCAAAACCAAATTACTTAACATAATTACCATTTTGTATTGCAACTCCTGAAAATGTTGCAAGAGATTGTTGGTTTTCATCTAAAGTTTCCAAATAAGTTTCAAATTCCTCTTTCATCTGTCTTTCTGAATTAACATCTGAAACATGAAATTGAATGCTTGTTCATTACTAGATCTTTCTATGGAGTTGTTTGATTAAGTTAATTACTTTCTCTCGCTACAATATCTACATACTTTCTTTTATTCTGTTTCAATGAATTACAATGGAAATACAAGTAAGTCAGGAATTTACATTCTTTTATTGATATTTTCCCCTCTTAAACCATTAATAATACAAGGTAATTCAACTGATAAGAGTTTTAGTCAGAATTCAGCATTGATTTTTATATACATGTATACACAAGATTCAATTGTAAAATGTGAAATACCCTCAAAACAGAGTGTTAATTTCTCTCTGCATCCTGGGTCTCCTTTTACAACTATGTCTGGAAATATTACAGACTGTTTGACTGCACAAGGAGGTAGATGTTTCCATTCAAGAGACTTCAACTGGAAATCTGATTGAAGAAAGGTTATACCATCTTTAATTTCAAAACTCATTAATCTTTTAGACTCAAGAAGAAAAAACTACATGCCGTATATAAAAAAACTGAATGGCATAAACAATGTACTTAGACTAGTGGAATACTGTAAACCAACTAATTTTCTCGACCAATTTGATTTAATGCGACTTTTGCGAGAAGAGAAATAATGCAAAAATAAGGTGTCTCAAATATGTAAAACTCGGACCTTCATGCATACAAAAACATCTAGGAAATTAGAAAATCATGTAGATAAATAGTCGCAACGTAAGGTAAAAAGGGCCAACCTGTCTGTGTTTTTATTTGATGTTTTTCTTTGTATCGATCTGATGAGTTAAGCCTTTTTCAACTGATTTTTATAGTTTGTTCTTATGTTGTGCTGTTACACCACTGTCCCAGGTTTGAGGGAGGGTTGAGCGCTCACAAACATGTTTAACCCCCAAACAGAAAAATAAATGAACAAATTGCTTTCAAATCGTATTCAAATCTCTTTCAAATCGTGATTCTGTGATTTGTTAGTACCATTTGCTTGCGATTCATTAAAGAAATTAAAAACAAATCAGAATTCGCCAAATTCCCCAAAACTGATTTCTTTGTGATTTCTTTCAATTGTATGATTTGTAAGCAATTTGTTTCTGTTTTTGCGTTATTCTTTATGATTTGTTCACTTAGAATATCGTATGAAATGATTTCAAAAAGATTTGTTAGCTAAAACTTTGTGGTTTCGTTATGATTTGTTTACTTGGATTATTATAGGAAATGATATATGTTAACTTTGTTAGCTATCATGGTGTGATTCATTGATGATTTGCTACAATGAAAACAATGTTGTTACATTCGGATTTTCTGGGATTGTCTATATATCTGACATCCGGTTGAGATCAAATTCAAATTTCAAATACTGTTCTACATTAACTGAACAAAGAAGGTTGCAAGATGATGAGTAAGATATACAATCAATGATGACAGTGGAAAATATCTTAGTCATTAACTTATTATTTCCCACATTTAATTAATACTATTCAAACATGTCAAAGGTGTTAACTCGGAAACTGTGCATTTAAGTATCTCGTAATAATTTTGTACTCGCAGGATAAATTTTCAAAATGCGTACAAGACGTGTAAACAGATCGAAGCATGCAATCAAAGACTAGCTTCCCGAGTCAGCAGACAAAATTCATTGGCAAGTTTTATGTTTTTATTTTTCATGATGTTTACTGGACAGGTCTATGGCTGTACCTAGGACAAAGCTACATTAGCAGATTTGTACCCAGACTTAGACCCATCGCCTATTCGACAACCTTCTAGTAAGCGTGGTTGCCCATGTGGTTTTCAAATCTCGTTAGACTCAAATTAGGGAGAAATGAGAGAAACCTTTCACAGAGGGACCAATTCGTCCCTCATGGCAACCAGAAAAAGTAACCCCTTAACAATCAGAGGAGTAGTTAAGGTAAAATGAAGACTAAGTGCACTTCAAAGTTTAGGGGTTTCGGGGGCAGAACAGATTTTTGATCCAGATGTAAATGATTTAATCTGTGAATCGATGAATGATGTCAATTTATTGACGATTCACTTCTGGTTTGTTAAAGATTTGATAACAATTTGTTTATAATTTCTTCATAATTTGAAAACAATTTGTTTGTGATTTGCTTGAGGTAGGAATATGATTTATTTCTGATTTGTTAAAGATTTGATTACAATTTGTTTATAATTTCTTTACAATTTAAAACAAATTTGTTTGTGATTTGCTTGAAGTAGGAAAGAAATTACCTCTGATTTGTTAATGATTTCAAAACAATTTCTTGACAATTTATTTATGATTTCCTTATGAATTGGAAGCAATTTGTTTGTGATTTGTTGTTGTGATTTGTTAGCTCATTTGCATGTGAAATTTTATCACTTTCAAATCACAAAGAAATCATATTATTTGGTTATCATTTGCTACCATGATTTGTTCCTCAATTTTTTTTTTGGGGTGGGGAGGGGGACGCTCATTCTTTATGTGCCTGTCTCAAGTCAGGAGCTTGTACTAGCTCAGTGGTTGTCGTTGGTTCATGTCCGACTGTCATATTTGTTTTTCGTAAATTGAATTAGGCCGTTAGTTTTCTCAATTGAATTGTTTCATATTTTTTATGTCGGGGCCTTTTATAGCTGACTATACGGTATGGGGTTTTCTCCTCATCGAAAGCCGTACGGTTGCCTATAATTGCTTACATCCACTTCATTTTAACTTTGGTGGATACCGGTAATTGTCTCATTGGCAATCATACCACATCTCCTTATTTTTATTCTAAATGTGAAATAAAGTTTCCGCGAAAATTAACAGGTTAACTGTAATTGAAATACTTTTTTTTGCATATAGTATATGAAAAATGATTTGTACGGCTTAAATATGAAAAGCATATATCAAACAACATGTATATCATAAGTTTTTGTTAGATTTTTGCAAAACTAACCTTTTCTGGCTTCTTTCTCTAATTCAGCCTTCACTATTCTTTGGTGATTTACATCTGATATCTATCAATACATTATAATATATGTTTGGAAAGAAAGCTAATGCATATATAAATATTATATTTCCGATTTAAACTTTCAGTGAAATACCTTTCGATCAACTTTTCAAATCCGCTTTGTTTTATATACAGTAAATATATTTGCTAATGTCAAAAACTGAAACTCTTTATCAATCATGAAATGATGATGAAGTTTGATGAATACCAAATTTGTTCTATTATCCAGAAAAAAATCATATTGCTGTTTCGTACATAACAGGTTTGAGAGAAAGAGTTCTTAAATATAATCAGTTTACACATGTACAAGATAAAAGTGAAATTTCCATTCACATCAATGGGTTGTATTGTTTGAAAAACGTTTGTTATGATAAACTTAGAAAATTTAAGACAAATATTAATTCAGTTAACAGTAGTTACAGATGTCGAATCTCATAAATCGATTAAAGTCATATGATACTTCAAATTACAAAAAAATCTGAATATGTTTTCTATACTTGAATGGCTAAGTTCTACTATAAAACACGTGTACGTGAACTTTCTTTTGAGAAAAACCTCTTTATTCTATAAAAAAATCTCAAAAAATGTACTGCTATTGAACTATTGTCTTCCCGTACACTAAATTGCCGATATCCTTTCCGTATGCAATGTGCTTAACCACTCTCGTTAGAACTTCGACAACTGCACAGCGCATATGCGAGGGAAAAACCGTGATGAAAGAAAAGGTAAACAAACGTAGAATAAGTTAGATAGTGTTAATTTGATTCTGAAAGAAAAAATTGTATACACCAAATCATTTAGCAACTCTTATGACAAAGTTAAATTAACAAATAGAAACGCATGGAAAATATAGAAAAGTATAAACATTGCTCTATAGCATGTCTATCGTCTCACTTATTTTCCACGTGCTCTGTATGATTATCACAGGCACTCGTCTCAGAAAAAAAAATCCTATATACCTTTATATAACACAAAGTACTTAACTCGCGATTTAGAAAAATGTCAGCCGGTGGTGAAATTCCGTTATATGCCGATTTCTCGGCTGTCAACCCCACTAAAACTTGTTATGTCGTAAATCTGAATTGATTTATCTTCACAATGGTGTATAACACGCCTACTTTTGTTGTCGGAATCATCCGTAGCAATCCTACCTAAGTATGTCAATCTAATTATTTCGTCTATCGACGATGGATTGGAAATAAACGCGTCATGTCTCTTTATATATCTCGGTTTCTGATTTGTCAATTTTATGGGAAAGTCTTAATGATACTCGGAGTTATCTGATCTTGTTTCATTTCATACGTAAAGTCAAGAGAGAGTCTGAATGACATTGACGTCATGGGAAATTTTGTGTCTAAAAAAGGAAACTCGTAACTTATTAGACATACCACAAATAACACTTGTTAGATTTTTTTTCACGGTATCTTATACAATTTTACTATCTGGGTGATAAGTTCTATTCTGACAAAAACTAACAGTTTTTCTGAAACAATTTTTATAATTAATCATTTACTGCGAGTTGTGTGTTTCCAATTTGTCGTCGGTAGACGAAATAATTACAATTGACATACTTGGGTATGATTGCTACGGATGATTCCGACAACAAAAGTAGGCGTGTTATACACCATTGTGAAGATAAATCAATTTAGATTTAC
Organism: Mytilus coruscus; assembly: GCA_017311375.1. Classification (NCBI taxonomy): domain Eukaryota; kingdom Metazoa; phylum Mollusca; class Bivalvia; order Mytilida; family Mytilidae; genus Mytilus; species Mytilus coruscus. The sequence continues at coordinate 120,489,683 of CM029595.1, read as the reverse complement.
GACATAACAAGTTTTAGTGGGGTTGACAGCCGAGAAATCGGCAAATAACGGAATTTCGCCACCGGCTGACATTTTTCTAAATCGCGAGTTAAGTACCTTGTGTTATATAAGGTATATAGGAATTTTTTTTCTGAGACGAGTGCCTGTGATGATTATGTGTCGATTGTTTATCATGGTCATATTCGATAAACTTCGACAACAGAACACGAAGGTTTATCAGCAGGGAAAGTTTTCACTGAATGAAATATTTTATGTCGATTATATGTTGTGGATTCGTAAAAATTACAAAAATAAAGGCAACAGTAGTATACCGCTGTTCGAAACTCATAAATCGATAGAGATAAAAACAAATCCGGGTTACAAACTAAAACTGAGGGAAACGCATCAAATATATGAGGAGAACAACGAACGACACAACATTAAAATGTACCACACACAGAAACGAACTATAATATAACAATGGCCATTTTCCTGACTTGGCACAGGACATTTTAAGAAAAAAATGGTGGGTTGAACCTGGTTTTGTGGCATGCCAAACCTCCCGCTTTTATGGCAACATCAAACACAACACTAAATTACAACATTACATGAAAGGACTACAATACAAATAAATGGGAGAACATATAGGACAAAGAAACACACGAATAATAGCTAACAAAAGGTAATAGGTTTTAAAATTTAATACGCCAGACGTTCCTCTCGTCCACACAAGACTAACCGGTGACGCTCAGATGAAAAAAGTTTGAAAGCCAAAACAAGTACAAAGCTAAACAGCACCAAAACTTCCAAAAAGTTGCGCCTAACACGGCCAGGGTTTTCTGCCTGGGACAAGAACATCGGATTTCCTTATCATTTAGAATAATTTATAATTTTGCAAACAGTAAATTTTATAAAATGACTATATAATAGATATACATGATAAAACCGAAGTTGGGACTAACTACAGAATAAAAACGGATATATTACATAAAACAACTTAATCCAACACATAAAAATACACAGCCGAGCTAGCCAAAGCCTCAACGCACAAAGTGACGTCACATTTGAAATTCTAAAAAAAACCACACAAAGTGACATTTGAATTTGTAAAAATATTTCACAAAAATAAGATAGGATTAGGATTGGTTCAAGATTAGATTTGTAATACTGACATTACATTTATTAATAACAATGAAAATTACAATACTTATTAATATCAAATTGTGGTAGTAATTAGATAATAAATTGTATTATCTAGCTATGTCGGTGTTTCTTCTGAATCAAACTGTAAACCAAATATATCGTATAAATTTCGTTGAACCAAACTAAAATCTAATAAATGAAGGGGGTGATTAATTATGTTTAAAAACAGTGTATAGAGGACTTAGTTTAGAATATAAACATGCATTGGTTTAATAATTTCCTTAACATTATAATTTCAAGAAACTCGTTTCTCATGACTTGAAGAAGATACAAATCACGGTAAAAACATAAAACTGATGAAATCGCTTGAACTCCTAAGGAGCGGACCCTATGCGTGGACAGGTAAGCGTCTCTCCTATGCATACATCAGCTACGAAGCGAATACACACTCAGTAAAAATGTCACAATGATATTACAAATAAGACTACTATTCTGGTATTTAATGATCCAAAACCGCGAAATCATGTCGCTAGTGGGTAAGACATAGACCCATCATATCGGTCAACCAATTCGTGATGTGACCGCAAAAAAGAGAAAGTTTTTATTCCTTAACAATTAAAAGGCCTACGATATTTGCACATTTGGATGTTTAGTAGTATTATCTGATCGTTGTGCAGTTTTTGTTTCAGTTGATTTGACTTCGATCTGTCAACTATTCGACTAAACTTTCAGTGTAAAATAGTGTGTTTGAAAAACCCATCAAGGATACCAGGCTTATATTTTGTACGCCAGACACGCGTTTTGTCTGCAAAGGACTCATCAGTGACGCTCGAATAAAAAGAAATTAACAGGCAAATAAAGTACGAAATTGAAGAGCATTGAGGATCTAAAATTCCGATAGGTTGTGCCAAAGCATTTCTAAAAGTCTAAAAGTTCGAATGATGAGGTTCCAAAAGAGCAGTGCCATCGACTCATTTGTAGAAATATAAAATTACATGATTGATGCATCATATGCGCCGGGCATTTCTATTTAAGTTTAAAATGTAATTATATAATGCTAATGCGACTATCGTTATTATTTCTTCGAGTTTAAGAAGTAAGAATTAGTACAGAATGTTTTTTTTATTGGATTGTACGTATACGCACCGACTTTATTAAGCATGGTTCGTGCTTCTTGAATAATTGTTTACTATGATCGTGGCCACAAGATAAGATAACCAAATATATATAATGCTTGTGAGAATCCAAAACCATTCAAGATTAAATTTTCCTGGTTGAGTGATTCAACCTTGCTGTTCGTACAGTTTTATACTTTAAACTTACACTCACAATTACAATATATCATTTATATCACTTCAAAATTGTAAAAATTCTCCCATTACAAATATTCTCCCTTTACAAATATTCTCCCATTACAAATACTCTCCCATTACAAATATTTATATACTTACAATCTTCTGCAGGTCATCTTCATATATTAAGAGCAATTTTGTGTGTGTGTTATATCCCTGAAAGTATGATATACTGTGATTATAAAACGATTGATATACGTGTTCTTTATAATTTCATCTTCAGTAAGCCAGTGCAATATCCAATTCGTGCGAGTATTATCATGTTGCCATATGTATATATGTCTCCTTTAATTTTTTTTGTGCGAGACCTATAGATGAACCATATAGAAATATCATATCAACTAAGTGATTATAAAATAAGAAATTATGGATATGCAATTTAGGGATCTTTATTTTCCGCTTAGGTAATGGAAGAAATTAAATTCTTAGAAGAGTCATTGACATTTAATTATAGATCCATTAATGATATCTTACTCAATCTGTACTCAATCTATAAAAATCTGTCATTTATAAAATTTGGTTTGTGATTCCACAACTAGAAAATACTGGTAAAGTTCATCAGTTTTTACATTTTGCACTGCTTTTTTTACTTTCAAACATTTCATTTTAATTACCTGAATAATAAACTGTTCAGCATAATCAATCATGTCTAGTTCCTTAAAAAATGTTAATATTCTATCGTCAGCACCGTGTAAACCTAAGCCTTGGAAACATGTGCAACTTCCCCCGTGGTTTTCTAGTAAATGATATCTCCAGTACCGAGAACTAGCTGTAAAATCTTTAAATGTCTGTGGAACACCTATTAGACACAAAATATTCTTTCAATTTTGAAAATTTGATAAGCTTATTCAAGTTATAAAATCATTTACCACGGACTGTACCTATATGATAACTAAAAAGATAAACTATCAGTAAAATACAAAAAGATAAAGAAAAATGTTTGTTTTTTTATTTCTTGAGATGGTTCAAGTTTCTTTGAACATGAAATAGTTTGTGTCCAAGTTTCATGAAGTTCAATGAAGGATTCTGATAAAATGATTGATGTCTAAAAACCTTCGATCCCCTTATTGTATCTAATTGGTACTGCATATAATTTAGTTCATTTATCAGTAAAATACAAAATAAAATATTTAAAAAAATGGTTCGAGATGCCATCTCTTGATTACGAAGACACTTCTGTCCAACGTTTCATTAAGGTTTGACAAAGTTAGTCTTGCTAAAGAAAAATACTTTAATCAAAGACTGAAAACAACCTAAATGTTGACCTTACGACGAAACCGATGACAACGACGACACGACGAATCCGATGACGATGACGAAATGTAAAATCGCTTTATCTAGCCTTTGCGACTTTGGTCGCACGCATTGCACGCGAGACGCGTGAATATTTCTTTAACGTTCCAGCTAAACCGCTAAAAATAAGTATTTGTTGTATTACACATTTAATAAATGTAAAAATTCAAAGGGCAGGGTCTCATAATAGTATACTAAAAATGTCCGTGGATAAACTAATTGTTCAATGTATTCTTTCACGATCAATATCAGTATATAATGCAAATGGAAATGTTTAAAATAGGAGTTTTAACTGGGGAAATTTACCATTGTCTTTTGGATTTTTGCTCCCAATTCTTTTACATACAAAACAGCCAACAGTTGTCCATGGCCCTCTGAAATAATAATACGTTGCTGTCTGATAAAGAAGATACATGAAGAATTCATGAAATCGAAGAGATGGCAATTATCAAGAAAATCAAACTTCGGTTAAATTTGACAATGATAGTTGTGGAGTTAACATAAGTTAACAAGAGTTCGATAATGAATAAAACAATTTCAATAGGTAATACCAATAAACAAAGATGAAAACATGCGATATTCATGAAAATTTCCTTTGAGTTTTTTTTCGATTTTCTTTGTTGTGTTCGCATCTTTCATTTTTTATGTTTTGGCGGGTAGAGGGTCAAGCCTTCTGTCATTTTCAGAGATCTTTTCACAGATATGCGTTGTAAACAATTTTGTTGTCTAAATTTCTCTGCTCTATTCTTCGTTGTCCTCATAGATTCTAGTCCACCACTTTTATGTCTTATGCTGCTTATGGATAATGTTAAATAACGTAAAAAGTCATTCATATTTTTCAGTTTATCTGAATTTTGCTATCATATGTCTCATAAAAAAAATGTATGATCCTTTCTCCTTTCAAATTTTAAATACTTTTTCTGTCATTTATGTGCAACATTCCCTGCAAGACAGAAATCCGCTTTATATAAATATCAACGATTCTGTAAAAATAGGTATCATTTTTCCCACAATTCGTTTTCTAGAAGAACATTTATTGTGTGTGCATTAAACTAAGAGTAACAAAAGCCAAAAATTCAAAAAGTTTGAAAAAGAGAAGAAGAAATGAGGGCCTCCGATTTTGGAGGGTGATGACTATAAAATTCAAAATTGTGGTGATAGATTGTTCTGTTCTACCTTATAAAGTAGAATAAAATAAATATTAACAGCATTCAATTAATTCACTCGATTGATATTGCTTACTTAGATAGAAAAATATAAATAGTTTCATAATTTTATTACACTGATGAATAATACGCGATTTTAAAAACCTTCGGTTGACTGAATTTTCTTGACATAGAAAAATGTTTTGGAAATTTTCCCCAGAAAGGTGAATATTATGGTATCAAATACATAACTTACTGAACAGTTGGTCCTTTTTGAAGTTCAAATCTTTTAACCATTTGTTTACTGTCCCTAATAAACAAGATCACAAAAAGAATGAAGTCATTTTCAAAATATAATTGGGTTATTTTGTGAATGCCCAAAAAGAAATATATTTCTGACATTAGTTTATTTGCTTGCTGGTTAGAAGCGTTTTTGTTTTCTTTATCTCAATAAAGATTCTATGCCAGCTGTTAGTTTCAGGTAATCTCAAAGCATGTTTTATTTTCAACACTGTGAGGGTATAATATATGAAATTTTGTTAATAATCATACCTCAATAAAAAGAATTGTAAATAAAAGTTCTCAAAAGACATAATGTCAAATGTAGCACATTAATTTCATTGTTTATTAAATTTGTAAATACAATTCTGACTTGATTCTACCTTTTTTACCCTTTATATCGTATTTCATTGTTTTAGTTAAACTGATAAGGGTTAATAGCAACAATTTAAAAAAAAAAACAGTTTACTAACCATCCATATATCGTTATACCCGTCAGGGTATGTTCTGTCTGTAAGTCAAGTACTGTCCACACATATTCTGACGACTCTATCACCCAAAATGTATGTAGACTGCCTGATAAAAAAAATGAAACGCTTTAATACTGTGTGCGTCTTAACCTGGTCGGTAATTGAAACAATCAGTATAAACAAGGGACGAAAGATACCAGAGAGACAGTCAAGCTCATAGATCGAAAACAAACTGACAACGCCATGGCCAAAAATAAAAAGACAAACATACAAATAATAGTACAGATGACACAACATAGAAAACTAAAGACTAAGCAACACGAACCCCACCAAAAACTGATGGTGATCTCAGGTGCCTCACAATGCATTGTAATTTAATTAACCAAGAAATAAATTCTTCCTTTAAAATTTCATGAATTCGTTCTATTGATTTGTAACTTACTTATTTACTTACTGCCCTGTACGCCATTATTTGTATCTAGGTAAGGCAAATGAAAAAATCTTTCTTTAAACTATAACACTATGAAAAACACGTTGGAATAAACAAATGTTACACATTTTCTATCATTTCTGAAAAACATTAAACTTAACTAAGCTGAATTATATTCATTAAGCAAAGTACCGTCAAATATATTTGTGTTTGGATGTTCAGCTGTACAACTGTTACAAAATGATGTTGAGTTTTGTGTCCATTCAGTTCTAGAAGGAAGTAATGGATAATCTAAAAAAAAAATGAAAATGATTTTAAATTTACTTTGATAATTGTTTACTTTTTTGCGTATTTTAAATGTAGCTATATACTTTTTTTCTTTTACATTCATTATTTCATCTTTTAAATCGTGACAGGTATTTTAACATCTGGTTTTGTTCCAATCAAATTAATCTGTTTAATGTTTTAAAGTATAAATCTTATTTATGAAACGAAGTTTATAAAGTGTTATTTTCATTCACTTTTAAAAAACAAAAATGCATTTCTTAAATAAATATAAGTATTTACATCTTTTTGGTCACAATGACTCGCAAAGAGTCTGGTCGGTGTAAATGTTAAAAAGATCCTGAATGCGTATTGGAAGGAATGTTGTTTTTACTACAGTCGGAAATAAAATTTCTAATTACCAGTTATGTGCTTTGTTGGTGAATATAATATGCCTCCATTTCGAAATCGAGGTGTAAGAGATTCTCTTTTTGAACGATCTACAATACAGAAAATAATCACCTAAAATGAAATACTCTTTTGGAGAGGAATATATAAAGGCAAAAGAGTATTGCCCCTGCAAACCCTGAGAAAAGGAGTTCTTCAATGTTTGCCACGTTCTCCTAGAGGACGCTAATGATTATAAGTTCAGAAGAAAATGCTCTGGTAAATAATCATCATGAAAAGTATTAATACAAAAACAGAAATACCCCAAATTATCATCTTTTCAATCTTTTTTTGAAAGCGACGAGTAGCCATAGGAATTTTGTATAAAATTGGTTTGAAACATTTCTTTCGTGAAAAATTACACACAGATTACAATTTATTATTTTCTACTGGTGGTATACGTTTAATGCATGTGACGCTTACCCTGTCGACGCACACGTTTTCGCTGTTTTTGGAGTTCAAACGATTCCCTTAGTTTTGTTGCTTTGGTTTGTCTGTTCTTTGGCGATTTGCTAGATATTAACATCGGTATACTACTGTCGCATTAATTTAAAGATTAACGATTTTTATTTTAAGACACAAAGGCCAATTCAAACGGAATTATTTAATGCGAATACATCGAGAAGATTGCACATATTTCTAAAATTGAACAAGAAAGTAAAATCTGTTTACGGTTTTAATAATTTTTGCAAACATATTTCCCTTTCACTCTTTTTTTTTGACAGACGCAACACTTTAAAAGTTATATTTACACAAAAACAATTCAACAAATGAAATTTCCCGTGACAATGAACAGAGCGGCGTGTTTGAAAACTTAGTTGTAGTAAATATGTAGATTTCGGGAAATTGCATCACGCCAAGGACTATGCAGAGCACATACAGAGAATACATCAAGAAGATTGCACATATTCTTATAACTGAATAAAAAAAAAGTAAAATCTGTTTACGGTTTTAATAATTTTTGCAAACATATTTCCCTTTTACTCTTTTGTTTTGACAGACGCAACACTTTAACAGTTATATATACACAAACACATTTAAAATGAAATTTCTCGTGTAAATCAACAGAGCGGCGTGTTTGAAACTTTTTGTAAGCACATAATTCTTCTAAATTTGTATATCTTAATGCAGCCATGATGAACATTTTGTTATCAATCAGTGTAATAAGGTTATATAATGCAAGTATAACGATAAATCAAAACAAGACACTGCATTTGTATGTATATTTTAAATAATATAGTTTAACAGATATTTTTTTAAGTCAACGTTTGTGGTTTCGACACAACTTTTAATCAGTATGTTTACCGACGTAAACTTATCATTTCAGTTTTATTGTGATGAAGTAACTGTTCTATTATTCCCGCTTCTCCAGTTTACACTGATTCGATTAAAAGGTATTTATAAAAACTAATAAGTGATAAGTATATGACAAATGATATCAATACAGTAATTTGTATAGAGGACGTTTCCACATACACACCACAGTCAGAGTCATTTGTAGTATTCATCCGTTACCATGATCTACTATTGCAACATCTTTCTGAATTTTAGGCTTAATGCTCTTCAACTTCGTGCTTTATTTTGCCTTTTTAATTTTTTCTTATTCGAGCGTAAAAAGAGAGGCGAGAAGTACCTAAGGGACATTCAAACTCATAAGTCGAAACTAAAGTGATAACACCATGGGAAAAAAGAAACAAACCAAAAGACAAACAACAGTATGCAAAACACAATATACAAAACTAAAGAAAGAGCAACACGAACCCCATCAAAAACCGGGGGTTTTCTCAGGTGCTCCGGAAGTGTAAGCAGATCATGCTCCACATGTTGTCCCCGTCGTGTTTCTCATGTAAGTATAAACCCGGTGATTAGTCTTATTCGGTAGGTAACATTCGGGGAAAAGGAGGGCGGGATGGTGGTTACGACGATTGGAACATATCCGTCGTCATCTATGAAACAGATATTCGATAACGGTCAACCAATTAGTGATGGCGTCCATAAAACTTTCGAAAGGATTATTTCAACTTCACAACTTGGTTTAATAGCTTCCTTGTGAGCAGCAACCCTTTATCAAGGAAATCATAACTGATGAGTCTTGTGTAGACGAAACGCGCGTCTGGCGTACACAATTTGAATCCTGGTATCAATGATGAGTTTAATATGAAAGAGAAGTGACTTGATGGCAAGGCAAAACAAACAAATTTCAATATTGAAATAAATAAGCAATCACGACGGCTAAAGAGAAAAAAAGGTGTATTCATAAACATGATAAAAACGTTATTATGAGAACGGTTCGTAACTGAAAAAATAGTTTGTCATTGACTCAAAACCAAATGTAAAAAATCCTCGATGAGAATTATTCTCTCCAAAAAGGACTTGGCTCTGAAGTTTCAAATGATAAATGTATTCGTAACACAACTCACACACGAACACACACGCAACCACATAGATATCATGGTACAAGGTGATAAAACATTGTATGTATAAAGTGTGTGTAGATAAAATCTTACCTTTAAACAATTCTAGAAATTTGGTATTTAAATTCGGTGGCAAAGCTTCTGCAATTTTCAATGGGGTCTGAAAAGAACATTATGAGAATTTCACAGTATATTAAAGTCGTATAGATTTAAATAAACTTTTTTTTTTTTTCTCTTTCTTAGAATTAGTTATAAATGCCATACATTGAGGTAGATAAATGTCAAGATTAATCTGATGTGTTATATTTTTATCACTTTATTTCAGAAGATAAACCATGATTGTTATTACAAGATAAAAATGAGTTTATGACACTTACTTCAGATTTTGGGTTTTGTAATAAAGGACTAGCACCATATTCTATCAGATTTTCTGCTGCATCATATCTGCAATTTCAATAGTAACCTAAATAGCGATATTTACATAGCAGCATAAATACTAAGTGGGTATTAATATTCTTCCTTTTATACCACTGGTCTAATTAGGTATAGAACCAATCACGAGGTTGAATTGATAAATTTGTTCTTTTAATATAGAATAAATGAAAACATCTTTATAAATCTATATTAATTTTACATGCCATTCAAATATGGATTTAAAAATAAATAATAACAACAATTACTCCAATAACTTCAATCATGATCACTACAATTTTACAACTTCAAAGCTTCCGACTGCACTGCACTCTTCACCATACCGGTATTTCTTATTCTTAATTGAAAGATTGAAGACACCTTTTCATTATATAGTGTCTTCATAAAAGCTATATCTGAATGTAGATACCAGTGTCTTGGTCTTGGTTAAAGATATACTACTTTGTAAACAATCACACTAACTCCAAAACAAAATTACATAGCAGTAATGGTCAATCTGATGCATCCGTTGATCAACAATACTTTCATGAATTCTTTATTATATATAGTTCGTAATTTAGTAAAATCCATCTTTTCTTTGTTTAAAAAACTATCTTGCAAAATCTTTTATTTCATATCACTTTCAGATATACAGATGATGTCCTTTCATGTATGAATAATCATCATTTACATCTCACAGATTTCTAATGAAACTTTAATTACGGTCACTACAAAGACTAGAAGGTCTGTTTCCTATCGACAGCCTTTGTTTTGTTCGACCCAAAATAGGACAAAGACTTCTGGCTTTCTTATTGTTTATCTCCATTTCATGAATGTATCCTCTGTTCTGCTAATATGGTGTTGATACGATATTCCACAACTGTTCTCTTCCAGTATGATGGACAACAAAGTACTTATAACTACTTTTATGAAATCATGCCGTCAAACACCCTAGTACAGAAGGCTGTACTTCGGGGGAGATTTCAAACAGAAATGTCATAAACATTATCGGGAGACCCGATATTGGACAGGGAAAATGTGAACAGAATATTAATGAAGAAAAAAAATTAACTTCTTCATAAAACTTATGTACTTTAACAGTTATTAGATTAAGCTATAATAGTCCTCGTTATTAAAAGTTGTGATGGATCCTTTCTTACCTCAAAAATCTAGTTGCCTCATGTAGAGGTCCAGTTTCTTTAATGTCATTTATACAGTTTGCATTTACTCCATAATCTAATAGTAAATGCACCACCTCTGTGTATCCTCTTAGAGCGGCTTCAATAATGGCTGATGTGTTAGAACTAAGTGATGAATCATGGTCTAATAATACAGAAACCGCGTCTGCAATCGAACAAATGAATTAACTTAAGACTGTTGTTTTGTTTGTCTTTGGGTTTGGGTTAAAAAAAAATGTGGGTTTTGTTTTCTTCCTTTTTTTGGGAGACGGTGATTCTAAATAAAAATAAGTAAAACAGGTGCTCACAGCAATACTTTAAGATTACAATCTCCAATACTTTATATAACAGACAATTGTTTTTTAAATACGTAAATTTTTTTTAAAAGCAATGTTTAATTTATTTGGTTATTACCTACCTTTCTTACCGTACATAGCAGCTACGTCTAATGGTGTACTGTTATTCTTATTTTTCAAAAATACATTTGCTGAATACTGAATAAAAAATTCAAAATAAAAGTTGATTAAGATAATACGATAATAATGTTCTGTTGAAATTTAAAAACACTGCATACAAAGCAATACGGTTCCAAGCAGCAATAAAGAAAGGAAGTATATACAACACCATGGTCGAAAAAAGGTAAAGACAAATTACAATTTACAAAACACTGTTCAGAAAACTAAAGATAGACCAACACGTTCCCACCAGAAGCCTGGATGGTCATGTTTTATGGAAGGTAAGCAGTTCCTGCTTAAAACAAGTGACATTTTTCTTATTGTTCGTTATAAGTTAAAAACTCGATGACAAGTCTCATTTGGTCATAAACGAGGATAAGAGGACGGGACTGTGGCTGCGAAAAATGAAACATATTCGTTATCATGTGATTCTTTGACAAATATTTTCTGTAATCAAGTCATAGTGGCGTCCATAACACATAAGATGAAAAAAAAGAACATAAAATGAACCAGTAAGCTAAATGGAAGGGAACTTTACCATTCAGAGCCCTCGGTTCATCTGCAAACCTGTATCAAGTGGATATGTTTTATTTATAACTTATATTTTTTAACTTTATATATTGAGTTTATTTTCAACCACTGGGTCGATGCCACTGCTGAAGTTTTTATTGCCCGAGGGTATCACCAGCCCAGTAGTCAGCACTTCTGTGTTGACATGAATTATCATTGATTTGGTCATAATTAAAATATTAACTGTTTACAAAACTTTGAATTTTTGAAATACTAAGGCTTTTCTACCTCAGGAATAGATTACCTTAGCTGTATTTGGCAAAACTTTTAGGAATTTTCGGTCCTCAATGCTCTTCAACTTCGTACTTGTTTTGGCCTTTTTAACATTTTTTTTTATTCGAGCGTCGCTGATGAGTCTTTTGTAGACGAAACCCGCGTCTGGCGTATATACAAAATTTCAATCCTGGTATCTATGATGAGTTTATTTTCATTCATAATTTCATTTCCTTGTTTCTAAATGATTTTTTACAGTTATAAATTTGAATTTTTTTTAATATTGGCGTTAAAAACGAGGGTTCAGACTCAGATGACCGTAATGAACTAAATTTAACATTCCAATTATATCATTTTTGTAAGTATTAAGTATAGGCGATATTCGACACTTTTAACATCCTGTAATACTAGGTGTAATTCTATTCCTAAAATATCTCTTCCTGGTACTGATATATTAAGGGCTTCACTCAAAAGTACTGAATTAAGCAATACGCTCATTCATAAGATGACTTTTTTATTCCTAGATGAGAAAAAATCAGCTTTACAGCTGCGCATCACCTCATCCACTGAATGGTAAAACATTTTAACAGAATTGTATTTGTTTTGTTTTTGTTTTTGTTTTCGTTTTATATAATATTTAGACAAATTTTAAAGGCAACTACAAAAAAACTAAATCTTTGTTTTGATGTATAGTCATTGCAACTCACAGAATGTCGTCATATCATTTTTGCCTGAGATTTGTGAGGGTGTTAACAAAAATACAAGAAGATATCATGGATCAATAAAAATTAAAATGTGACGACGGATAGACAAAATCATAGCCAAAAGTGAAAACGAAGTGTCAAACTGTCAACGATGAAGTATCAAACTGTCAACAGTACACTACTAAACTAAAGAAACACGAACCAAACAACGAAGTGTCAAACTGTCAACAGTACACTACTAAACTAAAGACAGAGAAACGAAACAAAAATCATGACACATCCAGATCTAGAATTCGTTGGTACAATCACCGAATAAGCTTTAAGATCGTCATCGCTAGCTTGTTTGACCATTACACATCCACATTTAGAATTCGTTAGTACTATCACTGAAAAAGCTTTAGTTCGCCATCGCCAGCTTGTTTGACCGTTACACATCCAGATCTAGAATTCGTTGGTACAACCACCGAAACAGCTTTAAGGTCGCCATCGCTAGTTTTTTTTTACCATTACACATCCATATCTAGAATTCGTTGGTGCAATCACTGGAAAAGCTTTTATGTCGCCCTCGATAGCTTATTTGACCATTACACCTTCATATCTAGAATTCGTTGGAACATCGCTGAACAAGCTTTTTCGTGTTATGTTTTACATTGGAAAAGTTATGGTCAAACAGCTGAAAGTTTGGTAGTACCAACGCAATTGAAATTTATCATATGTGGTTAGCGCCTTTTTTATATTTGTTTTTATATGTCTCCATACATACAAATAATGGAACAAGAAAAGGTGCACATATGGTACACGTAGGAAAACAATTATTTGTTGAAGGACAACATTTTTTGAATCAAAAACTGAAGTAAAAAAACAAGAAACACTTGTTATAATAGATTTTTTTTCAAAAACAAATAGTCAAAACCTAAAATAAGATATATCTTACTTAACAGGTCAGTTTTTTTCATGAAACAACGTTAAACGAACTATTTCTATCAGGATGTTGGTTTTCAGTTATGAATATTTTTTGTTACTTTTTTTATTCAAGCGTCAATGTTGATTTTGTTTAAGACGAAACGCGCGTTTGGCGTAAAAGATTTTAATCCTGGTATTTATGATGAGTTTATTTGTAATAATCATTTGAAAAGGTTTATAATGATATGTCGAATTAAAAAGAGTGAATACGTTTAGAATTTTACAAATGAATTTAAAATAGTTTATCGTCGTAAAGCTTTTAAGAAGGAATATTTTGCTTGAGTATTTTGAAATCAACAAAAGCAAAAACATATCAATAAAAACAATATAAAACAAGGTTTGATGACCTAGCTTAAAGATGCAAACTGGGTTCCTTGTTAGAAGAAGACTACGATTTTCATTTTAATACCGACCCATTTGTTAAAAAAAAGGTTTAAGATAGCACTATCGTCTCTCACTTAAGTGCTTAGCTAATCTTTTATTAACATATTATTTGATAGATTCTGCTTACCTTTAACAACTTCAGCATTATCATAACACGTCTTTCTTTTTCACTCTGGCAGGCCACGTGTAATGGAGTGTTCCCATCACTGTTCTGTTTATTAACCTGACGTAAAATTTTTAAGGCAGATGACTTCAATATGGGGTCGAGCAAAATACTGCTTTTTATAATTTTTTGTAAATCTGAGTGTTAAATGAAAGACATGTGGCCCTTAAAATGCAAACTAGTGTAACCCCACCACATTCTGCATGTGCCTGTCCCAAGTCAGGAGCCTGTAATTCAGTGGTTGTCGTTTGTTGCTGTATATCATATTTGTTTTTCGTTCATTATTTTGTACATAAATCAGGCCATTAGTTTTCTCGTTTGAATTGTTTTACATTTGTCATTTCGGGGCCCTTTTATAGCTGACTATGCGGTATGGGTTTTACTCATTGTTGAAGGCTGTACGATGACCTATAATTGTTAATTTTTGTGTCAGTGTGTCATTTGGTCTCTTGTGGGAAGTTGTCTAATTGGCAATCATACCACATCTTCTTATTTTTATAATTATACAAACAAGTTTAAACTGGAAACCTTTCTTATCTGTAATTAGTGATGTGGTGAACAGAGTAGAAAACTGTATACCTGTGAACCATTCTGTAGAAGTATTTCCACGAGTTCAGCCCTCCCAGCAAAAACAGCATAATGTAAAGGTGTATTTCTAAAATAATAAATAATTTGAAACTGTATATTAATTTTACTATATTTGATAAAGTTTAGTATATGCATAATATATATGTAAAATCAAAATAGCATAAATATATAGTATGTGTTTTTGTCACCTCTAGAAAATCTGTGTAAAACCCTTTTTGAGATGACGTCAGTTTTTGTTTGGTGTCGCCTGCTCTATAACGGTTCGTTTTAGTTTTTGGTACTATTTGTCTGACTGTCTTGCTTATTTCTTTTGTTGTTCATAAACAGCAATCTGTTTTTCGCATATATATATATAGTTCCGCATTCTGCTGTTGTCATCTGGGTTTTTTTTTCTTTCAATTGTATTTGATTCACAGATCTTTAAGACATTTAACTGTATTTGTGAATTATAGTCGAACCATGTCGAAACGTTAAAAGATTACGTACGTCTTATAGCTTAACATGACCGATGATTTTTTTTTTAATTGGATACAGAAAGAAACGCCGATTTTTACTAAAATCAGGAAAGTGTGATAAAAATTAATTATTTCCAAAGAATTGTTACACAAATTCAAAGCAAACTTATGTAGAGAAGATAATGGAAAGGTTTTTACAAAAATCCTTGCGTTCATCTTTTAAAACAAAAAAGTAAGGTATGTCTTTCCAAAGGATATAAATGTCCAAGAAACCGAAATTTCCAACAAATGTCCAAAACTTCGACCCTATTTATCTCTAAAAGTAGCACATGAAAGTATATTTTTATTACATATATGAATTAACTAGGTGAAAAATAGCTTGTATGCAAACTTTTCCAAAAATTCACCGTGGGGTCAAAGCTGTATCGTATGCCACACATGTCAGTATATAAAGAAAAACTTGAATCGGGCAGTGTAACTTGTATCATGAGAGAAAACAAAAAATAGTTTGTAATCAGATAATGACATGAACAAAAGATGATGCAAGTCCTTGGAACAAAATAGTTTAACCACAAAACGAGAAGAAAAGAACAAAGCGCTTTCTTTTAAACAGAACACTCAATAAGTGTTACAGTAGGAAGTATCAATGGCAAGAATTATATTTATAGTATATTTTCTACTTGTATGTCCGTAAGAAATATAAATTTGCGGAAGTGGGTCAAAATATTTGGGAGAAATGTGTACATGCAACGTTCCATGGAAATACTGGGAAATAACAAAATATGATAGGAACAGTGCTTACATTGTTGTACCCTTTTTGATATTTACCTTTTAGAACATTTTAGAGTGAAAAGATTACATGAAGACGAAATCATTCTAATTAAGAGTTGTTTTCTGAAGAATATTTCATCATGTATGCTCAATGTTAAATGTTTGGAAAGACGGTTACATACACCAGGCTGCTTTTCCGAACGGTCGGAGACAACTTGGGAGCAAATTACACACGTCATCTCTAGTCAATACTCCGGTACACTGAAATGATCAAGGTCAAGCACACCCGATATTTGTACGTTCCAAACGTAAGGAACGTTCAAGCTACTATAAGTCTTTTTAGGGAGGTTAAGAAGGGGTATTTATCTAACTGATTCAAATGCGTTTGCTATCCAAATTTTTTTTACAAAGTGAAGTTACAGTGATACTCATTTGTATTTGAGAATGAATGCCTTACATATAAAATGAGTAAGGAGAGGCTCACCCTTTATGATCAGCAATATTTACATCAGCACAATGAAAGATGAGAGTATCGGTGACATCTTTGTTTTCTGAAATAAATTTAAAAATCAAGAATATCTTATAAAAGTATTGTATTAGTTAAAAGTATTTCACTGACTTGAAATAGTGTATATCGCTTTAAGTATTAACCATTTGTTAATTCAATTACATGTACAATGATATCGTTATATGATTGATTGATTGTTGGCTGCTTAACGTTCACTGGCAAATATGTTATATATGTTCAGGACGATAGCAAACTGACATTAAATAACAATAGGTAGGTCCTGTAATAGAGGCCATCAGGGACGAAGGTCAGTGAAATTTGGGCTGCCACTAGAAAATGAGGGTATATTTAAGTGGACAGAAATTTTGCCTTGCAACAGGCCACCTACGGATCGTGGCACTCTCTTTACACGATGCATCGGATTTAACGTCCTATCGTTATATGAAAGTGGGGATTGCATTTGATCTGTTACCTGTTTAAGGGCAATTTAGGGAAAGATGATATATGCCATGAATTCAGTTTATATATAACTTATAAGATGTGAGAACTATATTATTCTGTTTAGAAATTGAAGTCAAATGATGTTGGTATTTCCATCTTAAAGGCTGAATTGTTTATCGTATCTATAGCAACCGTAATTTTACATCAAATCTATGAAATTTCAGAAGCCTGTTCGAATAATTCCCAAGAAAATATGTTCATGTGTTTCAAAATTGGTTGAAAATATACACACTGGAGTTATTCATAAATAAATGCAAAATTATACTTTACCTATACATTATATCACAGCGTTCCAAAGTTTACTTCCTTCACTTGAGTAGGTTAAACAAAAGACCAACCTAATGCCAGAAAATGAAATACTACTTTTTTGTCTATTGGTGTCTCCACTTATAAAATGTGTCAAACAGACATAAAAAACGTAGCTGTAGTTTTAGTCACCTTTTGGGGTAAAATATTTTAATCTTTCTAATTTGCCAACAGAACTTAAACACTGCGCTTGTTAGATAGAAGAAAAAAACTGGCATACTTTCTGTTGGTGAGTTATTACACTTCTATGTAAATAAAGCTATAAAACATTCGACATATTAACGGTATAAACAAATTATATTTTTCTGGCATTGGTTGTTTGAAAAATAGTTACCATTCAGTATAGCAATAATAAGTGGTGTATATCCAGTTTCTTTTTCAGTACAGTTTATATTTATGTGATCCAACTGCATTCGAATTTTACCTCCGGGTGAGCTTGGTGATTTTGGTAATTTTGGATCTTCCCGGGAAATTCGTCGAATGTTATAAGTTGGCGTTTCAGGCACAAGGAGTTTCTACAAACATGTACATAGACATTTTTATATATCAGGCTTTAGTGCTATAAAATGGTTTTTACTATCATATATTGCTTATGTGTTTTGATCTCTTCGTTAAAAAAGTGACCAGATCTATATTAAAACGGCTTGATTAATATACTTTTATATTTATATCTCACTTTACTTGTACTACCTGGTTGACACAGATATACAAAATAATCACATACCTAACTCAACATGCTGACAACATGTCATGTAACATAAATATATGTTCACTTACCTGTAATTTTTGTTGGTCATTGTGTTTTACAGCCTTGATCAATTCAGTTTCCTTCCCCATATTGTTCAGAAATAATTATCTAATTAAATGCATTTCATCTTTTTCACCTGCGTGGAGCAATGCGGAAGTTTTGATCGAAGTGTGTATATATGAAATATATCAGTATCTTATATTGTCACATGGGGGCCGGTGATCCAAACCATAAATCATGAAAGTAGAGTGAAACGAACATATGATACGTGTGAAAATATATCAAAAGTAAGACATCTATATAATTGTAAATGTCGTAGTATCTGCGCATAATAACGTTATCTAAGGAAGTCAGGCTACGATAATGAGGTGTTGTCTAAATTTATTTATAACTTTCTAATTTTTAAAAATTGAAAACGGCTACAACTGGAAGCGCTGTATATCGATTGATGTATGAATTCCCATCGGACTTTAATTTTGTGTCTTTTGTCATGTTTTACTTCTCTGTATCGTATTTTGAGTAAACTTATCCTTTATCTTTACCGTGTGAATTGTGATCTTTAAGGATCATAAGCTAAGATTTTGACAAAAAGTTAAAGCACGATTTTTTGTTTCAAAAGCGGAATCTGATTGAAATAATGATTAGCTATAAGTAGTCAGTTTAGTTAAATTTTGTAACATTAAGATAAATTTAAGCATCGCTGATATATTAATATCTTGCAAGGCAATAATTCCATCTCATTTTGCTTCCTATGCATGCAACTTTGAATTAGACCCTTCGTTGGCGATGGTTTACACATGTGCGTAGCATATTCACATGTGAAAAAAAAATGTCAAATTGAAAAATAAAACAAGGAAGCCACGTCTAGAAAGAACCATTTCGATGGGTGATTTGGCCCACAAAAACCATTCTTATACAGATTAAATGATGATTTACATTTTTTTTTAATCTATGACATTTAATCAGACAGACCAAGAAAATTGTCATTATACTATTGCATGTGCTTGTCTATCTATTTATTTATATCTAGTTACATGGACATCGGCAGTCTTCAGAAATATTGTGTTTGGAAGTTTGGCTGCACCTGTAAAATTCTTAATAAAACGGGATCCTAATTTTGACCATGATTTTGTTTAAAGTGTCCGTAAATGTAGATACGATCCTGGGAAACTCATTGATACTATGAATAATTTTATTCTTTTTTTTTCAATTTAACAACATAGTAAGATCTATAACATACATACAATAATAATGTTTTATCGATACTAACATTGATTTTGTATTTGATAAATTAATACGTTACTAAATACGAATAACAATACAGTCATAAAAACGTATGATGCTACATCCTGTCGATATTATTCACTTATATCTTGGCCTTGCACAAGGCCGTGCTTACCGAGACTTTTTATGACTTTTTTTGCAGCTTGTTCTTACGTGATGTTGTTTCACAACTTTTCCAGGTTGGAGGGAGGTTTGGACGCTCACAAACATGTTTAACTCCGCCACATTATGTACGTGTGTGTCTGTCCGAATTCAGTGGTTGTCATTGGTCGCTGACTTGACATATTTGTTTTTCGTTAATTGTTTTATCTCATGCATTGGTCTTCTAGCTAGAATTGTTTCATATTTTGTCATGTCGGGGCATTTTACAGTGACGGTACGTTGACCTATATGAAGTTTCTTACATCCACGTCACTTGGACTCTGGTGTATAGTTGTCTCCTTTGTAATCATACCACATCTCCTGATTTTCATAATATGATGTCATCTCGTGGGTTTGTAAGACGGCGTCTAGTCCTAATATATGAACGAAATGCTGATACTTTATTACGATTTCATGTATTATGTATGTATTGTTTTATATGGAACTTCTGCAATTCTTATCAATATTTGAGTATGTTATAAATCAAATAAAAGGGTTTGAGTCTTTTGGTGTTATGAATTTGACAGATAATTCACATTTAATTATACAACTATCCTGGGTATGGAAGGGTTAAGTGCTCACAAAGATGTTTAACCCATCCACATTATTGATGCCCCTGCCCGAAGCCACGAATCTAGTGGTTGTCGTTGTTTATTATCAAGTTAAATCGTGTCGTTAGTTTTCGCTTTTGAATTATTTCATGTGAAATAATCAATATGCCTTTTATTTTTAAATGGATTTTGCTCTTTGTTGAAGATCGAACGGTGACCTGTAGTTGTGTACGTTCTTGTCTTTTGGTTCGGTAGATAGTTTTCTCATTAATCATACCACAATTAACTCCTTGTTTCTTTGTGTTATACATGAAAAAACAATTGGGTTGCAATGAATTTCACCAATGAAATAAGTATTTGTAAACAATATTGAATTGTTTCGCTATAATTTTTTTATCTCAGTCAAAAGTCGTCAAAAATAGCATGTATAAACATGTTGACGTTTTTTTGTTTTTTTTTTTTGGAACACGCATTTCTCGATATTTGTTTACATATATGATTCGGGTTAAGGATTATAGCTAGTATGGTTGCCGTCTCATTTCATATATAAAAAACATATACCTGCAGTGGCGTAGCCACTGGAAAATAAATTGTAAGCAGGGGGTCTGTGGGCGGTAGCCAATAATACAGCAGCGATGTTTCGGTGCTTATTTTGACATAGTTTCAATCATCCTCAATTTTTCAAAATAAATGTTTCAAGCGAGGTAATATTAGAATAAATCAATTTGCAAATGGTCAGTAAAATCGTAGCGTTTTAACGTTTATTTTTTGAAAATATGAGCGTTTTAGATCTTTAATTACTTTTAAATCGCCTTAGAGTTCAAATTTTAAAAATGAGAACGATATATTGATATATAACGAAAGCAAAAAAATAAAAGGGTCTTCAAAAAGAATTTCAACTGAAAACTAAAGATTGTTTGCTTTAAAAATCTGTTCCCATTTTGCTCCTTCGCTATAAAGATGTTCTTCTTCGAGAATGTTATTATAGATTTTTAAGAGACTTTTTATTTATCAGTGACTGTGCTAATTACAGTTTCTGTTTCAAAATATTGTAACAATAAAATTATCTTTGTCCTATGCGTCACCAATAAATTCAGATTACATGATCGCACGTCAACTGTGTATCTTGCTATATTCTAAACTCCTTGGTTGTATAAAATTACTCAACGTTCTATAGTGACGTAGGAGTAGACTGAAAAATGGAAGGGGGTAAATTTCTGAAAGTTACAAGCCAATAAAAAAAACCACTCTTTTCTATAGTCTAATATTATAGAAGTTAGTCAGTGTTTTCTTTCATTTTATTTTTTTTTTGTCAAGGAGGGAAGGGGAGGGGGAGCAAAAAAAATTGAAGTAATGGAACTTTTTTTTCCAGCCAAGCTTTTTATGGTCTCACAGACATTTACACCACATCACAGTCATTCAATTTTTTATAGCAGATTGTATTCATGTTGAAATTTGTGGTTTCGGGTACATTTGTAAATGAAAGAGTAATTCTAACAATTCTTAAAAATGTCGTGTTTTATGCCTAAAAATTATAATACTAGTATATTGGATGATTTTAGATGGTGCGCCGTGGTCTGAATGCGCCTCTGCAGCTCATATAGGGAAATAATTCGCTGATTTCAGTATTTAGGGAAAATCATGCTGTTAAGGGATCCACTAAAAGCTTGACTTTTTTTTCAATATGAAATATCACTGACAAGGACAAATAATTATAAGTGTCAATGACTTAATGACCCAATGTTTAGCTCTCACAAAGATCAATAAGTGGGCGATGTCTTTTAATACTAGTAGTGGCAATATTTTCAGACTGGCCAGCCATTTTTTTAGCACAATGTCATTTCGAGAGAAAAAATGTTAAATGAAAAATTTACTTTAAAAAAATACATATTTTAAAACATGTTGAATTTCATTAAATCGTCATTAAGTGTTTCGAATTTTTTCAGAAATTATTTATCCGACTTGTGAGGCTCCACATGGGGGTGTCCAAGTAATCACATAATCACATAATCACAATTTTTTTGCCAATATAATCACATAAATTAAATCATTAATTATTTTTTTAAACAAGATAATCAAAAATACAGTCCTAGAATAATAATCAAATAATCATGAAATATTTTGTCTGGTAATCAAATAATCACTATAAAAACGGCCAAGTTATCACACAATCAAAAACCCCATGAGGGGGCTCACTTGTCCTGCAATTCAAATTTTTAATTTTTACATTACGTTTACGAAACTAGTCTCGTCTCTCTCCCGGTGTTGACCTGCAGTTATTTACTATATATACTGGTTTCTGGTCATTACGACGCAAATATCCCCTATCATATAAGAAGGTTAACAGCAGATACAGTGAGGGAAACAACTCATTACCTAATGCAAAACATGGCGGTCTATGCTAGAAAATGTTATTTATGATTTCCAAAAGGTTGGTTATGCAGATCGTATCAAGTAGAATATTGTGCTACTTTGCCATAATTTATTTATTATCTTGATCTTTCAGTTTATCTATATGCCTATAATAATCACACAGTGCAAATATATTAAACCAGGCTGTAAAAAGTTATGCTATTGAAAATATTAAAATTGAAATCCCCAGGTAATTGGGATTTCAACTTTTCTATATTCTGTCGTATAAAAGAATAAATTCCTTATTTTTTAACTTTTAACTGAAAATATAATTGATATATCATGGCTACATTATATTGAATGTTAAAATAGTGAGATCAGTGAGATCAACAAAATAACGAGTTTTCAGTTGCACATGTTGCATGTTGTTATTTTATTGATATGCTAATGAAACACAACATCAATAATTGTTTACCACCCAGTACATGCCCAACTCTAGAAATAGTCCCTTATTCTGAAAAGGATGTTAAGAAGCAAAAGTGATTTGCAATTTACAACCATGATGCAATAATCTGATAAT
The DNA here is from genome assembly GCA_017311375.1 of Mytilus coruscus. NCBI lineage: Eukaryota > Metazoa > Mollusca > Bivalvia > Mytilida > Mytilidae > Mytilus > Mytilus coruscus. The sequence continues at coordinate 120,466,641 of CM029595.1, read as the reverse complement.
TAGTGTTTTACTTGCATGATGTACAAAACAATATACATGTCCAGCTTGAATCATAATGTTATTTTATGCAGTGTGTTTGGTAGCTTTCAGAAGGTATGATCCATAGACAAGGTCAGTTGTCCTGGCTATCATATTTGTCCATCTGATTATCTATCCAAAATTTATATGTACATGTAATAAAAATTGAAAATGGAAATGGGGAATGTGTCAAAGAGACAACCTGACCAAAGAGCATGTAGATGTCATTTAGTGATTTGTGTCCTAATTGGTTGCTGTCTCAGCATACATACCCTAGCAGTATCTTTTTATTCACAGTACATATTTCCACAATAGCAAAGTTACATAAAATAGGACACCAATCAGCCATGGCAAAATTGCAATTACCTATTTAATAGAAATACATTGTTATGATTGTACATTCTTCTTCTACTCAGTTTTACACATTCATGTATACAGGTACAAAATATGAACTGCCTCAGTGATTCTTGCTGTTATACATGTAGAATCTGTACAGCGTGCAGCTGGCATGAATCATGGAAGTAATAAGTTGAATCAGAGGCCAAGTCAATCTATTTACTTGAAAATGGTATTTGTTGCCTCTCTGCAAAGCACCCTGCTTTTAGGGCAAAACTAGAGTAAATACTTGGTCAGCTAAGGACAATAATTAAACTGATGTGGATCCAAGAGTTGAACCCCTCCCCAAGGTAGATAATGTTTGAAGTGAAATGGGTAAAAGTCTGCACTATCAATACATTGTAGCTCCATCAGTAGGGGGCCTGGCCTCCTAAATCCACCTCTGTGAAATGTCTGATATGTTAAGCCCTTTATGTCTGCCTGTAGACTGTTTACATTAGAAATTACATGTTAAAAGCTGAATATAAGTGGTTCTGTCTAGCACAAAGCAGTGTTCATTTTTTGGTGTTTTAATTTAATATCTTAATTTTACACAGAACAGTTAAGACATATTGTAAATTCATAATACCATTTCCATATACAACATTTTACACAGATAAACCTTGAGTGATTTTAAGAGGAGAAAAAAAATCAATTTCTTCAATTTCTCAAACAATTCAATATATACTAAAGCAGAGAACAAGTATAATGTATAAACATGATGAAATAAGGATATATGTGGTATAGTTGCCAATGAGACAACTATCCAACAGAGTTTTAATGACACAATTAACAGTAAGTCAACAAATGGCCTTCAATAATGAGCAAACCCCATACCTTATACAATACCTTGATCACATAATAGACATGACAGAATGTGGAACAAATAACATTATTTGAACAAAAAACTCTTTTTCCAGTTCAAAAAATAATACTGCATGTAGTGAAATATTTCATTTTTTTAATTTACAGATTGTTTATTCACTGTTGGTCACTTAGAATAATGTAGCTGGAAAAAAAACTGATTGAATATAGATATTAAAGTGTCTTCATAGTACAGGTGAAATAGGTGGTTTTCAATGTAAATCACAGTGGTAAAGGAATAAGTTCAAAAAGGGTTAAAATTGGCCCTAAGTTTTTGATGTTTTTGTAAACTGGCCAAAATACTACAAATTTCTCATAGAAATAGTTTAGATATTACTATTAATACAAAATAACTTCATTTTGGCACATCACATTAAGAATTAAGAAGTATTGACTCTTTAAGTGTGCATAATTTGTGTTGTACCATTACATTTGGTAAAATTTTAAAGAATTCTTTTAAAACAGTTTTTCAGACAATTTACTTTGGCTGCCACCCACGATCCAGAAAGTTTTGTGTCTGGGGCTTCAATATCATCATTTGCAACTTATGGTTATAGAACACTTTGGATCCTAGGTTGTCGCCAAAGGTTTCCTCAAGCTTTTAGTTCCTAAAAATGCACAAAATCATTGCATTTTGACAATGTTTCTAAAATGTGGTGATTTTGAAGCCAAGAATGTACTCTCATGAAGAGATTTATTTTAACAAAGAAGAAAGATTTTGAAATAGATCCATTTAAGAACCTGTTACCAAATTATGGGCCATTTTGAGAATATTTGATTTTAATAAAACAGTTTACCTTTAGTTGCTATAAAATGTTTTATTCGTTATTTCATCTCTCCATTTCTATTTTTGCAGGAGACTCATCTGATTGTGGAAGTTTGTATAATGGAAGGAGTTACATACAGATGCTGTTTTGAATCATAAGAAATGACTGATATTTATTAATTTCATCAGTTCCTAATTAGCTTCTTCAGAAGGAACAAAGTGTGTAAGGAGTTATATATTCCTATTTAAAGACCTAACTTTATTTCCATTTGAGTGTAAGAAAACGAAATAATTAATTCATTTTGAATACTCAGTTTAATATATAGTCTTATGAACATGTATATGTGACTTAATCTTTGTTGGTCTTTTACTTATTTATAAACATGAATAATTTTATTTTTATACGCCCGTTTACGGACGTATTATGATACCAATGTCCGCCTGTCCGTCCATCGTCAACATGTCGGACATTAACTCAAAACGCTTTAACCAATTTGCATAAAACTTTGGTGAATTGTTTATATCTATTGACGTGAGCTCCCTTTTGTTTTTTATAAATTTGAGATTTTATGTTTCCGAGTTATGGGGTTTTATTCATTAAAAAGGGGATTTTTAGTTTTCGGACAATAACTCAAGAAAGCTTTCACCAACTTGCAAGAAATTGTGGTGAATTGTTTATATCTATTGACATGAGCTCCTTTTGATTTTTGTAAATTTTAGATTTTACGTTTCCGAGTTAAAGGGTTTTATTCATTAAAAAAGGGGGATTTTCCAGTTTTTCGCAAAAAACTCAAAAATGCTTTCAGCAGTTCTTATGAAACTTTGGTGAATTGTTTATAGCTATTGATGTAAGCTCCCTTTAGAATTTTATAAATTTTACATTTTACATTTTTGAGTTATGGGGTTTATTCATTAAAAAGGGGATTTTCCAGTTTTCGCACAATAACTCAAAATGCTGTTAGCAATTCTCATGAAACTTTAGGGAATTGTTTATATCTATTGATGTAAGCTCCCTTTTGATTTTCATAAATTTCTAATATGACATTGAGAATTAATTGAACTTTATAGTCTGACAACAGATTAACTAAGTATTGCGCAACAGCACAGTGTACAGTGTATTGCACAACAGCAAGAAATCTTTAATTGAATATAAATTCAATTCATATAACCAATTTCAAGTTCTTTGACTACATTTATTCAGAAACCTATAATATGTCAAATATTTAATTACAATCCAAATTCAGACCTGTATCAAGCTTGAATATTGTGTCCATTTTTGCCCCAATTGTTCAGGGTTGGACCTCTGCGGGCATATCCAGCTGCGCTCAGCGAAGCAGTTTATTTTGTATGAGAAGCTATAATTAATTGACTATCTATTTTTCTCGCCTGCGATGAAAGTTGGGGGAAAGTGAGACATACGGATTTCTTTTCTGGGCACGATGGCATCAACAATTAGATAACTGATTTTTAGGTTATTGCCCTTGAATTGATAATTTTAAGAAAATTTTGCAGTTTTGGTTATTATTTTCAAATTATTATAGGCAAATATATGTTGTAAACAAAAATGTTTAGTAAAGTAAGATCTACAAATAAGTATATAGTCATGTTCATCATGGAACAAAATGTTTGGCATAGTACCAGTTTTGACTTGTACTATAAACAAAGAATGGAAACTGGGAATGTGTCAAAGAGACAACAACCTGAAAACAAAACAGAAAATAGCTTAAGGCCAGCAATGGGCCTTCAACACAATCCATAATCCAACACCCAGAAGCAAGATCAGGACCTTATTCATTAATGTATGCTAGTACAAAAAAGGAACTTTGACGTCACTTCACTTCAAAACAGATACGAACCAAGATAACAAAACGTACAAGACTTACAAAAGCTACCTAGACGTTCCTGAATTAGGACATGCACAAAAATTAAGCAAGTTATACATGTTTTGTGAGATATAAATCAATAAATTTTAAACTTTTAGTCAATGTGGAATAAATAAATACACTGATACATACAGGAAGTCTATTTGAAAAAAAATATATCATGTTTGTACTTATGTTGTGCTGTAACATAACAGTACCATGTTAAAGACAGGGCTTGGATACAGTACATACATTTTATCCCTCTTTTCACAACTCAAAATCTTATTTATAATTTTAGTGGTCATTTGTGGCTGTATTCATATTTGCTTTTCGTTTATTGTTTTTAGCTCACCTGTCCTAATTGCCATGTAATATTCTCAGAATGCTGGATATTTTCCACACTGGTTTGTGTCCACACTTATTAATTATACATTTTAACTTGCAAGCAAAAAAAAAAAACGTTGATGAAAAATTTAAATAAAAAACTACAGGTGAACGAGTCAGGCTCTTGAGAGCCTCATCTATTGTCTCTAGTTAAAAGAGCTTCCTGAAACTACTGAATCAATTCAAACCAAAGTGACATGATCGATGGTCCTTGGTGTGTAAAATATGGCTTGAATATTGTATGTCAATAAAAGAAGATTTGAAAGGAAAAACATCAGTATTTTAGGCACATGGAGCCTGTAGTTTACCGTTTTGCTGTGCTAACTGATAACAGCTTTATATCAGGGCTGGACTTATATACTTTGTTGTGTCTTTCTGGTGAGAATTTTATCTTAAAAATATCACAAAAAGTGGGTCATCAATAAAATTGACCACCTCTTGAGTCATACGGAGGACAGGGCGCTAACAAACATTGTTAACCCTGCCAGGTTCTGAATGCGTTTGTCCTATGTCATGGAGGGTGATCATGGAAGTGGGGACTGTGTTGGAAGAGACGACAACCAAACCACAGTGCAGAAAACAGCCCATGGCCACCAATGGGTCTATGACACAGGTGATCTGGTATTTCGGTGATTGTCGTTAGTTTGCTGGCTTTCATATTTTATTTTGTTTCTCATTCTGATTGTGTGCAGTGGCGGATCCAGAGGGGTTCCGGGGTTGGAACCCCCCTTTTTTTTGGACGATCAATGCATTTGAATGGGGACATATAGTTGGAACCCTCCTTTATCCTGGGTTGGGACCCCCCCACCCCTTTTTTTTTAAATGGCTGGATCCGCCCCTGGTGTGTTTTCAAAACAAGAATTAAAAGAATTTGTAAAGATTTGGTGCGGTCCACAAAGTTTACACAATTTTACTGTCTCGCTTGACGGAGTCAAAAAGCGAGACATAGGTATGCTGTTTCCGGCGGCGGCGTCAACAATGTATTAGTTTGTGATTAGGTCTAGTTTATGGTGAACCACTAGTGGTAGGTCAAATATATTTGGTATGCAGTTATGTTAGCATTGGCACATCTCATTACCATGGAGATTATTTGGCCCTGCCCCCTCAGTTATGGTCTATTGACTTTGAAACTTTTGCTTTGTTTTCATGTATTAGTTTTTGATTAGGTTGTTTTATGGGGAACCACTAGTAGTACTGGTCAATGATATTTGGTATGCAGTTGTATTATCATTGGCATATCTCACATGGAGATTATTTGATCCCGCTTCCTCAGGTTTATTGACTTTGAAATTTTGCTCAGTTTACATGTATAAGTTTGTATTTAGGTATGTTTAAAGGGAACTACTTATGTTGGTACGCAGTTGTATTAGCATTGGCACATCTCATTTCCATGGATATTGTTTATAGCCATGTACTTTCAAGTCATGATTCATTGACTTTGAATATTTGCAAAACATACGACTTTGAATATTTGCAAAACATACATGTTAAAGTGTTGGTATTTTAATTTCAACATTTGTATTATCGAAATTACAAAAAAGCGAGACATATCTCTGTGATAACAGTTTATGTTAAAAAATGATATATAATCTAATTACATAGTAGTATTGAGGTGATCATGGATGGACAAGAGGACCCGCCCACCATTTAATATGCCGATACCCGCACTAGATATGGTATATAAAACATTGATTGAAGATGAAAATAGGGTGAAATATGATGTAAAGCAATGATTATTTATTACTTTACAAAAGTATTTTTAAAACACACATTGGAACTTGAGTAAATGCATGTAGAGCAGGCCTAATCTGTGGTCAAATCCCTTTTTGTCATCAATACAAATAATTAGGATTATTTATCAAATGAAAGAAAAGAAATAACTATTGGATCGCTTGCCAACACGATATGTGTAATAAAAAGGGTAAGCCATGATATGAAATAACGTATGTATTAAGGGACATTTGTACATCTGCGTATCCTTCAGTGTTAGATAGAGTTTTGTGGAAGGTTCATCAAAGGAACCACCTACCACAGGCACTTGTCTCGGATTTTTTTTTATCTATATACCTTAATGTAACACTTATATTAAGGTACGTAGGGGAAAATATTCTTAGACAAGTGCCTGTGCCGCCTACCGAGAGTTTAAAAAAAAAAAATTCATAATCAGAAAATTTACGATCAGTTAAAGTAAAACTGACAAATTCATTAAATAGGAATACACCGTAGAGGCAATGAAAACCATGTGTTAAACTTCGACACAATACCGATATTAAAGGTTACAGCTACAGCTTTCAAAGAAAAAAATAGAAAGGGAGTCATAAAATTTAAATTGCATCTATATAAGAATAGCCCAACCATTTATGACCTTGGATTCAATACTTTCTATTTCTGTTGTCTGATATTTTCTTTACTTATTTTACTTTTTCTATTCGCCGTTTAAAAACCGTTTTTATAATCAAATGCACCCCCAAAAAAAAAAAAAAAAAAAAAAACTTATAAAGAAATAAGAAAATATTACCAAAAGACTTTAAAAAAAATAATGCCCTCGTTTCGGGACTAGTGTAACAAGATAGCATTTGAAAAAAGATTACATTGGAAATCGTACGTAAATGAAACAGTTCGAATACACCGCGGACCAAGTACACAAATGTATAACGTGTACAGGAAGTATTGAAGACCGACGACAAACTATCTGCTACTTATTCATTAAAAAATTAAGCAAAACAAAAACACGGCAAATATTCAGGAAAACACATTAATTTAAACAAAAATGAACACTTATACTATCTAAAATGGAAGAAGGAAGGTGCGCGTGGTTTCTATTAATACGCCGCCTAAGTAAACACAACTGTGTATTGACCTTTATTAATAGAAAACAGAGTTCAAATATATAAATATTCATGTTATAACGTATCGTCATACTTGCATCAAAACTTTTAAACGAATAGCATAACACAAATTAGTTTTCGAACAGCTCGGATATTTTCTCATAAATAATAGTCAAACCAGGAGAGGTTCGAATGAAATCTTCCCAGCATATTAACATTGGTTTCCTTCTCCTTACTTACATTCCCTGGCAGATATCAAAGAAAGGAAGGTGATTTTAAAATCCAGAGTAAATGTTATTAGCAATCTTTTAATTTTCAATTTTAAAATAATAAACTTTATTTCACCAAAAAAATTACGACTTTCAATGAACTGAATCGTCACACTGATTATTGAGGTGTAGAATTTGAAATTGAAAAAAAAAACTGCTATAGCAGCCGGTAATCTAGTCCAAATAATTATGACGTCTTGAAAGCTATTATATTTTTTCTTTGACGCCTTACATCGACGTCGCTGTAAGGCGTCAAAGCAAAAATAAAATAGCCTTCGAGACGCGTCATAATTATTTGACTACCGTAATCCTTTTGGGAAAAAATTTCTTTGTCCGGAGCGATTTTCAGAGGCGGATTGAGGATTGAGGCGGCCAAATCAGGGAATTGCTCCAGACACAGAATCCCCAAAGAGATTATGTTAGCAGATGTCATCATCATGGTTTTCACGGACTAACACTACTTTGAGGTTTTTCTCTTCAATTCATACCTGCTTCAGATCGGCACCTGGTCAATTTGTGACATCTTCACCTATAGGAAAAGTCAAATAGGCACCTTATTAAAGCCATGATTTTTGGCACCTAATTTAAGTCATTTTGGCATTTGGTTAGTCAATTTGGCATCCAATATTAATACACCTAATCGCTATTTATTCCATTCCGGATAAGTTCTAAAATTACACAACTTTTTCATCCAGTTGAAGCTATCTGGGACCCTGTTTAAACAATGCACCATGCATGATACTTTTTAATGAGACCTGCTTAAAACATCGTAAATACTTCAAACAAAATATTTTTTTGACTATAATTTGAGTTTCAAAAAAGTGGATCATAATCTATCAAAGTTTCCTATTGATCGCTTTCTGAATTTTTCCCTCCTCAGCTCGTTACTGATGACCTTTGTTTTTTTCCCTGTTGACCCAAACAGGAAGTTGTCTAAATGACTGTTTTTTCCGGATTGGACTAAATAGCGATAAGGTGTATTATATCTTTTCTTCTGCATTGAGGTATGGGAATTTGAAGAATAGTATTTCTTTTTTATTTATATATTGCAAAACAAAGGTTAATAAAAAAGAAACATTTCATACATCTTTAAAAATCAGCACATGCAATTAAACGGATAGAATAAAAATTTAATCAGTTGGTTTGTTGGTTTTTTGCAAACTACATGTTCCACATGTTGCAATATTTTCTCATTTTTAGGGACATTTTTACACTTTTAACCTAGAAGTAATGGTTTCTATAAGGCCAAAAATAAAATATTGTTTGTTTCCCCTCCCACGACCGACCCACTAAAATCACCGTGACCTGAACAATTTTATTGGCCGTTCGTGTCCAATATTTTTTTTTGCTATTTTGGTTTTTGGTGATACCTTTCCGATGCTGTAGTCCATGAGCGTTTTAATTCAAGGCATTTTTGCATTGAAGTGTCTTAAAGAAAGAAAAACAAACAATATTGCTGGTCACACGATTTGTGTGTCTACAAGGGTGACCAATGACCATGATGACCATAATTTTGTAAAGAATATCGTTAGTAAAAAATTCTGAAGATAAGCCCCAAATAAACAATCAGTGAAGTCATGGACGAAGCAATCGGAGATGCTGAGGTTGATGGTCATATTGATTATCATATTATGCCCTAACGAATGGCAGCTTTTCGGCAAAGCTGTCAACATTGGAGAATAGCAGCAAACCATTCTCAATTGAAAACATTAAACATATAAAACTTTATTTAGAATTAAGAAAAACATGGTTTAGAAAATATTGAATGAAATATATATATAAATCTGTAATAGAAAATATACCTTGGCATTAGATAAAAATTCTCTGAAACTGAACAATACAATCCAATTAATCTGCAGCAAAACAATTCAATGATATGGTATCTTTAATAAATAAAATTGAGGCATCTTTCAAAAGTTAAATCACAAAAATACTGAACTCCGAGGAAAATTCAAAACGGAAAGTCCCTAATCAAATGGCAAGACCAAAAACACAAACACATCAAATGAATGGACAACAACTGTCATATTCCTGACTTGGTACATGCATTTTCTTGTGTAAAAAATGGTGGATTGAACCTGGTTTTATAAAGCTTAACCTCTCACTTGTATGACAGTCGCATCAAATTCCATTATATTGACAATGATGCATGAATAAAACAAACAGACATAATAGGTAAAAATGTCAAAATAGGGGTACAGCAATCAATACCGCGTCACAATCTTAATCACAACAAAACAAACAAATATTTAACAAAGAAGCACAAAAAGCATATATCACATTTAACAACCTCGTTCATCCCACTGAGTGCATCTTGATTTGCTTGGTCTTTAACCTCTGTTCCTGTATAAAGGATAAAATCTTTGAGTAAAATGGTCTGAATCATGCTTTAAAATCTATCTACTTTGAATTTTGTACAAATTCAATATAGAAAACCATATGTAAGTGTATGGATCTTTCTGAATTGTACTACAAGGTTCCATATCACAAAGGAAAGCTGGAATTGAGTTTGGGGTAATTGCCCTAAACGTTTAGGAATTAGGTACCATACCTCATTTAAGGCTGGGATTGAGTTTCGGGTGATGAATCATAAGTGGGTTCAAAATTGGGGAATTTTTTCCCCCTTTTTCTTCCTTTTTTTTTTTTTTTTCTTTAAAATTTTCCTTTTAAGTTGATTATTTATGATTTATATTTAAAGCAAATAATAATGATATGGCAGGAGATACACACCAAACAGGATATGTAAATTATTATATAATAAGTATTGTGCAATAGCAAGAAATTTTCAATTGCACAGTATTGCTAGAAATCTTCAATTGCACAGTATTGCGCAATAGCAAGAAATATCCAATAGCACAATATTGCACAATAGGAAGAAATTGTCAATTGTACAGTATTGCACAATAGCAAGAAATATTCAATTGCACAGTATTGCGCAATTGCAAGAAATATTTAATTGCACAGTATTGTGCAAAGAAGATTCTTTGTATAAATTGCTTATTTCTTGACCAATTTCAATGGGGTTTTATTCTTGAATTATTGGGGTTCTTTAATATGCTGAATCTAACCGTGTATTAAGTTTTTGGATTTTGGGCCCGTTTTAAATTGGTCCACATTGAGGTCCAAAGGGTCCAAAATTAAACTTTGTTTGATTTCATCAAAATTGAATTATTGGGGTTCTTTGATATGCGAATCTAACCGTGTATTTAGATTCTTAATTTTGGTCCGTTTTCAAATTGGTCTACATTAAGGTCCAAAGGGTCCAAAATTAAACTTAGTTTGATTTTAACCAAAATTGAATTCTTAGGGTTCTTTGATATGCTGAATCTAATCATGTATTTAGATTTTGATTATGGGCCCAGTTTTCAAATTGGTCCAAATTGGGGTCCAAAATTAAACTTTGTTTGATTTCAACAAAATTGAATATATGGGGTTCTTTGATAAGGGTTCTTTGATATGCTGAATCTAAACATGTCTTTCAATTTTTGATTATGGGCCCAGTTTTCAAGTTGGTCCAAATCGGGTCCAAAATTAAACTTTGTTTGATTTCAACAAAATTGAATATATTGGGTTTTTGATATGCTGAATCTAACCATGTATTTAGATTTTTGATTTTTGGGCCCCATTATCAACATTGTCCACATTGAGGTCAAAAGGGTCCAAAATTAAACTTTTTGATTTCAACAAAATTGAATATATGGGGTTCTTTGATATGCTGAATCTAACCGTGTATTTAGATTCTTAATTTTTGGTCCGTTTTCAAATTGGTATACATTAAGGTCGAAAGGGTCCAAAATTAAACTTAGTTTGATTTTAACAAAATTGAATTCTTAGGGTTCTTTGATATGCTGAATCTAATCATGTATTTAGATTTTGATTATGGGCCCAGTTTTCAAGTTGGTCCAAATTGGGGTCCAAAATTAAACTTTGTTTGATTTCAACAAAATTGAATATATGGGGTTCTTTGATATGCTGAATCTAACCATGTATTTAGATTCTTAATTTTGGTCCTGTTTTCAAATTGGTCTACATTAAGGTCCAAAGGGTCCAAAATTAAACTTAATTTGATTTTAACAAAATTGAATTCTTAGGGTTCTTTGATATGGGAAACAAAGATTATGGGCCCATCAAGTTGGTCCAAATCGGGTCCAAAATTAAACTTTGTTTGATTTTTTAATGTTGGCCTAAGAAATTCATAATTTGTATCAATATAACTATTCTATGTTTTCATTACGGCTTAAGTAGGATAAGTCATATTGAAATTCATTGCTAAATTACCTCTGAATGACAGGTAAATATGTTAAAATAAGTGTGATGTTTACACCTCAAATTACATGAACTATAGTGCACGTGCTGTTCAGATTATCAATTATAATCAAAAATTGATCAGTTTAAAAAAAAAAAATAATTACTGTTAAATCAGAATTACTGCGATTTTGACACAAATAACAAAAATTTCAGAATATGATTATTGCAATTTCAGGAAAAGCTGCATATAGATAATAGTATCCGGTATTAAAACTTATTATTGCGACTTACCCAGTCACATTATTCACATAGATAAAAAGCTTACAATAATTTTTGAATTTACAATACCCTATTATAATTTCCAATAATTGATAAAATATATTTACAAATATTAATATTATGGAAACCTTTCGACACTGCTTGATCCAGATAAATGTATATGTAAGGAATGCCTTAATATAACTTAATTCAGATATCAATTTTGTACATATACATTTTACATGTGTACACGCATTGTTGGTGTACAGTACTCTGCATTTATGCATCTGTATGTTTCTGGTCAAACCAGTGCTAGGAGTTGTCTTAGACTTACTGTGAGGTTAGAGTTTTTATACGCCTGTTTACGGGACGTATTATGGTATACCGTTGTCCGTCTGTCCGTCCGTCATTAACATGTCGGACATTAACTCAAAAGCGCTTTAACCAATTTGCATAAAACTTGGGTGAATTGTTTATATCTATTGACGTGAGCTCCCTTTCGTTTTTCATAAATTTTAGATTTTACGTTTCCGAGTTATGGGGTTTTATTCATTAAAAAAAGGGGGATTTTCCAGTTTTTGGAAAATAACTCAGGAATGCTTTCACCAACTTGCAAGAAATTGTAGTGAATTGTTTATATCTATTGACATGAGCTCCTTTCGATTTTAGATTTTATATATTTTAGATTTTACGTTTCCAAGTTACAGGGTTTTATTCATAAAAAGGGGATTTTCCAGTTTTGGACAATAACTCAAAATGCTGTCAGCAATTCTCATGAAACTTTAGTGAATTGTTTATATCTATTGATGTAAGTTCCCTTTACATTTTCATAAATTTCGAATATGACATTGAGAAATAATTGAATTTTATTTGTTTATAGTCTGACAACAGATTTACTATGTATTGCACAACAGCAAGAAATCTTTAATTGAATATAAATTCAATTCATATAACCAATTTCAAGTTCTTTGACTTCATTTATTCAGAAACCTATATAATGTCAAATATTTAATTACAATCCAAATTCAGACCTGTATATATATATATCAAGCTTGAATATTGTGTCCATTTTTGCCCCAACTGTTCAGGGTTGGACCTCTGCAAGCGTCTCCAGCTGCACTCAGCGAAGCAGTTTAATATCAATGCTATAGGCCTCACTGTGACTCAGATGAAGTACAGCAATAAAAGCACTGTTCTTTTGCTTATTTTTTAAAATTTGTTCATGTAGAATTTTATATCATGAATTAATATATATATATCTAACATTGTTGGGCTGTTGTTTAGACGAATTATATATATTCATTGTATACATCATACAACCATACCCTTCATTTGCCTTTTCTTCATACATGTACTTTAAAAGTTTTAAAAAGGATCAACAGACATAATTATCTGTACAATGATAAAGTTGGAAGTTAAATGGCACTGTATATTGGTACACTTGATATTGTTATCAGCTGTCATCACTATCCAACAACATGAACTAAGACCAACATACTTGTTTCCAAATATAATTAGACTATTTTCATATTACCAACTTTTGACTATAGAGTTTATATTTTTTCGACAGGTTACCTACTCTCTGGTAGGACATCCTGGTAGTCCGTCAAGTAAGAGCAACGTAAAGAAGTAAAATCAAGCTTTCAATCGTTACAATTTTTGGGGGGAAATTAACTGTTTTTTGTTTTCTATACATAACAAAATAATCGGAAAACAGTAAATTTTCCCCCTAAATTGCGCCGATTATATGTTTGATTTTACTTCTATTGGTTGCTCTTACCTGACCGAGTACCAGGATATCCTACCACAGACTAGGCAACCTGTCGAAAAATTCTATAATCCGTAGTCAAAAGTCGGTAATATGAAAATAGTCTATTGCATACATGTAGCAAGCCTAGTAATGTAATGACAATAACTTGTTCACCTCATTTAACAATCAGTCAGGGGTACTACTTGTACAAGTAATTTTTATTTACTTGAAGAAGTAAATATTAATATTTAAGTAAATTTGTAAGATACTTATACAAGTGTATTTTATTTGCTTGTATATATAGGTAAATTATTTTATTGGCTTAGTAATGTCCCTTAGACATTCAGATTTTTTTACTTAAACAAGTAAAAAAGTCATACTATCTTCTTTTCTTGAATTTCTCAGGACTTCTTTGCTCTAATAGAATTTTTAATTGTCTGTCCTTTGCAGAAAGATGTCTTTACTAATCATTTAAGTGTAATTTCAAGGACTATGAAAATCTCATTTGTCTGTTATCTTCAGAACACTGCTCATTTACAAGCCTGCAAGGGGCAATTTTTGAAGGCCTTGCACAATTAAGATTTTTGCACAATAAGTTTCTTTGTTGAATTAATGAGATGAAACATTGAACTCTAATAAAAAATTATGAGCTGACCTGAGAAAAATTGTTAAAGGCATGTTTTTACATCTCAAAACTTGAGAACTTTAGGGATTGTAAAAAAAAATTACATATACAAGTAAATTTTTGAGAAAATTAAGGGGAGGTTATTCAAACATTATAAGAAAAAATGAACATAACAAAATTGGCTATATATAATTATAATTATTATTTACTTCTTCAAGTAAATAAAGATTACTTGTACAAGTATTACCCCTGACTGGCAATATAGGGAACACTAAACAGTGTTGAAATAATGTTATTCTTCTGTTTCAGTTAATAATCCAATATGGGTGCCATTTAAGGAGAAGAAAAATATCCAGTTTACAGGTATATACCATAAAAATGATAAGATTTGGGATGATTGCTTAAATTTGTACAGTAACCTATAAGGATTTAATTTTCTTAATTGGATAATTTGAACTAAGTATGCATTGTTGCTTTAGTAAACATGGTAAAGCAAATTCAGCAGTTATGTGCATTTTATTTACGTTTATCAGGTATGAATATAAGGAAATTTCAAGTTTAGGTCAAGACAATGTGACACCAACCCCTCCACAAAAAAATCCGAGATTTTTATATCAACTTTATTATTGTATTGGTCTTGGTCCTTCATTGAAGATTTGATAACCTGTTACGTCGTGTTATTTGTAGACTAATCCTTTTCTATACCTATGGGTTTTAGTGGATATGTAATGTTTTACTGGCATTTATCTTTCTTTGTATTTGCATGAGAGGTCTCGGTGATACATACAAATACAAAAGAGGACAAAGTTTTGTTTGTGTCTTCCTCATTAAACTTTTGCAAGTTTCATGCTTGAATTGTGGACCTACATATATCTTTGTCATAAATACCTGATATATATATATATATACAGTAACTGATTTTTGTCGTCCGAAGACGCATTGGTTTCGCACTCTAACTTTAGTTCAAGTGAATGGATCTCTATGAAATTTTACCATAAGGTTCAATATCACAAAGGAAGGTTGGGATTGATTTTGGGGTTATGGTACCAACAGTTAAGGAATTAGGGGCCAAAAGGGGCCAAAATAAGCATTTTGTAACTTCCAGACATAACTTGTGTGTTAGTGTATGGATCTCTCTGACATTGTACCACAAGGTTCCATATCACAAAGGAATGCTGGGATTGATTTTGGGGTAATTGCCTCAAAATTTTAGGAATTAGGGGCCAAAAGGGCAAAAACAAGCATTTTCTAGTTTCATGACAATAACTTGTGTGTAAGTGTATGGATCTTTCTGAAATTGTACTACAAGGTTTCATATCACAAGGGAAAGCTGGAATTGAGTTTGGGGTAATTGCCTGAAACGTTTAGGAATTAGGGGCCAAAAGGGGCCAAAATAAGCATTTTCTAGTTTCAGACAATAACTTGTGTTCAAGTGTATGGATCTCTCTGAAATTGTACTGCAAGGTACCATACCTCAAAGGAAGGCTGGGAAGTTTGGGGTGATGAATCATAAGGGGTTCAAAAATTTGGGGGGTTTCTTTTTCCTTTATTTTTCTTTAAAATTTTCCATTTTAAGTTGGTTATTTCTGATTTATATTTAATAGCAAATAGTAATGATATGGCAGGAGATACACACCTAACAGGATGTGTAAATTATTATATAATAAGTATTGTGCAATAGCAAGAAATTTTCAATTGCACAGTATTGCATAATAGCAAGAAATCTTCAGTTGCACAGTATTGTGCAATAGCAAGAAATATCCAATAGCACAATATTGTGCAATAGCAAGAAATTGTCAATTGTACAGTATTTGCAATAGCAAGAAATATTCAATTGCACAGTATTGCGCAATTGCAAGAAATATTCAATTGCACAGTATTGTGCAAAGAAGATACTTTGTATAAATTGCTTATTTCTTGACCAATTTCAATGGGGTTTTATTCTTGAACTCTTGGGGTTCTTTAATATGCTGAATCTAATCGTGTATTAAGTTTTTGGATTTTGGGCCCGTTTTAAATTGGTCCACATTGAGGTCCAAAGGGTCTAAAATTAAACTTTGTTTGATTTCATCAAAATTGAATTATTGGGGTTCTTTGATATGCGAATCTAACGTGTATTTAGATTCTTAATTTTGGTCCCATTTTCAAATTGGTCTACATTAAGGTCCAAAGGGTCCAAAATTAAACTTAGTTTGATTTTAACAAAATTGAATTCTTAGGGTTCTTTGATATGCTGAATCTAAACATGTATTTAGATTTTTGATTATGGGCCCAGTTTTCAAGTTGGTCTAAATCGGGTCCAAAATTAAACTTTGTTTGATTTCAACAAAATTGAATATATGGGGTTCTTTGATATGCTGAATCTAACCATGTATTTAGATTTTTGATTTTGGGCCCGTTATCAATTTTTTCCACATTGAGGTCAAAAGGGTCCAAAATAAACTTTGTTTGATTTCATCAAAATTGAATTATTGGGGTTCTTTGATATGACGAATCTAACCGTGTATTTGGATTCTTAATTTTGGTCCCGTTTTCAAATTGGTCTACATTAAGGTCCAAAGGGTCCAAAATTAAACTTAGTTTGATTTTAACAAAATTGAATTCTTAGGGTTCTTTGATATGCTGAATCTAAACATGTATTTAGATTTTTGATTATGGGCCCAGTTTTCAAGTTGGTCCAAATCGGGTCCAAAATTAAACTTTGTTTGATTTCAACAAAAATTGAATATATGGGGTTCTTTGATATGCTGAATCTAACCATGTATTTAGATTTTTGATTTTTTTATTGGTAATAACATTATAACAGGCATGACTACAAAATAAAAGTATAGCAAATTCAAGGTAAAATGCAACAGGTCACTTGTGATTCATGTAAAGACATGTATTTATTTAGATTCTTCAAGAATTTTTTGGGGGTATGTACCTGTTCTTCATTTGTGCTTAAAAAGGGCAAGGGTTGATATCTCAAAAAACTTGATTTAAACGTACATATTCTACCTGTATGTTTAACCCAAGTCCAGGCTGGGCTTCCAAAACGGTTGTATTGTCCGGACTTGACCGATAAATAATATTAATGATTTGTTGTGCCGAACCTTGTGTTAATGTAGGTTTGCCATTTCAACATAATTCGAAAAAATTGAAGTTTTTTGCGATCTTTTTGGCCTAGCTTTTTGCCTTAAACAGCCACATTTCCGATCATAAAAGTGACATGGTGAATAAGTACTATCAAAACAAACCCTACTTTAATACCCTCTCATTACAATCAAGGTTAATTAGTTGTCAGACAGTTGAAATTTACCTGTTCAGGTGACGTCATGAACCTTGTCAGTGTTAACTTTGTCATATTTGCATGTTTTGTTATTTTGAGAATTCGGTGTTGATGGCAGAAATTTCATAGAACTTTTCTGTTTTATTTAATTTTATTCACAAGTTTTGTAGACTCCGGATGATATTTCAGTTATAGTAAGAATATACATTATATTCAATGATATATATATGCACTTTTAACAACTTATGTTTATTCCTCTTTTAGTAAATACAGATACTTTAAGTGGTATGGATCCCGCACTTCTGAAAGAGAGAGCTGCTTTCATAAACAGGGCAAAGGCACAACCTGCTGTAGAAAAAAGAAAACATGCAGACACTTCTTCTCATTCTTCCAAAAAACACAAGTCATCTTCATCATCAAAACAGAAAATAAGCAATGGAGCATCTGCTTCCAAAACTCCATTTGACTATAAAACAAGTCATGGTAGTTCCCAATATAAATTTGGAATACTTGCTAAGATTGTGAAATACATGAAGACAAGACATCAAGATGGACAATCACATGGTTTAACATTGGACGATATATTGGACGAGACAAATCAGTTAGATGTCCCAACAAAACATAGACATTGGTTGTTAACAGAAGCTTTAAAAAACAATCCCAAAATCAAAACACTCAATTTCGGAAATGAACAAAAATTCTTGTTCAATCCGTCTTACGATATAAGAGACAAAAAAGGCTTACTAAATTTGTTAAAGAAGCATGATCTCCATGGACTTGGAGGAATTCTTCAGGAAGATATAGAAGAGGCATTACCTAGGGCTGAGAAGTGCATGAAAAATCTTGGAGACAATATTGTATATGTAGTACGTCCACATGACAAAAAGAAAGTTTTATTTTATAATGATAAATACTGTCGTTACAGTGTGGATGAAGAATTTCAGAAACTATGGAGAGGTGTGTCTGTTGAAGGCATGGATGAGAGGAAAATTGAAGAATACTTGGACAAACAGGGAATTTCCTCCATGCAAGATGTTAACATTAAGAAAGTAGTACATACGCAGAAACGAAGGAAAGGAAAGAAAAATAACAAATTTAAGAAATTAAACGAACATTTAGATGGTGTTCTACAAGACTACTCAGAAAAACAATAATACAAAGATAAATAGTGGGTCCAGTTAGCTTTCAGCCTTAATGAATTAACAGTATTTAATTACCAAGCTAAGGAATTCATTGTTAATGGCATTCATGTCTTTTCTATATTTAATAATGGGAAAAATCAATCAATTGTCATACATATTAAAATTGGATGGATAAATCTATTTCAAATTTGGTGTTACATTAAAATGACTTTTATGTCAATCAAATTAGTACAAATGTATGGCATAATAATCAAGATAGATTTGTTTTTTTCATGACATATGATAGTATACCTACATGTAGTTGTTTACAAAATCGATAATGAATTTCTTATGCTCAGACAGTATGCTCAAAGCAATATAAATCATACAATATACACACTTCAAATGTACATACATGAACATGTTTGTTAAAAATGTAAATTGCTGTCCAATGTTTGGGAAAATACTAAATACATGTATTATTGTGTATGTGTATAATTGAGGATGACCTATTATATAAAAATAGCTCTACTGGAAGCCATTGTGGGCCAGCATGTACAAATCTATGTATATTTATTGCAATCACTTGGTGTAAACATATTTAAGTTGTCTGCCATTGTCAACCTATTAAAAAAAATTTAAATATCAAGATCTGTTTAAGCCATGCACAATGATTTTTATGCCCTTGCCGTAGCGGAGGGGGCATTAATTTTTATCCTTGTCCATACGTCCTGAAATTGGTTTCTGTTCTCTAACTTTAGTTTGCCTCAACCAAATGTTATGAAACTTATACACAATGCTTATTACCTCAAAACATCAAGTTTGAATTTGGGTGGCGTCACTTTTACCTTTCTAGAGTTATGCCCCTTTACAAATGGAAAAATTGCTGAATTTTTCATTTCTGTTCTCTAACATAAGTTTGCCTCAACCAAATGTTATGAATCTTATACACAATGCTTATTACCACAATTAAAAGATCAAGTTTGAATTTTGGTGGCGTCACTTTTACCGTTCTTGAGTTATGACCCTTCATTACGTTATATGCAAACGGGGGGCGTCATCTGTGTCCCATGGACACATTCCCATTTATTTTTAAAAATTTAATACATAACGATAACCAGGGTTCGACATTAAAGGTTTTCCAATTGCCAGGGACAAGTGAAAGTCATTCTTAGGCAAGTAAAAGCTGCAGTTTACTTGTTGGATGGGCAAGTAAAAAATAAATGTCGGAAAACATGGAGAAGTACTGAATTTAGCCTCAATTATTTCTCTTTTTATCATTAAATCATCATCTCAATCAGCCATGACAATATCATCAAAATCATCGATTTTGATAGAACTCATAATTTCCTTTTTTAACCATAGCTGATTCAATAATATTGGTAAATCAGCATATGATTCAGTAGACACACATTTTGATGGACCAATCATATGAGACCTAGCTATTTCAGGAAAACTCTTCAAGAAGGCGAGACACAAGAATAAAAAACCGAGAACACCTTGATATCATAGATTTTTAAATCTCAAACAAATGTAAAAGCAAGGAAATTAAAAAATATACAAACAAATTAAATAAGCTCTCTCATGTTCAGTCACTCATTTATTCGGAGAGGTTTATTTGTTGGTAAAAGATGTGTTACCCATGTGCTCTCCTTAAGGCCTTTATATGCCGCCTGGATGCACTTTTTTGTCTGAAGGCCTATGGTGCCGACTTTAAAATCATTGAACCACCTCCGTATGCCGCATCCGTTTCTGTGTATTACAATTTCATAACAACTTCCGATTCTTGACACCGATTTTACACATGATTAAGCATCTGAATCATTTAATTTGTAAATCAGGATTGAAAACAATCACTATCGTTAATATTTACCCTTTTATTTATGTAATTTATTAGATTTCATCTCATCTACATGAACGTTATTTGTTTACTTGTAACCGGATGTTTTTAATGTAGATATTTGTAGTACCCATGCGTGAATTTGGTATCGGGACAACTCGCCCTGTTTACATGTTCGCCCTTGGTCTGTTCGTCCTGAGTTCTTTCGCCCGTATAGTACGTTCACCCTGTGTTCATTCTCTTCACTCTTATCTTACACAACGTTTTATAATACGTCCTTGCATTTATTAAAAAATATTGATCGTTAAAAAAGCTCTAAAACACGATTTAGTGAAAATCATCTGTTCCTTATTTTGTTCCCAAGGTAAGACAATAGTGTTCATCCAATCAAATTCTGTGTTTCTCATGATCAAATTAATAAGCCAATCAAAAACGTTTTCTCTAGAATTTTCATCTGCAAGGAGGTTCTTACACAGCTTAAGGATAAAAGCATGACTGATTGACCAAATTCAATGATGCAGTACTACCATAAAGATAATAAATAGTATTTTTTCACTAATTTATTGACATTATACTTTTTGTAACATATGTTATTTTGTATTCAATTAAATCATTTAAAGCACAATGTACTATTCTTTTTCACAAAGACAAACAAACAGGTTGGGACCCCCACCCCACCCCACCCATTATGAGTGGTGTCCCTTAAATGAGGACTGTCCCTAAAAAGGGGTCATTTTACTGTTGAAAAAAAAGAAAGAAAATTTTAAGATTTTTAACTCAAAAGTGGGAAAATTCATTATATTTGGAACAACTTTTCTAAATGAGGGTCAAATTAATAAAGAAGATATAAGTTTAGAAACATCACAAAATTCTTTTGACATGTTTTGACACTTTAATACTTGATAGATGCATAGTTCTTGGGAAAAGTTTCATCAAATAATATGAATATAGAGGTGCTCATTTTTACAGTGGGTTGTAATGTTCTTCTAATGAGGGTGACACATTTTGCATAATTCAAAATTGGAAATTTCAACAAGCATCTAATATTCTTACACAAGAAAATAAACCCTGGTCTGCAAGCTACATGTTCATCTTTTCTACTGATTTAAAACTTAAATCATGCAAACAGACTTAAGAAAAGGCATGTAAGCTCATCATTGCCACGGTCCACTGAACATAGAAAATGATTGTATAGATTGGAAATCCATGTACTTATGACACATTCTTGTTTGAAGAAAAAAATACATCATAGCGATAATGGAACAAAGCAGGCTGGGTTAGTGGGGCTGCTTTTATGGTAATTCAAGTTACCTTTAATTTATTCACCTTCTTCCACCTCAGAGCTATCAGCTCTTTGATTACCAGTAACCTGTGCATTTACTGGACGTGTCCTAGTTAGACTAACTAAGCCCTATCATCATCAAGATTATCCTTAAGTTGTAAAAAGTATCCGAAAACATGCTTTTTGTCAATATCAGTGATATTTGGTATACATTTGTATTATCATTGGCACATCGCATTTTCTTGGAGATATTTGGCCCAATCCCCCTCGGTTGTGGTTTATTGACTTTTAAACTTTTGCTTAGTTTACATGTTGAAGTTTGTAATTAGGTCAGTTTTAAAGAGGACCACAAATGGTAGGTCAGTGATATTTGGTATGCAGTTATATTAGCATTTGAACATCTCAAGTCCATGGAGATTATTAAGCCCTGTCCCCCTAGCCATGGTCTATTGACTTTGAACATTTTGCATAGTTTACATGCAAAAATTTGGTGGTTAGGTCAGTTTATCATGAACCACTAATGGTGAGTCAATGATATTTGGTATGCAGTTGTATTAGTTATTTGCATGTATCATTTTAAAAGAGATTTTTGGCCCTGAACCTTCAGTAATGGTTTATTGACTATGAATGTTTTGCATATAAAATAAAAGATGTGATTTGATTGCCAATGAGACAACTCTCCACCATAGACCAAATAACGTAGAAGTTAACAACTATGGGTCACCTTTCAAAATTCACCACAATGATCAAAACCCATACCACATAGTAAGTTATAAAAGCCCAAAATGAAAAATGTAAAACAATTCAAAGGAGAAAACTAATAGCCTGATTTATGTACAAAACAATAACGAAAAACAAGTATGATATACAGCAACAAACTACAACCACTGAATTACAGGCTCCTGCGGACTTGGGACAGGCACATACAGAATGTGGCAAGGTTAAACATGTTTGCTGGGGCCAAACCCCCCTAATCTGGAACAGTGGTGTAACATTACAACATAAGAACAAACTATAAAAATCAGTTGAAAAGGCTTAATTCATCAGAAAGATACAAAGCATAAAAAACTGACAAAAACACCAGACAAAAAGTGTAGATCTGAGAAAACTTGCAGTTACTGAAAGCTAGTTCAAAGCCAATAACAACTAAAAATGTATCTAAGACTTAAATAGCAATCAGTACACATCCATTTACCAATGCATTTAGTGTAAAGTCAGAGAAAAGCATAACCTTGTGCAATACCAAAATATAGGTATCGATCGATTGTAGGACCGTGAATGTACATCTGTGTAGTACAATAATGTTTTGTTGGGTTTTAATTTATTGATCACAAATAGTTGTATTTATGAAAGAATTTAGTTTTAAGTAATGTGTGGTAACGAAATCCTTGATTTGATAATTTACCAGCTATACATAGATAACGTTCATTGAAATCCAAAAACATGGACATAGCACACGAATTGGGATATATAAACACTGTAAGATGGTGGCAAAGGAACATCACCGTCCAAAAAAAAGGAAAATGAACAATAGGGAACGAAAATCGTACCTTTTGTCGTAAATTTATGTGTAGGGCTTCCTGTATAAAACTGAAATATTTAAATCTAGGAAAGCACAGTTATTGCTGTTTATATTGGATTTATTTAAAGTAAGTTCCGTTGGGTAAATTTCGGCTGAATATGTAGAGAACTCGTGATAATTAAACGAAAAAATATCATTAAGATTACGGTAAGTGTTGTTAAATTTATCAGTTAAATGGTGGAATCAATTGTATTATATGTCTCTGGTGGAATTAAGACGGGTCTTTTACTGAGTTTGGCCATAATCTATGATTCATAACAGTACAGGAACACGTCTGTCGTTTAGGGGCGCAATTGGTGCCAATGTCCATATCAATATCTACAATCTGTTAATAAACTTTATTGCCGAAACGTACATACATGGGTGGAGGAAAAAATGTACAGCTTTAATCGCTTCATTACACCTTTAGTAAGTATATCTAGCATATTTATCTTTTCACTAGACACTAGAGAAGAGGGCTTCATATGAGTTGCAGAAAATAGATGTGCAATCAGATTTTTCAAACAACCACAGGGGCGGATCCAGCCATTTTTAAAAGGGGGTCCAAATAAATGTCCCCATTCAAATGCATTGATCGTCAGGGGTTCCAACCCCCGGATCCGCCACTGAACTATTTGATTATTAGGAAAACTTTTGTTTGAAAATATCATGTGGAAGTGTAGTGTAAAGAGTTTTAAAGTCAAAATTGACAACCGAATTGAAAGGACCATAAAAAGCACATATTTTTTCTAAAACATAAAAAGAATTTTTTACACTCCAAAAATAGTTGTAAAGTAGTTCCACTTTTTTCATGTTACATGTTAAAGTTTGTGTTTAGGTCAGTGTAAGTTGAACGTCTTATGATAAGTCAACGGTTTTTGGTATGCAGTTGTATTGGCAGTTCTCATTTCCACGGAGATTATTTTGGCACTGAACCTTTAGTCATGGTAAAACTTTCGTCATTTTGAAAATCGTTTCGTAAATGTGCTGGCAAAATCATCGATAGTTGACATGTTAAAGAATGGCCATTTTAATATTATTTGCATTACACTATCAAAATAACATACAGGCGAAAACAGGGATCTCTGTGTCCACACTTCATTCGTAACAGTTTGTTCTAATGTGTTGATACACAGTGACTAATGCCCCAGGTTAATGGAGGGTTGAGTGCTATCAAAAATTCTTAACCTCTTTCTTAATTAGCTTGTCCCAATCTAGGAGCATCTAATCCAGTGGTTTTCTGACATAATTAACTGTTTTTCGTTTATTTTTGTAGTATAAATCATGCTGTTGTTGTCTTTTGAATTGTTTCACGATAATTCACATTTTGTCATCTTCTTGCCTTTTATAGCTTACTTAATGGTATGAGTTTTGCTCATTTCTGAAGGTTGTGCAGTAACCTGTAATTGTTCACAACATTGTCAGTTGTACCTTAATAGATAGTTGTCTTATTAGCAGATACACATTTTTTTTATCATTTAAACATGAAAAAAATTATAAACACTAAATGTCAGTAAAATCTATTCAAAATTTTTACTTTTTCTAAACTGAGTGAAGAAAAAAGTTCAACATTTGTTGAAATTTAAATGGTAACATTGAGAAAATCTGACTGGTACACAAATGTCTAAAGTGTCGAGATATACCGACTTCCTTGTATTCCAAAATTACCAGATGAATCCTTATATGAGTTATTTTCCTTCAAGGGCGATATTTGAAATTTTTAGTATTTTTGCATATTTTCTTGAGAGTACAATCGTTAGACAAGATCTGTTTATGTACAGATTATGTTTCAAAATGATCTATAAAAAAATGCCAATACGACAGAAACTATCACTGAATTGACACATAATCAGAGTGATTGCCCTTTTAAATCACTGTTAACAAGTATAAACGTTTTCTGTCTTTTATCTTGTAAACAGTAGTAGATGGAAACTGTAAAAGGAAAGCATGATCATCAATACAAGATAATATGACTGATACCATTAATTGACTCCGTATAGGAGTAATAGCCCTTGAATGACGATTTTAGACAACTTTTGACATTTAACCACTGGGAAAGCATTAATTCAGAAATCGGATTTGCTCTATTATCGTTTTCATAACAGTGTGGACATGACTATATCTTGGCGCGCTCTGGTCTTCAATTGACTGGGTCAGATTAGGTGAACTTTCGTCTGTAACGCCCACTTATCACGTCGTACTTATTATAGACATCAAATAATTCGAAAAACTAGTAAAGGAATAATCATTGTCACAGTGTGGGAACAGAACTGTACGTTTTTTTTAATGTGTTGGTCATCCGGGAGACTGTCAAGCGGGGCTCCGACATTCGAAAAAATAAGTTGCTGGATGGGAAGTTTGATGAACTCAAATGTTACAATATAAAGTTTCTGCTTCAAAATTTGGTAACGAAAACATTCTACATGTGAATATGAACCAATAAAATAAAAAATACGATATACGCATCCAAACGTTTTCCATGAATGAAGGAGCTCCGAGCAAATCGATCAAAATTGGCACACAACAGCGACAAAATATATAAAAGAGAACATTGAAAAACCAATTGACTGTACAATCGCTTGCGCAGCTACTGTACTATCACTTGGACCCTTCTTTGTACAATAGCTTGGACAAATGTATAAAATACATTTCATATGTATTTCGTTGTTTGTTCCTTGTCTGTCCTAATATATTGATCTATGATATTTGAAATAAAAGTGGACATAAATTCAGTCATTTTGGCGATTAAAAATCTATCAAGGGCACCTTTTTAACACACGCGTAGAGTATCTATATCAGAGACAAAGTAAAAACCGAACACTAATTAATCAAGATGGTCTATATATAGAAATCAACATTTTAGAACAGACCCTTATGTTCTATGATAATATTGATAGGTTTACAAAAATACTTCATAAATTAGGACTTTAGTTTTCTCAATTAAATTGTTTCATATTTTTCATGTCGGAGCCTTTTACAACCGACTATACGGTATGGGGTTTTCTCATTGTTGAAGCTGTACGGTTGTCTATAATTGTTATATTCACTTCATTTAACTTTGGCGGATAGTTGCCTCATTGGCAATCATACCCCATCTCCTTATTTTTATATTCATGCCAGATCTGTACTTTGTGTCTTTTGTGTTTTTGTTAGGGTTTTTTGTGCTTTGTATCAATCTGATGAGTTAAGCCCTTTTCAACTGATTTTTATATTTTGTTCTGATGTTGTACAGTTTCACCACGGTCCTAGGTTAGTGGAATGGTTTGGAGCCTGCAAACATGTTTAACCCTGCAACATTCTGTATGTGCCTGTCCCAAGTCAGGAGCCTGTAATTCAGTGGTTGTCGTTTGTTGCTGTAAATCATATTTATTTTTCGTTTATTGTTTTGTACATAAATCAGGCCGTTTCTCGTTTGAATTGTTTTATATTTGTCATTTCGTGGCCTTTTATAGCTTGTTGTGCGGTATGGGTTTTGCTCATTGTTGAAGGCCGTATAGTGACCTATAGTTGTTAACTAATACATCATTTGGTATTTTTATATTATGTTGGATTGCAGTAGTTTTAATGAACATAATAGTCATTTATATGATAAAAATCTCACAGAAGGTAAAACTGTTCATGAATGTGGTAGAATATATAACAGAAAGCATTTCCTGCTTGGGTGTCATAATTATTCATATGCCCGAAAACGTAAACACATTGTTGAAGGCCGTATAGTGCCCTATAGTTGTTAACTAATACATCA
The DNA here is from genome assembly GCA_017311375.1 of Mytilus coruscus. NCBI lineage: Eukaryota > Metazoa > Mollusca > Bivalvia > Mytilida > Mytilidae > Mytilus > Mytilus coruscus. Next base: position 120,439,577 of record CM029595.1, on the reverse strand, counting down.
TTTGGTATTTTTATATTATGTTGGATTGCAGTAGTTTTAATGAACATAATAGTCATTTATATGATAGAAATCTCACAGAAGGTAAAACTGTTCATGAATGTGGCAGAATAGATAACAGTAAGCATTTCCTGCTTGAGTGTCATAATTATTCATATGCCCGAAAACGTAAACACCAGAATCTCTTCCGTTCCTGTACAATATCAAATCACTTTTTGGCCTATATTGACTTCCTCTTTATCTCGGATTGGAGAGGTACAGCCCTGAAACACACATCCGCCGCCGTAGAAACGAAAAGATCTGGTGACACTTTGTTAAAGATTTAAATAGCAGTTATTTCCTTTTGTTTCTTTCGGCAGGGAGATGGATAAATATAAGAACAATATTATTTCCGAATCCCTTTGTGTATTACTGCAATCATATTTTGTATGTCATATCTTTCAAGTGAAATATGTTTAAACCAAAAGCTATATCGTGAAAGCAAGATGATTCAAAATTATCTTAATGATTTTTTGTCATCAAATTAAGCTACATCGAAAATATCCGTGATAAGCCAGTTTTTATTAAGAACATTTGATTCATTGGATTTCGAATCAAACATATCAATCCAACTATTTCTATATCCTTTCAATTTTTGTTTACCAAAGTTTTGAATTCACCCAAGCAATTGTATTGGAAAGGTCAAAGTGATTTTACAGGAAAGGGCCAAGTGATTGTACAGTAAAAGCGCAAGCGATTGTACAGTTAATGGATTAACTGACATTGAGATAATGAATTTATCTGAATTTCTACTTGGACCATTACTTTTAAACTTTCAGACAGGTAAGCCTATATATCAGAAAAGGAGCATGTGAAAATTATGGTTTTTCAATGGTTTTTTTTATATATTTTGTCGCTGTTGTGTGCCAATTTTAATCGATTTACTCGGAGCTCCTTCATTTTAATGAAAACGTTTGGATGCATATATCGTTTTTATTATTTTATTGGTTCATATTTACATGAAGATTGTTTTCGTTACCAAATTTTGAAGCAAAACTTTATATAGTAACATTCGAGTTCATCAAACTTCCCATCCAGCAACTTGTTATTTTTTTCGAATGTCGGAGCCCCGAATGACCAAATAATTAAAAAAAACCGTACAGGTCCGTTCCCACACTGTGATTGTGTTTTGATCAATATTGAATACTTAAATATTCTTTACTGGCGTAAAAGTTATGTTTTGATAAACAATTGTTTATGATATCGCACGTACTTTAAACTTTAAAAGTTACAATGTATGTGTTGGCTTTTATCTTATTTTTTTTCACTTAGTATCTTTTAACTTTTATCTTGTCTAAAATTTTATTTTAGAACGAATGCTTAATCAACTTTCAATAGTTGTGCAATTACAAAACATAGCTAAAATATACTTTCGTACGGTCTTTTTCGCACTTGCAAGATATTAGACAGTTAAAACCTATTTGGACCAAGCCTTATGAAATTTGCATTTACTTTACGAAATAGGTAAAATGTATAGTTTGGTGTATATAGAAAACTGTAACTTTTCTTCTAACTACTATACTTGTGAAAACCCTTGGTAGCAGAAACGTATTCATGATTATGCACCGACTATTCTTGCTTTTCTTAGTGTGTGTGTGTGTGTATGTTTTTAGGGGTGGGGGATTGTTTTTTTCTCTCATGCACATACGTGAACATTACTTTTTTAATCTCAGTGTCGTAATTTTTTTCGACCCTAATTTCGAATTTAAATCATTAAATCATAATAGTTTTATCCCTCTTTTTTCTGAAACAAAGAATTTTCTTTTCTTTCCAAATTTTTTAGAAACAATTTTATATTTTCACCCACACACCGTGACACACACACAATAATGGATGGCAGTTTACATGTCAACTTCGTCTTTTTTAAGATCGCAATGAAAATGTGTATATAATATATGTAACATGCAACCCCGCCCCCAGCCCGACATAGTACTGGCACAATATGTAGTGGTGATAATCCAGTTTTAAATTTAACCCCTCCCCTTTTTGTTGGTCTATCTCGACTATATTTGTCATTAAACAATACAAGAAAAATAAACTACACAATGCAGCTACCAACAGGATTACCACATCTAGAACAAGGAAATTAATTTTAGAAATGCAGTCAAAATTTGCTCGCAGCGGAAAAAAGCAACAGCTTAATATATATTTAAATTGAAATAATTGTTATAATTTACACAACGTTACTTTTTCCAATAAAAACATTAGATTTTTTTTATTTACAATATTTTTTTTTCAAAGTTCACATTGCGACTTCGAGATTAAGTACAACCATGAAAGCGTTTTTCCTTTTCTTTCTTCTATTGTCTCATGAATTGGTGTCATCCCGTATGTTTTTAAATGTGAAGAAAAGGGGATCCGATTGTGTCTTATACGTCAATGAGACACAAACAAACGACAAAACATTAAAAAAACGGGCAACATTCATTCTTCAACAATAAAATACGTTACAAGAAAATAAGTTGTGTAAGAAAAAGACCCAAATTAGATACAAGAATAATATATCGAAGAGTATTGCAATTTAGTTTATGACTACATTGTATAACTATCTTTGGTCAAAGAGATTCAGAAAAAAATGATCACACACACGTCTAACGGTTTCCCGTTTACATAAAAGCATTATACAAACAGAAAAGTCTTTTAGTTAATTAGATATACATACAGATATATACATAAATAGAGGCAGTTGGGTTGTGTAGTACATGTACTCGTAAATCCAAGGCAAACTGATCATATGAGTTCTCTATATGAATGAATGATTCAAACGATGATCCATGTGAAAAATATCCAGTTAAAAAAATGATTTTTTTTTCATTATACGGAACTATTTTTAACAAACAAATCCTATGCATTGAATAAATGGTAGGTTACTCTTAAATGATCACACCGTTTTTTTCTCTTAGATATTTTGTGAATTAACCCAAATCAGATATATATGTCTCTGCCCAAATGAAAATCGAATTATTCTTTAAAATGGAACTGTTGTGTGTGCTTGATATAAAGACTATTTAAAACAAATTCCTTTAAAGTTTTTTGAATTGAAAAGAGTTTCATTTTATGTATCGAAAATGTGTAACAAGTGATTATTTAAATCCCCATTGGAAGGCCTCTAACAGACTGAGTGAGCTTAAAATCATTAACAACATAAGTATTACGGTTGTCCACACTGTTACGGCATTACCTCTATGTTAAATTAGCAAAAAAAATATTCCAATGATGTCACAGTCAAACTGAGTCATTATGCCAAAAACTTATGAATCTATTGAAAACTGTCAATATCAACGTAAACATATCTGGCAGAAAAACTGGATCAATTTCCAACAGGAAAAGTGAAACAATTCGAACGAGAAACCCAACGGCCTGATTTATACCACAACAATAAAGGAAAAACAATTATACATGTAGTAGATTGCACCTGAATTACAGGCGCCTGCAGTTATACATGTAGTAGATTGCACCTGAATTACAGGCGCCTGCAGGGCTTGGTATAGGCACATAAATACACATTGGATACATGACTTTTTATTAGTTGTTATTGGTTTTGAACTATCTTTCAGAAACTGCAAGTAATCTCAGATCGGTATTTTGTGTCTTAAGTCCTTTCTTATAGTTGATCGTTTGTGTGTGTGTGTGTTTTGTGTCGATCTGATGAGTCAAGCCTTTTTCAACAGATCTTTATAGTTTTTTCTTATGTTATGCTGTTACACCACTGTCCCAAGTTAGGAAAGTGTTTGGCGCCCACAAACCGTGATGATGATGTTTAACCCCGCCACATTTTGTAAGTGCCTGTCCCTTGTCAGGGGCCTGTGGTTCAGTGGTTGTCGTTTGTTGCTGTTCTTCATATTTGCCTTTCGTTTGTTTTGTACATAAATCAGGTCGTTAGTTTTCTCTTTTGAATTGTTTTACATTTTGTTATTTCAGGGCATTTTATAGCTTGCTATGGGGTTTTTGTTTTGCTCAATGCTGAAGACCGTAGGGTGACCCATAGTTTCTAACTTCTACGTCATTTGGTCACTGGTGGAATGTTGTCTCATTAGCAACCATACCACATCTATAGATTTTTATTTCGATACTGATCACAAAACAAATGTGAAATAAAAAACATACAAAAGGCAGAAAGTACCGATTTAACAGTACTCCCAGTTACTGAATGTTATTTCAATGTCCAATTTCAACTTATAAATATAAATAAACCATGTTCTCCCAAACTGAAATCCAATCAATATACCTCCAACTTATTTAGTTAAATACGTCATCAACCTAAATAATTAATGATCTTGCGCTATGCCAAAATATAAGTAACGTCAGTATATAGGAACATAAGTGTTAATAACTGTATAGCAATTCATTCATAGATATATATTACACTATTTAAAATACCGGGGTAAAATCAATGTAAGTACCGACAAAGACAATATTCAAAGATCTATATGATTAAATTATCGGCGACCAACAAACTGAACCGTCTTTCGATATAAAGCCCCGAAAAATAAGGGGTAAAAGGATAAAATGCAATTTTTAATTAATATCGCTGTACATATATTACAGACATTTTCTAAATTTAGGCATTTTGTAAAATGACTGAACTTTTAGGCATTTTCTAAAATGCCTAAAGTTGACAGGCATTATATAAAATGCCTAAAAAACCTAGTCATTTTCTAAAATGCCTGAAATTTCTAATGAAAATTCAACAAATTGACTGATCAGTTTCAGGCAAATTGTATAAATATGAATTACATGAAATAGATGATAAAACTATTTTGAACAAAATCAAGATTAGAATAAAAGAACATCCTTTGGATTATTACCACATACAAAGGTAGGTGCATTTATGCTGTCAAGCTATAAGGTTGTTTTCAGTTTTCATAACAAACATTAATAAACAAAAAAACTAGAGACTCCTAGGTGCCTTAATCGCTCATCTGGCACGATATGCAAAATAAAAATCTGATGCACTCAAGGAATATTTTTAACAAAAGGTCAAGCAAAATTAGGAAAATATCAAATTTAACATTGTATAAAGAGTGAGTTGACGACTTCTATTACTTCATTTCCTGATATATCTTGTTTAGCGAATCTCTTACTACTAAGTCGCCACAAAGATCGTACTGAATATGCATGAAATATTTGTCAGCGGACATTTAGCATGCACCAATTAATCGACAAAACATTGAGACTTATTGTTTTTGATCCGTTTTTCTTCCTCTTGATTATTATTTTATTCGAGTCCTGATCGGATGTTGAGAGACTCATTATTTGTTGTGTTTCTTCTACCTATTTTTTATATTACTCTATCCGATCGTTTTCTTTCAAGCTAACCATTGAAAAGTTACAAATTGACAAATTGATATAATAATATTTTGTATTATGCATATGCAGAGTAAATGCACAGCATTGTAATGAGAGCACATTTGAACACTGGACATGGTGGAAGAGATAAAATGTTAAAAGAGTTCAACAAGAAGTACGCAAATTAATGTGACAAGACATTCTCTGAATTTGTTCAAAGAAATGTGCGAAGAATGTCAACTTTAAAAGAAGGACAATTGCAAGTAAAAGCCTAGTTGTTGAGCCGTTAATAAGTAATGACTATAAAGGCAGAGCACAGGTTGACCTAGTGGGTATGCAGTCTATGCGAGATGGTGAATTCAGATTTATCATGCATTATCAAGATCATCTGACTAAGTTTGCTATATTGCTAGCGCTTACATCAAAGTATGCCTCAGAAGTCGCCTATCAACTGTTGGGTATATTTTTACTTTTTGGTGCTGCACATATTCTACAGTCGGATAACGGACGTGAATTTACGGCTAATATTATTAAAGAACCGAAAGACATGTGGGCAGATTGTACAATAGTCCATGGAAAACCTCGACATCCTCAATCGTAAAGAAGTCAGTTGAAAGAGGAAATGCAGATATTAAAGATATGCTGGTTATCTAGATGAGAGAAAATAATAGTAAAAAAGTGGAATATAGGGTTGAAATTAGTACAGTCATCACTCCGGTATTAACAGCGCTAGATCACCATACAAGGCAATGTTTGGCTGTGATGCTAAGATAGGACTATCGTCATCATGACTACCTCGAATGATTGTTGGGTCTTTACGGACTGAAGAAGATCTGCTTCAGCATCTTGAAAGCTCTGATAAGCCAGATGAAGTAATCTATGAGAAGCCAGATGAGACAAGCTGTGATAAGCCAGTTTGATGCAGCGTTGAATTTCCGAAACTCAGGAAACAGAACTAGATGTTCATTTGTTTGCTGTTTGTGAAAACCCATGTTTTTCGAATGTTCAGTGTTTGACTTGTGAACAGTACATACATGAGCTGTGTTCAAAAGTAAACATGTCTGATACTATTACTTGTCATCTGTGTTCAAATGAAGAGATCATAAGAAATGAGAAATTTATCAGACAGAGTTTTGACAGAAGTGGATGTTGGAGCGAATGTGTTGACTCCAATTCCCCATGTTGATCGCGGAAAAGGAGACCCACGTACCGTTATGGTTGTTGTTACTGGAAAAGAAGAGCACGGTTATAAACTGGGAATTAAAGACTGAATACTAAGCGGACTTTACACCAGGAATCAGTTTGAACTGTCTGACAGTTACTTTATTCCTATTCAATTTGTAAATTTTGGCAATAAAATACCCATAACAAAAGCTGTCAGTAAAGTTTCTTTGTGTGATGGTCAGGGTTACACAAAATGTGGTTGTAGCGCTAACTACTAGTGGTAAGACTAGATGTTGTAAAAAATCGGGACAAATGTGTAACAGTCACTGTCACCAAAACATTCATCTAGTAACAAATAATTGTCAACCTCAGTGCTTGTGTTAACTGTAAATAATTCAATATAAATAACTTTAACTGTTTAAATTACATGCTATTTAATAATAGAATAAAATGGTCTGTTTGATATTTCCAGTCGTTCGAGTTTTGTGTACATTTCATTCTGTTTTATACTTTTAGGCACTTTGTAAAATTCCTTACAGTTTTATCAGACATTCAGTTATAAATTGCATGAAAAAAATAGTTAATTTATCAAATGCCTGAATCGCACAGGCATTTTAGAAAATTCCTAAAAATTTCAGTCATTTTACAAAATGCCTAAATTTAGAAAAAGCCTGTAACACTATATATATATTTGATGGAAAATCTTACAAATTCCTTGACATCGATCATTTCCTGTAGCGGCAGTTTGTAATCGATTTTACTTCGGTTTTTGAGTTCTAATGCGTAAAATTTACAAGTGAATTTCATATTTTTTTGCAGTTTGACTCACCTCAATGTCAACAGGCTAGGACTCGACCATCGAAAATTAATACAGAAATACAGGCACTTGTCTCAGAAAAAAATGTCCTTTATACCTTAATTAAGGTAACGTGACGGTACCCAAATTGCACCTATTTTGACAGTTTTTTCACCTACGTTTATTTATGATCCAGACAAAAGTTTCCATTCTGTGTTTATTTTGTAGATGTGTCATTATTTACTATATGGTTCCACCAATTTAATTTTGAATCCATATTGAATCATAGAAAAATGGGTTTGAACCGACCTCCAAACGATCTATGATTCTGTAATGAGGAGTACCCAAATTACATCCATACTTAAATTCACATCCTTAAAAATCGAATAATAGATGTTTTGCTTTATTTCTTCAAATATTTTGAACAATTTGACATTAGTCTATGCTTACTATTCATTTTTTAAGAAATGGATGCTTGTAACATGTTTAATTTGATCATTTTTAAAAGATGACTTTTTGTGAACGTCGCATGGCGACGTTTTCGTAGATTTACTTTTTTCGGTGAATGTTTCATCTGTTGATATAGGGGAAATTCGCTTAATTGCGGACACTTTTTCAAATCCGGAAGTTCGGATACCGTCGAGGCCAATTGCGGACATACTGGTGGTTGCATTTGACAGGAGAGGATAAAGGGGTATCAAATGGACTATTTCCGCGTTTTCTAAAACCCGCGGAAATGCCGAGTCGCGTAAATGCGGACAGGGGAGTTAAAATACGGACACCTTGTCGTCAAATTGCGGACCTTATTTTTAAACAGTTCTTGTTTTTCAAAACGCAGGTATTATGCATATATAACATTAGCTCTCCTGAATACCCCTCAGGAATACCCTCTCAGTGCATCTTAAAGCATGTTTGAGAATGTTTTTTTCGCATGAACTTGTAATACATGTGGAAAGGTGAGAAAAATAAGATTAAAAAAGTTCATTAAATATCTATACCACTCACACCACATCTTCCTATATCTACACACCAATTATTAAATGATATAAGATGCAGGAACTTTTTTGTACTGACAACTTCCATCGGGATATTGTCTTCCAAGATGCATGCATGCATATATACGAGATATAGTTGTGATAACTTTCAATTTCAAATTGTATGGCATTCATTGCAATGTGTTTTAATGTCCTAATCACTTAAAAATCCGTAGCCCTCACTCAAGAGCACAATATGCCTTGAGGCGAGATTTTTTTTTTTTGCACTTTCCGATACTTATAAGATAATTTTATCTATCCTCGGGATTCTATGTACTGTTCGACAAACATGATTTTTTGCGGCCCATCCAACACCATGAACATCTGAAAACAGTTTATGGAATGGGTAAAACGGCTTAATTTTTAAGAATTGGGAAATCAAAAATGGGAAAACGCAAGGTGTGAGGGAACATGCAAATTTTGTAAATTGGAATGTTCATAAAAAAAATAAGAATATGAAAAAATGGACACCAAATATTTAAGGGAATTATGGAAAAGTCAGTATTATGTTTAGTTTATATGTATTGTCTATCATTTGTTGTTTCTAATGTATTGGTCTTTTGTTGGGCAATGTATGACACATATATGTGTGAAAACCTTGCCCATAATTATAAATTATGTAATTCATTGACCGCTCCCGACATGTGTAACTTCAAAGCATATTTTAGCGGCGATCGATGTCTTTCAAAATTACTGCACTTTTCTTGTATCCCTGGTGCTTTCGACTGGAGAACCGTCGTACACAAGCATCCCACAAGTTGGCACTCCGAGGCGGGTAGGGAGCAAGAAGGTGAACTTTGGTTTATTTTTATCAATAGTACCGCTTAAGTCGACGCTAGGGGCCGTCTTGACCTTGTAGGATATGAATGATTCGTTCATTGTTGAAGACCCTACATCAACTGTCAAGATGAAGAACAGGAATAAAAGCCCTGTTCATTGATATTTTTTTAACTTTTTTCTATGTATTGTGTGCGACTAATAATGCTAGATTATAAGATAGTTTTGTTTATTACCGTCATCATGGTATTGACATATGCACCACTGCACGTGTTAGTTGTTCAAAATATTTTGTGTCCGCATTTCGGCTATCATATTATTTTCGGAGGTGAAAATGCGGACACTTGCTTATTCCTATTTTGTAATCAAAATTAAGACAAATCAGTAAAAATAATTAAAAGTAATGTTTCCTTGCATAAAATACGCAATGTCTATTGCTTTTCAACACATAAATTGCCATTTTTACATGAACAACTGTGAATTGAATGTGACACGCTGACTTTGGACCTTTTTCAAAATTTCCCGGTTTTCAAACTTGTTGACATAAGCTATTTATAGCATGCAATTTCAATCACATGACACAAAAGTAAATCGTAAGCAATTCTCAGATCCGGGCATCCTGGCATTTAAATTTTTCAAGGGGTGATGCCAATAGGAATCCTCTAGATTTTCATCTATTTGAAGGTGATTACTGATTATTTATATTGCCGATTATTTTTAACCAGATGATATAGTATGATAAAATCAAAATGGAGATATTATATAGTGTCTTTAACAATATTAAAAGAGTAAAATTACTATATTCAACTGGTGTCGATATATATCAATTAAATTAATTTGCATTGAAGTCTATGGAAAATCTAGAGGATTCTTATTGGCATCACCTCTCAACATTGTTTACATAACACAAATGCTAATCATTGATTGGTCAGTTACATGTTGTGATGTCACTGCAGATCTGAGAATAGACATGATAACCTTATTGCAACAAAATAGAGATTCAATAGTAAACAGAACACCTTATTTCATTTCAATTTTACATAATTTTATTGAAAAGTGAGATATTCGTTTTCCGTCCGCATATCGGCGCTGTCCGCAATTAGGCGATTTTCCCCTATACTGTGAACGTTTTGTGTATATTTAAATATATTTACCTTTGTTGAAAGACGTGTATAATGTCAAATCACAAAATTACAAATTATTTAGTCTCAAAGAAAACTTGTAAGATTCCGGCACCGCTTTTTGTTGAATAGGTGCAATTTGGGTACTGTGGCTTATATAGGACATTTTTTTTCTGAGACAAGTGCCTGTGTTCAGAAAGACTAATACTGTCACCTTTATAATTTGAAGAAAAAAAATCATAGTTTTTTAAACAAATATAAAATGTGTTATTTTTAAAAACTTGTTGATTATACACTTTTCTATAAAAGAATAAATGAGATTTATTTCCACATATCGATATACTTATTAAAAATCGAAGCAACACAACCCGCTACCACATGTGCCGACATGCCGGATATCCCTCAGAGCCACACCAACCATATTCGACCCAGTGTATGGGGAGACAACCAACTAAATAAACAAACAGCAACATGGCAAATTTGGATGACGATGAAATAGACAAACTTAAATTGCCCGCAGCTGTGAAACTTGCCAAACAAAGAAATATAAAAATTACTGGTTTAAAAGATCTAGAAGAAATAAAATGCGAACTGAAAAATACTTGCTGAAAGATCGAAGAAACCGAGAGAGTGTAAATTATTTTCTTCTTCGTCTACTTTCGGTTTGACTTTCACCCCCAAAAACCAAAAAAAAATTATAGCGCAAATTTTAATTCATGACATTACTACAGGGGCTTGATGTAATAGAAAATGTAGTAGGCATCTTCGGCTGACACTTATTTTTTTTTCAATAACCTCTGAGATGGGGCACAAAATATATAATAGGCAAATTACTATACACAAAAGTTCAATAAAAAATTCTAGATTTCAACAGTTGTATAATTTACTTCTTCTATTGTATGGATATACTTCCAATTATGGAACACCACATACAAAAAATCTGATGTGTTTTTTTACAACAAAATCTTCAGATTAATTAGAATAACTAGTGCATGTACAATGTATGTATTAAATGAATTTGTTAGATACAGTAGTGTCCGGTAATTCCGCCCATCCGGTAAACCTGCCCACTCCCATTTACTACCGTAATTGTCACTTCTGTGAATATTTCGGCTGCTATTTTATTCATAGAAACTACTTATCATCACTGCATGTCAAATTTTAAAGAAAAATTCTTTCTTACATAGATATGTAGTGATACATATAATACAGTTCCTAAAGCTAAAGATAATCATATGATTGCTTACAAAACTCCTTTCTGACTTGAAAATTTTTTTTTTTCAATTGTCTGGAATCCCTTTAAACATTGTCTATTAACAGATCACCTTTTCCTTTCATAAATATGTGATAAACTGGCCCTCCATACATATTTATTGGGCATGGGCGGATTAACAAGACAAACACGTTTCTGATAAAAACACAGATGACCCACTTGTTTTGTTGATTTTAAAATTTAAAAATATATTTTAAAATTTATTCCAGTTATTTTTGGGGAATTGAGATAAACTACTCAAAATTGATTTGTCAGTGAATGGATTTATATTAAATTTGATACAATTTGTATATAATTAATCAGATAAACATACAATCAAAGCCTTATGTGGGTGGATTTACCAGACTGCATTTTATCAAGAAACACGAGCTTATTAAGATGTATTAGTTTAGATAAACGAAACCATAATCAACATGTTAAAACATATTCAAGTCAAAACACCAATGTTCAGGAATTAAATAAAACCGGAAATAGATCGATAAACAAAACTAAAAAAAAGTTATGTGCACTTAGGTCTCATAAACATTATGTTATCTTTGTCCATGGACCTGGGATCTACGATTAGGTTTTATCCCTTATCTAACGGAGATGTCATTTTTTGTCTTGCCTGTCGCGGAAGGGGAGACATAGGTATTGCTTAAACCTTTTCCGACGACATCGTCGATGGCATCAACAATTGTTAAGTTTTCTGCTTAAGTTACTTTGATAAGAACAACTTGTGATGGATCAGTGATGTATGGTATGAAGTTGTATTACTATCAGTTTGACGATTATTGTGAGGACTTGCCCCCTAGTTCATGATCCAGCGACTTTCAAATAATAAGCAATTTTCAATGTTAAGTTTTCTACTTAATTAGTTTGATATGAATTTTTTATCATAGATCAATGATATATTCTATAAAGTTGCTTTACTATCAGTACATATCAGTTTGACTCCCTGGCCCTGGTCCCGTAGGCCAGGGTCCAGTGACTTTCAATTAATTACAAATTTTCAATGTTAAGTTTTTTGCTTAAGTTTGTTTGATAGGAAATATTTACAATGGACTTCAATATTTCCTATAAAGTTACATAACTGTCTGTACATCTCAGTTTGTTGACCATTTCAAGGCACTCTCCACTAGATCATGGTCTAGCGACTTTGATTTAATTAGCAATGTTGCTGTTCATCAGATTGTATTTTTCTGAATTTTATGCCGACAGGCGAGACATATCTGTGTTAACAGTTTATTTTTTTCTTGACCAAGTTCTATCGAGATGGATAAATACCTGATAAAAACATGCAGACCGTGTAATCAAGACAAAAGGAATGAAATTAATAATGATGAGTCGAAATACAGGTGGAGAATTGAGAATTTTAGACGTCGTAGCTTATTAATTTCCCCTGGCTCTCCAGTGAAGAAACTTCATTGATGTTAACCCCATACCTCCCTTTATTTATACACATAAACAGATAACACAAACATCATTTATATTGTGATACAAAACAGTTTTAAGAATCATACAAGCTTACAGTGAAATTGGGAAATTCAGGGCAAGTAATTTTTTTTCTGGACAAGAAAAATTTACAGTTTTGCTTGCTCAGGGACAAATGGTCACAACAAATATTTCCACACCCCTGTGAGGCTACCTTTGTCAGCAACTAAGAGCAGGTATCATTAATTAAGCATTGAATTCAAGATATGTAACAATTTAAAAAATATTAACAGGTTATTGTTTTTGTCTTATTCTCTAATATTAGTGATACAAGTTGTACGGGTACTGTTTTCTCCATTGACAGAACAAGAATTTTTTAAATGTGATCTTGGACGAATACATGAAGGGACTTGACACTTCTAGTAATATTCAACAAGATTTTGATATTTTTTTCAGTGTCCCATGGCTACTTAGTACTTACACACGACTAATTTGCTTGTAAAACTTTTATTTACACTACCTAGAATTATCTTGTAAATAACATCTCAAAGATTAACAATCATATAAATTATGGATTAATCATATGTACTTTTTAAAAAGAAAAGATCAGAAAAAAAATCTGTATTATTGAACCAGTGTAATTTTTACCTGTAAAATCAGTGCTATATGATCTGTAATTAAAAAAGTGATTCACTTGAGACAGTAAACAAATTTGCATACAATGTACATGTAACTTAAACTTGTCTAAACTAAGCTAAATGCAATTTAATGTATATAAGTTGCTTTTTTAACAGTATATGGTATTTTTATATTTGAATGAAGGGAATGTATTTTTTGCAATAAAAAAGGACCTCCATTTTGATAAAGATCAGCAACTTAAATTTTCGGACAAAAAAATTGTAAATCAAAAGTTTAATAAAAAAGAAAAATACACCAGGACACATAAAAGTCTTCTTTCCAACAAAAATCTTAAATGACAACAGATTAAGAGAAAAATAAACTGTTATCACAGGGATATGTCTCGCCTTTTTGTAATTTTGATAATGCAAATGTTGAAATTAAAATAGCAATACTTTAACATGTAAGTTATGCAAATATTCAAAGTCGATGAACCATGACTGAAGGTACATGGCTAAACAATCTCCATGGAATGAGATGTGCCAATGCTAATACAACTGCATACCAAATACCATTGACTTATTATAAGTCGTTCCTTTAAACAAACCTAAACACAAACATTAACTTGTAAACTATGTAAAAGTTTCAAAGTCAATGAACCATGATCAGGGTTGGGGCTACATAATCTCCATGGAACGATACTTGCAAATGCCGATACATTTGCATACCAAATATCATTGACTTAACATTAGCAGTTCATCTTAAACTGATCTAATCACAAACTAATACATGTAAACTAAGCAAAAGTTTCAAAGTCAATAGACCATGACTGAGGGGCGGGCCAAATATTCTCCATGGAAATGAGATGTGCTAATGCTTATACAACTGAACACCAATTAACATTGGCCTACCACTAATGGTTCCCTTGAACTGACCTAATCACAAACTAATACATGTTAACTTACCAAAATTTTCAAAGTCTATAGACCATGACTAAGGGGCAGAGCCAAATAATCTCCATGGAAATGAGATATGTCAATGCTTATACAACTGCATACCAAATATCATTGACCTACCACTAGTGGTTCCCATAAATTGACCTAATCACAAACTAATACATGTAAACTATGAAAAGTTTCAAAGTCAATAGACCTTGACTGAGGGGGCGGGGCCAAATAATCTCCATGGTAATGAGATGTGCCAATGCTAATACAACTGCATACCAAATATCATTGACCTACCACTAGTGGTTCACCATGAACTAGACCTAATCACAAACTAATACATTGTTGACGCCGCCGTCGCCGCCGCCGACGCCGGAAACAGCATACCTAAGTCTCGCTTTTTGACTTCGTCAAGGCGAGACAAAAACTAGAAGATGTAAAAACAGTGCATAGGTCTAAAATTTAAATATTTGAAGAATTTGCTAGAGACAATGAAAAATTCTCCAACTTTGGACACCAGAATAACAACTTTATAATAAGATTAATTATGGAAATTGAAATTTCCTGTTCCACCCTACAATCATGCACCTTAAGGTCATTCTATTTTTTATCAAAATCAATACGCAATCTTAGGAGGGTTAGAAAAATAGTAGACTAGTGTTTAAACTGGGAAATACCCAAAGAACAGACATTTACATGTAAATTTGGGGAGACAAAATATTATTTTCCTGTCCCTAATTATTTAGCGGTCCCAGATGTGACTCAGTCCAAATCATGGATAAATATCTTGTCCTGAAGAATATTACATGTACCTTTTATTTATTCAGACAAGTGCATTTTCAGATAGGCAAGCTTTTCCCCCTGATATTTGGAGAATGTTTTAAACTGCATAGTTGTTACTTTGTCTTATGAAGTCATCACTTTTAGATTGAAAAGGCCATGGTCTACATAGGTGTAAAAAAAATTGATTGAATGGTTTTCAAATATAAAAATATCTCCATTTACTTTAAGTATACTTTTTTACTTAAAATATCATTCTTTAATGTCATGCTGATTGCTCTTTGTTCATTTTAACATGAGATGGCATTATATTTGTAAATATCTCTATATAGAGCATTATTGACAAATATAATGCCTACTCATGTTAAATTGAATATAGAGCATGACATGAAAGAACTCTTTCTATTATAGTTGAAAAATTCAGAACTTTTTTCATTTGAAGCATAGCTGTCAAATTCATGTTCACCGATTTGACTCAAATTCTTATATTCGACTTATAACATACTAAAATGCATATCCAAATCATAAAAAGTCTAAAATTAACAATTTATGATGCATAGACTTGATAGACGGTCATATAACCCGATATAAACATAGACATAGATATAAACAGATTGCCAACTCATGCAATTGGATTTTCTAGGTCTGTTTGATTTCATAGTATAGGTTAAAAAATATGTTAACAATCTTTTACCTGTATAAGAATGATTTTTATACGACCGCAAAAAATTTTGTGGTCGATATTGGTATGACGTTGGCGCCGTCGTCCGCCGTCCGGCGTCGTCGTGCGTCGTCCGAAGACGCATTAGTTTTCGCACTCTAACTTTAGTTTAAGTGAATGGATCTCTATGAAATTTTACCATAAGGTTCAATATCGCAAAAGGAAGGTTGGGATTGATTTTGGGGTTATGGTACCAACAGTTAAGGAATTAGGGGCCAAAAGGGGCCAAAATAAGCATTTTGTAACTTCCAGACATTACTTGTGTGTTAGTGTATGGATCTCTCTGACTTTGTACCACAAGGTTCCATATCACAAAGGGAATGCTGGGATTGATTTTTGGGGTAATTGCCTCAAAATTTTAGGAATTAGGGCCAAAAAGGACAAAAACAAGCATTTTCTAGTTTCATGACAATAACTTGTGTGTAAGTGTATGGATCTTTCTGAAATTGTACTACAAGGTTCCATATCACAAAGGAAAGCTGGAATTGAGTTTGGGGTAATTGCCCTCAACGTTTAGGAATTAGGGGCCAAAAGGGGCCAAAATAAGCATTTTCTAGTTTCCAGACAATAACTTGTGTTGAAGTGTATGGATCTCTCTAAAATTGTACTGCAAGGTACCATACCTCAAAGGAAGGCTGGGATTGAGTTTGGGGTGATGAATCATAAGGGGTTAAAAATTTGGGTTTTTTTTTTTTTTCCTTTTTTTCTTTTTTTCTTTAAAATTTTCCATTTTAAGTTGGTTATTTCTGATTTATATTTAAAAGCAAATAATAATGATATGGCAGGAGATACACACCAAACAGGATGTGTAAATTATTATATAATAAGTATTGTGCAATAGCAAGAAATTTTCAATTGCACAGTATTGCGCAATAGCAAGAAATCTTCAATTGCACAGTATTGCGCAATAGCAAGAAATATCCAATAGCACAATATTGCGCAATAGCAAGAAATTGTCAATTGTACAGTATTGCGCAATAGCAAGAAATGTTCAATTGCACAGTATTGCGCAATTGCAAGAAATATTCAATTGCACAGTATTGTGCAAAAGAAGATACTTTGTATAAATTGCTTATTTCTTGACCAATTTCAATGGGGTTTTATTCTTCAACTCTTGAGGTTCTTTAATATGCTGAATCTAACCATGTATTAAGTTTTTGGATTTTGAGCCCCGTTTTTAAATTGGTCCACATTGAGGTCCAAAGGGTCCAAAATTAAACTTTGTTTGATTTCATTAAAAATTGAATTATTGGGGTTCTTTGATATGCCGAATCTAACCGTGTGTTTAGATTCTTAATTTTTGGTTCCGTTTTCAAATTGGTCTACATTAAGGTCCAAAGGGTCCAAAATGAAACTTAGTTTGATTTTAACAAAATTGAATTTTTAGGGTTCTTTGATATGCTGAATCTAAACATGTATTTAGATTTTTGATTATGGGCCCAGTTTTCAAGTTGGTCCAAATTAAACTTTGTTTGAAATTGGTCTACATTAAGGTCCAAAGGGTCCAAAATGAAACTTAGTTTGATTTTAACAAAATTGAATTCTTTGGGTTCTTTGATCTGCTGAATCTAAACATGTATTTAGATTTTTGATTATGGGCCCAGTTTTCAAGTTGGTCCAAATCGGGTCCAAAATTAAACTTTTGTTTGATTTCAACAAAATTGAATATATGGGGTTCTTTGATATGCTGAATCTAACCATGTATTTAGATTTTGATTTTGGGCCCGTTATCAACTTTGTCCACATTGAGGTCAAAAGGGTCCAAAATTAAACTTTGTTTGATTTCATCAAAATTGAATTATTGGGGTTCTTTGATATGCCGAATCTAACCGTGTATTTAGATTCTTAATTTTTGGTCCGTTTTCAAATTGGTCTACATTAAGGTCCAAAGGGTCCAAAATTAAACTTAGTTTGATTTTAACAAAATTGAATTCTTAGGGTTCTTTGATATGCTGAGTCTAAACATGTATTTAGATTTTTGATTATGGGCCCAGTTTTCAAGTTGGTCCATATCGGGTCCAAAATTAAACTTTGTTTGATTTCAACAAAAATTGAATACTTAGGGTTGTTTGATATGCTGAATCTAAACATGTATTTAGGTTTTTGATTTTTGGGCCCCGTTATCAACTTTGTCCACATTGAGGTCAAAAGGGTCCAAAATTAAACTTTGTTTGATTTCATCAAAATTGAATTATTGGGGTTCTTTGATATGCCGAATCTAACCGTGTATTTAGATTCTTAATTTTTGGTCCCGTTTTCAAATTGGTCTACATTAAGGTCCAAAGGGTCCAAAATGAAACTTAGTTTGATTTTAACAAAATTGAATTCTTTGGGTTCTTTGATCTGCTGAATCTAAACATGTATTTAGATTTTTGATTATGGGCCCAGTTTTCAAGTTGGTCCAAATCGGGTCCAAAATTAAACTTTGTTTGATTTCAACAAAATTGAATATATGGGGTTCTTTGATATGCTGAATCTAACCATGTATTTAGATTTTGATTTTGGGCCCCGTTATCAACTTTGTCCACATTGAGGTCAAAAGGGTCCAAAATTAAACTTTGTTTGATTTCATCAAAATTGAATTATTGGGGTTCTTTGATATGCCGAATCTAACCGTGTATTTAGATTTTGGATATTGGACCATAATAGGTGAATGTCCAATTTAAAATTTTAAGTTCTTAGACCACATTCATTCTGTGTCAGAAACCTATGCTGTGTCAAATATTTAATCACAATCCAAATTCAGAGCTGTATCAAGCTTGAATGTTGTGTCCATACTTGCCCCAACTATTCAGGGTTCGACCTCTGCGGTAATTTTCGGACAAAAAATTGTAAATCAAAAGTTTAATAAAAAGAAAAATACACCAGGACACATAAAAGTCTTCTTTCCAACAAAATCTTAAATGACAACAGATTAAGAGAAAAAAAACTAGAAGATGTAAAAACAGTGCATAGGTCTAAAATTTAAATATTTGAAGAATTTGCTAGAGACAATGAAAAATTCTCCAACTTTGGACACCAGAATAACAACTTTATAATAAGATTAATTATGGAAATTGAAATTTCCTGTTCCACCCTACAATCATGCACCTTAAGGTCATTCTATTTTTTATCAAAATCAATATGCAATCTTAGGAGGGTTAGAAAAATAGTAGACTAGTGTTTGAACTGGGAAATACCCAAAGAACAGACATTTACATGTAAATTTGGGGAGACAAAATATTATTTTCCTGTCCCTAATTATTTAGCAGTCCCAGATGTGACTCAGTCCAAATCATGGATAAATATCTTGTCCTGAAGAGTATTACATGTACCTTTTATTTATTCAGACAAGTGCATTTTCAGATAGGCAAGCTTTTTCCCCTGATATTTGGAGAATATTTTAAACTGCATAATTGTTACTTTGTCTTATGAAGTCATCACTTTTAGATTGAAAAGGCCATGGTCTACATAGGTGTAAAAAAAATTGATTGAATGGTTTTCAAATATAAAATATCTCCATTTACTTTAAGTATACTTTTTACTTAAAATATCATTTTTAATGTCATGCTGATTGCTCTTTGTTCATTTTAACATGAGATGGCATTATATTTGTAAATATATCTTTATAGAGCATTATTGACAAATATAATGCCTACTCATGTTAAGATGAATATAGACATGACATGAAAGAACTCTTTCTATTATAGTTGAAAATTGAACTTTTTCATTTGAAGCATAGCTGTCAAATTCATGTTCACCGATTTGACTCAAATTCTTATATTCGACTTATAACATACTAAAATGCATATCCAAATCATAAAAAGTCTAAAATTAACAATTTATGATGCATAGACTTGATAGACGGTCATATAACCCGATATAAACATAGACATAGATATAAACAGATTGCCAACTCATGCAATTGGATTTTCTAGGTCTGTTTGATTTCATAGTATAGGTTAAAAAAATATGTTAATAATCTTTTTTACCTGTATAAGAATGATTTTTTGTAGATTGAATCAGTTAACCAAATGGTTTACCCTTGTTTTACTTCCAATGTTTACATTCTTTTCATTTAATATCCGAACACTCCTAGTTCATTCGTAACCCATCTCTAGATATAGGGATCTGTTAAAGTTCACATGAATACAGATTCAATGAGGTCAAATTATTCACTTGCAAGTGAATAATTCATTACGGATGCTTCTTTTCTTAATTTGACAAAACTGAACCAAACTGGCTGTTCAAAGCGAATTATTATTTCACTATTTCACTTTCATTAATGATTGAACAAAAAAAAAAATTATATTTTATTTTGTGTACATGGCGTCTCGTAGCTAATGCCCCTTTAAGACATGTTCGAAAGGCAACCATTTTATATGTGATGAAACAAAGATGTAATAAAACAACCAAGTGTTTCATGATTAAAAGTGTACAAATACATATAGACTTACATTTTAAAAGATTTTATTGAATTTCAAGGCAAGCAACTTGCAGAAACATTATTTTGATATTCAACATCGTTCAAAATATAACTAATGTTTCAAATTTAACTGTCACGTCAGCATGTATAACTCATGTTTAGAAAATGGGTTTGTTAACAAAGCAAAATAAAAGCATCATATTAGAACATGATATTTACAGGTAATAAAAGAATTAATGGTAGCAGCAGAAGAAGATTCTAAAGTGAGGCATGAACTCATGGAAATATATGAGAAAACTATTAAAAGTTTAGACTTTTATTCTCACGAGGATCCACTAATCAGAAGTGTTAGTAAAGGATATAAAAACATTAATGTTTTAAAAATGCTGAAGAAACAGAAGGGAAAACTGGATGGTAAAATATCAAGATGTCCAGTGCTAGTTTTAGGTAAAATTAGTGCATTTTATTTTCTTGAGCATGGATGCATTTTCAACTATCATGAAGTACAAATTAAAATGATTTGACCTTTTTAATATTTTTGAATTAAATCCCTTGGATTAATGGAAAGAATTGTTAGATGTTGATATTAAAGATAAAATCATACACATTATACATGTACATGTATATGTTTTTGAAGAATATTTTATTAAAAAACATTTCCCCATGCATTTATGATGACCAGCCGATGCATACATTATACCTTGAACAAACTCTTCTATGTAAGAAATGTTAAGCAATCTATTTTAAGATTAATTGATGCATATATACTAAAACATATATCCACAGTTCTAGACTCAGACACATCATAATCCATTAAAGAATATGTATTTTGGACTCATTTTAATCACTAAATTCAGAAATTTTTGCGTAAAATGCGATAGGATAAGTATCGCAAAAATTAAAACTCACATTTTAAATTTTGACATCATATTTGTATGGATCTTTTCCGGAAATGGCAATAATAAACTGGAATTTTTGTCTGTTCATCAATCACAATAATAAATGCACACAAAAATTTCTGAATTTTACAGTAAATTTTCATTTTGAACATTTTGTAGGAGATACAGGAGCTGGGAAGAGTTCTTTTATTAATTTATTATTAGGCCAGGAAGTATTCCCGTGCTCGTTATTGAGTAACACCAGTGTCATATGTGAGATATCTTACTCTGAGATACCTTATGCTACACTTTATCCACACGAGGACGAAGGGGATACAGTCAAACCGGAAAGTATCAGTTCTGAGAGTGAGAAGATGGAAGATTTTGACTTTACAAGACTTTCGCAGCTAGTACAACAAAGAGATGAAGAAAAGAAAAGATCTTCATTTCAGAAAGCTGAGATAGGGTTTCCATTGCCTATTTTGAAGGTACATGAATGGCATGCTGTCAATTTGAAAATTAATTGGGGTTTTATTAAGCAAAAAATGAAATATGTTGAATACTTTCTATAACAGCATGTGCATTATATACTGAAATTCTGTTAATCTTCAATTATTATCAGCAGTGAATGATGTGTAGTAGAAATGTACTATTTATATTACAAATTAATAGTATTTTTACCTTGGTAACCAGACTTGAACGTTTAGTTTGTCGAACCCTGTACTCTATGTTTCCTATTCCTAAATTTCACCAAATTCGCTATTCTTGGCCTACTTGGTTGTAAATGTAAATGCTTTATAAAAATAGCTCAACAAAAATCATTGTATTTCACCATCTCACTTGTTTATGCATGAACTTGAACCACTTCACATCTCGAAAAATTTTGATTCGAATATTTATTTAGTGAATTAGTCTTTTTACCTAAAAGTACAAGTTATAATAACTAAAATTTAAGTGTAAAATACTTTAACCTTTGCCTTTTTATTAAGAGATGACATGCTTAAAAGGACAATACTTGATGCTTTATTAAAATATTTTCTGATTTGACATGTAAAATTTCTAAAATTCCAGAAAAGCAGAAAAGTTCAAGTAAGGTAAGTTGACAGCTACAAGATTCAATCTATGGTTAAGATTTTCATGTGAATTCAATTTTCCTGAAGCTGTAGTAAGTGTGAAATCATAAAATATGAAAATATAATGATTGAATAAGCAGTTAAATTGGCAGCAGGGGAGATAACTGTATAATAAATAAGATTTATTTTCAGACTGGATTGATCATTGTGGATAGTCCAGGTGTTGGAGATACCCCAGAAATGACGAAGTTGGTTCTAGATTATATAATGGAAGCCTCAGCTTTTGTTTTTATCATTAACACAATAGATGGAGTACAGATCACAAGAGTAAGTGTCTATGAGTCAGTGAATTTATCAAGGCTGTTACGTTTTTTTTCTAACCCTTATTTTGTTTGAATTATGTTCAACTCTCTGTCGTTATGCTGGACATTTGTCACACCTGGTTATGATGTTCAACAAACCGTGTCCGATCAATTGACAGATAACGGTACTGTAAGACCAGTTAAATACGACACACGGAGTATTCCGAACGATTGGATGTCTGACAATGAAACAATTTCCAAGCTTAACACATTTATCACTGAATTAGAGGAATCTGAAATAAACCAGTTAAATTTAGACAATAAATATGAAGATTTTGTTAAAATTGTACATACTGAAATGGATTTAAAGCTAAATAAACGTAAAACTAATATATATGATGGCAAAAGTAACAAAAGGAGACGAATGAAAAATCGTGGTGGAACGACAACTTAACACTACTTTGGAACGATGTATGTAAAGCCGAGCGTGCGTGGCATAAGTGTCATAGCGGATGCAAGAAGGATTTACGCCATATATTTGTAGAAAACGAAAATTATTCGACAAAAGCAGTCAGAAAGCTAAACGACAGTTTTGGTACCACAGTCAGAAACAACTTCTAGATGATCAACAACGGGATCCTCGAGAGTTCTGGAAGAAGATTGGTAAAGTCGGCGTTGGAAATGAACGACAGAAATCTATACCGATGGAAGTGACACTAGACGATGGGACAACTAGTACAGATACAAACACTGTGTTAAATAAATGGAAAACTGTTTTGATAAATTATTAAATTGTAATAATCAGACCATTGACACTAATGTTAATATTAATATTCCAGATGATTTTTAGATAGGAAATATTGTTTGAAGAAGTAGTAAATGCTGTTGCTAAAAGTAAAATGGCAAGTCACCAGGTATTGATCAGTTGTCAGTAGAATTATTTAGAAATAATGCATTGATGTTAACTATGCATAAGTTATTTAATATATGTTTCAAGTATGGAAAAATTCCTTCTGTATGGGGTAAAAGTATTATAACCCCAATTCCTAAGTCTTCAACTTCAGATCCACGAGATCCTTTATCATACAGGGGCATAACTTTAGCCCCCTGTGCATATAAATTATATTGCAGTGTACTAAATGATAGATTAGTGGATTGGTTAGAACAAAGAGATATTATTCATGATGAGCAAAATGGCTTCCGTAAAGGTAGAAGTACCATTGACCATCTAAGTACATTAACTTCAATTATTGAAACTAGAAAACTGAAAAAGTTATCAACATTCACAGCTTTCATAGATTTTAAAAAAGCGTATGATACTGTTAGTAGAAAATTATTGTTTACTAAACTGGATGATTTAGGAATTAGTACACATTTTTTATGTACATTGAAAGCTATATATTCACATGTAGAATGTTGTATTAAACTTAATGGTAATATGACAGACTGGTTTAGTGTTAATTCAGGTTTAAAACAAGGATGTGTATTATCGCCTGTTATGTTCAATATTTTTATTAATAGTTTAATTGATGTAATAAAAGCACTAGACATTGGTGTAGACATTGATGGTGAAAAGTTGGTATACTTTTATATGCTGATGACATTGTATTTATTGCTGAAAATGAAAATAATTTACAGACTCTATTAGATGTATTAAGTAGTTGGTGTGTTACCAATTGTATGAATGTGAACTTAGATAAAACTAAAGTTATCCATTTTAGGAACCCTTCGGTTCAACAAACATCTAAATCTTTTTTGTTAAATAATAATACAGTACAAATAGTATCTTGTTACCAATATCTGGGTCTACTGTTGACAGAATATCTCGATTATAATGAGATGGCTAAAGCAGTAGCAAGGTCTGCAAGTCGAGCTCTAAGTTTATTGATTGTTAAAAGTAAAGCACATGGTGGTTTCCAGCACAGTACCTTTACGACATTATTTGATACTCTGGTATGGTCAGTCATAAGCTACGGTGCATCCATTTGGGGCACTCGTTCATTTTCTTGTATAAACGCTGTCCAGAACAGAGCTATCAGGTTTTTATGGGTGTTGGCAAGTATACGCCAAATGATGCTATTAACGGGATATGGGCTGGAGACCACCTAGTGTAAAACAAACATCTGGATAGTCATTTTAAAGGTAAACTGATAAGCATAACGTCTTCGCAATTTCTTGTTCAGATCCAGGGACACAGATGTCAGAATGAATAAGAAAACACTAAATTCTTAAACAATATATTGTAAAATGGACACCAAGCACATTTTGATAGACAAGTGCACTGATAGATTTTCTTGTGTATTTTCTATGTTCTGGAAACTTCAACATCCCATCAACAATATTTAAATTAAAGTCCTAAGTTTTATAGATTAAATATATTTTTTAAATATCATTTGCAAGGCTGCATGCACATTGCACCTATCGTTTTCATATATTTCTTTTCCGCCATGCATAAGTTTACTTTGACTTCTATATATATAATGTTTTTCAGAGATCGATTTATAAACTTTATGCTTAAAATAATTAACCCACACAGAGCGATAGCACAGACAGAAAAATTCTCTGGAAAGAGGACTGTTTGCAAATCATTTTGAAAGAAAAACTGAATTATTTTGATATCCTAATGATAATGTTTCTTTTTGACAGCACTATATTTTATTGATTATTCAATATATGTATATGGTATCCGGCATTTATATACATGTACATGCATAATAAAAATCCTTGGATATATTTTAGTTGATTGATTGTAAGTTGTTTAATGTCCAGTGTAAACTATTTCAAACATTTCTATGAAGAAAAGAGTTTCTCATTCCTATGAAGATTTAAGGATTTTTGTGCACAATGTAATTTAAAGTATTAACTCCGTGTTTCAAAGTAAAAAAAACAATATTGTTTTCTTCATATTTAAAAAAAAAAGGATTTGTTTTGTGCTCAATAGAATTTACTACGACCAATTAAATAGTATTTTCAATGAGGTTTATATTTAGGTGTGTGCCAAATAGGGAAACAATAAACTGGTAAGTTGGTGACCATTTAGACTTCGTTTAGATGAAACACGTCTTCAAAATTAATAGTTTAAAATTTTGGGGAGTTAAAAATTTTTAAAGTGAAACTTTTTCTTTTATTGTTAACTTTGCACTAAAATGTATATTCAAACCTATTCTATTACTTTTCTCTGAGCAAAGTCTTAAGGAAATATATATTGAATAACTCTATCAAATATGGTTTGTTTTAAACCGAATTAAACGTACATCAAACGGAACTGAAACTGTAGGAGATCATAGTGGGTTTAACGGCAACGAGACAGCAATCAAACAACAAAAAACACATAAGGACAGCTAGTGGGCAACATATATAGTGTTCACCAATAGAAAGGTGTATACATAACATCCCTAATTTCTTTATCATTGTGAATAAATTTTTCCCGGAAAATAGAATACATGAACTACATGTCTTTGATTTAACAGAACAAATAATAAAAGATCTGGCATTAAAACGTGATTCTCCATATAATTTAAAAATTGAGAGAAAGCCAGAATATGAAAGTTATACAATTTAAAGAAAACCAATCTTAAAGTTTTACTACTTAGAGGTATATTTTCCCTTTCTTTTAACCTACAAGTAAACTTCCTGAGAGCCGATGATTAAATATCCTAATTTTTCCGAAATGTTCATATATAATATTAATATGGCGTCAAGTGTTTAAACAGTTATTTGCCAATCAAATCGGTATGCACGTTAAATAAATATTAAAATGTCATATAAATAATGCTTAAAAAATGATGCAATTATATTATCAATCTAAAATATAAATCATGAACACAAAAAATAATATATGTATTAAATGACTGAAGCAATTTAAAATTCTAAGGATATTGTTACAATATTGCCGAAAACTGAGACTACTATAACTGTTATACGTGTAGTAGTCTCAGCCGAAAACAATACGTAATTGAAAAATATAAGCAAGTATGACAAACCAATCAAAATTTATTGTTTGGGATTATTCATGGTTGACTAGTTCTATATTAACCAGTGACACGTGTCCTAATTATTAAGTAAAGGGATAGAAAAGTATTAAACAGAAATAACCGTTTTTTCAAAACTATATTTTCAAAATTCACTGCATGATTTAAACAGCTTAAAAGTGTTTCATTTATTTTATCTTTGTGCGTATACAAAAATTGAAAGCAAGTTGAATTTCAATGTTCATGACTTACGAGTATTAGATTTCTTTTGAAATTGATCGATGAGCGGCTTTTCACAATACCGAACAAAAGAATATGGCGTAAACGTCAATTAATGGACAAGCAACCCAACGAGAAAAATAAAATTTAAGAGGCATCTATAACTAGTTTTGAGTTAGAGAAATCATTCAATGCCATATGATTCTATTTAGGTTTGTGCGTTTTCGATTTACGAATAAGTCAATAAGATAAAATAAATAAATAATTGAAGCCAAAAAAAAAAAAATACAAAAGATACATGAAATAAAATAATAACATAAGTTTACAAATACGTACCTAGGTGCATTTAATAAAGCAACATTTGAACTTATTATTATCATTTTTTTTTTAATTGTAATTTTATGTTTATGTATATTTAATGTTACCCGATATGGAGTTCTTCTAAAAGATAAAATTCACTTGAATGGGTATTTCTGGTGTATATATGGTATCACACGTGCTATCTACATGTACAATATACAGAAATGACACGACTGGGTATTGTAAAGTTACTGAAGGAGATTAATGTCAAATGCATATCCCCGGGCGAAGAATTTAATTTTCAGAACTGGATATCGACCTTCAAAACCGTGTGTACACAAACAAAACAGTATTCATCTTTACGCAGTCTAGCCTGAGAATAAAAGTTTTGGCAATTTGTGTAGGATTTTAATTTTAGAATGTAATGAACAAGTAAGAAGATCGTTAGAAACCTTAAGTGAATCGGAAAATGAGCTATGCACGATGAAAGGAAAAGTTTGGTGCGTCGATAAGAAATTTCATAGAGGCATGTGATATTTGTAAAATTTCAAGTCTTTCAATAACAACCATTTGTAGAACTGATTATTTCGATCCTTCAAATATGTGTAAAATAATTAAAATTTATATTTTTAGTCTCTTTCATATATACAATTGTAGTATGTTTATAAATACTGTAGATTTGTATTTGATCATCGATTGCATG
This sequence comes from Mytilus coruscus, assembly GCA_017311375.1. Classification (NCBI taxonomy): domain Eukaryota; kingdom Metazoa; phylum Mollusca; class Bivalvia; order Mytilida; family Mytilidae; genus Mytilus; species Mytilus coruscus. The sequence continues at coordinate 120,411,760 of CM029595.1, read as the reverse complement.
CATAACGTCCAGTGACAAATATTTCATGTATTCGTACAAAGAATTAAATACAATTAATTGGTTATTTAAGGTAAATGATTTGCGTTAGAATAGGTGAAACTTGGCCAGAAGCTTACCTCTAAAATAAAGAAATATAAAAAGGTAGAGTTATTTTTAATTCTGTATTTTACTCATACATGGACTTAAGCACTTTTACAGTCAACATAACAGTTTTAACACCGACAGCAGGAATCAAAAGCGACGCTGGTTCCATAAATGTCTTCAGCGAATTTTATATATCCCTGGCAATTTTCGGTTTATATCAGACTCTGACATTGAGGGAACAAATACCATGGATATGTCTTGTCTTTTTTTAATACGTTTAGATATAAAACGTGTATCTCATACAAAGCCTCATTTATAGAACATTATATATAATTGATTGTGTCAAGGAAATATTTGGATCAGAGGGAGAGAGAGAGAGAAAGAGAGAGACTTATATCGCGGTATTTGGTCTCATGTTATTCAAGTCAAAATGTGATGGGAGGAAACGTTTCCCCTTCGTTTTATATATATTCCATAATGATATTAGTTGGAGATTTAATCCAATCCAAACTAATAATTGTTTTTTTTATCTAGCATCTGTTTATATTAAATTATTTCAACTCAAAATAATAATTGAAATAACTTTCTGAAATGAAACCCTAACATATATCAGACGCTTAACAAAACGATATACCATACGATTGATGAAACGCTAAACGATATCACATACCATACGATAAACGAAACGCTAAACGCTAAACCATACCATGTACCATACGACAAATAAAACGCTTAACGATACCATGAACCATACGATATACAAAACCCTAAACGGTGACATTTACCATACGATGAACGAACGATGAACGAACGCTAACCGAACGTTGTACGGACGCTATACGAATGATGTACGAACGATGACCGAACTCTATACGAACGATTCCCGAACGCTGTACGTACGATTCCCGAATGAAAAAAGTGTTAACTTTTACGTTACAGGGACTGTAGGTCACTGAAGACTCACAGAGACATTTATTGTCAAAATGCATATGCAGAAAAATTGGTACCATTAATGTTATTATCTTAACAAGATACATAGGTATGAGTATTATATTTTAAAATTTTGTCTTGCATATTAATTTTAGAGCGTTAAATTTATAACTCAAAACTGCCAAAACTTCCAAAATAACCTGAATTTGAGATTTTAAAAAGTTATTTTGCTACAAGCTGTCTTATGTTTATGTGGGTAAAATTTCATTCTTGGATAAGCTATAGCTGATGTCTAGTTTTGACAAAAGCTACAATAATGCATTAACTGATAATTTTAGGTCAGGAATGTTTATTTCAACATGTTTATGATACCATAGTGACAATAAAACTGAACTTTTTGCACTAATGTCTCCAGATCAACCTATCATGTTATCAGTAAAACCTTCAAGCTTTACTATTTTTTAGATCTTGTTATACGTCCTTCTTTTAGAAGGTTGATCACAGTATATGTAATAATTTAGTGCAGAAAGTCTGTACCAAGTCTGTTATTAACTGTGTGCAAGGGCAAACTGTCTCAAACCTAACTACTGGGGATTCATTATTATTCGTGGAAGACCAAATTTCATGGATTATGTGGGTAAAGGTGAACCACCATTTTAAATGTTCAACAAAGAACAAATTTGGTTTATGTGCAGACTTTTGCAAAACCCAGAAATCAAATATCCACAAAAATACATTTTTTTCTCAAACCACGAGAGTTGGTTCCCACCAAAATAAATGATTCCTCAGTATTCTCCCTTTATAGAATATTGGCTGAAGGACAACAGATTGATCTAGTTAACATAACCAAATAGCAGTGATAAATATTTTGTGGGATAAAAACATGGAAAGAAAATTATGATCAGAGAAAACTAAAAACTGCTTTTTGAATTTCAGTTGGAAATGTTACTTGCAGAGATAGCTGAAAGAGTCATGACAGAAAACAAGTATTACAAGCAGGACTGTACTTTGTTTGTTTGTAATAAATGGGACCAGGTAGGTCAGGGTATACTTTCCAATTTATTAAAAATTATTTCAATCTTTCAAAAATCTTTCATAGAACCTTATTTTATGACCATCCATACCTGTCGTACTCTCAGATGTGTCCACCAGTGCTAAGATTGAGCGTTAACTTACAAATCCATTTCAAGTTTATGACCCATATATTTTCATTGGTTATATATTTGCCTTAGTTCAAAAATGATAAGAAGAACTGGTAAAGTATCATCAACATCTATAGGATGTCGTGAAAAAATCATAACCTCAAGGTCTTGGGCAATGTTGAAGTTGCAGTCTAAGCCTCCAATTTTTAGTCTCAAGAACTAGGAGTATTGTTTACAGAGTAAGGAGTTTCTAGTCTCAAGAACTAGGAGTATTGCTTACAGAGTAAGGAGTTTCTGAACATAACTTTCATTCAATATACGTGTTTAATTGGTAAAATTTTGTCCTCTTTTACCATACATTTTTTTTCCATATTTAAGTTTTCTAAAAAATACATTTGTGTTGTTTTTACTTGTCTGTATGAGAGAAAAGTGTATAATAACAAATAACTCTGATAGTTTCCTCTAGAAAGGTGACTGAAAAATAATATAGTAAGATTAGATTTAACTGTGTACATTGAATGGAACTTAGTTTAGAAAGTAAATTATGCCTCCAGTTGTTTTTATATTCGTTAGGTTCCTATTGATGAAAGAAAATCAGTTCACGAAGATGCATTAAAGAAATTAAAGAAAGTTTGGATTGGATTTCAGTCATCACATTTATACACATTATCAACAAAGGAAGCTCTCTGGATCCAGAAGGATGGACTAATTGTTGGAAGATTTGAAAAAATATTGCAGGGCATCATCAATCTCCTACCTCCAAGTAGGGAGCAGCTGTTAACAACATCAACAGGGTAAGCACTAGGTCATTTATAGTAAAATATAATATGTGAATTTCATTGATAATGTAAGCACTGGGTCATTAGAACATTTAATACATTAACAACATCAACAGGGTAAGCACAGTCATTAGTCAAAGATAATGAATTATTGACATCACACTGGATTATTGGTAAAATAAAAATCCATATATTTCATTTATCACTCTTTTTGTCGAGCCTTCGACTTTAGTCGAAAAAGCGAGACATAGCGATCCTACATTCCGTCGGCGTCGTCGGTGGCGTCCACAAATATTCACTCTGTGGTTAAAGTTTTTGAGATTTTAATAACTTTCTTAAACCATCATGGATTTCTACCAAACTTGGACAGAAGCTTGTTTATGATCATAAGATAGTATCCAGAAGTAAATTTTGTAAAAAAATAAATCCATTTTTTCCTTATTTTACTTTTAAATGGACTTAGATTTTCTGCCAGGAAACAACATTCACTCTGTGGTTAAAGTTTTTAAAATTTTAATAACTTTCTTAAACTATCCTGGGTTTGTACCAAACTTGGACAGAAGCTTGTTTATGATCATAAGATAGTATCCAGAAGTAAATTTTGTAAAAAAATAAATGCATTTTTTCCTTATTTTACTTTTAAATGGACTTAGATTTTCTGCCAGGAAACAACACATTCACTCTGTGGTTAAAGTTTTTAAAACTTTAATAACTTTCTTATACTATTTTGGATTTGTACCAAACTTGGACATAAGCTTGTTTATGATCAAAAGCTAGTATCTAGAAGAAAATTTTGTAAAAAAAGAAATCCATTTTTTCCGTATTTTACTTTTAAATGGACTTAGATTTTCTGCAAGGAAACAACACATTCACTCTGTGGTTAAACTTTTTAAAATTCTAATAACTTTCTTATACTATTTTGGATTTGTACCAAACTTGGACAGAAGCTTGTTTATGATCAAATGCTAGTATCTAGAAGGAAATTTTGTTTTCTTCCAGTTAAGATTACATTCAGTCTGCAGTTAAAGTTTTTAAACATTTATTAGATACATAAACTATCCTGGATTTTTACCAAACTTGGACAGAAGCTTCTTACAATCAAAAGATAGTATCAAGAGGAATATTTTTATTGATTTACTTCCTCATTTTTGTTGAGCTTAAGATTAACAGAAAAAGTAGGCGAGACACTGGGTTCCGCGGAACCCTTACAAATTTTTTCATTGGTTGGCTATTTTGTGTGAATCATTTTAACAAGTAAAATTTTTGGAAAAAAGTCATTAAATGCTGTAACAGTTGTATCATACTAATTGTCTCAGTTGACATCAATCATTGATATGAACTGAACATTATGCTTATAGTATAATTGATATTTGATATATGAAAAAAGAATGATGGTGGTATGTACATAGACAAGAATCCTTATAAAACACTTGGAAATACTGAGTAAGCATATTAAAAGAACGGGACTTTTATTACTATTCCTAGTGTTACTCTTTGATATTTATTGATAACTGCTACATTGATGAAACATATGCTGGAGTTATCAATGAATAGCATGTAAACCGGTGAAGTCTTCGGACAAATTCTAATGATGTTGCCCATCAGTATACAGTTCTTGACTCCATTCAAGGAAAACATCTGTTTTGTTGAACCTGAACAATAAACTGTTACCTGAAGTAAGAGGCTTAGGGTAACAATTAAGACTAAGGACAAGACAAAGTAATCATTGTCTGAGAAAACAACCTGTAACTGTTAGTTATGAATTCCTCAACATTTATGTCTTTTTCAGCAAGTTGTTTGATTTCCTGAACAACTGCATGACTTGCATTGAGAACAATATTCAGAAAAGTACAATCAGTGTAGAGGAAGCTCAGAGACAACAAACTGAGGTTAACAGTAGGATGAAGTCATTAAAAGCAGAGGTGAATGAATTCTTTGAGCACCAAAAATCAGGTTTGAAATCAAGTCTAAGTAAAATAGCAGATTCTTTATCAAAATATTTAAGAACTGAAGATGTCAAGAAGGATTTATGTAACTTGAAGGCTACTGATCCTGAATTTTATCAAAAGAGTTTCCAGGATGTGTCAGTTATTATAAGGTCAAGAGTGTATGATGGGATATCAAAACATATGAAAACTTGGGAAGAGGAACAAAAACAACTTGAAGATATAGGCAAACAGCTTTTAAAAAAGTTTAATGAAAAATTTCCAGATTTTGAAGCTCAGTTATTTCGAGTTGAGAAATTATTCAGGAACACTTGGCGAGGTGATACAGGTGAGGCTGAATCACCATTTGAGGAGAAAATTCCACTTGTACCAGACATTATAACAGATCGATATACCAACCTCAATCTGGGATTGAAAGTTATTCTGAGTGTTGCATTAACTCCAGTGTTTCTGATTGGTGCTATTGTCAGACTTCCATATTGGGGTCTAAGACATCTTGGTAATGTGATTAAAAATGAAATGTTAATGAGGAGCTTCGAGAAAGGTAATGACAAAGACAAAGTAATTAAAGAATATACACAAAACGTCATTAATAAAATGACAGAGAAGATGGTGATTGATTCCTGTTTCGGATCACAGTTATCGGTCTTGTACCAATATATTGACCACCAGAAACAGAAAGTCATTGAACAGATTGATAGAAAACTTGCCATGCTGAATGAAAGTGCCTATGATCATTCAGAACCGTTCAGTGCTACATGGCATGCTTCAATGGCAACAGTTGAAGTTCTGCTAAAGAATGTAGAATATTTCAATATGATGTTCCTTCCACAAAATTTGCATTTCGAGTCATTGGACAGATTTGAAGTGACAGATGTCCTCTCAGAAGGGGTCCTGACAAAAATAGTTTTAGCAAGAGATACAAAGAAGAATAATGAGCTGGTTGCAATAAGACAAACTCAAATGGCCATTAATATTGACATGATTAAACAGTACCAAAAGGAAGAGAGATACTACAGGTATATATTGTCACAATCATTTTTTCTATATTCTGTATAAATATTTGATAAAATTATTCTTTATTGAATTATTTTTTTTACTTAATTCAGTCAATTCTGTTAAAAGAAAAGTAAGAAGTGTTTACATTGATTTTGTATTGGAAAGGCACATACTATCTTAGAGTTATTTTCCATTTCAAAGTAAAGTAAAGTCAAAATAAAAATAAGAAGATATGGTTTGATTGCCAATAAGACAACTCTCTACAAGAGACCAGACCAAATGACATAGAAGTTAACAACTATAGGTCACCATACAGCCTTCAATATTGAGCAAAGCCCATACTGCAAATTAAGCTTTAAAAGGCCCTGAAATGACAAATGTAAAACAATTCAAACAAGAAAACCACCAGCCTGAATTATGTACAAAACGATAAATTAAAAACATACCGGGTATATGATACACAGCAATAAACCACAAACACTGAATTACAGGCTCCTGACTTGGGACAGGCACATAAATAATTTAGCAGGGTTAAATATGTTTGCTGGTGCCAAACCCTCCCCCTTACCTGTGGCGATGGTGTCATAGTAAAACATAAAAACAAACTATAAAAATCAATTGAAACTCATCAGATTGATACAAAACACTGAAAAAAAAACACAAAAACATAACAAAAACACAAAAGACACAAATTACAGATCTGAGAGTACTCATAGTTACTGAATGCTAGTTAAAGCAAATAACAACTAATAAAAAATAATGACTATAAATATCTATCAGTACACATCCAACATTCAATGGACACTAAAAAATAATTTATTTTGATTTCCCGATTATAGTATACCATCACATTTAAGAACCATTATTTTTATTTGACAGGAAGACCAATAAGCATGATAAGCGTCAAATTATTATTGTGGAAACATTTGTAAAGCATAACATGCATATCTGGCAATGTTTCCAACGTCCAAGACAAAGTCTTAGACTTTTTATCGCAGAAAAACAGTATAAGGAGTATGATGATACTAAATTGAAGTTCTACTTCCATATCCTGAGTCAAGTAACAGAAGGACTGAAATATTTGCATCAGAGAGGTCTTGTGTATATTGATCTATGTCAGGATACAATTATGGTATGTACATTACAATGCCAGATTTTGATTGGTTAATATGAGGGAGACAATATATTCTATCCCATGGCTCAGCGGAGACAACTTTCTTCGTGCAGACCAATAGGTAAATCAATAATTTATAGGACAGTGAATTGAATTTGCATCAATAATATAAAAGACAATGTTCAAATTCTATTTTTCAACCTCAGACCTTTTTCACAAACTGTCAACAAAAAATAAATGCATCTATCTTACTTTTTGTTGTTTTTCTAATAACTGTTAAGTTGTTATATACATGACGTCATAGTAAGTTACTTTCAATTTACAATTTGTAAAGACAGTAATGGTAGGAGGTTCAGTATAATAAATTAAATAACACATATCTGAGAAGGTGATAGAGCAGATTGTTACCCCTCAAAAAAACATTGTCAACCTTGGCAAAAAGAAACCAATTATAGTATTCATCAGGAAACAATTATGGTAGGTATCAGGAGAGCAAAACTGAAAGAGTTCTGGTATGTATCATTACAGAAAAAAAGGACCCAATTATGGTATGTGTTGTATGATTAAAAATGATTATCTATGGTATGTGTTGTATGAGTAAGAAAGAAACAATTATGGTATGTGTTGTATGAGTAAGAAAGAAACAATTATGGTATGTGTTGTATGAGTAAGAAAGAAACAATTATGGTATGTGTTGTATGAGCAAGAAGGAAACCATTATGGTATGTGTTGTATGAGCAAGAAAGAAACCATTATGGTATGTGTTGGATGAGCAAGAAGGAAACCATTATGGTATGTGTTGTATGAGTAAGAAAGAAACAATTATGATATGTGTTGTATGAGCAAAAAGGAAACCATTATGGTTTGTGTTGTATGAGCAAAAGGAAACCATTGTGATATGTGTTGTATGAGCAAAAGGAAACCATTATGGTTTGTGTTGTATGAGCAAAAAGGAAACCATTGTGATATGTGTTGTATGAGCAAAAAGGAAACCATTATGGTTTGTGTTGTATGAGCAAGAAGGAAACCATAGTGATATGTGTTGAATGAGCAAAAAGGAAACCTTTATGGTATGTGCTGTATGAGCAAGACAGAAACCACAACAGCATCTGTTTTATGAGAAAGAAGGAAACAATTAAGGAATGAGTTGTATGAGCAAGAAGGAAACCATTATGGTATGTGTTATATGAGAAAGAAAGAAACCATTACTGTATGTGTTGTATGAGTATGAAGGAAAACATTATATGTGTTGTATGAGCAAGAAGGAAACCATTATGGTATGTGTTATATGAGAAAGAAAGAAACCATTACTGTATGTGTTGTATGAGTATGAAGGAAAACATTATATGTGTTGTATGAGCAAGAAGGAAACAATAATGGTATGTGTTGTATCAGCAAAAAGGAAACCATTATGGTATGTGTTGTATGAGCAAGAAGGAAACAATAATGGTATGTGTTGCTATTCTTTTCATATTTTATATTTTCATGTTTTCACCAAGCCTGATATAGATTTTCCCTAAAAATCTTATACTTTGGGACTGTGACTGATCTTAAGCAATTTCCAGTAATTTTTTCAATGGATTTAGGTCAATTTGATCAACCCTTGAAATACCAGTACATAAAATGCTATTTCTAAATATTTTTTGTCAAGGTTATAAATGGTTTAAGGTTGAGATAGGAGGCAGAAAAGACTGACATACATTTTGTTTGGAGTTTTTTGTGACTCATTTATTACTTTATATTATTTTAAGTGAAAATAGTTCAAATTTATTTTCAGATTGACAAAGACGGTAAAGTTGTCCTGGTGAACATATCCTGTCCCACATTGTTAGACAAATCCTGGTTCAGTCCTGACATAACCTGTGTTGCAGACTATGTTCATTTCTCAGCTGATATAATGACACACACAGACCTGACCATTTATGAGAAGAAACATGATATATACAGTCTTGGTATTCTGATGTGGGAATTATGGAGTCAAGAGAATGCATTCAGTAGACAGATCCAGCAACATAGTATTACAAATCTAAGCCATTTCTCAGAATATCTGAGAGGTGTTGATATACAGAGTTGTCTCCCCTCAGTGCCGATAGATGAGAGTATCACATCATTGGTTAAGACTTGGCATGATGTTATGTCACATAGTCTTGAACTAAAAGATGAAGTAACTGCTGCTAAGTGGCTAGATAGCTTCAGTTATGATCTTGAATGTTCAGATTTTCTCAACTTTATACAGGAATAGACAATTTAGACATTTCTCCACAGATTTATAGCAGAATTACTCAAGCAGCTATGTAATTTTTAGTTTTGAACTGTTTTGACTTTAAAATACAGCATAATTTTTGTTATGCAGATTTCCAGATAAACTACATTTTAACGTATTATTTACTATGCAATGAACAAGAAATGCAATCATTTATTATTAAGAGTACAATGGTATTCATGCATATGGTTAACATATGTAAATTTAACTTATGCAAAATTGTATACAGCATTTTAGATTTAAATTTTTCTTATTGTTTACATGATTATTGCATGATCAATTTTAACATGAAAATACCTTATAAGTTGCATATTTAAATTTTAATCATTACAAGTTGACTCAAAGCTTGGCATATTATTAACAAATTACATTTGTGCTTAGGGTAAACATTTAGATCTACCCGTAACTTTCTAAACACTGCGACGCAAAGAATTATAGTTAAGTCTTGGTATTCCTACCATTAGTCAGAGAATATTGACATATTATCTCCCTTTGTTTTACAAAGGATTATTACATTGTTCTCACTAGGGCCTTATGGCACTATGGTAACATGGTGCTATCTGAAAAGATTTTTAACCTGATTTTCGAAGGAAGTATCAGTTATTGATTTGGGGATGTACAGGGGGTGGATGGGCGGCTGCCAAACAGTGTCTCTTCAATAACATGTAAACGCTGTGATGATTTTTTTTCAAATTTAGATATGTTGTTTCCTGTGACTAAATGAAGGTCTAGTTCAATTTTCACTATTTTAGTATTTATCCTTTTTGAGTTATCGCCATTTTTAATATCCAAAAGTGGTATTTTTAAATATTTTTCTCTTGTTATCATATTATGACTAAGCATAGTAAATGTCTTATCTCAAAATTAAAATTGGAGTGACAGATTTATTTGAAAATTTCCTTAGTGGTGATGATTATAAGCTATATTATTAGACATTTTGATGTTAATTACATTATTAATTATTTTTATGTAATGTTAAAGTACTATGTTAAACCATAGTTCTGTTCAAAAGAATAACCCTTCAGATTTGCAAGTATGATTTTAATTATTAATTAGATATGGGAAATATCTTAGCATATGATAATCATTGGAGTGACAGATTTATTTGAAAATTTTCTGTTACCTGATAAGATCTGTAGGACTGTATATATAAAGTTTGAAATTTACTAGAAGGACTGCATAAATGAAGTTTGAAATTTACTGTTCATTATTAGACATTTTGTAGATAATTAAGTCTCCCTGAACCATATATATTCTTACCCCCACCCCTCTTCAATTTGAGAATGTGCTTTTATCTTGTAAACGGTCGAGATCCCCACCCCTAAACCAAATATATTCTTGCATGGGACAATAAAACAAATCAAATGAAATATTGGGGGAGTCCCCGGGTTCACCCCCACCCCCCTTCTTTTTGAAAACTTGTAAACTGTCAAGATCCCCACCCTGAAACCATATACATTCTTGTATGGGACAATAAAAAAAATCAAATACACTAAAAGGTGAGTAGCCTGGAGTCACCCCCACCCCCTCCTGTTTGAGAACTTGTAAACGGTTGAGATCCCCACCCCTAAACCATATATTCTTGTTTGGGACAATAAAACAAATCAAATGAAATATAGGGGAAGTCCAGAGGGGTCACCCCCCACCCCCCTTCTTTTTGAAAACTTTTAAACGGTCAAGATCCCCACCCCTAAACCATATATATTCTTGTATGGGAAAATAAAACAAATCAAATGAAATAAAAGGTGAGTCCCCTGGGGTCACCCCCACCCCCTCCTGTTTAAGAACTTGTAAATGGTCGAGATCCCCAACCCTAAATCATATTTATTCTTGTATGGGAAAATAACACAAATCAAATGAAATATAGGGGAAGTCCATGAGGGTAACCCCACCCCCTTCTTTTTGATAACTTGTAAACGGTCAAGATCCCCACCCTGAAACCATATATATTCTTGTATGGGACAATAAAACAAATCAAATGAAATAAAAGGCGAGTCCCCTGGGGTCACCCCACCCCTCCTGTTTAAGAACTTGTAAATGGTGGAGATCCCCACCCCTAAACCATATATATTCTTGTATGGGACAAAAAAAACAAATCATGAAATAAAGGGCCAGTCCCCTGGGGATCACACCCCCCTTTTGAGAACTTGTAAACGGTTGAGATCTCCACCCATAAACAACCATATGTATTCCTGTTCGTCATTTCAAGAAGATTTGAATGATATACAGGGTCAATCCATAGGCGTCACTTATGCATATCACAAACCAATTTGTACTGGACTTTGCCCAATGTCAGGCAACCATGGGAATGACGAATTATTGGAGCTTTGTTTGGGAGACTTCATAACAGCATCCTGTTACAATTATTTCTTTATTTCTTGTTACTGATAAGTTTTATAGATTTTGAAAAGACATTGTATTAATGATAAATAAGATTTTGGATTTTTTCTTCTTTTCTTTGGTAAATTGTTTGAAGAATTTTGTGGCAAGTTTGTTTGTTATTCTGTAAAAACTAATTTTCTGAATGCTATATATTTTTTTTTGATGAAGTGAACTCCTTTAAAAACTAAGCTTATATTGTTTATTAATAAACATATATTTAGATTTCTGATTTTGGGCCCAGTTTTCAAGTTGGTCCAAATCGGGGTCCAAAATTAAACTGTGTTTGATTTCAACATAAATTGAATAAGTATAGGGTTCTTTGAAATGCTTAATCTAAACCTGTATTTCTTTTCATTATTAATAAGATAATACCACATTGAGGTCCGAAGGGTCCTAAATTAAACTTTTGTTTAATTTCATCAAAAATTGAATTCTTTGGTTCTTTGATATGCTGATTCTAACAATGTTTGAGTGTTAAATCATATCTAATTTTAGAGAACTTAGTCATCACTGGTTGTTGTTATATTATTGATTATAATTTGAAACATTGCATCATATCTTATTTTAGAAAAATTTATCCAGTTTGAGTTATTTCCCTTTGCACAGAAAATATTATGGATAAAATTAACCTGTGTTTCATTTCAACATAAATTAAATATATAGAGGGTTCTTTCAAATGCTGAATCTAAACCTGTATTTAAATATTAGATTTTTGGGCCCAGTTTTGAAGTTGGTCCAAATCAGGGTCCAAAATTAAACTTTGTTTGATTCAACAACAATTGAATTTATGGTGTTTTTTGAAATGCTGAATCTAACCATGTATTGAGAGATTTTGGATTGTGGGCTCCTTTATCAAATTGGTCCACATTGAGGTCCAAAGGGTCGTAAATTAAACTTTTGTCTGATTTCATCAAAAATTGAATTCTTGGGTTTCTTTGATATGCTGATTCTAATATGTACTTAGATTTTGGATATTGGACCATAATAGGTTAATGTTCGATTTCAAATATTTCAGTTCTTTGACCACATTCATTTTGTGTCACAAACCGATGCTGTGTCAAATATTCAATCACAATCCAAATTCAGAGCTGTTTTAAGCTTAAATGTAGTGTCCATACTTGCTCAACTGTTCAGGGTTCGACCTCTGCAGGAAAATCCGGTTTGCTGTCACTCTGACAGCCTCTTGTTTATTAGTGTGGTGCTATTATTTTAAGGAAACTTATTTTAAATCCCATGGTGCTATTTGAAAATACTGGGAGAACACTTGGGTATTTACAACTAGATATATTTAGCAAGTCCATCTACATGTAGATAGTGAACCAGTCTATCAGAATATAAAACATTCCGACATGAACTTCCTTTGATATTGTGTAGATATATCAATGTTAATCAAAACAAAACAGAAATAGTTGTTTTAGTTGTCTTTCAGAATCACCAAAAAAACGTTACTTTTCCAAAAAAGTATTTTCCATCTATTTGATGTCTTTTAAATGGTTTGTTTCATATGCTTGAATAATTCAATAAGACCTTAACGTGGCATTGACACATGGACTACTTTTCAAATTCCTTTACAGGAAAGTTAAATAGTTATATAATATTTAAAATTTGTCCTACTAGTGCTTTCATTTTATTTTACTTTTAATATTCTGCAGTATATTTTTAGAACCATATGGGATTGGTCAATATATGTGTTTACTACAAACTAGTGCTTTTAATTTTTTAGGTTTGCTAATATAAATTTTTGAATTCTGCTATTTTTGCTTTGCTAGACCAAACTTCAAAACAGTGGTGATATGATTATTATTATTATTAGAAAGTTTGAAGTATACACTGAACCAAAACACTGTATGGGGATGAAAAAACTTCATACTGTCTGTGACTGTATATTACTATTGTTGGAAAAACAATATAATCTGGTTAAAAAATGTTTATAGCTGCATTATAAAAAAGGATTATTGCACAAATATTAGTAAATTTTATTTCTCAAAAAATGTTAATTACGTGAGCAAGTTACATACAAGAAAATATTCAATTTAGGACTGTATTCTCCAGTATTAGTGCAATGAAACCTATTCAAAATTCAAGAATAGAATCATTAAATATTCTAAAATTAAAAGGTTATATATTGTTAATTTCAATTGAAAACATATTTTTCTCCACATATAATTTTATGATGAATTGTTCAATATCAATATTATATTTAATTTGTTATATATTAAATGCAACATTTGTATGTCTTTCCTCCTACAAGTTTTTAATATAAAATTTAGATCACTCATATATACAGTTCATGTTAATACATGTATAAATATTATATATTTTACAATAATCAATTTGTAATTGTTAATGATTTAGTTAAATTTCCATGACTTTTTTTTATATATGGTGTATCTTTATACATAATGAGTGTTTGCTGGAACACTGCCATGATGCCTTGATTTTTAACATTATATACAGTATGCATGATGCATGTTTAAATTAATTCAGTAAAAGTTAAAAATTCAAATCTTCTCCAAGTAAGATATTACATGTAGTGGAAAATAGTTGTCAGTAAATAATTAAGAAATTGAATTGATGTATTTATTGTCCCCCATGCAACGCATTGCAAGGGATATAGAAATGCTGTCCGTCCGGTCTTGTAAGTGCTCTGCCTCTCACCTGTACAATTCTTGTCAGATTTTTATCTAACTTATATCAAAGGTTTAAATCAGCAATGTCTGCAACAAGTTTGGAAATCAGTGCTGATCAACTATTTTTAAAAGAGTTATGCCCCATGGAAGTATTAAATATATGGAAAATTGCATTGTAAGATTTTTCACATGTACAATTCTTGTCAGATTTTTATCCAATTTATATTGGAGGTTTATTTAAGCAGTGACAATCAAACTATTTTAAAAAAAAATGCCACTTGGAAATATCAATTGTGTGCAAAATTGCATTGTAAGCACTCTTACGCTTCTTGCCTGATTTGATCATACTTATATCAAAGGTTTATATGATCAATGTCTAATAGTTATGCCGCTTTAAAATATTAATCATATGGAAAATAACATTTTAAGTGCTTTCAAGCATACATTTTTTTGAGATGTTTATAAAAAGTTTTAAAGAACAAAAAAAAAAATTTTTTTTAATTATTGCCCTTGGATATATAAAATATGTGCCAAGCAAGGGACATTGGTACTCTGTTCTTTTATTTTAACATAAATTGTGAATTTTATTCGCAAAATAGTGTAAACATGACTATCCTTGTAATGAGCACGACTTAATCCTGACTCAGTTAAATTGGTCAAATTAAACTAGTAGGGTTACATGCTTTTCCTGTCCTGGTTTTAGTTTGTATATTATTTTATGTATGTTTTATTAATCTACTGCCCAGATGAAAAAAGGAGAGGGTTGACATATCAAAAAACCTAGTTTTACTCCTGCACATTTTCATGTGCCTGTCAGTAATTGTCCTATGTCATATCTAAATTGTTTTCATTAATTGGAGCTTGACATTTTGTATTAACCCTTGTATATTGTTTAAGACGTAAGTTGTTTTTTTATGATGGTAATCGTTGCTGTGTAATTGAAATATAACCGATGTCTTCTTTTATTAGTTTAACTGGTTGAAAGGTCCATGTGAGCTATTGCCATCACTTAGTGTCTGATGTGGATAAAAACTTTTACAAAAATCTCCTCTGAAAGCACTGAATTAATTTCAACCAAACTTTAACTGAATGATCCTAAGAATATCTAGTATTAAGTTTTTGTTTTTTTAAGCCATAGCTAAAAATAGAAAAAAAGGATAAGATACATTTAATATCAAATACCGTGAAAACCTTAATAGGCAGAGAAAATCTCACAGTGATAAAATGCTCAAAATGTCAAGATATACTTCCTACTGTGTTGCACCAAAATTATTAGATGACTTCTTGTAGGAGTTATTGGCCTTAAATGAGAATAATTTAAGAGTTTTTGCCTATTATCTGGAAAACTATGATAGATAGGTAGATACTGTGAACAGCAAAAGTGATCAGCTTTTCAACTTTCAAGAAAAAATGCTATAATGACTGAAACCATCTGATGACTGAATCAGAATTTTGCATGAGGGAGATATATTCCTTTATTTTAAATAATTTCCAGAACGAATCTAAATTTTGTAACAGCCAACTTTAATAGCGCAATAGCCGTATTTGGAAAGGGGATTTTTTACCTTGTTAAATTTCTGAACATTTATTTAAACATAAATTGTGAATTTTATTCTCAAAATAGTGTAAACATGACTATCCTTGTAATGAGCATGACTTATTCCTGACTTAGTTAAATTGGTCAAATTAAACAAGTAGGGTTAAGTGCTTTTCCTGTCCTGGTTTTAGTTTGTATATTATTTTATGTATGTTTTATTAATCTAATGCCCAGATGAAAAAAGGAGAGGGTTGACATATTAAAAAACCTAGTTTTACTCCTGCACATTTTCATGTGCCTGTCAGTAATCGTCCTATGTAATATCTAAATGTTTTTCATTATTTGGAGCTTGACATATTATATTAACCCTTGTATATTGTTGAATAGAAAATGAAAGGATATAGAGTAAATGTACATGGGACAAAATCGCACACAATACATAGAAAACATAGAAAATTATCAATGAACAGGGCTTTTATTCCTGTTCTTCATCTTGTCAGTTGATGTAGGGTCTTCAACAATGAACAAATCATTCATATCCTACAACAAGGTCAAGACGGCCCCTAGCGTCGACTTAAGCGGTACTATTGATAAAAATAAAGTAATTTTGAAAGACATCGATCGCCGCCAAAATATGCCTTGAAGTTACACATGTCAGGAGCGGTCAATGAATTACATAATTTATAATTACGGGCAAGGTTTTTGAACATATATTTGTCATACATTGCCCAACAAAAGACCAATAATTTCGAAACAACAAATGATAGACAATACATATAAAACTAAACAACAAATGATAGACAGCACAGGGCACAGACTGTATGTTGCCTTAAGTTGGTTTTTTTATGATCGTTGTCAAGTTGATGTCTAATTGATATATAACCCATGTCTCCTTTTTTTAGCTCAACTGGTTAAATGGTCCATGGGAGCTATTGCCATCACTTGGTGTCCGTCATGGTCAAAACCTTTACAAAATCTCCTCTGAAACCACTGAATTAATTTCAACCAAACTTTAACTGAATGATCCTTAGAATATCTAGTATTAAGTTTGTGGTTTTTTTAAGCCATAGTTAAAAATAGAAAATAAGGATATTAAAATACATTTAATATCCAATATCTTGAAAACCGTAATAGATAGAGAAAATCTCTCAGTAATAAAATGCTCAAAATGTCAAGATATATTTCCTATTATGTTGCACCAAAATTATCAGTTGACTTCTTATAGGAGTTATTGGCCTTAAATGAGAATATTTGACTAATTTAAGAGTTTTTGCATATTATCTTAAAAATTATGATAGATAGGTAGATACAGTGAATAGCAAAAATGATCAGCTATTCAACTTTAGACGTTATTGGCTTTTATAGCATAAACAGTACCAATTTTTCTGTACCAGATGTGCATTTCGACAAATTATGTCCACTCAGTGATACTATAGGCCAAAATATTTGAAAATCTAAAATTAATTAAAAAATAAAGAGCTTATAAACCAAAAAGGACAAAAAAAATAACAGTAGTGTGGCAAGGAAACAGAACTTTGGCAAGGAAACAGAACTTTGCATGAGGGAGATGTATTCCTTTTTTTTAAATAATTTCCAAAACAAAAATCTAAATTTTGTAACAGCAAATTTTAAAAGCACAATAACCTTATTTTAAAATGGGATTTTTTACTAATTCACGAGTTTTAATCTATTATCTTGAAAACTATTTTGAAAATCCAAAACTTATTAAAAACGAAGAGCTTATAAACCAAATATGACAAAAAATAGGAACAGTGAGGCAAGGAATCAGAGCTTTGCATGAGGGAGATATATTCCTTTACATACTTGTCCTTGTTCTTAACATACTTGTCCTTGTTCTTTACATACTTGTCCTTGTTCTTTACATACTTGTCCTTGTTCTTCACATAGTTTCTTTGTTCTTTACATACTTGTCCTTGTTCTTCACATAGTTTCCTTGTTCTTTACATACTTGTCCTTGTTCTTTACATACTTGTCCTTGTTCTTTACATACTTGTCCTTGTTCTTCACATAGTTGTCCTTGTTCTTTACATACTTGTCCTTGTTCTTCACATACTTGTCCTTGTTCTTTACATACTTGTCCTTGTTCTTCACATGGTTTCCTTGTTCTTTACATACTTGTCCTTGTTCTTCACATACTTGTCCTTGTTCTTTACATACTTGTCCTTGTTCTTCACATGGTTTCCTTGTTCTTCACATACTTGTCCTTGTTCTTTACATACTTGTCCTTGTTCTTCACATGGTTTCCTTGTTCTTCACATACTTGTCCTTGTTTTTCACATACTTGTCCTTGTTCTTTACATACTTGTCCTTGTTCTTCACATGGTTTCCTTGTTCTTCACATACTTGTCCTTGTTCTTTACATACTTGTCCTTGTTCTTCACATGGTTTCCTTGTTCTTCACATAGTTGTCCTTGTTTTTCACATACTTGTCCTTGTTCTTTACATACTTGTCCTTGTTCTTCACATGGTTTCCTTGTTCTTCACATACTTGTCCTTGTTTTTCACATACTTGTCCTTGTTCTTTACATACTTGTCCTTGTTCTTCACATGGTTTCCTTGTTCTTCACATACTTGTCCTTGTTCTTTACATACTTGTCCTTGTTCTTCACATGGTTTCCTTGTTCTTTACATACTTGTCCTTGCTCTTTACATGTTTCTTCTTGGTCTTCACATAGTTGTCCTTGTTCTTTACATATTTGTCCTTGGTCTTCACATAGTTGTCCCTGTTCTCAACATACTTGTACTTGTTCTTTACTTATTTCTTCTTGTTCATCACAGGCTTGTCATGTAGACAAGAACTTTTTTATCATTTGACATACACCTATGAAATTTGAGATGCTGTTGTCCCACCATGAGACAATGTGTCAATTATCAAGACCAACATTTAACCTTAACTTTTGACTTCAAGGTCAGATTATAGATTTTTGACATACCTGGTACTGTCCATTCCAAAATTTTGTTGTCTTTTATCATTTGTTATGAATTTTAATGTATAGTTATCACATTTGTTATGATTTATGTGTATTTTTGTTTCATTTTTATATATATATTTTTTTTTATAAAGTTTACACATTTGTTGTTATTTGCATTGATTAAAGATAATTGTACTTTAGAATCATTGTGTTTGATCAAATTAGATAAAAGTGCTTCTCATAATTCTCAATGTCAGAGTTTAGATCTGTAGATTTATACTTCATCTATGTTTCCGTCTATGACTTACTGGGTTAATTGATATCACATTTATTTTTAAATGACTCCAAACTATCCTAATGGTATGATGGTGTTTTTTTTTGTAGTTGTCAATTAGATCCTTGGTCCATTGATTTCTGTGCAGTAACTTTGATATGTTGATAGATGTTTAATCTTTGAGTTAAAGGGTTATAAAGTATAAGAAAAATCACACATTTGTACATGGCATGTTGAATATGTATACTTCAGCCAACTTAAATGGAAATTATTTTCATGAGGTTCCTGTAGATCAGAGTTTTTAGTACCAAGTCAATAGATTTCGTATGCTCCTTATTGTTTTTGAACTATATTGGAGAAAAAGTGACAGAAAATGGCACTTTTGCATGGTGTATTTTTTTGCCTTGTTAAATCTCTGAAACCCTTCACAGCATTTCTGGTTTTGATTGGCTAACTGGTGTTTAAGGCTCCCTGCCAATATACAAATAAGAAGATGTGGTATGATTTTCAATAAGACAACTCTCCACCAGAAACCAAATTATGTAGAAGGTTAGAAACTATAGGTCACCGTATGGCCTTCAATAATGAGAAAAACCCATACCACATAGCAAGCTATAAAAGGCTTGAAATGACAAATGTAAAACAATTTAAACAAGAAAACTAACAACAAGACAGCACACCAAAAATAAATATTATATACAGAACAAACGACAACCACTAATTACAGGCACATACAGAATGTGACGGAGTAGAACATGTTTGCAGGCGCGCCATCCCTCACCTTAACCTGGTACAGTGATGTAACAGCACAACATAAGAACTAACTATAAAAGTCAGTTGAAAAGGGCTTTAACTCATCAGATTGATACAAAGCACAAAAACAACTTACAAAATCACAAAAGATACAAAGTACAGATCTGAGTGTACTAGCAGTTATTGAAAGCTAGTTCAAAACCAGTAACAACTTATAAAAAATCATGTATCTTAAACTCAATTATCAATCAGTACACATCTAACTTTTAGTGTAAAAACGTCATTAACAGTCTGAGAAAAGCATGACCTAGTGCAATGTCAAAATATATATGTATAGACAGATAGTCACTACATTTGTTACATGATCATCCTCAAAATACCAATTCATTTTTCAGTACCTCACAAAGAGGCTCTGAGCATAACTGGTCAGCCTGTGATGAGTGTCGCAGAATGCTTTAAACATGGGATGTTAATCTATGGGTTGCACTCAATCTATTTGTATACAGAATTATATTTCAGAAGGCAGAAAAGGCGGATAATCCATATCTTGTGTCCAGATGCCTTATGCTCTGATGTTTCCGTCTTGCATATGTCTGTTATCCTTGATGTCATTTTCATGGTTCAGTGACTTAAAAAGCTAGGAATCTATCTGTTTTATAAAGCTTAAATTTCAACTACAATTATGTAAGAAGAAGATTACTTCCAATTCAAAATATTGCCATTTCAATTGAACATTTAATTTTGAATTCAATCTGCAAAATGACAGCAATCTGTACCCATCAGTGCTCACAAGCGCTTTGATTATCACATGATTTTTTTCAGTTACTATGAGTAAAAGGCAACTATATCTGGTATATAGAATCAGTAAAGGTATGTATGTCCATCAGACAGTCTTATTTTACTTTGTCTTCATTTCATGGTTCAGTGATCAACGTTTCTTTTTAGAAATAAAAATCTGAATCTCAATTATCCTAAACAAAACGACCGTAAATCTATCATTTACGGCATAAATCTATAATGGTCTAATTAATGTGGTTCCCGCGTGCCAAAGATACTTAAAACAAACTATATGATTGTCCAGAATTTTGTTAGAATCATCGGGGTGTATGTTAGGTATCAAACTGAATTTGAAATATCCATGAGGATGGGTACAACCAGAAACAGATAACAAAAAATGAACTACACAAAGTGATGCCCCCACTCTCCACTCTGAAGTAACTGTAGTATAACAAAGTAAATTTAGGACTTTCTTTGAGATATTATTGTGTCTGGGAGACACAAATGATGCCCCCGCAGATGCAAAGTGTTATTCTAAAATACACAAAGTTGATCATGGGAGCACATAGGTCTATGGTTCACTGTAGGAGGAGTTATCAGGAAACGCTATGCACCTTTTATGTAAGTATATACTCCAAAAAATGACAATATTCAATCTCCCAAAAGAGCAAATATTAATAAAAATCAAAACCCTGACCACGTGCACACCTTCAATATATGTACAAACAGCCAGCAAAGTGAAAATCCAAAAATGACAAAGTTCAACTATCTCCCAAAAGAGCAAATATTAATAAAAATCAAAACCCTGACCACATGCACACCTTCAATATATGTACAAACAGGCAGCAAAGTGAAAACTTCATAGCTTTCAAACTGTAGGAGGAGTTATCCGGAAACGCTATATACCCATAATGGGACGGACGGACAGGGGTAAAACAATATGCCCCCTAATTTTCAGTTGCGGGGATATAAAAAAATTTATTGTTTTAGACACAACGGCTTCACTTGTCATGTCTCTTAATTCTAACGGATCTCAAAAGTCTGTGATGAGCAATATCGGAGATGAACATGTATTTTTGTATTGGTTGGAATTGATATTTGTAACATTTGTAACAGGGGTTTTAAACTTAATTTGTACATACAACTCATTTTGAAAAGGGTAGTGACAAAATCTTTAAAAAATACACATCCCAGATCCCAGATAATTGAGACGGATTTACACAAAACTAACTAATATATCAAAAACAAATACATGCACAGCTCGTTACTTCCAAAACAATGTGAGAGTTACAACTGAAAAACCCTTGCCAGAATTATGATAATAGAATCCACACAATTTAGTCATTAAATCGGAGACCGAGTTAAGAAAAGGACTTGCACAAATGATACAAAGACTTAATGAATACGGTGATATGTAGCACACACCCTGTTATTACATTACTAAAACATTATGCCATAGAATGGCGCTTTGTACAACACGAACTTTCACAAAACCAGGAGTGTCATTAAAGTAAATTCAGTATATATTCTTTAGTGCAGTTAACTAAAGACTTTCTTAAACTGTTGATAGGGACCATTTTGAACTTGCAGTATAGTCAAGGTTTGTGTTAAAGGCTTCACTGTTTCTTTGATATTAAAAGCAACAAAACAAGCTATGTCCCTTGTCTTTAGTTTTTTTTTTAAGTTCGTGTAGGGATGAATTTTAAAATACTCTATCTTATTCATTTAGACTCGTACAATAGATTGAACTAGTCTTAATTGAACGCAAACTTCGCACCTGAGCAGTACTGGATTTGACGCAATTGATATGTCTGAGATTAGAATGAAAAAAAAATAAACATGACTAGATATATTCAAGTTTAGTCTTTTCAGGTTGAATCAGATTTAATTATATTTTCAGTATTAAATCTAAATACAGTTTTATCTTTCAATTTTGATTAAATCTAGTTTGAAAACATAGTTAAATTGTAAATAATTTAATAAGATATTAGTAGCAACAGTTCGTTGAAGCGATTTTTTTTTATCCGAACACGTGAATATGATTATATCTATCATTCCTTAGAACAAGACGGTTTGCAGCAGCTTTATACGATGGCTGAGCATCATTGTAGATTACACCTGATGCGACATAAGGGGAACAGTGATCTTTAACTTCTGCTGGGAAAGTATCATACGCTGTATGAGAATCTATTCTTGAGTAAACGGTTCCGCAGTTTGGTCGGCAATGCCCTTTGTGTGAGGTATGATCATGTACCGCGTTTACAACAGAATGAGCTTTAGTATTATCTAAATGACGTGTCCTTTTATCAACGCTTGCTATAAGAATGTTTCGGCCATGGTTCCTAAATTTGCTGTATCCACTGCATACCTTATTCCAATGTTTGTCACCTCCAGTGACGTCTTTGTAAGAGATGACCATCCAGTCCCTCCAATAGTATTTTCGGGAAAGAGAATTGTACATGTTATTAGCCCAGTCATGATTGTTCATTTTATCTCCTGGATGATCAAGTGCATATCTGTCTATGTCAACGTTTGACTGGTCGTGGTATTTAGAAACTATAGTTCTATCAGCATGACTCATCGCAGATCGAACGTGATCCATACGAGTTTTCCATTGTTTTGCGTGATAATCTATGTTATGTGATGATAGACCCTTCAGTTGCAGGTATGCAAGCTCAAGTTCGGCGGACTTCAACAACAAATTGAGTATTCCAGAACTGAATTCCGAGCATTTTCTTCGATCATAATGTGTATATGTCATGCAAGGGACTAACAAGCCATCACCAAAAACATGTCCTGCGTTTATTACTCCTTCATAAAGTTTAATGCCACTATTTTGAAAGTCACTATCATAGTTTCTTATGAATAACTTTTTCTCTCCATGAAGGGCATTGGTTGGTGCCTGGTACATTTCTCTATATTTACGATAAACTGCATTGATTTTTTGTTCAATACTGGAAAACTGGACTTTTACGGTGCTCCAATGAATAAGTTGTTTTACATCAGAAAATTTTCTGTCTATTTGATCGAATCGAGTGTCGACATCTTTATGTAGTTTACGAATAGCCAGTAATTCTGCTGATGGTCCTTTAGGAATAAAACCAAAAACAAATGATATAAACGGAGCAACAACTCCTAAGAAAGGTGCTACTTTATCTGCTATCTTTACTAAGCCAGTCGCAAACGATGACGAATTTGAAATGGTTGATGCAATGAGCTTGGCTGCATTAAGGCCGCTGCTGATGTGATCAGTGGTTGACGATCTCTCTTGTTTCACATCTCCGGCTAGTAAACCAGTGATACACAAGGCAAGAACCAACAGCAGTTTCATCTGTGAATTATAGAATGAATGAATGAATTGATTGATTGATTGATTAAATGCTTGGTTGATTGATTGGTTGATTGATTGATTGATTGATTGATTGATTGATTGGTTGATTGATTGATTGATTGATTGATTGATTGATTGATTGATTGATTGATTGATTGATTGATTGATTGATTGATTGATTTGCACACAAATAGTGTATATCACGCCGAGACCTCCTCGGTAATATTTAAGTCTATTTCTAGAATCTAAAGAGACTGTATAGCTCACATGGATATATTTCCATGCAAACAATGGCAATTCTACAAGTGGAAAGGTAGTATTTCGTTGGCCTTTGGGATGGCCTTTTTAGAATGTTCACCTAGAACCTACACACACATTTCATTGTCATATTCAGAAAAAAAATGTGAATATATATGACAACCATTTTTTTTTTTTTTTTAATTCAACAACAGTATTGCACACGCTGTTAACATTTGTTTTCGCTATCTTTATAAGCACAAGGCCACTAGTGCTTTGCGGCCTCTATGGAGGAAGCAATCTAAATTTGATTTCAATTTGCCCAGTAGTTTCATTGGTGAAGATGCTTTTGGGGAAAATACGACAAGCGGCAGATGACGAACACAAAGTAATGGTAAAAGTTCACACAGTTCCTTTGGCTATAATCGTAGAGAATTCACTAAATATTTACCGGTATCCAGTGTTTTTAATTATCATTTCACGAACAATTTTAATTTCTATGTTTACAAAAGATACAATTGTCATGGTATTTGTATATATGTTCACTTCTTTGGGGTTTCTAAGACTTCGTTCGAAACATTGAATAAGAAAAAGCAGTACCTACCTTCCGCCTGTTTGATGTAAGTCAGTTAAACTGTGCCTTTTTATTATGGCTTATATCATGTAGTGGGCTAGTAGAATGTAGGCCATGGTCGTTCCTGAGAAAATCACTGAACTTTACATATGGGTTTTGTTTTATCCAACACGTCCATGGCTAGTTACGAGACGTTTCAGGGGTTAATCTTAATAGGACCGCTATTCAAAATCATAACATTGTTCGTTTTAAAATGACGTTGTTGTCTTTATACTACATAATGGTTTTCCCCCTAAAAGGTTAGTTCATACCTATCTATTATTTATTTTCATAGTGATTAAGATTATAACACAATGTTGACTACTGCACTCCAATTTTTGACATTTTTACCTATTATGTCCGTTTGTTTTGCTTAAACATTGTTGTCAATATAATGGAATTCTATATGACTGTCATATATACAAGTGAGAGGTTTAGCTAGCTATAAAACCAGGTTTAATCCACCATTTTCTGCATAAGGAAATGCCTGTGCCAAATCAGGAATATGACAGTTGTTTTCCATTCGATGTGTTTGAGCTTTTGATTTTGCCATTTGATAAAGGACTTTCCGTTTGGAATTTTTCTTGGAGTTCGGTATTTTTGTTATTTTACTTTTTATTTAAACAGCTACTTCAATAAATAAGATGAAGGTTTTTAAAACACTTGATTGAATTATTTTATCAATCAATTTATTTATTTCAAATTATTATGAATAAAAATTTCAATGCAATTTATATGTATTATATGACGTCTTCTATGCTATATCTTAACTACAAATTACACAAAACCTTTACTAAATTCGTTCATAGATACACAAATTTGGTTTTAAAGTTTAACTGTATACGTTCCTGTAGAATTCTTATTACAAACTGGATATCACATCAAAATTTTTTCGGTAACGTTGTTTATCTAAGAATTGAATGCTTCCATTTGTAATTTTCATAGGTACTTGGGGACAGGACAAATTTTTAGCCCTCCCCCTTTTTTTCAAAATCCGGTTTTGTTTTTGGTTTTGTTTTAATTTCAATTTTTCCGCGTTTAATATACTAGAAATAACATGTATTTGCTATTTACTATCAATTCCTAGTTTATTATCCACAGCGGTCACTGATCTCTATATAATATCAGTTACCGCTGCGGGTAGTAAACTAAAGATTTTCCCATTTTGCAACATATTTAACACTACTGCTATTATTGACAAGATCATATGGGATAGGACAAAAATATTACTACTATCAATCATATTTTGGACACGCTTTGTTTTGGCGTTGTCCCTGGGTTTTTTATAACCACAAATTACAACTTCATCCCTTTCACAGTAAGTTCTTATACTAGACTATTATATATCCAAAACACCAATATGAAAATAAGGAGATGAGGTATAATTGCCATTTAGACAACTATCCACCAAAGTTCAAATAAAGTGGATGTAAGCAAAAAGAAATAAGAAGATGGGGTATGAGTGCCAATGTGTAAATGTGTAAAAAGTAAACAATTATAGGTCAAAGTACGGCCTTCAACACGGAGCCTTGTCTCACACCGAACAGCAAGCTATAAAGGGCCCTACATGACTAGTGTAAAACAATCAAAACAGGAAAACCAACGGTCTAATCTGTATAAAAAAAACGAGAAACGATAAACACTTAAGAACCGCATTCAGCAAACGACAACCACTGAAACAAAAGCTTACATTTGTGTCTCAAATAATATGACGAATTTGAAGGTATAGAGTTCACATAATATGGCGAGTTTGAAGGTATATACAAACAAAACATAGGTATACATAATCATCAAAAACAAAACAAAAATTGACAATTGAAATCACTGCACCTTACTAAATTTTAAAAACTTTAAACACGGATTCAGATATACCATTTTTCAAATTTGGATTATATAAAATGAATTGTCATGACGTACACCTTACAATTATTCAATGCAATGAACAAAGTTGGCCTTTTATTTATAGTATCTGAGAAACGGATATCATGAAAAATTATCGGTCAGATCAACCCTGTCAGACGGAAATTTACACCTTACAGTCATTCTATTCACCAAATATATTTAACCAATAAGGACCATAAACCATAAAAATGAGGGCAATACAAAAATAAGGAGATATGGTAAGATTGTCAATGAGACAACTATCTACTAACTTAAACAAAAGGATACGAATGTAAACTACAACCTTCGACAAATGACTCTGTAAATCCTACCGTATAGAGAGCTGTATAAGGCCCCGGGATGAAAAACTGTGAAACAATTAAGAAGAAAAAACCAACGGTTTGATTTATATACTCAAAACAAGAATCGAAAAACATTCATTACAGTCTTCAACCAACGACAATTACTGGATAACAGTATCCTGGCTTGGGATAGACAAACAAAAATATGACGGAGAAAACACATGTTTTGATCCCTCAACCCACCCTGATATAAGACAAACTGTAAAAACAGTTTCAAATGGCTTGACGGATCAAATCGGTACTCAGCACAAAAACAAATAACAAAGCCAAAAAGACACAACTACCGATTTAAGAGTAATCCGCGATTACTGAAAGCTAGTTTTCAACTAATAATAAACAATTTTTCACAGTGAACCTCCAATAAAACTATCGTTATGACGTCCAAGCAGTCTGAGCTAAGCATGACCTTGTGCAGTGCCGAAGTATAAGTACAAGATGTTGAATCATTTATGTAAATGACTAAATAGACATACATGTTTTTATGTATTAAACTATTCAAAATCAAATCAAATGTGAGTACCGGTAAAGAAAATATATACATATCTACAATGTTGAATTGATAACATTGCAAAATTACTTTGTTTAAAGGACCAATACTTTTATATAGATATAGGAAGATGTGGTGTGAGTGCCAATGAGACAACTCTCCATCCAAATAACAATTTATAAAAGTAAACCATTATAGGTCAATGTACGGCCTTCAACACGGAGCCTTGGCTCACACCGTGTAAAACCATTCAAACGGTAAAACCAACGGTCTAGTATATATAAAAAACGAGAAACGAGAAACACGTATAAATTACATAAACAAACGACAACTACTGTACATCAGATTCCTGACTTAGGACAGGTGCAAACATTTGCAGCGGGATTAAACGTTTTAATGGTACCAAACCTTCTCCCTTTTTCTGAAACAATAGTATAACATCACAACATAGAAAACACACGATAAAACATCAATTTGAAGGCTTAACTCAATCAAAACGTAAATTAACACACTATGAACGAATAAATTCGATCTGTGATACCTGAAAGTAAATACATAGTTAATAAAATATTAGGGACAAACATTCAAGGCCAAAAGCAAACAAACAAGTCCAAATAAAGCCATGGCAAAACACTACCGCGAAATATTAAACCCTTAGAAAATAATCACTTTTGAAAAACCGGTTTTCATAATATATACAGGTAAATGAAAATAACTTTGTCGTTTTAGGTATACTTTTCTGTCTATATAAAATCTTCCAATAATTAGGAATACCAAGAAAGGTCTGTCATATAAATACCTAATTTAACACTAGATACATAAGGGTAAATATCAACAATAAAACTTCCTGTACAGATTAAAGGAGAATAATCTTGATGTTAATACAAATGTAGTACGAAGAAGTGAAAATTAGTAGATATTCCAAATAATCAAAGCTGGTATACAGACAAGATCCATATTAATATAAAATAACAAAAAGTATTAAAATAGTATTAACAGGTCGAATTAACAAGAAAGTACGATTTGAGAGTACTCGCAGTTACTGACAGCTAGTTAAAAGCCAAAAACAATTAATGATAAAAAATCATGCATCAGAGACTAAAATCAACTAAAACACATCCCAGGGATTTAGTATTTTAACGTCATGAACAGTCAGAGAAGACATGACTTGTGCAATGCCAAAAATAAATGTATCGACAGGTAGTAGGATAGTGAGGAGCTACTTCTTAAGAGATAAAAATTAACGTGTGTGTGTCTCTAAACATCCCGCCTCAAAAAGAAGATACAACTTAGTTATGTTTTAATTTGCTAATGACAAAATCGATATTAGTGCCAATGTAAACTATATTCAGAGATCTAATTACAATATTGGTACGATAACCCTTACTTATAAGTTTGTTTAAAGGTTCGATGAGTTTACACGGATCACATAGTGATTTCCTCGCTTTAAGTACAATATTACCGTAAAATTTAGGATGTGAAATACCATTTTAATAAGTTTTCTACAGGTACAGCCAAATTTACTAATCAAATCTTTGTATCTATGAAATAATTTAGTAAAAGTTTTAAGTAATTTATGGTATCGAAATCCCTGACACAATAATTTCCCAGTGATGCATTGATTACGTTCGTTAAAATCTATGACATCAGAACACACACGGGCATACCGAACGAGTTGGGATATATAAACACCGTATGATGGAGCCAAAGGCACATCGCCGTCTAAAATGGAAAATTAACAATAGGAAATGAAAAATCGTCTCTTTTGTCGTAAATTTTAGTATGTAGTTTCCGTTAGAAATTGAAATGTCTAAATCTAGAAAAGGGCAACTGCTGCTGTTTATGTTAGATTTAGTTAAAGTAAGTTCTTTTGGGTAAATTTCGGCAGTATATTTAGAGAACTCTGGATTATTTAATGAAAAATATCATCCAGATAACGGTAGGTATTGTTGAATGTATCAACTAAATATAACAATGATGGGTCTTTACTGAGTTTGGTCATAAACTGAGATTCATAGCAATATAGAAATAAATCTGCTATTAAAGGGCACAGTTAGTGCCCATAGGAATACCTACTACCTGACGATACACTTTATCGCCGAAACGTACATAAATGTTATCTAGCAGAAAATTTAAAGCTTCAATCATATCCTCACATTTCCAGTAAGTGTATCTAGCATACTTTCCTTTTCGTTACAGAAAAGGCTTTAAACGAGTTACAGCAAATAAAATTACAATGAGATTTTCGAAAGACCATTTTATCAAATACAAAACTTTTCTTTATAAGATTGTGTGGAAGTGTAGTGTACAGAGTAGAAAAATCATAACTGTCAACAGAATTATAAGGACCATCAAAAGCATGTATTTTATCTAAAACCTGTAAAGAATTTTAACACTCCAAAATAATTAATACCATTATTTTCATAAGCTTTATTACAAAAGTTAATAACCAGTTCTTTGATAGTAGTAAGGAGGTAGTTAGAAGAACTGATAGATTAGTAGTAGAACACTTACTCGATGCGGAGATGAAACGGAATTTAAATGGTTTTTGTGTAATTTCGGTAACCAGTACATGGTAGGGACTTTCAAATGTTCGGAAGATGCTTTAAGTTGGGTAGTGGCAGTGGTATGCTTGTTAACGATTTGACTCTCTGTGGTGCGAACGGACCTGAATGTAGAGGAATTGATAATTTCGTTTTGAAGAACTTCCTAACAGTATTCATACTGGCTTTTATCTTAATTTACTAGCTCTATAATAACATTACGTGTATTTTTCGTCAGGATCCGTAATTTTGATTGGTTGACAACAATCGCAAGGCACTCCAATCATAGGTACTCTGGGGCAGGACAATTTTTTTTAGCCCTCCCCCTTTTTTCCAAAATACATTACTTTTTTTTATTTTCTGACAGTTTTAATTATTTTCGCGTTTTTTTCAGTATAACATTATCATAGATATTTAGTTTAAGATGAAAATTCTGAAAAGTCATTGTTCTGGTGATATAACAGGGAAATGCTCATCTCACATTGAAAAGTTCCAGTACAATAGAAATATTACTTGATACAGTATTGTGTCAGTTGTTTTATATCCAAGATGCTGTGTTATCATGTTCCCTGTCAAACGGTGCTAAAAACAAAACAGATAGATGCAAGTATTACTTAAATAGGACCAATACCGAGTCTGTACCTGCATCGCTGTAAATAATCGATATTTCAAACTATCGTCAAACATGGAGGAAGCGGCAGGTCAAATCTAAAAATTGGTCACACGCTACAACTCAACCTTATCAAGCGAGCACACTAAATATAAATTCATTACCTTACATAGAAACTAAACAAACTTTGACGAAAGTTTTCTACCCAATGTCTCTCGGACGGACGGATGGAATCGAGCGGTTATGGGAGCTGCTTTCGCTTTTGGCGACGCAGGAAAATAGGTAAATAAATGTGAATAAGGCAATGGTTATACATATGGAAATAAAGTGTCATGATGAAATGCCTGAAAAGGTCCAAATGAAATTTCAAAATTTTCTGGATAGAAATTAAAGTGTGGCCCCAGATGTTTCAATTCAAAGATATAGCGGTAGGTGATTTTACTCATATTATTTGTACTGCATGCAATAGGACACACATGAAAGCCTGTGGTAATGCATGCAAGATGAAGCATTAAAATGGAGATCAAATGAGTTGTTTGACGAAGATTTGATAATGTTACAACGAGATGTATCAAGAAATATTGAATTCTATGTATATATATTAAATTTTTTTTTACAAACACAGAACAATGTTTAGTAAAGCTTTTAAAGTGAATCGAAAGATTTCAAGGCTTTTATATTGAGAAATTTGAAAAACCCTGAGGATGACCCAAATTTATACTTGTCATTCCTATAAATTTCAAAGGATGCTGATTACAAAGCAGATCCTAGTGAAAAAATGAGTGAGTAAATTTAGTATCTAAAAAATAATACAAAAACAAAGATTTTTTTTTTGTAATAGAAATATAACAATAATATTTGTGAAGTACACTAGATCTGTTTTATGCTTTATTTAGCAAAAATATGTAATAGTGCTTTCATTTTCATTTCATTCTCATTGAAATGGTTTCATTATTTAACCACAAATTGAGAATTTTATTAGCAAAATAGAGTAAACATAACTATTTTTGTAATCAACATGACTTAATCCTGTCTCTGTTAAATTGGTCAAATTAAACTAATAGGGTTAAGTGCTTTCTAGTCCTGTAGCCCTTTTCACAAAAAATCTTAAGTGTAAAATTTATCGTAAGTCTAAAATATTCCTTAACAATTCAACTAAATATTTTTATCGTAAGATTAATTTTACACTTAAGATTTTTTGTGAAAAGAGCTACTGGTTTTTATTGTATGCTCTTTTATGTATGTTTAATTAATCTACTGATAGGCATAAAAAAAGGGTGAAGTTGACATTTGAAAAAAACCTAGTTTAACCCCACCCCTTCTCATGTGCCTGTCAGTAGGTGTTGTATCTCATTTCTAATGTTTTTCATTAATAGGGGCTTGACACATTGCATGGACTTCTGTCAATTGTTAAAGCCTGTCGTTGGGTTGCTGTCAAATTGAAGTATAAAATAATAAAAGAATAAATGTTTTGATAATTTTCACTTTTACCATTCAGGAGTTATGGTCCTTGATAGTTTGGAAAATGGCACTTTATGTCATTTCCATGCAATAACTTATGAACCGTTCAACCAATGCTTCAGATTTTAATATTTTGTTACTGATGACAAAATGAAGGTCAAGTTCGGTATTGACAATTTTCACTTTTACCATTCAGGGGTTATGGTTCTTAATACTATAATTATCTTTTTATTATAAATAAATACTATTATTATCTTTCTATTATTAAAAAAATATCGATTTGTTTCTTCATATTATCTTAAATTCTTAAAAAATAATTTAAATACTAAATTTACCCACTCATTTTTTCACTAGGATCAGCATTGAAACCAGCAGCCTTCGATATTGACAATTTTCACTTTTACCATTTAGAAGTTATGGTCCTTGATAGTGTGAAAAATGGCACTTTATGTCATTTCCATGCAATAACTTTTGAATCATTCACACAATGCTTGTCAAGTTTGATATTGACTATTTTCATTTCGAACTTTTCAGGAGTATTGGTCCTTAAATGAGTAGAAAATAGGTACTTTATGTCGTTTCCCTACAATTTCTTATGATCCGTTCAACCATGCAATGATTTAAAAATATTACTGATGACAAATTGAAGGTCAAGTTCCATATTAACGATTTTTACTTTTTCCATTGAGGACTTATGATAAAGCAATGGAAAGCAACTTTTACCATTCAGTGCTCACAAACTCTTGACTATCACCATGACCTCATTTCATGGATCAGTGATCAAGGTTAACTTTTGGTGGTCAATATGAAAATAAGGAGATGTGGTATGATTGCCAATGAGACAACGATCCACCAAAGTTCAAAGGATGTGGATGTAAGCAATTATAGGCAACCATACGGCCTTCATTAATGAGAAAACTCCATACCGTATAGTCGGCTATAAAAGGCCCCAATACGAATAATATGAAACAACTCAATGTAGAAAACTAACGGCCTAATTTATAACAAAACAATTTACGATAATTATGGCGGACATGAACCAACGACAACCACTGATTTAAATGCTCCTGACTTTGGACAGGCACATACAGAATGATGTGTAGTTAAACATGTTTGTAGGCGCCTCCCACCTCATCCCGTAACCTGGGAAAGTGGTGTAACAGCACATCATATGAACAAATTATCAAAATCAGTTGAAAAGGGCTTAACTCAGATCGATACAAAGCAGAAAAACGAGTAACAAAAACACAGACCGGACGTGGCAGGGTATTTATACATTCACACAACAAAAAAGACACAAAGTACAGACCTGAGAGTATTCGCAGTTACAGACAGCTAGTTTTAAACCAATAACAACTAATACAAAAATCATGTATCTAAGATTAAAATATCAATTAATAAACATCCAACAACCCATGGATTTAGTGTAAAGACGTCATTAACAGTCAGAAAAAAACAAGACCTTGTGCAATGCCAAATTGCAGGCGTCGACAGATTGTAGAACCGTGAATGTGCATATGTATATAACAATATTATTTAGTGTGGTCTTAATCTACTGATAACAAAATCAATATTTATACCAATAAAAACAATATTCACAGATCTAATAACAGTGTTGAATAGGTAACCTTTTAGAATACGTCTATTTAAAATATCGATAAGTTTACCCGGATCGTATCTAAATTACAGGGCTCGGTAAACGACGTCTTCGTAAAAATTTGGATGTGCTATCCCGTTTGAAATAAGTTTTCTACAGGTTCAGCCAAACTTCCAAACCATATCTTTGAATCTATGGAAGAATTTAGTAAAGCTTTTAAGTAATTTGTGGTAACGAAATCCCTGACTTAATAATTTACCAGTAATACATAGATAACGTTCATGGAAATCCAAAACGTCACTACAGACACAGGCATAGCGATCGAGTTGTGATGTATAATAACCGTAAGACGGCGCCAAATGAACATCACCATCCAAAAAAAAGGAAAATTAACAATAGGAAAGAAAAATCGTCCCTTTTGTCTTAACTTTTTGTGTCGAATTTCCCATGTAAGACTGAAATATCTACATCTAGGAAAGGACAGTTATTGATGTTTTATTTGATTTATTTAAAGTAAGTTCCTGTGGGTAAATTTCGGCAGTATATTTAGCAAATTTCTGATTATTCAACGAAAAATATCATCAAGATAACGGAAAGTGTTGTTGCATTTGTCCATTAAGGTCAAGGAACAGTTAATGGGCTATGTCACAGATTTAGGTGAAATTTTACATACAACTTTCGCTCGTTGAACTATAGCTGAAAATCGAAAAAATTATGCATTTATCTCTTTTATTTTCTGAAATATTACTGATTGAATATTTTTTAAATAGGTGAACATTTGTATAGAAAGCACATAAAATCGGCGAAAAATACTCGGCAATTTTTCTTAAAATCATCAAATTTCCAATTTTAAAAACATAGATTTTCTTTAAAAACTATGTTGTTGATACAGACATTTCCGTTTAAAATTGAATTAATTTGATTAAATAGGAAAACTACTGTTTGATAAGATAATGTGAAAGTGTAGTATAAAGAGTGGAAAAGACAAAAATGTCAACCGAATGAAAAGTAAAATAACAAAATACCGAACTTCAAGGAAAATTCAAATCGGAAAGTCCCTTATCAAATGGCAAATTCAAAAGCTCAAACACACCAAACGAATGGAAAACAACTGTCATATTCCTGACTTGGTACAGGCATTTCCTTATGTAGAAAATGGTAGATTAAACCTGGTTTTATAGCTAGCTGAACCTCTCACTTGTATGACAGTCCATCAAAAGCACGTAATTTATCTAAACCATCCAAAGAATTTTTTACACTCCAAAAAAAGTTAATTCCACTATTTTGATAGTAGTTAAGGAACTTGTTAAAATCACTGAAAGATTAGCAGTAGAACACTCACTAGAGACCGAGATGAAACGATATTTTACGGGGTTTTGTGTGGTTTAGGTTACCAATACATAGTTGGGACCTTCAATGTTTAGAGGAGGCCTTAAGCTGAGCTGTGACATGATTATATACTATGTGACCCTCTGTGGAGCGTACGGCCTTGAATGTAGTTGAATGTAAATAATTTCATTCTTAAGGACTTCCGTGTAGTAATTACGTCATACCACCAGCTCATTGTTGGCTGCTTTGTCGGCCGGTACGGACACAAAACGCTTTGCGGTACTTGATTGTTTTTTTAATTCTAGAAAAGGGCGTATTACTTACTCTTTTATTTATTTCTAAATTATTTTCGAAATGTGATATGCGAATATCAACAATATTCAGACATTTATTAAATAGGAATCAAGTGTCTTTTTTGTCAAATTTCTCCCGTTTACACCAATTTTTACAATAGGATGAAAAAGAATCGTTAATGAACTGACGACACTCTTTCAAATTTTATTTTGGATTGTGGAAGATATTTTTGTCCTTTTTTTAGAAAGTTTATAACCTCTCGGTCTTGATCGATGTTGAGGTCACCTGTTATTACATGGCCATAGGGAACATATCTATACTTCGCGAGTTAAGCCCTTTTCAACTGATTTTTTATGGTTTTTCTTATGTTGTTCTGCTTCACCACTATCCCTGATTGGGGGAGGGTTTGATGCCTGTACAGACTTAAGATATGTACCATATAGACATGTAATTGCTGTATATTATATTTGTTTTTCGTTCATTGTTTTGTACATAAATCAGGCCGTTAGTTTTCTCGTGTGAATTGTTTTATATTTGTAATTTCATATGTCATGTGAATTACATGGCCATGGGGACATATCTTAAGTCTGTATCTCACTGTCACTGGGAAACGAGGGCATTGAAAAAACATATTGTTTTCCTTGCAACAGGCTATATAATCATTTTGTATATCTAAAGTTAATAATCTTATTTATATATACAGTTTCAGTGTATATATTATAATTTTCATGATAATAGGCAAAACTACTGAAATATGCCCAAAATCGTCATTTCAAGGCAACAACTTCTATAAGTCAATTAATGGTTTCAGTCATTTAACATGTTTGTGAATCTTTTTATCCTTGGCGTCCATTTCGGTTTTATTGCGGAGTTGATGAACACTACTTTGCAAACAGACTCTCTATGGATGATGCAAGCTAAATTTGATTTCAATTTGCCCAGTAGTTTCAGAGGTGAAGATACTTTTGGGGAAAATACGCCAAGCGGCAGATGACGAACACCAAGTAATGTCAAAAGATCACACAGCTCTTGTGGCTATGATCGTAGAAAATTCACTACATATCAACCGGTATTCAATGTTTTTTAGTTGTCATTTCCCCTAAATGGTGGTGTTTCTTTCGAAACATTGGAATAAAAAAAACAATACCTACCTTCCACCTGTTTGATGTAACTCAGTCTAATTGAACCTTTATGGTTTATATTACATAGTGGTCTGAATGTAGGTCATGGTAGTTCATGAGCAAATCAGTGGATTTTACATATGGGTTTTGTTTTATGAAACACTTATAAGGCTAGATATGAGACGTTTCAGGGGTTAATCTTAATAAGTTCGTAGTTCGAAATCATTACATTGTTCGTTTTATAAAGACATTGTTCTTATACAACATAATGGGTTCCCCCTAAAATGTTAATTTATACCTACCTGTTGATTAAACAACTAATTCAATAAATAAATTGAAGGCGTTTAAAACACTTAATATAAAAAACGTCACTTTTTGTGACGTTGATCCATTCATGTGACGCGCAGTTTATATTTCGTTTGTTGTGTCCTGGTGCTGTCGTAAATTCATGGGAGGTGTCCGTTGTTATTTTGCGGTTTACATGTTGTAATGTACTATTATATTATTTATTTATGTATTTCTCTGTGCTGAGTGTTCTTGCGTTTGTTTGTACAGTATTCCTGCCACGTAGTGTTGTCATTTTAGCGGTATTTTTAACATTGCCATATAAGCGGGAGGTTTTGCTAGCCATAAAACCAGGTTCAACCCACCATTTTGTTTTTAAATGTCCTGTACCAAGTCAGGAATATGGCAGTTGTTATCTACAGTCCGTTTCTATGTATGTTGGCGTTTGCTTTTGTTGTAGTTCAGTGTTTCTGTTGTTCCGTTGTTATCTCTTATAGTTGATGTGTTTCCCTCGGTTTAGTTTGTTACCCGGATTTGTTTTTGCTTAATTATGACTATTGAACAGCGGTATACTACTGTTGCCGTTATTTAATTTAATTATTTTTTCAATCAATCTACCTGTATTTCAATATAATGATCAACCATAAAGCAAAATTAAAATTTCGTTGAAAGTTATGTGTATAAATTAAGATAAACCCCAATTGAACGTTTTGGTCCGTAAAATATGTTTGATTGGTCGATGTCTGTTTTACATGGCATCAGCGAAAAAGGCAGTAACGCTACATTTCAACAGATTAGTAAGATCCGTGAATATTGTCTTTTGTGGTACTATATTGATTTTATTTTTGATAGTTTAATACATAAAAAAGGTATTATTATCCAGTTATTTTAAAACATCTATGGTCCAACATCCTGCACTTATATTTCGGCATTGCACAAGGTCGTGCTTTTCTCAGAATGCTTAGGACGTCTTTACAATAAATCCGTCGGAGGTGCAATGATTGATATTTTAGTCTATAAAAAATGGTTTATCAGTAGGACTTAGAAGTAGCTTTCAGTAATTGCGTAGTACTCTTAGATAGATAATAGTGTCCTTTGGCTTTTTGTTATTTGTTTTTGTGCTT
Source organism: Mytilus coruscus (assembly GCA_017311375.1). Lineage (NCBI taxonomy): Eukaryota > Metazoa > Mollusca > Bivalvia > Mytilida > Mytilidae > Mytilus > Mytilus coruscus. The sequence continues at coordinate 120,373,942 of CM029595.1, read as the reverse complement.
AGTTCCAATCTGATGAGTCAAGCCCTTTGCAACTGTTCTTTTTTTTAAGTTTGTTCCTATGCTGTTACCCAGGTGACGGGAGGATTGAGGGCCCAAAAGCAATTGTATTGCCGCCATATTCTTTGTGTGTCTGTCTCGATCCAGGATCCTGTTATTTAGTGGTTGTCGTTAGTTTGATGACTGCCATTATGTTTTTCTTTTCTTGGTTTTAATATATAAATCAAACCGCTGGTTTTTTCTTCTTAATTATTTCACAATTGTCATCCCGGGGCCTTTTATAGCTTGCTATACGGCGGGTTATGCTCATTTAATGAAGGTTGTAGTTGTTTACATTGGTGTCATTTGGTCTTTGGTGGATAGTCTAGTTGGCAATCATACCACATCTCCTTATTTTTTAATTGACCTCATTTTTATGGTTTATGGTCAACATAAATATTCCATGATAATGTCCGTTTCTCAGAAACTATAAGCAGTTGGTTAAATATATTTTGTGAATATAATGACTGTAAGATGTACATGTCCGTCTGACATGGTTTATTTGACCTTGACCACTTTTACATGGTTCATGGTCAACGATAAATGTTCATAATATCCATGTCTAAGATACTATAAATGAAAGGTCAACTTACACCAGGCCATTGAATGATTGTTAGGTGTACGTCATAATTCAATTTATACAAAAAAGTTGAAAAATAACATATCTGAAGCTGTTTTAAAAGGTTAATCTAATTAGGTGCAGTGGTCTGGCGTAAATATAAAATTTCAATCCTGGTATCTATGATGAGTTTATTTAAACTATCAATTTAGTTTTTGTTTTCAATTGATGATGATATATATCTTTGTTTTGTTTGTATATTTACCTTCAAATTCGTCATATTATGCGAGCCATAAGCTTGATGTTTTGATTACATGTATATTAAAGTCTGATATAAGAACGTACAGTGAAAAGGATGAAGTTGTAATTTTGGTGATACAAGTGCCAGGGACAATGCCAGAACAGGGTCTAACCAAGATAAGACTAATAATAGTAATATTCTTTTTCTATCCCGTATGGTTGTGTCAATAATACCACAAGTGTTATGATTGAACATAGTTATGACAAAATATGTTACAAAAAAGGAAGAAAGCTCATTGAAATTTGTGTTTCGTCAAAATTGAAAATTCTGACTGATCTTTGTTCCTGTGATATAACTAGGAAATTCGCATCTTTTCATTACAATGGAAAAGTGTACTTGCTTACGGTATGGTATCAGATTGTTGTATATTTAAGATTCCGTATTTTCATGTCAGTTATCCTGTTCCCTGTCAGACTCTAGATTAGATAACAATACAGATAGATGCAAATATAACTGGAACAAGACCAATACCGGGTCTGGACTTGCGTCGCTGTATATGATTAATTGACATTTCAAACTATCGGCAAACATGAATAAGCTACTCAGCAGATCTAAAAATTGCTCATTCTACAATTTTGACGAAAGTTTTCTCCACCATTGACTATTTAATGGTCGGACGGAGTCGAGCAGTTACTAGACCTGCTTTCTACGTTCTCGACGCGGGTAAGAAGGTTAAATGTGAATAAGACAATGGTTACATATCGGATCAAAGTGTCATGATAATTATGTTTTCAAAGGTTTAAATCAATATGTCTTACTTTTTTAATAGTAATTATAGTGAGGTCCCAAATGGTTCATTGAAATGCATGTACCAAGTCAGGAATATGACGGTTGTTTTTCATTAGTTTGAAGTGTTTGAGCTTTGATTTTGCCATTTGAAGGGACTTTCCGTTTTGAATTTTCCTAGTGGTAGGTGATTTTAATCGGATTATTTGTACTGCCTGTAATAAGTCACACAGATAGAATAAGGAATGACATGCCCCAAAATAGCAGAGATATGACATTACATTGCATGGTTAAACTTTTCACTTTGACATCATCAGATATTTATCTAAAAGAATGGTAAAAAAGATAAACATAAGGAATATTTAAAAGAGGTGACCAAAACGGTTTCCCCAATTCCAGAGATGTTGCTTTTTTTGGAATAAAGAGAAAATTTATATAGTTTCGTTACAAACAATAGGCTTCAGAAATACTTAGGCAGTAGAAATATTGTGTGTAATTCACAGATAAAAGTTCAACATTGGGCAAGAACAGTTGGGTCATATGTTGGTTTTAAGAAAGTTATCTATTCTGAATTGTACCCCTGACAGGGTTCTTCTCACCTTGACCTAATTTTCATGGGTTATTGATAATGTTAAGTTTATTAAAAACCATTAGTAGGACCAATAATTTAGACTTTCATCTTTAATTCAATCTTATTAAGTAAAACAGGCAAGACACTTTAGTGTGTGTACTATTGGATACGCTACAAGGAAGTTGGGTTCCAGTCAACTAAGAGGTTTTCTGAAGGTCAAAATGTTGATGGTTGGAATTATTAAATTTAATGCAACAACATCAATTGTTTATGCTCTTTCATATGCAAAATGTCTTAGTAGATGTCTACTGGCAAAATCTATGTTTTAGGTAGTACAGTCTCAGGGGAGATAACTGTTAGTGAGATGCTCAACTCTCAATGTCCTGTTATTATTTGGAGAATTAGGTGTTGATGGGTTTTTTTTCAGGTTTCTTTTGGTTATTTGTGCCGTTAGAGTTATTGTCTTATGGACATATACCCCACATTTCCTTTATACTTAAATGCAGAGTATGCTACAAGTCACCAGAATCGAGATGACATCTTTTTATGTTTGAAAGAGTAGGGTAAAGTGGACAAGTTTAATTGACTGATGACATTTCAACAATGCAACATTTACTCCTTTAAAATGTATTTTTGAACTAGGTTTTCCGAAGGAAAGAAAACAGTTATTAAATTAAAGTACGGCGAGAGGGCGGGTGTTGGGCGGCTGCCAACAGTTTCTATGCAATAACATATGAACCATTTAACCAATGCTTTTCAAATTTTAATTAGTTGATACTTGTGACAAAATGGAGGTAAAGTTCGATATTGATGATTTTCACTTTTACGGTTCAGGAGCTTTTGTCCTTGACATATGGCAAAATGGCTTTTCATGCAATTCCCGTTCAATAACCAATAAATCCTTCTACCAATCGTATTTAAAATATGTTGTTACTGATGACAAAAAAGAGGACAAGTATAATGTTGAGGATTTTCACTTTTACCGTTCAAATGTTATGGTCCTTAATCTATTGGAAAATGGCATTTCATGTCGTTTACCTGCAATAACCTAATGAACCAATTGACAAATGATATGTTGTTACTTACGACGGGTGCCACATGTGGAGAAGGATCTGCTTACCCTTCCGGAGCACCTAAGATCACCCCAGTTTTTGGTGGGGTTCGTGTTGCTCAGTCTTTAGTTTTCTATATTGTGTTTTGTGTACTGCTGTTTGTCTGTTTGTCTTTTTCTTTTTTAGTCATGGCGTTGTCATTTTATTTTCGACTTTCCCTTTGGTATCTTTCGCCTCTCTTTTTATAACAGCAAGAGCGCACACGCTGAAACGTCTCGCCTGCTTTATTTATGATTGAATTCATGTTGAACGTCTTTTATATGAAGGTTTTACTACAAGTATCACATAAACTTATCATTATCAATGATCCATGAAAATGAAAATGAAGTCACGGTCAGATGAACTATGCCAGACAGACACCTAATAAATATATTGGTCCTATAGCTTATAGTACCTGGGAAAAAGATCAAACCACAAAATCTTAACATTGACTAATGGACCATGAAAATGGGGAAATATGAACCCTGCCAGACAGACATGTACACATTACAATTATTCCATACACCAAATGTACTTGACCTATTGCTTATAGTAACCGATAAACTGTCATAACCACAAAACCTATCACTAAACAATGAACCATGAAAATGAGGTCAAGGTCGTATGAAACCTGCTAGAAAGACATGTACAACTTACAATTATTCCATACACCAAATATATACATGACCTAATTTTATGATGAATGCTTTTTTCAATGAGTCACCAAAAATGTAAATTTTATAGCCAGATACTTTACAATTTTGTAGATGTAGATTGTCTACATACTGCCTTAACATTGAAACCGGTAGATTTTATCATATTGAAAGAGAAAAAATATTTTGTTATATGTGTGATAAACATCTGATTGAAGATTAATACCGTTATATGTGGGTATGTAACAAACATTTTGATATAAGAAAAATATATATAAAACCGTTTTATTGGGACAAAATCATCTTGTTATAAATCTATACAATTATTGTCCGTTCATAACATTAAAGAGTTTAACAATCTAGGTAAATACCTTTATTTAGCTGATAAGATTGGTAATATAATGATTATTTCATTATTTATATTATGTGTTGTCATTCTCCGCCGATGATTCATACTTGTTTGTAATTGTAAAACACATATGTAATTAATCACTGATGCTATTATATTTGTATATGTAAATTCTATAAGCTGTATTCTTTTGAATAAAAAAGGTATTTTTTTATAGCATCTGAGAAATAGACCAAAACGACAAAAACTTAAAACTGTCCAATGAACCATGAAATTGAGGTCACGGTCAAAGCATATTAAGTGGATCTATCAATCATATTGTCCAATGTCTTATAGATTCTGTTTTGACAAAAGATAGCATGGAATAGAAACAAGATAATACAAAAACCTTTTATTTGCATTCAAGAATGTTTCTAGACTATTATAATAAATTTTCATGATATATCAATTTGTGGAAATTAAAACATCACCATTAGGTAAATGTACCCCCCCCCGGTATATAAAAAAAACACATTTTCACAAAATTTTCATCTCATCGAAAGAGATATATGTCCTTATAATGAAAGGTAGTCTCAAAAGTGAAAGTTGGTGAATAATAATAATCTTATGATTGAATATGTTACTACAGAAAGGAAACGACCTTGTATGAGGGCGGAGTGGAGTACTACCTAAAATTAATGGTTAATCTATTTTTTAAAATAACGTTAATATATTGAGATGAGTGATGAATACATTTTTACTTGAATCTACATATTTTACTCCACAAAGTGAAATCAATTTTCAAATATTAAGAAAATTGGTTTACTTATAAATGCTTTTTATAAGTATTATATAAAATTGACTGACTGTCTATTATAGTTTTCAAGATGATAGTCTAAAACGAAAATTAGGTAAATAGTTAATCAAGGGAAAAAATCTTTATATGAGTCAATTGATGATTTCGGTCATGTGACCTATTTAAAAACTTGGTATAGTTGATCATTCTTGCTCTGATAGTTATAGTCTATATAATAGAATGTTTACTATAATAGCCAAAAACGCAAAAATTGGTAAAAATTATTTGATTTATTTGTAAATCGTGTTATGCTGATTATTGTTAGCTATTTATATTTCTGTTTATCTATATGTTTCAAGACGACGTAAAAAATACTGATTGGTCAAAAGCCATCGTTTATCAGCAATGACTCCCACAGGCGCTTTGGGGAATCAACACCCCCTTTTTTCTAAATATTTTTTTAAATATTTTTTTGTATGCTGTAATATTTTAACTTACTTTTCACTTATTTGATGTGTTCTTGCTCTCATCCATACGATATTACAGTAACAGTAGTATATAATGTTTATTCTCTATGATTATGATTAAACTCATCATAGATACCAGGATTAAATTAATCATATTAATAGAATAGTCTGACAATGTTGATCTTAATGAATGAATATATATAATATAAGTCTATAAAAAAGACCAACCAGCAAATTTAATGTGTACCGAGTCGTCTAGAATAGACGATACTGCGCAGATAAGGAAAGAACTATAAAAGTCTAAAGATTTGCGCAACGGTACTAATATAAGATGGTAATATATGAAGATGATGTTATAAAATCGTGTTGAAAATATTTCGGCTGAACAAATAGCCTTCGTCAATGTCATTAATTTAACAAACAGTATTGTTAAAATTATTGACACTGACGAAGAAAAGGGTAGTGACAAACCCTAAAAAAAATACACATACCAGATAATTGAGACGGATTTACACAAAACTAACTAATATATCAAAAACAAATACAAAAACAATTCGTTACTATCAACACAATGTAAAAGTTACAACGAAAAAACCTTGCCAAAGCTATATTTTAGCAAATACTTGCACAAAACTAATAATGAAAAGACTTAATGAATACGTTGATATGTAACATACGCCCTGTTGTTAAATGAAAAATACATTTATGCATACGAACAGTTACCACAAAGAGAATGGCGTTTTGTGCAAAACTAACTTACGCAACACCGGGAGTGCTATTAAGGAACATTCAGTATGTATTGTTGAGTACAGTTAACTAAAGGCTTCCTAAAACTTTAGGTATTGGTGATTTTTTGAACTGGTAGTAAGGTGTAAGCTTGTGTTGAAGGCTTCACTGTGTTCTTGAGATTAAAAGGAACAATAAAAAGCTATGTGCCCTGTGTTTGCTTTTTGTCAAGTTCGTGTTGGGATGAATTAATACACCATCTTATTATTTAGACGAAGACAATAGATTAAACTAATCTTAATTGAACGTAAACTTAGCATCTGAGCAGTACTGGATTTAACGCAATTGTTATGACTAAGATTAAAATGAAAAAAAAAAAAAAAAAAAAATGATAAGATTTATTCATGTTCAGTCTTTGCAGATTGGATCAGATTTAACGGTATTTTCAGTATAAAATCTAAATACTGTTTTTTCTTTCAATTTTGATTAAATCTATCTTGAAAACATATTTCAGTTGTAAGTATTTTGATTAAATAACAGAAGCAACATTTCATTTGAACGATTTCTTTTTATCCAAACACGTGAATATGATTAAATTTGTCATTCCTTAGAACAAGACGGTTTGCAGCAGCTTTATACGATGGCTGAGCGTCATTGTAGATTACACCTGATGCAACATACGGGGAACAGTGATCTTTAACTTCTGCTGGGAATGTATCATACGCTGTATGAGAATCTATTCTGTGGTAAACGGTTCCGCAGTGTGGTCGACAATGCCCTTTGCTTGAGGTATGATCATGTACCGCGTTAACAACAGAATGAGCTTTAGTATTATCTAAATGACGTGTCCTTTTATCAACGCTTGCTATAAGAATGTTTCGGCCATGGTTCCTAAATTTGCCATATCCACCACATACTTTATTCCAATGTTTGTCACCTCCAGTGACGTCTTTGTAAGAGATGACCATCCAGTCCCTCCAATAGTATTTTCGGGAAAGAGAATTGTACATGTTATTAGCCCAGTCATGATTGTTCATTTTATCTCCTGGATGATCAAGTGCATATCTATCAATTTCAGCGTTTGACTGGTCGTGGTATTTAGAAGCTATAGTTCGATCGGCATGACTCATCGCAGATCGAACCTGATCCATGCGAGTTTTCCATTGTTTTGCGTGATAATCTACGTTAGATGATAGACCCTTCAGTTGTAGGTATGCAAGCTCAAGTTCGGCGGATTTCAACAACAAATTGAGTATTCCAGAACTAAATTCCGAGCATTTTCTGCGATCATATTTTGTATATGTCATGCAAGGGACTAACAAGCCATCACCAAAGACATGACCTACGTTCAAGACTCCGTCATAAAGTTTAATGCCACTATTTTGAAAGTCACTTTCATAGTTGCTTATGAATAGCTGTTTCTCTCCAGCAAGGGCATTAGTTGGTGCCTGGTACATTTCTTTATATTTACGATAAACTGCATTGATTTTTTGTTCAATACTGGAAAACTGGACTTTGACGCTGCTCCAATTTATGAGTTGTTTTACATCAGAAAATTGTCTGTCTACTTGATCGAATCGAGTGTCGATATCTTTATGTAAATTTCGAATAGCCAGTAATTCTGCTGATGGTCCTTTAGGAATAAAACCAAAAACAAATGATATAAACGGAGCAACAACTCCTAAGAAAGGTGCTACTTTATCTGCTATCTTTACTAATCCAGTCGCAAATGCAGTCGAATTTGAAATGACTGATGCAATGTCCTTGGCTGCATTAAGGCCGCTGCTGATGTGATCAGTGGTTGACGATCTCTTTTGTTTCACATCTCCGGCTAGTAAACCAGTGATACACAAGGCAAGAACCAACAGCAGTTTCATCTGTGAATTATAGAATAATTTGATTGATTGATTGGTTGGTTGGTCGATTGATTGATCGATTGATTGATTGATTGATTGATTTGCACACAAATAGTGTTTATCACGCCGAGACCTCCTCGGTGATATTTAAGTCTATTTTTAGAATCTAAAGAGAATGCATAGATCACATGGATATGTGTCCATATACACAATGGCATCTCTTCAAGTGGATAAACTCATCATAGATACCAGGATTGAAATTTTGTATTTGCACCAGACGCGCGTTTCGTCTACAAAAGACTCATCAGTGACGCTCGATTCAAAAAAAGTTAAAAAGGCCAAGTAAAGTACGAAGTTGAAGAGCACTGAGGACCAAAAATTCCTAAAAGTTTTGCCAAATGCAGCTAAGGTAGTCTATTACTAAGGTAGAAAAGCCTTAGTATTTCAAAAATTCAAAAATGTAAACGGTAGTAGTTCTGGTCTATTGGGATGGCCTTTTAAAAAAAAAATCACCACTTTCTAACTCGGACCCAGAACCTACACACACAGTTAACTCAAGTTCGTACTTTTATTACCATATTCAGAAATAGATGTGAATATCTATGATGCCCGTCTGCTTTTGTTTTGCTATATTTATAAACATAAGGCCACTAGTGCTTTGCGACCTTTTGACAGGCAGTGCAAACAGAATTCTCAAAAATTATCAAATTTTTAAAATTTCTTTTTTCACCTGAATGTAAAATTACTTTATCTTTTCCTACACCTGATTCATCCCTCAGCTTGGGAAAATATGTTTGATATATGCTCAGTGAAGTTCTTGTCCTATCACAGTGTTCAGATATACACAAAAACAACCAAGTTCCCGGAAAGTAAATACTACCGTTCCACATACAACGCTATTTCACAGACTAAATTCTAGACACATTTATTATTTTTCTCCTGCAATTCAGACCTTGCAATTTAATGTTTATTTTTTTTTTCATTTGTTGTCTTTTATTTGTATTGTAATCGACATGGCTTAAACATTTAAACGTATTCCACTTCGAGTTTGGAGCCTTTGTGCAGCATACAGATGCATAACAACATAGAATGATCAACAGAAAGATATCAGCAAGATAAACTATGATCGGACACATGATATTATATGAACAATTATATTGAAAGGGTTTAAGCTTAAACGCGGACCGCGATGAGGACACCGAAATGAACGTCCACAGTAACATAAACATTACAAAGATGGCAGCAGGGGAACTTTTGAATTAGTTTGAAGTACAAATAAAACAAATATGTATTTGTATACCAACAGTAAGTTGATTGCAGGATAAATGAGATATCCTTGTCCGATATAGTTTGTAATTTGTTTATGTTGCCCCGCCGATGTGTTCTTCATTACACTACGGATATCATTTTGGTTGAGATTAGTTTCAAAAGGGATGAAATTGTAAAATAGAAGATTGATTGAATGATTGTTGATTGCTAAGCGTCCAGTGGCAAATATGTCAATGCATGTTCAGGGCGAGATAACATTAACTTTTAATGCAATGGATAGGTACTGTAAGGACCGACAAGGATAAAAGGGGAAAATTTAGACCATCACCGGGAGATGGGGGTATTGGATAAAACATAGTTTTCCTTGCAACCCTCCTTCTCTTAATTGAGTGTTGTTTCAAGGGCTCTTTAACGTGCAGAGAACGTGTCACTTTCTCTACATGAGACATCGAATTTAACGTACCAATCCGACAGGATGTGACTACGTATTTCTATATTCCGCAGCCGAAAGGACGCCCCAATTTAGCAAGGGTTTTACTGCTGGAACGGCAGAAATCTAAGGGATGACCATAATACTATATCCCAGTCAAATTCAATGATCATTGTCGGTCATGCAGCGGAATCATTTATATATCCTATTTTGAGAATCAGGTTTGCTGTTTTTTACAGTTTCGGTTCATTTACATTAATTTTTATGATAAAGCTTAAACGCTAAATTTTGTCAAAAATCGTCTTTTAACGCAGTGTAAATAAAATTAATAGAATAAAGGACAGTTTTTTTTTATCTTTTTTGTAGATCTTGTGTTGCTGGTCATTTTTGCGGTTTTCAGTTTCTGTCTAACTATTACATTGGGGAAATCGTCATTTCAAGGACAATAACTCATATAAGAAATCAACGAATGGTTAAGTTATTTTGCATTTTTTTAAATCTTTTATGAGGATCATTTTGCCGTTGACAGCTGCAGAATCTATTTATCTATTAAAGTTTTCTCGATAATAGGAAAAACGCGTTTTCATTGGACTGATAAACAAATCTTCATTAAAGGGCAATAACTACTATAAGGACTAATTTGATGGTTTTAAGTATTTAAACATTTTGTACATGTAAATTACTAAACATATTTCGATGTACAGTTTCTTGTATCTATTATAATTTTTACGATAATAGGCAAAAATGCTGAAAAAATCGTCATTTGAAACCAATAACTCCTATAATTGAATTAGTTTTCTCAGTCATGTAACATTTTTGTGAATCTTTTCAGCCTTATCGGTCATTTTGGCTTAGTTATGGAGTTGATGGACACAACTTCTAAAGCAGACTCTCTACGGACGGTAGGCTAAGTTTGATTTCAATTAACCCAGTAGTTTCAGAGGTGATTTTATTTTTTTTTTTTTTGGGGGGGGGAGGGGGATACACCAAGCGCCAGATAACTAACATCAAGTAATGGTAAATGATCATTCTAGTTCTGTAGCTATGATCTCAGAGAATTTACGAAATGTTTACCGATTGTCAATTCACGAGCACTGTTCATGTCTATGTTCCCAAAAGATACAATCATTATGACCATTTAAGACAATGGGTAATGCTTTCTTTTTTCTGGTATTTGTTATTCTTTTGGGTTTCTTAGGCTGTTTTCAAAACATTAAATAAAGAAAACTTATACCTACCTTCCACCTGTTTGATATCAGTCAGTCTAATTGTACCTTTATGATTTATATCATGTAGTGGGCTAGAATGTAGGCCATGGTCGTTCAAGAGAAAATCGGTGGATTTTACATATGGCTTTTGCTTTATCAGACACGTCCAAGGCTTGATACGAAAATCGTGACATTGTTCGTTTTAAAAAAGACGTTGTTCTTATACAATATAATGGTTTCCCCCTAGAAGTCTAGTTCACAACTATCTATATATGAAACGGCTACTTCAATAAATAAATTGAAGATTTCTTAAACACAATTTTATCATTTTGTCAATCAATTAACTTCTATATAATGATCAACTATTAAGCAAAATTAAAATGTATTCTTTGCCTCTAAACCACAAATTTCACAAAACCTTTACGTTTATAGATACAAAGATTGACTGTACCTGTAGGATTCTTATTAAATTGTTTTTTGTTTCTTATTTTTAAAATATAAATTAGACCGTTGATTTTTTCTTCTTAATCATTTCGAATTTGTCATCTCGGGGCGTTTTGTAGCTAACTAATCGGTGGGTTTTGCTCATTTGTTAAAGGTTGTAGTTAATTACATTCGTATCATTTAGTCTTTTAATTAGTGGATAGTTGTCATAATTGCAATAATACCAAATCTCCTTATGGTCAACGTTAAGATTCCATGATTATATCCTATTCTTAGGAACTATAAGCAATTGGTCAAATATATTTGGTGAGGAGAATGACTAAGATTTACAGGTCCGTCAGGCAGGGTTCATCTGACCCTGAACATAAAATAATAATATGCAAATATGTGAAAAAAGACCAATACTGGGTCTGGACTTGCGTCGCTTCATATGATAAATTGAAATTTCAAACTATCGGCAAACAGGAAGAAGCTGCCCGACAGATCTTAAAATTAATAACATGCTACAATTCAACATTTTCCAACAGCAAACCAAATATAAAATCATTCCCTTTCATAGTTTTCTCGATCAAAGTGGCATGATAATTATTTCTGAAATGGTTTAAATCAATTTATGATAGAAATCATAGTGAGGCCCCAGATGGTTAATTTATAGATTTACCGGTATGTGATTTTAACCGGATTATTTTTACTGCATGCAATAAATCATAAAATTATAATAAGCTTAAACTTTTTACTTTGAATTTTGGCACTGGCTACGGTTACATTGAAATGTAACAATAATAAAAAAAGTAATTGTTACATTGGAGACTAATTGCCGGAATGAAGGGTTGGGTAAGGAACCGATTTATTACGAATGTAACAATAATAGTTGTGTCTACGGTTAATATTCGTGTCTACGGTTACGTCGTGTTTATTAATTAAGCTTTAACCTTCCATAGCTTTGTTGCTTGTTTTGAGTGAAAAATCTCTGGACTCTGAAAATGAAAACACTGTTTCCACCTGTTGGCAAATGTCAAAATCAATTGCCTTCACAATTGACTTCTATTTTTTGTTTTTTTGTTTTATAGTTTTTTTTTTCATTTCAGCCAGAGACATATACATGTCTCTGTTTCAGCCATGCTAAGTTGAATATTGAAATCGGAGGTGAACATAACATCAGTAATAAACGGCAATGGAATTATATCAAAAGACAACATGAAACAACCTCACGTTTCCAACAAAAATATTAGACGAAAATATAAACATCGCAAGAGTAAAAAAATATTTTTCACCTGAAGCATGGCAGACATTTAAAGTGTTTATAACTTCAAAAAGGGATATTGCAGAGTGGAATTGTAAAGTCTGCAAAACCGACGTGCACATTGCTGCATCTGCAGTCATTTGTGATGGCTGCCTAGAGTGGTTTCACCAAAAATGCCTCGGACTGAAACATGCTCCCAAAACAACATATTAGATGTATAGAAACTGCCATTGTAACTAAAAATTTAAAAAATTGTATGCAATATTGTAAAATTCAAATAAAAGTTTTTTTTATTGCAATACATATTACTAGTCCCAGCATACACTGAAGTCGTAACAATAACACAACGTAAACGTAGACCCAAATATTATTATTACATTCGTTATTAATCGGTTCCTTACCCAAACCTGCATTCCGACAATTAGTCTCCAATGTAACAATAACTTTTTTATTATTGTTACATTTCAATGTAACCGTAGCCAGTACCAATTTTATCATCGTATACTTATCTGAAAGAATGGCAAACTAGATTTGTCGGAACGAACGAATGGACCCGCTCGCAAAAACTATTATTCTCACGAAAATTTCAAAGTTCAAAGCCCGTCATTTCAACAAAAATCAGCGGGGCGGAACCAAAAGTAAACTCAATCTGCAACTCATCATAGTAGACTAACATACTGAGGTAGCACTCCACAGTTATAAAATAAAATTAAAATTGAACCACAATAGAATGTTTAATCATCTTCTATTCCTGGCTTTCTAATACATCAAGGGAGCTACCATTTGACTTTAATGGAGGGGGGAGGGGGGCTAGGATGAAATTTGAAAAAAAGGCAGGACAGGAGTTTTGAGTTAAAAAAAAGGGCAGGTTGAGTAACTTGGCAAAAAAAAAAGGCAGGATGACAATTTATGTAAAAAAAAGTCAGGATTAACTAATAAAAAAAAAATGCAGGACCGAATAGAGTGAAAAATAAAAAGGCAGGACAGAGATTACAACTAAAAAAAAATGCAGGACAAATTTTTTCATCTTAGCCCCCTCCCCCATACAAATCAAATGGTAGCTGGTAGCTCCCTAAGCCAACTATTTGTTTCAAAAGTTAAAACGGTGAAATATGTATCCAAGGCAACATTCTGAATTTATTTATCATAAAATATTGCAAAAAGGGGCATGGAAATGTCACATATTTCCCAACAATTTGGTTAAAACTAGAATTTCAATCGCTTTGAGTGATACCTTTTCTGAAACTTTTGACATTAATCTACCAAATGAGCAAATAAAAACTGGGTGTCTTTCACCTCATTTTTTCGTAAAATTTAATCTCAAGTTCGTGCCACAAAAAGTTGGAATGGATATGAAAATACTGACTTGTCATACAGAAAACAGCCCATAATATGGGGACGAAGTCCCCAATTACAGTAGAAAAATCAATAAAAAAATTCAATCTACTAATGAACTAAAAATCGTTAACTTTTTTTTCTAACTTTTTTTATTTTCCCGCATCTGCGCAGAAATCTTTTCCGGTATCGTTTATCTCTGGATTTGAGTAAAATATTATAAGGACGTGCCTTGCAACATTAAGCAAATCAATAAAACTAAAAATCAATATAAAAATCAACATATTAATGAAATCATAGCGTTTCTTTGTTTACATTGAAAATGACATCACATATATAATCATTTACAACAGGACCAACATCGGAAACGTTTCCGTATTCCCGTTTGTTTTTTAACAGATTCTGAAGTTAAAATATGCTTGAATTTAAAACAATAAGGTATAAGACTTCGAATCGTCCCCTTTCACAGGTAACGCCTGCCTCATATTATATACATAACACAACCTTGATGTTCCTAATATGAGACAGGCGTTACCTGTGAAGGAACGAAGTCCGTATCAATTATTTTTTTTTGATTCTAACATATTTTAATGTTCAAAAAGAAACGGAAATACCGTAACGTTTGTTGTTAGTGATTCTCAAAGTCTCATATGTCAAACGAGACCGAATCAATTACTTTTTTTTTAATTCTAACATATTTTAATGTGCAAAAAGTAAAGGAAATTACGTTACGTTACCGATGTTGTTTCTGTTGTTAGGGATTTTAGATGTGAAGTCATTTTAGTCATTACGTCGTTTTCAATGTAAACAGAGACGCTATAATCAGGTAACGTTTTTTTCATATCAGAGAATAATTAAAATGAAATTGTTATTGTGTTCATTCCTATATATTTGACTGAAAAATATACCCAAAGTCTCACGACAAATGAGACCGGAAGAAAGAAAGAGATTTCTGCGCAAATGCGGGAAAATTAAAAGTTAGAAAAAAAGTTAACGATTTTGAGTTCATTAGTACATTGGAAATTATTTATTTTTTTTTTTTTTTTTTTTCTAATGTTCTAGGGGATTTCGTCCCCTTAATATGAGGCAGGCGTTACCTGTGGAAGGGAACGAAGTCCGTATCAATTATTTTTTTTAATTCTAACATATTTTAATGTTCAAAAAGAAACGGAAATACCGTAACGTTTCCGATGTTGGTCCTGTTGTTAGTGATACTCAAAGTCTCATGTCAAACGAGACCGGAAGAAAGAAAGAGATTTCGGAAATGGGAAATGCTAACTAACCCGAATAATTCAGTCGTTATATTTCGCTGATCTACGATGGCTACATTAACTTGCGTGGAAGAAAATCGGACACGGAGAGGGATTGAATTATTCGAGTTAAATGCTAACTCGAATAATTCTGCGCCCTCTAGCGGCCTATAGTTAATGTAGCAATCGGAGATTAGACGGAGATCGGCGGAATATAACGACTGACATTATTCGGGTAACGGAAATGCGGGAAAATAAAAAAGTTAGAAAAAAAGTTAACGATTTTGAGTTCATTAGTACATTGGAAATTATATATATATAAATATATATATATATATATATAATGTCTAAAAATAGCAACAATCAACATTCAATCTATTTAGGCGTGGATCAGTTTGTGAAAATAAACTGATACAGTTACTGAATTAAAATTATATAAATGTCTAAGAATATAACTTAAACACGCTAATTAATACATTTAAAAGTTCTATTAGCTGTTAAATAGAAATACGCAATATTTCGCTAAACAAATTAGCTTCATCAGGCGTGTGCATCTCTCAAGGTGAAATCGGATGCATGACAAAAAAATATTTTTGTAGCTCAAACTACACAGAATTTTAGTAAAAGTTTAACATATTTATTGATGTTCTATAAAAAAAATATATGTTTGTAGCTACAACTACATAAAGTTGGAGTAAAAGTTTAACATATTTATTGATGTTCGATAAATTGTATGAATTTCTATAAATTAATTTGTATGATTTCAAGATTGTTATTTATTTGTTTTAAATCTTTTTCGTCTCTCTCATTGAGTCCATCAGGTTCAAGAGTTCGTAACTGGTGCATCCAAAATCCCTCTCTTTTTTGTCTTCCTTGTGTATCCCAATTTTGGTTTTTCTCAATGATTTGAAATGTGACACTTTCAAAATCATGCCCTGCTCTTAAAAGATGTCTTGTGATTGGGCAGTTTCTTTCTTTTGTATAAAATGACCGATGGTTATTTAGTCGGATGTTAAATGATGTTTCTGCTTCACCAACATATTGCAACTTGCAAGTTCCACAAGTTAGAACATAAATACAATTTTGCGTTTTGCAATTTGATGTTATAAATATGTTGTATTTTTTCTTTGTGACTGTGCTGACGAATTGGGTTTCGATGTTGGCGACTTTGCAGCACTTACAATTGCCCCTTCCGCATGGTTTATAACCTCCTATTGTCGATATCTCCTGTTTAGATAATTTGGATGTTACTAGAATATCTTTGAGGTTTTTGGGTCTACGGTAAGCCATGACGGGAGGTGATGGAAAAATCTCTTTTAAGGAAGGATCATTTTCAATAAGACGCCAGTGTTTGTGGACAATAGATGAAAGATTTGTCAGGTCAGGATGAAAGCTGACAACAAATGGAATTTTATTTGTCTGGGCCGTCTTCTCTTTGTATTCAAGTAGGTTTGTTCGGTCTTTTTCTTTTGCTTTACCGAAAGCTTCTGAAATATTTTTGTTCTTATAACCTCTTGATTTAAGTTGCTGTCTGAGTTGTCCCAAACGGTGGTTTAGTTTTGATTCCGATGAACAAATCCGTTTTAACCTGATGGCTTGGCTGTACGGGATGCTCCGGGAACAGTGTTTTGGGTGACAACTCTTCGGAGAGAGAAATTGGTGTTTATCAGTTTTTTTGGTGTGAAGGTCCGTTGTCATGACTCCGTTTTCTAAAGTTATGGTGGTGTCGAGAAACGCAATTTTCTCATTTGAATATATATATATAATTATATTTTTTTTAATGATTTTTCTACTGTTATAGGGGACTTCGTCCCCTTATAAACCCAATTTGAAGGCTATATTAATCTTCAGCTATCCAAAAATGAATTTTATTGCACACTAGCTCTCATATTTGAAAAGAACTTCGCTGAGCGCAGCCTGATACGACCGCAGAGGTCGAACCCTGAACAGTTGGGGCAAATTTGGACACAATATTCAAGCTTGGTACTATCTGAATTTGGATTGTGATCAAATTTTTACCATAATATAGGTTTCTGACACAAAATAAATGTGGTCAAAGATTTTACAAATACTGTGCAATTGAAGATTTCTTCTTGAAACTTTTCAAAAATTTGAAATTTGAAAAATGTTGAAAAAAATATGAATCGCTTAAAAAAAAAATTGGAACCCCCCCTTTTCAAACTTTTTGAATCTCCCTTGGAGCATTAACCTTCAAACTCAATCCCAGTCTTTCCTTTGTTGTATGGAACCTTGTAGTACAATTTTAGAGAGATCAATACACTTAAACATAAGTTATTGTCTGGAAACTTTAAAAATGCTTGTTTTGGCTCTTTTTTTGCCCTTAATTCCTGCATGTTTGGAGCAATTACCCCCAAACTCAACCCCAGCCTTCCCTTTGTGATATCAGAGATATAATTGTATTATATGTCTCTGGTGATATGGAACTTTGTCATACAACGTCAGAGAGATCCATACACGTACACACAAACTATTGTCTGGAAGCTACAAAAATGCTTGTTTTTGGCCCCTTTTTGGCACTTAATTCCTAAACTGTTGGCACCATAACCCCCAAAATGAATCCCAACCTTGTACTTGTGGTATTAAACATTGTGGTACAATTTCAGATCAATTGAAATACTTATACACAAGTTATTATCCTGAAACTAGAAAAATGCTTGTTTTGGGTCCCTTTTGGGCTCCTAATTCCTAAACAGTTGGGATCATCATCTGCCAAATAAATCCCAATCTTCCTTTTATGGTATTGAACCTTCTTAAAAATTTTTATAGCGATCCATTCACTTAAACTTAAGTTATTGTTCGGAAACCAATGAGTTTTCAGTTGACGACGATGCAAACGACGACAACATCATAGCTCTATACGAACCCATAAAGCACAACAATATATTTTAAATCTAAATTTGCTTTCAATCTTTAATATATGAAAAAAATTAACAGCAGAAGAACCTTAACAAAATTTAGACTGAGTAACCACAGTTTGAGAATAGAAATCGAGATACATGAAAGAAAAGTAAATATTTAAGGAAAACATGAAATTTTGTCAAAAAGTGAAAGGCTCTGTCAACATTGTTCACTGAATATAAAACATAGGCGGATCCAGGGGCCCTGGGGCCTGCCCCTTTGTGGGAAAAATTTGGTTGATTATATAGGGAATCACTGAAGCATGACGGGAACGGGCACCTCCTTATGAAAAGTTCTAGATCCGCCACTGTAAAATGACCTTCATTTTGTGTTAGATTGCCCTATATATATTGCTTTCCATGATTAGAATGGTCAAAAAATGTATTTCAAAAATTTCCAAATTTAAAAAACATAAATTTAGAAAATCTCCTTATCTGGATAGTGACATTTTAGTCTATATCTAATTTTTTTTTTAGACCAGACAGGGAAAAAGACAAAAGTTGAGATAAAAATAATAGAGTTATCCCTCTTTGTACTGGCTGTCTTCTATCATGTACTTATTTTTATAATCATGTTGCCATATTTGTTCTAAATCATATCTTATTATTAGCAATCAGTATGTATGTTAGTACGCATTTGTTGTGTGTGTATATTGTATGAACTTTGTGATTTGTGTTGATTATATGGTCTTTATGGACCCTTTTGTTTAGGAATAAAGATGTGTGAATTTACCCATTTAAATACATCATAAAAGTATTAAATAGAAAATAACATCATACATTGTAGTCATGGCTAAAATTAGAAAACCTTGATCAGCAAAATTTAATAGTAATATCTAAAAATAAATTTCTTCATCAAACCAAACCCATTTAAACACATTATAGAAGTATTGAATAGAAAATGACATCATAGTCATGGCTAAAAATAGAAAACCTTGATCAGCAAAATTTAATAGTAATATCTAAAAATAAATTCCTTCATCAGCATTTAATATAACTTCTAAAAATAAATTGACAGCTAATCACCTCAAGAGAAAGAACATTTCTTTACAACAAAACCATTGAGAACTTAAAATTGGTTACAGGATTTGAATTTATACTCAATTTTTTGCTTTTGTGCAATACACTATGCTGTTGCAAATTGCCCCCTCCCAAAAATTAAAAAAATTACCCCCTTCTTTTTTTTTTGATTTTGTGCAATACACTATGCTGTTGCAAATTGCCCCCTCCCAAAAATAGAAAAAATTACCCCCCCCTTCTTTTTTTTTTGATTTTGTGCAATACACTTTGCTGTTGCATATTGACCCCCAAAAAATCTGAAATGAGAAAAATTGTCCCTCTCACAATTTCTTTTTACCCCATTTTTTTTACCTCCCCATCCTTTTTCCAAGCAACCCCCAAAAATTTTTACCCCCTTTTTGCAAAAATATTTTACCCCTCCCCTTCCCCTTTTATTAAAAAAAAAATATATGAAGAAATTTTTCTTTTAATTTCTGAAATCTGAAATGAGAAAAATTGTCCCCTCCCACAATTTCCATTTTACTCCCCCTTTTTTCACCTCCCCCACCCTTTTTCCAAACAAAAAATTCTTTCCCTCAAGATATGGTCATAATCTTAATTCAAATATCCATTGGAGTTTGCAACCATAATTACCCATTTAAATACATCATAAAAGTCTTAAAACAGAAAACAGAAAATGACACATAATCATGGCTAAAATCAATATTCCTTAATCATCATACTTCTTAAAGTAAATTGACAACTAATCACCTCAAGACAAAACAACATTTCTTCAATGTAAGGGAAGTAATCAAACTTATGTTTGGATTACCCCCTTACACTGCTTTAAAACTGTCCATTAACCAGGAAACCCTTACTTTTCACCCTTTTTTGCCCCTAATTCCTAAACGGTTTGAGCCATAACCCCCCAAAGCCAATCCTAACCATCCCTTTGTGGTATGGAAACTTGTGGTATAATTTACGAGAGATCCATACACTTAAACACAAGTTATTGTCTGGAAACTAAAAAAATGCTTATTTGGGCCTCTTTTTGGCCCCTTATTCTAAAATGTTAGGACTATAACCCCAAAAATCAATCCCAACCTTCCGTTGGTGGTTATAAACCTTGTGTTTAAATTTCATAGATTTCTAACTACTTACACTAAAGTTATTGTCCTGAAACCAAGTGTCTTCGGACGACAATGACGATGACGTAATATATAACCGCAAAATTTTTTGCAGTCGTATAAAAATCGACAGGAGCCAAAACACCTAACTGTGGAGTGCTACTTAAAATTCAGCTCAATATGTGAAGGCCTTTAGAAAAAAATCTGTTTAATTGTTTGTTGCAGAATGACAGGCAAGGGTTAAACTATATGGCCCAGACCACATTTCAGTGTGTACACTATTGGGGGTACGCTACATGCAAGTTCGTTTACAATCAACTTAGTGGTTTTTCTTCTGGTCAAATCGTCAATGGTTGGAAATGTTACATCTATTGTAGCAACATCATTTTTTATACTCTTTCATAGTTATTGCTTAATGTCTTCTACCAAACAAATCTATGCAAACATAACCAGTGGATAAAAAATGAAGCTTAAAAATCCATAGATAAACTAGATGTGTCAGAACGACACAAATGGCCCCGTCTCAAAAAGTTGAAAAATCTGGAATTTCAACAACACATGTGGACACAACCATGCATGGATAGTATCCAGCTCTCAAGACCAATACTAGTTTGATGAAAAATTTCCTTGATCAATGAGTAGTTAAATATCAAACTATCAGCAAACAGAAAGGGGATGTACTGAAGATGTGTTGAAACAACATGAAAATCAGCATATCGGAACGAAACATAAACTTGATCTGTAACTCATCATGATAGACTCACATATTAA
This sequence comes from Mytilus coruscus, assembly GCA_017311375.1. Lineage (NCBI taxonomy): Eukaryota > Metazoa > Mollusca > Bivalvia > Mytilida > Mytilidae > Mytilus > Mytilus coruscus. The sequence continues at coordinate 120,352,838 of CM029595.1, read as the reverse complement.
AAATCAGCGCAAAATCTGAAGGCATATAGAAAAAAATTCTGTAAACAATTTTCAAAGTCCAAAACCCGTAATTATGGCAAAAATCAGCAGAGCAGAACGAAACTTAAACTTGATCTGTAACACATCATGGTTTATAAACTCACATACCTGAAGTTGTTTAGAAAAAATCAACCCAATATCAAAGTCCGTTGTTTAGAAAACTTGATCTGTAACTGTAACGTTGTTTAGAAAACAAATTCGTATAACTGTGATTTTCAACAATTTATCAAAGTCCAAAGCCTGTAATTTCGGCAAATATCAGTAGAGCAGAACGAAACTTAAACTTGATCTGTAACACATCATGGTTTATAAACTCACATACCAAAAATCAACCCAATATCTGAAGTTGTTTAGAAAAAAAATCTGTATAACTATGATTTTCAACAATTTATCAAAGTCCAAAGCCCTTTATTTCAGCAAAAATTAGCAGAGCTGAACGAAACTTAAACTTGATCTGTAACTCAACATGGTTAACTCACTTGACAAAAATCAGCCCAATATCTGAAAGCGTTTAGAAAACTAATTCTGTAAAACTGTGATTTTCAACAATTTATCAAAGTCCATAACCCGTAATCACGGCAAAAATCAGCAGAGCAGAACGAAACTTAAACTTGATCTGTAACACATCATGGTTTATAAACTCACATACCAAAAATCAACCCAATATCTGACGTTGTTTAGAAAACAAATTCATATAACTGTGATTTTCAACAATTTATCAAAGTCCAAAGCCCGTAATTTCGGCAAAAATTAGCAGAGTGGAACGAAACTTAAACTTGATCTGTAACTCATCATGGTTAATTCACATACAAAAAATCAGCCCAATATCTGAAGGCGTTTAGAAAAAAAGTCTGTATAATGGTTTGTTGCGGAATGACGGAATGACTGAATGACAGAATGACGGAATGACGGAATGACTGACAAGGGTAAAACTATATGGCCCCGACAACTTTGTTGCAGGGCCATAAAAAGCTTTCAATAGGGCAATCTGGTGATAAGTAGCTTATTATACCAAACGAGATAATATTGTGATACTGGGAATGTTACTTAATAAAATTGTAATGAATGAACAATAGTTAGTCATTTGCAAGTGGTCAGTGGTGGTGTTTGTTGTTAAGACTGGTTAGTTCCTTTTAATGAATGAAAATTAGTTTGACTTTATTTTTTTTAAGTGATAAAATGACATGTTTCTAACAAAAAGAATAGCTAATGATGGAAATATTTTTTATTTAATATTTTACTGCCAAAAAATCTTTAATCCTATTCAATGTGATGGTATAGCTAAAGCAAGTGAGTTAACAACCAAAAGCGATTTTACTTTGGTGCTTTACTCACTTGGTTTAAAACTTGTGTTTCAGATACCTTTACATTAGATGATGCAGCAAGTGTTTAATCAAAGTTCATAGAGATGGATTGTCTTTGTTTTCTTTTGAATTTGTTAAAATTTGACTGGTAAGCTTGTATTTTATTTTATTTATGGGTTGTACAGTTTCAGAGAAGTTATTGAGATGCTTACTGTTATTATTTGAAGAATTAGGTGTTGATGGGTGATCTCTTCACAACCTTTTTTCAGACTAGGGGTGAATTAGAGCTTGTCCTATTATATAGACACATCTCTACTAATGAAGAGTGCATGTCTTTTGGTTATTTGTGTCATTTGGTCGCTGTCTCATTGACAAATACTCCCCATTTCCTTTACTTATACTTGAATGCACATTATTTCTACAAATCTCCAGAATCGAGAATACATTTTTTATGTTTGAAAGAGTAAGGTAAAGTGGACAAGTTTAATTGACTAATGACATTTCAGCAATGCAACATTCATTCCTTTAAAATGTCTTTTTTATATTAATTCATTTACAGTCAAATCTGTATATAAAGGTCACCCTCGGGACCAGAGAATTCTTATCATACAAGAGAGGGGACCTTTGAATTGAGGTTGTAAACGCATAGGTATTGTTAAAGGGGGAAAAGAAATAGGTGACCTTCAAAGACAGGTTTTTGCTGTATAAAGGTGACCTTTCTAGCTGGTTTTGCTGTATCAGTTCAATTTACAAAAAAATGTAATCCTGTAAAATGAATTTATTTCTTATTTACAAATTATTTGACATACTCTTTTTAAAATAAACTTATCACATTTTTATTCACATTTTGTGATGATTTGTTATATTATATACATGCAGTGTGCATGGACAACAAAACAATATAAATAAATAACAACAAAACTGTAATAATGACATTAACATGAAGCACTACAAGAAAATTGGTCAAATTACTTTTCATCTAGGCTGATATCAAAGAAAAAATACATATAACATCAGACAAACCTAATAATTTCAACAAATACCCAAATTATCTCTACTTCCCTTCATTAATACTACAACTCAGCAGTTTGAGTGTTTTGCCTTGTAAAAGATCAGCGATTGTTAACAGTTTTAGTGTTGAGTAAGTCAGAATTGATTATTACTACTGCATGTCTGTAGGGCAAGAGGAAATAGAATAAATGGTCATTCAATACTTTCCAAACATGTTCTTTGTGAATGCCTTTGTCTGTAAATTTTTTTCATTCTAATATAAAATGAAATGTTTCATAAAGATTCATGTAATGAAAAAGATAATATTTTTTTCTTTATGAAATGTTCTTGCATAAATTAATGATAAAATCTCTTTAGGATAAGCAATCATTCAATGTTCAATGACAAATGAAGGATACCCAAGAAGCTTGTGCCTGGTGTTAAGTATCACAGATGTGTTACTATAATGAAGCAAACTCTTGGTCCACTCTTGGAATTCCCTAATATATCCTATTTACAAAGTTCATACCCTAATCACAAGACTAGTATACAATTCAAACGCTACAACTACATTGCTTTTGACCTTTGAGCTCATTTCATAACTTGAAGTTCATACTTTAATTTTTTTGAAAAGATGGGTACAGATATTTTGGATGTTAAGGAAAAAAGGCATTTGTGATACCTTTTACATGAGGTATTATAAACAAAATATGGTGGTCTCAAAGTTCACATTAATAGATTTAAAAACATGTTAAAGCATTACATCATATAGTATATTAAACAGTTGGAAAAAAACTGTACTAACAAATAAAGATTCTAAAGCATTTTCAAATTATAGCACTTCAGAAATAAATAATACAACAAGTAAAAGTGGCTTCAACAGTTATTGTTTTTTAAATACTGCATCAAACACCTCTTCCATAATAAGCCAGGCATAACAGAGCAGCCACATGCGACATTGCTATTGTGATTGTTTAAATATTAGAAATACAAAATAAGAACATTGTTTATTTTGAAGTGTTAACCTTGTATAAATTTTCTACTATCTACACAGTTTGATATCTGGACAAGTAATTGTCAATATATAAACACGGGAAAAAATGTAAGGAAAAGGTCCTAGTAACTTGTCTCAGAATTGAACAAATGATGAGCATATTCAAATAATTTTATTAGTGTGAAGAATTTGTTATGTGCACAGGGGCCATTTTTTATTTTATTTATTCAACTAACATTATTTTGTAACTGCAAGTGACAGAAATTGCACATATAATGATTATAACAATTTTATATGGAGCAAAATTATGCCATTCATGTACATCCATGCCTTCTTAGTTCATATATTGTTGCAGATTATAAACAGCTCAGAAACTTTCAGACCAAACCAAAATAAAAATGCCTAATTATGATGTTAAGAATTTGCTTCAAACTGCATTTAAACTCAAAGCTAAGATATAGAGTTATTTCCTTTCTGTTTTTAAACTTAGTAATTTGAATATAAATGTGAACACATAGCTGTTCTTGCATTGAACTGGTGATGTCTGAGAATAATTTTTGTAATAACTTTTATACTTGACTTTTATAAATAATGTCTCTCTCGTGTTTAGTGGATCTATCAATCACGTCGTTTACTGTCCTATAGATTCTGTTTTGACAAATGATAGTATGGAAAGGAAACAATTATAGCACAAAAAAAAAACACTTTTATTTGCATTCAAGAATGTTTCTAGCCATTTATGATCTTTAACTCATGATAAATTAATTTGAGGAAATAAAAGCATCAACATTAATTATATGTAGATATACAGCATAGAATTTCACAAAATGTCAATCTCATTAAAATTAATTATACTATGGAAGGTTATCTCAAATCTGAAAGTTGGTGAATAATATTCCAATATTATGATATAACAGTATAATGACAGAAAGTAAACAACCTTGTTTGGGGTTGGGAATGGGCTACCTCAGAAGAAGATTAACAGTATACCATTTTTCTCTATTTGATGCTTAAAAATATGATATGATGAAAGATGATAAAACTTTTAGGCTTAATTGATGTTGGTCTAGCAAAAAGGGCGCTTGTATTGTATGCTGCAATGAACCATATAACCAATTTTCATGCAAGCACTTAATTCAAGTAAATTTAAAAAAAAAACAATATTTAAAGATAGCTGTTGAAATAAAAATATCTGAGGTGGAAATAATAGAAATCTGAGTCCAAGTAACCTAAATCTATATATTTTATTTCGCAAGGTGTTTTTGATTTCAATATCAAGAAAATTGGTTACCTCATGAATGGTTTGTGCAAGAATTATTTAAAATTGTCTCTGTACCATTGACTTGTGTTTTTCAAACACATAATATTAGTGAAGACAGAATATTGGCTATTTACTAACAACTGTGGATTAACCCCATTTTTTGGGTGCACATTTTCTCCATTTCAGAAAACAGTTAATTCAGAAAATTTTGCATGCATTTATTTTTGTATTTGTTGATAGTAAAAAATACAAGATAAATTATTGTGATTTAAAGAAATGCAACATAAAATAATAAAAGCATTGCAAAATTTCTGATTTTACAGTACATTAATGTTATAAATATGTTTTCTTTCTGAATACTTTGTTTACAAAACTATTATCAAAGGCGAGAGGTCTTTGAAATGAGGGAAAGATTTTATGAAGGAACTTTATTTTAAATGCAACAATTTGATGAATAAAAAATTTAAGTCCCAGTCCATCCTTGCATGATATTAAAAGTATGTTACCAAACTTAATAACAATCATGTATTTATTTTCAAATCATCATCTTCTGTTTAATTCAAACAAAGGAAATGTAGAAGTAAAAGTTGACAAATACTTAACATAACTTAAATCATATTGAAATCAAACACAGTTTCTGTTCAAAGTGTTCAATTGTGAAACTTTAGCTACAGCCTTCATAGTCTTTTTGTAAAAAAATAACATTTAAATTAACTTCTGCAAATAAACATTTATGTTTATAATGTTTCATTTAATTTTATGAAGAGCCAAATATAGAAAAATTTATAATAAAAAAATAACAGCTTCCATCTTTAACTTATATAATACAGTCTTTTCATTTAAATAAACATTTTAATCAAGAAATGAACCTTGAAAAGAAAATAACCACTAATAGACATAATTTTAAAAATTTGAAACAATTAAACAATAACAATTTCTTAAAATACATATCCAAAAACATATGTACCTTTTGTCCTGGAGTCCTAATGGAAGATGATTCAGTTTTTTGAAGAAACATGCTATATAAAATATACATGTTAAAAACAAGATTTCCTTTTAGTTTAGACCTAGTTTTTAGGTGGCAGATACTTAATCTGTCACTGTGGGTGACCTGTGTGCTTGAAGAGTTATCAATTAAGCAAGCAAAGCGAACTTTACTGGAATAGCCATATGCTATGAATCAATTAACAGTAATAATAATGTCATGTTTTCTGAAAACTTTGTTTCCTTTCACAAAGCGTTAACTGACAAAAAAGTCGCTAATGTTGACAAAAAAACTGATCTTTTCACAATGATTAAAGTCAATTATAAACAAAATTCAAGAATTAGGAGATATATGAAGGCTACAGTAGAACGGACTTTATGTCTTGTAATATATTCGACACTAAATCAGAATCTGTTCCTTTACCATCAACTTTAATGTCATTTTTTACCTGAAATAGATAAGAAAAAATTGTATCCTTCTTGCTTAATAATTTTATGCTTTATAATAATATGTTTGTATTTTTATATCTATTTTCATCATCTATTGCAACTTTTTTTTGTAGGTGTGAAATGATTGATTATAGGTTGCTCAACATTCAGTGGCAAATATTTCATGCATGTACAGGACGAAAGTGGCAAGTGTAAAAACAAGGTAAACAGTTGGCAGGCAAAGACTACAAAATGTTTTCTAGTGATGAATAAAATAGGGCAAAGCAACCAAGGATTCCAATAAATGGGGTATAAATCGTTAAATGTTCAAGGAATGCATTAAATAGTTTATAAATGGCCACAAGTCCAAAGATTTCTGACAACAAGAGATCTTTTAAATGCTTTGTCACTTAGATTCAAATTTAAATGATGCATTGGAAATACTTGTAAGCATATATATAAATATATGAGCTGGGTCGGATAGAAATCGACCTTATGCAAGTGCACTTATACTTGTACATGTATAAGACTTTGATTGATTTTGGAACATTCAAATACAAAATAAAACATGAGTTTTGGTCTGTTTTGTAGGTTTTTTATAACTCGATTTTCAAACAGTTACAGGCTTTCCATAGTGATTTTTTTAATCTGAAATAGGTTAACAGATGTATTGATATTCACTTGCATAAGGTCGATTTTTATCCGACGCAGCTCATATATTATTTACTGGTCTAGTGAGTCCATATTATATGTATTGCTATAATAATTCTTTCTTTCATTTGAAAATATATGTAAAGATAAAGATGGCGTCAATACATTAGTTATAGCATTTTGTCTGTTAATAACTTTTGTTGTTGGGATGGCTGTCTCATTGGTGTTTATCCAAAATTTCCTGTTATTCAGTTTCATGTTTGCTGAATTTAATTTAAAATATTAATATCATTTTACCTAAATGTTTCAAAGTAAGTCTATACAAAGTAAATAAACAATACCAAGTTCAAAGAAATGTATTAATTGTCTTACCATTTTAACTAATAAACAAACAGGATGATCACGTATTGATTTACTGTACAATGAAGCACTGTCTGACACTTGTTCCACAACTGTAAAAAAAAAATAGTGCTAGAATATTGTGGGTTTCACTATTTTACAAAATCTATGATATTTTGAATGGGCACTTCATAAAGTAGTGTAAATTGTTCCTTTCATAAGATGAAGTAATATTATGCTTAGTTTGAAAGTTCAATGTAACAGCATCAAACTTTTCTTCAGATTTCTTATAGTGATGCATCAGTGTTCTCTTCAGAAATTTCTTATATCATCTTGGTGAACAGGAAATTATGAAATTTATCTTGTTTAACAAACTATAGCATCACATTCATATTGTTTTCTATAAGAAACTAATTTCAGATAGCATCACATTTTATAATATAGCATCACATTACCATGATGCTAAAAGGCACTGGGGAGAACACTGATGCATCACTCAATCTTCATACATATAAAGGAGTATCCAATTTATATGTTTTACAAGTCTATATTTTACATAACATTGTTTTTCTGTAAGATATTCTACAAAAACCACTTAAATTTGGTTATTTTATAACCACTAAAAGGCAATGGAATAAGCCTTTCTCATCATGTTATTCTTTGTCATATACCTTCATATTTAGTAAAGCTTTGTAGAAAGTATGTGTTCAATAATTTGCATACAATATATTCTTACCTCTAAAATGAAGATGAAAACATATTTTGGCTAGAATTAAAGGAAACTCTTGATCGGATGGGGTAAAACTTATTGATGATTTTTCGTTCAAGTCACCACTTCCCAATAATGATGCAAACTCGGAACTGTAATAAAAGAAAATATAGTTCTTCATTCATGTTTTGTTTCTACTTTATTTTTACTTTTGCGAAATATATGTATTGAAAAAATGTACCTTCAAATCAGATCCTTAAAAAAAGGCTGTTTCATGTATTATGAAGCATTCCCTTAACAATGAATGCATGGTCATTTGGGACAACCTTGCATAGCATTCATCACTGCTTATTCAATGTTTCAGAATCTAATGCATTCTTGTTAACATTTTCAAAAGTAATTATACACCAAAACATTGTCATTGACTCATGTCCAAAAGAATGGATATTTAATCAATGAAATGACATTATTTCATTTTGGGGTACAACCAATGGAATTACTTTATTTTGATTTCGAGGAACAACAAATGAAATTACCCATAGTCCTTCAGATTCTTAAATGCTTATTTTTGAGTCAATATATGTTATATTTGAAGAATGAAAGAGAGCACTGTTAATTTAATTTTTCTACTCGTATGGTATAAATTTAATTGCATACCTTTTGCATGGAGCACTCATAAGAAAATCACTGCATCTAAAGTTAATTTTAAAATCTAATTTTTCATGTGTGGATCCATCATCAGTCTGAAAGAAAACAATATATATGGTGAATGATATGAAATGTGAAGTCTCTTATTTGTCACAATATACCATAATTAATCTAAATAACTGATAAAATCCAATTTCAATAATACCAAATGCATCTCTTAAAGCAATACAAACACCATAAAATCCACTTACTTGATAAAACATCTTTACAACATTTCATACTATTTAACCATAAATGTTTGGCAAAAATATAATAAACAGATAAAATTTCCTAATAATAATTGAATTTACATTTTATCCATCTTAAAGTTCACTTTGAGAATACACATATAGGCATGAAACAGTATTATTTCCTTTTGTTTATGAATTAAACCTCTTTGAATATTTCAGTTCAAGAGAATATTCTAAATAAGACAAATGTCTTGGGAGTACATATAACAACTGAATGACTCACCTTTTCCATGTAAGTTAATGTGCCTTTGAGTTTTTGAGGTATATTAATACTATCAACAGAGAAGGCAAACTGACCCTCATTCTGGGAATTAGGCAGCAAAACAAACGGGACCTTCACAGGATCTCGATGAGAACATCCAATCTAAAAACAAAACAGAAAATTAATCTTCTAAGGTATTCTTACCATACTAAAAAATATTTTCTCCTTTTTGTGCATTTATTATACTTTTCTGTTGGTTAAAAGGCTTTTAAATGACATATCCAACTGATAACTTTTATATGAACTCCTGAGAAGAACCTACTTAAAAAGCTCTGAGCATGCCCATAGCTTCCTCGTAAGAATACATCTATGATCCCTAAACTGGTTCTCACAAGAATGATATATTTTTTCCAAATTCAACATTGCTAAATTGTTGCATGTGATTTCCTACAAAATCTATCTGGGATTATTATGGAGTTTTTCATTAGAGAAACACATTCTACACTTTACTCCTGTTAACTTTATATTCATCAATTCCCAATGGTTAAATTATTTAAATTTTAAAATGCTTGCCAAGCCTCACATTTAAATATTTTGGAATATTAAACTATCTTGAGTAAATGAATATTATAAATCAACAATGTGGTATGGTAGAATCTATTTATAATAGCACAGAAAACCAAGAATGTTGGAAATTACTACAATGACAAGTTTGGTGCATACCTAGATTTTTGGTCGGCAACACATTTATATTTGCTGATTGCAGGTAAAACCCAAGAGTTGTATTTGTATAGTTTGTAATTACTTCCTAGATTTTTTAAGCAATTGTTATACTATAAATGCATTAAAGACATTTTTTTCACAACTCCTTTTCCTTATTCTTGACATGTTTCTTTGTAAGGCAGTTATGACCTTCAATTGTGCATAATTTAATAATTTTTTTCTACTAAAAATTTATGTCTGTCAAAATTAGATGAGCATTAAAAAGGTTCTGCATAAGTTCACATTTACTAATTAGAAAAATAATAATAATGGACACACTTTATACTATTCTAAGATAATCTGAGAAAGGTACAAACATGATAGCATTTTCAAGTGCAAAATACATCACTATTTGTCTACTTTTAGAAGACATTACAAACAATATCCGTAAAATTTGGATGTAAACAACGAAAATATTTGGACCAATATCTCTGGTCAAATGACTCAGAATTAAAAAGAGCTATAGGTTGCACTTCTGTAAATATAAACAATGCAATTTCCCATAGGAACTCCTTTTATGAATAAAACTGTGCCACTTTTACTATGAAGTTTCATAAAAAATTATATCCTAGAATGGAAAGTTCATATGCAATTATTTTAGCAAAGGTCAAAGCATAAGGTTGTGTGGCATATTTTCAACATTTATATGTCTCGAACTTCTAAGAGTTTAAATAAATTCTACAGTTGAACTACCCCTCCCTTAATTTTGAGTCTCCCTGAGAATTCAATTTGACCGTAAAATTCCCAAGTTGTGTCTCTCTGTGATTAAACTGGGAGATCATATCTGGGAGTTCATATCCGGGAGGTAAACAAAACAAAATATCTATGAATATTATACATCTCCCCAGATTTGTGAATCAGTGGAATTTACAAAGTGCAACCTGTAAGGTCTATATTATACTATAAAGTTACATTAAGATTTTCTATTAGTAGTAAAATCCATGACACAAAAAAAAAACAAACCACTCTATAAATTCTGCATAAAAACATATGAATACTTACCCCTCTTATTAATTTAGCATTAAGACTATCTAATACATTTAATTCCAAATCTTTAATCTGATTGGACGTCAGATTTGTGAACACAACAGAGACTACCACTTGGTCATGACGCTGATGACTCCCTCGGATTTCATATGTCTGAAAATAGGTTATCATGTTTAATGCCATTTCAAAAATAACAATCTCAAATGTAAACAAACCTTAAATTACAAATGCAAAAAAATATAACTGACTTGAAAGTATTTCTTTAAACATGTAATTTACTAAGAACAATGATGTAATAATATTGTTTATACGATTCTTTATAAGCCTGTCAACACATGAACCTTTATCCATCCTTCTGGCCAGCTTAAATATAATGCGCACCAATTCAAGTATGCCTTGATTGATTTGATTCAAACTTTTCCAAGTTGTTAAGAATGGTAGATGATTTGTAAACTTTTTGACGATTTAAAATTTTTGTCTAACAAAGGCTGGTCTTTTTCATTATAATAGCATGGGCATATTTCCTTCTTCATCTGGTACATTTGGTTTTCCTCCACATATTAAAACATATTCAAAAAATTCTTTAATCCATCGTCCTGAACATGAATAAAACATTTGCCACTGGACGTTAAGCAACCAACAATAGATCAATTAATCTCTTATTCCAATCAAAGTTTTAATGAATTGGAGCTCATCTTCCTCTGTATTACAAAGAAGGGACATGTTTTTTTTTAAATGGCTGTTCTACGAGCAATTTTATACAACAAGAAAAGAATTGTTTGACCAAGAAATAAAGTTTACTTACAAGTTTTAATGACTTGTTTTCTCCAAGTGTCTGATATGTTGACATTGGCTACAATTAAAAATACATGCAATATATTAAAAGCAATATGTTTGAGAATATTTCTGGTTTCTAATAAAATATTTCTTTTTGTAATTTTTAAATGTAATACATGTATATAAAAATTCAGACTAAGTATATTAATCAGGCCATTGGTTTTCTTGTCTGAATTTCTTTACATTTTGTCATGTCTGGGCCTTTTATAACTTTCTATACGGTATGGATTTTGCTCATTGTTAAACCCAAGTGACCTGTAGTTGCTTATATCTACCATCAGACAGTCTTACCACATCTTCTTATCTTTATAAAGAGAAATGCTCGATTACAGAATGGACAGGTGACTATTGTATTAGCTATATAATATCCTGCTAGTAATATAGGCTAGCTAATTTGAATCCATATACAGTTCGCCCACTTCATGCACAGTTTATTATATCTAGTACAATAATTACTGTACAAAATTGTCTTCTGAAATTTAACATCCTTTGCCCAATTTTTCCTTCTTCATGAAATTAACCTAAGAACTCAAGTCTAAATTCTTCAATAATAAAACTTACAGGAAATTGCACATTGATAGGAGTATCCATTTGTGATGGAGAAACTTGTTCTTTTGATGGAGTAGTTATACCCTCGGCTACTTCATAATCAGCCCTCAACAATTTCTTCTTATCTCGTTTTTCTTTTTTCCCCTTTTTAACATTCTTTTCTTTCTTCTTTTTTGGCTTCTACAACATTTTATCAATACATCACAAAATGGACTTTTCAAAGTGTAAATTTTCTTGTTTTAACAAAGTTCAACAAGCTTACATACATTAGAATTATCATACTGTTGAACAATAAAATTCAAGCTTACATACATTAGAATTATCATACTGTTGAACAATAAAATTCAAGCTTACATACTTTAGAATTATCATACTGTTGAACAATAAAATTCAAGCTTACATACTTTAGAATTATCATACTGTTGAACAATAAAATTCAAGCTTACATATAGAATTATCATACTGTTCAATAAAAAGCTTACATACTTTAGAATTATCATACTGTTGAACAATAAAATTCAAGCTTACATACTTTAGAATTATCATACTGTTGAACAATAAAATTCAAGCTTACATACTTTAGAATTATCATATTGTTGAACAATAAAATTCAAGCTTACATCATTAGAATTATTATACTGTTGAACAATAAAATTCAAGCTTCTATACATTAGAACGAGTATACTGTGAAAATTTTATGTTATTCACTATAAATAAAGTTGTTCCTACAAGAACTTACTTTAGTTTCCTGTTCGTCATCACTAGCGACAGTAATGACAGGTGTATTTCTAACGTCATTCTCCATTGTTTTCTCTGATTTGGAAGAACTTGGAGTATCATTTTTAGACAACCAGAAATCAAGATCATCAGTCTGAAAAAAGAAATATCTTTGTTAAACACAACTACACAGAAGTCTTCTATACCAAACTATGTTTCATTAAATTCTACAACAAATTTTGTACCGAAATATTTCTGCTTCAATTCTACCACAGTATAATCAAGTTTCAATTCTACAACAGAATAATCAGTTTCTGTAAATTCAGAAATTTTTGCGATAGTTTTATTATTTTGAAATTGTAATAGGGTATGTTTCACCAAACTAAAATTTAACATTTCTAAATTTTTTACAGCAATATTTGAATGCAACATCTCCTTATATCACAATAATTAATCCATTATTCCATAATGGTAATAATAAGTGTATACAAAAACTTCTCAATTTACAGTAACCTACCATTCTTATTTTTACCGCTATCTTCGTCCCTTCATACTCTTACTTTTAATGTGAAGGTTTTCTTTAGACTGTTTTGGCTGTCATGTTTAAAACTGTTTGCTTTTTATGCTCCCAGTGAGTTTGTTTACCTTTTTCTTCCTAACATTTTGCAATGATCATACATGATTTTCTCTATTCATAGCATTTTTCAAGATAATAGACATATTGCATACAATGTTATGAAGGGACATAACTAGAGAACTGTACAAATGACACCACCCAAATTTGAACTAAATCTGTGTTTTACAGTTATAAGCAATGTGTATGAGTTTATTAACATTTGGTTGAGGAAAAATAAAGCTAGAGAACAGAAACAAAGAATTCAGCAACATAAGTGGAGCACATAAAAATTGAGCATGCCAAATGTTTTCTATTATCTACCCATTTGAGGAAAGATCTCTCCAGCTACAATCTTGATCTTACCTTATCAGATTTTTCTTTCTGAGGTTCTGGTGATTCTGCAGTTGCCTGGTTACTAGGACCATTTGCTACAACCTCCATTTCAGGAGTGTTCTCATTTTCTTCTGCAATAAGAAGACTTGATTCTTCTTTCTTTTCTTCTCTTTCTTCTTTGATGACTGTAAAATAAAATCAATATACTGCAATTCTTCCCAAAATGTCTAAAATAAGGTATAACATTAATGTAGTTAAGCACAGTGAACAAAAACAATGTCAAAATGACAGAAAACCAGCTTTTCCTTACATTTGTTAGTGTCACTGAGAGGCAACCAAGGGGCATAATTCCTAAACTGCATAAGAGGAAATAGTCACATTTGACCTCTGTTAAAACTTTACAGTGAAATCTGTCAAAACCAAAACTTGTGGAACTGCAAAGCTGTCAATACTGAACTCTTGTATGCAGACATATCATTATATTCTTTAGTAATATAACTTATGAACACAGAACACGTTAGATTGGAACATAATCTACTATCCTAAGTGTTCAATTTGGACAGTTTCACTGTATTTACATTTTATTTAGATCAGTATTGATGGATAGATGTTAAATGAGTAGCAGGTAATCTTTCAAGAATATTCAGGATCAAGAAAATGTAAATGCGATTGACTATAAACCTGATTTGCAATAGATCTATATACCCAGCATTATAATCATGCTAGCCCCACTACAGTATCATTCCACAGGAAGAGATGTCATCTTAAACTGACTCTTTTCTGACTCCAAAGCAAGACAGACTTTGTTCATTCTCTGAATTCCATGTGCTAAGTGCAGCTACAAATACCTACTGTGGTCTTTAGATTTATCTTGCTACAGATATATATCAGAGCTGAATATCCTACCACAGAGCCACCAAGTCGTTTGATGATGAGTATTAAATACTCTTTATTCTTTTAATTTTATAAGTACCAATTTTGGTTGTGTAGGAAACATTTCTGCAGAAAGCTGAAAATACTTTCCATTTGTTGCTGTTAACAAAGGCACCTATAGATCAATGCTCCAGTTAGCTACTCCCTCATTTAATACAAGACCGTAAGCTTTACAGGCAAATAAAGAAAGCCATGGTATTGTACCTATTGAGTATATAAGACTAACTGTGAATTCACTATTATACATGGGATACTAATTCCCATGGATTTTGTGGGTAGAGGTAAACCACTAATTTAAAGGTACAAATTTGCTATAGGCTTTAATGAAGACTTCGGAAAAAAAATAAAATCAAATATCCATGAAAATTGAATTATTCCTCAATCTAAGAAAATTGGTACTCACAAAATAAAGGAATCCATAGGAGTAGGGAAAGAATACCTTTCTACACCAGATATCAGAATATGTGAGTTTCTGTGTTATTCATGCTTACCTTTTCTTTGCCTTCTTTTCTATGTTTTCTTCTTTCCTCTCTGTCCTTCCTATGTTTTTTCTTTGGTTTCTCTTCATCCAAGTGATCACCCTGGTTATCGAGTACAACCCTATGTGTTGGTACTGGTATTATCTCATCATCTCTTAATGGCCTTTCAAATAAAATAATTTGTTGGATAACAATTCATAGTTTGTATATTACTGTATATATATATGACCAAATAATACCTTCATCTATTCATATCAGTTTTTATGTTTAGTGAGATTTTCAGAATGTACACATCCTTTATTTGAAGAGTATAACACTAAAGTATGGTTTTGTCTGATATATATACAGTGGATTCAATATTTTCGTTGAATACCAATTTTCGTGGATTTCGTGGGTACAGGTTAACCACAATTTAAATGTTCAACAAATTACAAATTTTCCATTGGCTTGTATGCAGACTTTGGAAAAACAAGGAAATTAAATATTAAATATCCACGAAGTGCAAGTTTTCCTAAATCCACGAAAATTGGTACCCACGAAAAAATGAATCCACAGTATATATTGTTTTACATCTGGTTTCTGCCATTTTGACACTGATCTCCCAGTCATCTAAGTGAAATGCTAATTTCAGGATTTTTCTTTTTGAGTCTTCTGAAGGTTTTCTTTAGACTGTTTTGGCTGTCATGTTTAAAACTGTTTGCTTTTATGCTCCCAGTGAGTTTGTTTACCTTTTTCTTCCTAACATTTTGCAATGATCATACATGATTTTCTCTATTCATAGCATTTTCAAGATAATAGACATATTGCATACAATGTTATGAAGGGACATAACTAGAGAACTGTACAAATGACACCACCCAAATTTGAACTAAATCTGTGTTTTACAGTTATAAGCAATGTGTATGAGTTTATTAACATTTGGTTGAGGAAAAATAAAGCTAGAGAACAGAAACAAAGAATTCAGCAACATAAGTGGAGCACATAAAAATTGAGCATGGCAAATGTTTTTCTATTATCTACCAATTTGAGGAAAGATCTCTCCAGCTACAATCTTGATCTTACCTTATCAGATT
Source organism: Mytilus coruscus (assembly GCA_017311375.1). Lineage (NCBI taxonomy): Eukaryota > Metazoa > Mollusca > Bivalvia > Mytilida > Mytilidae > Mytilus > Mytilus coruscus. The sequence goes on along the minus strand of CM029595.1, from coordinate 120,336,712 downwards.
TTTCTTTCTGAGGTTCTGGTGATTCTGCAGTTGCCTGGTTACTAGGACCATTTGCTACAACCTCCATTTCAGGAGTGTTCTCATTTTCTTCTGCAATAAGAAGACTTGATTCTTCTTTCTTTTTCTTCTCTTTCTTCTTTGATGACTGTAAAAATAAAATCAATATACTGCAATTCTTCCCAAAATGTCTAAAATAAGGTACAACATTAATGTAGTTAAGCACAGTGAACAAAAACAATGTCAAAATGACAGAAAACCAGCTTTTCCTTACATTTGTTAGTGTCACTGAGAGGCAACCAAGGGGCATAATTCCTAAACTGCATAAGAGGAAATAGTCACATTTGACCTCTGTTAAAACTTTACAGTGAAATCTGTCAAAACCAAAACTTGTGGAACTGCAAAGCTGTCAATATTGAACTCTTGTATGCAGACATATCATTATATTCTTTAGTAATATAACTTATGAACACAGAACACGTTAGATTGGAACATAATCTACTATCCTAAGTGTTCAATTTGGACAGTTTCACTGTATTTACATTTTATTTAGATCAGTATTGATGGATAGATGTTAAATGAGTAGCAGGTAATCTTTCAAGAATATTCAGGATCAAGAAAAATGTAAATGCGATTGACTATAAACCTGATTTGCAATAGATCTATATACCCAGCATTATAATCATGCTAGCCCCACTACAGTATCATTCCACAGGAAGAGATGTCATCTTAAACTGACTCTTTTCTGACTCCAAAGCAAGACAGACTTTGTTCATTCTATGAATTCCATGTGCTAAGTGCAGCTACAAATACCTACTGTGGTCTTTAGATTTATCTTGCTACAGATATATATCAGAGCTGAATATCCTACCACAGAGCCACCAAGTCGTTTGATGATGAGTATTAAATACTCTTTATTCTTTTAATTTTATAAGTACCAATATTGGTTGTGTAAGGAAACATTTCTGCAGAAAGCTGAAAATACTTTCCATTTGTTGCTGTTAACAAAGGCGCCTATAGATCAATACTCCAGTTAGCTACTCCCCTCATTTAATACAAGACCGTAAGCTTTACAGGCAAATTAAGAAAGCCATGGTATTGTACCTATTGAGTATATAAGACTAACTGTGAATTCACTATTATACATGGGATACTAATTCCCATGGATTTTGTGGGTAGAGGTAAACCACTAATTTAAAGGTACAAATTTGCTATAGGCTTTAATGAAGACTTCGGAAAAAAAATAAAATCAAATATCCATGAAAACTGAATTATTCCTCAATCTAAGAAAATTGGTACTCACAAAATAAAGGAATCCATAGGAGTAGGGAAAGAATGACTTTCTACACCAGATATCAGAATATGTGAGTTTCTGTGTTATTCATGCTTACCTTTTCTTTGCCTTCTTTTCTATGTTTTCTTCTTTCCTCTCTGTCCTTCCTATGTTTTTTCTTTGGTTTTTCTTCATCCAAGTGATCACCCTGGTTATCGAGTACAACCCTATGTGTTGGTACTGGTATTATCTCATCATCTCTTAATGGCCTTTCAAATAAAATAATTTGTTGGATAACAATTCATAGTTTGTATATTACTGTATATATATATGACCAAGTAATACCTTCATCTATTCATATCAGTTTTTATGTTTAGTGAGATTTTCAGAATGTACACATCCTTTATTTGAAGAGTATAACACTAAAGTATGGTTTTTGTCTGATATATATACAGTGGATTCAATATTTTTCGTTGAATACCAATTTTCGTGGATTTCGTGGGTACAGGTTAACCACGAATTTAAATGTTCAACAAATTACAAATTTTCCATTGGCTTGTATGCAGACTTTGGAAAAACAAGGAAATTAAATATTAAATATCCACGAAAGTGCAAGTTTTCCTAAATCCACGAAAATTGGTACCCACGAAAAAAAATGAATCCACAGTATATATTGTTTTACATCTGGATTTCTGCCATTTTTGACACTGATCTCCCAGTCATCTAAGTGAAATGCTAATTTCAGGATTTTTCTTTTTTTGAGTCTTCCAGTCATCAATCACAATGTACACCTTTCCTATTTTAGGATTTCTGCCATATTAAATATGAATATCGAATCATTCCATAATACACAAGCTCATTAATATATATGATCTGAAAAAGTTCATACCCAGAGGGTATAATAAAAGTGTAAAGTATCATCAAACAGGAATAGACTCCCTGACAAAAATAGCAGTACAACTCAACAACATTAACTTCCAGACCTGATATCAAATCACTCCTTTATACAGAAGTTGAGTAGTATGTTATAAAATATTATATGCTCAATAGCTATAATAAAAATACAAAGCATTGTTAAATAGAAAGTGACTGCACGGCAGATCATAATATTGCTTACACAGTACCATTCAATATTATAAAAATCCAGACAAAATATTGAGTCATTCCATAATACACTAGCTGATTAATATGTAAATAAAGTTACGGACCAAAAACAAAATTATCTACAGACAGACAGACCTTTTGACAAGAAGAATCCAGTCTACCACCCATGAGTGGGTATTACCTACTATTGATTACACACAAAGTGGTTGGTTGCAAGATAAAAATACTTACATGTCCAAATCCATGTCTAACTTTTTAAATTGATCATTTGGTCTGTCATCATCTTTGTCAGAATCTACTGTGCCCTGCAAAATGCAGATGAAATAATAAGTTAAAATCCTTATTCTATTGTAACATTTTGATCTTTATTTTTGCCCACATGTATTTGTTTAAACATAACATAATTGAAAGAGCAGGAAAAAATAACCAAGTATTGAAAATAAAGATTGAATCTTCTGTATCATTGTATGATGATACTTGGAGGTGTTCTAATTGACATATTAGCCTGGTAAAACATGGTTTATTTATTAGTGAAAATTTGGCTTTGAACTAGCTTTCAGTAGTTAAAGAGTACTCTTAGATCAGTACTTAGGGAGTGTTGTCTTTTAGTTAGTTGAATTTGAGCTTGGTATTCGTCTGATGAGTCAAGCACTTTCTATATCATAGTTTGTTCTTATGTTGTGCTGCTACACCACTGCTCCAGGTTAGGGGAGGGTTGAGCATTCACAAATATGTTTTACCCTGTCACATTCTTTATGAGTTTTCCCCCAAGCCAGAAACCTGTTCTCCAGTGACTGTCCTTGGTTTGCTCTCTGCCTTATTTGTTTTTTGTACATTGCTGTAGTACAAATCAGGTCTTTAGTTTTCTCTTACTAATTGTTTTAAATTTTGTCAAAAACCCAGGCCCTTTATAGCTATATTTAACACCTGTTCTAAAAAAGGAATCAATGAGGTATTTCAAGAAAAAAATCATACCTCTGGCATATCAACGACAGTACTGACTTCATGAGCAGGTTGTATGTCTTCATCAGAATCATCTTGTACATGCTTCTTCTTCTTACGTCTTGACTTTTTATCTTTTTTTGAGAGTTTAGACGAGCTGTTGAGTTGTAGATATTTATCTGATGATGAAAGACCTAAAGTAAATATGAATATTGCTACAATTCTATTTTTTTTTGATAAAGCTATTATTTGTAAATAATACAAAATAATTATCTTTCAATCTTTTGTTGGTTCCTTCAACAGGTAAAATATTGTCTTCAAACTGGTTCAGCACTAGCTTGTTTTGTAAAAAGAAAATAATAGCAGAATATTGTATTGAGATGAAAGACTCATATTTAGGAGCAGGGACAGAAATACTTACAGCTATTTACATTATATAACAACTTCAACTGTCTAGAGTGTACTTAACCTACACAGTTCTGAATTTTAATTCAATGAACTACGTCTAATTTTTCAATTAATTGCCTTCTTTTTTGCTGCTATTTCATAAACAGGTAAACATTGTTTTTTTAAAAGTTGATAAATTTCAATTTTTTCAGATTATCTAATGTAATGAATGGAAACAGAAGCAACTTTCTGATAAACTATTGACAAGATGTCTGTTTTTGAGAGTACTTTTCGACATCTTAGGATAAAAACTTAGCTAGAATCAGATGCACAGAATCATGTTCATGAAATAGCATGTCCAGTTGGAACATAATGTGTCCAAGATGCATGTGCATATTTTTACGAGAACCCTTATAATGTAAATGTAAGCATTACCTGGTACATGTAATGGCACAGATAAATCAATCTGTGATAATGGAATGTCTTCTGAATTACCACTATCTGACCTCTGAAATCAAACATTAAAGGTTTCAAATCTTTATCATAGTGTCAGGGTTAATAATATGAATTATAAACAGCTGTTAATCCACAAAACTTAAACACAATCAAAATACAAAATCTACATAAATTTAAAGTGATATATCCAAGTGTTATAAGAGCTATCCCGCTATATTCTGCTAAAAACCTATGAATAATTTTTAAATCCAACTAGAGAGGTGATCTAGTGCCTGCAGCACATGAGAGAACATATTACCGGAAATGACAGATTTTAATATCCAGAAACCACAAAATTTTGAACGTATCCAACAATTTAGAACCATTACTCTGTAACGGTAAAAGTGAAACGACCAAAATTGAACGTAACCTGTCTTTAGGGGTCCAAAACATTAAATTTTAAACTAATTTTCAAAAGGAGTTCTCTATTTTTCATCTGGAAACCATGTGTGAGGGACAGACTAATCCTCCCTGTCCACCAGTTGTTTTAATGAATATTAGAATGTATATTTGGTAATAAAAAAAAACTTTTATATTGTTATAGTAAACAATTATATTACATTGTCACCTCCACCATCTGATCCATTGATTTCAAAGTCACCTGATATCAACCAAATGACCAATGGATTTATGTCAAGATCCAATTCGAGTCTAACAAGCATTCTGAGAGTATTGCATGGCAATACATAGTCCCCTACCGGTTAAAAATTCATTGTACTGGAACAAAATGCTAACTTGATCTATAACTTGTCATGGTGTAAACTATATAATAAATATCAAGTCAATATCTTCAAGCATGACTAAAAAAAGTGTGGAAAACTGATTATTAAGTGAATTTTCTAAGTCCAAGGACCATAACTGCACAAAATCATCAGACTGGAACAAAATTCGAACTTGATCTGTAACTTGTCATGATAAAACTATATACCAATTATCAAATCAATGTCATCAACCATGAGGAAAAAAGTGTGGAAAACTTATTATTTGAGTGAATTTTCTAAGTCCAAGGACCATAACTCTGCACAAAATCATCAGACCGGAACAAAATTCGAACTTCATCTGTAACTTGTCATAATAAAACAATATACCAAATATAAAATCAATATCTTCAAGCATGAAGAAAAAAAGTGTGGAAAACTGATTTGCCGGACTGACGGATGGACAGACAGACTTACGGACGGAGTGCAAACCTAAAGTCCCCTTCGACTTTGTGGGTAGGGAACTAAAAATAAGTATTTATCTACATACTTGAATGTCAATGCTTTGAAGGTAAATTATACATCAATATAGTTTTTCCTACCTTTGGTTTACTGTCTACTTTTAAGTAATGTGGATTATGCATCTGTTCAACTTTTCTTTGTTCCCGTCGCTAAAATGAAACAAACAAAAAAAACAATTAATTTACAGGTGATCTTTTACAGATATCCAAATATCAAAAGAATGCAAGCATTGTCCTACTAAGCATATCCCGAAAACAGAACTCAAAGTATCAGAAAACAGGAAGTGTCTGACAAATTAAAAAAGGGGGGAAAAAAATGTTGAACTGCTGACCAAATATGAAGTCAATGGGGTCTATAAGTTGTTAGAAAAGTGTGACAATAAATTTAAAGTTCATTCAACATTTGGAAAAAATTCAAAGTATCTGCAAACAGGAAGTAGGTATCTAACAGGTCTGAAAAGATTACACAGGTTACAATTCATCACTGTCAAGCTGCTGACCAAATACAGGGTCCAGTAGTTCAGTAGTTTCGGAGAAAAGTGTGACGGAAATATTTTTTGGACGACTGGATAAACAAGGTGTTTGCAATAATGCCACCATTTCTAGAGTGGGGTATTATTTTATGAAAACAAACAGTTTTAAATTTATTCAATCACCAGATTTATCACTTAGGGCTGTACTAATTGAATTCACCCAGGAAGGGTGGGGCTCCTGAAATTTAATTAGCTTTAAGGTGGCTTGGGTGTCTTCCTCCATCTTGGATTCTGAAGTAGCAGATAACGTTGGTCTAGATCTTTGATTAAATGTGCAAATTTTGAGAGTAGCATGCAATTTATGTGTAAGACTTTTGATATAATTATAGAAAATTGTATGTTTTATCATAATTATTGCTGTAATTTCTCAAAAACACCTTATTTGTGTTTGATTATTTTTTTCAACTTTGCAAAATAAGGGAAGATAACTCCGATAAAGTCATTTTTATAATAGAAAGTGTTGTGAATTTACCTATTTTAATCTGTAGCAAGAAAATAAGTTCGGTGACCCCATTTTTTCTTTTTCTTATCTGAAAGCATGTTATAAAAGCTATCTTCTCACATTCTATCTTAAATTTCTATGAGGTAGTTTTCTTTTTATCACACAAAATTTGATTTTCCATGCATTATCTATACAAAATCTGACAATTCTGCACTACCTGTAGCATGAAAAAAAGTTCGGTGACCCATACTTTTTATTATATTTTTGAAAAAAGCATGATAAATACTTCATTTTGACAAATTATTAAAAAATTCTATCAATTTTAATTAAGGCGCCTAGCCACCTTAAGTGTACTAAAACTAATGTTTTCTATTCATCCATCCATTCGTCAATAGATGTTACTCCAATAGAGAAACAATAACATTCTAGTACTGAAAAAGTATTGTCAAGAAAAATACAAATAAAAATTTATATAGTTAATGGGTGGGTGGAAATTTTAACTGTTTTCAAAATATCAATTTTCTTTTAGGGGGGGGAGGGGCTGATCTATGAAACCCATGACGACAGACAATAACAGATGCCACATGATGGCAGCTAATAAAAAGAACAAATATACAATACCTACCACTTCTAATTCTTCGTCTGTTGGTTCTACGTATGTCTTCTTATCATTGTGATAACTGTATTCACTTCTGAAAGAAAAACAAATTATTATTTTTTAAGATATTCTGATTTACATTAGCTTTTGAACCTAAACAGCAATCCTTTCTGAACCCACTAACAGACTAAAAATAAATTCTTGCATGCAAGTATTTTTTTTTAACATTTCCCCTCAGTAAATTTAGAACTGTTCTAAAACTTTGCATTGATTGCTGTTAATTTGTTCAGTATATTTGCAGAGTACTGAGATGCTGTTATTTACTAGTGCTTAACAATTAATAATAAACTGCATGAAAAGTAATTGCAAAGTTCTGGACTGACTGCATGCCAAATGAGGTAAAACTAATGAATTTACCATAAATAGTATCTGTAAAAGAGATTAAAATCTCCAGAAGACTTCTCACTTTTATAATTAAGTATTTCAGATTTTGTAAAGATTAAAATGGATGATCTAGATTAAAATTTAAATTCTAATTGTGTGGATAGGCTATTTTCTTCAGAAATAAAATATAGAAATTGAGTATAACATGGTTTGAGATTTCTTAAATCATACTTAAAATTGAGGATGGGAATGGGGAATATGTCAAAGAGACAACAACCTGACCAAAGAGCACACAACAGCCGAAGGCCACCAATGGGTCTTCAAGGCAGCGAGAAAATCCCGCACCCGGAGGTGGTCCTCAGCTGGCCCCTAAATAAAATTGTGTACTAGTTCAGTGAAAATGGACGTCACACTTAACTCCAAAACATATAAATGAACTAAAAGTTAAAAAACATACAAGACTAACAAAGGCCAGAGGCTCCTGACTTGGGACAGGCGCAAAAATGTGGCGGGGTTAAACATGTTTTTTGAGATCTCAACCCTCCCCCTATACCTCTAGCCAATGTAGAATAAAGAAACACATAGCAATACGCACAGTAAAACTCAGTTTATAAGAAGTCCAAGTCCGATGTCAGAATAGGTAACAAAAGAAACTAAGCAAAATGACAATGATACATAAATTAACAAAGGACTACTAGCAGTTACTGACATGCCAGCTCCAGGCCTCAATTAAACTGATTGAAAAATTATGTCTTCATCATATGAATATCAAGTACAATCCCTCCCGTTAGGGGTTTAGTATCAGTGTTCCAGCTTGATTCTCAGGGCAGAAGGGTGCTAGTTGTCTGAAAGGGCACTTTAGTGTAATAACCTAGATTGTAAGGGCACTGTTGGACAGTGTGTAAATAACCTTGAATATTGCTAGGCTCAGCTGGAGAACATTAGTTGTATTTAAACCATATTTAGAAATTAATGTGTTCTTGATGTTGGTTTCAGTAAGAATTTTTTTTATCAAATGAACATACCATTAAGCAAAGCATATCATTTTGATGTTAATCTAAACAAACTAGTACATTTGGTAAGGAAAATAATCATCAGAAATCTCAATGTTTTATAACTTATACCAGTCTATAAAATAAACAAGTAGTTTTGAAAGATGGAGTTATACATGCAAAATTGAATATTTAATCTAATTAGAATATCTACATTTAAATTGCTTGATCAAACATATAGTAAATTGTTACTAAAGTTATTTATTATCATTTCAATTGTTACAAAAAGTAATTTTAAGTGCACATCAAAGTGCTCCTAAGTAAGGAGTTTTATAAATATAACAGGTGAGACAGGAGATGATCATATTATATTGATGCAATAATATATTGCATATATTACAGGAGGTATAAACAGTTACTTTTTTCTATCATTGTTAAAAATAAAAGCATTTGTAGAGTGCTCCTATAAAAGGAGGATTATAAAATACAAGAAGTAAAACAGGAAGTTATGTTCAAAGTACAAATTTCTTTGATTCTTCTTTAAATTTCATATTCATGATTATAAAACAAAACATTTTTTAACCAATTTAGTCAAAACTATGTATGCCTTTAAAATTGTTTTAGATTTTATTTTTATATTATGCCTACTGAAATAAATTTTTCATGTGTACATGCTGTACATAAACATTGCAAATGGATAACACGTGGACATTTAATTCTGTATTAAATACCTAGTATTTGTTCAATTATCTTAAATCCACTAATTAGCAGTAAACAATCATTAACAGAGGTGATAAAACTGCCAAAGGCATTAGGTATTTAACTTAATCCCATTGTCAGTTAATTAATGTTACACAATCAGGTAACAATTTTACCGGAAACGTCAATCGGCATGAAATTTGGAAATTGTATTTTTTTGAAAAGGCAGAGGGGTGCATTCTTTTGCTTTGGAGGGCAGAAGGGCGGGGGTAAGGGCACCAAGGGCGGGCCGCCCTTCTATTTAGGGCAGGCGGGAACACTGAGTATCATACCATCATAAAATATGTGAGAAGAACATAACCCGTATCATGCCAACAACTGGTTTTTAGAATAAATGTATTTATTTCCGATGCAAAGACCCTATGAGTGAATTAGTATTAATACCAAAATATGCAATCCTTAATGACCTGACAACAGTATCGTAACTATATTGTTTGTATTAAAAAGATCTAATATATATCCCCCTATTTTGCATTTACTACTTTGCCTGGTTTAATCAGGTACCAAACAGTTTATTATGTTTTACCTGTGGTCTTCATGGTTGAAGGTAAATATGGATGCTCTAACTGGTTCCTCATCTGAACTTTCAGCGGGAGGACGGTTGATCCATTTGTCTAAATCTAACCTAAATAAGAACATTTAATCATGATTTTGAAAATTCAATTTTAAATGTGGAAGTAGTAACAAAATTTGGTTATTGCATGAGCGTGTTTGTAAAGTTTAAAGTACATCAAAAATATTGAACGAGGTTCCTTTCAAATTGTATATCAATAATGTTTTCCTGAAAAAAAAATATATCAAGTTTTCATAGTGTACAAGCTTTCCCTATTTCTTGGTATCTGAATGGTAGCTGATAACAATACAGAATATTTGTTATATGTTAATCTACCTAATCTACCAGTAATTTTATTTCAATTTCATATTATCTAAAGCTGCAATAACTATTAGTAATCAGGAAAACAACTAGTAGCTATATATATATAGCCATTGGGCTGTTGACAATCCTCTCTATAATAAATAAAACATCAAATTAACATTTACTTTAGTTATATACATTCTAAATGTATTTTTTTTCAAATTACCAAATTATTATTATTTTTTTACTTTCATTGAACCTACCCTTCTGGTACTGGCACTTTCTTTTGTGCCCTTTCTGCTACTGGGTTTAATGCTCCAGAAAATAAGGCCACAACTTCTTCTCCTACTTTGGTCTCTTTGTCCATTAATTTTACTACATATTTTACTAACTGTAGTATACAACAAGCCTAAAAATATACATAACTTAAAACATATATTTCACATCCAATAAAGAGGCTGTTAGTTCATTCAACTTTTTACGTTATATAGATAGTTTTTGATACTTTAATTCTCATGAAACCATATAAGAACAAAGCTTACAGAAAAGTTAAAATAAAAAATAAAATAACATAAAAAATTAATAAATAAATGGGGAATGTGTCCATGGGACACAGATGATGCCCCCACTTGCATATCATATCAAGTTATAAAGGGACATAACTGAAGAACGGTAAAATAATAAGTATTGTGTATAAGTTTCATAACATTTGGTTGAGGCAAACTTAAGTTAGAGAACAGAAACGAAAAATTCAGCAATTTTTCCATTTGTAAAGGGGCATAACTCTGGAACAGTAAAAGTGAAACCACTAAAATTCAAACTTGATCTGTACTTTGTGGTAATAAGCATTGTGTATAAGTTTCATAACATTTGGTGAGGCTAACTTAATTTAGAGAACAAAATCGAAAATTTCAGCGATTTTTCCATTTGTAAAAGGGCATAACTCTATAACGTTAAAAGTGACACCACCAAAATTCACACTTGATCTGTATTTTGTGGAAGTAAGCATTGTGTATAAGTTTCATAACAATTGGTTAAGGCAAACTAAAGTTAGAGAAAAGAAACGAAAAATTCAGCAATTTTTCAATTTGTAAAGGGGCATAACTCTAGAACAGTTAAAAGTGACGCAACCAAAATTCAAACTTGATCTGTGTTTTGTGGTAAAAAGCATTGTGTATAAGTTTCAGAAAGTTTGGTTGAGGCAAACTTAAGTTAGAGAACGGAAACCAACTTTGGGACGGACAAGGGTAAAACTTAATGCCCCCTCCGCTACAGCGGGGGCATAAAAATTAATGGATTAAAATGTTGATGATTATCAATATTAACACTAGGTGAGTTATTAGATTTTATTGTTAAATACTTTTACACTAAATAAATGAATACAGTAAATCCTGCTTTACAGGTTACCTATTTTCAGCAAAAACCTGTCTTGGCCTTCTTGTTCTGCTAAAGTAATACCTATGCATTTAAATTAGAACCTCAATTCAAAGGTCATCTATAGTGTAAGGTCACTTTTCTCTGATCGTAAGGGTGACCTTAATATACAGGTTTTACTGTACACAACTAAAAGTGTCCTTATCATTTCAAAAAAAATGTTTAAAGTTTCTCCATATTTTATTTCCTTTACAAAAAATATTTGATGCCTATGAGCAAAAGTATTGTTATCAGTGTTCCAGCTAGGATTTCAAAAGGGCAGGGAGCCTATCACCAAAAGGGCAGGGAGCCAATCATCAAAAGGGTACTTTAGCACGATGATTGATATTTCAAAAGGGCAGGGAGCCAATCATCAAAAGGGCACTTTAGCACGATGATTGATATTTCAAAAAGGGCATGTCAAACATTGTCATATGTAAACTGCAGGGGTTTCAGCTAGGAGTTTTGGAGGGTTTAGTCACTTTTACGAAAGATGAAAATCAACCTTATTTTGGGAAACAGTAAGGGACCAAGGACTTATATTACTAGCTATACATATGCCTTAGTCCTTCAAGGACAATGATCTTTGAAGGCCTTAGGCATGCTACAAATGTAGGCAGTCATGGTATGACTTTACTGGCGTGATACTTAACCTACAAGGATCTGGAAATTTAGTTCACAATTTCCGTTATTTTGAGGGGACATCCTGATCAACCAAAGTAGGGTTCCTATTTTTTTAAAGCAAGGAATCACAGCATAAATGAAATTGTAACGACTATTTCACTGCATAATCCATATCCCTGTAAAAAAGTTTTAAAATCGATATTTGGAATCCATTTGTATGAGCTTGGAATGATTAAAAAGACTGTCTTTTATCAAAGAGAAGATTACGTTTACTTTCGATTTTCAAATGAAATGAAAACAGGAAGTGACTAGAGTTTAATAAATTTAGAATGAATCCAGATTCATCTACGGATTGGTTTGTGTTTAATGTAAAAACATGAAATTATCATTTTTTAAAATTTGGTTGCTCAGTAAAAAGATATTTGTCTCTCTGGTTAATTTGATACTTATTTTACATTTAAGTGTCCATTAAATTTATAAAGAAACGTTCATGCATGCGCGGTTGATGATAATGAAAGCACATGTTTGAATCGTGAAAATATTTTTGATCGTTTTGAAAAAAGTTTTATCTTTATAATCAAAATTGTCAAAAGATTTCAATGGAAAGATTTATAAAATGTGACGAAAATACGTTCAAATGACGAAACTGTGTTAACTGAGCTGGAATAAGTAATCATTTGAGAAATTTTGAAATCAAATGAACACTGTCCAGATGAAACTACAAAAATGTCTATAATAAACCAAGAACATATATATTAGATATACTGTTCCCAGAATAAACGAACTGCAAATTGTGGTCTTTAGAGAAATATTGAAATTGAAATGCTGACTGACCGAATTTAATGGGAAAAATAATTACAATGGTCAATTATGAGGTTTAATTAACGGATTAATGACCCATCCAATGGTGACAAGCGGATTATCTGTAATCACAACTTATTACACCTGCTGTAAATGTTTATTAGCTGAGGGTCATAAACTTGTCATAAATATGAAGACAGGTAGAATGGTAGTATTTTCATCAATATATTACAACAATAAAGGCATGGACTTGTGAAAAAGGGCAGGGCGTCATAAAAAAGGCACAGGGCATCAGAAAAAGGGCACAGGGCGGCACTCAGGAAAGGGCGGGCAGACCGCCCTGTGAAAACCACCCAGCTGGAACACTGGTTACCTGTACATCATTGGGTCAACCTTCTCAAAATTAAGGTCAGCTGAGGAATGTGAAATTATCATATTTTACTTAACCTACATCAACACCAAGTAACAAAAATGTCAACAGATTTTTTTTCCCTACAGCTTTCTGTTTTTACAATTTTCTAATCTAAATCTTCATAAAAATAACAAGATAGTAAGATTGCAGATGAGACAACTATCTATCAAAGATAAAATACAAGGATGTAACTTACCCTTTCTTGAACCTCTAAATCTGAACTTTGAACAAACATAGGTAATTTCTCTAACATCATTTGTGTGGCTTCCTTCACAGTGTCGTTATCATCCTCATCCTCAGCTTCCTTCACTATTCTAGCATACAACTTAGGGATGTTTTGTACATAAACACTTTGTATATGACCAGGAAGGGAGGTAATCTTTGGTCGCAGCATAAATTCTAATGTTTCTTTGGGATTCTTTAAATATCTGTGTAAAGATATTGTTTAAATCATAAATGTTAAATGGTATGAGAATGTCATTCCAATCTGATGATACTGTTCTTTGAGTTGGGTTTATTTCAACAATAAGCATGAAACTCGAAAATTCCCAGAGGTCTGAACAATTTTCTCTTTGAAGTTCTATGAATATGGCAAATATATTCTTATAATGAGCAAGTGTAATGAAAATTCTGACTGACAACTTAACTGCATTGTTACAGCTTTGTGAAGACTCCATATTTGTCATTATATTCATTCTATTATCAACTTACTCGGCAAATTCTCCACAGATCCATGCAGCAGCATATAGAACTTCACATATTCCATTTCTTTGGGAGTTAGCTGATAATACATGAGAATTTTCTAACAGCACTGCCTGTAATAATATAGAAGAAGGTTTATATGAGTACTCTTAAATCGGTGCTTTGTGTCTATTATTTTTATGTTATTTGATTTAGTTGTGCTTCATATCCATTTTTTGAGTTAAGCAATTTGAAACTGATTTTTACAGTTTGATCTTATGTTGTGCTGTAACTCCAATGGTCCAAGTAAGGGGAGGGTTGATCACTCAGAAACATGTTTAATCCTGTTACATTCTTTATATGCCTTCCACAAGTTAGGATCCTGTTATTCAGTGTTTGTTGTTGGTTCATGTCTCTGTCATATTTTTTGTTTTTATAAATTGTATTGTATAAATTAGGCTGATAGTTTTAGCTGACTATACAGTATGGGTTTCAAGGCTTCAAAGCAAAATCCTCTCCTACTATTGTAGGCTAGACATAAAATGTTTTCATTAATAAATATACAAGTAGGGCCAACATGTCTTAATATGGCCCCGAAAATTGTAACTATGTTATACCAAACTGAAGAACTAATAAATACATTTTTGAATATAGATTAAAAAAAAGCTGTTTATTTTAATCATTGTTTACAACTTAGAGGTATAATACTTTTTAAACTTTAAGTCATATGTGTTGTTTAAATGTATTTTAAAGGTTATATCAATCTACAAAACACAGGCCATTTGAACTCAATATTTGTTCAAGAAAGATGTTACAAGTCATCATAAATATGTTTGCCCCTGCATATGATGACTTTAAAATAAATTTAAAAAAAAATGTTCTTCTGCCCTTAAATATTGACCCAAAAAAAAAGGGGGAATGTAAAATAATACAAACTTTCTACTGGACATCCATACAACTGAATTTCATGAAAATAGTAAAATAAAACAAACTAGGAATAAACAAATATAATGGTTTTTCTCATGATATATGTAAATGAAATTAAAAAAAAAATATCTCACCATTTGACTGACAGCAAATGATCTTATAGCTTGGACACGAATTGCAACATCCTGCATCTGTGAGGCAATCAGTCGACCATGACGAGTTCCTTCCATCCTTGTTAACTCCACCAAAACACTTACATACCTGATTATAAAATAAGAATGCAAGATAAGCATACCACCGCTCATTATTTAAAGTAACAGAAAACATGAAATAAGTGTCTTACAGATCTAAAAGGTGCCAATTCATCACAACCAATCACAGTTGAGCTGCTGACCAAATATGAAGTCATTCATTTGAGCAGTTTCTGATAAAAATTGTGACAAAAATATTTGTTGGGGAACAGAAGGACAAGGTGATTGCAATATTGCCCTGTGGGGGTATAACAGTACACTAAAATCAATGATTTGAATCAAAGTGCTTGTGAGCACTGAAGGGTAAAGATTGCTTTCATTTTGTAATTTTGTGAATTTAAAATAAAACATTGAATTGTAATCAAATAGGCAAATTATAAATTTATTGATTTGATTGATTTTTGGTGTTTTAATGCCACTTTTAAGCACAGCTTTTGGGCTATTTCGTGGCGGCCAGTTTTTATTTGTGGAGGAAGCCGGAGTGCCCAGAGAAAACCACCGACCTTCGATAGGAAAACTGACAATCCTAGTCAATTAAGATTGGAGTCGAGTGCACCCGCACGATCAGGGTTCGAACGCACAACCTCAATGTTGACTGGCTAGTGATTACAGTAGTAACTACTTAGACCACTCGGCCACCGAGGCCCCCAATTATAAATTTAAGTTTGAGTTATCTTCCTTTGTTTATGATTGTACATTTGTAGTATAGTCTATTTTTTTTATAACATATTCATACACTGTGAATTACTTACGTAATATTCAATAAATAGTTTTCTTGACAAGTATGGTAATTCAAATACACATCATATTGTAACTTGAATATCTAAGTATAACATATCATTAATAAATTGAATGAAATTGATTGGATAGGATCTAAAGAATGATCACTTAACTGCACTATTTTGTTTGCACCATCAAAGGTAGTGATAAACCTTGGAAGATTTAGATATCAAGTCTGTACAATAGGGTTTTGATTGCATTTCATGCAATCTTTACCCAAAAATTACAAATTGTCTTGGTAATGTATAACTATAACAATCTACTATAGCAGCATATTGAAGTTCCAAAATGGTTTTATGACTATTGGTACTTTCAAAAACATAACTTGTACAAATAAAAAAAATTCATACAGGTTCCGCGGAACCCAGTGTCTCGCCTACTTTTGCTGTTAACCACAGGCTCAACAAAAATGAGGAAAAAAATCAATAAAAATATTCCTTTAGATACTATCTTTTGATTGTAAGAAGCTTCTGTCAAAATTTGGTATAAATCCAGGATAGTTTATGAATCTAATAAATGTTTTAAAAACTTTAACTGCAGACTGTATTTAATGTTAACTGGAAGAAAAACTAATAGATATAGGAAGATGTGGTGTGAGTGCCAATGAGACAACTCTCCATCCAAATAACAATTTATAAAAGTAAACCATTATAGGTCAATGTACGGCCTTCAACACGGAGCCTTGGCTCACACCGAACAACAAGCTATAAAGGGCCCCAAAAGTACTAGTGTAAAACCATTCAAACGGTAAAACCAACGGTCTAGTCTATATAAAAACGAGAAACGAGAAACACGTATAAATTACATAAACAAACGACAACTACTGTACATCAGATTCCTGACTTAGGACAGGTGCAAACATTTGCAGCGGATTAAACGTTTAATGGTACCAAACCTTCTCCTTTTTCTGAAACAATAGTATAACAAGTCCATTTATAAGTAAAATACGGATAAACAGGTACAAAATTTTAACAAAATTTCCTTCTAGATACTAGCTTTTGATCATAAACAAGCTTCTGTCCAAGTTTGGTACAAATCCAAGATAGTTTAAGAAAGTTATTAAAATTTTAAAAACTTTAACCACAGAGTGAATGTAATGTTTCCTGGCAGAAAAACTAAGTCCATTTATAAGTAAAATACAGAAAAACAGGAATTTTATTTTTACAAAATTTACTTCTGGACACTATCTTATGATCATAAACAAGCTTCTGTCCAAGTTTTTGTACAAATCCAGGATAGTTTAAGAAAGTTATTAAAATTTTAAAAACTTTAACCACAGAGTGAATGTAATGTTTCCTGGCAGAAAAACTAAGTCCATTTACAAGTAAAATACTGAAAAACAGGAATTTTATTTTTACAAAATTTACTTCTGGATACTATCTTATGATCATAAACAAGCTTCTGTCCAAGTTTAGTACAAATCCAGGATAGTTTAAGAAAGTTATTAAAATTTTAAAAACTTTAACCACAGAGTGAATATTTGTGGACGCCGCCACAGACACCGATGGAATGTAGGATCGCTATGTCTCGCTTTTTCGACTAAAGTCGAAGGCTCGACAATAATAAAAGACTGTTCTTAATTTTGAAATCAATAAAAAAGGTCATGGCAGCAATATTTGAGCAGATGAGTCATTGTCTAGGGTACTCAGGATGACATCATAACTGTAAAAGATCTTACCATTCAAAGTTGGTAACATATTGGTAATTAGACTGACTACATATTTCTATAATTTTAGCAAGTAATTCATCTCTGTAATGTGTCCCTTCAGCTTTATCCATATGGACCATCAGTTTCTTTACAATTTCCATTAAATTTTTCTTTGAAACCTGTGCATAAAATATTTTTATATATAGAATAAGCATTATTCTGAAAATGTATTATGTATGTAAAATCACACATATCTACAAATGTATTATAAATTTTCATTTTTTAGTTTTATATCAAGTGTTATCCAATTTCGTGCAAGTGGTCAATTCTATTCAAATTTTATGAACAACTGCTTCATAAAATATCAGGTGTTGAAAACAAAATTCATCAGATGAAACTCAGTTAGATCAAAGATAAGTGCTCTAAATCAAACTGTTTCAACAGCTCTATGTACCAGTTACTAGAAAATTAGCCCCTGAGTCTCCTCGAATGCAGTTTGGGCATGCCGTCATATAGACAACAGTCCTTCAGTTTAGAAAAAGAACAAAATTTAGTGCTTGAACTATTACCATGTGAAATGACCCTTATCATAAGATATGTAGAAAACAAGTTTTGTTTTTGGGCGTGTTTGTTACATTGCAAAATACATTCCCCATGAAAATTCATATAATATTGATTTGTTATGTTTCAAATAAATGCCTTTCCAAAAGGTCAATTTTTCCAACAAAATTCACCAAGACATCTGACGGCAAACTACTTTCACTTTGACAACCTCCATGTACAAATTAAGCTTAACATGAAACAAATAATCGCGATGTTCTGGACAAAATGACTGTAAAGGAGTTTAATGGAAATCTGATGGCTTTCAAAAATTACATTAAATAGGACCAACAGAAGTCTGTTCACAAATTTTCAAGCAGAGAAATTAATCCACTTGCCTTCCTGTCAGAGTATTTATTTGTAACATATGGTACTTGGGTTTAAAAATATAAAATTGTTTTCTTAAATATTTGGATCAAAAAGTAGAGTTAGAAAGTCCTTAGTTTTGGGCTTTCCAGACAAATTTTCAAAGTTTGAATATCATAAAATTATATACAGAGTGAATTTATTCAGTGACAAATAATTATGTCCATCAAAATTAGATCCAATGATATATCAATTTTCCTTATTTCTGGTATCAAGTATCTTGTATTCCTGAATAGACTATAACAGAAGTATGAACTAGTTGATAATTGTATCATTGGCAATCATATCACATCACCATATTTTTTTATTTTTCTTTCTACTCGTGAAAATTTATGCACAACCAACTTAAATAAATTACGCACCATTCCATATAACAAATCTAGAGCTCTTAATCTTATTGATTCATCTTTGTCATCTAAACACTGTAAGATTAGATCTTTATGACACTGTACACTCTTTGGATGTGATTGTAATATCCTAGACATAGCCAGTAGACCCAAATATTTTACTGGAATGAAACAAAAGTTTGATTGTAGTACAATTAAATAACATTTTATACTAAATATTTTCCTTAAATTTTATTGTATATGAAGTATTTTGCTATATTTCTGTAATATAAATTATATGAAAGAACAACAATTAGTAATATGATTTCAGTATTCTTTGCCTGAAAACTGATATATAGGTATCACATTTTTCTACAAATAACTTTTTACATATGCATCAATAAAAATAAACATAAGAATTGGAGGAAATTGCAGGCACTATAAGTTTTGCTGTAAAAGTATATAGTATTGCAAAGCAAAAACACTGTAGATAAAACCTTGTACCACATTTAATTTTCATGATAAAGGAACCTACAGTTCTTTGTACAAGTCCAATTAAGAAGCTAAATAATAACAAAATTATTAATATATATTTTGTGCAGTTTTTATGTCATTTGAACCAGAATATGTATTGTCTTTACAACAAATATCTATAAGAATAACAGAACATGATAAAACAAGCTACTTCTTTATTTTCACCAGTTTTTATATCTTTTAATCAGAATATGTATTGTCTTTAAAACAGATTACTTAGACTTTTAGTATCTAACTGAATAGCAGGTCATAAAAGAATAAGCTGATGATTGCATTCTACAGATGTGTCACTTACAATTCTGATCAGAATCTTCAATCAATATCCTTAGTTTCTGTACACACAGCTGTAAAATAAGGATAGGAGTTATTGTCCTCTAGTTTATAGCTCTATTATGGCATAAAATTTAATAATAATCAATTATATCTGGGGGAATGTTTATATTTTTTATTCTATAAAGTAGTTAAAATAATGGAGGTACCAGGTCATTCATAATATATTTTATGTAAAGATGTGCCATAAAATTCCATAATTATATTATTTACCATTATGAACAAAATATACCATTGGGATAAATTAATTTTGGAATATTGAATTTTAACACAATGACAACAGTGACTTTATATCTTACAAAAGAAAATAATTCTGACTATAACATATTGTGTAGTATCATATGCTGCAAAACAAACGATCGTGATGTCATTGGGATATTCCCTTAGGATGTTCCCTTGTATTCATAAGAACCACTTTGCAGATAAAAAAATACCAATCCTTCTAACATGCAAATTTCCATTAAAAAAATATTTCACATAAAATCAGTGAGATTATAAAGTGGGTTTGGAATAAATTTTGCTACAGTAGATCAGTGGAATATAGTGCTTAGTGATCAATTTGCATATTTTGAAAAGGAATTCAACAGGTTTGGGACAATCCATCAAATGGTAGAACTATTCCCAAAATGAGTAATAATTTGATAATGCCTAAAATAAAAAAAAAATAATTTAGGTGAGTCTTTTTACCTAAAATGGAACAAATTCATAGAAAATAGAACAATTTTTCCTAAAGAGCCATATCATTATTTGGAGTTTTAAAAGAGTTGGTAGTCCTGAAAAAGGTTAATTCTTAGTCAATTTCATAGGCATATAACTTCTCAGATAATCAGTAAAGGACTATACATCAATTGGAAAAGTTGTTGCATAATTCCTAAACATGTGCCAATTTAAACATAAAATGGGATCAAAAAATCCGGTTGTTTTACTACTAAAAAATTATTCCTTGTTAGAGGGATAGTTACTTATTTTGGGAACTATCCCCATTTGAAGGGTTTGTCCCAGACCTGTTCCAAGTTGAATCTATATATTAATAAATTTACTTTGCAACTCAGTTAAATATGAAACAACTTTAATATATCAGAATAACTTTAATAGAAAAACAAAAGATATGCATACTTTTCCCATTCTAATTTCATAAAAGGTTAAAGAAATCCCCAAAAGTAGATGATTTTAATTTATTTTCTTATTGTCAAATAAATATAAATTAAACAAAACAAAAAAATAAAATATAAATAGGTGATATATAATACCGAAATTCCCTGAAGATACTTAAAAAAGAAACTAAGCTTTGAAGAGAGTATAGGCAATTTCACTGCAGCAGGATAATTCTGTATCACAAAGGTCAATACTGTAAATTCAGAAATTATTGCGAGATTTTTATTAATGCGAATAATGTGACTGAATGAGTATCTGATAATAAAAACTTGCATTCTGATATCTGATACTTATAACTGTATGCAAACTTTCCTGAAATCACAATCTCGCATTTTAGTTAATTCTTCAAAATTCGCAATAATAAATGCACGCAATAATTTCTGAATTTACAGTATATATTACCCCTGATCACAATTAAGACTTTAATTGATGTCAAATGTTTGTTTGCATTTTTTTACATTTGTACATTTTTGCAAAGTCAATTCTAACAGTCCCAAAATGATTTCTTTTTACTTTTATCAAATTTTCACCAACATCTAGAACAAGTATGAATTTTAAAAGATGCTAATATAACTGTAGAGGTGCTAAACAGAGCTTTACTGGAAATTAAATATTAAACTAACTTTCAGATTATTTTTCATGAGGCAACTTAAAAGCTTAGATACATTTTTATAATGTTCAAAACATAAAGCTCTTTTATGTAGGGGTGGGGTGGGGTCATTATGCTATCATAGCTATCTATTTGCTGCAGTGAAACAAGCACTAACTGCATTGAGAGATCTAGAAACGTCGTTTACCTGAAAACCCCCAACAAATGAACAAAGCAAGCAATATAAGAATTAAATAACAAGTACCTGTATGGAGGCAGTGTGGTTTGGGATGCCTGAAGATATAGAAATGAGTACTGTAAGTAAGAGAAAAATGTGTCAGCAGTGATCATTATGGCTGAAAATCAACACGCGACAGTCATTTACACATTTATTTAATTATTTTATCTAATTTTGTTCTTTTCAAATATAAACATATGATACTGATATTTAAAAACAGGACATTTATCTGGAATCAACTTCATAAGGTTGGCTTCAAACCAAAAGTTTTTGAAAGCTAATAAACAGAAAGTTTGTTAGCAACAAATCTTTTATGGACTTTTCATACATGTATGTCAAAAGGTAAAAATGAGCTTTAGGTTCGCTTAGGGCCTTAATTGGCCAAAAGAGTTGAAGCATTGCAAAATCAATTGAATTTTGCTTTAAAATAATTGATAAGTATGTTCAACCTCTGAACTGTAAGGTCTTTCAAATATTATGAATTTCCATTTAGTTTTTAGTTCAAAAGGTTACATGAATTCAAAAATATATATGTAGACAGAAAAAAAATCTATTTATAAGGTCAGATATGGTTTTATTGTTTTTGTTTCTGTTAAAACAGCTTAATGTTAATTGTTAATAGCATATATTCTAAAATTTCCTTAAATCTGTACATGACTGCCAAATATATATATAGAAATTCAAATCAGATAAATTAAATATGAAAATATGTTTATTCTTGAAATAGCTATAAAAGGAAATCTAATTCAATAACATGTACTATTAAATAAGAACTTTTCAAAATCACATTTCATTAATAAAATTTAATCAACTTTCCAAACAAACTTTATCATAGAAAATGTAAAAAGCATAACTTATACAAGAAAGATAAACTGTTTAAGTTCTAATAGGAAATGGTGCAGAAATTGGAAATTAAAATCACTGCAGACACAATAACATATCACAACAAAACTAATGTGTGCAACTATAAAGAAAACAGTCTATTTAAAAATAAATTTTGGATTCACTGACTATAACATGACTGATTCTTGTTTATTTAATGTCCAGTGGCAAACATTTCATGTATATTGCATGACAAGACTTTCGACACATCTTAAGCCTATATCATATCAGTATGAATAGTTGTAATAATATTTCAAACCGTTTGAATACCTTTCACATGATAAATATATATATTCTTCATACATTTATAGTACAAAATTCAGTTTGAAAAAAATAATATATAGTTTTTCCTATGCAAGTATATCACTGTAAACAAATGATTGCAAGATAATTCTAATAGTCTCTCATTTTATTAAAATTAAAACATAAAATAAAACATGCTATAAACAGATTTAACAATAAATTGACAACATTAAAGGAAGCTTACCTGCTATCACTGTGTTGATACACTCATATAGAAGAGACATGGCTGAAGTGCTGAAAAGTATAATATATTACCTTAAACTTACTGTTTATATTAAATTCAGATGTGCATAATACGCTGGTTTTTACTAAAAAATTCAAAGTGCCAGACAGGGGTACAGATCATAGGGTATAAAAAGCAAGAGATGAGGAGAAGTCTATTTCACAATGTTTTGTTTATGTTCTGTCATATCTGTTACTGAATTTGTTGGTATTTACACCTACTTTTCCTATTCTAGTTAATGACAAACACAATATCTCGCTGATTTCAACACTCATGAAGCATTCTTAAATCATTTATCAACATTTGTAACTTCTTTTATAAGAAGGAAAGTAGTTTTTTCATTGAAAATACTGCAGATGACGAGACACAATTTAAAAAACTCGAGAGTTTCAGCAGTTATTTCTAGAAGTGAAACTAGAGGCTCTTTAGAGCCCTGTATCGCTCACCTAGGTCTATGTGCATCTTCAATAATGGACACTCTTCAACCCATTGTGGACTTGAATATAATTTTGACAAAAATCTCTCTTTTGTTGATCTAGTCATTTTTTCTGTTTTCATTTTCTCTTTATTTTCTTTAGTTATTGGCCAAATCACAGAAAAGGGTAAAAAGTAATTATCATTTAGGGGCCTCGGTGGCCGAGTGGTCTAAGTAGTTACTACTGTAATCACTAGCCAGTCAACACTGAGGTTGTGAGTTCGAACCCCGCTCGTGCGGGTGCACTCGACTCCAATCTTAATTGACTAGGATTGTCAGTTTTCCTATCGAAGGTCGGTGGTTTTCTCCGGGCACTCCGGCTTCCTCCACCAATAAAAACTGGCCGCCACAAAATAGCCCAAAAGCGGTGCTTAAAAGTGGCGTTAAAACACCAAAAATCAAAAATCAATTATCATTTAAGGGCAATAACTCCTATAAAGAGTATACTAATGATTTTGGCAAAATCTATCTAATTTGTAGATCTTGTCTTGCTGATCATTTTTGTTATTTGAAGTGTCTATCTATCTCATATAGTTTTGTAGATAATACGCAAAAA
Source organism: Mytilus coruscus (assembly GCA_017311375.1). Lineage (NCBI taxonomy): Eukaryota > Metazoa > Mollusca > Bivalvia > Mytilida > Mytilidae > Mytilus > Mytilus coruscus. Next base: position 120,312,617 of record CM029595.1, on the reverse strand, counting down.
CGTAAAATATTGGTAACAACCGTCATTAAAGTTCAAGAACTCCTATAAGGAGTTAACTGATGATTACTGCTATGTTTACATATCTGTAAATCTTGTCTTGTTGATAATTTTTGTTGTTTGAGGTGGCTTAATATCTATAATAGTTTACAAGCTAAGAGACAGAACACTAAAAATGGAAAAATCATCATTAAAGAGCAATAACTCTAATAAGAAGTTAACACAATTTATAATTAATTTGGCAAGTAGACTTATATGTAGATCTTGTACTGCTGATCATTTTTGCTTTTTTAAGTTTTTACCTATCTGAAATAGTTTTTCAGATATTCAGCAAAAACACAAAAAATGGTTTAAATCGTCGTTAAAGGGTAACAACTCCAATAATGGGTCATCCGATGATTTCAACCATTTTGACTAATTTGTAGATATTGTCATTTTTGTTTATTTAAGTTTCTATCTATCATAGTTTTTCTGATAATAGCCAAAACACAAAAAAATGATAAAAATCATCATTAAAGGGCGATAGCTCCAATAAAGGGTCTTCAGACAATTTCAACAATGTAAACTTGTTAGCAGGTCTTATCTAGCTGATAATTTTTGCCAATTTAAGATTTTATCTATCTATTATAGTTTTTCAGATATTAGGCAAAATCGCCAAAAATTTATAAAAATTTTCATTAAAGGGCAATAACTTCAATAAGGAGTCTTCTGACGATTTCAACACAGTTTGGCTTATTTGTAGATCTTGTCTTGCTGATCATTTTTGCCATTTGAAGCTTGCCTCTATATAATTTTAAAAATAATAACATGAAAAAAATTGGTAAAATTCCTCATTTAAGGGCAACTACTAAATGAAATCTGACAGTTTTGATGTAAATGAACAATAGGTTGATCTTTTCATTGAGAACATTTCTGCCACTGTCAGATTTTCTCTATTTATAGCAGTTTTCGAGATAATAGATAAATTTTCCATTTTACCCCTATGTTCTATTTTTAGCCATGTCAGCCATGTTGGCTGGAAGGCTGGGTCATCAGACACATTTTTAAAACCAGATTTTGTAAAAGTTAACGACGACAGATGCCAATTGATGAGAAAAGCTCACTTGGCCCTTTGGGCCAGGTGAGCTGAAAAAGGTGTAAGCCTGCTACAGGAGATTGAAATTGAGATCAAGGTCATATGATATAAAACATAACAACATTTACCTGTACACCAAATAAACACTGATGACATGTATAGCTATCATGTATAGTTCAATTAAATCATAAACAAATTCAACATATTCAATCGACATTCAAAATCTAAACATTATTTAACTTTAACTGATGTTTGTGCAACCCAGCCCTGGACACCAAGTGTGAATTAATTCAAGGTAAGTTATAGTTTTTGACTGACATAAATAAAGTCCCCTTTTCACAAAAGATCATAAGACTTATGACCCTCTACACCGGATAAAAACTGTATATAATCTGACTTCTGTGCAACAAGGTTTGTCACAAAATACTTAATAAACTCATAAACAAAATCTTAGATAAACCAACCAGAGAATATTTTTTTTTATATTTATTACCTACCTGTGTATAAGGTTGGTTAATGGTTCAATCAGTTTTTTACCCAGTCTAGGTTCCAATGGTGTTAAAGCACTAAACTGTAAACAGAAAAATTGGATCAAATACTGTAATCATGTTAATTTTGTAGGATCTTGTTTGCAGGCATCAATTTCTTCACTTACATAATAATATGATTCTATTGTTAATGCAAAATTTCAAGGGAAGTTTGATCTCTACAATTATGACAATTATCACAAAAATTGTGTAAATCAAACCACAAAAATCACTATTCTTCAAGCACTTTATATAGGTGTGTATAATTCTGTGATTGCATTTACCCATAGGACGTATCTTTCTGTATGAGTGTATATCTTATGTTGCATGATTATTTACTGTAGTTCAAGGCAGGCTAATCTTTAATATTTAATTAACATAATGACTTGATTTGCTGATGTATAATCAACTATTTATATGTATGCTTGACTTTAAATGAAACTATCGTTTTCTTTTTCTTTGAATTATAAATTTACATACCAGTTTAATGATTTTGATAAGAACCCAGTTGTTTGTGGAGCTTGTCATTAGTTTGAAGAATAGTGGTGCCAATGACAGGTAATTTTTAGGATTCTTTCTTGCAAGTTCACAGATTACATTAACAGCTGCTGACTGAACACCTAGAAATAAAAGAAAAGTGTAAATTAATTTTACAAATTGTTTGAATAGTTTATATTCAGTTGACATCAAACTTCTTACAGTTTAGATCTTTTATAAGGTCTCAGCAAAATTATAAACAACATAAGTCACTAATCCAGACATGTATTACTTGAGAGAATATATCTTATTTCCAATTATATTCCCACATTGTATAAAGTTATTCAATGACCAATACAAATATCTTACTGGCATAATGTATCAAATACAAAATGAATTATCTTAAACTAACATGGGACACATTGGAATTTTCTTTGCATAGTTTGTAGTAACATTTGAAAAGAAGAGATTCAACGATGGCAATATCCTTCTCCTGACAAAAAAAAATGATGGTGTAAAAATGTCATATCCACACTTTTTACAAAAAGAAAATCCTAGTGATCTAAAAACTACACTGAACATTTGGCTATATGTGATGCAAGATATATGATCATATAAATTGATGTTAAGATGTCGTTCTTGGTTTCTTTTGTATTGTTGGGCTGCTGTCTCATAATATACCCACATCCTTTTATTCATAAACAGATAAAACAAATAACTACATTGTATGTTTAAATATTTAATATTATTTATAATACAGTATGCAGTACGTATAATTGCGTAAAGTAAAAAAGAACCTTACATTAATCCCTCTTTTTTTCTCCTCATACAAATGTATCTAATAAAACGCAATACATGTATTTGTCTAAATACTTTGAAAAACTAATCAGTACCTGGATCAGGATCCTCTAACTTTTCTTTCAGTCTTGGAAAAGCTGGTCTGAGTGCTTCTGGAAACTGTAGGAACACTTTATACATGATTAATACTGACTTCTTCCTCAAGTAAGGTCTAGTCGATGTCATCTAAAACACAAAATATTATTCATATTCCACAACTCAAAAAATAGATTTCATATATATGCATGACATTATATATCCAGTATACCATATGTAAATGTAGATACAATTATATACTCCAACATCCCCAAGGTGTTACTCTGACCAAATGACATCTTTTGACGATCAAATTCAACAAGTGATATATGATATAAAAATAAGAAAATGTGGTAAAATTGCCAATGAGACAACTCTCTACCAGAGACCAAATGACATAGAACTTAACAGCTATAGGTCACTGTACGGTCTTCAAAAATGAGCAAAGCCCATACCACATAGTTAGAATTTATTAGAAAAATTGAGGAAAAGTCAATAGTAATAAATATTATTTTAAGCATGCTAAATATGACTCAAACAGATAGTATAATTCACGAACAACATGGAAATTGCAAGAAATGAAATAGTGCCCATACTAATTAAATTCTTTTGTTTAACATTTAAATTTTCTATTTAGGTTAAAATGAACTGGCAATTTTAATTTGTCTTGTTTGTCTAATTATTTTAAGACTTACCAATGTCATGATATCATTTGCAAGATCCCTGGCTAGGTCCTGTGTGACAAAACATGACAGACCAGAAAGGGCTACTCCTGCATCATACATATTCTGACTATTAAGGTCCTATAATGAAAACATATATAAATTTATATACAAATAATGCTGCACTGGCAATTTCAATAATCATTTATTTTTGGATATGGAGAATATCACAATTTTTCTAACATCACATTCTTAGCCTAATTTTTATGATAATTAAAAGAATAAACAGTATTCATTAGCTATCAAGTAAATATTAGGCCAAAAATAAAAGAAAATGTTAACTATCCTTCATTTCTCAAGCAGATAAGGGTATGACGTAAATAAACAGAAACCAAAAAAATAAACCAGAATTCAAGTTGAAATCAAATAGCTGTTTTTTTAATCTGCAGTATTATGTATAAGTGCAGCATGACACTGAACAATACAGAAAATAATCAAAAGTTTACAGTAATCTATAACTATTGAAAAGTAATTTCATCAGAAAAGTAATTTGATAATAACAGAGTAGCAACTAATGTTACACTTTTAAATGGAGTTTATTGATTTTTGTGTTGTATTTGTTTGTTTGTTTCAGCAAAAATATATCCTAGTTTTATTCTATTTGTCAATTTTACATAAGAGATATTTTCCTAATTAAAATTATTCAAGAAACACAAATATTCAAAATACCATTTATGCCAAAAATATTACATTTTCTTTTATTTCATCACATTAATCATGTTAATAACAGTGACAAATCTCCTTTTGATCCATCAATCTCTGAAGTAATCTGATACAACCACCAGCTACAATAATGTTTGTACATAATTAATAAAAGTGTTGAAAGAGCATTTATTCTATGGTGAAATTCATCTAAGTATTATACATATATTTAAGCCTTATGTGATGCCTATACAATAATGAGATTGATGGACAGGTCAAAACTCTGGATTTTTTCTTGAAGTGTTTTTTAACAAAACTCTATATCCTTAGCACTGCTAATGCCTAACATAAACTCAAATTGTTTAATTACTTTAATAATAATATATTATTAGCTCATAGGATCTAATACACACCTTCCTAATCATATTTGTTGTAAGCATAAGAACATCTGTACCATCATGAAAACTTTGTGATGCTGATAAGTAACCAATTCTCTGTAATACAAATTTTACAGGTACTGTGTTTGTCATATATAATAAATAAAGAGCTGCACCATATGCATGATACGCCCGTCGCTTTTTCAAAGAATAAAGTTCCATAACTCCTCAATGTCATATCAGAAATTTACAAAATGAAAAACTAAAAGGAGGTCATTTCGATAGATATAAACCAGTCACCAAAGTTTCATGAAAACTGCTCAAAGCAGATTTGTGTTATTGTCTAAAAACTGGAAAATCCTTTTTTATGAAAAAAATCCTTCAACTCGGAAACGTAAAATCTAAAATTTATAAAAATCGAAAGGGAGCTTATTTCAATAGATATAAACAATTCACCAAAGTTTCAAGAAAACTGCTGAAAGCATTTTTGAGTTATTGTCCAAAAACTAGAAAATCCCCTTTTTTTAATGAATAAAACCCCATAACTTGGAAACTTAAAAACTAAAATTTATAAAAATCAAAAGGGAACTCACGTCAATAGATATAAATAACTCACCAAAGTTTCATGCAAATTGGTTAAAGGGTTTTTGAGTTATTGTCAAACATGTTGACGACGGACGGACAGAGGAACGGACAGAGAGATCGACGAACAGACGGACAACGGTATACCATAATAGGTCCCATAAACGGGCGTATAAAAATGAAGTAAACATAGACTATGGCACAATGATATAAACAGTAAATGGTGAGTATGAACCATTACAGTAAATCATACTAAATGGTACAGGTAGAGACTTATTACTATTAATGACGGACTCGGACATGTCGGAAATGAATAATCTGACAATGTTATGGTAAGTAGTATGGTCAATAATCAACAGATCCAGGTGTGAACGGTAATATAACTGTCCTTTAATCTTAATCCGTGCTACTAGACAATTATGCTTCACTGATTTCAGAATCAGGTTACCTGTGATTTTAACCTCTCACTTTATTGATTAGTTCTACATCGTATTTGAATTAAAATATTTTTACAGGTGAAGTAGTGGAGACAATTTTTTTTTTAATAAAAATAGACTAATTCTTTAATTATGACAATTTATATTTCAACTGCTAAATATATTCTTGGTTCCTCATAATTTTTTTTTTTTATGTTACTTGTTTTTTTTTTTATTTTGTACCTTTTTCTTATTTGTTGACACAGTTTTTAAACATTTTTTTTTTTATTTCTGGAAGGTTCTTTTTGTTTTATTTATTTTTTGTCCACGTACATCCATTGATTAGCAGAATGAAGTGAAAAAAAGTGCATACGTTTTAGTTTGACGGTCACATGCAAAATATTACTATATTTTACCACACTCTTTAATATTCAGTCGTGTTGGGTCAGTTCCGAAATTAAATTACAGTGATGAATACTTGCATAGTTTGATGATTCTTTAGTTGTGAATTTTCTTTTTTTTTTCTGCCGGTGTAAACAAATATTGTATTCGTCCGAAAGTTGGTGATATAATGTAACTAAAATAGAACGCAAATAATAACGCAAGAAGAAGATAATGAATCAAGACAAAATTATTGTGAAAGAAGAAATGCAATTATCAGTGAACTCAAGGATACCCATTTAAATAATTTATTCTGACACCTCCTTTTAAGTTCGGAATACACTCTATCCCCATCCCCCCCAAGAAATTTAGAACCAAATAATATGATTGAATACTGCTCCCCCATTTCTGCTTTTCTTAAATGTCACAAGTTATTTTAGTTCTTTTAACTAAATAGTTTTTATTTTAATAAAAATCTCCGAATCATGATTAATTTAAATTCAAACAAATCAACACCAAAACTGAAAACACATTACAGTTCTGCATTGTTCTCAGGATATCAACTACTACGTAGCTTACAAAATAATACAATTTAAAATGCTGACATCAATTTACAAAATCTTCCTGACTGCACGAGCTTTAGAATGGCAGAAAATATGACTCAAAAGTAAAGACGGCTGACTTGTGTAAAACCTTGATTTGCGTGTATTGATTGACACAATTCATAAAATATGTTTATAAAAACACAATTTTCATTAAAATTTCAAACATGAAAATGGAAAGGCAATATCTTTGTTATAATACAGTGAGTGTCAACAAATTTGTTAATTCCATTATTTATAAATTTATATACAAACAAAATCTAAAATAATGCTGGGACATAAGATATTGACGTGCATATGAAAAGTTTTTTTTTTTTTTTTATAAAAACTAAGATCCGAAACAAGTTCACAGCTTTATAAATATTGTAATAAAAAATAAACAATTGTTTCAAAGAGATTGCGGGAAATATGTCAAAATAGTAAGCACGACCGATCTGGCTGACCAAAATGTTTAACTTACGAGTAATGATTGACAGGTATAAATAGATGTAGAGGCTCTGGCGGTGAACGTGGTGTCAATAGGAAATTGTTAATTTATTCAATTTGTTTATATATTTTAGAAATACGATACATTGTCCTTATATTGAAAATTGTGTGCTTCTGTTAATAGCATAAAGGAACATGACCTTAAAAGGGGGAAATATTATAACCATCAACGAAGACTTTAGTTAGGGGCCAGCTGAGGACCACCTCCGGTGCGGGATTTTCTCGCTGTGTTGAAGACTCATTGGTGGCCTTCGGCTGTTGTCTGCTCTTTGATCGGGTTGTTGTCTCTTTGACATATTCCCCATTTCCTTTCTCAATTTTATTGTATAATTTACGGGATTGATGTCTCAACATTTTGTTGAAAACTTCGACTGAAAACCATCCTGGTTGTTATTATTTTGAATAATATGAAATATTTACGGTTAGCAATACATTGTTAAAAATTGTCTTTCCTTCATTTTTATGCGGTCAGTTAAAAACAAATAAAAGTTGATCCCATAATAATGATGTTAAATTTTCAATAGTTTATTGTAATTTTCTTCTTTGAATACAATACAATAGTTTACATGTATCTATCCTCCATAAATACTAAAATATCTGTACAGGTAGAATTTAATTCTATTCAAGCTGATATGGATTGATTTACGACCTTCCACTGATATTGCACAGATAATATCACAGCAGGTGTTAATTACACTCGGACAACTGTCGGACCAGTACGACATCTAGATGGATTAAGGCATCCATAGTAATAAGACTCTACCTGTACTGTATGTATAAATCATTAATATAAATAGCAAATGGTAAGCATGAACCATTGATATAAACAGTAAATGGTGAGAATAAACCATTGATAAAACAGTAAATGGTGAGATTCTCCCATTGATATAAACAGTAAATGGTGAGTATCTCCCATTGATATAAACAGTAAATGGTGAGTATGTCCCATTGATATAAACAGTAAATGGTGAGTATCTACCATTGATATAAACAGTAAATGGTGAGTATCTCCCATTGATATAAACAGTAAATGATTAGTATGACCAATTGATATAGGCAGTAAATGGTGAGTATTTCCTATTGATATAAACAGTAAATGGTGAGTATCTCCCATTGATATAAACAGTAAATGGTGAGTATCTCCTATTGATATAAACAGTAAATGATTAGTATGACCAATTGATATAAGCAGTAAATGGTGAGTATGTCCTATTGATATAAACAGTAAATGGTGAGTATCTCCCATTGATATAAACAGTAAACGGTGAGTATGTCCCATTGATAAAAACAGTAAATGGTGAGTATCTTCCATTGATATAAACAGTAAATGATGAGTATGTCACATTGATATAAGCAGTAAATGGTGAGCATGTCCCATTGATATAAACAGTAAATGGTATGAACCATTGATATAAACAGTAAATGGTGAGTATGTCCCATTGATATACACAGTAAATGGTGACAGGCTAGTGATAACTAATTCTTAACCAATTAGACCCCTCATTCACTGAGGCACCCTTCTGTTTTTGAGAATGGAACCTAGCTTTTTCTTATAACTAAAAATTGTGGGTAAACACAATTGCAAGCTTCTAGTTACCTTGAAAGTAAATTTGCTGGAACTCATCACTTCTATGATGTTAAATGCTCCCCAGCTGATGTCATAACCAATCATTTGTAGCTGTAATTAAAAACAAGTTCAACTATTATTTTTTATTAATATATATTTCATGAAAGAATTTGAAAGCTTATACTAATTAAGAAATGACCATTTACCAATTGACAAAATCTGCAATTTTTGCAAGCCAATTTTGAGGTTTTTGTGTAAACACCAAGTTTTGTGCTGTTTGAAAGAATTGTGACAATGTTGTCATATGCATACTTAAATGTCTATAAAATATCATATTAAATTTTGGTATTGACTTGGAAAATAGATCAGAACTATAACATATTCAGTTCTTTTTTATAAGTTTGCATATACTTGTAAAAAATTTCTAAGCCTGAAATCCAATACACAAATATTTTTTTAAAGATGGACTGAATAAACAAGCAAAGAGTGGTAGTTCATGCTGAGAAATGGCATTGTTTCTTGGTTTTAAACCATCTTCTTTATTTCAAAACAGTTGTAAATCTACTTGTTCATAAAACATAATACAATTTGCAGTTAGCATCAGTTAAAACAACCATTGCCACAATAAAGTTTCCACCTGTTACATGGCCATGGCTAGAATAAAATGAAAGAACCTTAGTGAGCGCGCTCACATACCCCACGTCCCCACATTGTCATTGGAGAAATAAAATAAGTGTAAGAAAAAAAAATTGTATCAGAAAAAAAAATTGAATCATAATTTCCTGTCAATATGCACATCTACATAGTATATCCTTATTATCTACACAGTTTCATGAAATTCTGTTGTGTGGTTTCAGAGGAGTTGCGATGACAAACTGTTGCAGAAGTACATTGAAGCAAATAAGTTCAAAGGGGCGTAACTCCTGGGAAAAAAATTGAATCGTAATTTCCTGTCGATATGCACATCTATGTAGTATGTCCTTATTATCTGAAAAGGTTTCATGAAATTCTGTTGTGTGGTTTGAGAGGAGTTGTGATGACAAAAGGTTGCAGAAGTACATTGAAGCAAATAAGTTCAAAGGGGCGTAACTCCTGGGAAAAAAAATTGAATCGTAATTTCCTGTCGATATGCACATCTACGTAGTATGTCCTTATTATCTGAAAAGGTTTCATGAAATTCTGTTGTGTGGTTTGAGAGGAGTTGCGATGACAAAAGGTTGCAGTAGTATATTGGGCAAATAAGTTCAAAGGCGTAACTCCTGGAAAAAATTGAATCGTAATTTCCTGTCGATATGCACATCTACGTAGTATGTCCTTATTATCTGAAAAGGTTTCATGAAATTCTGTTGTGTGGTTTAAGAGGAGTTGCGATGACAAAAGGTTGCAGTAGTATATTGGGCAAATAAGTTCAAAGGCGTAACTCCTGGAAAAAAATTGAATCGTAATTTCCTGTCGATATGCACATCTACGTAGTATGTCCTTATTATCTGAAAAGGTTTCATGAAATTCTGTTGTGTGGTTTGAGAGGAGTTGCGATGACGAACTGTTGCAGTAGTACATTAAAGTAAATAAGTTCAAAGGCGTAACTCCTAGAAAAGAATTGAATCGTAATTTCCTGTCGATATGCACAACTACATAGCATGTCCTTATTATCTAAAAAGGTTTCGTGAAATTCTGTTGTGTGGTTTGAGAGGAGTTGCGATGACAAGAAACAGGACTGACGGACGGACTGACGGACGGACGGGTCAAAAACATTATACCCTCCGCAACTCGTTGCGTGGGGTATAATTACCATCTGTTATGTGACGGTGACCATGGCCAGAATAAAGTTAACATCTGTTACGTGACCATGGCCAAAATAAAGTTACCATCTGATACGTGACCATGGCCAAAATAAAGTTCAGGGCTCACACTACTTCAGAATCATAGGGAGAAGTGACTTCTCTTTATGAAACTAATAGGAGAAGTGGTGAGATTTGAAAGAGAAGTGCTCCTTTATGCTGCGCCACAATGTTTTGATTTTACTATAGTATAAAGGGTCATATGTAAATAATGTTCTTTTTATATTGTTCAATTCATATCTGAGTATACAATTAAATTAACAGTTCAAATTCAAAGTTGTTTAAGTTTAGGTTCTTGTGAGAAACTACCAACTAAATATCTAGCACTAAAAAGATTTTTTTTTTTATGTCCAAAAGGTAAAGAAATTATAATATGTGAATTACAATTCAATTAAAAACTATCTTGTTTATCATGTTATGAAATTCAGTGTTTCTCATCAAAAGATATACAAAGTTAAGCTGGGCCATAATATATTGATATTAGTAGTTAAGCATCTTTAATCAATATTTTGAAACAATCCATATAAATTATATGGAATTATATACATTAATCAATTAGATCTAACCAAAAGTCTGTTAATGCGTGTGGAATGCGTAATTTTTCTCTTTGGGATCAATATTCTTGTCAGCTTTTCCATTCATGCGTCCGTATTTATTATTGTAAAAATATGGATTTCGGTCACAGCTGGTCCGGTTCCGATCCGTAGTTAGTAAACGATTAATGGCGGACGAAGAAAATTTACAAAAATAAACGATGTTTGACAAGCTATTTGGAAAGGAATATGACGTTTTCAATGCAATAAATGGATTAAACATTTACTGGAGGCAACTTTTATCACTTTCAAATGAAGTAACAAACTCATTTTGCCGCGGAAAGTTAGATTGATGTACGCTCTCTGAGTGCCAAGTACCGGAAGTGCATACAGTGATAAAAAGTTGTCTTTTTAATTAAATAACCTGCTACACACTGTAAAGTCAATGCTTAAACCTCTTTTCTTAAGAAAATGAATCGTTTATGTCTGAATTTCTTTAATTATCGATAAAAAATTGATGTTTTATCAACTTGGTAAAAATTGAAAATGTCCGATGACGAAAGCGACGGAAAGAGAGTATCGTAAACAACAGGGCGACTTGTTTTCGCTTTTGAGGGTCGGGCAAAGCGAAGTGACGGACGGGAAAGCGACTTCTTCGCCCTAGTCGCCTGGTAGCGTGAGCCCTGAAAGTTACAATCTATTACATGACCATGGCCAGAATAAAGTTACCATCTGTTACGTGACGGTTACCATGGCCAGAGTAAAGATACCATCTGTTACATGACCATTGCCAGAATAAAGTTACCATCTGTTAAGATGTTCAGTACCCATGGCCAGAATAAAGTTACCATCTGTTAAGATGTTCAGTACCCATGGCCAGAATAAAGTTATCATCAATTATGTGGCCATGGCTGGAATAAAGATACCTACTGTTAAAATTACCAAGTTCAAAATAAAAGTTATCAATTAAAAGCTGTGTTTTTTTACATTTGTTCTTTTTATGCATTAATTAATTTATTACTTTCTCCAAATTGACAGGCATTCCTCTTCTTAATTAAATTTCCATATATTGAATAATGTGTATAGTCCTACATTTAAGAAGTGAAAGAACAAATAAAAAAACAACTTTTTTACTTTTTCTGGCCATTGCAATTTTATCTGATGGCAACTTTTAAAACCATGTTAGCACTGATGTGCTCCTTAACAGCAGGGTGAAGTTAAAGATGGAGTCTTAAAGAAAGCTTACATATGATAGCTTGCTGACAGCATTTGCCTTGACTGCAATATTTTCTTGTTTCAATTCCTGTTTGATTTCATCAATGCACTCGGCTATGTACTTGGCCTGAAATTAGAAAACAAAAAAGTCTATGTTTTGGGGTAGTATAGATTTTATTTATTTTCATGGGTACTAATTTTCGTGAATTGAGTAACAATTGAATATTTTTGGATATGTGATTTTTGTGGTTTTGCCAATGAAACATCCAAGACTATAGAACATTTATACTTTGCTGAATATTCAAATTCATGGTTGACCTTAACCCACAAAACCAGGAAAATTGGTATCCCAAGAATTATAACGAATAAACAGTTTCTTGTATTGAAAGGTTGCTGTCTCACTAACATACATATATGAAATGGTAGTAGATATAAAAACTCTAAGGTTTGGCCAAAATGAAATGAAAATTGTTTGGTCAGTGAAACTTATTATTTTTCTTTTTATTAATTCTAACTAAAGCATTGTACTGACATTAATAAGGAATGTTTCCACTGTCTTAAATTCAAATTTGATAAGGAATAAAAATAATAACATCATGAAAATGAATACTTTTGGTATCAGAAGGCTTCTCTTATTACACCGATTCCAAAATTACATATTTTATTGTACTTTTGTAATGAAATAAAAGAGATAATAAGCCACTTCAGGTGTCAAATAATAGCTTGCTTCTACTTAATGCAGATTCCAAAAATATATGGTTTCTATCTACTTTTAATAGAAATAATGGGAGATAAGTTGCTATTTCCAGTTTACAAAAATGTCACTTCTACTTTCAAATGATAGGTTACTTTACACTCATTCTAAAAATATATGGTTCTAGGAGTAGTGGTCACAAGAAAAACAGTGTCCAGGAGATAACTCTTGCAAAGGAAATTGATTGGTTAAACAGTGTCAGTTTCAAAAGCATATAAACTGTTAAATATCATATACCAGACCAGATATCTAAGCGACATGTTGCAAAACAACAAAACAGCACAAGAAAAACAATAATCAGAACAAAATCAAAAGGTCTTTTCACAGAAAAGTGGAAAATCCTGCATGATCTTATCAACAAACTAATTAACATTTGGCTTTAGGATAGATAGACCACCATCTTAAATTTTGACCACATACCGGTACTCTAAATTTGAGATTTCCTTTCATATGATTAAAACAAGTTTCTTTGTAAAAATATTTTCCCCATTTCTTTTTTAGGGCAACCATGCTTTTCTCATTTCTCCCATTCATACTTTTTGTTGGGAAATCACTGCATTATGGCACTTATTCTGGAGCTCACCTTTGGTTTTTGGTGAGGTTAAACTTTCATGTTTCTAAATCTACTGTATTTAGTTGTGTATAGTACGCACTTGTGTATAATATGCACCCCCTTTTCATCCCTACAAAATCGTGAAAAAAAGTTTTAAAAAAATATGGAAAAGTAAAAAAAGAAAATTAAAATTAAAAAAAAAAGGATATAAATTTTTTTTTTTTTAATGTCTAGTTCACTGTAAAAGCCTTTAATAGGAACAATTAAACCATGTATTTAATCTTCATCTAAGTCTATTGAAAGATAAAATAATAAGATTGATTGTTCAATCAAAATCTTTTAAAGTCACAAACAATTAAATGGTAGAGCTTTTATCATTTAATTAACATTTATTAATTTTTTAAATTAAAGTTATTAATTTAAGATCCCTTTTGAAATCAATGTTTGTCTAAGCTTGTCCAAGCTGATGCTCTGTTCAAATATAACAGAAACAACAAGTGAAACTGCGAGCTACTGCTCACTGATGATACCCCCAGCCTAAATACTTGATGGTAAACAGAAAGTTGTTGAGTGATGAATCTGAAAACGCATCACACGGTGTAGCTGACTTATATAAAGACTGAAAACAAATTTCAGAAATCCTTGTAATGTAGTTCCTGAGAAAAATGTGACGAAAATTCTCAACTTGGATGTCATGTGTAAAATGATGTAAGTGTTCGGTAAACAGGAAGTTGTTGAGTGATTAATCTGAAAACGCATCACAAGGTGTAGCTGACTTATATAAAGCCTGAAATCAAATTTCAGAAATCCTTGTAATGTAGTTCCTGAGAAAAATGCGACGAAAAATATTCATGGGACGGATGGACGGACTGACGGATGGATGGACAGACAGAGGTAAAACAGTATACCCCCACTTTTTTAAAGCGGGGGTATAATTAGAATGTTATTGAACAAAAGAAATTAGACCTCAAACATTTTCAAAGTTGATTAGCCATAATTAAAGTTAATGACTCTTTAATCCGATATTTCCTTTTCATTGATCATGTTGATTTAGCACATATTTACAACTTCTCGTCCAATCATATTGCTTGAATTTGCCTTCTAATTTTCATAGTACATACTTTTTCCGTGTACTAAGTAACTACGCATGAATGACCACAAGGGTAAGATTTCATTGTATCGTAATCAAGATATGAAAACAAAAATTGCCACTGGCTATTTTGAAATAAAATTCTGTGTTCCAAATTAAATTAAATAGTTTGTAATTAGTTTTCACATTGATTTTTAAATATCCTGCTATTAAAATCTTTGGATCTAAAAAATGTTTTTGACAATTGCAAGGTTTTTTTTCATTTAAATAAAGAGTAACAAATATGGTTCTTTATACCTTGATTAGAGTACATGCAACTGCTATCTTAAAATTGTAATAATTTATCATCCATGCAATTACTTTGTACACAAAAAAAGTGTGTACTATGAATTATTGTGAAGGGAAATTAAGGCAACTTGATTTCATTAACTTTCTTGGGGAAATTGATCTATTTCGTCATTAATTGATTAATTGATTATTGACTGCTTAATGTCCAGTGGCAAATATTTCTTGAATTGAAAAACCGTAATAATGTCTGAAGAGAATGTGCCACCTATATATACAAACATATACACATATTCTGATAAATTTTTAGTTTTTACTTTGAAAAACAAAACAAAACAAAAAACACAAAACCTATAATCTCTGATCTATTGGTACATGTAGTTGCTTTTTAATGCTATCCGCTAGACTATATATGGGGACATACTATCTATATGTTTCAAATAATTTTAATTTATTATAGCTTTAGTTTTACTGTGAAATTGAAAAGTGTTTTCAAAATATGTATAGTTTCCACTACAATTTAATTATTGTCTGCTTTTGGTCAATTCTTTTTGTCATCTTACCATGTAAAGAAGTACATGTATAGTAAAACACTGCTTTATATCAATATACATACTTACACCAGCAGCTACCGTCTTTTCATTCTGGAGTCACTAGGGTCTTTTGAAATAACATATCTTACAGTGATACTAGTGAGTAGATTTACAAAACATAAAATTCGTTTTACAAACACCTGTGATACAAGTAGTCAGCCAAAATAAACTATCAATAGACCAATTAAACGATTACTCGAGTTGTAAATATGTGTTAATTGGATAGTCTATGGAAAGGTATATACTATGAAATTAAGAGCTCGGGGCAAGCCCCTCGCTCTAAATTTCATAGTATATACCTTTCCATAGACTAACCTAGACTTAGAGCACTGCCTGAGGTTATTATATTGAACACCTGTCAAAAGTTGACTTGATTATTCAATTTCTACACACCCATACTTAATCCTTAATTACATTTTAAGCTCATTCATGCAGGATGTCACACCAGTACTTGTGTATTCAATAAAGAAAGGAAAACAAACTTTTTTTTTAATTACAAATAAACAAACAAAATAAAAAACGTCTTAAACATATACAATTAAGAAGAAAAAAAACGCTATTAATAATTATGAATAAAAAAAAAAAACGTCTATATTTGTGTATAATACGCACTCCCTCTACCAACTACTTTTTGGGGTTAAAAAAGTGTGTACTATACACACCTAAAGACGGTATATATATTTAATTAGTTTTTCCTTGCAATGTTTTGATAGCTACTGTTTGTCTGTCTTTGTATATTTTGTTCAAGGTGATATCTAATTTTCTCAATTATGAATTTATTATTGCCATCCCATGTTTCTGTTTATTTTTCTTGGTAACAAGAAAAATGCACAGAAATGGTTTGAACATGAAGTTTTGCCACTCATTTCTGACCTTGCTAGGTGGAAGTTCAGACATTTTATGCTGGAAGTTAGAACAAAGAAGATCAGGTTTTGGAAGGTTGGGAACAATCCAGAACTTCTTATCTTAAGTTAATTTTCAAATGGCAAAAACAATTTAAAGAGGATGCTTTAAGTTATTTGCTTAACTGTTGAAAGCATTAATTGACAATTTCTATGCAAATACAGGATCCATAAATGTTAAGCCTTGCTGATCCTTAAGACAGGTCTACAAATATGTACTGGCAAGAAAGAACTCGGAGATTTTTCCATGTTTTCCTGTACATCTACCATGTCTAATGTGTATTTCAATGACAGGGAAATAAGTCAGCAATAACAAATGGCAACAAATGATGCATTCAACAATCATTTGACAATGTTTTCAACTAAAATAAGGGTAAGACTTCCTTAATAATCTCCCTTCAGGTATGTCTACAGAGGGGAAGGGGGGTTCAAACTCTAGTCACTTTGGCACCTGGTTAATTCGGCATCTGGTCAAATCTGCACCTAGTCAAATCAGGACCTGGTTAATTCGGCACCCAAGGTAGTTATATTGGCACCCAAAATTAAGATATGTCTTGCAAGTAAACTATTGAAGACTCCGTTTTTTCCATATTTTTGTTTTAATATTTTCACTCGAGGTGTTAACATATTATATTTGTTCCAAATACTTTTTCAGTTTGTAACAGAAGTTTTAATGGAAACTTTGTTATAAACAATGCCATAATATCTGGTTCTATTGAAACTTATATATATATTATAAGGGAACTTCTATTTCATGACAACTGCACATTGCTATTATACATACAAAAATGTAGCTATGGAACGGTAGCTCATACATTTTGTAGGTCCTTATGACATTTTTTGACAATTTGCGTCTGTTTCTATTAAAACTTATATTATAAAGGAAACTCTATTTCATGACAACTGTACTTTATTATTAAACATACAAAAATGTATTTGCGGAACTGTACCTCATAGGTCCTTATGATATTTTTTAACAATTTGCGGACCATACTGTTCCGCAGCTAACAAAAATGGTGCCAATGTTATTCTTTTAATACAAGTACATTGTAAACATCAAGTGCAGAAAACAAATATCTAGAAAACTTCAAACAGCAAGCCATCTGATTATTTTTTTGTGTATTCTAACTGCTTAATTTCATGTGCAGATTTTTTAAGATGTACGAAATGTACCTTTTTAATTAACATATGAAGCTGTGTGAGCCAAGGCTCCTTGTTGAAGCAGGCCGTACTTCGACCTTTAATTGTTTACTTTTTACACATTGTGACTTGGATGGAAAGTTGTCTTATTGGCACTCATACCACATCTTATTTCTATTGTAAGTTTTGCAAAATATATATATATATACAAACATATTTCCTCCTTAAATAAAGAGGAAAGAAACAGGTAAAAATAATATTTAATGCCAAAATGACTTTAAAAAGGTGCCGATTTGACTAGATGCTGATTTGACCAGGTGCTGATTTGACTTTTTCTATAGGTGTCAAAGTGTGACCAGGTGCCTATTTGACTTGTACCCTGGTGGGGGTTCAAGAGAATTATTTTTTATCCTTCCGAATCGTCAATAATAAAAGAAATGGCTGCAAGATAAGGGAACATATAAGCTCCTTAAGGGAGCTCAAATGGTAGGATGGTCCAAGGGTCTGTATACTATGGTCCTAAAAAACCTTCGACAAAATGACAGGAAAAACATCCCGTGACAAAAACTTGTGTTAGAATGAGAGAAAAAATATATATCTTATATAAATGCTCTTTGAAAACATGCTGTTCTTAAATACCACATACATGTAGCTCTATTAAACTAATTTATGGGATCCGAAAAGTGGACTGATGCAAGAGGTTAGAAGGTTAGCACTTGATGAGTCATGTGACATTGCAGTTTACAAGCAGGAGAGAAAAACAAACATGCAAAAACCAATAACCTTCGGGACATGATCTTGATGCACCTTCCTCAAATTGGTGAATGGATTTTAAATTTACATTTAGACCTTTGTCTCTGTTTTTTACTGTGTCATTTGGTCGCTACATCTCATTGACATACAAATGTATACATTGTACATCAACTCTTTTATTTATTAATATGCATTCCTTGAGCTGTTGGTATCAGTTCAACTTGAACAGTAAATTATGATTCTGTTGAGAGGTGATTTTATAATAAATTACTGAATATTCTTTGGAAGAGAAATATTGCTAGCTTTGAACGTGAGCTATCTTTTAGACACTATGCTTACTCTATAAACATTTTAACCTGCCTGTAGTATAACCCAAGGAAACGGATGTATATATGTTGCACCTGCTTTGCATGATAGTATTGTATATATATTATGGCACTGGCTACGGTTATATGGAAATGTAACAATAATATAAAAATTATTGTTACATTGGAGACTAATTGCCGGAATGCAAGGTTGGGTAAGGAACCGATTAATAACGAATGTAACAATAATATTTGGGTCTACGGTTACATTGCGTTATTGTTACATTAAAGACTCCAATGTATGATAGATTTATTAAACTTAAACCTTCTATAGTTATGTTGCTTAATTCTTCGATATGTACTAGATAATATTAATAATAATAATATTATTCAGCAAATAAGTATTGATTGTTTTGGTGTTGTTAAAAATCATGACTACTACAGTTTAGTTCAATATCACTATTGATGAATACTTAATGAACTGTTCTATAGAGCATGTACTGTCACGACTGATAAGATCACAAAATATCTGGACTCTGAAAATGAAAACACTGTTTCCACCAATTTCAATCTGTCGGCAAATGTCAACATTAATTGCTTTCACAATTGACTTGTATTTAAATAACCTAACATGCTTCCAAAAAAAATATTGGACGAAAATGTAAACATCGCAAGAGTAACAAAATATTTTTCACCTGAAGCATGGCATTCAGACATTGAAAGTTTCTTAAACTTCATAAAGGGAAAATGCAGAATGGAATTGTACGGTATGCAATATAGAGTGTGCACATTGCCGTATCACTGGTTTGTGATGGCTGTTTAGAGTGGTTTCACCGAAAATGCGTCGGACTAAAACATGCTCCAAAAACAACATACTGGATTTGTAGAAACTGTCATTGTAAATAAAAAATCAAAATATTGTATGCAATATTGTAAATATCAAATAAAAGTTTTCAAGTTTTATTTTAATACATATTTATTACTATTCCCATTGCAGTGTGTTAATGTAACAATAACGCAATGTAACCATAGACCCAAATATTATTGTTACATTCGTAATTAATCGGTTCCTTACCCAACCCTGCATTCCGGCAATAAGTCTCCAATGTAACAATAATTTTTATATTATTGTTACATTTCTATGTAACCATAGCCAGTGCCATATATTATTGGATGGCACTTTTATCTTGTACATGGGGGTTGGAGTGTTCAACAATTTTTACATTTTAAAACTATCCGATGTATATAGTACTGTAAAAATCTATTAAATACAAGTGAAAACAATTCTGTTTCTACTTGGTGTTCCTAATTGAAAGGATATACGAAGAAGAAGAAGAAGAAGTTAAGCAAGGAAGAACTTAAGAGTAAGGTAGCAACTGTGACTGGTTAAAAAATATATAGCCATAAAGCTTATGAGATAGTAACAGAGAACAAAACTTGGTAATTTTATTTAGCTTAACATCGACATCACTTATTTTCAGCATTATTTGCAGTTAAAAACGCCCCTTATGTGTAAACAAACTTTGATTTCAAGCATCAAATTGATATTGATTTATTTCCCGGCCCACCTCATTTTCTTTATGATTGCGGATTCCTCGAACTAAATCCTGCAAATTTTTGTCTAACACCCTTTCAAGAGTTCCTTTCACTTTCTTTAACGCCATTGGCTATCTGTTGTTGGTCAACTACCAGCCAATGTCATCCAGCTTCACAAAATATTGCCGAGATGATGATCAAAATGGAGCTCATCTAAATCATGTGAGATGTTGACGTGGGAAATTTATTATAACCACTGGATTGAATGCCGGTCAATATCCGGAAACTTTTCCTTGAAATCTTGAGGATAATAGTAGTCTCAACCTCCTGGTATCGGTTCAATACAGGGAAACTAGAACTTACAAAAATACATTAGGTACAGGACGTGAAAAAATTACTACATTCATTAATAAGTTTTTACTTGATAACATTTATGATGTCTGTCAGAGCTGAGGCTATACAAATCATTGCTCATGATAACAGTAGTCTCACGTCTTAGGCACTATTCCAATTTCCTTGTTTCTGTAAACAAAAATAACACACACACACACACACACACACACACACACACACACACACACACACACACACACACACACACACACAATTATGTCTAAATTATACACACACACACACACACACACACACACACACACATATATATATATATATAGTATACAAGTCTAAATTATAACTGACAAGTCTAAATTGAAAACAACGTTCAAACCTATGATTGCGTTGGATAAAAACCGCAATTTTTATACGTGTGCATGCAAAACAAATTTCTTGTTAGAGGGGTCTAAATACAGCACAAACAACATTTTCCAAAAGACCAAAAAAGTGAAAAAGTATATTTTAACAAAACGCATTTGACTAACAGGTCGAACAACAAATGTTCTTAAACCCTGCTGACTGCCATTGGCGATAGCCAAATAAACGGATCACCGATGTAATAAATGGATCTTAATTATAAATTTGATACTAAACAGAAAACAATAAACTTGCGGAAAAGATGGTATACCGCAAACAAAAGGTGCAAAGGTTTTTGTACACCATATCCGGATTTCGACAATTAATGTCATTTCAGTGATGTTAGGAATCGAAACGGTATTTGGAAAGCCATACAATTTACCTCAATTTAGGACAGACTCTTGAATTTTGAGGAGTCAAAATAGGATGAACGGATAATATAAACCCGAAGGCAAATATAATACAAGCCCAAACGAAAAAATATAAACAAGTCTAAATCGAAAACAACGTTCAAACCTATGATTACGTTGGATAAAAACCGCAATTTTTATACGTGTGCATGCAAAACAAATTTCTTGTTAGAGGGTCAATAACAAAAAAAGGAATATTAAATGTAATTATCTATAAATATATGGATAAGAAAGTTAAAAACTTAGGCACCCGATGGGATAAATGAAAAGATGTAGTTCGAATTAATTCGCGCAGTGCTTTACATTTGGGTTATATTACACAGTCTCTGTTTCTATTTCTTTACCTTTGTCAACTCTAAATTTTTTGTAATTATACCAGTTTAAATTGCTTGGTTCTATTCACTTTGGAGGGATGACAAGTACGCAGTCACGTTCGATTATTTAACCTTTGCCAAAATTTATTATAATTGTTTTAATCATTATCAAACTGCTATTTAATTTGGATGTATAAATACGCAGCAATTGTTGTAACTCCCCTACTTTTTTCAAATTTGAATTATTATACCAGCGTAGATCAGTCAGTGCTGTATATTGGAAATGTATGTTGTTGTAATATCTTAACTGTCGTCACCTGCGAATTTTTCGAATTGTACCAATTTATATCACACATTACTATTTTTATTTGAAGCATTTTTTTGCAGACTCTGGTGTAAATAGCTATATAACCTAAGTCATTTTTGAAATTTTAGAATTGTACAAGCGTCTTAGGTTAAGATGTTCGGTAATAACTGTTTTATTGTATAAATTTCAAGATTGTTATAGTTTAATCAGAATAGGTTGATATGATTAATTTGACTTCATAATCATTACTGACGGAGGATATCTGTTATCCGAAATATTTATAGATAATTACAGTTAATATTTCCTTTTTTTTGTTATTGGTGTTGTTTTGTACACTTTTTATGCGTTTATATAATTTATTTATTGTGTACATGTATCGTTACTCGTAACGATCCAGCGCCCTCGTGGGAAAGATAATATTCAGACGTTTTATATATATATATATAACTGAAGAGACATTAATTGTCGAAATCCGGATATGGTGTACAAAAACCTTTGCACCTTTTGTTTGCGGTATATCATCTTTCCCGCAAGTTTATTGTTTTCTGTATTGTATTAATTTTTTTAATTAAGATCCATTTATTACATCGGTGATCCGTTTATTTGGCAATCGCCAGTGGCAGTCAGCAGAGTTTAAGAACATTTGTTGTTCGACCTGTTAGTCAAATGCGTTTTGTTAAAATATACCTTTTCACTTTTTTTTGGTCTTTTGGAAAATGTTGTTTGTGCTGTATTTAGACCCCTCTAACAAGAAATTTGATTTGCATGCACACGTATAAAAATTGCGGTTTTTATCCAACGCAATCATAGGTTTGAACGTTGTTTTCAATTTAGACTTAACCTAGTATGATTGCGTTGGATAAAAACCGCAATTTTCATACGTGTGCATGCAAAACAAATTTCTTGTTAGAGGGTTCTAAATACAGCACAAACAACATTTTCCAAAAGACCAAAAAAGTGATTAAGTATATTTTAACAAAACGCATTTGACTAACAGGTCGAACAACAAATGTTCTTAAACCCTGCTGACTGCCATTGGCGATTGCCAAATAAACGGATCACCGATGTAATAAATGGATCCCGGCCAGGGAAGAACAAAAAATTTGCTTCCGCATATTTACAGATCTAACATTGTATGGGCTGTTGTTTAGACGAATTATATATACAGAATGTATTTTCAGCTTTATATCACCATCACTGCTCTGGTGATCCGATGGATAAAATCTGTTGAAGAGTCGTCACTGGTTCAGACGTACTTATATATATATATTGGAAATGTATTTCCACGCTATCGTTGTTGTAACATCTTAACAGTCGTCACCTGTGAATTTTTCGAATTGTAACAATTTATATCACACATTACTATTTTTATTTGAAGGATTTTTTGGCAGACTCTGTTGTAAATAGCTATATAACCTAAGTCATTTTTGAAATTTTAGAATTGTACAAGCGTCTTAGGTTATGATGTCCGGTAATAACTGTTTTATTGTATAAATTTCAAGATTGTTATAGTTTAATCAGAATAGATTGATATGATTAATTTTACTTCATAATCAT
Organism: Mytilus coruscus; assembly: GCA_017311375.1. Classification (NCBI taxonomy): domain Eukaryota; kingdom Metazoa; phylum Mollusca; class Bivalvia; order Mytilida; family Mytilidae; genus Mytilus; species Mytilus coruscus. Next base: position 120,289,055 of record CM029595.1, on the reverse strand, counting down.
TACTGATGAAGGATATCTGTTATCCGAAATATTTATAGATAATTACATTTAATATTTCCTTTTTCTTATTGTTATTGGTGTTGTTTTGTACACTTTTTATGGGTTTATATAATTTATTTATTGTGTACATGTATCGTTACTCGTAATGATCTAGCGCCCTCGTGGGAAAGATCGTTGACTAATATTCAGACGTTTATATATATATATATATATATATATTTGGCAATCGTCAATGGTTCTGGTTTATCGTCCCTCTGAACAAGTTTTTCTTGAATATGATTTAAATATAAAAGTTCACAATTAACCAGCTATTTAAATTATTGCCTAAATGCTTATCATTTGTGAATAAGATAACTAAGTACATTGTGGATACCTAGGGCATTATGCCACGGCCATTATGGAGAAACTGTGCCATAACGGATTGATTTGGTATCGATGACACTTTTTTTCCAGTGATGGACTGACATAATACATTATTTTTTCCATAATGGACACTACATATTGTTTTGAATAAAGTTTGAAATAAGGAAACTTCATTTTAATTACATTTAACTGGTTAATTAATAAACATTTCAAGGAATGGGTGTATTCATAAAGAAAAGTATATGTCATCGATCTTTCATAATAGTTAATTTCCTCGGCGTTGCTATCCTTTCTAGGGGCGCCATTATTACATACATTTGTACATTGGGTTATATAACATTATGAAAACACCTAAAAAATAAAAGATAAATTATTAAACTATTTTTTTTTTTTAAATATTCATAATCAATATAAAAGTCACGAAAAAAGTCGGATTGAGTGGAGATTTTGTTGCTTTGTGCAAAAAATATCTAATAATCATCTGAAAATAAAGATCAAATCCCAAACATGTATTTGTAATTCAATTTTTGTTTTTTGTGTTTTAGGTAACCTAACAGATGGAATGGACAACCCTGTTTTCCCACAAGAGATGATTGATGCCACTTTAGAGGATTTAGTGAAACACTATCATAAGTTGTCCTACACTGCAAAGGAAATCTGTGGGTTTTTGTTGTTTGTTCACTCGACGCATGTGAGTGTAAGAACTGTGTACCGTATTATGAGTAAACTAAAATTGAAACGGTACAACAATGAAAGTCAATTGCCACATATTCTTGATAAAATTGTACATCTCCGAGAGCAAGGCTATTCTGAGGTTGGGTGCAGGTCGATGTGGAGAATACTAAATACTTATTGTGGAATACGTGCCACTCAGGAAACAGGTAGGTTTGCATTAAACGCACTAGATAGGTCATCGGTGGTAAGAAGATTGAACAGACGATTGACACGGAGGCGGTATTGCAATAAAGGTCTAAACTTTTGCATCCATATCGACGGTTATGATAAACTTAAACCATATGGAATCTCCATACACGGAGCAATAGATGGGTTTTCTAGGTAAATACTATGGCTGTCAGCTAGTCATAATAACAAAAACCCACGTTTTGTTGCCTTTGACTATGTACATTATTTAAAAACCATTAAGGGCGTTCCTAGAATGGTTCGTGCCGATGCTGGAACAGAAAATGTAGATATCAAATACATCCAAATGGCACTTCGATCATTTCACAACGGCGATGTAGCAGGCTGTAGATCTTTCACTGTGGGTAAATCAAGTGCAAATCAGAGAATAGAAATGCTGTGGAGCTTCCTCATGCCACATTTTACAGTTTTTTGGCGAAATGTTTTTAAAGATATGATTGATGCTGGTCAACTAGATAACACAGATCGTACTCACATGGAATGTGTGCGTTTCTGTTTTCTTCCAATGATTCAAAGACATTTAGATACATTCAGAATCACATGGAATAGCCACAGAATTCGTAATCAAAGATCGATTGATGGAACTGGTAATTATGGCATCCCGGATGTTATGTATCACCAACCATTAATCTGTGAAGCTACTGACTGGTCATATGAAAGAAATTCCAGCCAATATTGGAGTATTAGATGAAATTTCACATCTTAAAACTAAATTTTTGAACTGAAATTAGGTTTTCGTAAAATAATTTCCGTTGACAGATTTTGATGAAACTTACATAGATGTTAGATAATTGACCAAAGACACAGTCATGTCTTATCCTATCGAAGTTTAATTTCGTATGTCTATGTATATAAAAATAATGTTTTGACAAAAATTATGTTTTCCAAAGATTAATTACAATTTTCGTTGACATATTTATATTTTGTTGAAACGGACACAGGTACTAGATATCAGGACATTGACTTTTACGTTTATAGTTTAAAGGTCGAGGTAACTGTTTCCAAAAGTAGAATGTTTTACCGTAATTAATTCCAGAAGTACAATTTAAATTTTCTTGACCTACCTTAATAAAAATATTAATTTACTGACACAGGTAAGTTGAAAATAAATTTGTCGTTGTTAATATGAATAGTTACTAAACCATCCACAAATTTAGGTGATAATTATAAATAAATATATCAAGATCCAAGAAGGGGCATGGTTCGTTGTTGGTATTAGCTTTATTTAAAGTAAGTTCAGCAAGATAAATCTCATTGGTGTACATACTGAAGTCGTCATTATTGAGAGCCAAAATATCATCCAAATATATAAATGTGTTGTTAAATTGTTGTATCAGATGTTGTTTTGATGGGTGTTTACTGATTTTAGACATAAATTGTGATCGTAGCAATACAGAAATAGATCTGCAATAAGTGGTGCACAGTTAGTCTCCATTGGAATTCCGACAACTTGGCGATATACGGAATCTCCAAAGCGAATTAAAGTGTTGCCCAGTAAAATTTCAAGGGCAGTAAGCATATCAAAGGAGGTCTAATTGACATAATTCTTTTGTTTGCTGTTACTAAAAAATGACCGAAAAGAGTTTGAACAAATGTATTTACATTGAGACTTTTAAAATGTACATTTAATAAGGGTAATCGTAACGAACCAAGGAAATACCTTACTTCTTCTGGCGTTGTTGGACGAGGCCAGATAATAGCTATCTCTAATATATCTAGATCCGAATTAAGATACCATCTTTTGACCAAATGTGGTCGATGAACTTTATCTTTAAAGAAATTAGTTGTATTATAATCTGAAGCTTTTTAAATGTTCTTCAAATCTTCGAAAAGTATATGAGTCCTTTATGGTTAACTCGTTAATTGGTCTGAAAGCTATGCACATTCTGTGCTTCTTGTCATTTTTTTTAACCAATACAACATTAGACAACCGGGGTAAATGTGAATTCAAATGATCCCAGTAGTTATAATTTGTTGAATGTGTATTCTAAAAGCTGATGGAGTACGCTGGTGTTGTTGCTTGGATGGTGTCTCATATATTAGTTCTAATATATATTGAACAGCCCTAATCAGTATTTGAAAGTGAAGTAATTATCTGTCTTTACCTAAGTTGTTATCTGATAGTGTGTGGGATCGTAGACTCATTCATTGCATACTGGTCTTTGTTGTCTGGGACATCACTTACATTTAATCTATCCCTAGTGAACTTGGAATTAAAGATACAGATAAATCTGTTCAATATATTTAGACCTTTGTCTTGAAATTACTACTGATGGTAGGTTACTTTAAGCCTTTTATGTCTTTGTAAGGGTCAGGCAATTTAGGAAAAAATCAAAACATGGCCAAAAAAAAAAAAAAACCACCAACCTAACCATGCTAGTCTGAAGTTACCATCATCCTGAGTTAGAAATAGAAAGTTTCTGTTTGTCTGGTAATTGGTAATAACTAGGTTGGAAAATTGGTTAGAATGATAGGAAATTACGAAAGTATCTCCACTTAAATGTTCATTTCTAGTGCATATTTACCAAATCATATCTTCTATTACCAGAACAGGAAATGGAAATAAACGTTATTTCTCTGCATTACTACATATTTTGGACTAAAATCAATGTAAACTTATTCGTTAAGTGTATGTTTACTTGTTTTTGTTTAAATTGTGTCTTTTTGATGAGTTAAAGCTATTTCAATTTTTTTTTATAGTGTGTTTTTTCGTGTTGAATTGTTACACTACTGTCTCAGGTTAGGTTGCACCTGTTAAAACGTTTAAACCCGCTGCATGTTATATGCAACTGTCCTAAGTCAGGAGCCTGTTGTTCAGTGGTTGTAGTTTGTTGGTGTGGTTCATAGGTGTTTCTCGTTTTATGTATAATAGATCGTTGGCTTTCCTGTTTGAATAGTTTTACACTGGTCATTTTGGGGCCCTTTATAGCTTGCTGTTCGATGTGAGCCAAGGCTCTGTGTTGAAGGCCGTACTTTGACCTATAATCATTGACTTTAAAAACATTGTGACTTGGATGGAGAGTTGTTTCATTGACACTCGTACCACAATTCAATTCAATTCAATTCAAAGTTTTATTTAAAGTCGATATTCAATAAACTACATAAACACAAGCTCTAGTGAGCTTTTCAAATCGACTGAATAACACAATATAGACACACATACAAAAGTCATGAAAACAATACAATTTTAAACATACAGTGCATAGTAAGATACCATAGATGACATGTAAAAGTTAAAAGCATAGTATGCAAAATAAAGTATATCTTAAAACATAGCACAAGTTAAGAATAATAAGCACAAATCAAAATGTCACACAAAAAATAAAAAATAAAAGAAGCACAGGCATAAAACACTATATGCATGCACTGCACTGGCATGAGCTTTTATTTGGATCCCATGTTTGTACCAATTTTTTGAATTGGTCAAAAGATGTTTCCATTCGACAATGGTTCGGCAGCTCATTCCAGATTTGTGCAGCATTATAGCGAAACGATCTTAAACCATACCTGGTAGTTCTGACTCTCGGGAGTTCTACGTTTCTTAAATCATGCTTATTAATTTTGAATTCAATTAAATTATGAAGGTAGCTTGGACTTTTTTGGTGAATTATTTTAAAAGTTTCTGTTGCAATAGTTTTTATTCTTCTTATTTCTAAAAAAGGTAATTTTTATTTTTCTAGCAGTTTTTCGTATGAACTATCATAATCTTCATAGATGAATCTAAGAGCTCTTTCTTGGTTTTTTTCCATTTTAAAATGATTTTTTTCGCTACAGTAGTGCCAAATTACTGGACAATATCTAAAATTCGAAAGAATGAATGAGTAGTATGCTGTTAACCTACCTAGCCTGTTTAAATATTTACCCATTCGTTTTAGAATATTTAATTGTCTTGATGCCTTTTTACATATTTCAGAAATATCATTGTTAAAGTTTAAGTCCGAATCTATAGTTATTCCAAGAAGTTTAACATTTTCTTCACAAGACATTTTGTTTCGATTTAAATTAAATGTCAAATTATGTTTATTTTCCCCAATGGCTATAGCCTGGAATTTGTCAGGATTAGCCTTCATTAAATTTATAGAAAACCAGTTTATTAGATTTAAACTATCAGTTTCTAAACTTTCAACAACTTTATCTATATCATGATCACTATATGACATCTTCTTATTTATATTCAGTGGGTTTTGGTCATGTCTTCACCACTGCCTGATTCTTAGGCAGACTGGCTCTTAAAAACTGAAGCTTATGACAGAATTTAATTTTCCTATAGTTAACTTTTAATTTCTGAGTAGAAACATCCCAGCGTCACCATCCTATGGAGTATATTTGTCTCAATTGATACCTTCATTACTCTAGAGCTAGTTCTAAGCAAGTTGATTTTATTGAGCGAAGAAAAACTGCTTGGACAGGCTATATGAACCAGTCAAATTAAAATCAGTACTCGAGAAATGTTGTGGTCGCCATCATGAGCTGATTTATTTTACATTTTGTGAGTGTCTTTTAGGGAACAATCCAGGTGAAAATTGCCAATATCGAACTTGACCTCTATTTTGTCATCAGTAACAAAACACCATTTTCCAATCTTTGAAGGCCCATAACTCCTGAACAGTAAAAATGACATTCGTCAATATGGAACTTGACTCACATTTCATCAGTAACAACATATTAAAACTTGTTAATTAAGCTTTGGTTTGGCGGTTTATAATTAACTGAGTTGTCTAAAATTTCAAGGTATAGATAGATCTTGTCGTGATGAACATTTTTACCAAGTCAGGTTTGCTCTAAATGATTTGGTTTCAGATATACGCCAAAAACTTCATTTGATCCCTTGTTCTATTTTTAGCAATGACAGCCATGTTGGTTGGTTAGCGTGATCATATAGTTGTTCAAATTTTTTAAACTATATACCTTAAGGAGGATATAGGCCAAGTTTGACTTCATTACGAGCTTCAGAGAAGAAATTTTTGTAAAAGTTAACGGACGACACAGGAAGATGATAACAGGCGTTTGACTCCAAATAATGACAAAAGCTCACTTGACCTTTGGGTCCGGTGGCTAAAAAAGGTATTCTTTGCTTTAGTGCCGAAAATTGGCGTTTAATTGCAATTAGTTAAAGAGTTTCGTGGTGATTTCCATAATCTAAATTAGAGAAAGTTGATCTGGTGATCACAGATACCCCTGAATTCCAAACCTTGCAATCATTTTTCGTTACTGTTTTAGTGCTTTCAACGCAATCGTAGTCAGTGCCTAAATACAATGGAGGTACATTTCAGAAAAAAAACCCTTAAGGAGTGTTTGTGTGCAGAAACAGTTGTTAGAGCTGAAAAAATAATTCCAAGCTGTGTCCACTAAGCATGTTTGGTGCAAAATGTCTGGAACTTAATCTTTCTTGATTTTTCAAAACAACCCCAGACAAGCAATTCAAATAATCATATCACGGATAAGTTAAGCTACATCCAGACATCTTTTTCATGCTGCAGTGTTGTTCTTTTTTCAAATGACTTTTTTTTAATCTGTATTTTATTCTTATAGTCTCAGTTTCTTATGTTTATTTAAAGAATGTTGGTGTTTTTGTTAATTTCATTTTTGATATTTGTTCAATCCCTACCTGAATATTTTTTCCTGAAAAAACATGATGAAGTTATCACCTAACTTTCTGAATATTTTCTTTTCACACAAGCAAAAGCTGATAAGTTTTGACAATGTATCTTAAATAGTTAGGGAACAGTAATGTCCTGAACTTATCAATTGCACTTAGATTGAAGTCTAGATGTGCATGTGCGTCGACAGAGAACCACCTACGATGCATATTCCATTGGCCTTTATGACCTGACACTTTGACTTTGGCAAAATACATATAAAAGAGTATGAATGTCTTGCGGTTAAAAGTGACAAATATTGTTCAAAATAGAAATTTTAATAAATGAAAAATTGTTATTATTACTAATATAACATCTATTGTAACATAAGCATAAAAATCAAGTAAGAACTACCCTTTATCCCATCTTCTACCAAATAAAATTTAAAACAGATCTGAAGAAATTAATGTATATTGTTTTAAATAAACAAAAAAGTGTTTCAACTTGTCAATCAAAATGAACGGACAATTTTGGCTTAAATGCATATGATAAATAATTTATTTAACTGCCATTTTTGTCACAAATAATACCAAGCTAGATTCAAATCTTCTATATAACTAAAACACGTTTCTACATAACATTATTGCAAATGAAATAAAAACATTTCCCCAATTCGAGTACCTACTAAACAATAGGTATTGTTCTCGCACAAAATGTCTCGGTGGAGTTTCATCTGAATCATAACATACACAACTGCATACGAATTCTAATATTCTTTTTATTCTTCAATATTTACATTTATTTCTACTGAAATAGTAAGCCAGTTGTTTTTAAAAGATTGTATAAGTGAAAGGCTGACTGCATTGTTATACAAGTCAGTCTTGAGTTTCATCACGATAAAACCAAATCAAGCTAAATAAAACCAAAACGAGCCATTATAGTTTCTTTGCAATCTGCACAATTGTATCATAAAATAAAAATGTCTACAGCTTCTCGCATAATTTGTGTATTTTTGATCTGTTCAATAGCTCAGATTTTTTACATAAAAAAAGATTTGTGACAAATTGTTTAGCATTGTTCTTATCAAAATTTGCATTTTCTTGTCAGTTTGACAAATAAAAATTTTAAAAAGACAATAATCAAACTGGGCTTTCCTAAATTTATTTTATGAGTGTCATTAGTAAACCTCAATTTAGGTTTTGGAAAAAAATCCAAAATAAATAAAAGTTTCAGAAAGTAATAACTAATTTTGTAATTTGTCTTTGAATAACAACAACATTTTCTAGACATTCTTTTTCATTAGAAACTAGAGGCCTTGGTGGCTGAGTTGTCTAATCTTTTCCTCATACAATATTTAAACCTTCTATACAACAGACTAATTATTTTAGTAGAAATAAATGTAAATATTGAAGGGGAAAAACAACATTAGGATTCATATGCAGTTTTGTGTGTTATTAAGTATCAGATACATTTGTTTTGAAATCATTTTATATACTGGTATAGGAAAAAAGCAATAATTTCATTGATTAATTTACCCAAGCAAAAAAATAAACACCTAGACACTTTTCTTCTAAAGAATTTTAAAGACCCAGATGAAAATCTACTGAGAACAATACCAGTTGTTTTCATTCAATGAAACAGTTTATTCTCCAAAAATTGAAATCGCCACAGGTAAAGGTACTCCAATTGGGGAAATGTTATATTTCCTATGCAATTAGATTAATGATAATTCAAACTGTACATTTTGCAACACGGGAACATTCATTTTGTGGATGTGAACATACAAAGACATTATAAGAACAGACTAAAAAATATTTTTGACCAATGGAATTAGTGTTCCTTCTATAAAAGATTTTTTTAGTTGGTAACATTGCAAAAATGACAAAATGCAATGTAGAGAATATTATTTTCCTCATGGTAAAACAATATAGTCATAATTAATACCAGATGTTTTTAAAATATCTTTCAATACAATCTTTTAAGAAAGGATTTTATGAAATAGATAAAAATAGAGCTATGAAAAACATAAATGAATGTCAGTTTCATAGAAAGTGGAAGAAGATTTTTGATGATTTACTTATTTATTTACTAGATTTTACTGCTTTGAATGAACACGGGATTAAAATTATATGATGTATGATTCAATATACTCAGAAAATCACATCCTCAATTCCTTATACTTTTCTCTCCCTCAGTCACTCTCTCACACTATCTCTATATTTTTCTTCTTTAGATTGTGTTACTATCTGTCTTATATATGTAGGACTCTGAACCGTGATGGTACTCGGAACCGCGATGGTTACGCTGAAGTGCGATGGTCCACGCTGAAGTGCGTTGGTTAACACGTTGAAGTGCGATGGTGACATTGTGACGCCAACTTGTTGTTAGATACGCTAAAGTGCGTTGATGGGTTCGCTGAAGTGCGATGGTCTAACTGTGACGTTGTGTATACTAGCTAAATGCGATGGTCTGAAGTTCAGACCCCATTAAATGTGGCGGTGTAGTTGTTAGCGTGCTAACCTCGCATTTGGAAGATCGGGTTTTATTTCTGGTCGTGTCAAACCAAAAACTTTAATTTTTAATTTGCTAATTATTCGCTTAGCACACAACAGTATGGAGTCCGATACTGGACTGACAAATAGACTGGATGGCTCAGGTTAAGAATAACAGATTCGAGTTCGGAGGACATGGCTTTATATTGAGTGTTCAAGCGCGATAAAAAAACGGGTTCAGCGCGGTGGTCTATAGTACTTACTAAGTAGGATCCATCTAATTTTATCAAATTTACTAGCAACTTGTTCTTGTCATGTCATAGCTAAGAAATTGCTCACAACACTCATTCATCCATTTATATGATATCAACAGTATTTAAGAAATAAAAACCACCATGTACATTTATGCTTGACTCATATGAGACGTGACGCATATTCTGTCAAAAGCTTGAGAATTAGCTGCTTCTCCGTTGAGCAGCAGAAATTGAGAAGTACACCAAGTTGGGACCATTCGGGTTTATTTTGGCATAACCCATTGCAGAAGATTAATACTGTAAACACAATAAAATTACTAAGATTGCGTGTTTTCTTACAAAGCAGGATTCATCTCAAGAATAAAACAAAATTATCGCTACTTGATATAACGAAAACATTGCTAATAATAAATTTTATTTTATCATTAAGTTGTCCACACAAAATCATGTGCTGTATACTTGAGGAGCAGGATCTGCTTACCCTTCCGGAGCACTTGAGATCACCCCCAGTTTTTGGTGGGGTTCGTGTTGCTTAGTCTTTAGTTTTCTATGTTGTGTCATCTGTACTATTATTTGTCTGTTTGTCTTTTTATTTTTGGCCATGGCGTTGTCAGTTTGTTTTCGATCTATGAGTTTGACTGTCCCTCTGGTATCTTTCGTCCCTCTTTTGAAGAGAAGTCAAAATTATTATAAAGACCAAGACATTTTATTTGTCGTACAAATCGTTTGCGGCATACATTATACATGTTTCCGAACACTGGTTAGTCCATCTGAAGACCAAGATCATCTTTTAGCAGCCTTGTTCCCCATGGTTTGCTGTCTGACTTAGTTTTACATATTTTTGTAATCTCCACCTCTAATGCTCAAAACTGTTCGGGACTGCAATCGTTCGTTTCATTCTGTTTCCTTTGTACGCATGAAACCTTCATCTACAAATCTTATCCTCTTGCCTGTGAATCCATTTAGTTTAATAACGTTGTATTTAAAAACGTCACAATATCCAAACGTCATGCAAAACCATCGCACTTCAGCGAAAGGACCATCGCACTTCGGCGTAGACCATCGCACTTCAGCGTGACCATCGCACTTCAGCATCCTCATCGCACCTCCGAGTCCTACATATATTTTTCAAAAATAATCTTCCTACAAAAGATGTACAATGATAAGATGATTAACATACTTTTGTTGCATTCAGTATTTAAAGATACATGTCTCTTGTAGCTGTTTCATTTGTGTATATTATGCTGTTAATAGAAAGTTATTAATAACAAAAATATTTTTTTTAAATGTTGCCTCGAGCTCTGTAACAACTTGTATAAAAAGAAAATAACATATCAAAAGATGATATTTATATAAAATTATATTACAAATAGATGAAAAAATGTAGCCACTGCTACAACTGATCTAAAATAAAAAGTAAATAACAAATTTAAAATCAAATTTTACATTAACCTGTAATGTGTTACATATAAAACTAAAAATTTTGCAAATGTAAATTTTCAAATATGACATAAACATGCTATATATAACATGAAAGATCTCAGTAAGAAAAGAAAAAACAGTAATAATTTGGAAACAATAAGTTCGGTTATTCTCTAATAATTGAGCTTTGCACTAGTGTTTATACTGTGTACATTAAGAGTAGACAATGTAGTATGCTGCTTCGATAAATTTAAAGGGAATTAAAGGAAAAGGAGCTAGCTAAGAACCTATGTAACCCTGATATGACTTTGCTACATAACATGTATAATGAGAATAGTCTTGAGAAAAAAAATCAGAAATGAACTTGAATCACAAAGACTAGTCAAATAATATACTTAACAAGAATGTGTCCATAGAACACATATGCTCCACTCACACTATCATTTTCTATGCTCAGTGGACCATGAAATTTAAGTTGTACTTCTAGAATTAATTACGGTAAAACATTCTACTTTTAGAAACTGTTACTTCGACCTTTAAACTATAAACGTAAAAATCAATGTCCTGATATCTAGTACCTGTGTCCGTTTCAACAAAATATAAATATGTCAACGAAAATTGTAATTAATCTTTGGAAAACATAAATTTTGTCAAAACATTATTTTTATAAACATAGACATACGAAATTAAACTTCGATAGGATAAGACATGACTTTGTCTTTGGTCAATTATCTAACATCTATGTAAGTTTCATCAAAATCTGTCAACGGAAATTATTCTACGAAAACCTAATTTCAGTTCAAAAATTTAGTTTTAAGATACAGTGACATCGGCCTTTCCCCATCGGACCTTATATCGATGGGTCTCTTTCATTTGCTTTGATATAACACGGTGAAGGTTCATCGGATTGATCAAGAAAAGCTGAAATTATGCTTCGCAAACTAAGAGGTGAACGAAAGGGTGCATGGGAACCGAATCTTTAACCTTTACTTTGAAATAGGGCAAGGAACAAACACTATAATAAACAAACTCAGTTTTATCTGAATTTAAACTTAGTAATCATGTCTCTCAAAACATTGACGTCAACATCTGGAACAACTGACGACCCTCTGATGGTGTTTGAAATATGTCGAAGTCCTCCAAAGGTACACCAGTTATGAATTGAATTCTATTAAGAAATTGTTGTGAACATCCTCGATATAGCTTCGGCTCTGTGTATCCATGTGAAATTTCATCTAATACTCCAATATTGGCTGGAATTTCATATGACCAGTCAGTAGCTTCACAGATTAATGGTTGGTGATACATGACATCCGGGATGCCATATCTACCAGTTCCATCAATCGATCTTTGATTACGAATTCTGTGGCTATTCCATGTGATTCTGAATGTATCTAAATGTCTTTGAATCATTGGAAGAAAACAGAAACGCACACATTCCATGTGAGTACGATCTGTGTTATCTAGTTGACCAGCATCAATCATATCTTTAAAAAACATTCGCCAAAAAACTGTAAAATGTGGCATGAGGAAGCTCCACAGCATTTCTATTCTCTGATGATTTGCACTTGATTTACCCACAGTGAAAGATCTACAGCCTGCTACATCGTCGTTGTGAAATGATCGAAGTGCCATTTGGATGTATTTGATATCTACATTTTCTGTTCCAGCATCGGCACGAACCATTCTATGAACGCCCTTAATGGTTTTTAAATAATGTACATAGTCAAAGGCAACAAAACGTGGGTTTTGTTACTATGACTAGCTGACAGCCATAGTATTTACCTAGAAAACCCATCTATTGCTCCGTGTATGGAGATTCCATATGGTTTAAGTTTATCATAACCGTCGATATGGATGCAAAAGTTTAGACCTTTATTGCAATACCGCCTCCGTGTCAATCGTCTGTTCAATCTTCTTACCACCGATGACCTATCTAGTGCGTTTAATGCAAACCTACCTGTTTCCTGAGTGGCACGTATTCCACAATAAGTATTTAGTATTCTCCACATCGACCTGTACCCAACCTCAGAATAGCCTTGCTCTCGGAGATGTACAATTTTATCAAGAATATGTGGCAATTGACTTTCATTGTTGTATCGTTTCAATTTTAGTTTACTCATAATACGGTACACAGTTCTTACACTCACATGCGTCGAGTGAACAAACAACAAAAACCCACAGATTTCCTTTGCAGTGTAGGACAACTTATGATAGTGTTTCACTAAATCCTCTATAGTGGCATCAATCATCTCTTGTGGGAAAACAGGGTTGTCCATTCCATCTGTTAGGTTACCTAAAACACAAAAACAAAAATTTGAATTACAAATACATGTTTGGGATTTGATCTTTATTTTCAGATGATTATTAGATATTTTTTTGCACAAAGCAACAAAATCTCCACTCAATCCGACTTTTTTCGTGACTTTTATATTGATTATGAATATTTTTTTTTTAAAAATAGTTTAATAATTTATCTTTTATTTTTTTTAAAAATGGAATTTTCTTGTATCATGATTATGACGATCAAATCGTTTGTTCATAGAGTTATCATTGCAGTATAAATGTATAGGTGTTTTCATAATGTTATATAACCCAAAGTACAAATGTATGTAATAATGGCGCCCCTAGAAAGGATAGCAACGCCGAGGAAATTAACTATTATGAAAGATCGATCACATATACTTTTCTTTCTGAATACACCCATTTCTTGATATGTTTATTAATTAACCAGTTAATTGTAATTAAAATGAAGTTTCCTTATTTCAAACTTTATTCAAAACAATATGTAGTAACCATTATGGAAAAAAATAATGCATTATGTTAGTCCATCACTGGAAAAAAGTGTCTTCGATACAAAATCAATCTATTATGGCACAGTTTCTCCATAATGGCCGTGGCATAATGCCCTATGTATCCACAATGTACTTAGTTATCTTATTCACAAATGATAAGCATTTAGGCAATAATTTAAATAGCTGGTTAATTGTGAACTTTTATATTTAAATCATATTCAAGAAAAACTTGTTCAGAGGAACGATAAAACAAAACCTGGATTATCATTTTAGGGCCACATGTGATTTGGAACTGGTCCCATTAAAGGCAATTTAAGGAGAGTCTTGTTGTAGTGGTTAGCGCATCGGACTACAAACAATAAGGTTCCTGGTTCGATCCCCGTTCCGGGGAGAAAACTTCAGGGACTGAATTTACGGCTCTCCCTTGACACCATTTGCGAGTATGGTCTTGAGAAACGATGATAGTCCGTCGGAAGGGGACGATAAATGGCTGACCCGTGTTAAGAGAGAGCAATATCTTTGGCACGTAAAAGACACCCTTGTAGATTTCGAAAAAGAACAGGCTAATGCCGCTACAAGGCAGCACTCGCACCAGCAAAGTGGAAAGGGATTAATATAAGTTGTAATAACTTGTTTCCCAACCCACTATAAATAAATATGTTTAAACTAAGGTACGATCATTCGTTTTTCTAGGGTGGAAGGTTTTTTAAGGGTTATTTTCTTTTCACTTTTTGACAAGGCGGTTTATTCATTTTTCGCGCCTCTTTTACAACTTAATCTTGCGTTTTCACACACCTGATTAAATGGGCATTTAAAAAGTCGGAATGCGAATATATATATTCCATTCTCAATTTTATGTTCAAACTCTATTAGGTCATTTTTTAGTAACAACAAACAAAAGAACTATGTCAATTGGACCTGTTTTGATACTATAACTGCCCTTGAATTTTAACTAGATAACATTTTTGTTCGCTATGGAGATTCCGTATATCGTCAGGTTATCGGAATTCCCATGGGGACTAACTGTGCACCACTTATTGCGGACCTGTTTCTGTATTGTTATGAGTTACAATTTATGACTAAAATCAGCAAAGACCCATCGAAACAACATCTGATTCAAAAATTTAATAACACTTTTAGATATTTAGATGATATATTGGCTCTCAATAATGACGACTTCCGTATGTACACTAAAGAGATTTATCCTGCCGAACTGACTTTTAATAAAGCTAATACTAACAATGAACACTGCCCTTTCCTGGATCTTGACATCTTTATCTTTAACGGGAAGCTTAATACCAAAATTTATGATAAAAGAGATGATTTTTCATTTCCTATTGTTAATTATTCATTTTAAGATGGTGACGTTCCCTTGTCGCCATCTTATGGTGTTTATATATCTCAACTTGTTCGATTCGCTCGTGTATGTAACAACGTATTTGATTTCAACGAAAGAAATCTCTGTATTACTGAAAAATTACTACACCAGGGTTTTCGATATCACAAACTAGTCAAAACATTTACTAAATTTTATCATCGGTACAAAGACATCATTCGTAAATATAAATCAACATGCAGACATCTTATACGTTCAGGTATTTCACATCCAATATTTTATGGTAATATTCTTAACAAAGCACACAAATGTCGGCATTCACCTCAGAAGCTAACCAAACCTTTAAACAGACTTATTCGGAAAGGATATAGTTACGATACTGTTGTCAAGTCATTAAGGATTGCATATTTTGGTATTAATATTGATTCACTCATAGGGTCTTTGCATCGAAAATAAACACATTTATTCTAAAACCAGTTGTTGGCATGATACGTGTTATGTTCTTCTCATATATTTTATGATGGTATGATACTAAACCCTTAACGGGAGGGATTGTACTTGATTTTCATATGATGAAGACATAATCTTTCAATCAGTTTAATTGAGGTCTGGAGCTGGCATGTCAGTAACTGCTAGTAGTCCTTTGTTCATTTATGTATCATTGTCATTTTGCTTAGTTTCTTTTGTTACCTATTTTGACATCGGACTCGGACTATGTGTTTCTTTATTCTACATTGGCTAGAGGTATAGGGGGTGGGTTGAGATCTCACAAAACATGTTTAACCCCGCCGCATTTTAGCGCCTGTCCAAAGTCAGGAGCCTCTGGCCTTTGTTAGTCTAGTATGTTTTTTAATTTTAGTTCATTTATACGTTTTGGAGTTTAGTGTGACGTCCATTTTCACTGAACTAGCACACAATTTTAGTTAGGGGCCAGCTGAGAACCACCTCCGGGTGCGGGATTTTCTCGCTGCATTGAAGACCCATTGGTGGCCTTCGGCTGTTGTCTGCTCTTTGGTCGGGTTGTTGTCTCTTTGACATATTCCCAATTTCCATTCTCAATTTTATTTTAATGTAGTCTTGGGGACAGATTATTCATTTTTAATCCAATAATTAGCCCGGTTTATATCTATTTTAAGTAATTGGTAGTCCAGATTATTCATTTTCAAAATCATCTTCACCCCTAGAATATCAAATGGTCGTCCCCTTAGGTACAATCTTTGAACAGATAAATTATAAATGGGGAAATGATATACAGTTTACCAGATTGTTTCTTCTTTTTCTATACTTCTGTGGTAGATGTGGGTGACCCAGCCGACTTAACATTTCACTTTATAAACTAAGAATAAGGTACTCACGTGAATTGAAATAAAAAACCGTACATCTGTTATCAATACCATTCTAAATGACAACCTCTTCTGCTGCTTGAGTAAGAAGGCGAAAACAGTTTTTGTTTGGCAGCTAAATCGTATTATTTATGCCGACATCATATTTATCGCAGTTAATTTATCACAATTTATGGCACTTTAATTTATATAAGCGAAGAAAAATAATAGAAACGTTGTGAAGCAATGCGTTATCTCGCATAGAATTAATTTGTCATACAATAAGTCGTATTATTTATATCGACTTCTCATTTACCACAACTAGTTTATCGCAATTTAATTGAAATATGCGAGAAAAATAAGAGAAAAATTGCGAAATAATGTGTGTTCTTGCCTAAAATTAAGTTGACATGACATAACTCGTTTTATTTAAGTCGACATATTATTGATCTCAATTAATTTATCACACTTCTATTCGAATATGCGAGCAAAACAAAGAGAAAACATGCGAAATAATGTGTTATTTCGCTTAAAATAAATTGAATAATCCTCAAAAAATTTACGAACAAGAGGCCAATATACTCTTCCGTAAGGTCATCTAGATTTATACCTTTGTCAGTCTGTCTTTACATCCCGTCTTCAATAAATCTAAAGATATGACACATGCAGCCATTTCATTTAATAAGTTTCGAGTAAAATCTGACGCCTTAAAACGTAGTTAAGGCGAAAGTAGAAAGTTTTTTCGGTCATTTTTTGTAGTTAAGTGCTTAACGCGTTAAATAATCAAATAACGCGTTAAAAACTGTATTTATCGCGTTAAATGTTAACGAGTTACTTTATCGGGTTTTTGACATGAACGGCCTTTCATACAACATCACCAAAAAAAATTAATAAAATCGATATATATATAGACATCATATGCACTTGTCTCTGAACAAAAATCATATATACCTTAATAGGGATTTCCAATAAAATGACATTCGTACTTAACTCGACGTACGGATCTAATGGGACTGGTTATTGCCAACCATTGAATTTGATTAAATACGTCGTTCAAGTTTAAACAAAGTATTCCAAGACTTTTAAAGTCACACATTGGACTTTTCGTCCATATAAAATAATTTTATCATGACGAAAAATGATAGAAATCTTGCATTTTTATTTATCACGTGGTTTTCCAGATTCCCGCCCTTTATTTTCACTGATAAACACACGCATCCCATACCTATCATACGTACGATTTGAGTTATCTTTCATCGTTTTGATTATGACAATTATTTTTCAATATACTTTGCAGATGAACGCCCCATTATACTTTTTTCTGTCTCTATCTATCTTTTTATTATATTTGTTGCGGGGAAAATATTTAGAAGGATATTTTTCTGACAATTTCAGAAATATTGAAACCAGAGTTTGTCAGAATCTGTCTCTTTATAAAAGCTGAAAATTGAGATAAAACTATCGCTTCCATTTAATTTCTAAACAAAAGTATTTTTCATTTATAATAAAATGTATTGATAAAAAAATCCCTATATAGGTTGTATTTTAGTGGTGTGTTCGATTAGGGATTCTTCTGTATTACCTTGTTTAACGGGAATTCTATCGTTTATAGTCCAAATACAAAAGACATTTCTAGGCAATTTTTTTATATCCCTTAAAGTAAATAAACTTATAGTATTTTATCCATTTTATTGATAAACAATTAAAAGGGGATCACCGAATTCATTTTACCGAATAGATCATTAACGGAAATGTGTAAGGTAAGTAACATTGAACAACATAATATAATAAGATTTCGTTGCCAGATGCGGATCTAGGATTTTGAAAGGGGATGGGGGTTATAGGCAACGTTAGAAGTCGAACATAAAATGTAATAAGTATTAATAGGATGTAGGGCCATATATATAAGTGTTCGTTGCATATGATTGTATTTTACATATGCATATTTAGGACGAGAAGATGAATATGAACCAGACTTTGTATTATACCGCAGGAAGTCATGTCATCCTACCCGGACACATGATTTTGACTCCGGACCGACCAAACTTTGCTCTAGCTCCTAAATATTGCGTGCTTGGCAGAGAGGCAGCAAATCTTCGATTTGAAACGAGCGAGGATCGAGCCCATGATTTCCCGCACTCGAGCAGTGGTGTAGCTTTCAAATTTTTGACCTTTAAAAAAGAGAGATAAATAGAATTATATACCGTGTACTTCATAGTATAAAGTATACTGAGTGACGACGGTTCAAAACGTTGACTGCTTTACTCTTTACTCACTCATTCCTCATTATTAACACCTTGAAAACTTTCTTTCATAAAATGAACAAGGTAGATGCAAATATCTTTTTTAAGTAACAGACAAAGTATACCTCGCAAAAAACTGATTCAAACAAGGTCATAAATGTGAAACTGCTATAATGCTTGATTTTTTTTTTTTTTTTTTGACAACGAACTTGTTACTTTTGGTGGACATTGTTTTCAACAGACACTTGCATTCCTACATTTTATGTAGTACTCTTCTACCTTGGTTGATATTAGCAAGACTTCATAGATCACCCAGTTATTATCATCCATACATTTTGACAAAAGCTAAACGTATAAAGTTAAAAGACATAGGGGATCTTAAACTTATTATCCCCAAATCTGTACAAAAGCATTTTACAGGAGGTCATACATATAATTCTGTCAATTATTTTTGTTTTGATTCTGACCGGACGGGACTGCGTACTTGTATATCCCGCACAGCCAAACGGACTCCCCACTTCGGCAATGGTTTAATGGCCGATCGGAACAAGACCAATAATGACCATATTTCTATTCCCCGATCACCCTTGAGGGATAACTGTCAAGGCGAGCGCGCTACCACAAGACCAAAGAACCAGTTATGAATATGGAAGATACATATACATGCGTATGTATTAATGAAAACATTTGCAACAAGAAAGTGTGACCTTTAGACACCGTGCCCCTTCACATGATCATATTTCCATGCTCAGTGCACCACTTAATCCGGTTCAAACTCTAATTTGGTATATAATTTTAAGCGTTTTATATTTTTTAACAGAACGGAAGAACGGACGGATGCACAGACTAGTAAATATAATATCCCCTTGCTATCAAAAGTTGGTCATGAAACTAAAATGATCATCCTACTTAACAAAACGTCAATCAAATATTCCGTACATGTCCGTTTTTCATACGTATAATTTGTATAAGTTAAACGCAAACATTTCAGAAAAACAATTTAAGAGCAATGACGTTGAATTACGCGTATACGTTTGTACGGGCTCTTCCTAGAATCCATGCATCAATATAATCAAAGACAAGATATAAAAACATTAACTGATTCAGTAAAGTGTAATCATATTTTTTCTTGATGATGCGTCCTCATAAATTCCATTTGATAAATTTCTACGGAAAGCTGACAAAGTACTATCAGAAAGATGCATCAGTGATCTGCATGTCTACCTTTGACAAAAGTATCTTAAAATAAATTATAGAAGTATGCTAAAAAAAGAAGAAGAAGCAAGTCGTGTACACCTTTTACATTCCGGCGTGTTTGAAACTCTTGTTTTAATCTTATAACTTTTAAATCAAAAATAAGAATATGATCTCGCTTCAGATTCCATCATCTTTATTTTTTCAAACTTAATTTTGATTTAGGAGCTTTAAGAATTCATCGTTTGAGAGATAAATATATGGGTTAAGTGAAATGACGAAGTAATGATCGGTGCATTTGATTACCGGTAACTGAATTGATTATTCCCTTGAAAGGTTGTTGTCAATAAAATCATCCCAAATTTAATAACAAAATATGTAAAGAATTAAAATAGCAGTTTGTGCAAATTTTAAATAGCATCTATTCCAACAAAGTATGTGTATTCAACGAGCCAAAAATTCATACAGTCTATGCTCCCCTCCGTCATCCTTCAATGCAATAGGCCGAGATACGGTCAGATAGGTTGGTTATGTCGAGTAATGTCATTTTATTGGAAATCTCTAATATAACACAAGGTACTTAACTCGCATTTTTGAAAAATGCCGCCCGGACGCGAAATTCCGTTATATTTCGATTTCTCGGTTGTCAACCCTACTAAAACTTTTTATGTATAACTAAAACTTTGTATAGGCGTGTTATACAACATTGTGTAGATAAATCAAT
Organism: Mytilus coruscus; assembly: GCA_017311375.1. NCBI lineage: Eukaryota > Metazoa > Mollusca > Bivalvia > Mytilida > Mytilidae > Mytilus > Mytilus coruscus. The sequence goes on along the minus strand of CM029595.1, from coordinate 120,268,410 downwards.
TTAGATTTACGGCATAACAAGTTTTAGTGGGGTTGACAACCGAGAAATCGAAATATAACGGAATTTCGCGACCGGGTGACATTTTTCAAAAATGCGAGTTAAGTACCTTGTGTTATATTAAGGTATATAGGAATTTTTTCAGAGACAAGTGCCTGTGATAGACATATATACAAGGGTGTCTGGATAGGATGTTTTCTTTACTTGTGTCCATTATTCTCTAAATTATATTTTAGCACCCCTTTATTGTATATATATTCTTTAACTTCGATGGGGGTAAAATTTTATTCAAAACGGGAAATTGAGTTTTTTAAGAAATTTTGCTATTCTCCATTAACCATGCATGCTTACTTCGTACATGCCCACGAGAAATCCAGATCTCGATATCGTGGTATCGACAATGTTGATACGATATTAAATCGATATCGATGAACAAATACACTCATGACCTAACCACATGTCGATTTCGATGACGATACAAATGACAAAACCTTATGTCGATATCGACAATGTTGACAAGATATTGACCCGATATCGATGATGACTTAACATAATGAATTAAAATGAGATATATATTAAAACAGAATATAAAGATTGATATAAGGTGAGATGATGGCTAAACTGTAATCTATTTACTTATTTTTTGTCCATTTTATTTATACAAGACAATCAAGTGGTCACCTCTCCGAAATACTGTATTCTTTAGAAAAAAAATAATTTGGTTGTGTAACGTTGATATTGAAATTTAGATGATAAGAGGGTGTAATATGATTAAATACAAAAACCGTAAAAATACAGATGCAGAACAAACATCACTAACTATGTAACATTTAAATCCATGTGATGTGAATTGATTCATATTTCAAACAGGGAAAACATGGTTTATTATGGAAACTTAAATGGGTCAAAAGTTTATAATTCATATTGTCATATTTAAGTCAAACTCTATACAACATTTCTACAAGTTAACTTAAATATGGGTTCTTGTTGAGTTGATATCTCTCTAAATATCAAAAAATCAACTTAATGTTGTATACATGTCGAGTGAACAAAGTATACCTTAAATATCATTGGTAAAACATAACTTCAGCTATGTGGAGTATATGATTTGTTTTCATCTTGTTTACTTTTAAATGTCATTTTGACGACACAACTTCTCTACAAGTAGACAAGTAACAAGTCTTCTTATCGTTTTGTTTAAAATATATACACTTATTCTAAGTCAGATTGTCTTAGAAATAACAGCATATTAACATATATGATGTAAATTTGACTATAAATTCCAAAGACGAGCCATACAGTCTAAAGTTACGGTGCTTCTATAGATCTTTGCTAGGCTAGTGGAAAGGGTACAATGCTTCGGACAATGTCTTTCAAGGTATGTTTATCCATTTCTCAGTACTAATTATCGAATCAGGATCGAGTGAAAGTTAAAATACATATTGCCATATTTGACTATGAAACTGAAAAGGCGTTACCGGTAAAATATGTAGTCAATGGTATTGCAATGTTTTAATAGTACGAACAATTAATATCCAAATCCTGCAGATGCTCCTTAGGATATACCATTGGTTGTAAAAGTAAAAAACAATAATACCGAACTCCAAGAAAAAATCTAAATAGAAAGTCCTTAATTAAATGGCAAAATAATAAAAAGCTCAAACACATCATACGAATGGAAAGCAATTGTCATATTCCTGATTGGGTACAGGCATTTTTGTGTGTGTACAAAATGGCGGATTAAACCTGGTGTTGAAGCTAGCTAAACCTCTCACTTGGATAACAGTCGCATAACATTCCATTATATATGTAACAGGGTTAAATTTTGATTGTAATTTGTGCACTTTAATATCTGTAGTTGGTCAGTTTTCTGTAGTGTAGAACTTATATAAACACAAAAAGATGTGGTATGATTGCTAATGAGACAACTCTCCATTCAAGACCCAAAGCAGTGAACATAAACAATTATAGGTCACAGTGCGGCCTTCAATGTGGAGCCTTGACTCACACCGCAATGTAAGCTATAAATGGCCCCAAAAATTACTAATGTGAAACAATTCAGACGGGACAAACTAACGGCCAGATTTATATATAAAAACAATAAACGAAAAGCAAATAGTACACTCAGTAACAAGCGACAACCACTAAAATTACGGGCTCTTGACTTGGGACAGGTACATATAGTATATATGCAGCGAGGTTAAACGTATTTGCTGATATATGCAGCGAGGTTAAACGTATTTGCTGGATCCAAACCCTCTCTCTAACCTGGGACAGTGGTGTTACAGCACAACAGAATAACAAACATTTAAAACTCTTTTGAAATTGGTTTAACTCATCAGACCTTTACCTTGTAACATAAAGAAACCAACCAATGAATACACAGGTATGATAACACTATAATCATAAAGGACATCACGAAGAAAATAATAAGGAATTAATACTATCAAACAAAGTAAAGATCTGGGAGTACTCGCAGTTACTGAAAGCTAGTTTAAAACCTAAAACAAATGATAGAGAAATCATGTGTTCTAGACTAAATATCAATCAATACACATCCAAAGGAGCTAGTGTATAGACGTCATAACAGTATGAAAAGACATGACATTGTACTATGCCAAAATAAAAGTAAAGACAGGTTATAGGACCGTATGGGTTCATAGTACTATAAATATATATATCCATAGCTATGTTACAAGTATATATAGAACAAATTTTTAAATAGGCCTGTCTGTGTATTTATACATCCCAAAAAAGTTCATTAACAAAAAAATATATCTAGTAGTTTTTTAATTTATTGATAACAAAATTGATATTAGTACCGATAAAAACAATGTTCAAAGATTTTACGATACCTTTAAGAATTAGTTTATGCAAAGGGTAAATAAGTTTATTAGGGTCGTTTATAAATTTTCGGGCTCTAAAAACAATATTACCGTAAAAATTAGGATGCGAAATCCCGTTTTTGATAAGTTTTCTACAGGTAAAGTCGAATTTGCTAACCAAATCTTTATATCTATTAAAGAATTTTGTGAATGATTTAAACAATTTGTGGTAACGAAACCCTTGACTCAATAATTTACTAATGATGCACTGATTACGTTCGTTGAAATCTATTACCTCACTACAGACACGGGCATAGCGAACGAGTTGGGATATATAAACATCATAAGATGGGGCCAGTGGCACATCGCCATCAAGAAAAGGAAAATTAACAATAGGGAATGAAAAATCGTCTCTTTTGTCGTAAATTTTAGTGTGAAGTTTACCTTCAGAAATAGAAATATCTAAATCTAGGAATGGACAACTACTACTCTTGGCATTAGATTTATTTAAAGTAACTTCCTTTGGGTAAATTTCGGCAGTATATTTGGAAAATTCTTGATTATTAAACGAAAAAATATCATTAAGATAACGGTAAGTATTGTTAAATTTTTCTATTAAATGTAGTATGTACATATTACAAGGTTTGTATTAGCATATAGGGATTCAAGGTGTTGTTGCCAGATTACAGATGTCTAAATATAATGTATATGACTAGCTATGTACATTCCTTGTGATGAATTTCTGTCTTGCTTGAGGTATGCCCGGAGACATTGCAAACACCCAAGAACTTGTTCGCTATTATCATGATCTTCGGTACACTACGAAAGAAATATGTGGATTTTTGATGCTAGTTCATAATATGTATTTTAGTATATCAACAATTAAGCGGATGAAAAGACGCCTGAACCTGAGAAGACGTCTAATACCTTTGCAAACATTGATCAATTGTATTTTGGAACTTCGCTGTCAAGGTTTAGTAAATCTGGGATATCGAGCAATGTGGCGACAGCTTAATATTTTTCGTGGTATACACGTGTCCCAAGAAGTCGTTCGAATATGCATGAGAGAAATAGATAGAGAGGGGGTCGCCTTAAGGTGGCAAAGAAGACTTATAAGAAGGCAGTATTTTAGTCTGGGTCCCAATTATTTAATACACGTGGACGGATACGATAAACTTAAACCATATGGAATCGCAATTCATGGGGGGATCGACGGATTTTCCAGAAAAGTCATGTGGCTAAAAAGTGGGCCATCAAACAATGACCCCAGATACATTGCAAACTTTTACATCAACTTCATCAAGGAAAATCGTCGCATTCCGGCTATTATCAGATCAGATGCAGGAACAGAAAATGTAATCATGCGAGATTTACAGATTGCTCTACGACTGGACCAGGGTGATAGGAGGTCTGGGAAAAGCTTTTTAGTTGGGCCTTCAACTGTCAATCAAAGAATCGAAAGACTTTAGGGTACGCTGAATATGCATTTTACACAGTTTTGGAGAAATGTTTTTGCTGAAATGCTGAATAATCACAATCCTATCCATATTGAATTCATACGATATTGTTTTTTTCCCAATTATTCAGTCTGAGCTACAAGATTTTATGACATCATGGAATTCACACTGTTCGTGCTCAATGCCGAAACCAATTATTAACTCCTACTGGCAAACCAGATGTATTATATTACCAACCTGAATTATTTGGTAAAGTCCACCTGTCTTTCCCGTTGTACAGATCAAGCAATAAGTGAACTGGAAAATATGTTCACAGAAAGGTTCCCTTTCAGGGGATGTTCTGCAAATTTCATTGAAGTTGTTAACCTCTTGACAGGCTTGCCACCAGATTACACCCCTGTTCCACACACTGTTCGGGAAGCATTGGACTTGTTTAGTGTTTTAATTACTGTGTGTGACTTTTTTTACATGTAACCATTGTTTGTCATAATAAAGTTTTCCATTTTTCAGTATATCAGTTCTGTACTTTGTATCATTTGTATTCCAATCAGTTTATTTTGAAAAAGAATTTGAGATGTAATATAAAGTCGATATACCCACTTTTCAAGAATATTGTAATCTAAATGTAAATTTGGTCTTTGAATCGAATTAAGTCCTTAATTACGATAACCCATTCGAGTTTCATACTAAATCAGGAACTCTATGACTATTATTTCAACTATTTCATTAGCTCACCTGACTCAAAGGGTCAACGTGAGCTTTTGCCATTACTAAGCGTCCATGGTCCGTCTGTCCGTCCGTCCGTTAACCTTTTTTTACATTTTGATCAACTCTTCTAAAACCACTGAAGCTAATTAAACGAAACTTTACAGGAATAATGTATGGAAGGTTCAGAACATAGTTGAACATTATAGTACTCTTTTTTGAAACTATTTCGCCAACTGGAACCCAACTTAGTTAAAATAGACCTTTGGTGGTCCCCTTTATATAATGTGTCTGACATGTCCGATCTTCATCAAAGATGGCCGTCATTTCAGTACATAGTTCAACATTGGACCCTATGGGAAAAAAAACCTTTCAATGGTCATCTTTTGTAAAACTATTTAGCCAGCTGGAACCAAACTCGGTCAAAAAATCCTTGGTTTGTCCCCTTTATTAAATGTGTCCGACATGTCCTATTTATCCAAGATGACCTCCAGAGTAGGACATAGTTTAACATTAAACCACATGGGAAACATGTTGATGGTCATCTTCTCACACTTATTAACTTGAACCAAACTTTTGTAAAAATAGTTCTTGGGTGGTCCCCTTTTGAAATGTGTCTGACATGTCCGACCTTCATCCACGATGATCACAAGAACATGAAATGTATTTAAATTTTGGCGATTTTTTTTTTATCAAATAAAACTAAACTTTACATGAATGATGTATGGAATGTCCTTTTCAAAGATTGCTCATTTTGTTCCAATCCAACAGAAAACATTGCCGCCAGCGCAGAACATAGATTAATATTGGAACCTAAAAAACATGTAAATGGCCATCTTTTCTGAACCAAACTTTGTTGAAATAGTCCTAAGCTGGTCCTCTTTTATAAAATATGACTGACATGTCCTACCTCCAACTAATATGGCCACCAGCGCAGGACATAGTTTATAAACATTGGATCCCATTAGAAAAAATATAAATGATAATTTAAGTTCACCTGACCCAAAAGAAAGCCATCTGTCCGTTAACTTTTCACATTTTGATCAACTACTCTGAAATGACTGAAGCAAATTGAACCAAACTTTATATTGTATAGAAGGTCTTTTTCAAAGATTGCTCATTTTGTTCCGTCAAGAAAAGAACATAACCACCAGCACAGAACACAGTTCAACATTTGACCCTATGGGGAAAACATGTAAATGATACTCTTTTCTAAAACTATTTGGCCAAATAGTCCTTGGATGGTCGCCTGTATAAAATGTGCAATCGCAGTACATTGTTTACCAGTGGACCCTATGGGAAACATGTTAATGATAATTTATTTCAGAAACTGTTTTGCCAATTCGAACCAAACTAGATACAAATAGTTCTTCGGTAGTCCCCTATACAAATTGTGTCTGACATGTTCAACCTTCGTCAAAGATGGCCACCAGTGCAGCTATGATGTGTTTTAACATTGGACCATATGGCAAACATATTTTGATCAACTGCCCTTAAACTACTGAAACAAATTGAACCAAACTTTACAGGAATAATGCATGGAAGATCCCGTACAAAATGTTCATTTTTTCCGATCTGCCCATAAAACATGACCGCCACCACAGAACATAGTTTAACACTGGACCCTATGGGCAAAACATGCTAATTAGGACAACAAACATGGCGGAGTAATTATTTTTTTCTGATTATATATCTAAATGCAGACAAGCCCTGAGTAATACCTTAATCATTTGTGTAGGTTTATCTTCCTATGGGAGTTTGCTTCAGAAGCATTTTGTGCAAGTGAGCGATACAGACATAAATAAGGCCGTTATTTTTCTCGTTTGAATTGTTTTACATTGTCATTTCGGGGCCTTTTATAGCTGACTATGCGGTATGGGCTTTGCTCATTGTTGAAGGCCGTACGGTGACCTATAATTGTTAATTTCTATGTCATTTTGGTCTCTTGTGGACAGTTGTCTCATTGGCAATCATACCACATCTTCTTTTTTATATCAGCCATCTGAGCCTCTACTTATTTTTCAAGTTATCTACTAATAAATTTAAAATTATGCATCAAAGTATTGCCACGTTTATAATTATAAATGTCGACAAAGTCAAACAGCAAAAATGGAAAACGTGTACAAAACCCAACCAACAAAGAAAACGAAAATCAAGTAGTATATATTAAACTTGAAAAAATAATGCCTTCGTTTGAATCTATGCAGTATATGGCTCCATCTATAAAAAAAAGTAATTGGTACCGAGGAAGGTGGACTCCCGGACTGCATAAGTTTCACATTATAATGTAGTTATGTACTGTATTTCTTCATGTTGTTACTAAATAGATGTATTTTGCTTAATTTTTAATGTTAAATGTGCTTTCAGTCCTATGGGGCATAATTGTACATTTGCGAATAAAGTAATTAAAGTTAATAAAAAGCTTGAGGTAAGGCCCATCACCAAAAGATGGTTCTATTTGCACAAGACAATGAAGCAAGACAGCAAAGCTTGTTTGTCTGTAATCCCGACAACTGATCTTTAAACCAAACAAAGAACTGTACAAATTTTGTTATTACATATAAACATAAATGTTAAAACCAATAACCATGCTTATGTAAAGCAAATGAGAGTCCTGTGAAATGGTGTCCATCTTATATGGCGATGTGTAATACGTTGCACCTCTTAAAAAAATTCTTTTCAATTTTTTCTTGTCTCTGGTGTTAGCTATGGGTTGTTAGAGGTGAAATAACCCTATCAGCACGTATGTACCCGTGTCAGCGCTCGACTGATACCCTGTTACTTATTCGTTCCTTATTCGCTTGTAATACGTGTGTTATACGTTGCACCTTTTTAAAAAATAAATCAATTTTTTTCTTGTCTTTGGTGTTAGCTATGGGTTCTTAGAGGTGAATAACCCTTTTAGCGCGTATGTACCCGTTTAAGCGCTCGACTGATACCCTGTTACTTATTCGTTCCTTATTCGCTTGTAATACGTGTGTTATACGTTGCACCTTTAAAAAAAAATTCTTTTCAATTTTTTTCTTGTTTCTGGTGTTAGCTATGAGTTCTTAGAGGTGAAATAACCCTATTAGCGCATATGTACCCGTTTCAGCGCTCGACTGATACCCTGTTACTTATTTGTTCCTTATTCGCTTGTAATACCTGTGTTATACGTTGCACCTTTTAAAAAATTCTTTTCAATTTTTTCTTGTCTCTAGTGTTATCTATGGGTTCTTAGAGGTGAAATAACCCTATTAGCGTGTATGTACCCGTTTCAGCGCTCGACTGATACCCTGTTACTTATTCGTTCCTTATACTCTTGTAATACGTGTGTTATACGTTGCACTTTTTAAAAAAATTCTTGTTAATTTTTTTTCTTGTCTCTGTTGTTAGCTATGAGTTCTTAGAGGTGAAATAACCCTATTAGCGCGTACGTACCCGTTTCAGCGCTCGACTGATACCCTGTTACTTATTCGTTCCTTATTCGCTCATAATACGTGTGTTATACGTTGCACCTTTAAAAAAAATCTTTTCAATTTTTTTCTTGTCTCTGGTGTTATCTATGGCTTCTTAGAGGTGAAATCACCCTATTGGCGCGTATGTACCCGTTTCAACGCTCGACTGATACCATGTTACTTATTCGCTACTTATTTGTTTCTTATTCGATTTTTATACGTTGCACCTTTTTACTTCTTTATTGTTGTGTCTTTGGTGTTGGTTCTTTGTTCGTAAAAAGTGAAATTACCATATTAGCGCATGTGTACCTGTTTCGGCGCTGGACTGATACCCGTTACTTATTCGTTCCTTATTCGCTTTTTATACGTTGCATCTTTTTAATGCTTTCTTTTCTTTTATTTTTTGTCTCTGGTAGTACGTAGTTCGTGGATCGTAGAGGTGAAATTACCCTTTTAAGCGCGCTGTAACCGTTTTTACGCTGAACACCCTGTTACTTATTCGTTCCTAATTTGCTTTTTATACATTGCATGCATCTTTTTACTGCTTTCTTTTCTTTTTTTTTTTTTTGTCTCTGTTGGTAGTTCGTGGATCGTAGAGGTGAAATTATCCTTTAAGCGCGCATGTTACCGTTTTTGCGCTGGACTGATACCTGTTACCTATTCGTTACTTATTCGTTCCTAATTTGCTTTTTATACGTTGCACCTTTTAAATGCTTTCTTTTGTTTTACTTTTTTGTGTTTTGTGATAGTTCTTAGTTGGAAGAGGTGAAATTGACATTTAAGCGCGTAGGTTCCCGTTTTTGCGCTCGACTAATACCTTGTTACTTATTTGATACCTTTTTGTTCCTTATTTGCTCTTCACAAGTTGCCATTTTTAAAAGCCATACGATAAGACATGCCCAAAATAAGCTGAAATAAATTCATTCGACCTGGTTTTGTATAAAGTACTTATATTTCTTTGAAGTTCTTGTTCTTTTACGCTTTTAAGACCACGACAGAGTGGTTTAGATTCTGAACCGTGCTTGTTCCAGCTATGTAAGATAGCTGCAGGCCGTGGTGCTACGTTCATTTTTTTGGTGGTCTCATAAATATGCTTCATAATAGGCACCATTATAGGACTGAACATCTTAGCCTTGTAAACCGAACCACTATGTCTGGTGGACAAATGGGTAGTGTTGTTCCGATGATCGGAATAAGTCGGAAATCAGTTGGTTGGGCTTGGCGATGTCGATAATCGATTGAGATTTTGTTCAATCGATTGTCGTTATAGTTTCCGGACCTTTAGTATATCAACTTCCGGTCCGTTTCCGGTTTGCATTTTACATGCGCAGTCAAACAAATTGTAAAGAAAAATATCAGTAGATGACAATAACAATGTCAAACATCCTATAATCAAAGACTTAAGCAATTTCTTTCATTATTAACGTGGTAAAAGCATTGACTTTACAGATTGATCGTATTTTATTTAAAATAAATAACTTTTTATGAAATACTTTCTTTCAATTCCGGAACTCGTCACTCGAATGCGTACAACAATCATTCCGATTTTGAACAAAATAAATTTGTTGCTACATTAGAATGTGGTGCATTTGCCTTTTCCTAATGTTTCATCCATTTGTTGCGTTAAAAACGTCATAATTCTTTCCAAATTGCTTGTCAAACATCGTTTATTTTTGTAAATTTTCCCGGTTTGTCCGCCATTGAAATATATTCGAATCAAAGATCGGATACGGACCAACTATGAAAGAATTCCGCATTCTTACGATTATAAGTACAGACGCACGAACGACACAGCTGACAGAAGAATAATGATCACAAAAGTGAAAAATACGCATACCACACGAATTAGCAGACAATTGTTGGATCCCCCTAGTTAAATGTATATATTTCAATGCATTGTTTTATTTATTGATTAATTTTAAATTGCTTTAAGTTAAATACTTTTAATTATATATTTTTTTTAATGAGAAGCATTCAAATTTTGATACAGCTATGTATTTAAAATTATGATGTGAATGACACCATTGAAATTAAGAAGTTTTAGTGTTATTGTCGGTAATAAATGGTATAATTATAAGACAAAATAAGTTCAATCTGAATGTGGATTCTAATTGATTCACTGTTTTAATGGCTAAATAAAATATGTAAAGGAAACAAAAGATCAAATATGAACATATAAAACTCTGCAATGATATGGAATATACGTATTAGACATGTACTATGTGACCGAATGCATGATTTCATTTAAAAAAAGGGCAAGGTATAATGATGCGATTATAACCGATAGTCGGTTGGTTGCTGTCAACCGATAGTAATAGATAATCGGTTGGTAATTTCAACCGATTATCCAACACTACAAATGGGCCATATAAACCAGATAAGACCACAACAGAGTAATTAAGACTCTGGACCTTGCCTGTTGGACCTACTGGATGATAGCTACAGCCCATGGTGCTTAGTTCATTTTTGGTAGTGCTCATAAATATGTTTCATGATAGGCTCCATTATAGGACTGGACATCTTAGCCTTATAGTCCGGACCACTATGTCTGGTGGATAAATGGGCAATAAAAAACAGATAAGACCACAACAGAGTGATTTAGACCCTGAACCTTGCTTGTTGAATGTATTGGACGATAGCTGCAGCCCGTGTTGCTTAATGTGTTGTTTTTTTTTGGTGGTGCTTATAAGTATATGAGATAGGTGGTCATCCGTCCAACTTGAAGACTGGACCACCAAGTCTTGTGCACCAATGGGTTGTGTTTATCAGATAAGATCCCAAACAAGTGGTTTAGACCCTAAGCCTTGCATTTTAGACCTATTGGAAGATAGCTGCAGTCCATGGTGCTTTATTAATTATTTTTTTGTGGTGATGCTTATTAATATATGAGATGGGTGAACATTCCTACATTTGTGAAGAATTTTTAATTATTCCTCTTCTAAATGAATACTTTACTGTATTTAAATCACTATTTGAATATAAAATAAATCATTAACAACTATTTTCAATAATTTTACTGATAAAAAAATAATAAAAACAGTGGTGCTTATAGTGGGGCTTCTACGTAAAATGGAAGTATATTATAACTCGAGTTCAGTACACTATTAATGCAGGGGATAGTAATGAACAGTACTAAGGTAACTAAAGTTTGAATCAATGCCAACTCGCCCCATTGCCAACTCGCCCAATACATAGGCGCCCAAGTTATGAAAAAGAGTTAAATCCCGTTTAAAGGGTTATTTCACCTCTAAGAACTCATAGCTAACACCAGAGACAAGAAAATATTGAAAAGAATTTTTTTTAAAGGTGAAACGTATAACACACGTATTACAAGCGAATAAGGAATGAATAAGTAACAGGGTATCCGTCGAGCGCAAAAACGGGTACATACGCGCTAATAGGATAATTTCACCTCTAAGATCCCATAGCTAACACCAGAGACAAGAAAAAATTTGAAAAGATTTTTTTAAAAGGTGCAACGTATAACACACGTATTACAAGCGAATAAGGAACGAATAAGTAACAGGGTATCAGTCGAGCGCAAAAGCGGGTACAAACGCGCTAATAGGGTAATTTCACCTCTAAGATCCCATAGCTAACACCAAAGACAAGAAAAAAATTGAAAAGATTTTTTTTTAAAAGGTGCAACGTATAACACACGTATTACAAGCGAATAAGGAACAAATAAGTAACAGGGTATCAGTCGAGCGCTGAAACGGGTACATACGCGCTAATAGGGTTATTTCGCCTCTAAGAACTCATAGCTAACACCAGATACAAGAAAAAAATTGAAAAGAATTTTTTTTAAAGGTGCAACGTATAACACATGTATTACAAGCGAATAAGGAACGAATAGGTAACAGGGTATCAGTCGAGCGCTGAAACGGATACATACGCGCTAATAGGGTTATTTCACCTCTAAGAACCCATAGCTAACAACAGAGGCAAGAAAAGAATTTTGTTTAAAGGTGAAACGTATAACACACGTATTACAAGCGAATAAGGAACGAATAAGTAACAGGGTATCAGTCGAGCGCTGAAACGGGTACATACGCGCTAATAGGGTTATTTCACCTCTAAGAACCCATAGCTAACACCAGAGACAAGAACAAAAAATGAAAAGATTTTGTTTTAAAAGGTGCAACGTATAACACACGTTTTACAAGCGAATAAGGAACGAATAAGTAACAGGGTATCAGTCGAGCGCTGAAACGGGTACATACGCGCTAATAGGGTTAGTTCATCTCTAAGAACCCATAGCTAACACCAGAGACAAGAACAAAATTGAAAAGAATTTTTTTTTAATGGTGCAACGTATAACACACGTATTACAAACGAATAAGGAACGAATAAGTAACAGGGTATCAGTCGAGCGAAAAAACGGGTACCTTCGCGCTAAAAGTGTAATTTCACCTCTACAAACCAAGAACTATTACCAGAGATAAGAAAGTATAGCACGAAAAGGGGGAAACATACTAAAATCGAATAAGTAACGAATAAGTAATAAGGAATAAGTAACGAATCGGTAACGAATAAAGAATAAGGAATAAGTAACGAATAGGTAAAAAATAGGTAACGAATAAGGAATAAGGAATAAGTAACGAATAAGGAATAAGAAATAAGTAGCCAACTTAACGACCCTGCTGTTATTTTAAAGACAATCTGACTTAGAAAAAGTATATATATTTTAAACAACACGATAAGATGACTTGTTACTTGTCCACTTGTTGAGAAGTTGTGTCGTAAAAATAACATTTAAAAGTAAACAAGATAAAAACAAATCATATACTTCACATAGCTGAAGTCATGTTTTACCAATGATATTTTATGTATACTTTGTTCACTCGACATGTATACAACATTAAGTTGATTTGTTGATATTTAGAGAGATATCAACTCAACAAGAACCCATATTTAAGTTAACTTGTAGAAATGTTGTATAGATTTTGACTTAAATATGTCAATATGAATTATAAACTTTTGACCCATTTAAGCTTCCATAGTTTATATATTGGTTGAAACTAGATTGTTCACTTGATTTGAATAGTTTCGAGTGCTCTTAGAACAGAACTTTGTGATTTGGAAATCATACATTTCCTTACCTTAGCTTTTAAAGAAGGAACGTAAACTAAACTAATGAAATGAATAGAGAAACAAATTACAAAGATAATGTTTAAATGTTGATATGGAATTGATATCGTCGATATCGAAATGTTGATATGGAATTGATATCGTCGATATCGAAATGTTGATATGGAATTGATATCGTCGATATCGACATGTTAAACAGACGATCCATGATAAACTAAATTTTCTATTTAGATAACTCTAGCAGATAGACATTTAGAACATAATTTGTCGATATCGACAACTGTATAAGATAAATATAGTGTAAACTCATTGAAAGAACACATCAGTTCAGGAAACTTTTAAAAGCCTCATTGGAAATTCTACAACATATCCTTATTTTACATTGCTAAGTTGTAAAATTTAATGAAGAACATAAAAATAATAAACTATATGAAATGAATAGAAAAAAATCATGAAGAATTTTTAAAATGTCGATATCGACGGTTTAAATAGATATACAAGGAGAAACTTAATTGTCTTTTTTGACAACTGTATCAGACAAACATTTGGAAATTAAATTGGCGACATCGAACCAATATCGACAACTTAGTTTAACCAGAAGAAACGACCTATGTAAAAAAAAATTGCTGACAACATAAAACCAATACCGACGGCTGATGTTGTGTTTGCTGCGACACGTATAGTAAACGGTGCATATTGATATCGACATGATATCGAAAATACATCATGTCTTAGACATACCTCGCTTACTTACCTATTGGTAATTGTAGCAGTGTTATTACAGATATAGAACATTTGGTCTTCCTAGTGACATAATAATATCAGAGACATATAATATATTGTATTATATGTCTCTGATAATATTATTCAGAATCAGAATAATTTATCATATTGTCACATGCCAATATAAAATACATTGAATACATGTTTACATATTATGCATTTAAAATTAGATATTACAATTAAAATATTGACACTTTAAAAATAACACATAGTATAAACAGTTAAAACGTAAGCAATTAAAAACCCATTTACACACAATACCTTTTTCGATAAAACATGTTATGTAAAGTGTTTTACTAAAAATGATTGAATTGCATCATTTGACATTAAGAAAATAAACTTGTCTTGTAAATCAAGACCGTTTAAAGTTTCAAAAATATCACCAGATTTTTTCATTAAATCATATCTTAAATCTGAATAAAAATTGCACCCTAACAAAAGATGTTTTTCATCCTCAATACAATTTGTTGTACAGTATATACAAGTACGTTCATTTAAAGGAATTTTTTGGCCTTGTGTATTTACCCGTTTCAACTGCAAGTGGTAAACAGCCACTTCTAAAATTTGACAAAACACGTCTATGCTGCCTATTACGAACTAGTTTTACACATATAAGAACTAAATTCTAAATCATGTTTATACTCCCTATAAATACGTAACTTATTACCGTTACCTTCATTCCTGTCATTGAACAATTTTTCAACCCACTCAGTTTAATCTATTAGTGAAGTATCTCCGATGGGAACTGTGACTCTTCTATCGCATACAAGTTTTTTCATATGCTATAAACGCAGTTTCTGACTAAAAGAGGGGTGAAAGATACCAAAGAAATATTCAATTCATCAGTCGAAAATAAACTGACAATGCCATGCCAAAAAACGAAAAACGATGAAAAAAAAAAAAACACAAAACACAAAACACAAAACACAAAACACAACATAGAAAACTAAAAATTGATCAACACGAACCCCAACAAATACCGGAGGTGGTCTCAGGTGATCCGGAAGGGTAAGCAGATCAGCTAAACTTCAAAAAAAGTCAATGAAACACTATTGATAGATACTATTGAATACCTGCAAATTTTTATACGACATATTCTCTCTACCATGGGCTATGTCACAGCGAGAAAATTGTTTTGTAGTTGTCAATCAAAAAGTGCATAGTTAAGAGTCCGGTTACAGACCCAACACATAGATATCATAGATAAAATCGTTGTAAGACTATTTACAAATAAAAGAAAGCAAGAGTTAAAAACACAATTTAAAACATGAAACAGATATGTAATAAATAATACATTATATGATAAATAGCAGTTTTCCTTACAAGTTAAACTTTTGCTGAGCGTTAGAAAACATCAATATTGAAATTTTTGCATGATTATCTATACATTCTGTGTGCTATAGAAAAGTTCTGAAACATGTACTTGCATTTTAAGATTTGTGCCACTTTTTTAATGAATTCATGTGATATAATTTTGGTAGAACCGATGCGAAATTACGATCTTCTTGCGTTTATTTATAAAACCGAAATTGGAATATGCATTTTACATAAAAGAACTATATATATTGCAACAACACTCCGGCATCCGTCGAAGAGGCCCTTCGAAAGGTAAATTTTCGACCTTACATAAACTGTCCATTTTCTGTGGTATGTTGTATTACAAATTATTTGTTTATTTGGAGAAAGGGGGCGGTCTTCTAATCCTCCGATCACTTTGCCGCGGGAGGAGGAATTATTGATTGTATAATCAATTTGTTATCGTCCTGGAACCTCACATTGACCCATCAGTCATCAGACCTTCCGTCATTAGAGCAAACAGTACGATGGTACTTTGACTATTTACCTTGATCATGGAATTTTCTATAGCTAGCTATAAAACCATGTTTAATCCACCATTTTCTACATAAGGAAATGCCAGTACCGAGTCAGGAATACGACAGTTGTTTTCCATTCGTTTGATGTGTTTCAGCTTTTAATTTTGCCATTCAGATAAGGGACTCTCCGTTTTGAATTTTCCTTGGAGTTCGGTATTTTTGTTATTTTCCTTTTTTTCATGGCATTTTCATACCAAAATAAATGATTATATAGACTTTTCTTCCCGTGTAATGTTTATGTATCATTTCTTTGACGAATATATATGTTACGTTTATTGTTTTCATTTGTCATAAATTAGACCGTTGTATTTTTTTTCTTTCGTTTTAATTGTTTCACTTCAAGTTTTGTCATGTCGGGGCCTTTTATAGCTGATTATACGGTATGAGCTTTGCTCATTGTTGAAGGCCGTACGGTGACCTATAATTGATTTAATCCAAGTAGTTTTGACTCCGTTGGATAGTTATCTTATTGGTATTGTCTTTCTAATCTTTCCCAAATTTTTTTATTAGGTCAAATGAAGTCACTGCTTGAGATTGAAATCAATCAAATTGTTGTTTTGTGAACTCATATTGCCTTTATACTTTTGATGATTAAAATCGCCGATGATTAGTTTTTGTTGCAGTTTTGAACACAACTACCGCCGACGGTAATATACAAGTTTCATTTACTCTTAGTTTCAGTTAGAAAATTTTGTACACTTTTGATCGAATTTCCTACACTCTTTATGGTGCTATTATAATTGAACTATTAAATTTATCATTTGCAAGACATTACACATAATCTCAAGTAAATTTTAATTTTAAAGTTTTTTTTTAAAAAAGGCGTTAGAAAATAACTAGTTTTCACCGTCACATATTTCAATATGTTCATGTCCAACGATGGTTGTCTATCTTTGCCTATGTATATCCCTTTAATAGTTTGTTTGTATGTTTGGTTTTTTTTTGCCTGTTGAGTTTGACGGAGGAAAGGGTGGTCCTTTGTTAATTGAGCGTTTATATTATATCCTCGATCGTCTATGTTAAATACTTACAACTTCTATAGACACGTGGCAATTTAGAGCTTGGAATTTTGTGAAGAAACTTGTCTATTGTTGACAGTTTGTTGACCTAAAGATGTCTTTCAGTTAAGTTTATTGTATTATTGAGTTGCTATTTTATTGAAGTATGCAATAAAGATACACTTGTTTTCTATTTTCGACAAATCAATATATATATGATATCCGTTGTAATCGTATTGTAGTCTTTTAATAAAAGATCTTTCAATAAACAAACTAATTGGACATGGATTCTAAAAAAGAGTTTAGATCAATTCATTTTTTGCTTGTAAATATTATATTTGTGTTCGCAGTGTATCGTCAAGTTATAAGTATTCCGATGGGGCTAATCCTCTTTTAAAGCTGGACAGTTTAATTACTGCTATATTTGAATCTCAATTCATAGTCAAACATTATTATTATCCAACGAAACACAATATTTGACAGACATATTCATAATAATAGGATGCAATTTTCCCTTTATATAATATTGATTTTTCTTGAAAAATACATTACACTTTATAAAGTTAGTATGTCCAAAGCGTTTTTCTTGAATTACATTCATCACGAACGTTCCAAACAAAAACTTGGGGTGTATAATTACTTGAGCAGCTGTTACCAAAAGGGACCTAAATGATAACCAAAAACCAGCTAAGGACAACTTTGCCAGACCGTAGTTGCGTAATAATTCTTAAATTTCTTAACGGAAAAATTTATGAGATATATGCATAAATTTTGTCAGTTACGAAGCACTTACCACTGCACTGATGATGCCGTCAACCAGTAGCGGTTTCGAACCAGTGCTAGAAAATAGATTAACAGTTTATAAATTTGGTGCGTCCAAAACGCTTTTCAGGATTTATCTATATGAGGAACGCTCTAAACAAAACAATTGAAACCCAGGAATGTATAAAAACTTGAGGAGCTAGATGACCAAAGCGGACTTAAAAAGAATGAATTAAACCATCAAAGGTCAAATTTGCCATGAAGGTGATGGAACCTTAATTTAGTTTCTTAATAATTCCTAAATTTATAAACGGAAAATTAAAGAAATGTTATAAATCATGTCAGTAGACTCATTTCAGGGGTGAAGCACTGACTACTGGGATGATGATACCCTACAGGACTAACAGTCCAACAGCTGTGGCATCGAACTGGTGCTAGAAAAGAAATTACCACTTTATGGATTAATGTTAATTTTCTTTTCATTGATTGCCACGTTGCAGTGGCTTCCTATCACTACCACAACGTTTACTAAAATTCCCACAAATACAGAGACTTGTTAAGCAGGTATGATTCCCATAACATGAATTTGATAAAGACAACATTCCCTTACCATAAAGACCCAAATACATCCATGCAATTGACGGATTGGGAATTGGATTATTATGCGTATTTTCAAACTTCACGTTGTCAGCTGATAAAATTCCTGTGACAGTTACAAGTGCTGATTGAAACTAGTTTCGTCAAGTTCAATTGCATTATTCCGATTTTGAAATGAATTCAATTTTACAAGCCTTAGACCATTTATTTTCCTTCAAGAACATTGTAGTTCGTTTTTGTTTGAAATTCTTGAATGGTATTTGGACCAATCTTAGTTTTTTTCTCTCATTTAGATACGTTGCGGTGCGTTTTTGTTTGGATATCGAATGCTGATTTTTCATTACATCTTTTCAGACTGCGTGGGTACACGGGGGAACAAATTATTAACATTAGTTCGAATCGGAATACGAGAAGGAATTAAGAAATAACTTTCCTTTCCAAACTTTACCCCAGATAATCCTAACTGAATACAGAAAAATGAGATTAACAAAACACAATGTGCAGGCTAATTCCAGGACATAGAACCGAACTAGTTAATTTGATCTTTTATTTGGAGAAGCGACAAACAAAACCAGATCTCTTCATTTAGTATTATAGATTAAACCTTACACAGATTTAAGTGCAGTTCTGTAAATGAAGCAAACAATTAAGAAAACTTAACCGTGAATATTTCTTTTTTTGGCTATATAAACTTATTTTAATGACAATAATTACAGTTATACCATTGTTGCTTAATTTCATAAAAATATGAGACATTTCTTGCTTTTAAGGGGCAGATGATAACTATTGATACGTTTTTTTCTTTTCTCTTTTGCACTAAATAGTCCTTTCAAGCACTATTTATGTCGTTTCAATATTGGAAATTTTGAAACTACATTAGCCAGTATTAGAGCGTAAGAAGGCAAAGTCTGGTTCCCGTGCGGTCTTTGAAATACTTCGGTTATACAGCAATGAAATTACAGTTTCATGTTAAATAATTAATTACCATTTTAATATCAACATTTGCATTTTACTGTCAAAATTACATACAGGCGAGACACATCTCTGTGTCAACAGTTTATACTCATTGTTGAAGGCCGTACGGTGATATAATTGTTGCTTCCGTCCACACCCTTTGGACTCTGTTGGATAGTTGTGTTTATGAGGTGGCACGGTAGTATTTCCTGGCCCATAAGGGATAATGATAGCCTTTTTAGGATTTTCACCACTTTCTAACACTGCGAAAAATTCTACATACACAGTTAACTGAAGTACTTTCATTATACTAATCAGAAATAAATTTGAATATGTATCATGACCGTTTACTTTTTTTGCTATTTTTAAAAACCTAAGGCCAGTAGTGCTTTTAGGTCTTTTATCATGCAGTGAATACAAAATTAAAAAATTCTCAAAATTCATTTTCACCTGTATGTAAAATTATTTCATATTTTCTACACCTGATTCATCCCTCAGTTTGGGAAAGTATGTTCAGTTGATACTGTATTTTTTGTCCAATCACACTGTTCAGATACATTGACTTAAGTAGGGTACACAAAAGAGCAACCTAAATTCCGGAATGCAAATACTACCGTGCTACCATGACAATCATACGTTGTTATAATAGTCGAATGTATACTGAATATTTACGGAGTCAACCCACAGGCACTTGTCTCTGAATTGTTTTTATCTATATACTGTGTTATATCAAAGTGTTATATTTTTTTTCAGAGACAAGTGCCTGTGAGTCAACCAACCTAAAGAGGACAATATGATATGCTTTAAAGATCATCTGAATATATTCCCAATATCAAAAATGGACACGCGGTACAACTCTATTAACCCTAGTTACTCACTTGATAGCGTGTTAGCTAACCTGACTCCTTACAGGATTTTCAGGATAGTGTTCCGTGCATTGGAATTAGCGAGAAATATTTATTCCATCAAAGTCAAGTTTTCACTTGTATATGGCATATTTTCTGCCATGTATGTGACACATGCAATCATCGTGCACCGATAAAAATGTTAAGAGCCCTAATTCATTACTCCTGTGTAGTTTAAAGATTTACACTTTATTTTCAGAGGAGGATAATTATGAAAAAGGATCACTGATTAGAATTACATAAAAATTCTTTATCAGCTATTTTGTTGTCCAATCTGAACGAAATATTTTTTTTTGGATAAAAGACTGTTCATTTAGTATTACTTGTATGTTGTTCTTATAGTTTTAGAGTTAAACAGGATTGCATACTTTTATATCATATAAACACCTTTTTCTTTTGCAAGACTGTATGTTGCCCTCGTGATGTATGTTGTTTATTTTTGTTTGTCTCATTGACGTATGACCCACATCTATGGCAAACCGTATCACTATTCATTCTAACTTCAAGATATCTAATAAACTTGATAAGATATCTCATATAGTTTATAAGATATCTTATATAGTTTATAAGATATCTTATATAATTTATAAGATATCTCATATAATTTATAAGATATCTCATATAATTTATAAGATATCTCATATAATTTTCTTTAGAAGATATCTTATAAAGTATATACGATATCTTATGAAGTATATAAGATATCTTATAAAGTTTATAAGATATCTTATAAAGTTTATAAGATATATTATAAAACTAGATTATATAAGATATCTCATATATTTTATGAGATATCTTATATATTAAATGAGATATCTTATATAGGTTATAAGATGTCTCATATAATTTATAAGATATCTTATAAATTATATGAGACATCTTATAAACTATATGAAATATCTTATAAACTATATAAGATATATTATAAACTATATAAGATATCTTATAAACTATATAAGATATCTTATATAGAAAATATAATATATAAGATATCTCATATAATATATAAGATATCTCATATAATATATAAGATATCTTATATAATCTAGTTTTTATAAGATATCTTATAAAGTTTATAAGATATCTTTTAAAGTATATAAGATATCTTATAAAGTTTATAAGATATCTTATAAAAACTAGATTATATAAGATATCTTATAAAAGCTAGATTATATAAGATATCTTATATATTATATGAGATATCTTTTATATCATATGAGATATCTTATAGATTATATGAGATATCTTGAATTTGGAATAAATAGTAAAACGGCTTGCCATACACATCCCTTAAATGTGAATTTCCATACTTGGAACCTTTAAAAACTATTATCACCATCAATAAAAACTCGTTATAATCCTTATAGAGGATGTCGTTCTAAAGAAGAAATTAAACAAACAGAACAGAAAAGAAAACCTGAACAGTTTCAAAGAAAAGAATTATCAAAATGAAATGAGATGAAATAAGACGAAAATGTTATTTCCCTTAGGGTTCAACAGATAGTCAATGTGGCATCACGGGATTATTTTCCACTCGTATCAGAACGAAAAAGGAAAATTTTCTAAAAAATATCCAAATCATCATTATTTTTAAGTTAAAAATATTTGACTAGAGGATCATGATAAGTATAGTGTCCGGTTGGGATTTTCCGAGTTAATCGGTCCTAGTGAAATTACAGAGGATCAAATAGAAAAGCATGAATCCCGCGTTTATTATTTCCTTTCAGCATTTTTGCATTATTAAGATTTGTGTTTCTTCAATCTAATATTGACAACATATGTTTATTTAAACGTAGACGTCAAACTAAACTCCGAAACATATATAAATGAACCAAAATTTAAATAAAATACAAGACTAACAAAGGCCAGAGGTTCCTGACTTGGGACAGGCGCAAAAATGCGGCGGGGTTAACATGTTTTGTGAGATATTAACCCTCCCCCTATACATCTAGCCGATGTGGAATAAATAAACACACAGCAATACGCACATTAAAACTCAGTTCAAAAGAAGTCCGAGTCCGATGTTAGAATAGGTAACAGAAGAAACTAAGCAAAATGATAATAATCAACATAAATTAACAAAGGACCACTAGCAGTTACTGACATGCCAGCTCCAGACCTCAATTAAACTGCTTGAAAGATTATGCTTTCATCATATGAAAATCAAGCACAATTCCTCCAAATAGGGGTTGAGTATCATACCATCATAAAATATACGAGAAGGACATAACCCGTGTCATGCCAACAACTGGTTTTTGAATAAATGTGTTTATTTCCGATGCAAAGACCCTATAAGTGAATCAATATTAATTCCAAAAAATGACATATTTAATGACTT
This sequence comes from Mytilus coruscus, assembly GCA_017311375.1. Classification (NCBI taxonomy): domain Eukaryota; kingdom Metazoa; phylum Mollusca; class Bivalvia; order Mytilida; family Mytilidae; genus Mytilus; species Mytilus coruscus. The sequence goes on along the minus strand of CM029595.1, from coordinate 120,245,687 downwards.
GACAACAGTATCATAACTTTATCCCACCTGAGTAAGTCTGTTTAAAGGTTTGGTTAGCTTTTGGGGTGAATGACGACATTTTTGTGCATAGTATAGAATATTACCATAAAAGATGGGATGTGAAATACCTGAACGTATAAGATGTCTGCACGTTGATTTGTATTTACCGTCGGAATGATGTCCTTGTACCGATGATAAAATTAAGTAAATGTTTTGACAAGTTTGTGATATCGAAAACCCTGGTGTAATAGTTTTTCAGTAATACAGAGATTTCTTTCGTTAAAATCAAATACGTTGTTACATACACAATTGAATCGAACAAGTTGAGATAGATAAACACCATATGATGGTGCCAAGGGAACGTCACCATCTAAAAATGGATGATTAATAACAGGAAATGAAAAATCATCTCTTTTATCGTATTTTTTCTACGTCCATGAGAACGGTTTTTACGAACAGTTTTAGAAACTATATCCAAAATGTTAATAGAATCGGTTCTTGATATATTACCAATTCCATGATATAATCATTAAGACCAAGAGGATAGACTGTCTGTAATTTTTTAATCTAATTTAATTCAATTATTTTCCGTGATCGTACAAATTTTGAATGAGGTTGAACTGTTAAATATTTAATAGGATGATTGTGCTTCTTAAAGTGTTGATAAATGATACTTTTAAATTTATGGGTCTTCTAAAGCAATAAATGTGTTCTTGAGTGCGTTTAGATAAATAGCGTCCTGTTTCACCTACGTACTGAATACCCCATCCATGTTTTGTTTCATGTAAGTACATACTATGACGTTACGCTCGATGTTGGTGACGTTTTCTGATTTCATGTACCTATGACCAATAATCAGCTAAAAATAAGAAAAATACCGGAAAGATCAACTGTTTTTTGTGTTAAAATCTTCGGAGCACTTAAAACATTATTCTTACGGTGGCTTATTAGTTTTTATTCACTTTTGTTAATCAGCTTTCGAAAAACAAACGAGAAAAATCACATGTTTTTGCGTGTAGACGGGTAACATACTAATATTGTTTTGAGGGTTCCTCCTAATTTCGGATATCCACAAGTAAATGAAATATAAAAATTGTATACCATTTTGAAGAGGAACGTTAGGGCTTTGTGACGTCATATTTGTATGACGTAATCGACGCCATTTTCGAATCGAGTAGACCTTGGAAGAAGCCATTTTAGCTTGTAGACACTGAAGGAAAAATATAAGCCCTTTGCAGCATAACAGGTGAGAATCCATCGATAGCGAGATTATTTGTCATCAAAGTCTTTATATCAAATATCATTATGTAAAACAAACTTGGAAAATGCTTTAAAAACATTGATTACCAATTTAAAAGAACGAATTCCATGAGAACTTCGACATCATAACCAAAATCAAAGCCCCGAAAAACACTGTCACAACAACGTTTAAAAAAACATGCTCTACTTGAAATTATCAATACCGAGTAAAAATATGTAAAGCATGTTATCTAGTCAGAAAATACTACTTGTCCGGTAATCTGGAATACTAAAAACAATTTGTTACAAATCTTTTGAAATAAGTGAAAACTGTATAATTGTTAAGAAAATTTAAGCGATAATCGGAAATTCTCAAACCGAAGGAACATTTCAATATAAATAGGATTAAGATTAATGTACAAATTATCAAAATAAATTGGTCACATGGTGGTCTACCAAAATGTCACAGCATCGCTAATTTGACGTTTTTGACGTTCACATTACATGTAACCTTTTTTTGCGTTTATGGCGTTTTTTAAACGTATTTATTTTGTTATAAAACATCTAAAACTTAAATTCAGAATATATACTTTTTCTTTCAAATGCTTTTTCTTTCATGTCATTTTTTGTTAAGCTAATGAAACAGAAACCCAACAACAAAAAATTTATACATGTATATACAAAATTAATATCTTTAGTGGAGAACATTATTATCGTCTCAAATACAACTAGCATCATACATAATGGATATTCGTATCATTTAAAGTATTGAATAAGAAAGTTGAACGTAGTACATGTACGAATACGGACACACGGACACATATCGATATGTAAACAATCAAATACGGAGATATTTTATACGTACAGCTAATTTGGTACACTTAATTACAAATACATTTTGTAAATGGTAATTATTAATATTTCCAAACATAGGTTGAAATTTTTCCGTTTTATGAGTAATATTTTAAAAGTATATATGTATCAAATAAAAATCATCGATACTTTATGTTGCCTTACATAGATATTGACGAAGAAACTTTTGGACATTAAATCAACATGTTGGCATGTCAAATATTCCCCACAACATGTCTGATATTTAAATTGACTTGTTAGATAATTATACTGACTTGTCAGATGTTAGGTCGACTTGTCAGATATTGAAGTCGATATAGTAGATAATTGTGTCACCATACTAAACAATGCGACTTAAACACAACAACGAAAAAACAAAAACAAAAAACGCAACGCAAGCTCTTTAACGCCATGTACTTAATAGTAGAACAAATATACTACTAGAAATAATCTGTATAGTGTCAAAATATATAAATAAGGAGATGTGGTGTGGTTGCCAATGAGACATCTATCCACTAGTACGACTTAGAGTTTTAATGACGAAGACAAATGCAATTATAGGTCACCATACGATCTTCAACAATGAAAAAAGTCATATGTTATAGTCAGCTATAAAAGTCTTGATATTAATATAAGAAAATTTTAAATAAAGATTGATGAATATTGTCATTTTCCAACTTGTAGGTATCATGACAGTCATATCCAAAATTCAAAAACTGAGAGCTGAGAATAGAAGAGAACAAAACCGCGAATGGAAACAAAAGAGTAAAAATGACCAAACAAAAGCATTATTAGTCTTCTTCTGCAATCCGAAAAAGGAGACAGAGGGAAAAAGATAGAAATAACAAAAGAGACGATATAGAGAAAAGAGTAGCAACAACAAAAAGAAAGCACAAAAGTAGAACTAAAAGAAAAGATCAAATATCAGCAAAAGAAATAATTGAACAGACCTTAAGGAACCGAAAGACAAACAGACAGCGTATATGGAGAGAAAAACAAAAACAGCCGCAATCGCCGATACCATTGAATTTGACCACGGCTGAAGACAAAAACGATCCATTTAAAAACAAAATGAGCCGAAGTCGCGCGGTAAGAAATTAAAAAGAGCCTTACCTGTAACGCCAAGTAAAAAAGTAGCTACAGTAAAAGCATACCTTTCAACAAATAAATCGCCAACAGCAATAACACTGCAACGCATTGGACTAGTTCCTTCACCCGAAGAAATATAAGAATCAAAACTTAATGCTTCAGTGGTTGAAGATATTAAAACTTTCTTAAGTAATGAAAAATTAAAACGCAACGACCAATCACGTGCATCGGTAGAAGTATTAGCTGCATCGGTGTCTGGACCTGCAGTTGGAAGTTGCAGAGCTAAGGTTGATTTAGCCAAAAAACTCGGAGTACCTGTAAGACGTATTACAAAAGGATTTCGTGTACGGTTAAGGGTTCTTACTTCAGAAAAGTCTTCTTACGAGTATGTCAAAAGAAAAACGAGGTCGGATAAATTGTCTGAAGAAGTACGGAAAATGATATACGATTTTTGGTGTTCCCCTGAAAATTCTCGACAGACGGGCAATACAACAGATGTTAAACGGGTTCGTATTGGGGTAAAGACATACTGCAGTCATGCAATTCAAATTTTAGAGAAAACACAAAGTGAAGTATTTTTATCTTTTCAACAGACTCGCCCTGAAATCAAAATTTCACAAAGAACATTTGAGAAATGCAAACCATACTTCATAAGAGCCGCCAGACCCAAAGATAGAACAACATGCTGTTGCAGGTATCACCTTGAAAACAAATATTTATTTCAATCTTTCAGTTCACATCGGAAGCAACTAATCAAAGATAATGTTATTGATGAAAAATAATTCGAGTTGTTTGGAACATTAGCTGAATTATGCGCCGCAACATTATGCCCGATTACAGAAGGGACTTTACATCTTAAAGAGTGCTTAGAAAGAAACTGTTCAGCTTGCGGTGTACACTTACTAAAATTCAGTGAATCAGAACTGTGCATCTCTGATGATTGTACAAATCTACAGTGGAAGAAGTTTGAATACATCGACATAAAATCAAAAACCGGTATTAAAAAAAAAACTTACATTGGTAGATAAATTAACAAAACCAGGTCAAATGGTGGAACACTTGAAAACCGTATTAGAGACATTTCCTGGTCACAGTTTTAGGGCAAAATGGCAAACAGATCAATTGAAGAAACTCGTTGAAAACTTGCCTGAAAATGAATGCGTTACAGTGCATGATTTTTCCGAAAATTACAGATGCACGGAGAGAGTTGAAATACAATCTAGCTACTTTCAGAGGACGAGACATTAGAAGATGACAGTTATGAGACAGTCGCTGATATGATAAATACCGGTCAAATTTTTGCAGTTTTATGTGATGATGAGGAAAATGATTTCTTCCTCCTTAAAGCTACATCGGGGAGTCATATGTTAACAGGAGAAGAAACTGATGAGTGGGGGTCGACTTTCCCTGAAGGAACATCCGTAATTAATGGACATTATTTCATGAAGAAAAAACATCACGTTTTACAGTACAGTCTTTTGAAAAATAAAAAAGGCAATTGTCCCAAGCGCTTCGGTGTTGTATGTATACCAAGACAGTATTTTGAAAAGAAATACGCTCGTTTTAACCGAAGAAGAGAATAATAATATTTTGGAATGTGTTAATTTATGTGAACTGATTCATTGATTTTCATTTGAAATTCATATTGTGTCCCGGCTTCATAACGTGTCACGGCACAGGATGAGAGCACTACATAGAACTTTCCCAATATTGTCCAAAGCAATAATATCTATTACATTGAAGAATTATTTTATTATTATTTTATTTCTCAAGTTGATATTAAAAGCAGTGATTTAGAAATGTATGACGCGTAATTTATCTTTTTTCTCGCGTTAGATAAATCTTGCATTATACAATGAGTATTTTGTTTGTGATATTTTAGAGAAATGCAAAATTAAGAAATTGTACTCGGGAGAAAATCACATGACACTAAAGTACATCTTTACTTATCACTAAAATTGTATTCTAAGGAACAGAAAATCATTTCGTTGAGAAATAAAGAATGCGCCAAATAAAAACAATTAAATAAGATACCATTAACGACAAAAACAGGTAAATGAGAAAAAATTACAGCAAAACAAATACAGAACAAAGTAAAACATAAAATATAAAATTGAGAATGGAAATGGGGAATGTGTCAAAGAGACAACAACCCGACCAAATTAAAGAGTAGACAACAGCCGAAGGCCACCAGTGCAGCGAGAAATTCCTGCACCCGGAGGCGAGCCTTTTACAACCATCCCATTCCCCAAAAAATCAAACTTGGCAATCAAATATTGTCATCATAGAATTTTGACAGACATTAAAATCTTACAATCATTGAAAATACGCAAAAGTTGATTTGTTAAAGGTTGACCTAAAAAAAATTATACCGGGCCTCCCTACAGCAATATTTAAAGTTAAAACAAAAAGAACAAGTATTAAAAAAAAACTAAAAATTGTAAGGCGTTTCTCCTCTTCATTACGATTTTCATAAAAAAAAACAACTTGTTTTGTCAACCGGTAAACATTATTTTAAAACAAATTTTGCATGAATGCATTTTCCATTTCTGAGTTTCATTTTGATATCCGTATTTTAATTGAAAGGAGCAAAGACTGGCGTCCAGAATATAAACCAGCACACAGGAATTGAATAAAGTAAAAATATAAAACTGTTCGGCTAAAGACGTCAAGCGCTATCCGTAATCAAGTACTCGAAAAAATACGTAAACTACAAAACCAGTGGACAAAAACAAAAGACAGGGTAGCGCCTGACGTCTGACTTAATAGTAGAATGGGGCTGAATAGTGAAATATGAGTTTTAGATAAATACATCTAAAGTAATGAACATAGAGAAGTTCTCGCTCGGACACACACTCCATTATCTTGTATATTATAAGAGCATAAACCTGAAGCACGGGAGGCATTAATTTGACCACGGCTGAAGACAAAACGATCCATTTAAAAACAAAATGAGCCGAAGTCGCGCGGTAAGAAATTAAAAGAGCCTTACCTGTAACGCCAAGTAAAGAGTAGCTACAGTAAAAGCATACCTTTCAACAAATAAATCGCCAACAGCAATAACACTGCAACGCATTGGACTAGTTCCTTCACCCGAAGAAATATAAGAATCAAAACTTAATGCTTCAGTGGTTGAAGATATTAAAACTTTCTTAAGTAATGAAAAATTAAAACGCAACGACCAATCACGTGCATCGGTAGAAGTATTAGCTGCATCGGTGTCTGGACCTGCAGTTGGAAGTTGCAGAGCTAAGGTTGATTTAGCAAAAAAACTCGGAGTACCTGTAAGACGTATTACAAAAGGATTTCGTGTACGGTTAAGGGTTCTTACTTCAGAAAAGTCTTCTTACGAGTATGTCAAAAGAAAAACGAGGTCGGATAAATTGTCTGAAGAAGTACGGAAAATGATATACGATTTTGGTGTTCCCCTGAAAATTCTCGACAGACGGGCAATACAACAGATGTTAAACGGGTTCGTATTGGGGTAAAGACATACTGCAGTCATGCAATTCAAATTTTAGAGAAAACACAAAGTGAAGTATTTTTATCTTTTCAACAGACTCGCCCTGAAATCAAAATTTCACAAAGAACATTTGAGAAATGCAAACCATACTTCATAAGAGCCGCCAGACCCAAAGATAGAACAACATGCTGTTGCAGGTATCACCTTGAAAACAAATATTTATTTCAATCTTTCAGTTCACATCGGAAGCAACTAATCAAAGATAATGTTATTGATGAAAAATAATTCGAGTTGTTTGGAACATTAGCTGAATTATGCGCCGCAACATTATGCCCGATTACAGAAGGGACTTTACATCTTAAAGAGTGCTTAGAAAGAAACTGTTCAGCTTGCGGTGTACACTTACTAAAATTCAGTGAATCAGAACTGTGCATCTCTGATGATTGTACAAATCTACAGTGGAAGAAGTTTGAATACATCGACATAAAATCAAAAACCGGTATTAAAAAAAAAACTTACATTGGTAGATAAATTAACAAAACCAGGTCAAATGGTGGAACACTTGAAAACCGTATTAGAGACATTTCCTGGTCACAGTTTTAGGGCAAAATGGCAAACAGATCAATTGAAGAAACTCGTTGAAAACTTGCCTGAAAATGAATGCGTTACAGTGCATGATTTTTCCGAAAATTACAGATGCACGGAGAGAGTTGAAATACAATCTAGCTACTTTCAGAGGACGAGACATTAGAAGATGACAGTTATGAGACAGTCGCTGATATGATAAATACCGGTCAAATTTTTGCAGTTTTATGTGATGATGAGGAAAATGATTTCTTCCTCCTTAAAGCTACATCGGGGAGTCATATGTTAACAGGAGAAGAAACTGATGAGTGGGGTCGACTTTCCTGAAGGAACATCCGTAATTAATGGACATTATTTCATGAAGAAAAACATCACGTTTTACAGTACAGTCTTTTGAAAAATAAAAAGGCAATTGTCCCAAGCGCTTCGGTGTTGTATGTATACCAAGACAGTATTTTGAAAAGAAATACGCTCGTTTTAACCGAAGAAGAGAATAATAATATTTTGGAATGTGTTAATTTATGTGAACTGATTCATTGATTTTCATTTGAAATTCATATTGTGTCCCGGCTTCATAACGTGTCACGGCACAGGATGAGAGCACTACATAGAACTTTCCCAATATTGTCCAAAGCAATAATATCTATTACATTGAAGAATTATTTTATTATTATTTTATTTCTCAAGTTGATATTAAAAGCAGTGATTTAGAAATGTATGACGCGTAATTTATCTTTTTTCTCGCGTTAGATAAATCTTGCATTATACAATGAGTATTTTGTTTGTGATATTTTAGAGAAATGCAAAATTAAGAAATTGTACTCGGGAGAAAATCACATGACACTAAAGTACATCTTTACTTATCACTAAAATTGTATTCTAAGGAACAGAAAATCATTTCGTTGAGAAATAAAGAATGCGCCAAATAAAAACAATTAAATAAGATACCATTAACGACAAAAACAGGTAAATGAGAAAAAAAAATTACAGCAAAACAAATACAGAACAAAGTAAAACATAAAATATAAAATTGAGAATGGAAATGGGGAATGTGTCAAAGAGACAACAACCCGACCAAATTAAAGAGTAGACAACAGCCGAAGGCCACCAGTGCAGCGAGAAATTCCTGCACCCGGAGGCGAGCCTTTTACAACCATCCCATTCCCCAAAAATCAAACTTGGCAATCAAATATTGTCATCATACGTCAGATAGAAATAGGCAAAAATGTTGGAGTGACGATCCACAAGTTTTGGAGAGTGCAATTTTGACTGGTAAAGTGTTTAGTTTTGATAAAACAGACTAAAATTTTAACAAAACCCTTTCTTCAAAATCTACGGTTGGTTTTGTTATAAGTATCAGAGAAACAGGTGTATATTATATTATGCTCCTTGTGAGCCCATTTGATGGAAATAAAGCATCTTCTTCTTCTTCTTCTTCTTCTTCTTCTTCTTCTTCTTCTTCTTCTTCTTCTTCTTCTTCTTCTTCTTCTTCTTCTTCTTCTTCTTCTTCTTCTATACTATGAACGCATTTTATGCATTCGTATGTGCATGTGTTAAAATGGCTTAATTTCACGTGTTGGAATGAATACATTCTAAGGATATGTTCATCTTGTATAACTTAAAAAAATGTGTGGTTAATAATAACTATTTATCACATATACAAAAAGTTCCTTTTATGTTTATTTAAAGCTTCGGTTTCACGTCTTACCAGTAAAGACGTCTTTTTGTTTACATTTTGCATCGAATTTACGCGAAAAAGAAACTGATTTCTCATAGGGTCAATGGGAACTAATATGCCACTAAATTAGCAAAAATTAAGAATATTTGTAAGTAATCTTAATTAGTTCCATCACTCTCAAAAGAGTTGGCCTCTTAGTTTCAGAGTAGAAGAAATTATACTAGGCTTAGCCATAAGGGCTCAGTGGTTTCAGAGTAGAAGAAATTATACTAGGCTAAGGGCTCAGTAGTTTCAGAGTAGAAGAAATTATACTATGCTAAGGGCTCAGTAGTTTCAGAGAAGAAGAAATTATACTAGGCTAAGGACTCAGTAGTTTCAGAGTAGAAGAAATTATACTATAGGTGAATGGTTCAGTAGTTTATGAGTACGGAAGAAATTATACTAGGCTAAGGGCGCATGCAGTAGTTTCAGCGTAGAAGAAATTATATTAGGCTTAAGGCTCAGTAGTTTCTGGAGAGATGACTGAAATGCAAAAGATGGAAAAATAACGGGCGGACGAAATAAGACGACGGACACCAATTCATGACAAAAGTTAACGCTATACCATTATGGGTCAGGTGTTCTAAAATCAAGCTTCATGCTAGTATTCATTAATTGTGATGGATCATTTTTTGGGTAAGATATATAGAGAACTATAACAAATGACTGTTTTATTTCTGTTGTGCCTATTTGATTGTAAAATTTAGGATTTGGAGCTTCGTCTTCAATTGTTAAAGGAGAAGCTGAAGAAGGACATTCGCAAATTAGAGCAGGAGGTGGAGCTACTTGCTAAAGAATCGAAGACTAAGGCAGCGAAACCGAAGAAAAAATCGGGTGAGGTCATTAATTCTAATGTTACCATTAATGATCTGAGAAAATCAAAAAAGTTATGTTCAACGGTGAAATCTTAAATGAATGCTTTAGGGCTTGAGTTAGATAGTGATTATGATCATACTGGTAAAAAAGCTAATTCTAAGTCTCAAAAAGAAGCTGTCGAAGTTGGTACGAACAAACAAAAATTGAAACCTAAAGAAAAGATAAAGCGGAACACAAAAACAAATGCTAAATTAAAATATAGTCCAAGTTCTGATTCTGAATTATCGAGTTGCGATGCAGATTCTGAATTTAAAAAACGTTCGAAGCGTAAATTGTGTTCAAAATTAAAAAAAAAGGGTCTTGACTGCTCTAAATTGAAAAGCAAGAAGAAGTTATCAAAGCATAAAAACAAATCTAGGAGGAATCTGAAGATTAAATCAGATTCTGATTCTGAATTTTCGAGTAGCGATTTAGATTCTGAGTTTGACTCTTCTGATTCTTCGGACTCTTCTGATTACGGTAAATATGATCGGCGTGGTCAAAGTTCCAAATCAAGCAAAAACAAATCAGGGATTGTTTTAAAATCTTCAGACAAAGTGAAAAATCCTCAGTATTTTCCTCACAATTATTTACAGTTTGAATATGTAAATAAAGATTTGAAATTCAAGCAGTTGAATTTTAAACAATTTGTAGCGGGGGAATTGGAGATAATATCTAATTTTTGTCATGATAAATATGAAAAAGAAGGCAGGTTAAAATTACTGCAGAAAATTTCATATTTTTCTTCCATTTATCAATGGTCGGCTATTTTGGACTTTTACTCTGCTTGGTTACGTCAGATAGAAATAGGCAAAAAATGTTGGAGTGACGATCCACAAGTTTTGGAGAGTGCAATTTTGACTGGTAAAGTGTTTAGTTTTGATAAAACAGACTAAAATTTTAACAAAACCCTTTCTTCAAAATCTACGGTTGGTTTTGTTATAAGTATCAGAGAAACAGGTGTGAGGAAAAGACAACACCTCATAATGATACGATTAGGGGGGTAGTTCGATACTAGTTATATATATATGTATGATCATGTATGTGCCTATCCTAGATCAGGAATTGTCTTCCGTTCATATCTTTCCGTTGTTCAAAATATTTTTTTTATTCTAAGATCTGATTTGAGCAGGCGAAAGTTTCACATTGGTAGACATGTAATTAACACAATGCATTTATTCAGGTTTATCTGAAATAGTCAACCCATCATGGAAATACCGACACTCTCAATCATTTCTTGAAATATTTCAATCCAGTTTCAATAACACTAGAATTAACTTTTAATCATCTGTTATTATATGAAATTTAAAAAAAGGTTAAAAACGCAGCCAACGTAAAATCATTGAATTTATAGACAAAAATTATGTTTGAGTTTTTTCTTATCTTTTTATGCAAAAGACACCGTTGTTTATTTTTGCTTTATGTTAATTTGATATATCAATTATAATCAGCTACAATAATTTCCTTATTTATATTTCAAAAGTGAACTTGTTCTCATCAGATAACATTTATATGAGTATCAGCACTCATAATACAATAACAATGCGCCGGAAACAGGAAAGACTGGGATAATATTAAAAGTATATTATAAGTAAATATAGCGTTTCCTAATGATACATTGAAAGGAACAACATCGACACTGTTGCTCAGCTAGTCGAGAGAGGAGGTAAACAATCTCTATTCGTAAGTACTTTCTTTATTTGAATCTTCAACAACCATCATTATCTCTCTCTCTCTCTCGTGAGTAAATATCGTTTTCCTAATTAACCTTAAATGTCATCGTTTTTCCGTCATTTAAAACATATACAGCATGTCAATAAAGATAAATAAACAGATTTATTTTAAAATGTTCAATATTAAACCTGCAGTTATTAGATTAAAAAGGGATATTTTACGTGTAGCATTTTTGTAGTAATATTATAAAACGCGATTTAAAAATCTGAGGTTACCAAGAAGCAATAAAACCTATAAATCAAAGTTGTACTATCAACATCACGGGGAAAACCGAAAAAAAAAAACAGACAAACAACACTACAAACAAAAAATAAATAAGCCAAACACGGATCATTCTCCAGGTTGGTTTGACTTTTATCAGATGTTCATTTCCGGCCATTTCCGAGAAATGTTTACCTTTGATTTTGTGAGAGAAGGAAGTGTAACCACGTTTGAGTCATTTAAACTAAAATGACATGCTTTAATGTTGTGATATTTCACAATAACAGTTTTTAATTAACCATGAAGATTGAGCGATGTTATCTCTAATTAAATATAAAGTGAGAATTTTTTAAACGAAAAATAGGTAAGTCCACGGAGCGTCTTTTTACCACAGAACACCACAGAATACCACAGAACACTCAAAATATACCACCGAGCTACACAAATTACAATAAAGCTACTGAAATATACCACAGAACATTAAAATTACTTTATAAAATGCAAATCTAATAATTCTACGTCAGATAGAAATAGGCAAAAATGTTGGAGTGACGATCCACAAGTTTTGGAGAGTGCAATTTTGACTGGTAAAGTGTTTAGTTTTGATAAAACAGACTAAAATTTTAACAAAACCCTTTCTTCAAAATCTACGGTTGGTTTTGTTATAAGTATCAGAGAAACAGGTGTGAGGAAAAGACAACACCTCATAATGATACGATTAGGGGTAGTTCGATACTAGTTATATATATATGTATGATCATGTATGTGCCTATCCTAGATCAGGAATTGTCTTCCGTTCATATCTTTCCGTTGTTCAAAATATTTTTTATTCTAAGATCTGATTTGAGCAGGCGAAAGTTTCACATTGGTAGACATGTAATTAACACAATGCATTTATTCAGGTTTATCTGAAATAGTCAACCCATCATGGAAATACCGACACTCTCAATCATTTCTTGAAATGTTTCAATCCAGTTTCAATAACACTAGAATTAACTTTTAATCATCTGTTATTATATGAAATTTAAAAAGGTTAAAAACGCAGCCAACGTAAAATCATTGAATTTATAGACAAAAATTATGTTTGAGTTTTTCTTATCTTTTATGCAAAAGACACCGTTGTTTATTTTGCTTTATGTTAATTTGATATATCAATTATAATCAGCTACAATAATTTCCTTATTTATATTTCAAAAGTGAACTTGTTCTCATCAGATAACATTTATATGAGTATCAGCACTCATAATACAATAACAATGCGCCGGAAACAGGAAAGACTGGGATAATATTAAAAGTATATTGTAAATATAGCGTTTCCTAATGATACAATGAAAGGAACAACATCGGCACTGTTGCTCAGTAGAGGAGGTCAACAATCTTTATTCGTAAGTACTTTCTTTGTTTGAATCCAGTCATCATGATTCTCCCTCTCTCTCTTAATCGTGAGTAAATATCGTTTTCCCAGTTTACCTTAAATGCCATCGTTTTTTCCGTCATTTAAAAACATATACAGCATGTCAATAAAGATAAATAAACAGATTTATTTTAAAAATGTTCAATATTAAACCTGCAGTTATTAGATTAAAAAAGGGATATTTTACGTGTAGCATTTTTGTAGTAATATTATAAAAAGCTTTAAAAACATCTGAGGATACCAAGAAGCAATAAAACCTATGAGTCAAAGTTGTACTATCAACATCGAGGTGAAAAACCGAAAAAAAAAAAAACAAACAAACAAACCACTACAAATTAGAAAATAAATAAGGCAAACACGGATCATTCTCCAGGTTGGTTTGACTTTTATCAGATGTTCATTTCCGGCCATTTCCGAGAAATGTTTACCTTTGATTTTGTGAGAGAAGGAAGTGTAACCACGTTTGAGTCATTTAAACTAAAATGACATGCTTTAATGTTGTGATATTTCACAATAACAGTTTTAATTAACCATGAAGATTGAGCGATGTTATCTCTAATTAAATATAAAGTGAGAATTTTTAAACGAGAAATAGGTAAGTCCACAGAGCGTCTTTTACCACAGAACACCACAGAATACCACAGAACACTCAAAATATACCACCGAGCTACACAAATTACAATAAAGCTACTGAAATATACCACAGAACATTAAAATTACTTTATAAAATGCAAATCTAATAATTCAGAATTATCTGGGACTATTATACTAACGGGACTGGAAACTGTTACACCAATCAGTGTAATCATACTCAACATCACGGTCGTTAGAACGAGACTTTACCTGCGCGAGATTTATCGATACGCCATATTGTTTTGACAGTGACAGCGTGTCTTGATCGTATAATCTTTGTAATTTGTTTTTATTTTTAATAGTTATTCGAAATGATAATCCTTAATGTAAACACGATTACTTTAATGATAAAAGATATCTCGATCTTTGACAGTTGTTATTAATCACCAAATCCCGGCTTAAGTGTAAAAAACGACATCTAAAGGTTGAATTTTTTTCAGGATAATAGCGTCGGGACGCAGGGAAAACAAGTATGATTCATAAAATTTCTTAAAACTATTGATTGAAAAGAGATACGCGAGTTCGGTTTGTTGTAAAATCATATGTATAGGTTATAGGTTGGATTGGCCTATTTTTATTGTCACTTTTAAAGTGAAAAGTAGAATATAAATCTCATTCTCATTACAAACGGAAACCACATGCAGGGTTCAAATAAATTATACTGTCCCTATAAAATTGCTTACTCCTATTTATATGTGCAATATTTGTATTAAAATCGGGTGTTTTTGCTTAGTAATGGTCTTGGTGGCATAAGCATATGACTTCGTGAAAATATGTTCAATAAGTTCCACAATCAGAACTACAAAAGTAGGCCCTTTCACTGCTATTTCTGCCATATTGAAATTTAGGTGTAAACACGAAATTTAGAAAAGTTCAAAACAATGTGGCTATGTTTTTATTAGACCACGGGTAACTTTTGTTATAGGGATTAATTATGAACTGAAATTGCCAACATTGTTTTTATTGCACATTTATTGTTTTTATTAAGAATTATATTTATTTCTTTAATACACAATGTTAATAATTCGTTAACAATAAGGTTACACCATTAATGACATGACGATTGACTGGATGAGATAACAATGATCATAAATTTTTATTATTTGGCATATTGTTTTGTTTTACATTTAAGCTGAGACCTTTAAGACACTAAACTAATGAATTTTAATAACAATGTTAAAATCTACAAATAAACGATTGACTTTTGATCAAAATATTTGGCATATTTTTGTTTTTTTGGAGACCTTTAAGACACTAAACTAATGAATTGTAATAACGAAAATCTAAAATAAACATTTTAAAAATAGTTTTTTCAGTTTTCACAGTCGCTGATCAATATACGCTTTGACAGAGATACAAATTGTGTTATATGTCTCTGGATTTGAATATATTGAACTGGTCCATAAAAAGTGTTAATATTGACTTGATTGGCAGAAAGAGTTAATATTTCTCATATGTCACTATTTTTCTGTGAAATTAATAAACCTATAAGACAATAATTTTAATTTTTCAACTAAAATAATGGTGATCATCGGCTCACATTTTAAATCTTGAATTTTATTATTATAAAATTGTATTCTTGAAATTATTTGACAATACTAAAACAGGAAGACTGCTATCAACATATATTCTATTTAATATAATATATATAATTATCATTAATAATGGAATATTTACAAAATTCTTCATTGTTTGGATTCTAGTTGCCACCTGATTATTTAAATGTAATGCAATTAAATGTATTTGATGTCTCAGGTGTAAAAACTTAAATCTAATGACATGTTAATTGGCGTGATTGGTGATTAGGACGAGTGTCAAAATTAGATAATCTAATTAAATTTTGGTACTTTAATTGTGTCGGTGAACTTGCTTATGCTTACAGTTCAACGATTTCTAAATGCATACAAAATTTGGTAAAAATCCGAAATATTGTCAAATGATTGGAGAAGATACACACACATCAGAATCCAAAAACAGTCATCGAACTTGAACTTTTTGACAATTAAAAAAGACACACTTATAATAAGTTATTAGCCAAATCAAATGTTACTGTCCTACAACAACTTCAGATATCTTTTTGAAAGTATTTGGTACATTGTAGCCCTTAACATATGATTGTTTTATATATAATTCTAATGGAGAAAACGTTATGTAGAAACATTAGCCAAGTTTAATTATTTGTTGACAACAACTTTAATTAAATGTCACAATAACCATTTTGATTATTTATTGTAACAACTATTAACATAAAATTAATAAAAAAGTGACAAAAAAAAAAAATGATAAACAAAATAATTACGTAATGCATCTAAACATTTTCAAGAATGAATTAAAAATCACAAAAAGATTAAAATGTACTTAAAATATAAATTTCACAAATATAAATAATCTTTGTAAATTATGGTTTTAATAGCTAGGGGTTTTTGGTATGATCCCAATTATTGGCCATTCAGTTAGGGATGTAGCGATAGTGAGTAAATTATTTATTAAAATATTAAATAGAAAAATTACATTCATTTGAATAATAAATGTCAAATTATAAAAAGAATGAACAATAACACGATAATAATGTCTGAAATATTAATATTTCGAAGTTCTGTGGTAAATTTTGGGTGTTCTGTGGTATTCTGTGGTATTCTGCGGTGTTCTGTGGTAAAAAGACGCTCCCGTAAGTCCATGACAACTTGTCCAAGTTTTGTGATATGCGCTTGAGCCTTGAGGAATTGACCCACCCTTTTCTCTCTATATATGTATATTATGTTTATTTTAATAATATTAATATTTATTTAAGGATGTACACCTCTGAGGAGCCAAACATTTCTTGAATTAAACTTTTTTTCTTAACCTGATTTTTGGGTTTATATGATTGTAAAAAAATAATTGGTGAAGAAAAAATCATATGGTGGTGCACTTCTTTTTTTGCTACAGCCATTTGAAAGTACCCAATTTTGATGATTTTCCCATTTTTCATCAATTTTTACCCATTTTTGGGCTATTATCATGCAAAAAATCACAGTTTCACAATTCAACTTTTTTTCACACTTTCACTAAAGATGAAGTGGACCAATCTGAATAAATTTAACTTAAAAAAAAACTATAGGTAGGTGTTAATAAAAGAAAGTTTTATAAAATTTTGTTGCTTTTTCATGTCAAATTTACCATGTTGTCAATTTTTGTAAATTTGGGATTTTTCTCTTTTTTTTTTTATAACAAAAAGCATATTATTTCAACTTCTTTGTTATAAATGATTGAACAAATACAATCTAAGAAATTTGAAAAGAAAAAATTGTATACATGTATTTGGTAAAATCATTTCTTGTACCCCTCACCCATTTTCTCAACATTTTGGCTAATGAGGATGACTTGATTGGTTATAAAATTTGAAAATTTTATTATTCAAAAACTACTTATTGTAAATACAAAATTTTTTCACAGAGTTAAGTTTGATTATAATATTTTTTAAACTTATTGATATTTTCCACTTGTATCACATGTTTTGGAAATAATTCCAGAACCAGATTTCAACGAGACTGAAACGTCAGAAGAATACATCCTTAAGATAAAAGGCATGGAATTGACAGACACAATAACAGTAAAATGACAAACAAATATAGAACTATAGTAAGACATGAATAGGATTTTACAGTCGTTGACAGTTACAGATATTAAAATGATTTACATTTATGAGCACTAAAAATTATAGTTTAAAAGATAAAATTATGGAAATTTTCATTTTTTTAATATTTGACTAGACACTAATATTATTAAATGGACTAGATTTTCAATGCAGCCTAATACCTTAGGATGACCCACACAAGTTAATGAAACTTATTTCCAGTGGGGTCCTATTAAGAAGAGACTATCAGTTTACACCAAGCTTGACACTTATGAACAACAAAAATCATTTAAAATTATCACAGATAAAGGTTCAAAGCCTCAATAAAATTAGTAAAAAAACAAATTCACTATTAGAGATGGCTTTAAATTTTTCCTTCAAATTTTTTTTTGACTTGTACTTTAAAAATATATTTCTTTGAGCAACTTTTAACTATTTCTGGTAGCAAGTTCCAATCTTTTACTCCATTATAGAAAAAGTGGTGGATTTACACCCTTTAACTCCAGGTATATAAGAATTTATGTTACTAGATCTTGTGTTAAAAGATGTTTCATTTCTAACAAAATTAGTATGCAAATAATTTGGGCATACATTGTGATAAATATTGAAGACATGATTGAGTCTCAGTTGTTTGAATCTATTACTCTTATTTAAAAAACCTAATTTTTCAAATTCAATATATGTGACACGTTTTCTAGGATGTAATTGTAGAATAAATCTCACAGTCTTATTTTGTGCCACTTGAAATTTATTCTTCATTTGTTTTGATATACCTTCATACCAGCATGCACATGCAGAATCAAAATGACTTTGAATCAGAGAAGAGCACAATGTTTTCCTAGATTGAAAATTTAGAGGTTCTTTGTTTCTATATAGAAATTTAAGCCTTTGATCATGTTAATTTTTTTCATTATAGAATTGACATTAAAATCACCAGTCAGAAACTGATAAATTCATACCTGTCATGCCTGTCAACCTCTGAAACTGAAAATGCAGGTCATGACTTGCATTGAAGAAGAAAATGTCAGGTCGTAACGCATACAAACTTTTTTCGGTTCAATTTTAGATTTTTATGCCCCCACCGTAATTAAGTTTTACCCTTGTCCGTCTGTCTGTCCATACGTCCCAAAATTGGTTTCCATTCTCTAACTTTAGTTTGCCTCAACCAAATGTTATGAAACTTATGCACAATGCTTATTACCACAAAACACAGATCAAATTTGAATTTTGGTGGCGTCACTTTTACCGTTCTAGAGTTATGCCCTTTACAAATGGAAAAATTGTGGAATTTTTCGTTTCAATTCTCTAACTTTTCATTTTGTTCTCTTACTTAGTTTGCCTTAACAAAATGTTATGAAACTTATACACAATGCTTATTACCACAAAACTCAGATCAAGTACAAATCTGGGTATTGTCACTTTTACCATTCTTGAGTTATGTCCCTTTATTACATTGTATGCAAGCGGGGGAATCATCTGTGTCCCATGGACATATTCCCCATTGAGTTTCCTGCAAATATTAACTTTTGTATTTGTTAATTATATAGATATTTATCATTAATTAAATATCTTTCTATAGCAATGCCCTCTTATTGTTTTATTCACACTACTTTTTATTAATGAATGTCATAAACCCCAGCTATACATGTAATTAGAAATCAATTATAATAGCTAATGTGCTCCTATTGCCTGTATACAGGAGGGAGATAAATAGATAGAAGTTAGTGTTTTTTTCCTTTCAGTGCAGTATCTAGAGCATATGGATTTGATTTAAAGCCTTTACATTTAAGTGATATTACAAGTATTCCCTCGAACAGAAATGTATCAAAAGGTTCAAATTGTTTTAAAATGATTTTTATACGACTGCAAAAATTAAAAATTTTTATATGACCGCAAAAATTGAAAATTTTTATACGACCGCAAAAATTAAAAATTTTTTGGTCATATATTGGTTTCACATTGTCGTCGTCAGCGTCGTCCGAAGACAGATGGTTTCCGGATAATAACTTTAGTATAAGTAAATAGAAATCAATAAAATTTTAACACAAGGTTTATAACCACTAAAAGAAGGTTGAGATTGATTTTAGGGGTTATGGTCCCAACTGTTTAGGAATTAGGGGCCAAAAAGGGCCCAAATAAGCATTTTATCGACCGCAAAAAATTTTGCGGTCGTATATTGGTATGACGTTGGCGTCGTCGTCGTCGTCCGAAGACTCATTGGTTTCGCACTCTAACTTTAGTTTAAGTGAATGGATCTCTATGAAATTTTACCATAAGGTTCAATATCACAAAAGGAAGGTTGGGATTGATTTTGGGGTTATGGTACCAACAGTTAAGGAATAAGGGGCCAAAAGGGCCAAAATAAGCATTTTGTAACTTCCAGACATAACTTGTGTGTTAGTGTATGGATCTCTGACTTTGTACCACAAGGTTCCATATCACAAAGGGAATGCTGGGATTGATTTTTGGGGTAATTGCCTCAAAATTTTAGGAATTAGGGGCCAAAAAGGGCAAAAACAAGCATTTTCTAGTTTCATGACAATAACTTGTGTGTAAGTGTATGGATCTTTCTGAAATTGTACTACAAGGTTCCATATCACAAAGGGAAAGCTGGAATTGAGTTTGTGGGTAATTGCCTGAAACATTTAGGAATTAGGGCCAAAATGAGCATTTTCTAGTTTCCAAACAATAACTTGTGTTCAAGTGTATGGATCTCTCTGAAATTGTACTGCAAGGTACCATACCTCAAAGGGAAGGCTGGAATTGAGTTTGGGGTGATGAATCATAAGGGGTTCAAAAATTTGGGGGGTTGGTTATTTCTGATTTATATTTAAAAGCAAAAATTTTTTTTTTTTTTTTTTCCTTTTTTCCTTTTTTTTTTCTTTAAAATTTTCCATTTTAAGTTGGTTATTTCTGATTTATATTTAAAAGCAAATAATAATGATATGGCAGGAGATACACACCAAACAGGATGTGTAAATTATTATATAATAATTATTGTGCAATAGCAAGAAATTTTCAATTGCACAGTATTGCGCAATAGCAAGAAATCTTCAATTGCACAGTATTGCGCAATAGCAAGAAATCTTCAGTTGCACAGTATTGCCCAATAGCAAGAAATATCCAATAGCACAATATTGCGCAATAGCAAGAAATTGTCAATTGTACAGTATTGCGCAATAGCAAGAAATATTCAATTGCACAGTATTGCGCAATTGCAAGAAATATTCAATTACACAGTATTGTGCAAAAGAAGATACTTTGTATAAATTGCTTATTTCTTGACCAATTTCAATGGGGTTTTATTCTTGAACTCTTGGGGTTCTTTAATATCCTGAATCTAACCATGTATTAAGTTTTTGGATTTTGGGCCCGTTTTAAATTGGTCCACATTGAGGTCCAAAGGGTCCAAAATTAAACTTTGTTTGATTTCATCAAAATTGAATTATTGGGGTTCTTTGATATGCGAATCTAACCGTGTATTTAGATTTTTAATTTTGGTCCTGTTTTCAAATTGGTCTACATTAAGGTCCAAAGGGTCCAAAATTAAACTTAGTTTGATTTTAACAAAATTGAATTCTTAGGGTTCTTTGATATGCTGAATCTAAACATGTATTTAGATTTTGATTATGGGCCCAGTTTTCAAGTTGGTCCAAATCGGGTCCAAAATTAAACTTTGTTTGATTTCAACAAAATTGAATATATTGGGTTCTTTGATATGCTGAATCTAACCATGTATTTAGATTTTTGATTTTTGGGCCCGTTATCAACTTTGTCCACATTGAGGTCAAAAGGGTCCAAAATAAAACTTTGTTTGATTTCATCAAAATTGAATTATTGGGGTTCTTTGATATGCGAATCTAACCGTGTATTTAGATTCTTAATTTTTGGTCCTGTTTTCAAATTGGTCTACATTAAGGTCCAAAGGGTCCAAAATTAAACTTAGTTTGATTTTAACAAAATTGAATTCTTAGGGTTCTTTGATATGCTGAATCTAAACATGTATTTAGATTTTTGATTATGGGCCCAGTTTTCAAGTTGGTCCAAATCGGGTCCAAAATTAAACTTTGTTTGATTTCAACAAAATTGAATATATTGGGTTCTTTGATATACTGAATCTAACCATGTATTTAGATTTTTGATTTTTGGGCCCGTTATCAACTTTGTCCACATTGAGGTCAAAAGGGTCCAAAATAAAACTTTGTTTGATTTCATCAAAATTGAATTATTGGGGTTCTTTGATATGCCGAATCTAACCGTGTATTTAGATTCTGAATATTTGGTCCTGTTTTAAATTGGTCTACATTAAGGTCCAAAGGGTCCAAAATTAAACTTTGTTTGATTTCAACAAAATTGAATATATAGGGTTCTTTGATATGCTGAATCTAAACATGTATTTAGATTCTGAATATTTGGTCCAGTTTTAAATTGGTCTACATTAAGGTCCAAAGGGTCCAAAATTAAACTTTGTTTGATTTCAACAAAATTGAATATATGGGGTTCTTTGATATGCTGAATCTAACCATGTATTTAGATTTTTGATTTTTGGGCCCGTTATCAACTTTGTCCACATTGAGGTCAAAAGGGTCCAAAATTAAACTTTGTTTGATTTCATCAAAATTGAGCTCTTGGGGTTCTTTGATATGCTGAATCTAACCATGTATTTAGATTTTGGATATTGGACCATAATAGATGTCCAATTTAAAATTTTAAGTTCTTAGACCACATTCATTCTGTGTCAGAAACCTATGCTGTGTCAAATATTTAATCACAATCCAAATTCAGAGCTGTATCAAGCTTGAATGTTGTGTCCATACTTGCCCCAACTATTCAGGGTTCGACCTCTGTGGTCGTATCAAGCTGCGCCCTGGAGCATTTTATTGTAGTTTCAGTCAATAACTTGTGTTTAAGTGTATGAATCTCTCTGAAATTATACCATAAGTTTCCATACGACAAAGGGATGGTTAGGATTGACTTTGGGGGGTTAAGGCTCAAACCATATAGGAATTAGGGGCAAAAAAGGGGGAAAACAAGGTTTTTTTCTGGTTAAAGGACAATTAAGACAATTTTAAAGCAGTCTAAGGGAGGTAATCCAATCCCATTTAAAAACAACAAAGTTTGATTACCTCCCTTATTTGCTTATAAATTATATATTAAAAAATGATGATTGTCTTGAGGTGATTAGCTGTCAATTTATTTTTAGAAGTTACTGTTAATTAATATTAATTTTAGCCATGACTACATGTATGTATGTCATTTTATATTTTACGACTTTCATGATGTATTTAAATGGTAAATTATGGTTGCAAAATTTATTAGAAATTTGAATTGAGATAATGACTATATCTTGAGGGAAAATTTTTTTTTGGAATAAGGGAAAGGGGGAGGTGAAAAAAATATTTTGGGGGGGACTATTTTTTCTCATTTCAGATTTCAGAAATTAAAAAGAAATTTTTTTTGGGTGGGTTAATATTCAACAGGAAAGTGAATTGCACAAAAGTAAAAAAACAGGGTAATTTTTTTCTTGGGGGGTGGTGATCAGTTTGCAACAGCATAGTGTATTGCACAAAAGCAAAAAATTGAACATAAATTCAAATCATATAACCAATTTTTAAGTTCTTTGACTACAGTTTTTCTGTGGCAGAAACCTATTATGTGTCAAATATTTAATTACAATCCAAATTCAAACCTGTATCAAGCGTGAATATTGTGTCCATTTTTGCCCCAACTTTTCAGGGTTGGACATCTGCGGTCGTATCCAGCTGCGCTCAGCGAAGCAATTTATTATAGGATAATTGCCTGGATATTTGCAAACAGCAAATATTTTAATCTGGACATAGAATTGTATGTCAAACTTGACTGGCTTCAACTTTTCAGGGTACAATTAACAAGACAATTCTCAAATTGTTACTTTTCAATCAAATGTAATGTTTTGATAACGTCATCGGCCACGGTAAATAAGCAAATCCTAAGTTTTGACTTTTCAATTGTTTACCTTTTCAAAGGAAAAAAGCCGATAAAAATGAACGTATAATTGACTTCTAATTACTGGACACAGTACCTGTCAGAAATACAGGTGAAAACGGGTCATTTTCTGAAATCCCGGGTTATTTGAATACTATTTGATTTCAACAAAAGAAATCTCTGTATTACTGACAAATTATTACACCAGGGTTTTCGATATCACAAACTAGTCAAAACATTTACTAAATTTTATCATCGGTACAAGGACATCATTCGTAAATATAAATCAACATGTAGACAGGTATTTCGCATCCAATATTTTATGGTAATATTCTTTACAAAGCATAAAAATGTCAGCATTCACCATAAAAGCTAACCAAACCTTTAAACAGACTTATTCGGAAAGGATATAGTTACGATACTGTTGTCAGGTCATTGAGGATTGCATATTTTGGTATTAATATTGATTCTCTCATAGGGTCTTTGCATCGGAAATAAACACTATTATTCTAAAACCAGTTGTTGGGATGATACGGGTTATGTTCTTCTCATATATTTTATGATTGTATGATACTAAACCCCTAATGGGAGGGATTGTACTTGATTTTCATATGATGAAGACATAATCTTTCAATCAGTTTAATTGTGGTCTGGAGCTGGCATGTCAGTAACTGCTAGTAGTCCTTTGTTAATGTATGTATCATTGTCATTTTGCTTAGTTTCTTTTGTTACCTATTCTGACATCGGACTTCTTTTAAACTGAGTTTTACTGTGCGTATTGCTATGTGTTTCTTTATTCTTCATTGGCTAGAGGTGTAGGGGGAGGGTTGAGATCTCACAAAACATGTTTAACCCCGCCGCATTTTTGCGCCTGTCCCAAGTCGGGAGCCTCTAGCCTTTGTCAAATGTTTGTTAGTCTTGTATGTTTTTAATTTTAGTTCATTTATTTGTTTTGGAGTTTAGTGTGACGTCCATTTCACTGAACTAGTACACAATTTTGTTTAGGGGCCAGCTGAGGACCACCTCCACTGCGGATTTTCTCGCTGCGTTGGAGACCCATTGGTGGCCTTGGGCTGTTGTCTGCTCTTTGGTCGGGTTGTTGTCTCTTTGACATATTCCCCATTTCCATTCTCAATTTTATTGACTGGGTATTTAAAAAATCCCATGTGAAAGGGGAAATTCATGGGTGTAACCGTCAGAATACAGGTCAGTTGACAGGTATGTCAATTATAATTCCCAAATATTTTACAAAATTTGTGGATTCAATATTAATACCATTACAAGAGATAGCAAAATTACCTAGTATTAGCATGATTAGAGACCAAAGTTTTCAACCAGTACAATCACTCAGCTATCCAGAAATTATAAAGTTTTCAAACTTTGTAGCTTTAATTTTGCCAAGTTTATAGCTGATGACAGAAGTTGAAGTCAGACATATGGGCTGTATAACTCCAAATGCAAGGAATGAATCATGAGGTCAATATGTATGATTTAATGGAAATATGGTGCATAAAATGTACTATTGGCAAGCAGATTATGATATTTAAATTTTAGATCCTTCCTACCTTGTTGAAAATAAGTATAGAGGGGCATCATATACAGTCAAACCTACCTTAATGGTCACCTTGTTTAATCGGTCAGCTGCCTCTAACGGTTATCATTTCTACTTCTAACAATGTTCATTTTAATGTTTTATGTATCACTATAAATCATGATGAAAAATATATGTGTTCAGTACCTGAAGTCAAAATGAGAATCTAAACCCATTTGCAACTAAGATCGAGTAATAGGTAGTGAATATGTGAACATAACCCCTGTTCATTTTCAAGGTCTAAATTCATGAGATCTGGTCAAAGCCTTGTCAACCAGATAAGTTACATTTTAGATGTTTAATAAATGTTTTGGTAAATCTTCTTCAAACTGACTTCATATTCACCATGAGGATTTTGGAGAATTGGAAGGTACAGAAAATAATTTGCCACATTCCAAGGCACCCTTTAAAAAAACAACAGATCTTGTACTGAGAAGTTTTTTTTAAATTTTTGCGGTCTGCTGATTAATACTTGATAAAATTCTAAAGAAAAACTGTATATAATTGATAACCTTGATGAAGTATATTTCTTTGTTTAATCAAAGAGATTGTTTAAATGAGTGTGGAATTTTGTATTTATGTGTATTCTGAGGTTATGAAAATTCTCTATGAATAATAATTTTGTAATCACAATAAATTTAGAGTAAGGGAGATGCCATTTGTAATGTCATATTTTCTAAATTTTTGATATGATGATTTTTGTCTCGCCCTCGACGAAAGTCGCAGTTTTCACCACAGTATGCGAGACATAGGTATTACTATCCAGCAGCTGCAGCGTAAACTATTTGTATATAAAGGGATGCTTCATGCCTTGTATGCAGATACCTTATGTTACGAAATTTCCATCTGTCATATGCCCATTGTCCTTGACCTCATTTTCATGGTTCAATGACTGCTTGAAAAAAAATTACATTTTTTTTTTCATGTGAATTTCTCACTTTTTATGAGTAATAGGATAACTATGTTTGGTATATGGGTTCCTTGCAACATCTACATGTCCGTAAGATAGGGTTAACCTGACCTCGACCTCATTTCACGGATCAGTGATCAAGGTTAAAGTTAAGTAATTAGGTCCGTTTCTCAGATACTACAAGCAGCAGGTCAACTATATGTGGTGTATGGAATGATTGTAAGGGGTACATGTCAGACTGGCAGGTTTCATCTGACATTGACCTCATTATCATGGTTCATTGGTCATTGTTAATTTTTTGTGTTTTGGTCTGTTTTTCAAGTACTGTAAGCAATAGGTCAACTATATTTTGTGTATGGAATGATTATAAGGTGTACATAGATATAGGAAGATGTGGTGTGAGTGCCAATGAGACAACTCTCCATCCAAATAACAATTTATAAAAGTAAACCATTATAGGTCAATGTACGGCCTTCAACACGGAGCCTTGGCTCATGTCTGTCTAGTGGGTGTCATCTGACCTTGACCTCATTTTAATGGTTCATTGGCCAATGTTTAGTTTTTGTGTTTTGGTCTGTTTTTCAAATACTAATAGCAATAGGTCAACTTTTATTGGTGTATGGAATGATTGTAAGGTGTACTTGTCTGTCTAGCCAGTATCATCTGACCTTGACCTCATTTCCATGGTCATTGGTTATCATTAAGTTTTTGTGTTTTGGTCTGTTTTTCAATTACCATAAGCAATGGGTCAACTATATTTGGTGTATGGAATAATTGTAAGGTGTATATGTCTATTTGACATTTTTTATCTGACCTTGACCTCATTGTCATGGATCTTTAAAAATGTTAAGTTCTTGTGATACTTGTAGTTAAACCTGTATCTTTAAGACTTTCAACATAAAATCAATGGTCAGTAAAACATGCGAGACAGTTCAGCGTGTGCACTCTTGTTTTAAATTTTGATATGAAAAATTCTGCATTTATACACTACAACACAGTTTTTCAATTACTATATATTTATATTTTCATCTCATTTTTTTTAAATGATAATTTTTTTAGTAAATAAAGGCAAAATATATGATAAAATTTTGTATGCATTTAGACCTCTTTGAACTGCAGTCTAATACCAAAAAAATGATAAATGTAGTATTTATACCTCTGGAGATACAATCAATTGAAAATTTGTCAAAAATATCAATAATATCAATACATGTACATTTATAGACTGTTCTTAAAATGCAGAGAAGATATATGTTTTTTATGGCCCTGCAACAATGTTGTCTGCTCTATTGATTTTTGCTAAAATTGCAGGCTTTGGAATTTGATCATTTCATGAAAATAGCAGTTAAACAGACTTTTTTCTAAAAGCCTTCACATATGTGAGTCTACTATGATGAGTTATGGATCAAGTTAACGTTCGGTTCCGCTCCATTGATTTTTGCTGAAATTACATTTTTTTGACTTTGAAAATTTTTTGAAAATAACAGTTATACAGACTTTCATTCTCAAATTTCCATTCCTAAAAATGGCTTCAAGCTTTTTTCGCAAGTGGAGCCATTTGTGTCGTTCCGACACATCTAGTTTCACTTTATATTGTGATTTCACTCAAATATTACCGTAGAATTTTGTTTGACATGTTATTGCTGTAAACATTTCTGTTCTAATGTTATGAAAATATTAGTGGGGTCACCCTATTTGTTTTTTTTGCAGTAAAATTAAGTTTGTCTCAAGATGTAGATTGAAAGGTATCAAAAGGACAAATTAAGTCCAATGTTGTAACATGATCACACAAAAATTATAGTTTTTCATGTTTTTTTTTAAATTTATTACTCATACTTCATACTTGAATGATTTGGACAGCATACACAAATAAAGGGGACTCCTTTTTTCATATCATTAAATAACAGAATTTATGTCAGACCTTGCTTTTATTTATGTTTTGTCATAAGAAATATAAGACAATCTCAGTTCACCTCTAATAACAATAAAATATCTGTTTCAGGACTTGCAATGAAGTATGTAATCCTGCTTTGTATATTTTTGTATGGGTTTATACAGAGCGACTTTGTCAGTGCTTGCTGGGTTTGCTGTGAATGCGGAGGTATGTAAAGTTTAACAAAACTACTTTTTTTGAAACTTTGAAATATAAAATGTTGTGTTTTTTGTGTAAATTTACATAATCATACAAAGGACTCATACATTCTTATGATGAGAACATATAAAAAAAAAATTCTTTTGAAAGAGGAGATTTGATAGGAACCTTATCTGACCCCTGAAATTTCTCAAATAGTAAAATTATTCAATCATTTGAAAAATAGTTTTGATTATATATAATCAATTGATTTATGAATAGGTTAATATAATCTGGAAAATTTAGTGCAGAATGTATGTTGTGATGTAATTATGATTTGGTAGAAAAAAAATAAAATAGTCCCAGTTATGAAATGGGTTTGGAGATATGGGATATCCATCCATGGGACATAGTACATTGTAAGTGTTTCACAACACAATTTTCATTAGATTTTAGAAAATTTATATCAGAGGGTTACATCAGCAATATCTTCAATATTTTTCCGAAAAAGAAGGCTGACCAATTTGTGTTGTTTTTTTTTGCTGGGGAGTGGGAAGTTATTTTAAATGAAACCGAAATTAATTATCTAGAGATTTATACTACTTTTTGATTTACAAATTCAAACGGGCCAAAAAAGTGGCCTTATTATTTATTATAATAATTATGGTTTGTTTCATTTAAGTTCTGACTGTTTTATAATAATATTATATTATTAGGCCACACAAAACAAATTAGGCCAACTAAATAAATGTGATAGTTACAATATCATAACAATTATAATAATACATATTTCATACAAATAATGACTAGTGATAAGTTGTTTATTTATACAGTTGCTATAGTATGTAAAATACAATCATTCAGCCAGTCAATATTTTCTTGTACAATATATAGGTATAATGTTTTGATAGGTTTTAAAGGAAATTTAATATTCAATGTCTGGTTGTAACTATAGTTGTGTTTATAATGGGGAATAAGGATAAGGAAATCAAATCAAATCACATGGCTGAAATTAAAAAAAAATAATTCATTGCAAAACTTCCCCTCCAATGAGTTACTTTAGAAATGTTTTGTTGTGTGTGTGTTTAAAAAAAACCAAAACAAATAATAGTTTTTGCTCATAATTGTGCTATTTTGTATTGCCCCAAGAATTTGGCAAGAGACATTGTTAAACTCTTTTTAATATTGGAAATTGATTTTTTCAGCAAATAATAAGGCAACAATAGGGACAAGCATTTACAAGAACAATTTAAAGAGTTTTTGTCTTTCCTGCTAGGAAAGTCGCGGAAAGCGAGACATAGTGATTGCTTTTCCAGGGACGACATTGACTGCTTAATTTAGTTTGATATGAACTACTTGTGATAGATCAATGATATTTTGTATGAAGTTGCATTACTATCAGTATTATATCAATTTGATGAATATTTATAGGCCCTGCCCCCTAGGCCATGGTCCAGTGACTTTGAATAAATTAGAAATTTTAAATGTTAAGTTTTCTTCTTAAGTTAGTTTGATAGAAGTGTGTTGAAGGCCATACTTTGACCTATAATTGTTAACTTTTTATACATTGTGACTTGGATGGAGAGTTGTCTCATTGGCACTCATACCACATGTTCTTACTTATATTTGTTATAGATCCATGATATTTTCTATAAAGATGCATTACTATCAGTACATATCAGTTTGAGGACTATTTCCAGGCCGTTCCAACTAGTTCATGGTTCATCAACTTTGCATTAATTAGCAATGTTGCTGTCCATCAGATTGTCTTTTTCAGAATTTTATGCCGACAGGTGAGGCATATCTCTGTGTCAAGAGTTTAATTTTTAAAATAAGCATTGTAACACATATTTTTTATAAGCATTTATATAAAAATGCACACTGAAAACTGACTGATATAAAAAAATTCCAGAAAAATGAGAATACAAGAACCTTGTAAAACTGCTCAGTACAGGTTTGCAAAATTAACTTATTTTGGCTTGTA
Source organism: Mytilus coruscus (assembly GCA_017311375.1). Taxonomy (NCBI): domain Eukaryota; kingdom Metazoa; phylum Mollusca; class Bivalvia; order Mytilida; family Mytilidae; genus Mytilus; species Mytilus coruscus. The sequence continues at coordinate 120,215,769 of CM029595.1, read as the reverse complement.
TAGGAAATTTTTATCAAGTTTTTGAAATGAAACAATACTGCTTGACTTGTGATTTTATTTTTTCCTTATGCACATTGATCATGTTGATCAGAGCTTTCAAATAAACCGAATTTGACTATTTAATTGCTAATTTAAAAAAATCCAAATTTAGAAAATTTTTAAGTTGTCAGAAAAAATATATCAAGAATTCAAAATTTCAAACTTTTTTTCTCTCTTGAAAAACAAGCACTATGTTTTATTTCATGATTAATCAAAGATCTCATCTGGAATTAACAACAGAATTGGAAACTATTAATTTCCCTATAAGCGGAATTTCTGTTTCCTATTGAAAATAGATTCATTTTATTTAATTGTAGAACTGGACCAAAGTGACCTATATTTGTTTATAGATCCTTACGTACACTCTATTTCATTTTATTTAATTGTAGAATGTGACCAAAGTGACCCATATTTGTTTATAGATCCTTACGTACACTCCATTTCATTTTATTTAATTGTAGAACTGGACCAAAGTGACCCTTATTTGTTTATAGATCCTTACGTACACTCAATTTCATTTTATTTAATTGTTGAACTGGACCAAAGTGACCCATATTTGTTTATAGATCCTTATGTACAATCCAGTTCATTTTTCTTTAATTTCAGAACTGGACCAAAGTGACCCATATTTGTTTATAGATCCTTACGTACACTCCATTTCATTTTGTTTAATTGTAGAACTGGACCAAAGTTACCCATATTTGTTTATAGATCCTTACGTACACTCCATTTCATTTTGTATAATTTCAGAGCTGAACCAAAGTGACCCATATTTGTTTATAGATCCTTACGTACACTCCATTTCATTTTGTATAATTTCAGAGCTGAACCAAAGTGACCCATATTTGTTTATAGATCCTTACGTACACTCCATTCCATTTTCGTCGAGCCTGCGACTTTTGGTCGCAGAAAGCTTGACTTAGGGATAGTGATCCAGCAGCGGCAGCAGCAGCGGCGGCGTTAACTTTCTTCTTAAAAGCTTAATATTTCAGAAGGTGGAAGACCTGGATGCTTCATACTTTGTATATAGATGCCTTATGATATGAGTTTCTGTCTGTCATATGTCCATTGTCCTTGACCCCATTTTCATGGTTCAGTGACTACTTAAAAAAAAGTTCAGATTTTTTGTAATGTTAATTTCTCTCTTATTATGAGTAATAGGATAACTATATTTGGTATGTGCATACCTTGCAAGGTCCTCATGTCTGTCAGACAGTTTTCACTTGTCAGACCTCGACCTCATTTCATGGTTCAGTGAACAAGTTTTCATGGTCAAGTCCATATCTCAGATACTATAAGCAATAGGTCTACTATATTTGGTATATATATGTAATGATTGTAAGGTGTACATGTCCAACTGGCAGGTGTCATCTGACCTTGACCTCATTTTCATCGTTCAGTGGTAAAAGTTAAGTTTTTGTGTTTTGGTCTGTTTTTCTAATACAGTATGCAATAGGTCAACTATATTTGGTGAATAGAAATATTTTACCATGAACATGTCAATCTGGCAAGTTTTATTTGACCTTGACCTCATTTTCACGCTTCATTGCTCAATGTTAAGTTTTTGTGTCGTGGTCTGTTTTTCTAATACTGTACTCAATATATCAACTATATTTGGTGTACAGAAATATTTTACGATGTACATGTCAGTCTGGCAGGTTTTATTTAATCTTGACCTCATTTTCATGGTTCATTGCTCAATGTTAAGGTTTTGTGTTTTGGTGTGTTTTTCTGATACTGTATGCAGTAGGTCAACTATATTTGGTGTATGGAAATATTTTATGATGTACATGTCAGTCTGGCAGGTTTTATTTGACCTTGACCTCATTTTCATGGTTCATTGCTCAATGTCAAGTTTTTATACGACCGCAAAAAAATTTTTGCGGTCGTATATTGGTATGACGTTCGCGTCGTCGTCCGAAGACACATTGGTTTTCGCACTCTAACTTTAGTTTAAGTGAATGGATCTCTATGAAACTTTACCATAAGGTTCAATACCACAGAAGGAAGGTTGGGATTGATTTTGGGGGTTATGGTACCAACAGTTAAGGAATTGGGGGCCAAAAAGGGGCCAAAAATAAGCATTTTTGTAACTTCCAGACGTAACTTGTGTGTTAGTGTATGGATCTCTCTGACATTGTACTACAAAGTTCCATATCCCAAAGGGAATGCTGGGATTGAGGGGCCAAAAAAGGGGCAAAAAACAAGCATTTTTCTAGTTTCATGACAATAACTTGTGTGAAAGTGTATGGATCTTTCTGAAATTGTACTACAAGGTTCCATATCACAAAGGGAAAGCTGGAATTGAGTTTGGGGGTAATTGCCCAAAACGTTTAGGAATAAGGGGCCAAAAGGGCCAAAATAAGCATTTTCTAGTTTCCAGACAATAACTTGTGTTCAAGTGTATGGATCTCTCTGAAATTGTACTGCAAGGTACCATACCACAAAGGGAAGGCTGGGATTGATTTTGGAGGTAATTGCCTCAAAATTTTAGGAATGAGGGGTCAAAAAGGGGCAAAAAAACAAGCATTTTTCTTGTTTCATGACAATAACTTGTGTGTAAGTGTATGGATCTTTATGAGATTGTACTACAAGGTTCCATATCACAAAGGGAAAGCTGGGTTTGAGTTTGGGGGTAATTACCTTAAAAGTTTAGGAATTTGGGGCCAAAAAGGGGCCAAAAAACAAGCATTTTTCTAGTTTCCAGACAATAACTTGTGTTCAAGTGTATGGATCTCTCTGAAATTGTACTGCAAGGTACCATACCACAAAGGGAAGGCTGGGATTGAGTTTGGGGGTGATGAATCATAAGGGGTTCAAAAATTGGAGGGGGATTTTTATTTTTTCCTTTTTTTCTTTAAAATTTTCCATTTTAAGTTGGTAATTTCGGATTTATATTTAAAAGCAAATAATAATGATATGGC